>JAALGY010000038.1:0-2636166 GCA_032358165.1 Diplosphaera chodatii
GCACCCTGGTCTCTGGGTATCAGCTGGCCGGTGCTGCAGGGTGTCCACACGAGCTGCCGGCGGCAGACAAGCCGCACGGAGCACCCATGACCTGCACGCAGCTGTGCCAGTCGTTCAGCACGTCATCAGTGGCCAAAATGCTGTTCAAGCTGAGGGCATCTGACAGACACATGTACCCTGGTCTCTGGGTATGGGCACGCTGGTGCTATCACCTCCGGGACGATACCTGTGACGGCAAACAAGCCCCGCAGGGCACCTGACAACTGCAGCCAGTTGTCCCAGTCGTTCAGCACATCACGACTGGCCCTGATGCAAGCCAGATCCATGGCAGTAAGCTGGAATGGTGACCCTGGTCTCTGGGTAAGGTGCGCCCGACGCCGCTGGGTCCATGGACAGTACCAGTGCCAACGCACAGCCACCTCGGCCATGCCAAAACTGCACGCCACGGTGCCAGTCGTTCAGCAGGTCAGCAGTGGCCCTGATACCACCCAACTGCAGGACGGTCAACAGAAATGCTTACCCTGGTCTCTGGCCATGAGCATCCGCACGCCGCTGGGTGCCCACATGAAGCGGCGGCGGCGAGCAAGCCGCCCACAGCACCCGACACCTGCAGCCAGCTGTGCTGTTCGTCTGATGTGTCATCTACGGCCTTGAAGCATGGCAAATCGGTGGCAGTCGGCAGGAGTGCCCACCCTGGTCTCTGGACGTGAGCAGCACGGTCCATGGCAGCGACGGCGCCAGCGCATAGCCAAACGAGCCATCCCAGAGCTGAAGCCAGCAGCGTGGGGCGTTCAGCATATCAAGAGTGGCCCTGGTGCAGCCCATGTGCAGGGCACTCGGCAGAATTGCTCACCCTGGTCTCTGGCTATGAGCATCCCGATGCCGTTCCACCCTCAGCAACGATGCCCGAGGCAAACAGGCCGCGCAGGGCACCTGCAACCTGCAAGCAAGTGCGCAAGTCGTTTCACACGTCATCAGGGGCCTCGATGCATGCCATATGCAGGGCAATCAGGAGACACGCTCACCCTGGTCTCTGGGTACTGGGATCCATGACGCCAGCGCAGGGCCGAGCAAGGCGTCCCAGACCTGCAGGCATCGAGTGCAGGCCCTTCTCAGCAGGGCGTCAGTGACCTCTGTTTGTGCCAGACACGGGGCAAAGAGCACCAGCACTTGCAGCTCACTCTGTTTATGGTGGCAAGGCCTATGCAGGGTACCATGCAGTACTGATGCCGGGGCAGAGCACGCACAAGCCACGACAGACTTGCACCCACAGAGTGCAAGCCCCTTTGCATGGCACCACAGACATCGTTCGGTGCCAGACGAGGGGCAACGGGCATCGCTGCTCACCTCTCACTCCGGTTGTGACTGTCCAGGTGCGGCTGAGCGGTAAACAAGAGTGACGTCAGCGTACAGCCAGAAAAGCGTAATTAAACCTGCAGCGCATCAGCAGCAGCTGTTGTACAGGTCATCAGAGACATCGTTCGGTGCCAGAGGAGGGGCACACTGCAGCAGGGCTCGCACCTCACTCTGGATATGGTTGTCCTGCCCTGGCGGGGCGCTTTGCAAAAGTGCTGCAAGTGCGCAGCCGCGCAAGCCATCCCACACCTGCCGGCATCACGCGCAGCCCCTCAGCAGTGCATCACGAACAATGTTACAAGTCAAATAAAGGGCAATCAACTCTGGCGCCCACCCCTCACTCTGGGAATGCTCGTCGCGACGCTGCTGGGTCCCGAGCAGACCAGACGCCGATGCACAGCCGCACAAGCCACACCAAACCTGCACGCCATCCGATGCGACCTTTTCACCAGGCATCAGTGGTATCTTCAGGTGCCAGACGAAGGGCAGACAGCAAGAACGCCCACCGCTCACTCTGGTTGTAGCCGTCCCAGCAGTGCTGGGCATCAGGGACAACGACGCCAGCGCGGAGTCGCACAAGGCAGCCGAGACCTGCAGGTATTGGGTCCAACACCTCTGCAAGTCCTCGACGACATGTTCCGATGCCACAGGAAGGGGCAATGGTAAGACGATCCACTCCTCACTCTGGGTACAATGTGACCGCCCAGGCAGCGCGCGGTATGGCAATGGCACTTGCGCACAGCCGCACAGACCATCCCAGATCTGCAGCCAACAAGTGCAAGCTTGCAGCACTGCAGCTGTGGCCTCCAGGCATGCCAAATCGAGGGCATCCAACACCAGCACGCACCGCTCACTCTGGGTGCAGTGTGACCGCCCGCGCTGGGTGTTGCTCGGTAATGACGCCAGCGCAAAGCCGGCTTGGCCATCCAATAGCTGCACACACCAAGAGCAGCCGTTCTGCAGGTCATCAGAGGCGTCTTTTGATGCCAAACGAAGGGCAGCCAGCGAGCCTGCGCACCACTCACTCTGTTGGTGGCGTTCGCTGCCCGGGTCAGGTGCTGTATGGCCGCTGCCACTGACGCACAGCCGCGCAACTCTTCCAAGACCTGCACCCACCGGGTGTAGTGTTTCTACCAGGCCTCAGCGGCCACTTCAGGTGCCACACAAGGAACAAACTGCCGCAGCACTTGCCCCTCACTCTGTTGATGGCGATCACGGCCCGGGTCAGGTGCTGTATGGCTGTTGCTGTTGACGCAGACCAACGCAAGCTGTTCCAGATCTGCAGACATCGAATGCAACCCGTTCTGCCGGGCACCACAGACATCATTGGGTGCCAAACGAGGTGCATCCAGCAACAACACTCGCCCCTCACTCTGGCTATGGTGATTCTGGCACTGCTGGGGCTTTGGACGGCTGTGATGTCAACGGACAGCCGCCTTGGCCATCCAAAAGCTGCACTCATCAGGACCAGCCACTCTGCAAGGCATCAGGGACATCCAGGTGAGACAAATAAGGGGCAGCGGACAATGTTGCTCAGCCCTCACTCGGGTTCTGACAGTCCAGGTGCCGCTGAGCGGTAAATAGGAACTGAAGCCAGTACAGAGCCACAGAAGCCACATCAGACTGCACGCACCAGGTGCAGAACCGTTCTGCAGGGCTCCACTGGGCTCGGTAGGCACCAGAGGAACAGCATTCACCTCCAATGCCCATCTCTCACTCCAAGTACAATGTGACCACGCAGGTAGGGCGCTGAGCGGCAGCTGCAGATACGCAGCTGCGCCAGCCACACCAAAGCTGCACACATCGGGTGCAGCCGGTCTGCAAAAGCATCATGGGCATCATTGCATGCCAGACGAGGGGCAGGTGACGGCTGTGCTCACCACTCACTCTGACAGGACTGGCCCCGCTCGGGCATGGTGCCGTGCGGTAGTGACGGTCGCGGAAAGCAGGACAAGCCTTCCCAGACCTGCAAGCATCGAGTGCAGGCCCTTTTCAGCAGGGCGTCAGTGACCTCTGTTTGTGCCAGACACGGGGCAAAGAGCACCAGCACTTGCAGCTCACTCTGGTTCTGGTGACAAGGCCTGTGCAGGGTGCTGAACAGCAGCGCTGCCAGGGCAGGGCATGCACAAGCCATGCCAGACTTGCACCCATCGTCGGATGCAAGCCCCTTTGCACGGCACCACAGACATCGTTCGGTGCCAGACGAGGGGCAACGGGCATCGCTGCTCACCGCTCACTCTGATTCCAGCCACCACAGCGGTGCTGAGCGGTAGGCAAAAAAGGCGCCACCGCACAGCCACAGAAGCCAAACCCAACCTGCAACGCAACAGCAGCAGCCGTTCTGCAGGGCACCGGTGACATCTGCTTGCCAGGCAGGGGGCAAACAGCACGGCTGCCCGCTTCTCACTCTGCCTCTGATGGGCAGCTCGTACCGTATCTCGAGCGCCAAAGTTGCATATGTAAAGCCATGCCAGCCATACCCAAACCCTGCAGCGCATCAGCAGCAGCCGTTCTGCAGGCCATCGGTGACCTCCTTGGGTGCCAAACAGAGGGCACAGAGCACCAGCACTTGCAGCTCACTCTGGTTCTGGCGGCGAGGGCCCAGCAGGGTACTATACAGAACTGCTGCCGGTGCAGAGCACGCACGAGCCGTGCCAAACCTGCAGGCATAAGGGGTTACCCCTTTGCATGGCGTCACAGACAGCGTTCAGTGCCAGAAGAGGGGCAACGGGCATCGCTGCTCACCCCTCACTCCGATTCTAGCCACCACAGCGGTGCTGAGTGGTAGGCAGAAAAAGACGCCAGCGCACAGCCGCAAGGGCCAAACCAAACCCGCAGCGCAGGACCAGCAGCCGTTCTGCAAGGCACCAGTGACATGTGTTGATGCCAGAGGAGGGGCATACTGCAGCAGGGCTCACCCCTCACTCCAGATATGGTCATTCTGCCCTGGCGGGGTGCTTGCAAAAGCGCTGCCAAAGCAGAGCCGCACAAGCTGTCCCACGCATGCAGGCATCAAGTGCAGCCCCTCTGCAGTGCATCAGTGCCCTTACCACATGCCAGACGAGGGGCAAACAACCGCAACGCCCACCTCTCACTCTGTCGATGGGTGTCGCAGGCCCTGCGGGGTTGCTGAGCGGGTGTGCTGCAGATGCGCTGCTGCGCACGCCACAGATAGCCTGCAAGCATCTAGCGCAGCCGTTTCGCAGGGCATTCGTGACAGCTTCTGCTGCCAGACGAGGGGCAGCCGGCACCAGCACACACCTCTCACTCTAGATACAAGACGACAACCCTGGCAGGGTGCTGTATGGCAATGACGCTGGCACAAAGCAGCGCAAACCATACAAGACTTGCTCTCATGAAGCGCAGCCTTTCTGGGAGGCACAAGTGACATCTTCTGGTGCGCAACGAGGGGCAGCCAGCATGAATGCCAACCTGTCACTCTAGCTCTGGCGTTTCCAGCGGTGTTGGGTGTTGAGCGGCGGTGGTGCTGGTGTGAGTAGCGCAAACCGTCCCAGATCTGCAACCGACCGGTGCAGCCCCATTCAGCAGGGCAACAGCCACCTCCAAGCATGCCGTGTCGAGCGCAAATCGCAGCAGCACTCACCTCTCACTGTCACCATGGCGGCCCCGCCAGGGCCACTTCCAAAGCGGCAATTGTGCCAACACACAGGTGCGCTGGGCACTTGTTGCCTGCGACCATGAAGTGCGGCCGGTCTGCAAGGCGTCTGTGGCTTCCAGGCGTGCCGAATCGAGGGCAATGAACAGCAACACTCGTCGCTCACTCTGCTCACCATGGTCAGGACGCTGCCGGGTCCGAAGCAGCGGTGACGCCAGCACAGCGCCGCGCAAGCCATCCCAAAGCTGCAGCCGCACGTGGGAGCTCGTTCAGCTCTGCATCAGTGACCTCCAGGCATGCCAGACACAGTGTCAACAAGCAAGTTCAGAAAGAGCACCTGGTTCCGGGGGCGATGGACACGGGCATGGCCTAGAGCTGATTGCATACATGTCAGCCCTGCAGCTGCCAGATCCCCCGCAGCGCAGCGGTCACGAGCTGCTCTTGGCGGCCGCGAAGATGCGGAGCACTGCGTTTGTGGACGCAGGCGGCAGCAGAGTGGCCAGCTATCACGTCATGGAGCAGCCGCTGGGGGCCAGCGGGGCGCTTGCTGCCGTATGCAGGCCTCGGGCGCCGCTATCCGTCGTTGTCAGCATGGCACAAGCCGGGCAGTCGTGTTGTCGCCTATAGCGGGCAGAGCTTTATCAGGCAAAGTGACTCGAAGCAGAAGCTGACCTTGAGGACAGGCTCATGAGATGGTATCCAAGAATAAAGTAGACTGAAAGTGTGATCAGTGCGGCTACAACATCTGTTCAACTTCCTGCTGTTTTGACAACAGCCAGCATTTTGGACCTGGGCACATGTGTGTCTCGGGGTGCTGCAAGACAGGCAAGCAGAACAGCTCTGTGCAACCATCATTAAAACTGAGGGTATACTGCCCGACACCGATGGTAGCACGCCGAATCCATGGCTGAAACGGCTACAAGTCAAGTTTCGTTTAAAGCACCGTTTGCACGCGATGGTTGCATACACTACAAGCCCATCGTGGGCCACCAGGAACCGCCATCTGTCATCACTGACCGCAGCGCTTTGAACTCGGCTGGCGTGGCACGCAGCAGCGTCGCCACCGCTGGCAGCAGTGCATCCCGCTCCTGCACATGAAGTCAGAATTGGTTGCAAATCACAGGTGAGCCAGTACAGCTGGTCCCATACATGGACTGGAGGCACGTGCTGCAGGCTGGGCAGAGCTGGCACCAGCATGCTAGCTGGATCAAGGGGCTGCATGACAGGAGTAACTGCCCTTGCACCTGCGTCTTCCCAGCGGACTGTGCGGCGATGAACTTCAGCAGCACGTTCTTCAGGTACACCACGTCCACCGCTGACATGTCGTCCTCTGCAGCAGCCGTGCACACAGATCTGGCCACCAGCGCACTGCAGCTCGAGCGCTGGTGTGGCAATCGAGTTGCCGGACAAGCACTTGGGCTGTGCACAGTCGGCCCACTGCACATGACGTCTGCTGTCAGCAGCGCACCCTCCGAGTGGCTGAGGGTGCGCCCCCGCACAGAGCGCGGCAGCTCGTTGCCACTGACATCGCTGTCCAGGGTGGTCGAGGAGTTGCGCCGCAGCAGCCGCGGTTCTGACGCAGGCGCTGTTGGCGCTGCCCCGGAGTGGCCATTGCTGAGCAGCCCGCCGCCGCCGCGTGCGGGCTTGTGCGGAGATGCAGCCGAAAACCTGCACATTGTGCATTGACAGCAGAAATTGATCTGTTCGGCCTGTCCATCAATCGGAGCAGTTGCAACCCACCGAAGTTCACATCTGCAGGTGCAGCTGCATCCAGCAGAGGCACATAGATTGTTACACTGATCACCTGGCAGCTGCGTGATGCGCTGCCACCTCAGCTGCTGCTGCCTGCATCTCCGTGATCTGCCAGTTGAGCCGCTCCACCTGCGGGTCGGGCAAATGCCTGTTACTGTCCAGCTACTTCGCGCAGGTAGCTTGCTGTATGACTTGGGTTGGCCCCAGCACCCCTGCAGTGGCATGCATAACGCAGAATCAAGCAGGACGGGCTCGCACCTCGGCCGTCAGCTCGGCGGCGCGCTGCTTGGCCAGGTCCGCCTGCTTGCCGACCTCCCTCCGGTCCTGGTCCCCGCGCCGCTTGACGTCGGCCAGCTGCCGTTGCAGGTCGTTCTGCACAACAGAGGGCGGTGCGATCAGCTGAATTCAGCGTCTCGCTGGTAGCTCATGCCAGCACGAGCGTTGACGTCGACTGACCGTCATCCAAGGACGAATCAAATCTGTGGGCTGGCAGCCGACCACAGATATAGCGGACACCACCGCCATCCAGGAGCAGTCCTGACGCTTGCTGTGACATGACTGGCGTTTGCAGCAGTATGCTGGTGAGGTTGGCAGGCTCACCCTGTTTCGGGCTTCCATGCGCGCACGCCCGGCCTCTGTCTCCACCTGCGTCTCCAGCGCCGAGACCGCGGCTGCCAGGCCCGCTGCCTTGGCATCCAGACGCTCGGCCTGTACATGATGTTCGTTCCTGAGGAATTAGGCATTGCTGTGAGTGCCTCTCAGTCACAGCATTCCCACCAACTGCACACCAACCGCCGCCTTGAAGATGGTTACCAGCTTGAATGGCTCAGCGTCAGGTAGTGGTACGGTACATGGTGCTGAAATGCAGTAGCGTCATCCCACAGAGCTGCACTCCCAGCCGCCAGGCTGGGATGCCAGCAAGATCCACATGATGTCAGGAACCTGACCTCTTCCCGGGCTGCAGCTGGCCAGGTGGCACGGTCGGGCCCGATGTCCTCCAGCCGCAGCGCCACCTCACTGGCAACACGCTGCTCTGCCTGCACAGCAAACAACGAGTTAACCTCACGCGACCGGTGCCAACGATAGTTACACCATGTGCAGCAAGCTTGATGCTGACCTTTGTGATGCTGCCCGATGCATCAGCACAGACCCGCTGCCAAGCGGCAGCCAGTGGATGCAGCAGCACCCACCTCGTACGCCCGGCGGTCGGCTGTGGCCGCGGCGGTGCGCGCGGAGTCGGCCGCCGCCTGCGCCTCCCGCAGCCGGGACTCCATGCTGGCGGCGATCTTGGACACCTGCAGCAGCTCCGCCTCCATGCGCCCCTTGGCCGCCTCTGCCTCCATTGCGAGCTGCCAGCAGGCAACACGAATCAGCATTGAATGGCTGATGACTGATTGACCATTGAGCATGGTCAGCATCTCAACAGGCACAATCAGCCCCATTAGACGACCATGTGCAATGCAGTGTGTATGGGCTTTCCATGAGCGTTTGAGGCAGACAGATGTCAGTCCTAGTCCCTTGCACTATGAGGTGGCTGTGCAACTTGGCTAAATCAATATGTACGAGTGATAGGAGGGTAGCTGACCTGCTTGTAGGTGGCCGCCTGCCCGTGCTCTGCGCGCATCTCGTCCAGGCGCTCCTCCAGCGCTGCGACCTTGACTGACAGCTCCTCCCTGTGGGGGCAAACCAGCAGCAAAGTTGCCGTGGCATGATTGCTGCAGGGTGGTCGGTGCAGGGGCACATGCTGGAACAGAGTAGAAGCACTCCTTGTGGTACAGTGTGACATCCAGCTGATGACGAGATCCTGCTTGCAGGCTCTTGCTGCACATCATCGACAAGAGCAGCTTCTAACCAGATGTGAAAATTCATTACAGCATCTGCCAGGCTCACCTGTCGGCACTGGCTGCCTCCAGGTCGCGGATCTCGTGCAGGTAGCGGCCCTCCGCCTCGCTAGCAGCTGCCAACCTCTGCTCCAGGGCCGCGTGCTCCGCATGCGCCTGGTCGAGCTGCCTGCGATCAGACAGCAGAGGTCATGAAGTTCGAACAACATCCCAGCATGATCACTGACCACAGGCATGTGCTGCGACTGTGTGCAGCCCAGAGACCAGGCCTCAGACAGGGCAGCCGGCAGAGTGCCCTAGCACGTTATTTGACGGTCCCTGCCAGTCAGACAGAATGCAGGTACCTGCGCAGCTCTGCTGCCTGCTGCTCGGCATGGATAGCCGCCGCCTGCCGCGCCTTGTCAGCGGATGCGGCACGTGCCTCTGCTGCATCCAGCTTCTGTTGTGCCGCACTCCAGTGTATGACCAAGCGGCTCCCAACAGCAGATGACGGGCAGTACTGCCGGCAGCATGACAATACGACAGGTGGAACGCACATGCTGTGTGGAGGTGAGGTCCCACCTTTCTGATGTCACGACTCCACTCGAAGTCCTGGCTGCCTGCAATTAACGACAGCAACCTTCTCGCACACGGTAATGCGCAGGCGTCTCAAACAACATTTGACCGTCAGCAATGCTGTACGGCACCCTTGGCTGCGGCTGCTTTGGCGTCCTGCAGCTGCCGCTGCAACGCTGCCACTTCGGTCTGCAGCTGCTTGCTGCGTGCCTGCTTTGACTTGAGGCTCCTGCACAGGCAGTGGCAAAATGTTTGTGTGCGCGGGTTCTTCCTGCACGCATGCCCACCCCAAAGCACGGGCTGTGTGTGCTGGACTGTGCGAAAGCCGTATGGGGTAGCTTGTTGTCAGCAGGTGCTGCACTGGCAGCCATGAGCACAGCTGGATTGACTCTGTACTAACGCTTCCGCAGCGTCGGCGCGCTGCTCCGCCTTCTCGCAGATCTCCTGCGCCTCCTGCAGCATCGCGCCCGCCTGGCTGGAGCTGGCGCCCACCCTGGAGCGCAGTTCCTGCATCAGCATACACTCAGGCTGACTGGACTCCGACACTTCTTCGGGTTGTGGACACGGAACAGACCCCGTTCAAATCGTACATGTAGCGCGCAAACCGGACTGCCGGTCCACCATCAGCAGCGGCCTCACTCAGCTCATGATCGTTTCCGTGACCGCTACCTTGGGTGACAAGCACACCTGCAGGCGGCGCTCTGACGTCGCCTGCGTCTCTGCCAGCTGTCGCCGGGTGCTGTACAGGGCGGCGTCAGCCTCGCCCCGCTGCACCTCGGCCGCCTCTGCCCTTTCCCGCACCTCCTCCAGCTGGCTGGTCAGCGACACCACCTGTTGCGGTGCAGTGTACACGGTCGACCGGGGATGCAGCCAGCCAGACAGCTGCCCTGAGCTTCAATGCTGCTAGACCTGTGACATCATGTGACAGCTGTCACCACATGAGTGCACCCTTCCTGAGTCAAGCCATTCCCAAACACCTGGGCAGAGAGGTCCGTGATCTCCTCGATCTGCATCCGCTTTGTGTCCTCCAGCCGCTGCACCTTGCCTGCAGGGCCAGGCATTGCGGTGTTGTTCACCGGCTCGAGTCCCACCTGTAGCTTCAGCCTTCCACTGCCGAGCTCTCACAAACAATGTCCGTTGACGCAGTCGCTGCATGTGTGTCTGCAATGCAAGCCACTCTTCATGGAACGTCAAGCATGTAGGCGCTGACCCATGACAGCTGACAGCGCTTGGTCCTGCGCGGCCTCCAGCCGCTGTGATGGCGGGTCAGCCCCCTGCTGTTGCTGGCCTCGCATATCTGAAGACACACCGTCGGGGCCCAGCTCGCTGACGTGCAGCGCTGGCTCGCTGAGCGTCCGCCTGCGAGCACATGAGAGCACGACCATGTCGCAGAAGAGCAGTCGAGAATCTACAACAACTCCCAGGACCATCCTCTGCTGCTGGGACACGCTCTCCTTGCCCCACGATGTATGCCAACATGCGCATGCCCAGCAGGCGACCCATTGCCAGGAGATGTGAGAAGATTATTACTTGACCAAGGGTTTTGTACAGCAACAGTCTGAGGGCGCACATGAGTATCCGGCGGCCGGGCATGGGACGCGAGCCGTCAGACTGCTGCCCTGCAGCGCCCAGGCTGCCCCCAGGAGCGGCGCCCTCGTGACCCCTCTCCAGCTGCTGCTGCTGCGGGCTGTGTCCTGCAATGGCCGTGGCACTGTCTGTGGCGTCTCCTTGCGGCAGCGGCGATGCCTGGCTGTCCTGGCCGCCATCAGGCGCAGCTGCCGTGCTGCTATCTGGTTGCGCCACTGAAGTAGCATCTGCCAGCCTGTAGAAGTGCAACTTGTACTGGTTGTGACCAATGACGCTTTGGTTGGCAGCAATGGTTGGACTGTAGGAGACCTACTCATACCGCTAGCACAGATATTAGCACTGTATGCTCGTCCTCGCCCAGACGCGCCTGGCCTTCAAGGCTGCAATCTGCTGCGCCTGCTGCTGCATCTCCTGCTGCGCCTCCCGCAGCAGCCGCTCTGCCTCCTGCTGCCGCTGCTCCGCCCCTTCCCGCGCCGCCTGCTGCTCCGCCGACGCCGCGTGCTGCGCACGAGACAGCTCCTCCTGCATGGACAGCCACCACAGTGAGGCGACTTGTGTACATGGTGCACGCGCACGCTTGAACACTGGAAGATCTTGCATCACCACAACAGGGCATCGAGCGAGATGTCAGATCCATGTCCACCACGCGCAGCCCATAGCACTGCCGCAGCACAGCCAAAACCCGGGGTGCCTCAGCGCATTACAGCCCGCTGAGTCAAGGATTCTGCCTCAAAGCAAGCAGGGGGAGCGCTCCTGCGAAGAGCACCTCGTTCAGCTGCTGCAGGGACGCCTGGGCAGCCGCCGCGCCCTGGGCCGCCTCCCGCAGCCGCGCCACCTCCGCGGTCGCGCTCTCCAGCAGCACCGCGGCCACGCCGTCGCCCACCGCACGCGCGGCGTCCGCCCCCGCCAGCTGCTCCCGCACCGCCGCGTCAAGCTCTGCCTGGTCCACCCCGCGGTCCTTGAGGACCTGCACATCCCGCCAATTTGACCCCACTCGTTTTCCGAAATTGGAAGTCAGCAACAGATTGCCCCACCAGCATCAGCATAGAAGAATCGCATACGTAGTGTGGCTGCCACCAGCGCCATGCCGTGCAGAGCAGTGGCCGCTGTTAACCGGCGGTCGTGCACACACATGGACATGGGGCTTGCCTTGCGGAGGGCTGCATTGGCGGCGTCCAGCTGCGCGCGGTCGCGGGCGTGCTGCGCCACCAGCTCGCTGACGTCGGGCCGCTCGTAAAAACGCAGCTTGCGCGCCGACTCGACCGGCAGCCTTAGGAACTGCGGCTGCTGTTGCTGCTGGGACTGCTGCTGAGACTGCTGTGCGGTCGTGGCATCAGACAGGGCCCTGAACCTGCGACGGTCAGGGCACTGCGAGTCGAATCATGACATCCACTACCCGTATGCAGAAATCGTGATGCCCGCCGCCCCTGCAAATTTGCGCATCCACTGAACGCCAGCTGTCGTGCAGCAATGGCATGCCGAAGGCGGCTCGTACCTGGCTGCGCCATCGGACGATATGCTTGAGACTGTGCTGTTGACGGTCTGCAGCGACTGCTGCAGCGAGCTCTGCAGCTTCTGCTGCCAGTAGCTCTTGCTCATGCTGTATCAGCGCTGCTGCTGCGGAATGCTGGCAGCTGGCAATATGGATCAACCGCGAGCATCACACAGCAACGATCACGGTCTGCAGTGATTTCAATGCCAGGGGAGGTGAGCGCGACAAGCTGTTTTCGATCGCTGTGACACAGTGGGCCTTCCCCTCAATAGGCTGCATCCCACACCCACTCGCATCTCACCATGTCCTGTGTCAGATCACATGGTACAAAACTCGCATCCTCTGTAGCTGCAGATGGGACACACAATGTGCGAAGACTGATTGTCAGGTACTGACAGGCTGGATCACTATGCGATGGTGCCGACAACAATGTCAATTGGGGTGCGACCAGCTCACAGTGGTGTGCCAGCAAGCAGGCGTTCACATGACATTTCGAGGTGACTGAGATCAGCGGGAAACGTGCATCTCTGGCTCTCTGCAGGTTGTGCATTGCACCCCATGGCACTGGGACCTAGTGGGACTAGGACACCCACCACTTACACTAAGCATGCTGAGCGAGCTGGGCAGAAAGTCCTTTGCAGGCGCCGCTCAGGGGCGTGCTACTGCTGTCTTGATACAGAGCCGAGCTTGACGATCGAACGGTCACGGCGGTGTTGGCAACAGCTGTGCTTCACACCGCTTGCCTCGTGAAGCTGGGACACCCACCTTGCGCGAAGGAGACTTGGTTTCAAGGTCTTTGCAGCTGAGGAGGACATTGCGCAGCCCCACAGTCAGCCGGAGGGGTTGCCGGCCTGGTGCCGGCAGGCTGGGCGGGGTTGCCAGGCAGCAAGCATGGATCGCAAACCCATTGAGCTCGAAGAAGGATGGAGCAAGATGGACGTGAGTGCCAGTCCAGTACATTTTGGACAGGACTCAGAAGCTGCTGGTGCATGCATGCACGCTGTAGCTCCAGTGCCAGCACGGTAGACAAAGGTGACCCTCGTCCTCCTGGTCAGCACTTGCTGAGTCTGCGGTGCCGCCGCTGCCTGCCCTGCAGAGGGGCGTCACGAAGCTCAAGCGGCTGCTGGAGGGCGAAGACGAGCCCAGCTTCGACGCCGACCTGTACATGCAGCTGTACACGTGAGTGCGGGCGAAACATGCGCGCAGCCTGGCGCGTGGGCACTGCTCATGCTTATGCTTTGCGAGCGCAGACTTCAGGCATCCGAGGATCGTGAACCCGCTCAATGTTGCGTCTGCATGTTGCCTTGGTCTGACGTTTCAGCTGCGCGTATGTGCAGCACCATCTACAACATGTGCACACAAAAGCCGCCGCACGACTACTCAGAGGCGCTGTACAACCGCTACCGGGATGTCTTCTGCTACTACATCAACGAGTCGGTGGGTACCTGATGCATCCAGTTGTCAGTGTGCAGTGCGTGAGGCCGACTCGTGAAGTGCAGGCCAACATGAGCGGGATTGATGAGGCCTGCATCCTGCATGTCCACTTGCAGGTGCTACCCTCATTGCGGGATAAGAAGGATGAGAAGCTGTTGCGGGAGCTGCACCGGCGGTGGGACAATCACAATGTCATGACACGGTGGCTGTCGCGGTTCTTCAACTACTTGGACCGGTGCGGCCTGATCTCGTCTTGCTGTCTGGTATTGGCTGTCTGACTGCAGCTGCTGCAAGCAAAGCAAAGCAAAGCTATGTGTGGCTGGCTGCCAACCATCATTCACATGCATGCAGGTACTACATCTCGCGGCACTCGCTGGCATCCCTGAAGGATGTCGGCTTGCAGTGCTTCAAAGGCAAGCGTGCATACACGCAGCACTCTAGCACACTGCTTATACATGGATGTCAAACGTCAGATGCGTGTGTGCTTCTGCCAACCTTGTGCCTTTCTCCCTGCAGACCAGGTGTACACAGAGATCAAGCGGCGAGCGAAGGATGCGCTGCTGATGCTCATAGAGAAGGAGCGCGAGGGCGAGCAGGTAAGCCAATCTTCACGCTCGATACATCAACATGCAACACCAGCATCACCACAGGTGCCAACAGCGCACAGCTATCAGCCAGCTGCATTGGGCTGCCAGCCGGCGGCAGCTATGTAAGGTCTACAGATGTCCATGCAGCTGCTGCTGACGCTTAACCCTGCATGCAACAGGTTGACCGCGCGCTGGTCAAGAATGTGCTGGACATCTACATCCGGGTCGGCATGGACTCGATGGACGCATATGAGGCGGACTTCGAGACGGACCTGCTGTCCACCACCGCCACTTTCTACAAGCGGAAGGTACGGGCGAGATACATTGCAGCGGCAGCACGTGCAGCGAGCAGCAGTCTCTTGTGGCGCAGCAGATTCACGCATGCAGGGACCGTCCGCCCGGCTGCGATCAGGCTGGCGCCTCGTGAGCTCAAGCAGCACTTGACGCTGAGCACCTGCATTGCATGCTACCTGCAGGCGGCGGTCTGGATTGCGGAGGACAGCTGCCCGGAGTACATGGTCAAAGCGGAGGAGTGCTTGCGGCAAGAGGAGGACCGAGTGCTGCACTACCTGCACATCTCCACGAAGCCCAAGCTGCTGGAGCAGGTGCACGCACTGTGCCCCCATGACATCTAGAGGCTGCACATGGCCCGCCATAATTGTTTGCTGCACTTGTGGTATACCTAGCTGAGGCCTTTGGCGAGATGGCACCCTATGCTGCATGACTGCATCAGGCCCCCGGCAGCCTGTGACCCAGTGACGTTGCGCCCGGCAGGTGGAGACAGAGGTGCTGGCGCACTACGAGCAGCAGCTCCTGGAGAAGGAAAACTCCGGCTGCGCCGCGCTGCTGCGGGACGATAAGGTGCTGCTCATAAAAATTTGCACGGAGCGCACTGGGCAGCGATCTTGTTGTGCAGTGCTGATGCAGCTGCTCCTCTATCCATCGCACCGGGCCCTGACAACCCTGTTGTGCGCCTCGTCTGTTCCACAGAAGGAGGACCTGGCCCGGATGTACCGCCTGTTCAGCCGCATCCCCAAGGGCCTGGAGCCGGTCGCGGACGCCTTCAAGAAGCACGTGGAGGCGGACGGCATGGCGCTCGTCAAGGAGGCGACCGAGGCGGCGACAGCCAAGGCAGCGGCAGGCAAGCATAGACGCACTGCACTTGCATGGCCGTGGTAGCTCCCTGCATACAGGCTTAGCTGTGAAGCTCAACAGCTCCTCAGCCTGTTTCTATCGGCAGTACACCAGCTCACCGAGCTGTTGTACTTGCCCTTGGAGAATGCTGTGGAGCTGCTGCCATAGCCAATTGCCTAGCCGCGCGACATGGTTACCATCACATCACATCATTCCATGTACCCTCACGTCTGCAGGCAAGAAGAAAGCGGCAGCCAGCAGCGATGACGCGGAGACAGGCTTTGTGCGCCAGGTCGTCAACCTGCACGACAAGTACCTAGAGGTGTGCACATCGTGACACATGCTGTCTGTGCTGTCGATGCCAACCGACGCAGTGGCATGCTATGATGGCGCAGTGACACTGTGCATGCCTCGCTGCTGGCGCATGTGGTTGCCTCGGGTCGTGGTGGGGTATGTTCACAAAGTTGCTGTTGCTGTCGCAGTACGTGGAGCGATGCTTCAACAGCGCCAGCCTGTTCCACAAGGCCCTGAAGGAGGCTTTCGAGGCCTTCTGCAACAAGCCGGTCGCCGGCAGCCAGATGGCGGAGCTCATGGCCAACTACTGCAACGCGCTGCTGAAGAAGGTGTGATCGAAAGCTGCCAGTGGGCTGAGCTGGTGGTTTCTTTGCCTTGTCATGTCCCTCGTGATCAGGCATCTGCAGATTGGGCATGTCATCTCCACATTTATTCGGTCGAGCAGCTGGTTCCAGTATTGCCGTTATTTTGCTCCAGGGTGGCGCAGAGAAGCTCAGCGACGAGGCCATCGAGGGCACCCTGGAGAAGGTCATAAAGCTGCTGGCCTACATCAGCGACAAGGTGCGCACCCGCAGCACGATGTGCACGCCTGCGCTGACAGCCATGCCGCATCTGCATCAGCAAGTTACACACCTGTGCACATATGACACAGTTCAGCATGCTGATGCAGGACCTGTTTGCGGAGTACTACCGCAAGCGGCTGTCGCGGCGGCTGCTCATCGAGAAGTCCTCGGCAGAGCACCACGAGCGTGGTGTGCTGGTGCAGCTGAAGCAGCAGTGCGGCGCACAATTCACCTCCAAGGTGCATGGTCTGTAGGATCAGCATCTGCTGTAAACCTCCATAAACCTCCACTCACTCTATGCACTGGCAATCGCCAGCTGCTGCCAGTCAGATCACATGGTTTGCAGTAGATGCTGTGCTGCCATGTGGCTGGCCGACCATGGGGATCTGTCTTTGGAACAGCACGGTCAGGCCCCACTGCCATGCAACATATCAATGTTGTGACACGGTTGCTGTGCTTTGGCACGCAGATGGAGGGCATGGTGCACGACCTGCAGCTGGCGCGCGAGACGCAGTCCTCCTTCGAGTCGTGGCGCAACCAGGGCGGCGCCGCCGGCACCCCCGCCGGCTGCGACATCGCGGTCTCGGTGCGTCCCTCGCCACCCCGCTGTGGCACCTGCAGCGTGCTCAGCTCATCCTTGACTGTTGCAGTCGTGCAGGCACTGCGCGTCTGTCTGGATGTGGCGAATCCGGAGTTTGACCTCACAAGTGCGTGCTGACATCGGGTTTGTGACGCACCTGCAGGTGCTCACCACGGGCTTCTGGCCGACGTACAAGCAGCAGGACATCGACCTGCCCAAGGAGATGCTGGACAGCCAGGCGCAGTTCAAGGTGCGCTGCTGGTGGTGCTCCGAGCGCCCTGGGCCCCACCCGTAGCTGAAGCCCTCGCCAGCGGCAGCCGAGCCCAGCAGTCGCCGCGACCATCCTGCCCATCCCTGCAGGCGTTTTACGACAACCGGACGAAGAACCGGCGGCTGGCGTGGATCTACAGCCTGGGCAGCGTCACGATCAAGGGCAACTTCGACGCGCGCCCCGTGGAGATGGCGTGCTCCACCAGCTTCCACGCCGCCGTGCTGCTGCAGTTCAACGACAGTGCGCTTCGCTGGCCCCTCGCCTCCCTGCCGATCGGCCGGCTCTCCTGGATCAGCGTGCACACCTGGGCGGCAGCCTTGAGGGCAGGCATGATATAGGCTGCTGCACATGCACTGCATGTTTGCGTGTGGACCAGCTGCTGAGCATGCAGCACGACCTGTGTTTGTAACCGTGGGTTCTACCCCCGCCCTGCAGAGGAGGAGCTGTCGTTCCGGGAGCTGCAGGAGTCGCTGCGCATGCCCAAGGAGGACCTGCAGCGCGTGCTCCACTCCCTGTCCTGCGCCAAGTACAAGGTGAGCATCAGCCCGCACCAGTAGAGAGCGTTTCGCTATGGGGCCATTTAATATGTTCACTCAGTGCTGCCGCCATGAGCGGAGCAGCTGGCTGCACGCATGGGCAGCATCCGAGCTGTGCTGAGCCATCAACCAAGCAGAAACCCTGATGTCCGGGTGGCTGACCGCCTGCAGGTGCTGACAAAGGCGCCGGAGGGCAAGACGATCGACGAGGGCGATGTCTTCAGCTTCAACGCCGGCTTCACCGACAAGATGCGGCGCATCAAGGTATCCACACCACTCTGACTGCCTTGTGTGTGGCTGTTCACGGCGGTCCTCGCGGCGGCCAGCCAGGTTGTTGCCTGCAAGAGTGGACCCAGAGCTGCTGGGGGGGGTGGCGGGAGGCCAGCAGGCTCACAGCCGAGACCCTGGACTCAGCGTCGCTCCCTGCCGATGCCCGCAGATCATGCTGCCGGCGCTGGCGGACGAGAAGAAGCGGGTGGTGGAGGACGTGAACAAGGACCGGCAGTACGCCATCGACGCCGCGATCGTGCGCACCATGAAGTCGCGCAAGGTCATGAACCACCAGCAGGTGCGGCGGCGGCCTGCGGGCCGTCATGTGTTGTGCATCAGATGCTGTGCCCGCCCGCTGACAGTCAAGTTGGTGCGCATATTGTTGCATCTGCAGGGGTTCTGCTTCAGTTGTGCTGCCTGCACCGTGCGGATGTATGTATGAGGACTGCAGTCAGATGCCTCAGCTCATGTGCTGTGCCGCGCCTGCAGCTGACCATCGAAGTGGTGGAGCAGCTGCGCAAGATGTTCCAGCCCGACCCGCGCATGATCAAGAAGCAGCTGGAGTCGCTCATCGACCGGGACTACCTGATGCGCGACACCGTGAGTCCTGCACAGCTTCCTGTGTACCTCCAACTGCTGCTGCAAACCGTGTGTCCTGCCTCAACTAGCTGATGCTGCACTGTAGCAAGGGTGTTGGTGCACACCCCTAGCACGGCCCTGCTGTGTGCAGCAGCCAGTGACGGCAGTTGCTCTGTCGTAAACGCAAGTCCTGTAGCCATGCTGCCAAAGGACTCTCCCCGACTGGTGCGCAACTGTTCGCCCACAGGAGAAGCCAAATACCTTCAAGTATGTGGCATGATCAGCGCCGCTGAGTTCGGGGTGCGGGTGCTGTGGCAGCCATGCGGCGTCACAGCAGCGAGTGTCCAGCGCGGCAGCCACCTTGCAGCGCGCAGTGTAGCACAAAGCAGCTGGCGTACAGCCATACCTTACGGCAGAACGACAAATGTGGTGGCAGGAGGGGTAGGCAGGCGTGGGAACACTGGCAGGGATGTGAGTGAATGCAGTCCAGACGATAAGTGCTGCTGTGGTTTGGCATGGTGGCGTGGTCTCGGTATTACTGTAACAGGTGAACATGTGCATGGTTCGCATCTCCACACATCATGCACCCTGACGACACGGTCCTTTCTCACGGTTACACATGACTGCGCACACTCCCGATCAGTGTCGGGCAGCAGTACTGCATCTAACATCCCTATTCCCAGGTCAGCGTATGTGCTGCATGTACCTTGGGCGTCAACCGGTGCATCTCATGTGACAACGACAGCAGAACCACAGTCCCCAGCCGTCATCTTCACAGGAGGTGCCAGCTGGAGGTGTGCTGCCTTCTATGCCAAGCTGTCCGGACCACGCCTGTTCCGTCTGCACAGAGGGCACGGAAGATTATCAGCTATCGTGCTGGACCACCGAAATACATTCCGGGCAAACCTGTGTCGTCCTGGATACATTTCAGCACAAGCCAGAGCAGCAGTGCGCTGTGCTTTCTCGTGGCAAGCCCCTACTGCAGGCAGACGTTGTTGACGTGCAACAGGCACTGCAGGGCTGCTGGCATGTTCGCACCTCTGGCTGCTCTGGCCGAAGGTAGGTCAGAAGGTGTTACTGCTCGAGCATCAGTCGTCAACCCTTTGCCGCCGCGAGGAGTGTGAAGCCTGCCACCACGGCGGCGCTGCCTGCCAGCAGCCCGGCGATGGCGGGGCCCCCGGACACCTCCCGGTAGTACGCGGCGCCCCACGCCGTGGACACCAGCAGCTGCACCTGGATCGCCGGCCACGCCAGCGCAAGGCCCAGCTCCTGACGTGAGGGAGAGCCGTCAATCACAGGGCGGCACAGGCTGTCACCCAGGCATCGCAGCAGCTAGCCGGGTTACCGCAGGGGGGAGTGAGGCAGAAGCCAATGAGCCTTCATGCGGCAGCGCCTAACACAATCGAACTGTCACTGCTGAGCACGCAGATGGTGCGCTGTTGGCGTACAGGCATGGCAGCGAAAGCACACTTCTCCACCTGTGTGGCCACTATCGCGAGCGCGTTGCCGGCGCTCCACAGCAGGCCCGCCAGCAGCGCAGGCGGCGCTGCCGCTCGCGTCCTGGGCTGCAGCCTCGACCTGCAGCGGCACTTGATGCATCATCAGACCGCTCTTCGCGACCGCAGTTTGCTGAACCTCTGGCACTACGCTGGACACTGATCCTGCCGTGGAAACAGGCCCTACTGGCCCGTCTGTGCCGAGAGCGGAATTCGCACACAAATTGTCACCCCCCACGTGTCGACTCACCAGCCGAGCTGGGATGCGGCCGCGCTGTACGCTGCCGCGGCCGCTGCGGTGACCAGCGCGGCCCCGACGCCAAAGGATACCAGGTACTCCAGCCCCGTGATGCTGCGGTTGGCGTACTTCAGCGGCACCTGCAGCCACGCGGTCGCTGGGCAGAGGTCAGCAGCACCGCACAGCATGCGTTCAGCAGGATGCGTGTGACTTCCGCAAAACAGCTGACGTGCAGGCCGAATGTCTGCTTGCATGTGACCATGGTTGGTGCTGCAGCAAAACGCGCCCGGCTGTGTGCGGTTGGCACAACTTTACAGGCCGCCTCACTGGCCCTTCACCAGGAAAGAACCATTGGCGATGCCCACGTACACAGCGCACGCAATGCCAGCGGCATGGCTGATCGGAGCCGCCTGTTTAGCCGCTAGCAAAGTGCAGCTAGCTGCGACGCCGTCTGGCGCGCCGCCCTGAAGCGGGGTTGTCCCGCCGTCGACAGCAGGTGTCCCACCCTGGGGCGGCCCGTGCGCCTCGGGCAGCTGCGCTTGCATCCCCGCTGGCGCGCCTGCAGCCAGCTCCACTGCTGGGGGGTGTCAGTCCCTCTCGAGCAGAGGCAACGCTCTGCGATTACCTGCTCAGCAATTGAGATCGGCAAGTGCCGCTCACTTTGATGGGAGTGTCCAATGCTCACGTGTTGCAGTGACAGCCTGCTCACCTTCAGCGGCATGGCTGGGCCCTGTGCTGCCGTTTACCAGGCGCAGCGTCTCAGCATCGTCTGCAGGAGTCGGCGGCGCGGCCTTGCCATGGTGCGGGCTGCTGCCGGCCCCCCGGCTGGAAATCATGCCCACAGCCGCCATGCCCACCGCCATGAGGCACAACCCTGCAGGGCATGTCCGCAAATTGTGGCGGCATGGAAGCTCGGCCCACTCTCGAGGCCGCACCACCGCTTCTGCTGCCACAGCCGCAGACGCCCTGCCTGCTGAGCTGTTTCTGTGCCAAAGTTTGAAGGGGTGCCTGAAGGCTGCAGGCACTGGTGCTCAGGGAGAACGCGCACCTGCCAGCGCGAGCGGCAGGTTGGCGACGGGTTCGCGGAACACGGCGGTGCCCCACAGGAACGCCACAAAGACCGACAGGCCGCTCCAGAGCGCCTGCGACACCGCGAGCCCTGCCGCCTGGATTGCCACGATCGCCGCGACGCCGTTCAGCACCTGCGCACCTCAAGCTGCTGAAGGACGAGGTGTCGACGTGGGGCACACAGCAGGCTTGCACAAGCAGGCAAGCGTCGTCTGCCTGTGCTTCGTCTGTGAGTGTGCCGTGTTGAGCCAAGACAGCACGGGTGGGGGCCATGCCAGGGGTTTGGCGAGAGGCAAATTCGCCTCCAAATGCGCACCCAGATGGCGGCCCCGGCGGTGCCCCACCAGGTGAAGCGCAGCGGCACCGCCAGCAGCGCCAGCCAGCAGGTCGCGAAGCAGGCGGCCGTTTTGTAGCACTGCACCACCAGCGGGTGCACCTGCGACCGCCAAACTGGCTCCGTCATGGATCGCACATGATTGCGGACCCAAGACCATGTGCTGTGCTGGCCTGATGCGGACGTCTGATTCACTGATGACGAAGAGCTGCACCTGAGCATGTTGCAGACGGCGGCTCTTAATGGGGACGCCGAAGCTGCCAAAGGCTACAATGGCGCCGATCACAGCCGCTGCGCCAAGCACTGTGGTGCCCATCAGGCGCCCGCCTGTCGAAATGGGTAACATCGCCGCCGCTGAATCATGGCTGCCTTCTGGCTTGTTGTGAAGGTGTTCCGATGGCAGCCGCAGGGTGTGCGCAGCTGGACGGCCTCCTGACCGCCAAACATCCACTCAAACAACACACTGAATGTCGGAACTGACCATGTCAGACCTCACACGGGTATCTCAGCCTAGTCGCTGCAGCAACGTTCTCTCAGCGGCATGAGACGTGCATGGTGAGTGGGTACAATATGGACTTCATAGGCCGGGTTCAGCATAGCAGGCCGGTTTCTTGTCACGAGGCACTGAGCATTGCAGGTGTACGTATAGCTTGGCTCCAGTCATTCTGTGACTCTGCGAGTTGTTGTTACCGCTTGCCAACGTGCAACTGATCAACATGTACGGCAGCTTTGCACGGGTGAACGGCAGTCCCGGGGTCCCGCACAACCGCCAAAGCCGCAGCTGACCACTTTGACCGCACGGAGCCACTCGTGCATGTATGCTCAACGCATCACCCAGATCTGCTGCCTCTCACTGGATTGATCAGCATTCTCCACCTGCACAAGCGTTCGGCCACACCTGCGGCGCAGTGTGGGGT
Source organism: Diplosphaera chodatii (assembly GCA_032358165.1). Taxonomy (NCBI): domain Eukaryota; kingdom Viridiplantae; phylum Chlorophyta; class Trebouxiophyceae; order Prasiolales; family Stichococcaceae; genus Diplosphaera; species Diplosphaera chodatii. Next base: position 22,501 of record JAALGY010000038.1, read on the forward strand.
CCGTTAGGCACAATAGTCAGCTGAGCACAGGCCGCGGGTGCAACACTTTTGAGCAACACCTTTGCCCGCAGCGACCGCAGTGCCTCGGTGTTCTGTCTGGCGGCTACAGGCTGCGGACGAGTTGCGCAAGCTTGCCGCATAGCAGAACATAATCGTCTCGGCCTGGTGTTGATCGGGACCCAGCAGCGGCAACTCGCTCGAGTCAAGACTCTGCCTGGCCGCACGAGCCTGCAGGTCACTACTGACAGGTAACAGAACACTCATCATGTGCAAGCGCATGTTGATGCGGCGCCAAGTCCCGTTGCGGCCGGGGGCCAACCGCATCCTGCGTGCATGACTATCGGGCGCTTTTCCCCCTGCAGGGCTGTGCACAAAAGCCGTCAACCACCGCAGCAGCATCAAACAGCTTGTACGCGAGCCGCGCCCGGCGCAGCCGCAGCTGTCAGCGGCACGCTGCAGTGAGTCAGCGCAGCACAGCACAGGATGCACCAGCCGCTGCTGCGGCCGGTGGTGGGCGCGGCCAGAGCGGAGCCGGACGCCGCAGATCAGCCGGCGCAGGCCTTCGGCCGGGTGCGGAAGCAGACGGTGCTGAGCGCCCTGGTGGCGGTGATGCTGGTGGCGCTGGTGGGCCGCTCGGTGCTGGAGAGCCTCGCGCCCGACTGGAGCAGCCGCCACATCGCACCCGTGCTGCTGCGGCACCGCTGGACGCATCCTACAGGTACATGGCGGCCGGTGACCCTTGCAGCCTGACTGGCCCTGGTGTCACCGAGTGCTGGGCACGTCATGGCTGGCAGACATGCTACCGTGTCGCAGGGCACCGCCCCAGCAGTCTGACCATGCAGGGTAGCCTCTCAGATCTGGGGTGCCCTGGGTCTGCAGTGCAGCGGGCGGCGCCGGCGGAGCAGCAGTGCGAGTACGGCAGCCTGCCGGGGCGGTGGGTGTCGCGGGGCGAGGCGGCGCCGGCGTGGCGGCTGCTGGACCAGCGCTGCATGCTGCGCCCGCTGCTGGAGGAGCTCGACGCGCCGCCGCCCAAGGGTGGGTTGCCGACACAAGACCTGCTCAGTGCGGACAGTTAGGAGTGAGGTGGCAGCTCTCCAGCTTGTTGAGATATGCAGCACTGCTGTGTGAGGAACTATGTGCAACAGCAGAACATATGCCGTCTACATGCTGTGCTGAAGATAGCAGACGACCCTGCAAACTATCAGCTGATGGAGCATGGTGCCTTCCATGTTGGCGGCTTTATGACACTGACATGTCTGCGCTGCTGCAGGCCAGAAGCCGGCAAGCATCCTGCTGATCGGGGACTCGTGCGACCGGCAGCTCATCGAGGCGGTATGCCCGCAGCGGCCGACGTACTTCTCGGACGAGAAGGACGAGGCGCCCACCTTCCGGGCACTGCAGTGCTCGCTGCCGGGCCTGGACATCGCCATCTACCCCATTTGGGGCATCTTCGCCACGGGTGGGGGCCGCAACACGGGCATCTTGTGCGCGCGTCAGGGGGTCATGGGCACACCACCACATCACTCCGCCTGTCAGCACTGCGCGCATGCAGACCCAGCAACCCTCTGCCCGGACTGTCAGGGCTGCATAGCGGTGCCAATACCCTACAGCCGTATTGCTGCAGGGCCGTTTGAGGGCGGGTACAAGGAGCCCCGGCAAGTCCGCATCCCGCGGGCCTTCAAGCTGTTCCAAAAGCACTTCGGCAGGTGACTGCAGCCGTTGCGTCTCTGCCACCTCCGAACATGTGCCAGTGCCGGTGCTGGCCATGGTGCACTGCGCGCATGGAAGTGATGCGCCTCACACATCTTGCTCGTCCTGTTCAGGGCGCCAGACATGGTGGTGTTGTCGTCCAACTTCTGGGATGTGGGCGCCATGTGGGTGAGCGCACTCATCACCTGCTCGTGACAGTGTGCTCGTTGTTGGACTGCTGCCCTGCGTCAGCACATTGCTTCTGGCACGCAGCACGCTGCAATGCAGTGATGGTCTGCTGCCAAGCCGTGTGCTCTGACACGCGCTCTGCTCCTGCCGCTGCAGAAGCGGCGCCCGCTGTGGATGGAGACGCGCGACGACCTGCCGCACGACTTCTTCCAGCGGTGGCTGGGCGACGCGGCCGACGCGCTGCAGCTGGTCACCAAGCTGGCCCCCAAAGGCGCGCCCGTCGCCTGGCACACCCAGCACTACCCCCTGGTGAGCGCCTCGCACCCTTCGTGTGCTGCTCATCCTCCAGGCTTCTGATGCAACAACCGTAGGGCAGCTGAACAGGCATGTGCCGTCAAGCAGGCAGGGTATGAGCACACGCAGCTCCGTTGGCCGCCTGTGATGGGACACCGTTCTGGGCTGCTGCAAGTGCTTCCCTGATGTGTCTCCAGGCGGATGTGAAGACGGGGCGCAACCTGCACCAGCCGCTGGGCCGGCGGGCGCACATCACGCAGCTCAACGCCGCAGGCCGCCACGTGTGCGGCGCCCACAGGGTGCGCTGGTTTGAAGTGCCCAACCGCGCTGGGCTGCGGTGCAGCAGACGTCAACGGGTTGCCTCATCTGACGGGCTCAGCAGCGGCTGGCATGGCCGCGCGAGGCGCGGCCCTCATGCCAGGACCTATGCCTGAACCTGCACTGCGCCAGTTTCACAGGCCTCCCACGACGCACCTGCGGAAGCCATGTGTGCTCACACAGACCGGTCGTTGCCTCTGCAGGGCTGCCACGTGGTGGATGTGGAGCTGATGGCGGCGCAGTGGGGCAACCCCACCGCCTACCTCAAGACGGGCGACCACCTGCACCAGGTGTGGCGCCGCTGACAGTCTGCACCTTTCTGCAACTGACGCTTGAGTCCAGCAGCTGGGCGTGCCATGGGTCCACATGCTTCTCACCATATCGGTCTTCAGCCCAGCTCGACCAGCAGCACCTTTCCTGCACTGTGAAACGACATGAACGCTGGCCGGCACTGTGGGTCCAGCACACAACGGACTGCCAACACGGTCCCCGCGTGTGGCGCTCAGTCGTGCGCCGCTGGTGCAATGTCGTGCCGTTCTGCTGAGCCGTGCAATCTCCCGCGACAGGGCCCCGTGCTCGCCAACACGACGCTCAACACGTACCTCAACATCCTGGGCGCGGCCCAGCGGCGGCAGTCCGGCGGCACAGCGGCAGAGGCGGCAGACGATGCGGAGGACGGGACAGATGAAGTGAAGCTGTTTGGGCCGCGCCAGGTCGAGTCGCAGCCGGCAGACGTGCAGATAGCAGCCAGCGCAGGAAAGCATGTCGGGCAGAAGCTTCGTTTCTGACATGGCAGCGCTGCTGAGCGAGAAGCTGTCATGTGGGAGAGCATTTCAGGCGCAGGACGCTGCTGCTTATCAGTCGACGTTTGCAGGAGGTAGTGGGTTGGGGTTTTAGGGCAGCTTTGCCTGGGGAGATGTGCACTGCTTCTTGCGGGATACCATCAACAGCAAGCACTGCGATGTGCTACATTATCAATTGCCTTCGTGATGCAGCGACAAGCTGGAAACGATCGTCTTGTAACAACGTTCTGATTGCATATGAGGCTTCCTGCAACCAACCGAACATCAGTAGCCCTAGCACATGTGCAATGTGACACCTGTGAACTGTCATCTGACAAAGCAATGCAGAATCGTAATCCGCCTAGTCTCCTGTGTACACAATGGCATCAACGATACAACAACAGCTGCGTCTCAAACCAAATTAGCCAGAAGTTTGTATGTTCCTCGTCGAGGTTCAACGATCTGACGCAGTTTACACCAGTCGGGCAAAAGCTGCACTCCGCCAGCTGCTGAGGTGCAGTGCCGGCCACCGGTTGAATGCAGCAGCCCGTCACACGACGCCAGAGCAGCTGCAGGTAGACGACAGCCAGTTGATCAGCACGCGCCATGCTTCACCAGCGAGCATAGGAAGCAAGGCCTCATCGTGCGCTTCTGTATCGGTGAATGTAAGTGCATGTGTCAGATGATGCATAGGGGCTTTTGGGCTGGCGCACATGTTGCTGGGGTGGCCCTGCTGCCACTTGCATGCCGGCCCCGGCGACTCGAAGCTGTTGAACGATGCCTGCGGTGCCAGGGTGCAACAGGGTCAGTCATGCCCTGGTTTGACAATGACGTCATCTTGCCCACTGAGCAGCATGAATGCAAGGCGAATGCTCCAGGTGCCCTGCGTCAGACAACACACAGAGTGAGCAGAGTTGAACTATTGCACCTGGCAGTTGGTTGCGCCGGGCTGGCACAGGATGCCCGAGCCGGCATTCATGAACACGCAGTGCGCCACCAGGCAGTTGTGAGTCTTGCCTGGAACGTCATGAGGGGAGTATACTTCAGTACACCAGTGCTGTTCTCGCCATCTGCGTCGTGTCCGCGGAGGATGCAGCACCCGGTGACAGGCGGCACATGCCCCAGCAGGGGCTGCACTGCAGAGAACGCCCACCCTCGAGCACGACGGCGTGCATCTGCTGCTGCCGCGTCGGGTTGGCGAAGATGTTGCTGGAGATGATGTTGCGCGCGCTGTCCCCGCAGATCTGTAGGGTTTTAGGGTTTGCAGGATCAGCATGTGAGGGGTGAGGATGTCGTGGTAGCCACATGTCGAGCGCGAATGACAGCATGCACTTGTGGTCATCTGCTGCAGTGTCAGTGGAGAGTGTCACCTGGATGCCGACGCCGGCGCACGACTCGTCAGTCTGCAGCAACGGCAGCGGGCGTTGTATATCGGACCAGCACCATCCGACACCTTGAACGGATGGTTCGACCGATGCAAAGACCATCCGAAGACTTTGCAGACCACTCACAGGCGGAGCATGAGGTGACAGGGGCCACCTTGTAGAACAGGCAGTTGCTGAAGGAGGACTGGTTGACGTTGCAGGCGTAGATGCAGCACTTGCTGGCGTTGATGTGGCTGTTGTTGACGTTCATCTGCAGGCAGTGCTCAGCGTACACGCCGTAGGGCACCGCCACAAAGTCGCACTGGCTGAGCTTCACGCCCTCCATGCTGCCCTGTAGCAGAGCGGCACGCTGTGAGGCGCTTCATTCCTCACACGCCCTCCACACTTGGTGGGGTGCAGCCGCTGAGGCTGGGCGCGAGTCCCTGTCAATGCGACAATTCCAGGATCGCATGCAGTCATCGCATCAGATCACCAGAACCCACTGCAGGGGCCAGGACCGCAAGCCAGGCGCTGCTGCGCGGGCATGCAGGTCACGACCGCACCGTGATGTACAGCGCCTTGTTGACGTAGAACGCCCAGCACTGGGAAATCTGCACCTCCGTGGGGCTCCCCTTGCCGCCCTCCAGGTGGATGCCCGCATCCGATCCGCCCCCTGCAAAGCCCCGAAGAGCGGCGCTGGTGCTGGCGCGTGCAATGCTCCGGAAGGTTGTGCGCACCAGGTGCCAGGTGTCGTGTCACTCGCATGCAGCAGAGTGGCACGGTGACGCGATGCGCCAGGTGGAAAGCCGAGGACGGTCAGACTCACGGGACAGCCCGGTGATGTGGATCTGGTTGAGCACGGCGTGGTGCCCGTGGTCCAGAAGGATCGCCTTCTTCCACCCCTGCAGCAGCAGCCCGAGGCATACGTTAAACGTGGGTCACGGGAACGTGCATGCTGCTGTTGCCAGGAGCGTTAGACCGTGCTGCACATGATGACAGATGACCATGGTTCTCGGTCACAAGATCATCGATTTGCGCTTCACCAGTTCACCTGCTTGTCGCCGTCCTCCCCCCTGATCTCAAGGTGCTCCAGGCTGATGCGCGCGTTGGTGCGGTTCATGATGACGTGGTTTGACGGCAGGATCTGGCCTGTGCGCGGGCAGCTTGTGGCTGACAGGCATGCGCCGACGGTGCAGCGGCCATTCAGGGACAACCAGCACAGTTCAGCAGTGTTGCCATGCTGGCGGCCCTTTCGACAGCACGCTGCAGTTGACCTTTGAGGTCGACCGTGAGTGCGACGTCCCGGTTGGCCTGGTGCGTGTACAGCGACATCTGCGTGACGTACGTGAAGTCCGTGTTGAGCTGCTGGACGCGGCTCTGCGATGTGCAGACGCACACCCAGGTCGTCGTCATCCTGAGGCACCAGCTGCGATGCTGGCGGCTGACAGGTGCGTGCGCGGTCGCAGAATCAGCGGCGCCGGGTGGCGGGCAGCAGCACCTGGCTGATGTACAGGCCGGAGGACTTGGCGTGCGCCGCCCAGATGACGCGCGTGATGCCGATGCCGTCGCCCAGCACCTTGATCGGCTTGTCCCGGATCACGATCTTTTCCGTGAGGCCGTAGGAGCCTGCCCGCAATATGCAGCGACAGCATCATGAGTCACACAGTCACCTCATTCCACCACCGACACCCTTGCCAGGAGTCGTAGGCTGTGTGATTCTGTTCGGACCCGCACATGGCAGCGTGAAACAGCGCTGGCATCAGCAGGGTCGACCTGCGGGGATGTACAGCACGCCGCCGGTGGCGGGCACCGCATCCGCGGCCTTCTGGAATGCCTCCGTGGCGTTGGTGCCGTTGCCTTTGGCCCCGAAGTCCTTGACGTTCATCACCCTGCGCTCAGACCGCGGTGTGTTGCTCAGTGCTCCGGCTGCGGGCTGGGTTTGAGCGCTCAGGGCTGCGGCATGCATGCAGACTTGCACTGCAGCCGATCAAGAAATCGATGCTGTCATGGAATTTACGATGAAACTGCCCATGGGATGCAACCAATTCCTGCTACTACGACCCTGGGACTTGCTGACAATCATGCATGTCTCAGATCGCTTCACAACACTGTTGAGCCACACCTGCTGTTTCTGAGAGGTGGCACACGCGAGGTGCTGATGCAGATGATCTGATGCGTGCTGTAACGCAGAGTGCTGCCGGATCACTATGGTTTGGTCTGTAATGCAGTTGCACTTAGCCTCCTGCCCCAGCTTCTGTGTAGCTAACTTAAGATGCTGCCGATCGACTCTGATGTGCTTGCCTCACACCGCAGCGCGGATCGCTTGCCAGTCACAGCACTTTGATGACAATGTGTGCTTCAGATGTCAGTGGAAGCACAGAAGCTGATCACAGCTGGTGCACTTCGGATCTGTGGCACGTGCAGGTCAATCTGGTGCCTCTACATGTGCTTGGTGATTGCTGGTCTGCCAAAGCGCATATGAGCACGACAAGTCAAGATGTAGGAAATGCTGAACTGATCAAACATGCATACGCAGCCCAGGAGCTGCAGTGGTCGATCAATGTCAGACAGAGGGGCCTGGCAGCGCTCGCCACAACGCAGACCAGCTTTCCAGTCGTGCACTCGCATGCTGCGACGCTGCCGGGTGCCACCGACCGTGCGCAGGACCAGCTGCGGCGCGGTGCCCCAACCTTGCTGCCGCCTTGCCTGGTAACAGATCCCGCGGCTCAAGCCACGAGGTTGTTGAGCTCCTCCTCAGCCGTGTGGATGGTCCACGCATCCTCCGCCGTCGCCGCGCCCATGCTGCTCTTCTGGTGCAGCAGCGCGACGGCGTCTGTGTCGGGTGCACCGCCAGCCCCGGTGCGCTGTGTGATCTTGACGCCACCCTGCAGCGGCATCCCGGCTGCAATGCCCAGGGCGGACGGCTTTGGGATCGGCGCGGTCGGAGGGATCAGCGGCGACAGCAGCGGCGACTGCTCCCCTGCATAATGAAAACTGATGCTGATGCCGCAGCTCAGTTGTGCAGATGCTGCTGAGCACAGTGGCGTGCACTTGACAGCAGCGCCAGCGGCGCTGCAGATTGCCACTGGCATGCACTTTGTCACTCACGAGCCGGCGACATCCTGCAACCAAGGATGGCCCCTCATTGTTGTTGCTCGATGTTCAGCTAAGCACAACTCTGCAGGCCAGCGCACCAGTGAAGGTGGGCCCCTGGGGCGGCAGCCCGTCCAGGTCGCAGCTGTCCGCGTGGTGCAGCAGCTCCAGCACCGCCGCCGCGCCCGCCTCCTCCTGCACACGCGCCCCAGCACATCAGAGTATCATTGCTCAGCACGGCATTGCTAGCGCTGTGCTGGGCAAGCACGTATGCGCTCGCCGCAGCACTGCTGCGGTGTCAGGCGGCACTGCGCCCAATGCAGACGTGCTGCCTGCAGGACGACGTATACAGCCCAGCTGCACCTGCGTACTGTCCAGCATCGTGAGTGCTGGGCCGCCCCCCGGCGAGGCGGCCGCCACCGTCGCAGCGGCGTCTTGGACGCTCCTGCATGAGAGCAGCAGCCATAAAACTGAGATGCAGCTGGAAGGTTGAAGAGACTGAGCGGCCGCTGTGACTTGAGCATGTGTCGAGGCACCGACGACTGCTGACATGCAAGATGTGCCACTGCACAGAGGCGTCGCTAACACCTCCTTGCATCACACGTCACCAGCCTTCACAGCACAGCAGGGTCACGGCAGAGTCGTAACACCACCTAACACTCCTATCAGAATGATTATAACAGCTGCAGATGTACCCCCTGATTGGGCAGTACAGCACCACACCTCGTGCGCAGCGAGTTGAGCTGCTCGTCACCGCCGTCCCGCGCGGCCGCGCCGTACAGCGCGGGCACCACCACGGCGGAGCTCCTCCTGAGGCCGCCGCCGCCTGCGCCGCCCGGGGCCCTGGGCAGCCGCTGCGCCATCTGCGCCGCGTGCCCTGCCGCTGCAGTTCCAAATGTACACCGCGTCACAGGCACCAGGTTTGTAACTGCGAGAGCTCCAAGGTATGTCGTGCAGCATGGGTAGAAGGGGGAACAGAACAGAACAACAACCGAACGCACCCAGAAGGGCGTTGTTGGTGGCCTCGGGGCCGAGGGAAAGGGCAGCGAACGGGCTGGCGGCGGCCCCCCAGTCAGCCTTGGCGCTGGGCAGTGATGCTGCGGAGCGCTCGACAGCACAGTCTGCCGCCAGCTTGGCGGCGGCGCCCTTTGCGGCCTGCCCTGTAGCAGGGGTCGGTCCCAGCGAGCGGGACGCGGTGCGCTGGAACACGGGCTGTGGCTGCGGCCTGGCACGGCCGGGCTTGGGCTGCGCCGCCATGCGGCTGCGGTTGGCGGCTGAGGGACCGGCCGCCTGCCAGGCGCCGAGGTTGGTCACTGGAGCCTGCGGCGGAGTGGGCCCAGGCTACGAGTGCAGGCTTTCGAGTGGTCGGCAAGGAGCACCACTTTCGACGTGTCATCCGGGGCGCAGCTCATGGTTACAGCCACTTGCTTGTGTGTGCGGCAGCTGTCATCTGTTAGCTAGCAGCACCGTCAGGTGCTTGCTGCACCTGGTCATCCTTCACCCTCGGCCCGCTGGAAGACCCCGGGCGCTGCAGCATGGCAGTCGGCGGCGCGATGCCAGAGCCGCCGGATGCTGCTCCGGACGGCGGCACCAGCTCCGTGGCTGGCCGTGTGGCCTGCGGATTGAGGGGGCAGACATGTGTGTTTGCATAGGCTGATAGCACTCGGGTGCATGCCACAACGCCATGCGCCTGCACTATGCTCTGCTGATATCAGGTGACGATGGCTTGTGACATAGCATACTGGGCACAGCAAACAGCTCAGCGACCGCCCAGCAGAAAGAGGGACATACTCGCAGTGCACGCCGGATGCCAGTGAAGCGCTTGCGCTTTGCCTGCGGCTCTGCCGCCAGGCCAGTAGCTGCAGAGTGCCAAGAACCCAGCGTCGCCATGGTAGTCTTGGCAAGCAACGCAACAACAGCAAGCACATCAGGGCAGGCAGGGTGACACATGAACACAGCTGATCGGAGTATCTGGGGAATGTTGCAGGGTGCGCCACTGTCACCCTGCGATGGTGTTGCACTTCCTTCCACCTCGCTTGAACCGGAACGCAGAGCATTCTGTGTGGTGCTGTTGTGCTGCGGCCCTTGATGCGGAGCAAAGCCGGCAGCATCTACTGTCTGCACGCTGCCCAGCCTGTCCAGGTTGTTGGAGTGCGAGGATGCGGCTGACAGCGCCTGCAGCGTCGCGCTGTGGTCGCTGCCCGACAGCGTCAGCGACATCTCGGGCAGCTGGTACGGCGGCATCCCCTCAACATTGCTGTCTGCATTGCTGTCGATGTCCTGCAGGTTGGCACTCTGGCACGTGTGTACAGCTGTTATCCATGTTCACACTTATCCAGTGCCGATTGAACATGCTCTTCAGCGCACTGCGAACGGCTCCGACTGCAATGCACTGCAACAGGATGCACTCACAGCTGCTGATGCTGGGGAGCAGCGGGAAGCACCTGGGAGGATGCAGGGCTAGTGCTGCCCAGCAGCTTGGATGCGAGCTGCTTCATGCCGGCGCCGGCCCAGTTCAGCATGGCGGACATGGAGCCAGGTGAGGTCTGTGCCATCGCCTCCGCCACATCCCGGGTCCTGCTCTCCAGAGGGTGCCAGGTACTGCTGCGCTGCGAAGGGCGGCTGCGCGCCGTGGCTGTAGTCCGCCCAGTTGAGGGCGGCTCCCGTCGCATCGGCATGCAGCTGCAGCGCCTGCAGGTATGCAGGCCAGGCACGCTGGGCTGCGAACGAGTTAGGAGTGGAACTGGCGCCATTGCAGGTGAGTGGTCACTTGACATATATACCGAGAAGGCGGCTCACCTCAGGAGGCCATGCATCTTTGCCAGTTGACAGCGATGGCTGTGGCTGCAACATGCTCTGCAAATGTCAGCAAAACAGGCCTCTCTGCAGGAAGCCTCCGGCCACATTGGTTGCATCAGCCAGGGTCACATACAGCAGCTCTGCTTTGCCATCTATACGAGCCCATGTGACAGTGTATAGCACCTGGTTGACGGGCATCGACTCGGCGAGCTGCAGCTGCGCGGCCGCAACAGGATCCATCTGGGCAGCCTGTGGTGCAGCCGGATCGCCACCCTCAGAGCAAGCGTCAGCCATGCCAGCATTAAAACTCAAACCGTGGTGAACGTACGGGACGATCTGCTGGTCTCGTATGAGCACATCACAGCGTTGCCTGGGCTGCGGCCGTGGCGATGCCGGGGAGCGACTCGGTTCGCTGCAGGGCCGGCAGGGAGCGCTTGGCAAGGGCGCCGCCGCCCGCGCCGGGGCTCACAGCCGCGCCCTGAAAGCTGCTCGTCGACTCCTCCTGCAGACGGCATCTCATTTGGTGTCAGCTGCTGGCATCTATGGGGGTTGCAGCCCCACGCCGAGTATACCCTGAGCCAGATGGAGCAGCCAGAGGAACTGAATGTGGTTTGGCGATACAGCTGATGGTCGCCTGGCACTGTGCGGACAGGACTACAAATGACTATCAGGACCTGGCGCTTGGCGGCCTCGACGGCAAAGGATGAGATGATGACGCCTGGTGCCGGCTTCGGTATGTGTGTCTTGAATAGCGCAGCCGGCGGATATGCCTGCATACGCACTTGCAGCCTCAGTAAGGCACAGTTACCAGCCGCATCGACTGGAGATCTGCAAGGCCCTGTCCTATTGAAAGCATGTGTCCCACCAGCAGTTTGAGCACAATGCGGCACCGGGAGCTCGGTGACGGGAGCCTTGGGTGACGGCAGCGCTGCAGTGATGAACGGGTGCAGCAGCAGGTCCAGCACATCCGGCCGCTGCCTCGACTCCTGCATAAACTGACAAACTATGAGTCACCCCTGACAGCTAGCACCATGTTGTGAGGCATTCCCAACTGTCCACGCATAACATGCACATGAGCATAGAGTCTGTCCTCTGATTTTGCAGACGCAGCAGACAGCAGGCTGGATCGATCGCTGCAGGGCTGCCCGCCTTGTGCAGCGCGGTGTCGATGAAGGAGCGCGCGCTCTCGGACAGCCAGCTGGGGTAGGGCGGCTTGCGGTACATGATGCACTCGTAGGTCGCGGCGCGCGTCTCCTTCTCGAACGGCGGCCGCCCCACGATCAGCTCGTACGCCAGCACGCCCTGCGCACACAAGCAGGACCGGCCGGGTGATGCATGATCACCGCCTTTGTGAACGCTGCAGCATCTGTAGCCTGCTGTGCATGGACAACGAACAGTACCAATGTCTCATGCCACTTCACACGTAGATCAAGCTCCGCAGTATCTGCCGGCACGCACACAGCGAGTAACGAGCCCTGCAATGCCACAGACTGAGGGCTCACCATGCCCCAGGCATCGATGGTGCGCCCGTACACCAGGCTGGCCCTGTTCTTGTTGTCCTCCGGGCGGCACTTCTCCGGGCACACCAGCACCTCTGGTGCCTACGGATTGGCCAGTGCAGTGTGTGTGTATACACAGCAGTGTTGGTCCCAGGTGACCGTTTGCGCAGTACATGGTGGCCTGCTGCTGGTACAGCAGCGATGTGCTGCTGGGTTTGGGCAGGCCAGCGCTGCTCGCCGTCTCAACCATGACCTGCTCGAAATGTCACACAGCACAGCTGTGATGCAGCGCGCAGTCACAGACAAGGGGACACTACATCACCGTTTCCCAGCGCACCATGTAGTCCAGGGTGCCGGCGCGGGTGACGGGCCGCTCCTGCCGCGCGTTGATGGATAGCCCGAAGTCCGCCAGCTTCACCTCCCGCGCCCGCCCCAGCAGTATGTTCTCTGGCTTGATGTCGCGGTGGATGACGCCCGCCGCCTGGCAGTGCGCCAGCGCCTGCCAGGGGATGAGTGTACGAACCATCACCACCATCACCAAATAAGGAGATGCATATAGAACACGAAATATCAGTCATCATCACCAACAGCAACAAGTCCCTAGCGTCGGCAGATTGCATCAACTCAGCAGTCCATGTCCTCTGGCATTGCAGCCGCGGGGGCGGCAGACAAGCAGCGAGGTGCGCCTTGCTGCCGGCGGCCTGACGACTGGTGACAAGAGTGCAGCGAACAGGGTGCACCTGGAGGCAGGGGCCCAGCACCCGGGCGGCTGTGTCGCGCTCCCGAAAGCGGCCGCCCACTCGTTTCAGCTCCTCGTACAGGTCCCCGCCTGCATGACAGTGTGCTGAGTTTGCCAGCAAAGCAGCAAGCATACGCCAGCGGTGGGTGGAGGTGTACACATGCGGCCACACCTGGCCGCACATGTGGCCGCACCCTGAACGGAGCTTGCATGCTCTGGTTACAAAGAGCAACTGCGCGTATGCCAGGTCATGCCGGCTTCACAGGGCTGCACGCGCACCTGGCGCGAACTCCTGCACCAGGTACACGTGCTTGCCGTCCTCGAAGGCGCCGTACAGCGCGATGATGTGGTCGTGCACCAGCCCCGAGTGGATCTGGATCTCCCGCGCCACCTGGGCACAGGCACACTTCATGCAGCAGGCGTGCGTTCCGGCAGCCGTAAGCACGATGCAGAGAGGCAGCATATCATTCCACAGCACCTCTGCCTGCAGTTGACATGCATCCCTCTCATCTGCTGCTTGCTTCCTGCAGTGGGCAGTGTGTCATGGCATCACGGGTACCTGGTACCAGTTGAGTGTGGACAGCTTGTGCTTTCGGTACAGCTTGAGCGCGACGGGCTGGCTGCTGTGGCGGCAGGTGGCCCGGTACAGCAGGCTGGCCTTGCCCCGGTACAGTTGCTTCACCAGGTCGTAGTCGTCGACGCACCTGCGCATTTGGATACGCCTCTGGATACGCATTTGGATACAGTCACATCTCGCTCAGCAACTGCCATCTGTTTTGCCTGCTGACATGGGCTTGCGCAGCGCAAATCACCTCATAAAACAGCAAGTTCATGCTACTGGTCATTCTATAAAGGACCTGAATAGTGTTTGGGCAGGATCTCACCAGGGGGTGGTGCGGGCCATGCCCTGCGGCGCGGTGGGCGACACATACAGCGTTTTTGAAGGGCATGCCGGGTCCTGGTTGAGCTCCACCACCGGTGCCAGCAGGCGCGCCATTGAAGCTTCAAGCTGAATGTAGTTCTGCAGTGCTGCTGCTGAACTGCACGATGGCGCGTCACATCCTGCGGCAGATGCACATAGCGTATGTCAGCGCGCTGGCCTAAAAAGCAAGCAGCGTGGCCTCGCTTCCAAACGCTGTGCTTTGCAACCCATCTGAACAGTTTCACTCTCATTGAACTGTATGAGGCCATGCAGACACCGGTTCGACAGCCTCAAATCGGAGTGTGGGTGGGTCATCGCATGTGCATCAGCCAACAATCGGCTGCATTGACGTCGACCACTGCCCAATGCCTTTAGAGACATGTCAAATGTGATCCGTGCAAATCCAAGACGCAAATGACACCGCTGTCGATGTCACGGTGTGTCGGAAGTACTGCTCACAAGGTCACCTGGAGGCCAGCCGGGGGCCTCAAGCCATTTCAGGTGTCGAGCAGCTGATCAAAGGCGGCAAGACTGCGTGCCAAGCAGAAACGAAGCGCTCGACCGGTGCTTCAATGGCGCAGTTACACATTGACCCTGGCACATACACAGCAATCCTCGAGGTTGGCGTTATCCGAGGTGCGGCATCTACGGACATGCAGACTCGGCGTAAATGATGTCAGGCTGAGCAAACTGTAAGCAGGGAAGCCATTGGCCCTTGGAAGCGCCGCGCTGCCGTGTGCACCTGCGTTCGGATCGGCACCGGCTCCCGATCACATCCGGATTTTCACCACCCCTGCAGTGAGCCGGTCTGCCTTCAAAGTTCAACACGATTCCACAGCATCACTCTTTTTTTCAACGCCCGGAGCACCGTGAAGCAGTTGTGGTGCTATTATCCTGTGTTTCACTGCGTGACAACCTCACGTGTACCAGTCAGCAGCAGGGTTCCAAGGCTGCCCTCCACCATGCGCAGACGCTCAAGTATGCCGCATCATCTGTGCTGCCACCCTGCCCGACCAAGCAGAGACCAGCGTCGCCCCCTGAGGCTGCCACTCTACTCTCGCCTTGGCAGTCGAGGCTGGCCCCACGCTCCGACCCTGCTGGCGCTGTCTAGTGCTGTCAGAACTGGGTGGTGTCGAGGGGCTCCTGCACCTACGGTCCCGAAAATGCGAAAGCAATATGAACGCGGCACTGACACAGGGCTGCTGACGCCGGGTTCAGACACACAGCAGGCTGCCAATAGATGTGCGGCAGTTGATCTAGGAAAAAGCAAAACTCCCAAAACCCTTTCTCACCTTGGCGCACTTGCCCCTGCCATTTGGCTCCCTGATGCAAGAGTCGATGGCGCTGACCTGCACGACACGATGCCCCCGATTTGGGCTCGTCAGCCAGGGGACTGACAAGTCAGCAGCGTCCTGCCTGCAAACGCAACAGTGGCCCACGCTGCAGTTGCTGCTGCTGCGGGCTGGAACCCCTGAACCCTGCACCCACCGCATTGACGATGGCCGCCTCCTGCCCATTGTCCTGCCAGTAGAACTTGTTGCCGTACTTGCCCGTCAGCGAGCTCCAGAAGCGCTGCATGTTAGCACAGCGTATCATCACCACACCGCACACTGAAAGCGGCAAGATGTCCAACCTGGAGGCAGCAGTAAGGCTGACGATCTATCTGCACAGGGCCGCTCACCGAGGGCACTCCAACCTCCAGATCGATGTTGGCGCCCACATTGAAGCTGCAGCAGCGCACAGCAGCGTCAGGAGCATGTGTCGCTGCAGGGTACGTCTGGTGACTGTAGGATACAGATTTGCTGCCTCGAGCAACAAGGGCAAGGCGCACTTGAGGATGTTGCCAAGGCTTGGGTCCTGCAGTGACAGGATCAAGCAACATCAGCCGCCAGCTGCTACCATGGCTGTGACATGCTCAAAGCGCTTCACGCCAGAACCACGAAAAACCAGCTGCACGCACTGCTACAAAGACGATTGTGTTGTCGTCCACGCCCCAGAACTCTTTGATGGCGAGGCCTGCACGTGCACTGGGACAAGTCAGCTCGTGCGCACGCTGCAGCCAAGGCTGCAACGGACGCATGCACACCGTGTTCCGGACGCACCTGGCGTCTGCGGGTAGTTTTGGCACAGCACGCGCAGCTTGATGCCGGTGTCCGCCTCCAGGTGCTCCACCTCCGACCGCAGGCGCTTCTCCTGCGCCACAGCTGCACCCGTCTACAGCAGGTTCATCCACCGCGGCGTCATGCAACATCGCCGCATGCGAGGTCCAACCATGCGCAGGCTCCCCGGCGCACCTCGCCCTCCGTCAGGAAGCCCGCCACGTCGATGACGGGCGTGTACTGCTTGGGCAGCAGCTCCGGCTTGTTCACGCCCTCCAACCTGGCGCTCGCGCCTGTTGGGGGTGCCGACATGGTTAGCATCCTCCAAACTGATTCACTTGCAGGATCCTGATGCGACCGGTTGCTCATGCACCTGTACCCACACGAGGTCTGCATTCATGCTGCGTCGGATGTGTATGTAAACACCCCTACCTCCGGTGAGGAACATGGCGCTGACCGCCATTGCGGACAGGGCTGTGCCCGCGGCCTGCATCGCCCGCTGCACTGGGTGCTGTGCAGCGTGGCCACCCGCATCTGCACGCCTGTGGCAGGCGCAGGCCTGCCTGTGGGCCGTGCGGGCCGCTGCTGTGAAGGGCAGCCTGGCCATGGGGCGTGCGGTGCGGGGCAGCAGTGGCGCCTGCTGCATAGCACTCAGCATGGTGTCTCAATGGACCGGTCAGGACATACAGACTCCTATATGTGGCTTGACGAAAGGCGGTTATGGCACAGCTTGCGGGTGTTTGCTCCCTGTCATTCGCTCATTCCAGGCTGAGCAAGGGGAATGTGCAGCAACAGGCTTGGCCAGGCCGATCGCCCCGCAGCGTAGGTCAATTGTGCAATGCAGCGCTTGCACACTGCAGCATCGTATCTGCGAGCATCGTGCAGCGCACAGCAGCATTGCACAGTGCTGGCCGCGGTGTGGGCTGTTGGCTCTGTCATTGCAAGTCGGATTCAGCAACACGTGCGGGCATGTTCGTCTCTGCGCAACGCTAACAGCAGCCTGCGAGAGGCGTTGATACCGGCAGCTCTGTAGCGACTCAAGCAGCAGGCTCCGTGCACTGCGCTGGCCCAGTTGCACTGGGACCGTCAAACGCCGTTTCGGAGTATGGTTCCGACTCCTGAAGGTGCACAGCTTGTCGCTGCTTCTGCAGCCTGACATCGAATGACGCTCTAATCAGCTCCACGTGCCATTCGGCGGTATGCAGTGCACCCCACTGTTGCTGGTGCAGTTTCCTTCGTGCTGTAGTGGCGTCGAGCTGCGCCCATGAGTGCGTGAAGTGGTCAATTTATATTTTCGCAACAAGGCAAGGAGGGTAGTTTCACCTGCATCCGGAGTGTAGCCTGAACATCCCAGAGCAGGGACAGCAGCGTGCAGCAGCAGCAGAGGACTATGCGGGGAAACATGCGCTGTCATACCCCCCCAGCTTCCGCCCGCTGCCTGCAGGTCACGCCATGCTGAGGAGGTAGGATCAGCATGGAGCTGTCCACGGCTGGGCCATGGGGCAGCGGCTGGGACGGCGGCTGGGACAGCCTGAGGCTGCCACGCATGGCGGTGGCGCTCGCGCTGTGGACGCTGGCCTGGACGCTGGCGGTGTACTGGGCGGTGTCCCGGCTTGGCGCGGTGCAAGCGCTGCTGGCGTTCACCGCGCAGCGCGCACTCAAGCTGGTCGAAGCAGCCGATGCCGGCGGCGGCGAGGGCAGCGGCGGCGGCGCAGCGGCAAAGGCCACCGTCCGGCGCACACCGAAAGGTCAGCGGCTGACCACATGATGTGCGGGTTGTCCGGTAGCACCACGAAGTGCTGGCACCCGCAGCCGGCTCACACATTTTGTCAAATGTACTGGGTACCTGGGTGCAGGTATCGAGGTGGCGGATCTGCGGCTGGACGTGACGCGCTACGCCGAGGCGGAGCTGGCGGCCATGTTCTTCGCCGTGCGGGAGGCGTCGGTGGCGGCGCTGCAGGTGGAGCTGCCCGGCTGGCGCGCGCCCTTGGTGCTGCGCGCGCGCGGCGTCCGGCTGGTGCTGCAGCAGCGCAACATGCCAGAGGTGCGGCTGCAAACTCGAACAGAAAGGAGCGCGCGCTGCATGGCAGCTGGCTGCTCCTGCAGCACCGCCATGCCTGACACGTGTCAAGGTTGAGCTGCCTGTCAATCCTGTAAACAGCAGTACCTGTGTTGCCATGGTTTGGCGCAAGTCGGCGCATGAAGCAGGGGACTAGTGTGTCTTCGGGGGACCATCTGCCCTGGGAAGCATGGCAGTGGCGTCACCACCTGCACCTCCCCCCCGCAGCATGTGGATGCCGAGACGCTGGCCAGGGCGGCGGCGGCGGCGGCGGCGGAGGTGCGGCGGCAGAAGCTGGACATCCTGGAGCGGCTGCTGTGGGCCACGGACTTTGGGGACGGCGCCGTCGGCGCCCCGCCCCAGGCGGCAGGTGGTATTGACTGCTTGGGGCATGCACTCCGAGTTTGTGGCAAGCAGACCTAGCTGAGCTTGAGGGATGTCGGCCAAGCACAGAGGCATCTGGCAGCGGGGGATACACCTGCAGCAAACCTCTGTGCTCCCTGCTCATGGCTGCAGCATGATGCCTCGTACCCAGCACCATCCGCCTGCAATGAACTGATAGACTGCATGATCTCGCAGCCGGCCGGCGGGAGCGGTGGGCCGCCGCCGCGCTGCACCGCTGCCTGGGCATCGCGGTGCAGCGCGCCGAGGTGCACATCGCGGATGTGGCGGTCACCTACTTCCAGGTGCCCCGAGCCCCTGATCCACCACACCTTGCCACTGTCTGCAGTGCTTGTGGTCAGTTGCCAAACCGCCCGTATGTCGACTCACTTGCAACAGCAGTGCTCAAGTGTTTTGTCACAAGCCGACCAGGGGAGTTGGACAATCTCATATGCAGGAGGGCGAGCCGGGGCCGCAGCCGTCAGAGGACGGGCGGCTGGCGGGCAGAGACTCTGTCACGCTGCGGCTGCGCACTCTTGACTTGCAGCCCCACGGTGAGCTCAAGGTCGCGCTGGTGTGATAGCTTTCTTGCAGAGCGCCCCGTGGGCTGCTTGCGTCGACAGCAGGAGGCGTGGCAGGCGCCGTCCCCTGGAGCTGTCCCATTGAAGCACTCTTGATGTTTCCCGCAGGTGTGGATGCTGGACATCCGCGGCACGGCACCCCGCCACAGCCCAGCAGCCGCCCTGCCTCCGCATCCAGCGGCAGCGGCAGCACTGGATCACCGAGCACGCCGCCGCCGCAGGAGGCCTGGTCCGCTCTTCAGCTGTTTGGCTGGCGGCAGGCGTCTGCTGCGGCGCGGGGCGTCAAGCAGCCGCTGTCGACAAAGCTGCACATCGCGGGCGTGTCGCTCTCGCTGGCCACCTGGCGGCTGCTGCCGCCGGGCGACGACGCTGCTGACCCATCAGCTGCAGCGCAGCAGGATGCATCGGCGGCCGCTGCGGTGTCACCCACTGAAGCGCCCTTCGGCCATGCAGCGTTCAGGACTGCCAGGCCGGCTGTTGAGCAGGCCACTGGAGGCGAAGCCGACGCACAGCTGCCGGCCTGGCAGAGGCAGCAGCGGGCGCACACCGGCGAGGCCTCGCGCAGGAAGCTGCGGCAGCTGGAAGCGGCAGGGCTGGCGCCCCCCGACAGCTCCCAGCAGCGCCGGTCCAGGTCGCCGGGCGGCCCCCCCGCAGCGGAGTACCTGCTGCTGCAGCAGTGGGGCGCCGAGGTGGCGCTGACGGTGCTGCCGCCCGGGCAGCGGCCCGACCCGCTGGCGGACGCGCGGCAGGCCGCGCCGCCGGCGGCGGGAAGCGGCGTCGGCGGCGGCGCCAAGCCGCCAGGCCTCAATGCCGACGCCAACGGCGGCAACTCCAGCGCGCCCAGCTCCCCGGCCAGCCTCCGCAGCTGGTCCATACCGGCCGGCGGCGGCGGCGGCGCCAACGGCCACGCCCCGCAGCGGCCCAACGGCTCCGTTTCTGGGCCCCACCAGCAGCGGCCGCCGCCAGGTCGCGCCCGCTTCTCTTCGCACCAGCCTGACACCACAGCCAGCTGTCCCAGTGCAACTGGTCTTCCAGGCACACCATGTGCAACCTGCAGCTTCTGCCCTGCAGAACACTGCACAATGTCTGTGACTGCTCATGCTGTGCGGGCCGACCACTGCCAAGCTGTTTCGGCAGCCAGCCGGGTCTGGAACGCCACCAAACCTGGCGTGCTGACCCGGGCTGCCACACTGCAGGCGGCGCAGCGCACCGCGCCTCTCAGTCGGGGACCGCGGCCCTGCCTAGCGGCAGCCCCACGCTCAACGTTGTCGCCTCGCTGCGGGCGTGCGTGCTGACGCTGGGCGCGCCCGAGCTGGCGGTGGGGCTGCGGCTGCTGCAGACGTTCCAGGACTACGCGCGCAGCCACCAGCACTGGCGCTGCCGCCCTCAGGTGCTGATTCTGACAAAGTCCTCTTTCTCATGTTTGCTGCCTGTGCAGTTCAGTGTCTACGCGCATCTGACACATTGTCCTCTACTACAGATCTACGACAGATGGCGCACAGACAGTTCAGCTTGGATCACGCAGCAGGTCGCAAAGCTGTTTTGCAGCCTGCTCGGCAGCCGCAACCCCAGGCTGCAGCGCCCGATCAGACTGGCCCCGTGATCAGTGCTCACACGTCCACATGTCGTCCTGTGCAGACGCCGGTCGCGGCGAACCCGGCGGCCTGGTGGCGCCACGCCATCGGGGCGGTGCTGCACGAGTGCCGGGGCGTGCGGCGGCAGCAGGCGCGCCTCAGCGAGCTGGTGCCCCGGCGGCGTGCGCGGCGGCGGTACCAGGCGCTGTACGCCGCCTCCCGCACGGTGAGGGGGTCACTGGGTGTGGGGTCTAGAGCGTGTAGCCCCGCAATCAGCACGCAGCATGCACCGCAAGCTGGGGGCGCTCCTGCTGCAGCAGCCTAAACGAGCATACACCCACCGTCGCCTGATGCACTGGCATGCACTTCGTGACCATGGTACTGCAAGCAAGGCTCGACTATCGGCTGTATCGTTAAGGAAATGGTGCTGCTGCAGGGGGTGCCGGCTTTTCGGGAGCCGGACCTGCGGTGGTGGCAGCGCCGGCGGGTGGCCCCCGCCGACGCGGCGGCGCTGGCGCAGCTGGCGGCCCTGGAGCGCCGGCTCACCGTGGAGCAGGTGTCCCACTACAGGTGGGCCTCCCGGTCAAGCTTCGCCACGTCACCCCTGCGCTTCGACATCTTCTTGCTCGGACGCATTGGCTGAGCCTGGGCCTGAAGGATGCAGAACATCGTCATCGCGATGGCAGTGGGGTGCAAATTGGGTTTCAGGCATGCTGTACTTTGGCGGCAATGCTCCTCTGTTCATCGCCCCCCAACAGGATGGGGGTGGCGGCGATGTACAGCGCCAACCTGGCAGGCAGCCCTGGAGCGCTGCACAGGGCGTCCATAGGGGTGGACGCCATCATCGCGTCGCACGGCGTGCCCTCCGACCAGGCCCTGGCGATGCTGTTTGCGAATCCCAGGGTGCGCTTTGCTGCTGCTCAAGTACAGAGTTCAATGTGCTGCGGTGGGTGAGGCGCACACACACACCCACAGGAGAAGCGCTCCTGGGCACTGGGTTGCCTGCTCGCTGCAGAGGGTTTAGGGTTTGCCTGCCTGCGCCCTGCAAAGCGGCGCCTGCTATGTTTGCACTTGCTCGGATCTGGCTGATGTGCGGCAAAGCAGCGCTTGCGTCCTTGAGTGTCTGACAGGTGACAAAATCTAATGAGGATGTGAGCATGCCACTGAGCAGGTGCCCAAGGCGGTGCCGCCGCCGCCGGTGCTGCTGCGGCTGACGGCCTCGCTGCCGAAGGCGGGGTGCTCGGTGCAGCTGGGGCCGGCCGCCGGCGGCGGCGAGCTGAGCCGCCTAGACGCGCTGCTGGCGGGCGCGGTCTTCAGCCTGGCCGAGGACAACGAGGTGATGCCTAGGTCGCAGCGTCGCAGCTTGCTCGCAACTCAGAAAGCTCTGGTTTACAGGACAGACCCTGCATCACAGATCAACTACCTACGCACTAGCACATCGAACAGTGCCAGCAGCCACAGTGAGCGAAGCCCTGAGAAACCGGCAATCCAGGTTCTGCACACAGCACACTTACAGCAAGCTGGTCAACGTCGGCCAATGTATTCCCAGATTGTGCTGGCGGTGGACGCATTGTCAGTCGGCGGCGCTGCGGGCGCGGGGCCGCCCCGCGACCTGCCGCCGCTGCTGACCAGCCCCAGCACACAGGCAGGGGACTACGCCCACGTCGTGCGCTCCTACATCGGCCTGCCCGAGGCGTCGCCCGGGCCGCCGCCGCCGCGCCCGCCGCCGCCGCTGCGCCCCGATGGCCCGGCCTTCCTGGACATGCGCATGCAGATGTCGCCGCGCAGGCTCATACAGGTGATTGCGTGTCAGGGGCTGAAATATCTGACCCTCCACACGGGCAATGGCGTCGTGCTGTAGGGATTTGGTGGCTGAGTGAGCGAGGGTGGCTGACTGAGTACCTGCCAACAAGGGGCCACTGAGCACATGCCTTTGCTGACTGCCATGACCAGCGAGTCCTACACCTCCAAACCGTTGCAGATGCCGGCGGCCAAGGAGAGCGGCCAGGGCGGCGCCAGGTCCGACGTCACCCAGCGGCGGCCGGCGCAGCAGCAGCTCAACGGCGCGGTCGCCGGAGTCTGCGTCAACTACGAGCCCGCGACCATCAACGCGGCTGTGGTGCGGTCCCCAGCTGTGGCGCATGCATCCGCACCTCGAGTGCGACTTGCCGGACTGCTTCCAGCGCTGCTGATACCTGTGTATGCTTCTGGCTGCAACCACTTGATGCTGGCCGATCTGCGCGCAGGACTTCTACACGGACGTGGTCGACTACATCGCCGAGAGCGACCGGCTGAACGGCACGGCCTTCTCCAACGCCTCGCTGGATCCCGGGGGGGCGTCATCGCCCCTGGCGGGCAGTGACGGCGCCCAGCTTGAGGGCCTCCCCAAGCTGGTCACGCAGGTGGGCGCACTGCCCACTGATGTGCAACACGCTCTGCAGCTGAGAAGCTGTGCTTGTTTGTGTATGGCCACGGCTGCGACGACAAACATGAGAGCGCACGATTTCGATTGTGGCTGCAGACCTTTGCCCGGCACGGCATACCGCTGGCGGCCCCCCTGGCGCCGCCCATCTTGAATGTGTCCGTCACATGCCCAGGTGCCTGCCCATGCACCTGGAGCCATAGCATGGCACAGCGCCCTTGTGGTGTGCATTCTTGCATGCTGCCAGAGCAAAGCTTGGCACGGTACCTGGCGCCGAAACTACCCCTCTCTGTACCACACCTGGCGTCGAGCCTGTTGTCCTGTCCCTTTGGTGCAGCGATCGTGGTGCGGGTGCCGTACACATACGATGACGCCGTGATGCAAACGGACGGCACCCCGATGCCGGTGCCCTACGAGGCCCTGGTCGTCCTGTCAGAAGTGCAGGTAGGCACCCGTCAGCCTCCCCGGTGCGCTCTGTGCTCTATATGAGATATACCAGCAGCAGCAGCTGCACGGCTTGGGCCAAATTCAACCAAATTCACGTGCGGATGGCTGCAAGTTTGTCCAAGTGTGAAGAGCCACGGAATCTGGTGCGGCTTGACCGCAGGCAAGCATCTTCGGCGACGAGTTCTGGCAGTTTGTGGAGTGCGGCGGCAACGGGGCGCTGCAGCGCTGCAGCGTGGGGCTGTGGGTGGACGTGGTCTGTGCCCAGCGCTCGACGTCCCAGCGGCAGCAGGTGACACGCGTTGCAGGACGCCCCCGGGTACGCTTCAAGGCCGAGCAGCGACGGGGTGGCATCCAAGTTCCAGCATACTGCGCTCCAGGCCCAGCTGCTTCAGCTGCACCCATCAGATGAGCTCACAAGGTCAGCTGCGTGCGCAGTCTGGCTGCTGATGTGGCAGTGTTTTGTGCAGGTGCTGGACGACGCAGCGCTGCAGGGGCTGCGCCGGGTGTGGGCGCACCCGGAGGACGTCCTCACCCACTTCCAGGCATGCACAGCGCTCTCTGTGAAGCGCCCAAGCTCGCCTGGTGCACTGATCATAGGCTGTGTACACGCTGCCAAGGGTCCTGCCAGACCTGCTGCACGCGTGGTATGCTGCAACCTTTGCATCCACTACCGCATTGACGCATTCATAATGTCCATTGTATCGTTGTGCAGCAACCGCATGTGACTCGCATGCTCTGCAGCTCACTCACTGTAGCAGGGTTTGCAGACGCTGGGGCAGATTGTTTCTGTTTGCCGCTGCAGGAGCGTTCAGAGACGGCGTTTTCTGGGATGTCGTCGGCGCACCTGGGCCTGAACCGGCCGTCGTTCAGCCTGCTGCGCATTTCCACCACGGGGCCGGCGTCGGCGCAACGGCCGACCCCCTCGCGCTTTCCCGGCATCAGCGAGGACTCCCAGCCGCAGCTTGCAGCTCCTGGCAGCAGGGTGAGCGGCCGGCTGCCCTTGCATTTGCTCGCCCCATGATGCGGGCGATTTGTGGTGTGCTGCAGTGTCGCACGCGCTGAAACTTCGGTTCAGGGGCCTGCTGCATCCTGCCACCCAACTGGCTTGCTGCTGAGGAAACCATGTGCAGGCTTTCTCACCAGTACAGGCGGGCTTTCGTAGGTCTCGTGTCAGTCCTGCCCCGCACACTGCCAAGTGAAGCAACAGCTCTGGAAATTCTGAGCTTTCGTTTCAGGGCCAGCTGCTGCCGCTGGTGCCGGTGCTGCGGCTGGCGGGGCTGCGAGCGGAGGGGGCGTCTCGCACCGCGCCGCTGCCCGCGCCCCCCGGCAATGCCTCGCTGGGCCTGGCCGTCTCCGCCATCGGGCTGCAGGTGCGCGCCCGCCGCCAGGTGCCAGTGGCTGACGTGGACCGCCCGGGATCCGGCTGGGCCCCCGGGCCCTGCGGCGCTTGTGGGGTGCCTCAAGAGCACCATGCGGTGGTCACTCATCAGACTCAAACAGTGGTTGCTCACGTTGGTCTTCCTCCAACCCTGGTGTACCACTGACACACGTGCAGGAAGACAAGACTTCTGCTCACACCATTGCGTACAACCGTTCAGCTACATTCTTTCAGGATCCTCACTCTTGAATCGACGCTACTCATGCGTTTGGGGTGCAACATGAACCGCTCGGCACCGTGTGCGCAGGTGTGGCTGTCGCCGTACCAGGTGGCGCACGGGGTGGCGCTGGCGGAGAGCATCGCGGCGACGCTGCCGCGGCTCAGAGCGGCGCCGCTGCCGCCCCCGGCTGCGGCGATTGCCGCCGAGGTGTCCAGCCTCGACATTTACACATATTAGCTACACAACGGTCGATAAACAATGATTAGGAACACTCTTGCACCTGGATGATGCAGCTGCGTGCCAGTGCTAGTTGTGGATTGCAATGTGTCGCCAATCACCACTATTGTGTCCAGCTGTTGATTGGCTACAGCAGTGTGTGTCCAAGGCCAGCAGCCGAGTTGTAGCACAACCCACATGGCGCAGGCTGCCAAGGAGGCGGTGCCGGAGGTGGTGTCGACGCTGGCCATCATGAAGCGGCGGCAGCGCCTGCTCATCTCCGCCGAGTTCCCGCTGATCACCGTGCTCTGCATGGTGCGCTGCTGGAGGTCTCGGGGATGAGGGGTCATGGCTCTGAACCCCTTTGACCTGTTGCCATCATGACCCTTTACAAGTGCTGTTTTGGCACTATCCATGTAATGTTACTCTGGCTGCCATTGTCACTGCTTTTCGAAGGTTGCTGGCACCTCAAGGCAACATCACATCTGCTCAAATAGGTGGCCAAGGCACCAGATGCCGCCGAGCAGCAACAGCAGCCCGCCCCGCAGCCGCAGCCCAACTGGCGGCAGAGGGCGACCAGCAGGCGGTGGCAGCCCGCGGCGGAAGCCAGCGGCTGGAGCCAGGGCGTCCTGCCCGTGTACAGCATCAACATCGTTGCCGCCCGCGCAATGTGCAAGTACAAGGTGCGGTTTGTGACTGTGGTCTTCTCCCAGCATCAAGCTGCATGGCACATTATGCAAGGTCTGTCAGCTTGTTGTATTTACACGAACTGACGCTGTCAGCTGTGCAGCTCGCTGGGCCTGGTGCAACACGGCCTAAACTGCCTGTTGTAATGCCAGGGCACTGGGGAAATATCTGCGGGGCTGCGCATCGACGGGCTCATGGCGCGGGACCTGACGTGCGCCCCCACCTCGCGGCACGCGTACATACTGCGGCCGCTGCCGACGCGCGCAGACCGGCTGCAGCAGTTTGCCACGACGCAGCGGGCCTCGATGCTGCGCTACACGGCGCTCAGCCCCATCGTCTGCAGGTGCGACAGCAGGGGCCGCACACTGCACCCATTCTACAACGCCTGCTGACAGCGTGCCATGGCGCCTGCATTGTGGCGACGCAAATACTTGCCTCCCAGCGAACTGGCTTTGGACATCTGCATCTCGCAAACCCGATGTGGCAGAATGCAAGGCTAACACAACTGGAAGGGTCGTAGAAGGTTGCAACCTCGAGCTGGACTGCCCTCATATAAGTGAACCCCTGGCCCAGGTGGGTGCGGGCGGTGCAGACGGTGCTGCTGCGGCGGCGGTCGGAGCGGCGGCGGCTGTCGCGGCAGGCCATCGGCGACAGCCCCCTGCGCTCGCTGCCCGGCGGCGTGGTGGCGGGGCCCCAGCTGGCGTTCTCCTTCGAGCGCGGCGCCGACGCGGCGCTGCTGATGAACCGGCCGCCGGAGCTGCCGCCCGCCCCCGCCGAGATCACGCTGCAGGTGGGCCGGCAGCGGCGGTGCTGTGCCAGCGACCGATGCGCAAGCCAATCATGATCACATGTCACAATGCTCACCATGCACCGTCGCCCGCTGGATTGGTGCTTGGACGACATGGCACTCGCACTGACTGTGTTGACATGTTGCCTGCAGCTGCCGACACAGGTCACAACAGGGATCATAGCAGTGGCACAGGCACAGTGTTACGTGAACAAGGTGTGCTGTATCACGCCGTTTTGGCTCGGACGCAGGTGGGGCACCTGCTGGCGATCGCGCAGTCGCAGTCGCGGGACCCGGCGCTGCCCGTCATCACGCAGGTCATGCAGCTGCTGCGCAACGCAAAGCTGGCGGCGGGGCGGCGCACCTCGGCGGCGGCCGCGGTGGCGGCGGCGGCGGCGGCGGAAACCCTGCACCCCGCGCTCGGGGCGCCCGGCGCCAGGCGGGCGCCCTCGCGGCCGAATCGCCCGCGCAAGCCCAAGGAGTCGCGCACCACCGCCTGGGGCATCGTGGTGAGCAACATATGAATTAGGTGCCAGCCATCGTCAAAAACGAGAGACACTAGCTTGGCATGTGTAGGCAACCACGCACATGTAGTGCCACTGCCGGTGCTCCTGCACGGCGGCTGTACTGCTGGCCAGGCGTAGACGCCAGCGATGCTGTGATCGGATGAGGATGCGCACCATACGCCGCGCTGCAGGTGAAGCTGCAGCTGGTGGGCTTTGACGCGATGCTGCTGGTGGAGGGCCGCGAGCTGCTGTACGCCAAGCTGCTGGACGTGGACGCGTTCCTGTCGGCGGCGCCGCTGGGGGGGCAGCCCGCGCCGGGGGAGCCGCGGCTGACGCTCGCGCTGAACGCTGGCGACGTGGCGCTGCGCGACATGCAGGCAGGGTTCAGGGCCATCCTGGGTGCTGTTGGGGTGTTTGCTGCACGGCCGCCGACGTGCTGCACACAACCTCCTCCATCAAGCGTGCAGCAGATATGCAGCACTTGCCTGATGCCAGCTGTGGTGCGAAGACTGGCGAAAACCAGCAGAGGGTGGCCATGCGTCCCTCAGCTCGGAACGCTTGATGTTTCACTGGCTGCAGGCGCGGCCGGAGCACAGCCACGTGCTGCGGCCGTACTCCTCGGGGAAGTACACCGAGGTGCGGATGACGCTCAGCATCCCGGCGGCCGGGGCGCCGCAGCTGCAGCTGGAGGTCGCCTCCCCCCATCCTGCTGCTGCAGCGCTTCGTGCTCGACGTCATCTACGGCGTCCAGCTGTTCATAGTGCGTGTCACTATGTTCTTTCCTGCAGCCGTGCCCATGGTGACAAGTTGTTGACGGAAAGTTCACACAAGCTTGTGAGGGTATGCATCTAATTTGCCCCGACTGCATATCTGCTGTGATGGTGCTCGATACGCCATGTAGATGTGAGGTCCTCTGTGCCATGTCACGGTGCTTTCCGCACATGCTATCCCGGCATGCACCCAAGCTGCGGCTCCTGCCGTGCGCAGAGAGCGCTGGCGCCTGCGAAGGCAGCGCAGCGCGGGCTGCACGCCGCGGTGGCTGACAGCAGGGCGTCGGCGGCCGGGCAGCGGGCGTCGCTGCCGCACCCCCTCGAGATCGAGGCCTCGCTGCGGGCCGGGGGGGCGGCGGGATCGGGAGGCGGGGCGCGGCCGCCCAAGGCCCCGTCGCTGGTGTTCCAGCTGACGGTGTCGGAGGCCGCCGTGGTTGTGCCCCTCCACTCCACGTGCGCTGAACATGATCACCCAACCGGCCTGCGTCTGTTTTCAGCCTCCCATGCCAGCTGTCGCACTCTGCAACAGTCTGCTTCGGCAGGGTCACATGCTACCAAGGCGATAGTACCCGCCCACAAGCACAAGTAGGACACACAGCAGATGCATCCACAGAGCGCAGCAACGCTTTGGCTGCCGGGGTGCAGGTCGGTGGAGGTGCTGGCGGTGGAGCTGGAGTCGGTTTCGCTCGCGATGCCCGGGTCCGCCGTAGCCGCCGAGCAGCTGGCGGCGGCTGACCTGCCGCCGCTGTCGTCGATGATCGCCTCTGCCCTGGACGGCCGCTGCGACTACGCGCGCGGGACCTCAGTCACAGCACAGGCCTCAGAGTGCCGAGAAAGGTGAGCACCTGCTACCACCCGTGCTTGACTGAACAGCAGCACAATTGGGTGAGCCAATCTGTACAAAACCCCGGCACCGCCGTGGTCCTAGGAGGCCGTGATGTTGATCACGTGTATGGTAGCTCCTGTGAAAACAAGCACAGAGGCTTCGAAGCATCTCGCAATGGCGGCGATCTGTGCGATGAGTGCACCTGACAGGGATGCCCAACCGCGGCCGCCGCCGCAGCCGCCGTCGGGCCCCTGGCCAAATAGCAGGCAGCGCGGCAGCCCCACCAGCCCCCCTGCAGCGAGCGCGCCCGCACAGCAGCACCCTGGCGAGCAGCAGCACTTGCCGGCCGCCGGGTCGGGCGGGCTGTCCTCTGGCGGGGCGGACGGCGAGATCCAGCCGGCGGGCGATGGCGGTGCGGGCGGTGACGCAGCCGCCAAGTCGCCGGCGCAGCAGGGCCGGTGGCAGGACCGGCTCAAGCAGCGGCTGGCGGGCGTCATCCACCTGGACGACGCAGAGCACAACGGGGCCCGCGCGGCGCACCGCCCCGCCGGCGTGGTGTCGGTGCAGCTGCCCGGGGGCGCTGCAGATGTTGACGGCAATGGAGCCGCAGATTCCGGTGCCGAGCTGCCGGATAGCGGCAGTGGACAGGAGCAGCTGCAGCCGGAGCCGCAGCAGCAGCAGCATTCTGGGCCCCAAAGCCCCCAGCAGCAGCGTCGGCAGGGCGGCATCAGCGGGCACGTGGCGAACGTGGCTGCTGAGCTGGAGGCGGCTACGGCTGCCAGCGGCGGGCGGGTGGGCAGTGAGCGTGAGGGCCTCGCCAGGGGGCGGCGGGGCTCCACGCCGCAGGCCAGCCCAGGGGACGAGCGGCGCCGGCCGCAGGGCGTGCAGCTGTCCACCGGCGGCAGGCGGGCTGTCGCGTCGTCGCCGCCGCCGCCCCCCCGCTCCGCGCTGAAGCCGGGGCAGACGCCGTTCGGCGCGCCCCACATGCAGCAGCACCCCCTGGACGACGTGCAGAGGTTGGTTGCGAACTCCGCCAGCTGCTGCGTCAGCCGAGCGACGCCCTGGCTGGGGCGAGCGCGATAGGGCACATAGCAGCATGGCGCCTGCCTGAGCGCATGTATGTGACCCTGATCACAGTGCCACTCTTGGCCCTGCAGGCCCAAGGCTGCCGGGCAGCTGGCGCTGGAGGAGTCGCTGGCGCAGGAGTCGCAGCTGGCGGTGCTGGCCAGCGGCCTCGCCATCATCCACGCTTACCTGGAGCCCATGCAGATGTGCGCACAACTGCAGTCGTGTGGCAAAGTGCCGGCATGCAGATGGCGGCAGCCTGCTGTCCCGGAGCCTGCTGCCAGGGACACCTGGCCGTGTGACAGCCGTGTTTGCAGGGCTTAAAAGTCGAAAACCCCATTGTTCTGACAGCGCATTCGCGTGCAACTGCAGTGAGCGGCGGCCGGCGCGCAGCGACAGCTTCACCGCCAGCACGCTGGGCACCTTCTGCATGCCGTGCGCCCTGTGGCAAGTCGCGTCCCGGTGAGCGCCTCTAGGGTTTCCCAAAGTCCCTAAACCCTGGTGTGGCGCTCTCTGCGCTGGCGGCTCCAGTGCTGGTTGCTTGTGTGCCAGCGGGTGTTGCGGCTCTCGAGTGGGACCCACAGCGTTGAGCGGGCGACCACCATGCCGACGAGGGGTCATGTTCCGATGGCGGGGCGCTGCATGTGCGTCAGTGACCGGCCGCTGGCCTGCTTGCTCGTCTGAGCACGAGCAGGCTTCGGCTACTGGAGTCCAACCGCTGGCCCTTTTGCGCAGGTCGAGCTTCGTGTCGCCCACCAGCCTGGCGGTGCTGCTGTTCGAGCGGCCCGGGGTGCCGCCACCGGCGGTGCACCTGACCGCGCCGCGCCTGCACGGCGTCATGAACCAGCGCATCTTCCGCGCCATCATGGGCATCGTCAAGGGTGCGTGAACGTGCTGGGCTCCGGCGTGTCGGATGGTGTGGACGCTGTGCATTCCGTGTGCTATGCAGCATACCAAAGCCGAATGCTGACGCTGCAGAGAATTCGAGCCTGGGACCGTTTTCAGAAATATATCCGTATGTAACCACCAGAACCAGCTTTGAAACAAACATTCCCAAACTGCACTGCCATCAAGCGAAGTGAGTGCATAGTCAAAAGGTTCGTACAGCTCCCAACTGTTGCCTGCGCTCTAACTGCAGGCAACGCCAAGGAGGGGTCCAGCTTCCCCGGGGGGAAGCAGCCGGACCCGGAGCCCAAGGCGCCGCAGCGCACCCGCATCAACCGGTCCTTCAAGTTCGGGCCGGTCGCGGGGGACCCGCCCCGGTTCCGCCTCACCGTGGCCGTCCCAGACCTCCGGGTACATCACCCTGAGCTTGCATGATGCCGGGCCATCGCTGCAGGGGCCATGCAATCGACGTGTGCTGCAGCTTGCAACCGACTAACATTCACGAGCCTGCTCAGGGCCTCAATGGTGCAGGCTTCCGAAGGTTTGAACACAAACAGTGCACGCCTCGGTCTTGAGCACCTGCTGATACATCTGACCTGCCGGCCGCGCAGTGCGTGCTGATGGCGGACCCCACCTGCTGGGACAGCCCCCCGGCGGCGCCGACCGCCGAGTGGCCGGGGGCGCAGGCGCCGCGTGCGAACCAGCCGCTGCCCGCTTCCTCCTTCTTCACAGACTTCCTGGTGCGCTTCCCGCCTTCCTGCTGCCACCGCACCCCGAGCGCCTGCAGTAGGCTGCTGGAACGAAGCTGCAACGCCACGTCGACAGCCGCCGACAGCCAGACAGCATAGGAGCTTGCCTGATCCTGTGAGCGCAATCATACCGTGGACGGCGCTGCTGTGCGGAACAGTGCTCAGGGCACAAAGCCCGCGACTGGACTCTCTCCGCAGGGCGCCAGCGTGGAGGATAGGGCGATGATGCTGGGCACGGCGGCGGGGGTGCAGCTGGACCTGGGCATTTTAGGCCGCAGCGAGGCGGTGCACATCGCCATCGCCGCCGAGCGGCTGCAGCTGCATGACCTGCGCCTCGTGTACAGGTGAGCGGGGCGCTGCATAGTATAAGGCACCATTGGGTGACCAGAAATACATGCATATCTTTTTCAGTAGGCTGTCATATCATGCACCTTGCTTTCCTTTACATCCCCATGTGCGTAACGGTCCCAGTCATACCAGTGTCTGCAAACATGTCAGACTGCAGCGCTCAGATGGGCGATGCAGGCTCGAGCAGCTGCGGCTGCGCGGCTCCCTGTGTGGATGCAACTGACGTCTTGTGCTGCCGCTGCTGCAGGATGCAGGAAGCGCCGGCCGAGGCGGCGGCCCCGAGCCCCAGGACCCCGTCGCCGGCGCCGCGGCAGCACGCGCAGGCGGCCAGGCCGTCGCTGTCCCCCGCGCTGCCGCGCTCCCTGGCCGGCGGCTGGACGCCGCAGCCGGCCAGGGTGACTCACCCAAGCCTCGTGACACTCGTGGTCCCCCTGCAGACTAACACCTTATGCGAGAGTCCTACATTGCAGCGTGATACTGCAGCGCCCGCAACCTGTGTGGTGAACGGACAACCACGATGGCATCCGTGTGTCAATGGTGCAGCACCTGCTCACATGAGGCGCCTGTTGCAGGGCGCCCTGCGCCGGAGCTCGTCGGTGCGGAGCCGCACGCCGCCAGCGCCCTCGCCCCTGGCCCCGCCCCCTCTCGGCGCGGCGGCGGCGCCGCAGCAAGGGGAGGCCGCTGCCGCGGCGGCCGGCGGCGACAGGCTGCACCCCGTGTTCGACTGGCAGGCGAGCTGCGGGGCCTGCTGCCACGTGTGCCTTTGACAGCATGATGTGCTGGAGATGCACTTTGAGATACCAGCGGCAGCAACATCTGAGCTGTTGCCCTTGAGTAGGAACCTGGTGCTGCCTGTGCAAATGTACGCTGCTGGTCGCGATGAGCTGCAAGGCCAGCGTGCCTAACTGCCTGGCGCCGACCGTCAGAAGATGCAACGAACATCAAAGGCTCATGACCTTGAACCTGTGGAGCCTTGTGCACAATGCAGATGGTGCCGGAGATGGCGGGCGAGTTCCCGGACGGCGTGCCGCTGCTGTCGCTGCTGTGCATCCCCGAGCCGCCCGTGACCGAGGAGGCCGCGCACCTGAAGCAGTCGGGGGACGGCGGCGAGTTTGCCAACCCCCTTGAGGTGCGGTGTAAGGATGGCCAGCCCGTGTTCTGAACCTCCAGCAGAAGTGGGGCCAGGCAGCATGAGAGTCGCACACACACCCGACTTGGTCAGGTGCCAACAGCAAATATCTTGCACACAGCTTTTGTTGCTTCCAGTCCATGTGCTTGCCGAACTATGCCAAAGGCAGTAGTTTCCTGGTTCACGATGCGCCTACAATCTGCTGCAGATTGCGGTGGCGGTGATGCTGGATGGCACGGTGGCAGTGGAGGTGGCGTCGCAGCACGCGCTGGTGCAGTGGCCCTTCATGGCGGACATCAGCATGGTGGAGGCGATCACCAAGGTCTTCCTGCTGCCGCCGCCGCTGCTGGACGGCACCCAGCCCAACACCACCGCCGAGCTGGGCACGCTGCAGGTCGGGCCTGGCAGTGACCGGAGCAGAGGTTTTGGACTGGCAAGAGAAGCTGAGGGGTCCACTGCTGCATGTTGTGATGCTTCGACAGGGGGTCGTCGATCAGGTGGCATGCAAGCTTTGCGCAGGAGATTGCGGAGGTGTAGGAGTATCTGCAGCAGCAGCTGCAGCAGTGCCAGCACTGGTGAGCATTATACTCCGCCACATCACAATGCAGGCGGGGCTGGCGGCCAAGGATCCGGTGGCGTTCGTCGCGGGCGAGCAGCGCAAGCTGCTGGTGGCGGAGGGCAAGCCCTTCGTGTTTGTGAACGTGGTGCTGTCCGACTCCCAGGCCTTTGTGCCCGTGCTGGACATGGTGCGCCTGTCAGCATGTCCATGAAGTGCGCCTAGTGCAGAGTGCTATGTTATGTCCACGAAGTGCGCCTAATGCAGAGTGCTGTGTTTGCTGCTATCAGCAGTGACAAACGATCGCAAGGACTGCGACCCACCGCACATGCATCCACATGTGCAACTGCATATGACCACGCGTGCTACGCGCTAGGCACTGAACAGCAGTACCTCAAGCGCAGGGATACCTGGCGAGAGTTCTGCACGTCAAGTGAGGAGTTTGACATGCTGGTAGAGGGACAATCAATGTACTGCTTCCCGCAGCCGGTGCTGGCAGAGGCGGTGGACTACTTCTTCGGCGACGCTGCTCGGGTCCCCGCCTCCACCAACCTGCACGACCGACTCATGGACCTGCTGCTAACCGCGCTGACCTTCTCCACGAACGACCCAGGTCCTGTGCAAAGCTGCCAGTGAACACTGCCTTGATCTTGCATATGTAGTAGTGGCATGTATGTGTGCTGCTTGTTCGCCGCCTCGGATGTTACAGTGATATGGCCAGCTGCTGGCAGCTCTCACAAGCGGCTTTCCCCGTCTTGCACCACGACTGGTCCTCAGAACCTGCTGCGGTTGCCTCTTCAAGGCTTCAATTAACCAGGGGCCGACAGGCTGCGCTCACTGTCAGTTCACCCACTGCCTGTCATCGCTCTTCGTCCCCTCTCGTTCACAGAGGGGGTCCTGGCGGTTGAGGAGCGGGGCCTGGTGCTGGTGCCGTCGGCGCTGCGGGTCGCGTACGCGGGCGGCGGCGACGGCGAGATGGCGCTGCGCACCGACATCCGCAACATGGCGGGCTTCGTGCGGGACCCGGGGGCGGCCGTCACCGCCGCAATGCTGCCGCTGTCCGCCGGCTTCAAGTACGACAGCACGGTGAGGGTCGGGACTCGCAGCGTGCACCGCCTGCGCATCCTGCAGCGGCTGCCGTGTCATGAAAAAGCTCTCAGATGGCAGCAGAGTCGACGGCAACGTGTGTGAGCCATGCATGTGTGTCATGGACTTGTCCAACTGTGGCTGACCTGCTTTGCATAGTCCCGCTGGCCATCACAGCACGCATGTGTAGGTACGCAAAACCCTGCTGTGTGCACACCGCGGGCAGTGGTGACCCAGATGGCAGCACACCGGCGCCAGATCAACAATCGACCCGAAGCGAAGGGGGCGGGCGGTCTGCAGCCCCCTCAACCCCTGCACCCTCAGCGCTTTGTCCTCAGCAACACTGCTCCCCTGCTCGCAGGTGCCGCAAGCGGCGGAGGCGGCGGAGGCGGCCCGGCTGCGGGCCGCGGCGTCGACGGTGCAGCGCTGGTGGCGACGGCGGCGGTGGCAGCAGGCGGTGCAGGCGCGGCGGGCGGGCGCGCCCCAGTCCGCCCGCAAGGGCGACCTGGGCTCGCTCAACTCCGGGCAGTGGGGGTGCGCTGCTGCTGACGACTGCTTCATGGAATGCCGCCTGGAGAGCTGTGACAGAGTGCTCGAGAACTCAGAGCTCAACAGGCAGATACACGCAAGCCTGGTTTCCGTGATCGAGCGCCTTTTGAACATGTTCGCACGGCGCTGTGAAACCGTATGTGCAAGCTGCGGCACTGCACCCTGATTGTGCAGAGTGCATTTGAAGGGCTTGGCGCCCCCACGCCCGGCAGTGCTTGCTGATGGCCAGCGGCAAAGCGCAATGGACTTCCATCTGGTTTCCTGCAGGGATGTGGCGGCAGCGGGGGCACGGCTGTTCGTGAGCTCCGCGGCCGCAGACGCGCAGGCTGCAAAGGAGGGCAAGGCCGCCAGCACCGACCTCATCGAGAGCCTGGTATGCACGGTTGGGCGTGGAGACCAGCATGCACGCCTCATTCATCATGAGAACTGGTGCAAGCCTGAGCTGCTCGGTGGCGCGATATGATGTCTGCCCGCTTGGATGCACTTCTGCTGCCATGGGGTGCAGGTCACGGAGTACGCGTCACCCCGCACACGGAAGCTGCTGCAGGACTACAATGCACAGCACGCCCAGGTAGCTTCCACGTTGTTGCTTCTTCAGCATTCAGCCTGTGCCAGCAAGCATCAAGCAGTAGACTGGCGCGCCCTGTAGTAGAAGCATCGAGGAGGATCACCAAACACGATCACGGAAGAACGACGAACAGCAAGTTCCGGCTGCTGGGGTGCAGGCCAGCAACGGGCCGTTTGCTCTGCAAAAGACATCGCAGACGCGGCAGACGGCGACGCACGAGGTGCACGTGAACCTGGGCCCGCTCACGGCACGAGCCGCCTTCTCCCATGTCCCCTTCTGGCAGTCGGTGGCCGCCATGGTGCAGCGCATCGTGCAGCGCCCCACGCCCGGCAACCCTGTGGCGGCGCCCAAGGCCACCGACTACAAGGAGGTGCTCGTGCTGAATCCTGTTGATAAGACACATGTTCAACATGCTTGATGACACCCCTGCGTGTGCTGCATCTGCTCCTGGTGGTCATCCAACAGCCTGCCCGCATACCTGCATCCGCGCAAGCATCTGCTGTCCCAGCGTTGCCCCATTGCACATCCTGCTCACGGTCTGCACAGCAAGAGTGCTGGCCCAGGGGTCGCGCCTTGCACGCGGCCCTTGCACAAGCGTCGCCTGCTGTGCGCAGTTTGCTGGTGTCAGCCGGGGTGCGGCATCATGCTTGTGCACCTCGACAAAGCCTCTCATTCAAGTGCCGGGCTCACCGGCAAGGCTGCGGCCTGCTGACATGCGGCGACCCTGCCGGCGCAGGACAAGGACTTCCGCCCGGTGCGGGTGCGGGTGGCGGCGGAGGCGGCGGGCGCCGCGCTGCTGCTGTGCGCGGACCGCCCCGGCAGCTTCGGCGCGCCCGACGTGGTGGAGGTGGCCCTGGACCGCATCGCGGTGGACCACTCGCTGGACGCGCGCTTCTCCGACCGCCCCCCCGACCAGGTGGCTGCCCAGACTGCTTGGTGGTGAGGTCGCGGGAGGGAGTGCCGCTGAGATGCGTGGTGCGTACCACATGGCACAGGGGTTGGCAGGCCAGGCCCACTGGAGTGTGGGCACCGAAAGGCTGAAATGTGGCAGCTCTGCATGCCTGTCCTGTTGCTTCTAGCTTGGTCTTGTGCTGCTGCAAGAACACCACCAAGCCTTGAGTAAAGCCGCCGCCACCCAGTCGACCCAGGCAACCCACACACTGGCTTGCAGGCGCTGCGGCTGAGCGTGCGGCTGGCGGCGAGCTTCCTGAACAACAGCAGCTCGCGGTGGGAGACGCTGGCGGAGCCCTGGGCCGCGCGCGTGGAGCTCATCGAGTACAGCTCCCCCATCTACCGCTCCGACCACCAGCGGTAGGTTCCAGCACATGATGCAGTTGCGGGGAGACACCAAGTTTGTGTGCGTTCATCACCATTAGTTTACAGCCAGCATCTGCATCGCTGGGCAACACAGCAGTGGCGGATTTGCCTGGCATGCCAAGGCTGCTGCGCAGGATATGAAGGGGCGAACACTGCAGTCGTGCTGCCGCACACCTCCTTGCACGCCCAACTGCCATTTGGTGCTGTGCTCCGGATGCACAGCTCAGTGCTGAGTCTGCCCACACTTCTCGTGCTGCAGGCAGGTCTGGGTGACATCGGAGCAGCACCTCAACCTGCACTTCAACCCCGCCGGGCTGCTGTCTGTCGGCGACGCGCTGGCGTTTGCCAAGGCGCTGCAGGCGGCGCCGGCAGAGACCGGCATCCAGCTGCCAGCGGGTGAGCCTCGCCTGCATCTCAGCTGCTTGGGCATCTGCCGCCCCCTCGAATTGCATGGTCTTGCAAGTTGAGCTGGTTCCCTCCTCACCTCTGATTCGGGTTTCAAACCTGACGCATCCTCAGGCCCAGATACCAACAGAATACTGTGCACCAAGCCCCTGCTATATGCTCCAGGGTCGCCGCTGCTGCTGGGGCCGCCCGCCGGCTCTGGCGGCGCCGGGGAGGCGCCCTCGCAGCCAGAAGCGGTGCCACCGCCGCGCGCGCAGCTTGGCCTGGCCGCGCCCATCACAGGGCGCGCGCCGCAGAAGTACCTGATCCAGAACCAGTCCGGGCTCAAGGTCTTCTACTGGGCCGACAAGGTACGGCCTGGCGGTGCTGCAAGCGCCTGCCGTCTGATCGCACGACTGGTACCATATGCTGCACAGCTCCTCCCCGGCCTCTGCCTGCACTGGGACCCAGCCAATCACTCACCCGCACCGTGCTATGCCCGTAATCAGCAGACAGGAGCCGCTGCTGAGACCCCACTGGCAGGGGAAGTCGACCAACGTCGCTGTGGTGTGCAGACGGACAGGTACGGGGCGCAGAAGACGTGCGTGCTGGAGGCGGGCGCGTCCGAGACGCTGCGCGTGGCGCCGGTGCCCAAGCGACTGCGCACGGTGGCGCCCGGCAAGGGCACCTGGTCCGAGCGCTGGGGCACCGCCATCAACCTGCACTTCGAGGGCAACTGGATGCCGCTGCTGGTGCGCCCTTGCTGGTTGCAGGAGTCACATCTGCCTGTAAGCTGCAAGCGCTCCTAAAGAAGCCCCGGCAGCCTTGCATGAGCCAGTGCAAACAGGGCGCTGCTGTGCGCAGTCGGCAGCATACCTGCTGTGCAGGGGGTCAATGACGCACTGGCTGCCGTGCTGCCTCCGGCACATGCTCAGCTCCCAAACAGTTGAGTGTAACCCGTTGATCAAGAGGGCGTTCACAGGCCCAGGCCGTATGCAGTGGTCCTCTGCTCCTGCAGGATGTGTCGGTGTCGGTGGTGGGCAAGTACCGCTACCTGATGGACAGCGCGCTGAAGCGCGGGCACCTGCCCGTCATCGTGGACATCTTCCTCGTCGGCCGCACCAAGATCATCACCCTGCACTCCAGCATCTGGGCACGCCCCCACCTCTGCTGAACTTGTGCCTCCTTCCCTGGGGGTTTCCCCTTGGTGTGAGTGCTGCAGTAGAAGTTGAGCTGCCCGCATCTGAACCCTCGAACGGGCTGTCGTGCGCCAATTCAGGCATCCTCTTGGCACCGCAGGCGTCTAATGTGACGGATCGGCCGCTGGCGATGCGGCTGCACATCCCCATCAGCAGCCTGGCGGCGCCGCGCGGCGGCACCTCGGCCCCCGACCTCGCCAGCGCCGACGCGCAGCTGCGCCCTGTGCTGCCCGGCAAAGGTGGGGTCCATGCACCGCTGCTGTTTGGTTGTCATTCGCCACGTATGCACAATCACGAGAACCCTGGCTTCTCAGACCCAGCGATGCTTGGTCAACTGGGAGCAGCGCGGACACCTCAGAAACTGCTGAAAGTGCTGCCTGATCCTTGAGCAGCTGACCATAGCAACCGACGGCGCTCTCCTCGGCAGGCATGTATCTGCCGCTGACGGCGGTGCTGGGCGGCAGCCTGTTCGTGCGGCCGGAGGGGTATCAGGAGGCGGCGCGGGACGTGGTGCGGCTGTCGCCCCACATCGCCGAGCTGCAGGAGCAGGTGAGAATTTCACCGCTTACGGTGAGGAGATGGTAGCCCCCTGCTTGAGAAGAAGACTGGGACTCGTGCAGGCCACCGCCCACCAGTGAAGTAGTCCTGCACAGCACAACTTCAGCTGTACACAACGTGGTGCTGCCACGACAGTCGGCTGACATAAGACAGTGCCACGTGGCAGCCTCCCAGTCTTCGACAGTCCAGGTCTTCAGGCAGGGAGCCAGTCGCCTTCCTGTGACCTAGGCACCCGACATCCCAATGCAGTGTCGTACTCTCTGACATTTCGTACCGAGTCGACATGCTGGCCCTGCTGCAGGCTGGGTATCTGATGTGCGAGTCCGAGGATCCAGGGGCAGCCCCGCTGCACTGCGTTGTCCGTATCATTCCCGCCCAGGTACAAGCATACATGCATGCAAGGCAGCACACACTCAAGATGCAACAAGCTACAGCTTAGCGGCACCAGTGTCGTGCGTCTTGTTGATTCCTTTGATTCCGTTCTGATTACATCAGACAGGCTTGCAAAGCTCCTCTGATCCCCATTGCGCTGTGCAGGTGAACTCGGAGTTCCAGGCGTTCAAGCATGTGGAGATCCTGGGCCCGGGCGAGCACATGCGGGCGCAGCAGCCGCTGGAGGCGACGCTGGCGATCCACCCCACCGTCGTCCTCACCAACTCGCTGCCCTACCCCATGCACCTCATCCTGTGGCAGGTCAGATGCCAACAGCTCCCGCCTGTGACGTCACACCAGGCGTCAGCAGCTGCTGCCGCTGCCAGCTGGCAGACACCATGCCTCCTTGGCCTTGCTCTGGACGTGCTGGTATGACAAGCCTTGATGCCATCATGTTGGGTGCGCAGGTGGCGCAGCTGCACAGGGGGCAGAAGCAGGCGCCGGGGCTGCTCAAGCGCACCGTATCCAGCCCGGCGCGCAGCAGCGGCTCGGTCGACATCAGCGCGGACGTCGATGCAGCCGCAGCGGCGGCTGCAGCCGCTGAGCCCTCGGCCTCGGCGGCGTCAGACCCTAAACACCCGGACCACGCCCGCCGGCTGCAGGAGCTGGCGGCGGTGCTGAGCGGCACCCTGCCCATGGGCCCCGAGGACAACCTGCTGCTGGAGGAGCTGCTGAAGGTGCGTGTCACCGCCGAACCCTGAAGAGCGCACTGCGTCCATCCCTTGTGCTAGTGCGACTCCTGTTCCGAGTTCCGTTGATGTTGCTCAACTGCCTGCCTGCCTTCCGTCCTGCCAGTCCACCTTCTGCTCAGGCCGTAGGTTTGCACATTGTCACATGTGCACAGCAGGAGCGGCTTGCTGCCAACCCAGCAGGGCGCATCACTGCTTGCGCCCTGTGCTCGTGCGCAGGAGGCGAGCAGCGGCAACGCCGCGGCATCGCGGCTGGCGCAGGAGGCGGCGACCACCACGCTGCTGGGCCCCTGGCGGCCGGGCGCACCCGTGGGGCGCGCGGGGCGCGCGAGGGGCGCCCACCTGCAGCTCACGCTGCCGCCGGGCCGCTCGCAGGTGCGGTCCTGCGGTCTCCTCAAGTCCACAACAAGCATGTGATGTGCCCATGGCCGCTGAGGTGTCGTTGGCTCCCCTCATCCCGGCGCACAGGTCCTGCGGCTCGGCTTGCCTGCATGCTGTCGGCTGGTGGCGCGGCCTGCCCGGCACAAGCCCCAGAGGCTGATTTGCCAACCTGTGTGCATGCTGACGCGGCACAGGCCTTGCGCACCAGGCGCAACAGCGCATGCTGCACACTGCTGCGATCACTGCACGCTTGGACGTAACTAGTCTTCACAAACAGAATTCGGCACATGCAAGAGATACCTGGTGTTCTGCTGCGCTGCCTGCGAACCACTGGGCACGCTGTGACCTGCCACCGCGCTGCTGCAGTCGCTGTACGCGGACCTGAGCGGCAATGTGCTGCTGCACGCGAGCGTGCCAGCGCTGGGGCTGCGCGCGGAGCAGTGGGCCATCGTCAGCTGGGGGCACACGCACGCGCAGCTGCCCGACTTTGCCGACTCCCGGCTGACCTACCGGTGCGTCTGAAAATTCTCAGGGTAGACGGTTCAGGGGTCATGGTTGGCTGCACCTCCTACCCAGGCAGCGACAACCTCGTTTGCTCCGCCGCCTCCATTCTGCTGTGGAGGTTGCCAGTGGATCACTTGCTGCTGTGACCGCACCGCTCCTGCTGCAGGCTGGCGAAGCAGGTGAAGCTGAAGTCGGACGTGAGCATGCTGCCGTCGGCGCTGCCGGGCAAGCAGCACAACCCGGTGTCCAAGCGCCTCAAGGCGCTGCTCAAGGCGCTCAGGGAGCGCAACCCCACCGAAGACGCCAAGCCGACTCCCAGGTGCTTGCTGTAGTATCGCAATGTACATGGATGGCTGTCAGGAAAACCTGCTTGTAGCCACGTCAATGAGTCAAGCGCGGAACCCTCTCTTCAACCAGCTGTTCCAGCATGCATGGAGGCGCACAACTAGGGCACAATGGTAGCATCTCGAGCATCTTCTGAAGCATTCACCACTGCATTCTTGGTTCAATGGCTGCAGCCGGCACCAGCCGTCCTCCAAGCGGGCGCACAGGGCGGCGGCGGCCACCAACGCAGCGACTGCCGAGGCGTCAGCTGCCGAGCAGCGGCGCAGCGAACATGAGGCCGTCATCCTGGGCAAGACCGGGCGCGCCGCTCCCGGCGTTGCTGAAAGAGTCCTCGCAGCTGGAGGTGGGCTGTGTGATTTGTCATAGGGTACTCCGCTTTGGGGCACATCTGGCCCAACTCGATGGCCTGCAGCGGTGTTATCTTGCCGAAAAAATCCGCGGCATCTGCTCTGCTGGCCAATGTGCTTGTAGGTCTACCAAAGTGCTCAGGCGCACACCTTGGCGGTGCTCAGCGTCTGTGATGGTACGACCGCCTCAAGGCCTGCTCCAGCGAGATCCAACAGCCACACATCCTGCAGGTGCTGCGGTGGGACTTGGTGCGGCGGCAGTTGGCGGCGCCACCCTGGCGGGACGCTCTGTTGCCGAGAAGGGCGTGGATGCTGGCCGCGGCGCCGTGCATGTCGTCTCACAGGCGAGGGCCTGCTGCTGGCTGGCCCGCTGCTGCTGCTGCTGCATGCTGTAGAAAGCATCGTTACATCAAGCTTTCGCAATCTTTTCTGTTTGGCAAAGGCATACCATCGGCTTGCTGGAATCATGCCATGGCAGGGCTGCATAACCGTCCAGTGCTCGCCTCCTCCATGTGAAGTCCTGAATTCGTTGCACTGATTGAGACCGACACTCTCAACGTGTCGGCCTCTGTGCCATTGACGATGCAACATGATCACGACGGCAGGTCATGACGGGCCGCAAGAGCACCGACCGGCGCCTCACCAAGGCCCCCAGCGCGGCCGAGCGCCTGGAGCAGCTGCGCGCCGAGGCGTCCAAGCCGTCCGGCGTGATCGGCACCGCCGCGGCCGCGATCGCGGCCGGGGCAAGCCGCGTGCCCACCAGCTTCACGCACAGGTGGGAAGCGTTGCTGCACACCTGGCGGCTGCTGAGTCCTGCATGTCTCGATGGCGTGTGGAAAACTGTTCAACGGCACAAAATGACACCGTAGCAGGCCTTGCAGCAGAAGCAGTGTGTACCCTTGAACACAGCAGTGACTTCCTGTCAGATGCGCTCAGGCGCGATCAGGATAGCTGCCGCTGACCCAGATCTGCCTCCCGCACTTCTGACTGCCACGATGCAAGCGACATTGCCTGCATGTTGAGCTGCTCGTACAGAGGTTGGCAGTTGGAAGCGCAGGAAGGAGCGGGAAGGCCCTCCGGAGCTCTCTATGGAGGATGTGCCCGAGCAGTGGGCTAGGTTCCCCGGCTGGGACAACGCCTCCCGGCAGTCGTCTAGCGTCTCGCAGGTCTGCAGACATTTCTTGCCTGGCTACAGTTCGAAGACTTGACACTGCAGATCCGTGTCTAGCAAGCATACTTGAACATGTTGGCGATCCACCACCGTGCTCGCTTCGTGACGCTGCATGCTGAAGACCGCCACTGCTGTCTTCATGCACGTGGTGCTCGGTGCTCAGTGTCAAGAAGGCAGGCTGGTGTAGCATGCACAGTGTGCGAAGGGCGTGGTTGGCCGACTTCTGGGAATGATCACACTGGGCAGTGCCTTAACGGATCTTCACTGCGGTGAGCTGCAGGGGGTGTTGCCAAGCCAGCGTGCGCTGTCAGCCCGCGGATCTGCTGATCCCACGTCCGCTGAAGAGATCAGCGCCTTTGCAGGTCAGGTCCAAACCATATGAGCAAGCGGTGGAGACGCTGTTCAGGAGGCAGGCGCCATCAGTGCATACCACAGCCATGCTTCCATGTTTTCCCACCAATCGCAAGGGCTTGAGCTCAGAATCCACCCGAGCCTGGACCCTGCGACCGATATTGCCCCCGGCTGCAGGGGCAGAAGTCCAGCTGCAGCAGGCCGGCAGCGCGCCAGCCTGGCCGGATGACACGCCGTACGGGCAGGTCGGGCGGCTGCGGGAGCGGTTTGGGGGGACCCCCGCTGAGACGCCCCGCTCTGGCTCGCTGGCTGCTGAGCTCGAGGCCATGCCAGTTGACAGGTGACAGTCACCTGGCGTGTTCGTTTTTCAAGTTGCGACAGAGGCCTGGTGCCGATGGCAGACTGAGGGTCACACAGTGAAGTGAGTTCACCTCAGCTGTGAGGGAAGTCTAAAGCTTGCAGCACCTTTGGGGTATCATGGCTGACTTGGGAGCGTGTCTGCAGGGGCCAGTCGGCGGCAAGGCCAGCAGCTGCACCAGCGGAGGCAGCTGCAGTGTGGGACGGGTCCATCTTCAGCGTGGCGGCCGGGCTGGAGGCCGCCGAAGGCTTTGGGCCGCCGCTGGCAAATGGCGCCGCACCGCAAGCCGTGAACGCCAAGGCCACCGGCGTCAGTTTCGCGGCGCTGCCGGCTCTCGACGGCGCCGCCGCGGCGCTGGAGACTGCCGTGGAGACGCCCCCGCCGCCGCAGCCCCAGCGCCAGGGCAGCGGCCCGGGCAAGCAGCAGCTGCGCTCGGCGCTGCGCCGGCCGCAGCCGGACGCTCGCGCCGACTCTGCAGCGAGCAGCGGCGAGCCCAGCTTCGGCGCGCCTTCACACGGCAGCCGGGAGCGGCTCACAACGGAGGATGGCAACGCCCTGGAGCCGCAGCCGCTGCTGCAGGGCCGGGGCGGCAGCCCCAAGCGCGCAATGCGGCAGCGCGGGTCGTCGTACGACACCAGCTCATCTGGGTCGAGCACCCGCGGCGGCGGGGCGGACGACGACGACCCGCACGCGCTGCCGCAGCGCTTCGTGTCGGAGCTGCACCGAAACTCGGTGGGCCCCGCCAGGGCGTTTCCCGCAGCGCCCGGCGACCTCAGTGGGGGCCTTGATGATGCGGCGCATGAGGAGCAGCCCGACAGCCCCAGCAGCCAGCGGCTGGCGCTGCGGCGGCGCACGTCCGACCTCATCCACCTGTCGGATTCCGGCGAGGCGGCGGCAGCGGCTTCGGCCGCCGCCGCCGCCGCTACGGATGACAGCACCCTGACGCAGCGTGCCGAGGCCCACTACAAGCAGTGAGGCTGACCCTTGCAGCCATAGACCATGTCGCATCAGCATCAGCTGTCCTGTCCAGCTTGTCCTGTGCTGGGAGGATAGGCAGAAGAGCACCCACATGGTGGCCACATCCCCCAAAGCATCCCCTACAGCGGCTGCCCGACCCTGTATACCAAGCGTCACCTCGTGTTTCCGCAGGGAGCTGGCGCGCACCACGGTGCAGATGTGGCGGTCGCAGGTCGGCAAGCGCCGGGGGCGCCGCATCAAGCGCGACGCCTCCCTGCTCAAGCTCGGTGCGATTCCCAGCGTATCGGA
The DNA here is from genome assembly GCA_032358165.1 of Diplosphaera chodatii. Classification (NCBI taxonomy): domain Eukaryota; kingdom Viridiplantae; phylum Chlorophyta; class Trebouxiophyceae; order Prasiolales; family Stichococcaceae; genus Diplosphaera; species Diplosphaera chodatii. The sequence continues at coordinate 67,379 of JAALGY010000038.1, forward strand.
CCCCCACTGCGGGCTCGCTAGGGGCCCCTTTCGATGTGTGTTGCGTTGCCTGGCTGCTGCCGTGGCAGCGCGATAGTGGCTTAGCAGCCAGAGTGCTGCCCCCGTCCTCACCAGAGCAAGCTGCATGAACCCAGTGCAGGAGCCCGCCGTGGTGTCCCGCCCCGCAGGCACCGCGCCCTCGCAGCTGTTCCTGGGCATCGAGAACAGCATGGCGGCGTCGGGGGGCGACCACGCGGTGTGCGCCGTCACGCTGTACTCCCCCTACTGGCTGGACAACCGCACCGGGCTGGACCTGGACTTTCAGGACGCGCCGTCGGCCGCGCGCCTGCTGGGCTACCGCGCGACCTGGGACTACAACGTCGTCACCGCCAACGGTGCTTTGCCTGCTGCCGCCTGCGGCACCCCCCCTGTGGCGGTGGCTGCCGTCGTGCAAGGGGCTGTGGAGGTGGCAGGAGGGCGTCACTGGCGGCTGGCGACGGTGTGCGGCTGCCGGTGCTGTCAAGATTGCGAGCCACTGGACTGTGCACTGTTCTGAGTCTGCGTTTTCTGCACACCAGGCTCGGGGCCGGGCGGGGCGGAGGCGGCGGCGGGGGGCGACGTGGTGCTGCCGCCGACGCTGATGAACAAGCAGGACCAGACGGCGCTGTGCCTGGCCGGCACCCGCGAGTGGAGCCGCCACCTGCCCGTGCACACCGTCGGTGCGGGTTTGCTAGATCGGCATGGCTGCACAGAGACACACGCGGAGTCGACAACACTGTTGCAACGAGTGGATTCGGCGGCCACGTGCTCTAGTTGGCAGGGGGAGACATAGCACAGCGTGCCCTTGTCAGCCACGCTGAAGGATGCTTTGCCGCACTTGGCGGAACTGCTGACTGCATGTTTGCTACAGCCGCTCTGACCTGCCTGCTTGTTCACGCTGGGAGTGCTGCCTGCAATTTCACTGGATGTCAAGCTTGCGAACACCTGAAAGCGGAGTTGTTTATCTTATCACAATGGTCACGGCCCTGCGCGCAGGCCTCAAGGGCAGCATCCAGCTGCGGGGCCCGCCGCGGGAGCCCGAGCGCAGGAACATCTTCAGCCGGCAGTCCATCGTGGCCACGGGCGAGCACCGGGCCGGCGGCCCCTTCCACGGCACGCTGCCCGCATCGTCCAGCACCAGCCTGCCAGGCCAGGTGGCTCCCACTACCCAAGCCAGATAGCGGCATGAGTGCGAGGCCCCCCTGCTGCATGATGTCCTACCCGCAGCGCGCGACTCAGCAGCATGCCCCCGTTGGCAGCTGAGCATATGCGCATCCCTCCCTGTGAAACTGCCCACTTGTGTGTGATAACGCCGCCATGTGGCCGCCGGACGGAAGAGAACCCCGGGTCCTGAGTCGCTGCAGGGTGGGCCGAGCGCCGTCGGCCGCAAGCTGGTCACGGTGGACATCCTGGTGGTGGACCCCGAGGCGGACCGGGGCCACCTGCGGCGCCCCAAAACCCTGGATTCCCAGCGCGCCGCGAGCCGCGCCGCCAGCATGACGGGCGTCGGGAACCGCGCCCTGGCGGAGGCCCGCGGCCAGAGGGTCGATGATGTGAACGCTGCGAACCAGGGGCCGAAGCTGGTGGCGGTCGAGCTGTCAGTGGCGCCCTGGGCCAACGGCGGCATGCGCATGGTAACACACTGGCATCCTGAGCCATCAAAACCGCATTGTTAACCGCATCGTTGAGCAGGTGCATTCACGTCAGTATATATGTCAAGCGCGGCTCCTGCTGCCCTGCAGTTTTCCGCCGCTGCGACCGGGCCGCAGCCAGCCGGCGGCGGCGCGGACGGCTCCCAACACGGCGCCGGCAGCGGGCGGAAGGGCAAGGTCGGCAGCGGCCGCCGCCTGTACGAGCTGGTGGTGTCGGTCATGGCCGGCCCGCCCGACTCCGCCTTCCGCTACACCAAGGTGTGTGCCCACACATTTTGCTTGGCTGTAGCAGCGCAGCCTGTGTACCTGTTGGTTTGCAACCTACCTCGTCGAGTGTTTGGTGTGCACAGCGCTGCAGAGCTTCATGCTTTGGTGTCTCGCCCTGCCGTTGAGGGCTGACCGGCTGCCCCTGGCCACGCCAGGTGCTGACGGTCAGCAGCAAGTACGTGGTGGAGAACCAGACGGGGGTGCCCATCGAGGTGAAGCAGCGGGGCGCGCCCGACATGCCGGCGGCGTCGGCGGCGGCGGCCGCCGACGGCGGGCTGCGGCCCGCGCGCCACCTGGGCGTTGGCGCTCGCTCGGCGCTGCACTGGGAGGTATCTGGAGCTCAGGGATTAGGGTTTAGGGTTGTCCTGGACACTGTTTGACTGAACAAGCGTCTCCCAGCTTGCTGCAGTCCACCTGTCTCTGGTGCAGGAAAACGTGCAGCTATGTTGTGCCGCTCTCGGACCATGGTGGCGCGCCTGCCAGCAGGCTGAAGCGGGTGTCTTGTGTGGTCCACAGGACTCGGAGCTGGACCGCATGCTGGTCATGCGGCCGCTGGAGGCGGACGGCAGCTCCAGGTGCTCATCTCGCCGTGCTGCCAACAGCTGCTGCTCAGGCGCATCTCGTGGGCTGGCACTTGTGCACGGTGCAAATGGCATCGCACATGGGTCATAAACCTGAGACTTCAGTGTACACATGGGTCGTAGACCTGAGACTTCGGCGGACACAACCTGCGCAGGTGGCAGTGGAGCGGCGGCTTTGCGCTGGCGGCAAAGGAGGCGTACTTCGGGCTGCGGGTGCGCCACGCCGCCGACCCCTCCCGCGCCGTCAACATCCCGGTCAACACCACCGTCGGGCCCTCAGGTGCAACAACTTAGAATTGTTGGTTGGTTGGTTGGTTGTTCAACCAGCATCGAGCTTCGTGCTGGTGTGTCATCCCTTGAATACCTTCCAGCTGCTGTCAGTATGCTGAGAGTCAATCATTCCTCCGAGCGAGCAGCAGCACATCAGCAAGGTGAGCGCACATCCAAGATGCTGAACCGTGCACAGCTGCCAGCACTGTGCGGCAAAACCGTGAAGCCTCTAATTTGCACTGCAGGCACGGTGCTGATCACGTTCAAGAGCCGCCTGAGCCTGCCGCCATACCGCATCGAGAACGCAACATCGGACGTCGCCATCTGGTTTGCTCAGGTGTGCTTGCGTTTGCAAATCCCTGAAGGGGTGAGACGAGCGGCACCGCAGCTGCCACATGCACACCGTGCCGCTTGTCAGAGCACTGCCGCTCATGCCTCTCACACCATTTCAGCTTGTCCCTTATGACGCCTTGGTGCTTGTTGTTGCTCACGATCGACTAAAGAAACTCCCTTTCGGCGTCAGGACGTGATGAAGGGCAGCGACGCGCACTGGAACTGGCTGACGCCCCGGCCGGGGGGCGCCTCCATGCCCTACGCCTGGGATGAGCCCCTGGACCCGCACAAGCTGCGCGTGCACGTGCGTCACTGGACTGATGCGAAGCAAACCAACCGCTGCTGGCTGGTGGCTAAAGCTGCTGTTCAGCTTTGCCGTCAGGGTGGAGACACATATGTATGTGTACCCTACCACCTAACAGTGCAACCACAGCAGGGCCGTCAACCCTGTCAGCGATTGCCAGCATTGGGCTTGTGGCATTGTGGCAACCTTGCATTCTGCCTGCAAGGTTAAAGTACTGCTGGCGTACCGCAACTGGATGTAAACCAGCTCAGTTTTGTCTTCACGCTGATGGGCCTTGGTCCTGATCTGCAGGCGCAGGTGAAGCGCGGGCGGGCAATGGCGGCAGAGTACGACCTGGACGTGCTGGGCAACAAGCCGCAGCTCAGCCTGCCGACGCACAGCCGCGAGGGCGGCGTCGTGGCGAGCAACATCGCCGGCGGCGCGGCCGCGGCGTCGGGCCGGGGCATCGCCGGCAGCGGCCGGCAGCTGCTGGCCCGCGGCGCCAGGCACCCCGCCGGCGGCCCCGGCGTCGCCGGGGAGCTGTCCGACAACGTGCGCGAGAAGCTGGCCACGGTGCTGGCCAAGGAGTTTTCCCGCAAGGTGCGCTTCCAACTGCTTGCAAGCCGATCTGGTGTGTCACTCACTGACCGGGCAGTGGCACAGGTCGACCCTTTGACAGCCTGACTTTCACGTTGCGGCAACAAGAGTGTTGCGCTTCAGTGCCTGCGAGGCGCTGCCAGCGCAAAACCTCCTCAGCCACACCCTGCCGTGCATAGCTGTTTGCAGCAACAGCCCAGCAGCGAGTTGAACGTAACAACCCTTCGCCATGCCTCTGCACAAAAGAAGTTGGCTACACATGAGTATCAGCTTGCTGCCGTGTGGACACGAGCAGGTGTACGTGACGGTGTACTCGGACGGCCCGACGCGCGTGCTGCGCCTGTCGGACGAGCCCAACATCACGTCCAGCGAGGCGGAGCAGTCGGTGCTGGACCTGGCCGCCCGCCTCAAGCAGGTGCCCTTGCAACACGACGATGCCTGGGTTGCTGGAAGTCTCCCACCCACTACATTGCAGCAGCCATCTAGGGTTTTTAACCATTGATCGGCGGTCAGCCTGCGCCAGTGGCACTGGAGTTGGCATTGTAACCATCGGCATCGTGTGCCAGGGTCCGCCCAAGGAGCGACGTTGCAAAGCTGCGTTCACCGGCCGTTGATGCCTGTGTGTGAAGCGTGATGCCTTGCTCCCTGAGCGGGGTGTCGCGCTGGTAGCCTGGCATCCTTCCACGAGATGCAGGCGCGTGTACACCCAGACGCCGCCTCAGCGCGTCTCAGCGCTGATTGCATGCCATGCACAAGCCAGTGGCCATGCTGCCGCGCCGCAGGTGGAGGCGCAGCTGCTGGCGGCGGACGGCAAGTTCCTGCGGCTGCACGGGGTGCCGGCGGGCCGCGCGCTGGACCTGTTCGGGCGCACGCTGGGCGCCGCGGAGGGCGACGCCGCTGAGGCGCCGCGCCCCGGCCGCCGCAACGTCGCGCAGCTGCCGCCGTCCGCCTCCGCCCTGAGGTGCCTGCTGTGCCGACTACGAGAACTGGGGCTGGCAGTCTGTCCAACGCACCCGAGACTGTGCAGCCCAGCGCCAGTGTCCTGCTGCAGGCATGCAAGCGGGCCCAGCCCACGCCAACGCCTGCCGTCTGTTTGTTTGTCCGAAGCCTCTGGGGCTCTGTAAGGGCTGTGAGCATGTGCAGTGCTGTCCGGCCCATACTGCTGCTGCCGGGCTGAGCTGATGGTACTGCCCTAAACCGTAAATCAATCCCTGACCCCTTTGGCAGGCTGCGCACCACGGCCAGCGGCTCAGCGGCGCCGGCGCCGACGCCCCGCGCGAACAGCGGCAGCAGGAAGGGGCGGCAGCAGCAGGGGACTCTGGCGCCGCCGGTGCTGGCGCCGCTGGCGCGCGCCGCCTCGAGCGCCAAGCGGGCGGCCTCGGTGCCGATGCCCTCGCGCGCCAGCAGCTTCAGCTCGCAGCCCGAGCTGTCCGCGGCCAGCATCGTGAGTCCCCGACATCCTGCATCCCGCTGTGCCAGCTGGTGATGTGCTCCCCCGGATGTGCTGCCGGGGCAGCGGCTGGAGGGTCTCCCCATGGCGGCAGAGGTCGCCTCTGCCGTCTTGAGGGCACTCATTAGCTGCTGCCCCGCTGCCTGTGCCGCGTCCCTGCTGTAGCTGTTGAATTGCAAAGTGCAGTCAACCCTGCACTCGATGACCACATGCTGTGCGTATGCACATCCGTTGCAGGTCTGCCGCCTGGTTTGAGCTCGATCCTCACAAGCAGCGAAACTCTCAGAAACTGCTCAGCTCGATCCCATCTCAGCTCCAGTAGGCATGGACATGAAGCACCCGCGACCTGGCCAGGACCCAGCCCTTTCTCTCGTCCAGTGGTCATCCGCCTCTCGACGGGTTCTGGGCTCCTCCCACAGGAGCGCTTCCGCGGCGACCTGGCGCGCGCCAGCGCGGGGGCGGGCGGTGGGGAGCTGCCGGCGCCCAGCGCGCGGCCGGGCCGCATGGAGGAGGTGCTGGCAGGCGTGGCGCAGGGCGACGCGGCGCTGCTGCTGGGCGGCGACCTCACCGTGCTGGTGCTGGAGGTGGGTCATCTGCGGCAGGTACCCCTTATTTGATTTGTAGGAGAGGAAGGAGGTACATAGGGCGACGCGGCGCTGCTGCTGGGACGCGACCTCACCGCGCGGGTGCTGGAGGTGCGTAGGCCGGTCAGGGTTCTTGACGCCTCGAATCAGACCCAGATGGGGTGCACAAGCCGTGTGCACGGCGACGCGGCGCTGCTGCTGGGCGGCGACGTCGCCGTGCTGGTGCTGGGGGCGTGTTCAGCGGAGTCTGGCGTTTGTGTCCCTGGAATAGAAGGTTGAAGGCTCTGCTGCCGCGGCTGACCTCACTGTGTGGGTGCTGGAGGTGCATCCGAGAATGTGAGATGCATGCCACATGGAGGCCTGCAGGTGATGCTGCCCAGCTGCCGGGGTTGACCTCACCGTGCTGGGTGCGCTGGAGGGCATCGGGAGCCCTATTCTGGCGGATATGGTGGCGTGACCCGATGTTGCACCTAGCCGGCTTGTGTGCACCAGATATCTGCTGCTTAAGCTCACCTGAGGCAGGCACACTAGGACGCACCAGCTTCCCTGCATGAACCTGTGTGCAAGTGTGATATACCGCCTGCCACAGCAGGAATTTGACGGTCCAACACCATGTGGATGTTGTTGCATTACGTCAGCTGTTTGTGTGTACACTGAGTGGTGACACAGCTGTCAGTGGAACGCCTCAGGACAACAGGGTCAGCAGCATCAGCTCACATGCCTGCGTTGTCACCTGCAGGCGGAGGGGCTGTTGGGCAGCGAGAACGCGACGCACCCCTTTGCCCGCGTGTCCATCGGCCAGAGCACCATGCACACCGCCGTGGCGTGGCAGTCCACCACCCCGCTGTGGGACGAGAAGCTCGCCTTCAAGTGCGGCGCTTTGGATGCTCTTCTGTTGCACCGTATTGCAGTCTGCCCTGCAATGGGGCGCGCAACAGCCGACACTGGTCGCAAGTCACGCTCAGCACCCAGTGGGCAAGCTGGACCAAAGGGGCGTGCTCAACACCGTCATGCAGGGCTGGCATCCCAAGCCCAGCCGCTGCGGTGTCCCCTGCCATGCAGGAGCTCCCCTAGTTCCGGCTCCCATCAGTAGCGGTCCTGCTGTCTCCCCGCCAATTTGAAGGTTGTAATTGGCATTGCAGGGAGGTGAGCGTGGCGGCGGAGCTGGTGGTGGAGGTGCGCGACCTGGGGGGCGCATCCAAGAAGGCGCGGAAGCTGGAGGCGGACCTGTCCGAGGCGGTGGCCAACACCCGCTTCCTGGGCGCCGCCGAGGTGCCGCTGGCCGCCACGCTGTCCGCCACCAGCGGTGCGTCCCGGTTTGCTTCTCGTGCCTCTGGCATGCTGGTGCACATGCGGAAAGTGGTCTTGTGGTATGCAAGCAACAGATCACTGACCATGCTGCAGTGGCCTGCATTCGGCGCTGCTGTTCATTGCAGACGATGGTTTAGACGATATCTGTCCTGCGTACAAGCAGTTGATGTTGGCAAGTCCTTCAGAAGGTTCCTCATCAGCAGTCGACTACCATTGTTGCTCCGCAACAAGGCGTACCTGCCCTCATCAGCTTTGGATGAGCCACCTGCACATTCATGGCAGGCAGCCCCATGACCCCTTGCGGCGTCAATGTGGTCCAGGCTGACGGCAAGCACAGCTGCAAGTGCTTCCCCGTGCCCCCTGCAGAGCCGAGGTGGGCCACGCCAGTGCAGCAGGCGGCGGGGGATGCCCCAGGGGCCATTTTGGGGAGCAGCACTTTCAGCAGCTCAACGAAGTGCCGAAGCTGTCAAATGGTCCCCGCAGAACCAAGGTGGTACACGCTGATGCGGCGGTCGGCGGGGGATGCCGAGGTGGGCGGCCGTGTGCGCCTCGCATTCGAGTGGGACATCACCGCGCGCGGGCTGCTGGCGCTCAAGCTGGCGGCCCTGGAGCGCGTCCTGGTACAGTCCCCATTGCTCACAGCATCAGGCTTCAGTAAAAAACATGATTCGCCTGTCAAGCAGTGGGCTCATGCTGTCTGATCCCCTGGGCGGCATGCACGGGATGCAGTGAGTACGACACATGCAGGCAGCCAGTCTGCATCGAAAGGCGTGTTGCACTCCGAGATCAGATGCAGCTTGCTGCGAGCTCAGCTTAGTCGCGTCAGTGTTTGACTCCCCTTGAACCCCTGTGCTTGCAGGCGCAGCGCACGGAGATCTTGTGCGCGCTGCACCCAGTGCCGCCGCCAGTGGCAGCCGCTTGGTCAGCCTCCCCCGGCCGCCGCGGCCTCCCGCACCCCAGCGGCAGGGGGCCGGCGCCGGAGTCGCCCCAGGGGGGCGGCGGCGACAGCAGCAGCGCCAGGAACGCCGCCAAGATGGTCGCGTCCCAGGTGCCGCCCTGCCGTTTCGTAGTCCACATGCGCGCGGCCGCCCGCACCGCGCGTCGTTCAGCCAGGGATGCAGCTTCCTGCACACCTGCATGCACCGTCCCACCCTGCGCTACACCCTTGAAAACCCTGCACTGCGGCCGGGCGGTGCAGGTGCGCGGGGCGAAGCGGGGCAGCACCAGCGAGCTCGCGGTGGACCTGCTGGCCAAGCACCAGCAGGAGGAGTTTTACAGCAACCTGTCGGTGTCGGTGCTGGAGGTCCGGGGCCTGCGCCCCCGCCGAGGTGCCCCTACATGCACACAGCCTCGTACATGATACATACCATCAGTCCTACATGCTTCATGGTGGCTACGTCATGTTCCAGACCTGTTGCGCACTGTGAAGGGCAGAGCTGAACTAGCACTGGTTTTCCGGTGATTGATCCAATCGCTGACGATGTGCTGCAGGGGTTGTTGCGGCGCTGCAGGCAAACGACCTGCCCAACCCTGTGGTGGAGGTGGGGGTGGCAGGCAACCAGAAATACGCAGTGGCTTCTGCTCGGACGCTGCAGGTGTGGACGTCCATGCACAGTACGAGTTGCCGTCCTCCTGCTGATTTGCCAGCTTGAACAGCCCCGCGGCTGGGTAAACTCGCAGCTACAGCTTGCCCGGAGCAGACGCAGCAGGGCTTTGCCTTTGCATCCAGAAAACGTGCAACGCTGGCTGTGCTGCCAGCACATCTGCTGATGTCGTCAAGCCTAAGCCAGCATTGCAGGTGTACGTCCTCATCGCAGTGGCAGGCAACCCCGATGCGGCAACAGTAGACCACACATTCTTGGAACTGCATGCCCTGTGACACCGCAGGCGCGCTTCCCCGGCGCGGCGCCGGTCACCTTCCGGCAGCTGCCGCCGGACGCCACGCTGCAGCTGCGCGTGTTCGACGGGGAGCCGGAGGGCGGGCTGTGCCTGTCCACCGGGCAGCTGTACCCCAAGCGCCTGCTGGGCCGCGCCGACCTGCACCTGTCGCACATCGAGGTGCGTGTTGGGTTTCGGGCGTCAAATCACAACCCCCGGAGGCGGGCTGTGCCTGTGCAGTGTGCAGTAGTGCGCGGTGAGCCTGCCGGGCTGCGCAGACCTGCACCTGCCGCACATCGAGGCGCGTCCTCGCTGGCCATGCGCATGTTTCCCACCCCACAGCAGCGTCGGCTGCTGCCGCATCTGCCTCAAGCATCCTGCATGCAGCCTGCTGATCACAGCAGTGTTGCGCTGTCGCTGGATCCCCCCCGTATGTCACCGCAAGAACCAACCTCGCTGCAGGGGGAGGACCCGGCATATCTGTGGCTGCCCTGCTGGAGCGGCCCCCCGGGGCTGATGGAGCGCGCGCTGGAGGCCCTGCAGCGGGACGACGCGCCGCTGCCCCAGCCCGGCACCCTGCCCGACCTGCAGGCGCGCTGCTGACACAGGATCCAGCGGGGGAAACTGCAGCGTATGTGTGCGGGTTGGACATGTCGTTGCTCCTCTGCACACGCGGCATGTCTGTGCGCCAAGCAAGCTCATCCTGCGTCAGACCGTGAGATCGCGTGAACGGCATGATCCCTGCCTGCTTCAGGAGATGCATTCGACGCAGCACCTGCAAGCAGTCTCGATCCGAGCTGCTTGGATGCATCTGACTGCCTGCGGTCCTGCCGCAGGTGTACCTGCGGCTGCAGTGGGTGAGCCGCGTGGTGCGGGGCGTGGTGACGCGGCTGGAGGTGGGGCTGTCGGGGCTGTCGCTGTCCGTCGCGGGCGGCCTGCAGGACGAGCTGCTCAACTTCACCGCCCGCCAGCTGGCGGTCACCAACGTCATGACGACCGCCGAATTCAAGGTGCGGGGCACGGTGCAGCGGGTGCAGCTGGACGACCAGATGCTGCTGGCGGCGCACCCCGTGGTGCTGTCGCCCGCGGGCGTCAGCCAGCGGGAGGCGCACGCCGAGGCCGGCTCCGCGCTGCCGATGCCGCTGGAGGGCGGCGCCGCGTCGGGCGCCTCTGCGGGGCCCCAGCCGCTCATCAGGTGCAGTCTAGGAAACAACCCTGTATGTTGTTGTGTTCGATACGTCATGACGTGTCTTTCACGGAATGTTCATGGCCGAGCCGTTTGCTCAAGCGTACGGGACATGCCAGTGCCTTGCTGACCAGGGCATGCAGTGCAATGCGTGATGCCATTCAAACAGTGAGTGGTTAGCAGCGTGATGCCGGCATTATCCAGGGTGTGGATCGCGCCTTGCTGCCGCTTGCCTCTCAGCCATGCACCAACCATGCCTGCTATCCGATGTCCCAGCCTTGACAGCAGCCCGCGCCCCAAACGCTGGTATGTGTCGCCAGCTCTGCTCAGCCTGTGTCTGTCCCGCTGCAGCTTTGGGCTGACGCGCAGCTTCGCGGGCAAGGCCACCAGCGACGGCGTGGCTGCGAAGCAGAGGCGCGCGCGCGACGGCGCCGCAGACGGGCAGGTGGTGGGCGACGCGGGCCACGAGATGCTGTCCTTCAAGGAGATCTACCTGTTTGTGGGTGCGCACATGAGAGATGACGTAGCGCTGGCTGCTGGCAGCTGCTGTTGTGTGCCTCGACATCTAGCTGAGCAGCAGGTGTCTTTGCTGCCCCAACATGCCGCTTTGTTGGCAGCAAGCTGCGATTCTGGTACTGCTGAAGGACATGCCCTGCTAGATGAGACCGAGGCAGCACGGCGCCCTCACAACCCAGTCTTTACAAAGCCAAGCAACTGGCATGCAGGCGAGCTGGACTTCCAGGCGGACGAGGCGTTCCTGGAGGCCATGATGACGTTCGCCCTGAGCGTGCCCAGCGCGGACGTGTGGCAGGACGCGGCCTGGGAGGCGCGCCAGCGGCGGCTGCTGACCGCGCAGTTCGGCCCCAACGAGGTGGGGAGTCTGGTCAGGGCTTTGCACGCCTTCTGAAAGCCAAGCGGTTGGACCTGGGACCTCAGGGCCAGCTGGCATACCACAGACTACGCGTGGACTCTTTGTCAGCTGTGGTTCTGTAAGTGTCAACAGAGCACCCGGATGGCATTGAAAAAACACTGCGCTGTTGGAGTTGCAACCGAACCCCTGGCAACTCTGCGTGCTGTGCAGGTGGAGGCACTGGCGCTGAGCGCCAACAGCAGGGTGTCGGGGTTTACGGACGCAAAGGACGCTGCCGAGCCGCTGCGCTGGATCAAGCTGCACCAGGCCGGCGAGATTCGGGCAAGTATAGTTCGTATCTGCACTATTGCTCAGATGCCCAGTCGCCCCGCTGAGGGTGCTTGCCATTGTTTGCGCCCCTGGTCCCGCTAGCTCTGCCAGGAATAGCACACGAGGCTCACAAGCAGCTGTGCTCTGTGTGGGCGTGCGGCGTGTTCAGCGTGGCCGCGTGGCAGCATGTTCGAGTGTGAAGGTCTATGCCTATGCACCCCTACCTCATAACTCCGGTGAACCCCACCGCAGGCGATGAAGGCGCAGGCCAGCTACAGCTCCTGGTACTTTGTGGAGCGCGCCGCGATCGGCGACATCCGCGTGAACTGCACCATCGCGCTGTCGTCGGCCATCCTGGCGTCCTCCCGCCGCGCGCCCGCCAACGCCGACGCCTCCCGTGCCAAGGTCTGCCGAACATGTGTGGTAGTCAAGCATCTGACGTCACAGCGCGTGTGTGGGTTCACTTGAGCCGAACCATGCAACACACAGTATGCAGGGTACCACATTGTCTGACCGTGACAGCGCCTTGTATAAAATAGGCAAGGATCTGGTACACACCTTGACAACGGAAGGGCTGCTTGTCCCTGCTGTCTGACCTGCTACTGGGGTCACCTTTCTGACGCGCCAACTGCTGGCGCTGCAGGCGAGCCTGTTCAACCGCGTCATCGGCGCGGCGGGCTTCCAGCTGATCAACGTGAACAACGTGTCGCTGCGCCTGGGCGGCTGGTCCACCGACACGCAGCTGGTGTCGCGCAAGGCGCTCGCGGCCACGCTGACCCGCCACTTCCGGGACCAGTTCATCAAGGAGGCGCACAAGGCGCGTTCTGGAACTGGGCAAATAGTTTTGCTGAATACCAACTGACTCCTTCTCTGTGATGTGGTCGTGATCGAGACAGCAACCATGCATGTGCCAACTTGAGTTCAACCGCAGTTGCATTGTCGCAAGACTGACGCTGTGCCTGCTTCGGTTTTGTACAGCTTCTGGCATTGCCAACTGCAGGTGCTGGCGGGAGCCGGGCCCGCTGTTGCGGCGGTGCCGCTGGTCGTCGTGTGGGCAGGCGGCAGCGCGGTGAGGCTTTTTGACTTCCGCACTGCGCAGTCAGCTGTCAGGCATCCTGCTGCCGCCAGCCAGCCCAGACTCCTGAACTGTGTACGGAGTCTCGACAGCATGCTCCAGAGGGCTGGATTGGCACCGCGTGGACTTATCAGAGATCTGGATTCCCACTCTGCATGTTGACTGCAGGTGAGCCTGGCACGGGGCATCGCGGGCGGCCAGATCGGCGCGCTGGGGACCGCCTCGCGCGTCGGCTTTGTCGCGGGGCAGTCCATCGCGCAGGTGGGCACCCCCGCGCAGCCAGGCAACGGCAGTCCCAGGGTTTATGGGTTTTGCACTGGTGGCTGTGAAACGCCGAGGCGGGGCATGCGCCTCAGCAGCAAGCAGCGAGGGGCTGCCGTGCTTGTGCCCCGCCCATGCGCGTATGCTTGGGGCGGCTGCATGGCTCTTGGGCAGCCCACCTGCTGTGGCCCCTCAAGTGGGTGCTGTATCTGCATCTGCACCAGCGAGCTCGTGCGGTATAAGGCTGAGGCGTCCCAGCAGACGCATCCCTGCGTGCTGCAGGCGCTCCGTGCTGGCAGCAGCGGCACCAGCAGTACAACACCTCCTGCACTGACCCGCCCTGCTCACCACATGTTCCCGTACTCTATTTTTAAACGTCAACTACGTATCGTTGACTTTGTTGTTATTTCCCTGGCGCAGGTGCTGAACGCCTTCAGCCGCATGGGGGCATCGGTGCTGACGTGGGTGCCGCCGCCGCGCGCGGGCCACTTCTCCGACACCGCGCTGCTGCAGCGCGTGGTGCAGCGCCCCGCGTCCAGCCTGGACGCCTTCGCGCGCGGCGCCTCCGAGCTGGGCACCGGCGTCATCACCGGCGTCACCGGCATCGTGCTGGACCCGATGCAGGTGACGCATGCAGCCGCAGCAACGCCGAGCTTGCACCCTGAGCGGCACGCAGCCGGGCACCGGGGCCATTGCCGGGCATGGCGCCTGGCGCCCAGTCGACTGGCGACGCACCCGGTTGTGCGCCCACTGGAGCTGCAACCTCAGCTATCCCGTGGGTATGCCTAGATCGGAACCATGCATCCGGGGTAGCGACCGCATGCTTGCCAAACGCAGGGGTACAACCTGGGGGGCGTGCCGCTGCTGGCGGTGGGGGTGGGCAAGGGGGTGGCGGGGGCGCTGCTGCGCCCGGGCCTGGGCGTCTGCGAGCTGAGCTCCAAGGCCGCGTATGGGCTGTCGCTGGCGTGCCTGGGGAAGCAGGGCATCGTGGGCACGGTGCAGCGGCGGGTGCGGCCGCCCGGCGGCGCGCCGCCGCCCGACGAGGCGGCGCTCCTGGACATGGTGCGCCGGTTTTACTGCTGCGGTGCTCCTGCTCTCGTTGTTTCTACACCCCACGCCCCCGGCGGCGCGTCGCCCCCCAATGAGGAGGCCCCCGGGGGGATGATGCGCTGCTGTGTGCATGTGTGACTCTGAGTACGTGTAGCTCAGCTACAAGGCTTTGGATTGGTCCAAGCAGCGCCACTGGCTGGCCGTGTCATGCGGGGCAGCCTGGGGCAACGCAGCGCCATGCAGTTCGTGAATCTTTTCACATTGGGCTTGCAACGGTCGGCAAATTTAAGAACATTGGGTTCGCACCTTCCAGTTTGTGTTGTAGATGCTGCAGGGAATGGTGACGGCACTGGCGGAGTGGCAGGTGGCCGAGGCGCGCCTGACGGCACACGCGTGTTCACACCCCTGCTGACTGATGCAGGAGTCGGAGGACGGCAGGCGGAGCGGCGGGCGGCTCAGGCGCATTCCAGCGCAGAACTTCACCATACCAAAACCCTCCCAACCTGCTGCAGGAGTCGGAGGAGCGGCAGGCGGAGCGGCGGGCGGCCGAGGCGCAGCGCCGGGAGCTGCTGGCCGCCTGGGAGGCCGCGCTGCCGTCGCTGCTGCCCCACCTCGCCGGCGAGCACGTGGAGGATGTGCTGGCGGTGTCGCTGGGCCGCGTGCTGCTGCTGACGGACGGCCACATCATCATGCTGCGCTCCAGCCGGGCCGCCGGCGGCGGCGGCAGCGGCGGCGCCGAGGCAGCAGGAAGCAGCACGGCGGACGGCAGGGAGGAGGCCGAGCCGGACTACCGCCACAAGTGGCGCGTCCGCAACTCCGAAGTGCAGGCCATCAAAGGTGACGTCAATCCTTGTGTCTGAAATCGCAGCGTCAACTTTGGAGGAGGAGGGTACTGCTGTCTGCCAAGTTGCTGCAGCACCCCACGACAGGCACCGGGGCAGCGGTGCCGGTGCCTGATCTCAACCATGTAGCGCACACCTGGGAGACGCTGCAGCCTCAGGGCGAGCGTGTGCGACTGACGCAGGCGACGAGGAGAAGAGCAAGGTCACGGTGGAGTACGCGCGGCGGTTCCAGCCGCGACCGCGGGCGCTGGGCACCTGGACCGTGCCGCTGAAGCACGTCATCCGGTGCGCGGGGCGCGCGGCGTACATGCACGTCAACGCCCGGCTGCTGCACCACATGGCGGCGGACCGGGCGGTGCCGCAGGCGGGGGGCGGGGCCAGGGGCGGCGACGGCGGCGGCGCGGCGCACATGCCGCTGCTGTCCATCATGGACGAGCCCTACGCGCCCCGCTGACTGTGCGGTGGCTCGGGGCCGCAAGTACAGCTTTGTCTCTACGCAAATGGGCGGCAGGATGTTTGCCGTCTGCCAGACGTCCTAGCACAGGTGGTTGGTGTGAGTTCGTGTGTGTGTGTTTGTGTGTGTGTGTTCATGTGTGACAACGTCTACGGTATGGGGGTTACAGCTTGGTTTTGTCGAAGATGTGTTGCTCAGCTAGTCTGGTTGGTTGTAGGTAAACAGTCCGTCAGGCAAGACGCCTGCCTGCATCACGGGTGTTGCTTCCCTGCTTTCCAGCATACACGAGGACAGAGTCAGTCATGACAAAGACGTTGCTGCGCTTGCTGCAGACCGTCCTCTGGAATGGCATGCTATCGTCAGTGCATTGCTGTGCATGCACGGGCTGATAGGCAGCACGAAACAATATGTTACATCATCGTTCCATGGCAACAACATGCACTACTGCGGATCCCACACACATACCGGTACCCCGGGCAGGTGGTTGCAAATGGCCGCTACCACAATCACAACCGGGGGCAAGTCACAGGAGCAAGCCCACTGGAACGAACAGCATCAGCAGCCATCAACTACAATGTTCACATCATGCGCAAGGCGAAAGGATGACGACCCACAGGTCGTCAACACCCAAAGGATGACGACCCGAGGGTCGTCATCCTTGCCTCTTTGTGCTTGTGCTGGCTGCTGGAAGCACTACGAGACACAACAACAACAACAACACGGCCAGGCAGCAACAGCAGGACATCCTTCAAGTACCCGCTGCTGCCCCCAGCTGATCTGCAACAGAAGACATACAAACGGCAATCCCTCGCCACAGCGATTGCAGCGTGATATCAAGCCGAACTTTGCCGCTCTTTTTGCCGGCAGGAAAAGCGGACACTACGTCTCTACCGAAACAGCCGTGCCTTGCACCCGACGCGCACTGCGCCACTGCCCCGGCTGCTGCTTCCGCAGCAGCGGTGTCGTGATATCATGCGGGGTGGCCTGGTACGGATGTGGCGCGCACAGCACGCACCCTCCCACCCGGTCTGAGAGTCGTACATGTGGGTATCACTTCACTCCTTCTTGTCGTCGTTTTGCACAGCGCCTGCCCGGCAGACGCTGACATGAGTCACAGCCAACATCTAGGGCTCGTTCCTCCGCTGGTATGCGCAGCTGCAGCAGGCTCCTTTCAATGGCAACTGCATAGTTGCGACAGAGACTGGTCAAGGCCGCGAAGGCCTGCACCAATCTTATAATGTATCTGCACCAACCTCGTAACATATCAACTGATCATCCAACCAACCAAGCGCTTTGGCGGGCGAGCGGCGATGCTGGCAGACACTTCCTAACCCACAAAGCGCATTCATAAGCGCGTGATGGACAGTCGGTGATGATGCTATGGTGCCAGACTCGCACCTCAGTCCAGGGCGGTGACGTCGGTGCGGCGGTCGATGCCGATGAAGCGGTTGGCGAAGGCGCGCTGCGGGGGCCACACGCTGCGGGGCGTGTCCTCCGGCCCCGCGTCGGCCAGCCGCAGCACCTTCAGCAGCGGCAGCCGCGTGAGCCCCGCCGCGACGCCCCTGCACGGGCGCGACGCCAGACGCGTGTGACGATTTGCGGTTTGCCACCATGCCCATTGCCATGCGGCCCATCGTCCCAGCTTGCCTGGTGGATGTCTGCATCCTGAGCGGGTGCGGGTTGTACACTGGGTGCTGGGGGCCTCGTTCAGATGTGGCAGCCTGGTGGCAGCAGCACCTGGGCGAGATGTAGCGGCAACCCGACAGGTCCAGCGAAGTCAGCCCCGTGGCGGCCGCCAGCTCCATCACCGCCGGATCCATGGTCGTGCTGCTGGCCAGGCTCAGGGCCTGCAGGCATTTGATATGGGGTCTGGATCGCAGGCTTCCTGCTGATGGCAGCTGAGCATGCGGCGGCTGCTCAATAAATTGAGGCTAACACACTACATCGACTTGGCAGGACTACTGCCGAGGTCCCCAGACCTCAGTCTGCATGCCCTGGAACGGCCAGACTTGGGCCTGCATCCTCAGCAGTAGTCCTGCAGGTGTCAGCTTCAATGAATAGCAGTCAGCATCAATGGAAAGCTCTATGTTGTGTTTGCCGGTGCGTGCAGCTGGTGTCGGGCAGCTGCGCCGGCGCTGTGGCCCCACGTCACTACAGGGTGGCAGGATGCACCGTGCGGGCCTGCGCCGCTGTGCACAGACCGCCATTCCCCGCTAGAGTGGTAGTGTGGCTCTGCCAGAGATCGGGTTGCCACACGCAAGCCATACTGTTTCGCGAACCCTACACATCCCTCTGGCCAGTGCTGGATCCATTGGTGCGACTGTACCATGATCCGCTGCTGCTGCTGCCGCTGCTGCTGCTGCTACTGCTGTCGCAGACAGGCAGTCAGTGTGAGGGCGGGATGCTGCCACGTCAGGGCTGTCACCTGCAGCGCCGGGAGCTTGGCCACGGCCGCGGCCGCGCCCGGCTGCAGGCCCCACACCGACAGGTCCAGGGCAGCGAGCAGCGTCAGGCGCTGCAGCGAGCGCAGCTCCTGCTCAACGTCCTGCAGCCAGAGCAGCTGCGCGCTGGATGTATTGGCACTCGCTGATAGAGTCTGGTTGATGCACAGCCAGCTGCCCGGGGCACACACCCAATGCTGCGGATGCTGCCTGCAATCGTGCGGGCCATGGGAGCAGAGGCCAGCCGGGCATGGCAGCTGTTGCCTGTGCAACAAAGCCCCTGGTGAAGCATACCAAACTTCTGAGTGCGGTTCGTTTGAATCGAAGTGTTCACAGACGGCAAGCGTGCCCTGCAAACCGAGAGCCAGGTCAGCTCACCAGCTCGGGCGCCAGCTCGGCGCCACTCAGGTTCAGCAGCGTCAGCGCGGACGCGCGCTTGGCGATGGGCTGCAGCGCGATATCGCCCGCGGCGCGCAGGCTCCACTCGCGCAGCCGCGGCAACCCCGCGAGCGCGCCCAGGCAGTGGCAGCAGTCGGCGCCGGCGAACCCGGTGGTGTCCAGCGACCGCAGGCTGGTCAGCTGCTTGGAGATCGCGTGGCACGTCCTGCAGGGCAGCACCGGTACAAGTTGGTGCGGCGTATGCTCAACACTGGCCCGGCAGCAGTGCCCTGGCACTGACCTGTTTGTGCACCGATAGCTCGGCAGATGGGCGCATCTGTGAGCCTGTGGCCTGCTAGACAGCAGCGGTGCACTGTGGCTGGCCAACATCAAAGGGACATCGCGTGCACATGTTACTGGCGCTTGCGAGTAGGCAGCTCATGTTGGCAGTCGGATCAAAGGTGTGAGTGCGCTGAGCTGGAAGGGTCCCGCAGCTCAGGACACTGAACTGACTTTTCTGAGAGCCGGTGTGCGCACTCATCAGTAATGGCGTTGGCCACGTTGCTGAGCGCGAGCCCCGTGAGGTTGGAGAAGCGGTTGCAGATGTGCAGCACGTGCTCTGGCCCAAAGTCGTCCGTGGCCTCAATCTTCAATTCCCTCAGCGAAGGCGACCAGCTGTCCACGGTGACACGGAATGTGTCAAAGTCCATCTGCAAGCCAAGAATTCCGGGGTGTGAATACTGCTCACACTCGATGACAAGCGTCATCATCGATGTACAGGCTTGTCATACAGCTGACGGGGCTTGGCTATGCTTCCTCTCGCCACTAGGCCTCGCCACTGTGCACAGGCAGCAGTGCATGCAACCGCTCTCGCGCTGCTGTGCCCATACTGAACACTGAGGGTGCTTGGAGATGTCCCAAGGGAACTGCCACCCACGTCAACAAAGCCGTAGAACTTGGCGGAGGTGAGCGCGGTGAGGCGGCCCAGGCCCGTCAGCCACCCGCCGTCCGCCGACTCCATGGAGAAGAAGTTGTCGCCGCTGATGCTGATCGCCCGCAGCCGCGTCAGCTGGCTGAGCGACTTCCCGCCCAGCACTGCGCGCGGAAGGATGCTTTGAGTGTCTGGAGTTGCAGCAGCCCTGAGCCAGGGGCCAGCCGCATCTGGGATGGCCACGTGCTGACGCTCCGCTGAGGCTGCGATGCCGGCACCTGCCACCTCACAGTCAGACGCAGCACACGCAGTGCAGCTGCAGACTTGCATGCGGCTGTGGCTCAGCAGCCACCACTTAAGCGGTTCCCGATGTGCCACGTGTGCTGAGGCAGCCGCCTGTGCGAGTCAGCATGCTGTAGGCAGCACTGAGCAGTGGTGCAGTGACATGGCAATGCGTGCACAGGCGACGGCATAGCAGCAGTGCTTCTCACCACCATCCAGGGTGTACTCCGGCAGATCCAGTTTGACCAGGGTCGTCAGGCGCCCCACAGTGTCAGCCAGCTCGCAAGGGTCGATCCTGAAGCGGCAGACAAACCGCATGTACACTGGATAGCTTGCGGCAGACAGCCCCGGCCACACACGCACAGCTGCCTCCTCCTCCTTGGTGGTAGCTCAGTGGACAGCATCTGCTGCTGGCGCACCGTTACAGGCGGGCACATGCACTGGGCAGGGTACCTTGTTACAGAGGAGGGGCAAACCCATGCGACTGACCTGCCGACGCCCTGCAGGTGGAGCGCCGTCAGGTTGGTCATGCCCCGCAGCCCCTCCAGGCTGACGTCGATGTACTCCCGCCGGTTCAGGATGCTGAGGCTCTCGAGGCTCGAGCAGCGCTGGCCCAGCAGGATCAGGCCTGCATGTAGAACCGAGCTGCAGGTCATGTGTCCCTTGCATGCATGCCGAGCAGCGGTGGATGTCGCCTTGTGCACCATATGATGGACTGGACATGCAGACGGAATGGGCTGCAAGCCTCTGCCGCAGCAGCACGCGCAGCAGCAGAGGACAGCACCAGGCATGTACACAGTCAGCTGCACCATGTGCTGCAGCCTGGTGCGCCACTTGGGAAGCTTTGGGCCCTGCCTGCACTGGCTGTGTTACCTGTGCAACCAGGGTGACGTGGCGTTCACTGGCAGCCAGAGAGCGCACCTGAGTCCTGCGCCATGCTGAAGCCCCGCAGCCGCAGCTTGCGCAGCCCCGTCAGCACCGACAGCTGCACGATGCCGCCCTCGAACTGGCCGGCGCCTGAGCCCGTCACAAGTGCTGTCAGGCCCGGCTAAACAGGTAGGCTGCACGGTCGCCACGGCTGACACGCATGATTGTATGATGGGCCAGACGTGAAACAGCACGTTCGGGGGCATTGATAACTGGGACAGACACAAGCGTGTGCCCACCTTCTACGAGGATGTCGGTCAGCTGGGGCGCCAGGGGCGCAAGTGCTGACAGCGAGCCCAGGTATGGCGGCCCCGGCGCGTCGCGCTTCTCCAGTATTGGGTCCTGCATTCGGACCACACACATCAGGCAAGTGGGCACGTGGACTTTGCTGCGGACGTGTCATCGCGTGTCCTGGGAGCTGGAGCACGCCCCAAAAGCATATGGCAACAGCCTGGGCAGTCGCCGATGAGTGAAGTGTGGTAGCTACTCATGGTAGCTCGATGGCAGGGCCGCACCAAGGGCTTTGACGCGGTTTCTGTGAAGCCAATGCCCGAAAGCTCCAGTTCCTGCAGCTTGTGCAGCTGCGCGATGGAGTCCAGGCTGTTGTCCGGGAAGTTCCTGCAGGCAGAATCATCATGTTTGTACAGCCATGTTGT
Organism: Diplosphaera chodatii; assembly: GCA_032358165.1. NCBI lineage: Eukaryota > Viridiplantae > Chlorophyta > Trebouxiophyceae > Prasiolales > Stichococcaceae > Diplosphaera > Diplosphaera chodatii. Next base: position 88,266 of record JAALGY010000038.1, read on the forward strand.
CGGCCCTCAGTGCTAGCAGCAGCAGCAGCAGCAGCAGCAGCAGCAGCAGCAGCAGCAGGCAAGCATGCTCAAGGCTGACGATCTGTGCAGGGTGAGCTGCTCGCAAGGTGCGCCACACACGATGCTTCCTGCAATGCTGCCCAACCAACAGGGATGGAATGGGGATGGCCGTTCAGAAGTGAGCAGCAAACAGCATGCAGACTGTGTGCTGCAGCCTGGGCCACCACTGCGCACTTATAGAACGTCAGCCTCGACAGCTGCTGCGCGCACTCGTCCAGCTGCCGCAGCGCACCAATCTCCACCGCCTGTAGACGTAGTGCAATGCTAAAATCGTATGGCAAACGCTTTTGTAGTGCAACCAGCACCAGACGTGACCCAGGCCGGTAGCCAGACGTGCTCGCCGCAGGAACGTCGGGCCTCACAGACTGCAGCCCATGCGCACCCCGTCTGGCACGTTGCTGAGGTCCAGGTGCCGCACGGAGGGGAACGCCGCCAGCATGCGGACCTCTGATTCCCGCAGGCTGGCGGGCGCCAGAAAGCTGCACACGGCGCGGCTGGCCGCGCGCATGAACGACTTGCTGACCGTGCGCAGGTCCGCCAGCTGCTGCGGCGAGCCCGTGCCCTGCCTGCACGTTGCAGGCGCCGCAACCGCTGGTCATCAGGTGCGCCCCAGCACTTGCCGGGAAAGTGTGCACGAACACTGGATGCGTTGGGTCCACGAGCCGCAGTCCGAACGCAACCGCTCTTCTCAACAGCTAGCTACACGGCACAGAACTAAACGCCTTGGTCCAAGGCGCACCTGACTGCAAAATCGATGATGCGCTCCTGCGATGTGCATCATACAAGATTGATGGTTTGAAGCCTGAGCAAGCTCTGCTACCAGCACGCAGTTCCTTGACCAGTTTCCACCTGCGCAGCGTTGTCCAACCTGCAAAGCTTCGGGGATGTCGCAGTAATTTGGCACCGCCTCCTGCGGAGAAGCTGCACTGTTGCCCTCCTTGTCGTCCTCCTGCCTCTCATCAGCCTCGTGGTCCGCCCCGTTCATCATGACCTGGCTCTTTGATGACTCCATGCTGTGCGGCCGCTGGCCCCCGCTGCCCCGGTTTCGCTTCTGCTACGGACGCTTTTGTGGCATCTCTGTGGAAACTTGAGCTGGAAGTGCTGAAGCTGCACACATGCAATCGCGCGGTCAACCCTGCCAGTGCATCTTCGAGAGAGCCGTACTATCACAACGCTGTTGTTATCTATGCTGTCTGCTGCGGAGCGGGCTGCGGCCAGGAAGACGCACGGGAATTATCACTTTTGGACACGTGCGACCTGATCGGCACGTGCCGTCCGACGACATTGCTGACCTGGCATGGCAACAACAACAGTTGAAGAAGTTCCGTCAGAGCATCGGACATCTGCATGTGCGATACAGCACTACATGTGCTAGCACTGGCTCTCTGGGCAACAGCATAACCTGCCGTGGCCTGATCAACTGACAAATACCGAGAAGAGCGAAGCAGGAGTGCACAGGGCTTAGCCTGTCGCCAGCACCTGGTCAGCATGCGCCGCTCGCAGCGCGTGGCGGCCGCCAGAGCCGCGCAGGGCCCGGCCACGCCCGCCGACTCGCGCTTCGGGCAGCTGCCTGTCGAGCTGCAGGAGCGCATCATCGAGATCGTGGTCAGGTGCGGCGCCGTGTCGCACGGCCCTGCGGCGACTGTGCTGCCCACCCTGCCGCCCCTGCTGTTCTAACATGATGTAATAGGCTGACTTCAGGATGTTGCTGCTGTCCCAGCGAACCCCCTGCAGCATGTCCTGGGGACATTGCGCACGGATATGCTCAGCCCTGTCCTGTGCCGGTCGCTGCCTTGGTCCCAACCCTGAAACTGCGATCATCAGCTGCTGCGACTGGGTCAAACACCGTTGCAGCAACCGAACATCGCAGCTATCGAGGCAGGAAGCAAGCCAGCAGCCAGTTCCATATCTAAAGCGGCATGCCCGCCGATGGCACTCCTCGGCCCGCAGCCCGCATTACACGGGACGTTGCCACAGACGTCGCCGAGCACGGCCCGCCCGCTGCAGGGAGGCGGAGATGGATGACGTGGCGGTGGCGGCAGTGCGGCGCACCTGCCGCGCCTGGCGCGCCATGGTCGGCGCCTGCCTGCGCGGCACGCTGATACCGGCCAGCTTCCAGACCGCACGCCACCTGGCCGCCTTCCCCACCATCACCGTCGTCGACCTGCGGGACGTGAGTTGGCGCTGCGGCAAGGTCGATGGTTCAGTGCACACATGGATGCGTGCTGGTGATTGCACGGCCAGTTGAGGGCACCATCCTGCCGAATCGTCACGCCACCCCACCCTGCAGCTTCGGACATCCGGCTGCCGTGTGCTGTGTGGAAGTGTGCCGTGACACCTGCAAGCCCTGCTGCAGGCGGCATCGTGTGGCGCGGTGGCCACCGCGGCAGTGCGGCAGCTTCCGAAGCACCTGCCCCACGTCACGCACCTGCCCCTGGGCGCCCTCAGGTGCCCGTGCGCTGCCGCAGCACCCGCTGCAGGATCCTGCTCGCTGCATATCCGCTAGGGGCTGCACCTGTGGGAAGCTGCTGCTGTGACGGCTGCACACGTGCCACACTGCACCCTTGCCGCTGTCCGGCGCGCTCTGTAATTTATTTTATTTTTCTGCTTATAGGTCGCTGTCGATGCCATGCGTGAGGGCGCTCGCGCACCTGACGGCGCTGCAGGCACGTCCCCACTGACGTAGTTGTTTTGATTTTGGGTTGTGACTGAGCGTAGATGAGGATGCCATGCGCGTGCCATGCTGGATGTGGTTTCCAAGCAAAACCTTCATCCTGTGGTGTGGGCTGACCAGCATCTGGTGCCGCCAAGCATCATGGGAGCGCCTGTCCGCTGGTACATACACAGTCTCAGTCCATCAGGCAGTGCATCGTAGTTGCGCAGATGCTGTCGCTGGAGGGCTGCCAGCACGTGCGGGACCAGCACCTGGCGGCGCTCGCGCCCCTGGCCGCCACCCTGACCGCGCTCATCCTCAACCGCTGCGGCCCCTCGCCCCACCTCACCAGCGCCGGCGGCCTGCGCAGCCTGGCGGCGCTGACGGCGCTGCGGCAGCTGGGGCTGCGGGAGACTTATGTGGCAGACGCGGGTGAGTGTCCCAGGCTGCCGGCGGCAAGGGTGGTTGAAGCTGATGGTCGTGGCAACCACCGCCGGCTGGGGCTGCGGTGTCGCCCCTTGGGATGGCTCTGCGAACCAGCTGGTCGAGAGGAGGCGCCTGCGAGAGCAGGGGGTGCATGCGCCCCTGTGGCTGCGCCAGGGTAGCAGGGTCGCCGTGGCTCTGCTGCCGAATGCTGCTGCTTCCGCGCATCCAACCCTTGCACAGCCCGCAACAACGCCCCAGCCGGCATCTTCCTTCATGGGTGCCCGCTCAGGCAGCAAAGCCATGCCGTGCAGATTTGGCGCATGTCGGGGCGTCCTGCAGCGACCTCGAAGCGCTGGACCTGACAGATGCGATGGAGTTCACTGGCAGGTGCGCACCCCAACCACTTGCTGCGGCAGGCAACGGTCGCACCGCGAGCTGCAGGTGCATGTATCTGCACTGCACATGCTCACGAGCGACCTCTGCACCGCCGCTGCATGTGCAGTGCTGCTGGCATGCACCACAGACTCACCCGCTGCACCTAGATTCGCACCATGGCCTCGTGTGACACAGTGTGGCAAGTCTGATGCACTGCTGCCTGACCACCGCACCCCCCTGTGCCGCAGCGGCATCGCGGCGCTGTCCAGCCTGACGCTGCTGGCGCTGACGGGGGCGATCGGCATCGACCCAGCGGTGCTGGCGGACTCGCTGTCGCGGCTCACGGGCCTCAGCACACTGGCCATCTCCGCATGGAGCCTGCCCGGCGGCGCCTCGGGTGCGCCCCCCTGCTGCCGTGCCTTCCTGCTGCCAAGCTTGTCAATGTCAGGCCCTGGGCTCGCAGCCGTCCGGTCCTGCCCGGCGGCGCCTCGGGTGCGCCCTCCTGCTGCCGCGCCTTCCTGCTGCCAATTTTGTCAAGTCAGGCCCTGGGTTTGCAGCCGTCCAGTCCTGCCCGGCGGCGCCTCGGGCGCGCCCCTGCCGCGCTTCTTGGCCGCTGAGTGGATCGGCAGCTATGATTCAGGCATTTGCGCAAGACGAAGCCTGCTTGGCGCCCTTGGCTGCTGGCATGTGGACCACATAAAGCCATGCTTCCCACGTCCTGCGTTCAAGCCCGCCGGACGGCGACCTTGGTCGAACGCCCGCTGCAGGGCACCCCTCAAAAGCGGTTCCAAGCCTAAGTTTCGGCCTTCACGCGCAGATGCGGGGGAGCGGGCGGTGGCGCAGCTGACCAGCCTGCGGAACCTGGCCGTCTGGGAGGGGAACGACGCCGCCGACGAGCCGCCCACCTGGCCGCGCGGCCTCGTGGACCTGCAGCAGCTGGAGGACGTGACGCTCGCGCACTTCGACCTGGTGCGCGCCCCTTGCGGCAGGGTCAAATGACAGCGTCGCGTCAAAATGCCGTCGCTTCTGCTGCAGATGCCCAGCCAGGCGCACCTTGGTGTTGTGCTGCCTCACATGCTGCACAGTGACCGTTTGACAGCCCTTCAAGCACCGCACTCAGTCGGATCCGGTACAGGAGACAGTTTCTGGCACATGCGCTGCTCCACTCTTGTTCAGCTGCTGGAGCTGGCTGCCGAGTGTTGACTTGAGCGCCGCGCACTGGAGAGCCTGCACGACTACGCGTTTGACCAAGCATTGACATGTGCGCCGCGCACTGCGCAGCTGGAGAGCCTGCACGACTACGCGTTCGGGTGGTCCACCGCGCTGCGGGACCTGGACCTGCGGGGCTGCATCAACCTGTCGGAGGAGACGCTCACGGCGGCGATGCGCCACTTCCCGGGCCTCACCCGCCTCAACCTGCAGGAGAACTACGCGGGCGTCAAGGACGGGTGCGCGGGGTTTGGGGCCTCGCTGCCGGCCACAATGGGGCGTTGGCATGCAGTGCGGCTGCTGAGTCGGTTATCACCACAGAAAGACATGCCACCGCGTCGTGCAGCGCTATGGCGGTCCGGGAGGCTCATACCAAGTGCACATGCTGCTGGGGGGGTCGGTCCCATGCTGCGCTGCTGCGCCGCAGGATGGCGCAGGAGATGCTGCGGTGCCTGACGGGGCTGCGGGTGCTGGAGCTGCGGTCGTTCAGCGGCGCGGAGGACGGCTGCGGCCGCGTGCTTGAGACGATCGCCCAGCTGCCCGCCCTGGAGGTGGGTGTCCCCCAGAAACGAGGTGTGCAGCCAGGAGATCCACACGCTGCATTGCTGCTGTCACCGCCAGCGCGCCTGCTCAACCCCGATGCCTCAGAAGCTGTTCATCCAGAAGCGGAGTTGGTGCTGTGCGGCACGCGACAGGGACTGCTTGCCCCACTGCAGTCCCTGCACTACCTGCTTGAGCTCCCGGCACTGCCCAGTACCCTGGCTGAGCTTACTGTAGGCCTGAAGGATGTATGGTTGATCATTTCGAACCGGTGCTCGACTGCTGTGTGTTCAAGAATATGAACACGAGCAAAGCTCGCACTCATACGCAGCCTGCCCTGCATGCCCGCAGGACCTGGACCTATCGGACTCCGACAGCCTGGACGTGCGGCCGCTGCGGGCCGCTACAGGGCTGACGCGGCTGGCGCTGTCGGGTTTTGCGCTGCCGCCGCAGCACGAGGTGCCACCTTGTTCTGTTGACAGATGCACAGCGGTATAGGTGCAGCTTGCACGTTTGGGAGGTGTACAAGATGATCTGCGAACAACTTCAGATTTGCCGACACCCATCGGCTGCTGCTTCCCCGGCATACACGCACCTGCAAATGCTTGTCAATTGCGGGTTTTGAACACTTTCACTGCAGGGCCTGACCCGGGGCATCCAGGCCCTCAAGCCGCTGGCGCGGCTGGCGGTGCTGCTGCTGAACGAGGACGAGCTGAAGGCGGGCACCATGCGCGCCGTTGCCAACCTCACCGGCCTCACGGTGTGTGATACAACATCTAGCTGTCTAGCGGTACCGCAGGTCAGTGCATCTGCAAACCGAAACACGGCACCAGAGGCACACACAAACGAGAGCATCGAACTGAGTTGCATGCATCTTGTGGCCTAGTTGCATCCCAAAGCAGCTGGCTGGTGTGTCGTACGCTGTGTGGATGTGCACTCCTCGTGGCTCTGGTTGCAGGAGCTGCACCTGGCGGTGTCGACGGTGTCGGACGCGGGGCTGCGGCCGCTGTCGCGCCTCACCCGGCTGGCGGTGCTCAACGCATCCATGTGCTTCAAGCTCACGCCCAAGTGAGCTGGTTTCCAATTGCCAGGTTGACCAGTCCTGCATCCACCATGTCGGTGACTGCCTGCATTGGAGGGTCCCCGCTGGTGGCTGGTGGCCTCGCAGGTTGGGAGGCGTTTCAGAGAAGCGGCTGCCTCATGCATGCAGGGCGCTGGAGGCCCTGTACCAGCTGCCGGCGCTGCGGGACGTGTCGGTGCAGGGCTCGGGGTCCCGGTGGCCCACCCCGTGGCCCTCGCCGCGGTGCTTTGCGCACCCTTATGTCCGGCTCCGCACCTGACCGCGGCTGGAGTGGGACCGGCTAGGGGGCGGCGGCAGCTGCCGTTCGGGCCACCTGCATCTCTTTTACAAGAGCTGCAGTGCACATGAATCCGCACAATTTTAGTGCCCTCTGCATCGCGCCATGAGGATCCGCAGCATGTGAACGAACGCAGCTGCATGTCGCTTGGCGCACACTGGGTGGAGCCTTGTGGCTGCCGCTGGTGCACTACTCAGCGGTGCTCTTGTGGACTTGGTTGTGTGTTTGAAGTCTTCCAAACTACTTTCCTTCCGGCAAACAGCCAAACTTGACGGTTGAAGCAAACTTTGGTTTACTGCCAGATTCGCAGTTTCATGTCGTGCAATATGACATGTCACGCAGCAAGTGTTACTACTGACGTCACGAAGACAATCAAAGTCATCATCAACCCTGCGCCGTACCAGCACTCAGGCCTGCTGTGCAGTTTGTCGTTTGGTCTATCTTCGAAACTTCTGGAGCAGTACAACAGCAACTGAAGTGCATATCCGGCCAGTCTTTCATCAGCTGCACCACCATCGACCTCATCAGTGCTGCTGGTCGCTGCAAGTGTCAGGGTGGTCGGTTGCCGGGGTTCGTCATTCACTATGCCTGCACACCATCTGCATCTTCCAGCATGTGCTGGTCGCATATGATTGCCGTCATGGTGCGCAGCTGGCATGTTGCCTGGCGCTCCGGCTAGTAGAAGCAGCCGAATGGTGAGACAAACGAGTCATCCGGCGCCTGGCAGCGGTTGCGAGCATTCTGCGCGGTCTTCGGCGGCGGGATGTTCTGCGGTACAGCCATTCATGGTGTGAGCAGCCGGCTGGTGCGTTGCTTTGAAAGGCACTTTGCACCATGAAGTTCTCTATAGCTCATCTCTGGCAGCTGCTTCGCCAGAGTGGGTGCATGTCAGCATCTAGGATAGCGAAAAGCAGTGGCAGGCGGCATGGCGACCAGCACCTGCAGACGGTTGTTGAAGTCGCCATTGGTGATGCACGTGCAGTCGGGGCCGTTGCATGCGCAGGACGCCCCTGCATGACCATCACAACATAACACCACAACAGCAGCTAACATCGGGGATTGCTCCAAGCGCGTGTGGGACGGGGTGGCTGCAAATGCCCAATGGAGCACTGCATCGTCAGTTGAGGGATGGGACCATGCAACAGATACAGCGGATAGTGCAAGTGTTGCGCACCATCGTTGCAGCGGAGCGAGGGGCAGGACCAGGGGACGGCATGCCCGTTGGCGGTCATCCCGCAGTATGCAGGCTTCAGATTGGGTGCGATGTTGCCGCAGGCTGGGTACTGGTTCTGCAGCAGGTAGGAAGGCTCACTGCATGCCGACTCAGCACGCCGTGTGCTCTCTGATGCAATGCACCGCAGAGCTGCACATAGCCAGCGGCCCAGCGTGAGTGCATGCTCAAGACTTCAACGAGGTTGTTGGCAGATGCATGGCTGATCCCTCTGCAGCAGTAGCTCACCTGCTGGGATCCTATGTTGGAGGCCTGGCAGCAGCCGTTGCGGTCGCCGCCGCATCGCTGCCCTGTAGCGATTTTCACGAAGGTCCTGGGGCAGCCTTGCTGCATGGCGCCCTGCAGACATGATTCAGCAGTTGTTCGCGCTCAGCCCCTGGTGCGCCTGTAAGCAGCTGCTGGCAGCACCATCAGAAGCAGCTGAACACATGGCTACCAGTATGCAGCGTCTTACACGATGCCGTCAAAGTGCGGAGCCCAGTGTGCCCAGTGATACAGTTGATGCATGATACCACCAACTGAGTGCATGCTCACGGTGTTGAAGATCTTGCACTGGAACTTGCTGGGGTCGCTCTGGCAGTCGATGCAGGCTGGGCCGTCAGCGCACGGGGTGCATGTGCCGGAAGCGCCGCTGATGCCCTGCAGCATGGCGAAAACGTGATGTGATGCTGCAGACCCCCAGCAGCTCATGCCTGCTGTTGTCATGTGCCACAGTGGCAGCAAGCCCGAGGCGGTCCAGGAATGCATCATGATCTCAGCTCAGGGCATCCCACCTGGCCATCCGGGCAGCAAAAGTCGGACGCCAGCTGGGTGTTGTCGGCGTTCAGCAGCTGGAAGTCGCCGCCGCCTGCCGGCCGGTACTTGAGCACGAGCTGGATGCGCTCTGTCGCTGGGATCTGGCCCTGTTGATACGCAGCAGGCAGAGCAACATGTACATATGTGGGTCAGTTGCCATACGCAAAGCTGAAACTTGTTCGGTTGCTCAAGATCAGCTGCATGCTTCATGGCATCTCAAGGAATACTAGCATCACAGAGTTGCAAGCGCCAGCTCATAGGAGAACTCAACGAGCCCTGGGGCACGTAGCCAGGCCTGCACAGTAAGCACTGGCCACACTCAGTCGGGGTGCACATGCACATGGTAGCAACCTCGGCATGGCAGTGGTACGAGTGGGCACCCCTGTTCTGCAGCAAGCAACGCAGAAATCGCTGTCAGACACTTCAACAACTTCCATATGCAAGCACATGCTGCCGCCCGTATGTGGACTCACGGGTACTTGCTGAAGGTGAGGCGGATTGGTGTGACGGCCTGGGTGAGCTGCACGCCCAGGGTCGTGGCCGTGTCGGCGCCGGTGCCCGCCCCTGCAAGATCCGCAGCAAAGCGCATTCGTTCGGTCGGGTTGCTCCTGCTGATCAATTGCATGACAAGATTCACTTGCTCGCCGATGGGATCATGCCCTCTTCAAGCTGCTGGCTCGAGGCTCAAGTGCCGGGTGCTGATCGCCGTGACGAGCGTCGCATGCAGAGCCGCAGACAGTATGGTTGTTCAAATCAGTCGACACCGACCACATGAGTTTGGGCTGCTGTCGAGGTGCAGCGGTCACCGTCAAAGTTGAAGACGCTGAAGCCCGGCTGGTTAGGCGGCTGCACGATGTTGTTGCCAATGTCCAGGACGACGCCGTTGTTGCTCGTCACCTGCGCAGCACAGACACAGCCTTGCAACTGCATCATCACGCTGTCCTCGAGCAACCTGACATCCGCACAGGGCCAAAGCTTTGCACGCCATGCCATGCGCCAGGGCTGCGCCAAGAAAGAATTTGTTCCCGTCCATGCACATAAGGCATGGGTGTGTCAAGACATGAACCTGGAAGTCGTATGCTCCTGGCGGCAGCTTGACAAATCCTGCAAGACAATAGGGTAGAAAGTCAGCGGTGCCTACAGGGAGTCCGCCCCTCCTTCGCTCACCAGCAACAGGGCAGCAGTCGCAGCAGGTTAAGCATGGTCACCATTGAAGTCAGCAATGAAGGCGGATGTGGCGCCGAAAGGGAAGGTGTTGATGGTGGCGGCGGCAGCGGCGGCTGTCACGATGTCGAAGTTCAGCGGTCCACCCACCAGGTGCGATGTGGAGCGATCAAAGTAAGCACTGTTCTGTGAGAACTGGCCGTCCTGCAGCAGGAAAGATCATCTGAGTAGGAGCCAGTATTCGATCATGCATGTGCACAAGCACCAGAGCTTCCAGCAGTCATTCATGCTACATCAGGCATCCCGCAGCTTGTGCTAATTCGGTTGGCCCTGCCGTGCAGCACCGCACATTGAAGGGGGAGTTGACATTGAAGCCGCCGGATTGACAAAAGAGGTCTGGCTTGTACCGGTACAGCGTCAGCGCAAGGCCTGTGTAACATACAGCATGCCTTTACGTCAGGTGCAGGGTTCAGGGGTGCCGCAGCTCTGCAGACCCCCCCAACATACATGCATCAGCCAGCCCGAGCAGTGCAGATAATGTGATGCGTGGAGACTGCTGACCAAGTGAAGGCATCTGGCGCAAAACTTACGGGCAATGTGAGCGATGCGACTTTCTCAAACACAAGGTGAACCGGTGGCACACCTGGACGGGGCAGGGTGCCGCACTGCGATGGGATGCTGCCAGTTGTGCCGGCAGCGGCCACTGCTACCCATGCCAGCAGCAGCAGCGCAATGGCGGCGACGCCTGGCATGTTTCAATCCTCTTGTCTGGGTCGTCTTGTCTGGGCTCTGTGCGGTCAGGAGGGTTTGACGAATCTCAGAAGCATTCGCTGTACATGTCAGGACGCACTGTTTAGCTCAGCATGCATTACAGCGGCATCCGTCATGTGGATGCGCAATGAAGCCAGCGGGACCGCTCTCCACAGGAAATCAAACGCGTGAAAGTCACTGTGCGCGATGCCGAGCAGACATTTGAGGTCGTTCGGCAGAACCCCATGCCCGTCAACGCAGTTGACAGCCCGTACGCCGCATCCAGATGCGCAAGTAGCACAAAGTAAAACTTGTCGTCGCATTGCAGGTTGCGCTACGCGTCCGAGAGCTGCTGCTTTACTATACAGAGGAGCTGCAGCACATTCGGACATCAAGCAACGTCTGCATCCCGAGTCGGCACCTGTGCGGCGGGCGGCCTTGTGGAGCACAGGCTGCAGCTGCGGCCCGGGGAGCGCTCGGAGTGCTGTTGATAGCAGCATAGTGGCAGTTTGTCAACGCACAGCCGCTTTTGAAGGTCGCTCGGCCCGAGGCAAACGTCCATGTCCAAAGGCAGACGTCCATGTCCAGGTCCATGTCTTGATTCATTGCATGGCCACCCTGCAGCGGTCACAAGGGTGAGGAGCCAGAGGACAGAACGAGGACGTCAGGGATGCATCCGAGACGAAGCTGCAGAAGGACCAGACTTGACCGCATTCCTTGCATTCCTGTGTTGGAGCCGAGTGCATTGTGAGACAGTGGACCGCAAGCTTGCTATCGACATCGGTGGCATACACACTGCTCCTTGGACTCTTGGTGTGGCTCACTGATTAGTCAGGCCAGGTGCAGTGGGTGTCAACGTGCGCCTGCGCTTGCCTGTCACCCTGCAAGCTATCTTCGATAGGCATAGAAGCTCTGCAGACGCTGCTGATGCACACCGAGTGTGCAGTCGAGTTTTTCACCTTTGTCACCTCCGGATTGCATACTGGAAAGCAGCTGTTGATAACCACTCACGCCCCGGCGAGGCATGACATCGGTCAGGATAGGCAGCAAGCTGCGGATGCTGCCAGCCAGGCTGCAAATCCTCGCGGGTATGCGCACATGCATGCTGAACGTAGCTCAGCTTGCAGCGCATGCATGCGCGCATGCAGGGAGCTGTGTCTGCATGCATACAGCCTTACGATGACGCTCTGGCGCTGCGTTGGGTGAGCAGGGCCCGCAGCAGTGAGGTACTTCGCAGCAGCGCCACAGTCATCACACGACAAATCGCAGGGTCCCGAGTATACAGGTGGTCGAAGCCTCTTTGTAAGCGGGTCCTGCCCGGTGCGATGGCCTGCCGTGCGGATGTGCCGCAACACGATGCTGACATGCATACCGGCCCATCCGCAGGCAGCCGGGTTGCCGAGAATTCTCGCAACGACGTGCCGCCGGTCAGCCCTGAGCTGAGCGATCGCGACGCAGGTGATTCAATGTCTTGAGACTCCGGTGGCAGCACTGCAACGTAGTACAAACCCTTGGAAGAATGCATGCGCACCTCAAAAGAGGCCTGCGAGTCAATTTTGGCCATGCTGCTGCGATTGCACAACGCACAAGCGTGGCGTTGAGCATCGTGCATCATGCACATACATGCCACCGCTAGGCATCGCATATGCCACTGCCATCGCGGTCACAGAGGCAGCAGCTGTGTGATGTCGTTGGTTGCTGCTATTGCAGATGTACCCCCCAGCCCTGACGCTACCTTCGCAAGTGCGAACCATCACCAGTATGCCAGCCCTGGGGCGCATGTGGGGCGGGCGGGGCGCGATGGCAGCGCAGCGAGGGATGCGAAGCCAGACATGCAAAACGCCGCCAAGCCATTGCTGAACAAGGCGGGCCGCTGTTTGCATACGTCTTGAGTTGTTACTGTTACACGCTGCGGCAAGCGCGCTTGCTACAACGCTGACCAGTTTTGAGGCATTGAGCAGCAGCACCTACCTTCGTTGCTGACGCAGAATGGGTAGGCGCACCGGTGGCAGCAGGGAGGCAGGGCGGCAGGCGGCAGCTTTCAAACGATGCCCTGCTGTGCTCCTGCCGCCAGTCTTAAGATGTGCAAGGTTGTGGCATCGGATGCGGATGTGGGTAGTGCTGGCGGCTGGCCGCCTTGCTTGCAAGGCGAGCGGCGTCGGCTTAGCTTGCAACATAAACTTTGTGCAGCAAGAAACCGCGCTGATGCAATTTGAATTTTTTGGGCGTCATCAGCCACGAGTCTCGCGTTATGAATGCTGGTCGGATCATGATTGATGCGCTGTGACTTGTGCAAAGGCTGTCTCTGAGGATTTGCGGGCAATGTGCAACAATACATTTGATGCAGGGAACAAGCGACCCACTGTAAAATAATGTCAAATAATCCATGACCCCACTCACAAATGTTTGAAATTCCTCAAGATTCAATATCTATGCATGCAATTGGCAATGAACCATCAACTATACAAACCAATGAATGTGAACACGCATTCGTATACATCAGCACTGTTGGCGACGCATCAATGCTGCGGCTAGCTCCAACATTGCACAGGATCACGCGAATGCAGCAAATCATCCATCAAGCCTACGTTTGCATCAGTGGCGTACGTGATCTATCCATACATGGGTACCATGCAACGCTCACGCAGCATGTCACCACCATTATACGACTTAAGTGTCTATTAATCCAGCCACAATGGCGGCCCGATTGGGTGGGACTATTGTTACTGTGATCACGCATCCTTGTCCAACGGCAAGCTAGTTCCCGCCAGCCCAACCAAATGGGCAAGCAAGGTCACCCAAGCCAGACTACAGGTGGCGGGGCTTGTAATACACCACCTTCTTGACCACCTTCTTCTTGACAACACGGCGCTTGCCGTGCTTGCGGGTGGGGGCATGGGTGGGCTTGCGGGTTGGGGCCGCTGTTGGCGCAGCCATCGGGGCGGCTGGCGGGGTGCCAGTGGACAGGATGGGTGGCGGGCGCAGGGATGTGCTCGGCGGTGAACCCAGGGGCGTGCTTGGCGGCAAGCCCACCAGGGGCGCGCTAGGAGGCGCGATAGCGGGCGGCCTGTTGGTGAACCTGCCAGTCGAGTTGGTGGGCACGCCGGTGTCGACAGCAGGCTGCATTGACGCACGCAAAGCACGGGGTTTTGGAGTTGTTCACATCACCTCGATGAAAATAGGACAGTCAACACAGAAAATAGCGGTCATCATCCACAACCAAACCGCCGGCATCACTCCGAATTGAAGCAACGACCGAGTCAAGACGGAACAGGGTCACACCTTGCTGTATGCGATGACGTACAGAGGCGTGGCAGGGGCCTGGATGGCAGCCACTGCCGTCCGGGCAACGGCAAGTGCCTGCAAACAAACCCACAAACGCGATGTCATGAGTTGTCCGTTTGTGTGCCGAACCAGCGGCAAGCAACAACATCATTTGCAAAGCAAGCTGCCGGTGCAACAGCACATCGCCTGCCATATGGATGCGCGTCTGGATACGTAAGGATTCGACACGTATGTGGCTTGTCGAGGTGACAGAGCACGTAGTTGTCCGTTGTCGACTCACCGCAAGGGGAAGAGGGCGCAGTCCGCTAACGGCAGAGTGGTGGAAGCCTGCACATCGTCGCTCAGCAGGTAGGAGAACAGCTGCTTGCCAAGGGCACCAGTTGCGTCTGTGTAAAGGAGGCAACACATGTTGCAAGTTATGATGAGCCTGCGTAGTAAGGGGTCCGATGAACGCCAGACGGTGGGCAATTGCAACGTTCGAAACTAGGGTTGGATTCAGTATCTAGTCAGGCGCTTATACCAACGAATCCTACTTTGGCAGAACATTGACAGGCGCAATGCTTGATCGGTGGTTCAAAAAGAGGTCAACATACATCATGGACATCATGGGTGATACAAGATCCTTATTGAAGGACAACAAGGGGTGTGAAGTCTCACTTGCGGGCTGGATCGCATCGACCAGGTAGAATGAAAACCCAGAGATGGGGTACACGTCTTGTCCGGGCAAGTTCACCAGGTAAAAACCGCTCCAGTCGCCAGTGGGCGGCGGGAAGGTGATCTGAATGTACACAGGCAGCAAGTACACGTTTGGCAACAACCATATCAAGCAGCTGTACCCTATCATCCAAGTGTAACAACAGCCCTGAAGCTCTGCATTGTGATGGCGGATATCCTTTGTGTTGAGAGTTTCCAACGAAATGTACAAAGCCAAGGTGCAATGCAGTAATTGTAGCGCTACCAGCCATACGCTGCATGTTGCAACATGCACGACGCAGGCGTGGTTGCCCACAAACCAGGTGCAGTCCAGCATGCAACGTGGAAAGGCCTTGGTATGGAAACTACCATCAAGCGACATACACCTGCACCGTGCTTGCCGTTGCATTGTAGTTGCCCTGATCAGAGGTGATGAATTGGCCGGCAGCGTTAGTGATGGCAACCTCGGTCAGACCAGCAGCAAGGCCAGCGCCTGAAGTAGTATAACTGCAATGACAACAAGCGGTGCATGAGAGAGCAGAGGACAGCAACACGCAGAGAGGCAGATCGGACAGTGTGCAAGACTGCGCAAATGCAAGCTACACTGCTTCAGGCAGACAACAGACAGGGTGTCGATGCACCCACCCAATTGAGTTGCCCACGGCGGAAACTGCCGACACGACGGAACTGGTGCCGGTGACGGAGCGCACGATGTCGGGGAAGTTCACCTTAAAAACGAAAAGTTTCTTAGCAAAAACAACCTAATAAACAATATCAAGGGTTTTCTCTAGGCTAGTACTTTCACGCAATTATTTATATGTTACTACGGTTGATTTGCCGATGCTACTTTTGTCATACAGCATCTATGACAAAAAATTAGCACGAGAAATGCGTATACGGGTACTTGTTCTGGGACATACCGTGAAACCAGTGCCCAACGTCCACAGGGTAGAGGCCTTGGTGAGGTACTCAGTGAACAGTGCGGTGGTTCCCGACCCCTCCAGCCGCGTGACCACCGTGATGTTGACAGCAGGGGCCCTGGATGGACAGCATGCAACAAGATTTTTGACCATTTGCGACTTCTCGATCGATTCGATTGTGGTGATCGGAAAGTGGATGATCATGATTAGATCTAGATGGGCAATGCAAAAGCACGCTTTGGCATGTACATATGTGTACATGCGATGCAACTGCATATCAAAGGGGCCCAGATATTTGCCATGTAAAGCGCAGACTCACACAAGGCCAGGGTTCAGGGCAACAATCTGGGGGTTGTTGAAGGATGTGATGTTGCCCTGGAAGATCTGGGCCACCAGGTCTGCGGTCAGCTTCAGGCTCGACACGCCTGGGAAGCAAGATCGACGGAAATGCGGTCAGTTGATACCTCCAGTTGCAGCCATTACTCCACACCCGCAACAAGTGCTCGCAAAGCCAGATGGTGTGCAGTGATGCGTCATGAGCTCAAGATTGTGCATGCTGGTTTTAAGACAGTGTAAGCAAGTGGTGTACAGCCTCAGGAAACGTGTATGCACACTTTGATCAAAGCACAGCGGCGTTCATCTTGCCTGTAATGTTCACAAAGAGGGCGACGGTGTTGAGCACTGCTGGAATCTGGATGACCTGCCTGCACGATGGAGGCAAGCAAGCAATGCTTATGAGGAAAGCTCAACGCAAGCTTTACTTGTTGGCGCTATCTTTGAATTGCAAGCAGGCCGAGTGAAACGGGTGTATACCGCTATTTATTCACGCAGGCAGTCCGGACAGATGTGCACACATCAGTAGGGTAGCAGGATCTGGAGCAACAGTGGCACACACGAGCCTCGGTTTAATCAAGGGCAAATGGCACCTTGCGCCCAGGCTGTTGTACACGGCCTGCGTGAGGGGAGTGTCCGACACACCGTAGCGGGTGTTGCCAGCCAGGAAGTCCGACTGGCCTGCTCAGGGGCACAACTGCACTCAATCAGATCCCTTGGCCAACACGCTGAAAACAGAAAATGCGCAATGATGAGCATGTGCATATCATGCTGGTACACCGAAAGTGTCAGGAGTCTCTTGGATGTTTGCTGACACAGGATCGAAGACCAGGCGCAAATTGTGACGCCAGCAGGAACAGCACATCCCATACATACACCCCATGATGGGTACGTCGTTGGCAGCAAAGAAGCGCAGCTGACGGGAGGCGGCATGTGAACTTGCGGCGCATTGGGCATCAAGGTCTTGTGAGTTGATGCGTGTCGCTTTGACTGCAATCCAACCGATCACTCACCAGCGCCGGAGCCCACCGCAGAGTACGGGAGGGAGATTTTGATTGCGGATGTTGCTTGGCCGCGGCCCAGTGCATTCTGCAGGAAAGTCTGCAGGGCGGTGGAACCGGAACCAGGGTACGAGGTGACTGCATAGCAGAAGGCGAGCACGTACGCATGTGTGTGAGCGTGTGACAACTGACTGGAACCATATATGCACCAGATGTGTATGACTTGCTGACATGCATGGTCGCAAATGACTGCGACGCAATAATGATGTTTATGTTGTGCTGCGACGGTCTCAGAATCAACAATGCAGATCTAGAGGCAGAGACTCACTGGCGCCTGGGGCAACGATGTTGGTAGGCACGGCGGCAGGAGGTCTGTGCGCAGTCATGCGTGGCAGGAATAGCTTCAGTGCCAGATGCATGCATGCTCGCAATCGTCCACTCAATACGTTGCTTGCCGTGGGACTGGTGGTCCAGTGGCACACTCAGACAGATGCGTTGAGCACGGCAGCAGATAGATGGGCTGCCACCATGCAAAGCCCAGCGCGTCGGTGTCGAGAGCCATCGGCGTTGGTGTATCGTATAGGTTACTCACGTGTTTTGGCCGGCGACGATGGTGGCCGCGTCGATGAAGACGACCAGAACGCTCAGCGGCATGAATGTGGCGAAGGCTACCATGGTGTCCTGCGTCGCAAGTGCGCGAGGTGCAGAGACGCTGGAACCGTTACTCTAGCTTCGGAGATCCAGATAGTAGGATGCAGGCCGGGACTGAGCGCGATCATGCCAACAGTGTGCTGGCGTCTGTGCGACCAACGTGCAGATGCTGATGGGGGATCTGGTTGTCCGCATATCCGCCTGCCGAGCGAATATGCGAACGCTTGTTTGGGGCAGGGGCTGTGGCCTACCAGCTTCACGCGCGCTGCCTGTGTACGGCACCAGCCCCGTTACTAACCCTGTTGCTGGCCAACGAAAAAAGTCAGTTCGCACTTTCACCTACCGTCGCCGACAGATCATGTGCTAGTCCTGCATTCAAGCACGCCTGGCGCCATCATCAGGTGAAATTGAACGGTGATCGTGGCGTCGGCACCAGATTACCGGCTGCAGCCGTCACACGCGGGTCCGCCTCCAACGCTGTCAGTGCGCAGATGATCTGCAGCCGGCGGCAGTAGAAATGCTATATCACGCAGCCGGCCGCGATCCAGCGGATGTCTGAGCGGGGCACGTGTCAGTGACAGCTCAGCATGCAGCGCGTGCATGTCAATGCTGCTGTGGTGTGCACGCATACAGGGGCACACTGATGGTTCAGATGTGCTGTTCCTCACAGCGGTTGCAGCACTGATACCTGGTGGCAGCGCAACAGCCGTCTGAAGACGAGTCGCAGGGTCCACACTCTACCAGTGGAACACCCAGTATATTGGCCAATAAAACTTGGTCAGCACCCAATATATTGCTTTTGTTCCACCATTATATTGTGTTCTCGGCCAGGCAGCAATATATTGGGCTGTTCGACCCAATATATTTGCCACCGTCTCAATAATTTTGGGCAAGGGGGCTAAGCCAACCCATCAGCGGGGCTGCGCAGATCATTATATTGGCATTTGAGCTTAGGATATTGCCCTCGTCAAATTTATTGCAATAAGTTTACCGTCAAAGCAATATATTAGATGTCAGCGTCAATAAAGTCAGCATCAATAATATTGCAAGAGGTGCAATTTATTTTGTCAGCATCAATATTCATGATGCTCCCGAGGAGCCACCAATGTATTGTGCTCGATGGGCATGTATTGATGGGTAGGTCGCGAACGGGGGTTCCTAGGTGGAGGGGTCGCCCATCAGCACTTAGGCCATCACAAGCCTGCGACCAATTGCCAGCTGCCGCTGATGCGCCTCACAATTAGATGAACCAACACGCGTCGCGGATGCATCAATCGCCGCCGTGCAAGCATTTGCTGCCGATCATGTCAGGCCATGGTTGTGAGTTGCCCTGTTGCCATTTGCGGCAGGGCCTTGCGTGCGGCACAACCGACTGCACAATCATCAGACCGGCCGCAAAGCGCGGTGCCATGCGCGGCAGCCTACACTGGCTACGCTGATCGATTCCACCTGATTAAGTGCTGCAGGAGTCAGCGCGTACCCTGCCGTCGCCGTGAAACATCAAACTGTCGGCAGCCGCATGCATGAAACGGTTGCACACCGGAATGGCGGGCTGCTGTTGATTCTGCTGTTGGAAAGTGCATGCCACAAAACGATTAGCACTGCATTGCATGGGATCGCAGGCCGTGCTGCCAACTGATGATTGCTCAACGGTGTAATCAGATCTGCAGCGAACCTTGGGATGCCTGCAAGAAATTGCCAATATACAGCATGCCAATCAGGCTCCCGTATTGACCTGGGAATTATGGCCAATATATTTTTGACTCCGAATTATTGCTTGGTTCCAGGCCCATATTGCCTCCAATATATTGACCAATATATTGGGTGTCCCACTGGTAGAGACAGTGCACATGTGGTTGTGGACTCTTGGACAACGAGGTTGTGCCCTATGCGAGCTGCAGCGCTGCTGTGCATGTGCAATCTGTGATGTTGAGCTGCGTGCTTTGCTGCCGCCATCCAGCCACCACCGTCTCATCAGCCCTGGGGCGCATGTGGGGCGGGTGAGGCGCGACGGCGGCACAGCGAGGGATGCATGTGCAGCCCGACATGCGGAATGCCGTCAAGCCACTGCTGAACAAGATGGCTGGCCCGCTGTTCCACAATCTTGGATGCTTTCACATCATGTGTGCTTGCCAAATGCATGTGTCACACTGTGGTCAATTCAGTGCCCGCCGTAACAGTCAGTGCCCTAAAGTACCGCAGTCGAAGGCTGCATGTGACAGGAAGTGGGTGGGGTTGAAGCCCTTCTCTACATACAGATTGCGCACCATGCACACCTGCATGCAAGCAACAACCGGCATGACCACCTCCTGCGCTCCGTCCAGAGCATCAGTGGCAAGACCACTTGAGAGCAGCACAACCGGACACAGCAGTCCTCATGGCAAGCTCATCAACGCAGCAGCAAGACACAGGTGACTGCCAACATCATGCTGGCTGACTTATGAGCTGACGCACCGGTGGAAACGACAGCTGCAGGAGGCGGCCAAAGGCATGGGACCGCAGCGTCAGCGGCAGCACGCGTTTTCGGCGGTCCGTTTCATACTGCCGCAGCGTCGCCTCCACGGCCGCCGCTGTGACGCCGCCGCCGCTGCCGCTGTGCTGCATGGCCTGCTGGAGGGCGCGGGCCAACACAACGCCGTCCTGCACATCGTCGGAGGTGGAGCTCGCATCATGCGCTGACGACCTGTTGTAGACGGCGTCTGACCGCACCGCAGGGTGCGGCCCAGACGTGGGGGACTGGATGTGACAACAAGTACCCTGTACATGGCGGCACACTGCCAACCTGGTCATGCGCAGCATCAGAGGGCTCTGGGTCTGGAAGTTGACACAGGACAGGCCTCACCTCCAGGGCCGTGCAGCCGCCCTGCCCCAGATTGGGCGTCATGGGGTGCGCCGCATCGCCGACCAGCACGCACCGGCCGCTGACCGCGCCGTACGCAAACCTGCACCGTGTGCAACGGGTGCAGCATGTTTCCGGTTCGCCGCTGAGACAATTGTTTTGGATGCTGAGGAGAAGATGGTGCGCACCATGCTGTTTGACGGCTGTCGCTGTCCACAAGGCGCGACATGCTTTTCGATCAGCTAGGCAGCCGCATGCTCGACATCATATTGCTATCCATGTCAGCAGAACAGTGTTGACCTGTCGCCCAGGCGGCCGCGGGAGATGTCTGCTGCCGGCGTCGCCTCGATGGCATCCGCCGCGCCGAGCTGCCAGCCGCGCACGCTGTCATAGGCTTCCTGCTTCCTGTCAGGCAGCCGGCTCGCACACTGTGAAGCTGCAGCTGGCCAGGGATGCAGGGCGGATATGACGTGGTGTCGTCAGGCACCCGGGGCCAGGCCCATAGGTCCATCTTTGGAAACACACGTCAAAAGGTGTAGGGGTGTACGTGTGAGCACCTGCCGTCTGCTGTGGCTGGTCCACCTTCCCTGGGCGCGTTGAAGCACGTGAACCTGAAGCGCAGTGGCACTCTGGGTACACGGGTGCACAAAGCACCACAGCACACTGCCAAGACACACCAGCACACTCAGTGTCGCGACTGCGACTCCAGCCTTTCAAATCACGAGAGAGCTTGCACATGTCCAATGCTGGTGGGCCGGCCCCTGAGTGCTTGACTGCGCACCAGTACATCTCGTGCTGGCTGATAGGGTACATCCCCGCCCGCACCCCCTCACCCCACACCTGCGCAGGCGTCACCAAATGAGATACAGCCTGATTGCGCGAGGTCCTTGAGCACTGCATGACGTAGGAGAGCAGATGTTACCGGCTGTCCACAGATGCAGTGCAAAGATCGCGGTGCACAGCTGCAGTCTGGATCAAGGTGAAGCATGCACAGCAAGGACAGTGCGTAGGCTGACTGTTGCGCGATGCAACCGGTGCAGGTATAGTCGTGCAGGTACACCACTGGTAAGGTGTAATCACAGGAGGAAGGTGTCATCACCTGCCTGATGGTGTTCTGCGGCAACGGCAAGTCGCCATCAAAATGTGCGATGCCCCTGCACAGTGCAGCCCCTCACCCTCGACATCAAGAGTCAGCCTGACAGAAGGCAGAATGCCAAGATCTTCCCAGCCCTGACGCACTTGATGATACTGTCTAGCACTGCTCGCAAAACTCTTTCATCCAGTGCCCCATGCCATAGCCACCTGTAGGCGCTGTAGCCGGCGTAATTCTGCGCCCCGACGCCCAGCTGCGCTGCGATAGGCGACCTGACGCCCTCGGCGCCCACCACCAGGGCCCCCTGCAGCGCGTCGCCCCCCTCCAGCCGGACTGCGGCAGCGCCACACAGGGTTCGAACCATGCGCGGGTAGGTAACAGGGTTTATCAGGGTTCCACAGTAGCTGAGGCAGCGCAGTCACTACACGTTTCCTGCCGCCTACCGCCGGCACTCATGGTAGTGCGCAGCAGGCCTAACAATATCACAAACGTACTGCAGCCAGGCAGCCAGCAGCTGCATGAGCTCTGCCATCCGACCCCTGATTGGCACGTGGCGCGCAACGGAAGCCTTGAGCCCAGCAACTGTACCTGCCCCGTCTGCCGTGACGCTGCTGACTGCTGAGTTGAAGCGGATGCTGCCGTCCGGCAGCTGCGCGGCCAGCGCCTCCAGGATCTCTGACCGCCGCATTCCCCGCGCCTGCGACGCGGTGTCTTCCTGCTCACACAGTGTCTGCAGCACGTGCTGGGAACGTCCAGATGCTTGTGCATGCTAGCTATCCCTTCGTGAAGAGCAGCACATGGTTGCGGCAGGGTGCTAGAGCCGCAGGCAGCAGCACATGTACTGCTGGTCGCCTCGTGTGGGCCGCCTTCGCAGTCCTGGTTGAAGTCAAAGGCCCGCAGCAGCCGCCCGTCCCTGCTGCACAGCTCCGTCCTGCGACCACAGCAGGTCAGGCGTCCAGGGCTGACGTGTCTGGACTTCTGCATTGAGAGGGCAATAGACGTCCCCTGCTTGCAATGTGTTTACGCCATCGGGATGGCAACACGCCCCCGTGCAGTGCGCTGGCTCAGCACCGCGGTGCGCTTGAGACTGTTGACGAGGTGCAATGTCTACGGCAAACGCCTGATCCACACTCATAAGCCGATTCTTTGACAACTGCACCTCTCCAGCAGGGGGTGCGAGCCGCGCAGCTGGGCGCCGACCCCCAGGGCGTCCAGGGCCCGAAATGCGTTGGTCCACATCGCTATGGCGGAGCCCTCCAGCCGCAGCGACGCCCCCCGCTCCAGCACCAGCACCGGAATCCCCACCTGTTCAACGTAGGACATGGTTTTCAGCCAGGCCTGGTTTTTCTGCATGAGCATGCAGATCAGCACATGGGTGGCTCTGACTGAGGTCTATAAACGTGATTGAAGCTACGATACGCTTGTGCACAGTCTGCGCTTACACCAACAGGATAGGCGTCACAGCTGGTCGGGGCCTGAGCCTGCCATAATTGCAGCGTCCAGGCTCACACCGCCAGCGGCACCGTCTCATACCTTGTGCAATGCGACAGCTGTGGCCAACCCGGCGAGCCCTGCCCCTGCTATGATGACTCGCCGGTCCTCCTCGTCGCCCGAATTCACCAGCAGCCGCGCCTCGGAGGCTGAGGCTGCCACTGCAGAGGCTGCCACAGCTGCAGCGGCAGACGCGTCACAGTCTGCAACCAGTCCGACCTTGCACTACCCATATATACCATGCTCAATGAAGTGTCGACTTTCAATGCCCGGTATATTGCAAAGCGTGCAGATGCTAGCCCGGTGTCGACCATTCAGCACACAGCCTGTTGCAATCGCCATTCTTGGTCCGTGTTCACCTTGGGGTCTGCAGCCGGATTTCGCTGCATGGCTGCGTTGGTGTGATTTGGCAGTAAGCTGCAAGGGTCTATTGTGGCAGGACTGTTGCGTTCGAGGTGCAGCACTGCAAGCGAGCAGCACTGCATCAAATCCTGATTTGCCGAGGCTACGACATGCAGCCCCTGTATGCAGCGTCTGATGCATGGTCACCGTAGTACAACACACTCAAGTTTCAAGTGCGAGTGGTGTCGAATTGCCAAGAGCGTCAGCAACCTCAACATGCACCTCGCTGGCACCCGCCTGGAAGTCGAGGCTGTAGCAGCCACCAGATCAGATAATAGGCAAGATCGCTTGTGCAGATGCTTGCCTGCAGCTCGCAACAGTTGGGGTTTCAGCTCGGACGCCTTGTGCTACGCTGTGAACGCTACTTCGGTGGATCGGGCGCAAGCGCGGTGGCAATAGAGCTGCAGACAGATGCTCGCCTCCCAGCAGTGCCTGGCGGGCACCCCTCTGCGGGCGGCCGCAGCTGCGCCGCGGCCCAGCGTCCGCGGGCGGGTTGCTGCACCACTCTGCAGGGCTGAGAAGACCGAGTGAGTAGGCTGGATCATGGGTTGCCGCCAGTCGGGGTCGCAAGGCATGCAGCAGGATCCGCTCTGATCTGGGAAGCGTGCGTGCAATGGATTCGGGCGGCACGCACTAGCGTCGAGCATGGAATGATAGATCATGGTCCTGGATCACTAATTCAGCTGCACTATCTTGGTTCTAGCACCTCGTCCCTGCACATGCATGCTCAGTCTGACTCAGCTGATGCGGCATGCGCTGATGGCATGCAACACATGTGTAACACTCAACTTCAAGCACCCTCGGCTGTCATCCTGCACCCAGTACGCAGCGCAGCAGTTGAAAAGCTTTGGCAGGTTGGACCGACACTGTCTGCAATGGCGGAGCACCAAGCTGGCTGAACCTGACTTGTGTGCCCACTGCCGCAGGGATGCGCCGCTGCAGCAGCGGCTGGGCGCGGCGGCGGCGGCGCTGACGCTGTCGGCGGCGCTCCTGGGCGGGGAGGTCGCTGCGCCGCCGCCGCTGTTGGCCGCGCCGATCGTCAAAAAGTCCGGCGTCTCAGATGAGCAGTCGCAGCTGGAGGAGCTGCTGGCGGGTGAGGCATGTTCGTGGCTACGAGGTCATGTCGGGTGTTGGATCAGGGTACTAGGGATGGAGTGCTAAATATGACACCACCTAGCTCTGCCAAGATGCGGCAAGCCTGCTCCTGCCCTTGTACCACTCTTGCAGCGTGCACATGGTGCAGTGGCTCATCGACTGCTGCAGGCAAGGGCAGGGTGCTGGGCCCCAAGGCGCCCGGCGCCCCGGCGGCGGCTGCGGGCAAGGCGAACATTCCAGCGTTTGGGGCCCGGCCGCAGCGCGCGGCGCAGAAGGTCGCCGACAAGATCGACCTGCCGGCGGCGGGCCAGGTGCAGAAGCAGGCCAGCAAAGCAGCCGAGACAGTCAAGGCCGCCGCGCCAAAGGTAAGCTGGTGGCCGTGAACAATACGTGCCTTGAGGATGTCCTGCATGTGTGCAGTCAGAAGCGCCGTCAGGCAGATGTACACCAAAGCGACCGCATGTGCACTCGCCTGTGCTCATGTCACGGCAGACACCATGCCGGTCGGCAGGGGCCGGCATGCCGACGCGAGCACAGCTCTGCAGCTGCCTCGCCCAGCGCATATGTTGATCGGCATGACGGTGTGTGCCCCAGGTCGCGCCGCCAAATCCGCTGGCCGGTCTCCAAAAGGCGGCGGACAGTGCCAAGTCAGCCGTGCCCAAGGCGCCCACCGCACCAGCGGCCCCAAAGCTGAAGGTGATGCTGTCGTCACGTGATCATGACACCACCCTGCAGATCGTGGCCCAAAACCTTCCAGCCTGCTGGAAGAGGCGTAGCGTGCCAAACTGGGTGGGGCTTCGGGCTTGGTCAGCAGACTGGTCGTGTCAATGTAGACCAGCCGCTTCGACGTCTCGACTTGTCACTGTCGCAGCTGCCGAATAGCCTCGGGGCGCGCAGCTGACTTGCCGGCTGTGCTGGTTGAGCAGGCTTCGGTGCCCAACCCACTGGATCGGCTGAAGAAGACGGCCGACGCCGCCAAGGCAGCGGCGCCATCAGCAGTGCAAAAGGTGCTCCGAGCTCACCTGGGCCCCCTAGCCATGACGCTGCCCAGCAGCAGGCACACGCTGCTGCCAGTCAGACTGCCATGCTTGTGATTGGGGTCGGGCACAAAACAGGATGATGTTATTTGCAGGTCATGCCCCAGCGGTTGACATCCTGACAGAAGAGGAGCCCTGCAACGTTCAACGGTCAAAGTATATCCTGATCGTACAGGTCGTCTATTTTCATGATATTGCTGCAGGCTGCACCGCCCAACCCCCTGGACGCACTGAGGAAGCCGGCGGACGCGGTCAGGGCGGCGGCGCCGCAGCAAGCAGCACCAAGGGTGCCCACCTTTTGCTGTGCTAATACGCCCAGTGTATACCGCTGACGGCCTGTCATGCATATCAAAGGCTTCTGCGTTCCCAGAGTCCCCTCACCCCTCTAAAGCAGGACTTCTGAGTCTGGCCATGCGGCTTCGATGCTGCAGGCACCAAACCCGCTGGATGCACTGAAGAGGCCGGCGGAGGCGGTGAAGGCAGCAGCACCGAAGGCAGCAGCAAGGGTAGGGTGCCTGTGCGTGGCTGCACTCCTGCGTGAACCCACAGAACTGCTGCCGTTGGGCTGCTGCGCTTGGCAGGCACCCCTGTTTCATTGCATTGCAGACCCTGGTGGAACTGCTCATAGTTGCAAGATAACGAGGTGTCCTGTCTCACAGCATCTCGTGTACCACAGGCGCCCAACCCGTTGGAGGCACTGAAGAGGCCAGCAGACGCTCTCAAGGCGGCTGCGCCAGATGCATCTGTGCCAAGGGTACATACATGCCTTTACAGTGCTTGCGTGGTATTGCCACAATATCTGCTGCTGGTCTGCTGTGCATGTAATATCTATGGTGACTTTAGCCACACATCATGTCAGGGCGTCAGACAGGCGGCAATGATATTTTGTTGCTGCAGGCGCCAAACCCGCTGGATGCACTGAAGAGCTCAGCGGATGCAATCAAGGCGGCTGCGCCTGACGTAGCGGCTCCCAAGGTGCTTGCCTTGTCTTTGTGCGTCGGCACAGATCCAATAGGATATCCTGGCCGGTCTGCTGTGCTCTTTACAAATTCAGCAAGAACTAGAGTTCTAGGCTGCTGAAAGCATCAAGTCACCAAACGACAGACCCTGAACATGCTGTCTGCTGCAGGCACCAAACCCGCTGGATGCACTGAAGCGCTCGGCAGGCGCGGTGAAGGCGGCAGCGCCAAGTGCAAAGCCGGCGGCATCACCGGTAGCCAGGCCGGCCGTGCAAAAGCCCAAGGCACGCAGTGTCGCTGAGCTACTTGGCGTGTTGTATCGCGAAGTGCACTGCCGACTGACTAATGGTGAGTCATGTGGGATCATGGTTGCAGCCGGCGGTGCCCAACCCACTGGACGGGCTGAAGAGGTCGGCGGACACTGCAAAGAGCGCAGCAAAGCCGGCTGTGCAGGCGAGCTCTCATGAAAGTTTGGCATTAATGGACGCCATACGAGTGACTGAAGCCAGCAGAGCATCAGGATGCTGATGAGCATATGTAATGTTTTGGGGTCGGACATGGGTCGCTTTCAGTTGTCACAGGCGGTGAAGAAGGCAGCGCCTGCCAAGGCACCTGAGCCGGTGGCCCCCCTCCAGCAGGTGGGACGCCTAAACGCTCAGATCGTCAGAGCAGAGAATTAGCGAGCTTCCCAGCACGGCTGCTGCTGGGCACCTGCATCCTACACTCTGTCCAGCTTCATCACCCAACTGTGCATTCATGCGGCATCACGTCTCGCGGTGACACAAGGCGCTTGGCAAGCTGTCTGCAGGCGGCGCAGACCGTGTCCTCAGCGGCCTCTGCGGTCAGCAGCAGCGTGACCAAGGCGGTGCAGGGGTCGGGGATAAAGGGCCTCGAGGCGCCGCTGCCGAAGTCGGTGCAGCGCGCAAATGCAGCCAAGGTGAGCCCACGGCAACACTGAGTCCAGGGGTTCAGGGCTCAGCACACGATGGCAGAACGTTGCGGCCTGGCATCCGGCAGAGTCTCTGGCAGGTGTGCTGGCGGCGGGCCCCCAGTGCCAGGAGGCATGTGGTCGGTGCCACCACAGGAATATACAGCAAGACCCTCCAGGTGTTAGGGTTCAACATTGAACCATGTTTGTGCACTGCCCATGTCTCTCAGCAGCGGCCACTGAACCGTGAGATGCTGCCCGCAGGCGCAGCAGGAGGCGGCAAAGCAGGCCGAGCAGGCCAAGAAGGCCGCCGACAAAGCTGCCGCCGAGGCAAAGAAGGCTGCTGAGCGGCGGGCGGCCGATGCAAAGCGGGCGGGAGGCGGCATCAGGTCGGCTGCCAGCAGCGGGGGTGCCGGTGCGCTTTGCTCCTCCCAGGAGAAACATGCGTGACTGCCATAACTACAATCTCAAATCCCATATCGGAATGCACTGCCGCACACTCGGCAGGGCCCACACACTGCTGCTGTTGGTCCGCTCCCAGCGCCGCGGCCCTGGCCTGCTCCGTGATCGCCTTCTTCACATGGAAATCCGCTTGCTCACACGTAGGCAGCGCAGTGGGCGGCGCGGCAGCGGGGGCGGCCGCCGCCCTCGGCGGCCTGACCAGCGCCGCGCAGGATGCAGCACCCTCAGGTGGGGTCCCACACCCTTGAACTCAGGGCTTGCTGCGTTCAGCGTCTGGGGACTCTCAACGATCGCATCGCGTTGCAACGCTCTGACATGTCCCACAGCCTCATGATCAGCGTGCTGAAAGCATTGGAGCGTGACATCCACATGAGTGCCATGTGGCGGTGCACCTTCCCACTCCTGCTGTGCCAGATAGTGTTGCTGCTTCCTGCTGCCGCAGTGCCGACGCCGTCCGTGCCATCGGCGCTCACGGCCAAGCCGAGCCAGGGCGCCCTGACGCAGGTGACCCCCTGGAGGCAGCTCTGCGCTGCCTCGCCTGGTAGCAGACGAGCATGCTGCAAGCCAGCGCTTGCCGGCGTGCATGTGTGGCGTGCCCTGCACTTATCATTTGACACTGTCAATGCGTCCAAACCGCTTGGCCTGGGGAGCTTGGCGCTTCCTGATTGGTTGTGCAGACCAACCTGACACGGCAGCTGCTTGCCGCGCGGGACGCACTGCAACCACTGGCGCCTGCGCAACACATTGTCGCAGATCAGCAGCGCAACCGCGCTGCTGCTGCTGTGCAGGCGGGCGCTGTGGTAGCGCTGGAGGTGGTGCTGGCCGCAGCTGCTTCCAGCTTCGTGGGCAGCCTGACGCGGGGCACCAAGGCCCGCCGCAGCTGATTCTCCTCCCCCCACCCTGCATCCTGGGCACACACATCTTGGTGGGCCGTCTCGATGGCCATGGAAGGCTGAGGCAGCCGGCTGCCAGCACCTGGTGGTTGGGCCCGCATGTCGGACAGCGCCGCAGTTGAACAGGCTACAGGCAGGTGCATGGCTGCCACGCATGAGCGAGCTGGCATGCAGGCTCTGGCACATTCCGCTGCATGTGGACCACCTGCATGTCAGTTTTGGGCCTGACAGTGCATGCGGGATGGTATCTGGGTGGGTGTTGGCTTGCTCATCAGAGGGGATCGTCCACAGGGGAGCACCTCTCAGAGTATGACAGGACGAAGCGAACCCCTGAGTGGCGGGCTGACTGCGCGAGCTGTACTGCATGCTCAGACGCTGCACGTTGACTTGAGGCATGCCTTCATTGCCTTGGCATCGTTGCACGTCATGGTTGAAATTGGTGGGTGGTGACCAGCTGCAAATGTGCAGCAGACCTCAGACTGCAGGGTTTCGAATGGTTTTATCAGCCGTCAACAGACTGCAAGATTTGCAATCCACCCTCGAACACATCGCCCATGTCAACTGCTGCTCAGTCTGAGGGTGCCGCCCACTTCCCAGCCAACACATGCGGTGCTCATGCCAATTATAGCGGTCAGATACGGTACTCAAAAATAACCAAAGACACCTGCCAGCACTGTTACAGCAGAGCACCTCTCTGCTGAGCAAGGATGGCAGTCTCCTACCCATCAGCCACCACGTCGCACAGTTTTCGGTGTCAAAATTCGAGCATGCACGCTCGGCCTGATGATGTGTGTACTGAGTAAGACGTATCAGGGAGAGCCTGCTGCTGCACGCATGCAGCACATGCCACGGTGGACGACTGACGTGCACAGTCCGCCCTCCATGTCAATAGCCGACGCTGCAGCTGCAGCTGCTGCTGATACCGCAGCCCATGCCAACATTGCTGACCTGGCGGCAGGCCGACTTGTCTGCGCAGCCGTGTGCGCCAGATCTCGACAGACTGCTGCTGCTGTTGCTCTAACTCCGCTGCCGGAGCTGGAACTGCCGTCGCAGCCACCAGCCTGACCGCTCATCATTGCTGCTCCACCGCTGCTGAAGTTGCCGCAGCTGCCGCCGGCCTAACAGCACATCATTGCTGCTTTTTGATGACGGGCGGCGGCTGGCCGCGCAGCGCCGCGTGAAACACCCGCTTGTCGTCGAAGGTGGCGTCATGTGGTATCAGGTCGCTGTACTTGAGCTGCAGGGCGGCACCAGCCAAGCCGTTGGCAGGCCGAGCAGTCGGCATGCAAGCCGTTGGTCGATCGTAGCGCAGCATCCGTCTGCCATGTGTCAGGCACTAGAGAACTGTGGGAGGGGTTTGGGCAGGAGTCAGGGCGCTCACCATGAACTGCCGGACGTTGTCGGCGTACAGTCGCGGGTCCTTCTGCTCTGCCTCCGATGGCATGTACACCGGCAGCTGCACGGTGTCACAGTTCAACGTGCTGAAGATCAAGGACTGTCAGGCCGGCGTCATAGGGAGGCGGCGCTCGGTCACCTGCTGTGGTGCAGGCGCTGCGACGCCCCGATCACATGTGTCCAGCTTGGGGTTGCACGGCTGCCCAGATCCGCAGAGCAACCCCGCAGCAACCAGGCTGCGACAGGAGGCCGGCTCACCTCGTACACGGTCACGGTGTGCAGCGGGTTGGCGAGCATCAGGAAGATGTGCCAGGCGCCGCGGATCGTCTCCCAAGCCGGCGACACCCGACTCTGCATAAGACGGCGTATCAAGATCGACATTGAGGTTTCAAACACGAGACCAAAGTCTGCCACCACCCAGGCGAAACCAGAGTGCGCAGGCCTACCATGCACGCGAGCGTCGGCTCGAATATCACCATCCGCCGCCGTCACCCTGCCACCTGGCGGATGCATGCTGTACACCCCAAAACAAGCTAGCTGCTGCGCGGCCTGCCGCGCACCTTGCCGTATCTGAGGATGATGGGCTGCACGGGGACCCCCGCGATGAAGCCGCCGGTGCGGAAGCGCAGCAGGTAGCGCCCGTTGGTGGTGGTGCCCTCCGGGAACAGCAGGATGGGCCGCCGGTGGGGCCCCGCCCCCGCCGCCACCTGCTGCATGCGCTGCTTCACCCTCGCCGCCACGCCCAGGAACTGCGCAGCAGGGTGTGCGGGAGCTCAGGGCGGCACCAGAGCCGTCGCCCGGTCAGCTGCGCCACAGCGGGAGGTCGCCCTGATGCGCCACGTCGCCGGAGACAGCTGCCTGCCAGGAGTTGATGCCCGGAAGCACATGCGTTGAGCACATCACAGGCACGACTCCAACAGTGCGTGCTGGCAGGAAGCACACCTCCTTGTTGATCTGCTTCCCGCCGTCCCCCTTTTCCCGGTCGACAAACAGGCACCCCATGGCGATGCTGCAGCAGCACAGGCACACAACAACATCAGACAGCACAGGGGATGAACCACGTCAGGTTTGCCGTGACACTGGCCAGCGGGATCGACGCCTCATGACGCAGCTGTATGCTCTTGGCAGCAATGTGCATGCAACATGCCAGCGCACCAAAGTAAAGCGCTTCTTCAATAAAAGACACAAGGCAGCTCTAGGTGTGGTCAGATGCGAAGGGAGCTGAGCATGCCTGCAGATGCCGATGAAGGGCAGGTTGGCGGTCGCATCCCTCGCCACAAAGCTGGGCAGCCACTTGGCCATGTGAACCTGCACCATGGCAGGGTGTAGGGGTAGTTGAAGGAAGTTCTTTACTTACCCCTAGCAGGGTGCAAGGGTCCGGCAGCCATCAGCGCCCGTGCGGAGGGGTCGGGGAGCCGATACTACTATGCGTCAGACAGCAGGGAAAACAGCACAGGTAGTGGTGTGCTCAGTGCAAGCAGCAGGATGCGTCAGCATGCAGCGCAGTCCGCCTATGTCGACATATAGACGAGAGTTTGAGCTGCGGCAGCTGCCATTTAGCGCGGCTGTGAGCCTCACCAGGATGTCTGCGTAGCTGATGTGGTTGGACATGATGGCGCCGACGGCCACCGGCTTGCGCTGCTCGCGGCCCTGCCGCTGCGCCCTCGCAAGCTTCCGCTTGCCCTGCAGCAGGCACAGTGGTGCGACTGAGTCGGTCGGATAGGGCCCAGCGCCGCCTGCCAGCAGTGCGGTTTGCAGCTCGGGTGGTGTGGTGCAGAGGCGCTGTTCCATGTCACCCAAAGACCACACAACGATGAGGCACAGCAAGGCCTCCGGGCATGGTGTCTCCGCTTTGTGGGTGTCTGCATGATCTTGAGCTGCTCGATTGTGTTGCACACACACACTCTGCTTGTGGCTCGGCTGATGTGACAGCAGATTCAATCAGCATGAGAGAGTCTCACCTGCGTGTTGCTGGCGACATAGTCGTTTTCTCCGTCCGTCACCCGCACTGTCTTCACTGTGACGAATCCCAGACCCAGCAGCGCTGCTCGCGCGCCGAACTGCAGCAGAGGCGCATGCCGTATGCAGAGTGTTGCAAGTATACGATGCTGACCAGGCTCTGCGCCCGGCTGATTTGCAGGGGAACGGTGTCTAGTCATGGTTGCAGGCCATCCGGCTGGTGCACAGGCACTGGTCACCTTCAATGTGACCTCCAGGAAGGCTTCGCGCGGTCCAGCCGGCACCAGCGCTGAGATGTGCGAGCAGATGTAGCAAAAGAATACAGACCCTGAAGCACAGATGCATGCAAGTGTCGCATGTTGTACATGACCGCACCTGTCGTCAGCACAACCAGCAAATCCTGCTGTTTCGCTGAGCGTGACACACAGGCACTTGTAACAGTAATGATCGTCATGGCCATGCAGCAGCTCACCGAAGCACACCACTGCCTTGATTGGCACCAGCGTGATGCCGAGAAGTATGAGGCGCACATACTCTGTCCACGGCTGTGGAGCCTGCCCCATGATGCCATACCGGTCCGTCCTGCGGTAGGGGTCATACAGCGAGTCCTTCGGCTCGTAGGGCTGCCGCCTTCCGTTCGTGGGCTGCGCCGCTGAGGGCATGATCTGAATCTGGCTGTAGGTTCTAACTGTCAGCACAAACCGGTGTCGCCACGCTTTGCGGGTGTAACGCTCAGTATCCTTCCACGCCGATGTTTCAAATGCATCGTTGCAGCTTTGATCAGCGTGGAAGACGGTTTCCGCAAGCGTTTCACCTTGCGACCAGCAAATACGAAGGCTTACGCAGGATCGAACTATGCCAAAGGTGGCAGAGCAATGCACAGCAAATCAACACGGTATGTATCTAGTATCAAGCCGCCTGTGCGTGCTTGAGTGTGACATGGCGACACGAAACAGGTTCTCACTGCATCCCTCGGAAACCCTGCACGAGTGCACATGATGACATCGCTGCAGGGCAGTGGCAATGTGGCATGGCTGGACAGAAGGAATGAAACCTACGCGCGTTGTGCCTCTTGATTCAACAGCACGAATGGCCTCGAGCTTCGTGGCGTAACAAGGTACTCGTGCAATGCAGCAAAATGTCGGTCATGCATGCACGGTGCTATGCCAGCAGCGGTTCTGCACCTAGCAACATAGCTGGCGACACTGGTGGTTTTGGGTTGTCAAAGTCGAGTTCACAAGCGGTCCACTCCAGGCCACGTTCTATACAACCGCTATTTGGTGGCAAGCAACGCGCCGCAGCTGGTACATCACCCCCGGAGCACAGCTTGCAAGTCAGAAAAAGCAGACGCCTGCGTTCCGCTCCAGCGCCGCGACGATGGCAATGCCCAGCATCGCTGCCCGACCGTTGGTGATCTCAGCGCGGGGCGTGAACCACCCTGCAGGCATACACGCGGCTCATCAGCCGGCATGCTGCGATTGCGTCGTGCACGCTCCACTCATGCCCTCGTCAGCACTATAATGCCCATCAGGCAGCAAATCATCGGTGTTTGACCGAAAGGAGGCCGAAGGGCGTACCGAAGGGCTCCGACTTGGCGGCGCGCAGGATTGGCTGCAGGGACGCCACCACGATCAGCAGCAGCCAGAAGCCGGTCAGAGGCGACAGGTCCATCGCCTGCAGCAGCAGCGCCTTGCCGCTCTGCGTCTCGCGGTACGCGCCGACGACAAAGCCCACCATCGCCAGGCGACCCTGCGCAAGCAGATCAGCGCGTCGTCACCATATTGAGTTTCTGGAGCGTTACGCGGTGCCGACCTTGCTGCTGGGCCAGCACCGGTGCAGTAGCTCAGCTATTCACACCAGCGAGACAGGGAACTCGCCTGAATAATCTCCGGCGCCGGGCCATTGAACTTCATCGCATCTGCAGGGCAGCAGCAGCCCGCATCAGACGCTGTGCTGGCGCCCAGAGAGGCGTGAGCCATGGTTCATGTGCACAGTCAGAGCAGCAGCACTACAGCCCACGCGACACACAACAGCGGCAAGGCCACGTTAGGCGCACCCCACAGGGAGACGCGCTTGGGCACGAACTTGACGACGGGTGTGGCGCCGGTGGCGACGGCCGCCGCCGCCGCAGGGCTGCCCGCCCTGTTGGCAGCAAGCACATCATCCGGGCGCACCTGCAATGGATACAATGTGTACATACATTGATCAAACATCCGACATCTGCTACAAGCTATGCAAATGATGTTGTATTGGTGGACAAGACTTCGTGAGCGCTGGGGCCAGCTTCAGAGCATGACCATCTGCCACCACTGCATGGTCAGCAGTGGAGGAGACACACCGCGGTAGTTGTCGCCATGTTGCCGCTGGGCCCGCTCAGGTTGCCGCGATACACTGGCTGACTTGTGGTTGGAGCTCCGCTGCCTGTAGCAGCATCGGATGGCTGAGCTCACCATACACTAGGTGCATTGCATCATATTATGATGCTGTTGGAATATGCTTCCACGGCTCAGCAGAGCAGACTCGCCTGGTGCAGAGGGCACGCCGTTGACGCCGCCGTACTGCGGCTGCGCCGCCGCCGAGCCGCCGCCGCCGCGCAGGTTGCGCATGCGGGGCGGCTCCCGAGCGCAGGTTACAGCCGGGCCCCGCTGTGGCCGGTGTTGGATCGACCGCGCATGGCGCCAGGGGTTGCACGTGAGGAGGCTGCTGAAGCCAGGCTGGCCGACGCTGTGATGCTGTGCCAAGCCGCGTGAGGCGGCTGCAGGGACTGCCGCACAGGCTCTGTCTTGCATGTGCATGATGGCGTATGTACCTGCCCGCAGGTGGCTATCGCTGGTGTCGCGATGCGCTGTTGTGCTATACAGGTGCAGAGTTATATGATAGAGTATACTGACGTGTGATGTGCTGCGCCTGCACGTCAACTTGAAAACCACTGCTGACCGCTGGGTGCGCACTGTGCGCAAGGCGCTGTGGTGCTTGCAAATGCAGTCGAATATGGTAGGCGATAGGTCGGCGGACAGACTCCGGGCCAGACTGTGCGACGGAAGTCTGCGACTGGAACAGTTGCAGATCAACAGCGCAGTTCAAGTCTGTTGTATCCGTCCCTAGGTTGCGGGCCACTCGTGTTGCCACATCCGCACAGGGTGGCTCCTTTGTCAAGGGGACTAGACAAATCACCCCGTATTGGGCACTTCACCGCATACCCAGCTTCGCCAACACAACATTCAGCTGCACGCGCCACCAATGCCGCTCGTGATCAAGGCAAAGGTCCCTGTACCCAGCAACGACACCTGCTGTCAGCTGTCGGTTGACGAGGCACGTTCAACTCGCAACACCAGCTGCTGACTGGGCTGTGATCGCAATTTGAGCGACCAGTGGTCCATCGTGTTTGTCCGTTCGTGGGCAGCTGCTGCCGAGCAGCATAGTCATGTCTAGCAGCGATGACGACGTCCCTCTGGGGCAGCGCAAAAGCGCTGCAGCCCCGGCCAGCATCAAGGATCCCGCCAAGCCAGCGCCCAAGGCCGCGGCGCAAACCTCGCAGCCGGCTCCCAGGCCCCGCAAGGCACCCATCATAGACGACTCAGATGACGACGACGACGGCCCGCCCCAACACAAGCCAGGTACCGGAAATGCTCAGAAATGCAGGCGCATATTACCTCTCCGTCAGCCAACAAAGCGCACCCGCTCCCAAACCCTCTGCCCTGCAGCAGCGGCTCGGGACGCTGCCTGCAGGCTGCCCTTGGCCATTGCAGCGGGTGCTGTCTCTGAGTCTGGCGTGTGCTGCTGCAGCTGCCGCCAAGCCGAAGCCGAAGCCGAAACCGCCGGCGACAGACAGCAAGCCGGCGTCAGACCAAAAGCCGCCCAAGTCGGAGGCGGAGCGGGCGCTGACGAAGAACGAGTCGGCGGTGAAGCGCGAGGTGGAGCATGCTCAGCGGGCGCAGGAGCAGAAGCACGCACATAAGCAGCAGGTCTGAGCCTTGGCGGTCCGATGTGCTGCCTTCAG
Source organism: Diplosphaera chodatii (assembly GCA_032358165.1). NCBI lineage: Eukaryota > Viridiplantae > Chlorophyta > Trebouxiophyceae > Prasiolales > Stichococcaceae > Diplosphaera > Diplosphaera chodatii. The sequence continues at coordinate 124,263 of JAALGY010000038.1, forward strand.
ACCGCCTGCGGCAACCTCATGGTTCACAGCTTGCCCAAACCCAGTGCAGGGGCAACAGCTGCGTGCTGGGGTCTGAAAGTCTGGCAGTGACCAAGCTGCTGATGGGCAGTGTGACATGTGCAGGCGGCAGCGAAGCACAAGGCGGCCCCGAAGCCGAAGGGCGGTAAGGCAGCCAAAGGTGCGCTGCTGCTGTCGGATCCGCACACGTATGGTGACCAGCAGCCCGCAGCTTGTATGCAGCGGTACACACGCCAACTGCTGCACTGCATAAACATCAGCATAACTCCTAACAGCTGCTCCTGTTGCCCTAGATGGCAAGGCAGCGAATGGGGTCGACAAGGTGAAGAAGGAGAAGAAGGTGTACGATCTGCCGGGGCAGACCAGGGACACCCCAGACGAGGTATGTCGCCCGCCAGCGTGTGTTCCAGCAGGCACCTGAGTCTCATTGTTATACGTCGAGGTGCACAGCCTGGCGGCTGCCGGGGCGTGCGCAGCCATGTGGCTGGCGGCGGTCACGCTGAGCCGTATTGCAGGCCGCACTTGGAGTACCGCCCCTCTGTAAAATGTCTCAAGCGCGATCTAATCCAATCATCAATGAATTGTCATCTGGCATGCAGACGGACTCGCTGCGGAAGTTCTACAGCTCGCTGCGGACGCAGCGGCCAGACAGCCTCATGGCCCGCAAGTGGTGCGACTTCCTGCTTCCACCTCTGCCATACCAAAACACGTCCCCCAGCTCCATGCAGCCCATAGCCCCAAGCTGCCATGCGCCCGGCTGCAAGCTGCCGCGCTCCTGGCCAGCTCCACAGTGCATATGCCCCACCGTCAAGTCTACACATCACTTCAAGAGGTGTTTGGACGGTCATCGATATGGCAAGCTGCTGAGACTACCTGAAGTACTTCCGACAGGCTGTGCCAGCACGGGCTGCTACCTCGGGAGGAGGCGGAGGAGCTTGTGGCTGAGCTCGCCAAGGAGAAGGCAGCCGGCAAGCCCAGGTGCGCTCTTGGCTTGCGACCGCATCCCAGCACTCATGCCGGCCAGCTCGTGTCGTCAACGATCTGGCCATCCTGCCGGAGTACATTGCCTGTGATTAGCGACTGGTGGTCTACGCGGGCTTTTCACAACGAAGCATATGTTTGGCTGCAGTTCGCCCAGCAAGCCGCGGCCAAAGCCGACAGCCAACGGCAGCGCCCCGAGGAACAAGGCGCCACCAAAGCCAAAAGCAGAGAAGCCGGCAGCAGCCAAGGGTGCGAGCATACAGCAAACATCACGGCTGCATACTTGACAGCTGATCTGCTGTGACTGAATGTCCACGGTTGTCTAGGTTGAGCACGCACCAGTTGTGTTGCACACTGCACCTACAGGGCAAAAGCGGAAGGTGCCTCCAGAAGAGCGCAAACGCATCGGCAGGCCACCGCACCCAGTGAAGAAGAACCGCAAGATTGCCAAAAAGGTGCGGGCCAGCTGCGGCATGCGGCAAACCGCTGCGCCGTGGTGCAAACAATGCCCTACGCATGCTGTGTCAGCATGCATCCTTGGACAAACCTCCTCTCATTGCTGCGCTGCAGGACGATGCTTTCTCAGACGGGGGCCTTCTGCCCTCGCCCGCAGCCGCCAATCCCCCAGCCAGGCCTGCTGTATCAGCGTCAGACGATGATGACGTGCCGTTGGCAGCGCGAGCAGCGGCCAAGGCGCAGTGACCGGGGCTCAGTAGCGCTGGACTGTGGAACCAGATCGGCAGGTGGAGGCAGGACGCGGCTCCGCTTTCCAGGAAAGCAAGGCTGCTGCCAGTCAATGTTCCATACGGCAGAGCAGCTTGTGATGCGCATCAGCAACTTCGCAGCCAAGCGATAGCTGACGAGTGGTTTCTGAGTCGAGGTAGAAGGAGTCCTGCACAGGTGCACAGCTGCAGTAGCAGCTGCCTGCAAAGGTCGTACCGTGACGCGCTTCAAGGCATGCTGAAACAGAGTTACAAGGATGTCCTCAATGTGACCTCAACTTGAGGCAAGCATTCATGAACAACCACCATGTTCTTCTCACTTGCATTTTGGACAACTCATCAGCTGTTCACACATATCGTCAATGGCAGCCAGCTGTTGCAGAACAAGCAGAGCGGCCACGGCCCCGGTGGCCTGAAGCAAGGCACGACCTGGGCGCGTGCGCGACTGCCGGCAACTCAGCTTTAGCGCTTGCATTTTCTCCCTTCTGAACGAAAGGCCTAGTTGACAGGCAGCCTAGGAGGCGCTGCCCTCGCCGCCGCCGCCGATCTGGGTGCCACCCTCCTGCTTCTTCGAGAACAGGGTCCTCTGCAACAGGCACAGGGGTTATATGGGCATCCCAACACATTGGATCTGACGCAGGGCCCTCCTGCTGTTCACCCAGCAGAACGCGGTGCCGGGTTGACATATGGCACTTGGATGTATGGTCAGGGGCATGGCCAGGGGCATGCTGATAGCAGGTTGGGACTCTCACGTCACGGATCTTCGCCCGCTCCTCGTCAACATCGCCCTCGCCGATGTACTCCCTGCAGCCCGCAGCATGCATGCTTGTCAGTCACGGTCACCCACGCCGTCAGGGGCACGTGTCGGGCTTGGCAGGCTGTGCGGCATGCACGTGGCTGTGCATCGTGGCAGCAGCAGTGAAGCAGTGGCACTGGATGATGAGGCAGGCAGCAGGGCTGGGGACGCACTGGAATGGAGCTGTGCCCTTGTAGTTCTGCAGCGCGGGGAACAAAGCTCGGTCAGTGCATAAATGTGCTTCTCAGCAGCTGTCACACGCCCTGCTGACGTGCAGAGGCCACAGCTCACGTGCAGTGTGCCTGTACAGGCAGGCAGGGCGGCAGCACTGCAGTGCAGGGCTCAGGGTCGGCTGCGCTTCAGGGTGGGCGGGCGCCGGGCGGGGCGGCACCTTGGGGTCGTCGATCTCGCGCGGCTGACCGTGCTCGGTGATGGGCTGCGGCGGCCAGGTGGCGGCGGGGGACCAGGTGACGCCCTTCTCGGGCGGCGCGCTGTTGTCGCCTGCGCCCCGGCGCACCACGGACCCCGCCAGCCGGGCTGCAGGAAGCAAATGACATGACAATCAGCGAGGTACCAGCCACCGCTGATTGAAGACGGCTGGAAGGGGCGCATGATGAGACGAGCCGGCTGCGCTGCGAACTGGCTGGGGTGAGAGGCCAGGCACAAGCAAGGCGGACACGCGCGTCTGTGCAGTTGGCATGCTGGTGTTGGCTGTGCTTCAGCAGCTGCAGAACCATGCGAGAGTGTGTGGAGCTGCGCTGTACAGCGTTGAGCCTTCTGCCAGCACCCTGAGGGACACTGCCTGCTCATCAGCGGAAGGTTTGCTACTGGCCACACCGTGCACAGCAGCTCGCAGCGCATGATCAGCACACACCCTGATATGCAGCGGCCTGCAAGCCAGCGGCACCCAGGTTGACCCTTTCGTACGAATCTGCTCATGTGAGGCGCTGAGCTATGACCATAATCGCCACCAAGCGGACAGCCAACGGTGCTGCTGATCTGTAGTAACCACGTGCTGCAGCAGCCCGCGCGTGCGCCCGGCATCATGCCTACAGCCGGCGATGTGCCCACGGGCGCAGCCGAACTTGCCGCAGCCCGTGCACGGCTGGCCCGATGTCGCTGGTCGCGACAGCAGACGGGATAAGCTGCACGTGACCTGAGGCCCGGACGCAATCGACGGCCCAGCCACAATCCACGGCCTCAATTGCCACGAGCTCCCATCCAACGGCTGAAAGGACCTCAAATCAGGGCATCAGCAACCGTTTGCAGTGCATCGGCGCGAGGTTTGCCGTCTCGCCATCTACTGCCAGTTCCCGCACCGTTCCGGGATGTGCGGGCAACTGGTGCCGCCACGAACGGCCTGCTGGACAGCACGCTGCTGATGATCATCGTCTGAGCCATTGCGACGGCGTCGATGCAATCTTGTGTCGGACCGGAGTCGCTGGATTGCCTTGCGCAGTGCCGCGAAGCTGGGCATGTCAAAACTCGCAGTGGAGGAAGCAGAACGCACTTCAGGAAGCAGGGCTCCGGCATTGGTACTCAGTGCTTACATGCGTCGGGTCAGAACATCAGTGCATCAACGTGTGCTAACAAAGACCTCCCTGAACCCATTCAACCGCGGCTTCGTTCTGATCCCGACGACATCCAAGCCCGTGCGGGCCCCTTGCATACATGCTGCAACAACCCCCTCCCAATAAGGCTTCCGCTGGCGTCATTCTCAGCCTCATGCAAAGCTGACAGACTCCCCGCCCATAGTGATGCGCCTCCCCTGTGCAAGCGACACGACAGCAGAATCAGCCGCAGCACAGAGGGGCAACTGCAAGAGACGTCTGCCAGGCTGTGGGCATATCACCGAAACAATGTAGTGAGAAGAAAGGGCGACTGGGCGGGCACCGAAGGGGGCACCTATCGCTTCACCTTCTTGGCCTTGGACGCGCTGCCGCGGCCGCCGCTGCTGCTGCCCGCCGGCAGCGCCCGCTCCTTCTTCCTCTGCAGGCACAAGCACATCGGCTGTTGGTCCCCGCTGCATGGAAGCGTCATCACCGCAAGTGGTGATGTGCTGGCTGCTTCGCCAGCATGCTACAGCGGCACAAACGCCTTGCACTGCTTATCATACGCAAACTCAACATGTGCCAAGGGCCGCGAGACCGCAAACACTGGTGGTGGCGCCCTGAGGCCGCTGCCAAGATGCCAAGCTGCGGGTAGTGCCCCTCGCCGGCAGGAGGAGCGCTGGGATCACAACAGCCAGCAGCGGCGCCACCAGCACACCGTGTGAGCTGAGGCTCACCGGCAGGAGCAACGCCGGAATGAGGAACGCCAGCAGCGGCCCCGCCAGCACGCTCCACACCACGTACTTGACCGCCCGCTTGTCGCCCAGCGGCGCCAGCAGTGGGTGCGCCCGCAGGAACCTGCCGAACAGCGCCTCCAGCTCCGCCTGCGTGCGCGCTGCTTGCGCCAAGATCGCCTTCACCTGTTGCGAGACACATGGGGATGGTGAAATGCTCTCAGTGGTGCTGCAGGTCCCTGCTGGTGTTGAGGCTGCCTTCCGCTGCTAGGAGCTTGCCAGTTCGTCACTCGTGCACAGCAGCGGGTGTTGCACAGCATCCCGATGACCAGCGGTGGCAACAGTTGGCAGTAGGCGAGCGCATGTGTGGAATGCGCTGCGATGCCCGCAGGGAGAACACAGGCCACATCAGCTACCTCCGACAGAATAGGAACTGCGATCTCACCGGTGGCAGATCGGTGACCTTCTGTACCGCCTCGTCCCACCTGCGCTTCAGCGCGGCGATGTGCGGGTGCTTCACCACCTTCTGGTGCGCCTCCCATGCGTATTGCTGCAGCCCAACATGCCATTTTGTTGGCCTTCGGCCACAGGAACGTGTGAAGTCTGGCCTGCATATGCTCTTGCTTGTTCATGCAAGGGTGCGGCACATGCAGTGAGAGTGTGTGGCCTTTTTGCGAGCATGCTTGCGACGGCCATCATTTGAGGCGCATGTGCGCCAGCGGGAGGCGCACTCCCATGCGAGGTGTTGGGTGCGGCTCGACAGCGCACGGCGGATCTACACGGTCCTCACCTTGGTGGCGTCTGAGTAGACCTGCACGGTGGGCCCGGCCGTCGCCCACAGCTTCTCGGCGCCCACGCTGCTGCTGCGGTACAGCTGGCGGCCCGTCTCGCTGGTCGTCTCCCACGCCGCCGTCGCAGCAGGCCGCACACGCTGCAAGGGCGCAATGACTGCATTTTGTAATCAGTCGCTGCCTGCTGTAGTCGCCTTTGCAGCACGAGCGCACCCTGGCGTGACAGCAGCTGCATTGTCAGTGCGCTGTCAAATCGCGCACATCCAGCACAGCATGACCGGCATAAAGCCTGTGCAGGGGGCAGTCGTTCGAGAGTCCCCTGCAGCGCCTGCTGCCTCGTCATGCCATGCCGGCAGCATGCGACACGAGTGAGCACAGGCAAGCGCAGCCAGCAGTCCCGCACCCGCTCGTAGCCGTCGGCCACCCAGTGGGGCACCCACTCGTCGTAGTGCTGCGCCAGCAGGTTGTCCGCCAGCTTCTGGGCGTCGTCCGCCCGCGCCTCGGCCGCCTTCAGGTCCGCCTCCGCCTGCCGGGAGAGGGGAACACAGGCGCTGGGACTGGCGGTCCCTGAGGGTGGCCCCAGTTCTGCAGCAGGCCATTCCTGTGTGTGCACCAGCCTGCTGCAGATGCCGCACAGCTCCACACAGGGCATCAGCACGGCGGCGGCACAGCGTTGCAGGCCAACTGGGCGCGCATCGCGCCGGCAGGCGCCTGCCTCAGCACTGGCAGCAGCTCAGCGCACGACACCGCATGGCAGACATGGATGGTTTGCATGCAGGTGACCTATACAGTGCGGAATGCACTGGCTGTGGGCAGCTGTGCCAATGCGCATGCATCAGGCAGGAGCCCAGTTCGAGGTGTCGATCCACAGCCCGCCGCTCGTGACATCTCAGTTGCCGGCTGTCGTTGTGGAGGGGGCAGGCGCACACGGGCGGGCTTCTGTTAACACAATTGACTTCGATTTTCTAGGTCTATTTCTAATCATTCCCACCTTGGCCAGAGAAGCCTGCGCCTTCGCCAGCTGCGCCTCGGCCGTCGACAGCCGGGGCGCCAGGTCCTTCGCCGCCGCCACCTGCTGCACCAGTGCCTCCCTCTCCGCCTCGGCCGCCTGCATGCCCATACACGTGGTGTGCGTATAAACTTATACAGAAAGAAAGTTGTATGCTGGAAAACAAAAGCATAGAAGACATAGAAACAGTGAAGCTATCGGATCTTTCAGCAGAAAGATCTACACATGAGGAGAAGTTTCCAGCTGTGTGCTTTGAGCACGGGTGGTGCAGAGCTATAGGGCTGATGCTCAGCGCGGGCCATGTGACTGGGGCGACAGCAGAGAGCCGTGCGTGTTCAGGGTCACACTGACACGCGGCGGCGATGTGGCCAGGGGCGCGCGCGTGCGTTGCCACAGCCGACAGCCGTCCCGCCACAACCTCGCCTGCCGCCTGGAGGCTGGGCTCACCTTCTGGGCCTTCTGCGCCGCCGCCGACGCCGCCTGCGCCTCCAGCTTGCCCTGCTGCAGCACGGCGGCCTCCCCCTCGGCGGCAAGCGCCCGCTGCTTCAGCGCCGCCACCTCGCTGCTCGCCGCCTGCGCGCCACCAGATGGACCCCGTCAGGTGCTGTGCTGCCGGCCGCCTCGTGCTGGTGCCGCCGCAGAGCGAGGCAATCCAGTGAGCGTCACCGCCTAGGCCACATGCGGCGCCCACCTCGGCTCTGCTCTTCTCCTGCTCGTACGCCGCCTGCAGCCCCTTGACGCGCTCCTCCGCCTGGTGCACGGCGTCCTTCACGCCGCCCACCTCCTGCAGCGCATCCACCCGGGCACGTCAGCAGCTGCAAGGCAGGCCCTGCGAGCCTAGGCTCGAGGCCTACCATCGACAGCAGCATACTCAGCCTATGTCTCCTCACACGCGGTCAGATGTCTTCGTGAGGTCACGAAACGCAAGCTTCTCGGGCTATCGAAGCTATGCAGAAAATGCACAAGGGTTGATGGCTGACAACAGTCACATCAACAGACCATCGCACTGAAGCGTAGGTGCTGGTCATCGGTGTACGTCAGTCCACCTATGGGTATAAGGTGTTCAACAGACAGAAGTATGTGCTTCAACTCCGGAACGGTTGCTCGGCTGCATCAGTTTACCTGAGCAGCCGCAACACCGGCGTCCGCTGACTGGGCATGCGCAGCTGCAGCGGCAACCGCCAGCAGCACTGCCACGGCGCAGGCTGCGGTGGCTGCGCGCCGACCGGCCATGCCTCGACCCCCGCTGCACACCCTTGATCAACCCCTTGCAGGCCGGCAGGTTTTGCTCACAGCCGCTGCAGCATGCAGCAGATTGCGACTTTGGAGGCCTTCTGTAGCACCAATCCAGGGATCTGAAGAGCAACCGATGATGAGGGACTTGCTGTTGAAGTGAGACAGTAAACGCGGTGGGGGCCGCAGGGGTCTGAACCAAGGTGCGGGGGCCAACCAAGAACCAGGGCGCCCCACGCCACCGGAACATCCAGCGCATTTCACTACAGACATCCATCGACACGCGACGGCATATGAGCATGTTGTAGTGCGGTCCGGCAGAATCGCCAGGGCGCGCTCTTTACCGGCTGGCATCAGCAGGCGTACACATTGATGCGCAAACACAGCAGGCCAGTGTCCAACAAACAGGACCCCACAAGTATGTGTTGCCATATTAGCTTGTGCAGATATCGAGAACATCACGTTCAAATCATGGATTCCACACGCGTGCATACGTGCGTCTGCAACGCTTGATAGCCAGCATCAGCACGATCCAATGTGTTACCGCTACACCCTCGTCTCTCCAAGCGCTCGTATCCATTGCGGAACCCAGCAACCAGGACCCCAGATGTCTGAATGAACAGCAGCAGCTCGGCTCGACGCTGCAGTCTATACGGACCGGGTTGGTATCAGCTGTAGAATCAAGGCTCCGTGTATGGAAGCAGGACACAGACCCGAAACGTCTCTCCGCCGGTGTCGGATCGGCGGTGACGCGACCAGATGTGCAACTCGTGATCATTATCTGTGGTTGAAACCCTTGCAACAGCAGGCGCAGACTCCGACCCCTCAGCTGCTATCTCTCAGTGCAGCCACGGCCTCGAGATGGCTGGCAGCCCTGCCAGCTGCAGCAAGAGGTGTCAGATTACCACCTTCTCACAGGAGACGTGCATCAGCAGTTCGAACGATGCGACGTCTGCTCCGTCGACTTCCTGCAGCGGCCTACCCCACAGCCGTCATAGCAGCTGCTATAATCACGCTGGCGCTGCTTGTGGGCCTCACAGTGCCACGCTCCGTAACCGCCGCAGCCAGAGCAGCGGCATCCGGGCTGCTGTCACAGCGAATGGTCTGCGCCGGGGGCGGCAACGGCACATCAAAAGCAGCCTGTCACGGTGAGCAGCCTGCACGCGACCCGAGGATGTCAAAAATCATCAAAGTCTGTTGCCGCCAGCTAGCGCCTGGTTTGCCAGCCTGTCGGCAGCGCATTGGTTTTACCGCGCATTTGCTTGCACATCAACATCCGCTAAGACGAAGCTGTGGCTCTGATATATGATATATTACGGCTGCTGCCTTCCCATCTTCAGGTGCCAGGATCGCGCCTGCTGCCGGCAGCCACACCAAGGCCCTCACAGCAAAGGCACCGCCGCCGCAGCCGATCCTGGCCCACTCGCCGCACGTCAGCGTGTCTGACGCCGGCTTCCTGCTAGGCGGCCGCCCTTTCCACCCATCCGGCACCAACTGGTGCGCTGACCGCCAGCCCATGCTGATGCACTGTGACCTGCACAAATACACATGCTGGTGCGCATTGGCCTCTGCCACCGATTGTGGCATCAGCAACCGACAGAGCTGCCTACCACCGGTCGTGGTGTCTGCGCATCATTTTCCAGCGTGATGCTGTGTCCTGCTGCTTGCAGGTACGACCTCCTGAAGGCCGAGAACTACAGCCCTGCGGCCATTCGCCGCAGCCTGCGGATGCACTGGGACGCTGGCGTGCGGGTGGGCCTGTGCAAGCACTGCAGGGCTGCTGCCAACTCCTGCCCTGTTGCCAGCAGCAGAGGATGCTTGCCATGCGCGCCGGCTGAGCTGCGAGCGGCATTCGCTGTGCAGGTGCTGAGGGTGTTTGGACACATTAACGGCTTCGGCGGCGGGGATGAGGAGCTTTCATGTTTCCCCTTTCAGCCTGCGCTCGGCGTCTACAACGAGACCAACCTGCAACGCTACGACCTAGTGCTCGATGAGCTGTCCAAGGCAAGGCCTTGCCACCTGGGGTCTCAGCATGTGCACTGACGCAACAGTTTGCAGAGTCTGTGCTGTGCAGCCTGCACATCCGGGTAGACCAACCGCTTAGCATCTGACCGCCTGCTGGGTGTCCCCATAGGTTGGCATCCGCGTGATCCTGACGCTGGCCAACTTCCACCCCAGCCTGGGGTCGATCAAATGGTGCGCCCGCCCTGCACTGCAGCTGCCGTCATCTGCAGCGCTGCCACCTACCCAGCGAAGCTGCAGCTCACACTGTCCGCGTAGCGACGCCTGCTGTGGAAACTCATGGCCTGTGGGTCGCTCACGCGGCTGAAAGGTGCTGCAGGTATGTCAACAGCGTTGCAAACGCCAGCAACAGCACCCTTGCTGCCGTGGACATCATGGCGAACAGCAGTTACAGGTCTGACTCCACAGCGGCTGATGGGGCGACAATGTCGATGTTTGCCAACCGCGACAGCAATACAGCGGCCACAGCGCTGAGCAGAGAGCTGTTCTACACGGAGCCCCGCGTGCGTGCGGCATACAAACTGTGGGTGAGCGCTGGTGTCCCAGTTGACTGTTGCGCACCCACGGGGGTCTGGCTGCCGCAGAGCTGGTGCTGCGGCAGCCAAGCGCCTGTGTCGACCTCGGCCGTGCGCAGCAGGAGACGCATATCCAGAAGCCACGCTCACAGCAACATGTGTTTGCTGTAGGTGCGCGCCATCACGCAGCGAACCAACACCCTGAACGGGCGCAGATACGCAGAGGACCCCACCATCTTTGCCTGGTGACCCTCCTCCACGTCACCTGCCGACTCCGTTCTGGCATCAGCACGTATAGGGTGCTGCAGTGTGCACAGGTCTGAAGCGGTGCGGCAGCAGGCCGGTCCCGGCGGCCGACTGCATTGGCTGGGTCGTTGCCTGTGTTGGCCTGCCTACAGCAGGGACCACCAGTGCCGGCGCCATCAGCGTTGACACGCGTGCCACTCCATTGGGCCCAGATTGCGCCACGCCTGAATGCATCTCATGTCAACGTGTTGCATGGCGCAGGGAGCTGTGCAACGAGTGCCACACCAGCATGGACTACGAGCTGGACCGGAATATCCCGCCCGGCACGCTGCTGCACAATTGGCTGGTGCACATGCAGCATGCCTGTGTGCATGTGCTTGCCCTTTTTTTGTGGCAGTTGACATGCTGTACTCATGATATTGCTGGGGATCGTAGATTGGCAGACAGTGCAACCCCAGCAGCCACCCCGTGATGCAGGTGGAGATGTCCACGTATCTGAAGAGCGACATCCGCGTGCAGCAGCTGGTGGCAAATGGCAACGATGGCTACCGATCCCGTGGCGCATTTGATCCCAACGCCCCAGTGGCAGACGTGAGTAGCCTTTGGTGCATGGCTTCATCCCCCTGCCGTGCGTTCCACCTGGCTTATGCCTTGAGGATCTACCTGCACACCGTCCTGTAGCGAGACTGATGATGGATACCCACCTCTGGCCGCAGCCATTCGAGAACGCCACCATCGGGAGTCACAAAGGCAAGACATGCCGCAAACCATTTATGTGCTGCATATTCCATCACTCATGTCCTGGTGATGCAACGGAATGGTTGCGGCGCAGAAGCACACGCTTGCAGCCGATGTCCTGTGCAGGAGAAGACTTTGCGCGTACGCTCACGATCCCGACGCTGGACTTTGTCACGACGCACATCTATGTGAGGCTCAGACTTGCTGCACATGCATGCATCGGGCTGACACACATGGCGTGAAATAGCAGAGCAGATGCAGATACTAAGCGTACTGCTGTTACATAGCATTCATGGGGTCAGCCCCTCCACTCACGGCCGGCTGATGAATGAGCGGAGCTTGCTCTGGCACTCTGTGCAGCCGGATCATCTGGTTGTGCCACCATACGCCTTCCAGTGGGTCAACGACAACTGGCTGGGTGAGCACGAGTCGAACACTGCGTGTGTCACCAACTGGCACTGCCCAGCCTGTGTGCCGCAATGACAGCGCCACGATTGCTGGCATAACCATTCAGAGGCGGAGGACCCCTTCCAGACCGTCATGCGCAAGATCACCATGCGCATAGCGAATGCTGAGTGACCCATGGCAATTTTTGACATTGGCAGGGGAGCGGCAGGCTTTGGCAACAGCTGCCAAGAAGCCGCTCCTGCTGGAGGTGCTACTGTGTCAAACTTCGTCAAACTGCTAGCGATGCCGTGTTCGACCACCCCCTCCACGCACGGTCCGCTTGCCGGCTGCATGTTGACCGTCACTGATGCTGTGTGCAGGAGGTCGGGTGCTCAAACTCGTACAATGCGTCCCGGGATGCTGTCCTGGGGAGGTGGGGCCACTCTGCATCAACAACAGCCTGGACGCCACCAGTTGCATTGAAGGGTTTTTGAGAAGCTTCGTCATCAGCTCACTCCAGAGCCACAGTTTAGGCGTGTGCCAGGCCAGTGCTTCGCAGTTGAGCTGCAAACTCCCAGTGAAACGCTCTTGGGCCTGGTGTTGCTGCAGCGTGCTTGGCGCTGCACACCACTACGGGGTGGCCGGCACGCTCGTGTGGTCCCTGTACACGCACGCGTGAGTGCTTTCAGCTGCGGGGGGGCCCGCCTGCGGCTGCCACACCACCTGCAACGCCCGACAGCCTTGCACATTGTGGGCCTGGTGGGGCACGCTGGCCTGGGAATGCCAACAACGTGTCTCATTGCAGGCCGCCACAGATCCTGCCAGCTGGCGCGGACCCCCGTGAACCGTTCCAGGACCCGACCTACTACTTCTTCAAGTGCGTGCCGGTTAGCTGGCATCCTGGCGCAGGCAACTGCTTTCAGTCTTGCGTCAGCATGCTGCTGACCACATCAGCTGCTCTATCTGAAGCTTGTCGCGGCAACATGTGGGCTACTGATGTGCTGATCATAGTGCTGTTCTGCCTGCAGCTACTCTCAGCCAGGCAGCGCCATGGCGCATCAGGAGTTTGCGTACCAGCTGTCCAGGGTGCGTCAACCTACTTCACCATCCCTCTGTTGCTACTCTGGAATTGCTTGAAGCTCTGTAGGTTGACCATGTCTAAGCTCTTGCTTGTCCAAGCATGGCTGTGGCTTGCCACAGACTGCGCGCTTCCTGCTTTCCGCCCAGTACTCGGCAGCAGACTTGTGTGCGTCTGGTCTGCGCCGTGCAAGAGTTTGTGAGACATGCTTATGTACCGCCTGCTGTGCTGCAGCCGTTGGCAGCCGGAAACAGCTCCGAAGCACCGCCGCCCTTTGCATACGCGCCCTTCAGGTTTGGCGTCTGCACAGGCCGCTGCAGCGACGTGCCGCCAACCAAGCAGCTCAACTGCGCACAAGAGGCAGGCGCATCGCCTGGGAGTGGCCCGGCATGTGCTCATGCTGGAACCCACACTATGCTCCTCAGATGCGCAGACATCGGTGGACTGCGCAGCGCTCTCACCACAAGCAGCTGCCTTCGTTGTGGTGAAGCGACAAACTGTACGGGGTGAACCAGCTGCATCTGGTTGCTGCAGGCGCAGCGGGGCAGCTGCAGCACAGACGCCCTCATCCGCGGCGACGCCGCACGCCCGGAGGGCTTCTGCCAGATCAGCTGCGGGCGCTGCAGGTGCCTCATGGTGGTGCCGTCCTGTGCAGTGCAATGATCAGCGCGCAGCTCACGGCCCGTGCATGGCCTTCACAATGTTGCGTCGACAATCAGGATGTATAGGTTTAGCAGGGCGAGTTATCAGCCAAATGTTGTCACCCCAACAGCCGTGTCCTGCCTGCCGCAGTTGCCTGATCCTGGACACGCCGATCCCGGGGTGCGACTGCACCGACGGCGCCCCTGACGAGCGGTACACCTGCGCACAGCAGGTGCGGTGCCTGCTTGACACGCTCACGGTGATCTTGGCTTCCTGGTCCCGTCAACGGCATGCAAACTCACCTGACCTTCGGTCGCCACCAAAGCCGATGCCGTGTCTGAGGTTGTGCCCTTGGCAAGTCATGGCTGCGCTTTGTGAAGGATGGTGAGGTGCCCAGAGTTTGCACCTGACAGCCATTAAGACTGTCTGCAACCCAGCTCGTTGACAAGCCCTGAATGAAAGTTGAATGCCTTGGCTACCTGCAGCTGAGCTTCGAGCGGGACGCTGGCGGCCCTGGGTCGAAATGCTGCGCAGGTGCATGCTGCACCTGCTGACTGCCGCACCGCCGCGGCCCTCAACATCCTGCATGGGCTCTTCGTGACGCAGCAAGCATCGTGCATGGTGCATCTTGTGAGCAACCGGCGCATGTTCTTCCAAAAAAGTATGCGCCGGCATGCAGACTTCATGCTGGAGGGCGCCCGAATGCACCCCGGCGGGTACTGCGAGATCACATGCGGCCGCTGCAGGTGTCGCACACTAGGGGTAGTCAAAGAAGTTTCTTTCTTTTCGTTCTTAAGTACCCCTAGCCGCGCCCCGACAGTATGCGCCCTGCCTGCTGCACATCGCTGCTGCTGCCTTCTGTCCAGCGTGCTGCCACATTGTCCCTTTGATAACGGGTGTACAACTTCAGCTGCAGTGAGCACGCAGACGATGCTGGCGTATCTGGGTTGTGGCATCTGTACAATTCTACTGCCCAAACACCTGACAGTCACACAACGAAGCTGCGTAGGTCATTTCCGATAGGTGCCTGTGCTCCTGACGTGCAGCTGCGCACCCGGCGGCGCCGCCATGCAGTGCGTGAACGGCACGCAGTTGCAGCTGCGGCCCAGCGGGAGCTGCGGCGGCGCCCTGCAGCCGCGGGCAGCGGCGGTTGTGCTCGGTGGCCTCTGCGCCGCCGCTGCTGCTGCTCTGCTGTAGTCTCTGCTGAGCAGCTCTGGGGCAGATGGAGTCCCCAGCATGTCGCCATATTGCTCGTGGCTGCCTGCACCTGACGTAAGTCCATGCATGCTGCCGTCGCTTCGCATAATGTGCAGCCAGCTGGCTGCAGCTGTAGATGGACAGCAGCCGGAAAGAGAGCTTCAGTAGTTTCGGACAACAGGTGCTGATGATGTGCCGTGTATGCTTGAGCTCTAGCACAGCCACATAGGGGCTCGCCAGACATGCTCGTGGTTCGTGTAGATTCGCAAAGCACTGTTGTGTACCATAAAGCATTGCTGCCGGCTGGCTTCTGGGGCACGAGTGGTGCCTTGCATTGCGGGTTTAGTTGACACGAGGTCAGGTTGTGTGTCCAGACCCTCACCTGAAAAGCACTGTTCCAGCAGCAGAATTTGTGTTGTAAGCTGCTATGAAGCAGTCTGGAGATCTGGCGCTCTGCCATCTACAACCGTAGCCGAAAAGCCAGGCTCAGCCTCAGTCATGGGCTATATGCTACGTCCCTGTGGCTGACGTGGCGGTGACCTGCAGCCTGGGCTTGAGCGTCAGCATCGCCGCGGGCACCGCCGCCAGCCCGATCAGGCCTCTGCTGCTTCCCGCCACCGGCAGCGTCTCTGCCACCACCGCCCAGTCGGGCCGCTGCAGGTTCACCTTGGCTTCCAGTCCCGCTGCTTCCGCAGCCGCCGCCGCCGCCGCCGCCATGACGCGGATCGCATCCTGCCGCCCCAGCTCCTCTCCTCCATCGGCCGCGGGCTGCGAGTCTGCTGCAGGGTCGGTTTTGCAGGCGCTGCCGCCGACCCCGCCCCTGGCTCCCGCCGCCTCGGCAGGCTGCTGGTGCAGCGCCCCTGGTTGCATCGCACCCGGCTGCACCGGCGGAGCCGCTGCCGCTGCCGAGGCCGCTGCGCCGGCCGCAACGGCCCCCTGGGCGGCACCGGCGTCGGTGCCGGCTGCTGCAGGGCAGGCGTCTCCCGTGCCGTGCCGGTGCTTGTACGCCACTGGAGGAGACGGCAGGCCACCAGTCAGCCAGCGGGTCGCATCTGACGCAGCAGACGGGTCCAGGTGATGCTCTGGTGCGCCACAGGGTGGGCGGGCATGCTGCCGGGCCCATACTCACCAGCGTAGCTGCAGGGGCGCGGCAGCTGTGCCGCGGCCGCGCCGCGCAGGAAGGCCGCCGCGGCGGACTGCGCTGCGGTCGCCAGCGCAGCTCCCTCCAGCGGCGCGATGACTTCCACCGGCACGACGCGCCTGCAGTGCCTGTATGTGATGAACAGGCGTCAAGCATGTGTCCCTCTACGGCAGCAGGCACATCGCACCTTCACCTGGGTTGCGGGGCAGATTCAGCGGGACAGAAAGCCAGCAGGAAACAAAGCGCAGAGGCAGCTCACTCCAGGGGGTCCCGCCTGCCGCCTGCGATGTCGGCCAGCAGCGCGCCGACCGCTGCCGTCGCCGCGCCTGCCGCCAGATCTGCAGGAGCAGCTGGCTCATTGTGCGCCGCCAAGCATTCGGCATCGGCCCCAACTTGCGACGCACTTCACGTGTGTGGCGGGCATGGCCCTGTGCAGCAGCTGATTGGGATGCCACAGGCAGCAGGAGAGCCGCCGCAAACCGCTGCGCGGCAAGGCTGGGGCCCCGACGGCAGCCGCACCCGGCGCCTGCAGCAGCATCAGGCCGCTCACGCCCAGCTTCACGACCGCGAGCGCCGCGCCGCCTCCGCCGCCGCCGCCGCCGGCCTCCCGGCCTGCAGCCGCCGGCCGCGCTTCCCCGGCGTCGCGGCCAGCAGGCCCCGCCGCCGGGGCCCCGCGGCTGCTGCTGGCGGCAAACCCCGCCGCTTCCTGCTGCTCGCCGGCGGCGCTGCTCGCCGCACCGCAGCCAGCCCCGACGTCCGCAGCAGCCCCGCCTGTGCCCAGCGCCGGCGCCCCAGAGACCCCGCCGCCAGAACGCAGACCGCCCTGCGGCGGCCGCAGGGCTGCCTGCGGCGCAGTCCTGCGGGCGCTGCCGGCTGGCGCGTCCGCAGCGCCCTGCTGGCTGCTGGGCTCCGGGTGCAGGTTCTGGGCCCGGCCGCTGCCGCGGTCGGGCCCCAGGTAGTGCCGCAGCACTGCCGCCGCCTCCTGCGCGGCGCTCTTCTCCCTGCAGGCGGCCAGGGACAGCCGTCCCACACATGCAAGCCCTGTCCCCCAGAGGCCAAGCCCACAAGGCCTGAAAGCTGCTCCCTGAACTCCACCTGTACAGGGGCAACGCAGCCGCATCCTGCGTGAGCCTCTCTCAGCCCTCACGCCCGGGCGGCGGCAAGCTCAGCGGGCGTCGCTGACCTGCGGAAGGCGCAGGAGACGAGGAAGGCGGGCCCACGCACGTCGCGGGCCGCGGCGTAGTCGTAGCGCCCGACGCCGCGGCTGCCGACCTCGGCGCCACCTGCTGTCAGGGACCGGCAGCGTGTCAGTCACGCGGCAGCCCAGGCGGAAGGGCAGCCCAGCTGATGTCACAACACAGTCTGCCTTTTGAAAGTCGTCGACAACTTCAAATGCGCCATCAGGCTCTTCTGAAAGTGTCGTGCATCTGCAGGCGGAAGCCGCACAGTGCACCGGAGTCCGCAGGCCATGGATCTGGCCCCGTGTCCGAGGGGCAGCGGCAGCGGCAGGTGCCGCCCAGGTCCCCGCCACGATGCCGTGACCAGTCACCAGGCTGGCTCGTGCGCCTGAGCATCACCTGCATGCCGGCGCCGCTTGGCGGGCGGATCCGCCGGCCGGTCTGGCGCCGGGCGCGCCATCTCCGCCTCCGCCGCCCGGCGCAGCGCGTCCATGACGGGCGTGGCTCCTTGTCGAACAGTTAAGCAGCCTGGTGGTCAGCAGCTGCACGGCTGACGTCTCGGGCCGTGACGCCGCAGCGGCAAAGCGGCCGCGAATGCAGGGAGCCTGCGGCCGTGCTGCCCTCCTGATGAACGACGTTGCAGCAGCCAGCAGCTTGTGGGAAAGGCTGTGGCTGTTGCGCGGGATGTTGCTTTCCGCGGTAACAGGGGTCAGCACGACGCTGTGAGGCGCGGTTGCTGCTGCCACTGCGCGGCCGCCTTCTGGACTGGAGTCGTCCTGCTTGAGCAATGGCTGCGTCACCTGTCCAGCGCACGCTGTACTACTCAGCTCGCTGGCACTCGTGTTATCAGTCGTGAATGTCCACCAGCATCACCTCAGCTTGTGGCATGCAGCGCACGCTCCCTTCGCCCGGGTGATGCAGGGTGGGCTGCCATGTTTTCGGATCTACAGCCCCATTGCAATGTCGTCGTCTATCCGCGATGGGCCCTGTCAGTCTCAACCGGTATCATTAACATGAAGTCGACTGCAACGTGGCTCCTCAGCTTGTACACGAGGCGACCAGATACACCACTGCAGTCAACTATATGCCAATTTGCGATGGTGCAAGTTTGCAACACACAAAGGCAACGTTCATGATGCACAGCAACTCAAAGGCCATGTATTGCTGCGGCCTGCTGCCGCCAGTCTTCAAAACTTGGTGACACTGCTGAGGTTGCTTTCACAGTAGTTGCAGCCTGTCTCACGCACAATATCCTCAAAGTTGCAGTCTCCAAAGCGTGCTCTTCCTGTACATCTGCTGACATGCCGCCGGCCGCCTCACGCATACACCTCCGCGACGCAGTTCCTGCAGCCAGGGTGTGGACGTTGTTCTGTCACCGCCGCACTGCAAGTCCAGCGTCGCACGGCACGTGGCCAACAAGCACTCCTCCAGCGTTGCATGCTGGTCTGGGTGATGGATGCTGGCGCGCGCACCAGAGGGCGGTGATGTCGGTGTGCTCTGGCATCGCCTTCAGGATGGCCCAGGCCCCCTGCACCGGGTTGAACACCTGCGTGCAGGGGCTGTGCCTGAAACGCATCACAATGTGGCCATCGGCTGCGCATGCACCAGCTGCGCATGCATGTAAGCATCCCTCAAATGTGCAGCTTGGGCTCTGCAGCGTTGCCGGCAGCGCCCTCCTGCACGCTGCCAGTGGCCCCATGGTCGCTGTGCCACGATGCAGGCCGGTAAAAATTCAATATTACTATTTTATAAAAGGGATATTTATGGCAACAGCAACTACTTCCAAAATCCCCACCTGCTTGAAGCAGATGAACTGCTCCTCGCTGCACAGCCGCTGCTCCTCTGCCAGGTTCTCCCGCAGCTCTTCCAACGTCTGCAGATGCAACCCAAGTGTTCCTGCCATACCCGCTTATCGACACACTGTGCCATCTTGACAACGATGCAGTTGCAGTGTCGACTGTGAACGAGGCTGCTGCCGGCCTGTGCCTGACTCTCTGGTGCTTCCCACCACGCAATGCAGTGTGCAGACAAGAAGACAGGGTGCACAAGCAGCATGATCTACAAACGAGTGTGCAGAGCTCACATCAGCCAGCATGAAGCCAGGCCTAAGCTAGAGTGCTGCCAGCAGCGGGGGTTTCGCACCTCCCGCAGCACGTCGGCGTACTCTGGCTGCTCGGGTGGCGGCGGCTGCAGCAGGCTGAACAGCCGCTCGTTGAGCTGCTGCCGCTCCGCGTACACCCTGCACTAGATGGCTGCAGCTGATCCAAGCACAGGGTTCTGTTTGATATTGCAATTCTGACCCTGCTACCACAGCTCAGACACAAGCTGCATGACGCTGCCCCAGCACACCGCTTGCCGCTGAGGTGGCATGGCTGGCAGGTGCCAAAGCAGCAGGATGGCACCCCATGAGCCAGGAGGGATTTTCCAGGTGGCTCACTTGTCGAACTTCTGGTGCAGGTAGGTGCGCGCCGACAGCAGCGTCGCGCGCTGCTCCTTCGTCAAGTTCAGCGTCCGGGCGATCTGCACAAACACCTCCGTCTCGTTCCACCGGCTGCAGTTGCGCTGCGTCCTGCAGCCGGCAGCGCCACTGCCCTCAACACTGACGCCAACGAAAGCCGTGATGTCACGCACACGCCGTGCTGCTGCCGGCGGCACACAACGCTGCTGCTCTGATGCTCCAACGCCACAGGCGGTGCCCATGCGTGCTACGTTGTGACAAAGGGAGACGGCGAATGCTGCCTGGAACGCAGATGGCACAGGGTGGGACCAACCGCAAATCCCTCACCACTCGGGGGTGCGCCCTATCAGGTCGCGCGGGTCCAGGCCCCACCGCCGCGCGAACACCTGCGCCCCCCACACCACCTCCTCCACGCACTCCTCCAGCTCCGCCATCACCCGCTGCACGCCACCACATTTCGATATTGGAATACATACGCTGCAGATATCAACGCCTCCTCCATGCACTCCTGCAGCTCCGCCATCGCCCGCTGCAGCGATACGGGCAGCGGCTCACCCAGCTGCCAGCAGGCAACAACGACACAGCACGCTGCACCAGGCTGACTGCCAGCCACTGCAGCATTCTGGGTGCCGCTAATTTTCACGTTCTGCAGCATGGTACAAGCTGGCATGGTGCTTGGCACCGCCTCAGCCAGCTGCAGGGGGCTTTTATTGGTCACTCTGCTGCATCCGAGATGTAACCGGAAGAAAGCTGTGTCGTGCTGAACGGAGTCAGCTGCCTCACGTTGAAGACGGCGGCGAAGGAGAGCGGCAGCGCGTGCGCCATGCCGCACGCCGACAGCACCTCGAAGATGCGCTCGGCTGTGAGGTCTACCGTCTCCTGCGGGGGCAACACCATGACATATGCTCACTCCGTTGGCTCGATTGCGGGGTATTTCGACAACAGGAGTAGCTGAGAGGGCACTCGGGTCATGGCATGGCCCTTGCCAGCTTGCACAGAAGCGTCGGAGGCAAGTGCAGCAGGACCAGGGACATGGAAAAGACCATCAAGGACCCCTCACCTCCTTGAAGTCGCAGGCGTCCTCGAAGCCGGCGGGCTCGATGCGCATGTTGTCGGCCGCCGCGCCGTTGGCGTCGGCGCGCAGCCGCCGCCGCAGCTCGTCGTCCGCCGCCCGGCCCCGGTCCTTCAGGTCCTGCAGGTGAGAGCTTAGGGTTTAGGCTCTGAGGCCCCAAGCTGTGCGTGGCCGCCCGCCCCAAGCGTCATCAGCCTGAGACACACATCTTGGCTTTGTGAAACGAGGTTGAAAATAAGTCGGCAAGCCGGTCACATGGTAGTGACCATGCATCCTGCCAGACCCAGCTCAGCTCCTGACGCCTGTGCAACATCCTGAGGACCTGCCACGTCACAGGGTACGATTGCTGGCACCTAGACCCAGGGCGTCCACCTCCATTGATGTTCTTGAAGCCGGTATCACCAAACCCTCGAGGCTGCTCCATACACCCTTGATGCGTCCATGTTGCTCCTCCATGATGTCCGTGAAGGCGGTGCTGCCGACACTCCAGACCCTGACCCCCCAGACCCTAAACCTGAATGCGCCCACCTCCATGATGTCCTTGAAGGCGGTGTTGACGGGGGTGGGCCCCTCGTCCACGGGCGCGTGCCGGGCGGACGTGGGGATGCGGGGCGTCTCGCCGCCGTGCGCCGCCGCCTCCATCTGCTCCTGCGCCGCCCGCTTGCGGCTCCTGGGAAGGCATTGTAGCGTGTAAGCTTTACTGTCCAGTAGTTTCCCGGCGACCGCTAAGCCGCCGCCTCCATCTGCTCCGGCGCCGCCCGCTTGCGGCTCCTAAAGTCAGAACACGTGGGTTTCACGGCCTACTTCCATCTGTGTCGCTGACGCCGCAGCCGCCGCCTCCATCCGGCCGCTGCACCAGCTGCGCACAGCTCCAGCAGACGGCTGTGTGTGGGGACCACACAACCTGCTGCCTATCATGCTGTTGCCTGCAGCCTGCGCAGCAGCCAGCCGCCGCTTGTCGTCCGGCACTCCAGCTGCCGTGGGCCGCCAGCTGCAGGTGCCTCTGCTCGCCACGCCGCCACATTCATGCCACGGCCCCTGCTCACCTGGACTTTGTGAGGAAGCCGAACCCCCTGGGGCTCTCCGGCAGCAGGTTGCGCGGCGACACGCCCTTGAAGGAGCGCTTTTTGAACAGCGCCTTGAAGCGCGCTGTCCGCGTGCGCGGCGTGAGTTTGGCCGGCTGCAGCGGCTCCTCGCCTGCAGGTTGCCAACATCCGACATTTGCCACGCCTGCAGATGGCTCATCTTTTCCTCACATTCCTCCCGCTGCCCTGGTCGATGGCATGAGGCGCTCGGCCCGTGTGCATCATCATTGACTTGCCCCTACACCTCAGCGTCGCTGCACGCTGCAGCAGCGGATATGTTTGTCAGCAAGCTGCGCACGATGCTATGATGACGCAGTCTGAGGCGAAGGGGTGGCACTAGACCCACTGTGCACACTGCGTGAGCCCTCAGGATGCACTCACGCAGCCTCACCGTGCTGCGCTGCTGCAAAGGCTGCCGTCGCCCTGGCCTCGGGTGACATCGGCAGCCCGTCCTCGCCGTCGCGGTTCCCGGCCTCCCCGTCGCTGGAGTCCCCCTCGTCGTACAGGTCGTACAGCGGGTGCGCCAGCACCGGGTTGGCCGCCGAGTACAGCCGCCGCACGTAGGCCGGGAAGACCACAGAGCTCAGCACCCACTCCTGGAAGCGCCCCGCCTCCGTGTCGTACAGCTGCGGGCAGAACAAAGCGGCCCTGTTTAGTGAGCTGCTGGTGTGTGCAGCCTTCTTTGCAGGGGGTCCCTGGCGGGATGGTGCTTGGAGGGCTCTCAGAGGGTTGCCGCAGGACATGCCTGCAGCCCCCCCACGCATGCTTGTTCAAGTGCTGCCTCCTGACCTCAGCGCACGCCAGTGCATGCAACCCCCCTGCCGGCCCCAGCACCCCGCCCCCGTTGCTGCGACGGGGAAAGCGCCCACCACGTCCAGCATGTTGAGGTTGCGGGTGGGGGCGCTGCGCGGGGTGCGCGCCTCGGCCCACTCGCGCGACGCCAGCCGCCGCGCCGCCGCCGTGGCCGCCCGGTGCGCCTCCTCCTCCGCCGCCCGCGCCGCCTCGGTGCCCTCCTCCTTCGGCAGCGACGTCCTGCGGGTGAGATGCAGTGACGTGGAATACAGGGGGATGCCACCCCCCCTCCTTCGGCAGCGACGTCCTGCGGGTGAGGTGCACTGACGTGAAAACAGGGGGATGCCACCCCCCCTCCTTCGGCAGCGAGGTCCTGCGCAGGGGCGTGTTCAGATGGCGTGGCCGGCGCCGCAAGGTACAGCATCCATGCAGCGGATCAGCTGCAGCCATTGCTGCCCATTCTGCGGGCTCAGCAGCACCTCCGGGGGGCTCAGGGCGATGCCGCATGCATACTGCCTGGAACCAGGTAGTGGCCACGTTTGCCACACACACATTCGACAATAGGCCGGTGATCGTCTCACGGCCAGGCTGCTGTTGCAGCATTCGACTGGCTGCTGCAACGCCGCTCACTTGATCGGCTGCAGGCCCGCTAGCGTCAGCCGCGGCACGCCGTCCGCCTCCGCCACCCCCATCGCGGCCTCCCGATCCGCTGCAGACGACAGCACCGCACATCACGTGGCGCATGCAGGCAGACTACAATGCAGTGTGTGGCCATCAGCTGGGCATACTGGTGCATCACTGCATCAACACACTGCAGAGCATCATCACTGATTCTGCTCTGGGACTTCCTTGCACCAGCCGATGACCGGCGGCACCTGTGATCGGCTCCAGCGTGGAGACGGTGCGGTCCATTGTGGACACTGAGGCTGCATCGAAGCCCGGATCCAGGTCGTACCCCGTCTCATCGTCGCTCAGCGCGCCGCTGCTGGCCGAGTAGCCGCTGTGGACCGACATGGCTGCGAGCTGAGCTGCCGCGCCGCGGGTCAAGCAGATTCAAACGTAGGTGCAGCGGCTGTTGGCTGCTGCGACAGCTTTTTGTACTAACGAAGCCTATCTTGCCACGTGATCACGTAGAACTCAGCTCACAAGACGATTGCCGGATCGCAATGGCAGCGGATCTCAATTCAGTTCAAAGTGCTTGCTGAACGCTTTGAAACACGGCTTGCGCAGATCATCACATGTATCAAGGCCGAATCACGGATGCAATTCAACGCATATAATTCAACAGCCGCAAGCGCGCCAAATGCAGCGATCTTAGCATGGGATAACCCGGCGGCCACAGGGCGGGGTCCAGATGCACTCACAGTTGGCATGTTGCTCACCAGTTCCGAGTTGGAGCCTCCATGCTTTCGTCAGGCGTCACTGGCTAGCTACCACAACATATAAACCTTGAGACGCCTATCTGGCTAGCAAACCACCAAGTGCACGAGCACAAAACAAGCCGACCCCGCAAAGCCGAGCACAGTCACGGCATCATGAAAGCAAAGACGCAGTCTGTACCGCAAGGCATTTCGGTCATCTGAGTGCAATCAAAGCGAGAGCTACGTGCAAGTCATTGCAGTTCATGAAAACAAGTTCTCGCAGCTCTTGGCCCATGTCAGTTCGCCATACACCCAATCGGTCAACCCATACCTGAAAGGCTGCGCATGCCCCATGTGCTGCAGTGAATGTCTGCCGCCCTACTAGCCTGTTGAAAGCTCTTGACAATTTTGGCCAACTCGATGCTGCACGAGCAGCACGTCATAGCTGCCAGTGCACACTGTGTCATGACCACTGATGTGCATGCTGACCATACTGCGCAGCATCATGTAGGTGTATGTGCTACCGGAACTGGAGTGTGAGCGTGGGACGCTGTGCTGCATTTGCAGCCTCGGACGAGCGGAAGGCTGCGCGTGAGTTGACGAGGCTGTCGGCAGGGATGTCGCCATATGCAGCGTGCCGGTAGGGCCTGCGAACATGAACAAGCATCGGTCCAGTTCATAGCATAGGTAGCATCCGCCACGCCGTACTCTTGCTGTCGACATGTGTGGTGTCATGCAGCTTGGAGCCGGCATGCATCTGGCAGCATGCAGACCCCCCTTTTCAGCAGCAATTGCTGTGCACATGCACTGTGTCAGCTGTATGCGTGGCTCCGGATTCACATCATGCGTGGCAGCTGGGGACCGACCTGTAGATGAGCAGCGTGCGGCTGCCGCCGCCTCCGCCGGTCTTGATGAAGTCCGTGATGTCAACCTTCCGGGCCGCCTGTGTGCTCGCGTCTGCCGGCACTGTCGTGATGTGTCCGGCCACCTGTATGCAGATTGCAGCAACGTGGTATTCTGCCACTGGTCAAGTCGCATGGTGGTGCTGATGCAGCAGTTCATGGGCCGCCTGCACTAGGGGACCTCTCCTCTCCAGCCAGCAATATTCACGCTGCTGGTGGCAAACTCAGCGTCTGGTAGTGCCTGGTCAGGCTGCAGGACGTGCCGCTATCGCCATGTGAACTCCACCGCTGATGTTACCTGCGGCTGCGGGCTGGTGCCCAGCCAGCTGACGAAGTTTTCGCCGATGGTGTTGATGATGGTGCCCCTTGGCAGCGGCGCCAGGTTGGGCATGTCCGACCAGGCGGTGTCGTCCTGCTGCCAGGCACTCCTGCAGTTGAGCCCAGATGCATGATTGGAACGGAACTCACAGCATCAAGCTTCTGCTTTGCGCTGGCCCTGCCAGGGCTGTGCTGTAATACCCTCCTGCAGATGCTGTGCAGCTGCAGCAGGATCAGCACAGCTTAGCTACCCATTGAAGTTCCATCCTTACAACAACCGACCAGCACTGTTACAGGTGCGTCACATACTCACCGCCAGCCGTTGATGCCCAGAATGGTGAAGATGTTAGCACCCGAACCCGATGCTGCCACCGTCAGCGAAAGGGTGGCGGACAGGATCCTGCAGCGAAGCATGGGTGCCGTTCACATGCCACAAATTGAGGTGCAAGTGGAAAAGTGAGCTGTGCTTGCAGGAAGACTATGTAGAAGGCTTGTTGGCGCCCGTTGGGGCATGTCGATCAGCAGCGAGGTGTTGTCGGCGGCACACATATCCACTCGGCAGGGGCATGACTGCATACAACCGCACCTGGCAGGGTCGATGCCCAAGTCGAAGCGCAGCAGCGCCACGGACGTCAGGTCGTGGTTGGCGTCGGCCGCCGTGCTGACCGCCAGGAACGACTCCGCTCCTGACAGCGAGGTGCCCTGCACAGGTGGGCTGGCAGAGGGTTCGGGTTGGGGTTGATGACATGCACACAGAGGCGTGGACCGCAGCACTAAAATGATTCTTATCACCCTGCACACAGCTTGGCAGTGACCACTTGAGCAACAGCAAGCAGGAGAGCCCAGACACTGGGCGTGTATGTGCGCCGGCTTCCAGCATGCGCTCTTGCGCAGAAGCCCTTCTGCAAGTGTACCTGTCTGTTGCCGGCATACAGGGTGGTGTCCGCCGCCGCCTGCCGCACCGCCGTGCCGATGAACTTGGGCCCCTTGGGCACGCTGAACATCACCAGCGACTGCCCCGGCTGCGAGTAGCCCCAGTAGCCGCCTGGAAAGGGGATCAGCGGCCGCAGCTCCCCGCGTCGAGTCTGCACGAGCACAGCATCCGGTCTGCATCTTTAAGAAATGTTCAGCAGTGGAAATCAGTATGCAGTGGTGCAACTCAGCCAGCATGTTAGGGCAGCCGCTGGCCGGCAGGGTTTCCAATAGATCTAGTCAACAAAGAAAGGGGCAGCCACAAGGTGCAGGTGCGTCCGGAGGCGGCTGGCCGTCGGGTGGCATCCGTGTGGTGTCGCCATCCACGGGCACTGAGGGTCCGCCGCCCGGACGTGCCTTTTTTCGCATACCAACCATGGGCAGAAGGCAGGAGGGCACTCACCGCCGACACCTCCTCTGCCGTTATGAGCGCCCCCGGCGCGACGCCCCACGCATTGAAGTTGATGTTAAGCGCCACCGCGCCGGGCGTCTCCACCACGGAGAACAGTCTCCAGTACGCGCCGCAGTCCACCGCCAGCAGCGTGTGCGCGGGGCTCTGGGGCGTCACCGCCAGCGTCATGCTGCAGGGTGGGTCGTGCATGAGCGTCACGAAATGGACATATCAGCATGGTTGGACGGCGCAGCAGCCTGCAAGCTTGACAGACACCAGGTAGCAAAGGGAGCCCGGTGCAGTGTCGAGTACATGGTTGAGCTTGCCACAGCTGGCCATGCAACTGCTGCATTGACTGCCGAGTAGCTTGATAGAAGGCGGGTCAGCTTCGTGCAACTGCGCACTGCTGATGATCATGTGCACGCAGCAAAACGCAGCCATATGCAAGGGGCATGGCCAGGCGCACATGGGGCGGCCCACGGCGTAGGTGAACAGCAGGCGGTTGGCCTCGGCGGCGAGGGTGGTGTCCCCCACCCTGTAGGGCGCCGCTGTCTCCGTCCAATGCAGCAGGTTCTGCGATCAGGAATCGAGGGGTCGGGCGGACATGGAGGTGCTGACAGCTTGCGAGCTTTGTGACAGGCTCGGCGCGCATTTGCATCGAGCTCATCGTGTGTGTGAGCTGTCGAATGTGTGTTATTGTGAACAACAGAGACGGACAGTGACCTACACAAACCCACATGCAAGGCAGCAGGCACCTTCTTGATGCGGCTCTTGGGCGCTTTGGTCGCCTCGCTGTTGGTGCCAAAGGTGAAGGCGTACGTCCCGCAGGTCACCTGCACAGCAGCGCGGAGCTTGACAATCCCTTGATAAACCCGCCCCTGTGATGTTGTACACCACCCAGGAATGCTGCGCCTCAATGAAGGACACGGGCTGGCACGCCGGTGGCACGTGCACAGGCCGCACAGCAGCCGCTGCGCTGCCGGCACGTGGCCAAGCTGCAGTCACCTGGAGGTTGACGGCTGTGATGGCGGCCCAACGGGCGGCCCACTCCGGGGTGTCCGCCGTGTTGGCGCCGCCCAGCTTGTCGAAGTCCCTGCAACGCAAGTGCCCAGCGGTGTGGAACAGATGCATAATGAGTTCAAAACCGCTGGTGATTAACAGCATGTCATCTGGCCTGCTACCGTCAAACGACAGATGCCCAACATAGCGACCTAGCACCACAGACAGGTTTCGGCCTGATTGCAGAGATTTGCTCAGGCTTGGACCGCATGGCAAATTTCCATGAGGGGGTGCTCCACATCTGGAGCTGAGGCCGCGCAGGCAATGGCGGGGGATACAGCGCAGCCCACCTCGCGGAGAAGGCAGAGTACTCGCCGACTGACACCGGCACGGCTGCGCCGGTGTCTCGCAGCAGCCCCGCCAGCGTGCTGGTGGCGACGGACATCCCCCGCTGCCCATCCACATTGTACATGTTGTAGGCGAACACATCGAACAGCCGGGGCCCCTTTGCCGTGACCCTGTGCAAGGATGCTACTGTCAGGTTGCCGTCTGGGCAGGGGTGACCGAACAGTCACAATGATGAGTTGTGCTACTGGCAGCCGACAGGGTGTGCAGGTACGGAGCTCTGGCTGCAAATCAACGAACTGCTGCCACTGGCAGGGTGTGTAGCGGTGACAGCGCTCACCGTTTGCCGTTGCTGATATTTGGGAATCGCATGTACGCGTTCTGGCCGGTGAGCTGGGACAGGCTCTTGGAGAGGTAGCCATACTGCGCAGGGTGGGAGCGAGGGGTTCACACCATGCTGTGCATCGCTGGCGGTGCAGGACCAGCAGCGCATCTGGTGTCGCACCGCAGGCAGCTGCGGGCTGTATCACACACCGACTCATCAGGCTGTGCACCAGGCACG
This sequence comes from Diplosphaera chodatii, assembly GCA_032358165.1. NCBI lineage: Eukaryota > Viridiplantae > Chlorophyta > Trebouxiophyceae > Prasiolales > Stichococcaceae > Diplosphaera > Diplosphaera chodatii. The sequence goes on from JAALGY010000038.1 coordinate 152,498, forward strand.
CTGGGGTCAGGTGTAGCAATGAAGATGCCAGCACCTTTGCAAAGGGGCCGGCCTTGATGAGCACGCTGCGGCCCTGGTCCTGGAAGGCAGCCCGCGCGGCCGCCGACCGAATCGCCAGCTGGTCCAGCCTGGGCAGCAGGAAGCACAGGGGTCCTGCAGCAGTGCCCCCACCGCAGCTGCCCTGCGGGCTGCCGGCTGCGCGGCATCTGCAGGGCTCCGCGGCAGCATGCAGCAGCAGCCATGCGGAGGGGTGCAACCGGTGCCATGTCAGGGAAAAGCCACTGCCGCCCCCTGCTCAGCAGACTTGAAGTCTTACCACTCTCCGGCTGTGAAGGCGCACGCTGGCGTTGAGTTGTCGATCAGCAGGTCCGGTTCGTTCATCGTCTGCGCACGCGCATGCCCGTCAACTTTTGTGTTGCACAGGACTACAGTGGCTGTCTGCAGACAAGATGCGCAGGGCACTGCGCTGATGCTGGTGCAACTCCATGCGTTCTAGTCCAGTTGAGAACCTTGCGGCTGCCAATTGCGACGGCACGTACCTCAATGGCAGCTACCCCATTCACCGCCAGGAAGCGCGATATGACGTAGGTCACCCGATACACCTCCCACCGCTCCTGGGTGGGCCAGGAGTAAACAGCTGAGATCCCGAATCGCCAGACCACGTCTTCAGCATGCTGTTTTCGCCCAGAACAGCGTGCATCAGCTGCTGCTTGCAGCCTCTGCTGAGGTGCTGGCTTGCCAGAACCTAGACCCACCTGCCAGTAGGCCGCGATCTTCCAGTTGGGCTGCGTGATGTCCAGACCGCCACAGGAGCCGATCGGCAGAATGAACTCGATGCCATAGCCCGCTGCCCGAAGCGCCTGCAACATCACACCATGCAAGCTTGTGGAATGGTGTAATTGTTGTCCAGCACCAGCAGTACTGCTGCTGCAGGGTGGCTACTCATGCCACTCATGCCTTCCAGCAGAGCTGCAGAGGGTTGCGGAGTGGATGCCGACAGAGTCCAGAGACCGCAGCCGTGCCAAAGAGGGGAGTCTACCGCTGCAGCTGCTGCCCCAATGCCGCTGCCAGCTCACCTGCAGGTCCTGCGCAAATGTCGCCATCCCCGAGCCAGCCGTCCTGATGTTGTTGATGATCGCAACCCACTTGTTAGGCATCGCCCAACCTGTGTTGGCTGGGTCCCGCCTGCGCACATGGGATGGCCACCCTCAGCATCTGAAGATGATACTGAAGCAGATACTGGTGTACTGAGCACAGGCTGCGTAGGAGGATTGCCCGCAGCAAAAGGCCAGGGCGTGGCTAAGCAATTATTCAAGACTCCGCAGCCTGAGCGGGCCGTGCATGGCAGCTGTGAAGGACACCATTCGGCCAGACTGCAGTTTGGCAGTGCTGCTGGTGCATGTGAACCTCGTTCACCCCTTCCTGACATCCACCTTGGTCCAAAGCTTTTCGGCCAAACGGACATGGCTACCAGACACATTCTGACAGCGCCACACCCACCCTGCAGGGGAGCGCAGCTGCCCGACGGCCGCGCGCCACGCCGCCTCGGTGTTCACCCGCGCCCCGCCGAGGCTGTAGCCCCACGTGTCATTCTGCACCTTGCGGTAGGAGGCAACCGTGTTGGAGAACATCCGCAGGTGGTTCACCCCCAGCCGCCTGCATTCAGAAACACAGGATGTGACGACCGTCGGTTGGGCGCCATCCCACTGCGAGACCTGCTACCGTGAACCCAGGTGTGCAGGGAGATTTCTGGCCGAGATTTGTCGTCAGCCCGCAGCCCGCCTGACAGAGCAGCACAGCATCTGTGGGCAGGTGCTCCGACCCAGTCGGCCTCGCCGCAGCAGGCGTGTCGGCGACTGCTGCTGACTCCACATGCTCACGGCTGCAAACTGGTGGCTCACTGGTAGTAGCGCAGCGCGTTGGTGCTGCGGTAGCGGCCGCCGACCGTGACGCCTGCAACCGCTGCAGTGGAGCGGCCCGCGCGCCCCGACGCCTGCGCCCCCACGGCTTTGACCTACAGTGGTCAGCGCAGGCCTCAGCCGGTGCAGGGCTCGGTACGGGCACACCCCAGCGAGTGCAGGGTGCAGCAAAGCCGGGGTCGTGCTTCTGCTCTGGCAGCTGGCAACCGGCCTGCGCTGTGGCTTCCTTGGCAAGGCTGGCACGCTTCAGTGTGCTGCGGCGGGCAACAGCAGGGCATGCGTATCCCAAGGGTTGTGGATCAGGAGCAAAGTTGCAGGGCGGCCGCTCACCACGACGCGAGCGCCGGGGATCTGCGGCGGCGGCGGCGGCGGTCGGGGCGGCGGAGGCGACCGCCGTGTGGGTTTTGGGGTCGGCCGCCGTGTCGGCTTCGGCGTGGGGCGCCGCGTCGGCTTTCGTGTTGGCCGCCTGGTGGGCTTGGGCGTCAGCTTCCGCGTCGGCTTCGGCTTCGGCTGAGTCTGTGCTTTTCTGGGCGTTGGGCGCGGTGTGGGCCGCTTTGCAGTCGGCCGCTTTGCTGTGGGAAGCTTCCTGGTTGGCGCCTTGCGAGTCGGCGCCGATGCTGCTGTGAGCTGCCTGCCCCGGTGCTGCGACCACAGGCCGCCCGCTGCGGCTGCCGCACCATCGCTGGAAATTGCGCTGAAGCCTGGCAAACAAGGACGGCCTCATGGGCAATGGCCCTCACACAACACGTTGCGACAAGCGTCTGGAGCCACAGAGTCAAACGCAGTGTGGTGGCTGTGCAGCCAAGGGGTGTGTACCGGGTGCAGCACAGCCATGTGCACCATAGGTCACCTGTCTGCATGTTATACAACATGACCGAGGAGGCGTTGCGCCGGGGCGGCATCTGGGCTTCTGCCGCATCTGCGTGACTGACGGACAACAGTGTCAGCGCCAGCAGCCCAGCGGCTGCCCAGTTGCCGGACGTGCGTCGTAGTCGTATTGCAGACCGCAGTGTCGGCTCTGGCCGCTGCTGTGCTGCGCCGGCACCCTCGACGCCACTGTGAGATATACAGGCGGCTGGTAGACCAGCCATTGAAGCGTGTGGCCTCGAAAAGCCTGCGCTGCACCCCGGATCCACCTCGCAGACTGACTGTCGGCACAAAGCCCTGTCTGGGTGCGGTGCGGACATGGTCGTGGCGACACAGCACTGCCAGAGTTCGCAAGGTCCGACCTTGCCTCCAAAGCAGCCGTGCAGGGCATTAACAGTAGGTAGGTTCAAACGCAGACAATATGGTGGCAATATGGAACAGCCGTCAGCATGTGGGCACTGGCACTGCGGCTGCAGCGCTGCAGCGCGGTGCGCGCACAACGTCTGTGCTTGTTGGCTCAGAAACAAGAGCACATGCGCAGGCGACTGGTGGCGCTGCAGTATACTGTATTGTCCGGGGCCAGCTGGCAAGATGCACGTGGCAACTGAGCAAGTCCTAAATCCCTACTTCGAATGCCGCCCACTACAGTGGGCCAGGCAGCCGGACAAGATGATAGGCGCCGTTGGCACCGGTTGATTCATGGTGGGTGACCTCGGAAAGATTGTTGTACAACAGCGTCAGCTGAGTTGGACGACGACACATCAACGCCGCTCAGCAAAGGGCACAGCGGGTTAGGCATGACGCTGACGTCCAGGGGCTAGAGAGTTTTGGCCATCAGTACGCGCGGCCTGTAGCGCCGCCATAATGACCAGCCCGCAGCGTCTCGGTCCACCTCCTCGAAGCCCGCCGACGAATACAGCTGCATACACAAGCCCCAGTACTTGAGTGGGGCCCTGTTGGAGCGGCCACGAGCATGCTTCACTGTGTACCAGTTTGGGCGGTGCAGTTGGATACAAGTCACCATTGAGTCGTCAGTGCCGCTTGCAGCTGCTGAGCCTGGGGCAGCTGCTGTTGCTGGGTGCACGACACGCCACAACATCGTGGTCACCTGCAGAGCGGCGTCATCCGCAAGCCGCGCATGCAGCGTCAGCTCCTCCGCGCCCGCCTCCCGCGCCGCGCCCTCGCACGCCGCCAGCAGCGCCCGAGCAATGCCCTTCCTGCAGACAGACCGCTGGAGACAATACTCACCACATTGCCCAGTGGTACTCTTGCGCCTTCGTGTTGTTGCAGCTTGATGCGACAGCCACTGTGCACCAGGCAGCGCTGCAGGCGGCGGCCAGACCCCACCTCCTGAAGGCGGCATCGACCGCTGTGTTGGACAGGTACGTGGCATCGTCCGGCGGCTGCAGCGTGTCGAACCTCTCGCGCGTCAGCGGCACGAACGACAGCATGGCGACCCCGGCCACGCGGGCCGTCGCGCCGGTCGGCAGCTCCGCCCCGCCTGCCGCGGAAAGGCAACCAGCCAATGTCAGCTGCAGCATCCTGGTCGTCCGCAGGTGGTGTCTCTGAGTCGAGCACACTCAGCCCTTGTCTCCGCTCGGCAGGTTTGTGTGCTGACAGTCTGCAGCTGGTCACCTGTCGGCTGCAGCCGTGCGACGAGGACAAGAGACTCTGCTGGGTCCTCGGACAGCGTCGCGATGTAGTCCCTGTGCGCAGCGGCAGGATGCACCGTGAGACCATGCGCCCGCATGACGGACCTTGGCTCGTCTTTGCCTTTGTGCTCGCGGCTGCAACATCACAGTTTGCCATCCAGGCATCGAAGCAGGCTGGCTGTCACATGCCTGATGTCCATTAGGGACTGCGCTTCTGGTGTGCCGGCAAACGCTCGCGTCACAATGACTGCTGCCGCCCCCAGCTCGCTGGGCGCCATGCGCGCCACGGTCAGCCGTCCAATGTCCAGCTGCCGCTGCACCACACATCCGTAGATGATGGACATGTCCTCTATGGAGTTTCTGCACCAGCATGCTGCATGAGGGCCTAGCTGCTGCCCAAGAGCAGCTGAGTGTGCCCGCTTGTGCCCGTGTATCTCAGCACCTCGAGCATGTCGTTGCCATCTGCCGCCGGCTCATTTCCGGCCCAGGAGCGAGGCACCTCCACACCGGTGCTGGCGGCCTCGCTGCTCTGCTGCGCGGCTGCGTGCGAGCAGACGGCTCTGGGGTGCCTGTCGCACCGACGGCTGCGACCATGCAGCCTGTCGCTGGGCCTGTCAAGGCGTGGCTGCGATGCCGCCAGCTGGCTGAAGTGCCGCTGCACATGTGGGCGCGGTGTGGTGCTGGTGGATGCGCTTGCGCATGCAGGTGTGATGAAGGATGGCATCCTATATCACAGCTTGTGTGCAGTGGCGCATTTACTTGCTACATCGGCAATAATATGTATTGGCAGCGCACAGCATGTGCTGTCTACGGATCGAACGGCCAGCGCCCGATGCTCTATGGAACACATCCCAGGTATGCTCAGTGAGACTTTTGCTTGCTCCCTGGAAATGCACACGAAGTCCGGTTGGCGGGGCAGGGCAACACAATGCGCAACTTCGCAGGGACCCGGTGTCATTTGTCATCACCCTTCTCCGCCCGGGGGACTGCCAGTCAGGAATGTTCGAGAACCCTGTCGGAGAGGAGAGCCGTCACAGGCCCAGCTTGGCCGACAGTTCAGACCACAGCACCTAGGATAACGCTGCTGCGATACCGCGTAACTTGCAAGATCATCTGAGTGGTTAGCAGCAGGTCGGTCAAGCAGATCCAGCAGTGTCAGCGGCTGCTGGCGACATGAACGCAACGGGCAGGATGTGAGTGCTTTGCTGTCGACTGCTGCTTCCTCAGCGCTCAGTGCAATCGGCCGCTGCTTGTGGTGCACGGTGCTGCATGAAATGATCTGATCGCATGTGGCAATCCTGAGAGCCGCTTGATGCGACGTGTTGATCTTAGCAACCAAGGCATGGCTGCAAGGGTTCCATCTGGCAGCCTGCAAGAGGGCCGGGCGGTGACATGTAGCAACAGTAGTGCTCGTTGCTACATACAGCAGAAACAGCCGCGAGTGTGTGGCGTCGTATCGTAGCCAATGCCAGCATGCTGCCGATGCGCAGCCGTCACATGCCCGGTTCTGCACCAGTCCAGTGCCTGAGCGTGGCGCAAAATCCCGCTGCTGACAGCGTCGAAAGCTGGCAAGCGGGACAAAATGTCATAGGTCACCTGCACACACGCCTCACTGATCGTTCTTGTCGTGCGCAGGGCGCCTGCCGGCTCATCTCAGAGCATCATGGTGCAGGGCGCAGCGGCGCTTCGCCCGCGGTTCGCGCCGCTGCAGCACCGGCACAGCATCGCAGCACAGCCCTGCAGGTGGACGTCTGCTCCACCTGCACCATACACAACGTCTGCAGGATCCGAATTGGCACCGGCATTGTTGCATGCGCAGGTCGTGATCAAGGCCGACCGCAAGCTGGTCAACACCTGTGTGCTGTGAAAGGAGATCCGCCTTTCCTGCCTTTCAGAAGGGGCGCGGTGCGCACCTTCGCTGCGAAGGAGCTGCACTTCAACCGCAGCGGCGAGACGCTGAAGCGGATGCAGGCGGGCGTCGACAAGCTGGCCTCTGTGGTCGGCGTCACGCTGGGCCCCAAGGTGCGGGTCCAGCGCCGCATGCAGGCAGGGGCGCACGCGGGGTCAGGGCTTGTACACAGCCGTGAGCGCATGCAGGGAGTGCTCTCAGCGGCGAAAGCTGGGCAGCAGCATGTGGGGGAGAGGGAAGATACGGGCTCGGCCTGGGATCAGCAATGGCACCAAGCGTCTGTGAGCTTCTGAAACCCGGGTGTCCTGGCGTCCGCTGCAGGGCCGCAACGTGGTGCTGGAGCAGAAGTACGGCAGCCCCAAGATCGTGAACGACGGCGTCACGGTCGCGCGGGAGGTGGAGCTTGAGGATCCGGTGGAGAACATCGGCGCCAAGCTCGTGCGCCAGGTGGGGTGCTGTGCAGACGCCATGCAGCATGGTCCACATGTTTGTAGAAGGCTTGCAGGTGGTCGTTAGCCTGCAGCTTATCTCATGGAGCAGCAAGCTGCACAGTGCGGCACCCAGGCTCGACGAACCTTGCGCCAGGAATGCTGACATGATGCCAAGTGGAGGTAGCTGCTGCAGTAGGACCTGATTACGAAGCATTGGAAGCGCCACTTTTATGGCATAGACACGGCCTGGGTATCCTCGGATACATGGTGGCTGGGCTGCATGTCGTCTGAGGCCTCGCCGGATAGGCGCTGCATCGTCAGCGGCGGCTCGCCGATGCGGTCCATACGGCATGCAGCCGCTACCTTGTGCTGCACAGCGCTTTCTGCATGCCTGTTGGTCTCAGATGAAACCTGCTGCGTTCGCGCAGGCGGCAGCCAAGACCAACGACACGGCAGGCGACGGCACCACCACCGCCACCATCCTGTCGGCAGCCATCATCGCAGAGGGCATGAAGATTGTTGCAGCCGGCGCCAACCCAGTGCAGGTGCGCTGCCAACCGTCAGGAACTGGCTTGCATGCTGTGGAACAGCTGCGTGCGCATGCACTCAGGATGCGCTGCAAGATGCATAGTGCCATGAGCGCTGGCGCATAGGCGCCGGCCTGCTTGCTCAGCGAGCGCATAAGCAATGGCGCCGCCTCTTGCACCCCGCAGCTGACGCGCGGCATCGAGAAGACGGTGGCCAGGCTGGTGGAGAAGCTGGCGGAGACCAGCACCGAGGTCACCGATGAGGGGCTCGCCGACGTGGCGGCCGTGTCCGCCGGCAACAACCGCGTGGTGAGCTGGCGCCCCGCCCTCCCCTCCCGTCTGCGCAGGACTGATCAAGGCTGCCTGGTGCACGTGCGGCGCACGCAGGATGGCACACACCCTCGAGGAGCTTTTGCGCTGCATAGGCCCCTACAGACTGGCTGCAATGCGCCGCAGCCCTAGAGGAGCGGGACTGAGCAACAGCAGCTCAGCCCAGCGCATCGCCAAAGCCCCCGGGGATCCAGGGCGCACATCTGCAACCTCAGATCCGTCGCTCACCCTGCTGCATGGCAACGCCCGCAGATCGGGGAGCTGATCGCGGGCGCGATGGCCAAGGTGGGCCGCGGCGGCGTGGTGACAATGGAGGAGTCGCGCACGGCGGAGGACCACCTGTACGTGGTGGAGGGCATGCAGTTCGACCGCGGCTACATCTCCCCCTACTTCGTGACCGACCCCGAGCGCATGGTGAGCTGCAGCCGTGTGTAGACCACCGGATGCGGCCCCTGCTGCTGCTGTGGTACTGAGGGTGCTTGGACGCCCACCCTGAAGACTACAATAGTTATGCTCAGCACGGGATCAGGACATCAGGCGTGACAACTGCAAGCATCCTGCAGTGTGGCCCGGTCCATACTGTGCAGTCTTCAGCACGCTGCCGCACCACCACCTGCCGCAGGTCGCGGAGTTCGAGAACTGCCGCATCCTGCTGGTGGACAAGAAGATCAGCACCGCGCGCGACATGGTGGGCATCCTGGAGTCCGCCATCCGCGGCGGCTTCCCGCTGCTCATCATGGCGGAGGACATCGAGCAGGAGGCGCTCGCCACGCTGGTCGTCAACAAGCTGCGCGGCACCCTCAAGGTGACCCGGCGCCCCCTGCTGCAGCACCGCCGTCGCGGGCGGGCGCCGCTGGGGAACAGCAGCCACGCCGGCTGCTGCCTGTGTATGCTGGACGCCCAAACTTGCTGCCTTGCTGCCTGTCACGGCGCCGATACGTGAGCAGGATGCGTTGGGGCCTGTGCAGCGCCGGTGGGGTGAGCGTCGTGCGTGTCGGCAGCCGTACACGCCAACCTTGGACACGGCGTGCTTCATGCCCCGCGTCCCGCGCTGCGCAGGTGTGCGCGGTCAAGGCGCCCGGCTTTGGCGAGCGCAAGTCCAGCTACCTGGAGGACATCGCCATCCTGACCGGCGCGCAGGTCATCAAGGAGGAGCTGGGCCTCGCGCTGGACAAGGTGCCTAACCGTCTCAGAATGGAAGTCTCGAGTTGTCATGCTGCTGGGCCTTCCACTGCCGAGCTGGTGCTCAACAGGGTTGCCTGTTGACCAGCATGCCAGACCGCCGGGCGATGCAGTCCGAGCGGAGCCCTCTGACACATCTGTGGGGCCCAACCACCAGCGGCTGCCCACTCCTGGCGCAGGTTGGGGAGGAGGTGCTGGGCACCGCCGCCAAGGTGGAGGTCAGCAAGGAGGCGACCACCATCGTCGGCGACGGCAGCAGCGAGGCGCGCGGCCTTTCCGCACCGCCTGCCTCGCCCGGCTCTGGCCTGCACTGCATCGTGGCTGTCCAGCACCCAGCCGACGCCGCGTCTCCCCGGCTGATGTGTGTTGTGCCCCGCGTCGCACAGGCAGCGGTGCAGGCGCGCGTGAAGCAGATCCGCACGCTGCTGGAGGGCACTGAGCTGGATTACGAGCGGGAAAAGCTGAACGAGCGCATCGCGCGGCTGGCGGGCGGCGTCGCCATCATCCAGGTGCGTGCACGCCCCCTGCTCGGTCGCTGTTTTGTCCGGCTGTTTCGGCCGGCTGGGCTGGGACTCTGGCCCCTGACTGTGCTGGCATCCGGCAATGTCGTGCGCCGTGCCAGGCACGCGGCAGCGCCTCTGCTTGCAGGTGTGCTGAGTGCTTTCGCTGCCTGCTGCCAGGTTGGCGCCACCACGGAGGTTGAGCTGAAGGAGAAGAAGCTGCGGGTGAGTGCGCCTGGCCTAACACGCAGTCTGTCGCAATCAGCTTTGCAACACGGGCCTGCTCAACGTCGCCTGATGCATTTGAGTTGCTCTGCATCGCTGGCATGCCATCAACATTTCCTCGTCTCTGCTTCACATGCACGTCTGCATCTCAGCACGGGCAGGTGGTAGCTGGCTCTATAAGCGTCACACGTGCTTCCTGCATCCCAGGTGGAGGACGCGCTCAACGCGACCAAGGCCGCGGTGGAGGAGGGCATCGTCGTGGGCGGCGGCTGCGCGCTGCTGCGCCTCAGCCAGCACATCGACGAGATCAAGGTGCGGCGCCCCTTTGCTGCCCCGGCACGGCGGGCAGCCTGGAGCACGTGTTCGGGTCCGCCGAAATGCGTGCGACGCACCTCGGTGGCCTGACGCCGCCCGGGACGCGTGTAGAGCACCGCCGCCTGACCAGCAGGCTGCTGCTGCTGCCTCGGTGCATCGCGGCGGCCCGCATGCCTGGCAGCTGCACGCCCCGCCGCCTAAACCCTGGCGCTGAGCCCTGCCCTGGTCTCCAGGCGGGCCTGGAGAACGAGGAGCAGCGGGTGGGCGCGGAGATCGTGCGGCGGGCGCTGCCCTACAGCCTGAAGCTCATCGCGCGCAACGCCGGCACCAATGGCTCCGTCGTCGTGCAAAAGGTGACTGCTGTGGCGTGTGCAGCTCATGACCCCGCCCTGGCTCAGCAGTGCCAGCTCTGGCAGATGCGCCTGGACTGCAAGCCAAACACATGTCAGGCAGGGCTCCTTGGACAGAGTGGACAGTCGTTGGCATACCCTTCCAAATGTTGGCATCTCGGCTCGTCACCTGCTGGACTACTTGCCCTACCCAGTTGGGCACTGGCAACAGTCGTACCGAAGATGCGCTGACGTCAACACCAGTAGTGCCTCACTGCTGCGAGTGCGTGCGCCCCAGGTGGTGGAGAGCAGCGACACGAAGGTGGGCTTCAACGCGGCCACCGGCGCGTACGAGGACATGTTTGCAGCCGGCATCATCGACCCCGCCAAGGTGAGCGGCCGGCCCGCCAGGCCTCTGCGTGTTGAGGCTGGGCCGTGACTTGCGTCGCTGCACATGCCCTTGTTCTGTCCCACCCGTGCGGAGGGCATGCAAGTGAAGCGATGGCAGGTTCCAGCGGTCTGGGCGACCTGGCTGTCTGGGGTCCGAGACGGCAGCAGCCTGCTGACCAGAGGGCAGCCGTGCGTTGTGCGCAGGTGGTCCGGTGTGCGCTCGAGAACGCCGCCAGCGTGGCCAGGACCTTCCTGATGTCGGATGTGGTGAGGCCCCGACTTTGTGCCTGACGCCAGGCCTGCCTGCTGCTGCTTGATTGCTTCATGCTGCATGCTTGTTTCTTGGTCTGTGTACAGTTCTGCCACCCTTCTCTGCACGACGGCCAAACCGTCGTTCGAAGCTGTGCACGGACAAACGATGGACAGCTATTTGAAGACATGTCCTCTGGTTTTCCTGCAGGTGGTGACAGACATCCCAGAGCCAGAGCCTGTTGGCGCTCCCGCAGGCGCAGACGCCATGGGCGGATACTAGGCAGCATGCACAAACGGTTAATCACACCACCCGGAAAGACCTTTGGGCGCCTCGGTATGTCGTTGGACGAGTCAGTGGGAGTGACCAGGCGCACGGCGCCTGCTGCCGTCAGCTGGGCCCGCCCCCGGCCGTTTCATGCCACCGCCAGCAGCCTGCGGCCCTGATCCCGCAGCCCTGCACCGCCAGCAGCTGCGGAGCTTCTGCTCGCTCCGCAGTCAGCTGTGGGCTACCTGCTTGCTGCTTGCCGGAGGTTTGGCGCATGCTGCTGCATCAGGGAATTGCGAATCAATATCGCTGCAACATACAGGCGTACCATTTGGAGCATCGATGTCATCGACAAACTCATAGTATGTATTGTAACAGTGCTCCGGGACACACGCTGCACAGCACGACGGGCATCGGCTTCAGGTGGCAACTAAACACCGAGAATGCACGACCCCAGAGCAGTACCAGCTGCTGCATGCATGGTTGATACAGGGCAGGCTATTCGGCTGGTGATGTGGCCTCGCACGGCTGCATCGATGCCAATGCCTGGTTGCATATGCTTGTGTGCATACCCACACCGATGTATACGGCGTAGTGATCAGCCACAGCTCCTGTGCGTGTCTGCGCATCCTCGATACAGCAAGATCCCTGTCCAGAAGCTGTCACCAACAGCAGAGGTGCGGCGTTGGCACACCCATCATGAGCGCTGGAAGCGTTCTGTCTGGTCAGACGTCGGCATGCAGGACTCAGCAGCAGCGACCGTTTGTCGCGATCCGCAGCAAACCGCGGCATGCGAGACATAGCATGCTGAAGGTGCGGCATGCATTGCATGCAGGTTGACTCACCAATATCCAGGTAAGTGAGTGTCGCACAGCAATTCGCACTACTGTGCCATTGCCTCGGGTTCTCAGCGGCAGCCAATGTGGCATGCAGGCGGCTAGGTGTGCCGCTGAGCAGCCACCACCGCAGCAGGCGCAGCGCTCGCGGCGGGACGCCCTGGCGATGGGCGCTGCAGCCGGCATCCTGCTGCCGGGCATGCTGCGCCCAGGCGACGCCGCAGCTGCTGCGCCGTACGGCGACCAGCCGACAGCGCAGCCGCTGTGCCGCGCGTCGGCCTTCGACGCACACAGCGGGGCGGCGGCGATGAGAAACCCTGTGGCAGAGTTGGCAGAGGGCGGCGTCGCGGCGCGCACCAACGACCGCGTCGAGCTGGGCAAGTCAGGTGGGCATCGCACATCGCACATCAGGGACTCGTGAGCATGCTGAGGTGGGCAGCAGGCATCAACATGCCGCCATGCTCGCGGCTAGCACAGCCAGACGGAGGACAAATTGCAGCGATGTGCTGATCATGTCGTGAGGCACTCCGATGACGGTGAGAGGTTGATCACACCTACAATCTCAGTGATGGCGGGCATTCCCACTTCTCGGGGTGGGTGTCTGGCGTCATGCAGTCTGCCCAGCCGTCAACCGTCTGGGCATAAACCCTAAACCCTGTGCGCCGCAGGTCTGGAGGTGTCACCCATCGGCGTCGGCGCCTGGTCGTGGGGAGACCGCTCAGGTAAGCCACAAGCTCTGATCAGCCTGCATTGCCCACCATTTTCTGGGCCAACCTGTTCGGAGGCTTATGACGCTGTATCGCCCTCGTCTGAAAGACCTGCATTCATGCGCCAGATTGACATGCGCTGCATGCCGCGCAGGGTACTGGGGCAACGACCTGTCGTCGGACGCCAAGCGCGCAGAGAACCTGGAGGCGTACAAGGCGCTGGTGGAGAATGGCGTCAGCCTGATTGACACTGCCGAGGTGGGTTTTGTGGACGCTTGTGTACATGCTCGATGCATATGCATCACAACGACGCCACAAACTCCTGGTCACCTGCGCGTGTGCAAAGCAGCAGCCAGTTGCCAGGTGTCGTTTTTGGAGTCCAGACACAGCTTTGCCGCTCCATGTGCAGGTCTACGGGTTTGGGTTCTCAGAGGAGTTCATCGGCGGCTTCATGCGGGAGACGGGCACCTCGCCAGCGATCGCCACGAAGTTCGCGCCGCTGCCCTGGCGCTTCAGCTCAAACTCTGTGGTTGACGCCTGCAAGTGAGCGGCTGCTGCGTGGCAGAAGCCTACAGTCGGACGCAGCGGCTCTTGGTCCTGCGCTGACGCCTCTGTAGCATCTATAGCTACACACATGCTGCCTGAACACTGATGGCAACATGTTTGGTGGGGTGGTCGGCAGGCCATGCTGGTTCGTATCCAAAACTACGAGCTGTATGCAGACTGTGATGGGTGTGGTTCACTGCAGGGCCAGTCTGGGGCGACTGGGCGTCGACAAGCTGGGGCTGTACCAGATACACTGGCCGGCCTTCGGCACCAACTGGTTCCGCAACGACGCCTTCATCAAGGTGGGAAGGCCTCCTGCTGCGTTCGCTCCAACGCAGCCGTGGCATGCTATTCGTCACTGTCACACGCAACAGCCTAGTGCTGCAATGGAAGGGGACTGCATCTCAGTGGACGACGGCTGGCATGCAGCAGCTGCTGAAACATAAGAACGTTCTCTGCTGCAAAGCGACGTTTTGTCTCAGCAGCATGCAACGCTGCGCAGGGGCTGGCAGACTGCCACAACCAGGGGCTCACGCAGGCGGTGGGCGTGTCCAACTTCTCGGAGGACCGCGTGCGCACCGCTTCCCGCATCCTGCAGGTGCTTCCTCTCCTGCTGTAAGACCGTGCATTGCGGTGCGTGCGGCCCTCGCGCCACCGGCAGGCCCAGCTGCCGCCTGGGCACAGCAGTTTCACTGTGCACAGTTGCAACACTCACCGCAGTGCACAAAACATACGCAAAGCGGTCATCTGAAATGGGGCTGACTCCCTAGACACAGACTCCCTAGACACATCGAAAGGAAGATTGGGCAAGGCTCAGGAAGCCCTGTGCTGCAGGACAACGGCGTGCCGCTGGCCAGCAACCAGGTGCAGTACAGCCTGCTGTACCGCGTGCCGGAGCGCAACGGTGTCGCGGCCGCGGTGAAGGACGCCGGCGCCACGCTCATCGCCTACAGCCCGCTGTGCCAGGGCCTGCTGACATGTGGGATCACGGCCAAACCTCGAGGCACCGGTCCGCCACTGCACACTGTGTTTGGCGCCTGGGTCAAGCCCGGGTGGAGATGCACAGGCGGTTGGGTCGGCTGGTGCACTGCCCGTGGACAGCAGCTCAGGCTCAGCGTGGGCGCTTGCGCCGGCGCACTGGACACACCAGCCGCCATCGCAGCTCACCGTCAACAGCATCACACTGGCGCCTGCCACTTGTGAGCCTTCCACATGCAGCACTGGAAGGGCTGTGGAGGGTGCCACTTCACCAAGTTCCGGTGCATGTGCAGGCAAGTACACGAAGGACAACCTGCCGGGCGGCGCCCGCGCCCTGGTCATCAACGAGGAGCGCGTCACCGCGGTGCAGCCGCTGCTGGGCCTCATGCGCGACATCGGCGGCGCCCACGGCGGCAAGACGCCCGGCCAGGTGGCCATCAACTGGACGATTTGCAAGGGGGCGCTGCCGATCCCGGGCGCCAAGAACGCGCGCCAGGCGAAGGAGGCGGCAGGCGGCTTTGGCTGGCGCATGAGTGATGATGAGGTGGCGGCTCTGGATGCGGCGAGCTCCAAGGTGCCGGAGACGACAGGGGCGCCATTTGAGAAGTGGTGAACAGATTGCTGTCCAGCTGGCGCTTTTTTCATGCCGGCAGGCTGATGACTGCTGCTGTACATTCGAAGTCTTGGCAGGAGTGTTGCGCTCAATTTTGCTTTGAATTGCTGACAGGTTGATTATGGTTGCATCAATCGTGTGGTCATTCACGCAGCAGACAAGCGTAAGAGCCGCGTTGCTTCACCAAGGGTAGTCGATGAAGACAGCACACAACATACTTCCCCTCCCTCCTTGCTGCTTCCTTTTCTTGGGAACTATCGTGTATGTGACTTCATGTAAGCGGACTCTAGGCGAGAGGATCTGGAACCCCGTCACACGGGTAGGAGACGTCTTGGCCTCGCCTCGGCCACATTCTGCTCGTTTGCAACCACGCATCCTCTCATTGCGCCGACCTTGTGTCCAGCATCCAGCATGGCTGTCGCGCTGTCGCCGCTTGCGTCCCTGCGCCCTTCCTGCCGCTCGGCACGTCGCCCACCCGGCCTTATCCGCCCGCGCATCGTGCTCGTCAAGGCCGCGGCGCAGGTACGCCGCTTACATATTGCCCAATGGCATCTCAGGTACGCCTAGGCTGCCTGATCCTGCACAACTGCTGGGTTGCCCGTGAAACCGTGGGAGCTTTTGTGGCACAAAAATCACGCAAGCATCGACGCTTTGAACCAGTGCGCGTCGGGTGTACTGCCAGCTCCAGGCCACTGCAGTTGTGATCTGCCACTTCTAGGAGCCGCAGCCCAACAAGGCGGCGTTCATCGGAGCGCTGGCCGCTGCGGCGGTTCTGCTGCCCTGCTGCCGTCAAGGTGCCGCCGTCGCCGCCGAGTTCCCCGCCGCCCAGCTCAACAGCGGCGAGGGCGTATTCACGAACAACTGCGGTGCGTTCCAGGCTCCCGGCCGCGTTCCATGTGCACAAATTGGTGCAAATGTCGTAGTTTCCCACGTGCGTGGGTTCATGTCACCGGTCACGTTGCCTGGCACCCGGCAGTCGTCCCCTTAGTAGTTTGCTTTCGCATATTCAGACGAGCATAGCGTGATCGGTAACATAGGCGACATTTGCAATACCGGCTTGCCATGCACACCACTGCGCACCATATATATGCGTAGGCATATCGTACATGCGCGCCCGAGCCTGGTAGTTGTCCTCATCACAGCCACGCAGCAGCTTTCATGCATGTGGCTCTTAGTAGTCACAGAGACTACTCTCGCTCGAACCTAAGACCAGTGACGGGCCACCCAGCCGCAGCTCGCTGCTGCCGCGCAGGCGTATCCGCAAAGGCTGCGGCGAAGCTGCAGAAACCCGGCGTGATCCGCTTCGCGGCCCCCTCGCGCCCGCCCGCGCTGACCGCCTGACGCCTGCTGCGTGTGGCTGCAGCCACGTGCCACACCGGCGGCCGGAACGTCATCGAGAGCGAGAAGACGCTGGAGCGCGACGCGCTGGTGGAGTACCTGGACGGCGGCTTTTCCACCGCCAGCATCGAGCGCCAGGTACTTCGTTCACATGATTCTCCGTCTGCTACTGTATAGCACCTGTCCTCACATACTTCACAGGCACTTGTGGTCGATGTTGCGGCTCTGCTGCTGCCCTGTGTCGCACGGCCGTGTCTTTCCATTCAGGGCCAGCATTGATCGCAGGCTGTTCTCGCCTGCATATATAATGCATGCGCCCCTGCTTGTATGTGCGCCTACCTACCCGCGATGGCGTTTCGGCGCCGCCTGCGGTTCTCAGTAGTCTGCATTGCTGCGCAGAGCCACTGTGCTCTGTTCACGCGCACGCAAGCTGTGCAGCAGGCGCAGTGTCGCTGCCAGCTGCTGAGCGTGCGAGCACTGCAGAGATCGAGGGGCACATGCTTGTACCCTCGAGCTCGTCTCAGCTGCTCTGAGTGCAGCTGCCTGACAACCCGTGGCATGCGCGCAGGTCAAGAACGGCAAGGGCAGCATGCCCGCGTGGGCCGACTCGCTGAGCCCCAGCGACATCCAGGACGTGGCGGCCTACGTGTACAACCAGGCCGCCAACGACCTGTGGTGATGCATGTGCCACAACGGTGAGGCATGATTTGTAGTGGTTAGTGCGCCTTGGCGGCAGCAGGTTGCAAGAGTGATTGGGGCAGCATTGCGATGGTTGGTGTGATGTCAAGGAATGGGACATCCAGCAAATGTCTGCAAGCAATTCTGTTTTGTGATGAGTGAATTCATCGGAATCTACATTTTCATTTCAAGGACTGGTGCTCGGATAAGCTAATCTGCCTGTAAACTGCGACAGCACCAAACCTGCTTCCACTCTCGTCGGATCAGACCAGACTGCGTGCCACTGCATGTTGCTGGAGCTTTCAGCTGTTGGGCTCCATGACTGCATGTACCAGGTCCCGACACAAACAAGCCGCATAAGGATGCAGAATAGTCAGCGCTGCGGAACGAAGTCCTCAAAGCTTACATGCTGCAGCCTACCGCCATTCTTGCCGAACCAAACACTAGCCCGTGTGAACAGGCTGCGTGTAATGCGGCCGCCAAACTCGAAGCGCAGGCCGTCTGCTGGCACATCCGCAGCGGCTGGCGGCAGCCGCTCTGCAGCGAGGAACCCAAGCATCGTGTCAGCTGACTCTCGTCATGTCTGCATGGTTCATTGCTTTGCAGGCGGCAGTGCTGCTGTTTCTGAGTGCCGGTGCATCTGGTGCACAACCTGGTCGTGGCAATTGAGACCGCCTCAGGCGCACACTGGGCGCACTGCAACTGGAGCCAGCCTACCTGGCACGATGCCGTACATTGCGTGCGGCATGGTGATCAGCCGGTAGCCCTGCCCGACGTCCGGAACATCCCAGGGAACGCCGGCTGTCTGCTCTACCTCCAGTACCCCATCGCGACCTGCGGAGCAGCGCAGGCGTGCACAGTCTGTTGACAAGTCTACTGCGCTAAGTCGTTCAACTGGGTCACTGTTCGGGATGTTTGACGAGGTCCTGCTGCCGCAGCTCACGTGAACACTGTGTGACGCTCGGCCAGCGCTGCCTCTCAAGCGGCTGCTGCTGAGGCTGTGCATGGCTACTCAGTGGCGACTGCTCTCCTTGAGGGTTGGAGTCCCACCGTCAGAGGCTTCTGTGACATTGACCCGCAGCGCGCTGCCGCGCCAGCTGGCGCCGTCCGGCAGCCATCCTGTAGTCTCTGAAGGGAGCGCTGGCGCCGGCGTCTGCAGCTGCGGCGGCAGCGTCGTCAGATTCACCGCCTGCTGGGGGTCGATCGAGGTGAACACCTCGTTCTCCAGGCCCACCGACTGCATGAAGCATTGCGACACCATCATCTGTGTGTCCCAAGCAGCCTCTTTTGGAAAGACGCAATGCACCGCCTCACAGCAGAGCAAGGCTCACAGCACAGCACAGCACAGCACACTGCTGTGCCGGGCGAGCTGTGTGTGCACTTGGCGCTGCTCTGGAGCTTGAGTCCCACTGGGGAGGATTGAACCGTGCGCTGTCTCACACACAGACGATGCCGGCAGCACGATCGCGGCATGCACTGCACCCGCACCATGAACTCGCCAGTTGCAATGTCATAGAAGACCTTCATGCCACGGCGCCCGCTGCCGTCCGGCAGCGTGAGCAGCACCATCACCCCCCACACCGGCAGTGCATCCCCTGCAGAGACCGCGCGTGTCGCTGTTGCCTCCGAACCTGCTCGCTGTTCATCTGCTTTCCATCTCCTAGCTTGCTTGGCCGGCAGCACCCTCAGGGTGCATTCCGGCAGCCGAGGGGTGAACCCACTGGGGCACATCACGTGCGCGCGCAGAAGGGTGCTACGTCGTGGCATAGGTCGTCACGGCGCGGCTCCCACCTGGTTCCTGCTTCCGCTCGGCCAGCGGCAGCGCGAACGGCACCGTGGCCTGCCGTGTCCGGCTCGGCGCGAGCAGCCGCACCTGCAACGTGCGCGTAGATAGGGTGTTCAGCACCCTGACCGCGCCCCGTGCATCAGGCAGGGCCCTGTGGCATGCAGCATCATGTGGAAACACCACGATGGCAGCATGCGCAGGCGGTCAAGAGGGAGTCGGATGCTGCATGTCTGACGAAAGTTCCGGGGTTGGGTGCGCACCCGCAGCGGACCAGTCTGGGGGTAGAAGGGGTGGCCCAAGCCGTCCCAGTGGCAGTGCTCCTGCTCGTTGTACTCACTGCACCGGCGGCCCCAGTCGAAACATGGTCAGCCTTGCGGTACTGGCAAACAAGGCTGCATCCTTACCAGACTGGCCTGCATGTCCCGAGGTCAGGGCATTTGTCTGCTGCAGTGCCAAGGGGCTCTACAATCATGTTCGGTTCAATGGTTCGATGTCAGGACATGGCACGTGTGACAGAAGCTCTGTGCTGCTCGGCCGGAGTCCGAAGGGAGCGTTCTCACAAGTTGGGCGGCGGGCGGGCCCAGTGGCCGTCCTGCGGCCGCTGCTGGAAGCCCGGGCCGGGGCGGACGCTGTGGATGTTGATGGGTCCGGTGACGCGGCCGCCGCCGCTGTTAAAAAACTGCCGCGCCGCCGGGTACTCCTGCACCAAGCACCGGCAGGCTGCCACTGCCTGCTAGCCGCTGTACCCACGGTGTGTTTGCGGCACCTACGGCTTCGCATCCGTGCACTCGCATTGATTTTCATGGCTATACAGACTCCGCATGGTGGTGTTGTGACTGGCGTCATGTTCTGACGATATCAGTAGCCATGCTGGCGTGGCTGCAGCATGCGCTGCCAGCACCCACCTGGACAGGTTCGCCATTGATGTCGTATGTTGACCACATGCCAAGTTCACCATGCCAGTTGCCGTCCCTGCATGCCGGCATGACCTTGAAGGTCTTTCGGCATCTGGCATGCGTCAAGCAGCACATGCAGGGATCTACTGCTGTCACATTGTCAAGACGCAGCGGCTGCCACCATGACCTAGAAAGAATTGGCTGTGCTCACTCCGGCCAGCTGGAGCTGTTCTGCCAGCTCTCATACGCCGTCAGTACACGGCGCGCGGGTTTGCCCTGCCCGGTCATGGCGACCAGTGTAGCAGCGCTGCTTGCTCTCTGCCGGTGGCGCGCAGCAATGGTGCTGGAGTGGCTTGGGCACAGTGTGTGCCTGCGGGCTGTAACCAGAGCGTTGTCATCTTTAACCCGTGGAGTGGGCTGCACCCTGGGACCGCCATGCACAGACGCTGATGCAGCACCATGCATGCGCCAGCATACCGGCCCGCTTGCCTGGTAAGCAACATGTCTCTCATGAGCCTGCGTTCAAAGCGTTAGTGCAGCAACAAGTCGAGGGTGATCATCCAAATCAGCATCCAGGTATGCTGATCATGTGGAGCAGCTTGCTACCACCAAGCGAGCTGCCACACTCTGTCATGCTGCTGATGGATCACGGTGGCAATGGTGGACTGATCCATGTAACCAGTGCCTTGCGGTGAACACAGACGTTTGGCACTGGGACTGATCACTGAGGACTGACACTGTGCCAGCCTGGACCAGGGGATGTAGTGATGTCAGCCCCTGTACACTGCCACTGCTGACTTAAGTGGACCGGCATGTAAGATGTAGCCAGAAAGTCACCCTTACAGCAGCGAGACGCAGATCGAACGCAGCGCCGAAAGCAGGTCAACCTCACCCTACAACCACAAGCAGAGGCCACGCAACTAATCGGGCTGCCAGGAGCAGACGGTGTCGGCGGTAGAAAAGGCCGCAACAACCGGTCGCTGGCAACCAGCCGAAGCTGATAAGCAGACAGGCCAACAAGCTCGAGGCGGCATAAGCCAATGCAAGACAGCACGCAAACTGTCCAAAATCCGAACGTCGGCGACTCAGGGCCAAATCTACCTGCCCAAACACCAGTCAAATTGCGTCCCAGGTAAGTCAAGCGGCTGCGGTGGCGGTCGGGATGCAGGCTGCTGTGGCCAAAGCAGTCGCCGCCACAACACGCATGCCGCGTCAAATCCAAATGCGGGAAGTCGTCAACCCTACGACAGCTGCCTGGTGGGAAGGCCAGCAAACGTACAAGGGGGCTGGCTTCGGAGCCGTGCCCTGGTGCGAAAAGATGCCGCAGCGCGGGCGGCTGCTGCTGAGAGATCAAAACCATCGCGAATGCTGCTCGGCTGCATCGACCGCCTCCCCATGAGGCATCAAGCAGAAAGTAGGGCCCGTCATCCCATCGTCATGGTGTGCCGGCATTGCACGGCGACATAACTGCTGGCCCATGTGAGCGGGCTGGTAGGAGCTGCTTGGTCAAGGATGAACAAGGGCCAGTGGATTGCCCGGCTGCTGCAGTCAATGACCCCACGGCTTGGCGACCGTCTTATGTCATTCATTGGTCGTCCATTGTTCTGCTGCTGTTGCCTCGCTGCGTGTGCTGCGCATGCGGCTGCCAGCAGGCAGGCACTGCTGAGCGTCTTTCATACAGGGGGCGTGCGCCGTCATCGTACTTCCTCGGCTACTTCTCCTGGGCTGCGTACTGGTAGGGCCTGCCCTAAACCCCAAGCCGCCGGCGCACGCTGCGTGCTGCGGGGCTGCCGGGCGCGGACGGCCGCGGGTGCGGGACTCTATGCTCGGCCGCGCGCCCCGCCGGGGACCGGGCGGCTGCGTCGGGGGACTGGCCCCCCGGCTCGGATCTGACGACGCGGCTGTGCCGCTGCGCGCGGGCCGCGGCCGCCTCCGCCGCCGCGGCGGCGTTCGCGTCCGCCGCAGCGGCGAGCCGCGCGGCGGCTCGCGCAGATGCGGGGATGGCTGCCGCGGCGGCGCTGCGGGGTGGGACGCTGGCGCGGGCGCGGGCGTGCTCGGGCGTGGGGCGCCCGGGGCTCGCCGGCGCCGCGGGCGGCCCTGTAGCGGCCTGGAGCGCATCCTGCAAGGATAATGACCAGCTCAATCAGACCCGTCCGAGTCACGCACAGCTCCTGGAGGCAAGGCCTTGAAAGTGGGCCGAGGTGGGCTTTGTAGGCGGCTGCAGGCAGCTGGCGCCGGGTCTGTGTCAGAGCATGGCACTCAGCGTTTTTGCTTCAATGCACAGGCGGCTCGCCTGCCACTTTCAGACACCGTTCTCCAGCAGGGGGAGGGCCCTCACTGCAGGCACACATGGGTTCTGCAGTCCTGCTGACGTTCGGCACCGCTGGACAGTAGGAAAGCACACAGCAGGGCTGTTCCACATGGTGTTGCTGCCAAGGCCGAGCACGGCTGGGCACCGACTTGGGGTGTCGTGTGTTCTCAAAACCTTTTGAAAGGGGGAGGACAGTGCGAAGCGAGTGGGCACCTGCAATGGAAAGTTGAGCGCGCGCAGCTCGGCGGCCACCTCACGCTCCAGGACCTCCGCGCCCGCAGTCCGCTGCAGGGTGGGCGCCGCGTCGGCCCCAAGGGCAGGCGCTGCAGCCGCCTCAGACGCCACGGCGGCGGTGACAGCCGCGCCAAAGTCTGCGAGCAAAATCAGATCGGAGGGAGTCAGAATGAGGCTTCAGCTCACAGCTCTGCTGTTGAACGCCAGCAGGCAACCTTCAGTGCAGCACCAGCGTACTCTTTACCGTGCGTGAAACAGCGCATTCGACTTTTCTGTGTGTCAGTGCAGCACACGCATGATGTTGATGTCGACTGGCACCTGAGAGGTCGCCGCCCATGCCGCCCGCGAGGCTGACGGCGCGCGACATGCTGCCGGCGCGGCCAGCGCGCGGCAGCGCGTCCAGCTGCATTGGGGCCACGGCCGACTGCTGCTGGAGGAGGCGATCCGCGGCCGCCGTCGCAGCGCTGTGTGACAGGAGCACCCAGAGATTGAGCGTTACTGTTTACGCGATCTGTGTTCGCATTTCGTAGGGTCAGCTGCCCTCCAGGCTAGATTAAGACCGAGGCCCTTTGGCTACCAGGCAAAGCCAAGTCAAGCTGAGCCTTTCAAAGGCACCTGCGGCCACGGCGCGGCGACATGCGCGTGGCTGCCGGGCCACCCTGGGGCGCCGGGCGCGGGGGGTGGGGGATGCGGGCGGGGGACCCGGTCCCGGCGCCGCCGCCAGAGTCCGCCGCCAGGTCGGGCGCGCCATGGTCCGCCGCGGCGATGGTGGTCCCGGCGCTCAGGGCGCTGGCGCCTGGGGCGGCGGCCCCCCCTGCAGCGCCAGCGGTGCTGCCCGGCGGCGAGGAGCTCGCAGCGTGCAGCGCCCGCGTCCGCGGCGTCATCAGCTGCAACCACACGCATGCTGCTGAGCATCCGTCTTGACACAGACCGCGGTTCCAGTGTCAGTGTGGAAGAACCGCTGCTTCAGCTGGGCCGCGGCCGCTCCGCTTGCAGCTCAGCGAACTCGGGCACGACTCCGGCGTCAGCTCGTGCGAAGGTCAGCCGTCAGACTCGCGCGAAACAGCACGGGTGCCGGAATGTGCACCTGCGCGCTGGCGCCCGGGGCGCTGCCGGTGGCTGCGGAGGCGGTGGGCGCCGCGGAGTCTGCTCCCAGCATGCCGTCGGCCTCATCGCCGGCGGGCGGCGGCGGCAGCGGCACTGCAAACAGCAGGCGGGCGCTTCACAACATCTGCGGCAGTTCACCCCTGTTCGGACACTGGCAAGATCTTGAAGCACAAACTTGCCTGCAAAATTCAGACACCGCCAGCGTGTGTAAGCAATGCGGCCGTTTTCACCTGGCGGCGGGTGCAGCGGCATCTTGCCGTCCACCATGGCGTGCAGGTAGTCCTTGGCGGCGGGGATGATGATGGTGTTGTAGAAGCCGATGATGTCGCCGGTCGACAGCGGGCGCAGCACTGCAACGCGGACGGGGACACCTCGGCCGTGTCAGACGCTGGAAAGCAGGCTGCAGCTTTGCGGACGTTGCTTTGGGTTCAGGTGTCAATGACAAGGCGCTGTGGTGGCCCCGCAAATGAGCCGGCTGTGTCACCCTGCCGACAGCGTAAAAGCAAAGCAGCTGTGGTCATGAGCCTTCGTCACAGTACACCGGGGAGAGCGCACCGGCGTCCTGCAGCAGGGGGACCTTGCGGTAGGTCTGGGATCGCGCCTGCGGCATCTTGCGGTAGTGCTCCAGGATCTCCTTGAAGGAGATCTGCGCATCACATGCACGCAACTAGTCAGCATAAAGCACGGGGTGCACACAAAGAGGACATGAACGACTCATGTGAAGCGGCTGCCATGCATTGGGCGCCGTGCATGGCAAGAGAAGGCTGTCACGGCCAGCGGGCACCTGGTGGAAGCCGCGGACTTTGGCGGTGGCGTACACGGCTGCCAGGACCATCTGGTCCAGGTGCCGGCCGAAGAAGAGCCCGGTGCGCTCGTATGTCAGGAAGCGCAGCACCGCAAACCCCTGCAGCACGGGTCCAGCCTGTCAGAGTCCAATGGGATGACAGCCAGCATTGGCGGCTCAGGACGCTTTGGCAGGGCGGTGCACCATCCGACAGCTGATGCTGGCTCGAGTGAATATGCAAGTTGGGTTTGTAGTCTGGAGCGAACGCAGACAGCGTGCATGTGCGCACCTGCGTGTAGAACTCGGCTTTGACGTCTTGCAGCGGCAGGCGCACGATCAGCCACGCCATGCGCGCAGCGCCCAGGCGCAGCATCTGCGACACTAGGGTTTAGGGTTTAGGGTTCAGGGCAGCAGGCATCAGCACACGGTTCCACTCCAGCTGGGCGCCAGCACTCTGGATGTTCTTCCACGTCGAGCAGGCCCCAGTAGTGGCATTGGACGGATCCCGCCGACCTGACTCAGCAGATCATGGTCGGATGTGTGCATGCAGCTGCAGGTTCGATGTTCGAAGGCCCAACGAGATCTAGTCGCGTGGAGGTGACGTTAAAAAAAAAATCAGTCATACCTTGGACAGAAAGGCGGCCACCAGCTGGCGGGATGCCGGCGACACCGGGTTCCCGGGGGCATTGGCCGGCAGCAGCGGCAAATTCGTGGCCGGATCGCCAAACGCCGGCGGCAGCGGCAGCACGTTCTCAGGGTCCTCAGCCACCTGCAGGAGGACCAGCATCAGTAAATGTCATGTGAGGAAATGAGCTGCAGGAGGCAAGCTGAGGCCATGTGTTGTGTGTGATCGGACGGCCGACGCCCACTGGGCGTGCTGGCCCCTGCCATTGATAATTGCAACACAGTCACAGCATCTGACCAACAGCAGGAAACGTAGCACCACAGCAACATGTGTTTCGTAGTTGTACCGCGAAGGGGCCGGAGCCGACGGCGCGGATGCGGTCGCTGGTCGCTCCGGGGCAGGCCCAGGGCGCGAGGGGCGGCGGCGGCGGCGGGGGCGGCTGCTGCGGCGGCCCCGAGGGGGAGCCGGGGATGACGATCGCGGAGCGGTCGGCGGAGCGGCGGCGGGCAGGGGACATGGGCGACGCCACCACGAGGGTGGGCAGCATCGCCTCCCGCGGCGGGCTTTCCGGCGAGCCTGCCACACCAGTCAGGGTTCAGCTGGCAGCATGCTGCTGCGGTGCATGACTGCTGGTGCTACAGACACTGAGCTGCAGGCCAGGCCCACTTTGTACAGGATACGCAACAGGAGCATGCAGAAGCAGGTCGCACTCGTGATTTAACACTTGACGGTATCACGGAGAGCAGGGGGAGTGAGCACCGTCGAGGCGCAGCAGCGGCTCGGGGCGGTCGCTGGACGCGTCCGCCGCCGGCATGTGGATGGGCACGGGGCCCACGAACTGGCCGCCGCGGCCGCGCTTGCGGGGCGTGGCGGGGCTGCCGCCGTCGGGGCGGGAGATGGGCTCCAGGGGTGCTCTGCAACGGTGGCAAGTGAAGGCGGTCAATATGGCAGGGACCTAGGTCAACACGGCTATTGACTCCAAGCACTCAGGCCCGAGAAAGCGTAGGAGTTGCGTCTGCACCCGCCAGGTGCAATCAAGAGCATTTGCGAGGGTTGCTCTGCAGGAAGAACACCTGCTCCCACGGGGCGGTGAATGCGAAACAGCGTTCTCGTCATCGGACCCATTGGATGTCCTGCAACAACATCAGAAAGTTGCCGTGAAGCCATGGTGACACAGCAGGCTTGCGCCACACCTCTATTGTTGACCCACAGTATGCAGACTGGCCCAGCATGCACAGTGTGTGGCGCAAGGCAGCACTGCCTCTGGCAGTTGTGCTTGACAGGAAGGTAGGGAAAGGATCGGATGAAAGAAAAGGAAAGGCGCACGGCTGAAAGGCCAGGTTGGTGCAGCCCAGTGCCTCCGCCAGCTCGCCGTACAGCGAGCAGCCCGGCCGCCAGGCCAGCTCCTGCAGATGGATGACGGCATGGCTTGATCCAGATGCCGCTGATGTGCTAGGGCTTGCTGGAATACACTGGTGGCGTGGGACGCGCCGTCACACAAGCAGGATGCAAACAGCAGATGTGGGCTCAGCGGCAACGTCACGGGTGTCTCGGAGTCATGAAGGTATCACAGGGAGTCAACAGCGCGTGGCAACACCGTCAGGCAGATTCAACATACACCATCAGCAGGCCGCGGTGCACCTGAAGGCGCAGCGGGCATGCGCGCCTTTGCGCCCGGCATAACAGGCCTGGACCTGCAGCTGGCTTCCACGGAAGCGCACCTCCATGACGCGCTGCTCCAGGGTGGCCAGGTGGCGCCGCAGCTCCCCGGGCAGCGCCCCGCCCCCGGCGCCCAGCAGCGGCGCGGCCAGCCGGCCGGCCTCGAAGGCGTCCGCTCCCAGGACCCGGAGCACATCGGGCAGCGTTGTGTCGCCGGTCCTCTCTGCCCGGTCCGCCCGCCGCGTCGGCTCCGACAGTTGCTGCAACGCCCAGCACTTTTGACGCGTCAGTACCGTGGGCAGCTGTGCACGTGAAGCAGACTGTTGGTTGACAGGCAAAGTATGCCCTGCTCCGCATTATGTCGTCTCATGCTGTCTGTGCTGCTCTGCTGCTCGAGCTGCAGCATCAGCCGCATGCCCGCCGCATCTGGTGCGACTATCAAGAGGACAGGGCTGGACTGCAGGAAGCCCTTGACTAAGCAGCAGCGCTCAGTCGAGCTTGGCCTCTCGTACACCACGCGACGAGCAGGTTGTGTCTTTCATGTGGACAGCGCCTCACCATGCCGTGCGTGGCAGCCACGAGCTGGCAGGCGACCGCCAGCAGCGCCGCCTGCAGCGGGCCTCCCGCCAGCAGCCGCTGCGGGGCGTCCCGAGCGTCAGCCCCCTCGTGCGCCGCCAGCGCCCTCAGCAGCCACAGGAACAGCCGCTGCGCCTGCGGCACAGCACACCTCCACCCTTTCGCTGACTGCCTTGTGCCGAAGAGCGTGCCCCCTACATGCATGCACTGGCTCCCACAAGCCAGACATGCGGGTGTGGAACTGTGCGCCGCCTGCAGGCCTGATGTCACTTGG
The DNA here is from genome assembly GCA_032358165.1 of Diplosphaera chodatii. Classification (NCBI taxonomy): domain Eukaryota; kingdom Viridiplantae; phylum Chlorophyta; class Trebouxiophyceae; order Prasiolales; family Stichococcaceae; genus Diplosphaera; species Diplosphaera chodatii. The sequence continues at coordinate 179,539 of JAALGY010000038.1, forward strand.
TGGACGACGTGACAAGATGGTCAAGCTGTCATACACGCATCGACCACCGGGCTGTTGTCTGCGCACAAACGAAGTCCTCCTGCACAGCAATACGGGGTACAGTAAGGCGTGAAGGTGGACTACCTCATCGCGGCGCTCTCCAATTGCCTGGAGCTGAGCTGGGTCGGCGGCCTGCTCCAGGGTGGGGCAGAACACCGCCTCCGCGCCGCTCTGGGCGCGTGCCAAGATGCTGGCCGACTGTCCGGGCGCCCAGGCCTCCAGCTGGTCGAATGGCGGACCCTAACACGGACAGCATGTGTTGTTGAGTGTCTGGCACAATCCAGGCCCGAGCTCATGCACGCCCGCGTGTGCCTAAATGCAGCGGGGTGGCTGTGCAACAGCCCTGGTGGCTCCCCGACATACCGTCACACTTATCGTATAGCCCACCTGCTGTACAGTGGCGGTCGCTATGTGGCGCAGCCAGGCGGCCGCGCCCTCTGGCGCCGCCTCCAGCGGCCGCTGCAGGGTGGCCTGCTGCTGCCGCTGCGCTGCGGGGCGGCCTGGCGCGGACGCCGAGCTGTTGGCGGCGCTCGACGGCAGGGCGGCGGCGTCTGCAGCACCCACGGAGTATGCCCTGCAGCCAGACAGGGTTTTGAGTATTTAAGTAGGCCGCGCATCTGCGCAGAGGACATTCTGTAAGAGTACCACCTAGTGTGGCCACCCATTGCTGATCAGGTGCCTTTCATGGGCGACCTCATGGCTGCTTCCGCCAGGGGCTTGCAGGCTGCGCTCAGGAAGCATGCTGCAAGTTGAGACTGGCCACTGGCAGTCCCTACGAGCAAGGGTCACCGGCGGTTGATGCAAAACGGGGGCGTACCCGGCGGGCCAGCTCGGCTCGAGCACCACAGCCGCCCCCAGCCCGACGCCAGCCGCTGCTGACGCCACACCGCCAACGCCGCCAAACTCCACTGCTGGAACTGGCTGCCAGGGACACCAGCCGGCGAAGCCACGCTCATCAATGCAAAGGCTGCCGCCGTCGCTGCCAGGAATGCCGCCGCCGCCACAACACCGCTCGGCATAGCGGGCCTCCAGCCACCCGGCTGCGGCCGCCAGCTGCTGCGCAGCCGCCTCGGGCTGCAAGCTGAGGGTCGCCGGGTGCTGCTGCGCCGCCGCAGCACCTCGCCTGCTGCCGCGAGCCGGCTGGGCATTGGACGCCGCAGCCAGCGCCGCCGCCAGCAGGCCGGACGCGCGCTCCGCTGCCGCCGACACCTCGGGCGCCCCAGCGCCGTGTGCCGCCGCCAGCGCTGCAGCGGTGCAACACCCTGCCGCCTGCCACTGCTGCGGCAGCGCTGCAGTCACCGCAGCCACTGCGCCGAGCAGCATGCTGAGCTGCGCTGCCAGGGTTGGCAGCTGTGCATCCGCAGCCTGGTCTGCCTTGGCCGCCAGAAACAGCGCCCAGGCGGTGTGCGTGACCAAGTCAACGGCCTCGCCGCTGACGTCGGCACCCACGGTCTGACAGAGCACACCCTGCAGCACGGCATGTGACTGCCTGTCAGCGGGAGCACTGCTGTGTCCCGAACGTGCAGGCCTGTCACAGTGACACCGCAGCCGTGTACCATGGTGCATGCACATCGGTTAGGCTGTTCCCTTGCGCACCTTGAGCTTGCGGCCCAGCACGGTGGCATGCGCGTACGCCCTCTGCAGGGGCAGCACGTCCAGCTGTGCGCCCGTCGTCGCTGCTTGCAGGCTGGCCGGGGCTGTCATCGCGCGCAGGTGCGGTTCAATGCGGGCTGCTGCCGCCGGCAGGCCCCGCATGAAGGCGCCAAGGCTGCAGTGCAGAGCGCCACCAAGGTGAGTCACGTCAACACAGTACATCAGCGGCTGCGCTCTCAGGCCCGGAGACTGCTGCGCAGCTGTCTTGCAGCGTTGCCTGTACGCCAACTGGCAGGAGCAGCCACTGAGCACAATCCACATGGCGACGGCAATGCCTTTGGTGTTCTATGCCGCCTGATACCCAGTCGCCACGCACTTTGCGGCGGCGACGGTGTGCAAGGTGTGCCAGGCTGACTGCCTGTCAGACAGGAGCTGCTGGTGACAGCCAGCAGTGGATGACGCCTCGTCTCCCGGTAAGCTAACAGCCCATATTTCGGTGGTGTACGACATGAAGGCCGTAACAGCCCGGCTCAGTCCCGAAGCGAAGGCTTGAGATGCTGATTCTGATAGCAAATGAATGCTGCTGCAGGCGTAGCAAGGCGCGCAGGTTGCCTGCACCACTGTCTTGTGCTGGCTGGGGACCTAGCTCAAGCGGTGCATTTGAGGCAAGTTCTGAGGCTGATGTGTAGGTGCGCCAGACTCACAACTAGCCTCCACAACGATCAGCACCCGCACGCTGCTCACCTGATGCTGGCCTGTTCGAGGATGGCTGTTAGGCTGGGTGAGGCCCCCGCGGCCCGGCCGGGATTCGAGCAGGTCTGCAGCGTAGATGCCGCATACAGCAGGGCTGCTCGCCACACGCTGAGGTCCTGCGTGTTACGTTCATATATTAGAGGCCGGAGCTGCCGTCAGGTTGCCGATCACTGTGAGGAGGCCGGTAAACACGGTCTGGCAAAGCTGACAAGGACAACACGACAAGGCCACCTTGGGCAGCCTCAAGCTTCGCCTATCGCGACATGCTCGCCACTCAGTCCATACAATGACTCAGACTATGCATAGCAGTGCTCAGCACGCTGTCCCGGCGCACGAGATCGTGCTGCATCGCGTTTCCAGTGCATGACAGAATTTGAATAAGGCGGTACCCTGCACGCACACAGGGGCGCGTGTAGTACGGTGCAGCCACCCATGTTCGGTTACGATCATCGATTGTAAACCACCGATGGCATGCATGCCCGCTACTGGCGCGCACGTCATTGCCTGACGCCGATCATGCAACAGAAACCAACCTGACGTGGTCAACCAGTGCACTGCCGCTGACGCTGAACACTTTGCGGTATGGACGGCGTAACACAGACAACACAGGAGCGGTTGCTGCCCCTCAAGCTGGCAAACCTAGCCCTTTTGCTGCCAGCCGCGAGCGGTCGCGCGAAACTTGCGCCAACTGGAAAGTAACAGGCAAAGGGACATCGTAACCTGCACCATGGCATCAGCGCTGTCCGCTGCGTCGCCCCGGCACCGCCTCTCCAGCTCACGCAGCAGCTGCTGCGCCGTGTGCGCCTGCTGCGCCCGGTTTGCATGTGCCATGGCACCCACAGCACGCCTCAGCTCCCGGGAGCAAAACCACAGAGCTTCCCAGCCCGCTGCCCCGGAGCACGACTCAAACCTGCCAGCTAGAGACTCCAAGCATCCGTGCTGAGGTACCCGACCTGCCTACGTCACAAATCAGCTGCGCACCGTCCTGTGAAACAAACAAGTGCTGAGTTTGGCAGGGAATTTGAAACATGCCGGCTGCTCGCCCACCCTGGACCGCTCCAGGGCGGGCGTGGGACTTGGTTCCATGTCGGACGCAAGGCCCGGATCAGTCTTGGAAACTGCAAGCTGCTCGGCCTTTGCGGTCGTCCGAGCTGCAGAAATCTGTATGTGTTGTGGTCCCCTCACGCCTGAGATCAACCTGCGCACCTCGACCGCCCGCAAGCTTCACCAGGTCTTGTTGCACTGTCACATCACCTAGCTTGACGCCTCTCACCGGCCCCAAGCAGCCTGATCAGCAGCGACAAATGACACATTGTGTGCTTCGGGTCGTCTTCGCAAGAGCAGCTCAATCGGCATACCTTGCAGCCGTTTTGTAGCTCGATCCACACTCTAAGCTAGCCAGGAAGCAGCTCAGGAGCTGGCAACAGCATACGATGCCTGCCATCAGGCGAGTCTGGTGAAGCTGAGCTAGGTCAGCACAGCCGCACGTGCTGCCGTAGGCTCTGACGCCCCAGCTGCAACATACTGGGTACCAGCGGAGCATGGCGCACGACGCGGGACACAACCTGGAGCAGCTGCTGGGGGAGCTGGCCGGCGTGGCGGAGGACGAGCAGCCGGACCTGGGGCCCCTCAGCATGCTGCCCCCCGACGTGCTGCGCATGATCCAGGACCGCGTGGCCGAGTGCGCTGTTGCGAGCTTACGTCTGAACGCGCCCCCCGAACGTGTTAGCAGACCACGTGCTGCATCTGCACCTGCTCTGCTTGCAACAGCGTCCTTTGACCGGCAACTCTGCGTCAGCCTGACACATGTGCGCATGCTATGCCTGACCGCATGCTGAGAAGCACGACATAGGGGTGGCGGATGCCAAGATACGGACGCTGGCAAACCACCTCCAGTGATGCCGCCGCCCTGCAGGGAGGAGCAGCACGACGCGTTTCCAGCCGCGCAGCAGGACTCCGAGCTGTGCCGCAGCGACGACGAGGCCTCTGCTCTGACCGATGCCGCGACTGCCATGCAGGTGATGCCAGGCGACACTTGCCCGCCAAGCATGTCAGTGCACTACACGAATATCAGCAGTTGGCATTGTGCAGGCGCAATCATGCGGGACGAACAATCAGGCTTGTCGCGCAGCTGCTCAGCGAGCCGGGCAGAGCATTTGCTTTGTCAGTATCACGACGGTCAACACTGTGTCAAACCCTCATGGTTGCACGGCCGCAGGGCATCGTGACGAGGCCCAGGCGGCTCGGCAGCCCCGGCGCCGCCATCACGCTGCAGGACGACGTGCTGCGCATCATTCTGGGCCTGGTATTCAGGTGCAGCCGCCTCGCGTCTCAGTTCATCCACCACGTGTTACAACTCAAAAGGCGTGGCCGAGGCCAGTCACATCACACGGTCAGTCTTGCTGACGCTTCCTGCTCTCACTTGCCTCATAGGGAGGAGCAGGACCCGGGGTGCATGGCGGGCCTGCGGCTGCTGGGGCAGCAGTGGCGGCGGCTGGTGTCGGCCGAGGTGGCGTGCGTGTCTCCGGCGGCGGTGGAGTCGGTCGCGCAGCTGTGCATGTTCCCCACCCTGGAGCGCCTGGACCTGCGGCGCGCCGCTGCCACCGAGAGCATCAACCCCGCGGTGCTGGAGCACCTGCCCAACGCGCTGCGGGGCCTGACGGCCCTCGACCTGGGCGGCTGGCGGTGCGCCTGACCTGCCCATGTTGCACAGCAAGCACGGCGCTTGCCCGTTCACTGAAGCATTTGTCATGACCCTGGGTACCCGGCATCAGGCGCTGCTTGATTCCAGATGCATGCAGCACGGCAACACGCATATGCCGAATCAGAACAGAGTGCATGCCAGGCTGTGCACGTGGATCATGGTGCAGTGGCTCAGCACGAGACCTATGGAAAGATCGACCCTAAGCCACATTGTCTGTGACGCAGGAGCCTGAGCTGGAACCAGGTGGGCGCGGCGGCGAAGCTGCGGCGGCTAGCGCGGCTGTCGCTCGCCGGCTGCGCCGAGCTGCCGGGCGTGTGCCTCGCCGAGCTCACCCCGCTGGCCAAGTACAGCAGCTGCCCTCACCTCCAGAAAGCAGCATTGCACATCGGATTTGCCACCTTCCCATCAGAGCGTGGCTTTGGTGTCTGTTGATTCGGCATGTTGGCTCACGATATGGGACTACTCAGTTGCTGAGGGATGATAGTTTGGGCATGATGACGCTATGACCTATGCCGAGCTCGGTACGTCGGTTGTCCACAGGAGCCTGACGCAGCTCAACCTGGCGGGCTGCTCGCAGCTGCGCGACGTGGACCTGCCGTGCGTCGGGGAGCTCTCCTCGCTGCGGGAGCTGCGGCTGGCGCGCTGCGGGCTGCTGACAGACGAGGGTGACCGCCCCTGACCCCGCAGTACAATACCAACTCTGTAGCCATTTGACAGCTGGAGGGTTGGGGTGCTCGTGCTGCGTCTCAGCCTTGAGGCTCGGAGGAGATACCTCGCACATCAGATATCTGTGGTGCTGGACAATGCCGTCAGGAGCGTGCTCCTCGACGGCCTTCAGCTACTGCTGACTGCTGTTGCACAAGCTGTCAGATGTAGCGGTGTGCATGTGCAGGCATCGGTGCACTGCAGCCGCTGCAGGGGGGCCTGGAGTACCTGGACATTGGCAGGTGCGGGTGTGTGGCTGGCGCGACGCTCGCGCCCCTGGCACAGGTGCGTCCCTGCAGCTGCAGATGCTATTCCATGCTGCTGGAGGTGCTGGCAATGTAGTCACGGCTTGCATCACAGTCGAAGGGTTCAGCAGGGCTGCTCGTCTGGAGACCCTGCTGCATGTCCATGCTGGGCCTGCAGTTGCTGCGCACCTTCTGCCGTGGTGGCAGGTTGAAGCGAACACAGCAGCTGTGTTTGCAAAACTACTCCAGGGCCTGACGCGGCTGGGGGCGGACGGGTGCGCGGCGCTGGTCAGCGGCCCGGGGCACTCGCACCTGGCGGCGCTTTCGCGGCTGCAGCGGCTGGACTGCGCCGGCAGCATCCCCGGCGGCGAAGGTGGGTAGCATGGGCTGTACATAACACAGCATCATGGCACAGCACCCCTCAACCAGCGGTGGGTCAGGTGGCCAGCACCAGAAGTTGCTGGCTGCCCAATCGCAATATGCTGCCGCTGACAGGCTCAAATGTCAAGCAACCTGCCTGCAACTCGCGGTGCTCGGCGCACAGTGTTGACCGCCCGTCCTGGCGTTGGTGGCACGGCCCGTTCATCTGAGCACTCCGAACCTGCTTACAGATGGGCAGCCGGGCGCGCTCTCGGCGCTGGCCAGCCTGCAGCACCTGTCCGCGCCCCGCGCACATGGCGCCTCTCTGAACCTGGCCGAATGCTCCGCTTTGACTGCCCTCACAGCTGTCGACCTGACAAACGTAAGTCTATGCTAAGGTATCAAGGCTGTCTGGAAAATTGCCGCAGCATTACTGCTCTAGAGCTGAATGCAACTGAATGCCGTGAGTGTACAGTCTCTTCATGTTTAGTGCCAGTTGCTTCCCTGCTGAGTTACGCTGAATGTGGAAACTTGTCAAGGGCTGGCGGGTGTGGCTTCAAGCTGTCGAGCCGTCCTGCCATTGCAGCTGCCACCTGCTGGAGATGGACCAGCCTGCACCCTGCCCGGGAACCCAGTCTGCCAGGCTCGTCCCCGGCCCGAACCCAACCCTTGTCGTGCATGCAGGCGCACCCCAGGCTCAGCGCCGCAGACATGGTGGCGGCGCTTGGCGGGTGGCAGCGGCTGCGGCGGCTGGCGCTGCGGGGCTGCCTGCAGTTTGGCGCCACGGTTGTGCAGGCAGTCGCCGAGCGGGCCCCGGGGCTCACCTCCCTGGACCTCTCCGGCTGCGTCATCGCCATCACCCCCGAGTGAGCATGTCGAGCCTGGTAGCCACACGTTCCCAAACAGAAGCTGCTACCTACACTGCAACCGGGTGTGATCCTGCGAAGGTACCATCACTATGCGTCAGCTGTTGCACATCCTTCTGGCCAGTCTGAAGGCGCACCATGCTGAGCGTCCTGCTTGGTCGTGACAAAAGGCGGCAGCTGGCGGGTGTGCCAATGACGGTGCCCAACTGTGTCCCTCGCAGCTCCGCCGCCGCGGTCGCGCAGCGGCTGACGTGCTTGGAGGCGCTGGCGTGCCAGGCCCCGTCGCTGGCGGCGGCCGCGCCCCTGGCCCGGCTGCCGCGCCTGCGTCACCTGGCGCTGGGCGACCTCGCGGCGCTCCCGGCGCTGCCGCTGTGCTGCGCCCTGGCGCCCGCGACAAAGCTGACGCGGCTGGCCGTCTGCATTACCTCGGTGCGTTCTTCATAGATGCGTGTCTTTGCTTCAACCCTGGAGGTAGCAAGATGCATATACTGTAGCACTAGTGCTTCAACATTAGGAGGCACCATGTTGAGCACGATCCCAGCTATTGCACACTTGGAGGGGGCTCAGCAGTGAGCACTGCAGTGCACGGGCTGCTGGCGGCAGCACCTGCGCGTCAACCTGCTGACTCAAGTGGCTCCTGGGCATGCCCCTGGCTGCATGACGTGCCTGCTGCATCGCCTACAAGTGGAAAACTGCAATGCAAGGAGAGTTTTCCCTGGCAGCCTGGCCACCGTAGCCACGCATCTTCCTCGCGAGCCCTGCCCGTGCAACACCACCAAATGCCAGAGGGCTCAACCAGCACAGGCAATGGAGGCAGGCAGCACAACACATGTGTTATGCTTGCGATCTTTCCCCTCGCAGGTCGGCGCGGGCAGCCTGGGTCCCCTGGCGCGGCTGCCACAGCTGCAGGCGCTGTCCCTGACGCTGCACCTGCAGCGCTGCGGCTCGGAGCACCGCGCGCTGGCGGCGACGCTGCCCCGGCTGCAGGTGCAGGCCCCTGCTGACAGGGGTCTGGCGTCTAGGGTGTCCAGTGGAGGACGGCTGGGGCACTGCACTGCTGCGCACAGCCTCAACTGTGCTTTGGCCCTGGCAAGACAGAGGTTTGAGCACCTGCCACAACGCCGAGTCTCGTGTTTAGCTCCTGACGGCGATGTCGTCCCACCCTGCAGCAGCTGACAGAGCCGATGCTGGTGCCATACCCTTATGCACGAGGTGGCACGCCACCAGACCTGGATCCGAGTGCGCACTCAAAACCCTGGCTCAACATGCCTATGCTGAGTATGCTGTTGCCCCACCCTGCAGCGGCTGACGGAGCTGGCGCTGGCACCACACCCGGAGACGCGGGGTGTGAACCCGCTGCCAGCGTGCGTGCTGAGCGCCGCGGCGCAGCTGCCGCGCCTGCGCCGGCTGTTGCTGGACGGCAACGCCGGCTGCTGGACTGCCAGGTGCGCTGATGCCTAGGGTTTCACGGTTTCTGAGGTTCACACCCATATACGCTGTGAAGGGGCATGCCCTGAGGCCGCCAGGTAGGGCGGCTGCTTCGCTGGGGCAGCCCGAGGCAGCCATCTCCGGCGCACACAGAAGTGCAGCTTGGCAGCCGTGCTGAATAGGGTGTGCACCTTCTGACTTCGGACGGTGCAGCTGCTGCGTGTGATTCGACCCTGACCGTGCCGTTCCTGCACTCCCTGCAGCGAGGTGATGGAGGCGCTGGGGCCGGCGGCTCAGCTGCGGCTGCTCAGCGTGGCGGGGTGCGGCCTGGCGGCCATGCAGTTGAGAGTCCGCGAGTTTGCAGCGCACCCGTACCTGCGGATACAGACGTATGCCGCGGCGCACGTGGCTCAGGATGTTGCAATTGATAACGGCAGCGATGACGATGCATAGGCCCGAGCAGCCTGGGTGCACAGGCTACAAACTCATGGCTCCGCTGCGACTTCGGCCTGCGCTGTGCATTGGGTTGCGGTTGTCAGGGTGCTTGGGTTGATGGGCGGCAATTGCAGACTGCAAAACGCTCAGGGCTTTGCTGTGCATGAGCAGCACGACAGCATACAAGCATGTTGGCTGCTTGCCGTGGAAGGTGACACAGGTCTTTGTGAGTGACGCCAAGTAATGGCACTGTGTTATACACCAGGACAGAGAGGAACTGGTCGAAAGATCGAGCTCAACACATTCAAAACAGATAGGCAGGATGGGAGGCAGCGGTAGGTACTGCTGACACATATACACGTATCTCATTACTTTCCAGTTGCGCCTGTGTCTGTTGGATACTTGGTTATCTGCCTGCAGATGCACGCCTGCGTTCGATTGATCATTCTTAGGTGCCATCCATCTCGAGGATGTGTGGTGCACCGCAGCAGTCAAAACCATCTTTGGCGGTACCATATGATGAAAAAGGGCATTGTGGCAATCCAACCCTTGCATCTGTACACATTTCAGCAACTCAGTGATGTAGCACTGTTGACTGTCGCGCAGAACCAAGCCTGGTCCACTCATACATGATGACGCATATGTCATCGGTTCACGGCGCCAGTGCGCAACCCCCTTCAACTGTAGTTGTGCTCCACTACTGCGTCAGCCCTTCGTAGGCATGCTGATGGGACATTATTGCCGCCAACCCAACATCAGCTCAAGGTCGTCACAATCAGGAGAACATGATATCAACAAGTGACCAGTCACAATTGGCTATCGCTCTCCTCGCTCTCCCCACTCAGCAACGCTGGCGGGTGCCATGTGTCATACTCGCTGTCAAAGACCCGCAGATATGGGTGCGCTGCAAAGATGGCTGTGTTGATGTGATATGTGCCTCGGCACCGCAGAACCCGCAGCGCCTTCATCCTGTGCAGCGGCACCAGCCACCTGCATTCATGATGCGACCTGTTGAGTGTGTGGGATGAAACGAGGCTGCCCCGTCCACAGCTTAGACAGCAAGAGCAGGTCAACAACCAGGCCACACGCACATCATCCACACGGTGTGTTCGCAGAAGGCTCCACCATTAGGCTTGAGAGGTACGAGTATGCTCACCCGCTTTCCTTGGCGCTGCCATTGAGGTTCAGGAAGCGCAGCGCTGGCGCCGCTGCGACCTTGGCCAGCAGCGCCGAGCAGGCGTGCGCGCCCAAGATCTGCATGTTCTCCATGTGCAGCGCCGACAGCTGGGTCAGGCGGCCCAGGCCTGCAAAATCAGGGCGCCAACAGCCAGCTCAGGGACGCATTCGAAGCACCAGCGAGAAACCTGCACCGTCACCGCATGGCATAATGGAGTCACCTGCAAGCATCGCCGCCACAGTGTGGGCACCGTTCTGACGTCCGGTGCGCCAGCCGTTGATCCGCAGCTCCCGCAGGTTGGGGCAACAGTCCGCCGGGGCTACACCCTGATACAACAGGCGCAGAGCGTCACGCTCACACCCCGCCAGATTGTGTTGTTCAGGTTTTGCAATCAATGCTGAAAGCTGCATGGCGCTGAGCAGGGGCGCTTGACAGCGCAGAGGTGCAACACGATGAGTCATGGTTGTCAGTTTATTCCCCACTGATCTGCCTGACAGCACCTCAGTCGTGGTGACTGGTCCCGACATGTCGAGGCACGTCAAGCGGGGCATCCGGCAATCGGCCGGCAGGCTGTTCAGGGTGCCGGCCATGTCCAGCTGCCGCAGGGCCGGCAGGGCTGCCAGATGCCGCAAGCCCCTGTGACCTGCCAGGAATGCTGGGCACGCTGAGATGCGGATTTTCTGTTGGCGGTGGCATGCAGTCAACAAGCAGCATCATCGTATGCCATGGTGACCAAGCACTGCGTGCACCCGTCACCTATGAACGGGCAGTGTGCAATGCCCAGGCTACGCAGCTGGATCAGCGAGGTGCTCATCATCCAGCAGTCGCTGCACCAGCATTAGCACCAACAAGCATCAGCAAAGACGGCACAGACCAAGACGGCGGTGTAGTGGCTGCTGCATATACAACCCATGGCTGTTTACCAACAATACACCAGCTGTTCAGGAGGAGTAGCTGGAGTGCTGTGGCAGTACACGAGCTGCAACTCCCTACCTCACGGAGCTGCATAATATGTTGCTGTGACCCAGCTGCAGGCTTTGGAGTGCCGGCAGCTGGCAGATCTGCTGCACGGCGGTCTGGCAGCCAGTCTGCAGGACCATGCCTGCCAAGTCCAGCCGGGTGAGCTGCAGCAGCTGCGTGCCCGCAGGCAGCAGCAGCTCCTGCAAGAGGGTGCGCAAGCCAAGCATAGCCAAGTGTTCCAAACCATCGATGTGATGTTGGAAGGCAGCATACAGCGCCAATCACAGTGGAGGTGGTCTGCACAGGCGGTCACATGTGCCGACTGCCTGCAGCCCTGCTGCCACAAGCGTCAGCTGCCGCGCACAGCCTCACCTGCGCCCTGGTGTGCTGCATCGCCAGGCTGCGGAGCGACGACAGGTGGGTGAGGCGGCTCAGGCTTGGCGCCAAGCACCCCGCCGCGCGCCCGCTTATAGCAAGTGCGGTCAGGGCTGCCAGAGGCCCCAGCATGATGAGAAGCCCCGCGTCTGAAAGTTGGCAATAGCAAGTTGTAGGCATCATCACTGGACGCTGGTCGAAAGAAGTGGCATGCGCAGCCGCAGGCAAGCCCGCCGTGCGATGTGCACAAGCAGGTTCACCTGCATGTTGGTTTGGTGGCTGCATGGCCGGGTCCCTTTCCGAGTCGAGTGCCAGCGCCCGTAAGCCGCGGAGGCTTCCAACAGCCGCCCAGTCTTCACTTTTCAGCACATATGTCGACGCTCTGATGTACAGCGCTGTCAAGGATGTCAGTGCTCTCAGCGGTGTCAGCGCCGAGCCAAATGACCACACGTTGTGTGCCCGCAGGTGTCGCAGGCTCCCAGCGAGGGGTGCCAACATCGCCAGATCTGAAGCGCAGAGCAAAGCAGCCACACGTGATACTGAGCAGCAGCGTCAGCATGCCTGCACTCAACCCTCGTGTTGCGCCTGCCACACCCAGACCGTTGCAACAGTGGACATTCAGGTGCTTGCCTGGTGTCATCTCTGCGCCAAGAATCAGTGTACGAAGCCTGCGCCCAGCACAGAACGAGGTATGCAGATGTCTGTAGCGAGGCGCACATGATGCGCCCGCACTCACTGGAGCAAGCACGCAGGTGTAGCATGGAGGTTGCACCGGGTCAGCTGCGTCACAACCACGGGGATCCCGAGGTTGTCGTCCGTGGGCCGGCCCTCCCAGCGATGCAGGTCCATCAAGTCCAACTGGGTGAGCGTTGATGCCAGCGGCGTCAGCGCTGATAGCTGCTGCAGCACCTGCGGCAAGCAGCAGGCGACGTCCAGCGCTGGCAAGGCTGTGAGCTGGCGATGCTGCATGTTGCGCAGTCCGACACGCAGTTTTGCTGCACACCTGGTCCGACCGGCAGCCCGCAAGTGACAGGTCGGCCAGCTGCGGCAGCTGCGCCACGGCCCGCAAGGCAGCACGGTTGCGCAGCCTGCTTGGCGCAATGAACAGCTTTCAGCCATCACTTGTGTGTCGCCCACCACAACACTGTCCAGTCCCTCGTGTGAGCTGATGTGCACACATGGGCACCAGTAGCGACTGACCAGAGGCCGCCGAGCTGTAGCGATGTCACGGCTGGCAGCACGAGTGCAAGTTGCTGCAGCTGTGCGGCGACCTCATCGTCTGACTTGCGGTGCATGCGGCACAGGTCGAGGCTCCTAATGGATGTGAAAGCCGCCGCCACAGTAGCGCATGGCACGCTGGCAGGCTGCATGCTGCCCTGCAGACCCCTGTCGATGATGCACCGCCACGTCTGACACACCAGCCGTGCTGCAGCTCGATCCGCTGGGTCGTCAAGCCTGCGCCGACGAGCCACATCGCTGAGCATGCTGCCATGCGAGCAGCTGCAAGTTGTAGGGAGGCAGAGGGAGCAACTGTGAGCGATTCACCTGCCACTGCCATGCAGTATCTCCTGTAGGATGTCATCAGGCAGCTGCGAAATGTGGTGTGCTGACATCGCGATGATGCGGTGGGGTCAGACACACGGTCTCAGCAGCAGATGCGTGCGCCCGCTAGCATGGTTGCCTGCGCATGTTAGTCGACAAAGTGACAACGATCCGCCACCACTCTCACACGATGCTTAAAGCGCGGTTTGCTTTCACGAGTAAAGGGTGGCTGTTGATCCATATATCTGTGTGCCTGATGGGAAGGTAGCATGGCAGCTTCCGCACCCGTATCTTGCGTGCATCGCGGCCGAGAAAGACACTTGCTTCGACATGACTCAGCTGCAGCAGATGAAAAGCCTGCGGTTTGCCCCTGCGAACTGGTCACGTAGCTGCACAGATGATGCACTGCCTGAAGAAGACAGATCTTCCAGGAACGCTCTGTGTGTCTGCTGTACATGAGACCAAACCAAACCAATGGCAATTGCGATTTGTCGACACTGTCACCGTGGAAGGGCTCCCTGTGCGCGATTCGTGTGCAGAACCTGGAGCCATGACATGTACGGCTGCATGTGACCCGCGTGGTGGTAGTGTGACGACATGCGATGAACCATGCTCGCAGTGGCCTTTTGCGTCAGACCACGACCTGTGCTGGTGTGGCAGCTCAGCGAATGTACAGCATGCCCAACGGCCTGCCCTGGTGCTGTCGACCTTCGGGTGAACCGAAACCTGGCGTTCACAGTGCTCGCCGCAGTGCAGCTCAGAGGGTCAGGAGAGTGCAGCTTTGACATCGGATCATGCCAAAATCGTGAATATGAGCGGCTCGCCAGGCACCGCCCGCTTCTCCTGCTTGTTTGACACCCTGACATCGGCGTCGGTCGCGAGCTCAGCCGTCGCCTGCTGCACGCCCAGCGACCGCAGCAGGTATTCCCGGCACTCATCCAGCAGCTCAATCTCGTCGAACGGCAGGCTCTCCTTCAGCATCTGCACCCGAGCAACGGGCACGGTGTTGAAACAAGTTGGCAGAAGAGGCACCTCCTCCCAGATGTACAGCGGTGCCACCCGGCTGCCCCAGCAAAGGTATGCTCAGTTGTTTTCAGGAGAGATGCATGCAGGAAGGGACACGTAAGGAGGTTGCCACTGCACTTGCCGCCATCCCAGACTCGAGCCTACCTCATTGCTTTGTATCCGCAGCGCCTCGTCGCGCTTGTACTTTGCAAAGGGCAGCACCACCGACCGCATCCACTTGTTGGCGGCGGTTTCTCGCGCCGCGGCATCCTTGCCGTCGTCCCCGCTGGCCTTTATCCGCGCCGCCGCCTCTGCCCGCCCCGCTGCAAATGCCTCGTGGCCCGCCAGCTGGTCCTGCACAGCAGCCGAGGACGGCGAATAACAGCAGGGACGATACACGCTGTCGTCACTTGCGACACGCACCGGGTATCGTCAATCACCAGCACGCTTGATTGGTGTTGCATCCATTATGGCAATCATGGCACACGCTTGACGTGCAGGTCGTAGTGCAGTTGCAGGTGAGTGGCAAGACTCGCCAACTATATGCCATTGTGCCTGGGGTGAAAGCATAGATCAGCACTCGATCATAGCAGCTCACCGCCACTTCGCCCAGAATGGCGTCGCTGCTGCCGGGCTGCTCTGCCTCTGCTGCTGTGAGGTCGCCATACCGAGCATGAAGCTGGTCCAGCACGGCTGCCTGCTGCCCCTCGAACTTGCGCGACACCTTGAAGGCAATGCCTGTCACCTGCATCATCCCAGCATGTCCGCATCACAAGTCATTCTTGATAGTGGGCAACCCAAGTGCCTGCTGCTGTTTGCAACTGGGCATGCACCAGCAGCTGCCACTCACAGACGGCAGCATAGCCGCACACATCCCTGACGCAGGATGTGGTCTCTGATCAACAGCGGTGAGGGCGTCATGCAGCTTGTCATGGTAGAATGGGCCTACACGCTAGGCAAGGCTCACTACACCGTGCCCTTTATCGGTGCCTGCTGGTAAAGTTGCTCACCCGATTGGCTGTGACAGCGAATAGAGAGCAGGGGGCGGGGGCACAAGGCACAGGGGGTTCCTCATGACTCACCTTTCGGGGTGGTGGCGCGTCTGCCTTCTTCTTCTTCGGCACCGCCTGCGCGCCGGCGATCTCCTTCCGCGCCCGCGCTATTTGCTCTTCCAGGTACGACCTGACCAGCACCACCGTGACATATCAAAGTTAGGATGCAGGCCCGTCACCCGGGCGTGAGATACTTGTGGGGCGGGATCCAGTCTGGACAGATGTGCGGTCAGAAGCAGGCGTGTCATGCAGGCCCAAAGCCTCCTGGTGTCAGCACGAGCCGTGCTGCCACACGGTTGCCACAGGCCAGCGGACTGCACCAGGCTGCAGCAGCAAAGGTGCCAGGCCGGCACGTTGCCAGCAGCATCTTAGAGGCGGCTGACCTCTGCAGCTGCAGGACCCCGTTGACGCCCTGCGCCGGCTGCTGCGGCCACCCTGCGGTGATGACCAGGCTGCCGTTCTTCAGCAGCTCGCCCCAGACGTGCTCCGCCCAGTGGGGCGCGATGGGCGTCAGCAGCTTCGTCTGCACCTGCACATCCACCGTAGTGCAGCCGTTGCAGCTTGAGCATTGGTATGCCGATGCCAGGGTGGCAATCCTGCCTGCCCAGTGGCATACTGTTGATAATCAGGACCCATAATTGAATGAACCACTCTGCGTGGCATGAAGGAGCAGTGTCTCATGGCAGCTTTGTTGCAGGAGCCACCCACCTCGATGAAGCGCTGTATATGGGAGCCCTTCATGCCTGCAGGCCCACAGGCCACCCTGTACCAGTCCCGTGTGTTTTGCAGCTCGAACCACCCTGCCTGCAAAGCGGATGTTGCTTGGTCTCTCAATTTCATGCCAGGCTGCCATCTCATGTGGAGTGATGCCAGGCACCACAGATACTGCTGTTGCAGCTGCCAACTATCGCAGCGTGCAGTGGCAGCATGGCGGCCTGACACGCAAGCAGCACACCCACCTTCAGCGCTTCCCTGAACTCGAGGTTCTCGTAGGCTGCCCGAGTGACTGCCGCTGCAGCGCTGACCTCGTTGTCGAAGGCCCTGCAGATGCCGACAAGTGTGCTTGCTGCTTTTTCCCTGCTGATCAAGCCTCACAAAACAGCCAAGCTGATGGGCAGGGCACGTGCTGCCACCAGCGGTGCTATGTGCTTCCAACTTGCAAGGCAATCTATCGATGGCTTGTATACCCCCAACACTTGAGCCAGCACACCTGTCGATGAAGGTGTCCTCGCCGCCGCGCAGCTCGCCGTCATTTATCGCCTTCACCGCCTCCGCCACCCACATCGCCTCCTTTGTGAGGCGCAGCACCGCCGCATTGGCGACCTGAACAGCAGGTCACGATGTCCAGTGACAGCCTGTGTGCACGGCGGTCCCCATGTCGCTGGCAGCACCTTGCCTTCATGCCAGCGGCACATGTGTGCCAGCTGATGCGCCGCATGGCCACATGAAGGTGAGTCGCGGTGTCCTGAAAATGCTCGTCCAGCAGCACACGTCAGCCTCTGGGGCGCCCAGAGATCACTTGGCCCAGAGATCACCTTTTCGTCGAAGTTGGCATCGTCCATGGTGTCGCCGGCATCCGCAAGCGCTATCCGCATCGCGTCCGCGCTGTACTCCCGGATCGCCTGCTGCAGCGTCTTGAAGTTGCCTGCACCATGGGAACCAGAATGTTCAGCATTCAAGCATTCCAAGAGCGATGCAACTCGATCTTCAATGCAGGAAGCTCATCCGCCCGACGCCGCCGCACATGTTGCTCGCTGTACTTTACGCGAGCGCCTGCCGCTGCTGCCTGCAGGCTGGTGCGTAGAGCACGGTGCCGGGTGTGGACATGCTGTGTGTCACAATAGCGCGCCCGTGGTGACCATGGTAAATGCGCACCCGTGGACTTGGACATCTTCTCGGAGTTGAGCATCAGGTGGCCGTTGGTGCGGAAGGCGCGCGGCTGCCGGTCCTCGTGCCCCGCCCACACGCTGGCGTGCGTGTACAGGCAGAAGCTGAGGTGGTTCTGGATGAGGTCCTTGCCGCTCACCCGCAGGTCCAGCGGGTACCTGCGGCGCACAGGGACACCCTGTCAGGACAATGCCGTGCGAGTGTACGGGTGATGATGCCTGACTCTGCCAGCTTCACCCACGGCGATGCACACAGAAGCGATCGACATGCTGCTGTTCCAGCAGCGTTGGGATCTGGCAGGTCTCAGCAAACCGCCGTCATTGCAGGCAGCAGCACCAACAGGTGCAGCAGTGCTTCACGGGTTTGCCTTGACCAAGAGGGGCGGTGCGCACCAGTACTCGAACTCGCGCCGCATCCTTGTGAGCACATCTGCTGGGATTGGCGAGTTGGTTGGCTGCGGCCCATCCAGGAAGAGGAACTCCCACACCTGACTATGCAGGATGCGGGTCAGGCAAGGCTAGCCATGTGTTGCGCCACATGGTCGATAAAGATCCCACTGGGTTGGTACTTAAAACCATGCCCACTGGACACAGCTTTGCAAGACGACCACCATAAGTAACCCCAGCAAAGGCCGCAACCCTAAGCACACCTCGCTGGTGAGGTGCTCCGGCTGCACTGGACCATCCCTGTTGTCGCCGTACATGTCGCCGTTTTGCAGGATGTGCGCGACGGTGTAGAAGGCCATGTAGATGGTGGAGTCGCTCAACGACTCGATCAGGTACTGCTCATCCCACGGCAGCCTGGCACGCACACGAATCAAGAGGTAAAGACGAGCAGCGGAGTGCATCGGCAGCGGGTTCGACCAGAGCATGACCCCTGCGACGGTGGCGGCATGTAAAGTGCAGCACTCCTGGAGGCTGCCTGTACAGAACTATGGTGTTGGTGTGGCCTTGAGTTGGAGTGCACCTGGTGCCAAGCCCGAAGGATCGGGAGCAGGCCCATTGGTTGAGCCACTCCAGGGCTGCCTCGAAGTCCTTCTCAGCGCCATACAGCTTCATGCTACGCAGCACCTGCCCAGGAGCGAACATCATCATATACAGGATCCTGAGCTGCTGCACTGCACGTGCTACATAGAAGGCTGTTGACCAGCAGACTTACATGTGGCGCAACGAAAGTGCCTGGGCAGCCATCATGCTTGTTTGTGGTGACAGGGGCAGGGTGCTGGTGCATTGCCTAGCATCCCTTTGCCAACGCCCACCTGCTGTGTGGCTGCCTGCCACTCTGTCTCGCCGTATGTCATGTACCACTGGTCCGTGAGCGCGACCACACACTCGTCCCCGCTGCGGCTGATGACCTGTGCAGGTACAGGCAGCATCGCTCAGCCAGGGCTATGATTGGCATGCTGATATAGTTAGTGGATGGCTGAGAGCGTGACGTGATTGCCAATGCTTTCGTGAGAGCTGTACTTGCTTCCAACTCACCTGCTTCTCTGGCTCGGCATATGCCACGGCCTGCCCTGCCTCGAGCAGCTCCTGGCGGATGATGCTCTTCACCTCCGACACCTGCCATAAGCGCACATGCGCACATACCTTACAGAGTGGCTGTGCGTGAGCACCAGCAGGGACAGCATGGCGCGTGACAGCTCAATTTGCAATGCAAACACCTCGGCTCACCTTCTTGCCAGCATGGGGGCCGACGATGAGGACGCCCTCTGTGAAGCCCTTGAGGTACACCTGCAGGTGGCAGCGTGTGACCACTGTAGTGCTGCAGTGTTCAGCCACTGTAGTGCGGGAACTGTGTGCAAATTCGGCAGAGTGACTGACAGCAAGCACACCAATTGCTCTGAACGCATTTGCACCGGCCAAAGCAGACCTGCTTCTTGGCCTCCTCCAGCTTCTTGGCATCATGCTGCGTCTTGATGCCCAGCTTTATGCACACCGTCTCTGCCGCGCGGTCGCCGAGCCCCGGGATGTCGATGATGGGCACCACCTGCCGGAACAGCACGACCCTTCAGCGGGTCATGCAGACCTTCGCCGTCACGCTACTGTCTACCCCTTGCTGCCTGCAGCTTACCTGCCAGCCGAACACGAGGCAAGAACTCAAGCTTGAACCACATGCCCAACATGCCGCACCTGCCCACCCACAGACGCACATGAAGGGTACGACGGCAAGGATCTGTGCTGTAGCCACACAGTGATGGCTGCAGGTTCACCTGGAACTTCTCGATGTGGGTCTCCAGCTCCAGGCCGTACTTTTTGCGCAGCTCCGCCTTCTCGCGCAGGTCCTGCAGCGCCCGCCAGTCATCTGGGGAGTCTGACGGCACGCTGTGCACATCACACGCAAGCCAGTCATTTGGTATGTTGCTGCAGACGACTTACGACACTGCTGAAACCACAGTACAGATGATGGTGTGCTGTGTGAACCAGCTCATTGTCAGCTGTCGGTGAGGGAGGTGCACGGTCAAGGCTCGACGAAGTGGACACCGTTCATCAGGCGGAGGTTTGCAGCTTGAGGCAGACGTGCAAGCAGTTGGTGCACTTGACCCCACATCACTGTGGGTAGATGGGGCCACGCCCCTTCTGCACAGGATCGCTAGTTATCACCTTGTGACCACGCCCGTGCCCTTCGACATGGAGATGGACGTCAGTGGCAGCACGAAGATCTCATCGTACTTGCAGTAGGGTGCCTGCAGCGGCAGCAGATGCCTTTGTGCATAAGCACCAACGTGCTGGACCAAATGTTGCATTCACGTCACCATTGGTCATGGACCCTGAAGCATGGCACCCTTTCAGTATCAAAGGCATGACCAGCAGCACAGCATCATGAGCACCTGCTCCACCTACGAGCGACTAGTACGGTAAGCAATAGCAGCATGCCGACCTACTGAGCCCTTGCTGTAGGCCCACCTGCAATGGGGTGCCGATCAGGTCCTTGCCCTTCACCAGCGCCAGCAGCTCTGGCGCAGAATCCTTGTCCAGCTTGGCAGCACCCTCATCTGCCGGCTGATGCCCATTGGCTGCTGGGGCGCCTTCCGCCGGCAGGCCATACTGCAGGCACAGAGACTCCGTCAGGAGTTGGACTGACAGGATGGCCTGCAGTCCTCCTGGCCATTGGCAAAAGACGGCCCATGACCCGCTGTGAATGCAGAGTCCAGATGCCAGCTGACTGGCGACATACCTGCCAGAGTAGGTTGCGGGCTGACCTCGCCGCCATGACGTACACGTCGCCATTCGGGCCCCTGTATGCGCCGTACTCGCCCTCGGGCAGCACCCAGCAGTTCGTCTGGCCATACATGGTCTCCGGGCGCAGCGTGGCTGCCATCAGGTAGACGTCCCCCTTGCCCTGCGGATGGGACAGCAGTGTCAGCACTGCACTGCTGGCGCTTGTTCAATGGCGCGCCAGGCTCCTCGCCTGCAGCACGATGGTCAGCACACAATTGCCGGCAACGTTGCTGCATACGGACGTGCTTTGGCGTCAACATAGCCGCAACCTGCTTCTGCAATAGGCCACAACACAGTCGGCAGGTGCATCTTGCGCCGCACCTCGAGCGCCGCCAGGGCCGGCGGCAGCGCGAGCGCCTTCATCTTGACGAGGGTGTACTCCTGCGGCTTGGCGCCCTCCCCGCTCGCGCGGTCGTGGTCCGCGCACGGTTGGCCGTCCAGCGGTGAGTACACCGACAGCCTGCCAGTGGTGACTATGAGCGTGTTGGTCAGGGGCGAGCGACTCTGGCGGCGCAGTTTGCCACCCTCACAGCAGGAGCGCCTCCGGCAGGCTGCTTGTGTCATGCTGGGCATGGCTGACGCGAGGCGGACGTGCTTCGGTGACGGGCCAAGCCGCATGCGCTGCTGCTGGGGCATGTGCAGGCCTCAATCATACCGCATAGCAGGAAAGCTTGCCTCGTTGCAACATCTTGCATTACAACATGTAGGCTTCCAGCAGTTTATCGGGGGGAAACATCAGACTGAGGCGTGCAACGCGCACCGCACGGCTTTGATGACGCGACCCTGCCGCCGGAGCACCTCGAACTGCCAGCGGATGAATGCGTCGTAGAACGGGTTCTCGTCGGTGGTGATGAACGTGCGGCGGTCATCAACGCCAGCACCCATCGCGAGGATGTCACGCATGCCCTTGGGCGGAAAGTACCGCAGCCAGTGCCTCTCGTCCCTGCACCACAGCAACAAGACTGCCCGGCTTGCACCGGCTGCCTACCCGACGATCTAGAGAAGCACACCTTGAATCTTGGACCATGTCCTCGTTGCCCACCTGAAGCGCTCAATCTCGCTGGCTGGTATGTCGAGGTCCAGCATGATCTGCCACTGGTACTTGGCGCCGCCGGTCTTCGCTGCCGCCTTGCTCTTCTTGGAGGCAAACTTGGTGGCTGGCCCCTGCGCTGCCGCCACCTCCTCCTTCACCTCCTGCAAAGACACATGCGATCCCTCCTGCAGTCGCGAATGCCTTCTGCAATCAGTGCACCATGCTCGGAGTCCGCATGCCGCCTAGCCATGCTGGTCAGTGTTCCTGCGCAGAGCGGCATCGCACAGGCTGCAACATGGCCTTTACACGGAAGCAGTTGTGCTGACCTCTGCCTCGGGCATGTCAGTATCTTCGCCTGGGACCCTGCCCGTCCTGGTGTACTCCTCCACCAAAGCAGTGAAGTCGTCCAGGCTGCCGGCCCGCGCGATCTCGTGCTTGAGCTTGTCGGCGCAGGCCTGTATGTCACGGTGCCGCCGGTGGGGTTGTTTGTGAGGTGTTCTGAGAGGTGTTCTGTATCAACCACCTGCTGCAGACGTGGGTGTCAATACCACCCTCACCTTGATGGGCATGCCGGTGCAGTGGAACCCCTGGGGGAACAGCACTTGCTTGCCCACCAGCTTGTGGTACCCGGACGCAAACACCAGCTGCAGCAACAGAGTTGGGTCGGTTATCTATTCTCATGGTGCACCTGTGCTGCGCCGCCCACACACTCCTGGAATGGTACTGACACTGCACGCAGCAGCGTTGTCTAACTGTGCGTACCTTCGACAGCGAAAAGGCATGCCCAAGGTGCAGCAGGCCGTTCATGTAGGGGTACGGAAATGTGCCAAAGAACTTCTCGTCAGGCGCCCCTTTTCCTGTGCAGCGTACAGTAGGAAGGCTTGATAGCAGGCTCCAGCTGGCCAACGTGGCACAGTGGCGCAAGATGCTCGGCTGATGTAAGGTGAGCCGCCAATTCTGTAGTTGTGTAGATCATGTGCACGCAGCGGTGCCAGTGCCGAAGCATGGGCAGACAGCATGGCAAAGAGCATGCTCAGGCCCAGATCGGTCCTCACCTTCTGCGGGTGCGTCCACATGGAAGGCCTTGTGCGCAGCCCACTTCTGCTGCGCTTTGCTCTGCATTCCCAGCAGCTCGTCACGCCGCGCATGGCTCGACGGCTCTGGTACAACCTGCGATCATCAACCTTCAACGCTTGCGCCAGCCATGCGCACTGTTCCACAACGGAGGACCTTTGATGAGCGTACACGGAGTGCCTTCCAACCATGTTGCATGAGCAGCGCGAGCGGTGCTAACTGACCTTGGCTGCTGGGCCATCAGCCATGGCTGAATCTCAGGCACCAGATAGTTGGCGCTGTGCTGCAAGCTGGACTAGCTCAATGATAATCAGATGCACTAGCTCACAAATCAGCGACAGTCGATCGTAATTAACTGATCTTGCATGTCATTGAGATGGCTGCAGAATGATAATCATGGAAACCATGCACGTAGTGCGCGTGTGACCGTTCCCAGACAGCTCAAAGATGCTGTATTTGTATTGAACTTGGATATGCCACAGTCTACCGCAAGACAATTTTGTAGAGTTCGGGGTGCCTGCAGCTGGAAGCTCGGCCATAGTCCCTGTAGAACTATACTCCCTGCCGCCGTCTGTATGCAAATCGTGGGACAGCCTTTGCTGTCACATGTGCTTGTGTGCAGGGCACAGCTCCCTGGAGCAACGTCCGGTTGCAATTATTGTCACGTTGTTTGCAACGTGGTCTGTTCATCCACATCCTATACTGCTGCCTGCTGTAACCATGGCCACGGACTTCTGACATATATCGGACATATGAGCGGCGAACTGAGGGAATTCTTCAATGGTCCATCTCGTACAGCTGTCGGACTCCATTGTCTGCATATTGCTGCCCAGGTTCGGCAACCCGCCTGCCCTGCTTGTCGAAGAACCTGCCGCCCCGCACAATCTGCGGCACACGCCTCAGTACACGGCCCACTGCCGATACTGGGTTCAGGTAATCCACGCTGCTCCCGGTACCCTGCAGTGTCGTTCGGTGCTGATGTCAGTGTTTGATCGAGAATACTCAATAAACCCCGCTGAACAGCATTTGGCACCCCAGAGTTGGCTAAGCATAGGCATGCTACTATTCCCACCTGCACTGCGCGCAGGCGCTGCGCCAGTGCAGCCGCCACTGTCTCCGGCTCCTCAGCAAGCGCATTGAAGAAGCGGCGTGCCCCCGGCGCAGTGTCCTGAGGACATTTGGTTTGATGTTCAGTACAGGTGTCAGCTTGTGTTTCACGATTTCACAGGCACACTGTGGGCGGCAGCGGTGGCGAGCTGCATCAGTGTGCAGGCAACACGACAAGGACATGCATGGTTCAAGGACGCACCTTCAGCAGCAAGCCGGTGAGTACCATGCCTGGCGACAGGTTGTGGACTCCGATGGAAGTGATACCTGGACGAAACAGCGGCCAGGTATCACGCTTGGCAACGGCTGCTGGCAAGAGCCTCGGCTCCTCGTGCTTGCAACAGAGACGCAGCACTGGCAGACTTCACTGGCTGCACCAACTTCCCGAGCCTTGCCTGCAGCTTTTAGGTCGTCCCCGAGGGCCTCTGTCAGCGCGGACAGCGCCGTTTTGGTGGCCTTGTGCGTGCAGGCCGTGGCGCTCAGCTTGCGGCCCCAGGCGCTGAAGCCCAGGTTGAAGATGTGGTAGGCCGGCTGCCCGCTGGGCGGCTGTCTCCGCATGACCCGGATTGCCTCCCTGCAGGTCACGGTCAACGACACATTGCGTTACTGACCACTGTACTGGCCACCCCAGATGTCACAGCCAACCTAGTATGCGGCTGTGACGAGCGCATGTGTGTGCATCAGCAGCCTGCTTGGAGGAAGCTGCAGCAGCATGGGGTGCAAGCTCACCGGCAGCAGAGCAGGGACCCTAACACGTTGGTCCCGACTGCCTCACTGATCTCCTCGGCAGGCGTCTCATCCAGCAGCCCTTTGCCCGTCACCGCGCCCGCATTGTTTATCCACAGGTGCACCGTGCCCAGCTTCTCTGCCGCAAAGTCGCCCAGTGCCGCCACATCTGCATGGTATGAGGTTTCCCTGTACATCAGCCGCAGCCTCTCCTGCGCTGTGTCGGACTGTGTGTATTTGCAATGCACTCAACCACAGTGCAACAGGAATACACCAGAACTGCACTCAGGCGGTTACGCAGGTAACTGTCATGTGTGCAACACCCTTGCGTCAAGCTGACGGACATTCCTGATGCGACATGATGTCAACGCGACCCACCATGACCGTTTGACACATCGCAACGGAAACCATGGATTTGGGCACCAGATCCTGTGCGTCGTCGCAGTGCTGCTGTCGCTGCTGCCAGACGCGCCTCGTCACGGCCGCAAATGACGATGCTGTCTCCACCGGCTGCCAGCTCCTGGTGTAGGGAGTGCATGTACCCGCCGTTGCACATCTTTGAACACATCAGGAGGGCTGTTAGTGTGTCCTGTCCGTGGACAGACCCTCGATTTGCGCGATACAGCAACATGCATGGCGACTCGCACCTGAGCAAGCGCAAAGCCAAAGCCTTTTGTCCCGCCAGTGATGACGCACCCCAACGTGTCAGTTGCAGCTCCTGTGCCCTGCATGCTGATGACGTCGCAATCATTGGCCGTTTCACCTTGGACGTTCTGTTGTCGATTGTTGAAACACGCTGAGTGCTGAACCAACATCTTACCTTGGGCGTATCACGATCTGAGGCTGTAGCATGTGCGATGGTAGGTCCTTTGCACCTGCAGCCGCTTCCTGCTGTAGCCGTTACCGATAAGGCCCTCGCAACGCTGCTGTTGTCCTGATGCTGTCGGTGAAACAGGCTGCAGTGCGTCCTGACAGGCACTTGCGCCCGTGCTGTGCTGATGCACGAAGTATGCTTGCAGCATGCCGCCCCACCAGGAGCAGGCGTTGAGAGCATGACTGTTGTGCTGGCGTAGCAGACCCTGACACGTGGCGTTGAAGATTTCTGCACGGTTGCAAGCCACTTGATGCAGATGGCGCATGCAGCACACATGCAGTTGAAGGCGCGCCAAGCATATAACTTGCTCTGTAACGCACGCCAGCAGCGAAACTGGTAGGTCGGCTTCTCTTCGCTGTGAGATGGAAAGTTTCGATTGATCGATTGTGCATGTCGTTGTGATCTTGCATGTGAGATGTAGCTGCACGTGTTGTCGACATGTCAGTGATCTGCAGCCAGGCATGACCGTGCAGCGGCTCAGACATCAGAGAACTGATTGCACCGTTTGGTGCAAAAGATGGCTCAGTGTGAACAAGCTTGTGAAGCGTGTTGCATGTCAACGTTTGGTGGGTGCATGACGTTTTGAGCACCTCAGCCAGCCTGCTCTGGAGTTTCCAGGGCATCACGGTTGCTCGTCATGAAGCTTCGGTCAGCGTTGGCGTTCGTTCTGACCTCCTTGGCGTTGCTGCTTGGTGCCGATGCGACATGCGTACCCCCGCTCGGCCCTGTCAAGGGTGCCCGCAGCGCCGCACCCAATGCATTCACGGACCAGCTGATCAGCAGATGTGACGTGCAGTACCACGAGACCATTCTGGACCACTTCGATTGGGTAGGTTTTCCATTGGTCTGACTAAGAGACACACTGTCCCCGCAAAACCAGCGCTGCATCAGCTTTGCACGCCCCTCAAGTTGCATCGAACCCCATGCAGGCTGAGCCAGACGGTGGGGAGTACACCTTCAGGTGCACGACATCGCTCGCTCGACCTCCACATGGCTTAACCTGACTGTTCACTTGTTGAACGTGCGCCCACATGGCCGAGGCTTGCTGCGCAGGCAGCGTGTGTTTGTGTGCGACAAGCGGAACTGGAAGAAAAATGGCCCTATCTTCTTCTATGTCGGCAACGAGGCAGACGTTACCCTGTGAGCACCCACCCTCCTGCACTGCAGCGTCCTGTGGTGCTCTCGCATGTCATGTGTCTGCACAACGCATCAGATCATCTAGTTATCAACACTGTCCCGTGCACAGGTATCTAAATGCGACTGGCTTGATGTGGGAGTCCGGCCCAGACTTTGGTGCGGTTCTCGTGGTGAGCCTCCTGCAAGTCCTGGGTTTGTGTTCGCTATGTTAGGGGATGAAAGAAACGCTTTGCCGACAGCAGCCAACCATCCCGTTCTGCAGTTTGCGGAGCACCGGTATTATGGCGAGTCAAAGCCGTTCGACCCCTCCATCATCCGCAAGCATATGCAATACCTCACGGCAACACAGGTCAGCTCAGCGGCAGTCTTCACTTAGAGATTTGTTGATGTTGCTGCTCAGGCGGAGACTACACGCCCCGTCAACGATGGATATGCATGGGGAAAGCACCCGTGCCGGCTGACAGGTTGCATGAAAAGCGTGCATACACTTGCCTGCTGCAGGCGCTGGCAGATTACGCGGTGCTGATCGAGAAGCTGAAGCACGAGTGGGAGTCGCCTGACTCTGCTGTGATCGGCTTCGGCGGCAGCTATGGCGGCATGTTGGCCGCCTGGTTCCGCATGAAGTACCCCAACATGCTGGACGGTGAGCAGCCGTTAGGCATGCTGTCTCTCGGGTGTCATCAGAGCGCGATGAAACCCTTCGTGCGTAAGCCGCTCAAGCGTAGGAACAGGTGCATTGTCTGCAGGGCCCGCACTGCAGCAATTCCGCGTGTTTTTGTTATTGCACAAGCAAGGAGGGTTGGTCTTTGCCAGGCAGATGCATCCTGTGGACTGTGCAGGAGCCATCGCATCATCAGCGCCCATCTGGTCCTTTTACAACATGGGCTACAACGACAAGTCGTTCGCGCAGATCGTGACACGGGACGCCTCCCCTCCGGGTGGCTCCAACAGACATTGTGAAGGTGCTCCACTGCGGCAGCGCTCCTGGAAAGTATGCAGCTATAGCATGCAGCCACGTTTGTGCGCGCGAGTGATGCGTGCGGAACACCTCGCTGATTACCCAATCACTAACCAAACTGTCCTGTCATCCTTAGGCAACCTACGCAAGGCGTGGGCGGCGCTGTTTGCTCTGGGCAAGCACAGTGACGGCCGCGCCGCGATTGCGCGGGCGATGAACCTGTGCGGCGGCGGCAATGCGCTGCAGAATGAGGCGGACGTGGACATGCTGGCGCAGTGGGCACAGTCCGCATGGGACTACATGGCCATGGTGCGGACACCGGCATCTGACTGCGGGACATATAGCGATTCAAACACGCTGGCGGAGTGCGGGATGGCCAGGATGCTGCGCTCGGTGCTGGCAGCTGCTACTGCCACACACTGCTGCAGGGTCTTCACCGCAGACCTGCTGTGGCTCAAACTGCACATGGACGAGCTTCACAGCGTGAACGCCACCTCACACAGCAGGTCTGCATGCACATGGAACCTGCCGCTGATATGCAACTTGACCATGCTGACACGACCTTTGTGCTGTGTCCGCAGGGCGACTACCCGTACCCATCATCGTACATTCTCAACGGCCTGGGCGAGCTGCCGGCGTTCCCAGTGCGCGTCGCGTGCGACAGCCTGGGCGCGAAGGGCATGGCCGGCGCCGAGCTGCTGGCGGGGCTGGCGGGGGCGGTGGGCGTGTTTTACAATTACTCTGGCACCCTGGAGTGCCTGGACTACACCAGGGTGCGCTCTTTGTTGAGCTATAACGGCTGAAGCTGTGTCCTTAACCCTTAGCCACCATGGGTTGTCACCATGGGGCGTCAGATGTTGCGCACTGGTCTGTCGGTGGTGCACGGACCCCTGGCCAGCATTGCAGGATGCTGTAGCGGGCCTGGTGGGTGTGCGCAGGGGGTCAACAACGCCACGGACGAGGACGGCGAGTTCTGGTGGTACCAGTCGTGCACTGAGCAGCCCATGCCCTTTGCGCGCGACGGCGGTGCGCATCATGCACCCTGCTGGCGCTGCTGCTGCCTTTGTGCTGACCCGCACACCTGAGCCGGGACAGGGGAGAGAGCCATGGACCCGGACTTTTTGGAAGTCTGGGTGGAGCATCGAAGCAGCTGGCAAAGGGTTGTGTATCCAGCCTTGCATGCAGCACTGCAAGGCTGGATACGAAACACATTTGTCAACTCTGGTTGTGTACGTTCTAAAGGGACATTTTTGAGGGGAACTGTGCCAGTGGGTTTACCTGTGATGCGTTTGCAGTGGACGATGCATTCTGGGACCAGCCGGACAACAGGACGCAGGCGGCGGCGGACTGCGAGCAGCGGTGGGGCGTCAAGCCGCGGCGCCACTGGCCCGGCCTGCAGTGCGCCTTTTGAGCATCTGGCTACGGTTCTGTGCACATGTGCTGCTGCCTGACTGGCGCCGCTCTGATGATTCTCCTGGCCGCAAGCCAGCCAAGCATTGCTTCAGCGCATGTGCAGAGGCCTTGAGCTGTTGTGCGCTAACAAATTGGTGTGGGCGCTCTCCTCCGCCTCAGGTTCCTGGGCAAGGACATCGACACAGCGTCCAACATTGTCTTTGCCAACGGCGACCTGGACCCCTGGTCGGGCGGCGGGGTGCTCGAGGTGTGCGCACTGTGATGATGTGCACGTGTGTGGCACCACCTTGGTCTGACAGTGTGAAGGATACCCTGGCCCACCCTCCGCACGGTTCATTGACATCGGCAGTTCAGCCACAGTGGGCACCACTGCGCATGCATGGAGTGCGCACACGGCATGTGTGTTGTGCGCAGGACATCAACGACTCGGTGAAGGCGATCCGCATCCCCGAGGGCGCTCACCACCTGGACCTGTTCTTCTCGCACGTCAATGACCCGCCTTCCGTCAGGTGTTGTTGCCAACCACCCCCGGATGTGCATGGCTCCAGCAGGGGCACGCGCTTCTGGTTGGGCCGCACAAAGAGCCGCTAATCAGCCTGTGGGCAGGCGTTTACAATGCTGCGTCCCTGTGCGCTCCGCTGGAGACCTTCACAGCGTGTGCTGCAGGAAAGCGCGGGATGCGCAGCGGCGGGAGATGCGGCGGTGGGTGCGGCAGAAGGCAGAGCGCATGGCAGCCAGAGCGGCTAGGGTTTCGGGAGCTAGGGTGAAGGCTGCAGACCAGCCCTTGGGTGGGCAGTCTGCTCTGCTGCGTCGGAGGCACCACACATCTGGCCAGACCTATTTACTGGACGCCTGACGACAATGTGGTGGCGCCCTCATGTTGACCTTATTCTGGCCCACCTCAGGAATCATCCCGAAGAAGCCCACTGCACTTCATGTTCAGGTTCACAAGATACATTGGGTTCGTGTCTGCATCCCTTAAGGCTTGCTTGCTTGATGTCAGTCAGTCTGCCTGGTGCTGTAGTCCATCGGTTTTGAACGGGTTCCCCGACTGCAGCTTGATGTCCCCATCCGCAAGCTGCCCTCTGCAAAGCCCTAGAGGCGGCGTTCAGCCTCGACAACTGAGCCCCTGTCCGACCTGGGCTCATCCCACCCAATCGCGCCGGCGCGTCAGCGTACTGCAGCGCAATCGGCCGTGCAGCAGAACCTTGCGGTACCTGATTGCATCCGTGCAGCTTACGAGGCAAATTTGAACACTCCCAAGAGCGCACGGGGTCGACACCAGCCTCCAGTCCTTTGAAGCTGCGGCCAGGCCGGCGTTTCGCAAAGCGCTCAGCTCAGCCGTTTGTAAGCGCCTATTTACAGGTCATAGCGCAGCGCGATGGGGTGCTGCAGCTCGCAGCCCGCCGACGGCGCCCAGCCCAAGCCCAGCCAGACGCAGGTGAGTGAAGGCACTCGGACACAGCTGCTTTCTGTCACCAGCTGGCCGCCTACAAAGGCACCGCACCATGTCCTACAGCTGATCGCGCGCCAATGCACGTGCGGCGCAAGCACGGAGCGTCTCTTTATGCTTCCGGTCCGCTGGTGTTAGCCATCCCGGTTCTGAGACTGCCAGCTTCTAAAGTCAGCCAGCCGCCTCGAAGCTGCCGACACCAGCTTTGTCTGCTATGCTCCTGCAAGCAGCACACAGTCCAGCAACCTGCTCCCGGCAGCCGGGCTGCCAAACGAAAGCATCAGATCAGATACCCAGCTGACTCAAACACAGGATCGCTCAAGCCGTGTTTGCTGCTGCACCCATGCAGCAGCAGCTGTTCTGGTGCTTCAGAGGCGTTCAAGACCTGCTAGCATGTCGTTCAACGGCTCCACGCGGCAGCATGCAAGGCGCATGCGCATCAGCTGTCCTCCCGCACAGGATGGTGGATCTGAGCGTTTCCGATGGCCGGATTACGTGCACAGAAGAGTTGTAAGCTTGCGACATCTCATGATACTCATCGCCGCCTTCGCAGGGTGCGAACGGACCTAAGGCAGCAGCCGGCGCAGCAGCAGGAAAGGTGGCAGGCGCAGCGCACAACGCTGCTGGCACAGCGCAGAACACGGCGGCAAAGGTCGCAAACGCGGTGCCGGGCGTGGGCGGCAAGGCGGCCACGGGCGACAAGTCGGGCGCACCCACAGCTGGCGCCGGCGCCGGTGGTGTCGGTGGCGCGGCTGGTGGCGCTGCTGGTGGCGTTGCCGGCAATGGGGCCGGCGGCGCAGCACCTGCGGCGCCCATTGCAAACCACACCGCAACCCCCGACCAGGTGCCACTGACCAAACGGTGTCGTCGCTGCAGCGCCTGTCCACCAGCCTGATGCTTTCTCTTGCCGATGATTGAGGGCACTCGTTACCTCTCGGTTGGCTCTTCTCCAGATTGCGGTGCTGGCTGTGAGATGGTGATGTGTTTCACGTGATGCCTGCAGACCGCAGCCAGCAAAGCAGCCGGGGGCGTGAGCCAGGCGCCAGTGGGCAGCGGCGGCAGTGCCAGCGGCGGGGCTGCGGACAACAATGGTGACCTCGCAGCTGCCTCCCAAACCGCAGCCGCCGCAATGGCAAATGGCCCGGCAGCCGTGAACGGCGCCGGTGCTGGAGGCGCTGCCACCTTCGCGTCGCCTCCCCGCCCCAAGCCCACCGGCAGCCCCAAGCCAGCTTCATCAGGTGCGTGCCCCTTCTCCGGGCGGCCGTGGCATCTCAAAAATTGAGCAACAGTTGTGAATCGCCTCCTGCGCCGGCACTATTTCCTGCTTGCACATGTACGTCCTACAGATGCCGCAGGCAAGCCAGCATCCGCTGGCCGCTCGTCGCAGGCACAAAGGCGGCGGCGGAGCGCCCGAGGTGGGGGGCCCGGTCCGGCGCCGCCGAGGGCCAGGCCACCCGCAAGGGCGGCAGCGGCCGCCTGAGCTTCAACGAGGGCAGCCCTGTGCTGGCCACGCCGCCGCGCCGCCGCACCACTGGCGAAACCGCTGGTGAGCCGTCCTGTAGCCTGCTGATGAACCGGTGTCCGTGGCCGCTACAGATCCGTGCTCTGTCGGCAGAATGCATGCCAGCCTGCACAGGCAATGCATCCCTCGATGCAGCCGTTCGTGAAAGCAGCACAGGCTATCGCATACATGCCACCATCTTGCACGTGCTGTCTTCATCAGACACCGCACAGCTTTGTATGCTATAGCATCAAGACTGCTGCGATTTGTCCATGTAGGGGGCGCCGTGCCACAGAACTCCACGCCGGATCAGCGGCGTGCGAGTTCGCCGCTGGTCCGCACGCCCAGCTACATGCTGGCCACCAGCAGCTCAAAGTCCAAGGTGTTCACCACCCCGCCCACCAACCGAAGCCGCAACGAGGTGTGCTGCCGACACCCAGCACCGCCAATGGCTGAGCGACCTGATGTTGCGATGCTGGCTGCAACGCAGTGCATGTGCAGATGCAGAGGAGCTGTGCACTTGTTGATGATCAAGATCGCATCGTTCGGAGGCAACTCAGCTGCACGTGTGTGAATGACGCTCACACTCTGCGCTCTGTGCAGGGCCGCCGCCCCTACGGTCTGATGGAGCCCTCGGGCGGCGAGGAGCAGACATGAGGATCGAGCAGCGTCACTGCTGCACTATGGGAGGTGGGGAAGGTCGGCGGCAGCTCATTCGCCATACCAGTGTTGGGGCACTGAACACGAGGGCACCGTGCACCGTGGCTTGGAACGGAGCACTGCGGTGTTGGCGACCGACATGCTAGGGGACAACAATGGTTTCTGTCACTTGCCGCTCGTAAGAGGCATGCTCCTGCGCGCAGGGCGCGCAGTGCGTGCCTGCAGGCGATATGGATGAGTCCTCCGTGATGCACTGACGTACACATGTTAGCCATGTGTAGACCAAATCGCACCCGCTCAATCTGGAATCACTTATGTGTCATAGGTGCGCTCTTGCGATGTTTCTTTTCGGGGGTTGCTGGACATACTGGTTTTGCGATGGTGGCGCTGTGCTCATTTGGCGTAGAATTGAGAAGGCTGCGGTGTTGTGTTGGCGAGACTTGCATACCATACTGTGTTCTTGCTACCGTATACACGACGTGAAGCGGATTTAGTGATAGGGCGGAAGTCAGGGCCTGTGCGCTTTGGGAAGTCAATTGCATGCATCTGGTGGTATATGCTGCAACACTGGTGAGCATACATGCTGTGCAACATCTGTACAGGTGGAAGCATCGAACAGCCTCAGCTCTACTAACCATGTGCATGTGTGGCGTCATGTTGTCTGACTGGTCTGACAGCTGGGAGGTCACCCTGCCACTCTGCAGCTCGTCGCGCAAATTCCTCAGCACATCAGCTGTCACCGCTCCTGTATATCACATGAGATTGTAGGTTCGCACACCTGACTGCTGCCCTGGGAGCGCTGCGTATACGCTGTCACCTGGACGGCTTGTGTGCAGCGACAGATCTGTCTTGAGAAACGCAAATCTGGCGTTGTTTGGCCTCGTCTGCTGTGGAAGTCCTATCGATACTATAAGCACTGCGTGACGTATGACCCAAGATGTAGCTTGCGCCTTAGCAGGACGGTTGTAACACCTGTCAGCAGCCATGGCCAGCCTCGATGCACTCGATGTGGTGGGCGTCGTGTTCAACGGCAACGACTCGCAGATCAGCTACCTGCCAAACTGCAGCTCAGCAGTCAGCTACGGGGACTACACCATTGCCGGCGCCAGGGGCTTCGACCTGCGGCGCTGGAGCTACTACAAGGTGCCATGCGGTCCTGCATGCATGCATCCGGCCACAGCATTGCACGCACGTGCGCCACTGAGCAACTCCAAGTAGTGCGGACGTTCGCAGCTACAAGATTCATGGTAGCCTGGTGCATGGTTGCAGCTGCGCCAGGTGTGACCTCCTGACGTGCAGGGCCATTTGACATATGCCATTGGCGGCTGGGTGTGCGCAGCCGTCTGCCTGGTCCTAGCCATTCTGTTCACCGCATGGGTGCGCCACCTGCGCGAGCCACCGCAATGCTGAGCTCCTGCATGCAGATGCGTCTGGTGCGCATGCAGAATGACCACGGCTGTGACACACTGAAAGACGTGCCCGCCTGCATGCTGCAGCTGCTGTCGCTGTGCGCATGCACATGCTGCTTTGGCGTGCGGAGGCGGTCAAACTCGGAGCGGAGGGACACCGCAGCATGGGACACGTACAAGGACAACCCTGCAGCTGCCTCACCGTCCAGGTGGGTTCCTCACAAAGCCGCATGCGGCACGCTGCGCCACGTTGAAGTACCAGCACCTGTTTGATGCCGCATGGCTTATGGAAGCTGCCGCCCGTACGCTGGCGCTGGGCACTCCTGTACGGGCCCGCCTTGCCCACGGCATTCGTGGCTGCATGCTGAGCTGGACATGCTGCCCTGCGGCCGCAGGCTGCGGGGCTTCCGGGGGCGCCACGGCATCTGGAACATCCTGTTCTGCGCGCTGATCGTCGCCTCGCTGCTCATCATGCTGGCGACGTCCGCGTGGGGCCTGGCCGCCGGCATCAGGGCCACCCGCCACCTGTCGGACAACTTCTGGTCCGTCGTCCAGGTTGCGCGCACCAAGGTGGGGTTCAGGGCATTGGGTACAGCTGCTGCTGGCAGCAGGGCTTGCGTGTACCAGGGCATTGCGTGCGGCATGGCATGCTGTGAGCACATCGTGGTTCCAAGAGTTCGGCCGGGGTTTTGCAGTCCGGTTGCCCGACATCGTCTGACATGTGCCATCGCAGGTTGCCGCGCTGAGAAACGATGTCGGCACCTTTTTGGACGGCGTAACGAACCTGCAGTCGGCACTGTACGCCATATCGACCGTGCTCGCCGGTCAGCAACCCTGAGTCTCTCCTTGTGGCGCAGAAAACTGACATGATTGCACCTGAATTGCCCATGATGCAGCGTGGGACATGGCAGACTGGCCTCTTGACTTGCACAGAATGTGCAGTTCGAGCAGACAGGTGTGCAACATTCTGTTCAATGTGCTCAATCTGCCTGTTCCATATCAGTCAACACGCAGGTTTGATGCTCGCAGGTGTGAACCTGAACAACGTCGTGGGCCAGCTGGACCTGCCGCTGAACCTGACGGGGCTGGTGAACGACCAGGTGTCGGGCGCCATCTCGGACGTCGCCGATGGTCTAGGTGCTGCTCGGCTCCAAACTGCAGATGGCCTTGGTTGCAGACCAGACTCAACACTGTTGGTCACTGTTGCATGCATTGCACCGCGTCAGCAGACCGAACCAACAGCCCGTTGCGGATGCAGCACATCCCTATTGCAGAGGGTTGTTGACGTGGTTGTGTGGGCTTGGCAGGCCAAGTCACTTCCGGCGGCAGCGACGTCACAGACAAGATCCAGCGCTACGGCGTGCAGACGCTGGCCAACCTGCAGAACGACTACAAATCGCGAGTGGACGACGTGCGCACTCATCTCGACCACGACATGTTGCAGCTACTCTGTGTTGTGCATTGCTCGGCAGATGTGAGTCACCAGACAACAAGCAAGTGTGGGTTGTGCCGCCATGGATGCTAATGACGCTTCGGCCTGCATGCAGGTGCAAAACATTTACGTGCCGATTGTGCTCAGCGTCCTGTTCGGGGTGATGGTCATCCTGGGCATCGCGGCCACAGTGCTGCTGCTGCTGCGGCGGGTCAGGGTCGGCGGCACGTTCCTGGCCCTGCTGTGGTTCTGGACCGTCATCTACATGATTGCTGGACCAGGTGTGCAGAACCGCCAGGACTGCCGGCGTACATGACCGAAAGCTGCGGAGTACTCCTGCGCACCGTTGCCCCGAGCACACCTGCAGATGAGCACCTGCATCCCATTCAAAGATGACCTATTGAAGGTTATGTTTTGCGACCGCAGGAGCGCTGAACTATGCGACGCACTTCACCAGCGACACCTGCCTGTACCCTGAGAACTTCACGTTCAAGGTGAGCAACAATATAGTGTGCATATGTTGTCCCATGTATGCGCGTGTCAGTGGTGTCTGGGATCAGTGCGAGCAACAGGACTCAGCATCATGGCCGGCCGGGGCATCCCTGGAGTCCCCACCCCCTGAGGACGACCAGCTGTTGATATCCCAGGGGTGGCTGTGCCACTCACTTTGAGATGACGTGCTGCGCAGCCAGCTCGCCTGATCTACTGCTGTGCAGGTCGTGAACCAGACAGGGTCGCTGACATTGGCAGACCGGGGTCGGATCACTACGGGGCTGGAGTACTACTTTGGCGCCTTTGGCACCACCGTGACTCTCGACGAAATCATCGACCAGGTATGCTCCGCATCTCAGAAAACCTTGCAGCAACTCCCTAGGCAACTGCTTAGGGATGTGATTGATTGCGTTTTTCCAGCCAAAGCTGACCGGTGCCTGGCTGCCCAGCCGTCTACTATGTTGTGCTATGCTATGCTCAGCAGGCCACATAGTCTCTGCTGCCATGCCATGTCTCCTGAGACTGAGACCGCCTTGCACTATCCTGCACCCGCTGCGATATTTTGCCACGCTGCAGCAGCATGTCCTGTGCTTGCCTTTCCCTGTCCTGGTGTCCAAACTTCTTCAGCTCTGCACCTAGCCTGAGTCTGGGCCTGCCGCCTGCCGCCTCAGTGCTCCAGGCGGAACGACCCCAGCCTCCTCCGGCCCCACTGGGCCAACACGCTCCCCTGCCTGCGGCCAAAGCCGCCTCCATCTGTGACTGCATGTGCTCAGGCTCACCACTGGACGTCACATCGCCGCAGATTGCTGCTGAAGCAGCAGCTGCCCGGCGCTCTGCAGAACTTCCAGCTTCCGTCAAAGCCCAGTGCAGCCCAGACAGCCCCGACAGCGACCGATCGCTGGTATGGATCGGAAGACGCTGACATCTCTGAGGGTCTGCTTGGCAGGTGTACGGTATTGACCTGGCGCTGGTCAGCAACCTGGCGTCAACTCCAGTGGTCAACGAGACCATCGTGAAGCTGTCGAACCAGGCTGCCCAGGTACGTCCGTGTGATGCTGCCATTCCGTGCCCATCCTCCGCTACAGCAAGGTCGCGACAGGCTGCGCGTCCCTGCAGATAGGTGTGTCAGCCGCTGCAGCGTTCAGATACTGACGGAGGCCGGGACCACATACCATCTGTTGCTTCTGTCTGACCAGAGTCAAGGCATGCTGACGATCACTGCAGGACGTTTTGAGGGCAACCAGCTCGCTCAACAGCACGCAGCAGCAGGCGCTGTCAGCAGCACCTGCCACCCTGTCGTCCATAATCTCGGTGAGATGTGTGCATTGAAAGCGGCGAGATTGCCCTGTCTGCTGTCGTCTGGCGCACTCCCCCTGTCTGGACCGCAGCAGCAAGTGACACAGCTTGCACATCCTACGTTTGACAGCAACAACAGCCGTGGCAACTCTCGCCGCCATGGTGTTGCAACAGCAATCTCCTGCCTGGAACCCTGGCAGCTGTTGCACGACCACGCACCCAGGCTGATGTGCTTTTGTGCCGCGCAGTCCTTCAACCAGCTGCAGCGGCAGATGTCGCGCGGCAACTACGAGGCGCTGTACAGCCAGGCCAAGACGCTGCTGTGCTGCACGCTGGCCGACGGCACGCGGGACGCCTGGGTCGCGTATACAGTCGCCTCGACATTCGCAGGTGCGCGCGGGTTGCACCTGGTTGATCATGCTATGTGTTCAACGGGCTATCAGGCGTTTGCCATCAAGGTGCTGTGAGCAGCTCTATCCGGTCGGTTGCTGCTCGTCATGGCCCCTCTTCTTACTGCACAGTTGAGCAAAAGTAGGGCCCGCAGCGCATTTACACGGGCAGTGTGTCGTTGCTTCACCACACTTGAAGCAGCTGCCGCCAGCAGGACGTCTGCATAGCTGATGGCTGATCGAAGTGTGGTTCTCGTGCAGCGCTGCTGTGCATCCTGCTGTCGGTGCGGGCGCTGCAGGCGGCGCGCTCCAGCTACACATCGCGGCCGCCGCCGTCCGAAGCACAGTTCATCGTGGGGCCCGGCGCCAACGGCAGGCCGCCCCCCGACAGCGGCATGGGCTCCCCAGCTTCATCAAACCACCGCCAAGTGAGTGGTGCCTTGGGCACGTAAAGCGGTGTCGACGAAGGGCGTGGCTGCAGTCGAGTCGCATATAGATCCAGTTGATCTGAACAAAATTCGCTTGCACCATGCAGATGTACCCGCCGCCAAATGTCGGCAATGGCTATGGCGGCGAGGTGAACGGCAGCGCCAATGGCCACTCGCCCCAGGGCGGCTACCCGGCGCCAGGCTCGCCCAGCCACGCAGCGAACGGATTCAACGGCTACGGTGCGGGCCCAGAGCAGCAGCGCCCAGGCTGGCCATCCGCGCCGCCGCTGCACAATGGCAGCTATGCCCGCTTCAGGGTGCGGGGTCGCGATGTTGGCCTTTCGTTTTCCCCTCCCTTCCTCAACGGCCGCACACATGCCACGTATGACATGTGACAAGCTGATCTATAGCACAACGTCTGCTGAAGGAAAAAGGCGCTACTATCTGTTCTGTGCAGGAAGGGCCGTGATTGAGAAGGACTGAGAAGTGTCTCGGCAGCGCACATGGGCTTGTATGTTGCCGGACTTGTCCCCTGTGCAGTGCTCCTGTACACATGAACATCTTGGAACCCCACGCTTGGATGCGGTACCGCCTCTGCGTCTGCTTGTACGTACATACCCTGCCCTACGCCTGCCTGGCAGCTGCTGACCATGAGCGTCTGTGTCAAATATCCGGTACCGTATTCTTGACGAGAGTGCATAGGGGTTGCTGGTGTGTAGAAAAGTAGTGAGGCGTGCAGGTTCTTTCAGACAAAGGTGTCAGTCAGAATGTCAGTATCTTATTTCTCAGTGGCCTGCCGGGGCGACCTGTGAAACGTACGACTGCTGATCGTTCAATATGCCAAGATATGGTGTGCAAGGGGCAGCAACAAAGCAGAGCATCAGACCACCGACCACTGCATCGAAAATTTCGATCTGTCATTCTTCCATAGCGGCTCTTCGCACAAGGCGGATCGCCTGCAGATGAGGGAATAAGCGCCCTGACTACAGCCACAGAGTCTGCATTGAAGTGCGCCGGGACAGCGTTGAGGGGCAACTCGCACGGCCAGAGGCAACGGATGAGCCGGATGGATACTCACTGCTGCATATGGTAGGTTGCAATCTGTCGAAGCAGAAGGAGCCGTGGTCCTCTGGAGTCGGGGTCTGGAGCCTCCAGTGGTGCGCACCGTGGCCGCCCCATCACTTGTACGCGATGGCGGCTGCCGTGCTGCCCCGCAGCTGCAGCCGCTGCCAGGAGCCGAAGCCCGCTGCCGCCGTCCAGTCCTTGAACTCCTGCACTCATGAGCACACGTTGACGCAACAAACAGCTGTTAGTCGTCCAGCCTGCTCATAGTCAGTGGTCATTGGCATGGTCAGTGCTGTGCATCCCTCAGTGACCCGCAGTCTCACTACTGGCATCATACATATGTAGCAAGTGATTCGGAACTTACCTGGAACGTGTACTCCCCGGCGTTTTCCCGCCCAAACTCCACCAGCATCGTCAGCGAGCGCGCGAGGGCCTCGGCGGCGGCACGCCGCTCGTCATCGAGCAGCATGTCAACGGCCACCAGCGCCCCACCCTGGGGCAGCGCATCGTACGCCTGCAGTGCAGCAGGAGCCATGCAACTTCGTGGGAAGTGTATCTGGCTTGATCCTGTTGTGCTGAACGCTGATGCCTATTGCCTACAGCAGGGGAACAGGTAAAGCCTGCAAAACATGCACAGCCCCGATGAATGCCATCAGGATGTACCCTGTTGTGACTGGGCTGCTGCTCACCTTGCCTATCAGCAGTTGCTTCTTGGCCGTGCCCCAGTCGTGCAGGATCATGCCCAGCATGATGACGTCTGCGCGTGGAAAAGGGTCTGCAAAGAAGTCCAGGCTGCCCGCCTGCAGCCAGGAGTCATGCAGTATGTTCCGGCAAACCTGATGGCAATGGTGCAGTAGCCACTGGATGCATTCCATCCTGCAAGCCGCCCATGTTGTGCGCCTGCTGTTATCGAAAGTGCCCTACGTCCGAGCATGTGCATGACTGCATGTTCATGTAGCTTTGTGGATGTAGCTTTGTGGACGGCGCAAACCCGGCAGCAGCACACTTGCCTCTGCGCCGGAGCTGTGCTCCTGCAGGTAGGCGCGTGCGGCTGGCTCCAAGGTTGGCAGGTCGTAGGTCGAGCAATGTAGGTGCAGGTGAGCTCTAGATATGCACATGGCTGCTGTGCCTGTGCGTGCAGCAGAGCAACGCATGGCGCGATTTCCGCAAACCAGAGATGGAAATGGTGCTGCCTGACCGAACGCTCGTCAGTGTCGACAGCAGCTGTACGGTTTGACTGATCATTCATCGCAACAAAAGACATGTGACAGGTGGATCCGCCCAATACAGTGACAATGTACCCCAGTAGGCCACCCACCTACAGAGCCGCCTATGTCTGCAAAGCTGCGGTACGGCGCAAAGTCAAACTGCCGTGCAAACACCTCTGCGTTGCCTGCAGCACCACCGCTTTGTCACGTTGCTTGGTGCTTGGTGCCTCGCACATGCATGTGCGAGACGGTGCAGGACATCTGGATGACTGTCAAGCCACAGCGACAGCACCACCGCAGGGCATTACCGAGGGTGGCGCCTGTCATGCCGCCGGCAAAGGCTGCCGCTGTGTCGCCGTCATCCGCAAAGACCTCCGCCACCGGCGGGCAGCGCTGCAGGGCCTCCAGCGGCAGCTGCCCACCCCGCAGCACGTCCTCCAGGTACTCGAACTGCACGTAGGACCTGCGCCCCGGCCCAGTTGCGCAGAGATGAGCTGCTTTACGAACCAACACCACGTGATACCCTGACATTCTGACGCTCTGCCAATTTCGGTCCAGGATGCGGACTCCAACAGTTAAAACTCGCATATCCTAGGATGCGTGCAGCTATTGTTACTCTTGCCGGTCGTAGTTGAGGTCATGGATGCCGCCCATGAAGCCGGGGCGCCCCTCCACAAGGCCGGATGATGCTGCCGCTGAGTTGCAGTACCTTGCAGACGCCCCAGTACCTGCACCCCAATGAATGTCCTTTCCGCAGACGCTCGACAACCAGCGCTTCGTGCCGCTCCTGTCGGGAGCAGCGGGAGCAGCGGAGGGATCAATTAATATCCGTTCCACTGGAGCACGGCTGGGCAGTCCGCAGGCATCGTGCATGTGGCGCGGTGACTGGAGACTGATTTGATTTGGGATCGACTGACTGGACTTTGGGTGACAGGAACTCACCGTCCCTGTCCAGGGCGCGTATGGCGACCAGCAGGTCGAAGAAGTCGGCG
Source organism: Diplosphaera chodatii (assembly GCA_032358165.1). NCBI lineage: Eukaryota > Viridiplantae > Chlorophyta > Trebouxiophyceae > Prasiolales > Stichococcaceae > Diplosphaera > Diplosphaera chodatii. The sequence continues at coordinate 220,533 of JAALGY010000038.1, forward strand.
GCGCCACGAAACCCCGGCGCCACATGGAACCCGAGCCGCTCGGCGAGCTCGTCGCACGGCAGACCGCCTGCCACCACCGTGTATCTTGATTCACGATCTGTGTGTCCAACCTGCAGTCTACCAAGAGCTTTGGCACGACAATGCTCTGCCACATGCATGCAAGTGTGTACCTGGCGCTGCATCGAGGAGGTTGAACAGGCGCATCTTGACGGCCAGCTGGATCGCGCGAGCCTGCGGCCAGCAAGACCGATTTTCATAGCCTCAGACACAGCAGCATCGAACTATTATCGCATGGACATCAACAAATCAAGAGCTGGCATGCATCTGGTGTGAAGCATCCCAGATTGTGCCTGCTTGAATGCTCTGCTGATTGACAGTAGGCTGTCTAATGCTTCCAGGACTTCTGTGGAGTCCGGCATGCTGGCCCGATGCATGTGGTGCAGTCAAATACACCGTGGTGCATGCACCTCTGAAGTGTGACTCAAGAATCGGTCAGTGCAGCGCCCAATAATGTGACACATGGCAACAGTGTTGATGCAAGGCTCTAGGATGAAAACAACGCGGATCTGGGGTCTCTGCAAGCGATGCCGTAGCGTGGAACCCTCGCCTACTCAGCTTGCCGTACCATGTCGCCCGTACATACAGCCGTACATTCAGCCCAACATGATGACCAGCAGGCTGCCCGCCGTGGTCTCCGATACCAACGAAGGAACGTGTGTGGGAAACTGGTGATTGCATTGTCAACACTCACCACGCCATGATCACCTTGAGTCGACAGCTGCACTTGCGGCGTGAAGGCTGCTGTGCCGGTGTTTTGTGCCACTGACTCGCTGAGCCCTGCTAGAGCGACTTAAGTGCAAATGGCACCAGCCGAAGCCTACGGTGTCTCACTGCTGGCGACTTGCGCCTGTCCGCTCCTCCAGCCAGCTCATGAGCTGCCCTGAACAGTCCGTCCCAATGCCATCCTGGCGCTCTGCATGTCTTGACTTAATGGGCAATACCGCAACATGTTTGTGCCTGCAGCCCTCCTGGATACCATCTACTCTGACCCACACGACGAACTACAACCTGATGGGGCCGCCAGCTGCAGCCCGGCGTGCCCTGTACCACACACCTTGACACAGGAGTTTCGACTTCACTCTACTAGTCGCTAATCACTCAAAGGGAACTGCACCTAGCCGCAAAGGTGTTGCAAAGCACAGCTCGCTGCATGGACATCTGCTCGTTTGGCCGGGTTCTGCCGTGGTGAACATAGTTGTAAGTTGAAGAGGCTCCGCTGCCGTCACAGCGTTGTGCCTGGAAGCGCATGCGCCATCCTGTACACCTGCGCACAGCGCACCCGGACACTACTGGGTTTCTGCTTGGTAAACCGACACAAGACACTCTCCTCACGAAAGAACAGCCCTCTTCGCAGTAACAGACACCAACAGCAACTGCACACCATTGGGGGCGGCACTCACCGCAGCAAAGTGACAGATCGAGGCCAGCAGAGTTGCGGCGTGGAAGATCTCGTGGTAGCCGAAGTACTTGGGGGACGGGTTCGGCCACTTGAAGGCGTATATCGTCCCGCCCACTGTGTAGATCACCCCACCGGCCGCCACAAGCAACGTGCCCTGCAGCGGGAGGTGGCGGCGAGTCTGTGAGAATGCACACATGCTCAGGCAACGGCGCGAGCGCATCCCACAGATCGCAGTGACAGAGGGCTGGTGCTGCAGCTGCGTCCCAACCACCATGCTGCTGGATGTGAGAGCTCTTGTGTGGCTCATGGACGAGGGACGGTGGAAGCAAGAAGGCGCACCATGCCGCCCAGTGCTGTCCTCATCTCCCCTGCGTACGGCAGCACCGCCCAGCCGAGGAAGATGTAGGTCGCCGTCTTCATCTGCTTTGGGGCGTTCACCCAGAACAGCGTCTGCATCTGCAAGGATGGAGAACGCGCGAGTGTTGCAGCGGTGCATCACATTGCACGTGCTATACGGACGGCCAGCTGTGAGCAACTTGTGTGGCTGCAGAGCTTGCAGTGACATTGAGCAGGATTCGTATGCACGCACATGCTGCCGCTGGTTGCAAAGTATAGTGCAGTGAGGTGCCCCTCAGAAGGCCGCACCATGCCGAGGAATGCAGCGCCCCACTCGATGCACAGCAGCCGGGCTGCGGTCGCCTGGTCCAGCGCCAGCATGCACAGCGGCGTGTATGTGCCGGCAATGAGCCTGCACACGCACCATCATCGGATGCAGCGCAGTACTGCTGCCTCGAGGCCCCTTGGTGCAACATACACAGTGCGACACAAACGCCACGGGAGCAGCATTCCAGGTGCAAGAAGTGGGAGCACAGCAGCCGTGTCCCATTGCGGGAGATGCAAAGGCCCTCACGTGAAGATGCATGCGTGGTCCAGGCGGCGGAGCCAGGTGCGGGTACCGTGGCGCCAGCTGGGCACATGGTACAGCGCCGAGCAGAACAGCTGCAGCGTCAGCGCGCCTGCCCAAGCAGGAGGCCCTCGATCAGCACGCACTCTGTGCTGACCCATGTGTTCACGGCGAGCAGCGCGTGCAGCCACACTGCGGGCGGCTGCAAGACGCCAGAGCAGCGGCGAGGGCGCACACACCATTTCTTTTATTTGAGGGAGTACAGCGCACCTGCGTACACTGCGCAGCCGGCCTTCGCCCTGCCGCTGGGAGCGCCGATGATGAGCATGATGCCCCCTGCCAGCGCCGCCCCGGCTGCGTGCTGGTGCAGCACCCCGCGCCACACCGTCTTCTGCGGCGGCCAGTCGGGGTCCGCGTCCATGCGCGCCTGGCAAGAGACAGTTTGCGTCAGTACAGCAGTTGACAAGCTGCAGCACGGTGGCATGCTGTGCCCTACATTAGCCTGCAGATCCTCTGTGTTAGAGGGTTGTGGACCACACGAACTCCTGAGTTACACAGCAGACACGAGCTGTGCGATGGAAGCACCTGTGCACGTGCTGCACGGCGCGCTGCCCGCTCTGCTTTGGGGTCCTTCGGCTGTGCCGCCTGCACCGCATCTGCGGTCATGATGTCGGCGGTATCTGCGGCGCTGGCACCGTTCGCATGCGTGTCGCTGCCGCTGCCGTCATAGCCGCTGCTGCCGCCGGTCTCGGTGCCGGAGGCCGCCGCCTGAACACCATTGCACGCCCGCAGCTGCGGCGCCATGGCGGTTGGAACAGGAACCGCCTGCTCCGTCCGACCGCTGCCTGCCGGTGCGCTCCCAGCACGCTGTGCAAGCCGCTGAGCGCGAGTGCCACGCAGGGTCTGCGGGACCTGCGAGCCACAGCTGAGATGTCACTTTGGAGCGCGGATGCAGCTGCTGGCCTGGCGCACATGGAAGGGTTGTGCCGCCTGATGCTGAGAACTGAAACCAAATCATGCATCTGCGCAGGCACGGTTCTGCGCCGCCGACCATCCTCCTAAGTGGTCCAGAAGCATACCTGCCTGGAATGGCCTTCGGGATGTGGGGCACCTTGTCAGCACACTCTGGGTACTGAGCCCGAGGCTACACGGCCACTGATGAAGGGTTTCGGGCGATACAACCAAAGCAGCGCAATAGGCGAGTGTCCAGGACAAGCTGCCGGCCGCGGTGCAGGATGGCCAAATTCCATGAACCAATGGTCTGACTCTGGTTATCGTCCTGCAGCAAGCAGAACATGTACTGGTAGATTCAGCACGCAGCAGGGGTGTGATGAATGACAACGAGTGTGGAGGAGGGCACCTTGTAATTTAAAGGCAGTGGCAAAACATGCCTATTGTGCATGTCCATCTGACGGGGCCAGCTGCTGATCGGAGGGACTGAGACCTCAAGACCGATTAATTCCCCGTGAGTTTCACTCGTCTCATGCCTCCTCTCATCTCGGCGCTGTCGCCCAGTACGGCGACAGAGATATGCGGGTGACCCTGGCCCACTCCCGCTAGTACGCCGCACGTGGTGCTGTGCAGCGGATCCAGACCACCCCCAGCTGCGGCTTCTACAAATTTGCTGGCAGTTCGGAGCGATGCAACGGTGATACGCCCCTCGGCCAGGTGGCAGGGCACGACCAGGGTGCCGGCTGGCAGTTCGGCACGCTGCGATGGCAGCCTGCGAGGAATCATACGGCTTCCTGCCTTGGTACGCGGCTGTCCCGTCACGGTGCTGCTGGTAGACCTGCTACCAACCTAGCAAGGCCGTCTGCGAACCTATGACCCTGCTGACGCGCTGGGCAGCACTCAGCTCCGATCGCAGAGTCTTTCGGGCGATCGCCATCTACCGAGACCTGCAGCAAGCTGCTTGCACTGCCAACAAACTCTCGGCTTGGCGCATTGCAGCTCAACCAGCCTGGGCGGCAGCATCGCAACAATTGTGATCTACGGCTACTGCCTGCTGCAAGGCGCCAACTACCTGTCCGACGGCAGCGAGATGCTGCTGGAGGTGCTGGACCCGGGGCTCATCGGCGGTGCGCGCCGGGTCGTACGCGACTATTGCTGCTTGAGGATGCCACCTTGACGAAGATGTCGGAGTGCCACGCGTCCCGCCCGAGTCTGACTACTGCTATGTTGATGATGTATTGCCCTCTCTGCACTGTCATGCAAAGGCGAAACCGCGACAAGCGACGACTCTTTGTTTGTATGTCCTGTGCATCCACACTTGCCCGAGAGCTGCTCACACCGCTGCTGCAGGGCTGCTGCTGCCGATTCTGGGCGCTTTGCCGGACAGCCTCATCATCATCGTCTCCGGGCTCGGCGGCACGCTGGCGGAGGCGCAGGAGCAGGTTGGCCCTGTCAGCCAGGCTGTACCTGGTTGCCTGCATGCACTTCGCAGGTCCTCGGCTGCATGCACCTTGCATTTGCACGCTTCACCGGAGGGGGATAGCATGAGATCTGCTGCCGGTGCACAAACAGGTACACATGACGGGGAGGCTGCATGCAGGGCTGAGCACTGACATCAGCACTGCGTGCGCAGGTTGCCGTGGGAGTTGGCACACTAGCCGGCAGCACGATCATGCTGCTGACGATCGCCTGGGGAGGCTCAGTGTGGGCGGGTCGCTGCGACATCGGCCCGTCGGTGCGTGCTCGGCAGCTCCAGCTGAACCGCCCTGCCGCGACAAATGCCAGCTGTGAAAGACATGCACTGTTGCACCTGTGTGCGGAGCACACACGTAGTACACATATAACCTACAGGGCCGCGCAACAGATAAGAAGCTCACACACGGCGCAAGCTTGACGAAGACGGGCATCACTACCGACAAGTTCACGCCGCTGAATGCCGTCATCATGAGCGCAACCGTCCTGCTGTACCTGGTCATCCAGGTGACTTGACGCTTTCTCGCTGCTGACATGCATATGTGGTCAACGACACCTGCTGCGTCTGCACCAACACTGCGAAACCGTTCCAGTGTAATCCTGGTACCAAAGCTGTCGGGGCATATGCCCGCAGGTCCCGGCGTCCTTCTTTCCGCGGCTGCAGCCCATCGCCTCGCTACTAGGCGCCATCATCTGCATCGCCTCCCTGGCAGCCTACTGCGCATACCAGGTGCTACAAGCTGCGCCGCTGATGGGGCCGCTATCCTGTGGCAGCACCACCACATCAGCCGTTACTGCGGTGCCCCAGACTGGCACCTGACTGGAAGGCCTGCACGCCTTGTCAGCGGCGACACATGGTGGAACTGAGGGGAGACTGTATCGATCCCATCTGGCTCTGAATCGTCAGCCACAGCCAAGGAGGCGCTGCCCACATCTGCAACGCGATTCATCCTGCAGGTGCTGTACCCGGAGCTGCAGAAGCGGCAGATGGTGCGTGCCCGCAAGCGGCGGCTGCGCACCTCCGTGCTCAAGTCTCTCGCGTCCACCGCCTCCCCCTTCGGCTCGCTGCTACTGCCCAGCGGCGAGCTCAACGACGAGGTGCGCGTTTGTCGCATGTGGCAGCATGCCGCTGAACTGAATGCACATCTGCCTGCATGAGCAAGCGAATGGCAGTTTGCCTGAGCCACTGCGATGCTATAACGCCAAAGTTCAAGCAGTGCCCTTCGCCCTGCCGCAGGTGGTTGTGAAGCTGTTTGAGCACTTTGACAGAGACAACGACGACAGCATTGACGAAGGTGAGCAGACAGTCCCCATACGCTCGTGCTATCTAAGGGCACATCGGGCAAGCTTTTCGGGCCAGCCGTCCAGTCGGCACGTTTGTGGGATCAATGGCCATGGCGCGCTGCCGCAGGCGAGCTGCGGGCGCTGCTGATGGGCCTGAGCCTGGGGGGCCTGCCGAAGACGGCGGGCGAGAACGCGGACATCGACACCGAGGTCGGCATGCTCATGACCGAGTTCGACAGCAACCAGGACGGCTCCGTCAGCCGCGACGAGTTCAAGACGTCGCTCGAAAGGTGCCAGACATGAAGCACCCAAACAGGCCCGCCCGCATTCCAGGCTCGCATGGCCGCCTTGCGCCTCGTGGTCTGCAGCAGTTCTCGGGTCCCTCGACACAGCATCGAGGAACTGGTCACGTTCCGCGGAGTCTGTTTGCTGCTGCTGCACTGACGCCGATCTGTGCGCGCAGGCTGGTGATCGAGCGCATGGCCAAGGTGCGGGAGCACCACACGCGGTCGCTGAGCGGGCGCCTGAGCTCCACGGCGGCCGACTGGGCGGCGCACGACCTGGCCATCGACCTGCCCCACGACAGCGAGCCGCTGCTGGACGCGCCCCAGTGCGTCGTCCAAACCCTGAGCCCTGAGCCCTGAACCACAGAGAGTGCTCCTGCGGCAGCGCACTCCATGGCAGCAGCAGCACCTCCGCATTGTTGCAACAGTGGGTTGTGCGCCACACACTTTCCATCATCTGACTGCACGTCCACTCGCCAGCCACGTCCAAGACCCAGAGTTTCGGTGCAGCGTGTCTCGAAAGGGCAACCGGTGTGCACATGAGGTTGCGACGCCAGGACCACCACCCAGCATCCCCGGGGCTTTGACGGTCGTCCTGGCTGTTGGTGCAGGGAGACGGATGACGAGGATGAGGGCGCCGGTGCGGAGGTGGGCAGCGACGACGGCGAGGGGGAGAAGCCGCTGACGCGGGGCCAGATCATACAGAACGCGGTGGTGTACCTGTTCATCGGCGCCGCCGCCTGCGCCTTTTTCAGCGACCCCATGGTCGACGCTGTCACCCACTTCTCAAAGGTAAGAGTGCCAGATTGACACTCGTATGGGCAATTGCATGTGGCTCACTGTGAACTATGGTGGTCAGCACAGCACAACGCCAGCACATGCCGTCGCTGGCCTTCTGACTGGACCTTCAGAGAAGAGGGATGCAGCCGTCTGACTCGCAGTTGCAGATTGGAGATAGCTTTCCAAGGCGCACAGCTGCTGTCCGCAGGCGTCAGGCATCCCGCCCTTCTTCGTCGCCTTCTGCGTGACGCCCTTCGCCAGCAACGCCAGCGAGCTGGTGTCCAGCCTCAAGTTTGCGTCGGGCAAGCGGCGGAAGAACATCTCGCTGACTTTCAGCCAGGTCTACGGCGCGGTGAGTGGCATGCCCATGACCGTGCCGCTGTCTCAGTGTGGCTACTGAAGTGCATGCCCCTTTTGCTGCCGTGTAGCTGTACACACTTCCTGCTGAACTGCGGGGCTGTTTTGTCACTCGCCTGCTCACTATGTGTTGGGGTCTTACCCTAGGTGACGATGAACAACACGATGTGCCTGGGCCTGTTCCTGCTGGTGGTGCACTCCCGCGGCCTCAACTGGGACTTCACCTCCGAGGTCATCGTCACAGTGGGTGAGCGCAGCACAGCATGCGGGCGGCGGCCTGTGCCGTGGGCGATCATGCACGAGCCCAATTTCTTGGGCTGGACAGCAGACTGCAGTTCGAAGCCCAATCCTGCAGAGAATTAAGGAGCTGGCATGCCGTGCTCATGAGATCCTGGCTCGCATGCAGGCACGACTCTGATCATGGGCGTGGTGGGGTACAGCCGCCGCACCTTCGAGACCTGGTATGCGCCCTGTGCTTGCCCCCACTGCAGGCTGTTGTATCGTTGATGCATGATCCTGTAGCGAGCAGTCGCTGCGTCTGAGGCGCAGGAATCATACATAAACCGGTGTTGCAGGTGGGTGATCCCGAACCTGGCGCTCTATCCGCTGGCCATCGCCGTGGTGTACGTCCTGGACACCTACTTCGGCCTGCACTAGGGAAGTGAAGGGGCAAGAAGGGGTCCCTATGCAGACCCTTGACCCCGGCCGGCGGCCTGCAACTGTTGACGCTGGAACGCCGAGAGTCGTCAAGTTCAGGCGCCGCGGCAGCATATGCCACTGTGCAACAAGGACTGCTTACTGACTATCAGATGACACCACGGGTTGTGCGCACAGCTGCGCACAGTGCACATATGAGGTGTGCTTTGTGCAGCCGTGCGAGCAACCGCAACACCAACATCGGGCACTTGGCTTGCAATTGGTCCGGCTGCGGTGGCCGCTGCTTCTGCAGACCCACAAGCTGTGTCAATTGTGCAGTGCTTTCAGATCTCCTGTCGACTCAAGCCTGCTCAGTGGTTTGTTGGCCCTCTGACTGTTCTGGCTGTTGCACTTCAAGTCGTTCTGATGTTATCGAACCATCAAAGACGGCACTTTACCAAGTCGTCCCTTTGGTACACCCCAATCCATAGACCTCAAAACCACGCCTGCACAACTCTGCAGTTCACCCGGCAACACCCTCCTCTGGGAATTGCAGTGCAGAACCAGCGCCCCTCAAAATGCCCATTGCATGCGGGCTGCCAGAGCCACGGTGGTGGCGCCGCTCGCACGGACTGCAACCACTCCCGGCGTCACAGCCAGCCCCTCTCCCAACGACACCTGCGTTTTCAGAGCCACAACAAATCAGCACCGTGCATGGTTGCCTGCATCCTCGGGCTCATCGAGCACAGGGCATTGCGTGCTGTGGTGCCCTCATGCGACAAATGCAGGGGGGAAGATCGGATGCAGGCTGTGACAGAGTGCAGTTTGCACCTGTAGGGACGCCTCTGCGATCCAGGGCAGGTTGTCCACGGCACCGTCGCATGGGCTGCAATCAGTATCGTTGCTCGGCTCACCGGCCACCCCTGAGCCAACCACATGCCGTACGGGATCACAAGGGCATCCAAGCTGTGCACTCGGCTGATGGTTGATACAAACCTTGGGTGTGGCGCATGGCTGGTGCAATACCATCCACAAGTGAGGCCTCTGTCAGGGCTGCCACATGATGCATCAGCAGCACTGACCAATGTGGCCTGCTGCTGCTCGAACGGGTGCTGATGCAGCAGCTGAGGAGGAGTCCCCCGCTGCCGCCGCCGCCGTCGCCGAGCCATTGCCCCCGCGGCCGCTGTCGCTGCTGACTGCAGGGGCAGCAGCGGGTGCACCATCGCTGCCGGCATCTGAGCTGTAGCTGTAGTCGCCACTGGCGGCGGCGTTGCCGACGGCAGTCATCGAGGCCGGCAGTTGGGGCCCCCTGGAGCGCCCAAAGGCGAGCGCCCAGCCCCCAGGACCTGCAAGAGGTCGTCAGAGTCAGTCACCGCACCCTCGATGCTTTGTTTTACATGGTAAACACAGTGCTTCACCACATATCCGACACTCTGCTCGGCATCTGGTCTGGCACAGGGGTTGTCAGGGTTGTCACGCCACACAGCATGGGGCACAGTGGCATCTGGCAGGACTGGAACGAAACTGCACCTTTCAGCGGGTGCGAGGCCAGTGACACGCCAAACTCCAGCTGCTTACTGGCCGCGCCGCTGCCGCCGCCGCCGCCCCCCGCGCTCTGCGCCGCCCACCAGGACAGCAGCGCCGCCTGCTGCACATCGAGCGTGCCTGCAGCAGGTGCCGCACACAGCTGAGGCCCTTGAGCATCGCACCACTGGCATGATGACCCTTCACCGCTAAAGGCACACCCGCCTCAGTCGCTGCTGTGCAAGCATGAGCGCTGCGACCCTTGCAGCCGTGGATGTGCTACGTGCACTGGCACATCAGCAGCACTGGTTCTCTAGACAGTCGCTGCCCTGACTCGCCTGTGGCGGCGAGCGCCCGGTGCACGGCAGCCGGCGGGCCACCCTGCAGCGGCAGCGCCACATCCCCCAACTGACCCTCCAGCTGCCACCCACCTGCAGCAACAGCTCATGATGCACATGCTGCTCGCTTTGCATACACGGACTCTAACTCTGGCAGACCTTGCCCTGGATCTGCCCTTTCACAACAGAAGAAGCGTGCTTCTGGCTGTCCTGGTTGACAGGTGGCACTGCCGTCTGCATGAAACGTCCAGCAGGCAGCACGCTGCAGGCGTACCCCAGGCAAGTTGGCAGTGCCACACGTCAGCACGCCGGATGCAGTGGGTCAACATGGCCTTCACCGCAGGTTCAACACCACCTTGGTGATATTCTCTCGAAGGCATAGACAGCATCCATTCTGCGATTTTAGGAGATGCTTGCATGAGATTGGACCTCACCAGAGCCCTGAACCGAGCCGCCTGCGGCACCCTGCCAGCTGCTGTGCCGCCGCTGCCGCAGCGCCACCAGGCCCACGCTGCACGCGTCCGACACCGCCACCGTCGCCTGCGCCAGGCTGCTGCCCACCCCGGGGCGCCCGCCCGGACCCCCTGCAGGAGACGACCCAGTCACTCTCATGTGGGATCAGCAGCAGTCAACCAGCAGACACACAAGAGCGCCCTCACGCCACAAACATGGGCTGCTGCCGCCCTTTACAACTTGTACTTGGACACGTCGAAAGCCTGTCGCAGGCGGCACCCTTCCCAACGCTGTGACACCCAGCACCGCTGGGCTCAGGGTGCTGTGGATGGCACCTGAGACGAGGTGCGCCGCGGCTGCGTGCAGGCGCTCGCCGCTGTGCAGCGCCACGCCCACCCCGGAGCCAGCGGCCCGCTGGTGCAGCGCGCAGCCGCGGCGCAGGAGGTGCGTCAGGCCGCGGCCGGCGGCGGGGTTCAGCGTCGCCGCCACGTCGTCGCCCCGGCCGCGCCCCAGCAGCAGCTGCCACCTGCGCTGCGCGTCTGCCTCTGCGCCCAGGGTGTAGATCACCTGCGGGGCAGCCCCCATACGGCGTGAGCAGCTGTTTCGGTGCAAGTGGACGTGGGCTGTTGGCAACAGCACCAGCTAGGAGATAGCTGAGCTGCCAACCTCCTGCCGACCCGCAGCACGGCTTGTGGCTCAACTGAGGAACCATCTGGTGTGAGACTACCTTCCACGGACACAACTGCACATCATCAGTTCCCCTGCATGCAGAGCAAGTAAATTAATCAAGGCTCACTGCAGCCCTGCTGCCGTGCAGCACATGAGCCACTGCAGCAGTTTGCACATCGTGCACAATGGGAGCTCAGGCTCTGGGCATGAGGCACGCAGGCCACAGGCATCACAAATCGCTTCCCTTCTGCAGCACAAGCTGTGTGCATTGGCCCGAGCTCCTCATTGGCACATGCGCAAAGTGCTGCACCACGGTCCGCTGATTGGCAGTGGGTATGGGCTATTGGGTGCCCGGCTTATCACTCATTTCAGCACTCCCCACTCTCGACCAGGGGAATGCTTCATAGCATTCGAAGTACAAGCAGCTGATGTCAACTCAAAATCCAAAGCTGCATCCAGGGTAGACACTCGCCTTTTGCAGTGTCGGCTGCAGGCTGTCGCTGACGCCGGGGCCGCACGGCAGCAGGACCTCGGCGGACACCTGGTCCGCGCCGCCGCGCGCCTCGCTGCGCAGCTGGCCGCGCAGCAGCGGGCCGCCGCCGACGCCGCCGTCCAGCGTCGCGCATGCAGCACGCAGCGCCCCTGCTGAGTTGCCCTGCACCGGAAACAGTGACTGCGCTGAAGCCTTGTGCACCTCAGGTGCGAGATTCTGCATGCGCACTTGTTTCTGCGGCTCGGCTGCTTGGTTGCCGCATGATGGCCTGTGGGACAGGCAGAATCGAGGCGAACATCTCGGCGCTGCAGCACCGCTGCGCCGTGGCTGACTTCACTGTGAGCAAGCACTGGAGGGACGTCTGTGACAATGCACAGCAACGAGGGACGGGGGTTCGAGTTTTGGGAGGGTCACCTGCGACAGCACCAGCGCGGGCGTGGTTTCCACGGCGCCGACGAATGTGATGTCCGCCGCGCGCGAGGGCGCCAGGTCGGCGCCGACGGTCCACCCCCCGCCGCCCCCCGCGGCCCCCCTGTGCTCCAGGGCATGCAGCCGGCCGCCCTGGTCCGTCAGCTCCGCAAACGCCTCGCGCAGCAGCCGCTTCAGCGCCGCCACGTCCTCCCTGTAGCGGATGCACATGTGAGGAACCAGGTTTGCACATGTCTGACATGCTGTACTGCCAAGCAATCATGGCGAGGGTGATGGAGGAGCATGTTGGTAGGTAAAGTCTATGTGCAGCACCCAGTGCGATGAGCAGAATTGACCCCGATACCAGTGGTGAGGGGGTCAGAGCCCATGCTGAGCTAGCTGCTGCATGTAGGGTAACTTCTGGTCAAGCATGCCTTGGACCAGCACTGATCAGTCAACAAGCAGGCCTCAGAGTTGGCCGACACCAGAGGGATATCGGTAGGAATCATAGCTTTGAATGGTGGGGATGTCATGCCACCACCAGATGTGCACCTCACGGGCCGCTTGCGGGGCGCGTCCTGCACGCTGCCACGGTCCCTGAACCATGAGGAGGCCGCGACCGCCGCCGCCGCCGCCACCGCGATGCTGAGCACCGTCTTCCACGCGCCGCCGCCCCCGGGTTGCTCGTCCCTGTCAAGTGCACAGGCACAGCCCTGATTATATCCAGGAAAACAGCAGGGAGGCCGGCTTGTGCACGCTGCAGGTGGACCAGGGTTGCCCACTCCCAAGCAGCTGCAACTCGTATCAGCGCCCCGGTGATCCTAGGCACCTTTGAAGTGCTGTCGCCGGATTTGGTCAGGCATGGGCAAGCATGGTTCTAAGGCAGTACCCATCACTCGCACGGCCGCTGTGCTGATAACCCCTAGAAATATCGTGAATGCTGCTCACCCGTCGCCGCCGCCGCCGCCGCCGTCCCCGTTGCGGCTGCGGGGCGGGTCGCCGCCGGAGCCGTCGTCGGTGGGCACCAGCTCCCCGGACAGCCGGCCCGCGTTGCCATTGGAGGACCCCGGGCCCCCCAGCCGCTCTTGCCCCGTCTGCGAGGTGCCACGCGCACACACCAAGAACCTCTCTGAATTGGCGCGGTTCAGTGGGCAGACCTGCAGCAGCTGGTTTGAAAGTGGCATGTAAGGCCGCTGCCGCCAGGTGTCCAGGCAGCGCCAGCATGTATGGGTTGCGTGACTGACTGAAGCCGCTACATTGGGCAGGTGCAGATCGGGTTGGCATGCGCATGCTGGCTTGACCATGCGGCGCATGTCGTATTGGACGGCCACCTCGTCAACAAAACTGCTGTTTTGCAGCGGCTCTGTCGACAGGTTTGGCACGCTCAATACGTCATCTTATCTGATGAGCCTTCAACTGCAAATGGTGAATGGATGTACCAGGCCAATCACGCGGCGGCCGTTGCCGTTGCTGCTGGAGTCCTGCAGGCCCTTGGCAGCGGCTGGGTCGCTGCCGTTGGAGCTGCAGCCCGTCCGCAGGCCGCCTCTGCTGGCCGCACGTCCGCGTTGCGGGCCCCTGATCAAGCTGTGGCTGCATAGCCATCTTGCGGCATGGCATGCGATCAGCGTGGCATGCGTCTGCCGTAGGGCCGCAGCGGTGCTGCGGCCTAGCAGGGTGCGTCTGCCGAGCACTGCTGGTTGCTTGCGGCCTGCGCAGACTCGCTGGGCAGCCTGCGGCACGGTTTGCTGCATCCTTGCAGCGCTGCGCAGCAGTCACCAGTGCATGCTGCTGTTTGCAATGAGCGGTGAGTCCATCACAGACCGTGCAGCGCTACCTCAATGTGATGAGATCACAGGAGAGTATCATACGCTGCTCACGGAACAAAACGCATCAGCTCGCAACAGCCTGGGATGCTTACATGCCCGATGAATTCGCTGCTTTGCAATCATTACAGCATCCCGCTTGCTTGCAGCCTCCTCATCCACACATCATAGATCGAAAGCCTTTGGCCCGCTCGCCGGGAGCCCGCGACACAATCAGATCCAGGTTGCACTCAGGATCTCCGACAGCTGGAAGCCGTGTGGCAGCCGACCTGATCCGCCGGTCCGAAGTCCGGCGGCACACCGCCTGGCCGAGCTAAATTTGACTGAGCATGCAAGCAACCTGGTTTGCTCAACATTACAGTTGCCCAATGGACATGTGCATCCACTATAGACATCAGCCATGACGTGGGAGGTATTTCTGGGCAGCCTGGGCGAGACAACGACAGCTGTATGTAACACAATTTGGGACGAGCGAACCCTGGGACAGTATATCGGCGAGCGAGCGAGGAAATCTGCCGGCACAGCTGAAGCAGCCACCTCCGCCGTCGCATGGCCAAGCTGAAAGCTCAATTCTTCAGATAACAGCACTCCTTCTCCACATCGAGCTTGGGGTGGACATGTCGGCACCTCGCCCCCTCACGATGCAGCTGCTGTTTGCCGTGGCCAGCGTCGCCTGCTGCGCCGTCGCCGCCTCTGCAGGCGCGACCATGCTGAAGTCATAATCGAGGTCCTCGAACGCACAGAAACATGAGTGGTCAGGGGCTGTGCAAGTTGCTCGCAAGCCTTGCAGCACAGCATGGTGGCTAGTCACTTCACTGTACCGAAGTGCATGCATGCATGAAGTCAGCTTATTGAGGGCTGCTGACACGCTCGCATGTCTCTCTCGTGCGGCATTTGCGGTCGTAACTATGTGCACCACCTGCCAGACGTGCTGCCGTGCTGCTGGCCAGCAGCGGCAGTGGCTGCGCCCTCATCCGCAGTCCCATGCAATGCATGCAAATTGTCATGGTGTCGCATCACATCCCAGACACTCGGAAGCCTGGCTTGATATATACAATCAAGTGTAGCCATGTACTTTGTATGTTGCATGCATACAGCACTGTATTTGTATACTGCAGGGGAGCTGAGGGACCCACCAATGTTGGTCGCGCCAGCTGTCATCCCAGCCGGCAGCATGTTTGGCAGCGGGCGGCAGATACTGCAGGTGAGTGGACAGCACCCCTGCGATGCGATCTAGGCCTGATCACGCGCATCATTTGAGCCACCCCCAGACACATTCAGGCAGCACCCCGCACTGTGAGTGGCCAGATTAGGTCATCAAGTGGCGATATACATGCATGCAATCAGTACTACTGTGCCCCCTCTGGTTGATATGGTCGCTGTTGCTGCCAGCAGGCTAGCTCATCGTCTGCTGGAGCCGCCGCCGCCGCTTCTGCTGCCACCGCAGCAGCGGGTGCCGCTTCGGCGGCTGTCGCTGCTGCTGCCACCACTGGTGACCCTTTGTCACGAGAGCCTGCCTTTTCATTGTTATGACGCCTGCCTGCAGACCAAGTCTGTGCAAGGGTTGAAAAACAAACAAGGTTGAAACACAAACAAAGCACAACCGAGGTGCAGAACAGCCGTCAGGGTGCTGCACTGACACAAAGCAGAGCACCCTGCCACTCCTGAGCCGCGTTGCGCTTGTGTCGTCAGGGACTAGCGGCGCAGCAGCTGCATCTGCAAGCGCCAGTGCGGCAGGCAAGGCTGCGACATCCGCCGCCGCGGCTGCAGCGTCTGCTGGTCAGGTATGTCCATATACATATATCTCGCATCTTTGAGTGCTGGTTCAGAAGCAAGATGACAGATCATCGTTGTTGTCATCCCCAGACAATCAGCGTGCTGTGCACACATCAACATCTTTGTGACAGCGTCACCAAGCCAGCGGATGGGACTGGTGACTTGCACATGCGACTACAACCGTGACCAGCAGAAGTGCAGACGGCAGCAGTGCATCTGGTGTGTGCAGGGCGCGGCGGCAGCCTCGGCAGCCGCCGCCGGCAGCGCGGCAAGCGCCGCCGCCTCTGCAGTGTCTGCGGGGTCCGCCGCCAGCGCCGCCAGCGCCGCCGCGACCTCCGCCAACAACGCCGGCTGCGCCGCCAGCGCCGCCGCCGCCGCGGCCGGCGGCTCGTCGGCAGCCGCCGCCAGCGCTGCTGCTGCCACTGTGTCCACCATCGCCGCGACCGCAGCGACGTCTGCTGCCGCAGCCACCGGCACCGCATCGGCGGCCGCTGCATCCGCCACCGCCTCTTCTGTGGCCGTCGTGACAGCCGCGGCGGCTGCAGGTGATGACGATCCTGCCTGCAAAGTGGCTGTGCGCATGGCTGTACCAACAGCATAGTGTGTAGCTCCTGACCTGTCAGCAGCGTCGCAGGAGGATGGCAGCATGCGCTTCGTGTATAAAACAAACTGCAGCTTCTGGCCTCAAGATGCGCCCAAGTAGGACGCTGGCTGCATGCAGGCGCTTCTGCTGTGGGCGCATCTGCCGCCGCCAGTGCCGCGAGCTCTGTCGCGGGCGCCGCTTCCGCCGCTGCCTCCGCTTCCGCCAGTGGCAGCACTTCAGCTGCAGCGTCCGCCGCCGCATCCGCCACAACTGGTGCCGCCGCGGCCGCCAGCGCATCTGCATCTGCAAGCGGCGCCTCTGCATCCGCATCGGCTGCGGCCGGCGCTTCCGCTGCTTCCGCCGTCGCCGCTGGGGCGGCGGCCTCTGCCGCTGCCAGCGCCTCAGGTACGTAGCTCTTGCATCTCCCAACTCTTCGATGCTTCTGCCTCAATTCGATTGTGTAGCATGCCTGCCTTCATCCCCACTGGTAGTGTGCTCATTGAAGTTACGCATCAGCCACAGCAGCAGAACAAACACCAATTTCTGCTGTGCTGCACAGCTGGTGGGGCGGCGGCCTCGTCCGCCGCCGCCGCTGCCTCCGCCGTCGGTGGCGCCACATCCGCCGTTGCCGCTTCAGCCGCTGCAGCTGGGGCGGGCGCATCTGCCTCTGCTGCGGCATCGGCTGGTGCTGGCGCCTCTGCAAGCGCCTCTGCTGGTGAGACAATGCGATGTACATTTCTGAACGCCTGTTTTACAAAGCGCGTGCAGTGCCTGGCCTGTCTGCACATGCCCAGCACCACAGTGCAGGGTGCAACTGGCCGACAGGGTGTTTGAGGCTGCACAACGCTCTGGGTCGCATTGCTTTCTTGGGGCGTCGCATGCTGACAGCAGTATGGCTGACGTTTGGGCTGTCCTCCGGCTGCAGCGGCGAGCGGCAACGGTGCGAGCGCCTCTGCGGCCGCTGCCTCCAGCGCATCTGCGGTGCGCTATGCATAGCGGCCAGCGTGTTCGATATCTCCCCCGGCCATACGTATGGCACTTCTGCACCCAGAACTCGGCACTTTAGGGGTCAGAGTGTGTCTGCACGGCTGGCCAAGGTGGCTGAACAGCCCATTGTCAGCAGCAGGCGCTGCTTCCTGAGCGGCGCTGATTTTTGCGTGTGTCTGCTTTCGACAGGCATCGTCCTCCGCTGCCGCCGCGGCGTCTGCCGGCGCCACGCTGCAGGTGCGCTGGGTTTCAAACCCCATCATTTACTCCGACCAGGCACTGAGGGCTGCATTGACGCATTTATGTGCGGCTTGTGAACTGCATGCCCACGTCTGGCCGAACGAGTGCCCATCTGACGGTCGGCACTTCGGCAGGTCGTCACAGCAGGGTCGCAGCACTTGCAATGCTAGGTGTCAGCAGCCTGCTCCTGCACATGCATCGCAGGGCAGCATTGCGGCTGGCGCCGCAGCCGGCTCTGCAGCCGGCACTGGAAACCCCGCGCCGCCCATCCCCACCGCCGCAATCCCGGTCTGTAAGCCGTCTGCCGCACTTGATTCGTACTGCACACGAAGATGCCTGTGCAGCATGTGAGTACGCTAGCTTGCACACACCTGCTTATTTGCATCGGTAGAGGGCAGATGGAAATTAGCCCCACTGTGCCCGCATGACGATTGCGTGAAGGCCGTCAGACCCGCAGCCACGTGCTTTTATGCAGGCTGGGGCGCCCGTGCCTGCGCTCCCGGCGCAGCCGGCCAATGCGCAGCCCGCAGGGACATACGGCCGGCGCTGATTTCCAGCGGCTGTGCAGTGAAACCGCAACAGCGCTGTGTAGAGCTGCGGCTGGCCGTCTGCTGATGAACAGGGGCTCTAAAACCCTTGAGCGACCCCAAGCTGACCTTATTGAACCTTGGAACACCTCCAGTATTGCTCTATTGGCCAGAACCAGGCACTGTACAGTGTCAGCATGAGCTGCGTGCTGTAGTTGCCTATTTTGTTCGTTTGTGCACATGCTGAATGATGTAGTAACACCAATGAACGTTCCCCACCAGCAAGATCGCCTGCGACTGCCCTGTTAACCAGTTGCAGATGCCAGTACTGCACAGGCATGGCAACGCAATCCCATCTCTGACAATCAATGCTGTCTGAACTGTTGGCACGTGTGCACAGATACAATATCAGCCATGATGTTTCTGTGGGCCAGCAAGTCCGCCGTCTTCAATGCCGCGGTCATGTCAGCACGATGGTCTTCCCCTCGGCCGTCTTGATGCCCACGCTCCTGAGCGCCGGCGGCCCCTCAGCCCACCTGCGAGGCGGCAGCACCGAATTCGAGCTTCCAGGGCCCAAACACCTGAGTCAACGTCCAGTCAAAGGCTGTGCACCACTGAGAGCAGACTTGCGCGAGTGCGGCTGCGCAATCCTGCGTCCCGAGGCTGCAGCGCAGTGCGCACCTGAGCGGCAGGTCCTC
Organism: Diplosphaera chodatii; assembly: GCA_032358165.1. NCBI lineage: Eukaryota > Viridiplantae > Chlorophyta > Trebouxiophyceae > Prasiolales > Stichococcaceae > Diplosphaera > Diplosphaera chodatii. Next base: position 239,180 of record JAALGY010000038.1, read on the forward strand.
CCAACCGGGCCCGATCCAGTCCGCCATGGCCGCCTTGTCGCCCGCCACCTCCACGTACTCGATGCCCGCCGGCGACACCCGGTGGTCCGCCGGGAACTGCGCGGCATGCCGCAGCGATGACTCAGCAGACGGGCTCAACGTGAAGGCTCTGGTGTGCTGGTGATCTGGCTGTCAACGTTTCAGCGCAATGTAGGACAGGGCTGTCGCCTGATGCCGTACTGAGCATGGCCTTGTTTTGACAGGGTCAGAGCTGAGCCTGCAAGCGTTCGCAGCGAAGGTGAAGCGATGTATTGAGGCCCAGTGAGGGACAAGAACCTTGTCTGGCCGCAGCGACGGGTCGTCCCAGGTGATGAAGAAGGGCTTGGGCGCGCGCCCCGGCTCGTCGAACTTGCTCATGGTGGCCACCCGCCACGTCAGCTTGCTGCCGTCGGGCCGCAGCCGCACCATGTGCCCCAGCATGTGGTCCAACCTGAGAATGCCAACACGGTTTGTGGCCCAAGCGCCATGGCATGCGCAGCAGAGCTGCCCTGCACAGCCGTGAGCTGGCGGGGCAGAACATGCGACTTGTTCATGCTATTGCATGTGCCAAGGGCTCATCAAGCACGAGCTGAAACCGTCTGTGCACTCGCCGGCATCCTGAAGTCAGCACATATCGCGTCATGCGCACCGCTTGGACACGTCCGCGGCGTCCTCTGTTGTCTGCACGCAGAAGGTCATCAGCGTCCAGGGCTTGTCCTTGATGGGCGTCGCCGCAATGAACCTGCAGAACAGGGCGCATGCGGTTCTTAGCGTTCAGGACCTTCCACCCAAACAGAACACGGACAAGAGTCTGTGACAGGGCTGGCATGCAGGCATGACACCCAGCAGCACGGAAACTATGCTCACTTGCCCCAGTCGCACGACTGCGCTGCCTCCGGGTCCCACACCGCCGCGATCTCGATGTAGCCCGCGCCCAGCGGGATGATGTAGTTTTCCGTGCCCCACCCACCCTGCAGCGTGGTGAACATCTGGCCATCAACCAGTGGTGTAACAGTGCATCCCAGCGATCTCCGCTGCTCATATGCCATCTGCTGCTCGCAACATGGATGACAGAACGAGACGCACAATCTGAAAGATCCCTGCAGATCTTTCATGGTGCCTCGCCTGGTGCTTGCCGCCGTGGTACGCGGCGAGGCCGTACTCGTTGTAGAAGTGGTCCACAGCCGCCTTCAAGTCCTGAGCGCCGATGATGATGTGGTCAATGCGCGGCAGCGCCTCCGGCTCCGCCATCACGCCGGCTGCAGGCTCTTTGCACGCAGCCCTGCATGCACATAGGAGTGCAGAGGCATTTGAATATCCTCATGCATGCACAGGAGCTGCCCCACAGGGCAGGGACCATCGTGCATGCAGGGGTACATCAGCCTGCACGTGAACACGCAGACGACATGGTTTTGAGGGTCCAGAAATTCTCACGTCACATGAGGAAGCCTGTGAGGAAGCCATCACAGACAAGTATGCTGGCCGCATGTTCCACATCTTCACTTGCAGCAGAGACATGCAAGTGGCACGTGCTCATGCACATGCTCTGCTGCGCGTGCTTGTTTGTGGGCCGGACTGTCACTCAAGCGCAATCTTCAACATCGTGAGGCCTACCAGATGCGTTGCCAACGGTGGTCCCGACAAGAGGCGGCTATCCCGGCTCGCAGATCACCAGTCTAAGAACACTGCGCTGTTGTCACACAGCGGTACTGATGCAGACGATGGCACAGGACTGCTGTTGTGAGCTGCAGATCGCACAAGTGTCTGGCAGCAACTGCAGGGGTGCAGGCGCCGCAGGCGAAATTGGCCTCAAGGAATGGGGCTCCTGCACGTGGACAGCGTGGACACTTTGGGACCAAGCCTGCTGCAGCTTTGGTAGTCCGCCTGCCCGCCCCAGGAAAACTGGGCGGACCACCGCCACGGGCGGTCAAGGTTACAAGGGGCGGCCTTGCAGCACCAACGCTGCTGGGGCTTCGGCGCAACAGCAGCGTGCATCTCCCAGCTTCAGGCGACTGTTTGCCCATCGCTGCATGCTAAGCCTTCTGCTTGCAAAGACTACCTCCATGCGCATGGGGAAAACTGCGGCTCGGCACACATGGCGTGTAATTTCACAGTCAAGCGTTGCGAATAGAAAGTCCTACTGCTCCAAAACCAATGCATCGACTTGATTGGCCGTCCCAATGGCACGCGAAGCTGGCCTGCGTGCGTGATCATGACGTCAGATCTACATGGCAGCATTTACAACAAAGTTGATGGCCGGCCAGGCGCAGCCAAAGAAGTCTCGTTCGCGCAGGTGACAGTCTTGGTGCATCGTTCACAACACCATGAACAGTCAGCATCTTTGGAAGGGCACTTGAGCGGGGAAATGCAGCACTTCTGAGTACTTGAGGCACTTTCAGCACACTGGAGTATTGAGCATCGAGCACCAACAGCACCTCGGCACTGCCAGAACTTCGGTGTCACGCATTGCAATATAAAGATGCTGTGGCGCCTGATGATGACTGTCTGCCTTCTGCTGCTGCGGCATGCCACCGCCGCTGGCTTCTCGGCGGCTGCACCTACCGACGGTATATGCATCGTCCTCCGGAATGCAAGTGACATCGGATCAACATATGCACCTGAGTGTGACCTGCTTGAGAGTTGCTTGCATACATGGCCTGATGGCCACCCCTGCTAGAAGGTGACGCCTGGTATAGGCATCGTTGCCAAAACAGCCGAGCCTGCTGCTGTCAAGACCAATGTCGACGGCCTCGACTGGCCAGCATGCATGCGAAGACTGCTGCTGTGGCTGTAAACACATTCCTACAACAGCTCCTGACTGCGGGCGGTCTCAATGCAGGGGCTGTGCAGCCCTCGGGTGGCGTTCCGCAGCAGCTGCGGCACGCGCTCACTGATGTGGCAGCGCAGGCAGATGCCAGGACGCGGGTCCTGCTACAGCAGGCTCCTGGTAGCCCACTTTCTGCTGGCCAGGTGTGCAGCAGGCTATCCTGTCCTGTCCGCCTGCCTGTTACAAGCGTCATCAGAACTACAGCATGTGCCATGTCATGCACTCCGATGGACCATGTTGCGACGTGCCACCACAGAGAATGCAGCCTGATACTAGATATCCGACCAGCCAGCACCTGCATTGGGCGTTGCAGGTAGCAGCTACCGACGCTGCTGGAGCCGCATCTGCAGCAGCATCCGCGGCGGCCAGCGCCACACTCACAGCAGGTAGCACCCTGGACGGCTCTGTTCTGCTTCGTCCATTGCTTGTGATCATTCCATTAATGCGCTGGCGATACAATCATCTAGGCCAAAAGCTGCTCCTGGTCGCCAAATGATGCAAGTGTCAATTTGCGAGGTCTGAGCGGACACTTGGATTCAATTGATTTCAGAGCTTTTTCCAGTGGTCTGATATGTGCACAGCACCTGCTGCATCGAACAGATCTGATCGTTTATGATAGCTGATTGTGTGAACCGCGATCACACTCATGATGCAACAATTGCAACTTTCCTGTGACAGGTACCCCTGCAGCCTCAGATGCGGCTGCCACCATCCGCAGCCTGAGCGCGACGGCAAATCAGGCGGCGACCGCTGCCAATGATACTGGCGAGGTCAGCTTCTATCTCAACCTGCATTGCCCTGACAAGATCCAGCAGTGTCACTACACGAAGACAGAGACTGCACAGAAGAGTGCTGTTTCCCAAAGCACGTCGTCTGGCATGATACTACGCTGATGGGACCTTGAAGTCGCGGTGTGCATGCAGGCTGCGGTTGCAGCGGCCGCTGAGGCAACAGCCAACGCTGTCGACGCCCTGGCCACCTCGCTCCTGACCGGCCTGCGGCCGCAGCTGCTGGCGCAGCTGACGGCTGCGATACGTGCTGCCAGCGCTGCTGCAGGTGTTGTGGCCCCAATGCACGTCCACACAATCAGATGCATGATCAATGTTGCTGCAAATAATGGCAACAAGCGGTGTGTGAGCCACTTGATTGGCTTTGGAGCCTGGGTCAACTCCCAGGCCTTGCTGCACCTCGGGCCATCTTCTGTCAAGGTGGCCTGTGGCGAACCTCGTCTAGCGGGTTTGACACACTGCTCTATAATGTCGTGAAAGGAAGCACTGGTTGTCCCACAGACGGCATTTGACTTCGTTGTCAACCTGTTGCACCTCACGACCGCAGGTGCAGCGGCGGCCGCGAATGGGCAGGGCGCCGCGGGATCCGCCGCTGCCGCTGCCAACACCGCCGTCAGCATCTCACTGTCTGTTGCAATTGCGGCATCAGCTGCTGTTGGTAAGCTCCACCATTGCCACAATGGTGACTTCGCTGCTTGGCCGAGGTTTCTGTCTGCCAACGCTTCAGGTGACGCATCTTGACACTGTGCCAGGATGTTGTACGAGGTCACAGGCATGTATATGTCCAGCGGTGCAAGGTGAACAATTCCTGCTGGCGCACAGGTACGCCTGCTGTTCCCGCGGCTGCTGCCGCCACCACCGTTGCGGCTGATGTGGCGTCCGCTGCGGCGGCCAATGCCACCCGCCAGGGCGCGACTGCTACTGGCCGTGCCGCGTCTGCTGCTGCCGCCTCTGCAGCCCTGGCTGCCAACGCGTCACTGTCGGGTAGGGGCCAATCTAGCTAATGATGAAGTGTGTGTCTTCCCTCACATCGTGTGCACATAAGTGATGGTTGGCTGCCATTTGAGCACACAAGGCTGTTGTAGTCACTGCTGTAATCTTGCCCAGCATGTTGAGGTCCAATTATAAACACAGCCTCAACTTCAGATCTCAAATGCAGTATGGTAGCGCTTGTGAGTCTCGACATGACAAGTCCAGGCAGAGACTGAGCAGAGTATTTACATGTAGGTGATACATCCAGCGCTAGCCTTGCTGCTGCTGGAGCGGTGACGAATGCTGCTGCAACTGCTGCAGCATCTGCCAAGGTGTGTAGTCAAGTCGGGTTGAACCTGTAGACAGTAACAATGCTGCAGCTGCATTCAGGGCAACAAACTCCCGTGGAGACTGCCATCACTATCATCAATGATCAGACATATTCGTGTCGAAGCATCTCCCAGAACCCTCAGCGAAGGAGGCAGCTCTGTGTGGCATTGCAGGCCGCTGGGGCAAACGACACCACTGCAGCGGCGGCCGCCGCAGCATCCGCATCAGCTGCTGCCGCCGCTGCAGCCGCAGCCGCCGCTACAGGCGTAACAGGTGTGACAACGAACCGATGCCAAGCTTGAGCATGCTGAAGCCAGATGCCTTCTCTACTTTCTCGAATCTGTGCTGGATGTCCCTGCTGCTGACAGATTCTGGCAACATGCGCGCATATGCAGTGGGTGGCAACGCCAGCGACTCTGCTTCTGCGACGTCTGCCGCCGTTGCTGGCGCAACCAGTGTGGTGGCCACGTTTGCTAGTGGCGCGAATGCCACCAGTGCCGCCGCGGCTGCATCTACCGCAGCTGCTGCCGCAGATGCGGCCAGCTCCGCTGCAGCCGCCAACAACAGCATGGCGGCCACATTGGCTGCTGGCGTCGCCAATCAAGCGGTGCGGCGCAACTGTATGTGCTTCTCAGATGACTTGTGAACTTGTGGGCACGGGCAGCAGGGTATGTAAATCGTGGATGAGCAGCTGCTCTTTGATGTTGGCTGCATGTGCAGCCAGCTGCTCAACTGCCTGTTCACCCCGGTTGCCTTGTGGCCCCTCACACTGCTGGCTTGTACTTGCCCAGCCACCCGCGGGCCAGTGCAGTGTGCATGACCCTGCAAACTCACCTGCAGTGTGATGCCATTTGCAGTGCAAAGCTTCTTGCAGTAGTTGCACCACGAAGATAGTTGAGAAAATCTATGCCTCACAGAACTGAAGATCCTTGCAGCAGGTCTTAATACTGTGGTCCTGCTTGGCACCACCCTAGCGTACTTTGCACATGAGCAAGTGTGCATGTGCAGGCGAACGCTGCAGGCAGCGCAGCAGCCTCCGCCGGCGCGCCACTGCAGGGCGCGACATCCTCCGGCGTCGCAAATGGCGCCGCTGCCACCGCCTCTGCAGTTGCTGGCCTGCCGCCACCACCGCCGCCGCCGCCAAGTGCGCTCCCCCTGCACTGACTGCACGCCTCAGGCTGTGACACAGAAGGGCAGTCAACCAGGATAGAGGCAGCATTGCGCACCGCTGACCATCAGTAACTCAGTGCGCCATATTGCACGTATTGTAGCTTTAAGTTGTGTGCTCGCATGCCATCAGGACGCCTGTCGACTGATGATACAGGTCCGCCCCCGCCGCCGCCTCCGCCCCCTCCGCCACCGCCGCCATTGCCGTCGCCATCACCCCCGCCCCCACCACCACGACCCAGCCCAACACCAGCCCCTTCCGCCATACCCACCCCGCCAACTGCGGCACCAACCTACGCCCCAACATACGCGCCGTTCACCGCTGCCCCGACCGCGCTGCCGGCGGCAGCCCCCAGCTATGCGCCCACATCCCCCCCTGCAGCAGTCATCAGGAGGCCGCCGCCCCCGCCGCCGGTCCCACCGCCGTCCGTGAACATCTCGCAGGCCGCAGTCGGTGCCGCAGCAGCGGGCGTCGGAGGCGCCGCAGCTATCCCCGCTGCAGCTCGCAACCTTGGTGAGATAGCCTGGCACCTTGCAACAGGCACAGGAGATGCATTGTGCAATGCCATCAAGTGGCATGGTGTAAGCAGTGACAGTCAGATTGTTGTCGAGAAGCGTCCACTGCAGCGGGAAACAAGTTGGTGTGGTGCATACCATCTGTAGGCAGGCCCCTGGCCGCACGAGCCGCTGACGAGCTGAACATCACCGCAGCCAACGTTCAGCGCTCCGTGAACACGGCGGTTGCGGCAGGCCAGGTGTGCAGCGTCAAGCAGTCGGCAAGAGATGCCCGCTGGTACCGCACTCACACATACAGAGGGCTGTCACGCTTGACTTGTGCATGTGCAGTCATATGCAACGCAACCACTTGTTGCTTCTGCTCACCATGATAGATATCAAAGATGTCGCATAACCAATGTGCTGGTCCTCCAGACCCCGGTGGCGCTGGCGGCCGACTCCGTCGTTGACTTCCTGCACGGCGCTGCCGCGGCCATCGCCGCCGGCAACGCCACTGCCGCCGCTGAGCTGGCGGGCATGGCGGCCCTGGACGGCGTCGTTGCCACGTCACTTGCGGCAGCAAGCCAGCCTGTTGCAGTGAGCCATCTGTCAGTAGCTGTCCGTCGTACTGAATAGTACATTGACAGATGTGCTGGATGCACCTTGTCTTAATGCTGCCTGTTGTCGGCTGAGCATACACTGTCTGTGCTGCCTGCGTGCAGACCCAGGACCCCAACGCCATCTCAGCTGCCGGCAGTTCGGCGGGCGCGCTGATCGCTGCGACTGGCGCCATCGCTGCTGCAACGTCGACAGGCAAGCCGCAAGTCTTTTGACGGCACACAATTATTCACCCTCGGCAGCTTCCGCACAGAGTGCCCGAGCCATGACAGCTGCACGCGAACACCTTGATGCTGCAGTTGCATTGGCACGGCCCAGACAGCAGGGTTTTTTGCACAGCCAAACTTTCACACGACTCGCCCAGCGCCTCCAGCACTAGCCACCCGTCTGAGCAAGCACCTGAGAGCCTGTGCGCTGCTGACATCTGGCTGCAGGGACGTTGGGCGCTGCAGGGCTGGCGGACGTGGTCAGGGCATTGGCGACGGGGGTGCGCTCTGGCGCGCAGCTCATCCGGCCATCGCTCGGCGGCAACGTCACCACAGAAGTCGTGGATGCGGCAGACGCCGCCGATGCTGCCGCCGACGCTTCTGCAACTGGTGAACGGTCACAAAATGAGTTTGTGACACGGATGTAGGTCGTACGACGATGCTGTGCTCCAGCACTTCACTTGCCAAGCTCAAGCTGTTAGGTAGCATGCTGTTGAGGCATCAGACGCAACACTTGGTTTCGAGCAGCTGCCTAGCAGGTGCTGCTCTTGTTGCAAGTGAAGGGTCTGATGCTGCTGTGAAGGGGAGCACCACTTGTGGCGATGCATGTAGGTTGCCCGAATGGTGATGGTGCTGCCAGACACACTCCATGGTGGATGCCCCCATGCTCTGCTGCCTTGCCTCACCCCGCCCTTGGTGTTGCCCCTGCTGATCATGTTCAAAGCCCCGAAGCTTTCACGCCTGCTGCGCAGGAGATTGCGGCGCTGCGGCGGCTGCAGCGAGCCGCGCGCTGCTGGCGGCCGTGACGGCGGCTCGGGGCTCCGCCGCCGCCGCCGGCGCAGGGCCCGCGGCGCAGGCCGCAGCCGCCGCAGCGACAGCGGCCAGCGCTGCTGCGGTTGTTGCCGCCTCGGCCTCCTGCGTCAACACCACCAGTGCGCATTGAGGACTTGAAAACTACCAGTCCGGCAGGGCACCTGTACTGTCTGCATAGTGTCATCAGTCGGCTGGATCTTGACGGTGATGGCTGACACTCGCAGCCATCAGAGGCCTTGATCCAGGCAGACTGATGACTGGCCAGTCCAAATACGCTCACTATGTGATTAGTGCTGTCCACAGCAACGGGCAGTCCGTAAAGCTACCAGCCAGTCATCTTGACTTCAGCCCTGACAGGCTCTTGCTGTAAGTGCCACAGCACCACGGTGCCACAGCCACACAATAGCTGCCAGTGGTCGTACTCCCCACCCCGCCAGCACCACCTGACAGCTGTCGATAGCATGCTCCTCATGTGGCACCACAGCGTCATGCAGGACAGTCAGCCAGCTTCAGAGCTGACTTGCCACCGTAAGTCTGGATGCAAGGTACACATGCATGATGGTGTGATCGTGTGTGCAGTGTGCGGTACGATCACGGCCGGCCGCATGGCCAGCATCGCCCGGGCGGCAGCCCATGACGCCGCCGCAGCCGGAGCTCCAGCCGCCGCCACTGCCACTTCTGACGCTGCGGCTGCTGCCATCGCCGCCGTGGCGGCCGCGCAGTCGGGCGATGCTGGGCGTGCCGCTAACCTGACCGCTACAGCTCTGGCCGCGGTGCGTCAGCCTCTCAAACATGTCAACATATAGCAGTTTCAAAACCCTAAACGTTGGTGGGCAGAGCCCAGCAAGCGCTCACTCGAGCTGCTGTGTGCTGCTGTCCATTAGCAACAAATGCCTTGCACACGCGCAGACGGGATGCCAGTGGCAGTGCCTGGTCTGACTCTGATTGTTGACTTCTACCACCTGTTCCTCGCTGCTGCGGTGTCCTGCAGCGTTGGGGAGAGCTGAACGCTCTTCCGCTCAGCTCGCCCTTGCATCTGCCTCCGCTGCAGCTAGCTGCCCTGTGTCACCTGACGTTGTGGACAACATGCTTCTGATACCGCTCCAGACTGATGCTGCTCTCAGACGGCGCGACCGCTTAGCACATTGGCATCATAACTTAGGCAGCTTGACACCAGACGCTGTTGCACATGCATAGCGTGCTGCTGTCTGCTGGGCAGCCAAGTCTGCACTGTCTTCCGCATTGCAGGCCCTGGCGGCGTCTCGTGCAACCGCTGCGGCGGGCGCCAGCCTGCAAGCGGCGCTCGCGGCTGCCGTGGCACTCACCGGCTCGTCTGCCGCCTGCCCTGGTGGTGAGTTTGGTGTTGAACGGCAACAGTGCACATAACCGTGTATGCCAACACAGAATGCACCGAAGCAGCTTCATGTGCAGCGGATGCTCCAGCACTGCTGCTGTTCCTGGCAGGTGGCCTGCCGCCGGCTGCACCGCCGGTGCCGCCTTCGCCACCGCTGCTCCCGCTGCTGTCGCCACCGACGCCTTTATCGCTGCCGCCGCCGCCACCCTACTACCACCCACCCACCAAGGCCCCAACATACGCCACAGCGCTGCCCACGGCCCCACCTGCAGCACCACTGACGGCAGCGCCATCAGCAGTAGCTATCCCAACCTCAGCCCCCAGCTATGCTACCCTCGCCCCCACCGCAGCCGTCCCAACCCCAGTTCCCTCCTATGCTACCCTCGCGCCAACGCCTGTGCCTACCGCTTACACACGTGAGCCCACAGCGGTGCCCACCACTGTTCCCACCCCAGCCCCCTCCTATGCAGTCCCCACACCCAGCCACACGCCGCCGCCCACGGCAGCTTCGACGGCGCCGCCAACAGCAGCCCCAGCTGCGGTGCCAACGACCAACCTTTTTGCGCCACCAGCTCAGCCGACGGTAGGCATCCAGCTGTTTGGGCCCCCTGAAATGTGTTCAGCACATGTGCCTCTGTCTGACAAGCTGTCCACACGCATGCAGCTTGCCTGCAGCAAACTTTGCCAGGAAATGCGAAAGTCTGTGTGACGAGCAGACAGCTGAAGTTGCTGCATGTTAGCGCCACAGGCGGCCCCGTCCGCAGCGCCAACAGCCGCCCCAGCGGCAGCACCCAGTTACCACCCCTTCGCGCCCGTACCGACCCCCAGCTACACTGCAGTCCCCACAGGAGTCCCCACTGCGGCGCCCAGCCTCCTCCCAGCCCCCACGCGCGCTCCCACCAAGCCGCCGGCTGCAGCACCAACCGCTGCGCCGGCCGCGCCGCCGATGCCGCCGCCGCCACGCAAGCGTCCCACTCGGCACCCCCCGCCCCCTCCGCCACCGCCGCCGCCCCCGCCACGGAGACCAGTCCGCATCCCCACAGCGGCGCCGTCCAAGTCCCCCACAGCAGCACCCACAGCCCAGCCCACCACTACGCATGCTGCAATGCACCCACCTACGCCAGCACCGCCGGCCGAGGTGCCGCCCGCAGCGCCGGTTCTCGTCACGACGGCGCCTTCAGGGCTGACGCTGGGGACATATGCCCCCACCTATGGCCCCACACCAGCCGTGCCACCGCCGCCCGAGGCTGCGCCCGCAGCGCCGCTTCTCGTCACAGTCGCTCCGCCAGGGCTCTCTCTGGCGACGTACGCCCCCACCTACGCGCCCACACCAGCGGTCGCACCGCCGCCTGAGGCTGCACCCGCAGCGCCTGTTCTTGTCACGACGGCGCCTTCAGGGCTGTCTCTGACGACGTACGCCCCCACCTATGCGCCCACACCAGCGGTCGCACCGCCACCAAAGGCTGTGCCGGCAGCACCGGTTCTTGTCACAGTTGCTCCGACAGGGCTGTCTCTGACGACGTACGCCCCCACCTATGCGCCCACACCGGCTGTCGCACCGCCACCAAAGGCTGTGCCGGCAGCACCGGTTCTCGTCACGACGGCGCCTTCAGGGCTGACTCTGACGACGTACGCCCCCACCTATGGCCCCACACCAGCCTTGCCATCGCCGCCCGAGGCTGCACCCGCAGCGCCTGTTCTTGTCACGACGGCGCCTTCAGGGCTGTCTCTGACGACGTATGCCCCCACCTATGCGCCCACACCGGCTGTCGTAGTCATGCCGCTGCCGGTGGTGCCACCCGCGCCAGCAGCACAGCCGCCCGCGCCAGTGGCAGTGCCGCCGCCACTGCCACCATCGCCGGTCCTCCCTGTGGCACCGCAGCCGCCAGCGCCTGCGCCGTCGCCGTCGCCGTCGCCGCCACTGGCGACCACACCGCAGCCACCATCGCCGGCCCCTCTGCTACCGCCGTCACCAGTGCTCACTGTGGCATCGCCGCCACCTGCGCCTGTGCAGTCGCGCCCACCAGCAGTAACCCAACAGCCGCCTGTCCCAGCTCCCCTGCTACCACCGCCGCCACAATCGCCACCAGCACCCACCGTCTCGCCGCTGCCGCCAGCCCCTACACCTTTCCCACCTCCTGCTGTCACTCCCCTGCCGCCATCGCCCTCGCCTCCGGCCCCAGCAATCATCAGCTCGCCCCCGGCACCACAGCCACAGCCACCGGCGCCTCTGCCACCTGCACCATCACCGCCGGTTCCCGTGCTGTCGTCGGCGCCCACCATCATTGTGCCCTCCCCCACGGCGGCGCCCACGGCGCCCTCAACCCCGACCAAGCCCCCGCCACCTCCCCCAGGTGCTTGCTCCAAATGCATTTGCTCAAATGTGATAAATTTTAGCATTCTGCACTGAGGCGCTGACACTGAAGGTGAAAGGGGGGACTGTTGCCTGTGTGCTCAGTTTTAGCAATCCACATTATGCTGCAGTCTCGCCGGTCCGACCCACTGGCAAGGGCAAGGGGAAGCGTCCGCCGCTGCCTCCCCAGCCAGTTCGTGGCAAAGGCAAGGATCTCAACCAACGAAATCGCATCGAACATGATGATGCATGACCAGGCGACGTCGTGAAACGCCGTGGAGCCACTTCGGCTGTCGCATCTTGCTGCCGGGGCAGCCGCCAGCTGTCCTACATGAGCTGCATGGCAGGCAGCAGATTTGATGGTGACAGGAGAGGACCAAGCTGGCCTGAGCCTCCTCTTGCATTCTGTTTTGCAGGCAAGGGCAAGCTCACTCACCAGCCGCCGCCGCCACTGAGATCGCCGCCGCCCCCGGCGCCGCCCAAGGCGTCGCCTCCGCCGCCGCCGTCTCCACCGCCTGAGTCCCCGCCGCCGCCGCCGCCGCCGCCGCCGCCTCCTCCACTGCCAGCCACTGCTGCGCCGACTGCAGCCCCAGCAGCACCCAAGACGGCGGCACCGACGCCGTTTGTGCCTGCGTCGCGCCTCACCCGCGGGCAGAAGCTGCAGCGGCTGCAGACCGCGCTGACTCAGGTGATACGATGTCATCGTGGTGAGGTTGGTGTCAGGTTGCCCATCAGATAGAAAAGGCTACTGAATATGCTGGAGGGGGCTTCTGCCGGTATGCCATGCTGATCAGAACACAAGTGACAGTGTGGCTGGCTTCTCACAGGTGTTCAATCAGGCCGAGTCCGGCGGCAAGCGCTCTGGTGGCAAGTGAGTATCCACATAAATGGGTGAGGATAGCCCTCTAGGGATGGCCCCTTGTGGGCCTTCGTCATCACAGGTCCCAGATTATACGGCCAGGGGCAAGAATGCTCGGAGGTTGTTGAGAACACAAAGCGTCTGAGCAGAGTATTTGGTGGTGTCTCGAGCTGAACTTGTGGAGCATCTGGGATTGCTGTCTGTGTACTTCAAGTGTCAACACACTGCAGCACTTCCGCTCCAGCATTCGTTGCAGTTCCTGCCATGTCATGGTTGTGTGCTTTAGGTACTGCTGACGCACTGTGCAGCAGGCTGTTGTTTTTGACTGCACCCTGCAGACTAGGGGTATGTAGTGTTCAGCACGAAGGTTTAAGGGTTGCTGGTACTCTTGAGCATGTACCCTGCAATAATGGTGCACCACATGCGGTCCTCCTCGTAGTAGATGAAGCTCTGCAGTTTGTCCATGTCTGCGGTACACATCGATGCTCTAGCATGTCTGATCTCCCAACTGTGACGGCTGGCCAGGCACTTTCACACCCCATCATGATGTCTTGCAGTCTTGCTCACCGCTCGCTCCTGCTTGCAGTTCAGTGGGTGTTTCGCACCTTGATATCGGTGACATGTATGTTGTATAGAGAGCCATCAGTCCACGTGTGAGGGGGTGGCTTCTACACGACTATCTGTGAATCAAGGCAGACAATCTGGGATGTGCCAACTGGAGCAGATGCTTGCAGCTCTCCTACCTGCCCCGCTGCATCTTCCTGTCACGGTCGCTTGTTGCAACACATCACAGTGCTGGCTTTGGACGCTCTTTCGGGCTGCCGACGGCCGCCGAGGGCAAAACATGCGGTCGAGGCGTGTACCGGCAGCTGCACTGATGCTGGCAGTGACTGCAGCATTTGCCGCGCTGCCATCCACAGGCACGGCTCGTGATCGTTTGCGAGCACCTCATTTGAGTTGTGAAGCAGTAGGGCGGTCGGCACGATTGATGATATGTTTCCCTTCGCCAGCAGTGCGTTTGCAATTTCTGCTGACCTGTCTCACCCCTCAGCCTGGCTTTTCAGGACCACACCACCACGCACTACTCTCGGAATGGAGTTTAGTTGAGGTGTGCTTCGACCGCAGACTGCGACCAGCACCACCACGGCCGAGGACTGCTGCAGGGCAGCAGTAACGCGGCAGGCGGCAAGACCACTGGACACCCCTTCGTTCTGTCACCTCCGCTGCCGCGACCCCCACCACGGCCGCGCGCGCCCGCTGCCTACCCTGGCAAGGGCACCTACCCACCCAGCCCGCCGGCGGCAGGTCGGATAATTCTTTTTGATAGGCCAGTTGATGGTCACACGCTGGTAAGTGGGCATGACTGCGCCAACGGTCACAGGGCACCTGGTAGCTGCTCATGAACTGAAGTCAGCAGAGTTCTAGTCCGCCGTCCCTGAAGTCTGCTGTTCAGGAGGGCTGCACACCATATACGCTGCACAGCCAGTCGTGCCCCAGATATATACATCAGCAGCTGCAACGTGTGTACTGTTGACCATCGACAGAATTCCTACGACACCTGTTCAGCTGGCAGTCGTTATCCTGCCTGCTGTTGAAAAGATCTGCTCATGCAGCCGCTGCTGGTGGCTGGGATGGGTTACAATGTTTCCACAGTGCTGCTGCATGAATGTTGACAGCAGCACTGTGGAGGATGACGGCGCGTTCCACCCACCTGCATGCCGCTGCACCTATGTACATAGCGCAGGATGCGTCGGACCTGAGCTGTCGTCCTGTTCGGGGTCAAGCTGCAGATAACATATGTATAGAGGTGCCATGATGAAGGGACAGCGTTTCTCTTCTGCTGCATGGCTGTACAGGGTATGCGGGCTACGGCTACAACCTTCCAAGCGGCTACTACTACCGCCCGCCTGCCGTCGCCCCGCTGCTGTCCACCCAGGCCCTAGCAGCCTCGTCAGCAGCCATCATGTCCGCAGGCCTGGCGGTCAGCATGGCCGCTGCGATCCCCGCTGCAGCGCTGAACTTTGGTGAGTCATCAGACTCCATGATGACTGAAGTCGTTTGAAACAGCTTCTGCTGTCACGCGAGCTGCAAAGGCACTGCACCAACCACTTCAACAACGTCCAGTTGACAGCTGCATCACTTGGCAGCCCTTCGCCCAGGGACACGCAGGGCGCGGGTCTCGGCTTTGGTGCTGAACAGCACCGCAGCCAGTGCGGATGCTGTTGCACTGAACGCGACCCGGCTCGGACAGGTGCTCTTTGCTTCTGTGATCTGACAGACGTACAGCCTGCTGCTACCGCATTGCGATGTATGGCAATCTGCCCCTAAAACCTACAGATGCATTCCTCCATGCTTTGTTACATGCACTTCGACTCATGCGCAATGGCATGCCTGGCATGCTATGTGCTGCAGAATGCCACAGCAGCCGCCACGATGTTCACGTCGGGAGCTACACGCCGGGCTGCCGCTGGCATTGCTTCGGGGCGGGTGGCTAGAACCGCAGCCGCCGCCGCTGACGCCGCCCAGTCAGCCGTCATCGCCGCCGCCCTGGCGCCGCCCTCCGTCGACCTGTTGAACACAACTGGGGTTTGTCTCCTGCTGTTGCCGTATGTCTGTACAACACAGGCTGACCTGCTGTTGATGATGACGGGACTCCTGGCTTGTCAGGGCCAGGAAGTCAGACCCGCCTTGTGAGTAAGCATTTTTTTGCCAGAGTGACAGTGTCCATCCACACCCGACCAGTACCAACGCGCCACAAGGTTACTGCAGGCATCCAGGCCCAGTGCAGCAATCGCCGCGCAGGGCGCCGCTGCGGGCGCGCTGATCGGCGCCCACGCCGCCGTGGCCGGCGCCTCCGCCGCAGGTACTGACGGGCCGGTTCGCACCGTTGTCCGCTCCTGTTAGCACCATGATCCAATCTAAACTGCAATCTGGAGCTGTATAAGTTTATCGTCGAGCTTCACACCAGGCCAGCAGCCTGTGCACCTGTGCCAGCTGTTTGCTTGCAGTGCAGCGATGATGGAGCTGTCAGCTGGGTGTGTCACTCTCGTAGTCATACATGCACTGCCGCTGCACATCTGCTGCTCAAGAGTCCGCATCGCATGACGCTCTGCCGATCTGCACAGGGACGCCTCGCGAGCGGCAGGTGCAGCAGGTGGTGTGGGGCACATCCAAGGGCATCCTCCAGGGCGTCAGCTTCCTCACCTTCTCCGGGCCCAACAGGACGGACGGGCCGGCGATGAGCTCCGACGACCCGCCGCCGAGCCCCGCAGGCCCGTACAACTGGCTCAGAGCTGCGCTGTGGTGCATTATCATCAGGCCTAATAATGTCGTACTCGGGCCATGGCCAGTGTGCGGCTGCAAGTGGTGTTGTTGCCACCACAAACAACATCAAGTGGTTAGACCCCACAGCCACTGTCCATCGTGACGATGACTGTTGTGCCGTACTTTCGGCACAAGTGCGGTGCTGTGTGCTGCAGATTGTCCGGGCGCTGCCAGCGCGGCAGCGGTCGCGGTCGCCAGCGCCGCAACCGCCACCCGCGCCTCGGTCATCGCCAATGGTGGCACCCCGATCGCTGCTGCTTCTGCAGCTGCCGCCGCCGCTGCCAGTGCCGCTGCGCTGGAAGCCGTCACATCCTCCTGCATCGTCCCATCAGGCATGCAGAAAGTGCCACTTTGTTGTCCTGCTTGTGCAACACTGCAACGATGGCTTCCAGGGCTGAAGACTGTCAAGACATACGTTGCTGCTGGCCGCTGATGGTTGTTCTCACAACACATACAGTTTAACACTGAGGCCCGAATGAACTTTGCAGGTGGTGCTGCCAGCAGAGCCGGCGCCACATCCTGCAGGGCCCTGGTGTCCCTGGCAGTGGCTGACTTGACGCTGCAGGTGTGACGCTGCAGCTGGCATCCTCCTGCCCAAGCACAGCAGCCGGCTCACTCTGGACCGTGCACTTTCAAGCACGTGTCAACTATGTCCTGTGAGTCAGTACATACGTTACACGAGGGAACCAACTGACCAGTTCCTGGCACCGCCTTCAACTTTCCAGGTGGCAGCTGAGGCGATTCAGGCGGGGGCGCTGGCGGCCGGGAACGCGACCGCGGCCGCCGCCACGTCCGCGGTCAGCGCTGCCGCCGCCGCCGCGCTGGGCGACGCTGCCGGTGCGGGGGCCGCCGTGGGCGAAGCCATCACCGCGGTGGGTGGAAATGCATGGAGGGGATGAAGCAGTGGTGGCACTGAGGTGTGCTGCGGATGTCGGCAGCCTCGAGTCCTGGCAATGGAGTCACCACATGCACGGCAGATGCCGTGTGCCTAAGCCGTCAGACGCAGTGAACAAGTTGGCAGCCAATACTGTGTAGTGCTGCAGGCCTGCAGCTGTCGAAGCTTACTGGCACCTACATCAAGAAGCTGTGTCACCCAGCCTCGATGTCCTTGTCCTTGGCTCTGACAGCTGCAAGCATACAGCAAGAATGGCTAGGGGTCAGAAGGGCTATCATGGAGGGAGTCTCCCCATATGCATGCTTCAAATGCAGGCATCTGCTGCAGCCTCTGCAGCTGGCGTCGCCGGTGCGGCGCTGCCGGCAGCGCTGGCGGCTGGCGCTGCTCTCACAGCCACCTCTGCCGCATGCCCACCAGGTGCTGATGACGACCGGCAGTGTGTCGGACACTGTCTTGTCTTGCCAAAACTGTTTGACAAACCTGTACCCACCCTGCCGCCGATCCTGTCACAACCGTTAGCTGTAGCTAGGCACACTAGCTGATGCGCATGCCCGCGGCAGCACAGCAATGGATACATGCCCTTCCATGCAAACTGGCAGTACGAACAAACTGCCTGAGCTGCAGTCCAATCAGTGCCATCCCCAGGGTAGCAAGCCTCTGCTGCTCCATGCAGTCTCACTTCCACCAAGAGCACCTGGCGCCCCGCCCTCCGCTGTGCCCGCGTACCCACTACCGCCGTCCGGTGCCCCTGCCCCTTTCTATGGCACGCCTACATACGCGCCGTCCTACAGCATACCGACCCTTGCGCCGACATACACCACAGGTATGAAACCTCCCTGGTGAGCGCTGCTGACAGTCTGTTCAGCGTACAGCAAGTGCCAGCCCGGTAACGGCAGGCAGACTGTCTCGGGAAGAGGCTCTGGCTGCTGAAGCAAGGTCATGCCATCTTGCTGACTGGCTGCCATGGTGCCACTGGTGCAGCACTGCCGCTGCCGCCCCTGCCCGGCCTCCCAGGCGTCACCTATGCCCCTGCCGGCTTCTACGTCCTGCCGCCGGTCACGCCCCTGGCTCCCTACGCTGCAGCTCCTGTGACGCCGCCCTTGCCGTCCTTCACACCCTCGACCCCGACCTACGCTGCGGTCCCAGTGACCCCCTTGCCACAAGTGACGCCCCTGACCCCTACCAATGCCGCCGCCCCCCTCGCCCCCTTCCCGCCGGTCACACCCCTGACCCCAACCTACACTGCGGTCCCCGTAGCCCCCCTGCCACCTACATCCGCCGCCCCTGCACCACCCACAGCCAGCCCGCCGCCGCTGTCCCCGCCGCCCACCCTGCAGCCAAGCGGTGCGGTGCTGGTCACGCCCCTGCCTGCGGTACCGCCGACTGCCGCGCCCGCCAAGGTCCGGCGTCGCAGACCGCCGCCGCCACCGCCGCCGCCTCCCCCGCCACCGCCGCCGCCGCGCCAGGCTGGCAAGATGGCCGGCAAGGGGGCCTACGGGAACTCCGGCGGCAAGGCTGGTGGCAAGGCTAGCGGCAAGGCCGGCGGCAAGGCGGGCGGCAAGGCTGGGGCGTCTGGGTAGGCGTTGGCTTGTGTCGAGCGGCAGCAGGTCACATGGTGATAGATAATGGCACATGGTTCTGGTGTCGTTATGCATCAGGTCTGGCATCTGCTGCTGTAGCAAGCAGCTGCTGCAGGTTGCTTTCACAACATCCTCGCTGTTACCCGCACTTCGTCCCAGCTTTGTCTGGCCATGCACGGAGCACTGATTCTCGTATGTAGAGCATCGGTATTCTGCTGTTAAATAGCCAATGGTAGAACACAATGCAGAGAAGGGATAGTTGCTCGAGTGCAGGTTGCATACCTCTTAGTGTGTGTGCTTCTTAGTGTGTGTGCTGAGTGCATGTGGTAACTGCAAGGGTGGTATGTAAGCAGCCTTCAGCTGCGGAATAGCATAGCGGACGGACTCTCATGGTCATCGGACTTCAGACACCTTGTATGGTGCTGGTTTGGAGTTACCAGCACACTGTAGGGTACACAGCTACACACACACCCATCACTATGGTGTCCGGTGTATCCTGACATTTATGTTGCGAGCATGCGAGGTGCTCACCTGATGCTTCCGTCCTGCTTCCTGGGTGAGGCTGCATCAGCAGGGGCAGTGCTGCAGCAGTGCATCACCTTCACTTCCAGTGATCCTTCGGAGGCACCGTGCTGTAGATCCGAGGCATCTGCCACACGAACACCAACATTCACTGTGGCAGCAAAGTTGGAACCCATGTGTATTCTTGGCTGACTGTGCGCGCTGCATATATATCATGAAGTTGTATTTCTGCTTGCTGCTAGCTGCCCTCGCAGCACAGGCAGGTACCGTCCAACCCTCTCGCACTTTGAGATGTATCCAAGGCTGCATTTCTGGCGCATCGCTGCGACACCGCTACATGGCACAAAAACTGCTCGGACCACAACAGGCCACGCAGAGGCCGTTGTCCTGATTTTATGTCAAGCCATCAACGTATCGCTTCAAGACATCACCTGGTGAACCTAAGACGGATCATGCCATTGTCATGTGCAGGTAGTGCAGCAGCGACACTTCCGCAGCGCAGCCTGCTGCAGCAGCAGCTGCCGCTGCCAAGCGGTTTGGCGGTGCAGTCCTTCTCCAACTTCACCGCCACACAGCTGCGCAATGTGACGGCGGCAGAAGCTGCGGCGGCGTCTGCCACCGCCGCAGCCAGCGCTGTCGTTACAGCTGTGTACTACATCAGTGAGTGCAGCGCTGCCAGCTACAGTTGCAGTGTCCTCACTGGCAATGATGTGCAGTGACGTACACATGCCATGGCATACGCATGCACCAGCAGAGAAAATCACTTGTGGACTATGTTGCCAACCAGTTTGCCGGTCAAGCCTTCTCCTAATGGCATCCCTTCGCAGACCAGCCTGCAGCGCAACTGGCGGCAAATGCTGTGAACGCAGCAGCCAGCGTCACCGCACAGCAGGCTGGCCTGGCCTCCAACTCTGATGTGGTGATCTCACTGGGCTGTTGTCAGCTGCCAGCCGCAACCTGAGTCTACGTGCACACAGTAGCACAACGCTTATAAGCCAAGCACATGCAGTCATGTGTGCAATTCTTTTACCATATTGATCTGTGTGTGGTGACAGGCTCGCGCTGCAGCAAGTCAGGCCACCAGGGCGGCTGCCGCTGCACAGAACGCAGCGGCAGCGGTAGTCAAGGGGATGGTGCCAGCGGCTGCGGCTGCTGCTGCGAACGCCACGCTGCTGACTGCACACGCGACGTCAGCGGCAGCATTGTCCGAGGGGCTCAATCGGACAGCCGCCGATGCCACAGGCGCAGCAGCTGCTGCGCTGGTTGCGGCCCAGGCAGCTGCTGTAGCCGCTGCATCCACAGGTAGCACCAAGCAGAGTGCCGGTGACTATCTCTTACGTCACAGGGGACAAAGGCAGATTCGAGCAAGTGTTCAAGTGGCAGAAACCTAGCTACCTTTCGCATCTGAGTGCTGCAGGCACAAATGCCTCGAAAGGTGCTGCAGCTGTGACGCGGGCAGTTGCCGCCGCTGCTCAGCAGGCTGCCGGCCCGTCAGGCAGTGCAATGATCAGCGATGAGAGTCTGGAGGACATCGGCACTGCTGCCACCGCTGCCGCCAACCAGGCTGCAGCAGGTGCTCATTCAGACACGAGCTACTAGCCGGCTTACTAAGCGGCATTCTGCTGCGCATGATACGAAGAAAGACGGCATTCCTGCCATGCTGCGCAGACATGTCTCTGGAGCCCCATCGTGCTGAATATCCGGCAGACAGCTGGCAAGCCTGCGTACCCTGCCTCATGCAGGCAACATGAGCGCTGCAGCAGATGCGGCCGCTGCAGCGCTGCAGACAACGCAGGCGCTGTTCTCTGCCGCTGCCCAGCTGTCGAACGCCTCTGCGGTTGCCCAGGCTGCTGGCGGGGCAGCAGCAGCCGCCGCCATCACTGCAGTCAGCGCGGCACTCGCTGCAGGAGGCGCTGCAGGTGCCCTGTTGAGTACTTCAACGCTGCGCCTGTCACCTGACGGATCAAAAGTTCAACCTCTGCCTACACAGCTGGCTGCACATTGTGCGCGCTACTGCCAGGAAATGCGAGTTCAGCAGCTGTTGGGCGTCCGAGGTGTGCCAGGTGTCCTGCGCATCCGTTGCAGCCGGCGGTGTTCGGGCTGTTGCCATGCAGGCAACCTGACCGCGGCGGCGCGGGCGGCGGCGGCTGTTACCGAGGCGCTGTCGAGCGTCACGGCCCTGGCCGCCGCTGACGTCGCCGCCGCCAGCGGGCCCCTCACCGCGGCGAGCGCCAACACGGCCGCCATCGCCGCCAACCAGGCAGCCGCGGCCGCCGCCGGTGGGCACGCCGCGGGGGCCGCCCACGCTGCGGCCGTTAGTGTTGCTGCGGTAGGTCCTTGTGCGCGCTGGAACCAAGTACTGCAAGCAACTGCCCGCTCTGCATGCGGTACTGCTGCAGGAGTATCCCCAAAAGGATGCACAACGTGCTGTCGCGAGCAGGTTTCCAACACAACGGCATACACCCGCGCAGGGCAGCTGCCCGGGTTCATATGCAGCCAGGCCAGTAAAGCAGTGAGATCTGCATGGTTTTGCGACTCTTCTCTGCTTCAATGGCGTTCCTGCCATCGCAGGCGGTGGATGTTGCCGAGCGAGTTGCGGATTCCGACGGGCTGCTCGGGGCGGCCGCCGCCCTCTCCGCAACCTACGCGTCGGCCGCTGCTGCCGCTGGAGCGCTGCAGCTGGCGCCAGCAGCCGGCAGCGGGTGACTCTGACGGCAGACAGCACACCGCTGCCATACAATTCCAAGGCTCGTGTGCGTGCCTTGGGTTCATGCGTAACGTGGGACACTGGGACCACAATGCGGCAGGGTTGGTGACAGGAACGAGTACGCACATGCAGAGATGCAAGGACTTGATGCGGGTTGCTGTGACCCGCTTGACCTCGTGGCCATGAGGCCATACTGCACTAGTTTGTGATGGGAGCTGACCGTATTGTGTTCCTCTGCATGTCCCTCAAAGCGTCATGTCACCATGTGCACTAGTTGTGTCACACCAGCCCTGAGCTTCCAAGTGCACAACACTTCACGTTTGGTTTCACCCACTGATCTGCGGCAGTTGGAAGAACAGCCCTATGGTACCCCACGGCAATGCAGCTTCACTTCCGCCTGCGCATCGAGTTCAGAACCACGACTCTGCAACATGCAGCTCATGCAGCTGTCTGCTTGTCTCAGCTACCTGACATCCAAAGGAGCCGACAAGACAATCGCTCATCAACAAGAATTACAGCTCCTCTGATGGCCGGCTAGCTGACTTCGCCGACGCCACAAATGCGTCGCAGGTGTCCACCTCTGTTCCGGCCTTTGGCCCACACACCACCTGCGGTAGCATCTCAGGACAACCTCGTTGTCTTGTACACAGTCCTCCGGGCAGCCAGTGCTCCAAAGCCGCTGTCAGCATCCCGTACACTTGCGTCTGCAGGAGTCAAGCGCAGGCCACCAACGGAAAAACTGGGGGTGCACTCCCTCCCGCTGCGGCATGCGGCCGCCGCACACGCAACACTCACCGCCACGTGCTGACCGGTGCTGTCCAGGCGGAACAGGCTCCTGCTGCCGGCCGGGCTGGCGTCGCTGTCGCAGCCGAGTGTCCTGATCAGCTGCGGACAGTGGGGAAACCCTAGGTTGGGGGTCGGCAACCATCACCGCATGCCCACACCCCACGCCTCAACCAGAAGCACTCTGGGATGCCGCAGAGTTGCAGGCCATCAGACGTAATGGCTTGATACCCACCTTCATATGGTACGGCTTCGTCCTGATGCCGTAGTCAACGTAGGCGTCTGTCGCCGTGCCGCCCTCATACAGGAAGGCGCACATGTCGGCAGCCTCCCTTGCGGCGATGGTGCCTGCATCGAGAACGCGCACTTCAACCATTCCAGTCACAGCTGACCTGCAGCGCACACGCCGGATTATGCGCATGCAGTGCCAGGATCCAGACGCTCAGTGTGCACCAAGGTCTGCTGGTGTCGTTGACAGTTGTATGGGCCGCCAGCCGCTCACCGTACAAGGTGGCGCCAGGATCCATGCCGAGCGCATCTGCTGCCTCCTGCAACGACGTCGGCAACATGCTGGCGATCTGCATCAGGTGCTTTGCTGCCGGCAGCCCGGGTCTGCACCAACATGCAGGGATGCAGTGCGCCGTGCAGCACGCATGCAACGCCTCTGCTGTCAGCCCTCATGTGCAACGTTGTTGGCGTGATGCAGGCATGCGGCATCACGGCCGCAAGCCTCCAGAGTCTGCACGAGCCTGGCCAGCACTCACCTGGTCGATGGTGGCTTTCTGTGTGGGCCTGGTGATCGTGAAGTCCAGAGCAGCCGCGTAGTAGGCATGACCCAGAAGAACTGCCGCCACAGCCATCAACAACCTGATTTGTGGGCCGCGCATGGCGGCAGTGCAACCGGCCAAACCGCACTCAGGCCGCTGAATGTCGGTATCCTGCTGCTATGGACCTTGACTGTTGTCAGATTGCATCGCAGACTTGAGTGGAATGGCACGATGATGGGACATGCATGGTCCGTCCCAGGTGCAATGACCTCCAGATCAGTTGTTAATTTCGATGTCAGGCAGTGAAAAACTGGTGTTGTTGCCGCAGGAGTATGAACCACGTGCATCGCCTGCACGTTGACGCAAAGCAGCAATATGTTGCACTTGGACATTTCATCGGCTATGGTCAGCATTGCCACGTCAGGCCACGTCATGCGTCAGCTGGACCGGCCGGTGCATGGTGCTCTGCTCGTCGGTCGAGCCACTTCGCCGCTGGACAACAACTCAAACGCTGGAACACGATGTGAGATGCATTGTGTGTTGTCAGGAGTGTGCTGCTGGCGCTGCTTTTGGCCAGCGCAGCACACTGTGCCGCAGCTTGAGACACATACCGTGTGCATCTCCGCCATCTAAGTGTGTCACACTGTTCGGTACCATATCAGCTTGCTGATTCAATCAGCTGCCATGATGCTGTAGCTCCAGACTCACGTCGGGTCAGCGATGCATGCAAAGCTACGCAGAGTTGGCTACAGTCAATTTCTCTGCCGGCTACCCGCATGAAACAGCGGCAAGCTCCGTGCCGCTGGCACCACGCGATAGTGCTGGATACCATGTGATGTGCTACCACTGGACGCTCATGCCTTGCTGACGTCGTTCAACGTCCTGCACCTCGATCGATCAGTGCCTGCTGGTAGACCCTTTGGTTGATAGTTCTCGGGTTAGCGACCGTCCTGGCGTCGCAGATGCCGCCATGAGCATATGCAATCATACAAAACAGCTCATGAAACATCACACCACTGTTCTGATGAGTTCGAGGTCAGAGCTGTCACAGTGACGCAAGTGCGCACCGGACTGGCAGTCTGGAGCAAGACCTCCAGCAGCATGAGCTGCGCAACGTATGCCGATGCAACACATACACACAGCACCGTGATTTCAACCTGATGAAATAGCCGAAAGATTTCCAGAGGAGGGTTGGGGCGCACACGGGTGAGCTTGCAAAAGGAACCACATGCACAGAGCGTAGAGTGCCTGAAGACAGATGCTGCACACTTGTTCACTGTATGTCGTGTTTGCTCACACGTATTCTGGTAAGTCCGTCGGGATCATGATCATCGTTGGTAGGGCACAAGACCCTGGATGTCCCAGGACCTGCTTGTCGTTATACGTGCACTCAACGCGGCACGCCCCGCAGTATGCTAATATTGACATCGAAACCACCTCAACTGCTAGTGGGCGTCAACCCTGTATCACTGTCAACCAGTTTTATTCACGTCCTGCTGTCCGTTTGAGGTGGCCGCCGTGAGTCCAGTCACAATACAGCTGCCCCAAAGCAGCACCCTCAGCGGGCCCTGCAGCGGCCAGCCGTTGCTATCTGGCCAGCCCGGCCGCTGCCACCAGCTCCCGCAGATCCTGCAGCCGCTCCTGTACCGCCTCGCTGACCTGCAGCCAGCAGCACCTCCCAGTCTGACAGCGGACAATCTAGCTTGGGACACTGCCGCGTTGCACAGGGCGAGGGTCAGCTGAACTGTTCGGCAAACCCTAAACCCTACTGGCAGCACCGTGCACCCGGTACCGGAGCTGGTGGTGCCATCGCACGACTGCATCATGTCCAAAGTCATTCCACGCAGCACTGTTGCACCTGGCTGGCCAGCTCCTCGGCGGGCAGCGTGGCGCTGTCCTCCAGCGGCACCGGCATCCCCAGCCGCGCCAGCCGCGAGCCCGGCCCTGCAGCAGTGAGGTAGCAGCCGTAGTCGTAGCACGCTCGCGTGCAGAGCAGGGGGTGCACCGCTGCACCAGCTGCGCAGCCACTGGCATCACCGAAACCCCATCACGCGAGCGAGGGAGGCAGCAAAGCGGATCAATGCCTCTGCAACCTGACCCTCAGATCCCCGCAGGTGCCCTGGGTCGCGGGCTCTACCGAGCCCCGCACCGCAGCGCAGCATCAGGAAGCCGTTCTCCTTGCCGTCGATGCGGCGCGGGAGGAAGCGCTTGTGCTCCGCCTCCTTGCGGGGGTCCGTCAGGCCCGCCGCCACCCGGCAGCTGACCTGCACGCATGGGATGCATCGGCACTGATCAAGCACTGCTTGGTGCACACGCTGCGTCAGACACATGAGTCAACGCACTCCCATGGCAGCTGTCTCGCGCCACACCTTCAGCAGGCACAGATCGTGGGACAGCATGGGCACAGGACGTCGTCGGGTTTGCGGCGCGGCGGGGCTCACCAGGGTCTCGAAGGCCGCGGCGCCGGCGTCCGACTCCCGCACCCCCGGCTGCGCGAACAGCAGCGCCTCCCAAACCTGCCTCGCCTGCAGCAGACGCCACAGCGCGCACTAAGGAGGTTTCAAAGGTTCTGCGGCAGCTGCGCTGATGTGATACGGCAGGTGACGCCACAGACCCAACGAAGACCGTGGCAGGAACCTGCACTACCTGACGGAGCAACCCCTGAAAGCTGCATCTCACGACAGGCCGCACCTGCGGCTTGCTGATGCGCAGCTCGGCCTGCGCCCGGGCTGCAAGTGCAGGGTCCATGCGCAGCCGCCTGGCCGCGCCCGCCACCTCTTCTGCCGCCGCAGCTGTAGTCCCATTCGCCGCAGGAGTGCCGCTGGCTGCTGATGTGCCATTGGCTGTCGGCGCTGCTGCGGCAGCAGTGGCAGGTGCTGCTGCTGAGGGTGCTGGCGCTGGCGCCGCTGCCGGCTCTGCAGCACCGCTCACCAGCTCTGCTGCTGCCTGCAGTCCGACAGAACCACCAGAATGGAGCGCTGTGTGCAAGCGTCGAGACAAGCAGACGGAGCCTGCACGCGCTCGCAGTCAGATGCAGCCGTTTACACATGACACAAGCACGCTGCCGGGGAGACAGCAGTTGCACTTCCGATGGGATCGGGCGCTGCTGGTGTTGGCAAACCAGATGGCAGCGCAGGCATAACCTGTCCCAGTCCACCAACCACGAGCAGGCTGCTCACCTGCTGAGCGGCCTGCGCCGCCCACGGCAGCGCGGCCATTGCCGCCAGGTCCCGCCGGTCCCGCAGCCTCCGCAGCGCCGGCGCCGGGTCCTCGATCTGCACATGATATTCCCCATTCCATCGTTGCGACAGCAGACGTGGGTCTGAGCGCAGCATTGGCAGGCGCCTGGCAAGCTCTTCAGGCGAGGCTGCTCTGCTGCCCGCCTGCAGAACGTGCCACCCGCCCACAGGAGGCACTCCAACCTGGGAGCAGCGGAGCAGCGCATTTCCCGCCGACCACACTGGTCAGCAATGCGACACGGCTACACTGCAGCGACATCCCCAAGACGCTCACCACGACGTCCAGCGCGTCCCGCTGCCGCGCCGTGGCGTGCACCGCCTCCAGCAGCGCGGCGCCGACGCCGCGGCGCTGGTGCGGCGGCAGCACCAGCAGCTGCGCCAGCCGCAGCCGGCTGCGGTCCGGCCACGCGTAGAACTCGCAGGTGGTCGCAAACCCCACCTGCACGTCACAGGCGCTGTGGTTGCACGCTGCGCCACATTGGGCTCGGCCGCCCGCTGCCGGCGCCCGTCTCGGTGCAGGTGACGGCAGCAGCACTCTGCGGCTTCGGCCGCAGCCTCAGCAAAGCCTCACATGGCAGCTGCCTGCTGCCCCTGGAGCGGGTGACCATGATGCACACCAACCATGCTCACTGTGATCTGCCCGGCTGCTGGAATCCCCAAAATGGCGTACATCTTCACCATGCTGAAGTTCATGCAGAGGCTTCGGCGACGCTCACGATGATCTGCCCGGCTGCCGTGGCCTCCACCGCGGTGTACAGCTCCCACCGCGGGTCGACGCCGCCTGCGCCGTCGTCGATGAAGTTGGCGGCGTCAATGAAGAAGATGAGCAGCGGCTGCAGCCGCGCGTGCAGGTCCTGCATGCACACCAACCCTAGTTCACAGTGAGGACCTCGGCAGAGCAGGAAGCAAGCTGTGGGCAGTATGTGCTGTGAGCATCCTGTTGCTTGACAGACATGTTGCCTGGCCCTGCGCCGTCCCTGTCTGCAGCGTCTGGAAGCTGGCCGCGGGTCGCTCTATGCTGCACTCCCTGCCGGAGGCACTCTGGCCGGTCAGCTGACGCTGAGCCGGTCCCCAGTCCGCAGCCTCACCCGCACGTACTGGTTTGCCTCCGCCAGGCGGTGGCGGTAGATGGCGACTTTTGCGCCGCCCTTGAGCGGCTGCTCGCACAGCGGGCTGCCCAGCTGCTCGGCATCCAGCGGCCGCGCCGGCGCCTCAAACTCCTGCGGCGGCAGGCGCAAAGCGCTGCACAATCCAGTGCAGAGCACTGCACTCCTGCCCGACCGGGACCATCGCTTGTGCTGGGAAGCAGCTGCTGCAAGCTGGACACGCATTCGTAGCAGCGAGGGATGTAGCTGGTAGATCTGCTGAGTCTTGCCATAGTGGGCAAGGCTCTCATGCACCTGCCATGACCATGAACAGGACGCATGGGAGGGAGCTCACCGCGCGGCTGGGGGCGAAGCCCTTGGGGAACCAGGGCGCCAGGGCGGCCAGCACGTCGGTCGCGCCCGGCGGCGGCCGCCGCAGCTGCGGCCGCATCTGCAACACAGTGGCTCGACAGATTGGACGCCTCGTGGACGCCGCATGCGCACCACATCCGCCTCTGTGATGCCACATGTGCAACGAGGCAGTCAACGATAGAAGATGCGTTGTTGCCCTGCCGAAAGTGGTCAGCCTCCCACAGCATGCCGGAGCTGCATGTCGGTGGCGCTTGCTGAATCAGCGCGCTGCGCCATCATGCATGTGCATGCAGGCGTGTGCTGCAGGACGCCACGGGACACCGGGCAGCGCCCACACCTCCACGAATGCGCGGAAGTCGGCCTGGCTGAAGTAGACGTCCAGCCCGAAGCCGTCCACGTCGTCCCAGCCCTCGATGCGCTCCGCATCCCCAAACACCTGGTGGCACATGTCCGGCGGGAAGGCGGCGGCGGACGTCAGCGCGCCCCTGGCCGCCGCCACGGGGTCCAGCAGGTGGAAGCGCAGCACCTCGTTGGCATCCAGCCCGGCCTCATCCGCCTCTTCATACTCGGAGTCGCTGTTGTCATTTGCATCAGCTTCCAGTCGCGGCCGCTTGGCGGCCCGTGCCCCGTTCAGATCCTCCATCGGCAGCTGCAGATGCGATCAGCGGTGTGCGAGCATCCTGGTGTTGCCGGCGATTTGAACGGTGTATGTCCAAAAATGTGAATGCAGCGATGCTACAGGGCGGGGTTAGGGACACGCATGACAGCAGCCTGCTGCAGCCTGCCCACTAAAAGACTGTGCAGTCTGAGTCTTGTTGCTGTCAAGATCGACTGTCGAGCCTGCCGTCTGCTGCTCCAGCTGCATTGTGCTGCCTTTCGAAGTGGTTTCCATGCTCACCACACCCTGTGTGCGCACCGCGTGATCCGCCCTGCGGCGGCGCATCAGTTCAGCTGTGGGTGAACGGGCGTTCAGCAGAGGGGCGCACGGATATCCCACGATGCTGACGGCGCATGTGTAGCACGATTCAGGCATAGCACCCCGCGGATGGTGAGCCGACAACGTGTGCTGCGGCCAGACATGCATGATGGAAGGTCGACCCAGGCGCAGACGATGCTGTGCCTGACCAGCAACGCGTGCCGCAGGTGAAGAAGCGCGTGCAGAAGGCCAAGCGCCGCAGGTCACAGGCGAAGGTGTGGTCCTTGATCGCAGGCGGCATGCAGTACCACGTGCAGGCAGTGCACAGCCTGCAGCCACCCGGCGCTTGCTGCGCCGCCAGCACTTCAAGCTGCATGGTGGCCTGCAGGCGTCCGGGACAGCGGCCGGCGACGAGGATGCGCCCGCAGCAGAGGGGCCGGCGCCGCCGCAGCATGTCCTGCGCAAGCTGGCCAAGCAGCAGCAGTTCATGCAGAGTGCGCCGAATGCATGCTGCTGCAGGCTTAGCCCAATGACATGGTCTGTCTGTGCGGCAGCAGGGCACATCCCTTCGTCCTGTTCTTGCTGCTTGCCTGCTGCACTGCCAGCGGCAATAATGTTGATTAGACATGGTGATGAGCAGTGTATCTCCACTGTTGCAGAGATCGTGGTGAACCGTCCAGCTTTGAGCGTCCGCAACAGCCTCAAAAAGGTTTGCTCTGCGAAGTTACCATGTAGGGAGCTTCTATGCAGTTGGCGGTCGAGGAGGAGTCAGGAAAAGCCCAAGCCAGCACAGTGCATGGCTGATCCATGGTCGCTGCCGCCAGTCACTGCTGCCGCACAGGTGTCTTTTGTGAAGTGTGCTTGCACGCATTGCAGCGGGCGAAGCAGAAGCGCAAGCCGCTGTCGCCGGCGCTGGGCGACCTGTCGCTGCTGGCGGCGTCGCTGAAGGCGGCGGCTGCGGAGGACGGCAGCAGGGGGGAGAAGAAGCTGCGGGGACTGGGCGTGGGCGGCGCCAGGCAGCGCACTCGCATCACGTGCGCCGCGCCCTGGACATGCTGGACGCTGCAGTTGATTTGTGCAAGTGCCCTGTGTGTGGGCGCCTCGAGGCCTGGTAAGCATGCTGCTTATGCGCGAGCGCTTTGCGTCACAGCCCAGCAGTGGTCCCTATGGGTCCCTGAATTTCAGTGCCCCAACCCTGAGGCACATCGGGTTCACAGTGGAATGCATTGCGGGTGCAGGGACCGGGAGACGACCCGGCTGCAGCAGGTGCTGGTCCACCCGCAGTTCGTGGCAGACCCCATTGCGGCGGTGACCGCGCACCTGGCGGCCACGCTGCCGCCGGCGCCGCCGCCGCCGAAGCCGGCGCGGAAGCAGCAGCAGGGCCCCGGCAGCAGGAAGGCCCGGCAGCGCGCCGCCAGGCAGATGGACACCGCCTGACTCCTCGAGTGGAAAAGCGCCATGACAGGGCACCACAGTAGATGCAGGGGAGGCGGCATCACAACAGCAGCAGGCAGGCTGGTGACTACTGGCGTCGCACAGGCCATGGGGGTGATCAGTCTGACAGAAACGATGTGCCAGGAAGTGCACAGATAGAGTAGTACTTGGCCGCTGGACCCGTTGCAAGTGATCAAACCGGCAAATCAGCCTGTTGGTGGCAGTGGCTTGTCCTTTCTGCGTGTGCATGTGGCAGTGCAACCGTTGCACCATTCTCGCGAGCGCAGCTATTTAGAAGCGATGAAGCCGTAAAGGAGAGGAGCTCTTGCACCGAGACTCTGCTTGCCTGAGGTCTATCACAGCAAAACCAACGACTGTCCATGCACACGTGTTTCCGACGGCGGCGAAAGACGACGGTGCCTGATGGCATCTGCAGTGCTGCCGGAACCTCCTCAGGCAGGGCTTGCCATCTGGTAGCTGCAGCCCCAAGCCGATGCACGCCGCCCGCGCACTCCTGCGGGCTGCGCGCAGAGGCGGGCGGCCCACCGCCGGGCGCCAGCCCCTACTGCTGCATCGGCTGCGGCTCCTGCTCGTGCTGCGGCGGCGGCGGCGGCGGCGGCTGCTGCTGCACCTGCTGCTGCTGCTCCTGCAGCTGGCCGGCCGCCATCAGGGCGTCCAGGGGCGGCCCTGCAGCGCCCGCCTCGCCGAAGCCCGGCTGCGGCAGCTCCACGGCGCCCGGGTCTGCGGAGTCTGCATACGCCCCCTGGACGCCGTGCATCCCCCCCTGCAGCGGCGCCGAGGCGGCGGCGGCGACAGCGTAGGGCAGCTGCGCCGCCGGCTGGCCCGCCGCCGGCTGCACCGCCATATGCACCGCCTGCAGACGTTCCGAGCAAGGCCCATGTATGTAAGCAGCTGTGTGTTCAAACTTCACAACAAGCTGCAACCACTCGTGCACCGCCCAGCTGACAGATCTGCAGTGCCTGCCGTAATTCAGGCGTGGACCGACCTCCGAGCCCGATGGCGGCAGCAGGCTGGGGGGCAGCGCGGCGGGGTGCGGCAGCGGTAGCTGCTGCTGCTGCGGGGTGTGGGCCGCGTACTGCCCCACCTGCATCCCATCGTGCCATGCGCTCAAGCTCTTAGCGCTCAGAACGCCAGCATGATTTACGCTGGAACGCCACATCCAAAGACTGCATCAGGCTTGCGAGGTGTTGTGCTGTGGACATGCAGTGCAGGCTGATCCTGATCAGATTTGGGCACGCAGGCTGGGGCGCACCTGAGCAGCTGGAGGCCCAATAGGAGCCGCCGCCAGGCCGGCCGCCGCCGCCACCTCGCCTGCAGCACAGCGCATGCGCTCAGGGTACTCCAGGGTCCTCACCCTGCTGCGGTTGCCCGGCCAGGCTCTGGCTGCCGCAGCGTGCGTCATGACGTGCACGCTGGTGCGGGGGGCGAGTTGCGAGGCAAACTGCGGTCGCCCTCGCAAGCTTGACCGCTAGGGCCATGTCCGGTGTCATGGCAGCAGTAGTGGCAACACTCGGCAACAGTGGACGCCTGAGGGCACGCTCCAGTCACCAGCTGTTGGGGTTCAGGGGCGCATTGTCCTTCCTGCCTCTCTATCCTTTTGCCCTCACACTGCCCTAGACCCTAACCCTGCGCCGCCTCACCGGGCGGCGCGGCGTCGGCGGCGACGGCGGGCGCCATGGACGCGATGCGCTGCCACAGGGCCTCCAGGGTGGGCGCCACCACGGCCAGCAGCGCGCGGTGGGCCTCGGGCGGCGCCGCCGCCAGCGCGTTCAGCACCCGCTGCGCCGTGTCGTGCACCTGCGCCGGCAGCATGGAACCGGCTGGCCAGAAAGCGAGCTCGACTTGCCGGGTGGTGGTGTCGGCTGCGCAAAGAGCGCCTCAGCATCTGCGCGACGCCGTGGAGACCCGCGGCCTCGCGCGGGGATGCCAGCCCCGCGATGTGGACACGCACTGCAGCCCCGGCCATGCCGGCCTGCTGACGCAGTCATCGCCTCATGTGGGGACGTGCTGCAGAACAGGGTCCCAGGTCAGTTTCCTGTTGAGTGTCAAAACCACGACCTGCGCCAGGGTGTGCGGGGCGCGGGCTGCCGGGAGGGCGACGCGCTGCCGCCTCGCGGGCGGCGCCGCGTCCGCCCCCTGCTCCGCCGCCGCCATGTGCGCCCCGCCGCCGGCCGACCCGTCCGCCAGCATCGCGCTGTACGTCGCCGACTGCACCGGCGCCTGCAGCGCGCAGCGACGCTTCGGCGACATTTCAGCGGCACCTTGCTTGCAAGGGCTGTGGGCCCTGCTCATTGCACGCTGGCCCAAAGTAGTACGCTTCTTGGCAGACACCCAGGCAGCACTGGTCCAAGCTCGTGCATCGCCCAGCAGCCAGCCCCAAGCAGCTGCGCAGTGCAGCTCAAGCATAGGTGGGCTGCCGGTGCGCACCTGGGGCCCGCCCAGCGCTGCGGGGTGGGTGACGGGGGAGCCGTCCGGCGGCGGCGGGTACGAGTCCAGCCGCTTGGCGATGTTGTCGATGTCCTGCGTCTTCAGCAGGTAGTCCCTGCACAGGACCAGGCAGATCTTGGGTTCGAGCCACAGTCAGGAACCGAGCAGCCAAGGGGCAGTGTGCGGAACCACAAGGCACAGAGCACAACGTCGGGCAAGTCAACCACATCTCACTTGCATCAGACACCTGCTGGTATTCTGTCAGGCACATGGCTGCGGTACCAGCTAGCTTGCATAGCACTCTGCATATACGTGCCATATGTACCAAATAACTCTGCAGATTCACCTCTGGGCGGCGGGGTAGGTTTTGAGGCGCGCCTCAAACTCCTCCTCCGTCAGCGGCTCGCCGTTGCACACCGCCGCGCGGATGTACCCCTGGTTGTGCTTCAGGATCTCCGCCCGCGCTGTAGATGTTACACGCAAACACACTCGGTGAACAGCTCAACCTGTTGCCAGAACACCCGTCAGCACACAGGCAGTTGCCGTGTGCAAAACCTCCTGTCGATGAGGAGCCGCTGACAAGTTCCCGAGCTAGCCCCTGCTCCCTCTTCCTGCAGCGCATGCTGCATGAACATTCGAGGAGTGCAAAACGTACGGAGGTTGGCGCGGAGCTGCGCGGCGACCCACAGCTTGGCGGACTGCGAGATGTGCGTCGCCATGGCGAGCCGCGGGTTGGCGGCGGCCGCAGCGCAGCCCGGCCCGTGCACCACCACGCCCGCCTGCGTTGCACGGGCGACCCAACCACTCTGACGTTGAGCGCCCAGCGTGTCGGCAGGCCTGCGCCCGCTGCCAAATGTGTGCTGTCCATCAGCCGGTGTGGTGTCCTTCAGCTTCATGGCGTGCTGGCCGCCAGAGCCGGTCGAATCTGGTTGAGCAGTACACACCGCCATGCTCTGTGTGTGCACCCCAGGCCTCAGGACACCACAGGGGGCTGTGGCGTGCGCTGGAACCCGCCCTGCTGCAGAAGGATCCAGGATTGTGTTCCTTCATGGCTGTGAAATGTCCCGGGCACCTTGTTGGCGTGCTGCGTGCTGCCCAGCCAGGTGATGCGCGCGGCGTCGGGCTCCGACACCGGCCGCGCCACCTTGAACCGCACCTGCGCCGCGCACAGCGCGTGGGAGGCTCGTTCCTGAGCTGCCGGCTGGCACCCTGGGCAGGCTGCCGGCAGGCAGGCTGCGCAGGGCGGGGGATGACCAGGGATGCTGTCAGCGACGGCAGCGTCTGAGCACGTGTGGACTACCGAATTCCATTGCTGGATGTGATTGATCCGCATTTGAACTTGCAGCTGGCCTCCGCTCGGTAGTCACCTGGCAGCCCACGCGGGCGCCCTCCCCGCGGGCGCGCTTGTTCTTGCGCTTCGGGTTGGCGGCGGGCGCCGCCGCGCCGCTGCCGTCTGCACGCCACAGTCGGCTCAGGTGTTGATCACCCAAGCGATGAGCCAGGAGCCACGGTGCATTGCCGTGACAGCGCTGGCAACGTCTATCCAAGTGAGCGTGCGGGCCTGATCTTCATTGCTTCGGCGTCCGGTCCATCAGGCATGAGCTTGCAACACGGACGCAACACGGTGTGGCAGTGCAGCAGCCGAACCCCGGTGTACCTGCAGCGATGCCATCCGCCCCGGGTTGGCTGTCCATGCCCGACGCAGCGCCGTCCGTGGCGGCGCCATCAGCTGCACCCGCGCTCTGGGCGCTGTAGAAAGTTGCACAGCGCCGGGTCATGGCCGCGCTGAGTTGGAGCAACGCATGCAGAGACCGTGCGTCGCACGCTGCCCTGGCATGAGCACCGGCAAGCATGCGCTGCAGACGACAGGCAGACTGATGTTGAGCACCCGCCGCACACAGAGACAGAGAGCAGTGGGGCGCACGGGACGGAGTCATCCTCGGGGCCGTGCACGCAGTGGTAGATGCGGAACTCGGAGTGGCTGTCCTTGCGCGTCGCCTTCTGCAGCTGCTCCGGCTTCTTGGTCTGCCCCCCTCGCACATAGAAGTTGCACGCGCCCCTGCGGGCACAGCACATCCATTGGAGCTGCCCAGCGCAGCAGATGAGCTGACAAGTTCCTAGTCAGAAACCCCGATCAGGCTGCGCAGCTCACAGCTGTCAGGCGTTGTCAGGATCAGCTGCGTTACAGCGACAGAGGGACTGCAATAGCCCAGGGCGCCATGCCGCACGCTTTCGCCAGAGGGTTGTGTGCACTGCGTGCTGTTCCCCCCCTTCCCTGTTGAAATGCCGTAAAGGTGTGCACAGACACAGCGTGGCCTCAGGCGTGCTGCATCAAGGCCGCATCAGGCGCTGCACCTGGCCTCCTCGCCGGTGATGAAGTCGCGGACCCGGTCCCAAGGTATCTTGGCCTGCTGCACGGTCATGGGCTCGGCCTTGTCGCCGCCGGTGGGCGGCGGCCGGTGGCTGACCGGCGTCCACTGCAGCTCGAAGAAGGAGAAGTGGCCCGGCGGGGGGCTCTGCATCGCCAGCTCCGCCATCGTGCAGCACCTTTCGCCGTTGTGATGCGAGTCGATAAGGGAGCTGTCCCACAGCGACCTGCGCCCTGCTGCACGCTCAGCGGCGCTCAGCGGCGGAGCGTACGGCTCCAAAAGTGCCAAGCTGTCGATCGGGCTTTCGCGCTTAAACTTCGCTGCGTTGTGGTGCGCTCCGTGGTGCAAAGCTGGGTTGCTGCGTCAGCCCTCCAGGGCTTGGCGGCAGCAGGAAGCACCAGGGGGCAAGCAACCACTGGAGCACTGGAGAGACAGGCGCCCGTTCAACAATGCTGTGCATCCACCACACTACGCTGTCCTCTCCCAAAGCAGTTCTCCGGACCACACACCACATGCTCTCGGCAGCACACGCATGCTGACCCTACGACTCTACGACTCTACCAATTGACTGAAGCCCTCTGAACGCCGCTGTTGTACAACAATGCTGATGGCATGATGGTACAGGTCTGGGTACCGTGTGCTGCCACTGCATCGGAGCCCGTGATTGTTGCACGTTCCCTCTGACCGAGGGTTGGGTGGCGTGTCGGCATGCGACTCTGATTGGTCTCAGTAGTCCGCCGCGCTGGTGCCGCCGCCGCCGGCGCCGCCCGCAAGGTCCATGAAGTCGCCCGGAGGCGGCTCCATCAGCATCGCCGAACCCCCCGCCGACCTGCGGCCCACGACCCCAGGGGTGGACCAAGGCTCGGGCGCACCTCAGCCCCCACACCAGGCTGAGTGGCATCGCGTGCCGGCGTACTGGACCTGACGCATGCCGCGCACGCCCGCAAAGCGAGCGCAACTGAAGGACTCCAAGCCCTGAGCGCCACCCACCCGAAGCCGCCGTCGCCCAGGCCGCTGTCGGCGGCCTCCGCCATGACCGCCGCCGACGCCGCCGCCGAGGCGGAGCCATTGTTGTCCCCCTCCGCGTCCTCCTCGGCCGCCTCAATCGCCGCCGGCGACAGCCCCGACTGCGGCTCCTGCAGAGCAGTGTGCCAAACGTTACGGGGGGCAGGCGGAGTACCATCTGGCACCAACGAAGCTGCATGGAGCAATGCTAAGCCGGCACGGTAGCGCCTCCATGCGGACATCCACCTTGCCTTCTGCCCCGGCCTCTGGTGCCCCAGCACATGACCCCAAGGACGCAGCTTGATGTCAGCCCTCAAAAACAGAAACAGAAACAGGGAAGCGAGCAAGCGAGCGTTGCTAGACCCTGAGCCCCACCTCGTCCTCATCGCCGACCTCGTCCAGGTCCGAGGTCTCGCCCAGCCGCATCCGCCGCCGCCGCCGCCGCACCGCCGTCATCGCCGTCTGGTACAGCAGCACCCCGTTGAGGCACGCCTGCAGCAGTGCAAGCGCCCATAAAACTAAGGCTCTGCCACAGGCAGGGCAACCAGCTCCAGGTCTGGTCTGCATGACACAAGCGGTGTCGGACATGCTTCGCTGCTGATGACCATGTTGTCTGACATGCCATGCATGCTACATGGCCTGCACAAGGTGAGTCGAACCAGTGCTGTGCATGGCGTCGCAGCTGACCTGCACGGCGTTGGCCAGCAGCAGCAGCGCGTCTCGCGTCAGCACCACCGTCGTGAACGCCCGCGCCAGGTTCCCTGCGGCAGTCCCACAGTCAGCAGGCCGCCGGCCGCATGGGTCATGGCAGTGTTGCATTGAGAGGCCGCACGGGCCTTCCCGAGCCCCGGTGGAACAGGGTCTGCGATGTGTAGGCTGGCTGGGACGCGCATGCAGCTGGTGTCGAGCTCAAGCTGGGATGGCGCGCGCACCTGCCAGATTGAGCGCGGAGGTGGTGATGGACAGCTCCCCCGAGTCGCCGCGCTTGATGTTGAGCACGATCTGCGGCAGCCGCCCGCCCAGCGCCACCATCGATATCGTGGACGCTTGCAGCACTGCATGTAAGAGTTGAAGGGTTTTGAGAGTAAGGATTTATGACCTTGTAAAAACCCTAAGCGACCACGACTGATTGCAGCATTGCGCAGCGCGGCATTGCGATAAATGCGGGGGCATAGCCACAGTGTGGTCGTTCGCTTGCCAGCAGCGCTGCTAGCGCTGCCAAGAAGTGCTTCTGCGTAGTCTCGGATGATATGGATCAGGCAGCACTGCTTCCGACATGAGCCCTCAACACTCCACCGCATGCGCCAATGATCCGGAGGCCGGCAGCAGGGGATATGCATGATGCTGATCCTGCACCTGGCCGGCAGGGCCATCCATGGCCAGCCTGACGCCCTGCCAGGAGTTTCCAAGCGGCGCTGGAATCGCTCCCCACCTGTCAGCGCCGACACGCTGCACAGACCGGATGCCAGCCACCAGCAGTACACGGCGAAGGCGGCGGCGCCCAGCGCCAGGCGCTTGCGCCCCGTCCGCATGTGCCGCGAGATGAGGGCCACCAGCACTACGTCCTGCACCCAGCACGCCGCCACCTCCCCATACGTGCTGAAGGCGTACCCTGCGGATTGTGGCACCCACCAGAGCATAGTTGGGCAGCAGGTCGACGTGACTGATGCCAGCCACACAGCGAGTGCCAGCTCCGGCGCTTCAGGCTGCCGACCAGGTTGATCATGCAACAGCCACAGGGTGGAGAGATGCTCCCCAAAACACTGAGTAGAGTGCCGTAGGACACGTTCAGGCGGCAGTCCACTCAGTGTGTCGGTGCAGTGTCCAGCATGCGGCTGTGTATGTACTTTGTACCAGCACAGGCTCGCATGAGTTTTAGCTCAGAGGGACAGGAGGCGAGGCGATGAGCACCTAGCCGCATGTTGTAGGCGCAGGTGATGCTGTATGCGATCAGCTCCGCGATGACCGCGACCAGCGACACGCCCCGCGCGCTGTTGGCCTTGAGGATGCGTGCGATCTGGGGCGCGCTGCGGAAGCAGGAGCCCACCAGCACGCCATAGCCCTGCATGCAGATGGCGTGTGAAACACATACTTATGTAGAAGGGTGTACATAGGACCTACGACTATGCTCAAGGAGCACAGCTGCATCGTCAACCTCCCGGGCATGACTCAGATGGCCCATGTCTCTGTCCTTTGCTGTGCAGCACCGTGTAGGGATAGTGGCTGCAGATGCATGTCAGCAGTGTAGCGCCACCCTTCAGCCTTGACCAAAGCAACGCAGCGAAGCTGCATGTCACATACCATGAGGCGCGCTGCCAGCTGAGTCAGCGTCTCGCCGGCGACCGGCGGCTGCAGCACCCCGGCTGCGGCACACACGTGCGTGCCAGCTCGTGGGTGCCTGGCCATGCCGTGCTGTTGCCTCCTCCGCCTGCATACGGCGGTCTGCAGCCGCAGAGGTTCGAGCGGCTGGACTGGACCGCTGCAGGGTCTGCGGCCTGCGACCGCTGCCGGTGCAGCCGCTGGTGCTGATGCTGCCACGGCTCGGGGTCTGTCTGACGCGCTCCGCATGTCAGGAAGCTGGGCCCGCCTGACTCTGATGGGTGCGAGGCTGACAAGCTGCTGGCAGGGTTGCGGTGGCTGCTGCAGCTGGCGCAGCAAGGGGCTCCGTCTGTTTGCCGCCCCGGCCACGCCCGGGCCCGGAGGCAAATGCATGCAAACAGGCTGCATGCTCATCCCTGCGGGTTGAACAAACTTCGATGCGCGCCTTGCTGGCCTCGCAAACTTGTATGGTTTTCAAAGTGATCTGTGTGAGCGATCTGACGCTCTGACTTCCGAAGTGGGAGGCTGCCTGTCTTGAGGTTCAATCAGTGGTCTCAATTGCATGCTGCAACCTGGTCTGCGCCTCGTAAACCCAAGGGGCGCCAGTGCGAACCAGCGGACGGCAGCCACAGTCAGCACTCAAATGGACTGTAACGCAGAGGCAAGCCGCTGGAAGAAGCCGTGGATCCTCACAGCATCCCAGCAGTGTATGCTTTTCGCTGCGACTGTGCGCGGTCGATACAAGCGGAAGGTGTGTATGGCTCTTCAGTGCCATGCCAGGTCATCCTGCAAAACCCATGTGCATGACTCACAGGAGCATGCACAGCTCCAAGCACGATCGAATTTCCCTGTATTTGGAACTCCCAGCGCACTTGCTCGTGCTTGGTCCGGCAACCTCGTGCTCTTACAGAATTGCATCTGCTTCAGGATAGCCACCTACCAGGCGGTCAACAACTTGCAGTAGTGCTGTGAGCACACACGAGTTCTGCCACGTCTTTCAGCGCACATAAACAGCACGGACCACGGCCCGAGATGACAAGGCACAGTGCCTCACCCCTGATTGGTGTGCATGCCATGCAGCAAGCCGCAGACTGACACATGCACTGCTGCACAGCCATCTGCTGCGCGACCTTGTTCCTGCCACGTGATCAGCACCTGCTTGCTTTCGCAGGCTGGATACAAACAGCAGGGTCCCGTCGTAAAATGCATTGACCTGCTGCGGCGCGCAAATGCGGGCGCGCATCGAGGCGGCGCAGAAACGGCGAACTCAGAGGCGGACCCGCTGCATCTGCGCCTGGGGCACGCTGCTGGCGGGCCTCGTGACAGCTGGAGCGCTGCTGCGCGATGGTTCGAGCCCCGTCATCAGTATCTCGCGTGCTGTGCACCTGCAGGCGAGCGGACCTCTGCTGTGGTGGTCCTACACATGCCGGCGTGCTGGATGCCCTGGAGCAGTGCATGGTGACCTTGGGGGTGTTGGGCCGATGGGCACGAACCGCAGGGTTGTCATCAAAGCTGGGAACAGGTGCATGGACGGCGCAAAGCCACCTGGAGTTGGCACCGCAGGGCGGCAGTGGCGGCGGCAGCGGGAGTGCCTCTGGCCACGGCGGCAGCGCAGCGGCAGCCGGCGGCGCGGTCGCGGCGGCTGTGTCGAACGCGGTGGCGGGCGCCGTCCGGAAGTCGTCTGATGCGGCTGCCGCCGCCGCCGACGCCGCGCAGCAGCAGAAGAACCAACTGTACTACGACAAGGACAGCAGGCTACTCGGGGAGGTGCGAGCCTGCATGTCATGTGATGGATTGCATTTGTGCGACTGCGGCATCGCTGCTGTGCAGAGGTGTCCATGCTGCTGCACATCACTGTTGCAGAACACCGCAGCAAGACAGCATGAGTGCATGATTTGAGGCGCCTCCACTGCATGTTGTCAGATCTTGGACGAGCCGATCCCGGACGACTGCCACCCAGAGCAGCACGCGGACTACGCCGGCGTTGGCCTGACGTGGGGCCTGGACCACAAGACAGCGTCAGCAGCACAGTGCGCTCCTCACTGCCCCGTCAAACGTTCTCAATGTCGAGCAGTGCACATGTGCTTGCCAGATTGAGCGCTGCACTGCATGCCTGTCTTGCTGGCTTCTCCACCTCAAAATGCCCCCCCAGTTTGCTGCCGCGTCCGTGGCTGCGACCTGCTGATGCCCCATCGCAGGTGCTGCGCAGCCTGCAAGGCGAAGGCGGCCAAGGGCTGCAACGTCTGGGTGTGGTGCGGCGACCCCAGCGGCCTGTGCTGGACGCCCGACGTCTGGTGCGACCCCTTTGCGTCTGGTTGCGCCGGGTGTGCAATTTTTCTTAGGAGAGCTGCACACTGTTGTCACATGTGACATGCCGCCCTGCCTGGACGATCCAGCCTGCTGGTGCAGCACTGCTTCTGAGCCACCGCTGGGCAGCTGGCAACACAGCTGTAGCTGAGCGTCTCTCAGCCAGCAGAAACCCACCCATTGGCTGTGGGCCTGGGAGATATCACAGGTGCTCGAGAGTATGACATCTGATAACACCCTGCAGGAATCACACCACAGGCGCGTGCTGGCTCAAGAAGCAGGAGGAGTGGGATGGCAGAACGGATTTGGCGGCCACAAACCTAAAGGTGAATGTGCGGGGAGGCTTCAGCGCGGACTTTCGGAACGAGCACAAGGGCGCACCCGAGAAAGTGCCATGGGTTGCAGGCCTTGTAAGTAAGCAGGGTGCATGACATTGCTTGCTGTGCAACTAGTTATTGCCTTGTGCCATTGTCGTCGGTAGGTCGTATGAGATGCGCAGTCAGGCATCACAAGTATTCTTAAGAGACAATCAGCTTGGCCACATCCCAGTTGTACTCACCACCTGCTCAACACAGTCACTAAGTCACGTCGCGCTGCCATCACGAAACTATCCAAAAGTTGTTGCCTCATCACGGACTGCTGCCACCTATACCAGTCTGTGCACTCTGCAAGCTGCTTCCTGCGTCGCTGTCCCGCCTCTCAGCTGCCGCCCGCCTGGAAGGTGAACTCCAGCAGTGCGAAGCGGCGGATGCGCGCAAGCGGCTGGCCATTAAGCAGCGCATCTGCTGCGGCCCTTGCTTGTGCTGCCGCCTCATTTGCACTGCCGGTGCAGCCCTTGCCACCGCCGCCGCAGCCATCCTTCTGACCCG
The DNA here is from genome assembly GCA_032358165.1 of Diplosphaera chodatii. Lineage (NCBI taxonomy): Eukaryota > Viridiplantae > Chlorophyta > Trebouxiophyceae > Prasiolales > Stichococcaceae > Diplosphaera > Diplosphaera chodatii. Next base: position 280,921 of record JAALGY010000038.1, read on the forward strand.
CAGAACGCTGCTGCTTGGGCTCGTCATTGCTGCTTTCCTGCTGCTCAGCAACCGCATGCTCGTGATCTGGCGCTTCTGCATCGTATGTGTCGACCACCCTCATCTCAGCCGGCTGCCCGTACCATTCACCTGCAACATCCGAATCATTGTTCAAACGTGGGCTCGTGGCACACAATGGATGTGACATTGCCATGCGTGCCAAATGGTTTGTGATCGTTAGGAGCCCTGACAGCGGGTGCGCTCACGCACCATCGAAGAAGGGCTGCTTGCAAAGTGCAGCATCTGACATGTCATCCACCAGCACCCTGCACAAATACTAGACGGCCTGTTTGGCATTCTGCAAACTGCAATAGGGCAGCAGGCTAGCACTACTGTAGGGTCCAGGAACATGCTTTCAGGCTGGTACACCTGCGATAAGCCTTGGCGCGGGGAGCCAGTGGTGGCGGCGCAGCCGTACTGAACCCAGCGGCAGCGGCCACTCGCTTTGTGCCGTTGGCGCCGCCACTGCTATGCTTCAGGATGCCCTTGCAGCCGCCGGTGCCATTGCACAGATGATGGCCGCCCTCGGTGTCTGCGGCCCTGGCAGCAGCGTGCCCCGCCAGAGCCCGCCAGAAGTCTTTCGACAAGTCCAGCGCACTGCCCAGCTGCTGCAGCGACGCCTGGCAGACAGGAGGGCCGTCTCGTCAGCCTAGGGCGGATGGATGATGCAACGCAGGTGTATGCTGTACGTTCCGGCGGTGCTCTCTGAAAGGTGCAGTGGTGGAACGCAGCATCACACACCAGGTCGTCGGACGTCAGGTGGAGCGGCAGTGAGCGGTTGCGCATAAACTCCAGCAGGCTGTCAAACCCCCGGCAGCTGCAGTCCAGCGCATATACGCCATCCCTGACCTGCAGAGACTGGGGGTTTGAGTCAGCGCCGGTGCCCGCACCAGGCAGGTGAGCAAGACTACACTCATTTACGAGTGTGCAGATGCAATGGACCTGCAGATGACACCCACATGCGGATGTGCACCAAGGCAGCAACTGATCAGCTGATGACCCAATGATTGTATGTCCCAATCACCCAAAGGTGCCACCTTGAGCTTGGTCCCGTTGCGAGCAGCAGCAGCGAAGAAGCCCGAGTGCCGGATGAGGCGGTCCAGGTGCGTCTTGTAATGCTTCACACCGCCTTTGCCGTCTGGCAGGCACAAGTTAACCATTGCGCCCAACTTAAGGAGGCGTTGCCAAACTTAATGGCAGCTCCCAACTTCAGGGAGACTCTTCACTGAATGGCAGTGCATGCTGCACTTGCAGCAGCCTCCAACTTAAGGAGGCGTTGCCAAACTTAATGGCAGCTCCCAACTTAAGGGAGACTCTTCACTGAATGGCAGTGCATGCTGCACTTGCAGCAGCCTCCAACGTAAGGAGGCATCTCAAATCTTAGCGGCAAATTCCCAACTCCAGGGGAGATACCCATTCTGTATATAGATATATATATATAACGAACATGCTGCGCCTGCAGCATCGCATTGCTAACTGATCCTGAGGTGTAGTTTAGCCGTACAGATAGACACAGCAGACCAAAACCTCACGTTGGAGGTGCGTGCCGGGTGCGCTGCGCGCACGTTGCGCCCCCCGCCATGGCTTTCACCATCGTCATCGGGCTGCCGGTCATGCTTGCGGTGACCGCCAGAGGACATGACGCAAGATGCCTCACGCTGCGGCTGGGGCAGCTGAGGAGGTGCCGGGTGCTGGGCTACCGCTTGGGGTACAGGCTGCCGCCGTAGGTGCGGCGGCAGGTCAAAGTGCTCGGCAGCAAACTGGCCGGCTGGCGGCACAGCAAAGGCATGCGGCGGCGCCGCACGCCGCAGCCTAGCTGACATTGCGGGATCTGAATGTGGCAGCTGCTGCCAGCTGCACAGCTCCTCTCCTTCTGCCAGCCCCTGGATGACCGGGATGTCGGCCGCATCAGCATACTGCCGCAACCCCTGCTCAGTGCCATCCTTTGCCACAAAGAGATCTCTGGTCCGGATCTCGCCGGTGTTGGTTCTGCCATAGATTGCGAGACGCCGCAGACCATCTGCACTGCTGCCAGGCTGCAGAGTCGCCCATGTCACCCCCACTGGCCCGCCTGTGTATGTGCGCGCCAGCGCCCAAACATCCTCTTCCTCGTCTGGCATAGCGACTGCGAGCACTACCAGCAGTACATTCAGACCCACAAGCTGATATGGCATCACATCAACAGCAGCATATGGGACATGCTCGACCATACCCTTGTCCCTTGCTATCAGTTCACCTGCTCAGAGCAGGTGCAACCGGCTATCAGGCTGTACTGTGCAAATGAGTTGCATGTAAACTTAAATTAGCAACACTTTTATGGGTTTCTGGAGCACCGAACCGATCAGCGCTTCACAAATCAAGCTGGGACTGGCTGCCAGATGTCCAACAATCCTGCAGACATGCTCCACTTATTATGGCAACAAACCGAGCAGTCGCCGTGATGGTTGGATCAGAAAAGAGCCTCATGTTGCTGTCTGGGAAGTAACATGGCGTCGAGGCTTTCCGCGGCTGTTCGGCGGTCGCCTACCTAGTCTGATGCGCTTCTGATTAGCACCTTCCTGCTCACAGCCCGCGCATATCGCCGCTAACTATACGCCGCAAACAAGCCTCGACATCCTTAATCAACATATCACAGACCAGCCTGTGTCCGCGGTCGGCTGCACCGCGCCAGCCAGGTAGCCTAGCCGTCCGCAGTCCCACGCGGACTTCCGAAACCTCAGACGCGCAGCTGGGCGCGCGGCATCGCCCGCCAACACCCCAAGCTGCCGAAATTTTCCTGTTGCTATTCCTGCGCGCCGCTGCGCGTCAGCAACAGCCGGCAGTAGGCAAGGCAACGGTCAAGTCAGGAGGGATCATTGTGCCACCAATGCCAGTCTCCAGCTCCTGCATGTGCTTGATCTGGATTCAGCCCGGGCATACTTGACCATGTTGAGGCTGTGTATATCCGTGCTCTTGTTTGGTGCCGGCTGATCCGGCTGCATGTCGTGTAGACGCAGCAAGGATAGCCGCCAGATTAGTCAGCGGCGGTCGAGTTCAAATGACTTTGTGGACATGCTGTCGCCGAAGTGCAAAGACAACTCCCTACCCTCTGCTTACATACATGGCGGAATGCGCATACAGCAGGGACTGCTTATAAACAATGTTGGTATTTGCTTGGAGCTGCTGTTCTCGTTCATAGAAGTGGACTTCGTTGGCTCATCAAATGATGGTGAGTAGGGGTAGCTTGCAGACGAGGAAGGCACCCCTCACTACTCTATCTCCCTGCGCATGCCTGAATTTGTGGACGGACATGCACTCTTAGGCATGTATGTGTTCATTCCCACATTCTTACACAGTCATCTGCACCTTGTTCAGGATGCATTCTGCACCTTAAACTACCCATAGGCATCCCCAAGAACATACAGAGACACAAGATCTACAGTCAAAACCATTGACGCTTGCACCAACAACCATCACAATCAATAAGGCTGCAATCCAATGCTACGCGACCCATGCAAGAGCATGCAGACTCGTGTGCAGGACACAAGTCACATCCGTCACTCGGGGTGGTCAGGTCCTCAACACATACGTACTCGCTATCAAGCAGGAAACGCTGGCGGCGCCTCCAGGCTATCATACCAAACTGGGGTTCCAAAATAATCATAAATCGATGAAATTCAGAGAGGTGGCTCCGTCGCCGGGTTTCGGTTGCTGTGTACAGATTCAGCTGAGTTCGGCTGCAGGATGCACCGACCTGGCAACACCCTGCCAGCGTCACATACACTCTGCTGCGGTGTCCTGGCCGTCCACCCTACCCCGCACAGTTACTACACGGGGTGTTTTTTCCCGGGTGCAGCACTGATCCATCACCCACATGAGCTTGCTTGACTCAGGTGTCGCCTTGAATTTTGCTACTTTGCCTGGACTTCGTTCTCCGCCGGCTTCAGGTTGCTACCAGTTCTTGTCGCTGCGCACAAGCTGCAGCATGCGGCGCCCAGCAGACGAGCTGCTCGGAGCGTCGTCAGCGGCGTTGTACTTGCCGGCGCCGCACGACGTCAGCCACATGTTGTGGTCGGGGGTGGCGAGGTAAGAGCCGTCCTTGGGGTAGAACACCTCGTAGTAGCGCCTGCTCAGCAGCTCCTGCACCGCAGCATATCAGACACACGTCGGCAGATGGAGGATGGCATGCACTGATGGTAACCAAGACCAGCTCCTGCCGCACTACAGTGTCAAGCATGCAAGATAAGCTCACTGTACAGTAAAATGCTGTAAAACCCTGCAAGGACCTTGCGAAGGCTTCGTACCCTGGCATATTTGGTGTCGAACGCGGGCGCGCTGACGGTGTCAGCGCTGTACGTGGTGTTGCGGTCGTCACCATACGAGTCAGAGAACGTCAGCGGCGACTCCTGCAGGCTGGTGTAGTTGAACGCCGGCGTCTTGCTGAAGGTGAGGCCACCCAGAGCATCCCGGATCTGTCAGGGCATTGGGCACGTGTTAGGTGCTTGCAAAGCACACTGCAACCCTGGTAGCGGTAGCAGTCGGTAGCAGTAATGGCGCAAAAGCTTATAATCCCAGTCTGATCATATCACTGGCGGCAAGCACTGGAGGCAGATGTTGTGACAGTGCAAAGCAGAAGTGAAGCCAGCGCACCATGAAGGCACGGAACATGTCGTTGTCCTCGTGCACGTTGTTGTGGCAGTGCACCATGTACTCCCCCAGCTCCGGGCCGTAGCGTGCCGCCAGCGTGATGCGGCCCACATTGGCGCCGATGTGCATCACCTGCATGAGGGTCTCATATCCCTTAGTCATGGCCGCTGCTGATCCAAAACAGAGGCCCCAGCTTACAACACTGGGTAGCTGGGGCCTAGGCAGGGTATGACGCCACCGCATGTGTTGTGCATGCCTTTGTGGATTGGCTGAATACCCCGGGCAAGCTATTGCAAGCCCCCAGCGGCCAGGACAGGGCCACCGCCTGGTGGCGATGCAGCAGCTGGGGGTTGCAGTGACGCTCACGTCTTTGGGGGCATAGCGCAGCTCTGAGGGGCATGGCTTCCAGCCGCCACTGGAGCTGGACGTCGCCTTGCCGTCCCAGTCGGCGCCCTGCCAGGCCATGCAGAAGAAGTCCTGCGAGCAGCGAGGTGACGAATAGTACACGCAGATAATAATCAACAAGCAGAAACACATTTACAATGCAGTGCATCAGCGGGCGAGGCGGCATTGGTCCCTACCGCCTGCATGCTCAACTGAAGTGCAGCAGGATGTGCCAGCAATGGCCAAGCATTGCAAGTGCATGAGATCTGCGCGTGTGTGTGGGCCTGTGGGACCGGCGCCAAATGTAAGCTGGGCGGCGCACCACCAGGTGGACGTGCACGGGGTGCACCCAGCCGCCGCCCGACTCCAGGGTCCACAGCTCCACCGTGTTCTGGCCGATGACGTTGAACTCGATGTGCTTGCCCTTGCCTATGGTGGCAGTGGAACAGCAGAATCAGCCACGCGGTCCCATCAGCTACCCCTATGTGCTTCATAGCCATCACATCAGCCCTGGCAGCACAACAGCACTACTGCACATTGCTGGCGCAGGGTCATACATCTTCTTGGCGACGCAAAGAACTGAATGAGCAAGATGGGAGCAAAGCAGAAGAACCCACCCAGGTTGTCCTCGTGGTCCCAGCCGCGGTCATTGAACTGCACAGCAGTGCACACAGTAGTGTGTCAGGGCCTGAACTCGACATGAGCTGGATGGCAATTGGTGGGTTACACACTGCAGTACACGACAAGTAAGCCAGACGATGAGGCCAGCTTACCAGCCACATCCCCGAGCTCTTGCCGAACTTCAGCGAGCGGTCCGACTCGCCGTTCAAGGCGCGCTGCACCAGTTGCTGCACAGCGCATGAGAATGCAGTTGAGCAGCTTCATAGTGTTCCGTTGCTGGATAGCCTGATGCTGCTGGACTGCAACGTCCAATGCTGCAGCATGTGCCGCAGTGGCTGGTGGGCACAGTAGCAGAGTAGTGCATGGACAGAGGTCAGACCCCACAGCAGCTCAGGAGTCTCGAGAGAGCGAGAGACATTGAGCCCTCACGTCAAAGTAGGCCGGCGGCAGCTGCGCGTCCTGCTGGTCGGTGCCCGAGGTGCGGGGCGCGGCCAGGTTGGGCACCGGGGCCCCCGGGGCGGGCGCGCCCACGCTGATCTTCATGACCAGGTGGCTGTAGCAGAAGAAGGGCGTCTCGGAGGTGGTGCGGTCCGGCTGGTGCTCGTCGGTCAGGTACACCGCCTGCAGTGGCCAGGGACATCGTCATGCAAACGACGGCAACCTGCAGAAGCATCGGCAGCCTCTGACAGATCGTTGCTGACACTGGCAAGAGCCTCAGGTGGGGCGCTGCCCCTCACTGACGCTGCACGTCATGCTTGCAGCACTGCAGGCGCTGGCACGCAGGCAACTGGAACAGAGCTGCTGCACGTGCCGCTCCCGAGCAGTGCTTGATCAGAGCATGCATGAACAATGACGCACCCGCTGCGAGTAGGCGCTGAAGTCGCAGACGACGTCCCAGCGGTAGGCCACATCCGTCAGCATGCCGGTGGACGGCCAAGGGTGGTCGTTTGCGTAGGGCAGCGAGCCACCATCTGAGCCGATGATGTTGCAGATCTTGCTGCTGATCTCGTTGCCGGCATCGTCGCGCAGCTGCAGCACAGCACAGCACAGCATACCACTTGCTGCCACTGCATGGTTGTCATGCATGTGCCTGGGGCACCATGAACAGCAGCCTGGCATGCTGCTGTGCAGACAGATGCTGCACATACCATGCCACTATGATAGTATCCAAGTCAGCGGTGCGCAAGGTGCGCACCATCAGCACGCGGGGGCGCGAGATGGCGGCGTTCAGGATGCGGAAGCGCTGCCATGAGGCCGTGACGTCAAGCACCGGCCACGGCTGGCCGTTGACCAGGTTGAGGTCGCCCCACAGCTGGTCGTGGTGCACACCTGTAGCAAGCGAGAGCAAGGCAGCCATCGACAATCGGCACGTTGGCAGCCAAGCCGGGGACAAGTGCCAAACCCTGAACATGGCTTGCTGGGGCACTGCTGACCTCATGACGCTGCAAGCCCTGTTCATAGCCAGTGTGCCGTCAGCAAGCAAAGGCTTGTTCAGCCTTACCTCCCGGCTTGCGGTCGTATTTCAGGCGGCACACGCCCGCGGGGTCCCCCGCCACGGGCGTGTCCACCACCGCGTCCTGGATCATGAGCGGCCACTCGGGGAGGCCCTCCACATTGTACCTGTGCGTCAGCAGCAGCCAGTAAACCCGCTGCAAACATGCTGCTGCACGGCAAACACCTGGTCCAGCGCAGTGCCCGGTCCAGTGCTGGTGGCCTGCTGAGTGATCCAGGGGTCCAGGTCTTGTCGTGTGAGTGCTGCATTGACGACCGGAGTATTGGAAGGATGGACTCACGGGTCGTCGCCTGGGCAGGGCCGTACGATGCGCATGCCAGCCATGCCTGCAGGCGACAGCACAAGCAGGTGATATCTGCAGGTCGTTGATACACAGTGGCCTGTGCGGAGAAAGCACAGCATGCTGCACCATGGAAGCAATATCGCAGGGCACGAACTCACCTGCGTACACATTCTCCGAAGTGATGCCAACGCTGTGGTCGTGGTAGAACAGCGTTGCGTGACGGTTGTTCGGGATGATGTAGTCCTGTGGCGCATGGCAGCACCAGAAGCATCCTCACTACATTGCATGCCACGAGCATGCCGAGCCAGATGCGCTGCACATGGAGAGCAGTGAAATTCTCAAACACAGTAGCATTAGGGTGCAGAGCACTCTTGTGTACTTAACATGTACTCAACCACCTTGGTCTCGCCCTGGCAGAAGAACTGGTCCGCCCAGCCGTCCATGCTCGCGACCGATGCCTCGCCGTGGAAGTGCGTGACGGCCGCGCGGCCCTTGCCCGGCGTCTTCACCTCGTCGACCCTGCCGGTGGAGTTGCGCTGCTGGTAGCGCTGCAGCCGGTTGGCGCACAGGTCTGTCTCACCTGCAGACACCAAGCAAGGGGTCTGGCCTACAGCGTCATTACACCAAGCATACATATGCCGATGCCACCCACGACGACTGGAAGCTCGCATCAAGCAACCACCTATCTGCACATGCGGTGGATGCTACCGTTTTTTCCTGACAGGGGCTGCATTCAGCAGTCGGGGCACATGCGGAAGGCCGCACCTTCGCCGCCGCGGTTGCCGGGACCGCCTGCTGGGAAGTAGCGGTTGCCGGCCTCGATATTGTTGGTGAAGCGCACGACATCCTGCACGCCGCTGCAGGGTGCAAAACGAAGTCCCCAGATCAGTCAATGTCGACGTGCATGTGCTGCTGCTTGCTAGGAAGAGTATGACGACGTTGGCAGTCCCTCTAGCCATGCAGGCACCCCAACAGCACTCGGATGACCGTGTATGACCACTTGTGGCAGGTTGGAGCTCACGTCTCGCTGATCATGAGCGGGCCTGGCACGCCGACGTCATTGTAGGACAGCACCGGGACCCTCTTGCACTGGGTGTCCTCCGCGAGCCCGAAGTCGAACCAGGTCTGAGCAATGTTAATGTCGAAGCCCTTCATGCACCGGTTGTTCTGCAGCACCAAACCCAACACTGTTATGACTAGCAGCCTCTCTTTCAACATGGCAACTGCATTGTGCGTGCTTATCGTATGGGGTGGACGGTATAGGCAATCAGCAGGGGTACAAGGATGCACTGGGAGTGCCCACCTCGTCACAGGGCATCTCGCCCTTGCTTGTCTTGATGCTGTTCGTCAGCTCGACCAGGTGGCGGTACGGCTTCTTGAAGACCAGCGGCGTGGTGTCAAAGGGAGATGATGGATAGCCGTTCACCTGCGCCAAATATCAGAGATTTCGCAGCCCTGATGATATGGAATACTATGCGACTTCTGCTGTGAGTGCTGATGGACACGCCAATGGATCTTGGCCACAACGAGCGCAACAATGCAGGAAACAGTCGGCGCATGTGGATATGGCGGGTCACTCACTGTGACGGGCTGGCCAGCCTTGGCCGTGACGCACTTGTCGCCGGCTAGCGACACCAGCGGGTTCCACCTGCCGCTCGCGGCTGTGGTGGCGGCAGTTGGCGACGCGGTGCCGCTGCTGCTGCCGGTTGGTGCGGCGGTGGCGGCCGCCGCCGCATCGCCTGCCGCTGTCGTGGTGGCTGCTGCGGCTGGCGTGGGCGCTGATGTTGCGGTGGTGGTGGACCTTGTGGGTGCACGGGTTGGCGCTGGTGTGGGGGTGGGCCCACCCCGGAGCAGGGCGCGGCCATTGCGCGCGGCGCTGGCTGGTGCTGAGAGCAGGCTGAGCGCGAGGATCAAAAGGCAAATCTGCACAGGCAAGGAATGCGGTTGGATGAGGGTGTGTCAGAAAGCGCCGAAGGCGGGCAAGGTGCAATGATAAAGCAGGTACAGCGTGTGCATCGATCGCGAGCTGTCCACGTCGCTTGGAGTTGGGTATCATCGACTACACTGCAGCCTCGGTACGCATCTTCCATAACAGCGAGTCTTGTAAAAAGCGTGAGGCACGCTGTTTTTGAGCATGCGGCAGAATATGCGTGCTGCTGTCTTGCACTCTGCAGCGAGCACAAGAGAAGATAATGATCACCCACGATGGGCACCGCAACCGCCGCGATCACCGGCATCGCAGGACAGACCAACAGGCCTGTTGAATGACTGCTCTGCTTCAGCTGATGGAATTGCAGCACCATGTGCAGTGTGCGCGCGTGATATGCAAAGCACGCCGACCTCACACGATGACGAACCGTCATCACTTTCCTATCTGCGAGCCGATGGCGCACTACTGCGACGGCCAGGACATTTCGCCCCCATTCAGCATGGCGACAAGATTGCATGCATCTCTGGACGATGACGAACAGGCACGCGCTGGCTCACAGCACGACGAGTGCACGACGACGACCAACGGGTGTGAAAGCCTTGCGGAGCAGATAGAACTTGCTGCCAAAGCGCCGCGACAACAGCGTGGCAACGCTGCAGCACGAGCTGAACGAGGAGCTGCGAGCGCTGCACAGCATGCGTCGCTGAAGAAAGGGAGCTACATACTGCCAGCTAGCTTTGCCATCTTCACATGCAAGCATGCATGCATGGAGCAGTGTTCGACTCACCTTCAGCACCGATGCTCGTGCCATGGCTGCAAGCGGCACGGTAACAAGCAGAATGGGGGGCTGAACCGAAGAATGAGAGGCTAAGGTCCCGCTGCCGTGGGCTGATGGCGACGAGTCGACCCCGAGGCGTCTCCAGTGACCGGGTCACGGGGGGCTTAGTCAGGTACGACACCGACAAGCGGCAGCCGCAACACTGCACTCTTCGAGCGGTCGCCACATGGACGACGTGGCACAGGGCCGTGTCACATTATCATCTGCATCTGGTGCCTGAGAGGTGGAGTGCCAGGTGTCGAGCGCGCCGCGCCCGCTCAATTTGTGCGATGTCATCAGGGCGACGTCATCAATCTTGTTCGAACGATGAGTGCTTACGAGCTTCCGCTGTCTTTTTAGCAGCCGCAGGCCCTCAGGCGTGTCTTCACTATAGCGCCTTTCAGGCCCTCAGCAGCTCGGCGTCGAGCAACAGTGTGCAACAACGTCTCTGGTTTTGGCGTGATGGCTGATGATGTGGTCTCGATGTGCACGTGAGATGATGGCCTGGTTGTTGCATGTGGGTCCCCATGCAATTGAAGTTTGTTACATACCTCGTATGCGCTGCAAGCATGTGGTCAACTCTCACCGTCTCAACTGCAGACGAATTGGCCGAACCACACTCTGATTCTGACGAACATCCCGCCGACAAGTGCTGAAACAGTGTCATCCATAACGTACATACACATCAGTACAGAAGCCACCAATCTCCCGCCGGCCAAGCCGTCATCTATCGTAGGATGCCTGGTCGTCAGCTTGGCATCTCGAAGGCCGTGAGGTCGCCCGCCGCCAGCGCATCCAGCTGTCGGTGGCTGTGCGCGTCGCCGCCCGCCTCCTGGTCCAGCAGCTCGTCAATGCCCAGGAACGACAGGGCGTCCGGGTGCGACGTGATCGCTGATGGGCCGCCTGTGTCGTGCTTGAAGCCTGCGGTGCCCAGGGTGCCATGTCAGCAACAACCGGCGGTGCTGCACATCAAGGGCGCATGCCTTTCTGGCACCGCGCATCCGGGCAGCCGTGGCAGGTGTCGTCCAACATCATCCCCCGTGCCCGATGCCGCTCTGTCAATGCCACCCGGCACTCAGGGTACTGACCTTGCAGGGCGGCGGCAATGTCGTGGTGCTGGCCGCCGTGCTGCCGCTGCTCCTGCTGCCGTGCCGAGCTGGCCCCAGAGGCAAGCTGATGTTGCCGGTGTGGCTGCTGCGCAGAGGCGTGCGGCAGGTCGCCCGCTGCCGGGTGCATGTGCGGCTGCGCGCTTGAGGCTGGGCCCGCCTGGCCCGAGCCGCCCTGCAGCTGCTGCGGCGGCTGGTGCGGGTGGTGCGCCGGCTGGGTGCCCACCTGCTGCCTGCCGAGCTCCTGCAGCCATGCGGGGGAGGTGAAATCATGATGAGTAAAGAGTGGCAAGCGTTGCCGATTGCACACCTGCGTGTGCGTTTTAGCGCCTGCGGCATGCTGCCTGCCCGCTTGACGAGGATCGGGCAGCTGATCACAAGGGTGGCCAGCCCTAGTGGGTTCAGAACCCGCACCTGCGACAGGTGCTGCAGCAGCTGCGACAGCAGGCCGCTGAGCTGCGGCGAGGTGGCCGCCAGCGGCGGCAGCGGCCCCTGCTGCTGCTGTGCCATGCCGTTAGCCTGCGAATTGGATAGCCAGATGTGCAGCACATCAAGATGCTGATCTCGCCTTCAGCTGCACTCGAAGGGGGAAGCCATGCAGCAGGGGTTAGCTGGGGACAGCCTCGTCTGGGAGCCACGGTCGGCCAGCAGCATCCCCATTGGGTACCTGGGGCTGCAGGGAGGCCAGCTGCTGCTGCGCGGCCTGCACCAGGCCCTGCGGGATGCCCTGCACCGCCGCCGCCGGCGCGAAGCTGGTCCCGCCGTGCGCGCTGTTGTCCGGCGTGGGCGCCGCATCCGACGCCGACGCCGCCGCTGCCGCCGCGCTGCCCACGCTGCCGAGGCTCCACGCGGAGCTGGTGTTGGCGCTTGGGTCGGCCGCGGGCCCCGGCTGCTGCGGGTATGGCCCCTGCTGCGGCAGGCTGGGGGCCCGGAACAGGTGCCCGCTGCCGCTGGGCTGCACGATCCCCTGCTGCTGCTGCTGCTGCTGCTGGCTCTGCAGCGGAGGCTGCGCCTGTCCCGGCGGCGGCAGCAGGGCCGGCTGCGGCTGCGGCTGCGCCTGCTGCGGCACATAGTGCCCCAGGGCCTGCCACCGCATGTCGCCTGCACACAGGCCGGCGTGCGAGAGGTCAGCTCGCTTGTACAGCCAGTGACGCAGACCCTGGCAAGCGGATGAGACCAGCCAGCCGGGCATAACATGTTGCTGACCTTGCAGAAAGGGGTTCAGCAACTGACGCTGTAATAAAGCGGGGCCTGCTCACCCTGCTGGCCGGCGGATGCGGAGCCGCCCGCAGATGGGACCAGGCGGCGGGGCCAGCGCTGGATGCCCACCCGCCGGCACGCCCGCTTCAGGGTGGTGGCGCAGATGCCCAGGCGGTCGGCCGCCTCCCGCAGCCCCAGCCCGAAGTGCGCCTGCGAAGCGCACGATGCGTGTCTTGGCAGTTGCCTGGGTTTTACACCCCACATGACGTCGATGAAAAGTACGCCATGACTGCCACGAGTGTCTGTGCAGTGTACCTTGTCACGCAACGACCACAGGCTGCCTTCGTCACAGCCTCAAACACGCATACTTGCATAGAGCTAGTGGCTGCCGTGTACATGATGGCCCCTCCACCACATTGGTAACGATCATTGGCTTCTTCAATCAAGCGTGTATGATAGCCGATGGCAATGCCTGTGTTGCAGAATATGAACAGAGAACCACCTCGAGCTCTTCACGCTTGAGCCGCTTGCCAGGCTTGCCCGCGGAGCCTTTGCCCCGCCGCCGCGCTGCATCACAGAGCACTGGGGTTTCAGGATGGCGGTGAACATGGACACCCACATCGACTTGATTTGCACACAGCAGGCCCTTATGAGCTCTGTCACTCGACTGTCACTTGTTCCCGTGAATTCTGACATAGCCGAGACGTCCTGCATCTGGCACTCACGTTGCGCGACATGTGTGTCCGGCTGCTGCTGCTGGAAGTCTGCGGCCGCACTCGGCAGCCCTGCCTCCGGCAGCGAGCCAGAGGGCGCGCCGCCGAACATCATGTCGAAGTCGTCCCAGCTGCCGGAGCCCAGACCGCCCAGCGAATCTGCAGGTGGCCGAACAGTTGCCTTGCAAAACTTGCACTGAGTAAGCTTTGCGGCAGCGAAGGCAGCGCTGTAGTGTAGATGTGAGCGGACCGTTACTGTGCACAAACGACATATGAGCTCCATGTGCAATGCCTTATCACGGTGGCACTCTTTCGACGTGACAATAGGGCATCAGACCCCTGAGGAGACATGGCACGCACCTTCGTCCATCATGTCTAGGAAGCTGGCGTTGACGGGCTCGTCAGGATGGCCACGGCCCTGCTGCTGCGCTGTCGCGACTGGCAGGCCTGTGTCCATCTGCAACGCCACATAGCATGTACATCTGAGCATCCAGGGTCAAAACATTGGCGTAGTGATGGTCGCCTGCAGCGTTGCCAGGCACTGCAGGAATTGCCAAAAGTTTGCAGATCAGCAGTGGGCCCTACATTGTACAAGTGGTGCAGAGAGTGTAGCCACACCTGCATGGGATTGTAGGAAGCATCTGGCATGGGTTGCTGCTGGTGCCTTGGTGGATGGTACACCTGCTGCTGCTGCTGTTGCTGCTGCTGCTGCTGCTGGGCCGGCTGCTGCCACCACCGCCGCTCGTGCTGCAGCTGCCACTGCTGCTGGCTGTGTGGCGGCTGCTGCCGCGGCTGCTGCGGCGACTCCAGTTGCTGGCGCTGCTGTGGCGGCTGCGGGTGCTGCGGCAGGGCAGGCTGCGGTGGCAGGTGCGGCTGCAGCGTTAAATGGCTCCTGGGCGGCGGCGGCGGCATGCTGCTGCTGGCGGGCGCCGAGACGAGCGCGGAGCTGAGGGCTGAGCGCGCCTCTGTCTCCACCGGTGTGGACCGCCACACCTGCGGCTTCTTGCTCCAGGCGGGCGCGTACTGGTAGGGGCCGTAGTACCCGGACTCATCCTCGTCGGAGTCGGTCATCTGTGCCTGACACAAGAAACACCGTTAGTGCACGGAAGCCTCGGCGCACTGACCTGCGACACTGCCCCCGTGTCCCCTTACCATGTCTGATGTGTCCACAGCCCAAGAAACACAAGTCTGCTTGCATGCTGCACAGACGACTTGCAGCCCACCTTGCTTTGTGATGTGTAGTGCACGAAAGCACCGCCATGTGAAGCGCCGCCATTTGACGCAGCGGCTTTCGACGCAGCGGCGGCGGAGGCTTTGGCGCCTGGAGGCTGCTGGGTGGCTGCTGCTGCAGTGCCGCGGGCGCGCCCCTCGGGCGGCGACCGGGGACTGAGCGTCGAGCGCGGGGACTCGCCCACCGCCAGCTTGGACAGGCTCTGCATGGCCGCCTGCAGCCGGGCGGGCGCCTCTGACGGCACAGCGCCAGGCTGGCAGGTGTACAGGCCGCTCCGCTGCAAAGAAAGCAAACATCGAAAATTCACCAATGGGAGTGCACGGAAGTAAGCTGGCCAGCAGCAGGCGCCCATGAGGTCTGTCGCAGACCCAGAAAGCATCGCCGCAGAAGCGGAGCAATGGTGGCACCGATGCAGACATGCAACCGCCCTGCGACAACCCTTCCTGAGTGCAGCGCAGGAACGGTGCAGCTGCACAGAGGAGTCAGCGGGGGCACCTGCAGGAAGCCGGCGATGGTGGCGATGACCGAGGCGACCGCCATCTCGCGCACCGTCTGCACCACCTCCAGCACCCCCACCGCCCGGGAGCGCCCCTCGTCCATGAAGACCGGCAGCACCTGCCGGGCAGGGCCGAGGCTCAGAGCCCCACCCCACACATGAGCGCACCAAACAGTGGAGGGCCTCCTGATGGCGTCCAGCGGACGGGGGGGCTTGCGCGCATGAGCAAAGTGTCAGCAGCGGCTGCCAGTTCCCAGTGCTCTGCAGCCCCTGCCTGCGTGACTGCCTGCCATGGTTCCATTTCGCAGTCTGCGCAGGGTTGTTCACTCCTTCAGAGCGGTTGGACCTACCAGGACACTGTGGACGCGGTCCGGGTCGTCAACCGAAACCGTGCCAGACTCCTTCTGCGGCACCTCCTTCGACAGCTCCGGCTGCATGGCGGAAGGAAACTGTTCAGAATGCCCCCACAGCATGGGAAGCCAGCCCGCGATCAGCAGCTCTGAGCGACCGCATCCAGAAGCGCCGGCGCTGCAAGCGGACGGCTGCTCGAGCGCGCTCAGGAAGCATGCAAGGTGCCGGCTGTGTCGACGAATGAGAGGATGAGACTGCAGGAAGGTAAATGTGGTGCACCAGGCCGGAGGTGAACACGCGGCCCGGGGCGCCCAGCAGCTCGGGGCAGGAGGCGTCGGTGCCAAAGCCGTAGCGGCAGGAGATGCAGCGGAACAGGGCCAGCAGGTCGCCCACGCCCGCCATGCAGAACGGCAGGCCCTGCAGTGGGGCACGTGTGCAGGCTGTCAGCAGCTGGCCTGGGAATGCCAGCTCGCACGAGTCTTACGGGAAGGCAATGGCAGCGGTCACACTGCGCAGTGGGCAAGGTAGGTACGGAAGCTCGAAGCCACCCTAGCCGCCACCGCTGCGCGTGAAACACCGTGTTGAGCGCAACGTCATGTTCCCATCAGCTGCCCACACCTTAGTGTGCAGCGCAACGCTGCAGTCCATCTTCAGCTCCGGCAGCCACACCTGCAGCGCGATTCCCAACCTTGCAGCACCGCCGACTGGGTGCAACTGCTGTGCACGGCTGCCAGACGCGACTGAGACCCGAAGCTTGTCAAACACACGCCATGCTAGGCGATCAGTTTGTCTCCGTGTGTGGATCCAACCAGGGGCAGGTCAGGAACAGCTGACGTGCCGAGCTCCACAGCACCAGTACGCACAAGCTTATGACTGTTTCAGACCTGGCAAAGCGTGCCGTGGCGCTGCCGCTGCGCGTAGCTCTGGATGTCCAAAACAGCCCGCCAGAGGGCTGAGACGAGCGAGTCGCCAGGGATTCTCGTCTCGGGGCCGTCGTTGCCTAAGGGCTCGTCCAGCATCGACTCATCCATGCCCTCGCCACTTGGTGACGATGGCTCCGCTTCCATTGCCCCCAGAGCTTGTTGCTCGGCTGCACTGCTCGTCACGTGGCTTCCAAGTCTGTCCAGCCTGTGGCGGGCTTGGCCCTCTACGCTAGGCGTTGCTTGCAGACCTTCCAACACCTGTTGTAAAGCAGGGCTCAGCAGGCGCGGCAGTGCTACACAACCTGCTGCAACGAGTGTCAGCCAGGTCACGGATGCCGTGAGTCACAAAAGAGATCTCTCAGCGCGATCGACGGTCCGCAAGCTTGTTGTAGGCTCGGCATGCACAGACCAGCAGCTGAGGCAGCCGTCGCAAGCGCGCTCTGCGGCCACTGAGCAATGACCTCGGCCCAGTGGCGTTCCTTGGGCAAGTCTCCATGCTGTACTGTAGACGAACATCTGTTACGTACCGCTCCACGCTGGCACAGGGTTCTGCAGGATCTGCTCGTTGCAAAATTGGACCGGACCCCGCAAGTGCACCGCGGCAGCGCGCAAATTGCAACTGGTACCCACGAAGCACACCCTGATGCGTAGCCC
The DNA here is from genome assembly GCA_032358165.1 of Diplosphaera chodatii. Lineage (NCBI taxonomy): Eukaryota > Viridiplantae > Chlorophyta > Trebouxiophyceae > Prasiolales > Stichococcaceae > Diplosphaera > Diplosphaera chodatii. The sequence goes on from JAALGY010000038.1 coordinate 297,808, forward strand.
AAACATCCTCAGATGTGTTTTCCGCCCAGCAAACGCCAGAAGCGTCATTCTTGTGTGTCACACTCGTTGTTCACCACTGGCATGTGCACCTGAGCGATCGAACGGAAGGCGACCATGGCGATCATCGACCGCATCGAGTGTCCGTCGTCCCCTGAGCTTAAACGAGTGGTGATTGTCGGCGCCGGTCCGGGCGGGCTATCGGCGGCACGCAACCTCAGCAAGGCAGCGAACGTGACCATCATCGACTCGTAAGCAATGATCGGCGCTGCATAGTGCACAACGTGCAAATGCTCAGGCATATTCTACCTGCATTGCATTGCGTAACAGGCTGCAGTGTATTGCGATTGCCCGTAAGTGGCCCCATGCCCCCTGCCTATCTCAGCACCTGGGCACATCTTGCCCAGCAAAAGACTTGCTTGTCGCAACCAAAGCCTGACGCTACGTCTTCTGTGTTGCAGAAAGGGGTACCATGAGCTCAACTCCGGGACGCTGCAGATGCTCATGCGGCCGGCGGCGGCGCGCGGCGTGCTGTTCGACTACTCCTGCATCCCCGACATCGGGACCCTGGTGAGCGCTTGCAGCTGACGTTCAGATGCGGGAGACTGCACCCAGCTGAGCATTCGTCCCATGATATGCAGCGACGTACAACACCACAGCGGCCGGTGCCTTTGCCTGCGGTCGCACCAGCTGAGAAAGGCAGGCGTGCACCGTCCTGACTGCCTGCGTGTGATCTGCAGGTGCGCGGCCGGGTTGCGGCTGTGCGGGAGCGCGCCGTGGAGCTGGAGACGGGCGCGGTGTTCGCCTTCGATTACCTCATCCTGGCGCCCGGCTCCACGTACGCGGACAACGCCATCAAGGATGTGGGCGGCACCGCGGCGGAGCGGCGGGCGCTCATTCAGGCAGGACTTAGGGGGCTAGGAAATGACGGTACTGCTTCACATTGGCTCAGCATGCTGCGCCGATGAGTGCCTGAGAGCAGATGCTATATGGTGCCTTGTTCGCGCTGGAACATGAAAATGCCCATGTATCAAGGGAGCTGAGCAATCCTGCACGCATGCGGGAGGCGCCGATGCCTGATTGGTGTTGTGGCGCACTGGTGCAGGCGGAGCACGAGCGGCTGGCCGCGGCGCGCAGCGTGCTCATCATCGGCGGCGGCATCGTGGGCGTCGAGCTTGCTGGCGAGGTGGGTGTCGCGTCATCGACATGCCATGCTAGCGAGCACTGCATGCCAACATGCAGGGCATTTTAGGCATTCGTCGTGTGCCAAAGATGCCCCTGCATTTGCTCGAGTGGGTCGCGTGGTGATGATGGGCACCCTGTGTGTAGCAGAGCACCTTGGCGTCCATTTTGGCTGCCGCGAAATGCAGGTGGTCACGCACATGGCACCCGGCAAGGCCGTCACGCTGGTGACGTCGCGCGACCGGCTGATCGCGGACAAGCCCGGCGACATCGGGCAGCGGGCGCAGGCGTGGCTGGAGAAGCGCGGCGTCCAGGTGAGGACCTGCTCCAGACTGGGTCCCTCTGCATCAACCGATACCTGCGTCGATGAAAGCGCTGAGAGGCAGGTTGTCTGATTTGGCCGTAGGACTAGTGCAGCCGCAGATTCTCCCTGGAGCCCACTACCTGTGTCGAGCATGGTCATGTGTAGCAGACTCTTGTGTGGGAGGCTTAATCCCGATCAGCCATGGCAGCGGACATTCGTTTGCCGTCAACAGTGGTGGCAGAGCACGGCAGCCCAACCAGCGCTGTTTGAGGTGCTGCAGTACCAGTAAGTGTCAACGATTCCCCAGTCGTTGAGGTGCTACACTGATTTCTGGTCATCCTGCAGGTGGTGTGCAATACGCGTGCGGTGAAGGCAGCCGATGGCACGTACAGCACACCTGACGGTCGGCCGCTGGCGGGCGACGTCACATACATGACGGTGGGCGGCAGGCCCAACACAGCGTTCCTGCGGGGCGGCAGCATACCGCTGGACCAGAGGAACCACATACAGGTGCTCGCAGTGCCTGAAGAGCGAGTGCTCAGCATGCTGACATGGACCTGTCGACTGAAAGCCTGTGGGCAACATGCAGTGATGATGCTGTTACATTGCATCATCTGCAGAGTGTTGGCCGCTGCTGGTCATGCAGGGGAGCAGACCAGCCTGCCGCAGCAAAGTGACCCACTCACGAAGTGGTGCACTGTGCAGGTGGACCACCATTTGCGGGTCATCGGTCACCAGCGGGTGTTTGCTGTGGGCGACGCCACCGATGTGCCGGAGACCAAGCTGGGCTACCTGGCCAAGGCACAGGTGCTGCCCCATACACGCTCGACTGGGGCTGAAAAGCAGTGGCCGATCGTTATGCGTACACAAGCGCCGCTACATCAATGCTGTGCTGCACCCTCCAGTGCAGGAAGGCTGTGACCTGGTGCTCTGGTGCACTTGGCATGACCACGCTCTAATAGCGACATCAGCAGCAAGCCTCCTATTTCCTGCTACAGGGCCGGCTGGCGGCGGCTAACATCCTGGCGCTGATGGCGGCAGGCGACAGCCCGGCACAGCCGCCGGTGCTGACAGCCTGGGAGAACCATGGCGGCTACGAGTTCATTAGCGGGTCCGCCATGCTGGTGAGTTTCTTGCTTTTGCAGCGCACACATCTGTGAGCGCCTGCCAGCGACCGGAGGACAGGACAGACACAACTTTGTCAGGTCCCTGTGCAGCAGGCTGTGCGGCGCTGCTGCGGCATCATCAAGTTGGGTGCGGGGCCCTTGCACAGTCTGCTCACTGCAACGTGCCAGTGGCAGGACTGAGGCTGGTGCTGCACTGGGCAGGTGACGCTCGGGCGCGACGACGGCGTGGCGCAGGGCTGGTTCAACATGTGGCTGCGCATGATGGGCCCCGAGGGCTGGTTCCCGGGGTGGCTCAGGGCCAAGGTGGGTTGCGGAGCGGCTGCAGCCACCGATGTCAGCTGCCGTGCACCTGCTGCATGCATGGTGCATGTTCGCCCACATGCAGCTAGCGCGCAGTCCTGCGCGGTGCAAGCAAGCCCGCAGTGCAAGCCGGCTGTGGGCGGTCATATTGCAGGCCGGTGCTGATCGGCTCTCATTTTTGACTGGCCGCGCAGGCGGCCTTCACGCAGCGCTCCCGCAGCGAGCTGGGCCTGGACGAGCTAGAGCGGCAGCTGTCCGCGGCGCGGGTGGTGGACACCGACCGCCGCATCATCGATCACGTGCCGCACTGACCGCTGCGCACCAGAGCTGGCGGGCTGCGCCGGCGGCCGCAATGGCAGGCCGCGCCGACACTTGCCAGGGGTTGGCGCCGCGTGTCAGCGCTCGAGCGTGCCATGTACAGTATGGCCTAGCTGTTAAGGTGGCACCTGACGTTGCTTGAGCACGAATCTGTATTCTGTTGCCCCGGTCGGTCTCATCTGTGGTTTTGCATGCCCCCTGCATGCTGGCTCTTGGACGCTGCAAAATGGACTGAGTGATCGAGATTGCCATTGCACCTCTCAAGCACGAGAGCTAAACGCTACTTCCGCTGTATGTCCTGCAACGACTGTAGTCTCAACGTAAGAGTAAGGTTTGCAAGGTGCACCTGGTTACACACGCACCCTGCACGTGGCCGGAGCACTTCTGACACGCTGGGCCTCAGCAGCGCGATCTTTCCTGATCTCAGTCGCATTTCATGTCATCCACCTTGCTGCAGAAGTTCGGCCAGTGCGCCTCATACTCCGCACATTAGATCCCTGGGTGGCGAGTGAGCAGCACGCGATGGCAGGCTTTGGGCTCACGTCTGCAACGCGACGGCTTGCGGGTGGCCCAGGTCGGCAGACGATGATTGTGACATTCTGTCGTGCACGGCGCAGGCCCCGAGCAGCATACTTGCCCTTAGATGGCTGTGCATCTGCAGAGTGCTGCACGCACGCAACAGCTTCTGCTGACCTGGGCCCAAATTGACCTTCACAGATCTCCTAGGCCTTTGAGTGATCCATCAACGGCCTGGCAGAATTGAGGGCCGATGAATCTGTATCATCATGCAGGGCGTGGCACACGCCGTCCCGCCCGCCGCCCCTGCGGGCGGACCGTCACCCGCAATGCTCTTGTGCTGGTGCCAACAGGTGCCAGCGCAACATTGTAAGAGCGCACCATGCGCGTTCTGACATCCGCGTCACCGTCAAGGCACCCTTAGCCCAAGGCAGAGTCAGGACCAACCTTATAAGAGTGTGTGCTTTGTTGCGGCTGCAGGCGATGGATCGTCCTCACACTTGAGAGCCTCTGTGAAGGTGCCGGGCGAGCTTGAGTTGGGCAGCGGCTCAGCGACTCTGCAGGTGCGTCCATACTGGGCAGTCGGTCGCGGTGTGCAAGGCTGTCACGCCCATGTGCTGATGCAGCGCACTCGGCAACTGGTTCCTTGCAGGGTTTGTACAGTCGCATCACATGTCAGCCAGTGCCAGATTCACGTGCATGACCACGTTGAGACCGGTCGCATGCTGCCCGCCTAACCGGAATCTGTGCTACTGGCGGCATGGCAGGTGGGCGGCGCTGCTACGGCTGACCTCATCGTGGACGTGCCCACTGTGTCATCCAAGCATGCAACCCTGACTATCAGTGGGCTTTCCTTGCTCCCCTGCTCTTAACAGTCCGAGCAGTCAAACATTGTGCATGGCTTGGCGTAGGTGCCTCATAATGTGCACATGGAATACTGGTGCCTGCATGGCCCTTCCATGACAGGCAAGAGCAGGGCTGCATGGCCCTCATTCCCGCTGTCTGATGGTGACGCAGCTCAGACAGCAACGCTGCTGTGCACAGGCGACGGCAGGGTGCAGGTGACGGACCTGGGGTCCATGAATGGTACCACCATCGGGTGCGCCTTGGCATGCCTGCTGTTGGATCGCATTTCAGACGACTGCAGCACATTGTGTGCCACAGCACATTGTGTGCCGATGTCAGGTGATCAAACAGGCAGCAGTGTTCACCAAAACAAGGGTGACTTGTTTCACTGGAGCCTGTGCATGCAGCAGCCAGACTGCAGAACTCCTGCTCCACACAAAGGTATTGACTACGGAGTGCGGGAGCAGCGCAGGGGTCAGAAGCTAAAGCCGCAGCAGCCGCAGGAGCTGCCAGTCGGAGCGGAAGTGTCCTTCGGTAAGGCCCAGTTGCTTGGAAGAGCGACCTAGAAATAACATGACAGACTGCACCAGACAGTGGCAGCACCACATATGTAAGATGCACCTGAGGGAAGGATCCGGATAGCCTCCCACTACTGCGTACTCGCACTTGGCGTCAGCAGGGGTCAACAGTGTGGTACCCTTATGGTGCAGGCGATGACCACCTAGCGCTGTTCAAGCTTGAGGACCGCCCCAGCAGCGACATCAGCGCCCCACCCGCTGCCGAGACCACTCGCAGCAGCTGAGACTGAAGTGTTTGCATGGCGTTCGTGTGGCAACTTGACACCATGACGATAAGCGACACTCCTGCAGTGGTCCCAGCAGTGTGGGGTGCATTTGTGGCACCACTGGTGCAGCTCGTGCCGGATGACAGCTGCAGGCAAGGGGCATCAATGCAGGGCTTGTGCAGTGGACTTGTCACACATGCATGCCTTCTTAGAGGGTTGGCCTGCAAAAGGTTCTGCCTGTACAATGTGGTGTCCCCAATACCAACTCTGTCTGACGACAATGAAATGCCAGAACCGGCCGACCTAGCTCACAGCCCAGCAGAGTTGATGCGGCTCATGCCTCAACAACCCTTGTCACCCCCAGCAAATCTGTCCAGCCACTTCTGATGCCGACCAACTGTTGTGGAGTAGTCTTCCAGAATACGGTAGGGAGCGATGTATGTGGTACCGTCAGCTCGGTTCTGCAGTCGCACAGCAACACCCAGCACAGCTGCCCGCTGTCCGCACAGCCGCCAGCCCCTCGCCGCTGCACCCTGCCGACCAGCTGACCCGCTGCATGGCCCAGCTTCATGCCAAAAACCTGCAATGTCACACCGATGGGAGATGAGCCCTGATGACTTGCATAGACGACCAGCCCTGAGAAGGTAAAACCACACAGCAGCCGAAGCCGGGGATGCGCTGGTGCAGCAGCACTCACCCGAGTTTCTCGCCGTTCTTCTTCGCAGTCTGCGACGACACCAAGCAGCATGATCAGTCAGACTTATCGCTTGATGCTGCTGGTTCGCAGGCACAGTATCTCAAAGGTGCAGACCAGCAAGAAAACAAGCATTGCTGCTGGCAGCTCCCATGCTGAAGCTGCACGCATGAACAGCCGACGGCGCCAGCCAGCTGGCGGTGGTCACGCACCCTGATCAGGCCCTGCGCCTGCTGGGTGCTGGCGCCCAGGTACCTCGTCGTGAAGTCCTTGATGACTGCAGGAAGCAAGCAGGGCGTGAACTACGTCGAAGCTTGCCTGGCCCGGAGACGCCCTCATATCCCATGGTGCACAACACAACATGAAAGCAGCCCCTCCAGCACGATGTGCGCTACTCGCCGTGAAGCATATGCATGTTCATGCCTCATGATCAGCTTTGGCACAGCGCTGCAACCTGCTGACGCAGCACACACAGGACCGCTGTGGCTGCTGCCACACCCACCTTGCGAGTGCAGCGAGATGGCCTTGCCGCGCAGCTTGTTGAACTCCTTCTTGCCGACCAAGTCACGCGTGACGCGCACAATCGGCGCGAATGGCCCTGTGGCGCCCTTGTTTCCCATGCGTGTCACCTGCCGCCGGGGGCTGTCTGCAGCAAGCAAGGACACACAAATGCTCAGTACCGTGCGCTGCCACTGGTGCACACTTTGGGCACCCTGCGCTTATACCAGCCACGTTGCTGCGCCTGACGGATCCGCGGCAAGCTTGATGTTGGCATGCATGAAGAGGTGATCAATTGGAACGCAGCGATCAAACAAATAAATCTGCATTGCCTGTGCTGTCCCCATGGTGTCTGGCGGTGCTGCGGGGGGTACACACCACAGCTGCGCAGGTGGCGTGGTGCTGCTGGCTGGTGCCGCTGCAGCCAGACGCGTGGTGATGGCAGGACACAAGCGTTCGAGGCGCGTACAGGTCTGGATCCATTGCTGCCATACATGCTGCGGTAGAGGCAGCGCTGTAGGTGAGAGAGTCATGAGATCGCCGTATCCGTCGCAGCAGCCGCACGTCTCACCTGCACTGGTTTGCCCCTCCAGCAGCGGGCTAGCCGGCAGCGCCGCGCCAGCAAAGCTGTTGCAGCTGCATCCTCGGATGGCACTGCTGGCTGAAGATGAGAGCAGCACCGCCTGCTGCTGCGGCGGCCGCCTGGCCTGTCTGAGCTGGTAGGCGCCGGCTGAGAGGCCCACGCCTCCGTGATGCGCTGCCGCCCTGTGCTGTGTGTGCGATACAAAGGGTCTGGAGCAGACCACAGGCTGCATCGCAACACCGTGTCCCGTCTCCTGTGGAGATTAGACCGCCGCTTGCTGCAAAACGGCACCGAGAGCAGATTCGAGAGCCACAGCAGTGAGATCACGCAAGGTCGCAGACGCAAAGGTGGTGCATGCGCACTGCACAACCAGTGGCCACAGTGTTATGGGCATGGGGAAGATAAAGGTGCAGATTGGATGACGTCAAAACGAGGGCTTTGGGACGGCTCCTTTCACAGCGAGTGGGAAGCCCTTAAAAGGTGCAGGCCTACCCGCATGCACAGCACCGTTACTATCAAGTGTTGAACCCTCTTTGCCATGTCCGGGTCGACTTGCTTACCTTTCGTCGTCGACATCATGGACGCATCCATCGCCAGATGCTAGCTCTGATAACATTGGGCCAACCGGCGCACGGAATTGGATCAACTGCACATGGACCCAGTTTCGAGGGCAATGCTGTTACATCTGTGCTTGTAGCATCTGATGACTTGGCGAGAGAGTGCTGCTGTCTAGGCCAGAGGCTTTTGCTACCTGCATCGCAGTAGTTGGGTATTGCGCACAGCGCAACAAGCGGCGGTCGCATCCATAGGCGTACATCTTACAGACCCCATAAACATCTGCCGCATTCCATGCAGACCGGCCCCGATAGCAGGTGTAGGCCCAGCAAACAAGAGACAATGTGTTGCACCGGAAAGGTTGGCGCATGCTCAGCCCCCTGCTCACCTCGCACAGCATGCGCAGCAGGGGCACAACCTTGGACGCTTCGCAGGTGTCGGTAAGCCTGCATTCTCACCATCACCGGCCACTGCACGCACAATATCATGCAGCTCTTGCTGCCTCGATAGCATGCCGGGCCCCAAAGGCTGGCGGCTCAGTAGGAGCTCGCTGCTGCGTCTCCTGGGACAGGCGGGGCAGAAGCCTGCCAACGCGAAGGAGCTCACGGACAGAGACCTGGAGCGCCTGGCGAGTAGGCACAGGCTGATTAGCACTGCCTCATTGCGCGACCTGCCGGATCAGGTCAGTGCTACAAGTCTGCACTCCCTCAGATCGTGTCAAGGGGACATCCTGTGCACCGTCGCAAAGCGCCGCCTGATCGCGGCGCTGGGGCCACTGAGCAGATCTCAAGAGCTCAACGTAGTGATCAAGGCCGCTCTCCATGTGTGCTGGCGAACCGAAGCCCCAACGCTGAGGTGATGCGCAGGTACTCACCAGCATCCTGCGCATTGTCGCTTCAAACGACAAGCTCGGCTGCACGCGGACCACGAGGGGACCCAGCTCCCTCTTCGAGCTTGCGCGCGTGAACAAGCGGCTGGACCGGCTGCTGTGCAAGGTGCGCAACCATGCGATTGCAGAAGCGCAGAGATGGCGCATGCATGGGTTGTGTGCACAGCTGCTTGGTATACAGGCAGCAGCGCATAGGCAGGAGCAGCATCAGCATCAGATTCAGATTCGGAATGTGCGCTTTGCGCACGATGCTGTGAAGCCACGCACATCTGCACGTGTGTTGACTGACCCTTGCCCTATCAGCCAAACCTGCACCCTGCAACAGAACAACCTGTGAAGTACTCAGCTGTGGTCCTGCAGGACTCGGACATCTGGCAGATCGCGTGGACAGCGTACCTGGAGCATGCCAAAATGACGGACGTCAGGGGCCACGCGAGCAGCAGGCTGTCGGCGCGCGACAAGCTGCGCTTGCTCTCATACTCAGGTGCGCATGTGCTGGCGTGAGGACTACCTTTAGCAGCTGCCGGACGTGAACACGTACTGCAGGCATTTCCTGCACCATACGAGCAGGACTGGGTGCATCTGCACAGGTCTCCTGCGCTTGCACTGCAGGCTGCCAGTTCTGCCACAACGAGAAGACCCGCAAGGTCTACTGGTATGCTCCTGCACACTGCTTCCGTTTGTCCTGCACACAAGACTATGGGCCAGGCCCACACGCATTGCATCGTTGCAAGACCACGCAGAAGCCCCGTCGGGCTACTCATGAAGCGCTTGCTGCCCTGCGGCGTGGACAGGCCATTTGGCGTACGAATGTGCGACGTGTGCTTCGAGAAGCGGACCATGGATCATGGCAAGATGCGGGAGATGGGCGGCTGGTACCTGCCTGATGAATTCATGGCGGAGGCTCTGTGGGACCTGCCGACATACACCAAGTGAGCATGTTTGGTCAGGCATGCCTCCTGTCGACAACTTGGTTCATGAGATGCGACTTGTACTGTGACGACCAGTTGTTGCTCAATCTGCCGGGATACGAACTTGTTCGCGATGCTCCAGAGCAGCAGGTCACAGTGTGCATGTGTCGCTTGGGTAGGGTGAAATAATTCTCTGACATGAAAGTGTGGTGACAAATGCGGCTGCCGCACACTAGTGTTGCAGATGCTAAGCCCTGCCGCTTTAGTGCAATGCCTAGGGGCTGCCATCAAGCGCACCGCCTCGCCACGACGTTGCTGACACTGGTGCTGGGACTGTCTGCAGGAAGATGTACAACCCGCACTGGTTCCAGATCCCGGGCCTGACTGGGCCCCACTGGGAGAAGCACTACGTCTTCAAGCCGCAGCTGGCCGCGGTGCTTTGCAGCCATGCGGGGTGGGCGGTGATGAAGCGACTTGACGCTGATTTCCAGACCCCAGCCACGTGCGTCTGCTCATGCACACGATGCCATCTCGTATGTGCTGGTAGCAGCGTCTGAGAGGACCCTGCATCCATCCAAGGCATCCAAGCTGCATGCGGACTGGCGGCAGGTCAGTTTCAGTCATCTAGGCGTGAGTCCGTATGTAGGTTGCAGTGGTCCGGCATCTTGTCACCTTGTCGTGTGCAGAGGACGTCATGCAAGCTTTGATGAGCTGCTCCAGCTTGGCGTGCATGAGTGATCAGTCTGTGCGCGCAGGGCCAAGCGCCGGAGCCACGTGGACTTCATCCAGATTCCAGACAGCGACGATGACAGCGGGTTGCAGTACGACAGTGACGACCCGGCAGACTGGGCGCAGCGTGCTGTGCCGCAGCCATGGCATCAGGTGGAAATGGACGTCACGAGCTTGCTTCTGCGCGTATGGGCTTGGATGAGCTGCGCATAACAGCGGATCTATCGTTCCAAGAGAAGCAGCTGCGGTGGTCAGGCAGACCACCAAAGCGTGAAGTGCATGCTCATTATAGGATTTTAGCTGGCATGGAGCGACTGTGTTTTGCTATGACTGAAAAGTGTGCAGCCTTTCTGCACACTTGGCGTGGCAGCTGCGGCCACTCACGCCTTGGACTGCATATCCAGGCGCTGACCCCGCTGTGCTACCTGCGCAGGCAGGCACCATGGAGGAAGCGATGGCTGAGCTGGCGGCGCAGAACCTGCCGCATGACCAGGCCACGGAGGCAGCTGAAGGCATCGTGCATCGCTTCATGCCCGACGCCTTTGCAGCCCTGCAGCCGGCGGCGGCGGCGGGCCATCCAGTCTCCCTCCAGCCTCCAGCGCAGCCTGTTGCTGGGTGTCCAGCCAAGTCTTCAGCACATCCACGGCTCCCCTCAGCGGCGGCGACCCCGTCACGACCAGGCAGCGGTGCGGTGGCCACGCCCAGAAAGAGACCACAAGGGCAGGCAGCCGGCAGCCGGAAGCCGCCACATGCGCCTCTGAAGAGGCAGCGCACAGCCAGCCGGCTCGCTGCGCAGCGAGAAGCGTGTTTGGCTGCGGCGCTGGCTCGGTCGGCTGCAGGCAGCGGTGTGTCCGATGTGCTTGGCAACGGTGGCAGCAGCTGAGCAGCACGTTCTTCACGGGTGGGCACGTCTGCTGCTGCTGCTGCTGCTGCTGTGATGCTCTCGATCGTATGAGCTGTGCCGAACACGGCAGCTGTTGAGATGGTATCACACATCAAAGGCTATCAGCACCTAGTGATGATGCCCCTTTTATGCACTTGAGGACAGGCATGCACTGGTTTACTTTGCTATTCTGCAGGCTGCAGCAGCGATCGCCACTCAAGGGGTGCTGCGCAAGGGCGCCGTGAGGGTGGCAGAGCAATTCAGAAAGGCGCAGGATGTCTCCATGCTACCTGGATGCGATAGATAGGAGATCACCGTATGTTGGCAAAAGCGTGCACAGGGTGTTGTTCGATGACGGGACTACGGCGGCCTCAGCATACACTGGCAGCTCGAATCTGACACAAGCGTCACATCTCATCAACGGCAGCCCCACAGTCTCGCACCATGCCAGTGGGTGCAGGGTCGATTAATCGTCAGGCGGGTAGTGCGTCGGAGGTTCAACTGGATCAGCATGCGTTGCTTGGAAACCTTTCAGTCAGGAACCTGTCAGCCAGGAACTTTTCAATTCATGCACATACAGTCTGCAAGCTTCATTACGTGGTTTGAGATGCTTGAGCAAAGTTGCTAATATCAGGTGCCACTGTGTGCTATCTAGAGGTTGGACAACAGTGTTTGTTCGGTTGTGCACGCGGCCTTCGTGTCAATTGGCGTGACAGCATCTGCTAGCTGGCATGCAGCAGGCCTGGACACACGATGTCCCTGTCTGCCGGTGGTGATCACAGGTCGGGGGCAAAAGCATATGTTGGCAGTTCTGGCGGCGGAAGCAGGATGCTGTGCAAGTGGTTGCTCACATGCACATGCTGATGATCTGCAGTCTTTACTGATGCGCGCGGTCCAGCATCCCTGCGTATCGCTGCCTTTCAACGAGCTGTTCATGTGCTTCAACCGGTCCGCTGCAAGGGGCATTGAGCAATGCTGATGGCTCTTCACCCCGCTGCTTGACCGTCTTCAGCTGTGCGCGCGTGACATACCACGCCCTCCTTAACAAGAAGTACACTACGACGCAGAGCCCATCAGCAGGCAACATAACCTGCACCATGGCGTCCGGCGATGCGCGGACGCAGAGCCCTGGCAGCGCACACCTTGCAGACATGCCGCTGGAGCTCGTCCAGCACATCCTGAGCCTGATGCCAGCTGCGGCACGGTGAGGGATCAGACACTCAATTTCGCTTCATGCCTGATATTATGTACGTCAACTCTCAGCTGTACCATGTGACGGTGCAGGTTGGCTGCGGCATCGACATGTCGGCGCCTGGCTGCCGCCGCGGCTGGGTCTGAGGTATCCGGCTCAGGAGCAATCAGCACCTGCTGGCGGAACGTCGTTTTGCAGCCTCTGCAGCTGCGCGCACACGAAGTCGCAAGTTTGCTCACTTGGGCTGCACGGCGCTCACGAGACATACAGCGGCTGCGGCTGGTGGGCCCAATCTTGGTAGAATATGATGAGGTGCGGTCAAGAGCTGCTCAGATAGCTGCTGTCACTGTGGGTTCATGGTCACGGTTCGCTCGATGTGCATCATGATGGTGCCTGGTGTCATCGCAGGGTGTGGGTGATGTGGGTATATCCTACATCCTTTTGGGCCTGCTGCATGCTGTGCGCACCCTGAGGATTGACAGCTTCGATGACGACAGCGGGGCTGCCGCTTCCGCGACCATGCTCACCAGTATGGCCTGGCGTCCAAGTACAGCCCGGCTCCAGCACCTAGCATTGCTTGAGCTCACCCTGCCACCGGATGACGCGCAGCTAGTGCAAGCGATCCAGGCGCAGAGAGAGCTTGTGGTGAGCCAAGCCTGGCTGTCTTTCTTTTGCAGCGGCTCGTGCAACAACCTCATTGTCATTGCTGCAGCTGTTGCCGTTGATGCCGTGTGGCATTGCGCCTGCACAGGAGCTCAGGTTGAGCTTCAAGTCGGGCACGGCTGCTGCTTCAGCGGATGCCGCTTCGACCGTGCTGACAGCAGCAGCCAATTGCCGGCAGCTGCAGCAGCTGTATGTGAAGTCGCGGGACGGCAGAGGCCTGGGCATGCGCAGCATTCCCAGCAGCCTGGCGGCGCTAGAGTCCCTTATGAAGCTCGACTTGCGGGGCTGCGGCTTGGAGGGCACCCTGCAGCTGCCCCCCAACCTGGTCAACCTGACATTGGACGACTACACCGCACACAAGCTGCCATTCAGCCTCAGCACGATGTCGTCCCTGACCCGGCTCATAGCCACATCTACTGCTGCGCCACCGCCGATGTGGCCGCACAATCTACATGTCCTCAGGGTACACTGATCAAATCTTGAGCGGTCTGCTGCCTGATGTGTTTTCGAGGACGGCGCTTGAAGAGTGCATCATGTCCATGCACACTCTCTCTTTATAGCATTGCTGTACACATGTGCACGGCCAACGCAGAGTGATGCCCATCTGCTGTGTACGTAATGTCACAGATTGATGGACACCGGTGGGATGCCGAAGATAATGAGCTCCTGGGTTCCCGGCTCACAAGCCTGGCGGCGGTCACAAGCTGGCTTACCTTCATTTGAAGAGCTGCAGCACCATGAGTACGTGACACTTTGCCTCGTGTTTCAAGATGCTTGCCCTTGGTTGCTGCATCTGATGCCTGCCTCAAACAGTCCTGCTGGGCCTGTGTTTTGGCTTGACACCCAGCAACCCTGAACTCCCTTACCTGGAAGTGGCAAGAATGGAGTGCTATGCGACCACACTTCAGCCGGCGTGACTGTTTGCCTACTTTCATGTAAGCAGGCGCCTGCATCAAAGAGCTGGACCTGGGCACCGCAAAATTGCCAGCGCTGAAGGGACTGGGCCTTGTGCACTGTGGATTGCTTACGGTGCCAGCCCTGGAGTGTCTTGGTCGCCTCAAGTCCCTGGATCTCTCAGACAACAACTTCACGGTGCGACACGCCTGTTGCCTATGCCGGACAACCTGCATTAAAGGGACTCGACCCATGGAGACAGTCGATTAGCTGGGTTACACAACGGGCCATAGACGTGGTGCTTTCAGCAATTTGCTCCCCGGCGTCCTGCTGAAACGTTTTGCCATCTGCCAGGCAACCCACAGTGACATGTGGAAGCGTCAGTTATGGCGCTGTTCAATCAGTTAATGAATGTTCTCTGCCCTGGAAAGCTGCCTACATCAACTGACTACTTCCGTAGAGCAGGGGCTGCAATTTTGGCCTACACCCATCCAGAACGACCCCATGCAGCGCTGTCAAGCCTACCAACCGTTTCTGCGCTGCAGGAGGTTTCGCAGACGCTGCTGGCTGCGACCGCATGCAAGTCCCTGGACCTCTCCAATTCGTTCCGGCAGCCAGGCAGCCTGAGCGTCTCGGCCCTCGTGGTCTTCTTCAATTTGACGACACTCACAAGGTGGCACCTGGGTTCACATCCGCAGCAGCACATCCGCAGCAGCACATGAATAACTAGAGCTGACATCTGCAACTGCACTAGGCTGTGCAGTGCCAAGCCACCACGAAACAGTTCACGGTTTGACATGCAAAAGTTCAGGGCTTGGCAATTGGTCACAATGTGGTGTCACACGCCTGTTACTGTCCCGCAGGCTCAACCTGAAGGCCGTGCTGAGATGGATTGTCAACGATGAACCTCGGAAGCAGCAGCAGGTATAGCCTGCTCATGCTACCATCGGCTGAGCTGTTTCTCCAGTGTGCGTGTGACCTGCCACAATGGCATGCATGTTGAGTCGTGATGATGCACCTGGGTTGATGGAGCGAGCGGCAGCATCCTTTGTGGCAGCATTCCAACACATCTGCCCTTTGCACGTTGCAGAAGGAGCTGCTACAAACAATTGCAGAGATGATGGCGGTGCGGCAGCCCCCAGCGACAGTTGCAATCACAAACGATGACGATTTCCAGGACATGATGCCTGCGATGAGACCCTTGCTGACAACGAGTTGCGGTTGGCATTGACAGGTGAGTAGGGGCTATATTTATTTGCAGAAATTTGCACTATGATGCCGTACAGCATGCCTGCCTCGCCTCATGTCAATGCATTGCCACGCTGCTATGACCAGTCAGCTTGCTATGCGGTTGTCAGGCCCTGCAATTTGGCACGTGGTATGTCGGGGCTCTATACATGTGTGCATGTACCGCATCTGCATATAGCAGCTGCTGTCACATGGCCAGGGTGGTTGCATCAACATCAATCACATAGAGTCACCTGCACCCTTCGCCAGTATCGCAGTAACACACCATGTTGTGTACAGGTCTAGCCAGCATGCATGTTGCAACACTGACTGGCTTGATAACTGCAGGGTGCTGCTGTGCAGGGTTGTGCTGACAGTTCTACCTGTACCAAATCCGCCAGGTAAGGCTCACATACGTCTGCAACGTCAAACGTTCAAGGCTCCTGCGCAAGGGTGACAGCAAATGCTACTGTGGCTGCAGACGGCAGTAGCAAGCTGCCAGCACTGCCACAGCCGAGACTGGAGCCAACTACGTCCGCCAACGTATGCATGCTGTGCCAGCAGCGGAGGCATACGCCAGGGTGTGCTCAAGAGCAGACAGCTGCTGGTGGTGGTGGTGTCGACACTGGTGGTGCCACACACTTGATCGACACTGCTGCTCGAGTGCAGGCATCTCAGCCTTTGTGGCTGTGCTTCGGTGTGTCCTACCCAGTTCATGGCAAGACGTGGTGGTTTGGAGCACTACTGAAGGAGTGTGTGATGAACTTCCGTGCTGAGTGTGGACTGCGGGTGCTGCTGCAAGTAGTATCATGCAACATACATGGCCATGGAATGCAGCAACTGCAGTGCACAGAGTGACCAACATGTCGATGACACCACCGCTGACGGGGCTGCACTTGGCAACTGAACCTATCCAAACTGCAACAAGGTGCTGTTCAGTGAGCATGAGCAGTGAGCGACGCATGTACACCCCCCACCACGTGCAATCAGCACGCAGGCGGAAGCTGGGTTGGATGGTGCAATGCTGTATGATGGTATGCGAGCATCAAACCTCGGGTAGATCGTTTGCGTTCAGCTTCGGAATGGCTCTGCCTATCAGCGCCGGCCGGTGATGGGCGCAGCCGGCCCTGGCGGGAAGGGGGGTGCTGAGTATTTGCCTGCGGCGATACCGGCGGGGATGGGGGCGGCCGGCACCTTGGGCAGAGGCGGGACGCCTGCAGTCACCGAAGAACACAATCGTTTCACAGCCGATGCTGACATACAGCAGGTCCCGCTCTGAGGCTGAGCTGAGTTCCCGCCTCGCTCATCAGGAATTGCACATACAAAATGGTGTGCTGCAGCACGCAAGAACACCAGAAGCCGCATGCCACCCAACGCTAAGCACGCATGCGAACAAACTGCATTCTTGTGCTGTGCCATGGTCGAGTGCCGCCCACAGCATCAAAGCGACAGGGCAGCCTGTATGTGAAGCTTGCCTGGTGCGGGCGGCGACTGGGGCGGCACGACGGCGCCCTTGGGGATGACCAGCGGCGCGGGCGGCACGGGCACCTTGCCGACGGCGGCGGCGGCGGCGGCGGAGGCGGCAGCGGCGCTGCCCTGTAGCACGAGACACACCCATGGCTCTGGCGTGATGCAGAACATGCCGACAGCATTTGCGAACTCGTGAATGGATGCAGGCGCTTGGGCAAGAGGCGCGTGCATCTGGCGCGGCAGGCTTGGCCCGGGTGACCCTGACATCCTACCGTCGAAGTGGCTCCGGCGCTGGCGGCACTCACGGCAGACGTGGTCGCCTGCGCAGCAGGGTTCAGCGATGGCTGATCAGATTCGAGCCATGCTGTGATGCTTGCCTCGGATGCGGCTTCAAGCCAGTGACAGACAACTCCCGGCATATTTCAGAGCGCGCTTACTCAGCAAGGCTCGAGTAGCCATGCACATGTACCAGCAAGCCAGACACACATATCAATGATTGCACATGGTTAGATGACTCACGGCTGATGTCGCGGTGGCAGCAGCAGCAGATGTGGCAGCCACGTTGCCGGTGACGGCTACGGCGCCGCACACCAGACAGCATGCATCAGTGCTGGAGTCCCACAATGGTGAGGCGCACGAACAGAGATGCACCCATGGGCATCAGCAGGCAGCCGTCCTGCTTGCCTCTGCGTGTGTACTACGGTCACAGCACGATCAACAACACACAGTGAAGCAAGCACATCCACTTAGGCATGAAGTCATATGCGACATCGACGGCATGCCTGCCTCCTCTGCTCACCGGCAGAGGCGCTGGCGGAGGCGGCGCTGGCGGCAGTGGATGCGGCGGCGGCGGAGGTGGTGGCGCCGGCGGAAGCGGCGGCGGACGCGACCGCCTGGGTGACCGAGGAGACGGCGGAGGCGGTGGCGGCGGCGGACGACACGGCGGTGGCAGATGCGCCTGCACGGCCGCAAGCGAGTTCAGCACTGCAGTGCAGCGCGGTGTCGTGCGCCTGTGATGTGCTTCTGACTGTCGGGCTGGAAGCTGCCTGGATCTCTCGCCACTCAAGGGCCTCAACCTCGTGCCAGACTCAGCAGCTCCTCAGCACTGCTGAGCAGCTGCAGCTTTGCTGCTCAGTGGCCATAGCACCACTGGTGCGTGCGCCAGCATGGCCATGGACCCTATGCGTGCCACCACTTGATCGAGCATTTGATCGAGCATTTGATCGAGCAGCTCTATCAGAAAAGCTGCAGCACAGCACGACGCGCACTGGCTGTGACGACGATGTTGACGATGATGGTGACCGTGGCGCTGACTGAAGCGGCGACGGCGGCGGCCGCGGAGGCGGCTGCGCTGGAGGAGGCGCCGGCCTGGGAGGCTGCGGCGGAAGCGGAGGCCGAGGCGCCGGCCGCGGCGCTGGCGGAAGCTGAAGCGGCGGCGGCGATCTGCAGGGAATAGCACACACATGTTACGACTCAGCGCAGCCGCTGCTGTCACATGTAGCAGATACTCAACACCAAACACCCTCTGAATGCGCAGCATATGTATGCTGCTTGAGCTGATAGAAACTACACTGACGTTTGAACATGCATGAAGGGCATTCCCCAGCATCGAGTGTCGCCCGCACATTGCCACTGGCCGAGGCGCTGGCTGCAGCTGAGGCGCTGGCTGCAGCGGTGGAAGCAGCGGAGCCGGCTGCTGTGGCGCCGACAGCACTTGCACCGGCCGCGGTGGCGGCAGCTGCCCAAGGCATGGATAGAGCATCGTCAGAACGGTGCACGTGAGACGATGTAAGACAGCACATCTCTCGCTGTGGCTCCTACTGCATGGAAAAGGCCGTGTCTGTTGCTCGAACAGCAAGAGATGCTGGCCCTTGCTGAAAGATGCTTGTCACACAGCAAGCGCACTTGTCACGGCCACTGCGCTGGCGACGGCCGACGCCGACGCTGCTGCGGCTGTCCCAGTGGTAGCTGATGCGGTTGCCGCGGCATTTGCAGAGATGGTGGCGGTGACACTGGCCGCAGCGGCGGCGGAGGCGGTCGCAGAGGCGCCGGATGCTGTCGCGGCAGCGCTGGCCGCACAGCTGCGTGCAGAAGTTTGGTGTGTTTCATTCTAACGTCCTGGATAGTACTTTACCTATCTGTGCGGTTTCACAACCACATGGTGCACATCTATTGACAGACTCTCCAAGGGATGCACGTGTGCAGCAGGCAGCACAATTCAACCGCCAGCGCTCGATGCATACCCTGCATTGTTTGTGGCCGCTGCCGCGGCGGATGCGGCCGCGGCGGTGTTGCCGCTAGTTACAGCAGTCGCGGCAGCAGTGGCAGCACTGGCTGCTGCTGCCGCCGACGCTGCTGCTGCGCCCTGCAAGCAGCAATACTGCAACTGGCTGGACCCCTGGTGATGACGACATATCGTGACGCTTCTGCACACACATGCCGAGTACACTTACCTGGCCCGCAGCTGCCGCTGCACTTGCTGCTGCAGTGGCCGTGCCAGCAGCAGCAGAGGCGGCGGCGGCAGCAGACGCCGAGCCATTCGTTCCTGGCAGAATTATTCAAGGTGCAATACTTCGTCAATAGACGCAGCAACATCTTCACCATTAAGGGTTTGGTGGCCCTGAGCCGACGCTTCCAACTTGCCACACTTGATGAGCTTGCAGCAGTGCAGTTGCTGGGGAACCAGGCTGAGCACGATCTGACGATCATCAGCAGGCACTGCATGTGTGGCATTGTATCTCTGAGACCGTGGCATGATGCAGCAAACAGATGTAGCAGGCGTGTGGCGAGCGGAGCCACCAGAAGTGCATACCGGTGGCAGCTGCTGCAGTCACAGCAGCCGTGGCAGCTCCTGCCGCCGCGCTGGCAGCGGCCGTGGCTGCGCTTGCACCGCTGCTGGTCTGGATGCATTGCAGAGCTCGATGTCAGTGACTATGTGCGCACAGGATGCTGCACTACTGGTGCCATGATGCCCACCACCGTGATTCCTATGCGCACCCGGGTGACTGCTCAGCGTTGCAGAACTGCTTGAGCAAGTGCACCTTTGCACGGGGCCAAACTTGAGGTATCACCTGGAGCAATGAGCGGCCGTGGGATGCGAAGAGGAAGGGCAGGGGAGGCTGTGGGACGCTGAAGAGCTGCTCCGCGAGTTTATCCGCCGATGTGCCTGCAATCGATGACATCGTGCAGATGCGTTGTAGTACAGGATGCCTCCAGGATTTGGGCACGTGCCACCGACCGACGTCTTGATCCCGAGGACCAGCTGTATGGTCGACGGCGATGGACCAAGCAAGAGTGCGCCTTTCGCTGTGTGCTCGTTGCATTGCGAGGACCATCAGCGTGTTCAGTGGGCTGCCATAAAATGTACTGCCCTGTGGTGCATCCAGTGAGACGAGAGCAGCATGGTGCTTTCGTTTGATGTTGCGCGTGGCAGCTGGTCAAGGTCCCTGCTGAAGTGCTTTGCCACATGCTTCCGACAAGCATCAGGCATGTTTAACATAGCACAGCCAGCACAGGCTGCGGTGCTGGCCTATGAAACAGGTTTTTACATCCGTTCGAGACCAAATCAGCACCTTGAAGGGCCGGCATGCTGACCGTTGAGGCCTGCACCGAAGCCAGGACGATTGCGGCGGCAAAAGCGGCGGCAATCAGCTGTCTGGTGATCATCTTGCCCATTCTGGCGCAGCTTTATTTGCAGCAAGTGCCGCCCACTGCTGTGGTCCCCAACGCGTTTCACAGCAGTCAAGTAGCTGTCAGGCTGGAGGAGATCTAAAGCAGTGTGCTGCTGAGCCACGTTTGCAATGCAACTGCTGGGTTTGACGCCCTCAATGTGCTGTGATTTATAAGAGGCGAATCCGGATGGGATCCGGAGCAGCCTCATGCCAAGTTGGCGGTTTCGGACGTGGCGGTGCTCAAGAATGGTCCCGAAGCTGTTGGACGGGGTCTCGTGCAAAGTGGCCACGGCAGCAGATGCTGCAGGCATGACCGACTCGATGCTCATCAGGCAGGTGGTGAATGAACAGGTGCGATCGGCAACTGCTTACAAGCCTGACACAGATGCTGGAAATGCTTCTTCACCATACTGTCTGCAGAGTGAACGACCGACATCACCTTTTCTTTTGCAAGCAAGCAGACAATTGAAGGACCAACGTCGGCCCAACGCCGCAGAACCGACGACTTGGGTACCTGCCGCTCATGACCATCCGCTGCTGTCCCCGCATGCCAAGTGACAAGCTGCCACCAAACCAGTCCTGCCTGCTGCGTTCAAACCACAGCGCTGATCCCCTGTGCCATGACCAGGCTACAGCATTGATCCCCGATGCCATGAGCTGTCAAACCCCATGTGCGCAGTTTCTCCATTAGGCTGCGCAGTCATCAGCATAGTACATCTCCTTTTTGCCAAGCTCGTCCCTCAGATGGGGATGGAATGCCTGCAATTTGACTGTGTGCCAGCGGCAACCGCATGTCAGTGCGTCCCAGCTCCCAGATTATCAGGTCTGACCGAAAGTCTGATGCGAAGGTGTCGTGCCGCTGCCGTCTCAGCCGAAGGCTCCGCTGCGCCGTGGATCATATCGGACATCTGCACTTGCACCAAGCACCTACAGCGCTGCTATTGCTGTGGGTCGAATTCGAGTGTGAGCGGTGTGTGTTCTCAATATCACTCCCAGGCCAGTCTCGCGTCCCAGTCTGCCGCCGTGAGTCGGCCGCTGCCGAGGGCAGTGCCATCGCTGGCGGCTACGGCCGGCGCTGCCACAGGGTTGCCGCCGCTGGTGTCCCCAGATGGGCGGCCACCAAGTGCTGGCATAGGGTACTCACTGCCACCTGCATGTCACGTTGAAGTAGCATGCTGACCCCGTGACACAACGCCCAAGCATACAGCCAGCAACACCTCTGGATGCGCCGGCATCTACTGACGAAACCAAATGGACCGTGTTCAGCTGAGCTGCAGTGTGCATGCCGTGCGCATTGCCTCAGCCAACTCTCAAGTCATCATGCCACTGCAAACACTCCCGGCCTGCCAACGGCTTGTCAACCTTCGCACCTGCGAATCCGCTCTGCTCATCCTCCAGCTTCTCGATGTAGCTGTTCTGCAACGCGACGCGGGCCCGCATGGCCTTGAGCTCCGTGTCACGCCCTGCCAGGTTCTTGCGCGCCTGCAGCCAGTGTGGACACACGCTTGGCTGGCAATGCGCTCGTGCACATGTGGAGCATGCGAACAGCAGGTGCCAAGGTATGTGCCAGGTATGTTGTGCAGCACAACAAGTGTGTGTAATGGTCGGTGGGCGCACTGGCAGCACTCGGCACGGTCCGCTATCACCAGCATGTGCTCAAGATCAAGCCTTCCCGAAGGCATCAGCAGGCCCACCTCGTCCAATTGCCGCAGGCTGGCCAGCAGCTGCCACTGCAGGTCGGCCTCCCCATCGGCGCCGGCCGCAGCCTCCGGGTGCGTCCCAGTTCCGAAGCCGGCAGCTGACTGCGGAGTCGCCAGCAGCGTGCTGGCTCGCGTCGTGGCAGCAGGCCGCGCTGCCGGTGACCAACCGTGTGCAAACTGCTCTGGAGACGAGCCGCCAGGACTGGCGGCGGCTTCAGGTCCAGCAGCACAGGTGGCTGCTGCCGGGCTGGAGGGCGCGGACTGCTGCCTGAGCAGGGCGGCGGCCGGCTGGTACGCCACGCCCAGGAGCTGCTCCCAGCTGCGCCGGGTGCTGCGGGAGAGTCGGCGCCGTCCCGCAGCGGCAGCGGCTGCGTCCGCGGCGGCGAGTGTGGCTGCAGCTGCAGCAGCGCGTTGAGCGAGCCGCTGCTGCTGCGCTGGCGCAGCGCGGGCTGCTTCCTGGGCGACCGCGTCTGCAGGGTGGCGTTTGGCTTGGTCGGACCGGGCAACAGGTTGACAGCGACATTGCTGCCCAGGAGATGCAAGTGCTGTCAACAGCAGCTGCGCGCTGACCAGACACCAAAATATGAAAGGGTTTCACACTGCATGACAGCCGGGGAGCGGACATGGCACACCCACCCTGGGGGAGCCATTGGGTGATGCAAATGCCGCCAGCAGGGGCGAGCGGGTGGGCGACCGGGGCGCCAGCTGCTCCGCCGACGAGGAGTGCGACAGCAGCCCACCCTGGGGCGCCAGAGCCCTGAAGACGTCCTCCAGGGCCGCCACAGCCTGCCACCGAAGACGTGCTTGCTGTCAGCAAAGCACCTGGGCAGCTACAACCTGGCGCCCCTGTGCGTTAGAACACGGTGGTAACAAAAGTGCTGACATGTGCCCTATCCAGCATCGTATCCAGAGCTGGCGCCGTCATGTTAGGGCTCTCAGACCTGGATGAAGGGGGCATTGATGCCCTCCAGGCGTCCGTGCACCGACATCAGTGTATGGCGCAGCGTCTCATCGTCAGCGCTGCCGTCGTTGGCCTCCAGCCACGACAGCCGGTCGGACCAGCCCTTGCACACCACCCTCGTCTCCCGCACCTGCAGTCAAAACCGCAGCAGATCACAATATGATGCTCGTGCACCACTTTCAGTGAACATTCCACAGCCGTCCACCCGGTCAGTATGTTCAAACGGACGAGGTTCTCCTGGTGGCAGTCCTAGCTACCTCAATGTCCAGCACGCGGCGCAGGGCGCGTGACTCCTGGCACATGGCATCCGCCAAGCGGCGGGCAGCAGCGCCGGTGCCGGCGCTGGCGGCGGCCCTATCAAAGGTGTTGCGCAGGAAGAGCAGGTACTGGTAGTGCGCCTGCGACACATAGGTGCAAGCCTCGCTCGCCTCATCAACACCTGGCTGCTGCTGTGGAAGCACGGAACAAGGTCGTTGAGTGTAGGGTGGATGTGGACAGTGCTGCCATGGAGGCTCCGACCGAACGACTGGCCTGCCTGAGACTTCCGGTTGCACGGCTCGGGTTGTGAGTCTTGCAGGGTGCCACACCTTGAAGACCGCCTGGCGCAGGTGGGTGATGCGCTTGAGCGCCAGCGCCGCCACGGGCGCCGGCTGCCCCGCCGGCTGCGCCCCACCCTGTGGCAGCCCCTTCGCCATGCCCTCCAGGTGCAGCTTTGCGGCACCAGACCTGCGCAGGAGCAAGACTCAACTAAAGGTTGTATGGACGATAGCATGCCGATGATTGCGAGGGCAACTGCCAGCACTCCGCCCACTGAAGGGGTGACTGCAGGGGGTGTTAACTCTTTCTGTGCAAATGCCACTGCACATGTGACGTCGGCACTTTGGGGCGCACCGTTCAAAGCCGTTTCGCACTGCGCCCAGCGCCGCGCGGCTGGCGGCCTTGCCCGACGCAAAGTCCAGGCTGCTGCTGAACCTGCGCAGGGAGGCGCTCGACCATAAACCCAGCCCCCATCTGACATAGTGCTGTCAACCGCCTAGGTGCAAGTTGCCAGTGAACGGGCTCTGCAGCTTCATCACAACCTTCCGTCGCAACCCATGTACGAGCTCCTGCTGTTCTGCTTTGGTCACAGGCATTGCCTTGAAACATCGCTGCGTCCAGTGCCGGTGGCCATGGTGGTCGGTGACAGCCGCCACTGCAGTGCCTGACCTGGGGCTGCGGGACAGCGAGCCCGTGCGCGGGGGCGTCAGCGGTGAGGAGCCGGCCGGCGGCGTTCCGAGCTCCGCCTTGAATGACACCCTGCAGCAGGAGCGCCACTAGTTCAGCAAACCATCAAGACTGCTGCCTCGGCAGGGGCGGCGCCTTCTTGGCCCGCCAGCTTGAGCCACGAGATGGGCAGCTCTGTCAACGTGACGGCAGCGTGCTCGGACGCAGCCTGGCACCAGTGGCGATACCAGAGCAGCCAACACGCCTGCGCAGGGGGCTGCCGGCCGGGGACGGCGGCTGCGCGCCACTGAGCCGCAGCATGGCGGTCTCCAGTTTCGCGGCATCGGCAGAGCCGGCTTGCAGCACCGCTGATCCCGCTGTCGGCTCAGAACCCTGCGCCTGCTCCCGGCCCTGCGCCTGCTGCAGGGCCGCCAGCTGCAGGCCGGCGGTGGCACCCAGCGCAAGCAGGGCGGCGGCGACAGACGTGCCCCGGCGCTGGGCCGCCTCGTGCGCTGCCGCCGCCGCCGCCGCCGCCTGCTGCGCCGCCTTGGCCTGCAGCCAGGATGGGGTCCGCATACTCACACAACGCACAAGCAAGGACATATGACCAAGTCGGCACCCAGTGTTGGTCGAAGTGATTCACAGTGTGATGTTTCTCATCACTGCAACGTGTACCGCTACTACCATCAGACAGCCTCGTTGAACGTTCCCAACCCCCCAAGCAACGCAACGATCACGATAATGGGCTACCTTGGCCCTGCCGCGCTTGCGGGCGTCGTGGCTGAGCTCCAGCTGGCGCCGCTGCTGCCGCCAGCGCCGCTCGCGCGCCAGGTGCGCCGCCTCCGCCGCATCCGCCGCCTCCGCCTCCACCGCCGCCGTGTCAGGGCGGGGCAGCGCTGCAGTGACCATGCGGATCGCTTTGTGACAGCATGCGTGTCGTTGATCCCATGCAGCACATGCACCATGAGGCACCACTCGTGTACAGCGCATTGCAGCTGCTCAGCAGCTGCCACCCGCAGAATAGTGAGCGCTTCCCAGCATGCAGGGCTGGCCAGTGAATGCACCTGCGTCGGCGGTGGCTACACGCTGCGCGGTACGTTGCCAGGCGGGCAGCTCGCCGCGCCACTCCGGGGTGGGCCGCGTGGCGCCGTCCATGCTGCTGCGCTCGGCCCGCAGCCGCATCGCGTGCGCGCTCGGGTCGAAGAACCGCGGCTCTGGCGGCTGCTGGGGGGCGGCCGCCGATTCGGAGCCCCTGTTCTGCAGCGCCGCCGCCAGCCCAGGGGCGTAGCCAGGCGCCAGGCCCAGGAGGGGCCCGGCCGCCGCGCCCAGGGGATGTATGCCGCCGTCCCAGCTGTGCTGCCGGGGCCGGGGGGCGCCCTGCGTCGGCGAGCCGGCGTCGCGGCTGGTGCTGCGGCGCCGCGGCGAGTGCGGGGCGCTGCTCGGCAGCCGCAGCGACCGCCCCGCCTCCGAACTCGCCGCTGCATACCGGTCCACATCATCCGAGTGCCTGCCTTTGTGGGCGCCACTCCCGGTGTGGCGGGTGCCGCCATTGCTGGGCACTTCTGGGGCAGCTAGGTCCTCGGCGATGTAGACGGCCCGCCCGAGGTGGCCGCGGCTGGTGTACCCTGCCACATTGCTGCTGGCATCGCTGCCGACACTTTCCTCAGACAGCCGCCGGAAGCCCGGGACGCCGTTGCCGGCGGCGGGAGCGCCTCTGTCGGGGCCGAGCGCGCTGCCGTTGGCGGGGCCGAGCGCGCCGTCCAGGCTGTCGCGGCCGCTGGCGTGGCTGGCACCCGAGGCGGCGCTCAGCAGCGCGGGCAGCTTGCCGGGGGGCCCCGACGGTGGCTTGGCCGGCGAGGGCAGCCGTGACACGGCGCTGCGGTCTGCTTGTGATGCCGCACCCGTCTCCTGAGCCAAAGCACGCTGCAATGCGTGATCTTGAAGCATGCACAGTGGTGGGACACGAGAGTCCAGGTCGCATGCGGTCACCTCAGCTTGGCTGTGATTCTTGGACCGAGCTGACCCACCTCCACAGCTGGCAGCGCCCCGCTGTGCTTGCTGGCGGTGCGTGGCTCAGCGGTGCTATCCCTGCCGGCAGCTCCTCCATGTGTTGAAGGCAGATGATCAGCTGTGCTGGGCCCCTGCATGCCTTGCGCATGCCAGTGCACATGCTGCGGCTGCGGCCGGTGCTGTGGCTGAGCCAACGCCTGTGCACCGCTGTCGTGCCGGCGCTCCTGCCAGCTGGTGTGGGCAAAGGGGCTGCTGATGGGCGGGCCCCCGCCCGCGCTGCCTGAAGGGCTGGCGCTGACGCCCATCGCCGCGCCGTCGACAGCTGTTGCTGCCTGCTGCTTGGTCGTCTGGCACGGGGTTTGCGACGGAGTCACTGCAGCATGTGGCCGCCTGTCCGGCGTCTGCTGCTCAGAGCGCGGCGTGCGGCAGTGCTGCATGCACTGCCGCTAGAGGCAGCGTTTGTGTCATGTGACGAGCCGAAGGGATGCCGTCACCACCGCTGCCCTTGCCGCTGGAACTGCGCGTCTGTGCTGACTGCTGGGCACGCCAGCTGGCGTGCGCAGTGCTGCAATCGCAGTCAGGGGAGCGCAACCCACATCGAAGGCTGCACAGCCTGGCCTGACGCGTGACGGCTGCGCCCGGTGCAGCTGACACGACAGCCTGGGGTGCTGTCAGCAACGCAGCGAGAAGCACGACCCGGCCTCCAGGCGCCGCGTTTGCGGATGTCTTCGAAGCCAAGGAAATGCTACGCAGAAGTGTGTCCAGCTTGGCAGATAGAAAGTGAGTTGCGTGAATGCTTTCGAGTGCGGACGCAGCGACTGTGCACAGCATCAGAAGCCAGGCACTGCGGTCACAAGCCTGCTCACACCAGCGATCAAATCGCGCATGCTGATGAACGGCGTACCTGTCAAGCCGCGCCCCTCGTCGCACAGGCCCTCAGAAGCAAGATACTATCCAGGCGTACTGGAGCTCGCGAGCGGTAAGTCTGTTAGGCAGGCGCACAAGCCGCATGCAGCAGCCTCTTCTGCTCGGTGACTTTCAGCTTGCAAAGCGAAGCCAGCCTGCGAGCCTGCGAAGCCAGCCTGCGAGCACCAATATCCAGAGCAAGATCACGAATCTGTGACTGCATGCAGCCCCCGTGACCCCTGCACGTGACAGGCGAGCAAGTGCCGAGAGACAGCCAACAAGCTTGCCTGTGTGGTCGCCGACGACAGTCTAGTGGTGGCCGCTAGTTGCTGAGAGCGAGGGGGTGCACCTAAGAAAGCGCGCCCCTGGGACGATGCGGTAACGGTGACGATGGCTCCTGGTTGCACTTTGTTCGCTGGACTGTTGACAACGGTCAAGTCGTGGGACTACCTGCCGCCCGCTGTCGCTGACAGTCGTGGTGTGCTGTGAGGCAGCGCTGAAACAAAGGCGCGAGTACGGAGGGTGCCATGGGTCATCCGACCGGGTCAGCAAGTCGATCTTTTTACACGAATGCACAAGTGAGCCCGCGAAGACACTTCCAACACATCTACGCAGTCCGAACCCCGAACGACTCGGAGATAGCTGAGTATGGCCTGTCTGCCCGGGGCGGGCGTAGGTCAACTGCGCAGTACACAGGGGCTACTAATCGCTGCAGGGCGCCCAGACAGCACTTCAAGAAACAGGGCAGCACAACCTGCGGTGGCGTTCAGTGTGTGTGGCGTACAGGGCGTGTGGCGTACAGCCCTGATCCACTGCGCGGTCATCCTACCAGGGTATTGTTTCGCCATCCCACGCCTGCATGCACGAGCACAGGGTTTATGTGCAGAGGTTTCAGCTGGTACATGCGCAAACACAGCTCGCACAACCCTGCAGGCACGCTGCCATGCACAGCACACCAACACACGCACCCAGTATGCGCCGTTGTCGGCCAGGGTGGTGCGGTCGATGAGACCCAGCAGCTGCTGCACAGCACGCTCCCGGCTGAACAGCTTCTCGGGCTTCACGTTCTGCGCAACCAGGGTTCAAGGTGCCGCCGCTGGAACTGACAAGCGTGTACAGTCAACCCTTCAGATGCCTGCACAAACCCCAGTGTAGCACGGTGGCCGCATGGAGCAGCGCGGGGCACGGTGAGGCCGTGCCAGCGCCGTGAGAACAGTCCGGGCTGCAGTCGACGGCTGCTCTACACCACCTTCTGGAAGGGCGCAGACAGGTCGGTGTCCACTGTGCCCGGGTGCAGCAGGATGCAGGCGACCTTCTGCTTGCGGCGCCCAAACTCCACCGCCATCGTCTTCGTCAGCTGGTTCAGCGCCGTCTTCGAGGCCCTGTAGGAGTACCTGAGGTGGCACAACGGGGAAGTCATTCCGCCAGACCCCACTCCAATGTCCCTATCACCATTGCCTCCCTGAAATTGACAGCCGATCTTGCCAGGTTACACCGTCGACACACCGCCTACGTCAGTCTCACCAGCCTCCGAGGCTGTTATCGCCGATGCTGCCTACTCGCGCGCTCATGTTTGCAACAACGGCTGGACGCTCCCTGCAGCATGCACAACAAGGAGTGCTCAAGGAACGAAAGCCAACAGCACCACTACAAGCTAGCAGGATGCATCAGCCACATGACTTGACTGCTATGCAACCAATGGATGAGAAGCACAGCAGGAGCACCCACTCTGTAGCGTTGTTTGCCTTTGCAGCATTGATGAGCAGCGGTGCAAACGCCTGCAGCACAACTGCCGGCGCCAATGAGCTAGATTGGCCAATGGTGTGTCAGGGGACCCAGTCAGGCCCGTGACAGCATGCCACACAGCACGGCAGTACACGATGCAACATGGCCCCGCACCTTCGAGACGAGGATTGGCCCAAATGCGTTGACCTGGAAGACGGACTGCAGGCTGCGGGCCTCCACCCTCGCCAGCGCGGTCTCTGCAAGCGCACAAGCGCATGTGACCAGTGCCCAGGCGAAGATCTATCGCGGGAGGTTCGACCTGAGGTGGGTGGCTGCTAAGCCACTGGCACCACTGCAGCAGCAGCCACAGAAGTAGTATCTGGGGAGAGCCCTTTCACACCAGCGGGTGTGCTGCGCACCTGGCGACAGCTCGCCAGGTATGTGCAGCAGGCCAGCCACGTTCACCAGCAGGTCCAGGTGCCCATGCTGCGTGGAGACCGCCTTTGCCGCCGCCTGCTCAGGCACCCGAGCAGGAACATGGCCCAGCACCCAGCAGACTCCGTGTGCATACTGCCACCAAGTGACACTCGAAAGCTGCAGCCACATCCACAGTCAGAGGGGGGATGAAGTCTGCCCCGACCTGTATGGACTCCTCGGATGTGACATCCAGCTGCACTACCTGCAGGCGCTCGCCGTGCTGCGACGCGAGCTCGTGCAGGCCGGCAGCGCTCTCGGGGTCCCGGCACGTGGCAATCACACTGCAGTTGAGCAGCCACCGTGGGTGGGACCCTGCACGATTGCCGAACAGCCTGACAACGCTGAGGGACACGCCGCTGAGGAGGAGTGAACGGTTGCTGCATACACGGTGTTGCTGCACTTTGCAGGACCCTTTTCCCCAGCAGAATGGTAGCTGTTTTGACGGATTGCCTCGAAATGCAGAGCTGGAGGCGTGCACCTTTGTCCGTCCCGCTGCAGCAGTTGCCGGGCGTACTCCAGGCCCAGGCCCCTCGAGGCGCCCTGGATCAGCGCAACCCGCTGCTGACCATCCGCGGCGGTGCTGGCCGCAAACGCCCTGCACAACTGGTAGGTGGCTCTGCATGCCGGCTGAGCTGCTGCGTTGGCAGATGTGAGCATCCCCGCGATGCTTGGCAGCCGCCGCAGTGCACCGCTAGCTGCCATGCTGTTCTGTGGACTGAAACAGTCCAGCGGAGGTGGCAACGTGGGTCTCAAGAGCTGAAGACGGGAGCTGACAGCCCGCAACTGAGCGCGCTACTTCAAAAGGTTGAGTATCGGGCCCGAGGCAATGCGTTCAATGGCGTCGTCAGCACCACATGCAATGGGCGCAGCTGCAGCAGGTGAGATGTGACGGCGTCACACCTCAATTGCATATGACTGACCTCTTAAATATGATCCGACGAGCTGAGATCACGCGATCAGCAGTTTAAGGCTGTGCACAGCATTGCAGCTGGTTGCGGGCCACGTCACCTGTCAGACTGGGTTCCGGCACGTGCCACAAGTGAAAGACCGGACACCAGCATGCAGCATTCCACAACGTCGCATCGCGGCTGCAGAATGAAACCAGGTTGTGCTCTCGCAATCCAGTGGGTTGCTAGCAGTAAGGGTCGCGCTTGCTTTGACAATCTGTCGCCACACCAGGGGTAACCCTCTGGCATCTGTCCAGCTGCCAGTCTGCAAAGTAGGCGGCAAAGGAGCATTGCTGAGGCTTGAGGTTCTGCAGGCGTTGCTGCCGTGTCTGAGCTGCTAGAGGGTGCACCACGTCTCAGCTTAGCTTCAATGGCGCAGGCTGGTGTTGGCGTTTGCGTGCGGTGCAATCAGCCAGCAGCAGCTTCGTCATGTCGCATGGTGGCATGCAGCTCCACGCCGGCGCCTCATCAGAACCGCAGGTCATGCCCGCACAGCACGGCAGCTTGGCAGCAGCAGCGCAGACGCCGCGGCCGGGCGCATCGGCTCACGGTCTTGGCGGGGAAGGCAGCGGGTCCCGAGCCCAGCGACAGTCCCGGCAGCAGCGCTGCCCTGAGAGAGCAGGTACGAGCCTGCCTGTGCGGCTGGTGGTCGCTACGCACAGCATGCGGTGCACCACTGTTGCATGCTGAGACCATTGCACTGCATGCCGGTGAGCTTCGGTGTCCGTGTTCCTCAGGCGAGAGGCCTCGATGCGCTGTTCTACAAGTCCAGCAGCGAGCCGCCGGCGGCCGACAGCGGCGCCGACGAAGCAGTACATGATGCACCCGAGACGCCAACTGGCGCGGGGGCGCTGCCAAACCTGCCGCTGTGGCGCGTGCAGTGGGCCACGCTGCCCGGCACTCAGGCATGTGTTTTGTTGCATGTAGTGAGCGAACACCAAAGTGCAACACTCCACTCGAAAGATATCACACTTGCATCCTTGAGCACATGCCTTCGCTTTAGTGCTGCAATGCCTTGTCCACAACCTACACATTCCCGCTTTTCATGTAGCCCTGCACCTGTTGACGTGGCAACCGAACACCTGATGACACGCTCGCGCCACACCCTGCGCAGGAGGTGCTGCACGTGCACGTGCCGCACTACTGCCACATGTTCGAGGGCATCATGGCGGGGCCGCGCCCCTGGCGCTTCGGCCACGTGTACCTGCCGGGGGGCTCCGAGGCGCTCGGCACGCCGGCGGCCGCCATCCAGCCCCTGCAGTCGGCCAGCAGGTGGGGTACAGCTCAGGCGTCGCGCAGGATCGTTACCTGTTCACGCAGCAACATGAATTCAACCATATGCATGAGGCGTCACGCCTCATCTGCGACCATCAGCCCTGATGCTTGGCAGCATCATGCGCAGCGTCGCCAGTTACATTGGGGATCTCAGTCGCAGGGAGCCCTAGAGCTTTTCTGTGTCACTGAAGCCTGTCTTGATGCGAGCGCAGGCCGCGGCAGCCCAGCGAGGACCCATTCGAGGACGTGGGCGGCAGCGGCAGCGGCGGCGGCAGCGCCCCGTCGGTCGGCGTGCTCATGGAGCTGGTGGCGGCGGTGCGCTGCCCGGACGGCCGCCTGATCGTGCTCGCCTACGGGCTGGGGCGCCTCAGGGTGGGCTTTTCGAGTGTCAGTGGCGGTGATCTGCCACTGGGGCGCTGAGCACCAGCAGGACGACCAGTGGAGCGGCCCACACCAGCCTGGAGCTGAGCAGGCTGCAGCGGCTCCAGCTGTGCCGCTGCACTGACGAAGCTGTGCAGGGCAGTTCCGTCCTGACCCTTCTGACGTTACATCTGCAGGTGGAGCGCATGACGCAGGAGGTGCCGTTCACGCGGGCGCACTGCCGGCTGCTGCCGGACGCCGAGGAGGTGGCCGCGGCGGAGGGCACCGCGGAGCACGTGCTGGAGGACGCCCCGCCCGGCGCGCAGCTGCTGTCGGCCATGGCGGCGGCCAACGCCGCGGCGGCCGCGGCGGCGGCCGCCTCGGCCCAGGTCCGCAGGCCCACACCGCCGGATGCTTGCTCTCTCTCACCGCCCCAGCTGTCCAGTAACCTGCAGCTGCTCCCACATTAGCAGTCAGCCCGCCCTTCCTGAGCTGTGATATCGGCGCTGCATTGGCCACCACAACCGCTCATCTTAAACCCGCTACTTGACACCAGCACCCGCGGGGCATCAGGATTTCCGTAGAGGACAGACCTCCCTGGCCGCTGGCGCCACAGGTGTGGCAGAGCTGGGAGCTGGAGGCGGTGCTGGCCAAGGGCTCCGGGGTGCGCGACGCGTCGAAGGACGCGGCCGGCATGGCGGCGCTGCGGCGCATCGAGCTCGCGGGCGGCGTCGCGGACCTGGTCAGCAGCCTCGGCGGTATGCGAATGCAGCAACAGCGACTTGCTAATGGAGCTTCCTGCCGGTCTCTCAACACCCCAGCACTCGTGGATGTTTCGCACCCCTGGAACGTCAAAGCAGCCAGGTCATGCGTGCAACGACGCATGCAACTGCACCAAGGTGCCCAGGCTCCGAGCACTGCACATCGTGTGTGATGACAATTGGGCACGGACCTGCTGCAGGGCAGCCGGGCCTGGGCGAGGTTCGGGTGGCGGCGGCCGAGGCGGCCCACAGCGCGGCGCGGGAAGCCGCAGCCGCTGCCTGGTCGCAGGTGACAGGCGTGGCACAGAGATGTCGCCCAGGGACACAGGCCGACCGGCACCTCGTGCCGAATGCAATGCTACCCGGGAAATCATGCCGCGAAAAGCAGTGCCCTTCGTGCTTCATGTGCTGCGGCGCGCCTCGTCGGCACCGTGCAGCTTGTGGCTCAGCAACCTGACTGTGCCCCGCTGCTGTCACCCCCAGGACAACCCGCAAGCAGACGACGTCGTGTCAGACCCGGCGGCCCGGCCGCGGGGGTCCACACAGCAACGGGGCATGGCGTCTCAGGTGAGAGCGACCTGAAGTGCAGTACCTGCTGTCACTTTGTCAGACATGTGACTGCTGGAGGAAGCAGCAGGGTATGCGTGTGCCGCCAGCAGCTGCACAACAGCTGCTGTACAGGCTGATATGACGGTGATACCCAGCTCGATGCACCTCGGCCCGCCACAGGGCATCGACAAGGACGTCGACAGGGAGATGCGGGAGGCGGCCAGGACGGCTCTGGACGCCGCAGACAATGCCACAGCGCAGCAGGTGCTGCTTCCTGCAGCTGCAAGGAACTGTGGTACACAGCACCGCATGCATGTGTGACTGGGCGTCAGTGTTCAGACAGCGGCAGTTGCCTGCAGAGTGTTGCGCACCCCGGCGCAGATCTAGTTCCCAGGACCCTGGCCTGTTTGACATGCTGAGGTGGCATTTGCCCACAGGCTGAGCTGGCGCTGTGGCGGGAGCTGGACGCGGTGGTCAGCCTGGCGGCGCGGCTGCGGCTGCGGCCGCTGGCGCTGCCGCCGGGGCTGCTGGCGCTGCGGCCGCCCCCCTGCAGCGACGGCGACTCAGCCTTCGGCTCCGGTGAGCGCTGCGGGGTGTCCCGTGCCTTGGCACGCTCCTGAGATCAGCCGGACCTGCGGCTCTGCTGCTGACAGCAGGGGCTGCGTGCGGCTCATGTGAGGGTCGTGCAGCTCGCACCAGCTGGGGCCAGCACCAGTGGCGCACCCGACGGCTTGCTGTCCAGGTCATGTTGTGGCCGTGAGGCGTTTTGACGCAAAGTGTGCGTGTGTGGCAGATGCTGGCGAGCCTTCGGCGGGCGCGCACCCCGGGGAGGTAGCCTCCACAGCAGCCGCGCCGCCGGCGGCCTCGCAGGCGGACGTCCTGCAGCAGTTCACGGACCCGCGGCAGTGGGACGCGGCGGTGCAGCCGGCGGACGGGCAGGAAATGGGCGGCGGCAGCAGCAGCGACGAGGACGACTCGGGCGCGGGGTACTGCCCGCGGGAGTACCCGGCGCTGCGGCGGGCGCAGCGCCTCAGCTTCTGCATGCCCGTCATCCTGCCCGACATCAGCACCTCCGAGGGCCGCCAGGTGGGTGGCGCTGTCCTGCGGCCGCTTGGCCAGCGGGGCAAGCGGGCATGGGGGGGATGTGCTGTGCTGCACGTCCCAGAGCCCTGTGTGGTAGGGGCGACGAGTGTTGCTCTTGCGCACCCGTTGCCGCTGGTGCTCGAGCAGAGTAGAGCTGGCATGCAGCATGTGCGACTGCTGCGATCTGCTCTTGCTCCATTCACGCAGCCGTTGCTGTTACTGTGGCCTCTGCTGGTGGTCGGGGCGTCAGGCGTCAAAACACAACACCGGCATGCTACCGTCACCGCAGGCGTTGCTGGAGGCGCGCGGCACGGCGGCGCGGCTGGGGCTGCTGCAGACGGCGCTGCGGAAGCACCGGAAGGTGCTCGCGGCTCTGGCTTCGCTCAAGGGCCTGGATGAATAACACGAACGGAACTGGACCGTTGTGTTCCAGGCGCTGTGCTGAGTCGATAGTGTGTGAGGGTGTGGTGGAAGTAATCCTGCGAGGCCATCTTGCTGTAGACCAGCGTCATCGTGCTGCTGAGAGTATCAGAGAATTGATGCAAGACACGTCGATGTCTCTTGACATCGGGGTAGGTCTGAAAGATTCGCGTTGCCTCACAAAGGATCCAGCGAGCAGCAGCTGGCAGTGCGGCAGTTGACACTAACATGGTCGCAATGTTGGCTTTTGCAGAACTGCGGGCAGCTGCGCCGTGAGCAGCTGCCATTTCGGTGACGGATTCATGTCAGTCGTGTGAACAGAGCAGGCACAAAGCGGTGTGCTTGCCATAGACTGCTGTGAACACCAATGTGAGGCATTGTGGACAGAGGAATAAGCGGGGGTTGGTACGGTTGTCCATTGGGGCGAAAGATGATCGTCTTTACAACACCGCAGCACGCTGCCGCCACACAAACCCAAGCAAATAGAGAGTCAACGTCAAGCAGATCGAAACCCAATCATGCACAACCACGCCCTGCATGTAGACACTGCAAAGCTGGTCCACATGCCGTGCCAACCACTGCTGCGGTGGCACAGTTGTGCCCTGAAACAATACCGGATACAGCCGAGACTACTGTGCTCACGCCAGTCAAATGTGGCACGTTTGGGAGTGGTGGGTGGTCTTCCAGGCCTCCGCCTCAGGCCCTCACAGCTCGTCGGTTGGGGTGAGGCGCAGGTAGTCCACGCCCGAGGGGACCTTGCAGTGCTTGGCGTTGGGGAAGTACGCCTTGGCGTCCTCCGGGGTGACGGTGGGCAGCAGGAACGCCCAGCCCTGCAGCACAGCCGGCACGCTTGGTCAGGGCAGGCCCTGCGCTACCTGACCGACCGGTCGCACCCTTGCGAGCTGCATCAAGCAGCTGAGCCCGTGGGCAGACCATCGCACGATGGTACTGCAGAGCTGCAAGCGTCATGCGTAGGCTGCGGCAGCTGCGAGGGGTGCGGAGGGGCACGAACATGCACCCACCTTGGCGCCGATGTTCTCGTGGTTGTTGGGCCAGTTGGCCGGGGTGGCGACGGAGGCGCGGGCGGACAGCTGCAGCGCGTCCACCACCCGCACGATCTCTGCAGCAGGGGAGGGAAAGCAATGACCCACCCCACTATGTAGAAATGCAGATCAGGACCTCAAAGGCATGCTGCCACACGGGTTTAGTGCAGAGGTATGTGTCCTAACGTGGCGCATCAGAAGCTCAGCGCTAGGCTGCTTAATCGGGAATCGCATGATGTGCCTACAACGCAAGTAACGCAAAGACGGGGCGCACCGTCCATGTTGCGGCCCACAGAGGCGGGGTAGTTGAGCGACAGCTTCAGCTTCTTGTCGGGGCCGATAATGAACACCGCGCGGCACGTCAGCGGCAGGCCCTCCTTGTCCTGCACGAACAGCAAGGAAGCGGTTCTGCATCATCGAATCATTTGTCGTGGCGGTCATGGCGGCCGCGGGCTGGCTGCAGGCAGACGATTGCACAGCGCTGCAGGTCAGGCTTGCAGAAGGCATGGAGACGGCTGCTGCTCTGGCATGCTCAGCAGTGCAGCCGCATTCGCCATACCTTGATGTTGGGGTCCAGCATGCCGTATTTGACGGACACCTCGCGAGTGGGGTCGGCAATGATGGGGAAGTCAATCTGCAGCGACAGGAGGTCAACGTCAGGTACTGGTGCGTTTTGCACGATGCAACGCAGCCAAGCAGGCAGGGTGCAAACACGAGGCATGCATCGCAGGCGGCACAAGAATGGGAGTATGCACGGGCATGCAAGCCGCAGCACGAGCTCGGGCTCCGGGGACTCACGGTGATGTTGTTCTCGCTGCAGGGCAGGGAGACAGTGGTGTCAGGGTGTGCACATGTCAGCGCTGTAGACAGCGCAGCACAGAGCACAGGATCCACGCACTGGATGTGCGCACATCAACATTGCAGCTCCAGAAGTTCAGCAAGGCTTCAGCGCGCTCACCAGTGGGAGACGACGTCCTCCAGCCACTTCTCGTGGGACTCGACGGGGTCGCAGGACAGCGTCGCCAGCTTCACGCCCTGCAGCACGAGAGCAACTGTCATATCAAGGGCATGCTCAGCGCAGCGGCGTGCTGATCTGGGCTGCAAACACCGCACGCTGCTATGAGCTGGTGCATTTGCATGACATGTCGAGGCAGCTAGTTTTGGTTCAGCCAGCGATGCGCTTCGGAAAGGGAGGTTCCGAGTGTGCAGCACCAGTGCAATGGATTCATCACAGTCAGACAGCAGGTGCAGCACACCTTGGAGGCCAGGTCCTTGTACTTCAGGGCCAGGCGGCCAATCTCGGTCGTGCACACGGGTCTGCAGCAAATGTGTTACATGTATCAAGTATGTGATACGATGTAACATAAGGTGTGGTCAGTCGCCCGATGGAACATCAGCGTGGCAGCCAAAAATACATGATGTGAAAGGTTTAGGTTGAAGTGTGAAACTGGGCGCACGTGAAGTCGGCCGGGTGGCTGAACAGGATGGCCCACTTGCCGTCGATCCAGTTGTGCCAGTGGATCTCGCCCTGGGTGGACGTGGCGGTGAAGTCCGGCACGATGTTGCCCAGGCGCAGCACCTGCATGTGATGAAGCTGAAGCAGTCAGCACCGGCGGACAGGTGTGCGAGTGCGACGGCAGGGTTTTGCAGCATGCATGTGCGCCTTCAGATGAGTAGCACCCTAGCCCCGGAGTGTAGCCCCACAAGGCATGTGCAACGCTCAATGGCAGTGCTGCGCTGCTGCATCAAGGCTAAGCGGGCTGCAATGCGGTTCGCAGTGCAGGCTGCTCAAGCAAAAATTGCATCGCTCACCCCATCGGATGAGGTCTCGGGGTACAGCTTGCCGTATGCGTCGGCTCCTGCACGCAGCACAGCACGTGTCAACCACATGTCACCTCCCTGGTCATTGCCAATCGTGAGAGTGCTTGTGTGCATGCATGCAGCAGCATCCAGTCTGGCTTTGCAGGTGCAACGGTGACTGTGGCACCTCAGCACACTGCAAGTGCGCCTGCTTGCCGCGCACACTGTGCACCACGCCATCAGCAGCTTCACTCATCAGCACGAGCTGCCACTGTCAATGCAATGTGCAGCAGCCGCATCAGGTGTGGCACCACTCGCTTGGCTCGCCCCACCGCGATACTACAATGCACCCGACGGCTGAGCTGTGTGCAGGCTGGACAAATGCGTCCTCAACCCAGTCGCAAGCACGATGAGCAGTGACACTGTCGCTGAAAGCCCCGAGGACGGTTCTAGGGCTGCACAGGCCACGTGCCTCGCATGCCCAGCGTGTGACGTCTAGTGGAGTGCAGCCTATGATACTACATCACTTGTGTGCGTTCACCCGCAAACTAGCAACGTCTGTGCACTGCGCAGGCAACGGATGTAACGCCGGGCGCTGTGGCATGGCCAAACGCCCCACAACCCCATGCATGATCTGACTTGAGTCATTCATGTCCAGCTGATTGCCGACAACTTGGAGTCAATGCACGCCTGAATATGGCACGAAGCCTCACCAGACGGGACGTTGCACATGGCGCCGGACTGTGTTGTGCTGGTGATGGCCGAAAGAGACTGGTGCAGGCAGAAGTGCTGCTGCTGGTGTTGTTGCTGAGGGCTGGGAGCAGAGACAGCAAGTGCAGGAGTGGCGATGCTGAGCGTGTGCCGCGCTAGTTATTGCTGCAACTGGGCTCTGCCCGCTGGCCTGGACTCCTGCCGCAGATTTGCTCCTGTCCCCCAGGCACGTGCCATTTTCTAAAATGGGCCTTTGCAGGGTCACATCCAATATGGCCTCGAGGCCACGCGTGAACCATGGACATGCAAGTCACCAGGCAGGTCTCAAGCAGTCTAAGCTGTAAGCTCTGCACAGCATCCACATCACCCGCTGCCAAGGTGCGAGGAGGCCCTGCTGCATGCCCAAAGTACGAAGCTCACACACGTGCTTAGAAGTTCCTACACCTGGCTTTCTGCAGCAGCTGCGTGCTATGCAGGCTCATGACTGCTTTAAAGGCGTTGTATTCACGTCTGTGACGGTTTGCTCGGGTTCGTCCCACACCGATCGCGGACTTGCTGTGCATCGACTGCAAGATCGAACAATCCAAGGGGGCCTGCTCGGTCCCGGCGATCCTTGCAAGCGCGCCGGAACCTGCCTCAGATCCTGTTGAATATTTAATAATCTCATCGATGCTGGTTGCAGGTGTCGAAAGTCCCGCGCTCCTACCCTTCGCTGCGGCACACCTTCACAGTCCCCATCATCAGAACCCTCGTCAACTGCTGTCGACCGTCCAAAGTGGGGTTCATTGCTTGAATTGTGCAGTTGTGCTAGTACATGCTGACATGATGCATACGGGTTGTGTTGCGGATGCGAAACATGGTCACTTGGTCTCACACGGCTGCTGCTGAGTCTGCCTTCATAAGCTGCAGGCCAGGCACCATGCCGGGTCTCCTTCAAACTCCCGATGACATGTTCGGCTCCGCCCGGTTCACATGCGCAGTCGCCGCCGAGTTTCTGGTGCGTGCGCAGTGGCAGCCTGCATGGTGCCGCGCATCTGCGTATGTGCGCCTGGCCGCGACGTGCATCTGGATCACAGCCGTGTGCTGTAGATCTGACAATAGGTTTGCTTACTTGAAAAGGGCTCCATGATGTTCGCCTTCATCGGCTCCGCCTCGCTGTACGTGGCGACCAACGTGCTGACCGCCAACGGCACGCTGCCGCCCAATGTCGTGATGGCCGCGCTGGCCAATGGCTTCATGCTCGCCGTCGCAAGTGCGTGCCATGCCCACTGCTGTGCTGACAGCTGGCCTGCCCAAGCATGCTTCAGGACCACATACATGTGCCGAGTGCTGAGACGCAATCTGTGCATGTGCTGCAGTCTTCGCCACCGCCAACATCAGTGGCGGCCACATCACGCCAACCGTCACTATCGCTACCATGATCACTGGTGCGCAGCTGCGCACGCTTTGCAAAGGCAACAATATTGTCATACTGCTCGCTGTAGGCTGCCCACCTGAGGAATTGTTGATTGAGACATGCACGAAAGACTGATGCCTGATTCTCTGCATGTCCGCAGGCCACATCCAGATCATCAAAGGCCTCTGCTACATGCTTGCCCAGATCGTAGGTGCGCAGAGGTGGTGCTTGCAAAGACCTGCTGTCACTCCTGCTGTGTGCAGCCTCCTACTGACACCCTCGTGCCTTCAGCCGCCAGTGCACATACCCGGTAAATGTTGCCATCTGGTTACCACTGGTACTGCAGAGCTGCTCAAAGTGATCTGCGTGCATGTCCTACCTGCAGGGGCGATCTTCGCGTCACTCCTGATTGCTGGCCTGGTCCCAACCTCGTACGTCGGCATGGGCAATGGCGGCACAGGCTGCTTTGGCGGTGTGAGCTCGGACATCAGCAACGGTGCGGAACTGCTGCAGCTGCGGCCTTGACAACTGACTAGTACACCTTGCGCCCGCATGCAGGCAGCTTGATAGTGGCATTGTGATCACAGCCAGATGCATTTGGGCATACCGTCCAGTTGCATCTGCCTTCCCTGAGCATAATCCACGCCCAGCAGCAGGCAGCTGAGCAGTCGCGCCCAACTCTCGTGCAGGCATGCTGTTCGGCTGGGAGCTGGTGGTGAGCTTCATCCTGGTGTCCGTCGTGTATGCTGTGGCGATCGGGGAGCCCTCCTTCGGCAACATCGCACCCTTTGCCGTCGGCCTGTCCCTCGTCGTCGACCTGTTCGCTGGTGAATATTCTGCAGATGAGGGTGACTTTGTGCTGTAACATCTGAGCTTGAACCCCAGCCTTGGCAACATGGAACACATTTCGACGGGACTGAACCTCTTGCTGTGCAGCCGCTGCGTTCTCTGGCGGTGGCGTCAGCCCTGCCCGCGTGCTGGGCCCAGCCATCGTGTTCCACTGGTACGCCCTTACCTGACTTGTGCCATGGCGCCGGCATGCGCCTCGCGCCTGTCTTTCGGCTGTTCGATTGCTCAGTGCATGGCAGCAAGGCAATCCCAAGCAGGAGCTGACAGGTAGCCCCATTGCCTCGCAGCCACTGGAACCGGGTCTGGGTGATGGTGCTTGGAGGTACGAAACTGGGTCCCGTCTCACGTGCAGCGCACATGAGTCCATAATGTGTGCCAGCAACTCGCTGCACGATCACAAGCATCTGGCCAGTCACTCGCAATGGCCTGCCAGAAGCTCATCTCATGCAGCGTGGTCCCCTGCCGTCTCATGTCCCCTGTTGAACACACGCAGAGGTTGTGGGCTGCATTCTTGCTGGCCTGCTTGCCGTGCCGCTGTACGGCGGGCACGCCATGTGGATGGACAAGGCGATGCCCTGGGGTACGCCTTCTTACATCTCCTGCCACACCAAGACGGCTGTGCCCGATACATCGCTCTGTAGCATTGCATGTAATCCAATCATGTTTCCCTGTGACAGCGATTCATCACAGCACTTGTAAACCGTCCCTGATCTGCTCATCTGACTGTCCATGCAGGCTACCACCACTAC
Source organism: Diplosphaera chodatii (assembly GCA_032358165.1). Taxonomy (NCBI): domain Eukaryota; kingdom Viridiplantae; phylum Chlorophyta; class Trebouxiophyceae; order Prasiolales; family Stichococcaceae; genus Diplosphaera; species Diplosphaera chodatii. Next base: position 338,966 of record JAALGY010000038.1, read on the forward strand.
GAGTCGAAGTCCATGCAGGCGTCACTGGAGGCACAGAACATGAATGGCGCTGACAACATGGGTCCCAAGGTGCCACCTGCGATGGCGCCAAAGTCAGACGATTCAGCACGCGGCGGCAACGCCATGGTCTGAGGATGCCAGTGATGGCCTCATCAGGCGGCAGCACTGCAATGCAAGTGTCCGCACCCTGGTGCTCTCCCTTGCACCGCTGCCATGCACCTCGGATGTACGAATGTGCTGGCTGCTGGTCCTCACGCAGCTGCCGGGGCGGCATGCAAACCGTCAGAGTCAGTTGCAAGCTGCCAGCTGTGCGGCCAGGCGCACAGTTCATAAGTGAACGTGTGAAGTGCTTGCCATGTGATCGCATGCAGCTGTACCTGCAGTATATGTGTCTATTGGCTTTGGCAGCCTTGTTTGTTGGACCACGTACGGCATCAGCTGGCCATGCTGTCTGCATGGGTGGGATGCCAACAACATATGGGTGCATGTTTGAGACCTGCTATTGTTAGTGGTCAACATATTATGCGCTTGCAAGTGTGCACGTATTTTATACTGCGGTGCAGCTTTTTCCATTGTTTGAGTGACTGAGTCAAGCCTCGCACCTTTGGTAACCGCCAGATGTTTTGTTGACACGTGGTCCGGGGTACCCGACCCAGCCTTGCTGCCAGTTACATCCCCGCTCTCAGGCTGTGTGCAAGTCTCCTCATGGTGACCTGCCAAGAGACTGATCAAATCCGTAGTACGTACCCTCAACATGATGCAAAGCCTACGCAGGGCATGCGGCCATGGACCCTGTCAGTTCACAGCATAACATTAAGAGGGGCGGCGTCCGCCAAATGTATATCACACCGCATCAGACGGAGGTGTGCGTACCACAACGTGTACAGTGTCGCTGGTCCCTCAGTCGTCTGTATTTGCCTTGTGCACATGGCTCTGCCCATTGACCATCAGCAGAAGACCGGTGTCTGAGGATACCAGCCAACTGCAACGGACGTTCTTGAGGCCCTACAGGGCAGGCCCCTGGCCATTACCTGAAACACCTCCCCAAGTGGTCATTTGCAAGTGCAGTGCAGCGCCACAGCGCCAGACTCAGAAGCGAGCAGCTCACAAGCTGCAACATAATGAACGCTGTGCGCACAGACGCGTTCCTAGACAGCGGCTTCACCGCAAGTTGGACCAGTTACTGCGAGCCCGACAGCAGATCCAGTCAGCATCGCATCACTCGCCCGCTTGTCGTGCAGCACTGGCCCAGCTTGTTCCGTGATGTCATGCAGTTCAAGCGCACTACCGACTGGGGTCCCGACCTGTGGGGCACCCCGTCTCCACCCAGCTTGTGTCGGGGCCTGGAGGACATGGTCCAGCACGACTTCTTGCACGACGTGCTGTACCCTGTCAGTCGTGCTGCTCGTTGCCGAGGCGTCAACATAGTGTGGACACTGGCGTGCCTAGGCCTCGACGACATGTCCACAGCAGCGTGCCCGTGCAACCGCCTGTGGCCCGGCATTGACGCGTCCCACTACATCAATGGGCCGCCCGCACCCAGCTTCAGGTGGGCTCGGTTTGCGCCTGGGATGACTGAGCGTTCTACAGGTGCACAGAGTCACCGGTGAGACGCTGTTGCCGCTCATGCTGCAGGCTTCCTGCTGACTGGGAGCTGCGCACGCCTGAAGCGCTGCGCATGTTCGGCGAGCAAACGCATTCGCGGGCGCATGGAGATGGCAAGCACCTGGTCGAGCTGTTCAACAGCGGCAAGCACATAGACGTGCGCATGTCACTGCAACGCACTTGAGCAGCATGCGTGACACACGAGCATGTGATGAAGTGCTCTGACCTCATAAGTACCAACCCTGCACCCTGAAGCTGGACATCCCTGACTTTGTGCAGAGCCGGCAGGTCGTGTACAAGATGGTGGAGTCCACTGTCCTGCATGCATGCAGATACGGCTTTGTGACAACAGGCGAATACACGTCCTTTGCGGAGGTCAGCAAGGTGAGCGGTGATGGGACCTATCAGATGCCATCTGGTCAGCCGCAACTGCGCTGCGTGGGTGGTCATAGTATTCCCCGCTACCTTGGCGGATGCCCACACATCTAGTTCAAACATGGGCAACTCGCCGTTGCTCTGTCCGTTACAGGACCTGCGATGAGGTTGCAACTTTCATCCGCAGGGACCTGATGATGAGGTCATCATCAAGATCAGCCGCCCGCTGCGGTATGATGACACAGGCCCATCGGTCAAGCTGGTGCTGTACTACCTGACGGTGAGCGCCCGCTGCGTTCCTGAACCCTTGGCGTGTGGGAGCAGCAATCACACACTTAGAGGTATGACGCCACCTGGTGCGCTCTGCTATGCCTTTCGCAAGGCATTGTCCGCCTGACGCAGGAGAGAGCGCGAATGGAGCAGCTCCCAGACGGCAGCCACTGGCCCGCCGGCGGCATCCGGCTGGAGGGCGCAGTGGAAACATTGTTCTCGCTGATGGAGGGCGCCCGCCCCAAGCGAGCGGCGTCCGCTGCAGCAGACCTGGCCATGCGGCGGCACTACTCCCCGAAGCGGGAGCGGCGGACGTGGCAGCCTTTTCTTGACCGCCTGGCGCGCCTCGAGGCGGTCTTTGGCAGCCAGCCGGCCATCAGCGCGGCCGGTCTTCGCCTTGGTGTGCAGCCGCCTCTTGCGTGCGTACCATGTCCAGCACATGACCGTGTGTAGCAGGACATGCGCCATCAGGGGCTGCGCTCGCGGTCATGTCCTGCGCGCGTGCTCGAGTCCACCCTAGAGGTCTGTCACCTCATCCACAGGCGCGCGTCTCAACGGCGACGGCTGGGGCGCGTCGCTGCTGGCGTGCACCTGGCGCGGGCAGGATGCGATGGCGAAGCTGGTTCAGCCGCTGGTCGTGGGCGCCGACCACGAGCTGGACCTGCAGCTGAACATGGCCCGCGAGGTGGAGCTGTACACCGGGCGCCTGGCGGCGCTACAGGGTGCGCTCCCTGCAAGCGGTGCCTGGTAGCGCCTGCGTCAAGTGCCAGCATCTGAGTGAGGTGGCGCCTTTACACTGCTACCAGGGGTGTGGCTGCCGCGGCTGCTGGCGCACGGCATGGTGGGCACGGAAACAGGGACCAAGCTGCCGATCATGATCCTCAGCAGGTGGGCAGCCAGATGCCCCAGTGTTGATCAGGTGCCGACCGGCTGCCACAGCTGCGCCACAGACATGGCAGAGACGCTAGCATGCCAGCTTTAGCCTTTGAGATAGGCTCGATGCTGCCCAGTGTTGCCAGCCCTGACACCGTCAGCTGTCTGCTGCTGTGGTCGGCCTCAGCCGGCAGCCCGCTGGTGGCGAGCATGGTCCGCATGAGTCCCAACGCAGCCGTGCGCGGGTCACCGCAGGCTGCCCGGTCCTCCGCTCGACGAGGGCCGTGTCTCGGCGGCCGAGGCGCGCGGCGCGCTCGCCGCGCAGCGGGCGCTGCACCTGCAACACATGGCCATCGGCTGGCTCTCCCTCGCCAAGTTCCTGAGGCACGGCGCCCTTTTCAAAGCTCAGAGCATCCCACAGGCGCTGGCAGCTCTCACTGGTCGCCCTGCCAGCTGAGACACCTTGCAGAGTGTGTGACAGTCTGCTGTCTTGTAGAGTCCAAATCAGCGATTGTTGTACTGCATCTGCGTTCACCTTGCCCCACTATGGCCTGCGCTGATTACGCAATAGGCCTGTGAGATGGTTTGTCGCGTGCGCCCGAGCTCTGACTGGCCTGTTTTTGCACATTGTCCGCAGGGCGGGTCGGGGACGCTGCGTCGTCATAGACCTGGGCATCGCGACGGTGACTGAGGACGACGAGGACTTGGAGGCCGAGGAGCTGCAGCTGCGCAGGCTGCTGGGGAAGGTGCGGAAGTCTTCAGACGAAGGTTTCAACCCCTTGGCATCCATCGATTCCGCATGGACGTGTGCTTTGTGTGCATCTTATTGATGCCCAGGCGCTGTCATCGCAAGGAGGCGCAAAGGGATCGTGCAGGCGCAGCGCATGCATCAAGGCAGCAGAGGCTGACCGGTGCAGTGTGATCACAGCCGGTTCTATGTGCTGCAGGCGGGTGACCCGGCGGTGTCGCCGCTGCCACCCTTGGCGCAGGCACTCGCCACTTAGTCCTCACATGCGTGCTTTCAGATCTCCACGGCTGCGAGCACCTGCAGCCGCCGCCACACTCTTGCACACTCCTCGCCCCGCGAACGGTGTGTTGCACAGCATCAGCAGGGTTGCAGGCAGCGATGTGTGTGAAGTTCTACTGCATTAGCTATTGAATGCAAGTGGCTGGCATGACTCTAAGGGTTGGTGTGCTGGGGCACAGGCTACATTTCTGGGCGCGTGGTGCGCCGTGCTCGAGCTGGTGTGGTCGACATTGCCATGCCTCGGCGTGCCACACACACCGTCGCTCACTTGTTGGCGGGCAATGCCTTAGTGGCAGGTGGCACAGGTCGACGAGACGAGGCTGCACAGTGCACTGTGGCGTTACAGTGGCCGGTACTGTCTAGGTCATCAGCTTTTGCCTGGCAGAAGCTGCCACCTTTGATCAGTCCTGCCAGGTTACCGACCTGCAACACAAGTGGAGTGAAAGGCGGAAAGGGGGTCTTGAGCAGCGTACTGCCTTCTAGAAAGCCCCCTTCCCGTGATGCCTTATACCACGGATCTCGCAAGGATTACCAAAAGTAACACGCGCAATCACTGCCAGTTACGCTTGCGCGCCGCGCTTTTGCCGGCAGACCGTCTCATCTCGCCGCAAAGGCAATCCTGGTCACACCCGTGCGAGTCGCAGCGCCGCAGGCGACGCCGTACAGGGAGTTCGCCTCAGATGCAGGCAGACTCGGGCAGGCGCAGGTCCTTCTTCGGCCTCAGGCTCCGCAAAACCCAGCAGCAGCCGTCCGATCCCTACTCGTGTGACCAGATGGTGCCCAACATGCGTGAGCAGCGGCGCAGCTCGGATGAAATGGAGACAGGGTGGCAGTCGCACCCGCCACGGCAGGCGTCGGCCGAGGTGCCGATGAGCTGCAGGCACCCCAGCGACATGTCCTCAGCGACCGACGTATCGTTCGAGGCCGCCCGCCAGGCGTGGCAGCTGCGGCGGGGCGAGGAGGCGCAGCGGCCGCTGCATCAGGCGCAGTCAGGCGATCTGGACGCCCTGAGGCGACCCTCAGACGGCACGCCGGCGGCTGAGGCCATCCTCAACGGCCGCTTCCGCGTCTTCAGGGACCTGGCCAAGGGAGAGTCGGGGCTGGTGCAGCAGGCGGTGGACCTGTACACGGGGCAGAGCGTCGCCATCAAATTGATAGACCGCACGCGGCAGCTGTACGACCCCAAGGTCGTCATCAGGGAGCTGCAGAACCAGTACATGTGCGCGGGGCACCCCAACATTGTGGAGCTGCGGGAGGTGTTTCTGACGGACCAGCACCTGGCCATCGTCATGGAGTACGCCGATGGCGGCGACCTGGCGCGGTACACCGATGCCCTGATGCGCTTCACGGGCAAGGCGCTGCCGGAGCCCGCAGCCCGCGCCATCTTCCAGCAGCTCATGGTGGCCGTGGACTACTGCCACCGCCTGGGCATCGCCAACCGGGACATCAAGCTTGACAACCTGCTGCTGCACGGCGGGTCGCAGCTGAAGATGGCGGACTTCGGGTTCTCCAAGGACACCCTGGGGCAGTCCACCTGCAAGTCCTCCTGCGGCACCCCGGAGTACATCGCCCCGGAGCTGCTATTCAGCGGCAAGTACGACGGCACCCGCGCAGACACCTGGTCGTGCGGCGTGACACTGTACGTGCTGCTGACGGGGCGCTTCCCCTTCAGCTGGCCAGAGGACGTGGCCCCCGGCGACAGCCACGCGACCAAGGTGCAGCGCATGTTCGCGCGCATCACAGCCGGCTCCTACATGCCCATGACCGAGGTGTCGATGGGGTGCCGCGACCTGATCGCGCGCATGCTGGTGCCGCAGCCGCAGCACCGCGCGACGGCCGCGGAGGTCATGCGCCACCCCTGGTTCCGCTTCGGGTTTGTCGAGCCGCTGGCCAGCATGAACGACGTGCTGCTGGCGCGCGCGGCCGCGGGGGCGGAGGGCCCCCACCCCTGCCGCCAGACGCCCACCGAGCTCGTCAGCATGGTCATGTCCTCGAAGGCGGCCCGGCCCGCGTCGGAGCGCCCCGCGCGGCGACGGCACGGCAAGGTACCCGGCGCCTACGAGTGATGAGCTCCAGGGCTGACAGGCGGAGTTGCGTTGCCGGGTGTACGTGCGGGGCGCCCTGTGCCGGGCGGTCGGGCATGACCGTCCGAGTACAGAGAATTGCAGTTCTTAGGTCGCAGCATGGGCGGCATCTCACGCCAGCTTGCGTGATGAGCTCGGCCTTCTGTTGCTGTGGCAGCTGATGCAACTTGAGCTACCCATCATCAATCAAGCTTGCTCAGCAATAGTTTCCTACGTTTCATGTGTTTGCATCGGGACGCTGGATCAGGGTTTTGCTATGCAGTTCATTCTGATGAAGCCCTCTTAGGGTAGTTGTGAGACTTGGGTTATCCGACCAGCCGCCTGCCACCGTTATACCTTGCTGTCACGTACACGAACGTCCCTTCTCTGTGACCTACTACCTGCTCGATACAATGCAGTGGGGGAGTGTGAACAGATTCAGGCTACATGAGACCGGACCTCCATGACATGTATGCCGCAAGCGGTTGATGGAATGAAGTACCAATACTTACACGGTCTACATGTTGTATGTGCACCAAATCTTGCAGCCCTTCATTGGTGGTGCAAGCAGCTGATATCGTAGTCCATGCCTTGCCGATCTCATACTTGCTTGTCCAGTGCCCTTCTTCTAAACACCCTCTGCCCACTTGCTTGACAAACGCCAGCAATACCGTACTTCACGTCAGTCAAGAGCCCCAGCCAGCATACTGAGACCATATGCGTCAGAACCCACACAAGTCAGATGCGCTCCCTATGAGTCCCGCCATTCCAGATCGTAAGTGTACAGTGTGCTGGATGGCGGCGACCCATGCTGGCATGTCAGATGTAGCAAAGAAGTCACTTCAACACATTCCCAGAATCCCCCCACTTCGTGTCAACAAATCATGATTACGCCAGGCTGCAGCCGCTGGCTGCGCCAAGGGAAGCAGCACGCTCCGCCAGGCTGTGGCTTGCACTGCGATCGACCTCCCAAAAGCGTGCTGGGCGCAGGACTGAGCGCTCAGCAGCGGGCACCGCAGTCCCAGGTCGGGCCCTGCGACAGGCGCCTGCTGCTTCCCGCCGCCGCGCCGCTGACCAGCTGCGCCAGCGCCCGGTCCGACAGCCGGCAGCCGTCGCCGCCGCCGCCGCCCGCCGAGCTGCACAGCAGCGCCGCGTTCACGTCCCGCAGGCGCGGCGACAGGCCCTGCAGCACAAAATGCGACGCGCTGAGACGGCCAGATTCTTGGACGAGCTTGCTCCCAAAGCCTGTGCGAGGCACTCGTAGAGGCGGTGTATGAGGTCTGCCATTGTCGGACCTGCCACGACAAGTATGAGGTTGTCAAGCAGTCTGTGGTGCCTGCGGCGGGTGCCACATGTGCAAGCAGAAACAGACCCACCTGCGTGAACCAGGGGTGGCACAGCAGGTCGTCCAGCGGCAGCCGGTCCGCCGGGTCGGGCCGCAGCATGCCGTGCAGCAGGTGCCGCACCTCCGGGCTCAGCTGCAGCGCACGCAATCTAGTCATTCAAGATTACTGCCAGAACTCATCAGCCGGTCCCATGCTTTTGACAGGTTGTCAGAGTACCAGCAGACGGGTTCATGCCGCCCGCAAATGACACTGCCCCCTAAACGGTCAGCCTTGTCAGTGACAGACTATTTCAAACTCAAAAGGCATGACGCGAGTGTGACTCACGTGGGGGACGGGCGCGTAGCGGCCGGCCACGATGCGCAGGAACATGGACTGCAGCGCCTTCTGGGGCGGCTGGCCGTCGTCGCCGGGCCGCGTGAAGGGGAAGCCCCCCTGCAGCAGCACGTACAGCGACACGCCCGCCGCCCACACGTCCGCCGCCTGCCCGCAGTACTCCGCCCCGTACAGCACCTGCACCGTGTGTCACTAACAGCTCAGCCCGGTGGCATGCACCGAACAGTCATCCAGCCTGTGGCAACAGTGGCTACGCTGCTACCACTGGCGCCCCTGCTTCCGCGCTCGGCTTGCTGCTTGCCGATATGCCAGGGCGAAGGCGCACACACAGAGCCATCAGAGGTGCAGGCTTTGGCAGCGCAAGCAGCGATTGCTTGCCCCTAGACCCTGAATCTCAAACCCACCTCGGGGGCCATGTACTCGGGGGTACCGCAGCCGGTGGAGCAGGCCGCCGCCTGGAAGCGCGAGTAGCCAAAGTCGCACAGCTTCATGACGGGCCGCGCGGCGCCCTCCGGCCAGTGCAGCAGCATGTTGTCCACCTGCAGGAGTGGAGCTGAAGAGTTGGTGACTCTCTCGTTTGCGGGCTTGTAGCAGGTGTGGCGTGACATGTTTCGTACAACCTGGATGCATGTTGCCCAGACTGCTGTGCTGCAGACCTTGATGTCGCGCATCGCGATGCCGAGGCTGTGGCAGTAGTCGAGCGCAACGACCATCTGCTGGAAGTACTGCCGCGCCGTCTCCTCCCGCAGGCCCCGCTTCTGTGCGACGTCAATCACCAGGCGTCAGCAAATGGACGCACCTTCCAATGCACCTGTCAGATTTGCACCAGTGACGCCATGGCAGCAGTGTTGATACCCCAGGCGGAATTCCTTTGTTTCGCAAGAGGAGTTGCGCAGATCTGGTTTCTGAGCTGCGCACCCCATGGCGGAGGCGCTTGCTGATCAGGCTGGCCAGGTCGCCGCCATTGCAGTGCTCCATGACGATGGCCAGGTGGCGCGGCGTCACGAACACGTCCTGCAGCCACGAGCACAAGGAAACAGGTGGGTTGCAGGCACTATTAACGACGTGCGTGGCATGTGGCATCTGGGTAGGGCCACATGCAACCTGCGGACCATGCGAGCACGGCGCCTGCATGGCTCTTGAGACGACCCTGCAGTACAGGGCAGCCCGAAGGCCGGCGACTCCGCACCAGGAGCTGCACGATGTTGGGGTGGCCGGCGCAGGCGCGCTGGTGCTGCACCTCCCGCAGCGTGGCCGCCGCGTCCAGCGCCTCCCGCTGCAGAAACTTTATCGCCACCTGCCGCCCCGTGGCCGCGTCCGCCGCCAGCTGCACGAAGCTGTGCCCGTTCCTGTTTTCAGAAAAGGGGGGCTGAGCTCAGGGCTTGATGAACGGACAGCACACAGCGTTGGGGCGGCATGTCACCATGGCCGTGTGCCCGTCGCTGGCCGACGCAGCGGGGTGAGACCACGGTCGGGCCAGCTGTGAGGGTGCCCCGCTCACCTGCTGATGTCGGCGACTTTGCTGTAGCGGGAGTGGCCGTGCAGGGGCTCCTCGGCGGGCGCCGCCACGTCGCACCGCGGCCAGCTGGCGGCGTGGACGTCGCTCAGGTGCGCCGGCGGCGAGCTGCAGCACGAGCCGTCGCTGTCCGCCGACTCCGCCGCCGCCTGCGGCCGCTGCTGCAGCTGCAGCGCCGGCGCGGCGTGGTGCTCCACCCTGCAGCAGCGAAGCCCCAGGCTTGTCCAGCAATGCACCACGAGCGCTAGGATGTGCCCTGGGGCGTCGAGCGGGAGGCTCACATGACAATGCAACCTGTACCATGACCCCCAAAGTGCACCCACCCCAACCCACCCCCTGCCAGCCAGCCGAGAGATGCCGAGATCGCGCCGCTCACACGGGGCGCCGGCGCGCCAGCCTCCTTCGCAACAGTGTTCAGGATGACATGATGGGCGGAAGCAGCCCCATCGGGGCAGGAGGGGGCGCTAGCCGCGGTACGAACATGCGCAGAGTCTGACACTCCGCCCGCGAATACCCGGGGGTGGTTGCCAGCCTCCTACACCGCCGATCTGCCGTCAACGGCTGACATAGCTGGGTGCATGAGCCTTTGAACAGGTCGCATGTGTGTGTGTCGTGAGCTGGCGTGCCGATCGCACAGTTTGCATGCGACACAGTCCGAAACGGCCTGCCATCCCCATCGTGCACCTGACACGCGTCGGATTTGGCGCCACGAGCACGCGCCAAAAGCGGGCACACAGGTCAAAGTGCATTGATGAAGTATGATTGGGCCACGCAGGCAGCCTGGCGTGCTCCTAGGGAGCTGCACGGAGGGGTTTTGCGGTAACGCAACGCGGTGCAGATTTGGGGGAACTATGGGGGCACCAGCTGCCCAGCTGGCTCCGCCGACCTCACGGACGCCGCCCGTGCCCGGCCAGCGACAACAACCGAGGCGCTGTGAGACCTGGGGCACTCACCACTGCGCCACTGGGTCGGGGCAGGCGAGGGTGTCGGACATTGACGAAAACTGGGAGTCCGAGCTGCACATGCGGTCCGCCAGCGCGGGCTCCCCGCCGAACGGCGCCGGGTCTGCGGGGCTGACACGCTTGCGGGCCATGCCGAACACCATGGCCGCGGCGGGCGCTGCAGTCGCGGCAGCTAAACGGGCGGCACTGCCCACGTGCTGCCTGCCGCCCTATCTGACAAACCGCAGGCTGCGCACGACGGCAAAGCGGCGACACAGATCGCTGATGCAATGTCGAAGCGCGTGGGCTGCGCGGCGTGGGGTGGCGCGGTCCGTCTGGCGTTTGAACCAGGGATGAAGCAAACTCGTACAAATCGGCTCTGAGCTGATCGTCCCGTCAGGTCCAACGGCTTGAGTCCCATCTGCCTAGTCCGGCTGAGTCAGCGAAATTGAGTAATCGTGACAACTGGGGCAGGCCGTCCCCACAGATGGCAGCCTGCCACTGGTCAAAGCCGGGCAGTGGGGATTGTACCGCGACCGTGAAGTTCCAGGTACCCGACACCCTGACGGCTCTGTGAGGCGTCCAGCATCCCAGCTGTCCAGCTTCCGTGCCCACTCACAGCTGCCCCAACAGCGGGCTGTTGTACAGACTACCGGTGAGCTGGCTGGCACATTATCATAACCCATTATCACAACTCCGTCCAGTCGGCCGTGTTGCCACCAGCTGTCGACTCTCCCGCCAGCGCAGCCAGCGCGACGGCCAGCGTGCGCACGCCGGCGGCCATGTGCTCCGGGGTGGCAAACTCGTCCGGGTGGTGGCTGAGCCCCTTCCTGCGCGTCATCAGCAACAGCAGACTTTGGTTCTGGGTGGTGTTCAGCTTGCGGCGCAGCCCCAGCAGCCTCAGAGTCAGTGCAGCGCTCATGGTCATGCCGGCTGCAGCTGTGCAGCACGGCAAACAACAGCAGGTGGGCACCCGAACTGACCACCACCTGCAGGGGATGAAGACCATGCCGACGGGCGCAATCTGCGCCATGAGCCCGCTGTCGTGGTACCCCCGGCTGATCATGCACATGGACGACGCGCCCGCCGCGTCGGCGCCCGCCTGCACCGCCGCCACGACCTGCAGCAGGCACGACGGTGTGACCGAATGCAAGAGCGGCACAAAGCTGGAGTTGCGGCCGAGAACTGCATGCATGTGGCATGGGACGGCGCACAGCAGCCTGCTTTGTCCCTCGAGCCTTCAGTGCGGCCCTGTCAGACACCTGCTGGCTGCTCAGGGGCTCGATGCCCTGCCTCCCTGATGCATAACACGCCTTGGTGCGGTGTTGAACGACAGAGCAACATGAGCGCCATCCGCAGCAGCTGCCCACCTGGTCGGCGCTGGTGGCCGCCGGGTACGCAAACACCGTCTCGGTGCGCAGCCCGCAGCGCCGCCGCGCCGCGATCGCCTCCGCCGCCGAGAAGGCGGCCCGCATGACGCCGTCCCGCCGCGCATCGTCCGTGTCGCGGATGTCCACGTCCAGGCGCACCTGCATCCCCAGATGTGGCAGCTCACATCTGGTGTCAGGCTGGGATGCATTGCGCGGTACCAGCAGGCGATGCCTTTCAGACGTCCAGAATGCAGATGCCTTGTGTCGTCAAACACACGCACTTCGAGCTTGCCAGCGTGTTGCGCACCGAGCGGGGGATGGCGTTGTAGATGTTGGGGTCCTGCTGCCACAGCCCCACCGTCGCCACCGTCTCAGTAGCGCCTGCCATTTGTTTAGAGACGTCATGACACTGCACCAGTGATGTCAGCCAAAAGGGTCGTGCACTTCAGCCCTGCCTCCGATTCCCCACCTGTGCCCAGGGCCGCCTTCTCAATCTCAAGCGCCAGCTCGGCAGCCGCCAGCGCGGGATCATTCCTGCGCGCCGCGCACGCCAAGGCCAGACATCAGCTTGCCGAATCGTTGAGCATTGTCCAAGCTGCTGTGACCGATCCGAACCACTGTGACGTTTGGCAGGATGGTGCAGCATTCGATGAAAGTGCGAGCTCACCGTGCGCGCATGGGCATGCCGCCGCCGTGGCCGCCGGCGCCGCTGAACTCGATGCGGATCATGGCCGGCGCCGCTATGGCCGTCACGACCCCGATGTCCTTGCCCCGCTCCTCCAGAAGGGGCCCCTGCTCGATGTGCAGCTCCAGGAAGGCGTCGATCCTGTGCTCTGGCTTGTGCAGCGTCTGCTCTGCGTACGCCTGTACGAGTCACACCAGAAGGGTGAGGTGGTGCGGGAAGCATGCTGCCTGCCAGTCTGGGGTAGAACAGCTCATGCTATGCTGCAACGACTGAGCTGCCTGCAGCGGCTGCCAAACATACACGCCTGCTACCCTTGAGTTTATATCTCGGCACATGATGATGACACTCACACCGGGATCCTGTACAGAGCGGGGTCGCTACCAAATGATGTACGATGTAGGTACAGACTGTCACCTCACACCTGAGCAGAGTCTGCGATGTACCCGGCAGCGCGGGCCGCTTGCGCAAAGCTGGTGCCATTCTCGTCCAGCCGCGAGTCCAGGATGTCTGCATCCAGGTGCCCCGAGATGCCCCGGCTGCACCAACAACGACCAATGCAGTTGAAAGCCAGCAACCACGGCCGTTGGCACGACCTTCGTGCAGGGTCGTTGCACATGGTGCCAGGGTGCAGAACAGCATGCTGGTGAGTTCAAAGAGGAGCACGGCACCTGCCGAGGCACGGGACGCTGAAGCGTGACGCCTCCTCCGTGGTGAACATGATGACCTCCAGCGACTTCATCGGCTGGAAGCCTGCATCCTTCAGTGCCTGTCCAGCATACACAGCACTGGTGGACTTCCTTTGACTACTAGAGATGGCCGGTGCTCCAGTGCGGCAGTGGCATGCTGATCAGCATGCCCGCCTACTGCCAGGACACTGCTGTGAATGCAGAGGACTAACTGCCCGAAATCCAGAGGTCCATCTCGGCACCTGCACTGCTGCGATGGCGCCGATCACGCCCAGCGCCCCGTCATACGCACCGCCGTTCACGATGCTGTCGGAGTGCGACCCCGACGCGACTGCGCCTGTGGGGCGATACACAACATGCGGTTGAGAGCAAGTGGTGGTGGGGTCTGCTGCGCCTGCCACTCCCTACATGCCCCAGGTGCAGCAGCAGCTGTTCGAAACTCTTCTACGCACGGAAAGCTTCATGTGCGGTCCCTAACTGGTGTTGGACTGTGGCAAGCTCTGCGCTACCTGCGCCCGGCTGCGAGCCCTCCCACCGCCCAAAAATATTTCCCATGACATCCTCGCGGATGGCCAGCCCAGCCCTTGACATCAGCGCCTTGATGTGCCTACATGCCCCACACCATATCCATAACCTCCATCACATAACACCTCCTCAGCAGGCCAAATACACGTCCATGCATCATGATCACGTGCTTCAGCCACGTGCCTGCGGGCCTCTAGATCCCGGTGAGTGAACACGAGGCGTGTGACGCTGGGGCCCGGCGTGTCTGAGAACGCTGCCAGCTCCATCATCTGTATGTCGTGAGGGATCCCAGTCATGGTGCAATGCCGGTGTGTGAGCGCATGTCCCATGGCATGTTGTGCGTCAACAGCGGTCGATGCGTAGTATGGTGCAGCTACAGGAACACAACATATAATGTTGATGCTGTCTAGCGTGAACGTTTGATGACTTCGAGAAACAAAGGAGTTACCTGTGCCGCAATGTCCTCGGGAGTAACGTGTTTCAGGATGCGGCTGTGCAGCGCAGCATCCGGTGCTGCAGCCACAGCTCCTAGAAGTGCTGGCAGCACTGTCAGCAGGCACAGAGCCGCGCTCATCATTGCGATCGGCAGCAACCCCGGTGATCAGCTTGCTCTGATGCGCTGCGGTGCACAGCTGTGCCATGTGCTGCGGCTGCGCTGCGTGCCGCAGGCCGACCGCCCTCTGCAGCTGATCGCGCATTGTTGTCGAGCATCCAACTGCCTCCACAATCTACCCGAGGCGCGAGGCCGGCAGCAAAGGTCCAATTTTGGGGGTCCCCGACCCTGGCGCTTTTTGGCAACCCTGCAGTGCCACGTCGGCTTCGGCCGTCAGGCGCGCCCTGCATTCCAGACATCGCGAGATTCTGGGAGCGGCTCGAACCGTCACAAGAGACACACCTCTGTGCACGTGCGAGAACCAACCTCTCGCAGAAGGGCACATCTTTGAAGATGTCTGACTGCAGATCGTCCCCAAGCGGGTCCATCTGCATGCAAGCGCGCACATGGGTGGAGGTGAATCAGGACGGGCACGGCGCCAGGACGGTGGCGCACACTGATCAGATAAGCTCTTCACAGTTCCAGCACGCATTCAGTCTCAGCGGGACTCACAGCGGCAGCACCCCGTGCCCAAAGCTGCGCAGGCATCAGCGCATTACCACCGGCAGCATGCGTGCTCAGCATTGAGCAAGGTCTACGGCCTGGTCGTGATCGTTCAAAGTGACGGTTCTCTGTTCAGCAAGCGCGTGCTGGGCCATCACTTTGGGTCACGACATTGCGTCGTGCCCAGTCCAGATGCTGACAACGGTGAAGTGATGGAACACGAGATACAGTCCTGGTGCGATTGCGCAGCCGATTGGTATGACGCAGCCGGCAAAGCGCAACTGTGTTCCAGAATCGACTGCGCCAGCTGCGACAAGACTGGTAGGTAGAATGCCACCCACCCTGCATTGAACCATCTGACCCAACGACGTGCGTGCCCCGGCACCCCTTGCTGTCGAGGTGTTGGAAAGGTGCCTGTCCTTGCAATAGGTTGATGGTCCGTACACGTCAGGCGGTATCACATGCCGCTGCCGTGCCGTGTAGGTTCATATGCGAATGTGCTGTGCATGGCAGGACGGCGCTGACCAGCGACGCACATTGACAACAGCATGAAGGTCCATGCCGCCAAGCCTTGCCAACAGTATCATCAATTTTGATGCACTGGGTTCCGCCGACGCTCGCGACGGTGCTTTGCACAACTCTCTCTTGCGTGACAAGACAGTCCGACTGCAGGCATGCGTGCTAGACACGCCACTTGCCCTCGGAAGCAAGGGGTGCAACGAACTGCAGTGGCCATGTCAATGCCAGACAAGCACGCTGCTCTGCTACTGCCAACACAATCACGCCGGCAGGCGGTCCAGCAGTTGCCCACTCCGTGCACCCTGCTGCTTCAGCGCTGCCGCTTCTCCTTCCGGCGCTCACCCTTGTCCGCCTTCTCCGCCTTTGCCGCCTTTTCGTGGCGCCGCTCCTTCGAGGGCCTGGCCTCCGTCGGCGCCGGCGTGTCGGCGGGCGTCGGGCTGCCTCGCTCGCTGCTGCGCACCGACCTGGCGTCATCCCCTGCGCATGCAATGGGATGTAGGTGATGGCACCGACACAACAGTGACCAACATTGTCACTGGTTGTCGGCCCTGTGAACTTGCTTCTGACCGCTGGTGTTCACATATATGGCTGCTCCATGTGTGACGCATGAGATTCTTCAGGTGCGGACTTGGGTATGGCGCTGGCCCTGTGGCCGCATGTGAGCACCATCCGTCACGCATACACCGGTGATACCGTACAACATACACAGTGAGGGCAGCGCACCGCGGTCGCGGTGGTGGCGGCTCTTCTTCTCCTTGGGCGGCTTCTCAGATCGCTCCTTGGACTTGGCGCGGCTGCGCTTGTTCTCCTTGGCAGGCGCTTCGGCGGCCTGTTGCTGGCAGATCAGCAGAATGGTCAACAGCTTCGAGAGATAGAATCTGCATTGGGCACGCTGCTGCTGCTGGCTGACATGCAGTGCAGACAAGTGGGCTGCAACATCCAGCCCTGCTGCTGGGTCAGGGATCACACGGATGCCTCGGATTACTCGTTGCGCTGCTAGCACAGCGTCAGGGACAGCGGCACACCTCCTGGTCGGCGATGTACGAGTCCAGCTGGCGCAGCGTGCCGTCTGACAGGTCTTTGAGCCGCACCTGCATCCAAATGCACACAGCAAAACATCAACAGAGCGGCAAACAGGATGGCAGCAGCGTCAAAGCTATATGTCACAGCTGATATCATGAAACAACGGTGTGCCAAGCCACCAAACGATGCAGAGTAGCCAGACACCACGCACGGGTATGCTGTGGCCGCCCGCGGCAGCAACAGGCCGCATGGTCGGGTCGTCTGCGATGATCGCGTTGGCGCCCGCACGCGCCTCGGCCGGCAGCCCGCCCAGCCGCTTGGCCAGCTGCAGGCACCATGTCATAGGGTCTACTGCACTGCTGCATCAAGCATTGGCGCCAGGCCAGGTGCTGCGCTTCTGCTGTGCCACAGGGACCCCTGCCCCTGCTGCACCATGCCTCTGAGCAGGCTAGCTCTGCAGCTACAAAACCCCAGGCTCTTCCAAAGAAGCCTCGGGCTTGGAGACCTGAGCAGCATGAGAGGCGGAGGCAATGCTGGCGCCAGCACCGCCAACGGCAGCGGACCGACCAGCATCTGCAGCTGCCCCATCTGCAGTGCTGCAGG
The DNA here is from genome assembly GCA_032358165.1 of Diplosphaera chodatii. Classification (NCBI taxonomy): domain Eukaryota; kingdom Viridiplantae; phylum Chlorophyta; class Trebouxiophyceae; order Prasiolales; family Stichococcaceae; genus Diplosphaera; species Diplosphaera chodatii. The sequence continues at coordinate 355,822 of JAALGY010000038.1, forward strand.
GTGGTGTGGTGCTGCCCACACGGCGGCCGCTGCTCAGGCGGAAGCCACCACTGGTCAGCAGCTGCTGTGGCGGCGACCCTATTATAGGCGCTGCAACCCGCAGCCGCGCTATTGCCGGTGTTGCCACGGTCACCCCTGCTGCCTTTGTGTGCTCTGGTGGCAGTGCCACCGACGCTGGGGCGGCCGATTGCTGCCGCCCCTGCAGGGCCCACCCACTTGAGAACAGCGATGCATGAGCCACCTTGCTCAGTGCCATGCATGCCTATCGCCATGGTCACCCGATAGCCATGTTCGTGACTGGTCTCCTCTAATTCCAGAGTGGGCTGGAGGTGGGCCGGTTGGTGGGCTGTGCACACATGCAGCACTTGCTTCCTTTGGCGCGTCTGAGCAAGTGACTGTGTGGACCCTACACAGCGGGAGTCACCTCAGCCCGCAGCGAGGAGTTGAACTCTGACGCCGCTGCGGCTGGCTGCGCTGCAGCATCGGCGTCGCCACGCCGCACCTTCTTGTCCCTGCTGGGCGGCCTCTCATCCTGTGTGGTCAGAATACGGGATGGTTGACACGTCTTCTGGATGCCTTCACAACATTCGTCGGGAGGGTACCAAAAGGCGCCCAGCGTGCAGCGGGGCACAGGCCTGCAGTGCCTCCTGGCCCACAGCAGCTCAGCCGCTGATGTCAGTTGCATACAGCGTGCTGCGTATACCTCGACGGGAGCAGCTGCCGGTGCCGCTGCGGGCTCATCCCGCTTCCGCTTGTCCGACGGAATGAACACGACCTGCAGACCAGCACACATGCTTGCGCACGGGCTGCTGCTGTGGAGCTGGCTCCTGAGGCGGTGCCCGCGAGCCATCCTTACAGATGATTTGCACATCGCCTGCCCCTAGCTGCAGCTTAACAAGCTGCTCACAGGGGATGCACACAGCAGCAGCACCTTTTCGTGCTTGCGGCGGGGCTTTGGCGTTTCGGGCTCGTCTGCAGCTGCTGGCTGTGCATCGGCTGCCGCCTCCTTCTTCACCCTCGCCGGCCCAGCGGCCCTTGCCGCAGCTGGAGCGGTGTCTGCTCCCGCGTCTGTGCGGTCGGCCGCCTCCTCCACCTTGACCGCAGCCGCAGTGCTTCGCCCACCCAACCGCGCCTGCATGTTGCAATTCAAACTCGGGTCTTGAAGCCCACTGCTGCAGCCAAACAACGCCTTGTTTGCTTCTCATACAATGGGACGTGTCTGCTTCTCATACACTGGGAAAACGCTGAAGATGTGCGACGCGACGCACTGCGATGTCACGCCCCGTCTGCGGGTCAGCTGCCGCCGCCTCCTGCCTCCGCTTCGAGGGCTGTGCCTCTGCCGCGCCCGCGTCCACCGCCTTTGCGTCCGCTGCATCGCCCCTGGCGGCAGCCCGCAGGCGGGCGGTGCCCAGCGGCGCTTTGCCTGCATCGGACTCCGCCGCTGGCGCCTGCATGTGTGGACATCTCACGTGGGGCTGCACCGCCAAGCAGAGGTGCTCTGATCAGCTCTTGTCAGGTGCACCGGGAGCCGACAGCTGATGCGACAGCCCCAGCTCGGGGCTTCTGTCAGCTTCGGCAGCTGGGCACCCCCGGGCCGTCAGGAGCACCCACACAAAGGGGGAACTCACGGCGTCGGAGGTGCGCAGCCGCTTGGCGGCGCGGTCGGCGCTGCCCTCCGGCTGCTCCGCGGCGGGCCGGCTGCCCTTGGAGCGCCCCGCCGACGGCCCGGGGGGCGTGAACTCGGGCGCCTCCACCCGCAGCTGCATGACAGCCAACCACCGCAATCACCTCTGCTGGTCGCTGCAGAAACACGCAGGCTCTCCCGCACATGCAGTTGCTGGGCATTGCTACAAAACCACCAAACAGCTGCTGGGTGTGACGATGTGTATGCGCTGCACATGCACCTTCGAGGAGCCGGCCCTGCGTGCCTCGCTGCGCGTGGGGGCGGCGCCGTCGTCCGCCGCCGCCCGCCCCTCTGCACGCACTTTCCAAGTCCAGCATCGACACATGACCATGCAGCATGCCAGGAGATGCTGGTGCACACCCCACTTGCAGCTCTGCTCCGCCGTGAACAATGCGCGTCGCTTTATCACTGCGGTGATACTAAACAGATGGGATGTAGATTCAGTCACCCCTGCTGCTGGCGGGCGGCGTGGCGGCGGCGGCTCCGTCTGCGGCGTCGGCCCGCGAGCTGGGGCGCCTGCCGAGGCCGTTGCCGGCGTCCTTCCTTCCTACTTCCTTCTGCCGCACCTCCCCGTCCTCCCGCCCGCCGCCCCTCGCCTCGGCGGCGGGCCCAGCTGCCGCTGCGCCTGCCGCCCTCTCCGCCGCCCTGTCGGCGGCCTTGTCGGCGGCCTTGGCCGCGGATCTGCTGGACTCGCCAGCCTTGGCGGGCCGCTCTGCAGGGTCCGGGCCCGTCCTGCATGGCGGCAACCCCAGCAGTAGGATGCACTGCAGCACCATGTCCCTGTGCGACGCTGCCCATAAACCCTGCCATCCGTGTCAGATCACACCCGAGTCCTCCAGGGCCTCATGCGACTTGAATGGCCCTGCCATGTTTTGCGTCATTTCAGACTATTTGACTCTGGCCGTCTGTTCTGCACCCACTGACGACTTGGCGCATCGGGACTCTCCTGACCACCCGCCCACCTGGACGCTGGCCGATCGACCTCGCGGCCGGCTTTCGCATCTGCACCCTTGGCGTCTGCAGCCTTGCCGCGCGCCTCGGCCTTGGCTGCGCTGCCGCCGGCCTCCCACGCAGCGCCAGCCGCCTCCTCTGCTTTGGCTGCAGAAGTGGGCAGCAGTTTCACTTAGCATGACTCCAGACGCATACGATTGCATCCACACACTTGCGTGCGTCCATGCATGTGGATGCCACCCGATGCCACGTGCTGTTGTGCAGTTGTTGTTACCCGGCTTGCGGGAGGCCTTCGGAGCTGGCTTGACCTCCTCGGCAGAGGCGGCAGCCTTGGCAGCCCGCCGCTTCGCCACCACATCCGGGTCGTCCAGGTAGTCCTTCTGGGCCCACAGCCTGCGGCGAAAGGATCCAACCCCTGCTTGATGCCTAGAACCCTATGGTTGCAGCATCTGATTATGAGATATGCGTGGAAGCAGCCTTGACGGGGTGGTGCCTGCTGACCAGCTGCCGCGTGTGTCCCGCTGCCGCATGTGCGCCACAAAGCCACTCAGCTGGACTCCCAGCTCGCACCGTCACACACAACCGGGCTCGCGAGCCGGCACAGCACTCACGTGCGCAGCGCGAACTGGGCGGTCAGCGTGTTGTTGTACATGTTGGCCTGGGTCTTCAGGTCCTCGCGCGCCTCGGTGTCCCGCAGCTTGGCCGTCGCCTGCTGCAGGTGGGACGCCACGCCGCCCATCTCCGGAAACACCTGCGCCAGGGGCCGCGGCTTCATTGCTTCATTGTCAGCGCTTGCGACTCGACTGTTTTACATGGCAACGACTGTGACAGACGCAAGGGGCGTGACCGTCACGGTTGATGAATTTTGGCTCCTCAGCTGACGTTCCCCTTGTCCTGCAGTTTCTTGTGTCAAGGATAGCGATGCGCGAATGCAGTCACCTTCACGATCTTGTTGAGGATGATGAGCGAGTTGCGGATGTGCACGTACTCGCCGCTGTCCAGCGCGGTGCGGAAAATCTGCATTGACAGGGCAATGCCAAGCTCCCGTCCCACAACATTGCTGCAGCAGCGGAAGGGAGAACAGCACCAACAGGCTTGCTGTGCCTCATTCGGCCATGCTCAATCCAGCGTCTCAGCAGCGGCTGCTCGGCATGTGGTGGCACGCGCACCTTGCCCAGCTTGTGCTGCCACTTGGAGTTGAGCTTGCGGAACTCGTCGTAGGAGGTGCGCCGGGAGCTAGGCTGCGTGAAGTTGATGGCGAAGCAGGGGGACGCGGCGCACTCCGCCGCGTACACCCTGGCGCTGCCCTGCAGGGAAATCCCTACGTTCACCCACCCAGCCGCAGCGCCCTGATGCATGCTGGACACTCAGACGAGTGGCGAGTGCCGCCCCGCGGCTTGCTGCTGCTTGTGTGGTGTCATGCGGCAGAAGCCAGCCGAGCATGCAGCCTGGGAGCCTGTCCGGGTGTGTCACCAGCGCAGGACGCAAGGAAATCGGGAGTAGTGCCATCTGGCAAGCAGGACGGCTTTGAGGCGGGGTCGGGGTGCGGGGCGCACCCGCCAGTGCGCCATGAGCGACAGCGTGTGCTGCAGGAACAGCCCCAGGTTGGCCGCCTCCGCATCGGTGGAGCACAGCACCAGCTCCACCATGTCCTTGATCACCTGGTGCAAGGGAGGAAGTTCCCATTCAAGATTCAGAGGCGTACTGATGCAAGCTCGTGGCAGCAGATCATGCCATCTGGCAGTCTGTTACAGCGATGGGAGGTGCCCCGCAGTCTGCTGACACATGCACAGGGCCGTCGTGTCACGCGGCCACGCTGCCCGCAGAGAACCGCACCTTGTCGTAGATCTGGATGGAGGGGAAGCCCCAGGCGTTGAGCGTGTGCAGGCGGTGGATGAACTTGGCGCAGAACACCGCGTCCGCGGCGCTGTGCTTCAGCCGCGGCATGACGCTGCAGCCACACCGTGGAGATTTGCAAGCCACGCAAGGTGCTGTGGCTATAGTGTGCACAGCAAGCTATACAGGAAGCCAACTCCAGGTATGTATACATCTGCGGTGCAGGAGTAGCGGGCCACACAGCAGACGTCAAAAATCAGAGGAGCGGTCGGGGCGGGGCGCCGCACCAGTGCAATACAAAGGTGTCGGCAAAGTGCCGCAGCCCGGGCGCGCTGCGCAGCCAGGTGTCGGACTGCGCCTTGAGGCGCGCCGCCACCGCCGCGTGGTTCCTCTGCTGCGCCTTCAGCTCCGCCGGCAGCTTCTCCAGCACGTGCTGCACAAAGCGGACCGAACACACCGGTGAAAGGAAGAATAGAGGTGAGAAAGAATTGTGACATCGAAGAGTAGGATGCAGAGGGCATGGTGCTGCGCGCGGTGCAGAGCACCTCCGCGCATGGGGCCGCCACCTGATGTCGGCTGCAATACACATGCAGGTACACAGCTACCACTGCACGCATGACTGTGGTGCTGACAGCACCTCGATGCGCTGGATCTCCTTGGTGGCGGTTGGGATGTCCGGGTGTGCGGCCATGACGGCGTCCTCCACCATGTACCCCCGCCGCCGGGCCTGACCGCGATTGCCACGACACGTGAGCATCCATCTCATCCAAATGACTTTGGATGATATGGGATATTCAGGTGCACTGGACAGGCCGGCGGCGTTGGATGTCCCGTCCCACAATCACCTCGGCGTCGCGCTCCGCCGCCCGCACCGCATCCTTCTTGTTGCGCAGCTGCACCGTCAGCCGCGTCATCTCCCGCTGGTACCTGCAGAGCGGGCCATGCAACATTACCGCTGCCTGTTCACATGGCACGTGTCTGAAGCGACGAGCTGGCTTCGCCTGGGTTTTCCACACTGGACGATCGGCCAGTTGCAGCTTGAGGCGCTGTGAAAAATGTCATCCATGCCCGCTCTCACGTCCGTAGGCTTCATCTGGGCACACCAGCAAATACTTATGCCCGCCTGCTGATACACATGGCAGGCAATGCTGCTGGGTGACTGCCAACGTCGACCCAAAGTCGACAGGCAGCATATGCCACCCCCACCACCGCCCCCTCTCTGTTGATCAGTCCACACGATACTGAGGCCAGCCTCCATAGTTTAGGTCGATAGGTCAGCAGGTGTACTGCTGCTCTAGTTTACCACACCCAACAGCAGGCACAATGTATTGACGCTAGAAAGCAATATGTTGACTTGGCAGGACTACTGCCAAGGTCCCCAGACCTCGGTCTGCATGCAAAATGACCAGAGTTGGGCCTGGCAACCTCAGCAGTAGTCCTGCAGATGTCAGCTTCAATAATTTGTAGCGAACGTCAATAAAAGCTCAATATATTGTGTTGTTGTGCCTGCTCCAACAGCGCTGTGCCGCTGTTGACTGGGGTCGCTCGGCATTCTGTCCACCATGACACATTCTGGTTCCCCTGCCATCCACCTACTTGAATGATGGACTGGAGCATTGCCACTGCGAAATCCAGTTGCAAACACCCCAACACTCAGGCCTGCCAGTTTGGGGTGCGGCATGCAGCCGGCCAAAACGGACTGGCTGGTTCCTTGCCATGATCGCTGCAGACTCAGATCAGTAAACACACTTGCGAACTAAACTTCTCCAAGACATGGAACAGTGACTCACGACTCGGTGGGGACGTGGATGTCGTACAGCGACAGGCTCCAGAAGGTGGTGTACAGCTCCACCGGGATGATGTCCCACACGGCGGCGGGCAGCACCGCCCGCACGCTCGCCGCCACCGCCGGCCAGGTCAGCTGCCCGCTCGCAGGGGCCGCCGCCTCGCCGGGGACCTCGCCTACAGATCATGGTGGGACCGTTACAGCAACAGGGCAGTTGCAACCAAGCTTTGAACCGTTCAAAATGAAGTGCTGGTTGCCGGTGGTGTCTCTGTGAATTTTGTAGCCATCATGGCATCATGGCACACTGCAGAGCAAGTGCACACACACCAGATGGCTGGACGGCTGAACAGCCAGAAGGATGCCTCAACAGCAAGGGCCTGATGTCGGCGCACCTGGCTCGGGGGCTGCCGGCTGGGGCTCCTCGATCTCGCCCTCCTCCGCCGCCACCTCCCCGTCCTCCGGTTTCGCATCCACCCTGGGCGCCTCCAGCGTCGGCGGGATGACGCGCGCGATGATCGGCCGGTACAGCTGGAAGGCTGCCTCCTGCAGGGTTGATAGCGTGCACCTGAGTCACCCGAACAACCCCCAGACTGACTGCGCCTGCTCAGCGCAACAAGCACATGCGAAGCTTGATATCATGCTGAAGTCAGACACATCTGTGACCCTGCAGCCTGCATGCAAGTCCAGGCATCACTCCGTGCATGGGACACACATGGGATGCAGTCCAATGAATTCGTGCCCATCCGGCTGATCAACCGTAGCACATGTAGATTCCAAATAGCATGCCAACGCAGCAACAGTGTCACTGTGTCGACTGGTCGAGAAGCTGGTACTGTATCTTTCCACATGCAGTGAAGGTGGCCAGCTTTGACAGGCAACAGCATGCTGGGAGTGTGCCAGCAGTGTTCTAGTCGATACAGCTCTTTTGTGTGCGCGTAGGTAAGGTTGCAACTTGCAAGGCCTATGACTGGCGCACCGGGTCCATGCCGTAGTCCCCGACCAGGGACTCCAGCGGCGGCAGCAGCCGGGCATAGTCCGCCGGCGCCATTGCGCCCTTCAGGAAGTCGCCAAACTGCAGGGGAAGCAGCCCTGACGGGGATCAAGGTGTGTGCTGCGAGCGATTGACATCGTGTAAAGTACATCATCATCTAGTGAAGGCTCGGCTCAGGAGCACATCAATCAGGCGGGTTTTCACATACAAAGGTGTGATGGATGAGCTACATACCTGCAGCAGCGTCTGGGAGGCCTTGTCGTACAGCTCCGCCACCAGCTTGAGGTGCGGCGACTCCGTCTGCAGCGCGATCACGCGCAGCTGCTGCCCCAGCAGCAGCAGGAGCGGCAGCGCCAGCTGCTGCTCCCCCGGCCCCTGCAGCACACCCAACATGCATCACACACAGCTGGATGCAGCTCAGTGCCACATGCTGATTTTCGGCAGCTGTTGTCTGCAGCAGCCTGCTGCATGTGTCACACCCACATGCTGAGCGGTAAGGCCCCACAAAGCGGCGCAGCTTGCAGCCAGGCCCTGCGGAGTGGCAGCACACCCGGCGCGCACCTGCTGCAGCGCGGACAGCAGCCGCGCGGCGCCCTTCTGCAGCTGCTTCGCGTTGCGCACGACGCCGAACGCGAGCGTCTGGGTGCGCAGCGTGTCGCCGCCCGCCATGCCGTCCACCTGCTCCTGGCTCAGGTCCGGCACCGTCACCGTGCCCTGCAGCGGCATGTCCGGTGCATGTGGGTCCTTGCTCATTTAGAGCCGCAGTCGAACAGGCCGCTGGCACCATGGAACCACCCCGTCGGCGATGTGCACCTGGTGGTATGTTATGGGTCACAGGCCCACACAAGTACAGCAAGCTCGTCAGGCTTGTCGTTCGACGTGAGAGGGCAGGTGCCGCCTTGCAGGTCACGACATAAGAGAACCCCTGAACCGCAGCCTGCTTTGGTTGCAGCTGCGGGGAGTGCGCACCGTCATGACGGACACCAGCTCCTTGAGCAGCAGCAGGTCGAAGGCCTGCCCCGAGCGCAGCGTGTGCGTCAGGTACTGCGCCAGCGCCGCCACATCCACGCCCGCCCACGCCTGCCAGATTTGCACACGATGAATCAAACAGCTCGCGGGATGGTCCTGTGCCTGTGGCAGGTGCCCGGCTCGCAAAACAGACGAGTGGGTCGACAGACAACAGGGTTGCACCTTGGCAGCGTGCCCGGTGAAGAGCGCAAGCGCCGTGAGCCAGTCCGCGATGTTCACGCCGTCCTGCTTCAGCTTCTCCCGCCCTGCGCACGCGTCAAGATGCCATGACAGTCCAAGACGCTGGGCAGGTTTCACGGACGAGCAGCCAGCATGCATCAGATTTGGGTGTGATGTCTGGCGGCACAGCTGTCGGCTTGTTTGCAAGCACAATGAGAGCATCAGATGATCCTTTTGCAAAGGCAAACCGCGTGAGCACACCTGAGCCGGCGAGGCGGTCGATGATGGCGAAGGTCAGCACATCGAAGCCCAGGGGCGTGAGGTAGCGCAGCGCCTCCACATACGGCTCCACCATGTTGGGGTACGCCTCCACCTGCAGGCGACGCTGTGCTTTACTGCATCACCCACCCAGCAGATGCCTACTGTGCACGCCTGGGCTGCACAGTAGCCCATGCACACCCGGCTGCCAGCTCGGTTGCACTGCCCTGACTGACATGGTGCTTCACGTCTGGACGCTGCCGCTGGCAGCACCTGCTACCCAGTGCTGGTACGCACTTCAGCATGATGCAGCGCTGACAGACGGCTGCAGTCTGCCTCAGCCCGGTGCACACCGCAGAGCAAGCGCACCTGGGCGATGACCAGCTGCGCGACGGCCAGCGGGTTGGCCGCCGCGATCTTGGCGAGCATGCGCCCGAACATCTTGATCTCCCCCTTCTTGTCCTTCGCGCTCTCGGGCGCGTGCACCCGCCGCAGCACCTTCTTGAGCTCCGTGACGGCCAGCTTGGCGGACGCCGTCAGGAGCGGCGTCGCCTGGGTCGTCTCCTGCAGCCGCCGTGGGGCTGCTGGTGAGTGGCATGCGCTTCAGTGGTCGACTTTGATTGGGGCTGGAAGGCCCAGGTTTGGCTCTTCATAGACCGTCCGATCAGACTGGGTCGCAACCTGCAGTGCCCTCCGTTCCACTGCCGACGCCGGCTCGCACAGTGGATGTGGACTTGTCGCAGCCGGGCGAGGCAAAGGCGCACCCGCAGCTCGCTGTACAGGCGGTAGCGCGAGGTGTAGGGCAGCTGCGACAGGGCGCCGTAGATCTCGCATGCCACCGCGGGCACCGCCCCCGTCAGCAGCATGCCCGGCAGCAGCACCCCGCTCAGCACCTCCTCCACCTGGCGACGTCGCACCAGTTTTGGTCAGGCTCCTTCCATGCTGCAGTCCCAATTTGTTGGGCAAGCTGCCGAGGGTCGCTGAGGTCCCAGCCAGCACTCGGGAGGCGCGTGCATGGCAGCGGCGTCTGTATGCCGCCAACATCTTGCGCAGAGGGGTGCTGCGCCACCGCCTCTGTTGCAGTCTGACATGCCGACGTGCAGATGGTGCCATGCGTGCACACCTGGGCGACTGCTGACGCTGCGGCGCTGCTGGCGTCCGCCGCCGCGGCCGCCTGGCTGTGGGCCAGCACGAAGCGCAGCACGCGCGACAGCCGCGCCATGAGCGCCACGTCCACGGCGATGTGCGGCCCCAGCACCCGCAGCCGCTCCAGCAGGTCGTCCGGCAGCGTCGGCGGCGTGGCTGGGTCTGGCGCCTGCACATGTATGGTAGGACTGTGGACGATGCTACTGCATGCTGTGGATGTCCCGACCAGTATTGAGCCAGAACGGAGAAGAAGCTGGAGGACTGCCCAAGGGAGCAGCTGCCCGAAATGATTCATCCATCTACACAGCAGGCCAGCTGCACCGTCAGCAGCAGCCGGCAGATAAAGTCGCCGGATGTTAGTGGTGCTGGTTGGTGCACCTTTGGCTGCGCCGCGGCCAGCAGGGGGGCCAGCAGCCGAGCCGCGTCGGCCGCGAGCGCCGCCGCTACAGGGGGGTGCGCCGCAGGCGACACGCCCAGCGCGCTCAGCCACCCCATCAGCGTGCTCGCACGACCCCAGTCGCCCGCCTGCATACCACAAGACCTTCCTTTGAAAGATGAGCCATGTCTGCTGAAAGTTGAGCGACAGCGGCCAGGCCTCATGCAACAGGCGGGAGTTCGAGCAGAGGCTGGCTCCCCGCAAGTGCGCAGCGCCTCGGCTGGTCAGGCATGTGCTGCGGCTACTTTCCCCCCGTCTGCAGAGCTGCCGAACACATGCCGTCGGACCCTGGGCACGCGCACCCTGAGCAGCGCCGCCAGCAGGCCCAGCTTCTGGTTGTTGGCGGCCAGCGGGGCGCGCGCCGCCTCCGCCATGGGCCGCACATCCAGCCGCAGCGTGCCGCTGGTCAGCACCGCGGGCCCCCGCGGCTGCCCCGCCTCCTGCTGCTGCTGCGACAGCAGGTTGAAGGGTGCCAGTGTTATGCCGTCGTGTGTGCCGTTTCCATTGCCCAGTCAGGTAGGCAGGTGGGCTGTGCTGGTCGGACAGTGTCAAAACCCGTGTACCAGCAGCAGGCACCTGGTGCATGGTCAAACTACAGCTCAGGGGACAAGCCTGCTGGGTGCACGTGCCATGCCCTCAGTTTCAGGTTTTGTTGCATGTGGCTGCGGCGGCTGGCTCACCGGCTCAGCGGCAGTGGCAGACAGGCTGATGACGCCGATGCCGCGGATCTCTTTCGCCAGAGCCGACGCCGCGTCCTTGGCGGCGGCCGCCATCGCATCGTCTGATGGCGACAGGTGGCCCATCACCGCCTCCAGGCTCACGATGCCCGCCTGCAGTGGGCATGTTTGATCTTGACTCGTAAAATCAAGGGAGAAGCGCCTGCCATCAGGCGCACATGACATGCATTCTTGCATGCGGAAAGCAGCAGCAGGATGCCAGAGTGTGTGTGTCCGTGATGGCTGCCACGGCGGCAGATCGTGGTGTGAGCCTGACACATCTGCACCATGAACTGACCGGCCCTCAGCCAGCATGGTCCTTGAGGTCATGCGAGTTTCTCAACCCCATCTTGGCATACGACCATGCAACTTTGCTGTACGTTGGAACGAGAGACCACGCATCAGGCAAGCCCCCGAGCAGCAGCTCGAGCTGCCTGCAACAGGGTTGCGCCACACCACCCACACATCCTGAACGCGACATGTCGGATATCCTCTGGGACGCCCACCTGCATGAGCGCGACGGCCACCGCGAAGAGGCTGTCGGGCGTGGCGCCGGCCGCCGCCGCGTGCTGGAACAGGAAGCCCAGCGTCTGGCCCACGCTGTGCGGCACGAACAGCCGGAACAGCGGCAGGTACGCGCCGTTGGCGGGCTGCGCGGCGTGCGCCTGCAGCGCCAGCGCGATCGCGCGGTTGGGGTCCAGGTCGAAGTACCCGATCAGCGCCTTCACCTCCAGCACCTGCGCCAGCGAGAGCAGGTCTGTCGAGTACGATGTGCAGCGATGCTCAAGAGCAGAGCACCTTCCACCAACTACGCCGCGGTCCGACGGTTGGGCAGACTTGCCGGAGCACAAGAGCACAAGCATTGCAGGGCCATGTTCAGATCGCCTAGTGGCAGTGCTCGCGTCAGTGCCTCTAGACAACAACATCGCTTCCGAGGCTCACCAGGCCGGGAACGGACGCAGGCGACAGCGCAGCGGCGCCAAAGCGATTGAGCGCGGCCAGCAGCTTGGCAAAGCCCTCGCCCTCCTCGCGCAGCAGGTTGAACTTCTGCTGCGTGTACACCGCCTGCGTGTACGGTACAGCGGGTCAGCACAGCTTGCAGGACTGGATCAGCTCAAGCGGGGCAAGCGGAGCCCCGAGCATGACGAGCACCTGATGGATTTGCTGGCATACACAACAAAAAGAACCTCCACCCGTCTTCGCAAACAGGACACGATGGTGCCAGGCACGCTGCAAGGGGCGAAGCTGGAACATCGGGCACGCCATATGGGTTGTGTGCAACTCTGCTGCGGCGGCGGTGCGCCAGCCAGCGTGCCTTGGTGTTGACGCGGATGCCCTTCTTGTGCCACGCGGCGGCGGACACCACCAGGCCGCCCGCCTCCAAAAAGTCGTCGTCCGCGGTCTCCATCACCTGCCGCTTCGTCACCTGCGTGCAGCCGCCCCAACGGCCATATATTCACGACAGCGACTCACGCTCAACTCAGCGCCGTGCAGATTGCATGCAGCAGTCCTCGCCCCAGCAGCTCGCGGTGCAGTTCGCGAGCTGCGCTGCCAGCGTGCAAGGTCCACTGGGGTCAAGCCGCCGCACCATGCCCTGCTTGATGAGGTCCTGCAGCAGCGCGACCAGGCGCTCCCGGGGGCCCTCCTCCTCCCCAGCGGGAGGCGGCGCCGTGGCCGGCACCACGCTGCCCACCGCCTGCATGCACAGTGCACCAGGGTCGTAACGTCGGCCTACTGATCAGGGGCACGGGGTTGGAAACATGCTGTCGGGCAACTTGAACAGCAACAGGCAGCACGTCGAGCGTGTCATGGCTACTGCAGCCGCCGACAGCAAGGATGCCAGTCTGGCTTGTTGGTCGATCAGCCGTGACTCCAGGTGTTTTGGTTTTGGTGTGCACGAGGATCAATTACACTGGCCATGTGGATCTGCATGAGTGCCGCACCTGGAGCCAGGCCATCCACAGCACATCCGCCACCGCAGCGCCGCAGCCATCCGCCACAGCCCCAGCACACCGCACGCCGTCCGCAAACTTGTCCGGTGCCAGCTCGCCCTGCGCCAGAGTGCACGATGAGGCCTGTGACCCTGCTGTCAGCGTCACCACCCTTGGCACGCGAATCCACGAAAGCTTGTCATGCGTCATGACTCGAGCAGGCTTCGCCTCATGAGTCTTTGAAGAGTTGCCACAATGGCTGTGCGCCCGGCAGACGCTGCCCACCTGTGTGACCGCGCGGCACAATTCGAACAGGTACTGCTGGAGCTTGGCGGGCGTGACGCCGGTGATGGTCGGCCCCGTCTCGCTTGGCACCAGCTGCGCATATGCACACAAACACGTTGTGCGAGAAAACACTTGGCACCCAAACGGCATCCCGTGCCGAGGGTAGGTTTGGGGCGCCACATGTGGCGGCTCGTGTGAAACTGCCTTGCACACTGGCGCTGCTAGGCTGTGCGAAAAGCCGCTAGTAGTATGTTGTGGGCTGAAAGCCATTTGAGACCGGGCTATGTTCTGCAGCCGCGGAGTTGGTAATGTCAGCCGTGAAATGCACTGAGTGACGCGGCGCTGGTCCCATTGCCGCGCAACAACAGCTGCTGCGTTTGCCAGCACCAGTACCTCTTGGGCTGGAGATTGAAGCCGTTCGTTCTGTGATCACCGTCCGGTGCTCTCACCTTGCCGTCATTGATGGCAGCAATTTGCTGCGCACTGACTACATTGGGCGCTGGCGCCGCCGCAGCCTCCATGTCCCCGGCCACCGCCATACAGCCTTCCTTGTCTCACGCAGCTGCCGTCAGCAGCCTGCGGTATGCTCCTCAGCCCAGTGCCTCCCACTCGCGCTGCCCATCATGCCATTTCAGCAGCCACCCCGTGTGCTGCTGCGTCGTCTGCAATGCGACCGTCCGTCGCCAGAGCAACCTGGGGTTCAGCACGTGTATGTTGTGGGCTGCAGAAGTGCGGATCGGTTTGCCGACTGACCTGTGTTCAGGCAGCCCTCTGCTTCCATCGGTGCAGGAAGCACATACACTGAGACTGCACGGGCCACGCTGGCTACGTCACATGCAGCTTGCTTTGATCGACCGTTGGAGCACGGCCTGTGACAACATTCGTTGGGCTGCGACCCTGCCGAGTTTACAGGCCTGACGGCTGCTGGGTCCACGGTCGGCGCCACTGCAGCGGCAGCCGAACGCTTCTCCAGGATCCCAGCTTGGCCCTGACTGGCACAGCCGAACCGTATCGTGTACAATGCTGGTGCAACACCTGCCGCAGCTGGTGCAGCACAGGGTGGTGCTGGCGTCGGCATCACCGCGGCGGCAGGAGCTGCTGACGCTGCTCGGCCTGAAGGTGAGCTCTTGTCGACCAGGCTGCCAGTGTCACACTCTTTTGCTCACTCACATGAGCAGTGTCCAGGGAACGGCATAACCGATGCAGTCAACACACATGCTGTGAACCCGCCGGTATGTGCAGTGCGAGGTGGTGCCCTCGACCTTCGCCGAGGACCTGCCGCACGAGGACCACAGCCCCGCCAGCTACGTGGTGGCGACGGCACGACAGAAGACGCTGGAGGTGGCGGCCCGGCTGCGTGCGCAGGGCTCCCCGGCGCCGGCGCTCATCATTGGTGCCGACACGGTGAGACCGCTGCCAGGCAAGTGACGATGTTGAGGAGTGCCGGGCAGGGCGGCACAGCTGCAGACATGGCTGACGTCAGCGCCTATCGGATCCGATGTATGACCTTGAAATGGAGTCGCGGCGTCTGCTTGCAAGGACCGGCTGCTGGAACAGCAGCTGAACTGCGGGGCTGTCCAGCTAATTACATCGTGCATGGTGGCGGTGGGTGCTCGGCACCTGAGCACAGCATTCATCAGCTGGTCGAACTGTCGTCGCCATGCAGGTGGTTGAGGTCGATGGCGACATTCTGGAGAAGCCCGCAGATGCAGATGAGGCCATTCGCATGCTCACCAGGTGGGGTCCTGATGGCGTGCTGCACTGCAAGGGTAGTTACGGATACCAGGTTTCCAGGCAGCATGCGGAACATCCGACACGTGCTCCTGCGGCTGCGCTTCAGGCTCAGCGGCAGGCAGCATCTGGTGCACACGGGCGTCGTCCTCGTGATGCCAGAAGCGACTGCAGGTACATCAACATTGCTCAGCGGCATTTGTTCTGGCAGGCGTATGGCTGTCACAATGTGTAAACCTAAGAGCATGCACTGTGCAGACAGCCCAGCAGGCGGCCCCGTAGTAGCACGCAGCGAGGCAGGCGCAGAAAGTCTGTTCTCTGAGACCACAGCGGTGCAGTTCGACCAGCTACCGGAGGCAGCCGTCAGGGCATATGTTGACACAGGTGCGAGCAGCAGACATGCGCACGGTACAGCGGTGTTCATGCACTGGCAGACGAGCCTGCATGGGAAAATCGGTTCCGTACGGTCACGCGTGACACTTTTGCTGCTCTGCATATATAGGAGAATGCTTCGGGAAGGCCGGCGCTTACGGCATTCAGGGGCCTGCCATGCAGTTTGTTTCAAGGATAGAGGTATGTGGGCCCACCAACAAGGGTGCAGAGCGGTACACATATCGGCCTGCAAACGAACTTTCGCTGCAAAGGTGCTACGCACAGAATGCACCTTGTAAACAGCAACATTGCTGTTTCGCAGGGGGACTTCCACAACGTGATGGGCTTCCCGTGCCATGCCTTTGCCAAGCGCGTCGGGCAGCTCATAGATGCTGGCGTCCTGGCGGTGTAGGGGTTCTGCACTGGGGATTAGTGTCGTGTGTGATGAGCTGTAGACTGGAGTGCTGACCAGAAAGCACGGCACAAAAGCTGCGTCAAAAGCGGTTGCAAGTGAGCACCTAGGCCCTGCGCTATGAGCACCACAGCACTTGTGGCACCCGCCGCCGGTATGGTCAACCATTTGCACATGCCAGCATCAACAGAGCTGCGATGCCTGTGTGGCTATCTGCCAGGGCTTCTACGGCCTTTTGCTTGATCTCCTGGAGCCTGACATCCAGGGGCGCACTCGTGCCTGGCGCCTGCAAGTACTAGTCGATGGCTTTTGCCAACTTAAACTGCTACAGGGGAGGCTGCTGGAAACCCCATGCTTTGAAAATGCAATTTCGAGTGCATGACAGTGTCGATGCGCAAAACGCTGCAGGACTATTTGCGCACGACGGCGAAGTACCGTGAAATCTGACATCAGATCAGTTACCGGCTGCGATGGCGAAGCGCCGTGCCAGCAGCGCTCGCAAGCAGGCAGTTGCATCGATCCCACAAACGCCGGGCGACGTCGTGCCATCCACACCGGGCCAGGCGTTGGACGAGCTGCTGTCGCCTGATGCTGCCAAAAGCAGCACCGAGAGCAAAGTCAGCAGCAAAGTCTTCGGCTTCTATGGCTCCAACATGCCGCGGCCGGCCCTGCTGGCAGGGATGGCGGACCCGAAGCGATCCATCATGGAGATACTCAAGTCGCAACGGGGCCGCGTGGACTTCGTCACGGCCGTGCAGCCGCTGATGGGTGCGCGCAGGGCAGCTGTGACCCCGATTGCTGTTGCCTTGACCTGACTGAACCTGGCGAGCGTTCAATTGTGCACCTGTTTTCAAACCGACCGCCTGCCTCCATTCCATCGGAGCACTCTGGACGAAACCTGTCAGACGCACACCAGGATGTCACACAACGCAACCGGCAGCAGCCTCGTTGGCACTGGTCTGCTGCCTGCAGTTGCTGATCACCACTGCCGCTGAGCAGCGTGCTTGCATGCTGCATGGCCTGGCGACAGCATCCGCAGCCAGCTGCAGCAAGCTTCCGACACCAGAACTCGCAGCTGACTGCGCTCGTTGTGTCACGATAATGCAGAGTGGGCCGCGTCGGCGCCGGCAAAGGCGGGCGGCGTGGCGCCGCAGTGGCTCGGCAAGCAGCCCCGCAGGCCGCTGACGCCGGAGCGCGCCTTCCTCGAGGACCGCCGCGCGGCGCTGCTGGCGGCGAACCCCGACCTGCGACTGCTGACATGTGCGTCCCGCGGACGCTCGTGTGTCTGGCTGGTCACGCTGCAAAGTTAGTGCCTACTGCGACGCCGGCGGCTGGCTCATCACAGATTGGGAACCCAGGGCTGCTGCGTTTTCGCAACATAGAATTCCGGTTTCCACCCCGACAGCATGCTCCTCCTGTCCACAGACCCGGAGCAGACGCGGCTGGCCCTGCGGGACGGGCCCCGCCGGTTTGAGGACCTGGACTTCGACCAGCAGGAGAAGTACCGCGCCTACGCTGCAGGTACGATACCCTTGAGGAGCAAGCGAGCCCTGAAGTCAGTCAGGTTTTGTGATGCAGCGCGCTCCAGCATTACGCTCAGCTTCGCCACATCGCGTTGCATGCTGAGCACCATTGCGCGTGATGCATTGCATGCGGAACGCCTGGCGTTTTTGCTCGTGCAGCGGACGAGCGGCGGTATGCGGCGCAGTGCGACGTGTACGAAAAGGCCAACCCGGGGTGGAAGGCCTTCCAGGCGCGGGAGGCCACGGCCAGGGCGGCCCGCGCGGCCGCGCGCACGCCGCCGGCGCCGCCGCAGACTGCGCAGGAGCTGTACATCGAGGCCTGGTGAGCTCTGTTGCTGTGCTGGGGCGGCGGCAACAGCTGAGCATGAGCTCGCCCCAATGCTTGAGTACCGATTTGCCCCGCTCCCTGCACCCTGTGTGTACCACAAGCAGCTGGCCGCTCGCGTAAGCAAGTGCAGTGAACGTACGATTGCTGCCGTCGTGCAGGCTGACCCGGCAGGAGCCGGAGGCGGCTGGCGCGGGCGGGGCGGCCCTGGAGCGGGCCGTGGAGGCGGCGGAGGCCGCCTGGGAGGAGGCCAGCAACGGCGAGCGGGCGCCCTTTGAGGCGCAGGCGGACGGTGAGTCGCCAGACCCTGACCCCTGGCCTGAAGGATCCGTGCGCTGCGCGCATGTGGTGCGCGTGTGCTCCTGCTGTGCGCTGCAGCACATTGTGGGCTGGCCTGTTCCCACACGCAGCTCAGAATGATGGACAGGATCACGTGCTGATCAACCTTCCATGGCTGCGGTGGTGACACCCCTGTGTGCTGCCTGTGAAGCTGCGCAAGAGCGCTATGAGGCGCAGCTGGTGGCGTGGAGGCAGCGACGGGAGGCGCTGCGGAAGCAGCGGAAGGAGGCGCGCAAGGCGCGGGCCGCCGCCGACGCACACGCCGCCGACGAGGAGCGCGCTGCCTCCGACTCGTCCGACAACAGGTCCGGCCGGGGGTCACGGAGACATCTGCAGGGTGTTGTGGATGCACCTTGAAGCTCGGGATCAGCGGGAGGTCCGTCCCGAGTCCAGTGCACCAGCAGCTTACGTTGGGCTCGTTCGTGTGCGCAGTGACACCGATGGCGAGGATGACGCTTCTGACGGTGACGAGGCCGCGGCGGCGGTGGAGTTCGAGACTGCCGCCGAGGGGCAGGGCCGGCGGCCCGCCGGCAGCCGTGGCAGCAGGAAGCAGACGGCGCAGCCAGTGAAGGCCCGTGCTGGCGGCAAGGGCCAGGTGGCGGCAGGCAAAGCCGGCGGCAAGGCGGTCGCTGCTGGTGGTGGGGACCCTGGTCTGCAGTCCCCCAGCGGCAAGCGCCGACCAGGTGGGCCAGCATTGTGGCCGTGCACCGTCCGGGCTGGTCACAAACGACTGCATGGTTGAGCCCTTGCACACCCTCCAGCATAGCTGCCCATCAATACGCTCAGCGTGCAGTGCTCCCGCGGCATGCACTGAGACCTGAGCCTGGTGTGGCGGCTGACAATCATCATCATCGGCAACCCGTCCTGTTCCTCGCCTGCATGCTGTGTCTTGATCGTACGCAGGTGCGCAGGGAGTGAGGGGCCCCACGACGCCGCCAAAGCGCGCGAAGACGGCCGCCGCGGTGCCAAAGCGGGCGGAGAGCGAGCAGCACGCCATCGCCATCGCAGAGGCCCGGGCAGTCGCCAACGCCGAGGTGCGCAGGGTCCTGTGCCGCGGCTCCGCAGGGCTGGACTCCACAGCTGCTCACTGGATCCTTTTGGACCATCATGTACCGCCCTGCTCAGGACTGGAGACTGCGGGCCCATGGCACTTGAAGCCTCCACCCCACGTGCGCCACTGCTGTTGTGAAAGATCGCACCGTGTACCACCGAGCTCAGCTGGCGCTGCAGGAGTGCGGCAACCGGCCCGGGGCGTTCCCGCGCCACCCGGCCGGGCTGGTGGGCGCCAAGGTGGCCAACACCTTCGAGACGGAGCGCGGGCCGGTGGTGTTCGGCGGCCGCATCACCGAGTACCTGTTCGCCCGCATCACCGGCCAGGGCATGACGCCGCTGTGAGTGGCGCTTGACAGCAGTTCCTGACTGCCCCGCGCATCAGCAGCCAGGGCATGACGCCGCTGTGAGTGGCGCTTGACAGCAATGCACCGCATGGCCACTGTCCTGAGCCCGTTAAATCCTGCTTGTCCACCCCTGGCGTGGCACCCCCGCCTCAGGCACCACCAGGCGGTTGGCTGTGAGCTGCCACACGCAGTAGGCGTGGTCGGGCGAAATGTCTGGATGTGGAGCTCAGAGGTCTTGGCAAATTG
The DNA here is from genome assembly GCA_032358165.1 of Diplosphaera chodatii. Classification (NCBI taxonomy): domain Eukaryota; kingdom Viridiplantae; phylum Chlorophyta; class Trebouxiophyceae; order Prasiolales; family Stichococcaceae; genus Diplosphaera; species Diplosphaera chodatii. Next base: position 375,375 of record JAALGY010000038.1, read on the forward strand.
CAGGTGGGCGGTGGAGTATGACGACGGCGATTCAGGCGAGGCGGAGTGGTTTGAGCTCAAGGAGCTGCTGACGGCCTGGCCGCCGCCGGGGCTGTGAGTGCAGCAGCCGTATTTCTACCTGCAGCTGCAGCTTGCATCACTCGAGAGTAGCCTAACAGTGCGGGTTGGCTGGTCACCACTGACAGCTGTATCAGGGTAATGGGTATTGCACCGCAAGTATGCCTGAGACACGTGACCTAGCAGTATGGTTGGCATGCGTCGGGACCGTGATGGCTGGCCAATCAGTAGCATCAGCTGCTGTCGGCTGATGACAACAAAAAGCATGCCAGGCAGACCCAGAGCAGTGGTTTGACAAAGAACAGGCCTAGGCAGTGTTGTCACATATCAGTGCAAAGCCTCAATCAGAGTGTTCAATAGGTGTTGTTCCTCTACCGTATCACAGTGTAACAATGGCCGAGACAAGCATTGCAGTCAACCGACTTTGCTCAAGGGTTATCCTCATGTGTTGGTACCTTCAGGCTATGGGCCTCGTCGTCAGCCCTAGTGTCGGCTGACCAACATGTCTGCTAGCTGCCGAAGCGCGGGCGACTGCAGCCCTGCATCCAGAACAACGGTGAATGGGATCTCACGCATTGACAGCAGCAGGCAGATGCTTGATGCCCCCGTGACCTGTCCTGCAACATGAACGAATCAGCTGGCTGTGTTGCTCCTGACCTGACTGCGACTCATCGCCAGAGTCGGTGCCCGGCCCAGCCGCCCAGCCGGACGCCATGCCGGATATCCCGATGCCCTGCTTCGCCTGCAGGCCACGGCACAACGCACCTCAGTCGCACACAGGTACCGTCAAAGCGATGCACCGCGCCACCGCCGCTGCCAGATCACGCTGCAGCGCTGTGGACTGCCACAGATCCTGGGACCCGCGCCTGGGCTGTGCTGCAGCTGGGGCGGCCGCACAGCGCCGAGGCGGGCGCGGCGCAGCCCACCGCCTCGCGCGCCAGGTCGCTCAGGTCCGCCACCTGTCCGTGCACCGCAACTTTCGGGATCGAGTTTTGGGTTTAGGGTTTAGTGCCAGCGAGGACTGCACAGTTGCAGCCTCGCCTCGATTTGAGGTGCCAAGCAGTTGGGCTCTGGGGTTGCAGACAGCGCGGGGACGGGAACGGGCAAGCACCTTGACGCCCGGCGGGAACGGCAGCTCTGAGGGGTCGGTGCACTCTGCGTCCGCGTCCCGCGTCGCGTTCAGCCATGCCTGCAGCCAGAAACGGTGCATGTCACGGGACACGCCAGCAACACGCTTACGTAGGGATGCTGAGGCACATCAGCCCAGGACAGGGTTGCGACTCCACCAAATCCAGATTTCAAGCAGGGGTATATGCCCAGGCAAGACTGCAATGGCGGGGCTCCATCGGCGTAATCAGCCAACTTTACGCAGCCAACGTGTAAAGGGCCACATGATCTGCAAATCCAGGGGGCGAGCCCCGCACGGGCTGTGCACCTCGAACTGCGTGCGGACGGGGTGCTCGAAGGTGGCCAGGCAGCAGTCGCAGGACAGCGCCAGCCGCGTCCTGACGTCGGCGCGAACGAAGAAGCCGGCGCCCACAGCCTCCACGTCCATGTCAACGTCCACGCCGGTTGCTGCAGGGTTTGGGGAGATTTACGTGGACCTGCGTCAATCTACATGCCACATCTGCCAAGCAACCGCTGCTGGCGGCAACTTGATCGAGAACAATGAGATGGATAAGCAGGCACACACACTCAGTCGGGTACCTTCAGAGGCTGCAGCGTCCAGGGAGGGTATCAGGCGCTCCATGCCCAGCTCCCCCAGCGATGTGCTGTCGCTGATGTGCGCCCTCGACCTGATGGCCGCAATGTCGCTGCGCCGCAAGCCTGCAGAGACGAACGGTGTATGGACCTGCCGCATCAGCTGATCGGGCATGGCAGAGCAATCCTCAGGCCTTGTTGTGGATGTGAGTCCGCAGAGCCATGCTCAGATGGACGGCGCACATGGCATCATGTCATACATCCTGCTCACCGATGGACGGACGCGACCTGCGGTGCTCCCTGGCGGCATGTGGCTCTACAGGGTTCTGCATCTCACGCTGCGGCACGCGACCATGGCGTTTGTGTCGCGGCGGCTTGACTTTTGATGGTGGCAGGCCGGTGTGCATCCGACGGCCCTGCGCTGCTGCTGCAACGTCCCTGCTGCCGTGTCTAGGTGCATTAGAACGTAAGAGTACTAATTCAGGCTGTCTGCATGCTGCGCTGCATGCTTCCAGTGTGCAGAGGCAGTGGGACCGCTGCATGCCGCTGTGCTGGCGGCGCATGCAAGTGCGCGCTGACATGACTGCGGCAGCGTTGCTGGGCTGGGTTGACTTCAGGCACCTAAAGTACAGTCACGCGTGCTCATCAGAAGCGTCAACGCCTTCTGTGCGGCACTTGATAGGGCGTAAACATGCAGAGGGCCAACTTCGGGGCGAGGCCTGCTAACCACTTTCCAGTCTGTGTTGCTACTGCGCCTTCATCAACGAAAGAAAGTATGTTGAGTGTCTTGGCAATGCTATTGCGTGCAAGCACAGCACTGACGGTGATGCGTGGATTCAGTAGGATCAGCATCCGAGCTGCTGTGCATGCTGCGAGTGCCGTCACTGAACTGCTGACAAACGTGTCAATCCTGCTCGTGGCCAATCTGCTGCCAGGCCCCGCTTGCATATTCTAAAACGCGGACTCACTAGTGCTGTGTCAGTGCTGTTTATATGCATGGCTGTGCCGCTGACGCTGAATGTCTAAATCAACCGTGTTGCTGGCGGCTTTGTGCAGAAGGGCTGTGCAAGAGCAGCAACGACCGGAGTAAGCATCTGTCGGAACCACCCGCACTGTCTGCACCACCCTGCTGCAGCTGCGGCGTATCGCTGCCCACCTGCTCCTTTCAGATCCCAGCAAGGCTGAACGCTCATTCCTCCTTGGCCTTTGTGTCCCGCCACCGCAGCATCGGGGCGCTGAGACGCTTGCCAGTCTTAAACAGCAGGAAGAACAGGATGTTGGATGCTGCCGCCACTGCCAAGAAGCCCTGCAGCCGTGTGAAATCATTCTGCCCTTGAAAGAGCACCCTTGCCACAACTGAACTGGCACATAGTCCGCCATGCGGCATCACTGCAATTGAGTACGCTGCAACGCAAAGGTGCAGACTTGAACGTGAGAACTGTCATTTGTTACATTTTCGAGTGGCAGCACTGCTGTGAGCAGTCTGGGACAGTGGTACCTGAGGCCAGGGCATCTTGTTGAGGAAGGGGTACGGGAAGACGCCGTTGAAGTGGCTGCAGACCAGGATCCAGCACAGGTAGAAGCTGGCGATGCTGAGGCTGATGCGCGAGGAGCGCTTGGTGAAGCTGCGCGGGTGGCTGAGCTGCACGCAGACACATTTGAAATGTCCGCACCTGGGTATTATATGCTGCTTCCGGTGTTTCGCAGCGTGACCTCGTGCATACAACAAAGGGCAATTCGGTGACGGCAGACACAGCCGTCACACAGCAGCATGTGCGCTGCCATGCGATGTGCTCTGCAGCTGCATGAATGCACAGCGCCGGCGGCACCACAGCCGCGGCCGCGCCTCACCGCGAGGTCGCCCCAGGCCACCATGCTGTTGAACACGTGCACCGCGAAGCCCAGCCACGGCGGCCGCGTGAAGCCCTTGCCCTCCACATCCCCCTGCGCACAGGACACGGCACACGGTCGATTCAAGCCCTGCATGTGGCCCTGGTACGATAGTGGCATGCAGGCGACGCTGCGGCGGCCGCGTCGCCGTGGCGGCGGCTGGCAGCGCACCCCGGTGGTGGTGTCCACGATGTAGTACATGATGGTGACCACGTTGGCAAGGCCGAACAGCGCGCACGACAGGTCGTCCGCCCAGCGATCCAGGGTGTCCTTCCACTTGTTGTCCTGCTGACACCAAAACCAGCATTGCCCGATTGTGCTGCAGCCGTCTGGTGTCGAAGAGAAGGAGGCGACCAAACGATCGCATCTGAACTAGACGCACCTCGCGGGTGACGTCTGACAGGCAGGACAGCCCCAGCGTCGCGAACTGCAGGCTGAAGCTGTAGAAGGTCAGGTACCGGAAGAACCAGCCGAAGCCGGTCGCGCCCGGGTGCTTCGATGCCTCGACTGACATGTGCCACCCCACCACCTGCTCACGGAGAGTCGGGTCACGCCTGGATCTGGCAGCCGCTCGTACAGCAACATCAGCTGTCTGCCGTTGCCTCGATTGCTGACCGCTGTAGGGATCTGTAGGAGTACTCAAGGTGAGGGCAGGTTGCAAAGTGAGTGTCCAACCTTTGCGTAGCATAGGAAGGTGAGGGCATGGAATGCAAAGGCGGCGTCCGCGAGCGACAGAGGCCTGCACCCAGCACCCCACTCGCGAAGATCTTCGGCAGTAGGCCCAGCCATCCCAGAGGACGTTGACAATAGGCAGCAGTCTGGATGACGCTGGATCCTCACCTACGGTGAGCTTCGATGACCACTTTCTTCGGCAGCGGCGGCAGCTTGCCCGCTGGCGGCTTGGCCTCGGCGAGCTCAACGGTGGCGCCTGCTGTCGGCGGCGACATTGCGCCGCCGCCGACTGGCAGCTGGCAGCCGGTGTGCTGGTACTGCTGTCGTATTGGACCTGCCTATAGACTGAAAGAGAAATAGATCATGCTTGAGGCCGCAATTGCGCCACTGGGCACGGGGAGAGTGTTTGCACGGTCAACTTTGGCCACGAAAGATGTTCCCTGCTGCTGATCCTACGACCCGTTGCAGCCTATTGAACCTTTTGCATGTGGTAGCAGCTAACACAAGGTCTTGATGAGCTGAAGCATCTGCCGCAAGGCTGACCACATGCAGAGGCTGATCCGGGAGCAACTGCAAATGCAGGAGGTTCTCTCCGTGTGCATCTTTGCAGGCTTTGAACGGGTGACGAGCAGCATAACCTGAGCGAGGCCCTGCATGCAAGTCGAGGCATCGATTGGCTGCTCGGGCGACAGTGGCATCCAGAAGTGGCACTCCCAGCAACACCCACCACAGCTCAGGCGCTGTTGACGCGATCGACTGCCTCGACGCTGACAGGGACCTGGCTTCCTGCGAGGTGAGACACCGTGCGCAAGCACCAACTGCTGCGCTGCCCACGGCTGGCACCACTTGCTCTGGGCCACTCGCGCAAGAGTGCCGATGCAAGCGCGACAGTGACTGCTGGTCGGGTCACAATGGCAGCGTCAGGTCATGCGATAGCGTGTGGTGAGGGCTGCAAAGCGGGTTGATCGCACCAGTGGCCCCAGGGCGCGACAGGAGCCCGGGTTCAAACCCGGTCAACACGTCCGCATGACTCACCGCGCTGCAGGATCTTGACTTGGCGAGTGATCTGATCGTGCAGCGAGGCACTGATGGGCTTGCAGCAGGCAGCATGCTCACAACGGACATCCGAATGTGTCGGATAACATGAAGCCGACAATAGGGCGCATGCATGGCTGTGAAGCATTGAAGGCCAGGGACTGTGTTGCCCATGCAAGCTGGCAGCTGATAAGACAACAAAGGGTCGCAGTGTGATGCAGCAGCACCTTGCCTGTCAGATGGGACCCTAGTGGCACACAACAAAGCGATTCATGCACCGGGCGGCGGGTTGCACCACCCTCTCGTGGTTCGGGAGCGCCTCTGCGGCCGGAGGGTTGGCAGTTGGCGGATCGCCGTGTCGACTGGCGTCAAGCAGCAAAAGGCACGGCTCAGCAAACAGCTGCACAGTCAGCAGATGGCAGCCGACACAGCGCCAGCATCACCGCCGGGGTTCGGGGCATGTGCGCAGCTGCCGCACAGGTACTGGCCACGTGTTCTTTGACCATGCATGTCCGAGCCTGCTGGCTTCATTACACCGTGCCGAGGGGACTCGGGTCTGGCCTCCTTCCTAGCAGGCTGTGGCTGCATACGTCGCAGGTCACACATGCCAGCGGCCAGTCGCTGCATCAGCGACGCCTGCCGCCCCAGCTGGGATGACCACAGCGACGGAGGCGGTGTGGCAGCGGTGGCAGTTCCTGCCTGAGGTGCTTGCCTCCCATGAGCTGCATCATATTCACAGTAGTATAACGGAAGACTGCATCAAGCGCCAGAGCAGCAGGTGCCGATGGTTCACAGGAGCACAGCACACGTTACGCTCTGCAGGGGGAGCGCCTGGCGGACTGGGTGCGGGAGCACGGCGGCTACGTGCACGAGGCGCTGGCGCTGAGCAACGCCACGGACTGCGGCGCCAGGTCAGCATGGTCACATGCCCGCCAAGTCATCCGGTGACACTGGCTGTGGGCACCGCTACCACTGGGTCAGGCGAGTCGGCTGCGCTGCAGGGGCATCGTCACACGCGAGGCGATCGCGGGAGAGGATGCGGCGCTGCCGCTGGTCCTGGTGCCGGAGCAGCTGTACATGACCGCCGCCGTGGCCGACCGGCTGCTGAGCCCGGCCCTGCAGCGAGCCGGCCGGCCGCGGCTCAGGGACAGCCTGAACCCCGGCCTCGCGCTGGCGGCGCTGCTGGCCCACCAAAAGTAGGTCGCACGGTTCCACACCAAAGACCGTCGACCGTCGAATGTCAGAGCGTCGCATCTGTGACGCCAGCTGCATAGACTGCAGTCGTGGGCTCTCTTTTGAAAACAATCAACCTGTGGCTTTTCGGCGCAGGCGCAGGGGCGGGGCCGCCTTCTTTGCGCCGTACATCGAGGCCCTGCCCCCGCAGCCGCCGTGCCCCTGGCTGCTGCCGCCAGACGAGCTCGATGACGCCTTTGCACAGCTAGGTGTGGGCAATCGTGGCTGGCTGCACCTGCAGTCTTGTGCTAAATCTGATCAGCGTTGGCTCTGCTGGCTGTACCATGTGGCACGACCAGCACCCTGCAGCGTGCCGCAACCTGGCTACGATTGACCGTCTGGCCACGCTGGCGACATTCGGGCGACGCCACGAGTGGAGCCTTTGGCTTTGGCGCAGGCCTGAGTGCGGAGCGGGAGGCGGGCTGGCGGGCGGAGGTGCGGCAGGCGGCACGGCACGCGCAGCAGCAGGCAGCGATGGCGGCAGAGGCGCTTGCACCGGTCCACCAGCTGGGACCCGCAGACATTGCCTGGGGTGGGGGCGTTTGCGCCGCTCTGCATGACTGTCGCACTGCAACCCGACACCAATGCTGATGCTCCATCGGACATGTAGCTTGACGCCGTGCCTGACCTTGTCTGCTGCACCATCTCAACCCAAGTGTGAGCGTCGTGTCCGTTCCTTGTAGGAATGGGTCAGATTGCATCACGCGCATTTGGCGGGTTTGATGACCCGGGCCTGGCACCCTTCATCGACCTCATGAACCACTCAGACCAGGCGTCCCATCCGCTTGGGTGAGTCTGCATAGGAACAGCCTTGGACTGGGTTCTGACCGTTCCAAGAGGAGCATCCCACTGTGCCCGTGCAGCCCATCCCTAGTCGCGGGAAATCCCGGGCAATGCTGGCTGCGCTGCGCTGCACTCCTATGATGGGTCTGCTGCACGTGCTGCAGGGTGGAGGACGACAGCTTGCCCTGTGACGGCGTGCACTATGCCGTCTTCTCATTGTGGAAAGGTGCGGCAGTCCTAGAGTGGCAGGCAGAAAAGGAAGTGATGCTTTGAGAGGCGCTGACTGCATGTCTGGACCGAAGCCCAGCAGCATCCCCATGTGATGTGCTCCTGCAGGGCAGCCACGCGATCTGAAGCCTGGTCAGGAGCTGTACATATCGTATCAGGTGCGGCACCAGAGCAGCGGCAGACCGACGTCGCGTGTCGCGCCCTTGCATGTCATGTGTCAGCATGCCTGCACATGCTATCCTGACCCTCCCGAACCCGGGTGGAATCATTATCACGGCGCATCTGGAACCCCTGTGGTTGTTGCAGGTGCTGGAGCACGGCATGAGCCCCATCAACGTATTCCTGAACTTTGGCGCCGCGCCGCCCCTGCTGGCTACCAGCTTCAAGGTGGGCGTGCAGCATGCACAGTGATGTGACAGATGTGGCAGTTTTTGAGGGTGTGCAACCAGAAAATGCGTTGAGTCACATGCTGGCGCGTGCATGCTGTGATTGTGCGCCTAGCTTGCGGGCGGCTCGCATATGCCGTGCTGCTGGCAACCATCACGTCACCTACAGTGTATCAGCTGATGCCTCCTGTCGCAGTGAAACTGCAGGCAGCCGCCCGCGGAGTGGTGGATATTCCGGATGGCAAGTGGCAGTGGGCGCTTGGCACCGCGGGGTCTGATGTCTGATCAGGTCGCACCATGGCTTGCTTCAACTTGGGATCTTGCGAATTTTGTTTTGGGGCATCCAGGTCATGTGAGGGCGCATCATGTTGGCCCTGTACCATATTTTCGTTCGCTTATTGATCAACCTGCATTTGTTGCAGCCATGCACGTGTTTCGGAACTGAAGGCAGATGCAGATGCATTGTATGAGATCCTCTTGTAGAGCTGCGTGGAATCAACGATGAAACACGTGCCTGTGCACCCCAGGCTGCTCATGCGGGCAGGGCGCTCATGCTGCTTGCCACGTGCATTCCCTGTGCTTGGCTTCGTTTCAAACATGCACACTGAGCGTTGCCTTCTGCCGGCCAGCGCGACTGCCTGGTGCCACCCACTCAGCGCAGCTCAGCCGCCGCCACCATCTGTGTCGCTGTGACCCACACCCGCCTTGATGTACAGCAGCGCCGCCGCAGCCAGCCAGGGCCACAGGCCCACGTCCAGCAGCGCGCCCAGCAGCCAACCCGCCTTGTCGTCAGCCCGCTCCAGGGCTGGCATGACACCTGCATTAGAGGCACCCTCGAAAGATGTCGGCTGTAGCTGCACTGTCTGTGTCGTGCTCTGCAGCTGTTCCTCGCCAGGCTCAGCTTGAGCGTGTGGGTGAAGAAGCCTGGCTCGTCCTAACAAGCAGCGCAGTTGCTGCAGACAGTCAGACAACTCCAATTAGGATGAGCGCAGGTGCTGATCAGCTGCCAGATGCTCGTACCGGGCAGCGACTGCAGGATCTTGTAGACCAGGTACAGGTAAGCGCCATAGTAGATGCCGTAGAACGAGAGCAGCAGCAGCCACAGGCGGCCGCCTATCTCGCGCTGCAGGCAGGGCAGCGTCCTCAAAGCCCACACAGCGTATACTTGAGAATCTGTGCATGTCTACGCCGCAGATGTGTTGTGTCAGTCTGCATACCTCACATGCACCGGCGTGGTGCATGTGGGCGACACAGACCGTCTGCAAGGCGTCTGCGCGTGGAGTGGCGCGCAGTGTTCATGCAGCCTCTGCATATGTGCGGCAGACCTCTTTGATGTTGCGGATCTGCCCGAGGTCGCGCAATGGTCGGACGCCAAGTGTGTCGTTGAGCCTGCAGCATGAATCCTATACAGCTCTTTGCACATGCTCAACCCTGCAGCGCCGTTGACAGTGAGGAACAGGTCTGAAATGCCAGCGATGATGTCATTGAAGGCTGATGATGCAGGGTACGCTTGCGCCTCAGCCCAACAGCTGGCCGGGGCAGCAAGCTTGACGACGCGCTGGCATGCACAAAGTAGTGCAATGTCTGCAGCACCCGCGGATCAGAGCACCGCCCTGGTGCAGCAAGCCGCCGTGACGCTTGCGGTCACCGCCAGATGGCTTGTAGCGGCCATCGCTGCCACCGCCATCACCGCCCTCATGTGCACAGCGCACCAAGCAGCTGAGGCTCCTGCATGAGCGTGGTAAACCACTATTCCGTCCGGTGCAGGGAGTGCTTGCTCACATGCACGCATGTATGACACCAGACTGTTGTAGCGCTGCTGATGCTTGGCACTGCAATGTCAGCCTCATCTGTGCGGCAACCAAATGGCAGCATGATGCAATGACAGGTCCGTTGCGAAGATCGATCTGGCAACCAAGAAGAAAGCATGCCTGTCAGACTGGCGGTGCAGCGAAGTTGACCGGATGGTGAGCTTTGACACTGGTCCTACAAACCGTGAGGTTCTGTAGACCTGCCCGCTTTGGCGGGCAGACTGTACAGCCGGTGTTCGCATCAGCATCACGACAGCGTCAGCTAGCTGATCTGCGAAATATGGGATACAAGGCTGTTGTGTATCTCGGAGCCTCAAGGATATCAAACAGTGTCAGCTCTGCTTGCCCTCTGCTGACAAGGTGCTGCCGCCGTTTGGGGAAGTGGCGGAGGTATGTGCCTCGTCTCAACCGATGCGGTATGCACATCGCTTGTGGGACATTGTCACGCTGGCATGAGGTTGCATACCAGCAAGACTGACAAGGAATGGGTTGTGACATGCAGTGACCTGCAAAACATGTGTTCTCCTGATATCCCGCACGTGTGCCCTAGACAGCGATGAGCAAACAACATACGGCTAGCTATCATTGCTGGTCTGATGTCAAAGTGGATGTACTGCAGACTGGCTGTCTACATCACAAACCTCGTACGGCCGCTTCCTTGATGCTGTCATCTGAGCAGGGCTGTCACACCCTGTCGACCTTGGACACCGCTGGCAGCCCGTGCAGCACAAAGTCCCGCACCAGCCGGTTGAAGGCGGCCGGCTCCTCCAGGTACAGCCAGTGGTTGCAGCCCTCCAACACCACCTGCAAGCAGCGTGGCAGAGCGGCTGCAAGGTAAGGCAACCCGCTTGGTCATCCCTTGTCAGTCATTCATAGCACCGTACGCAACCGGAGCATTCAGCCACGCCGCAGCAGCCTACTCCTGATGTTGCAGCAGCCAGCTTCAAGCACTTACCGTATGGCAGTCTGGAATCAGGTCGCTGACAGCACGGCAGCCGGCCTCTGGGAAGACGCCCGACAGCTCCCCGATGAGGTTGAGGCACGGCACGCGTATGTGCGGCAGCAGCGGCCGCCAGTCGAGCTGCAGCCAAGGAAGCAGATTTGACCAGAGATATGCAGTGGGGTGCACAGCAAACATACTTTATTGACCCACGGCGGCACGTAGCTGCTGCCAGGCTGTAGGCTCACATACGGCCAGCTATACGTCCACCAGCAGGCGAGTTTTCCCGCATGCCTCATCATGCAGATTGGCCGCCAGATGTGCATCGTGCAATCTGATCTGTGCTCCTGTACCCGTGTGTGGTCGGCCATGAGCTTGGCCAGCGCCTCGGGGTCCGCCTTGAGAGTCTCCCGCACCAGCACCGCGCCCGCCTCCCCGCCCAGCTGCTTGCTGACGCACCCCTCCAGGTTGCCCTGCAGCAGGCGCTCGTTTGCCAGGTGGTCCGACCTACTAGGTCCTTGTTTGTCGGGTGCCCAGGAGTGCAGGACGTGATGGGCAGGAATGAGCATGGCTGGAGTGTCAGAGAAGTTTCAGTGCCAACAGCAGCAGGCTGACACAGCAGCCACCTGAGCGACGCCCCGGAAGTCGTACCGCAGCTGCATCTGCAGCCGCGTGAGCGACACCGCATCATAGCACCCGCGCGAGCCCAGCGACCAGTCCTCAGCACGGTCCTGCACATGCGCCTAGGGGCATTGCCACTTTGACCAGAAGTTTCAGGCGCCCGTGTCAGCTGCTACATTTCACAGGGCCTTCCATTCAGTATCTCATCTCATGTCACGAAAGGGAAAACGCCTCACCTGCAGCGGCACCTGGTCCACGAACACGCATTTGCCGATGCGAGCGTCGCCAAACAACTCCATGTGCGCCCAGATCACGGAGGCGCCCATGGAGCACCCCACCAGCGTCGCCAGCTGCGGCAGGACATGTGCGGATCTGGTGTTCGTCATGAATGCGTGTGCACTGTTTCGTTCACATGACGGCGCAGACTCCCCTTCCTCGTCGCCCGTTTGTTGTTCGGTCCTGCACTGCAACTGTGTGGCAGGAGGTATCCGCACCTGCAGGTCGTGAGCGACCAGGAAATCCCGCAAGTCTGCCGCCAGTCGCGCCACATGGTGGCCCTGCAGCGTGGCGATCCCGCATCCCTCAGTAAGATTGCATCACTACATTGCCTGAAGGTGCCTGGTTTGTCCGCACCGGCGTCATGCCGACTGCAGGCGGACACATGTCATGCACGCTGGTGGCAGCGCACGTATGTGGGCCGCCCGCTGTCGCCGTGGAACCGCAGGTCCGGGCAGTACACTCTGCAGCTGCGTGCGAGTGCCTGGACAGGGAGCATGCTGCATGTCAGCATGCAGATGGCGCAGTCCCCGCGTTGCACCCCAGGTGGCCTGCAAGTTGCAGCGTGTCAGCCCTGGCACACAGGCAGCACCTGCGCGTTGCGCTCGAAGTAGTGCCTCGAGCCCGACCACCCGTGGATCAGCACCACCGCCGGCCCCGCCTTGCCAAACACATCATACGCCTGCGCTACGGGGGTCAGCCAGCTGAACCCCGCGCACGCAGAGGCGTGCGGAGCCACCACATGAGTACGAGAACCATCGCACATGCACCGCACCAGCTGCACGCCGTCGGACGTCCTGATGAACTGCGTCTGATCAGCCAGCACGCGCGCTGCAGTGGCCAGGTCTGGCGGCGCCGGGCCCAGGGTCCCCGATGGCTGCGCTGTCAGCTTGTTTCCGCCCTGAGGGCAGCATTATTGCATCGATTCAGCGCACAGCTGCTCGTTGACGTGCAGCATCCAGGGCAGGCGCATGCTCAGGCCATCCAGTGCGCATGCAAGGTGTCCCCCGCTAACCTGCGAATACGACGTTCCCATGGGACGACTCAAAAGCAAACGCTATGTGAGGGTCATCGCATCCTGCTGTAATAATGCAGCAAGCCTACACACCGTCTCGCCTGGCCGGCCTAAATACAAGCTGAGATCAGCTACAGGAATTCCATGGAGTACAGTGTGTCAGAGATGCAACGGACAGCCAGCTCAGTGTGGACTCAATCAACCTGTATTGCACTGCTGCCATGCATGTGCAGTGTGCGATCCAACGGAGTTGTGCTCTGCGAGTGGTGCAGCCCTGAACCTGTTACAGGGCGGCGCAGTACACCAGCAGAACCGTACACAATCGCGTTGTGCCGGAGATCAGGTGATCAGAGGGTGGTCCCGGCGCGACCTGGCCGGCCAACGCAGACTGTACACTTTCATTCGTTGCATTTCCGCACTCGTTCATCGTTCAGCAGCCTTCAGGATCGCCGGCGTGACATATTGCATCGCCCTTGTACAACCTCGCCATCCAGCAGCGTGGGTGCGATGGAAACAACAGGAGCGGAGGCGTTCTACAACGCAGTCAAGGCCAAACCTGACAGCTCAATCAAGCTCGCCAAGGCGCAGGCGGTGTTGCAGACCCCCGCTGGGCAGCCTGACCTGCAGCTGCAACTGCCCAACGACGCGGATGTGCGCTCCCACGCTGCATGCATGCACGCACACGTCCACTTGTGAGCGCGAGAAAGCGTCGTGGGTGGTAACTCTTGCACTTGAAGTGACATGATGCTGGGCGATGAGGCGCTGACAACATGCTGCCTGCTGCAGGCTGCAAAGCTCCTGAAGGTGGCTGATGATGGCTCGCCATACCCGGCGCCGGCTGCAACGAGGCCGAACGAAGCCACCGTCCACTCCGCTGCGGCCAAGGTGAAGACGATCGACAACAAGCTGCTGCTGGACGGCAAGGCCCCGCACGTGACGTATGAGCCCGAGCTCAAGCACACCAAGTGGCAGTTCCCGCCCAATGCGGCGGGAGCTCAGGCCGCGGCCGAGCCCGAGGTGTCGCCTCCGATGCCGTACCATGGTAGGATTCCTGATCCATCCGCGTCCTTCCGTCTCGAGAGGTGTTTGGGTGATGATACATGCGACCCATGCATCGCACCGCCATGCAGCTACACCACATCTGAGGCGGGTGCGTGACCAGAGGACAGCACTTTGCAAAGGATGTTGTGGTCTGCAGACTGGGCGGCCAGCATCAAGGCTGACCTGCAGCAGCACTCTGGGCCTGGCGCCGCCAGGCTGGTTCTGTTCATCCATGGTGCGCTGCTCCACTTGCATGTGGCACGCTGTGGGGCGATCTCTACGTATCTTAAACCCACAAGCGATTCCGCCCTACACACAACTTTGCTCCCTGTGACCGTCAGACCTGCACACTCAACCGTGATGCGTGACCCCCATGTAGGGTACAACACGCTGCCGGCACAGGCGAACGACACCGCGCACCGCCTGCTGCAGCCAGTGGGACCGTCTGGCGGCCTCGGCGTTCAGGTAGGCCCTGCGGCCATGCCTTGTGAGATGCACATATGCTCCTGCGCTTGTCAGGATGTAGAGGGTGCCCAAACAGGAATAAAAGCGCCGCCGATGGGCAATGGGCATCGCATTGAAACCTGGTGTGAATGAAGAAGGCCGGTGTCTTCGCATGAAACAGCAACCTCATTCGGCAGCTCGCCTGCCATGCCAGGCAGTCGTGTCGTTCACCTGGGACTCGGCGGGCCGCACACTGAGCTATCCCTACGAGGAGCCTATGGCAGAGTCCGACAGCCTGTCGGACCACCTGGCCGGTCTGATCCGCCAGCTGTTGCACATCAAGCTGGTGAGCGCCAGCAGTGCTGCAAGCGGAGCATCAAGTTGACAGCTGACCTATCCGAAGGCTCACACAGCATCGCCGCATTTTTGTCAGCCACCATGACCACAATGAGCAGGAGCACTGCGCACCCGTGGTCGTGATCTCGAAGCACCACAAACTGCGTCGATGTGGCACCAGGACAACGGCAAGCACTGGCAGCTCATCATCCTGGCGCACTCCATGGGCAACCGCCCCACCACCTTTGCGCTGGGCAAGGTATACGACGACGAGAAGGCGGCCCTGCAGCTGAATACTGCCGACGCGCCGATGCTGGTGAGCATGGGCATGCTGTTGCGGTTTGCGAGCAGTGCACATGGGTAAGTCGCAGATGCTCATGCTGCCTGCAGCCGTACCAACAGTAGAATTGCCAGTGCACATGCTGCTGGCTGAGCTTGTGGCCCCGTGTGTACTCGATGGTGCATCCTGAACACACTGCACCAACAAACTCCTGCTAGCTGCATGGTGCTGCAGATCATCAACGCCGCCGCAGACATCGATGCTAGCACCTACTCGCACACGATGGAGCCGGTCATGTCGCTGCTTGGCGACACCGCCAGGTGTGCGCGTGTTGACCCTGTCAGAAATGCACATCCCGACGTAAAGCAGTCCGCATGTTCAACTGGAAACTTTCAAAAACATCTTCTGCTCCATGGTGCAGCAGCTGCAACCTCTGTACACCTGCTTTTGCAGGACGATTGTACTGGCTTCGTCGCATGACATCCCGCTCATCACGAGGTGCAAACTTGCACAGCCAGAAAGGCACTGCATGACCGCCAGCACATCCGGGTCTGCCTCATTCGTGGCAGCTGTCAGTCTGTGCGTGCGCTGGACCTGCCACTTCTCACCCGACCCCGGTCACCAATGCCAGTCCTTGCCCTGCAGCTACCTTGTCCATGATCGACCGGCCGAAGCAAATGGCAAGGAGCGCCGTGTTGGTCTGTTGTTCGAAGGTGACCATGCTATCACGCCTGTGCGCGCAGCCAGCCGGTCACCATGTCATCCTGACTGTCCAGCCAGGCGGCATGTCATTCATGTATGTTCTGCAATGCAGCACGTCTGAGCTGCTGTGACATGCAGTGCCCTGGTGTGCATGCAATCAAGATGGCTCTGGCAACTGCTGGCTGTTGTCGGGGTCGTTTTGATACAGTACGGTCGAACACCAGCCGCCTCGCCATGCAGGTGTGGACGACGGGATCAACGGGCTGCTGAAGGCATCCTTCATCGGGGTGGGGAAGCTCCGCAACGCCATTGGAGGGCTGTTCAGCCACGGCGGCACGTGCGTCTCCTGTTGTCAGATGCAGTGAACTGCGACCGCTGCTGCCATGTCTGCATGATGCTCTGTATTTCAGGTAGATACAGGTGTGCAGCTACTGCCATTGTGCTGTCCAGTCGCCCGGCAGCTCTCAACCTCTCCGCAAGCTCCCAGGGCCGCAGCAGTACCACTACGAAGATGCGGTTGTGTGTTGCCACAGGATCGTCAAGGTGCCACACCTGGATGTCATCGACTGCAGCATTCCTTCGGAGGAAGACATCGCGGCGAATGGCAACGGCCATGGGTCTGCTCTTCCATCCTCTGTCGTGTGTCGTACTTCTAGTCACCAGCACTGTTGCTGTTACCATGGTGTCATCTGGCTTCAGCCGCAGCACCGTCAGCACATTGCAGCTGATGTATGATGCTTTCGCTATGAAGGTATTTTGTGAAGGCCGAGTCGGTGCGGGCGGAGCTAGTCGCAGCAATGGACACGCCTGTCACAGCGCGCAGGCTGGAGAATTATACACAGCAGAATGTTGCAAGGCTGGTCGTGGCCCCTAAAGGCAACCCGCAGCCCTTCATCTCATTTGATGGGCCACTGTACAAGATCCAGCAGTAAGGCAGCCGCCGCATGGGCAGGAACTTACAGCTGGCTGACCAGCATTGTGATCACTTGCCATTTGTTGTGGACGCGCGGCAAATGTGTACCGCGCTCACCCTCCATTTGATCGAGGGCGAAGCGAGCATAGGATGAGCACTGTATGCCCGGACTTCTCGACTGTCACTCTGGCCTTTGCCGGATCGTTGAGTTTGTGTTGTATACCATCGCCATACTCGTGACAGCTGGCATTGCTATGGCCGCTTGGACGACATAGATGGGTGTTTGCGCGCATCCCGCCCTTGAGTGTCCAGTTGCCTGTTGCTGAGATGAAATACGTGACCTTGGACGGGGGTTCTCAGCATGTGTGTAGCCCTTGGTGGTGTGTGGTGTCAGGTTTAACATACGCTACACTTGTAAAGGGCAGTTGACAGCTACCATATGCAGCAACAAGGGTGCGATACTGCAGACCAACAAAATCAATGTACAGGTACAGACTCAGCTAGCTGAAGTTTTGCTACATGTGGTATCACAGGGAACCTCTCTGTACACTCCAGCCATGTCTGCAGCACTGGTAACGACAGTTGCCAGCGGAGCGGTGTCGGTCTCAAGCAGCATCTGCCTCGGGATGTGCAACTGAATGCGGTCACCGCTCGGATGCAGTACAGTGAGCAGGAGGGTGGCTGCAGCCACCTGGCACTGCACAGTGACAGCCTGGCTGCTGTGCAACACCAGTTGACGTGCCGCCTATGACTGTCCAGGTTCCGACTCCGAGTCGCTGGCTGGGGTGGATGAGGGCGGCAGCTGGGGCGACAACAGCTTCTCGGCGACCGCCTCGAAGATCTTCGCGACGCCCTCCGCCGTCTTTGCCGACGACTCCACGAACAGCATGCCATTGCTGCATGGCATGGCGTCTTGAGGTGTGGTTGCACATCCAGCTGGCGCTCCTCATATGACTTTATGGGCTGCCAGCTTTGAGCAGCGCGCCACCAGCGGATGCAGGGCAAGATCAGGCCATCAGGGATCACCCGATTGTAGGCGGGCCCACCTGTCCGCATACTCCCGCCCCTCAGAGGTGGAGACCTGCCGCTCGGTCTCCAGATCCGCCTTGTTGCCCACCAGCACGATGACTGCACGACAGCAATGTGGGCAGTTGCCTGTTGCCCAGCTGTCAGGTGGTCCGGCAGAGCGCCAGCATGTCTTGCGCGAGCTGTGCAGATCCGGACTGCACTAGACGTTCGAGTGCAATGCGCAGTGCAGGTGCAGCTGGCTCGTATGTGTTGCAAGCATAATCATATGACACATCTGTAAGGAGCATGCACGACATGCAGGAGCACTTACACGCAGAGAGTGGCACCATCAGCAAACCCACCAATGTCTCCTGAGGCGCTCTTCTGCAGCTCCGACACCCAGTACTTGGCCTTGGTGAAGGTCTCGGTCGACGTGATGTCATAGACCACCGCGGCTGCGGCCGCCCCGCGATAGTACAGCGGAGCCAGTGACCTGTACCGCTCCTGCCCTGCTGTGTCCCTGCACATCCACGTCCCTCGAGCTCAAATTTTCCACGTTGGCAGTGTGCATACGAGAGCTCAGTGAGAGCTACACGGACTGCTGAGAGATGCTGCCAGAGCCACCCACCAGATCTCAAACTTCACGGTGTCGCCGCAGGCGACGCGTGTTGAGTGCGACATGAAGGCCGCGCCAATGGTGACCTTGGAGCTGGGGTCGAAGGCGCCTCGCACATACCGCAGCACCAGGCACGACTTGCCGACGCCCTGCATGAGCACAAGGCACATGCGCTTACGCGGCATGGTCCCTCTGGGCTTGTGTCGATCCGCCGCCAGCAACGTGACGGTTGCAGCTGACACAAGTGCTCGGCTGCTGCTGCTGCCGTTGCAGGCACTGCTGCTGCAAAGCCGGCGAAAGGTAGGCGCCGTTTGTAGAAGACATTGGTGCTTACCGAGTCTCCCAGCAGGACGAGCTTGACGCGCGGGGTGCCGCTCGCACTCTCATTCTGCGGCACAACGCCCCTTAGGTCGCCTGCTGGCTGCTCTGCCCCTGCAGGCACGAACCCAGGCAGCCTTGATACACCGTAGCGTGGCTAGCAAACTGTGCCAGCAGCAGTAAACAGGACGACTGCAGTCTGCTGCATGCACGCGCACCGCGACTGAGGGCACAACCCATGCCGCTGAGCTGGGGATGTACTGTCCCGTTGCCGCCTTCAGCAGCTGAGCAGGCCTCAAGGGCCGTCAAGCATCGACTGCCAGCAGCAGCAGCAGTTTGCAGGTGTCGGACCGTCGAGCAGCGTGCCTTGTCCGGCTGCTCTCAGACAACGACGACTACAGCGGAGACGCAGCTCGGCCGACGTCACTTAGGCGAAAGACTGTAACGACGCTCTGGCAGCCACGCCTCACCACCAGCAGTGTGTTTGTAACATCAGCCCTTGCCAATCCGTTGGGGAAGAGCACGATTTTGTGGGCGGTGGCAAGGGAAGCGATTCGTTGGTGTTCCTCCACAATATTAGGCGCTCTGAAAGCTTGTAATGATGCCGATTGCGCATGAAATCAAGCGTTTGCTTAGGAGCTTAGCATCAAGTCGTCATGCGGTGCGGGGCCTTTTGAAGACAAGTGCCAGTCAGCAATGTCACCTCCTGTGGGGTTGCACGCTCGCTGATTCACACACTTCTGCCAGTTGATCACTTGTTGTGCAGGTTCGTGGCAGCTCTGCGGTGAGCGACGCAGGCAGAGCACAGTGAACCTGGCTGCCTCACACCAGCTGGCTATCTTTGGCAACCCAGAACTGCCACACCACGAGGGCAAAAGCCTCTGCTGGAGCAGCTACACTGCCAGCAGGCTATTAGATTCGGCTGAGGTGGCGGTGACAGCGGGAGGGCTTGTGTGCTGCACCAGTAGCGCTGTTGCGGCGGCGGTGACAGCGGTGGCGACGGCGGCGGCGGCGGCGCCATGGCCTACAATGCGGACACCATGTCCTTTGAGCTTCCGGACACTGACATGATCTACGTGTCAGGTCTGCCGACGGATATCACCGTCAACGAGGTGGCGGAGCACTTTGGCTCCATCGGCATCATCAAGTTTGACAAGAAGAAGGACCAAAAGAAGGTCCGTGATGTCCCCTGGGAACTTTTGCAGCGCATTATGGAAAGCGCGGATGATGGTTGTCGTGCATTGCTCGCCTGAAGGCCTCATGCCTGTAACTGGCGGCGTGCAGGTCTGGCTGTACAAAGACAAGGCGACAGGGCAGCCGAAGGGCGATTGCACCGTCACATATGAAGGTGCTCTTGGGATACTCCACGTACCACTGCATCGCTGCACACATCAAGTTTGTTGCCACGCAGCAATGCATATGCTTTCGACCCTATCACATGTATCCTTCACAATGCCTACCTGTGGACCTGCTCCTGCAGACCCCTTCTCAGCAGCATCAGCCGTGGAGTGGTTCAACGGCAAGGAGTTCAAAGGTGCGGCGTGCTGCACTATTGGTACTGTGCAGCAGATGATGTCGCTCTGCTTGACAGCATGCCTGCTGCACCCCTGAGGCACAGACGAAGGGTCCCAGAACAGTGGCCAGCTCCTGCCATCCGTGGTGCATGGTTTGCAGGCAAGACCATCAAGGTCAGCCTAGCGGAAAAGAAGGACGAGGATCCGTACGCCAGGGGCGGCGGCGGCGGGTACGGAAGGGGCAGAGGTGGTGGCAGGGGGCGCGGCGGTGGCGGAGGCTATGGTCGTGGCGGCGGCGGCGGCGGAGGCTATGGTGGCGGTGGCGGCGGCGGCTATGGCGGCGGCGGCGGGTACAGCGACCGGGGCGGAGGCGGCGGCAGCTATGGCGGCGGCGGCAGCCGAGGAGGGGGAGGCTACAGCGGCGGGGGCGGCGGCTACTCAGGTGGTGGCGGGGGCTACAGCGGGGGTGGAGGAGGGGGGTATGGCGGCGGTGGCGGCGGCGGCCGGTACTGACTGCTTCAAAAGTACTCGTAGAAGGCATGTCTCGCTCGTGGTGGCCTGTAGCTCACCGTCAGCGCAGGGAAAGGGCAGTTGGCTAGGTCACTTACAGCACGATAGGCCCGCAAGAGCGTTGCGCCAACAGACAACATCGTCAAAGTCTACCGTTGCAAGCTGGGGCTGAAGGGACTGTGCTACCACCTCGGCATTCACATGTCATATGAATATGCACCGACTGCAAAACCATCTCCTGCAGCAACTCCATCTCGTGTATAGCATGCCCAGAAGGCCAGTGCACATGCAGCCAGACGCAGCACGCTCAGCACGGCAGCTCTCGGCAGCTGCATCCTTCGACGCTGCTGCCAATGCAAGACCAGCACCGACCAGAGATCGGCCCGATCGATAGATGTCACGATCAACCAAACATATACTGCATCTACAGACGACATCTGTACGATCGGCAGCCCTGCTTGCTGACCCGCAGCAGTCAAGCACAGGGGGCTCGATCCTGGAAGCCAGCTCGGGACACCCAGCATGTCCCAGGGTTCGGGCTCCGAAGGCAGCCGCATGCGCCACAGCATGTCCTGCGGCGGCATCTGCGGCCTGCCCAGCGACGTGCTGGCGCGCATTTTCCGGGCCGTGCCGGATGAGTGGGCCAGGTGCTGCACGTCCCTCCGGAACCGTCCTTGCTGTCCTGCATGCGCTGCCAATGCAAGCGCCGATCCAATGAACATAAGAACGTATCGAAGCCTCCAGATCTGCAAGTTCCGGCCCACTGGGGCTGCTCACGCGTCGGGGCCACCTGCTGCTCATCGTGAACATGTCTCTTGAGCGACCAGGTGGTCAGCAACAAATCTTGGCAAAGTCGGACCTGTCGGAGGTCAACAGGGAGAGTTATGCATGACGAGTGTCAGCATCAGCGCGGTTGAATGTGTTGCCATGGCTGATCCGGTGGCCATTGTGCCTGGGGATCGCTGGCTTGCAGTGGCCTGGCACCTCACCTTCTGCCTTGTGTGCATGCGCTTTGCATCTGGCACGCCTCGCCAACGCAGTGATCCGGATCAAACATGTTTGCGGATGCACTGAGGAGACCGGCTGTTGTGCTAACCGATGTTCAGGCGATGCAGTGGTCAGGCCGTATGCGGGTCACAATCAGCTCACATTCGAGAGCAAAAGCAAACTCTGATCGTGCAAGTGACCCATGCTTGCAGGCGGGAGCAGCTGCCGCTCACATGCCGGGCCTTTGCAGCCGCATGCGACGACATCATCTGGGACTCTGTGCGCGTGGACGCGCGGCAGTACAAGGAGCTGACGTACGCCAGCATGACATGGGAGCGAGTGCAGCCCTGGCTCATGAAGCGAGCCGGCAACATATCCGGCATCGACCTCAGGCATGCAGCTGGCAGCGTCCATCGCTATCTGCCATGCATGCAGCTGGCAATGTTTATCGCTATCTGCCATGCATGCAGCTGGAGCAGCTGATCTGGCGCCGATGTGCCTTGTACATGACAGCAGCAGGGCAGAGCCTGTGGATGTCATTGCAGCATCATCTGCTGTTACATGCATGCAGGCTGAGCGACATCAGGGACAGTCGGAAGCAGTCGCTGCCCTCGGAAGGCGTCGACCAGCTGATCAATGGATTGCCCAACCTCAAGGACCTCACGCTGTACCTGCACAAGCCCGCCGAGGTGAGAGTTTACCGGGTTGGGGCTGCACAGTATTCTGCCAAGCGATTTCAGAACTGCACTCCTTTCCTACAAGTCTATCCATGTCATGCGCTGCTGGATGTGGTGACAACCCCACTGCATGCAGCATACTTGGCCGCACCATGCTCAAGGGCACATCTGTAGATCACTAGCCCCTCCAGCCAGCTTACAATGATCTGGCTCCTGTGCTGACATTGGTGGGAATGAGTCGTGCACACGTCGGCTCTCGCGCACGAGCCGACGCACGCATATGCAGACATGTGGGCATCGAGCATCTCAGCAGCGTTGCGATGTCCCCGTGCTTCCATGCAGCGCTATGACAGCACAGTACCAGACGACGAGTCCGACTTTGTGGAGGAAGCCCTGCATGGCGCCGCAGCAGCCAGCCCGCGGGTGAGCGTGGATTCACTTTGGGCTGCGCCTGCACTCGATTCCTGCGTCTTGCCAACCTCATGCATGCAGGCTGTATATACTGCTACACTGCTAGCTGTCAATCTGTTGTCTGGTGACCTGCAGCCAGACATCATTGGTCTGATGTGCACTGCTTGCTGCTGTGCTGCAGGGCCGTCGCCATGGGGTGGGCTTTCACCCTGATGACCTGCATGGCGGGCAGTTTGTTGCTCCGGATGGCGTGGACGATGATCACTTCGACTCGGACGGCGAGGTCAGCAGGCATCTGTGCCAGTCACCATGATGTGTTGCTGCAGACCCGTGATTCAGCAAGGTTTCAGAGTGCACTAACACAGGCGCTGTGATAAACGATGACTGCATTGCAGGATTTCTGTTGAGATGATGACATCCTGATTACTGAGCTTGCCCATCTGCAGGATGAGGAGATGCAAGCGGCCCCAGCCGATCCAGAAGCTGGCAGCTCTGACAACGACAGCGAAGACGGCGGCTCAGATGCCGAGGCAGACGAGGGCGGCAGAGGGCGGCGGCGGCGGCGGCGGCGGCGCAGCGGAAGGCGCGGCCGCTGCAGGCGATGCGCTGGCAGAGGGCTATGCAGGCGGCGCCGGCAACTTTGACGGCGCCCACACGCCCGTGGACGCCGTGCTGGATGCCATCGCCGAAGTGGGGCGCGAGGCGACGTCGGTGGCATATGACATGGAGCAGGCTGGGCACGTTGCAGCGGCAGCCTGGCTGCTGCTGTCCCGCGTCGAGCAGCTGGAGGACATGCTCAACTACGTCCACAACAGCCAGGCGCGCTGCTGCTCCTCCTGGCAATTTCACCACACCGTGCACAGCAGGCATGACGGTTGTTGCAGGCGGCGATTTGCTGCACCGCACCATGGCCAGCTGCACACTAATTTGTCCTAAGCTTGGGAGTCGAACTTCTGCTGCAGGGCATGGATGGCGATGCGCTGCATGCTGGCATCGCGGCAGCGCTGCAGCAGGCGCCCACGGGCGACGGCCTCGCCTTCAGCGAGCTGATGGCGGCCGCCGACACCCTGATGCAGCAGGTGGCAGCCGCCGCACTCCCGCACCAGCCTGCCGGCCTGCCCGCGGACTTCATGCAGCAGGTCAGTGGGGCGGTGCATGCGGCTGCACAGGCGGCAGCAGCCGCAGAGGGCCCCAATGCTCTGGCTGCCGCCAGTGCTGCTGTAGCCACAGCTGCACAGGCCATCGTGCAGGAAGCCCTGGCAGCACCCGCCGCTGCAGCACAGCCACAGGCTCCTGACGCACCTGCGGCGCCGCACCACCAGGCAGCAGGCGCAGCAGCAGTTGCAGACGGCGCTGGCCATGCAGCAGACGCACCGGCAGCTGCAGATGCAGCACCGATGCAGGCAGCAGACGACCCTCACCTTCACGAAGCCGCCGCTGCAGCAGATGAAATGCTATCAGCCCCAGCCCCATTGGCAGCGCAGGCAGCTGCAGATGCTGCAGCAGGCGGGCAGCCTGTGGACCCGCAGCATGCCGCTGCCCAGCCAGTTGCGCCCGAGGCCCCTCAGCAGCCGGAGCATGCAGCCGCAGCCGAAGCGCAGCCGCCCAATGCTCCAGCAGCTGCGTTGGCGATCATGCATCAGGGAGGTGCCGCAGCGGCGGTCCCAGACGCAGCAGGCCCCGATACAGCAGCAGACGGCGCAGCGCCTCCAGGAGCAGCGTTAGCAGCCGTCCACGCGGCTATGCAGCCGGTCGTGCAGCAGGCCATGGCCGTCCTCCTTGCACACGCAGCGGGCGCAGGCGACGAGGGCCAAGCCGTGGAGGCTGGCCATGCCCTGCAAGCAACAGTGCAGCAGGCGCTAGACGCCCTGGCTGCACAGGAGGGAGCTGCGGGCGGTGATCCTGCGCCGGGTTTGGCCGCTCAGGCGGCGGCCGCGGCTGCAGCCCAGGTGCACGAGCTGGCTAATGCTGCAGCGGCCGGTGCACTTGCCGCACCAGCGCCAGCTATCCATGCTGCCATAGAAGCCCTGCAAGAGGCGCTGCAGGCACACGAAGCCGCTGCAGCTGACGCTGCGCCTGCGCAGCCAGCGCCGGCGGCGCAGCACCCACAGTGCGCCTTCCTTTGCCACCGCTCAGCTCTGCATGATTTCACATGCACTACAACACCATCTGTTGCTGTCACACTGACGTCTATATTACCAGGGTGATCAAGCATGCTGTGGAAGGCTTCACAGCAGATCGCGCTGCATGCACTGCACCGCTCTGGATGCATTCGCTGAGCACGGGACATGGAAACAATATGTAGGTGGGTGCCGCCGCCGCCGCCGCCGCCGTCGGGCCTCGCCACCCTGGGGCCCAAGGAGCTGCAGTCCGTCGCCGGGTGCCGGCAGCTGCGGCGCCTGGAGCTGGACGTGAGCCTGCGGTCTGCAGCCCTGGGCGTCGCGGCGGTGCAGCTGGTCGCCCAGTCCTGCACCAACCTGGAGGTGTGTTGCTTGGACTGGCACCAAGACCAAGCTCAGGCTGGTCGCCATGCCATGCTCTACTCTGGACATGTTTGGCCTGCACCCTGGAGATGTGTGATGCACCAGGGCTGCGCATGGCAGTGCATCAAACTGTCACCATGCCACATGCAAATGTCGTGTGCATCGCGGTGTGCACCGACTGATGGACATTCTGGGCGTCAGTCGACGCGCACCACACGGCACTTGCCTCCTGGCTTGATGAAGGCCTGCTTGCCACCACGGTGCATCTCAAGTCTGCCACATGTAGGG
Organism: Diplosphaera chodatii; assembly: GCA_032358165.1. Classification (NCBI taxonomy): domain Eukaryota; kingdom Viridiplantae; phylum Chlorophyta; class Trebouxiophyceae; order Prasiolales; family Stichococcaceae; genus Diplosphaera; species Diplosphaera chodatii. Next base: position 400,551 of record JAALGY010000038.1, read on the forward strand.
TGGGTTCGGCTCCATTACCAAGCCCGTTGCGTGTGACGCCCAGTGGTTGCTAAAAGGGTAGGACAGCTGCATGCAGGAGCTGTATGTCGAGGTGACGGTGCTGTCGCGGGACTACGGCGCCGCGACGCTGCCGTTCCCGGACGCGCTGCTGCGCCTGCCCCGCCTCCGCGCTCTGTCCCTGCAGATCCCCTGCGCGGTACATGCAGCCTGATTTCACGTTCAGGCTGACAGGCTCAGTGAGAGTCTTGTAGCCGTACATCAGCTGAGCAGTCAACAGGCACCATGGTGTGATGTAAATTGCTACGGGCTCAGCAAATGCACAGCAAGGTGTCATCCCGGCTGATTGGAACCACGATCCTGAAGTGCTGCTGCTGACCTCATCTTGCCGTGTTCGGCTGGTGTTGTCCACAGTGCAGTCGAAGCGCTTTGTGCAATGCAGGCTGAGCACAGAAACGTGACAGTGCGCTGACTTGTAGTCAGAGCCAGCCTGCATGGACAAATTTGCTCACGCTGCACTGTGGGCCGCATCAAATGTAACAGCATGGTTGCGCTGCTGCAGGCAGACTTGCTCTGGTCACATCGCTCTGGTGAACCGGGGCCGGTCCCTGGACCTGCAGTCCACCCTGTGCTGCGCCAGCACCACATCCCATGTTTCCTGGTCGCAGGCGGGCTCCATGCCGGACGGCATCACGGCGCTGACCAGCCTGCGGAGCCTGTCCCTGAGCGCGCCCTTCGCCCCGCGGCGCGGCCTGCCGCCCGGCTTCGGCGCGCTGCCGCTCGCGAACCTCACCCTGTGGCAGGGCGACCTATCGGGCGCGGCCGCCACGCAGGAGCTGCAGGGCCTGACTGGCCTGGAGGTGACTGTTTCCGCTGGGAGACGCCTTTTGCATTCCTGTGTTGGGATGTTGCATGGATGTCATAGACACCAGAGGCACAAGTTGTCTGCTGCTGCTGCTGCCGCCAACAGGCAGCGGCCACCAACACTGCATTAGACACCGTGGCGCTGCAGCAGCTGGCGCGCCCTGATGCATGCAGCTGCTGATGCGGTGCTATCTGACTTCCTGCATGCAGACGCTGAGCCTGGGGAACTGCGGGCTGCGCACGTTCCCACAGTCCCTGACGGGGCTGACCAACCTGGTGTGGTGCGACCTGAGCCACAACTACGCCCTGGTGCGCGACCTGTGCTGATCCATGCAAGAGTGTTTGAGTCTAATCAGGCATGGATGAGAGGGATGGAGCACCGTCCAGTTGTTTGCTGCTGCAACCCGTCGCTTGTGCTCTCATCGCCTCCGACAGCCCCAAGGCATGAGTGACAGGCTGGCACGTGCATGTCAGAGCATGTCACCAGCATGGGAAGCTATGCAGGCCTTGCGACTGCTGACCGCTGCCATAACAGGGTGAGTCGCTGGCGGCGCAGCCCGCGACGCTGCTGACGCGCCTGACTGGGCTGGCGACGCTGCAGGTCCGCCGCTCTGGCCACTGGCAGGAGGTGCGGCTGGTGCCCCTGTACAGCATCGCAGGCCGGCTTGCTACCTGCAACGCAACTCGCAGCATGGCTGCTCGATCAGCCACGACAGTGAAGCAGGGTGTGCAGCTGCAGCACTAAAGTGGGCTTCGAACTCGTCAAGCTGCTCAGGCGTGCGATCCAGATGCAATGCCAAAAGACAAGCAACACACAGGGGTCACTCCTCTGCAGATGTTTGTGCTTGCTGCTATCTGTACAGTGCTACTGCAGCCTGCAGCCTGCAGAGCATGTACGAAGGTGTCAAGCGGGTGCAAGGCTGGGTGCAGGAGCCGGCCTGCATCGCTGCGATGCCGCTGCTGCGGGGCAGCACCGGGCTGCCGCTGCCGCCGGAGTTCGCCAACCTGGACGCGGCAGATGCGGAGGAGGACATCGCCGCCGCCATCGCCGCCGCCAGCATGGAGCCCGGGGGCCAGGCCGGTGAGCAGACGCACCAGACCCGACACCCCCGGCAGCTCCTGACCGGCCTGCCCCGTCATCAGGGCGCTGCCAACCCGGTGGTGCTGCACAAATGACGCCCCCAGTGTCCACGGAATGCCACGTTCAACAGTATCGATACAGTCGGGCACAATTTTGGCGCCATCCTGCAATGCAGCGGCGGAGGAGGGAGATGCCGCCGCCGCCGCCGCCGGCCCCGTCGCTCCCGCGGCTGCGGCCGATGCACCGGACGATGTGGAGGAGCAGCTGCTGGCCGCTGCGCTGGCTGCGTCTATGGAGGACCATCAGCGGCAGCAGCAGGAGCAACAGCACATCGGCCCGGCTGCAGCGGGTGCAGCTGCGGCGGGTGGAGATGCTCCCATGGCCGAAGCGGCCACCGATGGTGCAGGTGCTGCTGCTGGAGGTGGCGCCGCCGCTGCTGCGCCGGCCGCAGACCCCGGCGCAGCTGCTGCCGGCGCGGCCAATGCCGCTGCCGTGGGCGCTGATGGTGGAGGCGGCGCAGCGCCAGAGGCGGCAGCAGCCCTGCCCGAGCAGCATGCGGAGGCAGGAAGCAGCACAGCCGAGGATGGTGGCGCGGTGCCGATGCAGGAGGATCATGCTGCTTGAGGCGTTGGGTACACAGCCGATGCAAACATGCAAGATCCAGTGGCCATCTGCTGAGAAGCACTGAATGGCAGGCCTCAATAGACCTGCATCGCTCATGTTTGCAGTCTAGGCCATGACACCATGGCCGCCACATGCCACCAGTGCCACCCAGGGCATGTGCGCTTGTTTGTTGCATCATGTAGGCTGCCTGAGACACCGCGCAGAAGGTGTACGTATGTGTGTGCGCAAGATGCTGCAGCCCTGCATAAGGGCTCTCGTCTTGCATGCTGTGAGCACCTGACCCGGCAGCGAGCGGTGTCAGGCCAGCGGCTTACAGGCGGTAGTGCCTCGGGCCTGCCAGCTTTGCAGATGGGGCAGAGGTGCTGCTGTGTTTCATTGTCTGCGAATGTCTTTGCATGTTAGGCGAACCTTGCAGGTGCAGGATGTGCACATCTGTATGCTAGGCAGTGAATGTCCAGGCAGCACTTCAGGTTGCCAGTGCAGTGTGTGAAATGCAGCGCGACTTGTACACAGTAGCAACTGCTACTGATGCATGTTGTTTGTTAAGACACAGTTCCAGAGCGCCGTAGACCAACTGTTCCACACCACACGTCGAGCTCAGGTCTAAAGTTCGTCATCAGGCATTGCAGGCAAGCGTGTCATGGCCTGTCAGATCACGAGCCGCACACTACTGACCCATTACACCGAGACCACCCAGCATCCGCCGCCACAGGCCGACGCCCCGCAGCCCCGCCGCTTGTTCCGTGATGTGCCTCGCAGCCGCAATGGCGACCTCGGCGGCGGGCGCCGGCGGCGACGGCGCCGGCACCGCTGGGCTCGCCGCCTCCTTTTCTGCTATCGCTGCCGCTGCCACAACACAATTAGCTGCATTGCCACCTGCAGCCCTGCCCGGCGCTGCACTTGCGGCCGGCAGCACCGGGGCGGCCGCCGCCCTGTAGGGGGTCCTCGCAGCCGTGAGAGCCGCGTCCGCCTCCACCGCCGCCGCCAGGTGGCGCTTGCGCGCCAGCCGCCGCTCCAGGGCATCCCCCGGCGTGACGGCCGGGGTGTGGGACTGCAGAGCCAGCCGCGGGTCCAGCCCACTTTTTGGCGTCACCGCAGGGGCGCAGTCACTTGCTCCCAGCTGGCCAGCTGTGTCACCCCCGCATGCGGTCACTGCAGCAGGAGCCGCTGCCGGGCTGCCGACCTCTGCTGCGCGGCCTGCTGCCTGCGGTTGGCCGGGGGCTGAGGCGTCGGTGGCGACGGCGCTGCCGAAAGCCGCGGCGCTGCTCCACGACAGCGGCAGGTCCTGGTCCAGGGTGGCCGAGAGGTGCGCGAGCGCCGCCAGCTTGCCGTCCATGTCGAACTGCGGGACCCGCAGCCTGGCCCGCTTGCTCTGCATCCCACACATGCCAATGCATTTTGTGGACAGGAAAGTGGCACAGCAGCTCGTGGCACTGGTAAATCATTTGTGAGCTGACCTCTCATGCCATGTCCTGCACATGCCGCTTCAGCACGGGCAGCTTCGCAAGAGCCATGCAGTGTTGATGCGCAATATCTGGCTGCGCCGCTATCAGGCTCAAGCCTGCGCAGCAAGGCAGCGGATGCGCACCTGTCTTGTTCTGAGCATGCTGCAGCGCGGCGTGGTGTTGCCCATGGCCTCTGCAGACGCGGTCTCCGCCACAGGCTGCGCAACCAGCGGCTGTCCGGCAGCAGTGCTGCCCTTCTGAGCCACCGAGCCGCTCTCAGCCAAGCCAGCTACAGCTTGCTGCACCTGTGCGCTGCCGCCAGGCTGCGACACCCTGCTGCCAAGCGTGCAGGCGGAGAGCCGCGCCTCAGCTGCGGCGATGCTGGATCGCAGGTCGAGCGCCCGCTGCTGGCTCGCCGGGCTGCGGCGGGCGCCTGTAGCAACCATCATAGTGTGTAAACTGTCGCAGGACAGCGCTACAGCGTGTTCACGCTCAAATTCTAGGTGGCACAACAGCATACGGGGGCTGTGCATGCATTTCATTTTCGGCTTGTAGCGAGGTGCCACACAGCAGGCGCACCATCAGACGGCAGCCGCCCCAGGGATCGTGCAGCCGCATGCACACTGGCCGCGTGCCCCTGCTGCGCGCTGCTTGCAGTGGTTGCCCCGACGCCAGAGCGGCCGCTGCTGCAGTCGCTGCCGGCGATGGCGGGCGTGCGCCGGCAGGCCGGCCGGACGGTCGTCAGCACGGGGCCGGCCGAGCGGCAGGCGGGCCTGCCGGAGCTGCTGTCACATCGCTCCCGCCGCTGCAGGCCCAGCGCCGCCGCCAGCGTCGCCACCGCAGGGCCGCCGCCGCCGGCCGCGAGCTCCCCCAGCGCGGTCGACAGCCGCGCCTGCGGCGCCAGCAGGCGGCGTGAGCAGGGAGGCGGCGGTGCCCGCTTGGGGTGACCTGCGCCTGAGGGTCGTGCCCCAAAGTACCAAGAGTGTCAAGTGCAAGCTGAGAGCCTTCTGGAGCATGGGTGGAGGCTGCGTGCCTGCGTGGCGGCCATCTGCGAGACCGACGCCCGCCAGTCGGCCAGCACGCGCGCCAGCTGCTGCTGCGCCGAGCGGGCTGCCCCGGTTGCAGCCTCCAGCTGCTCCTGCGCGCCACACGGAGGCGGGTCAGCGCCTGTTGACGCCATGGCATCTTGCCACCCCTACACCAAGGCTGGCGCCTCGGATGCGGTCCGTATGCATGGCCGCCGTCCAACTGAGGGAGCCCCGAGGGCAGTGCGCCCCACGCAGCAGGCACTGCTGTGCTTGTTAGGCGACCAGTGGGCACGTCCTTCATGCCAGCTGGTGCGGAAGAACAGCACCTGGAGGTCGGCTGCCCGGGCGTCGCTTGCCGACAGAGCCGCCCGCAGCTCTGCAGCCTCCGCAGCCGAGGCCGCTAGCGCCGCCTCCGCCGCCGCCAGGCGCGCAGCGACGGGTGCGTCGCCGGCCGGGGCGCCGCCGGCTGCTGCGGTGAGCGAGCAGTCGGCAGGGGAGCTGGGGGATGCCGGGTCCAGGGCGGCGCAGCTGCGGATGCTGTCCAGGCGGCACTGCAGGTCCTGCAGAAACGGGCACTGGCGAAGGCATCATGCCCGAGACGCATTGGCATGGCATGGCAGGAACTTGATTCGTGTCGAAAACGATGCAGCTCGAGCGTGATGGAGCTGTGCCACGGTTAGCGACTGTCGCTCAGTCACTGTCACTGCTGGGCATCATGCCGACCTGTACCGCAGGAGTGATGCCAACATGCTGCACACTGAATGCATGCCACAGCGCGGGTTCAGCTCACCTCCAGCAGCGCCGCCATGCCGGTGGCGTCCCGCCCCAGCCGTGCAGCCGCCGAGTCCTGCGGCGGGCCGTGGCCGCAGCCCGAAGACATCCAAAGCCCCGCCGCCGGCGTCGCGTCGGCCGCGCCGGATGCCGCCGCTGCGGGCGTCGCCAGCACGCGGGCCACCAGCTCGCTGGCTGGCGTGGCGCTGCCGCCGGGGATACTCAGACCGCCGGGGTCCGGTGTCCACCAGGGACCGGACGTGCGCGGGGAGTCCGGCTCGCTGGCCTCTGCTGGCACACCCTGCAGCGGCGCGTGCGCGTGGTTGCTAAGCTGCTGCCGAGGGACTGCAATGGCTTGCCTGAGCATGCAGCACACGTCTTCTGCTTCCAGGTGAACTGAAAACAAGCAAGCGTGCCTGCAGGAGGCTGGGCGCGGGGGAGGTGCAGCCGTGCGCAGCGGCGCCGGCGGACATGATGAAGCGCAGCTCCGCGAGGTCGGCCTTGCGCCTCGCCTCCAGCGCCGCCTCCTGCTGCCGCAGGCTGCGCTCCTGCAGCGTGCGGCATCAGCAGCAGGTCAGCGACGGCCCGTCGGCGCGCCCAGATGGCCTGCCGGCCAATGCCCAGCCCCGCATCAGATGTGAGCGCGTGCTGATGAGTGTGTGTCGGTCGGCGCACCGCTGTAGGCGTGCCGCAGCGGCTGCCGCCGCCGAGCATGTCGGAAACGGCAGCGCTGACGGGCGACGCTGGCTTGCTGCAGCTGGCGGCGGCAGCAGCATCTGTCGGGGCCGCCTCTGCTGCTGCGGTGCATGACGCCGCCTCATCTTGCTGCACCTGAGGCCCCGAGCTGGCTGCTGGCTGCCAGCAGCCCTCAGCTGCTCCATGCAACGCCACAGTGTCTGGTGCTGGCGAAGCGCCGCCCGCATCCCCAGCCGTGTCGCTGCAGTGCGAACTGCTGCAGCACACCATAGCTGCCGAGGCAGCTGGACTGCTGGGCCTGCCCCCCGCAGCATCCAGTGCGCTGCCGCCATCGGATGCCGCACGCAGCGACCCCTCACCCAGCCGCAGGCGCTTGAGCGGCGACTCCAGCTGCTCTGGGCTGGCTGGCGCTTCCGGGGACTCCGCTGAAGCATCATGCGGATGCTGCTGCCGCTGGCCATAAATCTGGGCGTTGCCTACCAGGGTTTCTGCGTGCTGCCCACCCTCGCACCACACGCTGCTGCCCATCACATCGCCGCTGCTGTTTTCGGCACCATGGCCGCTGTTCAGCGACCAGCACACCGGGCTCATGCTGGTGCTGCTGCTGCCGTCGGCGCCGCTGACACTGGCGGCAAGCCCAGTTGGAAACCCTGGGCTGCTGGTGCCGGATGTGGCGGCTGCCTGAGGTCTGTTTGCCAGCACACGCCGGACCTCGCTGCTGCTGGGGCGCCAGGCTTCGAAGCTGATGGGTATGTCGCAGCCACGGTCTGCGGCGTCGTCGGCTGCGCAGGTGGAAGCTGTGTCATGTCTGCTGCAAGCCTTGCTGTGGTCACTGCACTTGCCGCTACGGGGCCGGTGGACCGGCAGCGCCTGCAAAGCTGTCTCCAGCGGGCTCAGCGGCACGCGGGCACAGCCGGGCTGGACTAACGCAGCGTCCTCCCACAGCGGGTTGTCCACACTGGATCGCATCACACTCGTCAAGCCGCCAGCTGCTGCCGCCGACACCGCTGCTGCTCAGCTGTCAGCACTGCCACCCCTGTACGGTCAATGCAGACTAGCTGCAGCTTCCAGTTCTGGTTTCAGCCTGCAGTAGAAGGACGGTTGCTGTGGAGGTGCCGGCATTACCACTCCGAGCAGGGGCTGACAGACCGTCGTGCATGGTAACCAGGGTACGCAACACAGCACGCCGAGATTCACCTGTGCTCGCAGCGCATACCAGCAGCATCAATGTAAGTGACGTGGGTTGAGGCCCGCGAGAACGTCTGGTGTCTGGGGCAACCCCTTGGTGTGCATGACGTGCTCAGGCATCCCACTAGCAGGGCCACCTCAGACCCAACGGCATGCTTGCCTCAGGCATCATGAGCACAAACGACGCTGCTCGTTCGTCACACAGCTCGAGCGAGCCACAGCACGCAGCCTGCTGCACAGGTGCGGCTGCCAAGATGCTGTGTGCAGGCTGGCTGGCTGTTCGAGGTTTGCGCGGGACTGGAAGCAGGAAGCGAACGCGGTCGTCCGGGCACAACAGCCGGACATGAAGCAGGAGTGCACCGCGCTGAGGCTCACACAAGCTTGTACGGTTTCGACTTCATGTGCTCATGGCTGTACACTCGTTGTTGCGACACATATGAGATCAATATTGTAGACTTGGCTTGCTACATGCTGACTGCGCGCCCAACAGCTTATGTATGGACACCAGTTCGTGATGATCAAACGCGAGAACTCGAGGTGATGTTGACATTCAGCAGCGTGCAGTGCGGCCCAAGCCATTCGGCTGCCGTATCTGCGCTTGCATGGCATCTCAGCTGTGGCATGAGCGGCATGAGCGGTACACTTCAGGGAAGTGACATGCCGTGACGGCCGCGAAACACCCACGCTGAGACATGAACTCCGTGGTCTACAAGGAGGTGTGCATGCCGCCACACTCAGACGCCCCGGATCCAGAACGTACATGCACATGCACGCGGTCGCTGCAATGCCACGCCTGACGGCAACGACTGCCATGTCATGTTTGCCATGTGTCTCAGATCCATCCTCCAACGGGCGTCACGCACGCCGTTGCGGGCGCCTTCACGCGGGCGGCGGGGTCGGATGGCGCGCTGCTGGACGTGGTGGTCGCCTGCTCCACACGCCTGCAGCTGTGGCGCGCCAGGTTCGCTGCAAATGCACCATGCGAAAAACACATTCCGCATCAGCCACCGTGTAGTGCACGCTGGCTGCTCTGCAACCACACACAGGGCATGCATGCAGGCGGCAGGTATGGGAGCTACAAGTGGCAGCATGCGCGGGAAGGGAAGGGTGTCAGCATGGTCCGGCTGGTTCCGCTTGCACCCGGCACGCCACGCCAGGGATCGCACCGACACTGGAATCCCGGAGCGGGCGCATCATCTGCGCGCAGGGGGGCCAGCGGGGGCGCGCGGCTGGAGGAGGGGGCGTGCGAGCGGCTGTGGGGCGTGGTGGAGTCCGCGGCGGTGCTGCGCAGCCGGCGGGACGGCGGGCGGGACGCCCTGCTGCTCACCTTCAGGTGTGTGGCGCTGCATGATCGGCGGCGCTGCATGCGGCGTGCAGCGCTCAACGCTGTCGGGACCTCCCAACCGGGGTCTCCCGGTCTGTGTCAGGGAAGGGTCCTGCGCAGCGGCATACACATGGTCTGGTGCAGAAGTAACCTTCGGGGACCAGTTGCTGGCCACATCATGACAGCAGCAGCGAGGGGATGACTACAGCAGACATGTCAGCGAATGTCTGCACACGGCCTCGTGGCGCAGGGACGCCAAGCTGTCGGTGCTGGAGTGGGACGACGCGACCGACCGGTTTGCCACCAGCAGCCTGCACTACTTTGAGGGCGATGGGGCGCTGCGGGGTGGGCGGCGCCTGTTCCCGCGTGGCCCCAAGGCGGCCACAGACCCGCAGGTGCCACACGCTGCAAAGCCTAAACGCTGCAGAGGTGCTTGCCTACAGCACCGCACTCTTCCGTTGCCAGCTGGCAGTGTGCCTGTGCATGATTGCCATTGCGCTGACGCGCTGCAGACTCTCTGTAGGGTTTTGACAAGTGCTGGGCTTTGCTGCAGGGACGCTGCGCTGCGGTGCTGTTCTACGGCCACCAGCTGGCGGTGCTGCCGGCAGCCGGCGCCGACGCCCCGGATTTTGCGGATGAGCTGGAAGTGGGAGTGAAGAGCGACGGCAGCGCCGCGGCGGTCGCCAACAGCTACGTGGTGGATCTGTCAGCACAGGGCATCCGCGAGGTGCATTGTGTTCAGACAGTCTGCTGCTCTTCAAGCTTGCACAGGGCAGCCGACAGAATGCACGGTCGGTAGCAGCCAGCGTCTCCTCGTATTTAGATACTGGCTTGATTGTCTTGAAGAGTCTGCTTTTGTTCCACGTGGATGCATTCTGAAGGTGCCAGCATGACAGGCCACACATGTATCACACCTTCCTGCTTGCGTGCCTGCAGGTCAGGGACATCGTCTTCCTGCACCGCTACAACGAGCCGACGCTGCTCATTTTGCACGAGGTGCCCGCTGACCATTCACCAGTTGTTGCAGCTGTCAGCTCGGGAACAAGTTGGACACAAGCTGCTTCTGCACATCTTGTCCATGTGCACCAGTGCCAAGCCAGCCTCCAGCTACTGTACGCCATGCACCCGTTCATCTGCGAAATGGGCCGCAGCTGATGTATGCCATGCACCCGACCGCCTGCAGGCCGGGCCGCCCAGCTGGACGGGTCTGTACGTGGAGCGGAAGGACACGTGCGCGCTGGCGGCGCTGTCGCTGGACACCGCCAACCGGCGGCAGCCGCGCATCTGGGGCGCTACAGGGCTGCCCTCCGACGCGCACGCCCTGTCGGCGGCGCCCCAGGGCGGCGCGCTGGTCCTGGCGCAGAACCTGCTGCTGTTCCACACCCAGGTCGGCGTCTGACATGCACATTGCATCCGAGCACCTGAGGCCCAGGGGCGATGCCCAGCCAACCTCAGCCTGCCAGCATTGCCGGGTGCACAGCTGCAGGACCATCTGCTGCCGCCCAGCAACCAGTGCAGCAATGTGGAACGCCAAAAACGCAGGCCTGAGTCTGGGAGACGTGCGTTTTGCAGGGCTCGAGCTGCGCGCTGGCCGTGAACGGCAACGCGGCAGGCGGGGTGGCGCCGCTGGCGCTCGAGTTCAACGAGATGGCCGAGCCGCCCGCGACGACGGCGGCGCGCCACGCCGCCCGCTACTTCAACAACGTGCACCCGGTGAGCTGCCTCTCCTCGTGGCCTGGTGCGGAGCGCCGCAGCCTCTGCAGTGCAAAGCAAGCTGGAATGCAGATCGTGTCTGTGCTAGGTGCGGTCAAGCAGCCATGCTGCCTGCCACACAGCCAGAGAGCCTGGCTGGCTGGGCGTCCTCTGCTCAGACCACTCCGAGCTTGCAGCTGCTGCACGTGAGGCTGTCAAGTGACACCTTGAAAGTGCAAAGAGCAGGAAGCTGCGGCATGTTCATGTCGAGGTTCAACCATGCAGCCACGACGTCAGCTCCCATGGTGCTTTACCATGATTTGCCCTGCCATCCACAGCTGTGTAGTGGTCCGGACATGCGCACGCTGACAAGAAGCATCCCATTCCGCGAGTCACGCGTGACACGAGCCCGGCAGAGTCGATGGCGGTCGCCACTGCAGGACGCGGTGCCGGCCGCCGCCAAGGGGGCGCCCCGCGCGGAGGGCATCGACGCCGAGCTGGGCGGCGCGCGGGTGGCCTGGCTGGACGCGCGCACCGCGCTGCTCGGCACGCCCGGCGGCCAGCTGCTGGCGGCCACGCTGCCGCTGAGCGGCGGGGCCGTGCGCCGCATCCAGGTGCGGCACGGCGCATGTCGGAACTGTCAACAGGGGGGCTGGCAGGTTGTGTCACTGTGACACCCTTCTTTCTGATCATACACATGTGGGACCGGAGCAAACTTTACCGTCTTTGGCTGCTGCGGTCACCATGCTCCGCTGATGTGATGCCTCTCCTGGCCCCTGCAGCTGTCCAAGGCGAGGATGGGGCCGCCGGCGTCTGCGATTGCGGCGCTGGGCGGGGGCACGCTGTTCCTGGGCTCCTGGGCGGGCGACTCGCTGCTCGTGCGCGCCACCCAGCAGCAGACCAAGGTGGGACGCGGCAACGCATGCAGCTGCCCCATCTGCTTTGCGCCCAATGATGTGCGATGAAGGGCACGCCTGGCGGTGTGCTCACCCACAACTCGAGAGCTGCCCATCCACAACAGAGCTGTGTCTGACATGATGCACCGCGACGAAAGTGTAGGCGCCGCTCCTGCTGATGGGGCCCGAGGAGGCGGCCATCTACGGCGAGGACGCTGCGGCGCCCAGCGACGCTGCTGGGGACGCGCCTGCAGCCAAGCGGCAGCGGACGGGCGGCGGCGCAGACACAGCACCTCAGGATGAAGCAGAGGTGGCATGGGACCCCCTCCAGCGGCCTGCTGAGCTCTGGGCACGCAGCCTCGCCGTCTGCGCAGCAGGCAGAGCATCCCGCGGCCCGCTGGCCGCCAACACAGCGGCGCAGCCATGGTCCGCAAGGGTATCATGCTCCTGACGTCCACAACCCCCTGCTGCAGGACATCGACATCGAGGCGCTGTTCGAGGCGGAGGCCGCGCCCGGGGACGCCGCCAACGAGGCGCCGCGGTACGCGCTGCGGGTGCTGGACCAGCTGCCGGGCCTGGGCCCCATCCGCGCCCTCATCGCCGCCCCGCCGCCCAGCCGCCTGCTCGGCGAGCTGCAAGGTGTGTGTGGTTCTGCTAAACCCTAAATCCCGACGCCACTGTCATGGCGTGTGTCTGTATATACACAGCTCATCATCCGGGGGCTGTGGAACGGGGCAGCCTACATGTGGTTGGCGCAGCACGTCCCGCGGCGCCTGCTGAGCGTCGGCGTCTCATGCGCCGGGTGTGCGTCGCGCAGAGGGGGTGCCGGCGCCGGACGCGGGGTCCCAGCAGGCGGTGGCGGCGGTGGGCGGCGGCCGGCGGGGCGCGCTGGCGCTGCTGCGCCGCAGCCTGGTGCCACAGCTGCAGGTGGTCGTGCCCATCCCAGGTGCGCGGCACACGGCGCCCCCACACCCCTCGGCCTGCCTGGCTGCCTCCCCACACTTTGCTGCACAGTAGTCATGCTGATTTGGTTACACATATTGCAAAGTCAGGTGCAGCTCAGCAGCAGCCCCTCCAGTCACACATAGGAGGAGCCTCCGCAAGCCTCAGCTATACGGTGCCTTTCATCAGGACAGCTCGGCAGCAGTGTGCCGGGAGTCAGGCTGCGACGCTGGGTGCCTCGTTGAACACAGCCACCGTGCCCTGCAGGCGTGCACGGCCTGTGGACGGTGCGCGCCGCGGGGGCGGACCCGGCCGCCCACGACGCCTTCCTGCTGATCAGTGCGCGGTATGTGAAGACCGACAAGGCGGGCGGCGCGCAGCAGGAGGTGCGGCAGACGCGGGTGCTGGCAACGCACCGGGAGCTGGAGGAAGTCTCCGCCAGGTGCGCCCACTGGGACGGCAGAGGTTACAGGCGTGCGGTGCCTGTCGCCGCCACTGCCAAAGGCAGGGTGTGCATCGCATGTGTGGGTGCAAACATGCACCATACCTGCAGTCGTGGCGTGCTGCATGTGTTGGATACACAGTGCCGAGCAGTGTCGCGTGTCTGCTGTACATGCGTCTCTGTGAGTGTGGTTGTCAGCATTGCTAAGCTGGTCAGGCGCTGCTGTCGCCTGGTGCAGGGCGGACTTCGAGATGAAGACAACGACAGTGGCAGCAGGCAACCTCGCGGGCCCCGACAACACCGCCGGTCCCATTGTGCAGGTACAACACGCAGCAACTGGCCGACTCCCACAGTGCTGAAGCTGCACAACGTGAGGTGTCCAAGTTGCAGTGTCAGGCGGAAACGCGCAGCCACTGCGACTCGCATTGACACTCTGCAAACACGCGGTCAAGGGCTGCCACAGGGGCCACAACAGGCGATCTCCGCATGTTCCGATAGCCGAGCATGGCAGGGCTCCTGCACTATGTCCAAGGTCTTCGCAATGGTGCAGGTGTGTCCTCGGGAGGTGCGGCTCATTGCGGACGACGTGGCGCAGCAGGCGCTGCCGCTGCGCGGGCTGCTGCCAAACCCTGGGGATGACGACGAGGAGCTGACCATCGCCAGCGCTGAGGTGGCGGGATCCTATGTGCTGCTGCTGCTCAGCGACGGCGCGGGCATCCTGCTGCGGCACAGCCCCGGCACAGGTGCCTACTCTTCACCTCGTACCTCTCAACTCCCTAATGCAGCGGGGTGCCTGTAACGGTGCTTCAGGTCTGCATGAACCTGACATCATGTCGTAAAGCGCAGGACCTTGCTTGTGGGCACACAGGTGAGCTGGCGGTGCTGCCAGCTGCGACGGAGCCGCTGACAGTCCGGCCAACCGTGGACTTCCCTGCGGCCATCAATGCGGCCTGCCTCCACGTTGACCGCGCCGGCTGGCTGGCTGCGCATGCGGGCCATGTGCTAGGTGGGCATGCACCTACACAACACATGGCGTCAACTAGCAGCAGCTGGCCACCTGCTGTGCAAGTGCATGTTGAGCTGGCATGCGCGAGTGTTGAGAGAATAGACCCATTGGCAACTGCAAGCCTCAGGTGGAAGGGCAACAAGCAAAACGTTTCAGCGAAGTCATGACGCAAACTTGCCAGCCATGACTTTGTGCCGCAGATCTGCCGGCAGCGCCAGAGGGGCCGGAGGCCATGGAGGTTGGAGAACCGGAGCCCAGCGATGCGGCGGCAGCAGCACAGGGCGCCGCCGCCGCCACGGATATTGCGGGGGTCGGCGCGGCAGCCGCAGCAGCACCCGATGCGCCGTCAGCTGCAGCGGATGCGGCGGACGCAGCGGCGGGCGCAGACCGTTCAGAAAGGTCGGCGGCCAGTGCAGCTGCGGGTCAGGCGCCGCAGCAGGCTGGCGCTGCAGCTGCAAGCGCTGCTCAGCAGGCGGGTGCAGGGCAGCAGAGCGCAGCTGATGCAGCCGCTGCGCCTGACACCATGGGCGTCTGCTGCGCAGTTGCAAGGTGCCTCCGCATGCCGCATTGCTGTGAGCCTGTCGTTGCGTTTCTATGTTGCTGCCTGTGTAGGATAGAGAGCAGCATAGCCGCCGACTCCTGGGCGCCACTGTGCAGGGCCAGCGGGCAGCTGGAGATCTACCAGCTGCCGGCCATGCGGCTCGTGTTTTCCAGCGGCGGCCTCGCCGAGGCGCTGCCCGTCCTCGGCCCTGCAGCAGCCGCGGACGCTGAAACGCCAGCTGCCGGTGACATGCCGGCGCCAGACGAGCAGGCAGCCGCGGTGGCTGAGCTGCGGCTGGAAGCCTTCCCAGAGACGGGCGGCAGCGGCGGCGGCGGCGGCGGTGGCGGTGCCGGTGGCGGCAGCACTGGAAATAGCAGAAGCGCCGGCAGTCCGGAAGCAGTCGGCGCGGCGCCGCACCTGCTGGCGAAGCTGGAGGACGGCACGCTGCTTGCCTACCGCGCCTTTGCTCCCAGCAGCGTATGTCTCTCCCAGCGTTCCATGTCAAATCAGGCATCTGGTGGCTGTGCTCCCGAGCTGCACATCAGTTGGGGAACTCGGTGCCTGCCTGCCATGTTGTCAAGGCAACTATGACTCACATATATAATAAAATGTATATAAGATATTAATAATATATATCGTCCGGTAACCTACAGGGCGCTGGACTGGCGTTCTCGCGGCAGCCCCTTGAGCTGGCCGGGCACGGGGCACCAGCGCCATCAGCAGCCACGACGGCAGCAGGAAGCGGTGACGGTGCTGACGAGGAAAGCAGCAGCCGGCCACTGATGACACGCTTTGACGCGATTGGTACGGACGGCCAGGACTGCTATGTTTCCTGCAGAGTGTCAAGTGCCATTTCGTGCAGAATGTGCCTCCTGCGTCCCTGTTGTCGGCACGCTGTCTGGGCAAGAGAGCGGCTGTGGCACGTGGGGTTTGAGTCAGGGCGCCACATGCGATGCTGCCAACCTTTTCCATACGGCTGGTGACCACTTGCAACACGTGTCAACAGTGTGTGTTCACAGATGTCAACAGCGTATCACAACTGTCCATGTGGTTCCTGCATGCACGCCTGTCCATGTGCTTCTCGAGTGAGTGCCCTCAGCGGGTGCGGTTGGCTGTGCAGGCGCCACCCGGCCGTACGCCGGCGTATTTGTGGGCGGCGCCGCGCCGCTGCTGCTGGTCGCGGACCGGGGCCGGCTGCTGCCGCACCCGATGCCGGCCGACGGCGCCGTCGCGGCCTTCACGCCCTTCCACAACCCCGACTGCGAGCAGGCGCGGCCTGGAGTTGATTCTGAATTCAACGTTCACAACCTGTGCCTGCCCAACCTCATCTCTCTGCAAGGGCCAGCTGTGGGCGGCGGCAGCTGCTGCATCGAGGGCGGTTGCACGGAGCTGCCTGGTCGAGCGCGGCCCGCCTCACGCCGTGCCGTGGCGTGTTTCTTCAGGGCTTCATCGTGGCGTGCGACCCGGCGGCCGGCGGCACCGTGCGCATCTGCAGCCTGGACCCGGGGCAGCGGCTGGGCGGCCCCTGGCCCGCGGGCCGCCTGCCGCAGCGCGCCACCCCCACCGCGCTGGGCCTCTACCCCGAGGCGCAGCTCCTCGTCGTGGCCGTCAGCCGGCAGGTGCGCCAGCATGGTGCTTTGCGCGCGATGCTGGGCGGCCGCTTTGGGTGCGGCACCCGGGTTGCCGCTCACCAGCTGGGGCTGTCAGGTCTCTGGTTTTTCCAGGTGTCGAGGTTTCGGAGGGACTGACGTCCTCTGGTGCGATTCCAGGCGCCATACAAGAAGTGGCGGCCGCTGGAGCCGGAGGGCGACCCCGCGGCGGCGGCGGCCTACGCCACGGCCGAGGCGGCGGCGAAGCACGCCAAGGGCGGCCCCGCCGGCGAGGTCGGGTGGCAGCTGCTGTGCGGCATTGCAGGCCATTTGAAAGATACTCGGATGCACGCTGTGGTTGCTGATGTCTGCAAGTCCCGCATTGCCGCAGGTGCGGCTGCTGGCGGCGGGCAGCGGCGGGACGGTGTTCAGCCACGAGCTGGAGGCGGGGGAGGTGCCGCTGGTGGCGCGGGCGGTGCACCTGGCGGACCGCTCGGCCGCCGGCCGCAGCCGCCCCCTGATCGCCGTCGGCACATCCTTCTCCGCAGGTACGACAGCCGTGCTAATTTCCTGAACATGAGCTGGTGGGACATCGCTTTTGGTGGACCTTGGTGTTGCAGGTTGTCAGGTGCATGTGCTCACCTGCCCTGCGTGTGTCCTTGACAGCCGGGCTGCTGCACAGTCGGGCGGCCGCTAGGCAATAGGAACACACGAGTCCAAAGACGGTATGCAGATGTACGGCAAATCCCGTGCGCGACGCTGGCCAGTGCACACCCACTGTCACAGCGTGCATCGCATGCAGCGCTGTCGGCGATGCTGCCCTGCAGGGGAGGACTTCCCGTGCACCGGGCGCCTGCTGCTGTTTGAGGTCAAGCCGGCGCCGCAGCCCGAGGGCCAGCCGGCCGAGGCGGACGCGCGGGAGGCCTGGGCGGCGCAGATGATCTACGTCAGGTCTGCAGCAGCCCTGTTGCCTGATAGACTCTGACTTGACCTCGACGTTGTGTCAGCGGCAACCAGTGATAAACCAAGCTGCGTGTTGAAGGCTCCAAGCAGTGCTGACCATACTCACCGGCTGCGGCAACCAGGGAGTTCCGGGGCCCGGTGACAGCCGTGGCGTCGTTCGAGGGCGCGGTGCTGCTGGCGGCGGGCCACCGGCTGGAGCGCCACGAGCTGCAGGTAGTGGTACTCCGTGTTACTGCTGACTGCTGATGTATGTGCCAGTCATGGCGGCTGGTCACAAGGCGCCTTGGTGTTGCTGTTGTTGCTGCATTGCCTGCAAAAGCAGCAAGTGCCGAAGCCTGCTTGTGGGGCCGGCATGTCGGACTGTAGCAGCCAGCTGGAGGCCTGTACACATGCAAACGCATCCCAGACGCTGTCAGGAGCATGTGGCAGACATGCGACCACCCCCTCAAGTGGTCGCTCTGCAGGGTTCGCGGCTGGTGCGCACGGCCTTCTTCGATGCGCCGTTCCTGGTGGCGACGCTCAACGTCATCAAGAACTACGCGCTGGCTGGAGATGCGGCTCATGGCGCCATCTTTGTTCATTACACGGTAAGCTGCCCAGGTCGTATCCGACTGACCATCTTCTGTACATGCTCACACAGCTGCCTGCTTGCTGCTGGAATGGAACTGCTCTGGCAACCAGCCTGCCTGCGATTTTCCGGCTCATGCTGCACTCACTCCAGGGTGACTGTCCATGGCGTGACTAAGGGCACTGCCCGCCCCGCAGGAGAAGGAGCGGCAGCTGCGGCAGATCTCACGCGACTTCGAGGCGCAGGGCCTGCGCGCGGCGGAGCTCCTGATCGACGGCTCCGCGCTGGGCTTCCTGGCGGCGGACGCGGGCGGGGCGCTGCGGCTGCTGCGCTACGACAACACCGCCGCCCACGCGCGCGCCACCCTGCGCGGCCAGCGCCTGCTCAACCTGTGCGTGCTGCCTGAACGTGACGCACTGGCATGCTGGTCAGCTTGGCAGGGTTGCCCCGGCAGCTTTTGCTGCTGTGACGGTCCCTTCTTGACCACTGCGGGCTTACAGATGGTCTGGTCAGCGCCCTCCGTCGTGCCGGCCGTGCCAGGCAGGCCGCCAGCACCGCTGGGCACCCCGGCGTCTGACGCTCGGCCACCCCCTGCAGGGGTAACCTGCACACGGGCAGCGGCGCGACGGCCGCAGCGCGGCTGCACGTCAGCACTCGGGCGGTGCCGCGGCGGCAGGGCTGCGTGCTGGCGACGGCCGACGGCGGCCTGGGCGCCGTCGCGCCCCTGGTGAGCAGATGCTCTGACCTGCCCCTTGTTTTGTCATCCAACGGCATGCTGGCTGTCATTTGCATACAGATTCGTGATGTGCCCGAGCCCAGACTGTCAGCGGATGCGCTTCATGCGGTTTGCAGGGTGCAGCGGAAGCGAAGGCAGCTGCCGTGCTCGGGCGGCTGCAGCAGGCGATGGTGGCCGGCGTCGCACATGCAGCCGGCCTGAACCCCGCAGCATTCCGGTGGGCCGCCAGCTGCCAGATGCGATGTGTGCGTGTGACATGCGGAGGCACAGACGCAGGAGCTGCCCAATGCGTTTCTGAACACACAGGGGGCGGCAGGTTGTGTGAGTCTGCCAATCCTACATAGGCAGCTCGCTGGTACTCATGGAGTCATGCTCGTCAGCCGCCATGTGTATGTTCCAGGCGGCAATTCTCGAAGCAGCCGGCTGCGCTGGGCGGCGGGCGCCGCGGCGGGCCGCCGCTGCTGCAGGGCGCCTTTCTGGACGGCGACCTGTTGTTCTGCTACTTCCAGCTGCCGTTCCGGCAACAGCAGCGGCTGGCGGCGGCTGCCGGCAGCAACCGCAGCGGCATCCTTGAGCACCTGCGGATGCTGCATGCCAACCTGGCCTTCTTCTGAGCTGCTTGGCCAGTGCTGGTGCCGGGCCACATGGCAACAGCGGCGGTGGAACTCCAATGCTTTGAGCCGCTTGCGTGGCACTGCCGCATCGTCTTCGTCAGTAAAGTAGATGTTGTAGACATGTATCTCGGTGATGGACATGTGCGCTGGGCAGTGAACGATCTCAGTAGTGCTTGATTTGCGTATGCGGCTGAGGGCTTCTGAGAAACTGGTGACAGACAGAACGACACGGCAACATGGCACCCCCCCTCTAACATGCTTCACGGATTTGCAACGAGCATAGGGGCCCTACATGCGGCCGTATGCCTTGTGACGGCTCACATAAGGCTTCCAGTAACACCAGAAAACGAGATGAGAGTCTGCCAGGTCCCCACGGTGAGAACCTCAAACGCGCTGTGAAGTCCACGTTCATTCACCGCCAATTCATCAGCACTTCTCAAGCACAAGCTCATCTCGCCCCTTTTGTGCCGTGAGTGCGAGACTGTAAGATCCTTTCTCTTCAGGCAGCAACCGCGACGCTGGGTGCTGCAGCACCTGCTACTGGGGGCATGGCGATCCAGGTGGGGTGGGGGCCACCTCCGTATTCGACGCTCACAACCTCCACACGGAGCGCAATAGCCGCCTGATTTATGTTTCAACCTGCCTACCTCCTCTTGAAATCACCACGGCAGACGCTCTGGCTTTGTTTCATGGCATGACTGACGCGTGCATTACTTTTGGGGAGCTCGTGGCGAGCCTCGAATTGCGGTGACGGTGCGATGCGGGGCAGACAGTCCCGCCTATACTGCTGCATCACCCTGAACGCCGGTTTAGTGCCACTGCCAGCGCAACAGCTCATCTGCTGCCGGTTCCGCGTTACCGAGCAGCTCAGTGCAAGGACGGTCAGGGAAATCACCAGGCCCGCTTTCATGTACATCAGCAGAACCTTTTCGCGATGGTCCCAACGTCTGTTTTAAAGCCTCATGTGACCACGCAGGCGGCGGTGTCGCTGCCGCTGGCGCTGCTGGTGCTGTGCTGGGCGGGCGCGGCGGCGGCGGCGGCGGCAGGACAGTCCACCACAGTGTCGGCGGCCAGGCTCGCCGACCGCGATGACGAGGAGGTATTGCCTTTCTCAACACCTCCGTTCAACGTTCTCGGGCTCATCGCCCTGCGATCTCACTTTCAAGGCTCAATAATCGCAATAATCTGCCCGTGCAATGTGTACCATGCTCGAGTTACGAACAGGACGGCACCACTGCAGCTCAGGGCAGCACGCAGGGCTTGATGCCGACACAACCTCATCTCGAGCTCAAAGCTGGGGGTGTTGTCCAGCCGAGCTGGTGTGCGGCGGCTGAGCGACGCTGCATGGGGCTCAGCCCACTGATCGATGTTGTACCATCTAGTAGTACTGCACAGCCTCCAGGGATCCAGGCACCATCTGCTGCTGTTTGTAAGCCTGCTGCAAAGCGAGCCAACTCAAAGCATCGGCACAGGACTGTCGGATCGCAGCATGGCTGTTGACTTGTCAAGAATGCGCGCGATCTGTTGCAATGAGGTCCACTGGATGTGTTTCAGGCGGAGGACCTGCTGCGGCGGTGCGAGAGGAACCCCAAGACCGGCCGGACGCGCGACAAGTGCACCCCGACCGAGGCCTACATCGTGAGTGGTCTCCCTTGAGCCTGGCGGTGGCGCATGAAGAACGTCTGTACAACAACTATGTTCCGACATGCGCCATCGCGCACACGGCTGGTGGCGCAGGGCCTTTCTGAAACATACTTGGGACGCAACGATGGTCATCAGTCCCTTGCAAGGCTGCGTGATGCATCACGTGCGTGAGCCGCTGTCAACCCCTTGCTGTGCTGCTGTCTACAGGCCAAATGCGTCACGGTGAGGGACCCGCTCGAGAGCAGAAGCCTCGGCTGCGGCACTGTGTAGTAGATAAGATGACCGCATGACATCCTGCCGCACATCCTGCGTGCCACTGCTGTCGGCTCTGCTGCGGTCTTATTCAAGTCGTCGTGACCGCAGGCGCACAACTGGCGGTGCCTGCGCTGCACCTTCAACGTGGGCAGGGGCATCTCGGCGGAGGAGTCCCGGTGCACGCAGGTCCGCAGCCCGGGGCTGACCGCGCTGAGGAACGGCGAAGCAGGTGAGTCGCCCCGCCCTTTCTGCAGCAGCCGTGCACCGCTGCGCATCCTGCCAGACGCTGCTGGACAGAGTCACGTCACGCTGTGCTCGCTGCCAGGGAGTTAGCCCACTGCTGACGTTGCAGCTGACAGTGGCAGTGTCTGAAGGCTGCCCAGGGTAGTACAGAGCACAACCGCAACTGCCGCCTATGTGCGCTCGGCTGCAGTGTGCCGCCCGGGCGTCGAGCCGCTGGCGGGCTCCAACAAGCAGAACGTGCGCAGCTGCCGGCCTGGCTTCGCAAAGAGCGGCTTTGGAAACTACAAGTGCGTTCCCTGCTCGGGTTTCCCGCCAATGAGATGGCAAATCCTCCGACCCCGCATGGCCCACTTTGTGGCTGGTCCAGCCAAGGCCCACGCACCTTTTTATGAGCATGGCAACAGGTAGATGCCCCATACTCTCTGCGGTTCCGAAGCTGCCGACGTGGCTATGAGCAGGTGTGTGCTGTGCTCCGGGCGGGGGTGGACGCCGCGCATCGGGGCCACAAGCTGCCAGTGAGTGTGACGAATGCCGCAACGCAGTGCAGCAGTGAACCAACCTGACTGCGACACACGAGCTGCATGACGTGCAAGAGGTGGACAGCGAGCAACAGAGCTGTTTGCTGCCTTGACAGAACCTGCCCAGCTGGCTTCACCATCGGCAAGGCACGGACAACATGCACAGGTGAGTCCACTCAGTCCAATGCTGCAATCTAACGGGCAGGGTACATGGTGCCACGGTGTACAATAGATGCTGTTCTGCTGAGGCCAAGCCGTACATCAACCTATCACATGCTGTGAGGCTCCTGGGTGCTAAGTAGCTGTGCTTGACTGCAGCGCCACCAGCAAGGCCGCAGTCCAGGAACCCTCCCCCGCCGAAGAGCCCGGCCCCGATGAGCCCGCCGCCCAGCCCGCCACCTGCCAGCCCGCCACCGAAGAGCCCGCCGCCCGAGAGCCCTCCGCCTGCTAGCCCGCCCCCTGCTGAAAGCCCTCCCAGCCCACCCCCGGACAGCAGCCCGCCGCCCCTGGAACCCCCACCGACGCCGCCGCCCCCGGCATGCGCCGGTCTGCGCCAGGAGATCTTCGTCTTCAACTCCAGCATGCCGGGCTTCACTGATGCCGTGAACGACACCACGCCGCTGCCCATCGGCAGGCCCTGCACCGACACCTGCTCATACCCGTGAGCGACATCTTCGTGTGTCTGGAGCCTTGTTTTGCGACAGCCAACATGTTGTTTTGCACCTAGCAGTGATACTGCACCGTCAAATCTTACATGTTCATCACGCTGCACTGGCAGCTGTGGGTACCGCATCCGCAGACATGCTGAAGATACTGTTGCACCATGTACAGCAACCGTGCTCTCGCAGGTACGACCCAGCTGTACCAACTGACGAGCGGACGGTGGAGGTCCCCACCAACGGCTACTGCGACTTCAGCGCCGACGCGCCCTGTGGTGCGTGCTTCCTTCAGCTGACATCAGCTGCTATAGCATCAGCAAGCGTGTTGCCACAGATACCCTGCAGAAGCTGGGCACTGCCACGGGCTGGCCAATGCTGCACGGTGACGTGGATGTAGATGCCGGCAGCAGCCTAGAACTGCACTGCCTGTGTGCCCATCGCACACTTCGTTCACAAGCACATGCTGCCCGCGCTGTGCGACTGCCCTTTACCACCGTTGTGCACAGCATCTGCTGTGAGCTCGGGTATCATTCGCGAACCAACTGCCATGCAGGCCAGGTCGGCCCGACGACAGTGGCATACACGCTCAACGCGGACAGGAGCTGCCCCTCCAACTACACCACTGACTACGGCGGCGGCCGCAACGACCCGCCGGTCGGCGGCAGCGACTTCCTCGTTGACGGCGTGCGAAAGAACTACGTTGCTCGGTAGGCAGCAAGCCCGGCCGCAATGGCCAATGGCCCAGGCTGAACATGACTGGACTGGTGCATGTGAATGACAACCCGGTGCAACATGCAATGCAATATTGCAAGTCTGCTGACACTCGGCCATCAACGTCTCCTGATGCACATCATGTGCGTTGTGCAGCCGAACTGTGTCAAAACCATCTGGCTGTGGTCGTGGCATGTCAAGGCGCAACTGTTGCACACGCAGGTGGACAGGAGGAATCACCATTCCGATCGATGGCAACTACAGCTTTGCAGCTGCCGCGGACGATGGAATGCGACTGGAGGTCGGAGGTAACCTTGATTCGTATATCTGTACCTGCTTTTGATGGGCACCCATTGCATCCCTGGCAGGCGATGGCAGGTTGCCTTCTGACTGTATCTGTTACCAGCAAGCACAGCCCGCCGCCGCCTGAGCCGATGCTCTGTGCAGGCAACCTCATCCTTGAGAAGAAAGGGTTCGACACCAATGCCTACCCTGTCCAAGCAGCCACCGCATTCCTGACAGCGGGTAGGCCGGAAAGAGTGCATTTGTAGCTGTGAAACTCCTGCCCTGCTACAGTATAGTTCTGCTATCACACTGATCCATGTCACCGATCCAGTAGTCCGGCTGCCAAGCATGTTTGAAATGCAACATCGTGTGTCACGGACAATACCCTGCCGTGTATGGTTCTGGCCTAAACACGTGACTTGACCGCCATTCTACGCTTTGCTCTGCAGGACTCCATCCCTTCAACCTGCAGGTATCTAGAGCATTTGTGTCTACCTTTCAAAGAGCAGCAGATTGAAACAACTGCCACAGCTGCAGTGGAGTACTGGACGAACAGCAGCACGGATCAAGTCCTTGCTGGCTGATGTGCGAACGTGTTTGTTATGACCTGCAGTACTACCAGAGGCGCGACAGTGCGGCACTGGTGCTGCTCTGGTGCGCCTGTCACTGTGCCAGCGCAAGCATGCTGCGCACCCACCTGCCTCAGATGGCTGAGCCTGCAATATGTAGCAGAGCACGGTGGGTGTGACTCCCCAGCTTGCTTGATAGCAGGTGCAACCTGCATGCTTGACCTGCAGGAACTGGGACGGCACGGCCATTGATGAGACTCCGGACGCGTGTGGACAAGGGCGCCGGCTGATGGCCGATGAGCCAGTTGGTATGGCCATCTGCATTCAGCACCATGTGCTTGACAGGAAACTGATTGCAGAGCACTGTCAAGCGGGCTGTCTGCTTGCTGTGATGATGACGTCACATCGCTGGGCGCTATCACGGCACCATCGCCATTGCTGCTGCTTGGCACAAGGCCCCGCCCTGCCTGCCATGCCAGTTTCAATAGCCGGCTTTGTGACGTGCTGCAGGCGGTGCCGCGTACCGAGCGATACCCAAGTCTGCCTTCTGCACGGGGGCACCAATCTGAGGCCCGTCCTCGCACAGAGAAGGTTGGCGCTCTGTTCGTATGTGATGCCCAGCTAGCGCAGATGCTTGAAAGGTACGTTCACACACCGTACATCATTCACTGTTCGATGAGCTTGTTGGCTTGACCGAACCCTCGACTTGAACCCGCCACATGCTACAGGTGGAACACAACCATGATGTGGCTGCGCATCAGTTGTGCCAGGGCAAGGAGGGGCCTCTGTCTACATAGAGTGCATGGTGAAGCGGCAAGACTGCTCACTTAGCAGCTGAAGGATGTTGTGATTGGCTGCTGTACTAGCACTGAATCTGCAGCAATGCAGATGCAGAACTACACAGCCATGCGGCCCATGTCGGCAGGATGGAGTACATCACACGGCATACTGATGACAACAGATGGCGGTCGGGCAGCAGTGTGGCCTTGTGTAGCTCTCTGACAGGCGGGCACGCACACACACATGGCATTCAGTGGGCTTCATAGAAGTGGCAGCCATCTGCAGAAGGAAGACCTAGCTGCTGCGTTGGTAGAGGGCTGTGTATTCGGCTTATGCAGCAGTCTTTTCATTTGTGTGCTGGCTCAGATCAACGTTCATCAAAACCAGCAGCGGTACACCCAGATCTAGATACAGAACGAACGAAAACACCATTTCGTGCTCATCTGTTCAGCTGCGCGGGTGGAGCATGAACGATACTGAAGAAGTCATTGGCAGTTGGCAACCAAGCCCGTTGCATCTTCCTGCACATGCTGTCGACTGCTGAGAGGATCCCTTATGAACCAAAGAGGATGATGTGTATAGTTCCAGCTTCCGCTGCATCATGCACACCGACCAGTGTTGCGGCATGTATGTTGCATCCTGTGCGCAGCAAAGCTGCAACCCGCCGCCCAATGCCTGCCCCCAGGCCTAGGATTCCCACGGCAGACAGATCTGCCGTCATGAAAGGTGGCCAATGCAGTGACACAAGCTGCTCAGCCGGCGTTGGTGACGCAGCCCCCCGAGTCGGTGGCGTCGAACCCCGTGTTGCAGGTGAAGCAGAAGTCCTCGGTGGATGAGCTGGACGCGCAGTTGCCGCCGGCCGCCGGCTTGCAGGGCCCCGCCCCAACGCCTGTCTTGAATGTCCCGTCGGGGCATGCTGCGGTGCAGACAGGCACCACTGGTCATGTGGTGCAGCTGCATTTGTGTGCATGGATGCCGGTTTGCCACCAGGCCAGGACTGTTGCCATCATCGCAGTGTGTAGCGTGCATGCATGTATGCTGAAAAAATGTGCCACCGTCCAGCCTGGCAGCATCCGGTTGTGACTGTCACTCGCACAGACGCACCTGCACACTGGCCATTTGCTCCTGGCAGGGTGCCGGCCGGGCAGGAAGTGCAGCCGGTTTTGGAATCACAGGCCCCTGCACCGCGGACAGGTACACATGTTTCAGGGTGCTCTGGCATCTTGCAGCAGTGGCAACATTGGACATCGAAGTGCCGATGCTGAACGGAGGTGGAACAGCAGGCAATCGGACAGGCGTCTGCTCAGCAGGCGACTACTGATGGCAAGTGCACCAGCAAGCAGGATGCTTGCTCACCTGGCGTGCAGCTCGAGTCACACTCAAAGCAGCCTGGTGAGGAGCACACACACACTCCGTCACATATGTGCAACATTGCAGCAAGCTCCGACTGTGTGCATTCTCTGGCCATCATCAGGCAATGCAATCCGCCACCGACGGGTGTGCACAGCTCTGACCAGGTGACCAGGGTCCTGTGTGTGGCTTTCATCGTGCACTGGGCATGCACATGCATGTGAGCTCTGCACTTCACCTTGTCCATTGGGCGCCGAATAGCCGCCGAGGGTTTGGCCATCGCCGAAATTGTAGGTGGCACAGTCCAAGCACTGATTGTCATTGAAGTTCCTGCCGAATCCTGGCACGCAGGCTGCGCCAGATACAAAGCTGTTCTGATCCAATTGTCCACTGTGTCTGTCAACCCTAAGGCTGATGCAGGTGGGTCATGGCTGTGTGCGTATGAAGGTGCTCTAGTCGTTAGCAATGCTGTGTGAATGCTGCAAGCCCATGGGCTCCAGGAACGTGTAGCATGTGAACACATCATCGAGCGTGCAGGCGTGCTGTGAGATGATTTGGTGAGAGGAACCTATTGAGCTGCGCACCTCGGCACCCGGTGTTGCCCGGCGCAGTCGGCGTCGCCTTGTAGGGTTCAATGTAGTCAGGGCAGAAGGAGCAGACGCTTGCGCCAGCCCAGGCGAACGTCGTTGGGTCGCACGCTGCATGTCAACAGCAGCGCATTGTTTGATGGCGCATCGGTAGCTTACTATTTGTGTTCTACCTGCTGCCTTGGCCGCCAACAAAATGAGCATGCACGCCCAACACCATACTTCACTCATGCATTCGTGATATCTTGAACCACCAATGCTGCCACCCTGCTCAGATGCTGCAACTTTGTTTGTAGTGAGACAGCAGCATGCGGCCTGGCTGCAGAGCGCACCGTTGCATACACCTTCGAAACTCGAGGACGACCCTGCTGGGCACCGGGCGAAGGTATCGCTGCCGGCTGGGGATGTGAAGCCGTCGGGCGTGTCTGCAGCATTGCAGCACCAAGAGCGCTCAGCGCTTGCTGCTGCTGTGGGTTCAAGCCAGCTGGAGGCCTCGGCTTCTAGGCCCGGGGATATCAGGCTCACGAAGCAGTGCTCACAGTGCTGCCATGCAGGGTTGACACGGGCAACAGCAGCCTGGGTGGTGCAAGCCATGCAGCCAGCAAAACATGGCAATCCTATCGAAGTAGAATAAGGGGGCCACCTGCGCATCCCTCTGCAATGCCGCCGGGCCCAAAGGTACCGCTCCCGCACGCTGCACAGCACAGACTCGGGTCACCTCATTAACAATGCGGCTGCAAGACAGTCAGACGAGCAGAGCCACCTCGTCCGAGCACACAACTTGGCCTTGTGAACATGCTCATGTGGCTTGATGTGACTGAGCAGGGTCCTCTGCACAGAGAGGCCGCGGGAAATGGTCCATTCACAAACTTACCGGTGCAGCTCGTGCCGTCCTGTTTGATTGCGCTTCCTGGTGCACACAGGGCGCACTGGTTGGGCGCGGTGCCAGCGGGCCGGCTGTTGGGAGCGCAACACTGCGTAGACCCCGCATTGCTCGAGGTGCCGAACGGGCAGTCTGCGGAACAGGGGCACAAAGGCAAGTCGTCAATGATCAGGTGCCATGACATCAGCACACTAGGGCTCTGCCTTTGCTGCTCTACACCCTACCGCTGCCAAGAACGTGATACACCATGCCAGCCAGTGCGCAGTGCACACAGCTGGTGCCTCTGGTCTCCCCGCTGCTGGTGACATGTTTGCAGCACGCACGCCGACCTGTGCATGTGGGCGGGGCAGAGGCTGGGTCCCGGTACTGTCCTGCCGGGCAGCTGAAGGGCACCTGTGCGCAAGTGGCCTTCAGAGCAGCCAGTGCAGCCTGCGAGTAACAGCAACCGCGGCAATGAGTGGCTCCCTGCAAGCTGACCAATCCTGAGACGGCGTGTTGCCAATGTAGCTTTTGCTTAAAGCTTTGTGCGACATCAAACATGCGGTGCAAGCTGCCTCTGACAGAGGCACATACCGTGTCAGTGGCCGTCAGACCCTGGTCGTTAGTGATGTGCCACACAAGCGCCTGAAGGTTGTTCGGCGGGCACTTGCCTGCAGGTTGCACAGCACAGACACTCGCAATGGGGTCGTGGGTCCTCGTGGAAGTTTGGTGGCGCCAGGTGATGCCTCCTGGCAGGTGACACGGTCATGGCCGGCTGAACTTCACTCTTCACTCTTCATGGCCGGCATGTGGGCCAGATATAGCTGGGCGCTGTGCCCTGTGAACTCTTCTGTCTAGCCATGCCGGCGCACCAGCGAGCGATGTGACCAGGGACTTGATGCCCGACTGGTCGCTGATAACTGGCAAGTTGTAGGATGGGCTGTCGAGCGTGGAGGACCGCCCCTGGTTGCCCGAGAAGGCGC
This sequence comes from Diplosphaera chodatii, assembly GCA_032358165.1. Classification (NCBI taxonomy): domain Eukaryota; kingdom Viridiplantae; phylum Chlorophyta; class Trebouxiophyceae; order Prasiolales; family Stichococcaceae; genus Diplosphaera; species Diplosphaera chodatii. The sequence goes on from JAALGY010000038.1 coordinate 429,004, forward strand.
CCAGCAGGAGGTCGTATGTGGCGACCAGCGCGCCGCCAGCGGCCTGGGTTGTGGCCACTGGACCGATGCGCGGCGCCGTCTGAGGTGTGGCAACCGGCGGCGAGTGTCCATTGCTGACGATCAGTGCGCCGCACCCTGCAGGCAGCGCTCGCCAATATGGCATGCATGTGGCAAGCACGACCGGCATCCTGCACCACCTGCATATGCTTCACCGCCGGCCGCGGCACAGCCCACAGGCTCGTGGCACCCAGCATGCTGCGACAGTTTGGACGTTGGCATTACAGCGCGCAATGCAGAGACAGATTGCTGTTTTGGCAGCTTTCCATCTTGATGCACCTCAAGCTCGCAGACGCAGGTGTGCACAGCAATCTGTGTATCCTAGCAGGCTGCAAAGACAACAGGACAGTGGCAGGTGCAGGTGACTCATGCCTCAACAAGCAATGCTGTCGGTGGCACACCATCAGATGTTGGCGTGAAGTCGATTGTGTAGGGTCCCATCAGGAGTGCTACGGCGTATTGCGGAACAGAGGCGGTTGGGGCAAACGCCGCGCCTGGCGGCAGCTGCAGCTTTGTGCCTGCTCAATCACAACTCATGGCTGATGCATCTAGCTACGGAATACTGCTCCCACTGCAGCAGCGCCACAAATGCGACAGCCGGGCAAGCCTGAGACCACAGAAGCACTTGGCATGCTACATGTCATCACACAGCAGATGAGCGTGTGCCAATCAGATCACCACTTGGCGTGGTCCCGGGCGCGGCTGCAGACCAAGACAGAACACAGATTACATTGAAGCCCACAATGTCAGGGTGCAGCATCGTGACACAGTCAGTCCTAGTGCGCCCAGTTTCCTGTCTGTTTTCTGCATCGACTGTGTGATGTTGAACCCTGGGCAGCCAATGACCTGATGATGGGGCCCACGGCAGTGTGATCACATTGCGATGAACATACCTGGAGGTGTTTTGGCGATGCAGGTCTGCCCTGCCTGGTCGCTGGACAAGCAGCTGGCCGTGTATGCGGTCTGCTGGTCTTGTGCCTGGCGAAACACAGCTGCTCCAGCACTCCTGCTTAGGAGAAGCTTGATGTTGCCGGAAACAGGAACTTTGGGATGAGCTCAAATCAGTATGCGTGCTGACCATATGGTGGCCTGCTGGTCGACTACATGCCCTCTTCTGCGAGAGGGACAATCTGGCGGCATATGCGCAGCTGCCTTGAACAATGTGCCTACTCACTCCAGGGCTGTGTATGCTAGGACGGCTGCGTCCGAGCAGGTCTGCCAGTTGCCGATTGTCGCCAAGCGCTCTTGGATGGAGCCACCGTACGGCGCGGAGAATACGCCGAATGTGTCCTGCATGCCACTCGCCCGGTCACATAGCCGATGCCAATTCTATCCTTGCACATGATCCTTCACACGAAACCTTCTAGTATATATGCAGACAGCGCAAAGCTTCAGCGGACCTGACACACGACCCCGGTGTCACTGCGGAGGTTCTGGTCACAGAAGGCTTGGCTATTAGTTGCATAGCAGCGCTCTGCAGCAGACACAGCATCTGCGTGAACCTTGACACTTCCGCAACAAGCTCAATCTTGGTCTGCAACTGGCGCCGGTAAACACAGGAGCAAGATGGCCACGTCAGGCTGTCGCTACATATGCTGCTGCCACGGTTGTTGATCCTGTCTGCAGGCGGCGCTGCCTGTTATAACACCAACCGTGGGTGTTGCAGGCGGCCTCGAACAGCTGCGTTCCATTCGTTGTCCAGAAAGTGCGGGCTGCAGCCGGAAAGAGCGCAGCCGTTGTGAAGTTGCTGCTCAGATAGGCGCCTGCAGTGGATCAGCTAGATGTTACTAGTGGGCATGAAAAGTTCAGTGTGTAGGTCGGGTAAACGATGATCATGTGCACTGCAACTCGTGATTCTGTCGTGCTTGGAGCCTTTGCGCTGTCTGCTGCTGATGCATGAGACACGCACCAACGATCCCAGCCACCAACGCACACTTGGGTGCTGGATCTGCACGGGAGTTGCGTCGAATGACGATGTCAGACTGCCATCACGATGAGTAGCAGGTGTATGAGAGTCCAAAGCAGGTATTCCAGCCACTGTGCTGCAGACACGCGCCACATCGGCACATACATACCCTAGGCTGCTTTTGTGTTGCTGCACCTTTGAAGAAAGACGGGCATTTAGACGACGCGTCTGCGGCGCGAGGGCAGCATGCGGCGCACTTGGCCGTGTTGTCACTGTCATTAGGGAATGGGCACTGATTCGGGCACAACGCATCTGCGAGCACACAGGTACGACTGGCCTCAATGCAGAACATCAGCGCGAGCATGCCAGCAGGAGTAGTAGCACCAAGCGACCATGGGCAAGAGGGATGCCGCGCTGTTCAACTAACACGACGAGCCTGAGATGCGTACCTTGATTGCCGTGTCCAAAGGGTGGCTGCCTGACTGGCGGTGGCGGTGCGACTGGCGGGCTGCTTGCCGTCCGCTGAGAAACGGTGGTGCATGTGCTCGGTACACCAGCCCCTGCCGGCGTCGTCACCTGCCAACCACACAACTATGCACAGTGACATTGTTGAAAGCCGGCGGCGCGGTCATCGCCTGGGCTGCCCAGTCTCATGACTGCAGGGTCACCAGCCAGCCCGTGCTGGTGCGAGAGCTGGTCGCACCTGGACCCGCATACAGATCTGTGCAAAGCCGGCCACCCCCAGCGGCGTAGGCGCTCCGGGCTGGTTCGCCCAAGATGAGCACGCTACACGACACCAACAGCAGGCTTCCCATGCGCAAGCCCGGTGGTGCAGTGCCCAGAGGTGACCAGCCCATCAACCAAGTGCCTCAGCCGCCGTCACATTGTGCAGGGCAGCGCACCGAAGTGTTGGAAGCCGTCCGTCTCTGTTGTGACGTTGGACCCCTGGGTGATGGAAACGATCTTAACATTGCTGGGGATGGTGACCGGGGTGCCGCTCAGGGCGGCGGTGGACGTCCCCAGGCCGCCGCCGCCGGTGACCTTGGCCGGCGGTGGCGGTGGCGGTTTCTTGGGCGGAGGCGGCGATTTTTTGGGCGGCGGCGGCGGCGGCTTCTTGGGGACAGTGGCCGCCTGCAGACAGCAGCGACGACGTGACGTTTGTGGCTTTGGATATCGACACTGCGTGCGCAGGCAGGAGCAGGTGGCGCGGCCGCAGCGCAGTGCAGCACGGCGTGTGCAGTTTATCGTGGTGAGGGTCCACTTACTAGGCAGCAACTGCCACCGACTTGCCGCGTGGTGTGGCGAGACAGCACTAGCAGCCACTACAACTGCATGTCGATACGGCCGATGTAGCTGCTCGACGACACCAGGGGGCATGAAACCGCCCTTGGACGACACGACGGGGTTACGTGACTTGGTGGCTCAGCACACCTTGGCGGTCGGCTTCGGGGTGGGCTTCTTGGTGGGCCGCTTTGTGGGCTTGGGTGTCGGGCGGCGGGTGGGTTTCTTTGTTGGCTTTGTGGTTGGCCTTTTCTTGGTGGGCTTGGGCTTCTTGGTTGGGGCCTTCCTCTTTGTGGGCACCGCCTTCAGCAGCTGCCGCTGCGCCACCCTGCCGCGCCGAGGCAGCTTTGAGGTGCCGTTATCACTGTTGTTGGCACTGTGTGGGGCTGTCTTGTCACCGGCAGCGGCAGTTAGTGTAGCAGCCGCGGACCTGCCGAACAAAACCTCCGACGGCTGACCACGCACTGCTGCCGTATCAATTGCGCCACCCGCCTGCGCAAATGACATCAACAAGCTGATAGCAGCTGATGCGCATGACGTCTGCGGGGTGGCAACGGCACTGTCTAGCTTAAGTACCGTACAGCCAGGACGACACAGCTAGCTACAGAGGGACAGCATGTGCGCGAAACGCTGCAACAGCTGTGCTCTCTGGGTAGCGTTTCTAGAGATGGCAGCGGTGAGTATATACTCGGTCGCGGGTCCCCGTGAAGGCAATCGTGCAGGTGCGTGGCGACCATGCATGAGAATTGGGCCGGCACTACGGCCACCAGACGCGCTGTGGGCAACCAGCGACATCGACTAGCAACAGGAACATGCTCCTCCATCTGACTCCAGCTACAACTGACCTCAGAGCTGGCGCGATGCGCGGCGTCCGCCTCGGCAGGGGCGTCCAGCACCAGAAGTGCCACCAGCAACGGCGCTAAGACCAGCACGCCTGACCGCCTGAGCATCCTGCATGCACAGCGCAGTAGACCAGCTGTTGCACAGGCAGTAACAGGTTCTGAAGGCCACGCGGACGGATCAAGGCATGGTCAAGTACTGAGGTACGTACCTGTTGGTGTGCGACAATTTTCGTTGACAGCGGTACGTATCGGGCGTCAGAGAGCGACTCTGCTCAAGGCAGGTTCAGTATGGGTCCAGCTAATGACTGTGTGGGCGTGAATGTGATGTTGCACATGTTGCACACTGGGACATTGCCACACTACGCGCCTGTGCCGTCGTTGAGATGCCTCCAATATTCCCTGCTCCAGGGTTGGAAATGCACGCCTGACCGTACAGTGGTATCTGTGACCAGGTTACCGGCTACTAGCTGACATGTTGACATTATTATTGCCACCTGCCTCATGTTGCCTTGAGCCTGATCGAAGTCCTCCATCTGTGGGTGTATCGCGCATGCACGCACACTTTCAGCCGCAGGTATGGACGGTAGCACCTGCGTGTGTGTCGGTATTATGCAGCAGGGCGCACGCAGCTGAGACGTTCACGCATGCACACATGATTACGGCAAGAGCAGCTGGTCAACCAGCAGGTACGTAGAAGGACAAGCTGATACCGTGTCATGATGCATCTGAATTTCAGCATGCATGTTGCAGAGGCAGCCAGCATTGTGCTGTGGTGCGTGGGCAGATGATGGTCACGGATGCACCTGTTGCTAGCTAACAACAAGGTGTTCATGAGTGCACAACAGTTCCTCGGTGCAGACGCAGGGGACTTTCAGTGTTTGGTTGAAAAAGTGCAATAGTTTTCCCCACTTGCTTTCCAAGAGTCTGTGTCAAACCCTAGCCTCGGACCAGGGCCTGCTGACATCCTCCTACACTTCGTCCCGGCAGTACGGCTGACGCGGTGACGCCAGCAACAGAAAACCTTTAAGTTTGATCGAACGTGGGCTGTAGGAGTGGTGGATCCTCCTGGTGCGGCGTTGAGCAGCCACCGGCGCGATGACCAAACAGGTGAGGCGTGCAGCCTGATGTGGGCAGCGCTACGCCACGCGCAGCATGCTACATGACCAGGCGTGTGATGTGATTGTGCATGGCCGGCACGATGCCAGCAGCATGTTGTTTGCGCTCGTACGACTGCAGGCACGACACGCATTACTTCAGCTTAGCGTTGCAAATTGCTTTTGTCCGTCGGAGGGCGGTGATGTCTGCTCTCACCACCAGTAGTCTCGTTCACCGGGTTGTCAGGGAGCACTCACGAGCAAAGAAGTCAATTCAATGTTCTTGACACTCAAGGCACTGCTAATGCATGCCAAAACTATTGAGCCACTCACTAATTTATTTGCAGTCATGCTGACCTGGCATTCACCACGTAGCTTCTTACCATGCAAACATTGGTACAGTCGCCAGCAAACTCAGGGCTGATCTCTCGGTAGTGCAGCTGCACAGCCGCAGTGCGCCTGAGTAGGACGCATGGATGCCAGGCAGACTGCAGCATCTGCGATGCGTGTACTGCAGGTTCTGAGGTCAGCTGCCAGCCGTGTCTGCACCTACACGAGTAGGGTTTGCCCTGGCCTCACTTGCATGTTGCCGGTGCACAGCGGGCGAGCGATGACCCTGCCCTGAAGCGGCTCTTGTAACAACAAATAGTCTGGGGTGCATCACACGAAGTTGCTCAGCACAGTACACCACCAGCGTCTCAGTGCGCGCAGCTCGAGCCAGGGTGTAGTGCTTTTACTTAGAGTCTTGAGAATCGGGTCCAGGGTCCAGGGTCCAAGGTCCACCGCGTGAGTGGTTTCAGCCCGCAGACATCAGCTCACATCTTAACCTCACAGCATGGCTGGTGCAAATAGCATCACAGTCTGAGGTGTGTCAGAGCAAAAGGCGTGACGCAGCTGCAGCTGTTGGCGAGTAGTTCGCGAGGCATCGACGCGATGACCAAACAGGTGAGGTGCAGAGGTTCACGGCAGCGGTGTCGTCCGTGCGCGCCACACCTTGTCAGCACAGGTGGTGTGCCTTTTTCGGTGCTGCGGCGTCATGTTTGCGGCACGCCTCGTGCGCTCGTACACGTGCAAGCACCACGACGCGCATTACTTCAGCTTGACGCTTTAGCTGCTACATCGGTAGTAAGGCAATGCTAGGTGCAGCAGGTTTGCCTCCTATCGCTTGAATCGACACCAAGCTTGCAGTCAACAGGAGGCTCGTGCGCTTCGTCCACCCACATGCAGAGGCTGTTACAGCCAAAATAGCTGAGGCACCATCAGGCGTCCGCTGTAGCCTGTGGGCCGGTACATCAGCCCATTCTCGGGGTTCCGAATGCAATATGGTGCTTTGCAGGCCGTGTCAGGCCTGCGGGCAGCAGTGTCGCTGCCGGTGGCGTTGCTGTTGCTGTGCTGGGCTGGCGCCGCAGCCGGCGAGACGACAACGGTGTCTATCGCCAGACTCCTGGGCCGCAGCGACGCCGAGGTACGAAAGCGACGGTTCTCCTGCCACTGAAGCCGTTGTACACCTCCTGTGGGTCTGTGCCTATCGATGCTGCACACTCAGTGTCATGCTGCTGTCCTTTCCTGCATGCATGCCCTGCAGTGCCTGCAGTGTCCACGCAGCCGATGGTGGTACACAGCATGCGCATGTCATGAGCACCCCAGTCCTGGCGCGTGTACAGCGCGTTGGCTGTGCCTCAGCCCCTGAAGTGTGTGGGCAGTGGACAAAATGGCAACATGGGGTTACTAAGCGGCAGGGGGCGATACGGCAGCATCCCTCGTGTGTCACCTTCGAATACCTGGGTCAGTCCATCCTGCCACACACTGGCAGGTGCTCAAGGTCGAGCCTGCTTCGCATGGGTGCGAATGATCAGGCTGTGTCGTGACTGCAGGCCGACGACCTGCTGCGGCGGTGCGAGAAGAACCCCAAGACCGGCAAGACTCGTGGCAAGTGCAGCCCACTCGAGGCCTACATCGTGAGCAGCTGGCTCCTCTCTTCACTTGCCCTCCCCATGTCGCCTGGTCACGCTGCTGTCCCGGGGCGTGAGCAATGAGCCGTGACTAACCTTGGTTGGGGTATGCGCACCATCCTAACAACGCCGATTGTGCATGTTGCATGATGCTGTGCCTGACGACCTGTGGTGCGCTACTTGCAGGCCAAATGCGTGACGGTGAGGGGCCCTCACGCCATCAGCTTCGCCGCTGTGGCCATGTCGTTATGCTCCTACACTGCAAAGTTCACCGCACCCCACCCTGTAATGCTCAGCAGCGCCACATGACCAGCCGCTTCGATTGTCGACTTCGAGCATTCTACATGTGCAGGTGCACAACTGGCGGTGCCTGCGCTGCACGTTCAACGTGAAGAAGGGCGTCTCGGCGAAGGAGTCCCGGTGCACCCAGGTCCGCAGCCCCGGGCTGACCACGCTGGTGGGCGGCCAAGCCGGTGAGAACCAGTTGTTTCATCATGCAGTCAGCACCAGCAGCCTTGGTACATGGCACTTGCTGCTGGCTGCTGTGGGCTGGTTGGCCTGGCTGAGGTCCAACCAGCAGCTCCGTCGCATGTGTTGCAGCAGTTGCGACGTCAGTTGAGGAAGCAGCAAGGCCCCCACCTTGCCCCCACCCCACCCTGGGTCCAAATGCGCCACAGTGTGCAAGCCGGGCGTTGAGCCGCTGGCCGGCTTCCACAAGCAGGACGTGCGCAGCTGCCGCCCCGGCCACGCCAAACATGGCGTCGGCAACTTCAAGTAGGTCTTCTTGTCAGACCATCCGCTGACCACTGCCACCAGTCTGTGCGACATGACCAATCGTGTCTCGTTGTGGGAAAGCCGACCGTCCGCTGCCTGCCTCAGCGCTGCCTACAAGCCTGTAAAACTGCCAGCAGCACAGAACCTGGTAGGCCTTGAGCCTCTCTGGGCTGAACTCTGTGCAGGTGCAAGTTCTGCCACGGCCGGGGTTACACTCCCCGCATCGGCGCCACCTACTGCCGGTGAGCCTGCCTGAGTAGGCCATGTTCCCCTGCCCTGGATGAAATATTGTCACTTGCCGAGCCAGCAACGCATCAGCCATGCGTCACGATATATACTGCAATGCACCGCAGGATCTGCCCAGCTGGGTACATCATCAACAAGGCGCGCACGACGTGCACACGTGAGCCCCTGCTGCGGCTGTCTAGCATATAAACCCTGCCGCTGCTGTTTGTGTGGTCGTGAACAGCTGTTGACGCCACCTGCTAATGTTATACACTACTCAGGCGGCAAACTGTAGAGCTGCTACCATGCAAGGCTCGTGATGTCAGCCATGTCAACCCGAAAAGGCACAAACTGCCATCTTGCTGCACTGTAGCACCGCCAAAAAGGCCGGCTCCAAAGCGCCCGCCGCCCAAGCGCCCGCCGCCAAAGAGCCCGCCGCCACAGCGCCCACCGCCCAAGAGCCCGCCGCCGCCAGCGTGCGCCGGCCTGCGCCAGGAGATCTTCGTCGTCAACGGCGACCTCGAAAACTTCACGGCCAACGTCCTGCAGACCGGCTCGCCGCTGCCCATCGGCAGGGACTGCGGGGACGGCAGCGCGCCCAACAGCCAGACCTGCCCATACGAGTGAGCTGGCCGGGCTCCCGTTGTGGCGACCGCCGCATGTGCTGCGCCACAGTCCTGCGGTGCAGCGGCATGCGCTGCTTGCAAGAGGACTGCCTCTGCGCTGCGTGATTCAGCAACAGGCGTCGGTATCTGCATGGGCATGCTCATCACGACTTACATTGCGGAGCTGCCCCCACAGGTATGACCCCAATATGCCGACTTACGACACGCGAGTGGACGAGCCCACACTTGGCCACTGCGACTTCAGCAACTCGACGTCCTGCAGTGCGCTCATTGCTGCTTGTCGGGCATGTGCCCTTGCAGTATGTCGCGCAGTGACTCATGGCAACCCACGCGTACCGTGTAACCGACAGCACTGTCAGCAGCAGTCAAGACTGTGTGGATGTGGAATGCTGAGGAGGCATGACCTGCGCATTGGTTGTTCTGCGGGTTTGACTCGGTTTGAGTTTTTATTTGAAGGGCAGCATCACAGCTGTGCTGTATCGTAGCTGCGGAATCCACACTGCAGATGCTGACAGACAGCGGTGATCGCTGCAGATTTCATTGGTCCGACGGCTGCGCCGTACACTTTCACCAATGGCGGCACCTGCCCGGCCAGCTACACCACCGACTACGGCGGCGGTGAGACCGCGGATCCGGAGGACGACCTCAAGACGCCTGGCCTAGGAAGCAGCTACATCGTCCGGTAGGCAGCTTGACACATTGGCTCGCTCATCGGCTCTGTGTGACCTGATCAGTCGGCAGTGTTTGTTCAGCAGTTTGTAGCTATGGTCAACTGGGCCCAACCGTACCCATACGGCCAGCTCATCGGGCAGACTGCCGCTGCCTGTGGGCCACGCGCCACTGGTGCTGCCCCTGTCCACTCGAAGAGTTGTACCAGCACAGCAGCACGCTGTTGCATCTGAGCAGTGGCATATCTTCACAGGTGGACTGGAGGCATCACCATACCCGTTGATGGCTACTACAACTTCTATGCGTTTTCGGATGACGGCGTACTGTTGGAGATCGATGGTGCGCCAAGTTTTGACGCTGCGCTTCATGCATGTCTCGCAGTAGCACGGGCCATCCGGTGTTCAGCAAGTATGTGCTTTCGAAAGCTGCACAATCCCGAGGCCTCTCTCATGCAAGGGTCTGCAGGTAATTTCATCCTGAATGAGGAGGGGTTCAATGGAGGCTCATACTCCTTCGGTCCCGCCAACCTCCTGTCAGCAGGCAAGTCCACAGTCATGTCCGCTCTAACAACAATCTTGTGGCTGCACTGCCAGCGCCTACCTACACACTAGATGAGTGCAATGATGCGGCCTGTCTTTCAGGGGTCTTCAGTGGCCCTAGCCCGCACTTGCCGGCAGGCAGTCCTTGGCTGCCACCTGCTCAAGCCAGACAGGGCCACTGACACTTCTCCGCTCCCTCTGCGCGTGCAGGCGTCTACAGGTTTTCCATGAGCTACTACCAGGGCAGGGGCGGCTCGGCCGTCGTGCTGTACTGGTGCAGTTCTCTTTCTTCCCCGCCCATTGTTTGTTGTCCTACCCGTGATGCCCCCATGCACTGGGCCCAATGCCAATGCTTGGTGACTGACGTGAAATGCCTGCCGGCCTACCCTGGTGAGCTGCCGCCCGCAGGAACTACAATGGCACGGCCATCGACAACACCCCGGACAACTGCAACCTGCGCCGGAGCCTGCTGGGCGCCGGCGGCCCCACCTTCGACAGCGGCTGCGTCCCCGGCAGCAAGGGCGGCCCCACCACCTGCATTGGTACGTGGTTCAGGCATGTGCTGACCAGCGCAAGTGGATGCACCGCCGTGCGCAGATGCCGCATGGCAGCTTCTTAGACACCTGTTGTACGACGACATACACCTGTGGCAAGCTGCCGCGCCATCACGTCGCTGCGTCAACAGCTGCTTTGTATGCCCTGCAGCGGGCGGGCGCGCGTACCATGCGATCCCCAAGTCCGCCTTCTGCGCAGCTGCACCACCGTCGCCGCCGCCAGCGCCCCCACAGGTGTTGCGGATACGGGTGCTCCAGTCTACGGGTGCTCAAAGCCGCCCGCTGCAGATGTCATGCATGCAATTTGGTCGCACCACATCGGGCTGCAAGCTCTTGAGCTGGTGGTGGCACTGGCCGCTCTGCGTGACAGATGACCGCTGGCATGTTTCTGCGTGAGCTGATACCTTGTTCATGGGTTTTTGGTCAGGACCGGTAGGCAGGAGGGTGAACGGCATGGCTGGCATGGCGCACGAGTTGTTCGAAAGGACTGCTGCCTGTGGGGCGAGCTAGAGCAGCATGGCAGACTCGACAGAAGGGAGGGCAAGATGTGCAGCACCTTGCACAGCAGGGCTGCATGGCCAGCGGTGCGAACACGAATTGGGCCAGCGTTCGGTGACGGGCAAGGCATGACCACATGTCGCTGCTGTTATCCTCGGGCCCTTGGTAGACAGGCAGAGCCGCGTCGATGCGGGTATCACAGCAGGTGCATTTGTGCAGAGTGATGATGTTCCATCAGGTGTTGCGTACCCGGGCTCCTGCCACATGGTGATCTCTGCCCAACATGTATTATGCACTGAGTTTTTTTTGGTTAATTGCTTTGCACCTGCACATGGTGATCTCAGCATTGGTATCTTACGGATGGCATTGCTTTGACGTGACCCTGTAGCACAGCTCGTTTGTGAAGGCAGATGAGCACACACTACGGTACGAGCTACCGTAAGCTCGTGACATATGCACCATCATGTCTCGCTCGTCCTTATTCGATTGACCTGTAGAAACACTCAGTCTCGAACCTCAACCTGCAGCTGGCGACCCAACCCTACCACCGCACATCAACATGCTCACACCTGGAAAGCATGCACCCAGGGTACGGCATCCTCCTTGACGTCAGCGTGAATACAACATCATATCGATGAACATGTGCTGCGGCGGATTCAAAGTTTCAAACCTCGCACAACGTGCAATGCAACGGAGTGATTGTGAATCGATGGGATCGCGCTGTATTGTGCGGCAGGAAGCTGCCTGGCCCAAATGCCGTGCAGACCCTTTCACATGGCATGTCACGGGGATCACGGCCCAGGAATGACGCTGGGCAGGAATGCTGAGGGCGGCACCGGCACCCAGCCAAGGTAGTTGCCGGCGGCATCGCGGGATGCGTTGATCGCGCCATCGTGGTAGTTCCAGTAGAACACGCATGCTGATCCGGGCGGGCCCTGCACAGCACAGACCTTCGGTCGGTGGCGAGGGAGAGTCAGGTGGCAGGCATGATGCTCGGCATTCACAAGTCTCACATGCATCACGTCGTGCTTCAGTTTGCCAGACTCAGCAAAGCAAGTGCAGGCAAGCATGTCCTACTCGTGTCCATGCGCCATGACGCTGCCAGCAGGTATGTAACGTGACGTTTCTGGTGGGCCAGCATGGAACAAATCGGACCAATGGTGTCTCGCCTGGAACCAGTTGGTCTCGAAGCTGAGGACGGTGTCAGCGTCCGAGATCGTGAAGCTGGCCGTGTTCTGAGTGAGCGGCTGCACAACTTCGACCGCCAGCACGCGTGTGCCTGCTCGGACGACAGACAGCAGGTGGCATCAATGGCGTGCTCACTGCCAACGTCGGTGGCGGCACAGGAATCGACTGCACCAGACTCGCAGCACTGAAGTATGACACAGGGCGTGAGTCGGTCGCTGGTGGGACTGCACCCTTTTCCCAACAACTGCACTAAACTGCATGCAAGCAATGGCGGCATCTTACTGGGTGCCCTTACCATTGATGTCCACACGGATTCCGTCATTGGTCAGCACCATCAGGTTGTACGTCCCAGCCACTGCAGCAACGATGCAGAGGCGGACACGTGAGTACCAGTGCCACAACGAAGGTGACAGCAGGTGCATACCAGAGCAGAACAAACACGAGGGGTATCACGCCTGCAGCATGGCTGTCGCGGCTTGGAGCCACCACCGCTGATACACGATACCTCAGCCTCATCTACAGAATATCAGCAGTGCTGACAGCGAGCTGAGACGCACCAGGGAACTGGATCTTGCCCCGCCAGCGGATGTTGTAGTTGTTTTCGAGGCCCAATCCCCAGTGCGCCTGCGTCCCAGCAAGAAGACACTGTTACACGGAGCACGCTGCACCGGCACGGCACAGAGGCCCTTGCTTGCCACTGGTACCAGCACAGCCTGGCAGGGCTTTTGGGGGAGATGCGCGGCAAGCAGAGAACACCAGGCACAGAGGCATGTCGCTGGCAGCCAGCATGGCGGGGACTCCAGCCCAAACCTCACACCGGATGTGGCGATGTGGGCGAAAGTCACCTGGGTCTGCTGCCACACTGCGTCGCAGGGCGCGCCCTCCAGCGTCGCGTTGCTGGGGAGGGCCACCGGGGTCGCAGCGTTGGCGGTGCCGCTCAGTGGCCGGTAGTTGGTGCGGGACGCTGGCGTGGTGTAGGGGCAGGTGCCAGAGTTGACGTCCGGGAAGCAGCGGACGATGTCGGGCTTTGCGGCTGCGATGCAGCACCCGACCGAATGAGTCGATCAGATCGAAAGCCAGTTTGAGTAGCATCACAGTCAGGCTTGGTAGGTCGTGAGCAGGGCGGCAGCTTTTGATTGCGTCATCAAGATGAAGCAGCAACACAGCAGAGGTGGAGTGTGTGTTCAGTGCGCCGCCCCGTGGTCTGTGCCGAGGGCAAGCACCTGTGTAGTCGATGAAGCTGGGCCTGTTGAGGTACACCTCGAAGTACAGGTTGCCACCGCCCTGTGAACAAACGTGTCTGCGTCGCTTCTGCATGCCACTGTAGCTACAAATCATTCAAGGGTTGAAGCTCCGCAGGTATCGATTGGCTGGCAACCAGAGCATCCCTGCCACCTCACCACCGGCTGATGTCTCAAGACGATCTACACCTGACTCGCTTCGACAGATGTATGTCGCATGCCGGCGTACACCTATGTGTTACACGTGGCACAGGCTTGGGGTTGCGCTGGGGGTAGCAAGAGAAGCGTTTGACTGCCCCTAGCTGCGCACCGGCGCCAGCTGGGGCAGGTGATGGGTGGGGGCGGTGCCGGCGGCGGGCTCGGCGGGCTCGGCGGCGGGCTGCAGCTGGGGCAGGCGACCTTCGGGCACGGCTTGAGCAGCGGCGACAGCAGCTTGCGCACTGGGCACAGGCGCACGATGTCCCGCAGCAGGGCGCACACAGGGCCGCCTGCAGCAGAATCAATATCAGGTCAAACATGGCGGAACCAGTTGAGCATGAGTGCCTATACGCAGCAGGATCGATAATGTTGCGTTCAAGTGTTGTTTCTGACAGTATGTAAACAATACAGATCATCAAGGCCAAGGCCAAATTGTACAGCTTCTAGGCCGCCTGCATGTGCACACCCGGAGCAGCCCCTGGGAATGCGCAGTAGCCGCAGCACAGGACGGCAGCCTGGATGCGCGCGTCAGCGACGGCGGAGCCGACACCCTGCACATGCAGACCAATGTAGACGTCGGCGCACAACTGGATGGGGTTCAGTAACTGTGGAGTGACAGGTTCGTGGTGAGCAGGGGTCGGTACAGCGCAGGCACTGCGGGCATCTTGGTCTGCCCACAGGGGCAGTGGGACACGCGCCGGTGTCCACGTGCTTGCAGCCGGCTCACCGTCAGGCCGTTGATGCAGAGCTGCGCCTCCGCCTCGAGGTCCACGCCGCACTCGCCGGCGCGGGGGCCGCCGGGGCACCCCGGGCAGGAGGGTTTTGGGCACGGCCGCGTCAGCGGCTGCAGCAGGCCGCGCGCCGGGCACAGCCGCACCAGCTCCCGCAGCGCCAGGCACACGGCGTCGGTCGTGGCGCCGGCCGGCGCCTTGCAGTAGTCGCAGCACAGCAGCGCGGCCTCGACCCGCGCGTCCGCAACCAAGGGGCCCGCGCCCTGCGGCGGGCGCAGCATCAGTTGGTGTTCGCCGTCCGCACAGCACCGACCACCACTCTATGATGCTACCCAGTGGTACTTTAGGGCAGCAATGCAGGTATTCAACACGATGTCGGGTGCAGGACGTATGTTTTCGACAGGTAAGCACAGGCCCTGCACCCGACATCGTGCGGCACATGCAGGTCACATGCCAAGCCGCCTGGCTAACGTCGGGGAGCTATCAGAGCCTTTAGTTGACAGAGTCATGCTGCCGCATCAAAGGCAGGCTCGCACCGTCAACGAGTCGATCGCCACCTGCGCCTCGGCGGAGACATTGGCAGCACAGCTGGCGGCGGCTGCGCCGGTGTGAGCCAGCAGCAGCAGTGTGCCAAGCAGGCACAGCGTGGTATACATCCTGTTGCAGGCAAGATTCTTCAGCGCTGATCATGATTTGCAGTGCAAGGCCCTAGTTCTGTACCTGCGCACGGCACTGCCTGATGTGACGGTGGTCTCAAGTGGTCAGCCTGATCGGATCGCCACGGACCAGCAATGCATGCGATGCTTAAGATGCTGAGCAAGCTGTTTATGGACGAACAGGCTGACAACGATGCCGCCGATGGTCCTGCTGCCCCCAGCCAGCTCGAGGTGACGTGGCTCATGCCAGCGATGCTGATGGGCTTCACTCCCAAACGCGACGCCGTGCAGGAGCAAAGTTATGTCCTGGCCGGACGACTGCGAACAGGAGGCCTGATATGACTGCTGCCCAAGCAGAAGCGCGCTTGTGCATCTCGTTTTTACTCCATTTTTGCTGCTGACTGCTGATTGTAGTGCCGCTGCTGGATCATGCAGCCTGTCCTCGGCCGGCTGCACACGCCACGGAGGGACCCATCTGATAGAAGTTGAGCGCATCCCCTCATCTTGCAGTGCCATCGGGCAGCCCAATGGTGGACACATCGTCAGTCTGAGAGACACTCTTTTCATCTGCACAGCTGGCCGGCCAAAATGAAGTGGCCCAGAGCCGACGGCGCGCGAGATTCACGCCATGACTATATGTGATGAGTCTTGATCGACGAACAAGTTCGATGTCTCCCTTCTCCGTGGCATGCAGCCCTGACGCGCCGCTGCAAATGACAACTTTCACCACTACGCACTGTTGCACCCGACTGGCAGAGCGGCGGCTCAACCGAACGCAGCCTTTAGTACTTCAAGGTCGGCGAAAGATCATTTGACACAGTCATGGCTGATGTCGGCACGGATGGTGAAGCAGAGGCGGGGTGCACCTCATGTTTGTCAGGCTGATGCAGCTGCTGATCGATTGGCGACACCAGGACGACCCGCAGCCCGACTGGCGGTGTGCAGCTCGCGTCGACAAGCTGCGCGGAGCCAAGGCACGGCCACCGCAAACGACTTATGTAGTGCTACGATCCTGACGGTGGTACCGGCATGGTTTTGGCCGCATCTTGTGTTGGCGGTTTCCTGCCCAGCTTCCAGAGCCACGTAGATGGTGCACCCCGCCCACTCCTTTCGCTGGCAGAGTGGCAAGAAACATGGCGGGCAAGCATCGGAGCATGTGCAACATTTCACCCAACCAGAGGCAAGGCTGCCGATCGGTACAGGCCACATCAGCGCCAGCTTGACGGTGCTGCGAATACGCGCGCCGTGCTTTGCATATGAACGAACTATGGGATGCCGAGACGGGACAACAAGCAGTAAGAAAGCGACCAGGACGAAACAACAGCCACATGTTAGGCGGCAGTACTTATAGTCTTCAGTGCTTGCAAAGTGAAGCTGCACCAAGTACGCACCAGTCTGAAGAGATTGACGCAAGTGTACAATTGCAGTCGTGTGTTGATTGATCACTTGGCCACCTGATGACTGAAAGCACACAAACCCAGCGTGGCAGACTTCAGGCTCGCGATGGAGTTACGACATGCAGATCATCACACAGTCTAACTACCCCAAGCTTGATGTTGCTCCACGGCAGCCTGATCTGCCCCGCAAGCTTGAGCGTTTTGCACACGGCCAGCGCTGGCATGACGAGGCTGCGGCGCCTGCCTGCAGGCCAGTGGATGGCTGGGAACTTTCACAGCCACGGCCGGCAGCCTGACCAGCGCAGACATGGTGCCTTGCCTGCTGCTGTCAGCTGCCGGCCCGTCACCTTCCAGCTGCGTGGCCGCCACAAGCGGCTCAATGCTATCCTTGTCCACCACAAACACCCCCAAACCAAACCATGCTGTGTCTTCGTGGTGCGCCGCAGCGCCGGCTGCCAACGGCTTCCCTCTCTGGACTTCAGGAACGATGAATGACGGAAAACACTTCCCTATGGCTGCGGCCCGTATGCCGGCGTGTATGGCGCCGCCGCTGAGTAGGGCGTCGCTGGACTGCTGGCCTGGGGCGGACTGTACGCGGACGCCGGTGTCGGGGGCGGCGGCGCCACAGACCCACCCTGTAGGCACAGAGTGCGGGTCCGAGGCGTCAGCATTCGGGTTCGGCTGCACAGGCACTGGATGCTGCGTCCAAGTGTATCATGACCGCACATCCGAGCACGTGCTGCTGCTGGCAACAAGACGAGGACTGGTGTGCTGCAGGACGAAGGGCGGCGGGTGGTGCGCTCGCCTTGACGCGGTGCCAGGCGCGGTGGCGGGCCCACAGCCGCCGCAGGGTGGGCGCCCAGGCAAAGGGGCGGCTGCCCACCAGCAACACCAGCAGCAGCCCCTGCAGCCCCAGCATCGTCCACCCCATCGTCGTGCTGCGCCATGCAGAGACAAGCTCGTCAGAGGCGGGCACAGATATTTGGTAGGCGCAACAAGACGACAGGTGTGGCGTCTGCGATTGTATCTGTTGGCCAGTGGAAAGCTTGGCTTCGCTCGTTGCAGCAGCAGCGTGCAGGGTTGGCTGCTCAGCGATGGTAACGTCCACAGTAGTTTCCTACAGCTGTGCGGCTGGTGCACTGCAGTGCAGCGCGCTCACCTGTAGCTGATGCTGGAGGTGGTCGCGAACAGCAGTGCCAGCGCCAGCGCCCATGTTGCCACCTCGCACAGCCCCGCCAGCAGCTCCAAGCCCTGTGGCATAAAGATCACACTGCTGTGCCAGCGCGATCACATGGCAAATCAGCAAGTGCGCGCTCCGGCACATCCTGTGCTGCAATGTATACCGATGCCCATCACCGCTGGTCAACGCTCGCTGCAGGTGGTCAGCAGTGAGCCCTGCAGGAAAGGGCACCAGCAGCGCGGCCTGACATCCAGTTCGACTGTGGTGTGCTGCAGTACCTGTTCCAGCCGGTCGGCGATTGGATTCAGCAGCCGCAGGTACAGCAGCCACACGACGCCCACCGCGCAGATGGCGATCACCTGCTTGCATGTGATCAATGCCAAGTCAGGCCAACATCTTGCACCGACTGCAGTGTGCGGTGCTGTCGGTGGCACGTGGTCAAACCGCCGCGACTGCCCTCCGCAACCCTTGCAGGCTGCAGCTGCACGTTATCTTCACACTGCTGCATCGCGTGACAACGTAAGTCATACACATCATGCAACGTGCTCAACACCAACGCACCCCGGCGGCGCCGCCCTTCTGCGTGATGGACACCGTGACGAAGGCCGCGCCACACGCCCAGGCCACCTTGAGCACCGTGGCGTGCGGCCGCAGGTGGCTGGCGCGCACCCCCAGCACCCGCCGCTCATCCGCCGGCACCACGTACAGGCTGCACAGGCGCACCAGGTCTGCTGTTGCTCCTGCCTGGTGGCCCCTTCGCTGGTCATCCGAATGATGAGCTTCACAGCAGCACACAGCCTCCGACAAGTACCAGGCAAGGCAGCGCAGCACCATGGCAGACCCAGCTCGAGCAGGATCACGGTGTGCGGGTTTTCTGGGCGCTACTACACGCTCGGAGGCAGAACCCCAGCTGGTTCGACACCGCAGAAGAATGGGCCTTGGAAGGAGAACGGCGGCGGTTGCTTGATCACAGCCATAGACATGTGTCACTGGGCAGGGCAGGAGAACCCACTCTGGGTCCACCGGCTTATTGGCGGGGGGCCAGGTGGGCGACGCGCGCGGCGCCTGCCCTGCAGCGCTGGGGGTGACCAGGCTGTCGTGCCACAGCGGCCCTGCAGCAGGCAGCCAAGCCAGCGAGTGAGGTGCTGGCGCCAGTCTGTGGTCGGCTGGGATCAGAGGACCCAAGGCCAAGGAAGCGACGATGCCACCAGGTAGGTCGGGTGCGTGCGTTTCATGCGGATGCTGCCATGGCACAGCGCAGGGCAGCACGTGGCCACCGCTGCGGCCGGCGGGTAGTGTGTGTCACCCTTGTTGTCCTCGAACAGGACGCCGTGGCGCTCCAGGAAGCGCAGGTGGCGGTGCCGCCGCACGTGCACCCACTCCGCGTCCGGGTACTGCAGCCCCGCCAGCGGCGCCGCCACCCACCGCCACGCCCTGCCCGCCGGCTGCAGGTGATGCACGCTTTGCAGCTGAGCTTGAGGGCGATGTGACGGGACGCAGCTGGGCAGCGTCACCGTCAGCGTCACCCCGCGCCGGCGGTGCAGCTGCAGACCTCCCAGCCTGGCCGGCCGTGCAACACGAGCCATGGGATGTTGGAGGCGGGCATGAGGGCCACTGGGCAGTCGTGCTGCCGCCTGCACTGCCTGAACCCTGAGATCACAGGGCCACAGCAAAACTTCCTTATTGCGGCGCATGGCGCACCTTTCTGTTGGGATCGGGCGGCAGCGACTGCCAGCGCGCGCGGCGGGTGGCGTCCCGGTGCACGCCGTGCCAGATCATCACCGCCGCGCCGGCCAGCAGGCAGCCGCACACCACGATGAAGGCGATCATGCCGCCGGCGATGAGGCCCCCGGTGTGCGCCGCCACCAGCTCTGCACGCGCAGACAGAGCTCCAGGTCAAGAGCAGCATCACTGCTGTTGTGCCTGCACAGGGGCAGCGCTGTACCTGCAGGTCAGCACCTGCTGCGTTTGAGGAAATGCTGGTGTGTTGGACAATCTGGCGCTAGTATACAAACGCAGGGCATATTGTAGAAGGTGTTGCTTGGAGGGCATTTCCACTAGACTGTTGCAACACAAATCAAGGCAAAGAACAGACGACTCGGCCTACACTCACGTCCGGTGCACTGGGCGATGGGCTGCAGCAGCAGCAGCATGACGGCCAGCTCGGCGCGCGGGAACTCGAGCCACGCCGGCGGCCGCCAGCCGGCCAGCCGCACCACCACGATCATCGCGACGTGTAGCAGCAGGGTGCCCGCGATCGCGACGCCGCACCAGAAGGCGATGCGCGCAGCCCTGCGCGGCACAGGGCGACCAGTGCTGTCCAGATTCCGAGGCTTCAAGCCCCATCTCATGACATCAGCAAATTATGTCACTCACTTCTCGGTGAACTCCTTGCTGTCGACGTTGAACACGTCCAGCAGCAGCTGCGCGTTGTTGATGGTGTCCAGGCCCCCGAGCGCCGTGGACAGCACCCCGTCCCCGCCGCCGCCGCCGGTGCTGGTCGTCGCGGCGGCCGCCGCAGACGCCTGCACGGCTGCTGGCATGCGGCTGCCGCCTGCGCAAGTGTGCACCACGTTGATAGGGTAGACACCGGAAGGGATTCCTTGGAAGAATACGCAGCAATCCTAGTTCACGAGTGGGACTCTCAATGGCACAGCTGTGAGTACAGTGCCTGAAGCTGTCGTAATTTGGCAGTGCCCAGTTTTGACATGCTGGCACAGAAAACAGCACACCCAGGACCGCCAGCTGCCCATCTGGCCTGCCGGCCGACGTGGCGTTGACGGCAGACAGCGCCACATACGAGCGGTTCATGCCGCTGGTCGTCGGCAGCTGCAGCACCTGCAGCACCAGGTGGACAGGTGGACCTCAAATCTGTACTGACGCCACAGATCCGGCTTTCGAAGACGCCACAGGCACATATCCAGCAACTGGACTGTCATGGCCAGAGGCTGAACAGGCAGCCCGGACTGCAGCCAAGCACAGTGGCTCTTGAAATGGCTCTTGAAGCGCCGTGCAAACATTGGATCTATGTCGAAAACACGCTAGCAGTCTTGCGGACCACGACCACGGCAAGCAGTGCGGACCTGCTGCTCCTCCTGCACCACGCGGGAGGGCGCGGCCTGCGCCAGGCGGCGGCGGAAGATGATGTTGTCCGGCGGCGGCGGCGGCGATGGTGTGGGCGCATCCGTGGGCGCCGTGGTGGGGGCCGTCGTCGGCGCAGTCGTTGGCTGGGAGGTGGGAGCACTGGTGGGGGCCGTCGTGGGTTGCGTGGTGGGTGGGGAAGTAGGTTGGGTGGAGGGCGCGGTAGTGGGTTGGGTGGTGGGCGCGGTTGTTGGCGGTTCAGTGGGCGCGGTGGTCGGCCGGCGGGTGCGCGTGAAGGTGGGCGCCAGGGTGGGGGCCGTAGTTGGGGCTGCAGTTGGGGATGTCGTGGGAGAGAAAGTAGGAGCTGTCGTGGGTGCTGTCGTGGGCGTTGCCGTGGGGCTGTCAGTCGCGGTGGGCGCCGTGCTAGGGGCGTCGGTGGGGAGGCTAGTCGGAGCGCCGGTGGGGGCACTAGTCGGCGTCGGCGCCGTCGTTGCGTCTGCGACAGCGGGGGCAAGCGTGGGGCTCGTGGTTGTGGGAGCGGAGGTTGCAGGTGCCAGGGTTGCAGGCGGCAGGGTTGCGGGTGCTAGGGTCGCAGGTGCGGCTGTGGCGGGCGCGACAGCTGCAGGCGCGACTGTCGGGCTGTCAGTAGGGGCGGAGGGGCCACTAGTCGGGCTGTCACTCGGAGGTAAGAACGCACTAGTCGGGCTGGCAGTGGTCGGGGGCGCAGCGGGGGCGGGCGTCGCGGCGGGGGAGAGCGCGGCGGTGGGGGCTTCGGGAGACGGCGCCACGGTTGCCTCGGATGGCGCCACGGCCTCGGCGGTTGCGTCCTGCAGCAGGAAGCTTTCCCGCAGATTCAGATAGGGAGGTTTGGGTCACCTGCTCTCTAAGCTGCTGACATCATGCATGGTAAAGCCTGAAGTACAACAGTGCCAAGGCCCGTGAATCAGTCCTGGTGGCAACCAGGCTAATTGATGACTCCATCAAGGCTCCCGGTCAGTGCCTGGGGGAGGCCGCTGGGCGCCAGCGCGTCGGGTGCCGCTACAGGGCTGACCGCCAGCGGCGCGCCCGCCGGCGCCACGACCACGCCCAACCCGTTCACCTGGCTGGTCGTCACCACCCGGTTCTGCAGCGCTGCACCCAGCATGACGTTTGCGTCAGCATTTGCAACCTTTCCAAACGTGTGTTTGCCTCCCGCCGCCTGTGACCTGGTTTCAATTAGCGAACAGTAGGCATCCGTACGGACGGTGGCCCCCTCAGCAAGGGGTGATGTGATAGATGACTGTCCACCACACCATGGCAGACACCTCTGGCAGTGCAACTTACGCAGGGAGGCCATGGCAGCGGCGGCGGGCGAGGCGGCCATGGTGGCCATGTTGACGTCGCGGAACACCAGCGGCGCCGCGAAGGCGGTGTTGTTGACGAACGCCGCGTCTTCGCCGACCGCCGTGGGCCCATCCACTGCATCGCTGTCCTGCCAGGGCGCCCTGCGGACGCACAACTTAGGGTCTCAGCTCCCATGTTGATTTTGGGCGATGGGTAGTTGTGAGGTGCGACTGGTGCAGAAAGAGCGTGTGCTGAAATG
This sequence comes from Diplosphaera chodatii, assembly GCA_032358165.1. Lineage (NCBI taxonomy): Eukaryota > Viridiplantae > Chlorophyta > Trebouxiophyceae > Prasiolales > Stichococcaceae > Diplosphaera > Diplosphaera chodatii. The sequence continues at coordinate 451,275 of JAALGY010000038.1, forward strand.
TTCCATAGCATCAAACCAATGAAAATTCCTGCCGGTGCAAGAGTGAGGAGGGCACGCCCGTGAGTGCCAGATGCTCACCGCATGTTGCCGCTGAACATGCCGAACTTGCCGGCGGCGGCCGCGAAGTTGGGCGGCGCCGCCGGCAGCAGCGACGCCAGGTACAGCCACTGCACCGCCAGCAGGATGGCGAAGATGCCCCGCCGCATGGGGCCTGTGCCGTTGAGTCGCACAGATCGTATGAGCTCGCTGCCCCACGGTGGCGACGCTGTACAACAGATCTGCATGTGCCCGGCTCAGCAAGACAGGCTTCCGCCTGCTGTCCCTGCACAGCACAGGGTGGGCAGTGCCGATGGTGTGCTGCATCATTTGCCGGCAGCTGCTGGCCCTGCCTCATCCTCATCACCTCAGCGTGTCGGAGCACACGCACCTGAGGTGCCCACGGGCAGCCGCGAGTCGTTCTCCTGCCCGAGGCCCGCCTCCGCGCCCGCCGCGGTGTGCTCGTCGCCGCGGGAGCGCCCGGACTCCAGCGGCAGGTTGGCGTCCGCCACCCCCGCCCCGATCGCCAAGCACGCCGAGAACACCAGCACCTGCGTGCGAGGCGGGGTCACAACCTCACACCCCACGACCTCCAGGTGATAGACGCCACATGCGGCAGAGCATGCAGCCAGCTCTGCTGCCAGGTGCGGAGTCACCACGGGATCCGGCCGCCGCATGCTGTGTACACCCACCACGCAATGCTCACCCCGAGCGTCGCCCAGGCGCAGGCGGCCGCCGCCGTGCGCAGCGCGCCGCTGGTCGGCACATACTGCCGCGTCAGCGTCTCAGGTCCGAAGTTCAGCAGCACGCCTGCGACGCGGCGGGCGCAGTGATGTGCTGTGGGGTGATGCTGTTGTCACGATAGCACGCAGCCTGCCCCACTTCAAGGTGGTGCGCTATAAAGATTCTGGCCACTGACAGCCTGCTGAGCATAGAGCTGTACACCTGCACAATGAGCCTCACCTAGTGCATCGCGTGGCACAGTGAGCACCACGGTGGACTGCTTCCCGGCGTCGAGCACCTCGGCCGAGATGTATAAGTCGCCTGCCACCACGTCCAGCAGTGTGTTCACCCTGCAACCGGGGCAACGCTGTCAGATGTCCATTCGCACAGCCTGCAGCGCTTGCTGGATGCGGTCATGTGGCATTATTCTTGTTTGATGCATTACCCCCCTGCAGCAGAGCTGCTGAAGCGGCGCTGTGAGGTGGCACGGGACAGCCCACCTGCGCACGCCGCTGATGCTGAACAGCCGCAGCGGGTTGACATCCCGGGTCGGGCCCCCGAATGACACCTGGACGACGCAACCCAACCATGGTTGCAGGATGTCCCACACCCACAGCAGCCATCAGCCTGGACACAGCACAGTATGTGGCATCCACAACCCCGGCGGCCTGCAGACAGGCACCTTGAAGAACTGCGTCGGGTGGTCGTTGACCCGCAGGTCTGGGGATGTCAGCTGCGGTTTGGCAGTTGCTATGCCGCTGCCGCTGCTCAGGGCACTGGAGTTGGGCCCCGCGGCGCCGCCGATCGCGAACAGCGGTCGCCGGTAGTCAATCTGCAGCACGGCGCAGGAGCTTCATGACCAGCACACAGCACACCTACTGATGCTGGCCGGCCAGCCATGCCACCTCAGCATCTGTCATGGACAGGCTGCCATGAGAGCTGTTGATGTGCGTGCAGATGCCCACCTGGTTTGCTGCTGCGGCGCGGGCCGCTGCGTCCGTCAACAGAGCAGCAGGCGCCGCCGCCTGCTGCAGCTTACGAGCCCGCCGCAGCGGTAGGTCATGCCGCAGCTCATGACGCTGGACAGCAGCAAACAGCGGCTGCTGCGCCTCTTGCCACTGTTTCAGACGGCTCTGCGATACAGCCGAGGCCTGCGAGGATGCAGGGGCCCCGACCAGCAGCCACGCCGCCACCAGCAGGGCTGACAGTAGTCGTGACATCCCCATGCTGTGCTGCAGGACGCACGCGGCTCCGCCTCGGACCAAGCCTTTTGTCAGACGCTGCCTGCAAAGAGCATTACATGCCATTGAGCTGGCATGTAGCGGGTTTGACGGTCGATCTGCCGCCGCAGGCCGAGCGGGCCGTCGTGCTCGCTCGGCTTTCGGGCACACGACTGAGATTGCAGTTTCAGCCCTGAACACGCAGCCGCGCCGGTGGTTTGACTGTGTGAACATGAAGTATATCAGCCTCTTGCAGGCTGTGTCACGCTGATGTTTTCCCATGGACCGGCCATTGCCGACGCGGCAGGCCAGGCTGTGTGAGCTTTTTGGTCCGCAGCTTCCGGGACGCGCAGGGAGCTGCTCTGCTAGACTCAGAACAGTAGAAAGTAGATCGTGGTTGCTGCAGCTGAGTGGTACTTGCATACTGCGTGACAGAGCGGCTTGCAGGGAGACCAGCTGCGCACCTGCAGGGATGGCTGATGATGCGTTTCGGGTTCAGCCGCTGGACATCTCCATGCCCCCCACTGAGCTCGTGCGCGTACAGAACCGCAGCGGAGCGTCAACGCAAGGACCCCCCGCTGAGAGGTGCATCCCCCAGGCTGAAGATCCCAACGCGATCGTGACCTGCCGCCAGCTTCACGCGATGTATCGGGCGAAGGTTGGCTGCAGGGCGGACTTCTGCAAACCCTGCTGCTCCGGGAGGTGAACACAAGTATCTGGCAGTAAATCTAACAGGATTCTCTCACGCACGTGGCCAGTACCAGTAAGGGTACAAAGCACTGCACCCTTTGCTAACGGTCGGCACTGCAGTTCACAGCATCAGTTGCAGATTGCTTTTGTATATCACACTACTCACCCTGCCTACTTGCGACTCGGCGATTCTCTGCACCCAGCAGCCATGCTGTCAGCCTCTGCACCTGGTGTTATCGTGGCACTGGCAGCCATGGTGGCGCTGCTTGCCACACCAGCCGCAGGCCTCTCCCGCAAGCTTGCAGGTGAGCACTGATTGTTCTATCACGCCTGCCTGTTGTTGTTCCTGACTGTGTACCCCTGGCTCGCCATACGTTCGCTGGGTCGGTATGGTGCACCTTCCGAAGCTCCCCTTCTCACGGCCCAGTAGCTGACCGGCGTACGCAACCACTTTGATTGCCTCAAAGAGTATGCTAGGTGGCATAACAGCCATTCTAGGACCGATAGGGCACCTATCAGTGTGTGCATGCATGTCTGTGACTGGGTGCCAGGGTGCAGTGGGTCGATAGCGCCGTGTCCGTGAAGCGTCATCATTGTTCCTGCTGGAACACTGATAGAAGCCCTGATAGAACCCTGTCGAGCGCGTGTTGGACAGCCGTCAGGCCGGTTGCTGGCCGCAGTGTTACGTGTACTGCCGGTGTTCAGCTGTCCAGCGAGCTTGAAACACGCATGGCCGGGTGCAGCCGCAGCACAGCCGGGCCTGACAGCAGGGCCCCAGCGCTATGGGCTCGATACAACGTTCGTAAAAGCGTCATAGGGTGTGTACCTTGCGACGCGGCCCTGACGTGCCGTTTGCTGCCTGCAGCGCTGCCTGATGCCTGCAGCAACCCCATGTCCTTCGAGAAGGATCAGGTGCGAACACTGCCATCTCGCTGCAACTGAAGTCTTGTGCTGAACTGATCCTGCTGCGTACATGCTGCAGCCTGTATAGCTCCGCGTGGCATGCTGACGGCGCAGACTGGCTGCGCATGTTGAACCGGGTTGCCCTTGAGCACAGCCTCACGGCTCGGTTGCCCCGATGTGCCTGGAGCAGTTGGTGCGGTTGACACCAGTGCTACGATGTGCACAGGTGGCGCAGAACCTGCTCCCGCTGGGGCCCATCAACGCGCTCAACCTGCCGACGCTCGGCTCGGTGCCGCTGGACAGCCACGTCCTGGGCGTGCAGGCAAGCCACCACGCTCATCTCCGCTGGAAGCGGCGGCTCGACAACGCTTTGCATGCCTGCGCCTGCAGCGCTCATCTTCTGAGGCATGTCTTCCTGTGCGCCCAGTTCCTGCAGTTCAACATCGCCAACATGGGCGACTCGAACGTCACCAATTACCAGAAGGCCGTTCAGGGCAGCGGCAAGAACGCCATCTTCAACACCCTTGGTGCGCACCGCAGCCTTCCCGATAAACGGCGCACGCCAGCTGCCTCCCCCAGTGCACGCCGGGCTGCGCTACTGCAGCAACTGACCCATCACATGCTGCTGCGCAGTGCAAATCATAGTGGTCACCGTGAACAGGCTGCAGCGTCATCAAGCGCTGACGCGGTTGCTGTCGACGGCTGTTGCAGGGCTGCCCGGCACGATCGTGGGGTCACCGACGAACGCGGTCCTGGCGCTCAAGACGTTCTCGGTCAACAGCATGCGCGTGTACCCGCTGTTTGCGCAGACCATGACGCTGCGCTTCACGCCCTACTCAGGTGCGGCTCGTCACAGCGCGAGTTCTGCTGTCCAGCAGTAAGTGATGCCATCGGCCCTTGCCCTCTCCCCTGGGGTTGCTACTGACTGATGCTGGGTCCTCAGCAGTCGGCAAGGTGGCAATGACGGCAAGTCATCCGGATGTTTAGCAGGACACAGGTGATACACACCTCATGGCGGCTGACATGCGGCGCCTTGCACATTGCAGGCACGCTGCTGGCGGCGCTGCGGCCCGGCACCCCGGTGGACGTGACCATCTCCAATACCGCACCCACCACGGTCTACTTCCTGCCGCAGTTTCGGAATATCGCCGCCATGACGGTGTCGTCAGTCCGCGTGGGCGTCAGCACGGTGAGCACAGTTCGTCCTGTCAGTGGGGCACACTTCGCGATGACCTGCAGGGTGTGTGGCAAGCATGACCTGCTGCGCGCTGTCCACCGGTAGTGCCTCTGATGACGAGGGCGTAGTGCTTTGCCGCCCACGTGCGGCCGCACAGTCAAGCAGCAGGCCACATCAGCAATCAGCAGCTGGCAGCGAACGCATTCGTGCTGGCAGGGCTGATCTCACAAAGCATGTGATTGCTGACGGTTTCCTGTCGGATGCGCAGGTGCCGCCCAGCCTGCTCAGCCTGGTGGGCCTGGGGGCGCTCAGCGTCAACCAGTTCGCCATCGACAACGTGTGCATCAGCTGAGCCGCGCCAGGGCCATGGCATGAGGCACCAGGCGCTTGACTCGGACATCGGGAAGTAGGACAGCATAGCAGAGGAACGCCGAAGCGCGGGCACCCATTGGTGCCGCAGTGCACGGCGCAGGACAGGAAGATTTGCGGGTTGGGACGCTGCCAATGCTGTGCATGGCATGATGCATTGACCCCACCCCAGGCAACACGAGAGCCGGTAGCGCTTGCATGTAGTTTCTCTTTCGGTTTGCCCACCCCAAGCTCCTTCCAGAACTGTAGCATTGAGCAGCCGTCGTTGAGGTCCTGCGCTGATTGCGAGAGGTGGCGTACGTTGCTAGGCATTGCACATTGCATATGCCAGGGGCAGTCTTGTGGTTTGATCGGGTGCCTCAATAGACAGGATCTTGTTGTTGAGCGTACATAACTGTCTCCGATGCTGCGCAGCAAACCTGATCTGACAGATGGACCCTTTATGGTAACTGTTTGGTGCGGTCTCGCGGTGAGAGCTCCAATCGATCAAGAAGGTCAACGGAGGTCATTGCCCGTGCCACAGCCCTTCTGGCCCTGTTTGCTCCTCTGCTGCTCTGCAATCTGGGGACATCCTGAATTTCGTGCTTGACGAGTACATCCCAGTCGATTTGGTGCACTGCCCATTGTACTGCCCGCTTTGCCAGTCAGCAGTGACTCGATCAGTTGGGTCATCACGCCACCCCAGCTGCCACCATCACAAAATCGATCGTTGCAGCCAATTGCTTAAATCGGTTCGTGCGCGCTGCTGACCAGTCTGCGCGATGAAGACATCTGCAGTCACCGTTGTGGCGGTCGCTCTGCTGGCGCTGGCACTGGCCGACGCGCGGCCGCTGCCAGCCTCGTCATCAGCAGGTCTGCGAACGTGCCATGCATACTTTTCCCGGCAGTGAAATACGTGCTATCTTGTCGCATATGATAGCAAGCTGACACGCAGCGCGTTTTACAAGAGTCTGCACGCCTTTGGATGCCGCAATCGCTAGTGCATGTGCGTTGCAACTGCTGAATGAATTGACGGCAGGGTACCTCTGGATGGATGTAACACTCTCAATGTCCCTACGCGGCTTAGCGTGGCTAGTCGCCGATAAATATGGTGTCGTAGAAGTTGTTGAGATGCGTGTACATCATTCGCAAGTGCCTGCTCATCAGGCGGCGTGTTTGCTGTGACGCCCCGAGCGAGGGCCGAAACCGTTTTGTACTGCTTTTCAATAGTTCAGCGGCCAGCGAACAGCGGCGGTGGCTCTGTCTGCATACAGCACTGAATGCATCAATCCGGCTAGTTGTCATCGCACCGACAAGACGCCTCAGCTGGTTTCAAGCGACGCAACAAGCATGCATGTGGGAGGTTTGCTGACGCTGCTCAGAAGTCGTGGCTGCTGCGGCGCCTGATGACAGCTGCATGAGCAGCGCACACCTCTCGTGTCTCCTAGGACCGGAGCTGGATGGAGCTGACAGTACAGACAGCCTCGCACGTTGACTGTCGTGCGCTCTGCGCAGCTTGCAGTGCTCAGACTGCATGCACTTGGGGAGTGGCCAGGCAGCAGCCCAGGACATGGCAATGTTGACGTTGTGTGCAACGTCTGTGATCCGCCTCCTGCAGGGTCCCTCGAGTCTGCGCGCCGAATGCTGAAAGGTGCGCAACGGATCCACCCTGACCAGCAGTGTGCGCGAGTGTCGTGATGCAACTGCTTGCGTGTGACGTGCGAGGCAGTACCTCCTGCTGCGTTCACCACCACGGAATGTTCATCGAGCTCAGCTACTATCGTCTGCAGGCACCGTCGACCTCAACCCACTTGCGTGCGCATCCCAGGGCTGCCGCCCCCACTGCCTGGCTCGTTGCCTCCGTCGTGCCCAGGACCATGGTCTTGCCAAAGGCTGCGTTGCAGTTGCGGATCCCGTGGCGTGCAGAGCCCCACTCAGCTGAGGATCGCCTGCGCTGCATGCTGCGCTGCCAGCTCACCCGCCCGGATGTCAGCGGCGGCTGAGACAAATGTCGTGGCATGCAGTGAGGGGGTGGAGGCATACACCAACGCGCAGATCGGCCACGTGAACGCGGCCAACGAGCAGAACGAGGCCGACCGCCGGGTGCTTCTTCTCCTGCCTCTCCTCACCAGGCGGAGCTGCCTACGGGCGGCCGCTGAATTGTGAATTCGCTGGAAGCAGCCTCGTGCCATATAGCATTTGGCTTCACACAGCACGCACGGCAGTATGGGCACCTTCATCAGCAGCTTGCCACTGCATGCACACACATCCTGACGCCTGCTGCATGACTCGGGTCCCACCGTGCTCCCTGTAGGCGATCAACGCCTCCAACCGCAACAACGTGAATGGCAACAGCGGCGCGATCGTTGGCAGCGTCAATAAGAACCTGCAGAACCTGGGGCTGGGCGCCGTGCAGGTCGGCAACGGCAACCTGGGCAACGGGCGCTAGCGGAACAGCGAACAAGGCTCACGGCATGGGCATGCACCCGAAGGGGTGCGCGATGCGGGAACGAACGAGTAGCACCGCCGCAGGGTCGCAGGGGTAAATGTATAGCATGCTGGAAGAAAGCTCTCTACGCTGAAGCTGCTGCGTGCATGGGTTGTGGTGAGCGTAGCTGCACAGACCTCGCAGCTGGATTGTGCCGACGCCTGCACAGCTATGCAACACTGTGTTCTTTCGTTCCCTCGAGGGACGACTGTCCCTCCTTGTGACATGTTGCTGCGGCGCCACTGGTGCAGGACACGCAAACACTGGAATAACAGCAAGCTTGCTGTCCAGTTGCGCGAATCACGTTGCACATTGCTGCTTGGCTAGCGTGACGCTGAGACATTGCTGCACCCGGCTCGGGCACGGGTGCGCAGCCTGGGGACAGATCAGGATGCTGCCCTTGGTTATTGTTGAACACTGGACCCCGGAGCAGCAAGGGCAAGCTCCTGCTGGAGCGTCATTATTCTTTCATTGCTGCCGGCCATAGTGTATTGCACTGCCTGACTGCTGTGTTTGTTGGACGTTGCCTTCCCTTGTTCAAGTATGCTGCAGGCGACTACCTACCTAGCATGCTGTAAGAACTCAAGCCTGCAGCGCCTGGCAAAGCTCTGTCTCAGCGCTGAAGTTTGCTGGGTGTTTGTACGCTGTTTGCACTTCTGCAGATGTATCGACCTCAGAAGTCTGCCGTGTTGACATGCTGATCACAGCAGCTAGCGTCACCGGCTGGGGTAACCTTGACTAGACGCAGCAACCTCCCCTGTGCCGCCATCTCTCCTACCAATGGACATCTGCAGCCTTGTTCACGGACGCCGTGCTACTGCGCCACCCGACACCTCATTTGCTGCTGCCACCCATGGCTGACACAGTTCTCATACCGCAGATCCTTGCTGTGTTCTGAACGCTGGCAGCTCTGCGGGCAAGCCCGACACACGGCTGCCACCCATGCACGCTACAAGCAACATTGGCAGCGCTCCGGCGTCAGTTGGTGATGATGACGTCGCCGTCGTCGGCGTCGCCGTCTGCGGCGGCCGCCGCCGCCCGCCGGGCGTAGGGCGCCAGGAAGGGCGGCACCTCCCCCGGCGCGCTCGGCAGCCAGTCCGCCGGCGCCAGCTGCTCCCGCAAAAAATTCACCTGCAGCATGCAATTAGAAGCGTGACGATACATGATTCATTGCGCTGTGCAACACAGCGTGCTGCGCCGCACAGGATAATGACCGCAGCCAGCTGCTACAGCACAGTAGCGGCACTGTCCCAGTCGACAGGCACTGTGCCGGGATGACCTGTCAAAGCCACGTGGGCTTGGCGAGGGTCGCCACGGCGGGAGCAGCCACCCCACATAAGGCTAGCTGGTGCCAGGGCATCACCTTTTCGGCGAGGCAGTTCGCCCACTTCGCCGCTGCTGCCGGACCTGGGTACGCCTGCCCGACTGGGACGCTCATACGCGCCGCGGGAATGTGCCTCCTGCGGCCAACCGCTGCTCGGCGTCCGTCTTCGTGACTCTGCTCGACCGGGCCTGCGATGCATGGTCAAGTTGGCAATGACTGGCCGATGGTACAGCATCTGCCACTGCCTCTGATCCATCAGCTGCTGGGTTGGAAGTCAAAGCCAGAGGGCCACCCCAGAGGGTGAGCAGCACTCGCCTTTGCTCAGTTCTTCAGCAGCGAATTGTTGTGATACCACCTCCTTGGCAGCATCGACACACTCCCGTGCCACCTCCTCAAAATATTGGTCGGTACCTGGCCCGGGGTACCTGCAAGCAAAGTGTGTTTGCTGCTGCTCAACCGAAGTGCATCGTGCTTGTGACAGCCGATGCACATTGCAAACGAGCTTCGAATTTGACACTTGCATGCAGAACGCTCAGTGGTGCACCATAGGCAGCAGTACTGTCGTTCCAGCTCGAGCAGTGCGACTAGCTGCGGCCGCAGGGCCGGGTTGCCAAGCAGCCCATCTTGGAACGCGGTCCACACGAACTGCGTGCCAATCCACCAGCACATCACTGGCAGCAGCCGCGCAGCCAACAGCAGTCCGTACGCCGGACACTGTGCACGGTGCATGTCAGAGTGCAGCTAGACTCCAGCTTCCTGGCGCTCGGACAGTGGGTTGAACAACTCCCGCGGTTTGCGCAGCCGCACCTTTGGCAGGAGGATGGAGCGCGCAAACCGCTGCCGCAGCTCCTCGTCAGGCAGGTCCACCAGCGGGGCGGCCGTCTGCTTGCGCTCCTGCTCCTCTGCCAGGCTGGCCGCCATCGCCTCCGCCTGCGCAGCGACGCCAGGACGCTGGAACCTCATACTCTTTACTGACCAGAGGCATCGGTTGCAGCAGGCAACGAGGTGCAGTGCCCACAGATTGTACGTGTAGGCTTCAGGGTGCGCACGCGGATGCAATGCACTGCGCACACCCACCAGCTTGTCGCGCTCGGCGCTGTGCTCCAGGTCCTCCGCCAGCCAGATCTGCGCGGCGTCCGCCCAGCTGCATTGAGAGGAAGGGTTGCAGGGTGTCGAGGACGCCACCTTGGGGCCACGTTGCTGACTGCAGGGCCTGTAGCTGGTCGAACCTGCCATGGTCTACTCAGGACATCGTGCATCTGACTGAACCTACGCTGCGTTGCAGTCTCTTTTGCATCGCTGACCCATGTAACAATCGGGGCCATGGACCAGCGCCAGGACAGAGACCCCACTGTCCGACTCACGCTGCGGCGTCTGTGCTGACATAGACATCTTGCGTCTGATCCACCGCTTCGGCTGCGCGCTCGCTGCTGACGCCGATGCCCCGCAGCATCACGATCGCTGCCTCCCTGGGTTCTGCCACATCAACAGCCTGCTGCTGAAGGTCCGTCTCAGCAGCTTCAGCGTCTGCTGCAGCCTCTGCCGGCTGTGCTTGCTCCACTCGTGGTGCCGCGGTCTGATCATCACTGGGCGACGTCGCCGTGCCACATGCTGTGCCGTCACGACGCGGCTGCTTTGTCGGCTTTGCAGGCTCAGCAGCTGGCTCTGGACGCTCGCGCAGTTCGTTCATGGCTGCCATCATGCAATGGGACACTCTGTTGTCTGACACCTACTGCGCACTGCACTTGCACTGTGCTAACCCTGGGCCCTGACCTTGCCACAGCATGCAGTTGCCGACCGCTGACAGCTTTCAGCTTGACCAGCGAGTGGGAACCGCAGAATTAGGGATCCTGGGCATGTGGCAGTTCTGATCTGTGAGAGCGTGCATGAATGCCTATGCAAGCTGTGCGTGCTGTGGGGTCGGCGAAGCAATAGAGCTGTTCATCATGCTGCATCAGCGATGTACTTGGGCGACTACACAGCCTACCCGCTGCACCGAGCGGATTCAACGTTACAGGCTTATAGCACGCTTGTCAGGAGGAACATGACATTGCATGTAAGAGCCGCACGCTTTGCTCAATTTGTGATGATCTTGTGCAGCATAATCTGCAACACTGTCGCAGCAGAACCTGCAAGATCTTGCTGATATAAGATCGAGCCGCGTGCAAATTGTTCCGGGCTCCGTCGCAGGGGGTCGCCCCATTGACCGCCCTGCAAGCGCCAGTTTAGCTGTGCCTCGGCAGGGTGATCCCAGCTGTCCGACACGAAATTGACAACCCACTCATGCGACAACCTATGCAAACTAGCAGCCTGCCTTCGCTCAACGTTATGTTGTTGCTGGCATGATGACGGACGCTCGCCGCGAGGACCTGCGTCAGGCGGGCCTCAAGAGGGTATGACACCGATGCGCATCAAACGGCAATGCGCGAGTGTGAAGCCTGGGCCGGCCATGGCTGACTCATCCTCACGGTGTCCCACGTCTTCGGTCATCGTTATTGTGATTGCCTGCCGCAGCTGGAGCAGTTCAAGAGCCGGCGCAATCGCGGCGCGGGCAGCACCACCAGCAGCATCGTCGGCACGCCTGATGTGAGTGCTTGCACTTCATGCCTGTGCTCAGCACTTGGATTTCACACCTCCAGCTGGCCGCTTTGTGGAATACAGCATGCCAACAGCCATACCATGCAGATCGGCTTCTGCTCAGCCGAGGGCCCTGTCTCATACCATTTGAGCAGGTGTCGCCGACAAGCAGCCGGGGCACATCAGTGGCCAGCCCGCTGCCGGCGCCCGGCTTTGCGCGGCGCTCCCTCGCCGCCGGCTTTGCTGCGGCCAGCGGTGCGCAGCCACAGGATGCAGCTGCAGCCGCCAGCAGGCGTGTCAATGGCAGCAGCAGCAGCCACGGCGACGCCCCTGCTGCGGTGAGGGCATCACTCAGCGGCGAGGCCCTGGCGGCGCAGGCCGCCGCCAGCATCGCCGCCGCAGCAACGGCAACCAGTGAGCCGGGCACAGCCGCAGACGCTGCCGAAGGTGCTGACGACGGTGGCGGTGGCGGCGGCAGCAATGGCCCGCACGACAGCCCTGGCAACGGCGCGCCACGCCATGCGCCAAAGATGCTGGCGTCCAACAAGCACAGGTGCTGCTCTGCTGACAAGAACGCCAATCCTTCTTCCTTCCCCTGCTTAAACATATGACGCTCGCAGCATGTCCATATGCAGCCATGGCCCTGGCCCGATGCTTTGTTTCAGGTCGGAGCTTGCATGTGAAGGCTTGCCTGCGCTTGTGAAGCAGGGCAGGAGCAAGGTCCAGCCGAAACAGGAGGGGCACTGACCAGCTCGAACCTGCTGCGGAAGCGGCGGCAGCGCCCGCGCAGCTGCAGGCAGCGCAGGAAGCAGGTGCAGCGCTTCATGGGAGCTCAGCTGTGGATGTCAAGGCGCACTCAAGCCGGACCGTACCCTGGCTCGATGTCTTGCACGCCCAGCTGTTGTGAGGTGTGAGGTGTGTGTTTGCACATCTGCAGCAGCTGCCTGCCTTTGAAATTACCGATCCTAATGCTCCTGCACGCATTTGCAGAGGATGGCTTCGAGAGCGCCGACAGCGCGGCCGGCGGGTACGCCTCAGCCGCCAGCAACGTGAGCAGCGACCCGGCTGCCAGCTCCGCGTCGGCCGCCGCCGCCGCCCGTGCCCTGAAGCTGGACGCCCGCGCCGCCGCTGTCGCGTCGGAGAACGCCGCCCTCAAGCGGTCCCTCGCCGAGGCCGAGGGCAAGCGGCAGGTGCGCTTGCTGATTTCAGGCCAGTGCCTGGTCCTCCTGACGAACATGCTGTAGAGGGGTTGGGCTGCCGTTGCTGCACAACGATACGCTTGCATTCATTGCTGCCCGTGGGGCCAGCTGTGGCGCTGGTGATCTGCGCTCTCTGACAGTGTGAGCTGGGTTGGCAACCTACACAACACTGGTGTAAACTTATTGACGACGCAGGCGGCAGCAGCTGAGCTGGAGGCCGCGGGCCACGCGGTGTCGCGGGCGCAGCGCCGGGCTGCGGCAGCCGAGGAGGCGGCCGCGGCGCAGCAGCAGCCGCCCGACGCCGATGCCGCCGAGTGCACGGTGAGCACGCCTGACAGGGTGCAGGCACGGGGCAGACAAGGTTTCTGACACCAGCCTAAAACTGCCGCACGGCACCGATCTCATGCGGTGCAAGTCCTGGGTCCAGCATCCCCTGTTGCTCTGCATGCTGGGTCAAGCTGCGAGGTGACTGCGCCTAAGCAGCGGGTGCGCTGCTGCAGCGGCTGCGCAGCATCGCGGGGGCGGCGCAGGAGGAGTCCGCTGCGCTGCGGGAGACGGCGGAGCTGCTGCGCCGCCACGCCGCGCAGGCGGCCGCCGAGGCCGCCGCCGCGCACGCCGAGCGCGACGCAGCCCTCGCGGCTCTGCGGGCCCGGGACGAGGTGCGTGCCGCCCTGTGCTGCGTGGTTGCAGATTGACGGCATGTGCATGATGGCACGTTCAGGCATGTGCGCTTCGGGCGTCAGGAATGGTTGTTCCTAGGAGTCTGTGTTACACTGCTGGTGCTGTCAACGTCTTACTGCCCCGCCCTATGTCGCACTGGTGCTGTCGGTGTGTTGCGCTGCCTCATGTCGCATCACAGGATCACTCACAGGATCAGGAAGCAGAGAATGCCTGGTTCAAGTCACCGCAGCGTCCCCCACATGCAGCGATGACACGGCTGTGTGGTCTGAATGCCAGGCGCAGCTGGATACCGCCGGCAGCGGGCCGCCCAAGCTGGCCCGGCAGCGAGCCCGGGTGGCGGAGTCCGAGCTGGAGGCCGCGCGAGTGGAGATGGCGGAGCTGCGCGCCCGGCTGCGGGTGCACCTGTCTCCCCATGGCTGTGCCTTTAGGTTGGTGTGCTGGTGTGGGGGCTGTGGAGCACGGGCCCGCAAGCCGGCATGTCCAATGCATGCGCTTCATAGACGGACAAAGGGGGTTTCTATGCTGCTCACATGCATCCCCACAAGTGTGGCGCATGAGAACAGGCGAGCGAGGCGGAGGCGGCCGGGCTGCGGGAAGCGGCCGACGCCGCGGCAGCGGCCGAGGGGCGTGCGTCAGCCGCCGAGGCGGAGCTGGCAGAGGCGCGGGCGCACGCGGCGACTGCTGAAGCGGAGCTGCAGGGCATGGAGGAGGCCATCAGCACCCTGCAGGCCAAGGTGCTGCTTCGTGCAAGTGCAAACCACCACTGAGGAGGCTGAACCCATGTGACACGCACTATACCTGTCAAGCAATTGGATGATAGCACTTTGCCACGGCTATGATGTGTGCTGTTCCTGATCACCTGACAGCCTTCGCATCTGATGCAGCAAATGCAGGCGCACACCCGGAGGGTCAGCCAACAGTCAGTCGTTCCATCCAGGTGCAACATTTTCGTTGCGGTGCTGCCGCAGGTGGAGCAGGTGGCGGCGGAGTCGGAGGCGAAGGCCCTGGCGCGCGCCAGCCGCGAGTCCGCCGCCACGCTCAAGGCGCAGCTGGCGCAGCAGCGCGCCCGCTTCCAGCAGCAGCAGGCGAGCCCCAGCGTTGCAGCAGCACGCCGCCTGTGTCGTCGCTGCCTGTAGATGGCTGTCGTCATCGCTTGGTTGTTAGCGCTGTTTGTGACAATGTGGCGTGGCTGCGAGCCCTGAAGCGTGTGCTTGAACGGAGCATTGCTTCTGCTTCCAGGCTGAGGCGCAGCTACGAGCAGGAGTGCTGGAGGCGGATCTCGTGTCGGCGCAGCAGCAGCTGCAGGCGGCGCGGGCAGGCGCAGCGGAAGCGGCGCAGCTGCGGGAGCGGCTGGCGGCGGCGCAGGCGCAAGCGGACCAGCTGTCGGACGCGCGGCAGGAGGTGGTGCACGTGCAGCAGCTGCTGGACGCAGCGGGTGCGGAGGCGGCGCAGCGCGATGCGGCGGCGGCCCACAGGGCCGAGGCGGCTGCGGTGGAGCTGTCGGACGCGCGGCAGCAGCTGTCGGAGGCGCAGCGGCAGCAGCGTGATGCGGAGACTCTGTTGCAGGAGCAGCAGCAGGCGGCTGCTGCAGCTGCGGAGGCCGATGCGGCTCAGGTTGCAGGTTTCCAACAACGGCTGGCCCAGTCGGAGGATGCCCTGCAGCGGGAGCGGGCTGCTGCGTCAGCTGCCCAGGAGGCACTGTCACAACTCGAAGGTGTGCGACAGCAGCTGGCGGCTGCTGAGGCTGCCCTGCAGCGGGAGCGTCTTGCAGCAACAGATGGGGATGCTGCCTCGGCTGCCGACCGGCAGGCTGCAGGTGCTGAGCTGGCAGCGGTACAGGCTGAGCTGGCCCGGGTGCAGGCGGCCCTGCAGCAGCAGCAAGCAGAGGCGGCAGCAGCCGCCTATACGGCGGCGGCAGAGACAGCTGAGCTGCGGGAGCGGCTGCAGCAGCAGGAAGCAGATGCAGCGGCCGTGCAGGAAGCCGCTGCAGCTGAGGTCGCAGCTGCAAGGGCGCAGGCTGCAGGCGTGCAGGAGGCGCAGCAGGAGGCTGCGGCCGTCAGCGCTGCGCAGGCGGCTGCGGAGGCCCGTGCGGCCACCCTGGAGCAACAGCTGTTCGACAGCGCCGCCGACTTTGAGTCGCAAGTGCGCCCATCTGTGGCCTTGTGAACTTGTGCAAAACCCTCCATGAACACACACACACATGTTTTGACATGTGTGCAGACTGTGAGAAGCTGGTCATGTGCTTGACCACATATGTTTGAGATGCAGGTTGGCGCGCTGCGCGCTGAGCTGCAAGCAAGCCAGGCAGCTGAAGCAGCAGCCGCAGGCGCAGCTGCGGACAGCGCAGCTGCAGCTGACGCGGCAGCCGACGAGCTGGCGGCAGCACAGCAGGAGGCGCAGGCTGCTCACAGTCGGCTGGCGGCTGCAGAGGCGCAGCTGCAGGAAGCACAGCAGGCTGCACAGGCGCTGCGGCAGGAGCTCGGGAAGTCGCAGTCGGTCGCCACAGCAACGCAGCAGGCGGCCGAGACACTGCAGTCGGAGTGCGCTGCGTCCCGCGCAGCAGCGGCGAATGCGCAGCAGGCCGCCGCGGATCTGCGGGAACAGCTCGCAGGGTCCCAGGCAGCGGCTTCGGACACGCAGCAGGCAGCAGACGAGCTGCACTCGCGGCTGGACGACGCCCGGGCCGCTGCATCCGCAGCGCAGCAGGAGGCGGCGGGCCTGCAGTCCCAGCTGGCAGACGCCCGCGCCGCCGCCGCCGAGGCCGCCACGCTGCAGGTCCGGCTGCAGGGGGCGGAAGCGGCCCTGGCTGAGGCCCGCAGCGGCGGCGACGCCGCCACGACAGCGGGCGCCGCGCTGCAGGCGCAGCTCGCAGGTGCCCCACCCCGTAGTGCACTGTAATCCACTACGAAACGCTCCGGGCGCATATTATGTATCTTGTTCTGTTGCACCACTGCCGAGGCTGATGGTATATGACAGCGGGAACATGTCCTGCAGAAGCAAGCGCTGCGGCGGCAGAGGCGCGGCAGCGGACTGCCACCCTGGAGCAGCAGCTGGCGGCGCAGGACGCCGACGCCGCGGCCGTGGCTGCGATGCACGCGGACGCCGCGCAGCAGGCGACTGACGACCTGAGCGCGGGTCTGTCCCGCCAGCAACGTGTGCACCATAGGCATCGCCTGCACGCACACCCTTGTCCTGCGCGTCGTTCAGCTGATGTTGCCACCCTGCTCCGACTGAGCACCATGCTTGCACACAGCAGCTGCTGCAGATGACAGGCCGATCCCTGCACCGACACAAGCGCATCCACACGGGCACTCCATCCGTGGCTGCAGTCCGCGCCGAGCTGGAGGCCGCACAGCAGCGGGCGGAGGCCCTGCAGCGGCAGCAGCTGGAGCACGGCGCGGCGGTGCGCGACGCCGAGGCGGCGGCGGCTGCGGCCCGGGCGCAGGCCGACCAGCTGCGGCGGGATCTGGCACAGGCAACGCAGGTGACCGCGCACTGCCTTCTGTTCGACCTGGCCTGAGGCCCAGAGTTGCTGCATGAAGCTTTGCCAACTGAAGGTCGCGGCGTCGTGATGCAGAGCAGGCTGCAGATGCCACCTATTCTGGACACTCCCTTATGCTTCGCAGCCTGTGGTCCGGCAGGATCCCCTGAGGTGCAGCACCCTGCACAGCACGGCAAATCAGCATGCACGCCTGCGGCAACTCATTGACCCCAGCCTCACTGCCCCCGCAGGCAGGGCTGCTGGCGCAGCAGGAGGCAGCGGCTTCGGCCGCACGTGCGGCGGAGGCAGAGGCGGCCGCGGAGGCGCTGCGCGTGCGGCAGGCGGCGCTCGCTGCGGGGCCGCCGGCGCCTGCCGCCCTGCCCACCAGCGCTCCAGCCACACCAGACGGCAAGCGAGGTGTGCGCACATGCACTTTACTGCAAAGTTATGAAGCTGCGCGGTGCCATTTCGCATTTCGCATGCCTTGACAAAGCTGCTGCTGTGTGGCACACCAGCAGAAGGACGGCAGCGCCTCCAATGTCATCGCTGATGTCAGCTCAGGAGTGCGCATGCATCCTAGGTAATGTCCGCCGCCTCAACATGCGTTTTGCACAGTGCTGAGTGGCTCTGCAGGCTTTGCCTCGGCCCCCGTCACGCCCGACGGCAGCGGCAAACGGCTCGAAGAGCTTACGGCCAAGCTGCGGGCGGCGGTGCGGCGTGGCAAGGTGCGCATCAGTGCAGGCCATGAAACCCCAGGCCCTGAACCCTTTGCTCTCAGTATCGGCAGGCTACTCTGGCTGCTTGAATTCACTCTTCTCTGTTTCAGACTCGGACGTTGCATGCACGCCGCCTGCGGCACCATCCGCAGCAGTGCGCAGCTGTGCTTTTGATCAGGGTGCACATGGTGTGTCCGTGCCCACTGCAGGCTATCGAGAAGGACAAGGCTGCGCTGGAGGCGCGCGTGGCTGAGCTGGAGGCCCAGCTGGCAACCGCAGGTGCTCGCTCCTTCCCGCTGCCGCTGGCTGATGCAATGCTGCCCATGTGTTGTCGCAGCATGGCCGTCAGTCTGCGACCCAACGGCGTACTGTTCGAAATTCATGGCGTCCGACTCATCCGGCATCACTCTGCCGGACTGCAGCTCCAGAAGGCGGCGGCGACTGGGGCGGTGCTGACGTGGCAGGCAGCAGCGGCAGCCAGCAGCTGCAGCAGCGGCTGGACGACGCAGAGGCCCAGCTGTGCGCCGCGCACGCCGAGCTGCAGGCGGCGCAGCAGCAGGCGGCCGCTGCGGCGGAGCTGCGGCCGCAGCTGCAAGCGGCTCAGGCGGAGCTGGAGGCGGCGCGGGGCGCGCTGGCGTCGTCCCGGCAGCAGGCCGCGGCGGCGGCCGCGGCGGCGCAGCAGCGGCTGCAGGCCTTCGACGCTGACTACACGGGGGCCCGGGGCGACGCCGCGCGGCTGCAGCGGGAGCTCGGCGCGGCGCTCGCCGAGCTTGAGGCCGCGCAGCAGCGGCTGCAGGCGGCGCGGCAGTCGGAGGCGTCAGCCCCAGAGCTGCAGCGGCAGCTTGACGCAGCCCTGGAGCAGCTGGAGCGTGGCGAGGCGGGAGCGGCGGACCGGCGGCAGCAGCTCGAGGCGGCCCTGGAGCAGCTGGAAGCGGCGCAGGCGGGCGCGTCCGCTGCCAGGGGCGACACTGACGCGCTGCGGGGCCAGCTGGCGGCGGCACAGCAGCAGCTGGAGAGCACTCAGGCCGATGCGACGGCAGCCAGGGATGAGGCAGACAGTGCAAACGCCCGGCACGAGGCAGCAGCGGCAGAGCTGCAGCAGCAGCTGGCGGCTGTGCAGGCGAGTGAACAGCAGGCGCAGCAGCAGCTGGCGGTGGCTGAGCGGCAGGCTGGCGAGGCTGCGGCTTTGCGGCAACGGCTGCAGGAAGCTGAGGAAGCAGCCGAAGCGCTGCAGCGGGAAGCAGCGGAGCTGCGACAGCAGGCGGCAGATGCACAGCAGGCACAGGCGGAGGCCGGCAGACACGTTGAGCAGCTGCAGCAGGAGGCTGTGGACCTTCAACAGCAGGTCGCAGACCTCCAGCAGCAGGGCGCCGCGGCGGCTGCTGCTGCAGGACGCCTCGCCGCAGCCGAGACCGCTGCCGCGCAGCTGCGCGAGCGCGTGTCAGAGCTGGAAGGCGAGTTGTCGGCAGCCGCAGCCACAGAGGAGCGCCTGGCCGCCGCACAGGCAGCGGCGGCGGACCTCCAGCAGCGCCTGTCAGACACGGAAGCGCAGCTGGCGGAGGCTGAGGCAGGCGCGGCGCAACTGCGGCAGCAGGTGGCCGAGCTGGAGCGGCAGGCCGCAGCGGGTGCAGCAGTGGAGCAGCGTGCCGAGCAGCTGCAGCGGCGGGTGGCCGGGCTGGAGCGGGCGGCAGCGGCGGCGGCCGGCGCCGAGGAGGAGCTGCGGCAGCGGGCTGCCGAGGCGCTGGAGGCCGCCGAGATGGCGTCCGCCACCGCTGATGAAGAGGCGCGTGGCACAACCAAACCTTGTCCTGTTGGCACAGTAGGACCCTTAGCGGCGTCATTGCGGCAGCGAGGTCCCGCCGAGTGACGGAGGTAAACGTTAATGGTGTCAAATATGTGCATAGGTTGCCTCGGCGCAGCGGCAGCTGGCGGAGGTGCAGGCAGCGGCGCAGCAGGAAGCGCGCAGCCTGCAGGCGCGGCTGCAGGCTGCTGAGCAGAGGCTGCAGGAAGCGCAGGAAGCAGCGGACGTCGCGCGCGCAGACGCCGCTGAGTCTGCCGACGCGCTGCAGCAGGTGGCCCTGCTGTCCTTAGAGCACCGCTCGTGCACTCTCGAGGTGCCTCCACTGCACGCGCGCAGGGATTGATCCTGCTGCTGGCAGCACCACCTCACTTGGGAGCCACAGGCTCATGAAGCCTGATCGATGCTGGACAGCAGCCGGCGCCTGCAAAAGATGGTACCAAAGATATGCGATGCAATGCAGGAACTTGACGATGCTCGCCGTGAGGCGGCGGATGCCACGGACCGGGCGGAGGCGGCGCAGGCCGCGGCGGATGCGCTGCAGAGCCGGCTGCAGGTGCACCCTGCAGGGTCACAAGCTCTGCCACCCTCCCTCCTGGGAGCTGTCACCACGAGTGCTGCACGGCAGCGCCCGGTGTAGGCTCGGTGCTCTATCACACGCGCACTCCGGCAGCGCTGAAGCTGCTAGAACAAGAGGCCTGCACCTCATCCGCAGGCAGCCGAGGCGGTCGGCGGCGAGGCGGCGGCGGCACGGGCGGAGAACGCCGCGCTGCACTCCAGCGTGGAGCGCCTGGGGGCGGCCCTGCAGCAGGCGCAGGTCCGGCGCCCGGGCACACGCTGCCCGGAGCACCTGCAGCGCCTCGTCACTGTTTGCTGTGTGCATGTCCGCGCCATGCACCACCGGCTGCGCTGCCTCGGGCATGTGCACCCGCGCTGTGACACTGGCGAGGTGACACAGACCTTGGCTTCCGCATGCAATATCGATTGGCGGCTGCGCAGGCCGTGGGGCCCCTGCAGATGTCTCACCTAGGCGATCACGTCGCTGTTGCATGAGCTGGAAGGTGGGACGCCACAACATGTGCTCCGGGCATGGTGCAGGCCAGTGCGGCAGAGGCGGCGCAGCAGCTGGCAGACGCGCGGGCGCGGCTGCAGGAAGCGACGGATGCGGCGTCTGACAGCGCGCAGCGGCTGGCAGACGCCGAGGCGCGTGCCGCCGACAGCGCTGGGGCTGCCGACCGGCTGCAGCAGGAGCTCGGCGCTGCACAGGTGCGTCTGGCACCAGACATATAGTTCTGCTGTGTCTCTCATTGCGAGGGCTGCTCAGTAGTGACAACAGCCTGACACCTCGAACCATGGCTCCGATGGCACGTCTGCTGCTGAGGCCTGAGGTGGCATGCAGGAGGCGCAGCAGGTGGCGGAGGCCGACTTGGCGGCGGCAAGGCAGGAGCTGGCGCAGCGCGCCCTGGACTCGGTCGCCGGGGTGAGGGCCCGCCCTGCGCCGTGCAGCTCACAGCCTCTGATGTGCATGCAACGTGGGGTCTTGGTGCTTACCAGGACGCACCGCCAGTCACCAACATGCGCAGCATCGCATCGGCACCCGCGCAAGCCGCACGCGCATGTGGTGCCAGCTGGAGCCAGCTGGAGCTGCGGGTACAGAACCGCCCCCTGCCTGGACAACCCTAAGGTCCTTAGAACCGACCCCTGCCTGGCGTTCTGCAGGCGCCGTCCCCGGGCACGCAGCGCCCCGGGCAGGACGTGACGCTGCCCGAGGCGCCCGCCCGCCAGCCGCACAGCAGCGGCTCCGCCAGCTCGGCGCTCTCCGCCTCCTTCAACGCGCCGGTGCGCCGCGGCCCACGCCTGCTGCCATTCGGAGCACCTTGCCAGCATTTTGCATCGTGCTCGACCACCTCCGCACAGGCAGTATGGGAGCAAGGGCTGGGTCGTGCGGCATGCACACGGTCTCTGACCATTGGTGTCTGGCAGTTCTTTCGTCGGCTGCCTTGGCACACATGAGGCTGTGGCCCTGTAGGTCTGCCAGCCACAATGAGTAACCGACCCCAGATCGCTGTGTGTCACGGCAGGCTGCTGGCGGGCGCAACAGGCGGGCCGCCAACTATGATCCCGAGGCGGCGCTGTCAGATGAGGCGGCGGACATGTCGGATGAGGTGCGCATCGTACCAGCAGGGCGGTACGATGTGGGCACTGGAGAGGGCCTGGCCCCTGTGCAGTGGCCTGGTTCTACGGTCACGCAACATATGTGATCAGCTGAGACGCCTTCGTGCGATCTGTGTACAGGGCAGCGCCGCGCGGCCGCTGCCGCGTGACTTCCGGGGCCTGAGCACCGTGGCGGCGCTGCGGGGTGCCCCGCCACGCGCGCACGCCGCCATGCTGGCCGCGGACCGCGCCACCGCCGCCGCAGGTGCGCGTGGCTTCGCGGCCTAAATTTGGATGCGTTTTCACAAGCTGGGGGCTCCGGCCGCTCTGGGTGAACCTAGCCATAGCTAGTCTGCTGCGGGTTTTTGGAGGCAGCGTGATCCTGCCGCGGACAAGGGCCATGCACCTTACCACACTGCAGCCGCTGCAGCGGCAGTGTCTCGTGCTGAGGGCTTTGGTGTTGCAGTTGCAGTCGCAGCCGCCCGCCGCCGTGACACAGGCAGAGTCGCACTGCCTGCTTACGTCGCGGCACGTCGCCCTGCGCTGAACGATGAGCTTCACCGTCAAACATGCAAGTGCGCGTGCACCTGCTGCAGGGCTGTACCTGAAGGCGCAGCCGTGGGCGCGGCTGGGCGCTGCCGCCTACCTGCTGCTGCTGCACCTCTTCCTGCTGTCGTGCGCGGCGCACCGCCACCGCGGCGGCGCGCTGGTAGCGGCGCCCTGAGCCAGGGTTCAGCATTAGGGCGGTCTTACCCTGGCACTGCTATGAGCATGGCGTCCGCGCACAGCAGCTCGCCGCCAGCCTGGAGCGTCTGGCGCCGCAAAATGCAGCAGCCTTTCCTGTTGCGGACTAGGCCTTGCCGCGTAATGCCAATAGTCAGAGGGCTGCACACCGTGTGTGACCGTCACCTTGCGGGCTGCCCAAGCTCAGTTGCCAGTGCAGGCTCGAGTCTGCCACATGTTAGGGTGCTTCTGCCACGTGCTCATGTTTTCGCAGGGGTGATCCATGTGTTCGATACCTACGGTACTTCAGGTGACCATTTTTTGCGCTGCTATGCTACCAAGGACACGCAGCTGTCAGCACTGTGGCATGTATCTTGCATCGGACTTCGTTTCAAAATTCAGATGCAAATAGATGACTGCAAGCTGATTGCTGGCAACATGCGCAAAAAATGTGGTGTGCACATGGCAGCTATGCCTGCCCCATCAGACATGAAACTGTCGTATGTCCAGACCGGATTGCTGCGCTATATACTCAAGAACCACATGTACAGCTGTGCCGTCGCTCTCGTCTGACGGCCCCTGCAAACCGACTGCACTCTCGAGAGCAGTGGCGGCACACCGGCGGGTCTCAGAGATTCAGCACTGGGGATGTGGAGATCGTACCAGTTTCCGCACTGCCCCCGCTGCAGCTGGACAGTCCAGCCGTGCCATCACCCCGACACCGCCAGCCAGCTCGCCTATCTCTCGCCATCATCCAGTAGTCTTGCTGCGTCTGAGCCTCTGCGACGCCCGTTTCACGCAGACACGATCGTGGCGCAGAGACGAGCCGACTGGTGAGGTGCAACGCTGCTGAGAGTGCTCCAAGCGTCCGCTCACCCTCACCTTGGCCATGCTAGCACCATCAGAGTGTCACCGGGACAGAGGCCGCATGCATTGAGGCACCTTCTGCCGTGCCTTCCGTGTGGTAGACTGTGGTGTGGTTCAAGATGCCAAGCCTACAATCGGATGGCTCCATCCATGCATGTCACTGCAGTGTTCTCGTATGGTATCTTTGCAGCAAGATGCGTGCGTTCATCTTCGTCCTGGCGCTGATGCCGCTGCTGGGCGCCGCTGCGTCCGGCGATCCTGAGGCATCCACATTAAGTCCAGCTACCAGTGCGCAGCTCCACCACATCTCTGTGCATTCCGCTTGCCTTTGAGGTCATTCTATGCATCGAGATACCCTTGCATGACTGAGCGTCGTCTGTACATGCTCCACTGGTTGCTGCACCTTGCCATCTTGCAGATGCTGATCTGCTGATGCCCTGCTCACATGCACAACGGCAGCTGCTTCTCTGCCTTTATCGTACGCAACATCAGATCCTACGGCCTTGGTATGTCTGCCAGCAATTGCAATGTGACAAGCAAACTGCCGCCCTGCAGGCCGCAAGCTGCGGGTGCTGCAGCGCTGCGTGTGCCCCGCGATCTACAAGCCGGTGTGCGGCGAGAAGAACGGCGTGCGTCAGACCTACTTCAGCTCCTGCCAGGCCGGCTGCGCTGGTGCCACTGTGGTGGAGCAGACCGCATGCGGCGGTGGCGCTAGCATCCAGCAGTCAGGTGCTTGACCAGCGGATGTCATGCAGTATACATAGCGCCTGCATGGCTGGCATTGCTGCGTGCGCTGCATGCAGTACGCTTCGAGCAGCTGTCCTCAGAGTGCATGCTGCTGGATGCAGGACAAAACACCAGCGGCCGCAAGCTGGCTGCCACGACCTGCATCTGCAACACGCTCATCAAGCCGGTGTGCGGCGTCAACGGCAAGACCTACTCCAACGCCTGCCGCGCCAAGTGCGCCCACGTCAAGGTCGTCAGCAAAGGCGCCTGCCCGTGCATCTGCTCGCAGATCTTTCTGCAGGTGTGCGGCGTTGATGGCAAGACCTACTCCAACGCCTGCCGCGCCAAGTGCGCCGGCGTGAAGGTCGCGAGCAAGGGCAGGTGCCCCTGCATCTGCCCGGCGATCTTCGCCCCTGTCTGCGGCACCGACAAGAAGACGTACAGCTCGGCGTGCATCGCACGCTGCAAGGGCGTCGCCGAGGCGCACAAAGGCAAGCGCTGCATTGCCCGCTTCTCCGTGCAGAAAGTCACAGCAGACATTTTACGACACGATCATGCAGCAGACCGTGGCGAATACCCTCTGATTGTTTGCTGCTCACAAGACCTCGCTAACAGCAATGTGTGCGCCTACGCACCGACTGCCTGGCCGCTGCTGACCTGTCCGTCGCATTGCCGTGCATCGCAGGCGAGTGCCGCTGCATCTGCAGCAAGCTTTTCCGTCCTGTGTGCGGCAAGAAGAATGGCGTCTTGAAGACCTTCGACAACTCTTGCCTGGCCGACTGTGACGGGGCAACAGTCGTGGCGCAGAAAGCGTGCAGCGGCAGCATCTGGTGCGCCAGACACCGTGCCCAACCGCTTGCATGGTTCTGCTGAAACCCTGCAGTTCACACCGCGCTGCACTCCGTCGATGCTCAGCGGCCTCCATGCGTGATGCTTGCTCCCATTCGTGCAGACCGGACATGAAGTGGCCCTCACGAGCCAGGAGTCCGCAACAGGAGCTGCGGCATGCCGACCATCACAATGCCGTGGTCTCTGCAAGCAGATGGCGGCGTTAGCTTGTGGTTACGGGCACCCCGTTACGAACAGGTGTTGCTGGTAGCAGATATGAGGAGGATGGCATCAGCAGTGTGGTGCTGGGTGGTTGCCGCTAGCTTGCATTTGTACAATGAACGGCTGACTGTCAGGCGCAGGTTACGAAATCCGACCAGATGTGGCTGCAATGCAAGTATTTCGATGAAAGTGTCTGCGTCTTTGCTGATCTGTTCTTTCGAACCGACTGTATTCGCAAGCAGCCAGCGGCGGCATACCGGAGGAGGCCAACGACCAAGATCAGATCACTGCGCACGTGGAGGGTTTTGTCAGCTTCTGTATCGCCCCCGCTGCAAGCTGCGCAACGGCCAGTCTGATCCCCGCGGCCCCTTACCTCGTGCTTAACAACTGGCCTTGTTTTGAACCGCTCAGATCTAGCAGGGTCCGTGGCGCCAGAGCCTGTGTCGCTGCTGCAAGCAAGAAGACCCGTGGTGTGCAGACGAGCCGACTGGTGAGGTGCGACACAAATGAGCGTGCCCATGAGGTCTGCTGGCTGTCGCTTCAATCGGATACAGCAATGTAGAATGTGAAAGTGGCGCCACGTGTATGGTGTCAGGCATTCTGGGTGCAAGCTTAGACTATGTTGTATGTTGTCCGAGATTCCTGGCCTACGACCGAATGACCTCGTGCACTCGTGGCGCAGGACGTAACATGCTCCATCATCGCAGCAGTATGCGTGCCTTCATCCTCGCGCTTGTGCTGACGCCGCTGCTGGCCGCCGTGGCGTTCGGCGATCCTGGGGCAGCCGCTATGGATCACGCCTACGGTGCGCAGCTGCACTTCTGACGCCTGCATCCGCTCGTTGTGGATCAGTAAAATGGTTCCAGTTGCGTGATATTAAGGCAGGCGCCGCCAGCCGTCCGCGTTGTTTCTGGCGCACCTCACCATCTCGAAGATGCTGTCGATGTCGTCCTGCTCACATGCACAACGGCAGGTGCAGTTCGTCGCTGACGTGGAGCACGCACATGGCATCAACTGCGGAGCACATTGGAAGGTTAAATTCTACCAGCTGACATATGTGCTGCCTCCGTGCATGCACAGGCACCAGCAGCGGCCGCGCGCTGAAGTCATGCATCTGCCCAGACATCGTCATGCCGGTGTGCGGCGCCAACGGCAGGACCTACACCAACGCCTGCCGCGCCAGATGCGCCGGCGTCAAGGTGGTCAGCAACGGCGAGTGCCCCGTCACAGGTGCCGTCTCCCGCTGCAGGCCGTCAGCGTTGTTGCATGCAACCATGGACGCTGGCGAAGCCTCAAGATATGCATGCGATCTACGTGCTACGACTGCAGGGGTGCAGGCCCAGCAGGTCACAGCCGCGCGCATTGATGTCCTGCAGGCCGCAAGCTGAAGGTGATCAAGCGCTGCATCTGCCCGGACATCTACAAGCCAGTGTGCGGCGAGAAGGGTGGCGTGCGCCGGACCTACGGCAACTCGTGCCTGGCCGGCTGCGCGGGGGCGACGGTGGTGGCGCGGGAGGAGTGCGGCGGCGGCATCTGGTGCGCCCAACACAGCGCTCGGCAACTTGCAGCGATGACCTTTGGGATCCTGCAGTTTGTGAGCGTGATGCGGATCATGCAACTGAGATCGTGCATTCTGCTGTTCGTGCAGATCGGTCACGGTGGCCAAAACAGGCCAGGCGCCTGCAGTGGTTGCACGTGCTGGCGCTCGTGTTGCCGTGATGCGTCAGCACGGACGCAATCGCTCAGGTGTTGAGGCAGTTCCGAGTATGTCTGGATGGAAGAACGTCTGTGCAGGTAGCACTTCAGAACCACAGCGTCAGACTTGCTATGTGCAGAAACAGACACCCAGCAGCGAGCCTAACAGCTGCCTTTAGCAATCATACATGGTGCAACCGAGCGAGTAGTGAGCATGTCTCTCAAACATGTG
The DNA here is from genome assembly GCA_032358165.1 of Diplosphaera chodatii. Taxonomy (NCBI): domain Eukaryota; kingdom Viridiplantae; phylum Chlorophyta; class Trebouxiophyceae; order Prasiolales; family Stichococcaceae; genus Diplosphaera; species Diplosphaera chodatii. Next base: position 478,083 of record JAALGY010000038.1, read on the forward strand.
ACCTGTGGGCAAGGTGGGTGGAATCATCAGCAAAAACGCCAGTCTGCAAACTGGCTGCGGGCTCGGATGGTGGCATGAACGGATGACGAGTTCAAAACTTGGATGTGACCCTTCGTGACTTGGTGATGAGATGCACGATTGCTTACAGCCTGTCTTTCGCAGTGCGTGCACGGCACTTTGAACCTTGTAATCTTAGCTGCTGTGTACTGCTACGTTGGACGATGCAAGTAGCATGTCCGCAAGCTGGCTGCAAACACTCGGGAACACCTCACCCACGGTCATACGTGACAAGCCTCTCCGATGACACGTCATCCGCTGCCCTCTCCTCCAGCACCATCTCAACACACGCTTACTTGCCTCTCCACTCCCAGTGAACTGCTGCTGGGTCGCCCGGCTGCCGCGCTGCCGTCTGCCGCCGCCAGGTGCTGCGCTGCTCGCTGCTCAAGCACGCAGCGCGGGCTCCAGGTCGCGCTGCCGCGCCTCCTGCTGCAGCCCGGGCGACGGCAGCGGCGGCGCGGTGGGCAGGTCCGCCGCGCGCAGCTGGCCGCCGTTGCCGCCGCGGCGGCCGCCGCCCGGCAGCGGCGGCTTGGGCGGGCTCGGGTACGCCACCTCCCCCTCCTGCTCCGCGTCCCTCGAGGCGTGCACCTGCGGGGTTGGACAGACGAGACGCATGACCCAGCGGCCCAGGTGGGCGTGGGTTCTGCAGCAATGCGCATGCCGGATCGCCATCAGTGGCATGTGGCACACAAGCAGGCAGCCTGTGCAGGCGTCGCCGACAGACAAGGGGCATGCCTGGGCAGCCCATGCGACAAACAGCTGGCATGTTCTCCATCCGACGACAGGGAAATCGAGCAGCACTGGGACACGACGCTGACACGATGGCACACCCGGTGCTGTCCGCATGGTGCCTGTGTCGTCAGCTGTCGACATAGCTGGCACAGTGTTGCCGAATTACATGCAAAGCTCGCATGCCGCATGGTTTGGTGGCGACCGGGCGGGCACCTGCGGGTAGGCGACGCTGCCGTCGTCCTCGTCCGCGGTCCCGCCGGCTGCCGCCTGCGCCGGGCTGTACGGCCGCGGGTAGCTGACCCGCCCCTCGCCCTCCTCCGCGCGGCTGCACCAGGGAGCATAAACACTGCTCAGGTCGGTGACACTGCTTGGCAGCCTTGCAATTGGACCGACGGCTGACGCTGCTGCACAGGGCCAGCGTGCATCGCATCACAGCCGTATCTTGCTCTGTTATACAGACATTGCACATATGCTATGTCGCGGGTTCAGGGCGTGCGGCGCCGCCCGCACCTCACGGACACCCAGCTGGCGGAGCCCTCCTCGGAGGAGGGGGCGCGCACGGAGGGGCCGGGCGGCTGCAGGGCGGGGTCCTGCCCCTCCCACCGCGTCAGCTCGTCCATGATGCGGATGCGCTCCTGCAAGTAGGCAGCGATTTCGAGTGTGGGACTCAGAATCTGGCCTACCAACGGAGCGGCTTCCATAGCGCGAGTCCAGTGTAGGGCGGGGCAGTCTCAAGGGTGGCCAACTATGCAGCTGCATGCGCGTGAGTCAGCCGGTCGTCAGGGCGAGCGCACCGTGAGCGTCTCCCAGTCCTGCTGCAGCCGCCGCTTGCGCTGCCTGTTGCGCACCAGCAGCGAGCCCTGCACACGACCGCCGGGACATCAGTTCCTGCCGGGATGTTTCAGGCAGTGCCTCGTCATGTTCACGACATGCAGCCAGATGCTTCGCCGATAACCCTGCAGTGCAGCAGCAACACACATGCTGCAGTGCTGCTGCACAGCGCGTTGCCAGCGAGACTTCTACGTGTCTGGCTCGACCTCATGGGTTGTGAACAGGTGACACCTTCTTGAGTCATGGAATGCGGGCCATCAACGGCATCAGGTGCAGCTCAAGGCACCGAAGCCAGCGCCAGCCTGCAATGCACATGGTTACACCAGCAAGGCTCGTCACCAGGCGCTGGAGGCTGGCGGAGGTGAAGCGCCAGCCCAGGAACAGGGCCCCCGCGCCCCACACCGCCACCCGCAGCGGCGCCAGCCGCCCGCCCCGCAGCACGCGCCCCGCCGCCACCGCCACCGCCGCCACCGCCGCCACCGCCGTGAGCTGCATGCATGCACCGGTGTGTATTGAGAAGACAAGCCACGCTCCATCCGTGAACATTAGCGTGGTACCAACCTTAGGGCGGACTGCAGAATTTGACAAAGCGTGCATGCGTTGCATTGAGCAGGGCTTGCACCTCGTTGGCGACCTCGTCGGGGTTCATGACCTCCACATCCAGGGCGTTGATGTGCGCCTTCAGCATCTGCGCAGCCAACAGCGCACATGCTGCATGCACATTGGGTTCTGCTGTCGTGCCGCCACAAGCACGCTGCGCATGCAGTGCAAGACTGCCGCAGAGTATGCTCATTCACAAAGCCGCAAGCTACCTGCGCCTCGACTTGCAGCGCCCGAAAGTGCTGCACCAGCGAGACGTACGCGCGCCTGAGCGTGTTGTAGTCCGCACTGTGCACATCGCCCAGCTCCTTCTGCAGCCGCGACACCTGCACGCCCGAGGAAGGGTCAAGCACGATGCCGAGCACATGCATGCATGTGAGCTGGCGACGTGCATGCCCATGTGGCAGGCATGCGCCACAGAAGTTCCAGCAAACGCCTCCGACACGCGTCGGTAATTCCAGACTAAAGACGTGTGTGATCGCGCTTCTGTAGGCGTGCATGTTTGCGATGTGAGTGCTGGAAGCCTGTCCCCTGCCGCCCAAAACGCCGGAGCAGGGCTCAGATCGCACCTCGCTGGTGAGGTGCTCCACCCGCTCCCGGAGTCGCTGCTCAGCGCTGTCGGCCTGCTTAGCTGACATGGGGCTGTTCTGCTGCCTGCTTCTCGGTCAAGTCGTCAGACGCTGATGATGCACGAAGGATGCTTGTGTATTGTCTCACGCCTGCCGCTGAATTGCGCGCTCAGCAGTGCGCCAGAGGCTTTGCAAGATACCGTGCAACGTATTGAGACCCAAGCCAAATCGCAGACTGGCTTGCTGTCCTGTGCCTTGGACGGAGACACGGGGTAGCTGCGAAGTGCACCCCTGCAGCAATTCGAGGCCATGAAACAACAAGTGCGCTCTATGTTGCACAAATTGCACACTTTGTGTGTGCACACATGATCCGATGAAAGTTGAATGTTCTTTGAAACTGATCGCCTATATGGGTACACGTCGTTTGGGTGGTGTTGCTACTGCGCAAAACAGACGGATGATCGGTGCTCCTTTGTCGCCACAAGTTGGCGAGCACACGTATATCGTTGGCTTATCTGTTGCAATCAGTGAGTGAGCTGCGTGAAGTTGGCCGCGTTGCGCCATCGGAAGACCACCAGCATGCGGCTCATTGCTGCAAAGCATCATGCCGCCTTGAGCGGCAGGCACACGGGCAGCAGCTGTCCGCCTGGCGTCGCAAGGCAGCGTCCCATAGCCGCATCACCAGGCCGGCGTCCTCAGGGGCGGCAAGCCGATCGTGTCGCAGTGGCAGCAGGCAACGCTGGCGGCGCCAGGACTGCGGACATTGATCACAGTGTGGAGCAGGCCTTGGCCGGCTTGCAAGAGAAGCGCGATGCAGATGTCGCCGCTGAGGCCGTGGAGGCAGCACAGCCCGATGCCACGTCCGGCGAAAAGGCACGTCTACTGGTGAGTGGCGTCTGGCGGGATGGTGCCACCAACTGTGGCTTTTGCGGGAAAGCTCACCACCAGTTTGCACCCCAGGTCACCAGCAGTCTGCACGACACATGGCAAATCTGGCACACGATGCTGATGCTGGCGGTGATTGCTAGAACACATGCAGCATGCACCACCTGCGCAGGCCATTGCCAAGCAGCGCATCGCAGTGCTGCGGGCGGCCAAGGCCGCACAGCAGCCAGCGCAGCGGCCGTCCGCTGCGGCACAGCAGCAAGCAGCAGCTTCGGAGCCCGCAGCACCAGCCACTGCAGGTGAGGCCAAGGCCATGGCCTCCAGCCGCCCTGCTGACGGGCAGCCACCGGCAGCCCAGGCGCAATCGCTCGAGCCGGCCAGCACAGCCGCAGCAGCAGCAGCGGCTCAGTCCAGGAGCCAGCCAGCAGCCAGCAGCCCTGGAGCGGTCGCGGCGCGGTCCTCACGGCAGCGGGAGGCCATCAGCGCCTCGGCAGCGTGGGCGCCGGCAGCGGGCAGTGCGCCGGCCTTCCCGCCCAAGAACCCCAGGACGCGGCGGCGAGTGCAGCGCAGCACAGAAACCGTCGATGCTCAGGTGGTTCCGATGGTCCAACATGGCCGTAATGTCGGGTTGAAGACCTCACCATCACTGCTCCTACACCCTTCTATCCAGCTGCTGCACGAGGCTCTGTCCAGACACACTTAGGATGACCCTCGGGCGCCTCTTGCCGAACCCACCCGTTTGCGCACCCTGCAGCGCTACGAGCAGGTGGTGGCGTCGCGCAACCGCCTCGCGGCCCAGCTCAGCCGCGCCAACCGCTACGTGGCGCACCTGGAGGCCGAGCTGGCGGGGCGCTCCGCTGACGTCGGCGCCGCGGCCGCCAGCCTGGCGGAGACCGGCGGGCAGCTGCAGCAGCTGCTGCGGCAGGTGCGCATGATCGTCAGGCGCAGGGAGACTGCCAGTCCTGCTGCACGACCAAACGTGGGGCAGCAAGCCTCGACAACGGCCTCCGCCGTGGACATGCTCGACGTTGACCAACAGCAGGATGCCAGGAGTGTGAATGAGACCAATGGGTAGGTGTGCCACTCCAGGCAGGCCTGGCAGCGGGGGACACGGCGGCGGGAAGCAGCGGCGGCAGCACGCAGGCGTATGCACTGACGCAGACGCTGGCGCGCTTCCAGCAGGTGCCCTGTCAGGGAGATCTGTGTGAACATCGCGAATGCGGTCAGCAGATCGACGGTTGAACAGCAACGTCACCACAGTTCTGGCCGGGTTGCAAGGATGGACTGATCGCTCCAAAGCAACTGAGCGCATTTCGTGACAACCCGCAGCAACTGCAGCGGCACCAGCGAAGACTGGAGGAGTCGGCAGTACAGGCGCTGCCCGTCGTTTGGGTGGGCGTTGCACAGGAGGTGCGTGGTAATCTTGCAATTCTGCAGGTTGAAGCAGGCAGGCCCCACATAGCCCAATTGGCACTGCAAGGAGCTGGGCTTCTGCCATTCTATTGTACGACACGCCAGCCAGCAGAAGTCGACCCTGTGTGTCTGCCAGCGTTGAAGCTCTACGAGTGGCTGCAGGTGCGGCTGATGGGCAGCTTTGACGGCTGGTCGCGCGGCGTCGCACTGTCATCTGCTGAGGGGGCCGGGGACTCCGTCTTCCATCGCTTTGAGGGAACCCTGCACGCCCGCAGAGGTGAGCCGGCAGCGTCGTTTCACAGACATCATGCTCAGTGGCAGCTGCCTGGCTGTGTGTCTACAAAGAGGCCTGCAGCAGCGCGTCTGTGGTACCTGGTTGCAGTGACGCTGCCTCTGTGTATCGCGCTAATCGCTCATGATGCAAGCATCGTGTGAACAGGCGAGTACACCGTGAAGTTCCTGGTGGACGGGCAGTGGCGGGTGGCGCCGCACTGGCCGACGCGGGACGATGCAGCGGGGACCACCAACAATGTGCTACAGATTGAGTAGTTTCCTACCGGAGAGCTTTGAACAAGGGCCGCCTAACGGCAGTTGCGGAAGATGTGTAGACTGTCATGCCCGCCGTTGTGCGTGCGGCTCAACAAAGCCTGGTTGTGAAGCTGGCGTCTTGAGGTGTCTTGTGGGTCTCGTAGCCAATAGGACAACCTGACATGCTATTAGTAGTGTTCTGTAGACTTCCTCCCAGCTCATCAACAGCTGCGCTGATGCTGCATCATGACTAACCGACTGATCAAGCTGACGTGAGATTTGATGCGACACAACCTCTCATGCATTTCGGGCCCGTGCAGAACTGCGTTTGTTGTGCTCAGCATAACTGCAGTTACTGCATCGTATTGCCGGCACTTCCGCTGTGCCTCGTCTCGCAACGATAGGCTGCACCTCTGTCTTGCACCGAGATCCAAAGCTGCATCCGAAAAGTTTGCAGTATGCCAACGCCAAAGCCTGCTAGGAGGTACCTAGGCGTCCTGCTTTCGATCATACTATCATTGCACCATGCCCCTACAGCAGAAGCCGCCGGCCTGCTGCAGCGCCTGCTGCCAAGCCGCAGCCTGCTGCAGGCGACCACAACAGCGAGCGACGTGCCGTTCGTGGCCCAGTTCAACAGCATTCTGTCGCAGCTGGGCCCCGGAAGGCCGGTGACCCTCAAGAACGTGGAGGCCGCACGGTTTCTGAGCTACGCGCAGGCCGGCGCGCAGGCGTCTCCAGGTGCAGATGGCTGTGTGACGACACCTGCTGACATGTCCAACCATCCTGACTCGTCCTGCGATGCAGCGCACCCAACGATGCGCGAGGATGCGGCCGTAGAGTGACATAGGTGGAACTTGCTGGTTTGCATGAGACAGACTACAACTGGGTGCACTCTAGTCCACACGGTCATGGGCTACTGTCGTCAGCAAATAAGCTACCGAACACAGTCTGCAAGGGTTCCTGTGCGTGCTGCCGATGCAGAGCCGTCAGTGCTGGTGCCATTCGACACGGGGGCGGTCCTGGTGGCGTGGCAGAACGCATCATCTGCGGCGGTCATAGCCTTCGCGGTGAGCAGACAACTCTCAGCTCACGCATTCCATGCAGTCGATTCCCGTGCTGCCTGGCACCAATCCAGAAAGTCAGCTGGCACCACAGGTCGGTTTGATAACATCTGCACCGGACCCCTTGTTTGCTGCTCCATGCACATCAGTGACAATGCTGCCTTGCAGGCCAACGCATCGAGCCTTGCTTTCAACGCCACGGAGCCGGGCTTTGCGCCCACGAGCGTTCAGCCGCTGCTCCAGGGCAACTTCTCGGGCGCGTATCCCGCCGGCGTGTCAAGCCCCTTCGTCAGCCTGGTCAACGGCACGGCCGCCGGCGGCCGCACCCTGCAGCAGCTTATCGCCAACGTGTCCGACGGCCAGGTGACCGCAGCACGGCAGCGTCAGTGCGGTCCGGCCTCGTGCGCGATTGCACACTGTGCCGCCTCAGTCGCTGCATGGGCAGCGGCACCAACACAGGGTGCATGCCGCGGCTTGTGCTGGAAGCTGTCCATGTCTGCCGCCAAACTGCGGCTGCATCGTGTCCGGACACGGCAGATGATGGGCCGTGTGCTCCGTGCAGGACCCGCTGCGCGTCGTGTGCACGGGGTACGGCAACGGCGGCGCGGAGGCCGAGCTGTGCGGCGTGTGGGCGGCCGTCACTTACCCCGCAGCGTCGATCCGCACCATCGCCTTTGGCGCGCCAGTGGTGCGCCTACCTTGCTCGCCCCAGTGCTCCTCCTGCTCATCTGTGCAGTCGCTGTGGTCGCCCGCCCTGTTGCGAGGCACCCCTGGCAGGCGATAGTGCAGGGTGATGCAGCACGAATGCCGCGCCCCCGTGCTGCTTCCTGCTGCACAGCCCACCCCCCGCAAAACCCTGCTTCAACAAGCGGCCCTACAGCAGCCGCGTCACCCCCGCTGCCGCCCGCGCAGGTGGGCAACCAGGAGTTTGCCTTCGCATTCCAGCAGCTGCTGGACCTGTCGTACCTGTGGAGCACCTCCACCCACCTCAACGTGACCAACGCCACGCTGGCGAGCGGCGCGGCGGCCGCCGACGAGGTCCGGGTGCTGAACGACACCCGCACCGCGGTGAGTGCTATGGTGTAGTAGCCTACAGTGGTGTACATGTGCACAGCTTGGTGCAGCATGTTGCGGCTCCTGGCGCAGCTGCCTGTCCCCTGCGTGCAGCCCGGCGCACTGGGCAGCACGCCGACGCTGTGGTGCTTGTCCCTGTGGTCAAGGCGGAGGCTGGGTGTCTGGCCCTGTGCGGCTGCGATCAACAGCGGCGCTGATGGCGTGCACTGCCTGCAGGCCAACCGGACGCTGGCGGCCAACAGCTGGGACCAGTATGTGTCCGCCATCATCGAGTACTACAACGTAACGTCCGGCAGCACGCAGCTGTCCAACAGCACCGCGGCGCCAGGTGACATGCCGCTGCTTTGGCGCTGGCCCGAGCGACCCCACCGCGCCACGTGCGATGACGTGGAGCGACAGGAAACGCCTGTCTCACGATATCCGGGCATTGTGAGCCACTGCGCTGGAGCTGCACATCCCTCTGGTGGCACATATGCAGGCGAGGCGAGTCAGGGCGGCATCAGCGGCTTCTTCAATGACGTGACGAACGTCGCCAAGGGGGTCATCAACGCCGGCGAGAACTTTGGCAACATACTGGACACCATCAAGTGAGCCGACGTCCTGGCTGGACGGCGCTGCTTCCATGCTGCAATGTTTGCCCTGGCGGCGACATGCCGCCTTTGTCGGTTCGTGTGGACGGTGGCGTGTTGGCCGGCTCCTGTCAGCAGTGCACACGAGCCTTTGCATGCTGCGTGCGGCGCTGACGCGCCGCACTCGGCCTCCACAGCGCCACCTTGCATCAAAATCCAGCAACACGTCTGCGCCGGCCGGCATGCGGAACCACGTCGTGTGCGCAGGTCGTTCGGCTATGGCGGCGACGAGAATGAGGCGCTGGACCAGGCGCAGGAGCGGGACGCGGCCGCAGCCCGCGCCAACGCCACCGGCTGCCCTCCCGTGCTGTGCAAGGTGCCTGCTGTTTGCGTGTCGGTGTACTTTCCCTTCCTGACGGCAGCTGAGGCGCGGCTGCGCGCTTGCGTGTGACAAAGTCCGTCTGTCCTCAGCCACATGGTCGTCTGGTTTTCAGTGTGACAGTGTGTGCTCTCCGACTGCAGATGCGGCCGGCCTCCACCGCCAGCTGCAATGTGTACAACAACGTCACCGGCAACATTGCACCCGGCAGCGTGCAGATCGGTGCGCGCTGGTGCTGCTCTTGTGCACAATACCGCGACTGTGACTGATACTCCAATCAAGTGCCACTGTGTAAATGCAAGCTGTGCATGTGCCAGACGAATGACTCTTGACATAACACTCTCGGCACCAGTGTCATTCTGCCTGGTTGACTCGGGAGCCGTCAGCCTGGCCACTGGCCACCGAACCCATGTCCTGATGCGACGCTGACTCTGGCCGCGTCCGTGGCGCCTGCAGGCCCGGTGAACGGCACAGGCACGCAGCTGTCGGTCGCCTGGAACGCCACCGCCCGCACCGCCACCATCGTGTTCAAGGGCAGCACCACCCGGGAGGACTGGATCACGGTGCGCCCCCCCACCTGCGCACTGCACCTGCGCTGCTGGGACGGTTCATAGCGTATGCACGCTGCAACTGCGCACACGCCAGGCTGACCACCTGTCGCCCCTGGCTGCCCGCAGGACTTCAAGGCTTACCTCAACGAGGTGAGCGGCCCCCACAGAACCTGCACATGAGCTCACCCACGGCATACCACAGTTGCCTACAATGTTCAGTCATCATTGCTGCATCCTCGAGATCGTGATGCGCTGATAAGCGTCTGTGTCTGTCCTTCGTTGAAAGCACTATGCCGCCTTTACATCAGGATGCACCTCACCTCAAATGCGCAGGCAAACACGAACACGGCGCTGGACCAGTTCTTCCCAGACGTGCAGTTACACGCGGTGGGAACCATTGTGCTGCACTGAGACCACAGCTCGCTTTGCATCGCGCCGGGCTGGGCTGGCCATGTTGGCAACATGTTGCACTTGAACACGCAGCAATAGGCCAAGATAACAGATCTGTTTCTTATGCTGGTGCAGGGCTTCCTTCAGTCGCTGCAGTCGGTCACCGAGAAGGCCAAGGTGCCGAGCGAAAACATCACCGCGGTGCTCAACACCCTGTCAGGTGCGCCATGCAGCGTCAGCGCTGACGTGTCAGGCGCCACAGGGCTCTGATCGCTTGTCCCGTCACAGCGGCTGTGCGGCGAATGCTTGCATGGCGCCTGCGTAGGAGGCTTGGTCAGCGCAGGGTTGCTCAGCGACTGCCCCCGAGTGAGTATTGTGCCAGCAAAGTCATACTCACCTGAGGTAAGCGGCGCGCCTGCGCAGGCAGCAACAACACGCAGCCGGCGAGGGTCCTGATCAGCGGGCACAGCCTGGGCGGCGGCGTGGCGTCGATTTGCGGGGCCTGGGCGGCGCTGCAGTGGCCGGGCGCCGACGTGCAGGTCGTCACGCTGGGCTCGCCCATGCCGGGCAACGCCATGTTTGCAGAGGTGCGGGCGCCCTCGACCTGCTCATGCTATCGCCGCAAAGTACTTCTGCCATTGCAAACAGCGTCATAGCAGCGGCACCGTACAATATGATTTGTGGTGCCCTCTCCATGTGCTGCTCTGGGCTTGTGCTGCTCTGGGCTCGGATGTTGCAATAGTGTTGCTGCCGTCAAGAGGCCGTGCTTTTTCTGAGGTGAACAGTCATGTGTGGCTAGTACTGCAGGCAAGCGCAGGCAGCTGTCTGATGTCAAATAGGTCTATGGCTCTCCATGTTTGTGCATGCAGCTGTACAAGCTGCTGGTTGGGCGGCAGCAGCGCGCTGTGCACACGCTGGACATCGTGCCCGCGCTGCCACCCCTGAACGGCTACGCCAGCGTGGACTATGGCCGCTGGATCCCCCGCAACAACACCGTCCTGCTGCAGGTCTGACTGCTTCTCTTACGAGCGCTAGTACGTTCTGCTCCCGTGGTGTGCTGCTGCTGTGGACGCTGAAGCATGTGGACTGTAGTTGTGTGCTTGCCTCACAGCAACTATCAAGCTGACAGAGTGTCCATGTGTTGCCAGGATCGTCCCATGGCGTCTGACATAAGCGCATACAACTGGGTAGGCGCTGACTTGGCAGCTCATATCCTGATGGTGCCTTGACTGGTGACGCTGCAGCTGCCACAGCCTCGTCCCATACCTGGCTGCTGACTGACTTGCAATTGTGCTGCAGGACGACCACAGTTGCCGCCTGTACGAGGCAAACCTCTACCGAACGCCATACACGACGGCACCGGCAAACCTTGTAAGCCTGATTGCTCAGCGGCTCTAACAATCTGGTCAATATGTTGTGTCGCAGTCTGTGTAGCATGGCCATGATAGAAGTGGCAAACAGGCGCTCACGAGACACACCCTGTTCTGCAGACGCTGGCGCTGGTCAACTCGACGACAGGCGGCGCGTCCGCAGTCGGGTTTGCAGCCAGCGCCGGCAGCGGCATGTCAGGCGGCGAGGGCAGCAACGGCACCAGCACTGGGGCAGCTGGGGGCGCCAGCGCCAGCGGTGGGAGCAGCAGCAACAGCAGCAGCGCTGGAGGCGGCAGCCCCAGCCCTGCCGCCGGCAGTGGAAGCAGCACAGCAAGCACTTCGGCTGCAGGAAGCGCTCCTGCACCGGCGCCGCAGAGTGCTGCTCGTGCAGTTACTGGCAAAGGACTGTTTGCTGTGTCGGTCGCAGCCGGGGCGCTGCTGGCTGTCACGTGTTGAACGCTGTGAACAAATGAAACCCTGCAGCAACCTTATCGGTGATGCCTGCCTGAAATTGCACCTCAGAACGGAACCAGGAAGTTTGTCGCATACTGCCTAGACAGCTGGGAACTTCTGTGCACTGCTTTACAGCTACTGACAGCCGGTGGACTGTGTGACAGTGTTGCCGCTATGGCAGTGTGGCAGAGTTTTGTGCGCATGTTCAGGGATGGCTGCTGAGCAGCATCACTCTTGCTTGCCAGCCACACTTACATGAGCGGTTGCGCACTACTGTCCTCTGTTCACTTGGTAAACAGTTTGGATTACGGTGATGTCTGGCAACCTACCCCTGTTCGCTGATGAGGATGCGGAGGGTACAGCATCTCTACAAACTGAGCGACTGGGGTTTCCAGTGACGCCAACAATTGGGATCTCTGGGTGAACTGCTGCATATCCTAGGACTGGTTCCAGTACTGGGATGTTTCTGGCGCTCTACACACAAGCATGGCCAAAGGTAGCTTGACAAGGGCGGCATGGGGAGACAGAGGAGACTACGCCACTTTCATACCAGCATGCACAAAGCAACGCAAAGCAGTGGTGGCACCCACATACATAAACTCACTGCGCATTCACATCATCATCTGCGAATGTTAATGTCAATCATCTTCATCGATGATTACCCGAGGTGCAACTGCGCAGAATGCGGTCTTTGGGACCGGGCGGTAGTCGTAATATCTCTCTGCACATGGACAGATGGTGGAATTTGGGGCGTCGTGATGTGGCGAAGGGACGAGTCTGTCAAGTCATATCGAGCACAGTGTGACGACAACAAGAGGGGCCTGGCGTGATTGTGGCCGGCACACGGTGGGTATGTGTAGCTCGTGCGCATACCCGGGTTGTCCACTGGGTTGATGATGCCCTTGAGGCTGCGGCGACGTGTCGGGCACGTTTTGACGGTGAGATCTATGTCCGTACCGTTCCAGTTCCTGCAGGAGATGCAGACAATTGGGATCACATCGACATCCACAAGGGATGAGTGCAGCTGGACGATCAGCGACCTGCCGCAAGGTCTGGAAGCAACCAAGGGTGAGGTGCGTCATGTTCATGAAAGAAGGTATCGCACCAGAGCAGTACCATGGCAGAGGAACCGATGTTTTGAAACATGGACAACTCGAATGCTGTTGGACCTGCCGGCGCAGTGCACAAACTGTCATCTTGTGCTCCAGAGCCAAGCGGCTTGGGACACACGGCGTGCGCGTACGCATGCCACCCTGGACTTGGCACTGACCTGACTGCGTGCAGCATGCATGTACAACAAGACCATAGCAGGGCAGCAGGTAGCAGCACTTTGGACAGCCAGCCATGCACTGGTGCACTTGCCTGCCTCCAAGGTGGTGGTGACGATTTGCTCCTGCTGATCAACTGACCCGGTGAAGCCTGTGCTCTCGGAGATGAGAGCGCCTGCGGCCACGACCAGCGTTCATGCGGTGTGTCGGGTAGCAACAATCATATGTACTTCTGCAGCCTGCCAATAAAGAAGAAAAGCAAACCGCGGCTGCATCATGGATCAGCTGCAGGGCGCACCTCCGATCTTCAGGTTCCAGCCGTCATCCCCCAGTATTAGAAAGGTGTAGGTGCCCTTCTTGGGTATGAACATCCCGCCGGTCCACCTGCGCCGACAGCAGCCGCAGCCCCTGACCCCGTGTCGCCAGGGTCTGTAAGTTCCATCACTGGTCACCAGCTCATGTTCAAGCCCCCCGGTGGCAACATGTGGTGGTGGACTTGGCTTGCCAACCCTGTGGGCCTACGCACGGCCTACGCACATCGCCGAGCTTGGAATTTCGAGGTGGGGTCATCAAACCGGTGCTCACCGGGTGATATAATCCTTCGCCAGGCCTGACACGTTGTAGTCGCTTCCGCCCACCGGCGCAGGGTTCGTGCCGCCGCCGTATACATTGGTGTAGCTGGCAGGGCAGCTTCTGCGCGAGTTGACGGCGAATGGCCTACCCCTTGAGCCCAGCAGGCCTGCAGCACACACACACACCATTTGAGACACCACCTGTGACACAACAGCCGCAACTCAAGAGCAGCCACTGAGGCTGCTGCAGGCCTGGTGACACAGCGCATCGTGGCACAAGGTGGTGATTAATGAGCAGGGATAATACACACGATGCTTTCAAGTGCTTGACATGGTGGCGCGCCGCTCGCATGGCAGCCAGGGAGAGTGGTGCATTTGTAGCTGGACCAGGCTGTATAAGCAGACAGATCACAACTTCTATTGAGCCTGGCGCTGCAGGGAGGGGAGGAAGGACCGCACCGCAGGGCGCTGTGGCGCTGAAGTCGCAGTAGCCATTGGTAGGCTGCTCCACCTGCCGCATGATGTTTGGCTTGGCCGGGTTGTACCTGCAGTGGACGTCACTCGCATGTCTGTACGACGTGCATGTGTGGTTTGCGCGGTGCCCCTCGGACACTGGTGACATATTTGACTCTAGAGTCCGTGATGCGCCGCCGGCAGAGTCCCCAGCTGGCGCCACATGCTGCCAGGTCTGAGGGGGGACAGCACACGTACAAGGGAGCAGGGCACTGAGGGGTTGCGAGCTGCGTGGTGACGCCACTCACGGGCAGCTCGGGGTGGTGCAGTTCTTGCCGACGGGCAGCGGGGTGCCGACTTCGAAGCCGTAGGTCTGCGTGTCCGACGCAAAAGCCTCGATGCTGCTGCTGAGGCGGAAGATGTCCTGCCGCAGCCCGGCGCAGTAGCACGCGGTGCGCGCGGCGTTGATGGTGAGGCTGGGCGGGCAGATCCTGCCGCCGTGCAAAGAACTCCTCATGTGACCGTGGCTACCGCCTCCTATGCAGACTTGCAGCTGCAGATGCTGCATTTCGGTCGTGCCAGGAGCTGCGCCACAGCATCTGATGCACTCACTTGCAGCTGGTGGCGCCGATGCGGGGGTTGTAGCCGCGCCCAGAGCACAGCCTGCACCTGTACCCGGACGCAAAACATGTCAGTGTTGCTCAGTTTACTCGGACCCCACAAAAGTCTGCCAGATGGGGCTTGCACAAAGCTGGCCGGTACCCATACGGGGCGTCTGCAGCCGGAGCCTTTGTGAGCAGACAGTCCAGGGGGTAGGTACGGCGGCCCACTTGAAGTTGCCGAAGCCGGCCTTGGCATAGCCCGGGCGGCAGCTTCGCACGTTCTGCTTGGTGGCGCCCGCCACTGGCTCGACGCCCGGCTTGCACACTGCACCGCACAACCCGCATGTGCTGTCAGCTCTTAGACCTCTGCGTGATGTGTATTTGGACGCTGCACACGAATTACTATGTGGAAAGTTTTGATAGATAGCTCCTGTGTTCTGTGGGTCGCCCAGCAGCAGCTGGTGTTGTGAGGTACTCATAGGAACACGCATGTTGATGCAGGCAAGAGACGACGCACCGGCCTCGCCGCCCCGCAGCGCGGTCAGCCCGGGGCTGCGGACCTGGGTGCACACGGACTTGGCCGCCGTGATGCCCTTGCTTGTGTTGAAGGTGCAGCGCAGGCACCGCCAGTTGTGCGCCTGCAGGGCCAGTGGGCAGCGTAGGTCTGGCGTGCACCAGGGCTAAGGTGCATGTCTGGTACATATGCTAGCAGCCTTCAAAAGATGCATGTGTCCCAGCCTAGTCGGTGAGATTATTGAACTGCATGGCGGCCATCTCCTGGTGCGCAGCACTTGACATTCCGGTCCCTCACTTTGACACATTTGGCCTGCAGACACCCAGGAAGAGCTTGTCAGCGCCGTGCAGCACTGATGGAATGGCCCTCGCTGGAATGCTCGTGATCGTGTCAGATTTCAGGACCGACATCCCCACAGTGTGGTGACCAGGCAGCAGCAGTGCATTCACTGAGCACAGTTGAGAATCCATTCAACTGTTGTGCCGTAATCACTCACGATGTAGGCCTCGACCGGGCTGCACTTGCCGCGCGTCCTGCCGGTCTTCGGGTTGCGCTCGCACCGCCGCAGCAGGGCCGCCGCCTGGCACACACCAGGACACACGCTGACGTGAGTGCGTGATCAGGCTGATCATTTTGCCGGCCTGTGATGGACTATACTGGTCGTCGTGTGTCAGCGCATCCGAAGCGGTAGGTGCCAGGCGCGGCTGATGACTCATGGGTTACCAGACTGGTACGCCCTGCAACACCGCGCACGGCATGCGGTGGAATTCCTGAGAAGCAGTTGTGCTGCAGCTGCGCTCAGCTATGCTGCAGGCTGTGAGGCCTGCAGTGCTGGTCTCATCTGCTGGGGGCACGACATGGTGCGGCATGTGCTGTTGCGCTCCTGGGTGCTCCGCCAATACACAGAGGATGGTGCCACAGCACGGAGGCTCGTGGGTGACTGAGCGCTCAGCTGCACCTCTTGATCGCTGCGGCTGGCCAGCTTGGCGATGGAGACCGTCGTGGTTTTGCCCGCCGCCGCCGCGCCCGCACAGCACAGCGCCAGCAGCGCCAGCAGTGGCGCCGCGACCATACCCCGCCGGCTTGATAGAGCCTGCATCACCATGGACAGATGCTTCAGCCGATCCGTCGGCTGATAGGCATGCCTGCAGCTGAGGGACGGCGCGTCGTAGTGCTCCCGCTAGCTGGCAGCAACAGTTGCACGGCACCTGGCGAGCCTTTCCATTGTCCAAACAGGTGAATGGTCGCAGACTGAGTATGAAGAACGTGTGTCACGGGTACAACTCGTGCGTGTGCACCCCCTGGGGCATGTTGGCGGCGGATAGCAGTGATTGTTTGAACCGTACGGAGCGCAAGTTTGTCAGGCGGCCGCGCCATCATAACCGTTCCAAGCGAAGTTAAACTTTGACCTGGTGTCTGTTGGAAGCACCACTGCGCGCCGTGGCAGCCTTATGTCACTACACGCGCGCTGCACCTAACGTGTAGCCTCATGGCACACTGTCTGCCGGGAGGGTCAGCGAGCAAAGTAAATGTGTGCAGTGCAGGGCTGTGTTAGGGCGTAGGCGGCTGGTTGCTGGCAGCTACGACATAAAACAGGCTTCCGAAGACACACAAACGCGGCGAGCCTCCATGCAAGCCAACGCGTGGGTTCTGTGTGTAAAAGACCTGCCCACCGACTGTACCTGCATTGGCCCTTTCCCGCAGCAAGCCCCGCTTCTGCGTTCCTCCAACCTCCCTTCTCCAATTGCCACCTGACGAGCTTCGGCGATTTGCAGTGTGCGGTACAGGCGCTGTGCGATTGTGCAGGACGCCTGCAGACCGACTCCAGAGTCCAACAGTTGGGATTCGATAGGAGGTTCGCGTCCTGGGCTTTGATCGGGGCTTCATACAAAGCAAACCAAAGAGGAAAAGGGCACAGCGCAGACAGAGCAGACTACGTCATCTCCATACCAGCGTGCCCATACGAGTATCGCAAAGTATGGCAACAACATACAGCAGGAATTGATCAAGGTCATGACTTCGTCGTTTGTATCCATACCATCGATCAACAGACTTGTTTTCAGTCGTCTTCATCCACATATTCCGGCGGTGCAGCTGCACAGAACGCGGTCTTCAGGACCGGGCGGTAGTCATAATAGTGCTCTGCACATGGACAGGTCGAATATAGGGCACCGTGATATGGCAAAGCGACAAGTCATGGTTGTGCGCGCGTGTTCAGCCTGGGTGGTGCAACAGCACACAGCATAGTGTGGAGACGACGAAAGGGTGACTATGGCCAGACACGGTGGATGATACAGCTTGTGCGCATACCCGGGTTGTCCGCTGGGTTGATCATGCCCTTGAGGCTGCGGCGGCGTCCCGGGCACGTCTTGATGGTGTAATCTATGTCCGTTCCATTCCAGTTCCTGCAGGCGATGCAGCGAGATGAGATCGCATCATGTCCACATCAACTGATGGGCTGGGCATGCAGTTAGTGACCTGCGGCAAGCCCTGAAATGCCAAAGAAGGGTGGGACGTTCTCACCAGAGCAGCACAATGGCCGAGGAATTGGTGTTCTGATACATGGAAAATTCGTAGTAAGTCGGACCTGCCGGCGCAATGCACAAATCCTCATGTTGTTCTGCAGCCTGGCTGAGGATATCCGATGTGCAAACATGCACAACGCCCTGGACTGGGCACCGATCTGACTGCATGCAGCATGCACCACGGCAGGGCGGCAGGCAGCAGCAATGCTCAAAGGCAATAATGGGGCAGCCCATGCATTGATGCACTTGCCTGCCGGCAGGTCGATAGTGGCGAACTGGTAATCGACTGGCCCGTCGAAGCCTCTGTTCTCGGAGATGACATTGAACCGGTCTGCAGTCACCACCAACACTCACCGGTGTGCGGCTCGAAGCATCTGCACCTCTGCAGTACGCCAATGCTGGAAGCGCCGCTGCACCAGTCTGTCGTGTGAACAACAAAGATGCGCACCTCCGATCTTCAAGTTCCAGCCGTCATCGCCCAGTACCAAGAAAGTATAGGTGCCATTCTTGGGTATGTTGATTCCGCCGGTCCACCTGCGCAGAATGCGCCGCAGCCCGTGACCCATTGTCAACGTATGGTGTACACTCTGTTCCTGGTCACGAGCCTGGGTTCAATCCCACGGGTTGACGTCCTGATTGACTCGACTCACGCTGACCCCGCCCGCGGACTTGCCCACATCTTGGGGTTACAGGCTTGAGCTGAGGTGACCAGAATCATGCTCACCGAGAGATATAATCCTTCGTCAGCCCTGACACATTGAAATCACTTCCGCCCACCGGCGCGGGGTTTGTGCCACCACCGTAATCATCCGTGTATGTTGCTGGGCAGCTTCTGCGCGAGTTAAGGGTGTACGGCCTGGCCCTTGGGCCCAGGACACCTACAGCAGACACACACACACAAGATTTTCTCAGGCACCATCTATAGCGGATATAAAACACGAGCAGCCACCAGGCCAGGCTGCAGGCCTGATGCACCAGCAGGTATGGCACATGCTGGTGCACATGAGCAGGGGCACAATTGCAGCAACACGAGTTGCCAAGCGCTCAACGTGGTGTACGCCGCTCGCATGGCAGGCATGGAGCGAGTGTGGTGCATATGTAGCTAACTAGGCGGTATGTTGCAGATCGCTCTTTCTTTTGAGCCCGGCGCTACATGGAGGAGAGGCAAGGACCCCACCGCAGGGCGCGGTGGCGCTGAAGTCGCAGTAGCCGTTGGTGGGCTGCTCCACCTGGCGCGTGATGTTTGGCTTGGCGGGGTCGTACCTGCAGAGACCTCACTTGCATGTTGATACGAGGTGTGCACGTGTGGTATGCACCGTGCCCCGGACACTGCTGACCTTTGAGCCCGCGACGCGCCGCTGGCAAAGTCCCAAGTCAGTGCGCGCCACATGCTGCCAGGTCGGGGGGGCGGCAGCACACACATACAAAACACGTCCACTGAAAGGCTGTGAGCTGCGAGGTGACGCCACTCACGGGCAGCTCGGGGCGGTGCAGTTCTTGCCGACGGGCAGCGGGGTGCCGCTGTCGTAGCCAAAGGTTGTAGTGTCGGACGCAAAGTCCTTGATGCTGCTGCTGAGGCGGAAGATGTCCTGCCGCAGCCCGGCGCAGGTGCACGTGGTGCGCGCGGCGTTGATGATGAAGCCAGCCGGGCAGACCCTGCGGCCATGCCCGCCTCTCAGGTGACTGTGACTGCAGAGCTCCTGCGCAGACGTGCAGTCGCAACATGCCAAGAGGCGGTCATGCCACCAGCTGCGGCGCACTATCTGCCGCACTCACTTGCAGCTGGTGGCGCCGATGCGCGGGTTGTAGCCCCGCCCAGAGCACAGCTTGCACCTATACCCAGTAAAAGGAATAAAGATGTGCGGTTGATCGGACCCCACAAATTGCTGCCAAGTGGGCTTGCGCGCAGCTGGCCCGTACAACACAGGGTGTCCGCAGGCTGCGCCTCCTGAGGCAGGGGCAGCTGTGCAGATCACAGGGCGAGCAGGCAGTCCAGCAGCCAGGGCGGCCCACTTGAAGTTGCCGAAGCCGGCCTTGGCGTAGCCGGGGCGGCAGCTGCGCACATTCTGGATCGTGGCACCCGCCACCGGCTCAACACCCGGCTTGCACACTGCAGCGCAAGTTTTTACGTCTGTTAGCTCACTGGACTACAGAGGTTCATGGGGTGCACCATCTCTAGACAAGATCTTCTGTGTACAAGTGGCTGTGTGCTGGGTCCAAAACACTGCCATGTTAACATGGGTCATCCAACAACCGCTGGTTCTGTATGGCAAGGGACACAGGTGCATTGCTAAGGGCGCACGGGCGGCAGCTCACCGGCCTCGCCGCCCCGCAGCGCGGTCAGCCCGGGGCTGCGGACCTGGGTGCACACGGACTTGGCCGCCGTGATGCCCTTGCTGGTGTTGAAGGTGCAGCGCAGGCACCGCCAGTTGTGCGCCTGCGGGGCCAGCGAGCGACATGGGTCCAGACGATCAGGGCAGCTGAGCATGCGGCTGACGAGACTTGCACGCCGCCCCTGACAACTTGCATGTGCAGGCTCCAGTCTGCTCAGAGGGAACTGTATCGCAGCCCCGCCTCTTGGTGCGCAGTGTTGGGTAGGTTGGTCCCCTCACCTTGACGCATTTGGCCTGCAGACAGCCGGGCAGAGCTCGTGAGTAGTGCCATGCAGCTTGTGACAGTGGCCTTCGCTGCATCACTGAAATGCTGTGATCGTGGCCCATCATATACAGGTTTAGGGTTGTGACCACACAGCAGCCATACCGTCACTGAAACACCGCAGGGGTATTCAGCGTACAGCATCAAACACTCACGATGTAGGCCTCAACCGGGCTGCACTTGCCGCGCGTCTTGCCGGTCTTCGGGTTCCGCTCGCACCGCCGCAGCAGAGCAGCCGCCTGGAATACATCAGGATGGAATTAAGTGATGAAATGTCCAAGCAGCCGTCATATACGTGCCGGCCTACAACGATTGTGTCGTCAGCAACCGGAGGGCGCTGCCAGGCGCAAGTGATGACTAATGAGTTCTCAAACGGGTCAGCCCCGCAGAGCCGCGTATGCACCGCGCTCATAAGTCTAAAGGCCATCTCTTCACACTGTAGCTGGGTACTGCGCAAGGTCTGAAGCGCCAGTCCCATCTGCTGGAAGCGCAGTACAATGCGGCATGTGACTTCAAGCTTGGTGGCACCTTGCTGACTTCAAGCTTGGTGGCACCTTGCTGAAGCACGTGAAGATGCTAGCAGCCTGACCTACTCCTTGATGCACTAGTTCGCACCTCTGAATCACTGCGGCTGGCGAGCTTGGCGATGGAGACCGTCGTAAACTTGCCTGCCGCCGCCGCCGTCGCCACACCCACCCAGCATAGCAGCGCCAAGATTGTCGCTACCGCTACCCGATAGGAGCCGATGCCCTGGTCAAAGATGATTTGAAGGCAACTTCAGTCAGCAAAGTCGCCGATACACACGCCCGCCCGTAGACCGGCAGGGGCGCGTGGTAGTGCCTGTGCTAGCTGGCAACAGCGCTTGCTTGGGGCCCAAGGTAGTTTCCATGGCGTGTACACCCTTTCTAACTGCATTCCCGGTATGCGCAACCTTGCTCGCGCTGGGGCATGCATTTTCTCGAACGCAGTTTTGTCAAACAACAGAATCGTCGAGCATGCAGTACGGCAGTCGAGCAGCGCAGGGCAGCGATGCCGCGTCTGTGTGACACTGCCGCATGCGCAGCGAGATGCCATCCTTGTGTGCGAGATCATTCAGAAGCACGACGTGCAACGAGCGGTGATCACGCGTGCTGCACATGACACATGGCCTGTAGCATTTGGCCTACTCACCTGCATGGTGTAGGCGCTGCCGGTGCTGGCCACTCACCACCTGCAAGCACTACTCGCCAGTGCAGCTGTCGGTCGATGCTGACACTGAGATGTGGTGCACCGACGGCACCCAGCTTGTGTGTTGCACGCTGGCTTTAGTCATGGAACTCGTAACCAGCGGGTTCACGGACTCTCAACATTCGTCAGTACGGATGCAATCGGCTTCCCGTGTAGGATGCAGTAGTCCTGCACATACAACATGAACTGGCTGCCATGTTCAGTCGAATCGGACGCTCATCTGCCACTTGCAGCGCTGGACACCTCCCGACCGCCAGTGAGCACATCACATGAGTAAGGTTATCATCATCGAAGCACCTCGCTGGATGCTCAAGGCGGCGCTGGTCATATATAGTGGCTCTAAACTGACAAGCTGCGATGGTTTGGCGATGCCAACATACCACATCCTGACTGGTCCTGCTGACCTCTTGTCGCAGCACAAAACAGACCGCGCCTGCGTCGCAGAGCTTTGCGGATGGCACGCATCTGCGCTGCTGCAGCCAGCTGACTGCGCCCAACCAGCCGCTGTTGCACAATGTATCCGCCGGACGCTGATATGCCGCTGCTATTGCTGCATGGTGACGCACGGCTGGCGCAATGCACGCATGAGGAGCAGGTGGCGCTTGCTAGCGGCACTGGCTGGGGTCTCACCCGACATGCAGGCTGCTGGCCCTCTGGCTGCTCGCCCTCCCCCAATCGGCAAACCGGCTTCAAGGCTCTGCAGCCTGCTCCTCCAGATCCACAATCCGCCACGCCGCCAGGCCCAGCTGCTCCCTGAGGCCCACCGCCGCGGCTCCCATGGCGGCAATCTTCGCCCGCTGGCTGGCGGTGACAGCATCGATCATTCTTCTCCACGGCAGCTGTGCCCTGACGCGCTTCAGCATCCGCCTTACGGCGTGCGCCGCATCATCGCCGCCTCGCTTCTGCTTTGCCTCTGGCTCAGCGCGCCGAAGCAGTTGCTGCGCGCTCACGGCACACGTCTGCCGGCCAGATGCAATGGCAGCCGCTGCCCGCTGCCCCGCTGCACCCACCTGTAAAGCAGGCTCGATCCCTTACACGCACATCTGCAACAAGGGGCAGGGGGCTGGCTTCACTGTATGGTACGCCAGCTACATGCCTGTTGTGGTGCACGAGTGAAGCCAAGCAGCTGTTGCTGTGCCGACTGCCGTCCTGCCAGCTGCTACCGATGCCAGCAGGCACACCTCATGTATGTGCGACAGCTAGCTAGATGTAGAGACAGACGGACGGAGCTAGCCAGCTGTCGATTGCGCTATCGAATTTGCAGCAGCAGCATCAGCACTGCCACACACCTTTCCCACAGACTTTTATGGATGGCTTCAAGCCATCAGGCGGGCTGTCACATGCTCCTCATACATGCATCCGGGCCACGTCCAGGATGCTTCGCATGCCAACGTACTGCATGCGTGACATCCACATCGCCATGCAGCTGGCTGCACCGTTGAGTAGATTCCCTGGGATGGATCAACCATGAGCTGTGCATCATCACCCACAGCTGGAACCTTTTCCGCTTCTTACAGGGTTGCCCGATGAGCCCTGAGCTGCACACAGGCTGCTGTGAACACCACAGCCGGTTCTAGAGAGCTCATGATGCTCAGCATGAGACACAGCGGCGGATTGTTCGGCGGCATAGTCATCAGCGCAGCGCTGCTGCTGGCGTGCTGTGCGCCTGCTACAGCTGCGAGGGTGAGCAGCGGGCTGCTGGCAGACCTGCCAGTCGACGTCCGCAAGGCCGTCGAGACTGCCAGCACCGCAGCCGAGGGTGTCTCCCGGCGGCTGCAGCAGGAGGCTACGACAGCTCGGCTGCTGCCACCCAACCAAGTTCCATTTGTGGTGAGTTGTTATGGCAGCAGGCAGAAGTCATTTTGGTCTGTTCTCTTCTTCAGTGTATGCCAGCCCGGTTCGGTATAGCGGCTGCCAGCTAGCTGGCAGCGCTGCCAACACAGTCAATCTTGGAGCGGAATGTGTGATGTGCAAGTCCTGCCATGGTGCAGCTGCTGAGGATCTGACTCTTCTCTGTTTGTACGTGATGCAGAACATTCTACAGCCTGTGCTTGCTGCAGCTGCGCAGCCTGGGAGGCCAGGTCGGCTGCACTCTCATGCGTGGATGATGCTGCACAGCACCGCTGCTTCTGAAGTGTCTTCTGCAGCACCACATTTGTTTTGGGATTGGCATGTGCTATCAGATGATCACAGGATTCCCTGAATGTCTCCCTGCTGAACAGTGTCCTTTAAGAACTTTGAAGCCTCCATCTACCAGTCATACGCCCAAGCCTCTGCTCTGGTGGCAAACCGTAAGTCTGCATGCGAACTCTGCCTGTGGTCCGCATCGCAGCTGTGTGTGGCACTCCCTGCCTGGCTGTTGAAGATATGGGATGGTGTCTTTGTATCAGCTTGACACCATACCGACATGCAGAGCCCTCCGTGTGGCAGCCGATGCTCCAGGGTGGCGCTGTGCTCGTGTCATGGGATCCTGTCACCAACTCCTCCATCCTGAGCTTCCCGGTGCGCACTGGGCGATGAGTGTATTGGCACGCCGCATACACAGCCCAACGCATCTCACTGCACCATGTCGCATCATCTCACATGTGCCACGATAGTGACGGTCGTCTGCATTCCCGCCCTGGTATGGCACCTGCAGTCCCACAGCCCGGCGCGGCCGTCGTTCAACAGCACCACAGTCGGCTTCTCGCCTGCCTCTGTGGAGGTCAGGCGCCTACGCCCACCTTGCTGTGAGCGTGGAGCTCGCCAGCCGCTGTCTTCGCATGCAGTCCAACAATGCTGCTTGCGCTGCACTGCTACTGACGACGCCCTTGATCGGCTTATTCTGCGCACTGGCTCCAGCCCGCGAGGAATGCTCCCTGCTGTGCAGCCGTACTTTGCGGGCGACTTCTTCGGCGCGTACCCGGGCGCCGACCTGGCGACCGACCCCTTCCTGGCGCTGGTCAACGGCAGCAGCGGCCTCGCGCCCGGCACCTCGCTCACCGGCCTGGTGTCCCAGACGTCCGGAGGCCTGGTGGGGAGTGTGTATGTTGTGCTCAATATGGGAGAGGTGCCGTCCAGAGCTAGATGTTGCCGGCCCTCGTAGCCTGCGCATGTGGCCGCACGACGATCCCTCTGCCATCACAGATGTTATACATTGGTGCATATGGCCGCAGCATCCACATGCATTAGTAAGCTTGCATCATAGGCTATACATGTTCGCTGACAGGTATGTATGCAGCACCTCACAGACGATGCGTGGAAAGCTTACGGTCATGCATTGGGTAGTTGCTGACGCATCCTCTTCTGGCCCTCATGTATGCTTGGCATTGTGTGCTATCATGGCCATACCATGCATGTGCTATCTCATTGCACAGCATAAAGTGCTTGATGGCTGTGCCTATTTTCCCAGGTGCCGCAGCGGATCCTGTGCACCGGCTACTCCAACGGCGGCGCATATGCTGAGCTGTGCGGCATCTGGGCGGCCATCCAGTGGGCCGCCGCCCCCGTGCGTGTCATCGTGTGGGGCACGCCTGTGGTGAGTGCCAGCCGCTGGGGCGCAAGAAGCACATGCTGACAACATCAGATTGATTTGGCACCGCCACATGCATCGCAGTCCCAGCAGCCTGCTGCCTTTCCACTGCCCAGAGCACTACCGAGGCGCATCATCTAAGGTATATGTGTACCCGCAGGTGGGCAACGAGAACTTCCAGTACGCGCTGCAGCAGCTGCCGGACCTCAAGGTGCTGTGGTCCACGTCCACCGACCTGGCCGCCACCAACGCCACGCTGCCCGGCTACCAGCGGGGCGTGCCGACCAACCTGCTCTTTGACGCCGCCACCGTGGTGTGCAGCGATGCCTGGTCATCTGTGCAGGGCGTCAAGGTCCGTTGATCAGCGAGCAGCTGATGTAAAGCATACCGCTTCAAGAGTGACACAATCCTGGTCGCATTGCAGGCCAACACGTCCATTCCAGCCAACTCCTGGGGCCAGTACGTGGCGGCCATGATCGAGTACTTTAACGTCACCGGGGCACCCGTTGACCTTGCACCGCCTCTCAACAGCTCACAGGTGCATGTCGTGAAGAATCCATGTGGGTCTGCCCCTGGCTTCATATGCTAGCTTGCTGGGGTTACAGGTGCATGCAAATGGCTTACATGCGCTACGCACGGATGTGGCTTCTGTTGCAGTGGCGAGGTGTTTCCTGCCAGCCTGATCGTGACACAATATCATCTGTGTTGCTGCAGGTGACTGGAGGCGACCTGACACTGCTGCTGCCGAACATCGCCACCAACATCACCGTACTGGGCGCCATCATCAACCAGTTCGCGTGCGCTCACTCTGCCCGAGAGTCGTTGCCAATTGTTGTTGTATCCTGTCTACAGTGCTACAGCTGGCCTTGCTGTAAACCCTGTGGAGAGTAAAGCCTGTCCCTCTGACACACCACACGCGGTGTGCCATGCGGCCTTCCAAACCAAATCGTTTTTCTTTGCTCACCCATGCAGCAATCTAACGAACTACGACGGCGACTTCGCATCGGCCCTGAACCCTGCAGCAGAGGCAGAAGCAGCTGCAGCACGCACCATCGCTGTACCCTGTCCTGTGCTGATCTGCAAGGTGAGATTGTCTGGGCTCCTGACTACCTTCACCTCAGCATACCGCTGCTGCAGACATGCATAACATCTTGACAGCAGATCGCGCATCAAGGTTCACATGTCCAGCGGAGCAGAACTCACACAACCTGGGTTGTGGTGCAGTCTCGACAGCCATCCACTAATGCCTGCAACGCCTATCAAGGAGGTCAGCTCTGTCTTGAATCACCAGCCCTTCATGGACACCAGACCAGCAGCATGCCCTGCGACATTCAAGGGCCTTGTGTCAATGTGCTAGAGATGTGAATATCCTATGCACTGACGACATATCGTGCAGGACCCAATGCAATTTGGCCAGGCAGCGTGCAGATAGGTGCGCATCTGCAAGTTGCTTCCCGCCTGTTGAACTTTGGTGTGTTTTGCTTGCAAGCAATTGCTAAGAAGCACAATGGGGCCTTATTGCATGCCATCATCCGTCAGGTGCTGACATGGCCCCTGCTCATCTCAGTAAGTTGCTACTTCAGGGCCACAGCCAGGCAAGATTACGCAAGTGCAGGCCCTATGGGACAACACGACCAAGGTACGCTCACTGATGCATTGCATGTGTAGGAGCTTGCGGCATGGCTGCACTCAGCACAACAGTCAGAAACACACATTCCATGCCAGAACAACAGAGTCTGAGACGTGCACCCCAAAATTTGTGCAGGTTGCAACCCTGGCATGGACGCAAGGGTCCAACAGCAGCAACTGGCCCGATGTGCGCCCAGAAACCAGCTCCTGCCGCGAGTCTCTGTCTCTAGTGAAGGGTACACATGCGCCCCACGCCTTTAGGTGGCAATGTGCAACACTCTTTGGCAGGACTCGCACACGAGCCATGGCAAGCGGGTGTTCATCTGCGCAGGATTATAGGAACTTCCTGAATGACTCCAGCCTGGTGCCTGTGCTCGCCCAGCTGTTCTCGATCGGCCCCAACCCCGGTCTCATGGCGCATGCAGTGAGTTCCTTCCGCATGCTACACCGCCTCGCATGCACTCGTGCGGCAACATGCTGCCTCTGATGGTTCATCCTTCCTCTGAGCGGCTGCTCTGCCTGTCAATTGCGATGGCTTGACATGTACCAAGACGCTGCTACATTGAGCAACTGATCACTGTGCTCCAGGGCTTGCTGCAAAACTTCCAGTCGTTGACCAACGCCGCTGTAAACTCTACGCTGAATATCAGCGCCTACTTTGCAACCGCCACAGGTAGATGCCCTCTGCAGTGTGTTGCCTCTGAGCTGCAAATGTGTGAAACGCATACCAGTGCTGCGTCAGCGAGACTGTGCTATCACTCATGACAATGCAGACGGACAGGTTCCGAGAAAGATAGTGAGCACTGGTCACAGCCTGGGTGGCGGCTTAGCTGGTATGTAAGACATGCCGAAGAGATGCATCCACTGGGACTGTCCTACTAACTAGAAACGCACCAGCTATTGAGATTTGGTAAGAGATTTGCTGCTGACAGCTGCTGTTGGGTCGCAGTGTTTGGCGGTATGTGGGCCGCACTGCAGTGGCCATCAGCAGATGTCCAGGTGGACATCCGGCTCAGTTTTCAGGCAATCATGTGACCCGCAGTGTACTGACTCTTCACAGTGTGTACCAGACCACAATCTGATAAGGCTGTGCAACTGGTCCTGCGCAGGTCGTCACCCTGGGCGAACCTGAAGTGGGCAATGTGCAGCTGTCCAATGTGAGCAGCGCATGGCTAATCTATGGCTGCGTTGCATCATGCACTGAACAGCAATTCACCTGACTGCTGCTGACGAACTTTGCCACGATAGAATACCTCATCACCTGTCGTGTATCCTTCGAAACGGGTGGTTTGCTGCAGGCGTTCCGGCTGGTGGTGGGCAGGGCGCAGCGCATTGTGGAGGGCACCGACGCGATGCCGCAGTTCCCACCGCTGTCCGACTTCACCCCCACCCCCTGGGGCCGCTGGATATCCGTGCGCTGCCGTAGCTGATTCAGCAGTCATCATGCCAGCTGTATAGTATATTAGTTGGGGCCGGGGCAGTCCATCAGCCAGACGCGCCTCTGACCCTGCTCGCAGGCGAACACCACAACGAACGCAACCTTTATCGTGGAGGTAGGCGCCTGCTTTTTCTCATCGTGAGGCACAGCACGCGCCAACCTCGTCGACGAAGCACATGCCGCCCCTGCATCACAGCTGTGTTTCTCGATGCTGGCGGATCAGCAGTGGAATCATGACATCAAGCACACGCTGTTCAGCGACGACGCCAGCACCTTGGCATGCAGGATCGACCTGAGTTGCCCTTCACAGACCTCAGCTGGGTCGACCATGGCTGCCGTGCCTACGAGGTGCGAAGATCACACCACGCAGACTACACATCAGGCCTCTTCTGCACAGCGAGGTCGCATTGCCTGGCGGCAGCAGCATCGTTCCTTGGAAGGAGCAACCAAGCAATGGGAGGAAGTGAGCCATCATGCACAATTGGCAGTGGCCCGAATCTGGCTGCTCTGTTGCAGGCCAATGTCTACCGCAGCTCAGTGGCTACAGCACCGGACACGGTGGGACTTTGCACCTGCACATTCCTATCAAACTTGAGGGGTTTAAAACTTTCACGACACCCACAGTACATAAGCAGTGACGACGTCAGTGTAAACATGGTGTTGTGCAGGCAGCAGCGCTGGCTGCATACAACAATGCTGGGGGTTGAGGTGAGGCACGCGAGGGCTCCTAATTTCCTGTGCATGGAGAGGGAAACAGCGGCAGACGCATTCTTGCTGCTCGCATCGAGCGATATATGCTCCCATGGTAGTATCTCTTCCGACGGGTAGCCGCGCTTACACACGAACACTTGGGTAGGGTATACATGTTCACCACTACTGAGCAATGCTGGTAGCATGTGCTGGTCCCTGCTGCTGAATGCTTGTTGTCTGGGTGTTGTGATGGTAGCGGCACTGCACGCTCGCACCTTTTGTAAAGCCTCTGCTGCTGCGGACTTGTGAGTGCGTCGTATATTGTTGTTTTGGTTTTTCCGCTGATCTGCACGCCATGTGAGAAAGGTATCCATCAGAACTGGGAGTGCACTATTGAAGAACATGCAGCAAGAAATGGCTCAGAGTGAGCGAGGCCGCAATTCCGACGATCTCTGGTATCTACCCTGACTTTTTCCGATTGCCAGCTGTTCTGCCGATCTTGTAGTAACATACGTGACACCTGGACCGCCGGGAACACTACTGGCATAGATCTTCCTGCAACGCCAAAGACTGCAGCTTTCAGGTCCATCTTCCTACCAGCTCCAGGGTGATGCAATGGCGGCAATATCGGCGGTGCGCAGGTGGCTGTCGGCTGCCCTTGGCAGCGCTGTTGTGTTCACGCTGCTGGCTGCTAGCAGTGGCGTGGGTGCCTGTGAGCTGTCTTCTGGCAACCCCACGAAGGATGAGGATGTGAGCCTCCGCTTGCCGAAGGTGCCAGTAGGCCTAGGCTCTCGTGTGCTGCGTCGTCCACTGCAGGCCTCTGTGCCGGCGGTACCAATGGTGAGCGTGCGTGACTGCTTCAAGCTACCGCCCCACTACTTTGCACACCTTATGCACACATTGTATACATGTTAGCAGCAAGCAGGAATCTGCGGGCAGCACTTCATGGTGCACGAATGCATCAGGTGCAGACGCCAGCGCCGACATCGCCGCCGCCTGTGCCCTATGCAGCGCAGCTGCAGCAGCTGCTGGCTACCCTCGGCACAGGTCGCCCCATCACATTTAAGAATGTGGAGGTGAACAGCTGAAACATGACAACAGGCGCCTTGGTGCCATGGTGCATGCAGCACTTTGCAGGCTGGGCCCCAATAAAGGACGCACTCAGTACACAACGAATGATGCAACGAAGATGCAATGAAGCAGATGGTCATCTGGTCTGCAGGCTGCCTACTACCTGGCTTATGCTCAAGCTGGGCAGGCGGTGCCCAATGGTGCATGACTTCTGCTGTTGCAGGCTGCTCAACATCTGTCCAGCGCGTTTAATTCGCTCACACACTCGTCAGCAGCACAATACATGCAGTGGTCAAACTTTTGTTTCCTCCCTGCAGTGCCATCGGTACATCAAAACCTCACGGCCGGTGCAGTGACGATCAGCTGGCAGAACAGTACGGGCGCTGCCATCCTGGCGTTTTCGGTTTGCACCTCACCATGATGCAATGAGCCTACTTGCTTTTCGAGGAGTCCTGATGCTGGTCGATGCCCACAAAGTCTGGCAGGTCGCCTTGTGATGCAGCCCTGCTGGGGTGCAGGCCAATGGGTCGGACCCTCGACTCAATGCGACAGAGGCGGGTTTCTCGCCTCTTGCAGTGCAGCCCTTACTGAGCGGTGAGATGGTCAGCATGGCTCTGCTCAGTCTGACTAACTGCTGAACATACGTGACGTCAGGACAGGTCAGCATGCAACACTTGCGCCAGGTGAGATGTTCACTGTCACATGCAGGTAACTTTTACGCAGCCTATCCGAGCCCAACGCCGTTGGGCGACCCCGTGATCTCGCTGGTCCAGGGCAGCAGCACGCCAGGGGGTGCACCGCCGCTGGAAGCAGTCATCGCTGGCCTGTCCAGCAACCAGGTGGCGAGCCACCTGCGCCCCTGTGCCTGCAGGGCGCTACCCAGTCAGCTGCAGATGGCTCACAGCAGATGACACAATCTCTTCTTGTACAGGTGCCGCAGCGAGTGGTGTGCACCGGCTACGGCGATGGCGGCGCCAGAGCCGAGCTGTGCGGCATCTGGGCGGGTGTCGCCTACCCGCTGGCCATTGTTCGTGTCATCGCCTACGGCGCTCCCACAGTGAGCGCACTGGGGATTGGGATCGGAGTTGAGACAGCCGGACCGTGTCAGCGGCACAACAAAAAAACATTATTATGTTCCCTGCCAGCCTTCACAGGTTGTCAGTGAAGGCATGCCATGCAGTGCTCCTGCAGTTGGCAGCAACACATCATTTGCCATGCTGTCATGAGTTGGCCTAATACCTGTGGCTGTTTACAACGTAGGTGGGCAATGCCAACTTTGCGTTCAGCCTCCAGCAGCTGGTCAACCTGCCGCTGCTGTGGTCGCTGGAGGGCCACCTCAACGTCACCAACGCCACGACACCCTACCCGCAGGCCGTGCCTGTTCGCCTGCTGCCGACGCCCGTGAGCTGGTCGTGTGCCAAGCATCACTTGGACCTGTTTACAGTCAGCGGTCACCTTTCACTGCTG
Organism: Diplosphaera chodatii; assembly: GCA_032358165.1. NCBI lineage: Eukaryota > Viridiplantae > Chlorophyta > Trebouxiophyceae > Prasiolales > Stichococcaceae > Diplosphaera > Diplosphaera chodatii. The sequence goes on from JAALGY010000038.1 coordinate 509,167, forward strand.
CGCTTTAGGCACCAGCATATGACAGACGCATGCGCAACAAGCTGTTGTACATGCCTCACTCTACAGCCTGGACTTGCAGAGCGACCCAAGCCTGGCGCCCCTGAGCTGGGGCCAGTATGTTGGCGGCATCATCCAGTACTTCAACCAGACAAGCTCCGAAAGCAGATGTGTGCCGGACAACTTCTGCAGCTCTGTTGTGTGTGTGTAGTCGTTGCTGCGATCTGAGCCAAATGGCATGCGTGCTCTGCTTGACAGCGGCAGCAGCAGCAGCCGCATGTGACCATACAGCTCGGGTGACAGCAACAACCGAACAAGGTTGATAACCCTTACTGACATGACTGTACAGTGGCTCCAACCGTGGGGAGCACGAGCCAGAGAGGTGTGTCTGGGTTCTTCGACCGACTTGGGTCCACGCTCCAGGGTGTCTTTGGCGCCATCAGCAACCTGGGAGACATCATCAACACGGGACGGTAAGCCTCCCCAAGTGTGACAGGACCATGGGCAGACGGAACATATATGTAAGGCAACCTTGCTTATCAATAACGTGAAACTTCATTGGTTATAATGACACTCTAACATGATCCCTGCCCAAGACAATGCGTTTGCCCTCATCACCAGCACAACCATCGATACTTTTGCGGTAACCTCCCAATGCAGGGCATACGAAGAGTCTAGAGGGGACCAAAGCGACGCGCTGGATGCTGCGGCCATGGCGGATGCGGCCGCTGCACGTGCAAACGCCACAGGGTGTCCTGTCCTCATCTGCAAGGTATCCAGTACCTCTGTGTAAACGTTGCATCGCACACCTCCCTTACAACGCAAGCACCAATCCGCAGACATCGATCAGGCGTCAGGACCCGCTCTCCATCGATCAGCATGCGTGGCAGAGACTTGACCACCTTTCTGCACCACTTGCTTTCTACTTGCTTTGAAGTCAAGCAGACGTACGAGTGCATGGCGTCTGCATGCTGCAGGTGCGCACCGCAGCAACGCAGATGTGCGACTCGTACACTGAGGCGGACAACGCCATTGCTCCTGGCTCTGTTCACATTGGTGCGCCCTGCTTGCCACTCAACGTCCGCGTGATCAAAATTGATCACACTGTGCGATCACACTGTGTGTTTTCATGCAAAAGACTCGACTGGATCCAGTAGGCTGTCGTGCATGATATGTCACTGGTGCAACAAGATCTTGCATGATGCAGGCCCAGCTCCTGAGACGGGCGCACAGGCGCATGTGACATGGGGCGCCGCCAACAAGGTCAGCAAAACCAGTCGCACTGAATGTCCCTGTGCTGGTGCTGTCGTGAGCAGAAGCAGGCATATGCACGTTGAATCTGCGGTGAACTACTGGAGCGTGGAAGCTTGCCTGCACCTTTCAATCATATCAGCAGAGCTTCCGATGGGTTGTGTCTGCAGGTCGCCACCATCACATTCCCTGGCTCCACCTCCCGGCAGAACTGGGCGCAGGTACTGCCATTCTGGCACCTGACATGGTCACACGCTGCTTGCATACTTCCCCAAGTCCACATTCTGACGTGCATCCTGTTAGTGCAGGACTTTCAAGTCTTCCTCAACGATGTGCGGGTCACAGTACCTGGTGGTGTTTCGGACGTGCAGGCCTTTAGTTTCCAATAGAAGAGCAACAACACGCAGGGTTCACAGGTGGCTCCATGTGCTGTGTAGGCGAACACGAACACAGCGCTGGATCAAATCTTCAGCGACATCGAGATCCACCAGGCAGCTTGTTCACTCAGCACCATGCGTTGACCCTTCTCCACCAGAGAGACCACTATCCAGCCAGCAGAGGCATCACGTGCTGCAGAGCAGTGCGCTGCTGTGTCTGCTGTGCAGGGCTTCTTGAGGAGCTTTCAGTCCCTGACGGAGGACGCGGCATCGCAGCAGTACAACATATCTGCTGTGCTGGCCAACCTGTCGGGTGACGTGCCACAGGGGCAACACCGGCCTACATATGCGGAGCATCCTAGCAAGTCTTTGACTGGCTGGATATGCACAAAGTCATAATAAGCGAGGCCTGGCCCCTCTGCAGGGGGCGCGCAGCCCAACCGGGTGATAGTCGAAGGCCACAGCCTCGGCGGCGCCCTGGTCAGTATTCCCGATGTCACTTCCACACACCACTGCACACGTGCAGTTCATCAATTCTTTCAAAGCAAGGTGCATATCTAGCAGGCCTCGGGGTGCAGGCTTGATCTGTAGGAGACTGGGGCCATGCTTGTTGTGTGGCTGTTCCAGGCTGCGATTGGCGGGGTGTGGGCGGCCCTGCAGTGGCCCGCCACGGACGTGTATGTGGCAACCCTGGGCGAACCGCAGCCCGGTAACCGCCAGTTCGGACAGGTATCCATGCGCACCTAGCAGCTGACCTCACAGCCGCACTGCTGCCGGTACACAGTACGAAGTGATGAACATCCGAACGCTGTATGTGTTGTTGGATTGGAAGAGAGCCTGCTGCACCACGATGTGTCGCTTCACAACATTCATCTGTGCCAAGTCTTGTGCATGCTCTCGGCAGGCGTTCAACTTCCTGGTGGGCCGCAGCGACCGCATCATCAACAAGCTGGACATCGTGCCAGCGCTCCCGCCCCTGGAAGACTTCAGGTGCTGCACACGTCTTCCTGAATCGCAGCATCTAGCCAGATCCGAAAGACACGTGGACCCTTCAACACGTCAGCCTGAAGACGCCCATGCCGTCTCACAGTAGGCATGTGTGAAACAGATGTAGATCTGGACATGTGTCCGAGCATGGTTCCAGACCCAGACACGCAGCAGTGCAACGGCGTCGTCGCTTCGTTGCATGCAGTCCGAAGCCTTGGGGCCGGTGGGTGCCCTACAACAGTACCAACGACGCTACGACGGCGGTGCAGGTGATGACCAGGCGCGCTAGCGTGTACTGTTTGTGTTGTAAGACCCTCTGCCGCAACAGAGGGTGCGGCAGTTGCCTGGTATGACGAGCTGCAGTGCGCAGGGGCGTACATGTGCTGTCCGGCTGGTGCAGGACCGACCAGGTTTCGACTTTGATCAGCTGACATGGACAGACCACAACTGCCGCATCTACGAGGTGCTTGCCTGTGCTCCACAAGACAAAAGCAGTATCAGCTGCAACATGGCTCAAGGGGCGACCATGCAAATGCTGCACATCAGTCTGCAATATCGTGGGCTCGCAGGCAAATGTGTATAGAACGCCTGCTGCTTCCCAGCCACCAGATGTGGTGCGTTTGCCTCTGTGGCAGACGCATACATACAGCTGGGCACAAGTATGCAGCATGCATGTGTGCCAGCACATGTATGGTGGTATCGTGCGTGTGCAAAGCGGCATCATGAACGGTTGTTGCAGGTACAAGCTCTGGCCAACTACTCGAGAAATGGTGGCTGATGGAAGCAGCCTCACTTGCAGATGCACATGCTTGGTTGAGTAGTAGTGGTTGACAGCAAGTGTGCTGACACATGGGGACACAGATGCATGCAGGGTACCCTCATGAAATAACATGCTTTAATATCGTTGCGTTGTAGGGGCTGCAGGTGGTGTTGGTAGCTGCTATGTGAGTGTAGTAGTAGTGCTGCCACTTCTCGGTCCCTCACGTCATCAGCCACATGACAGCATGCATGACAACGTCAGCACCTTTGGAAATGCCATTCTCCCCTCTGCCACAGCAGCTAGCTGGTCGACAGAGATAGAGTGCACGATGCTGATCTGACTTGCACCGTTCTGCGTTTGACATCCTGTGCAATGTCTGAACAATAGCTGACTCTCAAACATGTCCGAACCTGCCCTGGAGCGGTGCCCCAACAACGCCGCAGGGGCACGTGCCTCCCGTCAGGGCCAGGCCACTTTCACGGATGTCATCCGCAGGGGCACTCTGCGCGGGTCCAGTCGTCAATGCACGCAGCATGCCGTTCGGGTAGATGTTGTCTACCTCGGCATGCTCTTGCAGGCTCCTCACATAGGTTATTGACCTGTTGCTGACCTGCGGCTTGGCAGCATCCAAGTCAGGAGGTGGCTGTTGCTGGACAAATTAGTGACGGAAGAGGCTGCAACGGCACTTGATCCCACTTGTGTAGCCATTCAGACAATCAGCAGCACCAGGCGTGGCCCGTTGCTACACCTCCCCTTGCCCAGGTGTGGGCACCCACACGGTTTCTGATGCGCCTGTCCGCAGAGAGGCTGCAGCAGTCTTCCCAGTGTATCGACAATTGCATTGCAGTGCGCATGGTCGATCACGCGCTTGGCGCTCTTCGTCACGTGACTGCTCTGCACATGCACACCATAGCATGCGGTGGCTGCACAGGCGTTTGTTGCTGCTGCTGCTGCACTTAACAACCCCTCATGTTTTCAGGGTGACGTGGTTATACAACTCAAGTGTATACAAACACATCTGCTGCATGCTGTGCGTGCAGAAGGCGCCAGGTCAGCGGTAGCTAACCTGCCAGCCGCAGGCATGCACCGCTAACCGCCGCGGAGCCTCTGGCGTGTGACAGGCCGCCGCCATGTGCCGGCTTATGGCCTACATCGGGCCGCCGGCCCTGGTGGCAGATGTGGTGCTGTGGCCGGACCGCTCCATCATCAAACAGGTGCACACATGGCACTGCTGCCTGTATGCTGGCTGATGATTGCCTTCAGCTGGCTGTTGGACAGTATGGCAACCTTGAGCGGCATGGTGAATCATGACGTAGCGGTACCCTGCAGTCGTATGATGCGCGGGAACGGATCATGGACTCATCCCTGCCGCAGCACCTGGCCCACGGCAACCTCAATGGTGAGCTTTGCACCTTGCCAGCTGTGTGCATTGTGTGCATCGCCTGACAGCAGCGGCAGCGACAGCAGCTTGTGCGCTTGACGCTTGCAGGCGATGGCTTCGGCATCGGGTGGTTCAGTCCGGAGGGTGCGACGCCGCGTGCCGACCCCACCCCCTGCACGTACACCTCTATCACGCCCGCCTGGTGAGCTCCTTTCACCCAGGCCTCCTGTCCTGACACGCTGACCTGCCCCACAACAGCTGGCTCTGCTTGGACCCCACGAATCAGTAGTGGCCGCAAACGAGAAGTCAGCCTGCACATCGTGTGCAGGAACAACGAGAACCTGGGCCGGCTGTCGTGCAAGATCACCTCGCCGCTGGTGTTTGCGCATGTGCGGGCTGCCTACCCGGGCATGCCTGTGTCGGAGCAGAACTGCCACCCGTTCCAGGTCAGGCTTCATACCCTCTGTTTGTCATTTTGGCTGAGCCCAGACTGGTGCAGAACTCCCTTGTGTGTGAACTCTCACACTTTTGCATGCGAACATGACCTCTGCACTTTTGCATGAGATCATGAGCGTTCTCTGGTGCCCCTGCAGTGGGGAATGTACTTGTTCATGCACAATGGGGTGATCGCAAACTTCATGCATATCAGGCGCACCCTGCTGGCCACCCTCAGCGAGCAGGTGTGAGGCGCTTTCTGCAAAGATGCAACCCTGCAGAGCATTCAAGACGCACGGTTCCATGTGTATGTATAGTTTTCAGGAGCCAAGCAGAGGGACAATGCCCATCAGTCTTGCATGTGCGCAGGTGTTCAACACGGTGCAGTCCTTCCACTCAGACTCGGCACTCGCGTTTGCATTGTTCCTCAACAACCTGCCAGACCTGCAGTCGCGACTGCAGCCTGCACAGCTGCTGGCTGCGATAGAAGTGCGCATGAGAGGCAATATGCTTTGGGCCGCAACCATAGAGATCACATGCCATCACTGCAGTGCATGGCGTGCATGGACTCTGTTTGTTGCATTCACGATGTCCTCATGCAAATGTGACCTCATGCACAACCCTTGACAGAAGTGTTGCTCGTATGACAGGCAACCGTGGCAGACATCACCAGAGTGCAGCGGGAGGCAGGCGAGACATCAGGGGTGTCGCTGCTCAACTTTGTTGTATCAGATGGCCACAGCCTGGTGGCCACCCGCTATGTTGACCGCGACGACTGCGCCGCCGCCACCATGTACTTCGCTGAAGGTGCAGTCCTCTGGAGGCGCTCACATACACTGCAGTTGTGTGGCAAGATGCAGATGTCCCAGCCACCTGCGCAGATCTCAGATCAGCCAAATGTGCAGTAGGGCGTGGGTGAAGTCAGAGGTGCCAGAAACTTTCACCCAGACAGATGTCATGGAGATGCAGCTTGTGGCAATATTGACCGTGTTCCGAGTCCCCATCTGCAGGGGCTGCCTTCCGACGAGCTTCGGATGTTGCGGCCACCAGTGGCGGCACGCCGGGCGCCGAGCACAGCGCCAGCATGGCAGCCACGCCCACCGCAGCCCGCGAAACCAGCGTCGCAGGTGCTTCGACACCGACATCTCTGGGTGCTTATCAGGGTCGGGCAGCACGCACTGGCAGGCGCCCGGGGCCTAGGGTGCCCCTATTTCGTACTGTGCTTGGTGCTCGCTGCAGATGAGGGGGAGTACACGCTGACGTACGGGGAGCGGGGCAGCCGTGTGGTCATAGTCGCCAGCGAGCCCATCACCGGCTCAGTTGGGCACTGGGTAAATTTTTCCGATCACATACAGTGTGCATTGGGAGCACCGAATCTTTCACGTCCAGCATCCACTTCTTGCACAGCATAGCTGGAAGTGATGGCTCAAAGGCAGCAGTCGTGTCCCCGCGGCAGGTGGCGGTGCCCCGCAACACGGCGCTGGTGGTGAGCCGCGGCAAGGGCGGGCTGCTGGACGTGGTGCAGGCGCCGCTGGCGGCCGGCGGCGTGCACCCCCGGCAGCTGGAGGTCCAGCAGTGAGTGGCTGTGCGAACAGCTCCGCGTGTGCTGCAGCCCTGCCTCGACTCTATTAGATGGTGCTGTGGTGCAGCCGCCCCGCAGAAGCAGCGGTATGTGTCAGGGTGCCTGCCCTGCATATGTCGCTGCCGACCTTGGTGGCTGCACTGCGCCACACCATACAACAGCCAGTGTTAGCGCCGTGGGCAGTCCTCCCTACTTTACCTTGCCCCCGCCCACGGGACGGTGGTTCAAGCTGCGCCTCCCACCCGCAGGTGCCTGGAGGCGATCAGCCAGTCGGTGCATGTGTCGGCCCGTTCTTGGACCGGTGCGCCAGCGCCACTCGGGCAGCAGCACGGCCACACCCCTGCGCTGCCGCCGCTCAGCTCAGCTGCCATGATGGCCGCGATGCCGTCTGTGTCACTGGACGCGCTGCCAGCGCTCAACGGCCATGGCGGCGGCGGCCAGCCGGTTAGCCCCCGCAAGCGCGGTCGGCGCCATGTCAGCTTCGACACGGCACAGCCCAATGGTGAGCCTCGCCTGGAGCTGCTTGTGCCCTTGCACTTGTAGCCCCTTCCTGCAGTCGAGCGCCATGATGTTTTGAAAGACGTCTGCTCAAGGCATGCCGGAATGTATGCAGGCGCCAAGGCGAACGGCGGTGCAGCGGTGCCAGAGGCGGTGACGACAGAGGAGCACCAACTGACGGGGCATGCCGGCAGCGTGCTGTGCACGCGCGTCTTCCGCGGTCATCTGCTGTTCTCTGGCTCTGTGGACGGCACCCTCAAGGTAGGGCCCATCAAGGCCCACAGGCATTGTGAACCGCAGCCTGAAAACGGCCGAATAGCAGCAGCAGATGCTCCGGCAGCTGACCTGCGCCACCCTCATTGCAGTATGGTTGATCCACGAGAGTGCAGAGGCACATGGCAGGCGCATGAGCTCGGGTGTTCATCGCAGGTGTGGGACCTAAAGACGTGCAAGAACGTGGGCACACTGCTGCGGGCCGCCAAGCCTGTCGCGCACCTGGAGCTGGCTGCCGGTCGGCTGTACGCCGCTGCGGTATGTGCGCAGCGCTGTGCCCAGCACCTCGCCATACTGCCTCACATTGAGCCAGTGGCATGAGTAAACATGTGTTTCAGCAACCACATTGCAGTTGCCTCTGTATGGGGTTTGAAGCCGCGTCCCTGACACAGGAAACCGGGGCCCAGAAAGCGATGACGTCAGTTGGCGCCTGCAAGCTGGCCATGATCTGTGCAGGGCCGGCGGGTTTTTGTCTGGACTCTGCCGTGCCTAGCTCCGGTGGCCTCGGTGGAGCTGTCGCGGGAGCGCGGGCGGATTTGCTCCCTGTGTGTCGGCCCGCGGGTGAGGGCTTCAAGCAGTTTGGTATTCGCAGGTCCCCCCGCATGTCCATGTCTGCCTCACACATCTGTGCCAAGGCGCCAAGGGGGTGCTGCAACAGCCCCGCTGCAGCGCATAGTGTTGGTCACTGTTCGGCAGTTGTCTCTGGCCAAACTATGTAGTTGTGGTGGCTGCAGGAGACGGTGTACGTTGGATTGAAGGACACGGGCATGCAGGCTTTCAAGCTGCCGCTCATCATGGATGCGCCCTCTGGCGCGGTGGCCTCTCGTGCAGCAGCAGCCAAGCTTGCCACCATCGACGAAGACACGCTGCCAGGTGCTCACGGTTGCCTCGTGTGCTGTGGGAAAGTGCAATACAAGCCAGCCAATGCAAGGCAGCCAGGCCGCGCAAGCAGCAACACTCGCACGTTCCGCATGCCTGCTGCGAGTGACGTGTTCTGCTGATTCCGATCAGACGGTGGTGCCGACACGCTGTGGGCCAGCGAGGCCGCGAATGGCGGCGGCAGCACCCTGGACATCTACGCAACCTCCTCTGGAGCGGAGCCGCCTGCAGCAACCGCCGACGGCACGGCGGCGGCAGCGGCTGTGATCGGCACCAAGACGCACAGCGGGCACTGGAAGCTGCCGCCCCTGAAGCCCCTGCTTGCCAAGTGCGCCAGCCGCAGCGCCCACACGCAGCCTGTGATGGGGTCCAAGCTTGGCGCGCTCAGCTTCGAGGTGAGGGTGGCATCCGCACTGTCCCAGCTCACTGTCGCTTCCCAGTGCTCCACAGCGCCGTGTGCAACTGTCTTGACGTCATGAAGCATGCAGCCGACAGGCGCCTGCCGCTGGCGTGCAGGGGCTGCCCATGGTGACGTCGCCCATCGCAGTCGTGGATGCCGCGCACGGCCACTGCTGCAGCGTCAACGCGATCGCGCGCTGCACCGGATACGTGTGCTCCGGCGGCGGCGACGCGGCCATCCGCGTGTGGCGGGCCCGCACCCTGGAGCCCGTCAGGTTGGCGGATGTCACGCGGGGCTCCCTGTGCTGGGCCTTCCAAGCAGACGGCGTGCCTGCTTCCAAGTGCCATTGTGTGTTCCTGGACTGACAGCGGGTGTCCCTGCAGCGTGCTGCGCGGCCACCGCGGCGCCATCCTGACGATGTTTGCGATGGACAACCTGCTGCTGAGCGGGGGCCGCGACAACACCGTCAGGTCGGTACCAGCAAAGGGCTTTGTCGTGCCCAGCCGGGATGCACCCTGTCACGCGAGGCGTCGGCAGCCTCTGACATAGCGGGGTTGCAACGATGCACTGCTGTGGGACATATGTATGGCTGCCGCTGTGGCCATCTGGATTGTGGATTCACCGGGAACACAAAGGGTATTTGTCGTGTCCTAGGGTGTGGGACATGGAGGCGCTGGTGTGCCGGCGCACGCTGACGGGGCATAAGGACGACGTGCTGCACATCACGGGGCTGCGGCTCAGCGACCCATCGGCCGAGCCGCCCAGCGCGATCGGCGAGCGCGAGCCCAGCCCCCCGCCCGAGCCGGGGCTCGGCGTGCTGTTCGCCACCGCCAGGTGCCCATCCTGCCTACAGCTGCCACAAAACAGGCCATTTATAGTTCCCCTAACTCTGATGTTGACTGAGTGCGTTTGAACATCTGCATGCACTGCTCTGTCCTTCTGCAGCTGCTAAGGCAGCGCAGGGTGGTAAGCAGGCACATGGTGTCCCCCATCATGACGAGGGCCCATTCGTCCGTTGCTGCAGTGCTGACGGCTGCGTCCGGCTTTGGCGCTCGCGCTGCTGGACGTGCATCCGCATATTCGCCTGCTCCGCGGCAGATCCAGCAGCGCCGCCCTGCCCGTTTCTGTCGACAGCCATGACCGAGAAGTGCGCTCAAATGGTGTCACCACCCGCTGCTGCTCTTTGTGCATGACAGTCAACCCTGTACCTTCAGCCACCTATGCGCTAATGATGCGCTGCTGTGCTGCAGACAAGAATGGTGTGTTGCACCAAAGACCCAGCGCTCACCCTAAATGCCAGCTGTGTTTGCATGCAGGTACACCATCACGGGGTCGCTGGACGGTGTCATCCGGCTGTGGGCGAGCGCCGAGCCCTTCCAGCGGGCGCGCGCCCGGCCCTCCGCCAGCAGCGCGTCCAGCGAGGAGGCACTGGACGCCGCTGTGGCTGCAGGTGGTCAGGGTGCGCTGCCTGTTCCCAGTGCTCGGGGCATGAAAGCATCGGGGTGGCATGCTCGATGCAGCAAGGGATACACAAGTAGGGGCGGCCCACCATGACTTGCCGACCTCAGCACCTCATCAGCTCAAGGTCGTGCGCAGCTGGCATTGGGTTTTGTCCTAGTTTGAGCCAGCTCTAGTTCAAGGATTGCATCTGACACAGGAAGGTTCAACGGTAGGAGTGTTGGGCCAGCATGCTTGGCTGCAATGTTGCGCAGTCTTCCATTGCCATCCCCTTCCGTGCCGTGCAGCAAGTCCGACAAACCCAGTCCTTCGGACACAGAAATTTCTGACATCTGCTATATCGTAAACGTAGATGACAATTCCACAAATCACAACCGAAAAGTCACTGACAACGAGCACACCTGCAGGCGGCGCCAAGCGGCAGAAGGTGCTGGACAGCGGCGGCGGCGGCAGCCTGCCGGACCGCATCGGCCGCGAGCTGGAGCGGTCGCTGCGGGACTTTGTGCGGCTGGCCACGGTATCGCGGGACCCGGGGCACCGGGAGGACTGCTTCCGCGGCGCCAAGTTCCTGGGCACGCTGCTGGAGTCGCTGGGTGCGCAGCCCGGGCCACTCGCCTGTGGACTGATGCCATGACATGTTGTCAGGGCGTCACTCTTCACGACGTCAAAATTGCGAGGCGTGGTGGTGGTGGACCTCGTGGGTGTACTCAACCAGCTCAGCCATGTGCTGACAGAATGGTGCTGACGGCCTAGCTCGGGGAGCAGACGTGCAGCCTGGGCACACGTCCTGCCACCATGTCCGCCTTTAAGGGCGCCACTGTACACTGTCAACTGATGCCAGTATTGCTGTCGCGGGCAGGCGCGGAGATCAAGATGGCGCACGGGCAGGAGGACCGCAACCCGGTGGTGCTGGGCCGCCTGGGCCGCGACCCCGCCAAGCCCACCGTGTGCTTCTACGGTGCGGCGGCCGGCCCGGCAGCTGCTGGGATCCAACTCCTTCTGCACGGCCATGCAGCTGTTCAATGGCGAGACTGCGGCTTGCTCCCATGGAAGCCTTGAAGTCACTGCTGTGTGGTCCCGGCAGGCCACTACGATGTGCAGCCGGCTATGGAGCGGGACTGGAAGACGGACCCCTTCGAGCTGCACAGCATCGACGGCTACTTCTACGCCCGGGGCGCCTCCGACAACAAGGTGAGCACCGCCCTGACTGACCTGTTCCCGAACTGTGATGCTCGGCGGTAAATATTGACCGAGGCTTGCGGCACCCGCGACCAGCATGAGTGCAGTCCTCTCTCGTGTAGCAGCGTTGCTGCACCGCACGTACGTGCTGTTGCCATAATCACCCACCATGCAGCATCCCAGAGCAAACAGTCGTGGGATACCTTGTTGTTTGCATATCACGCCGCAGGGGCCCATCCTGGCGTTTGTGTACGCGGTGAAGGAGCTGCTGGGGGAGGGGCGCCCCGGGGTGGCAGGCCCCGCCGGCAGCCTGCCCTGCAATGTCGTCTTCGTGGTGGAGGGGGAGGAGGAAAACGGGTCGGCCGGCTTCCGGGAGGTGCGAGTCTGCTGCATGACCGTGCTGCAGTTCATGAGACGTTGATCTTGGGCCCGCTTCCCGTGCATCTGGCTCTGTGCATTGCGACTGCAGCCAGAGTGCTGCTGCGTGTCTTGTGTTTTGCCAGGTTTGGACGGCTGCAGCCTCGATGCCAGTGTGCAGGTCCACTACAGCAGCAGTCTGTCAGTGACGCCTGCGCTCGCACGCACGTGCAGGTGCTGCGCAGCAACAGGCGCTGGTTCGAGGGCGTGTCGCTGGTGGTCATCTCCAACACGCTGTGGGTGGGCGAGCGGGTGCCGTGCCTCACCTACGGCATGCGCGGCATGATCAGCCTGTCCATCGAGGTGCGCTGCCGTTGATGCGCGCCTGGCCGCATGCAGAGCACACTTTGGGTCGCGTGGTCGTGCTGGTGTGTGCAGCTGTGAGCGCACGCCGTGCGGTTTGAGGCTTGTTCGAAACGAATGGCTTACCGTGCCGATGTCTTGCCCGTCGCAGGTGGCGGGGCCGCAGCGGGACCTGCACAGCGGCAACGACGGCGGCGTGTTCAACGAGCCGCTGGCCGACCTGACCAAGGTCCTCGCCTCCCTCATCGACTCCCGCAACAACATCCAGGCGCGCCGGGCCCTCCCCACACCTGTCATGCGTACGAAGCATATGCCTCTGATCACGTCTAGAGCTTGTGCGCTGCGTGTATGCTTGCCGTGGGCGATCGTGCAGCACAGCGTCGGCGCTGCAGGCCCTCAACCTCGCAGCCGCCTACAGGTGCCGGGCTTCTACGACGGCGTGCGGGAGGGGATGCTGGACGCGGCCGTCAGCCGGCTGGAGGCCAGCGACGAGTTCCAGCTGCCCGCGTACCAGGACTCGCTGGGCGTGCCCTCCTTCGTGTCCAACACCAGCCAGCGGTGCGGCGGCTGGCCCGCCTTGCAGACCTGTGCTGATGTGCTGTGAGGACACAGAGCAGCTGCAGGCGCAAGCGCTGCATGCACGTGGCCGGCTGACGCCAACAGCATGCCCTTGCGACCACGGTCGCCCTGCAAAGGCTGCAGCGCTGTTGACACCCACAGCGACACACGAGCAGCGATGGGGCACGTCAAACGAACCAACACTGCAGTCACGATTGCTGCTAGTAAGATGGGACATTACTCGAGGATGAGGTTTGGACCAAATGAAAACTGGCGGTTTCTGCAACGGTTGCAATTTTTGGCGCAGGGACCTGCTGAGCGCGCGGTGGTGCGAGCCCAGCCTGAGCGTGGTGGACGTGCGGGTGGGGGACGACACGGCGGCGGGCGACGCCGACGACGCGGAGGGGTACCGCTTCGGGCCCACCCGCTTCTCCGTGGTGCCCCGCTCCGCGACCGGCCACGTGTCCATCCGCTTCGTGCCCGACCAGGACGCCGGCCGCCTGTTCGAGCTGTTCAGGCGCGTGTCTCTTTCCACCAGGTGTGCAGTATGCCCGGAGCGTGCTGCCAGGCACACACGGCGCTCGGCTTGCCAACGTGTTCTCGCGCTGCCAGACGCCCAGACGCTGCTGCCTCGGCGCCCGGCAGAGCACCTTGTCCAAGTGCTGCTTTCGTTGCCTGGTGCGCCTGGTTGGAGCAGTCTGTCAAACTCCCATGCATCCGACACCCCGTCTCCTTCCCAGAACCCGACGGGTCCTTTCGCCAGACCGCAGGGCGCACGTGCAGCACGAGTTCCGGAAGCTGCGCTCGGCCAACCGGGTGGCGGTGCGGCTGCGCAGCGTGGGCGACTGGTACGAGGCGGACCCCGGGTCGCGGCTGTTCAGCCTGGCGGAGCGGGCGGTGGAGGCGCAGTGGGGGCGGCCCCCGCTGTACGTGCGCGAGGGCGGCACCATGCCGGTGAGCCTGACACCCTAAAAGTTACCCATGCACCAAGGAATGCTTCTGCGCATCAAGCTAGCTGCGTTACTCGTGCAGCATGTGCGTAGCTCCGAACGGGCCATGTCAGGCGTGCTTTGCTTGTGACGACGTTGCCTGTGGTCAGGATGCATCGAGGATGGCAGGAAGTGCACATGTCGAAATCCTCGCGGTCCGTGCGGTCACGTGCTGAACTTGGAACCCTCAACACAGCCATGAGTTGACCGTGTGACACTCTGTCACAGGTGGCCAGTGCCCTGGAGCAGGAGCTTGGAGCCCACGCACTGCTCATTCCCTTTGGTCAGGTGAGTTTGGTGTTGCGCTGGGCCGGCCAACGACCATGAACTGATGGCTGGCCAGCAAGGCTGCCAAGTAGATTGTGTGAGCATGCCGACGCTATTAGAAGTCGTGCGACCGACACCATGGAGCATCTACAATAGGCATCTCCCCAATGTCAAGGGCACCTGCTTGCTCCATGTGTAACAGTCCAAGCGGTAAGCGGTACCAAATTCCTCATTGTCCATTGCTGCGCAGGCATCGGATGCATGCCATCTGGCAAATGAACGCATATCGCGTGACAACCTGCTGGCCGGAAAGAACGTCATCAAACACCTGCTCAGCGACAGCCTGCTACACCAGGTTGTCTCTTCATGATCGATACGACTGATGAGTATCGTGAAGGATCGTATCCGGCTGTGGGTGTAAGGGGTGGGTGTTGAGTGGATCTAGCCAAGGTACGGCAGCATTGATCAGGAGCATGTGGTTTTGTTGTGGACAATCGGATGAACCTTGACCTGTGTCATGGTACTGTGCATCAATAGATGTGCAGGGTAGTGCTAGATGCAGTGGATGATGATGGAATGCAGAGTGCCTCTGGTGGTACAGAGCCTCTGCTTCTTGAAAAGCCATGGATTTCTTTTTTGAATACCGCCTGCTGTGCTTCCACTCCTGTATCGCCTCACCGCACACCGGCATCAATGCTTGCAGCACCAGGCTTGCAAGGTGTAAGAATGTCGCATGCTCCTCAATGGCTCGCATGCTGCTGAGAAATCAAATCGTCATGTGCACCAACTGCGCGCAACCCCGATGACCAGAAGGCTGATCAGACATCTGAGCGGGCCGCTCACAGACCCAGACCCTTCCTGCAACGACAGGGAGCAGCTGCGTTTCAGGCAACTCCACCACGGTGACCGGCTGACAGGCGCATCAGCAACGACGACAGCGCAGCATGATGCTGTAGCCTTGCAGTATGCAAGATAGGGGTCCTGCACTCGTGTCAGGAGGGCGCACTTGATGCTGTCGAAGGCGTTGCCGGAGCTCTGCTGCGCCTTGGCAATGTTGCCTGCAGCAGTCTGCTCGGGCGTCTCACTGTCGTCGCGCACGAAGTTCTTGCCTGCACAGCAAGGTGATCAGGAGGTGCCCTTCGCCAAAGTGCATTTCCTCATCGTCGAGCGCGTAAGTGTGCATAGCTACTGGATGGACAACGCCATCTGTGGAGCAGGGGAGAGATGCACGCACCACCCAGAGCATTGGGCAGCGTAGGCGTCTTCGGGTTCTGCAGCTCATTCATGCCTGTGCGTGACAACAAAAACGCTTAGAGAAGGAATGGACATGACACAACATGACAAGAGGCTCGGTAGGCAGAGGCACCAACTGCTTCATAGTTAGAGGGGAACCAGCGGCATGCAAGGGGGCCATGCAATGCATCAGGGTTATGCTGCTGGCGCCGGCAGTGTCCCACCCTTGGGCGTGTTGGCGCCGGCGCGCGCCGAGGCGCCCGTCTGGCCGGGCGTGCCCCGGTCGAACTCGCCTTTGTTCTGCGCCGCAAACTCGGTGCCCGAGTCCTGCAAAGTAAAACCCGGCACCGTCAGCACCAACGGCCGGCAGCACGGCGCCTCTCATGCTGCGCGCTGCGGCGTGCAGATGCAGTTTGGGCTGTTCGATTCCCCGGTCCGGGCTGACCTTCAGGTCACCGCCGCGCTTCGGGTTGCCGCTCAAGTTCTGGTCGGGGCGCGTTGTCGGCTGCGTCACGCCGCCCTCGTTGCTCTGCAAGTGAGACCAGTGGGAGTGGGGTGCAGCTGCAGCAGCGTTTTTCAAGAATTGTTCAGAGTGGAATGATTGAGCACATGGGTTGTTGACCTACCTCGGGGCCCTGGAAGGATGCGTTGCTCATGTCGGCATCCTGCAGTTCGAGGTGCAAAACACCTCAGCGGCATCCTGCCAGCAAATATTTTCCACTCCTACACTGCTTCACCATGCATTGCAGAGCAGCTGCAGAGCAGCTCCACAGCAGTCTGGTGCCTGGGCAGCACACTGAAGGGTTTTGCGCACCTCCTTCAGCTCCGGCTGCGGCTCGCCGATCTTGGGCTCGGGCAGCTTGGCGGTCTGGAACACCATGTTGGCCGCGGGCGTGAAGCTCACGTTGCCCTGCTTCTTGCCGGCCAGGTTCTGCACGACGCACACGAGAGAATACAGTCAACACGATGGCTTCTTGTCACAGAACAGCCGTAATTTTGAAAACCAGAGTACAGAGCCACCGACTGCAGATGCACACGCCCATGTGCAAGCCGCACGGTATCAATGCCCTTGACATGCCAAATCACATATGGGCGAGCGCATGGTCCCAGCACTCCGTACGGGGCCCGCACCTTGGCGATGGCGCCGGCGGGGGACTGGGACGTGATGGCGGCCCGCTTGATGTTGTCGCCCAGGGAGTCGGTGCCCGCGCTGCCGCCGCCGGCCGGCGCGCCCTGCACCTGGCTCGCCGCCTTGCTGGCCGCCTGCTGCGCCTGCGGCCGGGGACAGCGCAGGGTCCGACTGCTGTCTGTCAAGAGAGCAATGCTCTTGGACTACACCCTGTCCCTGCGATGTGTCAACCGCGTGAGGCTGCGACCTCCGCGCCTGCTGCGTGTGCACCCGCTGCAGCGCGGCCAGCTGGTGTCACTGCATAGACCCAGTAGCTTGGCAAAGTGTGGCTCATCAACCCGTCCCGCACTGCAGCACGCTGGCCCCTCGGACACCTTGTCAACCAGGTCCCCGGGTGAGCTGGGGGACTCAATGGGCAGCTTGTCCTGCGCGGGGGCCAGCGGGTCGGCGTTGGGCTGCCGCCGCCCCAGATCCTGCTCTGACACCGGGTTGCCCACCAACCGCAGCAGCCCCTTCGTGGGGCAGAACAGGGTGCAGTGGTGAGGCGAGGCACTCACCTTGTGCACGGCTTTGCACTCAGGTCTGCATCGCTGCGACACTGGTCTATGGGTCTGCTGCCGATTGTAGAAACACCTGCTGCTACCCCTTGCATGCTCCCCTACAGTGTGATACTTATCAAGGCCAACAGGCTAAAGCAACTAGCCCCACCTTGTCAACAGCACGCTCGAAGTCGACGTTGACCTGCAGGCTGGGCGCGACGGAGGCGTCGCCACGGAACGCCACCGGCTTGGTCGGGTTGGCGGTGGCCGGGTTCACAGCGTCCAGCTGCAGGACAGTGCGCATGTGTCACTCATCAATACTAAGCAGCAGACGGTCGGGGACCCACCCAGTGCGCACCAACACTGGGCACCATGAAGAGAAGTTTGGCAGGAGACAGAAACAAAAGAGCAGTCATGTCAGCCGCAGGCCTGCACTGCCAGCAGACAGCACGACATGGTGCAAGCAAGCCGGCCAGCAGCAGCAGTCAAGACGCACCGGGGCGCCCACAAAACGGCTGAAGATGTTCTGGCGGCCGCCAGACTCGATGTCGGGGTCGTTGAGGATGTTGTCGGGGCTGATGCGCCGCTTGATCAGGCTCAGCTTGTTCTGGAGGCCCTCATCCCGCCTGGAAGCAGGATGGAAGCAGGTTGCAGTCGCTCCGGTGTAAATATGACGGCTGCAGTTACTGCACTTGGTTGTCGTGCAAGGGTTGGGCAGCGTGCTGCTGCTGCTACTGCTGCTGCCTGTGGAGCAACGACCAGGGACCAGGCCAGCAGCGATCGAGCGTCACACAACCGAGCCAGCAAAGCGCGGCATGACACGATCAAGGGGGGCGGCATGCGGACGGCGCACGAGTTGTTGCGGTCCTCGCGGGTCTTGTACTCAGTGGCGCCCTTCGGCAGCGCCTCCTGCGCCGCCTTGCCCGCCTTCACCGCGCCCTCGACGGCGGTCTCACCGCGCGCGGGCACATCGCGCGCCATCGCAGCACCTGTCAATGAGGTACAACGTTGGATCCCAACACAAGCTCCTGTGCCCACAACCTTATCTATGTTTACCATGCCGGTCGAGGACACGCCCATCGTATGCAAGCAGCCATCTGTGAAGCATCGTTGAGAGCACCAAAACATTCGCATCTCGTCTGCAGGCATCGTAGGTATCTTATCGTGCACAAGTCTTGCACACATGTTGGTGGCTCACCAGACAGCGGCAGCAGCGCCAGCTGAGCGGCAGTCAGGGCGCCCACAGCCTTCATGACCAGGTTCTGCGGACAATCCGTTGAGACTTTAAGGACAGATCATCAAGATGTTGACGGTCAGAAAGGGGCAGGTCGCCATGCACGCACCAGCAGACGCTGCCAAAGGCACATGCATGATGGTCAGTCACACCTTGGGGGTCTGCTGCTCCTGGCCCTCCTGCACGCAGCATCATTGGCGTCAGAACGTGAGTGTATATACAACGGTGGCGTGTTGACCAAGCTACAGACGGCAGATCACTGCCTGCACCTGCTGCAAAGTGCACATAGCTGATCAGCCCAGCAAGCGATGGGCGTCCCATAACACAGTATCGCAATGCAGTGCGCGACCTGTAGGGAATGTTGTTGGTGGCAAGCATAAGCTGTTGTAGTGCACCGCAGGCGATGTGGTTGTTGTCTGAGGTCTCTGTCGCGGGAGCAACGTGTCCTACTCACGAGCTGATCTCCGTCTGCAGTCACGTTTCTGACGACGAATGTGCCAGGCGGTCGTCTCAGACGTACTGTGATCATTCACCTTAGCGGCACAGACCAGGGTCCGGGGCTGCCGGCGCGCCGGGCGGGCAGATCCGGATGTGAACGCCTGCCGCGACAGCAGGCTCTGCTTCATCGTCATTGTAGAGGCCATAGTGAGCTCAGTTGGGGGCTGATCAGTGGCTGATTGAATTTCGCTGAGGATCACCGATAGTGTTAGCTTGCTGAAGCCTGAGATTGGGTTGATGCCTTCGCAGCACGTTCCGCTGAGCTGCCTGGCAGGGTTGTGAGAAAGCTGCCACGAGGGGGGTATCTTCCCACTATCTGCTGAAGGGCACCGCGGGGAAAGGCAGAGGCACACAGACGCCTGCCTGCTGCTGTTGGCTGTTGAAACTGCGCATGCAGTGTCTGTTACCCTGCTCTGGTATCTGTGAAACAAATGATGTGCTGAGACTACTACTGAGTGTGCAGGTTATGTGCCAGCTTCAGGGGCATCGGCGGTGTATGAGGCCAGGCCCATGCTCTGCATACTCCTGGGCTGACATCCACATCTGGTTGAACGACCCGAGGCTCGCCAGGATGGAACCGCCTGCACGCATGGCCGTGTCACTGAGGGAACGCTCAGCATTGCAGCGCCCCTCCTGCTGCCGACTCAGCAGCCCCGCACTACTTGACGGTCATTGATGGTGGTTGCCAGACAGCAGCGTGGGCACACTCTTCACATTGTTAACGTTGGCAAGAGATGCCACTGCAACAACGGCACAGCGTCATGACTCACCAATCCACACGGCGAACCGGCGCTCAGTGCTGTTGGCGGGGGACACCACCTTCAGCCGCGATGCGGGGGGCGCGAGCTCCGACAGCCCCTACGCACATGATGGGCACTGCACTTTAGTTGTTCACAGAGTCACTGAACGGCGCACGAGCACCACACGCTGCCACTGCACGTTGCCTGGCAGCATAGTCCAGCAGTGTGTCCAGAGCCGTATAGCGCTATAGAGTGGCAGCATACCAGCACCCGAAACCGCCAACCAATGGCCACTATCCCACAGTATGCACGCAGGCAGACCGCTCGCATGCTGCATGCACGCACATGCACATGCATCGACATGGCGGCCCAGCCGGACGTCACCTGCTCCAGGCGTTCCCGCAGGCCGGGCAGCAGGGCGCCGCCGCCGGTGAGCACGATGCCGCCCCACATGTCCCGCCGCACGTCCACGTCGCACTTCTGGATCGCCTCGTTTACCATCGCTGCAGCGAGCGAGGACGCACATCAGTGGAGGGTTCGGGCTATGCATGTTGCACGCCATGCTGCTGCTGCTGCCGTGCTAGGCTTGGGCAAGCAGGCGACAGACAGTGGATGCTGCATAGGTGCAGCACCTGGGAGGCCCTGCAGCTCGCTGCCATCATACTTCTTCACCGTCTCCAGGCCAAACCGCGACAGCAGGGACTGCGTGTCATCAAAGGCTGTGTCAGCTCCATGGCGAGCATGCACACCCCTCATCGAGCAAGGCTCCGAATGAAGAGTATCCGTTCCGGCCCCGCGTCGAACGAAGCATGTGGCAGCGTGATGAGAGCCTCACCGGAGTGAACAGGACCTCTGGCACAGCAAAGCGGTCTGGCCCGATCTCAATCTGCGTGCCGTCTGGGAGCTGCATAGCCAGCGAGAGCGAATTGGGTGAGGATACACCCTCTGACTTTCCAATGTGTTGCGATCCAGATTGAGCGGTTGTGCATGTCATGGTGAGCGGCTGCTGCTCGCAGCCTGCGCACCTCATATGTGACGGTGGGGATGTTCGCGTTCTCCCCGGGGTCGAACACTGAGTCTGACACGCGGCAGATGGCCTCCTTGGCATCGCCCGCCACTTGCTCCACGCCCCACTGATTGTAGCTGTCTGTCATCTTCGGCTCCCGATCTTCCGCCTATGCAGAAGCGGAGATGCGCACCAGTGGGTGATCAGAATGTCTGTCTGGGATGCAATACAAGCGATTGTACCAGAACAGGCAGCCGTGCCATCATTGATACGCAAGTGCATTTCGAGACACATCGTTCTGAGACGCGGGTCAACAAGGGCACCTCCCAGACGCCCGGAGCCCGCTCCACCCTGCGGAACGACAGGCGCGGGCGTATGAGCACGCCCTTCTTCTGGACTGAGGCTGCCATGGCGCGGTTCAGCAGCGCACCGCCCAATGGCGACCGCACTGTGGACTTCTCCAGTGCGAACCCGTCATGCACCGCTGTCACTGCAGCGCCATGGAAGTACTGACAATCAGTCACGTCAAGAGGACAGCGCTGCATGACAGCACAGCCATGCACCCTGCCTTCATCAATTAGGTTGTTCTGGTTTGCCAACTTTAAACACAGAAGTACCGACATATGCTGACACTACAACAGCAGGATTGCCCCCATCATAAGTACATTTCAACACAACATCCGATGCACCACTGGAGCAAGAGCTGCAAGCAAACTCCCCGCAGGCCGACAGGACATGCCCCCGAGCATGCAGTCCTGCCGCGGGCCACACCTGTGGTGCCCTCGTGTCCAGCGTCCACCACAAGGGAGGTCTGCCGCCCGGTCGCAAAGCTGGCCAACACCGCGTTGCGCGCCAGGAAGACCGCCGGCGGCTGCTGCTGCTCGAACAGCGCAGAGACCACCGCCTCGCGGCCCTCGCGTGTCTGGAAGGTCGGCTCCGCCAGCAGGATGGCATGCTCCGATGCCTTCGCCCGCAGCCGGTCGCTGTATTGCGACACACAGGTCTGTTGTGTGATGTCAGCCGCCACACGAGAAGCTGTTTCGCAGATGAGCAGATGCTATGGCCTTGCTGTTGAGCGGGCAAAGGATGTGCATGTGGATGCTTGCCAAGCAACCAAGTGACTTGTTTCTACGAGTTTGGCACCTGATGGCATGGTCCCACAGAGCATTCAGCACTTCCACATCATCATACAGGCCGTCCCGCAGCGCCGGCACCACCTCCATCTCAGGCCGCCGGAAGCCCAGTGCTGAGTGGCCCACGTGCAGCCGGCGCCCGCCCTGTGGGAGGTGAGATCAAGGGGTCGGCCCTGATGACGTTCAGGTGTCACCCCTGACGGCTGGTCACCACGAAGCCGTTCAAGCGGCGACGGCAAGCATGCTGCCGGCGTTGTGATGAGGCCAGCGGGTTGCTCACCTGGCCATCAACATCCATGGCCTCTGCACCGCCATTGCTGGCCTTCGCACCGTTCTGTGCTGCCTCTTTACCATCCGCTGTACTGCCCTGAGTCACTCCCACAACCTGCATGATACACGCTCGGCATCGCACATCAGCAGTCCATACCTTCAAGCAAGCATGGCATCACTTCAGCCTCCGCACCGTCAGGGCATGCAGTCAGGGAGCGGCATACCGAAGGGAACAGGGCTTTCGGCGTGTCCTCTCCAGCATAGCCGCCCTTGACGTACAGCGAGCCGACATCCAACACCAGCGCGTTGACCTCATCTGCACCATGTATACACGGCATCAGCAATCGCATGCGGCATGGCACAGCGCCTCAACCACCTAGGCGCTGGCGGGATCGCGCCGCTAAATCAGATACATCTGGGTCTCATGGTCAGGATCTACATGCTGCATGCTGATGTTTCAGCAGGTCGAAGCACAGCTCCACACACAGGCATGGCGAGATGTTCACCTCCGCCATACATGCCGGCTTGCCAAAGCCGTCGCAGCCCGTGATCACTGCGCTACCTGTGAAGATGCATGGCATGTACCAGTGGCTTTTGACAAGCTCCGCTTCGAGATCTTGTGAGGTTGCATATGATCAGTTCAGCACGCTGCTTCAAATCGCAAGCTTGACGGTCAGGACATCACGTCAACGCAGATATGCATGAAGTGTTGTGGCAGATGATGATCAGAGTTTGTGTTCAGCAAACGTGCATTTGTTGACGCCACAAACTGCGCAGTCAGCACACTGCGAATGTGTTCGAGAGGCAGTCAGATAGAAACCCTGCGGCGCAAGTCCTACTGGCGAATTGCAGGACTGAATTGCAGCACGTAGCACTGCTTGCAAGTGGCAAAGGGCGCAGGCAGTTGGGCAGGTGGGCTGTTTGCTAATATTTGGTCCGACCTTCGGTGGCCCGATTGACCTGTGCGCAAACTGCAACCGGATTTGGCCTGCAGCATACCTAGCAAGACCAGGACCAGGGCCAGCAGATGACCGACTCGGGCCTTACGGGACTCGCTGCTGGAGTACCTCAGGACGATCCGCAGACCAAAGCCGCTGCTGACCTGCGGCCGCCCAAGCAGCGCTACAAAGAGCACGCGCAGAGCGAGTCAGCCGCAACGCCGCCGAACGAGCCAAAGCCAGCTCAGCAGTCTGACAAGCGGCCGCTGTCGGCTGTGCTGGACGAGGCAGAGGACGAGATCGTTGCATCGGCAGCGGGTGGTGCGGGATCCTCCGGCAGTGGGCCGCAGGGCAGCGGCGATCCTCCGGGAGTATCGCAGCCGAGGCAGGTTAAGCAGCCGCGGCAGCAGGACTCGCTGATCCGCAATATTGCACGGCCGCACAAGCCGCGCATCGGGCCAGAGTACCAGGCGGAGCTGCCAGCCTATAATCCCAACCACGCTCGGGCGCGACCCTGACCACTTGCTGACACGCAGCGGCAACCGCACCATTGCACAATTTGATAAGGTAAGCAACCCCCTGGATCAATCGCAAGGACCCTGTCATGTTTTGCACTGTGCATAGACGCGAGTTGCAGCAGAAGCATGGCGCCATTGAGCCAACACCAGGTTTGACTGGCGCCGTCTGCAGCAGGCACCGGGATGCTGGCGGCGCGGTTGCCGCAGCGCTTCAGCCTGCTGCTGCTGGAGGAGGGGGAGGACTATGTGGGCGACTGGGCGGCGACGGCCGTGTGGCCCACAGCTGTGGCCGGCAACTGGTCCGGCGCGCCGCAGCTGCCGGGCCGCTTGCGCCTCGCCTCCAAGTCGCTGTTCTTCGACCCTGACGACACGCGCGTGCCCATCGTCAGGCAAGTGCACGATGCGTCACCCTCACACGCCTGGTCGCGAGCTTGGGCTCGGGCCTGCGTCCAAAATGCAGCTGGACACGCTGGACCCTGCGCTGATTTTGCAACAGTCAGCAGCACTGGAGCTGTGCTGACGCCCCACACTGTCCATGCGCAGGATGCCATTTGCAGCTGTGCAGCAGCTGGAGCCGCTAGCCAAGGGCACCATTTCGATGGCCACAGCCGCACTCACGAAGATGAAGGCCAATTGCGGCGATGCACCCTATGATTTCGAGAAGGGCGCAGGTAGGCCTGCGTGTGTGCTCAGCTTGTGTGGCATTTGTACAGCACCAGCTCAAGGAACCTAGCTGTAGGCAGACGGGAAGCACCTCCAGCTTTCGTGGTGTGTACATGCTTGGAGGCGCTGAAGGTGCAGTTTTTGCAACTGCAGTGACCGTGTGGAGGTTCACGCTGGCGTATGCTGGCCTTGAGGCGGTGCTGCCGGCGGTGCAGCACCACATGGCCATCAGCCGGCTGCCCTACGTGGAGAGGGCTGCCGCGCTCAAAGTGGGCACATGCTGCAGTTGCTTGTCAATGGCGACGCGCATGATGTTGACTGGCAGCTGCCTCGATGTCATGCTGCGCTATGAGGCTAGCATGCACCACAAGCCCAACCTTCCATGCTGATCCCTGTTGTGGTGCAGGATCTGTCGGCGGCACGAGCGGAGCAGGCGGCCTTTGATTCCTCCCGTCTGGCCGACTTCACCGAGCGCATACACTTCAACGCGCCCGCTTTTGCACTCAGCCCACTCGTACGGGAGGCCGGGCGGCTGGTGAGGTTCAGCTCGACTGGGCGGCCTGCAATGGCTTGTTTGTGCTCGTGTACTGTCCATTGTTCATGATGCCTTGTGGCTGTTCCGTCTGGCTGCACGGCGTCACAGCATGGCCCCCGTAGCATCAAGGGTAGCACCAAGGCACACAGGCACAGCGAGTGTGCCCATGACGAACGGGTCATGCCCAGCTCTGCAGGTCATCACGGATGCCAGGGTGTACTTCCAACCGGCGGTGGACTGGCGAGGGGAGGGAATGGTGCGGAGCCACCCGCTCGCGCACATCGCGGCTGTGGTGCGCCGCCGCGCCTCACTGCGCCCAACAGGTGCCAGCCGCAGAGCGCGCATCGCCTCGTTGGCGATCCGCCTTCTCCTGCTGCACTTGAGGCATGTCGAGGTGCAGGCATGTCGAGGGTGCAAGTCAGGCCGCCACCGGGTTTCCGACAGCCGCATCGTCGGTCCAGGCGCATAATCCTGGGGTCGGAGCAAACCGTGTTTTGCTGCAGGGCTGGAGCTGTTCTTCCTGGAGCAGCCCGCCGGGTGGGGCGCGCCCAGCGCCTTCTTCCAGCTGGCGTCCCCCGAGGCGCGCGAGCACGCCATCTCCAAGCTGCGCGGGCAGGCGGTGCTCGGCAGCGGCCTGCCCGGCGGGCGGCGCGCGGCCGACGCCTGCGCCTCCATCCTGGAGGTCCGCCCCCCCCAGCCGGCGCAACCGGATCACCGGCGCCCTCTTGTCGTGCTGACGCCCGACAACACTGACATCGAGCGGCGCTCTGACACCGTCGGCGACTGGTGCCCCAGGCGGAGGGGGGCTGGCTGCGGCGGGTGACGGCGGCCTGGCAGGCGGGGCGGCTGTCCAACCTGGACTACCTGCTGTTCCTGAACCTGGCGGCGGGGCGCTCCTTCTGCGACCTGGCGCAGTGGCCCGTCGCGCCCTGGGTGCTCGCCGACTACAGCAGCGACGCCCTCGACCTGTCTGATCCCAGGTACATGCAAGTGTCCACCGCTCAGGCTCTGCATGCAGCGTGACTGGCATGGCACTGGATGGTTCTGGAAGCACTGAGCTCAATGTGCCTGACAGCTGACCCACTCGATAATGTTGTATGCAAGGAAACGTGCTGAGCCTGTAGCGCCATGCGGAGGCTGCGAATATTGAGCCTGCCCTCATGCCGATGCAGGTCGTTCCGGGACCTGTCCAAACCGGTGGGCGCACTGAACGCCGACCGGCTGGCGATGCTGCGGGCGCGGTATGCCGAGATGCCGCGCGAGGCGGGCGCCCCGCCGCCCTTCCTTTTCGGAACCCACTACAGCTGCCCGGGTTATGTCATGTTCTGGCTGGTGCGCGTCGCGCCCGGCCACCTGCTCAGGTGCGCGGAGGCACGGTCGTCCTGGTGAAGCATGTTTGAACGCCGCCGCTGTCTGCATCACACTGGTTGTTGTTAGAAAGGCAGCACTTGCTACTGTGCAGAACAGATGCCCCTCAGCTCGTGACCCACCCGTCATGGCTTGACACAGCCGCCCATTTTCAGGCTGCAGAACGGGCGCTTCGACACGGCGGACCGCCTGTTCAACTCCGTCGCCGGCGCGTGGGCGTCTGTCACCAGCACCGCCCCCGACGTCAAGGAGCTCATCCCGGAGTTCTACCTGCGCTCCCCCGGCTTCCTGACCAACCGGCTGCAGCTCGCGCTCGGCACGCGCCAGGTGCTGCTGTGCAATCATGCACGCCTCCTGGATGAGTGTGATGCAGGCTCAAAACTGCACAACCGTGGGTGCTGGCACCGCTGGGCCGCTTGCGACACAGCTCGCACTCATCGTTGCCTGGAGCAAGCGGCTCAATGCCTTGGCGGCCCCCAGATGCATCACTGGCACACCCCAGGCATTGTGCAAGGCTCGTGTGTGCGGGTATGTTGGTGCAGGACGGGCAGGCAGTGGACGAGGTTCGGCTGCCGCCCTGGGCCAGCAGCGCGGACGACTTCCTGGCGAAGCACCGTGCCGCGCTGGAAAGCGCCCACGTGTCAGCCAACCTGCACCACTGGATCGACCTCATATTCGGGTGCAGCCCGCTGCTCACTTAGCCAGACCGACGCTGTTGCATCATCTCATACCTGGCCAACTGACTTGTGTTACGAGGCTTTCTGACAGCCCACGTCCTGTTGTGCAGCTACAAGCAGCGGGGCGCACAGGCAGAGGCAGCAGACAACGTGTTCCACCACCTGACATACGAGGGCGCAGCGGGCGACATCGATGCACTGACCGACCCACAGGAGCGCGCAGCCCTGGAAGCGCAGGTGAGACACCATCCTGCCAGGCCCATATGCAGGAGCAGTGTGATCGGAACATGTCCATCCAGTATATATTGGTGTGGGATGACAGAACGTCAGGGTGATTGCTAGTGTTTCCTTTGAGCAGGTCAACGAGTTCGGGCAGTGCCCGGCACAGCTGTTCACGGAGCCGCACCCACTCCGCTGCGTGTCGCCACCCTGGGCACCCAACGCACATGAGGGTGCAGTCCAGCCGATTGCAGTGTAGGCCGATCTGTAGACGAGGACATCAGGGGCCCCCGTGCCCAATGCGTGTCGTGTCGCTGAGCACAGCCGTTTCGACCGAGCTCAGCTGCAGCGTGGCGCCTGCAGGCAGCGCAGTCTCCCCGACGGCGGACAGCAGCGCAGGCGAGGGCGGCGCGCTGTCGCTGGCGCTGATGTCGGCTATCCTGGCGGCGATCGACGATGCAGCTGCGGGCGGCGACGGCGCGAGCCACGGCGGCCAGCTGCCCGCAGCCGGCAGCCTGGTGCGGCCCCCGGAGCTCGCTGCGCTGGACGTGCTGCCACAGAGGCAGCAGTCCGTGCCGCCGGCAGAAGGGCGACAGGAGGACCAGCGGCATGCCGCCGCCCCTGCAGCCACCGGCGCTGCACCTCGGGCCGCGGCTGGCAGCGCACAGCAGCTCGCGCGAAACGGAAGCGGTGCCAAGCCAAAGCCGCAGCAGGCGCAGCCATCGGTCGGGCCCGGAGCGAAGGCAGCCGACGGTCCCGCCAGCCCAAGGACGCCGCTGTCAGCACGGCAGCTGTCACGCGAGCTGTCTGCATCCACAGGCCGTGCCGCTGCCGGTGTGGCCTCGTTCGTTGGCAGCCTGGCCTCGCCATTCGCCAAAGTTGCCGACACAGGTGCCCCTGCAGACACCCCTGCATGGCTGCCCTTGGTGATGCCCAGTCGCTTGGCGTCACGGTTGTCGCGCCTTGTGTTGGCATATTCGCATGGTCGAAGACCTTGCTGAATGCATCTGCAGGCGCCCCTGCCACAGACGGCGCACAGCCAGCGCAGCGCATGCCGTCGCTCAAGTCGCTGTTCACGAGAGTAGCCAGCTATGGCTCAGCGACCTCCCCGCACCCGCCGTCACACTCTGTGCAAAGCCGCAGCGGCAGTGGCACTCAGGCGCAACCCCAGCTGGACAGGCACAGCTCGCGGCAAGTAGCAGGGGCAGCCAAGCCTGCCGCCGGCGGTGTCGCCGGCCCCTGGAAGCAGCCGGTCCAGCAGATGTCTCTGCTGGCTGATTGTGTTGAGCCGCGCCAGGTGTCTCTGGGCGGTCGCCGGCAGGTCGCACAGCTGCAGGCACCAGCAGCTGCGATGGCAATGGCAGCAGGAGGCAGCGAATGTGTCCTGGCGGCCTGCCAGGATGGCTGCCTGCGGATGATCCGCCTTGCGGAGGGGCATCAGGTGGGTCCAAGACCTGCACTAGGCTGCAAACTCATGCCCAACCTTTGAGGCCGTCGGTAAAACGACAACAGGCTGCTCCACCTGCTGTAGCCAGCGGGGTTGAAGCAGTGCTTCATCCTGGCTGCAGGTTGCAGAGCAGCCACTGGGCATGTCGGCGCTGACGTCCCTCGCAACCCTGCCGACAGCAGCAGCCAGCAGCAAGCACACCAGCTTGGCGTTCGCAGGGTCCGCAGACTGCCAGGTGCCGCTTGTTTGGAAGCACCCCTCGTGGCTTGCAGCATGTGTCTGCAGGTTGTTCCCGCTTGCTGCTTTCAGCTGCACGGCGCATCTGAAGCCGTGGTCTTGTCTGCAGCATCACAGACCCTGTGGGTGCAGGTGTACGCCTGCCGCGGCGACACCGGCGCGCCGCTGGGCACCTGGCTCGCCCACACGGACGCCGTCTCAGCAGTGGACTGCCTCGGCGGCGGCGTCGGCGCCTCACAGCAGCCGGCGCAGCTGCTGACGGCCAGCTGGGACGGCACCATCAAGCTGTGGCGGTGCGCTGTTAGTGTACCCACGTGTCACGCCAGTCCAGTCTTCTGAGGCCTTGCAGGCTGGGCCCGCAAGGCCTCTTCTTGTATGCAGGTGCTGAGTGACTTGGGCCAGTAACAAGGGGCCAGCAGAAAACCGAATGCCCGCTCACAGTGATGTGCCGCAGGCTGGCGGAGGGGCGGCAGCCCTGGGGCGCGGCGGCGGGCGGCCCCCCTGCGGCGCCGGCGCTGCAGCTGGGCGGCGGGGCGGGAGGCGTCTGGAGCGCCGCCGCCGGCGACGGCGGCCGCCTGGTGGCCGCGGGCGGGGACGACGGCGTGGTGTCGCTGTGGGACGTGCGCAGCGGGTCCCGGGTCTGGCAGGTGAGAAGTGACAGCGGGACTGGGAAGTCCATGGGCACTTGCTTGCATGCTGGCCTGACCGAGCGGTGGTTCAGCCTGCAGGCCAGCCTGCCGCAAAAGCTGATGTCGCGCTGCACACATACACTAGTGTGCGACTCGCAGACCGAGGCCTCGCGGGACTACATAGCAGAGGTCGCGCTGCTGCCTGGCGGGGCTGCGGCTCTAGCGGCAGCGGCTGACGGGAGGCTGTCGCTCCTGGACCTCAGGGCCGGCAGCAGGCCCCTGGCAGCCCAGGTCCGATTCCGGCACTGCATTGGCACCTTCCGCATTCCTGACTGTGTTCACCTCTGTGGCACTCGCACGTGACCACGTAACAGACTCGCGAGCATCAAGCTGAGCATTGAAAACGTTGTTGCGCCTGCAGGTGGCGTGCGGCGCTCCGCTGAGCTGCCTGCTGGCAACCGGCGCGATTGCTGTGGCCGGCAGCATGGATGGGCGGCTGCACGCCTGGAGGTATGCTGCGGCCGCTGGGCAGCCCGGTGATGGGCGCAATACATCTGAGCCAGTCGACGGCAACGGTGTCGGGTCGCTTGAGCAGCAGCCGCCCACGGGAAGTTTGCTGCAGTCGACAGTTGTTGGGCAGTTGGGCGTGAATGCCTTGCTGCTGCTGCCCCCAAAGCAGCAGGTCGCATCCAGCGAGGGCAGCAACTGGCAGCTGCTTGCTGGACTGGAGGACGGGAGCATGCATTCACTTGACTGATCGGCAGTACTTCGAAGCTGCAACAGTGTACAGTGTGCGCTATGTATATGGAGCAATCTCAGAACAACTGGCGCATTGTGATGCTGGCCGTCCATGATGGCAGCGTGTGCGTTGCAGTGGCTGCATGTCTCAGCATCAGATGATTGGCTTGACATAACAGAGCCCTCTTCCAGATGACAAGGTGCAGTCGGGGGGCAGAAATGCAGATCATCTATGCATATGCAACTGTCCAACCTACATCAGCTCACTCAACACTCCTGGGGAGTGATCTTGCCACGTCAGCAGCTTGATGTTTGCCATGCAAGTACACTTGGTTGCGGCAGGCAATCGGCAGTTGCTCGTCATCGGTACGCTCCGACGCACTGGTGTACAGCTCTGGTGGCGCGGCCGCAAAGATTTACAACAACTCCGAAGGCAAGCGCCTGGTCTCGGTTGCGATAAGCGAATAGATGCCGCGGTTTGCACATGTTCGTGGTAGACGCAAGCTGCAGGCATGCCATGGCACTACGTCACGTATTTTATGCCCTATGAGAGCTGACGCGATGGCACGGTTGGCAGTGACCAAGCGATCGTGATCGGATTGAAACGCTGACGTGCATTCGAGCACACATCAGGCGGACTAGTGGCCGCTGAGGCTGTGGCATATACGAGGAGCAATTCTGGGTGCTGCGCATGATCAGATCTCTTGTGGCGGCATGTCCGCAGTGCATCCAGCTTTCTGATGTCGCAATCACAGCTGGCTGGGCCGTCGATCCACGGCACAGCAAGCATGGAGGATGCACCATGCATGAATTGTGGACACCTCGGCGCACAGCTCATGTGTTCCACATGCGGTGATGTTGTCTGTCGTTGCAGGTGTGCAGTCTGGCGCGCTGCACTGCAGGCAGATCTGGCTAGTTGCCAGCGTTGACGTTGGTCAACCAGCATGGTGAAGCGCAGCCGAGACGAGGACTCGGATGCCGTGGCGGCGGCTCAGCAGCTGGAGGCGGCTGCCGGGGGCCAGGGGGACGCCGCAAGGAAACAAAAGGCGCTCTCGGCTGTTGTGGCGGTCATAGATCCTGCTGACGAGCAGTACGAGGCACAGAAGGAGCTGGCGCAGCATGGTGCGCTGTCGGCCATCGCGACGCTGCTGGAGGACAGCTCCGCAGCAGTGGCGGCGGCAGCAGCGGATGCGCTGCTGAAGCTGACGCAGCACAGCCCGGCTGTGCTGAACAGGCTGTACTTAGGGGACGGCTTCACGATGGGCAACCCGGATTCGGTCAGCTACAACCCCGTGCAGTCGGAGGTCGTGGACTTGGGTATCATCAGCACGCTGGTGAAGCTGCAGTTCGAGAGCAGCGGGCAGGAGGCCGACGCAGCGTTCGCCGCGCTCGCGGCGCTGAACTCCTACAACAGGACCAACAAGCTGGCGACGCTGCACGAGCTCGTGCGGCGGCTCATTGACGGCGATGAAAAGGCAATGCCTGCGGTGGAGACGCTGCTCGATGGCCTGGACTTCAACGATGACGCGGCTGTGGTCCTGGACCAGGCGCTGGGTCCCCTGCTGTCCACGCTGTCCTCTGGCTCCGATAAGGACCAGCGGGCGGCGGCCAGCCTGCTGGGCGTGGTGCTGGCCAAGCGCCCCGGCATCGCGGACTTCCTGGTGGCGGAGGGCGCACTCAGGGCCGCCGTGCAGCTGCTGCTCAAGGGCGACAAGCAGACGGCGGACGTAGCGGTGGCGGCGGTGTGGGGCCTGGTGAAGGGCAACCAGAAGCTGCTGCGGCCCGAGGCGGACGCCCTGGGCGCCAGCGGCACCGCGCTCGCCGGGCCGCTGCTCGACATCGTCCTGCGTGGCAAGGATGATGTGCCGGACGTTGATGAGGGGGAGGAGCCGGCGGCGGACGCGAGCGGCGCCGACAACAGCGAGGCGGCGTTGGCGCTGCTGCGCGCCCTGTCCCGCGCCGACCCCCAGGTGCAGGCGAAGACGGATAACACCGCTGAGGCGCAGCCGGCGCGCTGCTGCATCATGTGAGGGTGTTCCAGCGCTGCAGACGTTGACAGTGGCAGAGCACAAGCAAACACTGGCAGGAGCTGCAGTGTGTGCTTGTGCGCAATGATGCACATGCGCCTCATGATGCTCGCCGCGGCTCAGTTGGCAATGTTGACACACTGCATTGGAACTTCATCGTGCACCGTGCTGCTGTGAACACAGGCACTCAGGCTGCTTGTGATCCATGCTCCTTGTTGTGCTCAGATGGTATCTGGGATGCTCTGCCCCGCTTCACTGAATACTGCAAAGTTCATCAAGAAGACCCTGCTCAATGGCTATGATGACTGGTGCACCTTCACGCTAGACTCCCAGCGACCATTTTGCTGTCATCCTGCCAAGCTGCTTACTCATACACTAAAACTGCACAGAATCATGTGCAATCACTCCTGCCCCAAGCTGCACACAAACGCTCATCTAGATGCAAAAATTGTACAGTCTGCCTCCGCCCCAGCACTTGGTATGTGGCGAGGGTTGCGCTAGTTCAAATCTGCCGTCCTGCAGTTGATCACCTAGGTACGCACGTCTGCCTTGCCGGCAGGATGCCTCTGCGAAAGCGACACCCTGGCCGCAGCCTCTGCCGCCCCATGCGCACCATGAACCCCCTAAGCTGGCAGCTGCCATGGCGACCTTCCTAGCTGACCCGCCCTGTGCGCAGCATCAGGCGCCGCATGGCAGCTGCCATCCACCGCTGCAGGCACGTTGCAGATGCCTCACAACGGCATCGCAGGTGGCGGTGGCGGCAGCCTGACCGCAGGCGCTGCTCGACAGAGCGTCAGAACATCTTGCGGGGCGCCGAGCCAACGGCAATGCTGCCACCGCTGAGGGCGCCTGCCGCCAGGTCCGCACCGGACAGCCCGCGGCCGAGCGTGCCGCTGCTGCTGGGCCGCGACAGCATCTGCGACCCGGGGTGCACCGCCAGGCTGCCCGAGGACGTGTGGCCGAGCGCCGAGCGCTGCCCGCTGTGCCGCCTGCGATGGTCAGTTTTCACCCCTCTCCAATATGCCATGGGATCTCCAAACCAACAGCAGCCACGGCCGCTGCAGGCTGTGGCGTATTGAAACACGACAGCTAAACAGATGGGAGTGGCGGTGCTGCAGCACCTGAGGCTGCTGGTGCGGGTGGCGGACGGGTGCGTGGGCGAGCCGCCGGGCGACTCCAGCATGGACTCGCCGCTCTCGCTGGACGTCGGCTGCCGCTTCGCCATCATATTGCACATCATCGAGAACACCTGCAGCCGTGGCGTACTTCTGGCTGCCATGCCTGGCTGCGGGTGGTGGCAGCCTGAGTGTGTGTGGACAACAGCACTGCATGGCTCCTGGGCGGCAGTGTGTCGCTGCAAAGCACACTCACCAGCGCGGGCAGTATGACCCAGTACAGCTGCAGCACCCAGTCCAAGGTCGTTTCCAGTTTTGGAAAGCTCCTGCATGTCTGGCACATGGCTTGCTGTACACCACTGCAACCGAGCTCGGACCGTCAACGGTGCCCCGTGTGCCCCTGTTGCCACTTTCGGCTGGCCAGCAGGCTCTGCGCACCTGACCCGCTGGTGCGCCAGGAATGTGCGGAAGTGGGCCTCGACCTGCGGGTCGATGCCCGGGCTGTGCAGGAAGTCCTCCACAAGGACCGCCATCTGCAGATGCATGGATCGAGGTCATACACAGCACAGGCACCTAGCCATTTAAAGTGCAAGCAACAGTCGGATCCTGCAACCGATGCGCGTATGGATACAAGCTCAAGGCACACCCAGACATGGGCCGCACGCATGACTGTAGCACATCTGTCAAAGCGCTGGTTCAAATGAGCACTGCACGCATGCCCGGAGCACGTTGACATTCATAAATGTTGGCTCGCCTTCTTGGAGTCTGTGGTGATATTGAACAGGGCCGCTTTGATGCTGCCGCCGTCAGCGGGCGCCTGGGTGAACAGGAGCGCCCAGGCGCTGCGGAGCAGCGTCACCGGCGACAACAGCAGCGCCTGCAGCCAGCCGCTCCGCCACACCAGCACCGCCGCAAGCAGCAGCAGCAGCCCACGCAACGGACTCAGGCGCACCATGTTGCCGCCCCACGAGCGCCTCGCCGCTGGCCTGCTATTGCATTGTCATGGCTTCATTTGAACATCCATTTCAGCGGGTCATTCCGGCGCCTCGACAGCCTGCTCGCGCAGGAGCAACACTCCCACAGTGGATAGACGTTTCGTTTTGCTGTTTGAATGGTCGATCAGGCGACGACGCGCAAGTTCACATTGCGTCTCGGTGTTGGGCCAAAAAGAGTACGGCACATCTGCCAGGGATGTCAGCCGGCACGGTCTCCATCTCCCCAGTGCATGGTCTTCATCATGACCGGGAATCCAGTGCATTACACCAATCGTAGCATTGCCTGTTGGCACGGGCCACCTTCGGCAGAGCAGGCTGGCACCGCAGCGTGCTGTTCACGGTCTAGCTGCGCAACCTTCAGCCCAGGGGTCTCATCCTCACGACGCAGCGGTCTGCGCAAGGCAAGACAGGGTGTGACTCGGTCTTGGGCTGGTCGTTGGAGATTTTCACGGCGTGGCAGGAGCTCCAGCCCAGGGGTCTTGAGGCGCCACTGGCGCCGGCCGCCACATACTCGCGCGCAGCACTGCAGCGTCTCCAGCAGGTGCAGTCCGGTCAGGGGATAGTTTCACTTGCTGAGCGCTGGCGGGAGGGAGACTTGTGAGACACTTTTGTGCTGAGGCTCACACCGGCGCGGCCTTTGCCCCGCTAGCGCCGCCATTGGCCGCTGTCCATTTTGCCCTTGGCGTTTCAGCTGTACTCTGGCGTGCTCGTCGCATGCTGCGCAAGTCTCACCCGATTTGCTGTGCACAACCTGGGGCGCGGGCAGAGTCGTGTCAGCCTGGTCTGGCCGGCAAGCACATCATGATATGCACGCAATCGGTGGACAGCTCTGCGTCGCGACTGTTGGCCCGTGCGGCCCTTGCCCGCCCGCTACTGTTGAGGTTGCTTTGCTGTGTCTCTGTTGGACGTCATGGTCCACGGTCATAGCCATAGTTGTGATAGCTGCTTGGCAGTTCCTGGTGTCAAGCATGCAGGATGGCTGTATGCCTACGCAGGCGGAGGAGGCCGCTTTGTGTGACAACTGTGCTCGGCTGAGCTGCTCACTTTGCATGATCCCAGCGTTCATGGTGGCACTAATGAGGGTGAGGCTCTTGACGGTTCTAGCACTGACCTTCATGGGCTAAGCCGTGCACAATCTGCTGGCGCCAACAGGTGCTGGCGATCGGGGCATCTGCTGATCAGCTGCTAGCGCTGCCACTCTCGCCGGCTTTCAGGACCGTCCTGCGGCAAGCCTGCTGGAACAGCAGCAGCGCATCTTCGCCGGCTGCTGCTGCGTCGCTCATCAGACTACACCGCGCAGCACCCCGGCCTGTAGCGCAGTCTCCCAGCGGAGTGTGCGTGGGTCGGACGTGACCTCCAGGCGGCCGCTGCTGTGGCACGCCAGCAGCGACGCCAGCAGCGACTGCGGCTCCCAGCCTGCCAGCCAGCCAACCTGGGTCTGGCGCTTGGGTATGCCGGGCGTGGCTGATGCCACGATGCGCTGACGCTCTGGACATCCATGACAGACCAGGATGCTGGCGGGCGGGACATCCTGCCGTCAGTGAAAGCTGCAGCGCGCCCGCATGCACCCCTAGGCAGCCTCAGCGCCCGCGCCTGTCAGCAGCGCAGCCGCTGGCGGATTGCAGCATGGCAGGGCAGCGCCGCAGCGCTGCTGCTCGCGCTGGCGGCCCTGGCGGCAGTGGCGGCGGTCCCGCCGCTGCACGGCAGCTCAGCAAACGGTAGCGGCAATGGGCTGCAGACGCAGCACAGCCAGCCGCTTTGGACGGCGTGGACGGGCGGCATGGCGTCCCAGCGGCGCCTGCTGCAGCGGTCCGCGCCGCCGCAGCAGAGCCAGGCCGCACAGCAGGCGGCGGCGGCCGCCTCGCAGCAGGGCGGAGACATCGCGCTGGATGGCACGGACATGACCAACTACACCCAGAGGGGGAGGAGCGTCAACAACCCCAACGACTTCCCGGTGCCCGCCGGCTACGAGTGCGCGCTCTCCCCACACGCCGCAGTCTGTCATCCTGTTGCAGCAGCAGAAACGCCCCTCAGCATGTCCTGGACTGGTTCTCCTGGTTGTGGCCAGGCTGCTGCCCTCTTCACAGAACGAGCAGCTTGCGTCCTTGCTGCAGGCCGGTGATGAGCGCGGTCCACCGCGTCGTGGGGCCGTACGTCATCAAGAACCGGCCGGACATGGAGCGCGCCTGGCAGCGCGCCTTCGAAAACTACTTCAAGCCGCTGGGCGTGGAGGTCCGGTGGACCAACTACACCGTGCGGCCCGCGACCAACTTTGGTGAGCGGGTTGATAGATGAAGCCAGAGCGAAGTGTGGACCATCGGTCCAATTGGTTTTTTTTTAAGTAAGTGTCTCAGGCAGCCATGTCCATGACGGCCCTAGCAGAGCGGGGACGATAATGTTCCTACACGCTGAGCTTCGCCTCGCTCTCAACAGGTCCTGTGGGCTCCTTCCTGCGCGCCAGCATGCGGGCGGTGGACGAGCAGGTGGTGATGTACCAGAAGAAGGGCCTGGGGCCGCGCACCAACCTGACGCTGGGCACTGTGTTCAACCAGACCGCGTACCTGCAGCAGCTGGTCACCGTGGAGGTGCGGCTGTGATCAGGCCTGCTGGCTCATTCTAGCATCGCAGCTGCACAGGGGCCAAGGCTGCGATGCCATTCTGTGCGCCGGACGGCGGACCTGGAATAGGGTGTCACAGACAGCGGCATGCTTGCTGATGTCGACGGCAGTTGCAGCAGGCAGATCACGCAGCGGGCTGAGCTGACACTCGTCTCCGCGTGCAGTATGGCTTCCAGGACGCCTCTCTGGTGGTGTTGTCGGAGCGTGCCATCTCGCCGTCATTCCTTGCCAGCCAAGGAGAGTATGGCGGTGCCTCGACGATCATCGAGGTGCAGTCTGCTCATGTGTTAGCTAGACCTGCGTGTTTGGCAGGGAATACGCAGGTCAGGGTGATGTCTGGGTACTTTTGTTGCACATCCACTGCTTGCGTGCTCCGCAATGCAAATACATCTCAAGACGCCGCTGCCCTGGTGCAGCTGACTGGCGACAACCTGGACCCGTTCACGGTGGACAAGCAGAACGTGGTGCTGCTGACCCTGACGACTGTGTTCAACGCGCTGAATTCGAACCCGGTGTTCTATGTGAACATCTCCAACTTCCTGCCTGACGGGCATGCTGAGCACGGCAGCGCCCCCAACGGCAAGGAGCTTGTGCAGCATGATGCCTCGCCGCCCGCCCCAACTGGTCGCAGGTGCGGTGCCAAGTGCAGTGCCTCCACTTGTGTCTGCTGCCGACACCGTTAGGCATGTGCATTGCCATGTTTGTGCCGCACCTCGGTTGTTAGCGGGCGGGCTCCTGAAGTGACGCAGTGGACAAGCTGGTGGCATGTAGCCAACCCTGTCAGTGATGAGCGTGTCGCATTAGTATGCTAGTGATAGTAGCATAGTAGTAGTAGAAGTGCCCCTGCTGCGGAGAGCATGTGCACTGTTGCTGTGAGACCGACGCTCACACTGTCTTTGAAATGGTGCCAGGCTGGCACGGCGCCTCATGTCAGGCTCGCCGGCTGCGTCTACAAACGGGGCGCCATTGGGCAGCCCGTCCAACCCGGTCATCATCGATGTGTGGACGGGCATGAAGCCACTGCGGGGCCATAACATGGCCCAGTTCTGGAATCACACGCTGAACCAGGTATACACCAGCAGCCAGTGAACAGTCTGTTACAGGCAGCCTCTGCACGGATGCACACATCATAGTGTACATGCACAGCAGCAGCATGGCAGCCTTCCTTTGCTTTCAAAGACGATTGTTTTGTCTTGCCCTGCAGGCCAATGCGCAGCAGCTGTATGTCATCAATGGTGATGGCGGCATTGGCGTCGCGTACACATACCGCAACTTCACAGCTACTAGCCAGTACTACGGTGTGGCGCTGGTGGGCACATTCCAGAGCAGCGAGCTGTACCAGGTGAAGGGCATCCTGCAAATGTGTTCCTAACCCGTTTCTGGGCAGGCCAGCATATCTAACAAAGACCCTGCTGGTCACTCGGTCCTGTTTTGTTTGCCTCACTCCAAGGCAGTGCATTGCTCCTTGCACTTCAGATCATGGTCGTCTGGCTGCTGGAGGAGCTTACTCACTGCTTTGTGCCTTGCACCCTGCAGCGATCAGACAGCGGGGACTACACAGTGGTGTTCGACCCCAACGCCACCGTGCCAGCGGCGCTGCCAAAACCCCAGCTGCCGTCGCCGGGGTCCGGGGCGCAGGTGGAGGCGGCGCCCACCCCGGAGCTCGCGCCCGGCGCAGACCTTGTGGGCGGCCTTGGGTGCGCTGCCACCTGACGTCACAGCCCAATGTTATTGCGGGTTTGGGGTTAGGGGGTTTCCGCAGGGACAGCAGCAGCACACGGCTTGCTGCCAAGACCACTGCCAGGACCACTGCCAAGAGCACTGAAACCCACACGTTGCTGCAGCCATGCCACCTCTGAACCTAGCGAGCGTAAAATGTCGTAACAATCCTTAGCTGGTTGTCACACTGTTAGCTGGTTGTCACACTGGGACTGTGCGCTGTGCAGAGCAAACACTGGACTGCCCTACAATGGCACCGGCGGCATTCAGTCAAAGAGCAGCGGCTCGAACACAGGCACCATAGTGGGCGCCATCGTTGGGGCCATCGCTGGTCTGCTGCTTGTGACAGCGGCGCTTGCTGGTGCGCCGCGCAGTTGAAGTTGGCAGGAACTGGGCAGATGTATATTTGAGTGTCGGCAGCTGGTGGTGATGACGGAGCATCAGCACAGCTTGGTATCATTCAACATCCTCTTGTTGCAGGCTTCCTGCTCCTGCGGCGTCGGAGACATGCGTCAGAGCTGGGCAAGCGCACTGCGACCAGCAGTGATGATGGCAGCCCGTCCAGCAGCGACAGCGGCGCCGGGTACGACAATGCCACGCCGCGTGCCTATGCATGCATTGCCCCTTGCACCAGCATATGCATATCTTGCAGCAGTCATCTACTACCATGCAGCCCATCGGCTGCCAGTGTCCTCAGCACCAAGTGTACGTGCCTTTGCACACAGGCAGAGTGGCATCTGTGAGCTAGCCTCTCCATGCATGCAGGCCAAAGGCGTGGCGGTGGGATGCGAGGGACTCTGGTGTCGTTGAGCCCATTGCAGCCAACCGCGCAATGCAGCACGACAGCCCGCTCGGGCGTGTGGACCAGTTCCCATCCCTGCACCGTGCAGACCAGTGCGTGCAGTGCACCCGGTGCAGGCCATGCTTTGTTGTCGCTGGTCAACTCAAATGGAAATCGCTGCCCCAGCTTCACAGCTTCACAGCACTCCGGGTGCTGGCAGCTGACAGTGGGAGGAGGAGGTTGCTGACCGCACTGGCACCAATTGCAGGTTGTTCGCCAATGACACCGCGAACCACAGCGGGCGGAACAGCGATGTGACGCCGTCCCTGCTGGGCAGCAGCCTTGTGTCGGCGGCGGGGTCGGGCACTGACAGCCCCCGCAGCCGGACTGGCGGCGAGCGGGTGCGCTGTCGGAGCTGTGCATGGCGCAAGTTGCCTGCATTTGATGGTCGGCTGCGGTGCAGATCAGTCATCCCAAGTCGGCTTCACTATGACCAGGCAACCGAGAACATCTGCTACTTGACATCGCTGGCTGCTTATCATGCCGGCAGGCCACGGCCATGTGGCTCATGGTGTTGTCAATTCCGCCTGCAGGTATCAAGCAGCGGGCCATTTGTTGCCGGCGAGCTCGACCCGGCGGAGATCGAGATCTGCCGGGATGCCGAGGGCAGGAAGGTGGTACTCGGCGAGGGCGCCTTTGGCAGGGTGAGTGCACCTTATGGTTGCGCTGTCGTTTTGCCTGCTTTCTATTGTGCACACCCTGTTGCATTCATTTGCAGGCTTGCTTCGTCTGTTGGCCTATACATCTGGTGCAGCTTGTGATGTCGCTTGAAGATGCTGCATCGTAGACTTTTCGAAGACCAGACCCTGATGCCATCCTGCGCATGTCAGCCCAGTAGCTCACATTCTCGCCTCGCACCTGCAGGTGTACAAGGGCGTGCGGCGCGGGGTGCACGAGGTGGCGGTCAAGCAGCTGGGCAACCTCAAGGACCCGCAGCTCATCCGGCAGTTCCGCAAGGAGATCGCCATCCTGGGCCGTGTGTCCTTCCAGCCCAACATCGTCAACTTCTACGGCGCCTGCCTGCGCAACCCCGCCAACATCATGCTGGTCATGGAGCTCATGGAAGGTGTGTGTCGACACAGCTTGGCAACTGTTGCATGGTACCATCAAGGACCATGGTACCATCAAGGACCAGCTCAAATGCGAGTTTTGCCTGGTGTGCTGGTACCCGCATGTGCTGATTTGGGGCTGTCAGGCCTCAACATCGCAGGAGGCAGTGCGTGCGGCCTTCTGCTGATGTCCTCATCCTGGTCTCCTTGCTGTCCGGCTCCACAGGCGGCGACCTGCGGCACGCGCTGTCAGCAGATGAGACAGGCGAGTATTCGTGGTGGGGCAAGGGACGCGCCCTGGCGCTGGATATCGCGCACGGGCTGCACTTCCTGCACTCCAGCGGCGTCACGCACAGGTGCTGCAATGCGAAGGGGTCTGCAGCAAGTGTGTTTGAACCTATGATGTGCTGCCAGGGTTGCAATGCATTGTCGTTGCTTGTCCAGCCCTTCCTGATCGGTGTCTGGTAACAGTTGCATCTGCAGGAAATGCCATGGTCACCTCCCTGCCCTCACACATATCATTCCTTTATGCAGGGATCTGAAGACCAGCAACATCTTGCTGAGCAAGGGTGGCACCACAGCAAAGATCGGCGATGTTGGCCTCGCAAAGATCACGCTTACAGACCTGCAGTCCAGCCTTGCCACTGTTGGCACGTGAGTGACACCGTGTCTAGCCCTTCTGCATGTCATGCATTGCATTGCTGCTGAGGGTGATCTCACACGATCCTGTTTCTCGGGGCTCATGCGTCCAGTTGCATTGCTGCAGGTTTGTATATGCGGCGCCAGAGCTGCTCATGGGTGACCGGTGTACAGAAAAGGTGCGACTGTGCATCCTGCAGTGGAGGTCATGCCGTCATATCGATTCACTCAGTTGGGCGGCTGCCTGCCCCACCAATTGCTGCGACTGTTCAAGCGCTTCACCAGGTGCTTGATTGACACTGCAGGCGGATTGCTTCAGCTTCGGCGTGTGCCTGTGGGAAATCTGCACCCGCGACATCCCGATGCGCGGGTACCTGCGCGACGTGCACGCGCCGGCGGAGTGCCCCGAGGACATCCGCGCGCTGCTGGCGGATTGCATGAACAGTGATCCCGCCAAGCGGCCCTCCGCCGAGGAGCTGGTGAGGGTTTACAGCGTGTCGGGGTTTAGGGCCTGTGCCAAGGAATTGCCCCTGATCGCCTGCGCCAGCCCTAACAGAGTCCAGCACATGCCAGCATTTGCAAGCATAGTTGCCCCCAGCACCTGCTTCTGCAACAACAGGGGCCGCGCCTCACCTGCACATACTGCAATTACTGCAGGTGAAGCGGATTGCGGCGGCGCCCCACAGCCGGGAGGAGGCGGAGGCCGCAATGGCGGCGTCGCCGGCGGGGGACTCTGTGCGCAGCATCAGCCTGACCGGGCTGCGGGACCCGGTGCCCGCCGCCGACCTGGCGCGGCAGCGCGGCCTCTCGCTGCAGGTGGGTCAGACCTGTGTTCGCAGCAGGCGTCGTGTTGCACGCGGGTGGGCCATGCCAGTACCCGGTCTCCTCTCAGCACACATATGCCCAACCGCTCGTCCTGGCATCGTTGACCGGCTGGGCCAGCGCTTTTGCAGGCAGCTTGACCGCAACGAAGACTCATGCAAACGTCACATGAGTCAAGCTGCCATCCTTCTCGTTGCAGGCGGCAGGCAAGCAGTCCAGCTACCCGGGCGCCAGCGCTGTGCAGCGCGGCCTGAGCGTCTTTGGCGCCGGCCGCCAGTCCAGCGCCCCCGGCCCGCAGCAACAGCAGCCGCCCTTCGGCCTGCCCGGCAGCAGCCCCGCAGCCGGCCTGGGCCCCACTGCCGAGGGCTCGCTGAGGGCGGAGGCTGGCAGGTCGTCTGAGGAGGACTCCCGGATGTCGCATGATACCTTCACCCGCACATCCCAGGCTGCCAGCGTCACGGATGAGTCCACGCTCGGGGACAGCGCCTCCCAGACCGGGCGGCACGACGACGAGTGAAGGCAGCTGCAGCGTCGGCGGCAGCTGCTGTGCGCAGCGCCTGCGCAACTCGTCCTACGGCCGTGCAGGCAGCGCTGTTTTAGTTATGGCACCCCCATCAGTTATGGCACCCCCAACTGCTGGCGGTGCCGGCGGCTGGCAAGTTTGCTGAGAAGTGCGACATGCGCCGGAGCACTCATGGCGACAGCAAATGATGTGGACGACGGGGAGCATGAAACCACGGGGAGCCACCAAGCGAGAGATATACGAAAGCCTTCGCATTGCTCAGCTCCCGCGACTTAGTTTCATACTTGTACAGGTTTCCGCTGGCCCCGCGCTTCTTGCGCAGACATGGTGTGCAACGCTTTCTTTGATTTTGCTTTGGTTTCCTTAGTCGTTGAGTTGATCTGGGCACGTTTGATCTGGTTCAATGCCGCAACATGATGACAGTTCCTGTCCCAAGCATCAGCTCTAGTCAGCATTCAGCAGGCACATCAATGTCACCACCCCTGCAGCGAAGTGATGTGCATGGCATGGACGTGAACTTGCTGAATGCGTACACGTATACGTTTACATCGGCTGCGAGGGGAACGGACAGTACACACCGGAACAGAATCAGCCTGCATCATGCACGGGAGACCGCGAGAAAAGCACGACGCTCCACAGGATCCCGAGAAGATCCGAAAGCAACAACAGAAGGTATGGCCTCGCAAACAGCGTCAGATGTGCAGCAAACGCACAACATCGCATGACGATGGTTCCATCGCGGTGTGCTGGTTCAGCGTGCTTCCCTGGAGACATTTGCCTGGAAGCATGCCGGGTTGCCTTGCGCTGACCGCATGTGGGGCCTCCCTGCCAACGTCCCCTGGACATGAGGCATCTGATTGTGATCACCGAACACCGCAGGCGGCTCTGTTCGGTCAGCTGATGGCAGCGGTTCTCGGACGGCGTGCGGAGAAGCGCTACGATGCCGAGTCCATGGCGCTCTCAGCAAATTTTTTGTGCCTCAATCCGGAGGTGTACACCGTCTGGAACTACAGGTGCAACTGTAAATGACTGCTAGGCCAAACGTCGGCGCTAAGCTCGGTTTTGGCCCCTCTAGCCTGTGCCTCATGCGAGCGTCTGCAGGGCTGCATCCCGAACGGTGCAGGGCTGCAGCACTTCAGGACCGCCGCACCTCGTGTCCACTTGGACAGGCCCGTGCAGCGACAACCTGGGTCACGTGTGTGCCACAGGCGTGAAGCCTTGCTTCCTGTGCTGGAGGATCCAAGCAGCGATGCAGCGCATGCGGCGGTGGAAGCTGAGTTGGACCTGACATACAAGGGCCTGAGGGCCAACCCCAAGTCGTACGCAGCGTGGCACCACCGCGGCTGGGTCGTGGAGCACGGCGCAGCTGACCTGCAAGCAGAATTGAAGCTTGTGAACAAGTGAGCATTCAATTTCTGTTTAGTAGTTGTCAGATCCAAGTGAGTCGCGCAAAGATGCGGTCCAGTAGTGACTAATAGGCAGCTGCGGTTCCGTCAAAGCTGACAATCATGCGTGTGTGTCAGCTGCCTGCTTTCTGTTGCTAACGGCGACGACATGTAACAGGTGGATATGTGTCCTTGTCCGTTGTGCCGAGTGTAGGTCACATCGCTTCCAACCACTTGCAGCTCGGCACAATGATGAGCTTGCAAGGAGCACATCCTCTGAGAGGCCTCCTGTGATGCTGTTCTGCAGGCTGCTGTCCGCAGACGACCGAAACTTCCACGGCTGGGCGTACTGGCGGTGGGTAGTGCGGAGGGCTGGGTCAACACCGCAGGAGTGCCTCGACTACACCACAGCCAAGCTGAAGGAGAACTTCAGCAACTACTCCGCATGGCACGCCCGCTCCGCCGTGCTCGCGGTACGTCCCGTGGCTTGCAGGCATTCCTGTGCTGGCTGATGTCGCCACCTGGCAGTGCCATGTGTTCGCTGTGCATGTGTCGAGGACATCCACTTGTTTTGATCCTGCTGCACCAAACCCGCCGACACAACACAGCAGTACTCAAGCCATGGTCGAGCGCTCCTGCCGTCTGCAGGCTGCGGCGGCGCCGGCTCCAGTGCCGACACTGGCACAGATGATGGCTGGCGGCGGCGGCGGT
Organism: Diplosphaera chodatii; assembly: GCA_032358165.1. Taxonomy (NCBI): domain Eukaryota; kingdom Viridiplantae; phylum Chlorophyta; class Trebouxiophyceae; order Prasiolales; family Stichococcaceae; genus Diplosphaera; species Diplosphaera chodatii. The sequence goes on from JAALGY010000038.1 coordinate 553,353, forward strand.
GCCGTGCCCCCAGCGGGGCGCGTGCCTCAGGAGGACCTGGACAGGGAATTTGACCTGGTGCATCAGGTGCGGGAGTTTGTGAGGTCCTTTAGACGCCGCCTGGATGCACATCAGTCAAAGAAGCCTTAACGGCACCATCTTGTGTGAGTGTGCACACCGGCTGACAGTCCTCCGTGCCACACGAGAGCGCCCTGCAACACTTCCAAGGCAGATGCACATCGTTGTGGAGATGTGCGTCTGATAGTGAGACCTGTGGTGCGCCAGGCGCTCTGGACGGAGCCGAAGGACCAGAGCGGGTGGCTGTACCACCGCTGGCTGCTGGGCAGCTGCCTGGCCGCGGCCGGCGTCGCCGCAGCCGGCGACGCCCGCAGCAGCGGCAGCATCCCTGACGCTGCCAGCGGCGCGGGAGACGCTGCCGCCCGCTCGCCGGAGGGTTTGGGCGTCGGCCCAGCCGGGCCCGATGCGCTGGGCGCGCTGCACAGCCGCCTGCGGGCCGAGGCGGCCATGTGCGAGCGGCTGATGCGGGTGAGCATGCATGCACCTGGCTGTCCCGTGCATGGCTGCCCTTTGTCAGCAGGACCGTTGAGGTGTATGCCAGGGCTGACCATGAGGCACATGTGCACTGCTGGGCTTCTCCCTGACGAGCTTGGATCTTTCTCGGTGTTGCTACATCTGTGCTGACATGGACGGGAGCCCCATGGTCGCTGGAAAGCTGGTATATGCAGATTTGTCCTTTTTGCACTTGCTGCAGGAGGAGCCCGAGGTCAAGTGGCCGGTGCTGACGCTCGCACGCGTGTGCGAGGCTGCCGCTGCTGCAGGGCTGCCCGATCCCCGGAGACATACAGGAGAGCACCATGGTGCCGGCGCATCAGACAGCAGCGCAGCATGCCAGCCGGCGTCGCAACCAGCAGCAGGCGCAGCGGCAGCTGGCAGCAGCAGAGCCGGGAGCAGCAGCAGTGTTGGGGCCGCACGCCCCGCCCCTGCCGGCAACAGCAGCAGCACCAGCAGCGTCAACCCAGGCGCTGCTGACAACACCGGCCCGCCGACGGCGGACAGCGCAGCGGCCAGCGTCGCACTTGGGCACCTGTATGAGCAGCTGACGGCGCTGGATCCAATGCGGGCCGGATATCACGACGATGCGGCAGCGGGGCGAGCCCATGTGGTGCTGCGCGCAGCCAACGCCTGATTAGGACTTGACCTGGTATGGACGTCCGCTCGCCTGGGTCGCTGTCGACGAGCACCATCGGTTCTTGAAGCAAATAAGCAAACAAACTATGTGTACACTGTGTACGTATTGCTGCACTGAGCATCCCACAGCTGCCTGCACCATTTCGGCACCAAATAGCGCCCTGCTGGTGCTGCAGACTACACATACCGAAACAGTTGCCTGTCTGAATGACGTGCCATACATCCAGATGGTGCAACCTGACACTGAGTGGCCCCTCTCCCAGTGCTGTGAGAAACCAAGCCTGCAGAGCTGAGCAGACGTTCAAGGCCTTCTGAAAGTGATCACTCACACACTGAGTTCTTGTCAATTGAGGTTCTTCGCAATGCACAGCCTGCAGCGGCTGACATCAAAATACAGCTGGGTTTTGCTGCTCCAGTGTCCAAAGCGTCAGCAGCACCACCTGCAGTTGCAGCCACAGTACATTGCCAAAGCCATGTGCCACGACATTCACAGCTGGCGGGTGCGCTGCATGCAATGCAGGATGACAGAAGGGCTTAGTGCTGTCGAGTTGGACCTGAGATATTGGCACAAACTGGGCGGCTATGGTCTCAGCCTCGGTGGCAGCGCCGCCAGATAGCCCTGAGCGGCCGACAAGCGAAACCGTTATCCGGGTACATGACAGCCAGTGTGCAGAAGTGAGAGACATGGCACAACAGAGCAGAGAGTGTCCTCCAGCACTGAGCACCTGCGGTGGCGAGTGCACGGTCAAGCTGCACGCTGGTCCTGGGGTCGTTGTTCAGATAACCCTGCATGATTGAAGAACTGGTGCCCAGCTGTTCATCGCTTGAAAGGCCACGGTGAGCCAGCGCCTGTGCAAGGCGGAGCTTGTGGACAGCAGTTCGTCATGGCGTTTGAGAGCAATATCAGGCGAGACGGCAAGTCTGCAGGGGTCACCTGCACGGTGCGCTCGACCGTCGACAGCAGGCCCTGGTCCTCGGTTCGCCACGGCCGCAGCGCCTGGGCGGCCTCCAGCGCCGCATCCCCCTCCCGCAGCCCCGCCAGCAGCTGCATCGTCATGTACACCTGCGCCGCGCATGCACAGATCTGCGATCGCAACAAGGCTCGACGATGGGATTAAACATCCCCAAGCCACTGTCCTGATGCCATGCACCGGTGTCCATGGGGAATGTCAAGCACGAGGGATATTGCCTGCCATGACATGCTCTGCTGAAACTCACTGTGTCCAGCCACTGCGCGCGGTACCACTGCTCCCCAGCCGTGAGCCGGTAGCCGGCCGCATCCACTGCTGAGTGCACGCCGTGCTCAAGCTCAAGTCGCAGATGGTCCAGACTGTAGGCTGCCTGGTACGCTGCCAGCGTAGCGGCCACTATGTCCGCCAGCGCCGCCGCCGCAGGCCGGCTGTTGTTCTGGATGCACAGCTGCAGGGCACTACATGATCGCTCGTGGTACGTCCGGAGGTCGGTTGCATGCGAGGCGCTGAGCCCTGGCGATGTACTGATTGGTCACCTCGAAGAAACCCTGCTGGATGCTGCGGCAAATGTGTGGCAGCCGCGGCCTGTCCAGATCTGCATCTCCACCACGTGCCTGGACTGGGAGCAGGCGTCCGCAGAGTGTTCGCCGCCGCCCTTTCCTGACTGACGGCGTCAGTGCTGTGTGCTGAGGCCGCCTCCGCGATTGCTGATTCAGCGCAACCGCCTCATGGCTCAAGCTAGATGTACCTGTGTTGATATCTGCTAACGCATAACGCTGAAGTCTCCGACAATCAGGCGCAAAGGATGAGCTACTGCGGAGGCCGGTGGCGCTGTTGCACCCAAGCAAAGAATCGCTGCTCGGACGCAGTACAAGGCAATTGTTCATACGCCTGATGCAGCACAGCATCAGATACTTTCAGGTCCGTTACCCGAATACTGCACGGCAGATGCGCAGGACTCAGCCGGTCTTGCATGCAGCACGCATGGTGGATGGTGGATCGGCTCTGGCAGAGGCCTCTGGAAGTGCGCGAAGGGACAGGCTTTCGTTGAGCTCCTGATATGCCAGACAGTCAGTGCGGATGAGCACAATTCCGCAGGCTGCTGCAGTTGATCTTGCCGTGAGTGCCAGCTGTGCCAGAAGGTTGCTGACCAGAAGCGAGGTGCACATGCATTAGTGATAGTCATTTCGGCAGTGCGCTGCAGCGCTCCCTTGTTAGTGTGCCCTCAGACAGTTGATTTGCAGTCAGGGATTCAGGTAAGGCTGCGATCCGAGTGTCGCTGCTTTGCACCGCCAGGCTTGGCAAATTCAGCACTCATCCCAGCTTTCGAGACAGGTGCAGGGCGGGGTTGCAGCTTGCATTTCGCCGGCACTACCCCTAAATCGTCATGGAGGGCGTCAAAGAGGGCAGAACGCTGCGCTTCTCGATCGATCGTGGCGGCACCTTCACCGATGTCTTTGCAGAGGTGCATGCACATGCAGGGGCCGTATGTTCATGACCCACCCAGCATACTTCCATGCTGATTACCTTCAAGTTGTTTACGCTGTGTTTCAGTGATTCAGGCTGGCAGTCTCGTCACGCTCACCGGATTGCTCGCTGTCTGCAGGTGCCGCTTGAGGATGGCAGCACCCGGCACAGGTGCGCCATGCTGCAATTGATTGAAGGGGATAGCGGCGATCAACATGCATTGCACACAGCTGTGCATGGCCCCGAAGGCTCTTGCGCAGTGTTGCTGCCGCCCTGTTGTTGCACTGATGTATGGAAAGCTGCGACATGGTTGCGCAGTTGTGCAACACCAGGGTGCTCAGGAACCTAGTATGGGCAGGCACTCCTGTGTCGCAACAACTGCTGGCCGCGCTGCAGCTTCTCCTACACCCTGAGGCTATGCCGCCTGCAGCACTATCTGGCTGAAGTTTCTTTCATGCCTGCTCCCGCACCCCCTGCAGCGTGATGAAGCTGCTAAGCGAGGACCCGGGCAACTACGCGGATGCCCCGCGCGAGGGCATCCGCCGCGTGCTGGAGCAGGTCACGGGGGAGCCGCACCCGCGGGACGCGCCGCTGGACACCTCCCGCATCGACGCCATCCGCATGGGCACCACGGTGCGCAGCTCAGAAGTGACCACGGTCGACCTGAACCACATAAATACTATCGGCATGGAGGGTGGACGGCAGTGCACATGTTCGGATACATGCCATGCCTGTGCAGCAGGTGCACGCCTCAGAGCCAGCTGGTCAGCAGCTGGCAAGCAAGCAATCTGCCCGTCACCAGGCTGCGGCTGCGGACCGTGGTTCGAATGGCCTAACCTTGTGGGCGCAGGTGGCGACCAACGCGCTGCTGGAGCGCAAGGGGGAGCGCTGCGCCCTGGTCGTCACCCGCGGCTTCCGCGACCTGCTGCACATCGGCAACCAGGCAAGCCGTCCGGGTTGTGGATGAGTTGACGCAGCAGTATGGTGCCAGGTAACCAGGCAAGCCGACTGGGATGCAATCAGATCTGACCAGGCAGTATATGGTGTGGCGGACATGCGTGCATTGTCCAGGATGGGACATTAACGTGGCCTGCGCTCGGTCCGCTCGTAAAAAGTGCTGGTCGGCAAAAGGCGCGGCTGTGCGTCAGCCCCGGCGTGCCGTGTGGCAGGCGCGGCCGCAGATCTTCGACCTGCAGATCCGGGTGCCGGACGTGCTGTACGAGGAGGTGGTGGAGGTCGACGAGGAGGTCCTGCTGCCGCTGGGCACCGAGCCGGACAGGTGCACGGCCGCCCTACTGACGGCACATGACGAGGGCTCTTCCATCGATTGCGGTTTCGCTCCAGCTGGAGGGAGGTCGCAGTGTCAGGCGCACCGCACAGCACTGGCCTTGGGAGGGGAGCAATCCGAACCTGGATCCAACCAAGGGTCTGGGTGCATGCAGGCGGTCGGGGCCGCACCCCCAGGAGGATGAGAAGGAGTACGCGCCCGAGGGGGAGCGCCGGGAGTCGGTCACGGGCGAGGTGGTGTGCGTGCGCCGCAAGATCGACCTGGAGACGCTGGTCCATGACCTCAAGGTCAGGGCGGCATGCGTACGCTGGGGTAGACCTAGCAAAGTGCTGCACCAGAGTTGGTTATGGGCGACACCCTGCATGTGCTCTCTCCATACTTTCTGTTGATTTGGCATGGGATAAATTTGCACGGAATCGCGAAGCTCCTGTACATGGTGTGGCGTTTCAGTGCCAATTTCAACACATGCAGCACGCTGGCTGCAGGCGGTCCAGGGGAAGGGCATCAAGAGCGTGGCGGTGGTGCTGAAGAACTCGTACCTGTTCCCGGACCACGAACAGGAGGTCGGCGAGCTGGCCAAGGGCCTGGGCTTCACGCAGGTGCCTGTCACCTCCCAGATGCAGGGCTCTAATTCATGCCAGTACATGGTGTCCCTTCAGCATCGATGCCTGCCGACACGGAGCACATCACCTCTGCTACATCTGAAGCGGTCCCCACGTTCCTGCACGACTGAAGTGTTTCAACCTCGAGTCCTCTGCCGGCGGTCAGGCTGCACCCCAACTTCCGCCTGCAGGTCAGCCTCTCCAGCACGGTGATGCCGATGGTGAAGATGGTGCCGCGGGGGTTCACCGCCGCCGCTGACGCCTACCTCACGCCCGGCATCCTGCGGTGTGCTCAGTCACCCAGACATCCTTGTACTATGACAGACGATATGATGCTGCTATTCTGTGAGCCCAACAGCTATAAGTGCCTGGCAAAGGGTGGTGCCAACGTCCTGCCCGGCTGCTCCTGTGCACAGCTCATCGCGAAAACAACGATAGTCATGGGAGTTGCCTGATGCTTCCTGCAGGTACATCCATACCTTCCAGTCGGGCTTCGACGAGGGGCTGTCGGACGTGAACCTGCAGTTCATGCAGTCAGACGGCGGCCTCACGCCCGTCGACCTGTTCTCCGGCCACAAGGCCATCCTGTCAGGGCCCGCTGGCGGGTGCGTCCTGTTTCCAAGGCTACCCTGAGAATGCGATCACTGCCACCGCGCTCGCAGTTCAAGTACTGAACTATGTGTAGACATCAGTGTGAACAGCAATGGGGACATCTGCAGGGTGACCGGTATGTGGCATGCTGGCAGGTATGTGGGCTACGCGCTGACGACGGTGTGGGAGGGCAGCGAGGCGGGCGACCAGCAGGTCATCGGCTTCGACATGGGCGGCACCTCCACCGACGTCTCGCGCTATGCCGGCACCTACGAGCACGTGTTCGAGTCCACCACGGCAGGTGCTCCCAAGACCACATGGCATGCCAGCATGCCACTGCACTAGCATGGCAGCATCGTGCATGAGCCCTCTGACGACTGGCCTTTGCAGGTGTCACGATCCAGGCGCCGCAGCTGGACATCAACACGGTTGCTGCGGGCGGCGGCTCACGACTCTTCTTCCGCCGCGGCCTGTTCCAGGTCATCAATTCACCACCAAGAGACGGATCGGGTCTCCCGTCTGCGCCCTGCCTATGTGGTGTGCCGAACATGCGCTGAAAACGCTGACCGTGCCTGCATCGCAGGCTGGCCCGGAGTCGGCGGGCGCACACCCTGGGCCGGTGTGCTACCGCAAGGGCGGCCACCTGGCCATCACGGACGCCAACTTGGTGCTGGGCCGCATCCTGCCCGAGTACTTCCCCAAGATCTTCGGCCCCAATGAGGACGAGCCGCTGGACGGTGATGCCGCCAGGTGCCAGATCAATTGTGCAGCTAAATGTTAGCACAGACCTAACTATCTTGACAATGCACAGGTGGCACATCGGCAGGCATTGCATAGCCGGCAAGATTCACAGCCACGGCTCAAGGAGGCGGCATGACCAGGCAGAGCAACACCTTTTAAATGGCTCTGACATGTTCCTGCAGGAAAGCGATGGAGGAGGTGGCGCAGGAAGTCAACCAGCATGCAAAGCAGGCCAAGCAGCCGTCGAAGAGCGTGGACGAGGTTGCGATGGGCTTCATCCGGGTCGCCAACGAGACGATGTGCCGCCCGATACGTGCGCTCACCCAGATGCGGGTGAGATCCTACCGTCACAAACTGGTCCAGTCTCATGCACGAAGCTGCACAAGAATGCAGCTCAATCGCCGGCAGCAGCTGCAGCATTGCAACTGCTCTACTGATTGCGAGGCATCCTCCGCCTGTCAATTCAATCCAATTCACATCAGAACCATCTCGAGTGGTGCGCAATGCACGTGCTTGGAACAGGGGTACGATGTGGCGGCGCACGTGCTGGCGTGCTTTGGGGGCGCGGGCGGGCAGCACGCGTGCGCCATCGCCGCCGCGCTGGGCATGCGCACCATCTTTGTGCACCGCTACTCCGGCATCCTGTCCGCAGTTGGTGGGTGCTACGCCCGAGTCTGTGCTTGCGAGGGCAGGTGTCTGCACTGACGACATAGCACGATGTTGTGCTGCTGGTAGTCTCTTGCATGGGGTGATGTTGGCTGAGGGGGCTGGCAGATGCCGAACCGTGGCCACGACCGTGGAGCTTATTTTTGCCACAGTACATACAGGCATGCTGACAGCTTAGTGGTTGTTGCCGATATCAGGTATTGGCCTGGCGGATGTGGTGGCAGAGAAGCAGGAGCCGGCCGCCGTGCCGCTGGACAGCAAGAGCGCAGAGCAGCTCTCAAAGCGCCTGACAGCTCTGGAGGAACAGGCGACCAAGACGCTCCAGGACCAGGTGCATCCTGCATCCAGACGTCTGTACTGCCCTCTGGTGCAACCCCACATCCATGTCGCTCGCATACTGTGTCAGCCTCTGATCATCGCACACTTGAACAGTTTGTCAGCCCAGCTGTGCATGCAGGGCGCTGAACCCACTACTGTTCACGCATGCAGGGCTTCAAGGAGGATCAAACTGGCGTGGAGCGGTACCTGAACCTGCGGTACGATGGGACGGACGTCCCCGTGATGACGCCTTTTGCCGCGGACGGCAAGGCAGATCCGGCCAAGGCCTTCGAGGAGCAATACAAGCGGGAGTTTGGGTTTGTGCTGGAGGTGAGCTGGCCACATTTCGTGCTGGATGCTCCTCCAACATGTCAGATGGCGTTGGTTCATCACGGCATTGCGCATGTGCGGGCGCCTTGACTTTGAGCAGCAAAATTTTAGGTCAGGTGCGCAGCTCGCTCTAGTATACTGCCATGCCACACTGCGTCCGCAGCACATTCAGCCAGGGTCATGCGCATTCGGCTGCCAACTTGAGCTGGTCACCGCTGCAGGACCGCGACATCATTGTGGATGACGTGCGGGTGCGGGCCACGGGGCGGTCTGTGGAGCTGCCCAAGGCAGGCACACTGGACGACAAACCACGTGCGCGTACAGAGTATAGCATGCTTGTGCTCTGCTGACCAATCAGATCCAGGGAAGCCGAGATTCCTCAAGCTGTGACGGGATGTAGCTCTTTTGCAGTTGCACCCTCGACACCATATCACTACTTTGGCATGACTGGATCCAGGATCTGATACAACAATTTCGCAACTTTCGAGCTGTGGTTGTTGCGTCATGCGCAGGGCCCCTGCATACTCCAGTGGCAGAGGTGTCGGCGTTCTTCGAGCATGGCGGCCGACAGAAGACGCCAGCATACCTGCTGTCGGATCTGGTGCCGGGACATGTCATCCAGGGGCCTGCGCTGCTGATCGACGACATCTCGACCATCGTGGTATGCAACCGCTCAGGCACTGTTCCTCCCCACCCCCTCTGCCTTGTTCAATCTCAACTGACGGCATTCAAGATCCCAGAGTGTGTGCCAAAACCGCCGTGCTGCTTGTAGAAGGCGCACAGCTGGTTCCTTGTACACGTCGTTGGCCACTTGGCTGCAAGAAACGCACCATGAGCCCATGTCTGATCGCCTCAGACCAAGCACGCTACGCACTGGCCGCAGGTGGAGCCGCAGTGCACCGCGCACATCACGCCCGGCGGCAACGTGCGCATCGAGCTGGAGCGGGAGGCGGTGTCCGGCACCGGCGCCACCACCGAGAGAGACCCCGTGCAGCTGGCCATCTTCTCCCACAGGTACACGGGCCATTTAACACCAGCACGTGAAGCTGCAGCTGCCCAGCTAGTGGTAGGCACTGCTTATGTCCCAAACGTTAGATGGGCCTCATGCCTCTGTGAGAGGATGCTCGGTTTGGATTGAGAGACAACGCTGCTGCGTAGGTTCATGGGGCTGGCGGAGGAGATGGGGCGCACGCTGCAGCGCACCAGCATCAGCGTCAACATCAAGGAGCGGCTGGACTTCTCCTGCGCGCTGTTTTCCCCGGACGGCGGCCTGGTGGCCAATGCGCCCCACATCCCCGTGCACCTGGGCGCCATGTCCTCCGCGATCCAGGCCCAGGTGCGGTCATGGCTGGAGTCTTCTTGTGAGAGTGGGACCCGACCCATCCCGTCACTCTGGCACTCCCACATCCCTGCAAGCTTGATCCCCTGCAGATGAGCTGCATGCACCTGTCGCTGGCGCGAGCAATATGCAGCAGCCTTGAATGCCAGCTGGCCTTGGCGATGCGGCCTTTGCACCGCTTGTCTAGTCGAGCGTGGCCTTCGCTGCTGCATAGTGTTTGTTGATTGCTGCTGCTGGTGTGTATGCCACTGCCTGCTGCTGATGCCTGCTGGATCACATCATACACCTGCACCTCGCCTTGACAGCAGGCAGTGTTGCAGAGAAGGGGAGATCATGCCCTGCGGTGAAGCGCCCATTGGCGTGGCCTTGCACATGGTTCTGTGGTAGCAATCGATGATGCGGGGTGCAGGCAGGCATGGGGACAACTCAACAGGCCGGGTGCTGATACAAGTCATTATGCGCCTTGCAGCTGAAGTACTGGCAGGAGGGGCCCGGCAAGGAGGACGGCATCCAGGAGGGCGATGTGCTGGTGACCAACCACCCGCAGCTGGCGGGCGGCTCCCACCTGCCCGACATCACCGTCATCACCCCCGTCTTCCGGGAGGGCAGCATCGTCTTCTACGTGGCGTCCAGAGGTGACTCTAGAAGACTGTCTCTCAGCCAACCAAATGCCTCAACCTCCCTGGGACATGCGCTGGTGTGGTGTGCATGTAGTAGAGCGACACGACGGGAATCATGCCTGTGCTGCCTGACGGACCACAGTAGCACACTTTACAGTGCACCAACACAACGACGGGCCATGGCAATTTTCCCACGCCAAACATCACAATTGTTGTTTGCATCGAGCCAAGCGCTCTCCACGATATCAGCTGTCGCCTGCAGGCTGAAATTGTCGCTGTCGGCAGTGATCACTCCCGCACAGTCGTCTCACTGTCCGGTGTTTGAGAGCCATGTTGGTATCATCGGCAGGCCACCACGCGGATGTGGGCGGCATCACGCCCGGCAGCATGCCGCCCAACAGCCGCACCCTTGTGGAGGAGGGCGCCGCCATCGTGTCCTTCAAGCTGGTCCGCGGCGGCACCTTCCAGGTAGTTATCCTGCTCACAGCTCTGATAGCTCTTGTCGCAATGTTTGCCGGTGGTGAACGAGGTCGCCATTGGGAGCGAAATGGGTGCTTTAGGTGGCAGGTGTAACAACAGATGTCAACACTAACAGCAGCAGCATCGGCAGCAGCAGCAGCAGCAGCAGCACCAGATTTCCTCTGCTAGACAATGAAGCAGCCATTTTTCAAGGGATTGTCGCTTGCAATGCTGCAGGAGGAGGGCATCACGGAGCTGCTGCAGGCGCCGGGGAAGCTGGCGGGCGAGATCGCCGGCATGAGCGGCACCCGCAACCTGGGCGACAACCTGTCCGACCTGCGCGCCCAGGTGCGCCCCGGCGGGACGCCGCACCGCTATAAGATGTCAGGCCGTTCAGCGTGACAGCACACCCATTGCGGCATGGCATCCCATGTGCAAGGCCTCGACTCGGGGCGTCGAGGGCAGCTGGTCGGCTCGAGGTCTGTCGGCAATGCCGACAGAACAGGCGTTGATGTCAGGCCGCGCGCAACGAGCTGCCCTCAATGGCTTGATTGCTTGCACTTGCCACCTTGCAAAAAATCCTGGGCCAGTGCGGGGCATCAGTGGTTGCACGGCTAGGTGATTTGGCAATCTCGTCGGCTGGTCGCCGCAGGTGGCGGCCAACAACCGGGGCATCCAGCTGGTGGGCGCGCTCATCAAGGAGTACGGCCTGGAGGTGGTGCACGCCTACATGGCCTTCATCCAGGTGAGTGCACAAATCTAAACAACTCGACCCTTCTGCGGCGTTGTGCAAGTGTTTTAATTAGGAAGCATGGACTATCGGAATGGCTGGGAGGTCATGCTGCACTCCTGAGGCAGGCTGCAGCTGTGGATAGTCTGCGCATGACTGTGCGCTGCATGGCAACCAATGCCTCTCAGCCGAGAGCAGCATCATATCTTGACTGCACAGGAGAATGCAGAGCAGGCCGTACGGGAGATGCTGCAGCAGTTCTCGCATGACCGCGGCTTGCCAGAGGTGGGAGTGGTGCCGATGGTCTAATGCGTGCATCAGCAATGATGGGAGCAGAAACTCATGGAGAGGGCAGCCTCTACTCTTGTGCATGTTTGTGCCAACCTCGTCACCTTCAACCGACAGCTGTCAGGGCCACACATGCAGGTGGGCACCGTCTCGGCGGAGGACACCATGGACGACGGCTCGCCCATCAAGCTGGCCGTTACCATCGACCGCAGCGACGGCAGCGCAGTCTTCGACTTCGAGGGTATGATTTGCCTGCGCTGCGTTGCTGATGTTGAGTGCATGGCGTTGCGTGTTCACAAGTACTGAAGAGGTGGACCCTGGCAACCGGTGCCTGCTCAGAACGATGCTGACAAACTTCAGTTGTGAAGAGAGGCACCGCACCCATGCACTTGAGTTATGTACCTTTGCCGCATTTGCAAAGGCACTCGTTGAGCATGTTGCCGCACACACAGGCACTGGCCCGGAGGTGTTTGCCAACACCAATGCGCCACCAGCGGTAACGAGCTCAGCTGTGATCTACTCGCTGCGATGCATGGTGCCTGCAGACATCCCGCTCAACCAGGTGCAAGACAGCTTCACTGATTTGTGCATCATGCTGGCTGCCAATCAGGGTTGCCGTCTTGGTCACCATTCAGCTCGTCATGCCCTTGTTGACTTGACCAGAAAGATGCAGCTCGTTTCAAGACATCACCGTGTTGTGTCCAACCCTCGGCAAATGATCCACTGTCACAGGGCTGCCTGCGGCCAGTGGAGATCAAGATCCCGGAGAACAGCATCCTGTGGCCCAGCCCCGAGGCGGCCGTGGTCGGCGGGAACGTACTCACCAGCCAGCGGGTGACAGACGTCATCCTGAAGTGCTTCGAGGCAGCAGCAGCGTCCCAGGTGAGCAGCCATGGCAACCAGCAACAGCAGGGCCACCATTGCATCAAGAAACCCTTTGCTGTGCAACAGGTATGTGAAAGCTCCCCCAGCTATACAGCTCATGCAGGGGCAGGCTATCAATCTGATGTCCAGTTGCAGATCTGTAAGGCTGCGCGGTTGCAGGGGTGCACAAACAACCTGACCTTTGGGGACCCCAACCTGGGGTACTACGAGACGATTGGCGGCGGGGCGGGCGCGGGCCCCGGGTGGCACGGCCGCTCGGGGGTGCACACGCACATGACCAACACCCGCATCACCGACCCCGAGATCCTGGAGCGGCGGTACCCGGTGGGCACCTGTGCAAGCGACAAGACTGCTGGACTGCAGTGTTCTGTAGAGATGCGCCACCGGCCTTGATGGCCTCAAAAAGGCACTGCCTACGTTTACACGGAAGTGCTGCCAGCCGAGAACATGCGCTGTCATGGCATGTGCCTGTCAAGGCAAACCTCGGTTGGACCTGCTATTGGCCTGTAGCGTGCACCGCCTGCCTGCAAACGAAGCATGCTGCCTGAAGCAACACCCGACTACTTCACAATGTGCATCACACACAGGTGGCGCTGCGGCAATTCAAGCTTCGCACAGGATCAGGCGGCACCGGCAGGTGGCATGGTGGCGAGGGCGTCATCCGAGAGGTGTGCTCTGTGCCTTCAGGATGATAACCAATGCATCAACATGCACTCGCCAAAGCTGCTACAACCAGCATGTAGCAGCTTTCTCCTCATCCACACTGAGATGGGGCGCCGGCGACATGGGCCCATGGAAGCTCAATTCCACCTTGCCGTATGTGCATGAGCCCGGATTGTGCGCCTTTCAACTTGCTGCCTGCCCTTCTGAAACGACAACACCAACCGCCATCCTGCAGCTGGAGTTCCTGCGGCCCATCACAGCCAGCATGCTGTCGGAGCGGCGGTCCAAGCAGCCGTTCGGGCTGCGGGGCGGCGGCCCTGGGGCGGCCGGCATGAACCTCATCGTGCGGCGCAGCGGCCGCCGCGTCAACATGGGCGGCAAAGCCACCGCCCTACTGCAGGTAGATAGGCTACTGCTTTTGGGCAACAGCCTGCAGGTCGTTTGGATGTCACTTCAGCTGCACTCATGGTGCGCATGTGAAGGCGCTCCAATGTCGGCTAAGTGTGCACGACAGGAAGTAGGCAAGCAGGCGGCAGGTGCAGTCACTGTCACATGACCAGCGTGGCTGTTGTGGCCCAGGGCGGCGATCGGCTGCTGGTCATGACACCGGGGGGCGGCGGCTTCGGCGACCCCGATGAGGCGGCAGACGAGGACATGGAGGATGCAGGTGCAGATTTGAGTGTTTTGAGGTTCTGAATACAGGTGGTTGCCTGACCCACTAGTCGTGCAGACGTCATACGTGACAGTGATCATACACATCTCGCAGAGGAGGCAGCGGCCAATGGACAGGCAGCAGCTGCAGATGCGGATACAGCCTCCGGCAAGGGCAAGGGCAAAGGCAGGGGCAAGGGCAGCAAGCGGCAGGGCGCTGCGGGGGCCACGAATGGCCGGGGCGCCAAGGTGCCCAGGGGAGCGGCAGACAAGGCGGCGGACGGCAACCGGCGGCAGATGCCGCAGCGGAGTGGTCGCCCCCAGCGGCCGCTGCGCGATGGTGGCAGCCTGTCGACCTTCAAGTCCGCCCAAGAGTCGGCATGAAACCCCGCAAAGCATCGGTTTTGATTGGAAGACAGCATCGTTTGCCAGTGACTGTGCATGCAAAACTGGCCAGTCGGTCACCTCACGGACCAGCGGTGGGGTAGGAGGCAGGCACATTGACACCTTCAAACCCAGTCGCTATAGGCCTTGCCTTGCTTCTTGATGACCTGTGCAAGGGTACATATTGATGATGTGGATCTCCGAGATGGCAGCCGACACACGAGGCACACTTTCCATCAAGTCTTGATTCATGTTCTTGGTCTGGTGACAAGACCCCGCATGCGGCATGCTATTCTCTGTAAGTGGAGTTGCAGAGTAAACGTCTGCTATGCATTGTCAGTTCCTGTTCCAGTTCCGCAGCTCGCTCATTCTGGTACACGTGAGCATCAGCCACCATGCTGCAGGCAGCGACCTCGTCTTTGATGGCAATACACACCTATCTAGAAGTTTCTGACATCATATCGTCGAGCATGGTCACCAGTGTGGCAACTGCGGCAAACGACCTGTCTGTCAAGATCAGGGCGGCGGCGGTGACCGGACTGCTGGACGCGCAGCAGCAGATCATCGACCTGGCCTTCGCAGGACAGCAGCCACATCAACGACTGCGCGGTGAGCAGGACTCAGCTGCAACTGGACAGTCTGCACAAGGGTCAGCAGAGGAGCTGGAGCCGGATGCCGCCAGAAGCAGCGCCAGCTTGGCCGGCTTGCAATCCGTGAACCCTGAGACGATGTCGATCTTGAGCAGCACAGACGGCAGCACACAGGCAAGCCTGCCCCGATGAAAGGCATCGTGCAAGCTGAGTCAACGTGCACAAGCTGGAACTTGTGCTTTTCTGGCATTTAGCGATAGGTGCGTCCACATGGCACTGCTCTGGCAAATAAAGCCACTCTACTTTCAGGTGCACAATGCCATCAAGCCCTCAACAGCATGGTTGCGTGGACAGGTGCTGCTGGTGGGCACCCGCGCCGGGTCCGCAGCGAGTCTGGCAGAGGTGCGCAGCGTCATCGCCCGCACAGGCAGAGGGTCCAACGTCTTCCTGCAGCTCAGGCCGCCGCCGTTGCGGGCGCGCACGGCTGCGGAGGCCGGCGCCGATCATGCACAGAAGGTGCCCAGAGAAGAGGGTTCATATCGCTGCGTGACCTGTAACACTAAGGCTGCTTGGCATGGTGCCCACGTCTGTGGCATAGGTTGTTAATCACGCTTTGGTCGTCAATTGTGGCAGCAGAGCCCACCGAGCATGCACGCGTCGTCAAGTGCAGGTGGCCCTGCGGCAGCAGGTCATCTCAGCAGCCCGGGCATTGTCAGCAGCATGCAGTCAGCGGGCCGCCGCCCTGCTGCAAGTTGTCTCCGGAGGCAGCTGGGAGCAACACCTGGCGCCCGTTGCCACTGAGGCTGCGGCTGCCGGCATGCCTGTGTTGTATGATCTGCCAGCTGCCGACCCGCCTGAGACAGCCATGGCAGCCTGCTGCTGCTTACGGGTACGGCCAATATTACTGCGCAGCATAGTGCACCGCACATTTCCAAGCTTTTAGCATGAATAGCACGTCCAGCACAATGATGGCACTGGCTGCTCCACCTGGACAGCATGTGCCCTGCAGGAGCTCAGGGCTATGCTGACAACCCTGCCAGCAGAGCTGCCAGCCGCGCCTGACACTGCGCTGTTCAGCTGCAGCAGGTGCAATGCGCTCGGTGCAGCTCGAGCAATCATCATGTGATCTGCAATTATGTATGCATGCACGTTGTGAATGCTGCAATGGTACAGCAGCATGCGCTGTGCCACGCTGCTGAAAAGCTGAGCGACTGAGGGTCTGATGCACAGGCCTGAGCCTGTTCTGATGCGGGCGGCATCTGCTGCTTTCGTGCAGTGGGCCAGGTCTGCCAGCCCTGCTGCTGCCGCTGCGTGCATTGACCGCGTTGATCAGGTGAGGCCTTTGGGCGATGCTGCCCTTCAGTGGCATAGGACACCACGACAACATGGAATACATCAGCACCGTACATGTTGACAGTACAGCAGGATTTACACGGTGGCTGCTGACATGCTGCCGTCTGTCAACTGCAGCACCTGGCACATCAGCTATTGCAGCTGAAGGGACACACAGTGGCAGTTGTCGACCATGTGCACATGGCGGGGATTGAGGAGGCGTGGCGCCATGCACATGGCAACAGCAATGTGCAGTACGGCTGACATGCCAGCATGCTCTGCACTCGGCTGCCAACCGAGTTACCTTCAGACCACTGTCCTCGTGGATGTGTTGTGAGCAAGATCGATCTCGTGCAAAGGCATGGAGTCCTGCGTGTTAAAGTGGTAAAGCAGAAACGATGACTTCGATCGCAACAGCTGTTCTCACAGCCGATGCACCTCAACAGACTGGTGTAGGACACGTGTCATACATGCACTGCCGGCGTCAGAAGTTCAGCGCTGTCCTCGCAGCATCCTCCGGTCCAGTGTGTTCCTCTGGCGCTGTGTCGTCTGCCACCGTGCACGCGCCGCCCACGACGCAGTAGGCGTGCCAGGTGCCCGTCTTCCTGTCCCGCTCCTGGCACCGCCGCAGCCGCCGCAGCTTCAGCTGCAGCACCATGCCGTCGACTGCCAGCCGGCCCGCCGTCACCCAGATGACCTGCATGCATGAGGGCATGCCTGAGGCTTGCTTTCCGCGTTGCAAGCAGCGTCAGAAAGAGGTTTAGGCAGAAGTGCCAGACACCACGAGCCGTTCCCGGGTGCAGTACCTCGCTGAGCCCGCGGCCATCCTTTGTCTCGGCCGCTGGCAGTGTCAAGCGGGCCTGCAATGCAGCTCGATGTGCACGTTTTTACAGGCTGTCACTTCACAGCAGAAGCTGGTTCGGTACTTTGCGACAATGCTGGTCGTGCGGCAGTGCAGCGGGCCACCACACTCACCTGCACACTCCGAGTGCCGTGCTTGACGCTGATGCGTCCCCTGCTGGGCAGCACCCTGAGGTCAGCGTCAGTGCCCACGTCTAGCAGTAGGCGGCGGGTCCCCAGTATGGTCGGGCCTCCATCTAGTCCTGGAACCGATACCTGCAAAGCGTATGCAGCCGATAATGCGTCAAACCCTCAGCGGAACACATGTCATCTGGAGGGTGCATGCCTTGCCGCGGCCACCGCATTATCCTGAGGAGATATCCGCATGCTTGTATATGAGTGAGCACCATGTGCATGGTAATCTGGATGGGGTGAGCTACCTGCTCTGGCCGTGATGTGCTGTCAATCTGGAGATCATAGGCTGCCCAGTCGACGTACCAGCCGGCTGCCCGCTGCGCCTCGGCCGTGACGTGGATGGCCGTGTCCAATTGTTCCTTGCCATCTGCCTGCACCCGAACAAGGCAGTCCGGTTCGTTGAACAAAGTGGCAACGAGGCTGCTGCTCAATCAGATGGCCAGACAGACAGCATGTTGCACTCGCCTAGTGCGATGGCAACACAGAATTCTTTTGCAAACACTGCAGCAGCTGCGACATCACCTGGACATCATGCTGGGCAGCATCTGCTGCACCCTCGTGGATGCTGCCGCACATGAAGTCGATGGCCGCCAGCATCTTGTCCCGCCGCCGCTGGGCGGCCGCCAACGAGGCGCCGGGCGCAAACACAGTCTCCCGCTGCTGCTGTGCAAAGTGAGGCCAGTCCGGCACGGAGTCCAGGATGGCCTGCCGCATCACAGGCACCTGCAGCCAGCAGCAGGTATCTCGTGGTCGTATCATTACCTGCCCAGTATATGGTGCATTTGTTAAGGTGGGACTATGTAGCAGTGGTGCATGCGCAGGCGCATACACCATCATGCTGGGCACTCCTGGTGCATAATGCAGGTGGCCATCTGCGTTCATGTCTCATGTGCGCAGCACATCACAGTGGTGATCGTTGCATGTTGGGGCCGCCATGCAGAACAGCCGTAGACTTGACGGGATTGCAACGAAGTGGGCCAGGTCAAGTTGCTAGAAGGCTGTAAAGCTGGTCAGCTTCTGCAGCAAGTGGTGTGCATGCCTGCTCCATGATGAGGCGCGCGCTGTTGTCGTCCTGGCCCTGGGCGCCGCGCCCCGCCTCCAGCGCATCCAGCAGCTGCGCCGTCTGCCGCAGCACCGGCACCTGCTCCAGGGCCACCTGTGACACGGCACCCATATGCAGCCACAGCAGCCTGCTGCAGCATCCATGGGTGTACCCTGGTTCTCATGAACTATGACACTTGGCTTCAGATGCTCTGCATTCCACATGTGTACACATATGTGCATGGTCGATACAAAAGTGATCACCTCGTGCAGCAGGCGCCGCAGCCGCGTCAGGGCTGCGGTTCGGGGGCCGTCCAGGGTGTAGCGGCCATGGGTGGCGGGCTCCATCAGCAGGTTGCTGAGCGCCAGCCACGCCTGCAGCAGAGGTGGTAACCACAGCTTGAGGGTGTCTACAGTCATACTATAGTAGGGGTCAATCCTTGGGATGTGCATGTGGCGACACTGGGTGCGCACCGGCTGTCCCTCCCTCATTGCACGTGCTGCTGGGCAGTCCCTTGAGTCGCGCAGGGCATCCACTGTGTGTGCTGCTGTCGCCAACGAGCCCACCTGGATGTCGTGCTGGCACAGCCGCATGCGGTCGTCCACCGCCCGCCACTCGCCGCGCTCAAAGCGCTGCACGCCCCTGGCGCCCTTCGCACCGGCGGGGCTTTTTCCCCTTTCCGCCTTCCCCCGCGGCCGCCGCTCCCAGGGCGGCTCGTCCAGCAGCGCCGCCAGCAGCGCGGGCACGTCCGCGGGCGCCACCAGCCGCGCGGCGACGCTCAGTGGCAGCTCCCTGACGTGGTCCGTCAGGTGCCTGCGGCCGGACAATGCAGTGCTGAGGGAGATGTCAGGTTGTGAGGCTCCTCTGCTGCTGAGCTGGTGGATGGTGGCATTCAGTGGGTTGACAAACGGTCCGATAGAAATAATGTGGTGTGAGCCCTGCGGATGTCTGTTGTCTTCGTGCACACTGCGATTGTGGCATGTTGCAACGAGCAGAGCTCGCAGGCTGCGCCCCACCTGAGGATGCTGAGAGCGGAGAGCGCCGCCGCAAACTCGGTGTCGGCCGCCTGCCGGCGCAGCTCCTCCACCGGTCCCAGATCCAGCAGGTCCTTCGGCGACTGCCCTGCAGGGCTAGCCACAGGTGGACTCGACCCTTCAGCCCCATTTTTTGTACACGAACATTGCTGCAAAGCAGCTGTGGCATGGGCGGCCGCTGATCAGTGCACGCATTCATTCATGGGCAGCAACCAGCCAGGCAAATACCTTGGGCCTTGGCGAAGGTGCGGCAGGTGCGGCTGTTGAGCCACAGCAGCCGCCGCGCCGCCCAGTCCACCAGCTCCAGCGCCGGGTCCTCCCCCAGCGCCTCGCAGGCGTCGCCGTGGAACAGCGCGAACTGCACCAGTGGAGAGTGTTTTGCGGATGGCGACAGAACAGCTCGACAGCCCAGCGGAGCCATAGGACGCCAGATGCAAGCTGGTCGGACTCTGTATTTCTGCAGGTCCCACGCCCTGGGATCAGCATTGACAAGTGCAGCTGAACATTGCCAGCAGACCTCTAGAAGGTTGGTGAGCGCGGCCTCGTGGTAGAAGAGCGCGTAGGTTTCGATGCTGTCCATGCCCGCTGCGAGGTGCTCCCACAGGAGCGGCGCCGCCCGCTGCTTCCACACCTGCCACGTGCCCCACGTGGAAGAACCAGTGCTATGTATCGTCTCCAGTTAACTATGCACGACGTCACTGCTTTCGTCTGCAAGTGACACAGAGATCCACACAAGCATGCCCTCCGATGAACGCTGGGAATCTGCATGGCATGGCGAGTCTGTAGTTTGTGCACCTGAGTCTGCATCATGGTGACGACCGCATGAATTTAGCCGCACCTCGTGCACGAGCAGGTCAAACACCAGCACGCGCAGCTTGTCGTGCAGCACCAGCGCCTCCTTGACGAACTCGTCGGAGTGGGTCGCGGCGTTGTGGTGTGCCTGCACGCTGAGCGCCACCACCGCATCGTGCTGCTGCCGCCACGCCTCGCTACCTACCTGCATGCAGGACTGCAAGCTGCTCGTAGTGACTTTCCCACTTGATGGACAGGAACTCTTCTATGAAGGGCCAGGAAGCTGCCTTGCAAACCGTCCGTGATCTACAAACCCAGCCAGCCGTCCCACCTGATCGACAGGCTGCGGCTGCAGGCTCTCCACCAGGCGCTCCGCCTCGGCTGCCGTGATGTGATTCTGGATGTTGAGCCAACACGTCTTCCATGAAGTTGAGATGCTCCGCTGCAGTGATCGAGCGGTCCCACGAAAGAAAACTTTGCATGCAGACCTGGCATGTGGTTGCCGCACCTGCTGTGCAGCATGTGTCATATTGTCTGGACTACGACGTCCGTTGCATTGATGTCTTCAGAGGAGTTGTTCTAAAAGTCTCTGAGCGTGATGGTGCAATCATGCCAGTATTGTCGGTAGCTCAGTGCTGCCAGGCTGCGCGTCTGAGGGCTTTGTAGGTTCGTTCGACTGGTGCGGTGCCCTGGTTGCACTGGCAGGTCCTCTCGTATGCATGTATATCTTTTTTGACGCATGCATGTACCAGTGAAGCACACGTTGCCGTGGTGATGTCCCTGCGCTGCGCGCGATCTCTCGGGCTGCTGGATTTCTTGGAATGGCAGCAGGAAGCCGGAAGCACTGAGAGCCAGGAGCTGTTTTCTGCGCTTTTGAACAGGTTGCATAAAGGCCACACCCACATTCACGACAGTGCAACACCGTCGGTATACTCTATAGTCAAACGAACCGCTGTGCACCGTCCGGTGTGTGCCTGGCGTGTCGAATGCTTCAAAGCAGAGGACGTGTTGACCACAACAGGCATCGATGAGCAGGCGATACGCGGCCAATGCTTTCGTCACGTGCTGTGTAGCCTTGATAAGGAATGACACGGTGCGATGACGGCGGCCAGCCCAGCATCCGTGGACCTGAACAAGGTTGGCTGGTCGTGCAGATGGCGCACTGACGCACTGCTGAATGGTCCATCATGGTTGCTTGCAAACGGCTCAGGTGCAAGGGGTTCGGATGGGGGTGGCACATTCATGACATGTTTGTGCAGGTCGAGGCCGACATCCTCGTCTTTGAGCAGTTCCTGCATGCACGGCATACGGAGAGCGCATCAAGTGAGGGCGCCTTCACATCGAAACCATACTGTTACCTGAAAGTCGACTTCATGACGTCGCTGCCAAGGACGCAAGTGTGACCCGGGATGTGAGATGCTTGCTTTGTTGCAACAGAACGGGCGCTGCGGCACAAGCGTAAGGGCGCACGCGCACCTGGCGGTGGGCCCTCCTCTTCCCCCAGGACAAACCGCAGCCCTGCAGCTTCAGGTGGCGGCGCCTCTGATGGTGGCGCATCAGACAGCGGGGCGTCTGCCGCAGCCGGTTCTAGCCGCCACAGCGCAGATGGGAGCGCGCACAGCGGCGAGGAGCCGACGATCCCGCTGCTGGCGCGCATCGTGCTCAACACGCCCCGCAGCCGCTGCCAGCGCGGAACAGCAACGCCGGCAATTGCGGCAGCGCAGCAGGGTCAGCAGTCCACCCAGCGGCAGACCACGGGGCAGCAGCAGCAGCAGCAGCAGGAGCAGCAGGCAACTGCTGGTCCTCACCCGCAGGCAACACCAACGGCTGCCGATGCTGGCACAGCGGCCCCGGGTGATGCAGCAGGCGATGCGGCTTGCGGCGGGCCTGCTGGCGGCTCGTCGACCACAGAAACAGCTGCAGCGGCTGGACCCGAGCCGGCCGCACAGCAGCCAGCAGCAGTGGCACGCGAAAGTGCTGACGGCGCAACCCCGGCCTCGCAGCCGCGGCTGTCGTACTGGCAGCAGCGGCGGGCGGAGCGGCGTGGCCGGGAGAGCGGCAGCAGCCCAGCGGCATCGACGGTGGCCTCTGGCATTTGGCAGTACCGCAACCTGCAGCCAGATCCGCCAGCCGCGTCTGCCTCGCCCAGCTGCCAGCGCATGTGCAGAGCAGAGGCAGCGTCCGCAGCCATTGCTGGCATGGGTCCCATGGCACATACAGTGGGAACACAGGACGCGGCAGCACCTGTCACGCAGCAGGCAGCAGACGAGCAGCACCACGCAGTCCCGGCAGCCTCAGCGGCGCACGGCGCTCTGATTGGCGCACAGGAGCGGCAGGCAGTGCTGCAGCAGCTGCTGGCTGAGCGGCGGACGAGGCGGCGGCCGCCCCAGGCGCCAGCCGGCTGCTCAGAGCCTGTAGCACCAGGTGCAGCCGCTGGCACAGCAACTGCGAGTGGCACGCAGGGTGCTGCCAAGACAACAGCAAGCCCAGCAGCAGCTGCCAGCGCAGCGTCAGCGCATGCTGATGCAGCGGATCGCGGTGCGCAGCTGGCAAGCACACAAAGCCCTTCAGCCATGTCCGCTACTTTGACCTTGCCACCCGCTGCAGCTGCTGCTGGAACTGCAGATGCATGTGCAGACGCATCTGCATTCACCGCCCCTGACTGGAGCACCAGGCCAGCACCGGCAGCGCAGCAGCCACAGCAGGAGGCGGGCACCGCTGAGGCTTCTCCGCCTCCACCGCTGACGCCCGGGTCAGACGCCGCAGGTGCGTGCGTACGCTCTTGCGC
Source organism: Diplosphaera chodatii (assembly GCA_032358165.1). Classification (NCBI taxonomy): domain Eukaryota; kingdom Viridiplantae; phylum Chlorophyta; class Trebouxiophyceae; order Prasiolales; family Stichococcaceae; genus Diplosphaera; species Diplosphaera chodatii. The sequence goes on from JAALGY010000038.1 coordinate 576,147, forward strand.
CACAGGTGCTGCTTCTGGACCTTCAGCTTGCACCAGCAGCGCAGCAAAGCTGACGCGACAGCAAAGCTCCTGAGCTGTCGTCGTGCTCAGCGCGTTGCGTATGCTGTGGCGCCAGGGTGGTCCGCTGACGAGGCACGGCTGGCGGCGCTGGCCATGGCTCTGGGGCAGCACCGGCCAGGCGATGTCCCCGGGGCCTTCGAGATCGACACCCGCCTGCTGTACAGGTGCAGGTCGCATCCTTGCTGACTGGACTGCTCAACCATTGGTCGCCAAGCGTCACGGTATACACACTATCCACAGGCTCTGTTTGCTCAATGATATCCACGTCACTTGCAGCCCGCACTCTTCGGCTGCCAGTCTGTCCGTCGCGGACTCTGAAGAGGACGCCCCCGAGGCGCTTGACGAGCCACCGCCGACAGCAAGCCTTGCGCAGCCTCTGACGGCAGCAGACGTGGGCGGCATCGCGACACACGATGGCAACACCAGCGGTGTCGTCGATGCTGTCGATGCGCCTGTCGAGCCGACAGCTGCAGCAGGCAGCGCAGCCAGTACAGAGGGCACGGAACCACCCTACACCTCAGCTCTGCACGACAGCGTCAACAGCCCGCCACGGCACGACCCTCCATCAGTGCAGCAGCTTGCTGTGGCACACACACAGCCGGTTGAGCACCGACAGCAGCACGGCGTCCTGGATACAGCACAGCAGCGCCGTGCGCAGAAGCTTGCAAAGCTCAAGTGCGCGCCCTTTAAAGACACCATGGTACTCAAGAAACGGTCCGCACTACAAAAATGATGGCAAGGAGCAGCGCGTGACGATTGCATGTAATGGCGTGTGTCATGTTGTCGGTCGATGGCTGCAGGGCAAGCAGCCGCCCCAGCTCAGCGCTCACACCTGATCGCTCAGTAATGCGCACCGACACATGCGCACCAGCTGAGCGCCAGGTCAGCTGCAGCCCGGCCGCAGCGGCCGGCGCTGCGGTCAGCCAGCCTCTCGAGGCATCACCTTCTTCGGACGCGGAGCCTGCGTCAGTATTGCCAGGTCCCACAGACGATGGCAGCCCAGCTTCGCCTCAAGCAGGAGCCGCAACACAGCAGCCAGCGGACGTAAGCGGCAGCGGCAGCAGCGGGGGCAGCAGGAAGGACGGCAGCAGCGGGCGGGGCGGCGGCGGCAGGCTGGCGCGGCTGGCGGCGCCCCCGGTAGAGCGCTGGGCCCGCTGCGAGGCGGAGCGGCAGCAGCGGGAGGCGGCGGCCCTGCAGCCGTGCAGCTTCCGCCCCAGAACCGCCAAGCATGCAGGTGGCTCCCGTGTGGTGTTGGACGCGCCTGCTTGCTTGCCGCAGGGCAGGTGTGCTTGCCAAGGATGCAAGGCACCACAGATGCATGATTAAACCCACTGGGTGCTGGTCCAGAATCTGTGGTTGACAGCCACAGCTCGAATGTGTCCACCAGGCGAGGACCGTCAGCGTTGTGCGTTGCTCTGCAGGCGCAAGGGTGTCTGGGGAGGCGCCCGCGGCGGAGCGGCTGGAGCAGGCCGCAGCGAAAAAGGCGGCGCACATCGAGCGGCTGCGTGCGGAGGTGCGGGCGGCGGAGCTGGCCGCCTGCACCTTCGCACCCCGGCTGGCGACTGCAGGTGGGGCGGGCACCCGCACACTGCAACTCTGTCTTTGGCGGCAGGCTGGGAGGCAAAATATAACTGGCCGGCACCACTTGTGCACGCGTCCACTTGAGCATCCACAGTTGAGTTCATTTGCAGCCCTGGCTCCAGTGCTCAAACACGCAGGCATCGTGCTGCAGGTCGCAGGCAGCCCAGAGCAGCTGCAGCCGCTGACAAGCCTGCTGAGAAGCCGCTGCATGAGCGGCTGGACGACGTGCAGCGGCGGCGGCAGGAGAAACTGCTTGCAGCACGCGAGGTAGGGACCGTCCACGCTACTGTGCCCGTCACCAGCAGGCACAGTGTAGGGTCTTATCCTATGTACTTTGCGCGTCTGGCTTCAGAACAGCAGGGCAAGACAGCTGTTAATCGACATGCGGCCTGCCCCCGCAGGCAGAGGCAAAGCGGCAGGCAGCACACAGTGTGCGGCCTGCCATCAACCCGGTGTCAGCGCAGCTTGCAGCCGTCGCTGCGTCCAGGCCTGCCGACAACAAATCCCAGCGCCCAAAGAGTGAGTGCATATGATGGGCACAGGGTTTGTGGTGTGACAGCCCATGTCTGCCCCAAAGCATAACCACAAGCAACGTTATCTCAGGTATCTGCGACACAACTGATCACGTTGCTTGCCTCAAAAGTGCAATGCTGATATGTAGGTGCCATGAGCGGCACCTCGGAGTGCACCTTTGCGCCGGCCATCGACCCCGGCAGCGTGCGGCTGCTGGAGGACGCGACCAACCTGCCCCAGGGCTTCCAGGCGCGCCAGGCGGCGTGGGAGGCGCAGCGCCGGGAGCGCCTCCAGCGCAAGGCAGCCGAGCAGGTGCTCCGCCCCCCCCTGCAGTGCTCCTGACGCACATCGCACCGCCAAAGCAATGGATTCGCGTGGCGCTCGCGCAGGATGTCAGGCACACAGATCACATGACAGACACGGTGGCTCGTGAACTCATCTACCACCCATCGGCCATGCAAACCCTGTCGAGGAAACGAATGGCAGCGGACCAGGAGCTGGCCATCCTCTTCAAGCGGTGAAAGCGTGGCCCTAAAACCTGCATTGTGACGGCCACAGGAGGCGCTGGAGGGCACTTTCTCGCCGGACACCGGCAACGCGGCGGCGGTGCTGGCACGCTCCGCCCCGGTGGACCGCCTGTGGGAGACGCCCGCCCAGCGCTCGCACCGCCTGGCCGTGCAGGTGGGGCTGTAGGGCCGGCTCTCAGCTTGACTTGGCGATGGAAGCACGTTGCGGGTTCAAGTCCCGTTGTTCTCGAGAAAAATTAGCCCGGAGGCTGACCTTTTTTTGTTAATTCGAACGTGCTGGCTCACGCACGGGGATTGCTCAGCAAGAGCTCGGCACGTTCAGCACTGCAACCATCAAGCACTGGCGGCGGTGCTGCAGGATGCGGCGGATGTGCGGCATGCTCGGGAGGGCGCCCAGGCGGAGTACTACCGCCAGTTCAGCTTCCGGCCCGCCATCAACCCTCGCTCCCGCCAGCTGGCTGAGGTGTGCTCTCAAAAGGCAAAATCGGCATGAGTGCATCCTGACACCTATGTGCAGTCTTGCCAGTGCAGTCGCCACAACCGCCCTCGCAGCCAGGGATGATGTTCCTGCACCCAGCTAGATGCTAGGTCCAGCATGAAAAGGACTTGGCGTAGGCTGATGGGCATGTTCTTGCGGTGCAAGGAATACCTCTTGGCACCCGCATACTGCTGGATACCTGCCCTTGCAGCAGTGCTTGGCCGATACCAATGTCTCCAATGTAGGCGCACGGTTTGGAGGAGTTGGTGTCGGACCCGCAGCGGCGGCGCTCGCACGCGGCCATTGCGGCGCAGGCGGAGGCGGTATTCCGCGACGCCTGCACATTTCAGCCGGACACTTCTGCCAGCAGGTGTGCCATTCATCTGCTCAGCTGAAGTTGCCGTTCAACAAGATTTGTTGCATCCTGATAGCGGACCAGGCGGAGGCCTGTCGCCATGGATGGTGTACACAACCTTGAGCCCATATCCCAGGGTTAAACGGGATCGATGCAGACATTGCAGAGGCCATGCACTTCATGAGGGTTCTTTCCTGTCAGCAGGCTGTCAGAGTGCTGTCAAGAGGCTGTCACGCAGATAGTGTGTAGGACTACTGCATCAAGTGAGGAACCACCATGCCTGTCAGCATTGGTGCCAGGAGGTGTCAGGGTGCTGTCAGGAGGCTGTCATGAAACAGTGCGCAGGACTACTGCATCAGATGCATAAGTATTTCCACTGTGGCAACGCTGTCAGGAGGCTGTCTTGATGCTGTCAGCCGACTGGCCATGACAACTTCTGCAGGACCACCTGTACCAGACCTGCCACAACCAGCGTGCCGTCATAGTATTGACAGAAGGCTGTCGCATATGACCTTGAAACCCAAAAGGGACTTTGTTGCAGAACCACTGCATCAGATCGTGAGAGGACCAAAATCTTCGCAGCATGCCAGGCATGATGCTTTTACAGGGCCGTGGAGCGGGGCGTCAGCGGCGCCATCGTGCCCTTCGCACGGCTGTCCACCGCGGGGCGGCTGGCGGAATCGAAAGCAAACCGCCGAGCCCGCCTGCTGGTGCGTCCCAGCGTACTCATAGTCCCAGCTTGTTACACGTCCTGCAGTGGCGACTGTGGTGTTGACCATGTGGCTGCTAGCGTGTTTGCACGTCACTCCCAGGCAGCTGCAGACTGACCCATGTTGACCTCTGTTGATGCGTGGCAGGCGGAGGCAGCCCAGCGGGAGGCGGCGGAGCTGGCGGAGTGCACCTTCCAGCCCGAGGCGGCGCCGCTGGCCCTAGTGCCGGCCGATCCCGAGGCATTCCAGCCGCCCGTCGTGGTGCATGGCCTCAACCGCTTCCTTGAGCGCAAGGTGACCCCATTTATTTGCTCATGCACATGTTTCTTCGACAGTGCTCTGCAACCCCAGCCATGCATATGCCTGTTGCAGGCCCGGCATGTGCCGACGGCATTGAGACCCGGAAGCAAAAGCAGACGCCGCTCCCTGAGCCAGAGCTCCTTCGTGCCCCAGGATGCTGCAAGGCGGCAGGCGGGGGAGCGTGCGGCGCTGGAGGCGCGCGTGTTCATCACGCACCCCCGGCTGCCAGTGCACCACACCACCACCCCGCACCCCTTCAGCCTGTCCAGCGCCGAGGCGCAGGTGGGCAGCAGTGCTGGCCCTCCTATCATGCCACCCAGAGGTGGCAGCATTGTGGCAGAGCTCCTGTCATCCGTGACCTTTTGCAGATGCAGTTGCAGACCGGGTGCTCGCCGCGGAACCTGTCCGTGAGCATTGCTGCTGATCATGCGCAGGAGCAGCGGCGAGCACGACACTCCCAGCTGGCGGGCAGCATCGCAGCTGAGCAGGCCCAGCGGTGCACCTTCCGCCCCAATGTGGCGGGCGAGCTGGCCACGATTGAGGCGCTGCTCACGCAGGACGACAGCTGGCTGTCGGACTAGGGCAATGGTCTGAACACTTGGATCAGGAGCAGGGTGCGAACTCTGTGTACATGTGTGCAGCATGCACATTGCAGCTTCGGCCGACCATAGACACAGCCTTCTAGCTAGGCTCCCTTTATACATGATGACAATGGCAAACACGCATGCACATACGAGCATTGCAAGGAAAGGCCGTGAGTTCCTGTCATGTTGCGCTATGCACCACGCAATTGCTCTGCGACCGTCAAGCACGATGCAACCTGGCGCACGTGGCCCGGTCACGCATGCTCCTGCGACTGCTGCGACCTGGTCGGCTGGGTGTCCGGCGTTTGAGGAGACAGCCGCTGTCGTGAGCGCCTGCCGCCGCGCCGTGCGCCTCCCCCCGCCGCCATCGCCGCCTCCACAAGAGCGTCCAGGTCGGGAGAGTTGCGTATCTGGCCTGCCGACGGCCACGATGGCTTCACTGGCGCCTTGCCGGCGCCAGCTGCGCTGCCTGGCGCAAAGCCGCCGCCCTTGCGCTGTGTGACGTGCGTGCCGCTGCCGGCCTCATGTGGCGCTGTGCCGGGAGATGCTGCAGGGCTGCGGCTGGGCTGCCGCAGCGCCACGAGCAGCGAGCCCAGCAGCGGGCTGCCTGACAGCCGCTCCGCTGCCTCTGCGCTCAGCTGTGGCCCGGGCGCCACTGGTGACGAGGCTGCTGGCTCGGTGCCAAGAGGCGGAGCACCCGCCGCCGGGTTGACAGGTGGCGCAGCTGCAGCTGCCATGGTGCCCGCTGCTGCCAGCCCGCGCACTGGCCGCTGCAGGGCAGGCTGGCTGCCGTGTAGATGCAGAGCAGGCTGCAACGACGCCGCCAGCAGCGCACTGCACACTGGCGGGCTGGACCACATGGGCGTTGTGGGTGCAGCACCGTGGGCAGGCTGTAGCGATAGCTCAGGCAGAGCATAGCCTCGCCGCGGGTCCGGCTGCTGTTCCCGCTGTGATCGCGGCCAACCTCCTGCCGGCCAGCTGGCTGGCTGTGCAGCGGCTGCTGCAGGGGTGCCGTGCAGCCGATCTGCAATGCCGCCACCTGCCGCTGTATGCTGCCGCTGGATGTCCAGGGGGTGCGAGGGTCGGTGCTGCGCCCAGGGCTGGGGGCTCTGCGGACTGCATGGCCAGCAGCCACCAGACGGCGGCCGGTGAGCGGTCACGGCAGGCTGCGGACTGGCGCCGCCGCCGGGGCTGGCGCCCAAGTACGTCCGGGCCAACATGTCGACCGAGGGCGGGTGCGCCGCTGCTGCGCCTCCTGACGTGCTTCCTGCTGCGGCGCCGCCTGGTGCGCCTGCTGCACCGGCCGCCAGCGGCGGTGGGGCGCCCCGCTGCAAGCCAGCCGCTGCTGCTGCCTCCGCTTCCTGCTGCTCCTGCTCCTCGATCTCCTGCCCCATCTGCACGACCAGCGGCTGCCACACGCGGCCGCGGTGGTTCACAAACCAGTTGCTGACCTGCGCCAGGCGCACCGCATCCCTTCTGCACCCCAACCTGTAGCTGTGCCACCCTAGCAGCAGCAGGCTGTGGCGCAGCGCAGGTCAGCCACGGCCTGCAGCAGGGTCATGGGCAACGGGGCAGTGGTGCGCTATGAATGCTTTGCTAGTAGTTGGCCCGGGGGGCACCTGGGCGCGGGGCAGCCCGGTGAGGCGGGCGAGCATGTCCTTCTCCTCCGGCAACGGGAAGGGGTGGTCGAAGTGGTCCAGCACCCACTCCGCCTGCCAAGGGAGCACGCAGACAAAGGATGACAAACGTTGATGAGTCTGACAGCCGTGGATATCTGGTCTTGCAGCTTCTCGCACATCCGCATCCATCAAACTGCCTCGCACTGTGCAGCTTGTCCCTCATCCGCCTGGACTCTGCATTTGTCAGGCGAATCTGCAGACATGTGCTTGTGCGCATGCTTGCTCTGCTTCTGGGGTTGCCAAGGGCTCCACAACTGCATCAACTGCAAGCTCCAATCAGGCCATGTGGGCCGGTGCCGCACCAGCAGCTGGCGGGTGTCCAGTGCCTTGGCCTCCATGACAGCCCGCCAGCGCGCCTCGTCCTCCCAGCCGCCCCGCTGCAGCTCCCCGTAGGCACCCGCCGCTGACACAGGCAAGCAAGCGGTGTCGTTTCTGAAACACTGCCAGACAATCTGATGTGCTGAGCATGTCGGCAAGCCGGACAAGGCAACCTGTCGAGCTCACCAGCCGGCATTGAGCGCCGGCGCTTGTCTGGTCTCACGAAGGGTTGCGCCTCGGCGGCGGGTGCGCCTTGCGGTGTGGGCGCATCCGGCAGCTGCAGCAGCATGGCGACAGCCTCCGCATTGCTCTGCAGCCTGCACAATGCTGATGGAACAGTGACAAATTGCTCCAGTCACAGTTTTGTGACAGCTGCAGGCCAATCAACACTTCTGAGGCAGTCGCCCAAGACACCTGGGCATTGCAACCAAATGTTCGCACCTGGCCTGCATCTTGTGGATGGCAGTGGTTGCCGGGACTGTGGCAGGGTCGTTGCTGGCCAGAATGCTGCGGGCGGAGCGAACCACATCGTTCACACGGCCCTGATTTTCAGCCCACCAGGCCTCCATCTTCGCAAGCATGTCCTGCAGCCCCTCTCGCTGCATTGAAAGCAATGGATTTCTCTTGGCTCGTGACACAAGGTGTTGACTACACATGAACTGCCTCCGCTAGCAGAGCGTTGCGTTCTAGCAAGTCTGGTCGTGTAGCAACCTGCTCAGCTGTAGTGCAGGTTGGGATGCCGCCTGAGCCATCCAGTAGCCTGCGCCACAGCACGGTGACGGCCATTGAGCGGCCGTCAAAACTGTTGGCGGACAATAGGGGAGCAGGCTATTTCTGTCAGTCCTCACGTCGGCATGTGCCTGTGCACACCCACCTGTGCAGAACTGCGAGGCCATCGCCGGGTTGGTGGGGCGGCGGCAGCTCCACCCTGCCATACCGCCTCTTCCGCACCCGCCGCAGCAGCAGACCCACCAAGGGAAACAGCCTTCACCACAGAGGAAGGCAGACGCCTTGAACTGCTTTCGGTGGGGCAAGCTGCAAGTCAGCACATCTGATCGACCAGGGCATTGCCAAGGAATCATGGTGAAGCCTTGACCAACATCACCCCGGTCAACAGTGCATCAGTGGGCTCACTTGTGCGTCATCACCCACTGCTTCTGGGTCATGGGCAGCTCCAGAGCGGGTCGCTGACGCCCACTGCTGCCACCAGCGGTGCTGCCCGCGTCAACAGACACCTGGCTATGGCTGCTGCACTGGCGTGCTAGCCACTGCAGCACGGCCTGCAGGCAGTGCGGCATGACGCCCGTCAGCTGCAGTGCTTTCAGGCACCTGTGCTAAGTTGTTGTCGAGTTGCTGGATAGCACAGGACAACTAGCATGCTGTAGCAGTGCTTTGTTCAGCAGGTGCAGTCTTGAAATCCCCAATATGGTGTAGGAACATGCACTGCAAGTGCATGCAGCTCCTGCACCGTCACACCTGGCGCTTTGGCGCATCTGCAGCTGTGGCAGGGGCAGCTTGGCCATTGCTGCCTGGCTGCGGCATCCATCCACCCAGTGCATCATTCCGTGGGGAACCCAGCAGTTCTGCAGCAGACCGCCGGAGGCACCGCTGAACAGCCATGCGCCTTGCTACTTATGTGACCAGACATCAGCCAGCATTGCGCGGCATTCACCTTTTGAGTACATGCCAACATGTGAATGTAGCTCACCAGCCAGATGATACAGGTCGCTGCTGTGGCGCAGCAGAGGCATTGCACCGCCTGGAGCGGCGCCAGCTGGCTGCACAGGCGGCATTGCCCTGGCTGCCGGCTGTGCTGCCCGTCCTGCTGCAAAGGCGTGCTGAGCTGCTTGCCCTGCAGCAAAGCTTGGCACCTGTGGCAGGTCTGAGGGGCGCAGCAGCTGCGCACGTTGCAGGATGGAAACACCACCCGCTGCCTGCCGCCAGGCACTGTGGTCATTGCCGGTTTGCAGCTGCGGCATCAGGCTCGACGCTGCTGGCGCTGCAGCAGCTGCAGGAAAAGGTGCTTGCCGGGCAGGGTTTGCATCGACAGCCTGCAAGGTCGGCGCTGTGAACCCATGGCTGGCGGTGTCTGGCCACTGCTGACGGCCTGGCAGCGGATGCAGGCGCTCCGGCAGCTTGTTTGGCGCGGTGCATGCATCGTCACCGTCTGCAGCATCATCCCGTCGGGACAGGGCCTCCAGAACAGCCCGGCGTGTGTTACCTGCGGAGCGTCATTTGAGTCTGTCATGTCAAAGCGGATGTGGCTGCTGCAGCCTTGCACTGGCAACCTTCCAGCATGATTGACTGGTCCATAGCCGCAGCATGTTGTGGCGGTGTGCCTGACACACCTGCAGGAAGCAAGGCCAGGATCCGCAGTAGTCGGTCCTGTGGCATGCTGTTCATCAGGATGAGCTTTTCGGCAGACGACAGGCTCGACAGGAACGCTGCCACCGCGCTTCTGGAGGGCTGCTGGCCTGCTTGCAGGGTGTCTGGTTGCTGTTGCTGCTGCTGTTGACATGCTGGCCATGGCAGAGGCGTTTGTGGTAGCAGGCGCGCTGGCAGCGGCACCAGGTGCATCGGTTCTGATCGGCGCAGCACCGGCAATGGGACGGCGGCCGCCGCCGACGCAGGTGCCCTGGCTCGGGAGCTGGTGCGGGTAGTTGCTGCGCCCCAAGCAGGAGCTGCCGCCGCCACTGGTGCTGCCAGTGCATTAGGCGGCGGTCCTTGCTGCTGTCGAGTGCGCGGCGGCACATCCCCGTCACCGCCAGTATGGACCACAACATCGTTCAGAGCTGCGTTCGCGCACGTGTCTGATAGGGCGCATGAGCTGCCTGCAGCTGCAAACTGGTCGACAGCGTGCTGCAGCTGCTCCTCTGCTGCCTCGTCCATACCGACGGTCTGCTGTGACTGCTGTCGCCTCAGGTTCGCTGAAGTGACACCCGGTGGGCGGTCACCTCGACGTGATGTGACACGATGGCATGCACCATAGATGTTTTCCATTTTTGACGTATGCGTGTGGCGCGCACTTTCGCCAGCAGCGTGACAAAGTTTGCGTCTTGCAATGATGTTCGATGCACGGACCTGCCGGGTCGAGTGGCGCGGCGTGACAACTTGCCGTTTGTGCTGGTCCAGAGGTGCCCACTGACCTCAAGACGGTATCAGCGGCTTGCAATGCCAAGTGTTTCAGATGGCGGACGCAGGCAACACTGCTCGTCAGCGTTGCCTCGGAAGGTCCGCCGCCGATAAAACTCAATAGGAGGGTTCACAAGGGGACTGCGGCGTGCTGCCGATCAGCCTGGGAAAGGCGGTGGGTTCAGGCCTGTTGCACGGGTCTGCTGCGTGACTGGCTGATTGCTGGTTGTGAAACGGCGTAGAATACTACGTTGTCGAACGGGCAACACACACCGTCCTGTTGACCGCTGGGTATCATAGGTCAAGCACACGCGGGCACTGACAGGGCTGGTGACCGATGCCCCTCAACCTTGATGTGGGGTGGAGCTGCACTGCTGTGATGCACCATTTGCGTATGGCAACCGTCTGATCAAGCCGTGGAACTTGCGTTCGGCTGGCAGCCGTTTTGAACAAGGGTTTGACAGCGAACGCTGCTGTTGACCTTGCGGCAGCGGTGCCGCTGCTCTTGTCTGTCCAATTTGTGACAGCGCGCACTGACTCAAGTGGCAGCTCGCTTCTGAAGGTCCCATCCGCAGTCTCAATGGGCTGCGGGTGCAAAGTGATTGGTCAGCAGCCTGTGGGCACCATGCAGTGGCGAAGCTCCGCAGCCCTAGCGTAACGGCAGCTGCTGAGCAGCATTGCAGCGCATCAGTGAGGGGGAGGGGTCTGCAGCATCAAGCAGCCATCCATTCCCGCCATGCTGCTGACGGTGGCGACGCTGCAGCTGGTGGCGGCGGTGCAGCGCGCGCTGTTCGGGCAGTCCACCGCGATGTCGGCGTTTCTGGGCAGCGCCTCCCGCAACATCCTGCCAGCCATGTCCACGCAGGCAAGCAGCGGAACAGCTTCGTGGGTTGAGCAATCACGGTGTTGCGAGGGCTTCACACGGCGGGCAAGACCGCTGAAAAGCCGGACACTGGTGGCTGCAGGTGCAGCTGCAGCCGCCCGCCCCCGGCGAGCTGCGCTTTGCTGCGGCGGAGAGCCGCAACCCGGTGCTGTCGCGGGCGGTGTCGGAGTGCGTGCAGGTGAGAAACAGACAGCCTGTGCATCTGCGGTGACAACCGTGCAGCTGCACTTCGTGTGAGGAGCACGGCAGTGCATGGTCAGATGGAATGTGTGCTGCGCTGCACAACCTCCGACATGTTGCTGCAAACTGCCTGCTGGTAGTGAGGCGATCCTCCTACCCCAGCTGAGCCCTGCCTCTGCAGACGTTGAGAGCGGGGCTGGGCCACGGCGTGACGCCGCACCTGGTGCAGCTGCTGGTTGACGGCGAGCAGTACGGCCGCCACATCGAGCTCAGCCCCTCGGTGAGACCGTGTTTGCCGTGTGCAGCTACCCATCAGCCATGTGAAGCTGCTTTGGATCCTGACAAGACTCAGGCTTGGCACATCAGCAACTGAGTGCACCCTGTTCCCGTGCAGTTTGTGCTGGAATGCCTACACACGAGGGGAGCAGATCGTCAGCCAGCCATATTCGGCGGCGCTGTCGCGGTGTGTCCAGCTCAACTGTCAATCTTGCCGAATGTGTACATAGTGGAGAACACTGCGAGTCTGCAAGTGTAGAGGTTCCTACCACAGGGTGTAGTGCTGACGTGCTTTGGCTGGTGCAGGAGCTGGTGAGCCACACTTTTGCCCCTGCGCCCAAAATATCAATCATGGCAGCATACCTCCCAGGTACCGTACTGTTGCTGAACATGATCCGCATCGCATGAGAATGCTAAGCATGTGATTGTGCCTGACGATGTGCGGCCACTGCACCTGCTGCAGCGTCATGCAGCAGGTGGTGCTGATGCCAAATATTGTCACACACAACAGGCATGAGCACACTGGGGTATGCCTCTAGAATGGTACGCCTTTTCGACACGGTGCCTTCACTTAGTTGCAGGTGTGGAGGTGCACACCTTCCATGCCACCGACTCCTCGCTCCCGGCTTTGTCGGACGGCGCCTGGCCGCGCCTGCTGAAGGCCGGCGTGGCGAGGCCACCCGCACCCGCCGCAGCAAGGTCGGCAGCTGGTGCACCAAGCGCAGAGCCGAGCAGGACGCCGGGTGCGAGGCACAGCGACGGCAGGGGCCCTGCCGGCAGTGTTTGCAGCGGCGGCACAGCGGCGGCAGCAGCGGCCACAGGCAACAGCGCGGCGGCGTTCCTGCTGGCCGAGCCCCGCTTCCTGGATGTGAGCGCCAGTGCTGCATGTCGTCTGATAGCAGATAGCATGATGCTTGAGCTACTGCAAGTGCACACAGTCCTACCGGAACGCCCAAAATGACCCCGCACATGCCTGCACTGCCTCCCGGCAGTCGTACCAAATGCAACATACCTGTGGGGACCTCACGTTGCTTCTTGTGCATCTGCGGCATCAGGCGCCGGAGCTGGCGGCGCGGGTTCGGGGCGCGCTGCCGGGGGCGCCGCTGCTGGGGGGCGTGGTGCGAGGCGAGGCATGGGGCGGACGCTCGCTGCGGGGCGCTCTCTTCCTGGGGGACCGCGCCCACGACGCCGGCGCCGTCGGCTGCCTGCTGGCGGGGCCCATCCAGGCGCGTGCAGTGTCTGGGCGACTCGTATCAGCGACACAGCTGCTGGGCAGCTTGGGTCTGCGTGGAGCGCCAACCGGCAGCTGACCATGCCGAGTGGCTCGCCAGGCCTCGGTCTGCTGCCTGTGACCGGATAGGCCCAACCGTCAGGCGGCGATGCTCAGCAAAGTCACCAGTGGTGCAGGGAAGCACCACACATGTTGCAGCCATGCCATGGCAGTGTGCACCGTGTCATGCATCTGTGCCGACCACGCCCACGTTGTGTCCGTGCAGGTGGACCAGGTGGCGGTGCGCGGGTGGGCGCCGGAGCTGGCCGACTTCCCGGCGGCGGTGGGCTCCCCCCTGACCGCGGGCCGCGGCCGCGGCCGCGCCTCCCTGGCCGCGCTCACCCGCCAGGTGGCGGGCCACGCGCACCTGGAGGCCGCCGCCCGGCGGGACCTGCTGACCGCTTTGAAGGTGGATTCCCTTTCACGGGCGCTCGGGCCGGCCGTCCTGGTCGGGGTGATGCTGCAGTGCCCCGCGGCGGGCGTCGTTGAGCACCTGCACCTGGAGACGGGAGGCCCGGGGAACTCTTTCAGTGTGCGAGCGCGTGAGCTGGCGGCGCGCGGCGGGCTGGACTGTCGGACACAATGTTTCTGACGGCGCAACCTTGCTCCTGTTGCACAGCGTTACGCGGCTGCGCTGGCGGTGAGCAGCCGCCCGGCGCACTCCATGGGGGCGTTCACCTACTCCAGCGGCCTGTCGGATCATGGGGAGGCGGCGGCGCTGGCAGCATTGCTTCCCGGCATGCCAGCCCAGGTGCGCATGCGGCAAGGAGATGTACCCCAGACATCTCCGCCGACGCTCCAGCAAAGCCACTGAGACTGCCGGGAGTCATGCCCTCTGCCACTGGTGGCACCTGTCGCCTTGCACTTAGCATACTGCCTGACCTGATGCAACGCCAAAGCTGGTTGCCACTGCAGCTGATGCACGCAGTTGGTGCAGAACAGGTTCAACGGCTGTGTGACCGCATGGCTTGTTGTGCAAATCGGGCAGGGCATGAAGTGCGAACTGCCCTTTGGCGCTACTGAGCTGCTGCCGGCCGGCATCACGCCGGGGTGGCCGGCTTCAGCGACGACTTGCGGTGTGCTCAGAGCCGCCGTGCCGACCGCAGCAACTCACGACTAGGGGACCATCATTCTCTGGCAGCGTCATACAGATGCTTACCCTATCGGATTGACAGCATCGGGACGATGGAGTGGCAGCTATTTATTGACTGCATATATGCTTGGGCGCTGTAGCTGCAACTGGTTTGGGTTGTGTACCATCATATGGCATGAGACTTGCTGGCCATTCTTCTGTCAGTCGGTTGGCTGCCACGCACTGCTGTATTTGTTGTGAATGAACACCTTTCGTGCTGGTCGAGAGCGGGGATAACACGACTATAGCTGCATGCCTGCCATGAGTAGATGTCTGCAGGCTCGCGAGATGTCTGCAGGCTGCGCGGGCAGCAAGAGAGCTTTGATTTCTACGGATGCTGCCGTGCATACGTGCTGATGATCCGTGGAGTTTTCTTCGGCTCCATGCTGCTGGCTATCCTGTGATTACATACGTCAACGGAAGCAGCTTGCTGCTTGCAAACTTGCAAGCACTCTAATGCACACACTCACTGCACTCACTAGGCGAGCAACCGTCTCGTGCCGCCACACCCAAAATTGTTCGCTGGGGCTGCGACGCAGCGTTGTCTACTTGTTTGCAACACCCCGGCTGATCTCACTGTGTTCTGCGTGGCTGCCTCAAGTGCCTGGCACTGCTGCCGCTGTCGATGCGCTGTCGGAAGCACATGCCATCTGAGTGTCGAGCGGCCGCCTCCAACTGCGCCCACAGCCGCTGCTGCTGCTGCTGCTGCTAGAACAGCGACGCTGTGAGCGAGCAGCCCTTCTTAAAGGCGCCCAAACCCGGCTGGCAGCAGGCCGCCTGCGACACGCCGGTAGCAAGCTCAGGTCCCAGCAGCTGGCAACAGCAGGGTCGACAAGCGGCTGCTTGTTGTACGATCCTGCTGCGGGACTGCTGATGTGCTGCTGATCGTCCGGCTTTGGGCTCTGGGACCATGGAACATCTGCAGGTTACCGACATGGCAGATAACACCAGCGTGCCAGGGTTCAGTGCCCTGAGGCTTACCTGCGTGGGCCACACTTGCAGCTTGCGGCCGGGCGGCCAGATGGTGGCGGCCGCGCTGGCGGTGCTGCCGTTGATGAACACCTGCCGCCCCGCGTCGTCCCAGTAGTCGCTGCACACCTGCGGCCGGTGCTCGCACCTGCGCCAGCATGCACCCCGGTGACCATTGGCACCCACGGTTGGGCGGTTTGAGAAGGCGCTGAACCTCCAGCAGCTCCGGAAGCGTTGCAAACGCCGCACAAACCTAGCTCTGTGCATTGCTGCCTCAAGACCTTGCAGTGTGGCCCCATTAGATCGCTGCTGCATAGCAGTCACTTGTTGCACGCAGTGTTGCAATGACCAGGCTGAGAGCGCACCCGCGGCGCAGCCAGCTGCTCTTCCGCCTGACCCAGCAGCCCAGGCGGCACTCCTGCCGCGGCGGCCGCGCGTTCTCTCGCCTCCGCACCTTGGCCGCGTGCCCAGCGATGATGCCTGCAGTTGGGAATTTGAAACATGTGAGGGCTCGGGTCCCAGCCAACCAGTGCTAGAGTACCAGCACAGAGGGTGGTGCTGACAGCAATGCTGACCAGGCACAAGCTCCGACCAGCAGTGCACAACAGGGGGTGACGCTGTTGGAAAGAGCTCTCCCGAGCCGGGTAGACATCCGTGCAGCTGACAGGACTGTTGCAATATGCACGTTGCTATGCCAGAGCAGCGGGAGGTCGTGCGTAGCAGCAGCAAGATGCGGTTGTGGTGCAGGGTGTTAGGGCACGAACCAAAGGTGGAGTCGAACTGGCGCACGCCGTAGTCGGCGACGCCGCTGCCTGCGTACACCTGCACGTCCCACCGCCAGAACAGGCTGCCCACCAGCGCCCTGTCCCTGTACACATGCAAGCACAATGCTTCGGCAGGTGTGTCACTGCATACAGGCTGCTTGCATGACCTGAGACAGGGCAGGGCAGGGTGCCCAGACCAGCAGACGTCGCAGCTGATGCAGCACATTGTGTGCGCCAGGTTCTGGAACAGGCGGCAACTTGCTGTATTGAATGTGCGAGAGAGGTGATGAGCTGTGAATTGCGCACTTGTCGATGGCGGACTCCACGGCGGTGTACATGGAGTTGAAGACGGGGTCTCGCTTGCCCAGGATGCTGCCGTTGACATACTCCGCCGCGCTCAGCTGCAGACACTCGCACCAAACCACATCAGGCATCATTGCAGCGCACAACTGTGCAGGCATGAGGCGGCTTCCTTCGCTCCACGATCATCACCTGCATGCGCAATGTTAAGACTGGTGCCCTGCGCTGTCAAGCGTGGAGCAAGGGGCAGCGCACCTTCTTGCCGAACTCCTCCAGGAGCAGCGGCTTGCCGAGGGTCTGCTCCACCTCCTTGAGATGGCTGAACACCCACCCCGTCTGGAAGGAGTCTGACGTCCTGCGGCGAGCATGCACTCCCGACACATCACACGCTTGCAAGGGGGATGTGACAGTGGCAGGCGCAGGTCATGTAGCAGGGAGGCTGATGCCACAAGATGCATGTGGAGTGAGGGATGGTCCGGATGCGCATTGACTCCCACAGCAGCCACAGCAAAAGAGTGTGTCCCCGCGCACCGCTCCCAGTTGTCGGGCCACACGTGGATGGCTGCAAAGTCGATGTTGGAGGGCGCGTGGTTCACGCTGAAGTTCTGGCCGCACTGCAGCGCCCAGCCCCCAGGGTTCGCCTCCTCCATGTCTGCCCCCTGAAGCACGGTGCAACAAGCCTTCAGCACTAGCAGGACACAGCGGCAGCGCACGCCACCCTCGGCAGATTGCGGACAGGTGCCAAAACGTTGCTCTTTTGGTAAACACCAGACTTGAACGATGCGGCAAGTCCGAGCACGTGTGACACCAAGATTCATCCACACGGTGTCAGGTATGAGAGTACGCACCGGGCCCCAGAAGCCCTCGGCGCCGACTGTGACCAGGTGGTTGGGGTCCAGCGCCTTGACGTAGGCCGCCATCTCCTCTATCCACGCCTGCATGCGCTGTATGCAGTCTGGCACCTGAGCAGGCACACACACACACACGAGCTTCAGCAACTGCAGCAGAAGGGAGCCATCAGCTGCAATGTGCAGACTGCCGTGCCTGGGTGCGCAAACAAACGGACATGACATCAGAGCGACTAGCATCAGTGCATCAGTGGGTGCTGTGCGTGTGGTACAGGCCTTCCATTCCTGCAGACACTGGCTGCAAGAAGTGGGACACTCACCCGCCAGGTCTCGCAGCGGGGCTCGTTGATGAGGTCCCAGGCGAGGATGGTGGGGTCGTCCCGGTACAGCTGCCCGGTCCGGCTGTTGCGGCGGCCGATGATGTACCGCACGTAGTTCTGGTACAGCTCCTTGGCGCCCGTGTCGTTGAAGAACAGCGCATGCCGCTCCACCTCGTAGTGCTTCGCCTCCTCGTTGTCCACCTGCACAACCCCCCAGGGTGCTACACCTTGGACGCTTACCTCTAACATGTCCACACAGCTGCGACATCAACCTCTGCTTCTCGCTGCCGGCCTCAGTACACAGGCGCATGGAACAAACGATGGCCACCTCTCCACAACCCTACATGCCAGCAGCTGCTCTGTCTGCGCTGCTGCCCCATTGTGACAATCCTGCTGCTCGTAACTCACCACGAACACGGAGTCGCCCTCCTCATCGCGCGGCCGCGCCTGCGTCCTGCGCGGCGCTGTCAGGCTCCAGTCCACATACTCGTCCACACCGCCTGGACACCATAGCAGCACCTCAGCCGCCAGTGTACCCTCGGTTGCAGCCAACAACAGTGGTGGTGCTCTGTGCGGCACTGACAAAGCGCAACAGCCAATCCAGCTCACAGAGAGAGCCCACCTGGGTATTTCCAATTGTCGATGAAGGACAGCACCACGCGCAGGCCGTGCAGCCGCGCCTCGTCCAGCAGCCAGTCCAGCGCCCGGAAGGTGTTCTCGTTGAACACGCCCGGGCTCGACTGCAGCGGATCAGCAGGAGGGGTTTAGCTTCACATCGAAATTGTTCCCACTGATTCCTAGTGAGTTCCACAGCAGCCAGTGCAACATGTCTACTATGGACGCAGTGCCACCTGAAACGGGAAGTTGTCGTCTGTTGTGTGGGCAAAGGTGCGCAGCACGTTGAGACCAGCCTCCGAGGCTTGCCGCAGCGCTTCTCGCACAATGTCCCTGCCTTTCCTGTTGCCTGCACCACCATCGAGGACACATGAGCGTGTGATATGGCTGAAGCTGCGTGCAGCCTAATCGGTACACAAATGGCCGGCGTGACGCCAATGCACACATGCGGCGGCCATACCTGGCGTCCTGTGGTTTGTGGGCAGCACCAGCACGTTGGTCACGAGGTGGTGCGCGTTGAAGCCCGCAATGAGGAACGGCCGGCAGTCCGCGTCAAACTGCACCGCAGCACAGGAGCGTTCTGCATCAGGTCTGGATGGGTCTGTAAAGCAAGATCCTGCCGCGCTCCAGTTCAGCGTTTGACAGCGGCTGAGGGGTGTGACAACAGGCTCAGTAGGGCCGCCGCTCACGTGCATGCCGCGCACGCCCACGAAGCCCTGCCACTCGGGGCGCGGCGACTGGCGGGCGCCCAGGAACAGCAGCAGCAGCGCTGCCACCGTTCCCAGCGCCAGAATCCGTCGCAGCGACAGCACCCGCCGGTGCTTGCCCGGCGGCCGCCCGTGGCCGCCGCTGCCGCGCGTGTCCACCACGCTGTGCCACCCATTGGGTGGGCTGTAGCAGCACAGATGGACGTGTTTGGTGAGGAGGATGGCCCAACAAGGAATGCATTGATACCCTATGCCATTTGATCCTCCGCACAACGTCCCAGCTGTCCCAGTTGTATGGTATCGGCAGGCCGCAGGCCCAGGACCACTGTGGTACAGGATTCAAAAGCGCATGGGCGTATGCTGCCCCACAACGATGAGGTGCCTTCACACTTCATTACACTCCAAAGTGTGAACAAACTACCTACGACCTATGTGTCCTCGCAGATGTAGGGTTGCTTGGCAGCCAGACCAACATCAGCCGCGCAGGAGGATGCACTGATCACAGTGGATGCTGTTGGACGTGTGACACAATGGCTACGCCACTGACCTTGGTCCTGTGCCGTTCAGGAGCCCGAAGCCGCCTAGTTCCATGTCATCGCTGAGCGAGTGCTTGAGCCGCGGGCTGTGCACGCCGGCAATGGCTCGGCCGGCGCTGCGGGCCTTCGCCTGCAGTTTCCCCACATAGCCGCGCAGGCTGAGGCGGCCGTTTGCCGCCGGCGGCGTGGACACCCTGCTGTCCGCCGGCGAGTGCGCTGGGATGCTGATTGAGGGTGGCTGGTTTGCATGCAGTTTCTTGTGCTGCACGACTCCGTCGGCGCTGAGCGCCGGTGTGTGCCCAGTAACTCGCTCAGCCCAGCCGTTGTCACCGTCTGACATCAGCACATCGGCGCAGCGGTGTAAATCGTCCGATCAGTTGTCTGACAACGCTTTGGCCGACCTCTGTCACAGATCTTTGCAGGGCAAATGCGGCGGGGATTGCCGGATCTGCACAAGATAGTTGCCGGCAAAGCTGCAGATCACTTGATTGACGATTGCAGACTGCGCATGCAGCGCCTGACCGCTATCTGGCCGTCGGGGCCTCGGCGTCACGAATGAACCCTGCACCCCGAAATGGGGTCGCAGACCCTGGTAAGGCTCCCAGTATCCAAATGTCTGTTGGCGCTCGCCCTGCAGGTCCGCGGCCTGCAGCTTGCCAGATGCTGAACTCCTCCCAATTGCCGTTCTGCCTGAACATTGTACCTTGTTTTGCCATGTACATCTTGTTCTGCTAGCATGTCAATGTGGACAATCTGGGCGTGTGTTGGTACACCGGACGCGCACATCCACATCTCGCCGGAGCGCCACATGGGGCCAGCTTAAGATACCAAACGTGCATCACCGGCCAGTCCGGCAAGAGTCGTTCAGCCAGATTCAGGATGCAATCAGACAGACCATCACCCGCTGCACCTGAGCGTGCCGCTGGAGGTGCATGCCGCATGACCGCACCGACGGCGATTCTTTGACAGGTGATCTCTTGTCAGCAGCGTATGATCTGTATGTACGATGTTATATGGCAGTCACTGTGACGTACGGAAGGCAAGAAGGGCACCTCTGCCGAGGCATGGGACGGCGCCCGATACTCCCTTCCAACAGTCGAGACAGAGTGGCTTTTGTTTTCGTGGCTTCTGCAAGACACAGCAGCCATACTAGCAGCCACTCTACATCTGCTGCAAGATGCCGCTCGACCGTGCTTGTGACGTGGAACTGCAGGATAGAGGAATCACTGCAGTGTGTCTGCACGATGGTGTCAACCGCCGCCGCAGGATCAGCAACACATATCTTCAACCATTCAATGAAGGTGTGCAAAGCACTTTAAGCTGCCGAATGAAGCCTGCAGCAGCACCGTCACTCATTCGGAACGCGCCAAATGCCATTGAAAGCCCGTGCAGTCTAGGAAGTGCACTGCAGCATTCTCGATCGAGTAGTGATATGGTGCAGGGGTGCGGATGGTGCGGCAGATGGCCACATGGATGGCCGCTGCTGGCGGTTCGCTCATAAGTGCACCGTCACATGAGCTGGGCTAGCTGCGGCGTGTGAGGAGCTTCCCACAGTGCGCACGGCACGAAAGCCTGTCAGAATGTTCCAAATCGTGAGTGCGGCTGTGCTGGCCTGCAGCAGCTGCAGAGCACGCCTGGCTGCTGCTGCAGCTCAAGCTCAAGACGCCAGGAGCGCATGATAAAAGCATCTGCAATGCAACGTCTGCTTGCAACTGCTTGATTTGAATCCTGTACGCCCAGACCTGACTCCACCAGGACTCTGGCGTGTGACCACCGTGCAGGTTGCAAGATATCAACAACATGGAGTCCTGCGACCAGCCTCAGCATTGCAAGGGAACTGATTGCATGTCCGACCATGCATGACCACAGCAGCACAGATAAGCTGATGCAATGCACCTATACTGCCTTTCAGGCTGCTCGACACGACTCGTTGCCTGATCATCAGCTGGGGAAGCCTTCCAGGCCCTGGGGCAGTTTTGACCGTGGTGAATGTACCTTTGCGGTCCTTTCAGATCACTTGGAAAGCAGTCCACATGCATAGTCCTCAATGTAAACCAGTGCGTACGTCTCACCGATGCCACAGATATCCAAGAGCGGCAATGGCATTTTGCTTGCTGCACCCCAATGCTTGCGGTGCTAGGCTGTGCCGGTGGCCTTGGCGAAGCTGTCGCC
The DNA here is from genome assembly GCA_032358165.1 of Diplosphaera chodatii. Lineage (NCBI taxonomy): Eukaryota > Viridiplantae > Chlorophyta > Trebouxiophyceae > Prasiolales > Stichococcaceae > Diplosphaera > Diplosphaera chodatii. The sequence goes on from JAALGY010000038.1 coordinate 597,356, forward strand.
CAGGCTGAGCAGCTGTATCCTGGGGTTGTCCTGTGCCCGCTGCCGCTCCTCGGGCGTGTTGTAGCCCCAGTCCACCAGGTACAGCTGCCACGCCTCCAGCTTCGGGTCCTTGCACACCTGCACGCCAGCATCATCATCCAGCTTGGACACCCGTCACCACAGCCCTCAAGCTAGGGTGTAACCATTCAACGCTTATCGTGCTCATCTCGTTAAACAAGCACATCGACAAGCCGCTGTTGACCATCTCTACAAGGTCCATCTCGGCGGCAAGTGCCCCACCTTTTCGAGAGTGCCCATCTTGTCCTCGATGAAGTGGTAGCGGGTGCCCGGGTGCCGCTCCTGCAGCATGGCCAGCACCTCCGCCTTGGGGCGCCCCGACACCGTCTGCGAGTAGATGCGGTCGGCGGGCAGCGGCACCTTGGCCATGTCCCGCAGCAGCGCCTCCGTGAATCGTGCCTGTGGTCGTTGAACAAGGGGTCGGATTGCACATCAAACTGTTGGGCCATGAACAGACTGCTGGACGAGCCCTTATTACACCCTGCCGTTGCTGCCTTCAGCAGGAGCCTGCCCCAGCAAGGAGACCCATGCAACCCTGCTTGCCTGCTTGGTGGTGACAATGTAGAGGTCCGCCTGCTGCAGCAGGCGGTCCAGCACCGCGGGCACGCCGTCGTAGATGCGGTTGGGCGCCAGCCACCCCGCCAGGTCCTCCTTGATCCACTCGTCCCGCGTGGAGCCGAAGAGCTCCACCAACTGCAGCATCCAACGCCCCGTTGAATGTTGACGGTGCGCTCAACGACTATGCCCCCGCAAAGACGCACCTGTTTCATGACGGTGGGTGCAACATCACAATACACATCACATCGACATTGAGTTCTCCTTGCAGACCTGAGACGCAAAGTTGCGCGCACCTTGGAGCGGTCCAGCTGCCAGGTCTGCATGTAGTGCTGCAGCAGGCCGTGCCAGTCCGCCAGGATGTCGTCCACCGGCACGCCCTCCAGCAGGCACCGCACCTGCACGATGTTCTCGTACCTGCGCGTGGCAGATCATCAATCTCATGCACCCAGCACGATGCCTTGCAGCGGTGTCGCCAGCATGCCTACGGGAGGCGCCTCTGGTACCGCCCCCATCTTTGGCGGAGGCAAGTGCCGTGTCAATGGCAGCGTCGCTGGTGAGTGGCCATCACGTCACGATGTGCCTTTCGCACCCTGTTTCGACCACCGGCCGCACGGCGCGCATGCCCTCAATCACGCGCTCCTGCTGCGCCTCCGCCTCCGGGGTGCGGAAGACGTCGGGCCACTGGACGGCGGCGGCGCGCCACGCCGACAGGCTGCTCTCGCCCACCGAGTCGCACACCACGCCGTCGAAGTCGAAGGCCCACACCTCCTTTGATGCATCGCTGCCCGCTGCACACAGAGAACTGCCAGTCGGTGCGCCACCAGCAGCCTGTCAGATCGTTGCTGCAGACGAATGTATCACCATCAAGCTACACAAGCAGGTTGTGAACCAACCTGAAGCCATGCAAACCGTTCGATGGTGGCGTTGGGGCTTCAGTAGGCAGTGCTGCCTACAAGATGCCGCTACTGCGCGGCAGGGAATGGGACCAACCTTATGATCCAGCAGGCAATGAGCTCGTAGCAGCCCAGATGAGGCAAAGAGCATTCTACAGTGGGTCTGTGCTCGCGAATACTGTGGTGGTAGCGGCTGAATGTGAATGCTCGATCAAGAGGAACTGCTGCGCAGCAAACATATGCATGCGAGTCTGTGTGACCACAGCCTGAGAAAGTCGAGACGCTCTTTGTTGGCACGTGCTAAATGCCGATATCGTCGCAAATGCAATACTGGCTGCAGATCACCAGCTGCACCTGATGATCAGTCGGATCAGCAGCTGATGAGTAACTCACTGAAGACAGTGTTGTGCGTCCACTGGCACTCGCTGTGTCTCCAATGTCCAAATACACGTTTGCTGACATGACGTTGCGGTGTGAATCATGGCGGGTGACCTTCGAACCAAAGTCCTGGTGCGGCAGTGATCTATGCATGTGCCTCATGCACGCCTGCGCAGTAGTGATCTTTCAGCTGACGCAGTCAGCGAGCACAGGGGCTGCTCGTAGGAGGCATCACATGGCACTGCATGTGACTGCAGGTGATGTCCATCGTCGGCATTACAGCAGCTGCGCTTGGCCCAACCGTGTTTGCGCCGGCGACCGGCAAACGGATCATGCCGCCAGAGGTGAGGGCGCCTGGGGAAGGTGTAAGAATGCCGAATCGGCATGCTCAGGATCACCGCTCATGACTGCAATGTGTCTCGACTCAGGCTGCTCCTATCGCAGGGCCCCAACGAGCGGCAGCTGCCAGGCTTCGAGAAGAAGGGTGCGGGCCCAAGTGGAGTGCGTCGGTCCTCGGCGGCTGCATGTTAACTCCAGGTCATGCGTACATAGCACTTTGTGCCTCTGTCTATACAGGGATGTGGAAGGAGATCGACCGCAAGCGGGGTGACTGATGCTGCGATTGACTCGGCAACATGCGGGGTGCAAGGCAGCTGAAGTCACTGGCAGCTGATATGCTCACAGCCACGCGGTGTAGCGGCGTAACGGTCAATAGCAGTGCAGGCAGCACATGGCTTGCAGCAGGGCCATGCAGCACATCGCTCATCCAAGAGCTGAGTTGCGCTGCGGCAGGCACGGCCACGCCTGCACAAAGGCAGAGGCAGCAGACCAGCCTGTCGGCGTGTGCAGCAGCCGGCACCCGCAGCCCAGGCAGCGCCAGCGAGCGGATACCCTTGACAACAGCGACTGCCATGCTGAGCAGTCAGTCAGGTTGTAGACCGCAGCAGCAAGCGGCATGGACATACAGCACTCAGATGTGGCAGCGTGGGCCGCAGGCCAGCAGCTACAGGGCATGCTTCGGCACAGCCAACGGTGGCACACACCGCGGCGCCAGCAGCGGCGGCGAGGCAGCTGGCAGGCCCCCAGATGACCGGCAGCCAGCAGCAGATGCACATCAGCAGGACCGGAGGGGCCCCATGGAGCCTGCGGCGGCGCGGGCCAAGGCGCGCCGCATCGCGCCCCTTGTGGGGGCTGCCGCCGGGCTGTTCGGCAGCCTGGTCGGTGTGGGCGGCGGCGTGCTCATCGTGCCCGCCATCGTCGGCGCCTGCCCCGGCATCTCGCAGCGGTGGGCGCGCCTCCATCTCGCCGCCCAACAGAGCTTTTCCTGGAGGATGGCAGCTGTTGTGCTTGTACGATCTCGTCATCAGAGAGGTCACCAGCATGCTGCACTCTGCAAAGCTGGGCCGCGATGCTCAATGGTACCGTGCAAGACCCTGGCAGTGCTGCGCAGGCTGGTGTCGGGCACCTCGCTGGTGGCGGTGCTGGCGACGGCGGCGGCGGCCACCAGGACCTACACGGCGGCCAGCGTGGTGGACCCGGCGGCGGCGGCGCTCATCGGGGCGGCCGCGGTGTGCACCGCGCCGCTGGGGGCGTGGCTGACCACCAGGCTGGATGCAAAGGTGGCCCTGCAGCTGTGTTGGTGCGGTATGTGGCCTGGCTGCAGCTGAGGCGTCAGAAGGTCACCCGGACAAGTGGCTGCGGCCGCCATCGTCGCGGGAACACTGCCGGGCCAAGCCGCCTGCATGTGCCTCGCAGGCGCTGCGGCGCACCCTCGGCTGGTTCCTGGTATCAGTCGCGGTGCTCGTCCCCCTGAAGGTGCTACTATTCGAAGCGTTGAGCGTGCCCTCCCGCCGGCGTCTGGTGCCACCGCAGTCGTGGCCAAGAGCCGTTGAACTGCATGTGCTGAAGGTCTAGTTGCCTTGCCTGCAGGCGGTCCTCCTGTCAAACTCGGAAGCAGGCAGCGCTGCAGCGGCTGCAGCCACTTCGGGAAGCTGGGACCCCTCCTGGGCACTGCCGCCGGCACCAAAGGCCGCATTTCTGGCAGCCAGCGGCGCGCTCGCCGGCTGCGCTACAGGGCTGCTCGGCATCGGTGCGAGCGCATGTCAGCCAGCTGTCATGCAATATGTGTAAGCGTCATGGCTCCCAGCTGCCCTGCAATGCATGATCACCTCGGCGGGGCAGCACATCGCGCCAGTCTGTCGAAAATTCACTGCTATTGTTACCTATCACCACCTGTCATGCTGCAGGCGGAGGCACGGTGGTGACGCCGCTGCTAGCGGCGGCGGGCGGCATGCCGCAGGCGGCTGTGCTGGGCACGGCACTCCTTGCAATGCTGCCACCCTCAGCGGTATGGTCTCCTTGCCAATGGCCATAGGCGGGTAGTGTTGGAAACGACATACGCACCCGGATTCTGATGCTGCCACACTGCCACCCTGCTGTGCAGTCCCCGAGCCTTGCCTCACCCTCTGCAGGTGGCATTGATGCAGCATGCCAGACTTGGGAACGTCGACTGGAAGCTTGCAGCAGGTGTGCGAACACTCCGCCTTCTGTACACACACAATCGCGTTTTGTTCCAGAGAGTGCAGTCTGCCACTCATTGACGCCTCCTGCTGCGCCAGGGCTTGCTGCGGGGGCCGCGCTGGGCAGCTGGGCAGGCAGCAGCGCTGCCATCAACACCCCTCCAGGTAACTGAACTGGGTCACCACATTTGATCGCACATCAGCCGAGCTATTGTGGCGGTCAATGCGGATTGAGTGAGCAATGGCTGCAAGGAGCGTCATTGCAGCTGTCAGGCATGAGTCTGCCGAACTCAAGCCGTGCAAATGCACTGCAGTGCTGCTGGAGGCGGTGTTTTCGATCGGCATGCTGCTGCTTGGCGCCAAGACACTGCGGTCTGGGCGCAGAAAACGCTAATGCTGCGGCACGAATGTACAGGGTAGTGTATTTGACAGTTTGTACAGGTACAGCCGAGTGGGTCTGGTTGAGAATGGTGCTGCAGTGGCACACCATGTTTCAGTATGTTGGTGTGCAAACAATCCCCCAGCGTGATTACTGTGTTTCATGCTTGTCAGGAGACATTGATGGTCCGGTGACGCTATGCCCACTGCTAATAATGAGAACACCAACATGCTGATACTGTACAAATTCGTTGAGGAGGCAGCACTCCAACACCGCAAACCAGCTGCCCATGTTGCGCAGACCGGCCGGGCAGCCCTGCCACGCTGCAGTACATACGCATTATACCAAAGCTACACGAACGACACCTCTACAGTACATAGTCACGGTCGGCGGCCCCCTAGGCTGCCGCCCGCTGCAGGTCGCCACGCAGGTCGGCCCACCAGGCCTGCCACAACGAGGGGCTGGTGTCGGGCGGGAACGGCACGTCCACGGCATCCAGCGCCCTGTGCAGTGCTGCGGGGTGGTGCCGCGCCAGGCCCCGCAGCGCAGTCCGGGTCTGCCAGCGCCACACGCTCCTGACGTCGTCGAACCACGGCGTTTGCAGCTGCACCCAGCACACGGGGGAGGTCAGGCCCCACTGCTGCTGTCAAATGGCCAGCTGACGGAGGGCCACGACGCATGTCTGCAGTCCACCTGCAACATGATGGTCTCAAAGGGACAGCCAAGCTCAACGCAGGGGGATCACATCACAAGCCTCACGGGACAGACAAGCCCCACCCAGGCACCTGGATGAGCAGCTCGGGCACGCCGGTGTCCAGCAGCGTCGCGGTCGCGGCGCGGCCCTCGGCAACCGCCGCGTCCGCCAGGGTCGCGACCCCCGCCGCCACGTGGCGCAGCTGCGGCAGGTCCGCGTCGCCGGACGGCCGCCGCTGGCAGCGCGCCGCTGCAGGGTGCAGGGTCTCAGCTTGAGGCTCTTGTTCGTTGCGCCTCTGCAGCACGCTGGCAACCACCTTGCACCATATGCCGGGGTCATGCCCTACATGGAGTCAAGTCAGCTGCACAGGCTCTGCGTACGTGTGCACATCTGTGGAGCGGCTCGGCCTCGGGCAGGCTCGATCAACCGCACCTGTGGCGAGGTCGGCGGACGCGGCGCTGCACAGCGCGGGCAGCAGCCCCCCGGCTGCCAGGCGGCGGCGGAAGCTCGGCCCGCACTCCGCGATGCCGTGCACCATCTGCCCCGCCAGGCCCATCTGCATAGAGCAGAGAGCACGTACGCACATGGGTGTGCCATGAACAGGGTGGCTTCGGCAGGTGTGTAGCTCAGGCTGACCGGCAGCACCTTTTGTGGTAGTAGCGTCTCACCAACAGCAGGGCAAACTGGTTGCACGCCGTATGCATGCCTGAGCTGGACCACTGCACTGCTCCTCGCTAATCAAGCAGGACCAGCACACTGGCATGTGGCACGCTGGGTGGTGGGGCGTCCACTCACCATGCGAGTTTGCTGGCCGGCGTAGCTCCAGAGGGCCAGCGCCACATTTTCCAGGCCGCCCGCATCCAGCAGCTGAACAGCCCAATCAAAGTGTAAGTGGCATCGGTATGCACTAGGGACTGGGCAGTGAGGCATCAGTCTGAGCGACGACGGTGGTTCCTTGGGGCCCTATGATACATTACAGCAACGATCTGGACCAGGCCACTGCATGTCGCCGCAGTCCATCTGCTGGTGCCTCATGGTGCCAGTTCGGTGTCACCTGCGCAGCCACATCTTTGGCATAGCCGCCACGCATGCCGGCGTTGAGCAGCTCCACCGACAGCCCGGCTGCCCCCAGAGGCCGCTCGCCGGGTTGACCCCCTATCAGCGCTGCCAGCCGCGTTGCCAGCTGGCGCCTGACGAGCTGCCGTGCAACCCAGCGCTGTACACCAACCACAACCGCATCGGCCAGTTGCCTCACAGTCAGAACTCAACCACGCAGAACTTGAGTGACACTGATCAACAAGGTTATAGCACTGACCTACACTCTACCCTGCAATGTTCACAGATACCAGCATCCCACAGCAGCCCTAAGACTCTTGAATACCTGTTGTATGAGCGCATCGGCAAGCAGGAAGGCCTCCCTGGCTACATACTCGTCATGGTGGTGCAGCAACTTCAGTACCTGCGCGATTTCAGTACTCTGAGCATTTTTTCGTGAGCGACGGACCAGCTGCAACCCAGAGTCGAGAGGCCATTCAGACTGGTAACATGAGGCGGGTGAACCCTGCGCACACCTCTGCCATGCCGTCATCAGCTAGGAAGTCCCGTGCAAAGTGGTTGCCATGATGCAAGTCCATTAATGCCTGCAACACCGTTCCAGATCAAACTATAGCCAGGTAGAACCTCAATGACGGTGCTTCTGCACATGTACACAAACGCTGCATAGGTCACATCCCCGCACACCTTGTTTTTGCCCATGTGTAGCTGCGTCTGCACATCGGTGAAGTCGCGCAGACTTGCAGCGTGCAGCCCGTTGAAGTGGCGCAGGCACGCGACCAGATCCGGCGCCATCCTGAAACCCCGCCGCTGCGTCGACGCTGCATCCGTTGCCGCAGGTGCTGCCGCTGCAGGCTGTGCTGTAGCCGAGTGTGACGCCCTACTGGCGCCAACAACAGCACTGCCAGGCACGGCTGCGGGCTGCGTGAAGGCGGCGGGACCCGGTCCTCGCGAAACTGCGGCAGCTCGCATCGCTGAACGCAGTGCCGATAGTTCCGTTGTCCGGAATAACGTTGGCACTGTTGAGCTGCGCATGGCGCGAGGCGCCCCGCGGTCCCAGCCGACGCCGGTCCTCGGCGTGCTAGTATGCCGATGAGAGGGTCGCATGTCACTGATGATCCTCCCAGGAGGGCTCAGGACGTCGGGAGCAAAGGCTGCAACCATGCTGTAGCACATGCGGTGCGCCGTGGGGACAGGCAGGCGGCCCAGGATGGACATCAAAGCCCCTGCCCGGACGCGTGACTATGCATGCGAGAATCCGACCGAGATTAGGCGGAGAAAGCCTTTGCAGACATTGCCACCATTTGCCGGATTTCAGGCCTACTCTGTAGCAATCCAACTGGCTCGAGTTTGCAGATGAGCGTACACCTTTTATGTTGACGTCTGTCGATGACGGTATCAAGCGAGTAGCTTTAGGAAGTCCTGGTGCGTAGTGATGCTTGCTGATCTGCAACACATGTGTTGTGCACGCGCACGGAGTCCAAGGGAAGATGCAGCTTCGCATCAGCTGACGACCTGCACATCACCCCTTGCTGCAGATAGCTGTTGCATGTGCGATGGTATGTCTCGTATGACTTCCCCTGTTGGTTGGAACAGCTGCCAAACGTCCATTTCTGCACCCTGATATCTCACCTCACCACATGGCTGCTATGTGCCCTCCGCCATGCACAACACCAAGAACTGTCGCCCGACGTCTCAACTGCTGAAGCCTGGCATGCCAGTCACGCACAGTCCGCTCGACCTCGCCAGACCTTGAGCCGCGGGTCTCGGGGCTCATCGGCAGGCTGCCAGCGCGTGTCGCACGACAGGCGGATGCGAGGCGGGTGGCTCTCGTTGGATGCGCTCATGTGCAGCACATCAAGGCCTGCGCCATGCCAACCCCAACTCAAATACATCTCATATCGCGGCAGCTGCCGTGCTCTGCGTGGCAGACTGCACTAACGCCTGATGCGACAATACCGTCACAGCCAGTCCAGCATTCCCACACTCGTCATGCTACAACAGAATACTCACCAAGCACGACAATGTCCCCTGGTCCGCAGTCCGCAACCCGCCAGTCCACAGCGCCCACCTCCGCCGCCAGGGCCGCGCCATTGTCCGACAGCCAGCCGCTGCGCGTGCCGTCCTTGCCCACCTGCATGGCAGGGTGTCACAGCTCGCCCTCCTAGGTTGCAAGCCAAGGCCAAGCGGCAGGCACTAGCTAGCCATCCTGCATGTGCATTGTCATGCGAGACACGGCATAGGTGGCCTGGCTTGCAGCAGTTGATGGCACAGAGCAGGCTGCGGCGGCATGCGGGCGTGCCTGGCTGCGGCCGTAGCCGCTGCGCAGGGGGGTGAAGGCGGGCAGGCGGTGCGACCCGGCGGCCACCAGCAGCGAGCCCTGCGCCGGCGGCACCTCCCCCAGCGGCATCCACGCCGTCAGCAGCCGCGGCGTGCCTGGCCGTGGAGCCCAGCTGGTTAGGGCTGTGCAGCCGGTGGTTGCCAGCCACGACGACCAGCAGTAGAAACAACATGGACCTTCTCATCTACTATGCAACAACAGTGCCAGCTGTGGGACACCCATGACGAGTAACACTGGGCCTCCGGGTGCTGGACCACACACAACACTTCGTTGCGACAGATGCATTTTGTAGCAGCAGCGGCTCACCGCGGCCGAGGAACACGCGGTCGGTGTGCAGGCCGGTGAACTCGGAGCGCCCCACGGCGCGCAGCCACTTGTACCCGCTGGTCACCACCTCCCCCGCCTGCGGGCACCAGGGTTTTGAGGTCACCGTGTGCACAGCTGTCATCCCGTGCAGAAGCGTGACGAACTTCGACGCGTCAGGGGGTTCAAGGGGTCATGGCCATGATGCGAGACTGGTAGAGCAGCAAAGCCGTGATATGGTGGACGCTGCGAAGCGTACCTGCAGCAGGCGCTGCATGAGGGTGAAGAGGGGCGGCGCCTCAAGAACCGCCGCCACAGGGGGAGCAGCCGCCAGGTCCTGCCGACCCAGCAGCCCCAGGCCGCCGGCGCCCTCCGCCGCATGCCCCTGTAATGTGGCAGCATACCCATTTGTGTAGGGGTTTCGGGGCAGTGGCGGCAGAGTGCTTGCCAACTTGCCCGGGGAACGTCCAGGTTGCTGGGTCAGGTGGAGCACGGCCGCTGGTGGAGACTCTGGAGTGCACCTCGCTGCAGGGGAGGTCGGGCGCAAAACTATCTGGCTTGGCGGCATGCAGCTGCTCCAACAGGAAGGCTCGCGCCTGCACATAGTGAAGCAGCACAATGAGGCACAATGAGGCATCCTCACATGAACATGTCAGCAAAAGACCTTGCTGATTATGCACAGAAAAACTCGTGTGCAGGGAGTAGCAACGACACGCTGTGGGGAGGCCAGAGTGCACCTTGAGCACCGTGCTGGCTGGCAGCACGCCGCGCAGGAGCAGGTAGCCATCCTGTTGCAGGCGCTGCAGCAGCCCATCCCAGTCCTGCCGCTGCAACAGTGGCGTCGAGTCTGCCATGTCAGCGGCCAACACCTCGCCAGTGCCTGCCATGACGGTCCTGACCGCTGAACGCGCCTCTGGCTCTGTGGCACTGAACGCTGTGCCATCGACGATGGTCTTCTTGACTTCAGTGCTGGTGGTCTGCCCGCTGTGCCGGCTGCCATGGCGGCAGCCGCTGTCCCTCTCAGCAGACTTGATCGCCTGCTGGTCCGTGCCCTGTGCTGTCAGGGTGCTGCCGCAGCCAGCCTCAGCTACCACGGCCTCGTCAGAGCGAGTGCACCGCCGCTGCCATGGCCTGCCGCAACCCTTGCTGCTTGTGCGTCGCTTGCCCCGCAAGTGCACGCTGTCAGCTGGTCTCACGCCCCGCTGAGCAGAGCAGATTGCTGCTGCAGCAGCAGGATCCTCCGGCTCTGAGGCTGCTGCGCGTGCAGGCGCCACAGCACCGCACTCCACGGGCGCGTGCATCGGAGCACGCATCGGTCTCAGTGGTGGCCGCCACTGTTGCCCGCCACGAGCTTGTCGTAGGCGACAAAGACGCCAAAGGCCACCGTGGCGATGCCCAGCCCCGGCAGCGAGTGCCGCAGGTTGTTTGACAGCATCGGGTGCTTTCGCCAGGCCTCGTACCGCTCCCAGTTGAAGCCCATCCTGACAGCACCCTGCAGCGTGTCGGCAGCCGGCTGGCTCAGCTTCAAGTCCAGTGATCAGCACTGCTTATCAAACAGGAAATTGCTGCGATCGCACCTCGGCCTGCTCCCTGCTGCTGTGCAAGGAAGTCGTTGGTAGGGCCGCAGAAGTACTTCCACTCAACCTGCTCTGGCACAGCCCCAAGGGTGTCTACGCACAATCACACTTAGCACTCTGCTTTGACACACGAATCGGAGGGGACGCTGCTGCTCGCTGTGTTGACAGTCCTACAACAGTGCCAGCTCACATTCGACAACTGAACCATCTACAAGCTTCACAGCACGAAATATAGCAGCACACCTGCAGCAGCTGTCTCAGATAAGCGCATCAGCGAGGCGTCGTCATGGCCGCGGCAGCGACGATGCGGCTGGCCACACCTGTAGCAGCGGGCGACAACATCACACACCCTTCATGGAGCCCGTGCGCACCTATGATGTTACTGTTAATCCTATTCCATGTGTGCAATGCGTGTCGATGAACGACGTTCCCAGAATCGCAACCTGCAGCGAATGACTTTGATGAATGACTTGGCGCTTTGCAGGTATGATGACAACGGCGGGTGCGTCATCCACAGGAAGCCTCGTTTGCAGCTGTGTGTTCACATGATGATGCTGTTCAGGCTGCGTCGGGGTCGCATCGCTGTCGCTGACTGCTGCTGGCTGTACTTGCAGCACGGCGGTGGCAGTTGCGGGCAACGACTACTGCATTGTCGCAGCCAGCACGCGCCTGTCCACAGGCTACAGCATCCTCACGCGAGAGTGCTCGAAGCTCATAACCATGTGAGGAGCGTTTGCTCAACTGCCCGCTGCACAGCTTCAGCCACACTGGGCCCCAGCATACCATGCTTGCCGTGTGCAATGTGCGAGTGTGATTCCCCTGCGGTCGCAGAGCCCCAGGCGTCATCATTGCCACAGCAGGCATGCAGGCAGATGCCAAGGCGCTGCACAAAACTCTGCAGGTAACGCGTACCTGCCCTCCAGCTCCCTGCTGGTCGCCTGATCTGCAGCTCCTCCTGTCCATCCTGTCAGCGCGTGGCGTGGGAAAATTATCTAAGCTAGTCTTGCTGCAAGTGCAGGCACGGGCTGTGCAGTACCAGTTTGCACACAGGAAACCCATGAACGTGGGCGCGGCAGCGCAGCTGCTGTCCAACACGCTGTACTACAAGCGCTTCTTCCCCTACTACACCGCCAACCTGTGCTGCGGTCTTGACAAGGACGGTAGGTGCTGGAAATGTTCGACTGGCTGACCAGCAGTTGTGTGTCTTTGCAAATTCCTTCGTGCCTTTGGCGCTGTTGACATCAGGGAGTCATGCCACCCCCCGTGATGTGTGCATTGCATTATCTTCGCAGGTGTTGGGTCTGTGTACACCTATGACGGCATTGGCTCGCATGAGCGTGTGGGCTACAGCTGCCAGGTGCGTGCTCGCTTCATCCTAACTACGCAAAAAATGGCATGTGAAGATACATGCACAAAGCAGCGATTGTACCAAGCACACTTACAAAGTGGTCATGTGCCTGTGCTTTTGCTTGTGTAGGGCTCTGGCAGCAACCTCATCCAGCCGGTGCTGGACAACCAGCTCGCGGCAGCCAGCAAGCTGGTGCGCCCCTGCTGTGCTCCCTGCTCCGCCCCGGCCTCCAGCGCCTGCTGCTGGCGTCCGTGACTCGACCCCTCAAAAGTCAGCCATGCACAGCGCTGGTGGCCGTTCGTCGGGCTGCTGTGCAAGTGTGGCTTTTGGGGTCAACCATGCACGGCCGTCCAGCTGAGCCAGGACCGGCGCGTGCGCAGGTGCTGCCCGAGGCGGACTGGATCACGAAGCTGCCGCGGGAGGAGGCGCTGGACCTGGTGAAGGACGCCTTCGTGTCCGCCGGCGAGCGCGACATCTACACGGTGTGCTTGCTGGACTGGATCGCATTGATGTCAACACGAGCGTCCTTCAGGGCTGAAAGAGGCATTTGTCATCCATGCACTAGTTTGGCATGCTGGTAGCACAGTAGCACTACAACTGCGTGGCTGCAGATTGTGGAACTAATGCAGCATTGGCAGCGCGCACTGCATCTGCTTGCTGCTGTTTTGCTGGCGTGGCCTGCTTCTGTGCCGCTGCTCATGGTGCATGGCACCCTGCAGGGCGATGCTGTGGAGATCGTGGTGATCTACAAGGATGGCACCGGCGACACCTGGGTGCCCAAGGTCGACCGGGAGGTGCTGGAGCTGAAGAAGGACTGAGCAGCGGCAGCTGTGTCCCTGCTGCAGCTGTACACTGCTGCCGTTCTTGTACGAGATTTGCTTGGCGGCAGCTCTGAAGTAGTGAACTTCAGGTCACGATGGCCTGCAATCATCATGGAAAGCCAGTTGCCACATTGTTGTAGCGTGCAAGGTTCACGATACAGGTCCGAGCATCACTGCCTTGCTGGCTATTAACTGTGCGGATGCTCCAGCTGTGCAGCATCACCCGAGCTGTGTCTCGACACGTCCCAGATCAGCCTGATACAGCCACGTGGAGGAGTCAAGCTGATCACAAGAGCCGATTCGCACATGGCCCAGCAGCCGCTCCAGGCTCGCAGTGCCGCCGAGAATTCCGCCGTTGAGGCCTTCAGGAGCAGAAAACATCGCTGAAACGACCAACAGGCTGCAGCCTGCAGCAGATCCGCCACAGCGGTGCTGACGACTGGGATCTGCAGGTCCGGACTTTGCCGCGGGATTACACATACATGTCTCGACAGCGCGTTCTGGCATGAAGCCTACACAGGGATATGTGGTACTGCTGCTGATTGTGTGCAGTGAATTGTGCGGGTGTGTCACCCACTGGTCCACACCTGCACTAGTCTGGGTCCCTCTGTACATGCTGCGCAGGTCGCTGGTCTGCCAGAGATTCCCTGACTTGCACCAATTCCAAAGGACGTTTCGATCCCGTGCCCTCGGAATGAACGTTGGCGGGGTCCTGCTGCTGCTCGTGCTCGCCTGCAGCTGCTGTGGCGGCCCCTGCGCAGCCCGGGAACTGCTGCAAGGTGCCTGCTTGCTGCACACCTGCAGCTGTTTTCTGACCAATACACCCAGAATAGAATTGTGCCATGCAAGATGGTGACGGATGACAATCAGGGGCGTCATGCTCCACAGATGGGCCGCAACTCGGGGCAGCGCCGGTGGCGCTGCCGCCACGCCGCCAGCTCAAGGGCAACCTGAACAGCATCTTTGCGCAGTTCCCCGGCTTCAACAGCCTGCCGGGCCTGGCGCCCCTGATCTCCCCGCCCCCGCCGCCCTCTCCCAGCTCCCCCGCGCCCCCTGTAGCCTCCCCGCCGCCCGCGCCCCCCTCCCCGGCCCCCGTAGTCACCAACAACCAGGCCATCGTCAACAGCGTCGCCAACGCCGTCGAGTCGGTGCGAAAACCCGCCTGATGAACACAAACTGCTCATCCTGGGTGATGTTGTATGCGGTAACAACACGGCTCTGAGCCTGACGAAGGCGGTGTTTAATTAGTGGGCTGTGCTGTGTGTCCAGGGCAACCAGCAGCAGGCCGCCGGCGGACTGGCGGTGGTGTCGGCGCTGCCCAACGCCCAGCAGCTGCTGCAGCAGATCCTGTCGCAGGTGCAGCAGGCAAACAACCCGCAGGCGACGCAGAACCTGGGCAAGGCGGTGGCCTCCGCCTCTGGCAAGGGCGCCAACACCAACAATCTCGCTAATGCCCTCAACCAGGTATGGTCCCACTCATAATGATGTGCAACCAACTATTGCAAGCATTGCGGGGCGGCATGTGACCCACTGCTGTTGTCTGGTAGCCAAATAGCATCTGACCCTGTCCCCTCGACAGCAGGTACTTCACTGTATGATATTGAGTCTTACACCTTTGATTTGTAGGTGGCACCGCCAGCACCTGCTGGCACGCCGCCGGGCCCCGCCATCACCCCTCAACAGCTGGGCAGCTCCTCGGCTGTCGCCAATGCGGTGTCCACCGGCAATGGCTCCGCCACAGCCAATGCCCAAAACAATGGCCAAGGAGGCAAGTCTCGCAGCTCTGATTTTGTGAAGACGATGAAGACGATAACAGTGCTCAAGGGTGGAGACTCCCTTCGAAATGCAACTCGCCCAGCCACGCAGCAGAGTCAGGCACCAAGCATGCATTCAATCTCGATATGACAATGCTCGTTGTTGAACCATTGCAGGAACCGTTACGTCGACCGCCATCTCCAGTTCCGAGGCGAGCTCGCAGTCAGCCAGCGCCGCCGCATCCGCCACATCGATGGCCATCCAGAATGTGAAGAACGGCGGGGATGTGGCTGCGGCGGCCACTGCTGCAGCCAACGCCACCGCCACCGCTGTGGCCACAGCGGTTGCCAATGCCACCGCCAATATCACATCAACAGGTGAGCCTTGTCGATGTGCAAGGGACGAGTCCAGGGCAGTTGCAATTGGCTGCATGATCCGCCTTTGGAAAAACAAGCGTCAGAGACTTCTCAGGGCAATCCTCATTGGGCATTGCTCAGATGCAGTAAACCTGCCTGCAGGCGCCGGAGGATCTGGCAGCGCAATGGCATCTTCCACCGCCAATGCTGTTGCAAATGCCACTGCAACCGCAATTGCCGACTCCTTCGTCAACGCCACGTCCGGGGGCAGTCTGGCGGCCGCCGCGGCGTCCGGCCAGGCCTTCGACACAGCCATCGCCAATGCGACCGCTTCTGCGCAGGCCTCTGCCAATGTGCAAGGTACTGGTTGCAGCGGTGTCTGTTGGCTGCCGGCCATATCTTTCTTTGCAGCCCCCTCGACTCTGGCAGCTGTAGGCATTGCCTGGCTATCACCTGCTGCGATCTTTTGAAGCTCGCTTCTCAACTGTACACTGTTCCCGCAACAGGCAAGGGCAGCGCAGCGGCACAGGCGTCATCCATCTCTCGATCCGTCGCCACCGCCACGGCTGCAGTCTTCACCCGCGCGCTGGCTGCCGTCAAGATCATCCAGCAGATCAACAACTCCGTGCAGACTGTCGTCTCCAGCGCAGTGGCCAAGGTGCGTGCAATGCCTCACCTTTGCACCTCACAAGTACCATTGACGTTGCAACACAGCTAGCCTCGCAGGACGTCACCGTGCATTCTGATGTTCCTCTGCCTGACGGGTCAATCCCTGCGTGATGCATGAGCGCCTGCTCACGCCTTTCAGGTGCGTGGCGGGGGCAATGCCACCGCTGCAGCCGCCGCCGCCGCTCGGGCTATCGGCACCGCAGTCACCACCGCCCTGTCAGCTGCGCAGTCCCAGGTCGTGGTGCAGGGTGAGCCATCTACTGGTGTTCACGTGGACGCAGGTGCTCACCTGGCGCCTGTCAGTAGCTGACAGACCATGGCACCAAGCAACACGCCTGTTTCGACTGCTGCAGGCTCCTCGGGTAGTGGGTCTGTCTCCACTGCGGCCGTCGCAAATGCCGTGGCCATGACCACCGCCGAGGCCATCGCATCAGCCGTTGCCAATGCCACAGGCAACAATGTGCAGGTGGGCGCCCACCAACAGACAGCACGTGCTGCAGCATATGACGCCGGCCTGCAAACTGGCTGCCGAAAGGGTCAGGCTCTGCAGCATTTGATGCAAGTCTTGTATGTCTGACCGTCAAGATGTCGCATCGCAGGCCACAGCAGCCGCCAACGCCCGCGACATCCAGACCGCCATCAACTCCGCCATCAGCAGCACCTCTGGCGGCGCCTCGTTCACAGGTGCTTGCGGTGTGACACTGTGAGATGTCAGCCGTCCTGCCCCTCTGTCATACATGCACACAGATGCCACTGCATCGCAAACCAATGGTGAGCATGCTTCATTGCCTTGCTGTGATCCCACGAACAGGTCCTGGGCAAGCAAGTTCGACCTCAGCCGCGACTGCCACAGCGGTCGCCCAAGCGGTTGCGCAGGTGTTGGTGTCCGCATTCGCTGCTATCACCTCTTCAGGATCAGGTGATGTCACAGTGCGCCAGGGATCTGGCATTCTGCACTTTTCCACACGATCAATGCAATCGCTTGATTGAGTCAGGTTGTTAGCATCGAACACTTTCGGGACTCTACACTGATGTGGCATGCTTTCATGTAGGGTCGGGCCGTCGGCTGTTCGAGACACTACTGGATAGCTGATGGACGTATCA
Organism: Diplosphaera chodatii; assembly: GCA_032358165.1. NCBI lineage: Eukaryota > Viridiplantae > Chlorophyta > Trebouxiophyceae > Prasiolales > Stichococcaceae > Diplosphaera > Diplosphaera chodatii. Next base: position 614,161 of record JAALGY010000038.1, read on the forward strand.
CAAGCAGATGCAACACCCAGCGTCAGCCGAGCTGCACATCTATCGAGTTTTGGTCTGCTGCGTACATCGAATTCTGTAATCGTATCTGCGGACGATTGTAGCCGCTGAAGGCAAAGGCTGCAAGCATAGGTACAGAACTACAGTTGTCATGCATGCAGGTACTGACTACCCTGCTGCCCATGGACTATAAGAAACTTGCTTGCGCACCCATGACAACACCCTTCCACACACATGCACTAGATGGCCAAAGTTGAACTGCCACGCCCGTGGTTTCCGATGTTGTGACGCATTATGGCGAGCTTGCGTGGTGCAAGGCTAGGGACTTTGTGGCCCTCCGACCTCTGCACAGAGATATTTCCCGTTGACGCACACAGCTGCTGCTCAGTCATCCCACAGCCAGTGGTGAGGCTCCAGCACGGACGGCCTGCATTCATCCGCAATGCCATCTGCGGCTTCACCCAGGGTGCGGCGCCGCGGCCACCGCCGCAGCCGGCGCCCCGGCAGGTCCCGCAGCTCGTAGCCAGACTTCAAAGGTAGCTTGTGGCGCGCCGCTTGCCCCTGCAACTACAGCTATCGAGTTCACAGGCCGATTGCCAAAGCTCGAGGGTCTGCACGGTTTCAGCTTCGATTTGGCAATACTCGTTGAGACAGGGTGCTCTGCGCAACTGCAGCTCAGATGGCAACATAGAAACAAAGTATGCAGCGTGTCCAGGCTTGTAGCTGCAACAGCATCATGCCAGATCATGACGCCAGAGAGTCTTATCACTGGCAAGCATCTGAGACTGCTCAACAGCAGACAGTGTGATGCGCGCACCAGCACATAGTCTGGTGCATCCAGAACGCGCAGTCGCGGCAGGCCGGCCGCCAGCAGTGCGGACCCCGACCGCCTGCAGTCCTCGTCCCAACCGATTTCGGACAGGTCCAGCACCTCCAGCCGCCGCAGCGCTGTCAGTGCGCTCAGGTGCCAGGCGCCAAGTGTCTGCTTGCACAGAGAGCACTGGCATCTCGGGGCGATGGTCTCATACAAGCAGCAGCAGCAGCCTGCTGTTTGATCACCTGCCACGCTGCTGGAGAATGGACCAGGTCACATCCGGGACCACATTGACATGGGAGGGCACATGAACATGAATTCACCTGTACAGTGTCGTGATCTGCCAGCTCGAGCCATGTCAGCTTGCTGCAGAGAGCCACTGCCTGCGGCAGCGCCAGTGCAGGGCTGATCAGCTCGAGTTCTGATGAATGACAGCACCAGCACCGGGGTTCAGTCACTGCCAGTGGCCGAAAGCAGCAGCGTAAGCATAGAGTTACGATGCAACATGGCGAGCATTCTTCCGTTCGTCTTAGTTTAGCTCGCTACATGCCTCGAGCATGCTGTGCAGCGTGCCGCCGTCTCCTGGAGCCGTTCTATTACCGTCACCTTCTATTCGTAAACCTTCGAGTTGCACTAGGCATTGCAGACCTTCGCACATGGATGAAACAGGTGTGCATGAAGCCAGTGGCTTGAAAGCTTGCAACTGGATCGGTGCTACACAGGACGCTACAAGGCTACATACCATGATTGATTGACGCCAGGCAGGCGTTATCAAGTGTATTCACGGATGGCAACGTGAGCTGCAGGCGTCGCAGCTCCCTGAATTGCAAGAGCACCATGCCAACCTGCATGTTTGGCAACTGCCAAGAAGCATCAAATGTCAGCTCAATTGTAGTACCTGTTGACATATGGAACAATATGAGTATCCAGTGTCGGTCTTGGAGGGACAACACACCTCCTCGAGGCAGCACAATAGACACAGCTGGCTGCAGTACGGCAGTGGCGTGTAAGCCGCCTGCAGCAAGAACGAACAGGTTGTTGAAACCGAATGTAGCAGTGTGGTGTCCTGCGCTGCACGCCCGATCTCATGCCTGCAACACGATATCAGCAGGCTACTGCAAACGTATTTAGAGAGGACATACGCCTCCATCATTGCTGGGCCACAGGTCCTTCACCACCAGGTGAGCCAGCAGCGGACAGTGCCTCAGTATTGCGGGCACCAGGCTATAACAGGTGTCACACTGGCCTTCATATGCGTATATTGACAGGTACAGTAGCCGAGGACCCACTGTCGCGAGCATGTCGGTCACCATGCTGCATGCAAAAGAAAATTATTTGTGCACGTCATACACTGCGAGCATCTGAGCACGTTGTACACTGCATGTGTGACATGTACATGATTGCTGTGGGGCCGCGCTTTTCAGCAGACTCACCTTATAGAGCCAGTGGTGACCAGCACAGACACCATAAGAGCGGTAAGGCGTGTCAGCTGCGCAATTGTAGGCATAGCCTCATCCGTCACGGTCGTGGATGATGTTGAGAAGAGATCGAGCGCTTCCAAGCCTGCATGGAGGGAGAGGCAATGACGACTGCCCAGTGCACGTATACGTACAAGAAGGCCCAAGGAGTTGGCTAGCTGACGGCATGTCTGGTTGCCGTTTGCTTCTGCAGCATGATGGCATTGCCTTTTCAGAAAAAGGCCTACTTTACCTGTCATGCTTGCCAAAGCTGCACTCAGGCCACGATGCGTGCACTGCTCAAAGCATTCTGCCAGCCTCAGTTGTTGCAGGTTCCCAAGTAGTGAAAGCTGGCAAAGCCCTGCATGCATGAAGCACAGCCCCTGCAGCACCGCCTGCAATCGGCTTCTTGGCACTGTGCCGCTGCAATCGCTATAGTATCAATGAAGCACAGATTGCTGCAGCCTTCTTGCAGTGCTGCGCGGCGATGGCCTGCCTGCGTCACTTGCCAAGCATGCCCATTGTTGCAGGTCCAGCGCTCGAAGCTGTGGCAGCGCCTCTGCCAGTGCTGCGGTTCCTGCATCCTGCATTGCTGCCTCATCTTCGGAATACACACTCCAACGTTTGTGATCCCCCAGGCCCAAAGTGGTCAGGCGCCTGCATCATAGTTGAGCTCATGATGAGGTTATGATGCATGTTGGTGCTAGCAACAGCAAGTGGTGGTAGCTGGTGCTGAGCCACACCGTACCGTAGTGCAGAGAGAGAGGATGGATGATCTAGTGCGGGCAGGTGTAGGGATTGCAATGTTGTCAGCTGAGTGAGCACGCTCAGCAACTTGTCGCATGGTGCGTCATTGTACAAGCTGATGTCCAAGCGTTTTAGACTTGTCAGGTATATGAGGCCCTGCAAGCGTGACATGTTTTGAATGCTCGAGTACAAGCGAGCTCATTGGTGTACGTACTGATTGTCGACAGTATATCAAAACAGGCGTTTCAAGCACCGCTTGACTGCGATCAGCACGAGCTACCTGAAAGAACCGTGGCTCGTCATTCAACCTGAGCGACAGCGTGTGCAGGCCGCCAAGATGAGGCTGCAGACAGTCGAGGGTGCGCTCAAACACCTGCCCAATACGCAGAAAACGTGGGAATACTGTATAGCATTGCAGGCGTGCAGAATCTGGCGGCAGTTTAGGATACACATTGTCACTGCAGAGCCAGAAAATGATGCCAGGAGGTGGCCCAGGCCAGCATTCGTTGGGATTGGTGCTCAGCGATGTGACCTCGCCTCAACACCCCATCGATGCCATTGCCCCACACACAGGACACAACGGGCATGTAGCCAAATCGCAGTGGGTCTGCTCACTGGGCAGGACAGGCGACGCAGGGTGCGGAGGCCCTGAAGCACTTGGCCCAGTGTGGCTATGCGCTCTCCGTAGGGACTCTCCGATGATGCTTTGCTTTTCAGCGTCCGCCAGCCAACATGCAGAGACGTCAGGCTGCTAGGCGCCTGTGGAGTAATGACATCCCGGCTTGTGGCTGTGCATCGCAATCAGTGCAGCAGTTGCACTGCTAGTGGTAAAGTCTGTGACTAGCACTTCTGTTCAGGCGGCGGCCACTCATAAAAGGAATTGCCATGACCACATCTGCCATGCCACCATCCAGCACCTTTGCAAGGTACGAGCCCAGGTCCTCGCAGAAGGGCAGGTCAGCAATGCTGAGGTGGCGCAGCGGGTAGCGGTGCCGCAGCGCCAGCTCGCAGAAGCCCGGGTGCTGCGGCTCTGCACTGGCAAGTGCTGCCCTTGCTGCTCTGCAAAATCTGCAGCGCATCACGTGAACAGACATCAATGTTCTGCCACAGCAGCAATGTACTAGCAGGTATGTGGCTCAGCAAGGAGATCAGAGGCTTGCGGCCTACTCATTGTTTGACAGTCACCACCGCATGCACCTTACATCCACCAGGTGACAGCTTGCAAGGTCGTCTGGGTCGGGCAGCAGGCTGCATATGTGCTCCAACAGCTCGGGCGGTAGTGCTGCTACGGACGTCATGCTGGCTGCGCCATGCTGCCCAGGACCCGCGGCAGAAGACATCCCTGTGCCAGTAGTGCAAAAGCAGGGACGACTTGGGAGAGCATATAATTGCAACTGCATGCCTTTGGCAAATCATGGTGTTATGTGTTAGCATACATCTACTCTGTTGACCTCAGTCATGAATCCTGCTTTCCAGGCGTTGTGACTCACTGGCATAATGAGCTTGTTACTGGACGCAGGACCAGAGTAGTGAACCTAGGTTGAACCTAGGCAGGCCTGCGCTGCTGCTGGCTGCCATCCGTGCCAAATACGTGCAGTTGCAGAACGGCTGCAGTGCACTGAGGCAGTAGTCTGGGTGTCTTGCCAGCAGTATATTCTGCTGTTGGCAGACGGAACTGCCCACATAAATGTTTATTGCTTTGCCTCGAGGGTTAGGTACAAGGTGAACTTTACTGGATCAGGATTTTACTGCCGCCAGTTATAACGGAAGCGTTGACGACTGAGCAGGTTGTTCTGGAAGCAGACGACACCGATTGCGTTGATTCAGCCAGATTTCGTCTCGGGAGGGCAGGCTGCTGCAAGCGTGCGCAGAGGATGCTTCACGTGTCAGATGCCCTCATTCAGCTGATGAGGGCATGCATACATGTCATCCATGCGCAAGCCTGCGAAGTGTGCATTCCCATCCTATGCCGCTAGATGCATACCCATGGTCTACCTCGTGCATGTAGACGTCGTCAGACAGCATATACTTGTAGTTCGACATGCCTATACCATGCATCTGCTGTTTCTGACGCAAGATGCTGCTGTGCAGCTTCAGATTGAGCCTCACAGACTGCCCATGACCTTACAGCCCTGCACGACCTACCATGCTTCCCGTTTCTCACGACCAAGCTCCTCCTGCATCTGGGCTGACCTGCCGCTCACTCATCCCACGGCCAGCGGTGAGGCTCCAGGACAGGCCACGTAGTGAATGGGCACGCAGGCTCCTCTGCGGCAAAGCCCAGAGTGGAGCGGCGTGGCCACCGCCGCAGCCAGCGCCCCGGCACATCACGCAGCTTGTAGCAGCAGTCTTCGTTGCCCATGTCGATAGCTGCTTGAACCTGCGACCAAGTTGTAGAACAGAGGGTTGTCCCCGGTGCAACTGCAGGTCTGTACGACAGTACTCAGCAGCCCAGACTACATGGCGCTCTGAAGGATGCCGTCTGCATCTCTGCAAAGCTGGCGGGGTGGTGAACCACACGCATGTGTGCATAAATGCAGTGTGCATTCTGCTGATCATGGCAGCTGTAAGTGGTACAGGAAGCACATGCACATGTAACCAACCCGCAGTCTCACACAGCTTTCTCAAAGATCAAGACGGTATAGCATATGGCATGCAATGTGGACGCACCAGTACATCATCCGGTGCGTTCAGGACGCGCAAGCGAGGCAGGCCAGCCACCAGCGGGGTGAGCCCTGTGCCGATGCACTCCTTCGCCCAGGGGATACCTCCCAGGTTCAGTACCGTGAGCTTCGTCAGCGCTGCGATCGCCCTCAGGTGTTCGTTGCCAAGGACCTGCTGGGCCCACAGGATCCGTCAAGGCGCACATCACACGAAGGTGCAGCAATATGCCCACACTGTCACCATGCGCCACGAAGCTTCAACCTGCCCGACAACAGGCTACATCGTAGCATGCAGGTGGGTGCATGCACCGAGGATGTCCTCATGGCTGTCACATATGAACATGGACGACACGGCAAGTGACTGGGTAGGCATATCCATTGCTGTGGTCAGGGAGCCCACCAAGGGTGGGACGCTCTTGACCCGCTGAATGCCAGAGGTACACAGCTGCAGCCATGTCAGGCTGCTGCAGCAAGCCGCCGCCTGCAGCAGCACCAGCAACAGCGACAGCAATCGGGAAAGGTGCTTTCACTTCTGGTGGCAAGCAAACCTGCCGGCTGTCTGACATGCTGCCACGAGAATGTTTCCACACATACCTCAAGCATCAGGCGTAGTTGGATGGCCGTCACATCCTCTGTCTTGATGCTGAGGTACTGTAGGCGCACAAGATGTTGCAATCCTGCGTGGCGGCTGAGTGCTGTGAGTGAGCAGGTGGTGTGCCAACCGTAGATAGAGGCGTATCATGTGCAGCTTGCCAGTCCGACCATGCAGCCCGCTGCGAGTCAGCATGAATGCCATCTGCCTCGAGCCTTTGGAGTGACGTTGCATGATAGAAGTGTCACAGACCTTTGATGATGGTTCCTGCATGATAATCGTCGGCTGCTGACCCTGAGCTCACACTGAGGCTCAGGCGCTGCAGCTCTCGAAACTGTGACAGCGGGAACACTGCCTGCGCACAGATCTTCCTTATGCAGCAGCGTGTTGTCGCATCAGGACTGCCTGGGGACTGTGCATCAGGTGTGATCGAACTGCACTAAGTTGTGGTCAATAGCAACGGCAGAAATGTACACCACCTCCGGAAGATGGCAGCGCAGGAACAGTTGTTTGCAGCAACCTGGCAGATCAGGATGGAGTTCCTGCAATGCATCGAGAAGTTATGCCGTACTGCAGTCGTGTTTCTGCATGTGCACTCATGCACGGCTGCTGTGTGCATCTGCCTGCACTAACAACAAGTGCACGGAACAGCGTTCGTTGCACTGCTAGACGGGAAGCCAAAGTATGAAGTCATACCACTGCAGAGTTGACAGGCCAGATATCAGTGATCTCCAGGTGAGCCAGCACTGGGCAGTGCTTCAGCACTGCGGGCACCAGGCTGTCCTGGCTGCGTGCTGGCCGACGTTCCCATGTTCTGATTTGTAAGCGCTGCAGGCGCGGGCCCACTGTTGATAGCATGTGATCAATGGCCCTGCAGAGTGCAGCGGTGCTTGATCATCTGGCTGTTGGAGCAGGCTCATGTTCTGCATGCACATAGTCTCTCACAATTGCAGAAGATGCGATAGGCAGATAGCCTCATAGTCCGACCCTCAGCCAGCGAGGCTGGGTTGACGTCGGGATTCATGCATGCATGCACACGCGTGACGCGTGATATGAAGTCAGCAGATGGTATGATGCCGCGTCCATATCGCACCCTGTTGAGGATCCGTGTGGTTCCATACTTCCAATGAACAGAGCCGAAAGTTGGGACAGCCGTTCAATAGCAGCCATTGCGCCGGTGACCATACGGGGCCGACCCAAGACAGCAAGTGCTTCCAGGCCTGCATTGAGGCCATGCCATCCTCGCTGTCGATGGATGTTGCAACACTTTGCAGGACCACACAATATAGCAGCGCAGTCTGGTGCTGCGTGAACGCAATGTAAAGCAGCCATCCAGCACAGCTCCTAAAGGGTTGCCCTGACATGGAGGCACCTGTCATGGTGGCGAGAACTGGAATCAGGCCCGCGTGTGTGCAGAAGTCAAAGGAAGCTGCCAGGCGCAGGTGTCTCATCCTGCTGAGTTTCGACAGCTGGCAGAGCCCTGCACAGCATCAGCACTTTATGCATCAGGACTGGCGCTGCACACTGAATGCGCGAAAGAGATCAACTGCACAAGCGTCAAACATGTGCAGGTTCTGTGATGCAAACTAACCTGCGTCCGTTGCGTTCTCTGCGCACTCCACGAGGTCCAGGGCTTGCAGTTGCGGCAGCGTCTTGACCAAAAGTGAGATGCTCTCATCACCATTGTCACCCTCGATACCATCACAATGCAGTGCTTTCTCCAGGCCCAGGGCGGTCAGCTGGCTGCACAGGACATCGATATTTGCAGGGTGAGCTTGGGTTGGCATCGACCCATGCCGTACATGCAGGTACGTAGTAAATATTGTCCATAGCAACGATGCGCCATATACACAGCTTGCAGCATGCACACCCAAAGACTGCAGGCACATTTCTGAACAAGCAGTACACTGCTGAATGTCTTGCGTTCAGGGGGCCATTTGCTTGCACATGCCAATGGCAACAGCTGCAGTACGGTTGGTATTTGCCCAGTAGGTGTACTCCTTGATCACCATCCCGCAACTACGCCCACGGCCATGGAGGCCTGCTGCAAGTGAGTTGGTCCAGGACAACGCATCCCACCTGAGGGTTGAGAGGCGTGTGGCGGGAGCCCAATGCTCCGGCGAACGAAGGCGCAGGCACTGCAGCGTCGTCAGCTCGGCTATCGCCGGCAGCAGCAAGCCGGTCTTGTCCCAGCCCACATTGGTCGTCAGACGCGTCAGGTTCGTCAGGAGTGTTAGAGCCTGCAGAAGCACATGCTCAGCAACAGCCAAACTGCCACACGACACCGTCCAGGAACAGACCGTTGGACGGCAGGCTTGATATGCACTGCTTGCATGTCACTGATATGTGCTTTGCTTGCATGTCAAACTGCAGCAAAACCCACCCGAGTGTCGTATGTCTTTTCAGACAAGTCGAGAGACAGTGTGAGTAGGCCAGCATGATGTGGCCGCAGGTAGTTGATGTTGTCCTGTTGCACCTGCGTGTTTTGCGAAAAGTGCAGTGTGCACGGTACATCCGAGCACAGCATTGGCAGCAGACAGCATGACCCTTGTCAAAGTGAGTGGTTTTGGTGTCCACATATAAGCATAGCCCCACGGGCCAGGAAGGACGTCAGCAGGATCAGCCCCCGTAGCTGTGCAGCACCAGCAGACATATGCAACATGCAGCCAGAAGGCAGTGCAGGGGTGCCGATACATACCGGTGGGCATGAGAGACTCTGCAGGCTGGAGATGCGCTGCAGCACACGGGCCATTGACAGCTTTGATTTCGCCTTGGAGCGCCCCGTCTGCTCGCCCAACGTCCGCTCGGCAACATGCAGAGATGTAAGGCTGCTGGGCGCCTGTGGGCATGCAGGCGTCTGTATCCCAGACTGTACACGTGCTACAGTAGTGGTCGCAATAGCATTTCAGGTTGCTAGGCACGCTGGCAGTACATGCTTTGATGGGCGGCTGATACACAATATCAAGCGCTGTGCCAACTGGCAGGTCCTCCGTGCCCTCATGCACGCAGCACCTTTGCAAGGTAGGAGCCCAGGTCACAAGCAGGCAGCCCTGCAGTACTGAGGTGCCGCAGCGGGTAGCGGTGCTTCAGCGCCAGCTCGAGAAAGCCTGGGTGCTCGGGCTCTGCACTGGTCAGGGCCGTCCTGGCTGCGGCGCAGAACCTGCGCCGCACTCATAGATTGCTCGCATAGTGTCATGTGCACAGCTGTTCAACGAACATGTACGGTGTATTGATCGTTTGCACATAACAACTGCAGGATGCGGCGCACTTGGGACAGGCAAGGCATGTCTTCATCAGTTGCGCACACACCTCATGTTCACCAGGTGGCAGCTCGCAAGATCATCTGGATCCTGCAGCAGCTTGCAGACCGTCTGCAGAAGCTCGGGAGGCAGTGCTTCCACAGGCGTGCTGCTCTTCGCAGTTGGACGCTGCCCAGAACAGGAAGCCATTGCAGCCTACCTGCACCTGCAGAGGAGCTCCAGCCTACAAGTTGAATGCAATCTATACGTATCAGGATGCTGCCTGAGCTACATGCATGATGTATGAGCACAGGCTGTACATATGTAGCCCAGGACGGATCACGCACAACCGTTGCAGTCACTACTATCCTGCACTTGCTTGCAAGTCACGGGCTTGGCACGCACGCTCCTGGCGGATATGTGCTGTAATGCATCACCTTGACAGCCTTAGATAGACGGCCGTGGCCTTCGTGAAGGCTGGACTTGAGGCAAGGTTCCGTCCGCCTCGCTTCGCTGCCTGCCAGGTGTGTAACCCAAGTAAGTGTGCTGTACCGCGGCAGTCTGCAGTCGACCGCAAACCACTCAGCAGGCAGTGTATCTGATCATTGACTTGACGTGAATGTATGCGCCGCCTCCTTGTCAGCTTGAAGCTGCCTACAAACTTTAGGCGAGCGGAGGGTCTTGAAAGGACGCTTACAATACTTGTAGTTCATATCCCGCCAGTTAATTAAGGGGATCGGCGACCGGAGGGGCCCACTGTATCTATCTCTTGTTTGCGATGGACGGAGGCAGGATAAAGTGCAGCGTGTGCTTGGAAGGTTGGAATAATGAGCAGTATAGTCAGGGAAGAGTACCAGAGCGCATCGCACGCATCACACCAAAATCCCTGTTGACGGTCCTCAAGCATACATGATCAGTGCATCAGTCACCGGGCTATGTATGGACAGCTAGTTTGCTGTTACCAACCACCGCATACATGCCAGGGTGATATAAGTGGCAGCACTCGGGCTCATTCTGCTAACATCGATGCCACGCCCCATCACATAGCATTGCGTGTGCGCTCCCCATAATGGATTGAAGCCTGACGCACGGAAACCTGCAGGGTGCCAGCTGTCAACCTAGCCCGGCTTAGTCGTTCCACGGCCAGCGGTGCTCCTCCAGCACAGGCCATGGATCCTCTGCAGGGTTGCTTAGGGCATAGATCAGGGTGCTGCGCCGCGGCCACCGTCGCAGCCGGCGCCCCTGCGCACCCCGCAGCTCGTAGCTGCACCCCTCCAGTGCCGCTGATGCATCTTTGACTACTTGAACCTGCAGCTTTTCTCAAATGACAGTTTGGCAGAATGTCAAGCTGAACTGCCATTGAAAGCTCAAAAGACGACAAAGCTCGCGCATTGTCAAGTGTACAGTTGCTTCGGCTGGAGTTGGCAACTCAGTTGCCAACCCTGCCTGATGCGATGAGGACATCATCAGGGCATCTCAACAGCACATCAGACGGTTGATGAAACTTTACACAGGGGTTGCATGATATGCACTACCTAGCCTACCAGCACGTGACGTGGTGCGTTGAATACTCGCAGGTGTGGCAGGCTCTCCACCAGCAGTCTAAGCTCCATGCTCAGGGACTCCTCCTCCCAGCGCACATTGTATAGGTTCAGCACAACCAGTTGCGGCAGCGCTGCCAGCGCCCTCAGGTGCTTGTTGCCAAGCCTGTGGTCGCAAACACTTGAATCTAAGGGCATAGGTCAATCAAAGGTACAGCAGGCCTTTGCAGCTGCATCAGCAATTGCTGTCCTGCAAGCAATGATGGGGTTTCAATCACCCTGCCAAACACAAGTGGAGGTGTAACCTACAAGCATCACCAGCCACATTATGTGAGATGCAAGACGCATCATTATGAGCGGAGCGCATCGGGGTCAGCTGGAAAGGCACACACCTAGCAACCCTGTTGATCCCATCGCTACAACACTCAGACAGCTGCAGCCATTTCAATCTGCTGCAGGCAGCTATTGCCTGCAGTAGCATCACATGACGGATACATCGGCTGACCGTCTCTAGGATAAGTAACGATGTGCAGAACCAGTGTAGAAATGTGCCGATACCATGTGAGCTCGTCCGACCAGCTGTGTCTTACCTCGAGCATGCTGTGCAGTGGGTCGTCGATCACTTCGTGCCTACGGGCATCAAGCGTAAGGCAGAGACTATGAAGGTGTGGGAGACTTTGCAGACCTGCAGGCGCAATCAGATGCCATGGTCATGTGTGCACTTCGAGGCGCAATAGCCTGTGCGTGTGCAGCGTGCCCATCCATGGGCCTGCAGCTGCCAGAAAGCGCGATATCTGCTGCTGCAAGATGGTGAGCTGAGAGATGCTGTAGACGCGCCTTTGATGAGTGACCCCACACGGTAGGTCTCAGCTAGGTCCACGTGGAGTTGCAGGCGGCGCAGCTCCGGAGCATGTAACAGCAGCGAATTTGCCTGCAAATGGGTCACCTCAGTCAGCAAGGACAACACGATGGATTCTGCAAGGACATAACACCGCGCAGCATCTGGACATGTACTGCAGTTCCTCAACAGCTCGGTCCATGGGTGCAGCGCACCTCTGCATTGCAAGAGGTCGACATTTGGGTGCAGCCAATCAGGCGTGTAGAGACCACCTCCTGCACGTCACGCACAGGTTGAGGGTTAGCCCTCATCACCTGCAGCCATAGCTGCCCCTGTCACTGCAGGCAGGCCTTGGGATGACAACCTTGTATACAAGCAAACGAAATGGCACTGATTCGGACAGGGGATGTGCAACCAGTCATACCTCATCCGCTTTGTTGGATTGCTGATCGTATACTTCCAGGCTAGCCAGCAATGGGCAGTGTGTCAAGATTGCGGGCACCAGGCCGTCTAGATACATGCGCTGGCAGCTGGTCAAGTACCCACACTGATAGCCGTAACCCATTGAAAGCCGCTGTAGCCGCGCACCCAGTGCCGCAAGCATGTTGCTCATGGCGCTGTATGCATAAACATGACTCATGTTGCAATTGCGCGATGCTCAGACACCTGTCACGCTCACGTACGCATGCACCGTGCATCGAACCCAGATAGACGTCCTGGCTGGGCTCAGTGCAGCAAACGCTACCTAACAATGCAACATTTGCCCTGGTTATTACCTCCTTGAGCAATGTGGTACACTTTGCACCGCACCTTGCTGGGAATTGAACTAGGGGCAATCCACTTAAAATAAGAGCAGTTAGTCTGGTCAGTCGAGCAACTACAGCCATCACATGCTTCGACATGAAGGGACAATCTATGACCTCAAGTGCCTCCAGGCCTGCAAGAGTAGGTACCGTCCCGCCTTTTGACAATACATGCAATGCTGTGATGGCTGACACACGCAGTATGACATACAGCTGGTGACTATTGCATGTTACATGGGATATGAAATTCTGGACATCGTTTCAAAACACTGTGCTTTGTACCTGTCATGGTCAACAAAGCTGCATTCAGCCCATGGTGCGTGCAGTCTCGAAGCGAGGATTGCACGCTCAGGTGCCGCAGCAGGCTGAGCTTTGACAGTTGGGCAAGCCCTGCAAGCAGCAAGTGTTTCATCATGTTCTCCAACATGGTGCACATTCAGGAGGGTGCTTCAAGGTGGATATGCGGCATGGACCAGAAAGGGCCTGACAGTGAGGTTTTAGTGCTACTGACCTGCGTCAGTTGCCAAATCCGCACAGGTGTATAGTTCCAGCGCACGAAGCTGTGGCAGCGCCTCTACCAATGCTGCTATCTCCTCATCGCCCTTGCAACCGACCTCTCGATCCACATCGTCACCCGTGATCAGGCCCAAGCTGGTGAGGCGGCTGCAAACAAAGCAACCAAAGTTGTGTGCACTAATGGTCCTGTGCAAAGTCTGCAAGTCTGGTGGACTGGGTGTGTAAATATGCTAGATCTACCTGAGCGCCGACAGCGGCGATGGAATCGGCCAGCACTGCAGCGGCGGCAGGTGCAGACGTTGCAGCGTTGTCAGCGTGCTGACTGCATCAAGCAAATGTTGCCAGTCCCAGGCACAGTGGTACCCGCTGATTACAAGACGTCTCAGGTCCGTCAGGCGCGTCAAACCCTGCAGCCAAGATACGTTCTTGCGGGACCAAGTCCTGGCGAGCCTCATTCTCATGCGCTGTGCCAACCGCAGACAGTCTGTCCAGCAAAGTAGACAACAATTGGCAGGAAAGCCGGCCTTTTGCGCATGCAGTCCGCTACCTGGTGGCCGCGTGATTCGAAGAGCAGCAGCGTGTTCAGGCCAGCATGGTGCGGCTGCAGCTGGGTGCATTCCAGCTCCTGCAAAAAGCACCTGCTAATGCTGTCACGATATGTAGTGGTGCAGCCATGCAGGGGAAATGTCACATTTGTAGAGGTGCACACAAGAGACTGCAAACCATTGCAATAGGTTGTATGAACATGAGGGACATGCATGTATCATCAGCAACGTCAAGCATGGACGCCAGTGCGTGCTGCTGCCCGTGTAGGACAAGGATATGCAGGCAATGGCCAAGGTGGCAGGGAAGGTGCTATTGTACTCACCGAGCATGACAGGAAGCGCAGGCTGGAAACGTTCTGGATCACATCGCCGGAAGCTAGACTGTCCGTCGCCCTGTACCGCCCCAAGTGGTGCTCCAGCGTGTACTGTGCTAGGTCCAGAGAGGTGAGGCTGCTGGGAGCCTGCTCACATACGTATGTGTACACGAGTGTCTCGACTGCAAACTCTGTGTTGCTCTTCATGCAGCACTTTGCAGCGTCACTGGCACGAGCGTAACGCATTTTCTCGGCATGAGGTTGAAGCCATGCCTCAGGTGGATGACTTCGTGAGGAGGTGTTCGACCTAAGTCGCACCTTTGTAAGGTACCGATGCACTTCATGGTTGCATGGCAGCTCTGCAGTGTTGATGTGGCGCAACGGATAGCGGTGACACGACGCCAGCTCAAAGAAGCCGGGGTGCTGCGGCTCAGCAGTATGCAGCGCTGCCCTTGCGGCTGTGCAGAACCTGCACCACAGTAAGCAGAACATCTTGTAATGTGCACTGCTGGGCTAGTAGAATGTCTTCCACCAGCCGACCAGCGGTTTGCCGCCGCACTTGACATGACATACACTTGCATAACACACCAAAGCATCTACGTTGCGGTACCTTTCGTCCACCATGTGACAGCTCGCAAGGTCGTCTGGGTCGTGCAGCAGGTTGCATATGTGCTCCAGTATCTCTGGAGGCAGTGCCGCTATGGATGTCTCGCTTTGTGCCCCATCCTGCCCGGCGCCTGAAGCCATGCTCGAGTGCTGCACTGCCAAGGCACAGACCAGCTGTTGCACGAAGGGCTCAATAGCTGCATGTGAACTGGTGTTGTGTTCTCAAGGTGCAGCATTATCATCGTGCCCTGTCTGACATCCAACCATGTCCATGCCTGCGGTCCACGTGGGCATTGCTTCGGCGCCGAATGGTCTTCGCTCGTCAGCTCGGACACTGAGACGTTTGCGTCTGATCTGTGAAGCGTTTCGAAGGGGTGTAAACCACCTCGAGCATGCCGCCAATTATACGAGAAGGAGTCCATTGTGAAAGGTGGCTGTTTATCTCGGTCAACCACGATCAACCGGGTGCCCCTCACAGAGGGCACCCGGTACCTGAGCCTCTTGGCTTCACCTGCAAGTTTTAGCTTCTCTGTGACTTAACACGGAGTATTCGTCAACCTCCTACGTGCTGCGCGCATGCATTTGTTCCTCGCGTGCAAAGTTGCAACTGGGATTGGCTGCACTGGCAGCAGTGAGTTGGTCCCCTGGTCTCAACAGACGGTCGCAGTGTGCTACATCTTGCGTTACTAGTGCACAAGGTGATGTACGTGTTATCCTCTACACTCTGGACGGTATGCCGATTCGCAACTGTGGCACTGCGGTGGCGCGGCTGACACGAACTCGCCCTTCTTCCCGCAGCTGAGGCCAGCCGATAGTCCCACTGAAGTGTCATTGCGGATATGAAGACGATCGCGTTGATCAGGTGACTGGCAACTAACAGCATAGTGCAGCGATCGCCGCAAGTCTGCGTAGCATGCGCAGCCGCACACATGCCCATTTGCTGGGGTTTCCTCAAGCACGCTGATCATGCTTTGCTTTCCTCATCTGCAGCGGCGGCAAAGACTCGTGCTTCAGTATGATGCTGTGCCAGGAGCACGGCCACGAGGTACTGCTGGCACCTGCATGTTGGTGTCTTGAGCATATGCTGGACATGCTCTCCAGGCACTCCGAGCGGAAACACTTGCATTCAATGCAACTGATACTTCGTGAGCACACATGCATGCGCACGTCAAGGGTTCCTTATGTTTGCACGCCCAGATCGTCGCGCTCGGCAACCTGCTCCCTGCGGATGATGCGGTGGATGAGCTGGACAGCTGGATGTTCCAGACGGTCGGGCACCAGCTGGTTGCCGGCTATGCCACGGCGTGCGGGCTGCCGCTGCTGCGCCGCCGCATCTGCGGCGCATCTCGACACACGGTGAGCTTGTTGGACCAAAGCCTGTTGGACTTGTGGGTCGCCTCAGAAGCAGAGCGCCCTCAGCTATTTACACTCCTGCTGCAGGAGCTGGGCTACCGCGAGACTGCAGGCGATGAGGTGGAGGACTTGGCGGCACTGCTGGCCTTTGCCAAGGAGCGCTTCCCGGTGAGGCAGCCCTCAGCATTACCTCTCCACCCCAGTGACTAGCTGGCCGGCGAAAGGGTGCTTGAGGACAGTGCTTTCATCCCCCTTGCAGTATGCCGACAAGGGCAGCGCTTTGAAAGGCGCTCTCAACCAGGTGTGCAGGGATTGCGCAGGGGCTGCAGGGCGTGGCGTCAGGCGCCATCGCGTCGGACTACCAGCGGCTGCGGGTGGAGGCGGTGTGCGGCCGCCTGGGCCTCACCAGCCTGGCCTACCTGTGGCACCAACCGCAGGTGCAAGTTTGCATCCAGGCCTCAACTCCTGTTCTTATGCCCACTCTTGCAGTGTGACGTCACAGAGAGATTCCTTCAGTCGACGCTGTTGCACCTCGCCGATGTGTGGCATTCGCAGGCCAAGCTGCTGCGGCGGATGCTTGACAGCGGCCTGGAGGCGATCCTCGTGAAGATTGCTGCCATTGGTGCGCAGTGGAACCATGCAGTGTGATCACCATCATGTCAACAGAGCAGGGGGACTATAGCGGAAGAGGTGCTGTGCTCTCCCCAGTGCCTACACACACAGGCAACACATCCGGTTCGTGCACTTGCTGGCAGGCCTGGAGCCTGCAAAGCACCTTGGCAAAACCCTGGCGCAGGTGGAGCCACACCTGCACTGCCTCGCCAGGTACCTAGCATTGATCTGTTGTGCCAATCGAGTCGGTACCCCCTGATGTGACATGACAGTATGTGGCCGGTGCAATGGTGCTGCGGCAACAGCGAGCAGTGGCACCATGTCAAACAGGACGTTTGGCAGCAACGTGTGTGGGGAAGGCGGCGAGTACGAGACCCTCACGCTGGACTGCCCGCTGTTCATGCATGCGCGCCTGGTCCTGCAGGTGACAGGCCGTGCCATGGCTACGTGCGACTGCACAGCAGACAGAGGACACTGCCGGCTGGTCAGTGCCCCCCAGGGTGCTCGCATCGCCACACTATCGAATCCATGGCGTGGCTGCTGATCACGCAGGACTGGGATGTGGTGTCCCACTCGCCGGGCAACATAGCGGCGGTCGCGGTGCTGCGGCCCACGGCCTTCCGCCTGGAGGCCAAGGACGGTGCCAGCGCTGTGCAGCCGCATGACGCGGAGCTCATAGAGGTGCCGGCAGGTGCACAGGGTGCCCCTCCTCGTCAAACCAGTTCTCACTGCTGTCGCCGCCAGGCTCAGCTTCACCCCTCGGCGCATCTTACTGTGATTGCATAGCCGTTCCAGCCCAACTACTCAGCACGCAGAGGACACAGCCACGATGCTACATCACCTTCCAGCGGCAGAGCTTTTCGCGCCGTCTTCTGTGTTGCCAGAATTTGTCATGCTGATGTTGCAGACTATCAGGTGCGGCTGCCGCCGCCACAGCCGCTGCCGCCGCCGCAGGCGCGATGGCGCCCGCGGGTGCTGCGGCAGCAGGGGCGGCGGCCGCAGATGCTCACGCTGCTGGCTGCGGCGCCTGCTCAGACGCCGAGCGCTGTGGCATCCACAGCCGAGGACACGGCCGCAGCTTTGGCGGGTGTCCTCACTGCCCTGCATGCAGGTGAAGCGTTGCAGCGCTCGAAACCAAAGGCCCCTGCCCTGGTGACATGTATTCCAATGGAGTCTGATGCCCGTGAGGTACAGCTGCGGTCACTCAATATGCGGGACTTCATTGAACAAATTTCCCCCAACTTCGCAGAGCTGCAAGCCCTGGGCCTTGGCTGGCACGCCGCGGCCTTTGTGCACCTGTACCTGGCGGACATGGGCCACTTCAGCGCTGCCAACGCCGCCTACAGCGCGCTGCTACCTGCAGTCAGCCCGCCGGCGCGTGCCTGCGTGCAGCTGCCGCTGCCGAACGGCTGCCCTGTGGCGGTGTCAGTGGTTGTGCTGTGCGGTGGCACCGCGTTGGCCACAGCGGCAGACGATAGCGGCGGCAGCAGCGGCAGCTGGGAGACCGCGAGTCATGACAGCTGTGAAGATCGGTTGGCAGCACACCAGAGTGCCAGCATGGCAGCAGCGGCATATGACTCGTGGCAACGCAAGGCAGTGTCACTAACGGATCAGCAGGCGGTGAATGGCACAGCGACGGCAGCTTGGGTGCAGTCCTCGCCGCCAGTCTCGGGCGCAGCAGCGCCTCATGTGGCCGACCCAGCAGCTGAGGCGGCGGCATCCGCGGCGGCCACGCTGCCCGGCAGGCGGGCGCTGCATGTGCAGAGCGTGTCGGAGTGGGCGCCCTGCATGATCGGGCCGTACAGCCAGGGCATCGCCGCTGCGGGGCTGGTGTCCCTGTCGGGCGTCATACCGCTGGACCCGGCCACCATGCAGCTGGTGCCAGGTGTGCCTGCTCCCTGACCGCCTGACATCTGGATCAGATTCAACGCACCGCTGCAGGATCTACCGTCTGTTAGTATAATTAGGCATATATGTGCAATGTACGGCAGCATGTCATACACGTTCCAGCAACCACATGGACAGTGCTGCAGGCAACCCCGAAGCGCAGCTGGCGCGGTGCCTTGCCAGCTGCGAGGCGGTGGCCACCGGCCTGCGTGCCAACTTCAGGTGATTGCCTGGTGTCTCAAGCAAGTCAGTAGAAGCGTGGTGGTGGGAAGCCAGTCCTCGGCTGACAGCACCCCAGGCCAGCAAGTGAAGTGCTGTGCAATGTGAAGGGCTGGACTCCTGGCGGCGACGCTGTACTGCAGCACCAGTTGCAGCGTGGCGGAGGTGGCAGCGCTGCGGCGGCAGCTGGAGGCACACTTGCAGGGTCAACAGCAGGTGCGCGCCAAAGCGTGGCATGTCAGCATGCAGCTGTGGCCAAGTGGAGGCACCTCACTGCTGTCACTGTAAACATGATCTAGATCCTGAAATGACCCAAGCGCACAGCCTCACATGTGCCCGGGGTCTGCAGGGCGGCGCAGAAACGGAAGATGACGAGGGCGAGGATGGGTTTGAGGACCTGGCAGCCTGCGACACGTACCTGGTGTCACCGGCCATGGCTCGGACGGTTCCGCATCAGCAGATCACCTGCGTGCAGGTGCTCGCCCTGCGATAGTGGTCAGCCCTGCCGTCCCATAACCCATGCCAGCCCAGCTTTGCTCGGCTGTAGATCAGATGGATGAGCAGTATGGCCGCACTACATGTCTGGGCGGCCCCAGGGCGACCCATATATCGCCACGGGGTGGAAGCAAAGCAGGCAACACGAGGTGTTTACATGTGCCTGCAGGTGCCGGCGCTGC
Organism: Diplosphaera chodatii; assembly: GCA_032358165.1. Taxonomy (NCBI): domain Eukaryota; kingdom Viridiplantae; phylum Chlorophyta; class Trebouxiophyceae; order Prasiolales; family Stichococcaceae; genus Diplosphaera; species Diplosphaera chodatii. Next base: position 633,581 of record JAALGY010000038.1, read on the forward strand.
CGCGGGGGGCGGCCGTGGAGGTGCAGCCCCTGCTGCTGGCGGCGCCCGGCGACGCGGCCGGCTCGCTGCCGCTGCCGCTGGAGTGCGGGCGGCGCGTGCTGCCGCTCAACCCCGCTGCTGCGGTGAGTCCGGGGCGCCTCCCTGCATGCTGTGCAGGCCTGCAGCTCGGCAGATCCTTCGCTGTGCACGCAACACTGAGCCTTGGCCTGGTGCATGAAGCCCTGAGCAAGTCCCCGCAACTTGCATCAGCGTCTTTCTGCACACCCAGGAGCGGGGGGAGGACACGGATGGGCTGGTGGAGACGCGGTGGGCGTGCGCCCCGGGGCGCCTGGCCCGCGTCACCTGCGCCGCCAGCGGCCTCGCGCTGCCCGGCGACCAGGAGGTGCCGCCCTGCCCATATGCCGTCTCAGACGTCACTGTCATGAGGCTGTCGCACTGCACGGGTCATGCGGTGTCACCTTGCCCACATGGCGCACACCTCCCTGAAGCCGGAACGCCGTGCCCTAGCCATGAATCATCATAGCCATGTCCTGCGTAGGTCATCGTGATACAGTTTCAACTTCCCAATACGGTTGATGCAGGCGCTGCAGGTGGCGGTGCTGTGCCGGCTGATGGCGATGCATGTGAAGGACGCGCTGTATGCCGCGCGCCTGTCCTGGGGCCACGTCGGCAGCGTGACAGGTGCGCCATGCGATCGCTGCAGTACTGGTGGTTGGGTGAACCTGCAGATCAGCAGCCACACTGCAGCTGATGGCAGAACGTGGAAGCAAACCATCTATCAGATGTAATGTGCTTCTTGAGGGCAGTGACATTGCCCGGCAAGACAACAATACCGTCACAGCTTGGCAACCCGTCTGTGTTCCTGCTGCAGTGTACTGCAGATCAGATGCGGTCGACTGCGCGGCGCTGCCGCCGCTGCTGCAGGAGTCGGTGGTGTCTTCAGCGGCTGCGGCCTACGAAGCAGCGTTGCCAATGATAGAGGCCATTGCGCTGCCCGTGCTGTGGATCGAGGACGGCAGCGGCGGCATAGAGGACTGCGTCTTGCAGTTGGAGGTCCTGGCGCTGGGGGCTGACGAGGCAGCCGACGAGGCTGCAGACCTCTGACAGTTGACGGCTTCGACCATGTTTGTTGGCCAAGGCTGTTGGAAGCACGAGCGCTGCAGCATCTCACTGCCGCTTGCCAGTGGCCATTTGCTGATCTGCTCGGTCCCACGACATCAACAGAACGCGCCCGTCTGCACTCTGCGCTCGCCATGGTCACAACACGGCGACGAGCCCAACAGGAAACAGCACAGCAGCCGGATGCACCACCAGGTGCCCCGCAATCAGCACAGCCAGACACAGCAGCAGCGGCAGAGAAGCCCAAGAAGGTGCCGTGGTACCACTACACAGCGCCTGAGGAGAACTTTGTGCCGCACCCCGACGACGACGCGGACGTGCCGCTGCCAATCCAGCTGTACCTGCTGCCGGCGGCGATCATGGTGTACCTGCTGTGGAGCGTGATCGCCGGCAAGCCGCCCTGGCCACCCGTCGTGTACGACTGCTAGTACGCGATGGTCCAGGTGCGCGCGCAGCTTCTGGACTTGCAGTTCGACCGATGTACACTGAGATATCTGCGTCGCTGACGCGACATGACAGCATATTGCTGCCTCAACGCAGGTGGCAGGGTCAGTAAGTACGCAGAGCCTCTGATTGCAACATAGCATCGCGCAGTCGCACAGTCTTCCGGTGGCAATCCGTGGACACGCATGCGAAGGTGCGCCCGCTCATCTGCTGCGGCGCTGTTGACTGTGCTGCTGCTGCACATGTCCTGTTCCTGTCGGTGTCTGACCAATGCGCGTTGCATGCTGCAGATCTGCTCAAAGTCGTCCGTTGGTCAGGCTCAGCGTGACTTTGCAACGGCACAGATCATGCTGACACACACTCCAGCACCTTGCCTTGGCGTTTGTGATTTTGTGGAGTGATAGTGTTGCTGTTGTTGCTGCGTTGGCAACCATTCTGCACTGGAGTTGGACGTTAAACTGCTTTCAAAGGGATCATGGGATGTCACTGAATGTCTATGCTGGACCACTGTTCACCAGTCCCCTGCTGTGTCTTCGGCTGCGGCCGCCCCTGCTCTCCGCCTCGCCTCCGCTTCCCGCAGCTCGGTGGAGCTGAGCTTGGCTGCGGTGCCGCCCGAGGCGCCCACCAGGCCGACCGTCACTGCCTGTAACACGCAGTCGGCGCCGCTGGATGCGATACACCATGTCCAGCGAGGACAACTACCACCAGATACTGCGTGCAGATATTTGACAGGCAGGCAGTGTGGCACCCCTAGGTTGCACCAGACGATCAGGGGCGCAGCTGATGGGGGTTCCACCTCGAGCGGCGGGAAGCCGCGGTGCTGGCGGTCCGCGTTGATGGGCCCCAGCCCCGCGGCCGTCTCCTCGGACACCACCAGCGCCTGGATGGCCTCCACCTCCGCCGCCAAACCCTGTAACATTCAGTTCAACACCATTGACAGCGAAGGTGAGCCTGTCTGACAGTGTAGATACCCAGATGGGATGTCTTGCCACCGAGCAGTGTAGCGTCAAGCGTTGGCAGCTGCTGTGATGCAGCCCCTCGCAGATTGAAGGCGTCAAGCGGGCCTGGGGACCCAAGCCTCACGCTCGGCAAGTCCACACTCGCCGCAGGCATCGGCTTGGCACTGCACTGCTTGGCTTTACCATCGGCTCACGCGCACCTTGGCGTCGTGCAGCTCGCCGGTGTGCACCTGCAGCCCAGGGCGCACCGTCCGCACATACCCCGCCGCCGCCGCCTCCCTGGTGGCGTACGGCTCCAGCAGCTCGGCGTGCTTCTGCAGGCCAGTGACTGCACCCTGAGTGAGATCAGCAACTTGCCCAAAGCGGGCCAACCCCGGTTGGCAGGCTACAAGTCGCCCATCACATCAGGTCAGCATGTGACCCGCAGTCTCCTGTGCAAACTGGAGCACATTGGTCCGCTTCTGCACACGCTAACACAGCGGAGCCTCTGGTGAGGCTTGCCTTGTTCTTCAGCAGTGCGGGGCCCGTGACGCCAATGTACACGGCCTCCGTTGCCGCCAGCGCCGCCGCAGCCAGCAGGATGCGGTGCCCCGCATGCAGCCGGTCGAACGTGCCGCCTACCGCCACGTGGCCCCACACACGCGGCTGCCGGCTGCCTGACGGCACCTCCTCGTGCGCTGCGGCGCCTGCGCAAAGGACTGATTGGCTCTCCAGCAGTGCAGCAACGCGATTGGAAACGCCGTGCAGGCGGTCGGGTGTGCTGACCCAAGGTCATGTGAGCACACATCTGCCAGAGGTGGCGACCGTGCATTTGAGGGACACAGGGGCCTGTTGTCGAGCGAGACTATCACAGTAGCAAACATGCGGTGTGCGCACCATCAGGCGCTGCGGCCAGTGTGCCAATGGCAGCGGGCGGCTCGCCCTGCGCGCGGCCCTCTGAGAGCGCCTCTGCCAGCTGCACCGCTTGCAGCATGTCCGCGCCGCCAGACGGCCTTGCATCACCAGTGGCGTCAGCAGCGGTCGCGCTGTCGCTGCCCTGAGCAGCGGTGCCGCTGACAGCTGGTGCAGCCTGGTCCTCCGTAGTACCCGCTGTGTGAGACCCAGCTGTGCCACGGTGCGGTGCATCTGTTCCTGATGATGACGGCGCCTGCCGCTGCCCGAGCGCCTTCCTGCCTGCTGGCGTGCTGCGCCTGCCCCTGAGGCTCGGGAGCGGCTGCTCGCGCTGAGCATTGTCCGGGCCTCTGCTGCTGTGGTCACCCTGCTGCTGCGGCGGCTGCTGAACGCCAGAGCCGTGCGCTGGGTCGCAGGCGCAAAACACCGCCTGGACACCCCGCAGCGCCTCTGCTTGCTGCTTGCCAGCCGCCTCGCCTACACACGACCATTCTGAAGTCTGGCAACACTCGAAGCGACGTCGTCTTGTTGCGTGAACGTCGTGAACCGCATGGCTCTGGCCGCACAGTAGCATGGCACTGCTAGGGGCCGTACCTGCTGCAAGGGCGGCCCAGCCGGCGGTGGGGAATAGAGGCACCAGGTCCAGCTGTGGCTTGCCCTCCGTGGCGCACGCCCCCAGCGCCGTGGCCGCCAGCCGCAGCAGCGCCTCGCACGGCGGGCCCGCCGCTGCCTGACCTGCGCTGCATGCGCTGGCGACATGGACATCTGCGTGCTGTCCATGCCCAACGCAAAGTGTACTGCCCCGGCACCTGAGTGATTGCGATATTAGAGTCCACAGCAGAAGACACGATGGTGCGTACGCGGCTGAGTGGTCAGGTGCGATTGGGGTCACCGGCGGCACCTGAGAACAGGATGAACAGGCGCTGCTGCGTGCGCCGCACCGCAGCCCGCACCAGCGGCAGCCAGTCGGCCGCCGCAGCGTCGGTGTTGACAGGCAGCACAGCGGCGCGCACCTCCTCTGGCAGCGTGGGCACTGGCATGGGATCCTCCGTCTGCGGCATTGCGATGCGCCGCAGACGCAGGTACGCCAAGGTGCTGGGCAGAGCTCAAGACGTCTGGTGCTGAAGCACGGATCTACACCGGTGCAAGGAAACGCTGTGGGGTAGAGGTCCAGTCACATCTGCTGCACCTGACTTCCAGATGGCATCCCCTTCTAGATCGTAAAAATATGCAACAAATCAACAGAACAAGGCGACGGAAGCAACCAGCTGTACTTGTGTAGCAGATCACTTATGTCTACAATGGGGCAGCAGGAACCGTGCAGGCACCCCATGCCAGCCTTCGGAACATCTGGAGGACGATCTCCCTTGAGATTCCTTGGAACAACCATGGCAAACGTCACGAGATGGTCGGTGCGTACTGCCACAAAAGGGAGTGCTGCGCACCTTGAAAGCAATCTAGGGGACATTCAGGTGCACATCGGCGTACAACAGTGGTCAATCACACGGTCGTGCCCGTGAGCAGAACATGCATGCATCGAAGTCCACGAAACGGCGAAAGCAGATGTCAGCTGCACCACATCGTTGAGTAGTAGCCTACTGAACCAAGTTGCCTCGGGACACCCATGTCCTACGTTATGCCAGCGTGCCGCGCTGTAGTACCCGGTATGTGAACCGCGCTGTAGCCTGCGCTAGCTGCGGTTCGCACAGTTGTCCAACAGTGCAGGCGATGCACACACCCTGGGGGAAGCTGCGGACGACCCTGTGCACCTTGTGTGGCCTGTGCTGGAGCCGCACCGCTGGCCGTGGGAGGACTGAGTGGTGAGCATGGGCACAGCGGCTGTGGCAACAACAATGGGGACGTGTGGTTCTCTGGTGATCCACAGCCTGGCAAGCAGTGGCCTGCTGCTGTGCACTAGTGGGCGCATGTGACGTGTCTACATGCCCCTTCCATCATGCAGTGCAGACACATGAAGAGCACCCATGTGTTCCGCAGGCGCGTGCCATCTTCAGGGGTGGCCAACCTCTGGCTGTCGAGCATCGCTCTTGCCCACTGCTGCGGCGAGTGCGGCGGTTGTCACGGATCGCGGCGTATGTGCTCCTAGAGTTTCTAGGTCCGAATGCTTGCTGTCTGGCGGGACATGACATCAAGGTTTTGCTGCACTGCATTGCATAGGAACCTCCATGCGGCTTTTTCTTGAACATCATTTTTGAACATCGTTTTCAGGAAGTTGGCCCCCCAAGCATTGGCCATGCTGTGACTGGATGCAGCTGTAACATCTTGCCCTGTCTACCAAACGGCCAATGTGTCTAGGATCACCCAGCCACCCATTCTGCAGCTATATAAGTATGCGCAGAACTGCAGCCTGCAATTTGCGCTCGCACACTCACGGCGGCAGCGCAAATACAAGGCAGGCAGCCACCGCTCGTTACTATACTACAGCCTTCCCAACGTTGTGGGACCGTACAGCGTTGCATGTGTATCGCAGAAGCCACGCACACATACGCAGCGACAACCATCTGCTTTCATACTCATGGGTATCGGATTCGACCCTGAGAAGCTGAGGTTTCTCTGCTTCCTGCAGTCCTGTGCTCCAGTGGTACGGGCGGTCCATGCAGCAATGCATGTATATCAGCATGTTGATCTAGACTAGCGTCTGCAGATAGCATTAGAAAGCGGTCTCCAGCTGGTTGAGACTCACTCATTTGACTGATTATCTGATCAGCGAACTACACGCTGAAGCTGAGATGGCTTCGGGTGCCGATTCCGTCGGTGCAAATGTTGAGTTGTCCATGCTGCCCCTTGACATCCTGCAGCATGTCCTCAGCTTCATGGAAGAGCTTCAAGATCTTGCGAGCTGCCATCTGGTGAACACCAGGTGGGAGCACTCTGATGTGCCATCATGTGTGCGGCAGCGAGCTGGTTCGTTGCTCTTTCGACTTGAGAATACAGTGTTGACAAGAGGCTGATAGTGTGGGCGCAAATGAACGTGCAGGCTCTGCGCAGCCGCAAGGGCCGTGCTGCACAGCGCAGAGCCGCAGCACCCGGGCTTCCTCGAGCTGGCGCGCCGGCACCGCTACCCGCTGCGCCACCTCAGCACCGCCCAGCTGCCCTTCTCCGGACTGGCCTCGTACCTTGCGAAGGTGCACAGGAGCACGAGAAAGTCACGAATGGGCATGCCACGGCGGTTCAGGAGCCGCATCTGTACATGCGGTGCACAGCAAATGTACAGAAACTGCCAAGCGTCACCAGGAGTGCAGGCAGCAGTCTGACTTCGAGGTGTCGATCCGAACAGGCTCCCAGCAGTCTCAAATCCTTGGACGTCAGCAGGTGGACGGTATGGGAGCCGTCAATGTGGCAGAATCCAGCGGCGGACCGCGCAGCCCCGCTGGGCGACGTGCTCCAGAGCATCACCAGCCTGCGACAACTCTCCTGCCCAGTGCGCACAGCACGCCGTTCACAGCGCAAATCTGCCTAGTCCACATGTCCATTGTGGCGGCGGCACGAGACGACCATCATGAGAGCCCTGCTGGCTGGCTGACGTGCCCAGGGCGTCTTCAGCCTTCAACACTTGTTGTGCTGTGAGTGCAGCCGCACTGCATGACCTGCTTGGCTGTCGGCTTTTGCATGTGTGCAAGACTGTGATATTCGATGTTCAACGATTGACGTTATTGATTGCGCCACCGTGCTGCATGTCGCAGGTGCTGCTGGAGCACACGCTCGACTTCCTGCAGCCGCACCTGGCCGGCCTGGAGTCGCTGTCGCTGGACTTTGGAATGCAGAAGATGCAGGACTATCAGGTGGCTACCTTCTGATATGAAGTGCCAGTATATTCTCAGGACCAACGGCAGCCACATGTCACCAGACAGACTGGCCCGCAGACGGCATGGCACATGAGGCTCATCCAAGAACTGGGCGTTTCACAGCATGTCATGCTATGCAGGGTTTGCTGCACCTAACGAGGCTGCAACGGTTAACAATCAGCTTGTCCTGGGCGTCCTGGGCATCGGGGACCCTGCTGCTGGGCGTGGTCGGGCAGCTGACCACACTGCGCTCGCTACGCCTCCCAGCACTTGCCGACTGGCCGCCGCACTCGCCTCTGTCCACGCTCAGGTGCCGAGCTTGTCAGCGTAAGGAAGCCACGCTGCCAGACCTTCTGCTGTACGCTTGGCACGCTGTGCCTCCATTGTGGCTTCAGCCAGGCCAGGCGTGCATCCTGCACTTGATGTGTCTCTATCCGAATGCTGCACTGTCAAACCACACTACACGGTCGCAAGCATCAAGTGTTTCAGTAGAGGCATTGACGACTTGCACTGTTGCATTGCTGCAGCGGGCTCACCGCCTTGTGCTTGCGTGATGCGGTGGGCAGCGATGGCGATGAGGCCATGGCGACCTGTGTGGCGGATGCGCTGCCGCAGCTCAGGGCGCTGGATCTGCAGAAATGTGCAGAATTTGCAACCGATGCAGGTTTGTGCTGCGCAGCATGCGAGCGGGTACATGCTCATGCTCATGCTGCGGTATGTGGTGCAACATGTCCCGGCTGCGGCCTGCTGAAACGTTCTGCTGGGGTCCCCTGGCGATGCTGAATGTGCATTGTGCAGGGTTCCGCCACATGTCGAGGCTCACAAATCTGCAGCACCTGAGCCTTGCAAGGTCTTTCGAGGGCTGCACGCACTACGGCCTGGATGCGGCGCTTGCTACTATGACAGGTGCCTTCGTTATCCACACACCCACGAACTAATTTAGTGTCTGTTTGCAGCTGGCCGGAAGGCAGGTGCCTCTGTCGTGCTGCATGCAGCTGCGACCTTGGCTTCCAGTCATGCAGGCTTGGAGGCGCTTGATGTGTCGCACTGCTCCTGGCTGACGCAGCATGCGATGCCTGGCATAGCCAGGTTGAGCAGCAGCCTGACAGCACTTTTCGCCGACGGGTTGAACGCCACTGGCTCTATAGGGTGCGGACGCATGCATGCATGTGGCCACTCGTGATGCAGCCATGGCAGCAAAGGCATTCCACACAAGCAGGAACATCTGCAATTTGCAGGATCACTGAAATCTCAGCGTCATATACGCATCATATGAACACAGCATTGCAGTCGTGTAGAAGAGTCACACATCACCTGAGCAGAATTCTTTCGAAACTGCAGCGCCATCACAAACATGCTGGTGGCACTGGGTCCCAGGCTGCGGCGGCTGTCACTCCATTACCAGGCCGACGCACTGGCACGGCACAAGCACAACCACCGCAACAACCTGCTGCCCGCGATCCTGAGGCACTGTCCGCTGCTGACCCACCTGGCAGTGGACGACCTGCCTCTAAGCACTGCTGAGGTGTTGCTGTTCGACCAGCCCCTGTTGTGTACACGGTGTGAATAAGCTGTTAATGCACTCTGACAGTCCCAGGTTGCTGGGATGCGGTGTGTGTGTGTATACTCTGGCTGCAACTGCAACCGCTACTGCCAGACAGCGCAGACGCACTGTCGTTGTGCAGGAGTTTAACGGTCTGCCACACACGCGCTGCAGCCAGCTGAGCTTGACCTGCCATCATGTGTCACAGGTGAAACAGTCAGTGTCCACATGGCAGCGCATTGCAGTTATGCTTGACTGCGTTTTCAGACTTGCAGTACTTCGCCTCACTTCTGCTTCTGATTGATCCAGCCGCACGATGTGTAGGTAGGTTTCGCGCTGCCGTGTTTTCGAGAGCTGCACCGTCTGGAAGTGGCTGTGCAATCGGAGGACGAGGAGTACAGCCTGACATCGTTCATCACAGGTTTGCTGCTCGTGCCACAGACGTTGCCATGGGGGACAGAATTCAGACCTGCATGGGTTGTCTGTCATCTTTGTGCTGCCGGTAACATGCGGACCTGTGAAGCTACATGCTGCATACCGCATTGCAGAGCTGTGCACACACATCTCCAAAAGCTCATGCTGCTGTAGGACTGAAACATCTTCCACAGCTGGAAGCTCTCAGTCTTGAGGCGGAATCCTGGTCACGTGGTGCACTGCAACATTTGCTCGAGGTGCGTACAAGTGCGACACCGCAGGCTGGCATGAATGCGTAGTACTTTGAATGTGGTGCCAGTGGGGGAAGAGTATGCAGCCACGCTTGAACTCTGCGGTGATGCTGCTGCCACAGGCACTGGCGGCCTGCAGCGCCCTTTCATGGCTGCAGCTGACCGATAGATGCTGCTCCGAGGTATGCAATCCATTCAGCCTGATGCTGAACACCCCTTATGTCAGGGTGCCCCTGCAGCCTGCATAGCCATACGATACTCTAGTGCGGGCTGTTTGCTGCTTTGCATGGGCCTGTGACAGTTGGCACACACTACACTGTGGCTCCGCCTGGCCTGCGGCCCCCATATTGAAGGGTACCAGTTCAGGAGATGACCAGAGGTATGTGTCCAGCAGGAGATCGGGGTCAGTCACATGAGGGCGCTGGCAGCGCTGCAGCAGCTGCGGGCGCTGGACCTGCACTACATGGAGTGGGCGGAGGACGCCACCACCCTGGGGCTGGAGTGGCTGGCGGCCCGCCTGCCTCGCCTGCACGTCTTGAATGCACCTGCGGGTCTACTGGTGCGTCGATTGCCGGCTGGCCTGTTATGGGGAGGAGTGTTGCTGCATGCCCCAGTGCACACCGTGACCGTGCGGAGCCTGACAACCTGCTTGGTTGGACGCAGGACACTTTGGAGGAGGAAGTCGCGGATGACTGTCCGCCGCTCAACTACGAGCTGCGGGACCTGCCGGGGCGCCGGCTGCGGCGCTGGCCTCGGCCTGCCCATCCGGGCGCAGCTGCACACGACCCCGCACACGCTGTGTGGCCGGTGCTGGAGCCGCACCGCTGGCTGTGGGACGTATGAGCGGCATGTGCTGCGCAGCGGCCGCAGGTTGCCATGGTGCAGAGCGTTTTGCAGCGGTGCCCTGCGACCACCACTGAAGGGTTTGGTGAGGTCCTCATTGGGTCGAGGAGCACTTGTGGACAAATGCCGAACGTGAACGTTGACTTGCAAGAGCTGCCAGTTGAAGCCTTGTCGGGCACCTGCAGTACACAGGGGGTCTGGATACTGCAAATAATGGGGTGAAGCATGACATGACCGGTTGCACTCGGGTTGCAGGAAGTTGCAAATGATGCTCACGTGAGCAGGCACGATCAGCAACAACAGGTGCAGGGAGCCATCGCTTGCTAAACACATGCAGAGACTGCTCGGACGTGCTTGATGATCTGAAGCGACCTCACTACACTCGCTTGCCTCCCAGTGGCAAAGCGACACAGTGACGGGACCGTGCCAATCTCCACATTCGTGTCAAGGCCCAGCAGCGCATCCACTGTTCAAGGCTTGAGATCTACAGCGCCTGCAGCTGGAAATCTGTCCAGGTGAGGCAGCTGATGGCATCGGAGGGTGTAGCACCTGTGGTTGGCGGCCATGACCTTGACAGCCTGTGCTTGCACATGTGCTCACACCCTGCTCGCAGCCGGCAGACATAATCCGCCGCAGCTTGTCGCTATGCTTCAGAGTGTATTACTGCTGTGCTTCATTGCAGGCTGAAGACGTCAGAGCAGGATCTAGAGGCGTTGAGGACTGTAGTAGGTCGTGGCACATGGGCATGATGTGAGTTCTGATGCACCCTGAAACTCTCTGTGCCTTCATCTTGACCTCTGCAACAGTCTGCTACGATCTTCAGACGCGGTCTCGACTGATGTTTGTGTCCTGCGACATGTCGGGCAACGATCTTGATCAGTACGACTGCCATGCGCCGCAGGTCCAGCAAGCCGCGGGCAGCGGCGCCGCCCGCGCAGCAGCGGCAGCAGCAGCAGCAGCGGACCGGCTGGCCCGGTACCCACGTCGCCGGGGCACAGCCGCCGCAGCAGTACGCTGCCCACTACCAGCAGGCGGCGTCACATGGCATGGCGGCGGCGCAGCACTACGCGCACAGCATGGGGTACCCCGGCCAGCAGCCGGTGCAGTTTGCTGTGCTGTACCCGGCACAGCAGCCCGCCAGCTTCCCGGGGACGTACCAGAACGCGCCTCCCGGCAAGTGGGGCCCGCCAACGTTCTACCCTGCCAGCTACCCGGCCGCAACAGGCGCCGCTGCAGGGGTGGCGACGGGAGCAGTTGCATATGGCGCATACAATGCTGTGGGCGCGCCGGCGGATGCGGTGCAGCCTCGCAGCCGCTGGAGCTGCTGCTGCCGGTGCGGCAGCGGCGGCGGCGGCGGGTCGCACGACACCTGGTATGGCGGCAGCAGCCACGGCGGCGGCGATTGCGGCGGCGATGGCGGCGGCGACGGCGGCGGCTGCGGGGGCGGGGACTGACGGAATGGGGGGTTGATCCGCAGGCGGCAGCACTTCAGCTGGGGCCTGATATCTTTGGGGCAAACAAGCGATTCAGATAAATTGGATGCTGGAGGCCAGCTTGAACTGTGCTGAAGTTAAGCTCTACAACGGCACGAGAAGAGAAGCAAAGTGAAGTGTAGAGAACTGAAGTGGTATTGTTCCAGAAGGGGGCGGACGGATGGGGTTGGTGACAAGACGCACAGTTTGCCAGCGCTTTGGTTGTCATCGTTATGCAGTCTGCTGGCTCAGTCGTGGTTTTACATCAGTGTACTCAGCAGCATATCCTTCTGGTATGTCACTTGATACTTTTGGATGCAGCACTTCCGAAGCTGATCTGCCTTTAGTCCTTTAGTTTATGCAAGCTGCAGCCATCTTGTCAGTACCACTCATTTTTTGTTGGAGAAACCGGCGCTTGACACTGTGACAGAATGCAACTGCTGCATTACCAGTCTGCAGGCATGTTACGGGCAGCAGTAGTGAATTACAGCCTCTTCATTGCTTTCGTCAGTCGTAGCTGCAGCTGACGCCCCCACCGCCGCAGCCGGCCCCGCCGCCGCTGTCGCAGCAGCCACCGCCACCGTTGTCAGCCCCAACGTTGCAGCCGCTGTCACAGCAGCCAGTGTCCCCACCAGAGCTGTCAAAGCCGCCAGTGTCTGCAGCGTCGCCTGCGTCATATGCGTCGACGCCGCCGCCGCCGTCACCGCTGGCAAAGATGTCGCCGCCGCCGCCGCCGCCGTCGTCAGTTTTCCATCTTGGGAGGCCGCCGCACCAGATGCCGCAGCAGCAGTACGTCGCGCCGTTATCCGCCTTCAAGCCGAATTTGGGTTTCAGCGGCCGTGGGCGGGCCCATCTGGCCGCAGCAGCGCTTGCGGCAGTGCCCGCGGAGGCGGTGACAGGGTATGGGATGGGCGCTGTCGCCGACTTGCTGGCTTGTGCGGCCTGGTGTGGGTACGCACATTGCGATGGGTGTGAGGAGCTGCTGCTGCTGAGGCCCATCGGCTGTGACGGCAGCGGGGTCCAGCCCGCCTGCTGCATGGACGGCACCGCTGCGGCGGGCGCCTGCCACGCCTGGCACCACTGCTGCGCACCGGCGTCCGACTTCGCCGACGGCTTGCTTGTGCTGCGGCACGCAGGGAACAAAGGTGTCAGCTCTCAAGCACTGCAGAGTGCCAGCAGCAGGCCGCACAGGCGCATTAGAAAAGGCGTGTGTCAGCACCTTCTGCAGCTTTCACAAAGGGTCAGAGCGCATCTATTTCCAATCTGCGCCCTGTTCAAGTTGAAGCTTGGAACCATTGACATAGCATATCTGCAGGTCTGCTGGTTGTAATGGGTGAAGGCGTACCTGTTCCCCATGCTTGCAACGCGGCCTGTGGCTCTCCCCAGATGCAGGACCACGGTGCGCTCTGCACTGCAGCTTGAAAGTGATCAGATGCCATGTCGAGCGGTCTGACACTACTGTGTGGTTGTCCCGCTGTTGACAGCCTGCGCATGCATGTGAATGCAGCACAACAGCCAGGTGCAGCCTGTCAATTCGAAGCCTACAAGCTGTCTCCAGGGCACCAAAAACATATTCGCAGATGCAAGTAGTACCTGCGATGTCAGCACGCCAGCACAGCTCGTGTAGCATACGGCTTGGGCGGTCGGTGCAGCCTGGACTGGCTGCGAGGCCGCTCAGACCGGATCGGGTGCACAGCGTGCCTTGTATGTAGTATTTCAACGCATCCTCTGCCAAAAAAAAGATCACCTGAGGTCAGTCACGCTTGCTCGCCGCGAATTGAGGTGCTGCACCTGACCCGGTTCACCCACGTGGTCTCGTGATGCATCGCCAGATGACCTGGCAGACTTTCGTGGGTGTTTTGCGTGCTATGCTGCTGAGCACCCGTGGCATGCAAGACAAATTGCTTGTTTGCTCGCGAACCTCGCCTCGAAGCTGCCTGCGCCCTGATGCTTCACCTGTGTCCATGATCTGTTGGTCAAATACGCAAGCACCATCTCTGTGCATCGATCATCGGCGAGTGCACTCAGACAGATCCTTTGACACGGCTTTCCTGATAGCTGCCGTCAGATACACAACAGTGCTTCCCGTCATGTCTCAGACACGACTTTCCGTGCTGCACACGAAGATCAGTCACGTGCTGACTTCGCTCCAGCTGCGTGAGTCGTGCCGCGGACTGATGTCGGGGTGCAAGGACGCTGGGAAACGCCATTCATCGTTTCGCAAGCTCAAAATCATTCAAACCTCAGACAGCCGCCCGAGACCTGGCTGAGCAAGCCCAACCTCCGCGATCGAAGCCAGTGACAAACAGCGTTCGGCACCAATAGACGGTGCATCTGCGACTGTCACACACGAGCAGGTGCTCTGTTGTTAAAATGTGCACTTGCCTGCATCCAAGCGGCAACGAGCTAGAGATTGCTGCTGCGGCTGCCCGACATTCGCATAGCATGCATTGCCCTGACACCCTGCCCAAGCTGCGCTGCAGCCTGCCTGCTGTTCTGCAACACCTTCACAGGGTCAAACTCCACTTTCAGAGCGTTCGACAGTCATTCTCTCTGCGTGCAGTGCCCGCAAGGCCCAGCGCTGCCTGTTGCAAAAGCTGCTGCTTAGCGCGGATGGGAGGCAGGTGAGGTTTTCAAGCTTACGACGCATGCTGCATGCGGCGGTGCCAGATCATATGAGATCTGCATTCATCCGATGCCAGCTGACGGGGCGCGGTGTAATTTCATCATCTGCTACAGCTTGCATGCATAAGCATCTACGACGCTGTAGCAGGACTTCCTATCTACCTCGTTGCGCCACGCTGGCCTCGCAGATCAAGCAAGCCCGCATACCCGCCGAAAGCGTCCAAAGCCGCCGCTGCATCGCCGAGCTACCCCACCGCCGCTGGCACTGCAGCCAGCGCAAATGTTGGTGGCTCCTATGGTGCTTACCCGCCGGATGCAGTGCCATCGACTGGCTGCTGCGGCGGTCACAGCGGTGGGAGCCACCACTCTACGGCATACGGCCACGGTCACCACGGCACCAGCGGCGCCGGCTACGGCGGTGGGTGTGGCGGCGGCGGCGGCGGTGGCGGTGGTGGCGGCGGCGGCGGCGGCTGCTGATGTAGAGACTGGTTTGTGTGCGACACACACGTAACTTGTGCCTTGGCTGTTGGGCTATTGTGCATGTGCGGACATCAATTCCATACAACACTGGTACATTTTGCCGGAGCAAACGAGTGGCTCGCAGGTTGCATTGAATACTACTATCTGGCCAGTGGCAGAAGTAGGGTCCGATCACAGGCGAATGAGATCGTGTGGCGTTGATATTGTCAGGACCACATTCGTGATTGAAGAGAACGAAGAGGCTGCGTGCCAGGCTGCAGATATCATGCCGATACTTGCCGATGAACTGTTTCCTTTAGTGTGGATGCCCGAGAGCGAGTAGATGTCAGAGGTCATGGCTGTTCGGTAGCGTCCTGCATGCTGTGATTCCCGTATAACAACTAGGACTTCTTACCGATAGCATGTCTGGTGCTGCGGGCGCTCCCGGACTCGCACCCGCACCTTCCTCCTTCCCCGGTGCACCTGGCCAACAGTAGGCTCCTCTGCATCTGCAAATCGACATTGGTGTACTGCATCTGCCTCCACCCCTGCCAGACCGCGAGGTCAACAATCACGGTCATGGTGCACACGCCGGTGGTCGTCACATGGCAGCAGCAAGCAGCACAAGACAAGACATCTCTAGGTTGCAGCTCTGCGTCATTACCTGTTACATTCGTCAGCAGTCCAGCCTGCAACATCATCAGCTGCCTGTGCCCCGGAAAGTTTCCGTGCTTGAGTGTGGGATTGGGCTGCTTGGTGGCGGGTGGCGCATGCACAGCCTCTGCCGCTCCCGACATGATCATGCACAGCACATCCAGCGGTATCAGCAAAAGGTTTATTAAAGGAGGTGCAGTCGACTACTCGTTCATCAGGCGCTCAGCGGCGATCAGGGTGTGGCATGGCAGGCGAGCTGCAGCTTCCTTGCCGCAGCAGGCGCAGCCCGCACCGCCTGCGCAGTGCGCGGCACTGTCAGCCCCGCAGCCTGCAGACCGTGGCTTGAGCCATCTTGCGAGCAGCGCGCAGCTGCTGCGGCAGGTGTCGGCACCTGCCCTGCAGCAGGGCGCTGGTGCCGCAAACGCCGCGGATGAGGGCAGTGCACAGCAGCAGGTGCTACAAGCGCAGGGGCTGACGCCAAAGTGTACCACCGTGTTACGAGCTTTATGCGCCGTGGTTTCGTGTGGCTCATTGTGCTGCTACCACCCATCTGCATGCCTGCAGTCTGTGGTTTGTCGTAGGCATGCCGCAAATGGTCTCACGGACTTGCAGGTGCTGGAGCTGCTTGCAGCAGGACACAGCAACTACGAGCCGCAGGCGGGCATGCCGGCCGCTGTGGACGCCCTGATCGCCAGCAGCACGACAGCGGATCCCGCGGCAGCCACCTTCCGCCTGGGGCAGGGCGTCTGGGAGGTATATGCTCCAGGAACTATCCATATTTCTCAAGCATGTTTGCCACGCTGAAAGGATGGGTACAAGCACAGGCGAAAAGCATGATGTAGTGGCTGTAGGCCGGCGGCACTGCAGACACCACCCGTGCTGCCGTTGGCCCATCTTCACCTCAGCACATGCTCAGTATGCAGTGCAGCATCCGTTCAGTGCTGGCCAGACAGCTTAGCAGCAGCACGTAGACGTTTTGACACAACCCTCCCTCATGTGTGGTCGCCTGTGCAAGCATGGTTGACAGGCTGAAAGCTGGCGCAATGTCAATGTCCAGGTGTTCTACGCGCCGCACATCCGCACGCTCAGCGGCCTGATGGCGATCCGCTTTGACCCAGTCCGCTACACGCTGCAGGGAGACAAATTATACAGGTGCGCCCCTGATGTTTGGTGCGCATGCACGTCCCTGGGGCGCTGAGCCAGTGGGGGGTGCTTGCACACCCGCCAGGGTGTGGCGCGGCACGCCGACCCTGCTGTCTGCAGCATGCTGTGCGTGTCTGCATTCCACACACTGCTGGAGGCGCCAGTCAGGCAGCTCCGGGACACGCTGTGTGCTCACAGGCGTATGCTGCACCCCCGTGGATGCGCGCCGCACTGACTGTCACAGCTGGCCCCCCCCCCCCCCCGCAGCAACGTGGGCTACCGGCTGCCGCTGGGCCTGGGCAGCGGGTGGCTCAGCGCGGCGGGCACGCTGGGCGGCCGCCCGGACGGCGCGCTGTCCCTGCGCTTCGACCGCTTCTGGGTGGACCGCGGGGCGTCGGAGCCGCTGCGGCCCGACATCAGCCCGGAAGAAGGTGAGTCGGCTTGCCTCCTGAACCGCGTGCTCAAAGACACAGGCACGAGGCGGTCCTCGAGCGGTTGACGTGTGCTGATCAGCTGGTGGGCAGCTGGGATCCTGATGTGTGTCGTGGTGTGATGCAGCGTCAAAAGGGTGGGACGGCTTGGTGTCCCGGCTGGGACGAGCATTCTTCTTTGACGGCCTGGCGTCATTCCCGGTGCCCTCCCCATTCCATTGTGCATCATTGTGTGCCTGTTGAACTGTCAGCCTTCTGCTGCGCGCTTTGCTTTGTGACATACTGCTGTGATACCTCAACTCATGCTGCTGTATCGCTGCAGGTGCAGTACGTCGACAGCGACCTCACAGTGTTCAGGTGGGCATCAATGATTCATGGGGGGGTTCAGTCAGTGGGCCAGGCCGAGCCTACCGTGGGCTCTTGCCATACAAACCAATTTGAGCGGATGCTACACTGCAGCTTACTCTCCCGACCCTGAGAGGTTGCGGTTCACCTTGACTGCAGGTTCCCACCTCTGCGCGTCAGCATTGCTGCGCAGCGTGTAGGCTGATGCTTTGCGGTTCATCACGTCGTCATATGGACGTCAGCGGCGTGACCACTGCTCACCAAAAAGCAAATACCGCTGCAGCTCAATCACGTGGTATATCGCAGCAGTCTCAGTAGTATCGATTGCTGCAAGAACCTCTTCTTCTAACGCCATGTCAACGGCAAGCACGGATCTCGCTTTGTTGGATGGGACTGCCTTTTCCAAGAATCTTCCGTGTGCCACATCATCGTTGGGTGATCCTCAGTATACAAGCTCCCACCTGCCCTCTGGGGCGCACACTCACACGTAAAACACCACTGAGGCGACTTTGCCTGCTGGTCTTCATGCCGTCGATGCGTCCCCTCTGCACAAAACCAAAGCTCCACGCAGCATGCACGGCGGCGGTCCCCAATCGCAACTCGGGGTGTTTGGCTGCTCTGCCTCTTCCAAGAAATCCACACACCATTAGGTGATCCTCATGCCACCAAACTTATTACGACGTCCAAATTTTTGCAACGTAAGACAATTGAAATCTCTTAGTTGATCTCTCCATCGAAAGGCCAGCTGCACCAGGCTGCTGGAGTCACAGCACTGCAGCTTGTTGCCCACCCACTATATACTGCGAGCGACTGATATCACTTGCTGATTGGGGTGTGTCGTCACGTTTTGGGTCCTCGCTCGCTCGTTGCTCACACACGTGCAGGTGAGATGGGAAGCTCGGACGCCGCCTGTGATCTGCTGGTGCATGCATCCTCGATCGGCGTGCCCTGCATGCATTTGATTACGTGGCTCATGTTATCTACAACGGTGGAGTGCCTCCTACGCTAACGTAATGCAGCAGATGTATGTGCAAGGCATTGCGCTGCGTGCATGTGTGTGCTTGCTCGATCACCGCAGCAACAACCACTGCGACTATGAGCTGTCGTCTTCCTGTTTTTGTTCTCTGGCAGCAGCGTGAAGCCTTGTACACTCCTATTCTACACGAACACTTTCTAGCCCATTTCGGCACGCAGCCAAGAGGTTCCAAACATCTTGAAGTATATCAGCAGATCTGCAGTGGCGGGCTCCATAGTTATTGTGGGTTCTGCACAGGCACTGGGCAGCCTGCAAGGAGAGTTCGTCTCTGACATGGGCAAGCCACGGGTGGTTGTTGTTGGAGGCGGTCCAGGTGGTGTGAACGCTGCGAAAGCACTGAATGACGTCGCTGATGTCTCCCTCATTGAAGCGTGAGCCCCGCCCATGCCTGATCTTCTGTCAGTTGTTACTGAGTGTTGTGCTTGTTACTGCCTGCCCCGAACAGGAATTGCACACTCACTGTGATGCTATGCTCTTCGGCCGACTACTGTCCTGATTGCACACATACACTGAGGCAGATGATGGCGCAGGGAATGCAACACCACGCAGCCCATGTGTCTTCCCTACAATACTATGCAGGAAGGGCTGGTTCGAGATCAACTGGGCAACCCCACGGGTGCTGACTGACCCTGAGTTCGTTGCTCAGGTACGATCAACCAATCTTCTTGCACATACACATTCATCGCTTTGGAATGATCGATATGATATGCTCGTCCTCCCCTGCAGTCTGTGCTCCAGCCACGACAACCTGATGAATGCAACCCCGCGCCATGCATGTTCGGGTTGCATACTCCAGCATATGATGTGCCACACCGTCTGTGTATATTGATCTGCAACAACAACACTTGCACACAGCCTCTTCAATGTGAGCAGTTCTGCGAGCATATCATGCAGGTGGTGGTACCCTACTCTGCACTGCCCGGCATCGGCACGGTGGTGGCGGCGCGCGCCACGGCCGTGACAGGGTCAGCTGTGCAGCTGGACAATGGGCAAGAGATTGCTTACGACTACCTCGTCCTCGCGCCGGGCAGCACCTACCCTGAGCCCATCATCAAGGCCTTCTCCGGCAGCCTGGCCGAGCGCAAAGTGTTCATCAAGGTGGCCGCCTGCTGACGATGGTCGCCCCTGATGATGTCACAACGATCAGGTTTCCTGTTCTGCCACGCTCCTGGGCAGCCTGCATGTCCTGCCGACCACCGACTTTACTTGGAGCAACGCCAGCTCAGGCTCATGTCACTGAGACAAGCGCTGCCAACGCATGCATGCAGGAGGAGCAGCAGCGCCTAAAGGCAGCCGACAGTGTCGCCGTGATCGGCGGGGGCCCTGTGGGCGTAGAGGTGGCCGGCGAAATCCTCACTGACCTGCCAGGTGTGACTGAACTTGCCATCTGATGTCACAAGCATCGCATGTACAATATCTGGAAATCGATTTTTGAGAATTGGGTGTCATATGTACATGGGCGCACCTTGTGCAATGCTGCCAAGATTCGCACGTGCTGAGGTGCCTGTGACCCTGTGTAGTGTCCAGCTTTCAGTCCAACGGACACATAGGCTGCTGTACACCTCCTGATGTGCAGGCAAGCAGGTGACGGTGGTGACGAGTGCCAGCCGCCTGCTGGCGGACAAGCCGCCCAAGATCGGCGCGCACGCCGCCAGCTGGATCCAGAGGAAGGGCGGCCAGGTGGGCCTGCGGCCTGCTGCATGCCCTGCTGCACACACTGGCAACCTGGCTGCTGATGCCCAGCATATGCTTTGCAAGGGACATCAACTTTACTGCGCAGGTCATATACGGCGAGAAGGCGTCGCAGAGCGCAGACGGCGGCTGGTACCTGACGGACGGCAGGCGGCTGGGCGCGGATGTGGTGTACAACGCGGTGGGCGGGCAGCCCAACACCGCCTTCCTGCAGCCGCTGGGCATCCTGGACAGCCGGGGCGCCATCAAGGTGCACGCCTGATCGACCCCAAAAAACAGCTTGGTCTGCTCATCCTTACACAGGCATGACGCACGAGTGCGCCTCTAGTCTGTTGATGTTGCAACAGCAGAACATCGCCAGCAAGCTGGACCCCAACTTCGGCTGCTTGAAATATCACTCAAACCAGCATGAGCCAACATTGGGGCGTGTGCAGGTGAACGACAAGCTGCAGGTGGTGGGGCACACGAACGTGTTTGCCGTCGGCGACGCCACCGACCTGAAGGAGACCAAGGTCAGCTGGGGCTCTGGTGTGCAGTGTCCAGTGCTGTCCTTGGCTCCTTGCGCAGTGAGCACTGTACACCACTCTACCAGCGATGCGACCAAGTACACATGACACAGACCACGCTGTATCTCCAACAGAAACCCGCAGTTTACCGGGTTAGTTGCCATGCTTGGCGCATGCAGCTGGGCTACTTGGCCGCCTTCCACGGCAAGCTGGTGGCCAAGAACATCCAGGCGGCGCTGCAGGGCAAGCCGCTGAAGCCGTGGAAGCCGAATGGCGGCATGTCGGTGCGCTGCATGGTAGTGCATGTGACCGTGCATGCGCACAATGCAACGTCATACATGTCGAAGACTGCACAGTGCAGTCTGCACATGGCATATGATACAGACCGCCTGTGAAAGCCAAGCGATTGAGTGGCGCTGAGACCTTTCTGAAGAGCACAGCGAACCGAGGCAGTTGATAGCCCACTTGAGGGATGCAAATTTACAGACTGCTGTCGGCGTACACTCCTGAGCGTACTTGCGCTCTGCTGTGCTGTCTGCATGTACACAATGTGATGGCGGCTGTGTGTGCCGCAGGCGATGCTGGTGTCGCTGGGCCGCAACGCGGGCACCGGCCACATCGGGGCCGTCAAGCTGACCGGCTGCCTCGCCTTCCTGCCGGCCAAGATGAAGTCGAAGGACCTGTTCGCCGCCCAGTGAGTGCCCCGTTTGCTGGCCGCAATGGTAGCAGGACATCTGGGTGTCTTGCAACAGTAGCCTGCATTGGCGGCGGACCTCCCATGCTGCATGCACCTGCCCGCTCACAACAGTATGTGACCCTGGCACTGCCGACAATGGTGATGGATGCACTGAAAGGCGCGCAGCGTTGCAAGGTGCGAGCTTCACATTAAACTATGTACCTGCCTTCTGCCTATGGTCTAATATGTTTAATGCAGGACGCAGAAGCAGCTGGGCATCACTGTGTACTAGCAAGGCGTCGTGGCACAGCGGCGCAGCAGCATCTTGATGTACTGGTATGCATTCATGAGAAGTGAAGCATGGTCTGGACATTGTGCGGGGGAGCAGGAGTCAGACATATGGTCAGTGCCCAGTTGAGATGCATTGTCAGCCTTTGGACGCACCAACAGTATGCCATTGGCTGTTTGTGATCAATGTATATCGTGCTTGGGTGCTTGAGAGTTGCAGATGAATCTGCAGTGGTGCATGGCCCGTGCATCAGGGACACTGATGATCACAACAACCGAGCCTGTTCAGTCTGATCTCTGTACATGTACACCGAAACTAGGTTTCGACACGAGGCCCTCTTGACACCTGAAGACCTGCCCGACTGACTGAAATGCCTGATGCTGTTCAAACTAGCATGCCGTCTCTGTCAGACGGCCAGCACCCTTCACACCAAAGCACAGCGTCCAACGTGAGTCCGACGCCTCAGAGAAACAGAGGTGTCAGCAGCCAGCCCTTCAGCGGCGGCCGCTGCGCCGCCTCGGCTGTGTGTGCCCTGGTGGTGCGGTGCTCTGGGGCTCTGGCGGCTCCGCCGCCGCCGCAGCGCCGCCCCGGCTGCCCGCGCGGCCGCCGCCCGACCTGCGCCCGGCTGGACTGCCGGCCTGAGCCGGCTTGGGGGCCTGGCCCTGCTGCACGGCTGCCGCTGGCTGCTTGGTGCGAGCCGCCGCCTCGTCGGGCTGCGCTGCGGTGCGCTGTCGCTTCACGCGCAGGCCCAGCGCCGCGGCCCGGGTGGCGCCCTCGTCGGGCGTGCTGCGGTCGGGGGGCTGTGCGGCGGCCGGCTGCCTGCCGTCGCTTCTGCCGGCGGCCGGCGACGCGCGGTGTCCTGCAGGGTGCGGCGGAGATGCATCGTCTGACCTGGCAGAGGCTCTGCCGGCACGGCTGCTGCGCTGCTGCTGCTTGGGTGGTGTGGGGTCCGCATCCGCCCCATCAGCATCCGGCTCGGCCGCGTCGGGGGCAGCTGCACGGCCACGGCCGCGCTTGCCACCAGGCGGCACAGCCTCGCCTGCCTGAGCACTTGCTGCGCCGCCTGAACACAGAGGTCGGCGGGCGGGTCAGTTGCCCGCATGTGCAGCTCTGAGCAAAACGTCAATATGACCATGTTGCCGGCCAGCACACAAGGTCCAGAGGGCACCAGCAGCGTACGGCAAGCTGTCAGGCTGTCAGGGCACCTGGGCCGGTGGCCGGCAGCGGCAGCCTCGCCCTGCGCCAGGCCTTGAGCAGCGCCGCACGCGCCGACTGCGCGGCCGCGGCCAGGCCCGACCCCTCCCCGTTGTACGCCCGGCAGTTGGCCCACACCAGCTCGCAGTCCGCCCACGCCGCGCCTGCAGAGGTCACAGGGAAGTTCTCGTCCTCTTTTTTATACGTTCAATTGGTACTGACAGCTGTTGTTGTCTTTTTACCAACATACATATGCATCGAGCTTGCCAATGCAAGTAACACCAACATTGCAGCAATTACCCATGTTGTGGTATACACGCTGAGCAACCCAGTTTGACGGCACCCCCCCATCAGGCGTCAGTCAGGTGTGCAGCGCCTTGCACTGCATGGGCTGACACTGCCGCTGTGCCTTGCACGCAATCGGCAGACGGCGCTGTGCAGCAACAGGCCCAGTCTGAGCCCTGGCACCGCAGCGCAGGCCGCAGCGTGTAGCAGGCCGCACAGGTGTTCGGGGGGGACCGCTGCCTGGCACCTGGTGTGGTGTAGCCGCCGGCCTGCAGCTGCGCGGCGACGGTGCCCAGGTCCATTGGCCGCTTGACGACCCGCCGGTAGCCGGGCGCCTCGGGGCCCACCGGCCTGCCAAAAATGGCGCCCTGCGCCGAGGCCGCGACCGCCGCCACGCACCGCTGCGCCGCCGCCGCCTGCCCCGCCGCCATGGGCTCGTCGGCGGCCGCCGCCGGGGGGCCCTCTGGCAGGCTGCTTGGCGGCGCGACGACCGCCCCCGCGCTGGCTCGGCGCTGGCTGTGACGAACGCCGCTTTCGCCGGCGCCAGCATCTGCAGAAGGTTCATCCGACCTTCAGGCGGAGCATGCTGCGCTTCCCACAAGCGGCAGCAGGTCAGAGCATGCAGCTGTGATGTCAGTTGTTGATGTCATGCATGCGGTCATTAGAGGCTGGCACATACCCTGGCCTTGCAAGCCCCGCTGCCGCTTGCTGGACGGCGCCGCCACGTCAGCGGCATCGTCAGCCGCGACATCGGCGTCGAGGCTGGCGGGGCGGCGCCGCTTGCGGCGGTTGCCGGCGGGCTGCTGCTGCTCATCTCCCTGCTGCTGCTGATCCGCACGCGGGCTGGCCAGCGCCGCCAGCATGTCCGCCGCCTCCTGGTCCTCCGCCGTGTGGTCGCCGTCCGGCCCCCGCCGCCGCTTCTGCAGGGCAGCAGCCACAGTACGGACCATGCGCATGTGGACCCGAAAGGAGCTCGTCCGGGTGGTGAACATCGTCAACCGCCTGCTCATGGCAGTGGAACCAGGCGGCACTGTGCACAGTTCGGCGACGCGCATCCGTGCAGGCGTCAGTTGTGCGAGGAGACTGTCAGTGAGGTTCCGGCTTCCGAACAAGGGTCACCCGCTTGCCGCCGCCGCGCCCGCCCTTGGCGGCGACGTCGCCGGGCGTCGGCAGCCCGGACGCGACGAACAGCGCCGCCAGCTCGGCCTCGGCGGTGCGCCCCGCCTCGAACATCTCGCTGCCGTCCTCGTTGAAGGCCGCGCAGTTGAGCCACACCTGCTGCACGTCCGCCGCCGCCTCCGCTGCAGCGCCACACACGGGGGGCGTCCTCAGCAACGGCAGCACTTTGGACTGCATGCCTGCTTTTGCATTGAGGGCGTCACGTGCCAGCCACTGTCGCTGCTGGTGCACAGTGCCAACCAGCCCGAAAAGTTCAGCGGGCCTTGCCATGGCCATGCGCTGCTGTGTGAATGGACAGCAGCCCAGGCATGCTGGCCAGTTTCGCATCGTGACCCTGCCTTTTGCCACACCAGCATGGGCTCATGCTGACAGGGGTCTGGGGGTCACAGCTGACAGGGATCTCACCGAGCGAGGAGTACCGGCCGCGCTGCAGGCCGGCCAGCACGGTGCCCAGGTCCATGGGGCGGGCGATGGCGGCCGCGTACCCCGGCACCAGGTCCGCCGGCACCGGCTCCGCGAACGCCTGTGCGACGTCCCGCCGCAGGAACTTCCTCACCACCTGCGCAGCGCTTGAGTCGTTTAGGTCGCCACGAAGGGGCTCATGCAACCAGCTGCAGCGCGGGCCAACCACTGATGCGATGTGCACTCCCAGAGAAGCACATTTGCCTTGCAGAAGGGTTGCTCCTTCAACAGAGGTGCGACTGAGGGCGGCAGCCCTGCAAGAACCGTGCAGCATCCCATCGTGAGGGCTCACAGCACCTTGGCCGCGGTGCTGAGGTGCCGCGCCTCGGCATCGGACACGGGCCCGCCCCTGCTGCCGCCCAGGTGCAGCTTGACCTTCAGGCCGCCGCCCTCGCCGCGGGCCGCGCCGCCCGGCAGCTTCACCTGCAACATCGCGCCCGCTTCGGAGTCCAGCACTTTCACATCACCTCAAATATGATGGAGGGTGATGAAAACGGATGAACACTTGAAGCGGACGTGCCGCAGGTGGTGGCACGCACTGGCACCCTGTGCTCCGCTGCACGTCTGCTCGCAATTCACGATGCTAGAGGAGCACACCTTGATGCGGGGGGCCGCCTCCGCGGGGGCGCCCGCGCCGGCGCCGGGCACCACCGGCAGCTCGGCGGGCGCGGAGAAGCGGGTGGGCAGCCCCGCCGCCGCCCACAGCTTGCCGAACTTGGCCTCGCACCGGGCGCCGGCCTTCCAGAACTCGTCGCCCTCGTAGTTGAAGGCCCGGCAGTTGTCCCACACCTGCACCGAACACAACAGGATCAGACGAGTGTTGCAAGGAGTCGGGTGCAACTGCGAGCATGTCAGCGCTGGCTGCACAAGGTGTGCCCTGGGCTGCGTGCACCGATAGGCTGACTGGGCCACCAGTCTGCAACAACAGCACGGCATAGCACGACACGGCAAAGTGATGCAGCAGCCAGGCCTGGCTTGGCACCTGGCGGACGTCGCGCAGCAGGCGCTGCGGCGCTGCATAGCCGCCCGACTGCAGGCTGGCTGCGATGGTGCCCAGGTCCATGGGCCGCTGTATGACCTGCAGCGCAACAGTGTGACGGCTCAGCACTTGCATGGCAACAAGGAGACATGCAACTCAACAACTTCGCGATAGGTAGCCCAGCATGCGAGACCCACAGAGCACGGGCCAAAGAACGCCATGGCACAGCCAGCTGTCTTGACCCTTGACAAAGAGGACACAAGCGGCACACCAGCGGCCACAAGCTTCGAGATGGTGCGGTGCACACCTTGTGGTACGCAGTGTAGGCGGGGTCCACGGGCTCGCGGAACGCCTGGGATGCGGGCCAGGCGAGCAGCGCCTGCAGCACCGTGGCCGCCGCCTCCCTCCAGTCCGCACGGCCGTGCTCCCGCGCCTCTGCAGCAGCAGCAAAGGCACACGTCAGGCACACGATGCACAGAGGTCCCCAGACGCAGCCAGCACTTCTCCTTGGCAGCCAGCTACCTCTGAGCCACCCTATGGGACTCATGTGTACGAACGGCTGAGGCACTGTAGCAGCTCAAAATGGCGCAGCCGATTGAATGATATGGCAGCACCTGCGTCGGCGTGGGCGGCGTCCTCGCGGTCGGCCCGCCGCGCCTCCCGCAGCGCCGCCTCCGCCGCCCGCCGCTCCCTCTCCGCCGCCGCCGCTGCCTCCTGCTCGTGGGCCTGCACCGCACATAGGATGTAGGGTCAACTGTCGATGCAGATCCATCAGTGGCGCTGTGCTCAGCCTGAGCACAACGACCGCATCACGTGATGAACGACCACAGTTCTTGCATGAAACTTTCGCATGACGCACCGCGGCGGTGCGCTCGGCGTCGAGGGCGGCGCGGCGCTTGGCCTTGCGGCTGCAGGTGGGGCAGGCGAAGGGCACGCCCTCCCTGCTCACCTCCCCCGGGTCCTCCCCCACACACTGCATGGCAGCAGCCAGGACGGCTGAAATGGCAGCGTCATATGACCCAATCGTCCAGCAGCGGCTATGCATCATGACGAGTCCGGTGCAGGCCATGTTCATTGCAGAATGCACCCAATGCACCATTGGCTTCAGTGGGTTGCATCACGCACAAAGCCTGTCCACATGACAAGCTCCATGCAGTGTCGTTGTCAGCTGCCACAACACGCCATGCGATGCTGAAGCCGGAGCGGTGGCTGTGGCGGGGCGGCGCGTCACCTCGGGGTGGCACCACAGCCCGCACTGGTCGCACGCCACCGTGAGCCGCGCCTCGTCGTCCTCCGCCCCGCAGATGCACACCAGCTCCGGGCCCCACTCCTGCCGCAACCACAGACGAGCATGCTTTTGACAAGCACCCATGAACCGCCAGCCCACTTGGCATCGTCTGCGGCGCTGGAATGTGTTCGTGTCTGCGGCACCAGATTGCTGCTAGCAACAGTTGCCCTATCAGCTATGTGTAGTGCGTTCAAACCTCATTAAGTCTGTTGCCCTGACCTGCTTTGCAGACTTGCCCTTCCGCCGCTTCTTCCTGCCGCCGGCATCCGCCACCGCAGCCGCCGGTGCCTTGCTGCCGGAGCCGCCGCCGCGCTTCTGGCGCGCCTTGTCCATCGCCGCCCGCCGCTTCTCAGCCCTGCAGCACGCAACGTCGGTAGCATGTGATCAGCAACATGCATTAATGCCGACCTCTCTTTCTATGTATGAGACGAGGGCGATGCAGGACAAGGCATTTGAGGCATGTGCCGAGCCACATCCAATGCTCGCAGGTAGGCTACAGGCTACCTTCCCTGACACCACATCGCCCTATCCTGACCTGCGGGTGGTGCAGGCGGCGCACACGAACTCGGTGTCATTCGCCTCGTCCTCTTCGGTGTACCCGACGCACGCCCCATGGTGCCACCTGCATGCCACGCAACATCGAGACATGCTCAGGCGCTGGTGGCATGCTCTGCAGCTGCAAGCAGGCATGGTCTTCTGCAGCAAGGTCATGCTTTCAGACACACCAGCAAAGCAGCGATGAACCAACAGGCAGCCTAGCACCGTGACTCACCTGTTGCAGTCGTCGCACGCCACCCACCGGATCTCCTGTTCAGTACACACAGCCAAGCGATGAGGCCATGCAAGACTTTTGGCCTCCTGGACTCGACAGGCGCATTGTATAACACATAGTGGGCACGTCCACACGCAGTAATGAACACGACAAGTGCTGCTGGCACTCCAGAGGCCCAGTACCTCCTCCTGGCCGACGTACTCTCCACCGCATACTGCACACGAGTCAGCGGCCGCACGTGCTGCCGCCTCTGCTGCCTCCTTGGCCATCTGCCGTGCCGTCTGCTTCGCCTGCAGCACCGCCTCTGCAAAACGCAATGGACCCAGGAGTGAGCAGGCTCACGACTGTGCAGGCATGAATGCCTTCAGGTATGACCCTGACTTTCACCATGCAACACATGGCAGGAGCCGGTCGCTGTCGATACCTTTCGAGCAGTTGCAGGCAGGCAGGCAGGACCTCGACTGGGGACCTCTGTGAGCGCCTCCAAGTGTGAGATTGCTCACCCTGGTCGGCGGCGTCCTTTTGGCGCTGCGCCTCACGCTGCGCCGCCGCCCTGGCCTGCGCCGCCCTGGCCACCTGCAGGCCGACACGCCCAGGTCACGCGGTGACCCAGCAGCTGCAAACCGGTGCCAGACAGCCTGTCGTGACCAGCTCGGTGGTGATGGAATGCAGGAGCACCCAGGCGGGCTGCGCGCCTGCATGGCGGCCTCCCGGCGCAGGCGCTCCTCGAAGCTGCGCACCAGCCACAGCGGCAGGTGGCGCTCGTGCACCCAGTGCCCCCCCGCCCCCGCCTGCGCCGCGCACACGCCCTCCGTGAGCCTCCTCGCCTGCGGTCGCACGCAGACCCCGCAGGGCGGCATGGAGGCTGCACTCGTTTCCAGGCAGTCGCGGGCCACCATAAGGTCATTTGCTTGGAAAACTTTTCAAGTCCACTGTGGGTAGTGAGGCGCCTCCCACCTGCCCCAGCGTGGTCGCCATCGGGCTGACGGGCATCGGCCAGAGGGCTGGCGACGCTGCGGGCACGGGCCGCAGCGCGGCGTGCTGCGGCAGGCCCAGCTGCGCCGACAGCTGCTGCGCCAGGGCCGCGTTGGCGGCGCTCGGCACAGCGCCGACGCCCGCCGCGGCTCGAGCCGCAGCCGCGGTGGCTGCCGCCGCGGCTGGCGACGGCGCGGCGCCCGGCGTGCCGTTCATCGCCGGAGCAGGCTGCCTGGCCCCGCTGAAGCTGGTGCGGCCCCGCATGCTGGGAGTCAGCGGCCCGCTGAGGCCGCCTGTGGCAGATAGAGCAGCCACGGCATCAGCCAGAGCGCAGATGGCCACAACACAATGGGACGCTTTGTTTCTGTCACTGAATCAGATCCACTGATTGTCGCGGTGCGCACCCAGGCGGCTGGGGGCCTTGACGCGGCCGCGCCTGCCGCCCATGGCGGCTGGGACGCGCTCGGCAGCCGGGCTGCCAGAGCGGCGCGCAGACTGCTGCTGCGACACCGGAACCGCCTCCGCCTGGAACGTGGACGGCTGTGGCGCTGGCACGGCTGGCGAGCCGGCACGCGAGGGTGGCTCTGGCCCTGCCGCCGTCCCTGCTGCTGAGCTGGCAGCAGCAGGGGGCAGTGGCGCCGCTGCCGGCTGCTCTGCATCAGCATCCTCCGCCTTGACAGGCGCCTGCGCTGCCGGCGCTGCACCTGCAACTCTGGGCGTCTCTGAGGGAGCGGCAGGGCTGCTCCTGCCAGCAGCCTCCCGCTGCCCTGCGCCCGCTTCGGCAGGGTCGGCAGCTGCAGCTGCTTCTGTGGGTTCAGCGCTGTCAGCAGCTGGCGCCGCGGGTTGCTCAGCGGCAGCAGCAGGGGCGGCTTCCTGCTCTGCTGCCGCTGCAGGCGAGCCCGACCCGCGCGGCTGCCCTGCAGCGCCCACCGGCCCATCGGCTGCCGGGACCACCCCCCGAGGCACGGCAGCCGCCGCTGCGCCCGCTGCTGACGTGCCACTGGCGTCTGCAGGGCTGGGACTGACTGCTGCAGGGGGTGCTGCTGCATCTGGCTGGCCTGCTGCGGGTGCTGCGGCACCCGCCACCTTGCTGGGCTGCTTCTGGTCGCCATCCGCAGCTGGCGCTGTTGATTGGGTCCCAGACGCCCCAGGCAGGCTTGCGGCGGGTGCTGCTGCAACACCGCTGTCTGCAGGCTCAGACAAAGCCGCCGCCATGGCGGCCATGAAGCCGCCTGGTGACTCTGCCTTCTCAGCACCGTCCGCCGCTGCACTTGACTGCTGTGCGGCAGCTGCAGGGGGCGCAGCTGCGGCACCTGCGGTCGCGGTGGCGCCGGTGCCAGCAGCTGCAGGGCTGCTGTGTCGGGGACCAGCGGCGGCAGGCGCGACTGCCGGGTACCCGGACCCAGAGCCCAGCGCAGGCTGAGCGGGAGGCAGCGGCGCTGCAGGGTGGGGACGCGGCAGCGGCAGCGGCGTCTGCCCGGCCGGCCGCCAGGCCGGCAGAGGCGACAGCCCCGGGGTGGGCAGCCCAGCCACCGACATGGGCGACTGCAGGGTGCACTGCATTGCTGGTCAGAATCTGCAGGAACGGAAGGGGGGCACCAGGTGCACGCAAACTGCATGCCGCCGTGCAGTTAGGTGTATAAGCAATCACAGCACTCTCAGAAGTAAGCAAGCTGTATTGCTGTCGTTTGAGTAGGAAGGACATGCAAGGTAGTCCGTGAAGCACAGCACCTGCAGCAGCGACTTGGGGCGGACCAGGTACTCGAAGCCGCCCACAGGGTGGGCCGATGGGCGGCGCAGGTGTAGCTCGCAGCCGCGCCACTGCGACTCCTGCGATGAGCCGCCCGGCGCCCGCAGCTGCTCCCACTGCACCGAGGAGACGGCCGCTCACAGTCGGCACGCCCTCAGCAGGCGAGCCAGCTGCTGCCAGGGGACTGTCAGCTGGTTTCCAACATGTAAACGCCACAGCCACTGCCTCCCACCTCCAGTACCTGACAACTGCACCAATGTCTGCCCGCAGACCAGTGCAATGTTGCAAGCTTAACTGGCGGGGACAGCTAGCCTGTGGTGACTGACTGGAGTCCTGTCTGATGTCCTTCTACAAAGTGGCAATGTGAACAGAGGCGCTGCATGCTCCACCTGGATCGCGCTGTCCAGGGCGCGCAGGCAGCGCGCCAGCTGCGGTGCCGTGGCGGCCGCCTCGGTTCGGGCCACCCAGTCCACCGCGGGCGTGACGACCAGATCCCTGGCCGAGTACTTCAAGCCTGGGATGCGCTGCTTGCCGCCCCTGCAGCAGTTTTGACTGAGAGTTGCTGTGAGCCTAAGGCGCTGGCTGAAAGGGTGTAACTCAGGAGACAGGGCGCTATATCATCTCAACGCAGCTGGAGCACAGGCGCACACGGATATGGAATGACATGCATGGCAGCTGCCATGGTGCACATGCAGACCCAAAACACGGCTCACCGGCGGGCGGCCGCGCGGGTGGCGGCGTGCGGCAGCCGCAGGTGCCCCTGCGCCCGCTGCCAGGCGCTGCGCCGCCGCACCACCGGGATGGCCTGCGAAGGAGCAGCGCGGTCGGCACAGGCACACCATGGGCATGAAGATGAAGATAAATCAGCACTGCTGTTGATCATTGGCGCGACAACGCTATACAGCTTGCCGCAGACATCTGCTGCCATGGTGTCGTGCAGCTGGCCACAGGAGCAGGTGGGACGGGAGATATGCTGCAGGGTGGCAAGCATGGTGCGCACCGTGTACTCGTCAAGCACGACGGTGGCATCATCCCAGGCGTCGCGGGCCGCGGCGCCGCTGAAGGAGGCGCTGCGGGACATGGGAGCGCTGCGACGGCCGGGTGCTGCCTCGTCCTCCGAGTGCAGAGCGTCCGGCTCCGCGTAGTTGACCGACTTGGCAGCCGACGCGCCTGCACAGCGCACGGCAGTCGTCAGCTGGCAGTCATGCAGGCATTCTGAGAATGCAAGGCTAAGTTTGTAGCTGCAGACCGCCAAGAACTTCCACCCCAGGTGCAGCAGGACTCACGGGTGGAGCGTGTCGGCGGCGGCAGAGAGCCTCGCCGCGTGGACGACAGCTGCCTGGCCGCCGGCTGGGCACCATTGGCACAGCCATCGCCGCCGCTGCTGGCCGGCGTGGCCGCGCCGCTGCCCCCCATGGCGCTCGGCGGGCGGCTGCCGGAGGGCGCGGGCGTCCCCTCCGCCTGCCCAACGGCCGGCCCTGCGTCTGGTGGTGCGGGGGCTGCTCCTGCTGCGGAGGCCGGCGCAGCATCGGCTGCAGCTTCAGGCGGCGGGCCCGAGCGCGGCGCGCCCTGCGGCCCCTGCTGCTGCGGTGTGCCCTGGATGCCGTTGGGCAAAGCCGCGGCACCTGGCGCCGGGGCAGGCGTCGCCATCGCCGCCATGGGCGTGGGCAGGGGCAGGGGCGCAGGCGGCAGCTGTGCAGCTGCGCCTGACACATCAGAACACCTCGGGTCAGCCAGATGACGTGGAGCATCGACGGCAAACAGACATACATCCACCGAAGCACACAGCCGTCGGTCCAGGCACTGGACACCAGATCTGAGCCCAATGTACATGTCAACTGCCCAGCGTGCGCCGCACCCGACATGGCCACAGCGGAGATGTTGAACAGGCCGGGCGGGAGCGGCGGCGGCTCCGGCGCAGGCTGCGCCGGCAGCCGCTCCCAGTTGAGCGGCAGCGCGGTGCGCCGAAGCGCGGCGTGGAGCTGCACCGCCGCCGCCGCCAGCTGCCGTGCGTCTTGCGCGGTGCGCACCTGAGCTCACAGGAACACAGGCACTTGGCTCCGCACGCTCCAGCCAAGCAAGCAGCTGGAAGACGCAGTGCAACTCCAGGGCCTGCCATCTAGCATAGACAAATTGCAGCCTGCAAGGTTGGTTTTTGTTGACGCGTTGATACAGGTCACTGCCAGGCGAGGCACTGGCTGGTGGTGGCACAGGCTGTTGACAAGCGCACCGAGGTGGCCCAGGTGCGGCGGTGGGCGGTGTTGTCGGCGGCGGCCCACCGGCCGTCCAGCAGCCCGAACAGGTCGCGCTCCAGCTTCAGCAGGTAGTTGCACAGCGGCGACAGCCTGCAGCGGCAGCACAGCTCGTCGGAGGCAGGCTCGCAAGCCAGGTGTGTCGTTGAGTCACACATACGTATGTTGTGATGAGCAGCATGGCGCCAGTGCACAGGCGACGCTCCGCTTGCGGCCGGCCATGCTGCAAGCAGCTGCGCTGACACGACAGAGCTAGAGCCAGAGCCAGAGCCAGGCCGCAGGCTTGAGGCAACAAGGATGCACCAGGAGTTGGCGCTGTCCTGGCCGACGACGCTGCCGGACGGCTGCGCGGCGATGGGGTTCAGGCACGCCTTGTGCATGGTGGGCCGCAGGCACGGCTGGCACTTCCCGCAGCGCAGCGCCGCCCTGCCGCCGCCCCGGCCCTGCACCGTCACACCCCGGCACCGTCACTGTTGTTATCCTACGGTGGCAGCCAGAGAGTGAGCAGCGCATGTCCAAGCGCGCGGCCATCCGACCCTGGGGATGCGGCGTCCCACCGACCATGGTACACCCACGCCTTCCGCTGCTGCTTCGGCAATTGACTACACAAGCGCGCACCGCCGAGACGGGCCAGGCGAAGCGGGACAGCGGCAGCGGCGCCGCCATCTGGGACACCGGGGTGCCGGTGCCGCGCTTGTTGCGCCGCTGCTCCTCCACCGCCGCCCGCACCGCCGCCACGCTCGCGCCCCACCCGTTGCGGTACCGGTTGTTGTACCCCTCCGCGCCCGCCGCCGCCTGGATCTCTGCTCGGCCAGTGCAACCAGCGGTTGGTGGGGCTGATGCTGGTTCAGTGCTCATCATGCTCATCTGCACCCGACAGGCACTCCGCCTCAAATGTGATGCACGTCGAAAGTAGGAACAAAGCACACCTGGCAGCGGCAGCGGCTCCAGGGTGGGCAGCGACGACAGGAGGGGCACCTCCGCCCGCAGGCGGCGTGACCGGCGCAGCCTGCGCAGCTCCGCGAACGCCTGGCTGCCAGAAGCGCACCGCATCGGCACCTGGGAAGTGAAACAGTGGCAACCAAGCCATCAGCGGCCGGCTTGTCGCCCATACCTTAATGTGCACTGGCAGCATGCATGGGTCTGCCACAAGCACGCTGACCAGCAGTCAGCAGCACACCTTGGCGGGCAGCTCCAGGGTGTGCGCCTTCTGCCCCTGGAAGGGCGGCAGCGCGGAGTGGAACAGCAGGTTGTAGGCGGCCCAGTGCGGCTGGCGCGCCTCGTTGCGCCCCAGGGCCGGCACCCGCAGCCCCGCCGCCTC
Source organism: Diplosphaera chodatii (assembly GCA_032358165.1). Classification (NCBI taxonomy): domain Eukaryota; kingdom Viridiplantae; phylum Chlorophyta; class Trebouxiophyceae; order Prasiolales; family Stichococcaceae; genus Diplosphaera; species Diplosphaera chodatii. The sequence continues at coordinate 667,633 of JAALGY010000038.1, forward strand.
GCCTGCAGCCGGGTGTCGAACCAATCAATTCAACGTGAGTCCGTGACGTCAGTGGCTGTTGCTTGAGCCTTGCTGCAAGCCGGCAGAGTGCTGCAAGCTCGCTGAGACTGACGGACCTCAAACAACACCTGCGCGGTGGCACAAGGGTTGGGAAGGGTGCTCACCCCGGCCGCCCAGGCTGCACTCGGTGCACAGCCACTCGCCGTCGGGGATGGACTTGGCGCCCTCGCCGATGCAGCGCATGTGGTACGCCGCGGGGCAGCCGTCGCAGCACAGCAGGTTGCCGCCCAGCCCGCACAGCACGCAGGTGTCCAGGTTGCCGTCGTCGGCGTCCTGATCCGACGCCTGCGAGGCGGGGAAGGCTGGTCGGTGCCAACAAGCAGGCACTGGTCCATGGCAGGCTTGCATGACGTCATGGCAATGAGACCAGGCACCGTGCTGCTGTCGGGTTTGACCCACACAGCTCCTCCTCCGCCTAGTCGCTGGCAGCTTGATCTCGACTCTCAACGAGGGGTTTAACAAAGGTGGAGGTGCGGGGCTCACGATGAGCTGCTGGCGCTCGGCGCGCTCCTCGGGCGAGCGCATGGGGTTGGCGCCGCCCTCCCCGCCGCGCCCCGCCACAAACTGGCCCGCCGCCTCCCGCCGGTCGACCTCCGCCCGCACCGACCGCACCTGTCATGTGTTCAAGCCAGTGTCGGGGATTGGGAACCACGATTGGGAACCACAGGGCACGTCCGTGCTGCGGCCATGGTGGCACTGTCCAAAACCGAGTACGATATGGCGGGATGGCCAAGTTTGCGCCCAGCACACACATCATGCACAGCCATGCGAGTGCTCACCTGCAGCATGTCGCTTGTGAGGCGCGCAGCGATGGCGGCCTTGACGGCCGGCGGCAGCTGGCAGTACTCGACCGTGGCTGTGCGCCGGCCATGCCGTGGGAAGTGTGTCTTCAGCAGCGCCCGCAGCAGCTGCTGCTGCTCTGCCGGGGCGTCTACCGCAGGCTGTGACTGCTCAAGGTACGCCTCCCCTGGCTGCGGGCCGCCTGCCCCAGACGACGGCGCTGTCTGTGGGGCTGCTGCCGCCTGAGCGGCTGGTGTGGCTGCGGCAGCTGCTGACGCGGCAGCTGTGAACTGGTGCGCTGCCAGGGGGTCGCCTGAGGAACGAGACACGAAATTTGGCTTGCATCAAACGCCATATAGCGCAGCGCACCCACTGCAGCAACGCAACGTCTTCAGGAGTTGCCTCAGTTTGAACGGTCTGTCAACTGATGTAGTCGGCAAGTGGCAGACAACAGGCGCTGCGCACCCATGTAGCGCAGCCACTCCCACACGTAGTCGGGCCACGTCACCGCGTCCAGCAGCTCCAGGTCCAGCTCCCGCTCCGCCCGCATCGACTGCAGCGACGGCGCGGCAGACAGTTGCTCCTCCGTCAGCAGCCACCACACAGTGCTGCCATGCCAGCAGCTGCTGGGCATGCTGCGGTGCAGCATGCTGCCCGACGCGGGTCACCAGGCCTGCAAACACGCGGTTGGAGCTTGCTCCTCGCGCCCTCAGCCCCCGTCCCCAGCCCACCCCCGCACCTTGCTCTCGTCCTGGGCCAGCAGGCGGACCAGGGCCAGGTGGACCTCGTCCCCCAGCGGCGTGGGCTGCGGCGCCGCCAGCGCCGCACACCAGTCCGCCAGCGGGAACGGGCTCAGTCGCAGCTGCCACGAGAAGGCGCGCAGGATGTGGTACGCCGCCACGGCGTCGCCTGCAGGCCGCAGTGTGGTCAGCTGCCGGCGAGGGGCACATGCTGCTTTTCTGGCACGGCACATGACCAGCCAACCAAGCAAGCAACCTGCCAGTGCTGCTGGTCGAGCTCAGCAACTGTGATGGATCGGCAGCACACCAGGACAAGGAGACCACAAGCTGTGGACCCACCAAAGGCGTCTGCGGGTATGCTGGTCGGCGCGTAGGCGCCTGCGCGTTCCAGCACAGCCTCGCTGGCTGGCAGCTCTGTTGGCGCCAGCTGCCGATTCTGCAGCTTTTCTGCGGGGGCCCCTGCGGCTGTACCATCCGCCGCCGGGCTGTCCACACCCTCAGCGTCCCCGCCATCATCGTCCACCACAGGCTCTGCGGTACACACAGGAATAACATGCAGTGAACAGGCTGTCAATGAGCTCTTGCAGTGTAGGCAGCATATACTGCGGTGCCCAAAAATCCCAAGCTGCCCTGCTAACAAGTGCAGCAACTGCCACACCCCATTGACGGCGGCCTCCTGACAAGAGAGGCCATCCCCTGTCGACTGGCACCTGACTCGGAGGGGGCGTACGGGTCGTCCTCCCGGGGCGGCTTGCGGGGCCCGCGGCGGCGGCCCCGCCGCTTGTCCGGCTTCCGCACCCGCCTGGGCCTCGCCACATACTCCTCCTCCTCCTCAGAGTCATCATCCTCATCCTCCTCATCTTCGCCGTCATCGACCTCCTCCTCTCCCTGCCACGACAGCAGTCACGACAGCAGTCAGAAGCGTCACGATGCGGCCTGCCTGCGGACACATCTGTGCAATGGCTGATCGGCTGCCGGCTGGCTTGCCCTCAGCTGTTGGACGGGCGGCATGCTTGGCCTGGCCTGCACCTGGACCGCCAGTTGGAGAACCACAGCAGCACCCCTCACCTGTGCATCAGCTTCCTGGCCGTCGGCAACCGCATCCTGGTCGTCCTGCGCTGGTGTCGCGGCATCCACCGTGGGGTCGCCAGCCCCGGCGTCAGACTCTGATGCAATGGCAGCATCCAGCTGGTCCTCAAACGCCGAGTCTTCGCCGTCCGAGGCTGCGCCTGCGCCGTCGCTGTCGCTCAGCTCCGGGGATGCCCCCGCGTCTGTGTCAGCATCGCTGTCGCTGGCGCTGCCGAGCGCCTCGCCGCGGCGGCGCTTGTTCCTGCTGCCGGGCGGCCGGCCGCGCCGCTTGCCACTCGCGCGTGGGCCTGAGGTCGCAACAGGGGGACGCAACTGCAGTCATTGCAAGTCGTTTCAGGCTGCCTTGGGGTCTGCACACAGCCGCTTGCAGCTGCGGCGGCACAGACGTGATTGAGCAAGGGCTTCCTCGGGTGCTGTCGGTCTCAGGGGCCTTGGGCGTGTCACAGGCATGTGTGCGCGGTCCCGGTGGGTCCATGTGACGCACTGAGCATGCATGCACCTGTCTTGGCTGGCCCACCCCGCCGGGGGCCTGCCCGAGGCTTGTTGGACCGAGCGACACCGTTCGCAGCAGCATTTTGCGATCGGCCCGCCGCTCTGCGACCGGCGCGCCCGCCCTCCAACGCCTGAGCCTCCTGCTTCAGCCCGTTCTCGATGCTGGCCGCCGCTGCCGCCGCCGCTCGCCGCCTGGGGCGGGCCTCGTCCATCCAGCAATCCCAGACTCAAGGTTGCTGCTTTCAGAGTGCAGCGGCCAGAGCGGGTCTGTGCCGGCTACATGGCCTGCTGCGACCCTTCCTGCTCCCACTGCATTCGCTTGCAGGCCCGCAAGCGTCTGAGTACGCCGGCAGGCAGCAGTGTCACAGCGAGGCAGAACCCGACGCCTCGCCACCCTTGCGCAACATGCAATTGGCGGCACTGTTGTGAGAGCTGAACACTGCGTTCAATCGACACACCGCTGCACTGTACTGGCGAACAGGCGTATGCATGTGCGAGACGGTGGACGGGTGCATTCGAGTAGTGGCACGATCATGTCATCATTCCAGACGACGGGGCGGTCAGGACAAGCGTATACAGGTGCTGCAAACGCTAAACGCTGGTTCAAGGGCTGGTCTACGGCGCAGAGCTGCTGCGTGAGCAGACAACAGAAGTTCGCAGGTGGATTTGGTAAAGGTACACAGTTTCAAACTACTTGGGTGGCGAAAGTGGCGGACAAACCGGCAGTGCGGTTTCTTGGAAACAGCCGGCTTGCGGGGAGATTGCCTCAAATATTTGCTCACACATCGAATCGAGATCCTGCGGGATCCAGGAGCCCCCTTCACAGCTGCTGCAAGTGCCGTGGCACACAAATCCCACTGTCCACACCAAAATCCCCCGTTCACACCACTCCTATTGGCCACATGTCTGGAGGAGGGTAGCAGCTACAACAGGCGCATGCAAGCTCCACTGAAACACCACACACACATGAACACGCTGGACAAGCAAACACACCCAGCTGCTGAAGTTGTCACTGCAACGTGTCTGACGGTGTGCCTCCCCAAGGATCCGCGCCATTGCCGCTGAAAGCTGGAGGCACCTGCTGCCCTGCCCGTACCACATTCTCTGCGAACAGCACACGCGCCCGGTGTAGGCGGTATTGGCCGGTGCCACCCGACCATATAACAAGCCACCCCACCTGTCACGTTGAGATCACTTCGCAGCATCTGCACACATATGCAAGCGCAACCGAACTGACCTAGCAGTGTGCCCCAGCGGTTGACGGTGTACACCATGGCGGCGGCCTGCATGCAGGCGCACCAAGTCTGCATTGCAGCGCCAACAAGCACGCGGCAGACGCCACAGGTGGTACACAATGCCAGTGGAACTCACATATGGCAGGGTCGTGAATGCGACCAGGCCGCCGGCGAGAATTGCGAAGCGCGGCCGCTTGTAGGCAAGATACCCAAAACCAGCGCCTGCAGGCCATGGCTTTGAAGGGTTCAGGTTGCCGAAGCTCTAGTTTCGACGTTGTAACGGCGCAAAGTGAACGGGCCATCAGAGACCAAGCTACCTATCAGGCCGGTGGTGATCATGGTGCCGGTCGTGTTTGGGTTTGACGGCGCCGTGGACAGCTCGTCCACCAGCTGTGCTGCCTCCCGGCTGCCCGCCCAGCTCCAGTGCTTGGCAATGCCCTGTTCGAGGTCATCCAGCTCCGTTCAGACCGTGCAAAACACACATGAGAAAGTGGCACTATGCTGTGCATCATTAGAAGCCGTCCGTTGCACGGCTGCCACATGCACTGGGATTTGTCACCTGAACATGGCCAGCGCCCACAACACCAACGACGTCGCGGCCAGCAGCTTTGTCACCTGCCTCCCACAACCGGCGAGCCAGGATCAGGTCCCGCTCCCGCAGCAGCACCTGCCACGAAGCGGAGAGAGGCATGACCTGAGCACTGTGGGCGCCTGACCAGTGTTGCAACGCTGCTGATGCGATACCTTGCACATGTGCAAAGGGGATATCGGGCACAAGGCGGCGCAAGCAGCCCCCGGTGTTTGCACAGAAACCCCACCGATGTGACAGCAGCACCGAAGCCTGACAGGCCTGTGGAACTCCCAACTTCCTTCAGCGCCTCGACTTCCATTGCATCGAGCATGCTGTCATCATCCTGTGATGTGGGGGAGCACAACTATCGGGTGGGTATGTCTGATGTGCCGGCCAGCACATGCTCAGCAGGGCAGGGCAGCCACCCGTCATCAGCAGGTGCAGCAATCGCTAGCTTGCGGACACACGACTGTGACAGCTCACACCTTGGCAGCCTTTTCACGGTACGTCTCGATGGCCTTCTCTCCGCAGTCGCGCACCACCGCAACATCCCGTGGGTCCACCTGCCCCCTCTTCGAGCTGCCTGTTGTCAGTGGCAGCGTTGTCAGGCATCTGCGCTCGGATGCGCCACAGCAGCACCTTCAAGCAGCACCTTCAAGGCCGTCTCCGGTCATGGTGGTTGACGTGTCGTTGCTGACCTTGTGCCAGGATGCGCTGGAATGACTGCAGCACACGGTCTGGATCATTGCATCCTGCTGCCTCCAGCATCTCCTTCCACCTGGGACCGACGGACTCATGAACCTGACACTCAAGGACAGATGGCGTATGTGCAGCAACGTGTGTGGGAGCACTGGCATGCGTCCCGCAGATATGCATACCTTTCGGTCATGCGGTTGAGCACTTCGTCCGGCTTGACCCGCTCGAAAGGTGGCTTCGCCCCTGCCACAGGCCGCGGGTGCCCAGGATCCGCTGCGGCAATGACACACGCAATTCACGCAAGTGAACAGGCCTCAGACATCTGCAGCTGGGTTCCCAGTTCTGACATTTGCTGCACATAGAGAGCAGCTCACCGGCAATGGGCAGCGACTCTGGGCGCTGCTGTACCAGCAGCGCCGCCCGCGACAGCCGCATGAGCGTGGTGTCCTGGTCCCTGTCAGCCAGCACGATCTCCGCGCCGACCTGCGCCACGCCACGGTGAGTCGCATCATCGTGGAGGAGCGCTGCCGCCGGCCGCTGTGCACAGCACGTGCCCCGTGCAGCGAGCCTGCTCGCCACCCAGCTGGCAGGCGGTCGCACCCGCTCGGCGGCGGTGATGGCCGCACGGAACTCCTGGCCGGGCGGCACCCCCAGCAGCGCGCCGGCGACCGAGTACGCCACGCTCAGGCCGTACTCCAGCAGCTCGCCCCGAAACACCAGCTGCAGCGGCTGCAGTGCCACACAGGCCCCCAGGATGGCGGCGTGCTGAGGCAGCACCTTCTGGTGGCCAGGGTCTACCGCATGTTTGAGTAAAGTGTCTGCAATGTGTCCACCTGGAGGACGCCACCATGGGCCACCCGCTGCACCCCAAAGGGGTCATTGCTGGCCATGTCCTGCGTCAGCTTCTTGTACCGCTTCTCGTCCAGCTCCAGCACCACGATGGCCGGCTGCACCGCCAGGACGCACTTCTCCGCATCCTCTGCCGCTGCAGCGCCATGAGCAAGTGCATGTCGATGTGTGCCAAGCCACTGGGCGCTACACCATGCATGCTGGATGACCACGTCGCAAGCTTGTCGAGGAGGATCGATTGCCCTTCGTATGCTGCGCAGCGGCTGCCCGACCTTTTGCCGATACGTGTGCGACGCCCACCAGGTACACTTTGCTGCCGCTTGGATGAGTCAGCGCAGCCGAGGCGCCCGGTGGAAGCGATGCCATGCCTGCTGCTGATCTAGGTCATTGTGCACAGTGTGAATACGGTTGTCATCAAAATCGTTTCCCCAGCTTGTATGCAGTCATGGCCTGCTGATGCATCGTTCTGGACATGCACATGCATGTGCAGTGGCGCGTGAAGCTGGTCAATGTGCCACCCAGATCCGAAACGGTGGCGTTCGACAACCCACCGAATGGTCTCAATGCGCCATAATGTACGCGTCTCATACTCAGATGTCGCCATCATGCTGCTTCACACTAGCATCGGCCTAGTAGGACATGCGACAGCTCATGCTGAGGTCATGACGTGCGATCTTGCAGCAGCAGTGGCATCCTGCAATTTGCAATTTTCGCTTGATCCTCGTCCGTGTGAGCATTGCATTGACTGCGCTGCACTGGGCATCCTGCAGACGCCTCTTTGCAGCACCTCTATTCAGTTTTGCTTGGAGCATCCAACTGCTGACATCACGCTGGTCGTGTGCAACCGTGCGGATCAGCTCCATTGCCGCTGTTTGGCTGCTGACGGTGACCGTAGGACCTTGCTGGGTCCATTTGGAGCCTACTATCTGGTGTGCGAGGCTGCGATCAGCATGAGCAGGGCAGCGCAGGCGGTCTGCTGCCGCCGATTGATGGTTTGAAGGCCACAGGAGGCAGCGGCAATGCGGAAACATGCGGTTCCAGGCGGTTGCGTGGTGAAGACGCTGCTGCCGTGATCTGGGCATGGACTGGAACCATGTCACCGCCGCGGAGGTGCTATCAGCGCTGCGAGAGGTGCGGTGTGTCGAACGTCTGCACTCGCACACAGATGAGCTCAGATGAGCGAACTGTCAGCGACGCTGCCAAGCAGCACGGGTGTCAACGTCAAGGCCTGGACCTGCTGTCAGGTCGAATGGAAGTCGCCACCGCGGCCGCTCTGGGAGGTGCTGCAGCCATCCCGCTTCACGGTTCCGAGGTCGCGCAAGAAGTGGGCAGCGCGCGCGAAGAACTCGGCGTACTATTACCGTGTCAACTATGCGCTGGTGCTGCTGGTGGGGTTGCCGTCGGCGGGCCAGATGCTGTCACTTGCAGCCGCAGCAGCCAAGCACCAGCAGCCAGGGGTGTGCAGGGTCTGGAGGTGCCTGTGTCACACCTGGTAACCAGCGATGCACATGCCGCAGGTGTGCATGCTGGCCCCGCTGCTGCGGCAGCCGACGGGTCTGCTGGCGGTCGCAGCATGCGCTGTCGCGTTGCTCTGCCTCAATGACACCTTTGCAACCTCGCTCAGGTGCTTGGCTGCTGCACAGCAGTGCTCTGCCGGGTGTGCTCTGCCGTCAGTAGAGGAACTGATCGCGGCATGTAGACATCCTACTGTACTCTGCCTGCACCTGCAGCGAACTGCTCATCCGCAGCCTGCGAAGGGTCAACGTGCGACTAGCGCAGAAGATCAGAGCATCAGCGGGCAGCCATGGCGGCCCCGGGTGGGTGCAACCATCCGTCAAACCACATCAATGCCCAGTCCTATAGCATTTCTTATGGTTCGCTCATGTGATCCAAGAGCAAGTCAGGAGCAGTGCGAGTCAGCAGGCGCCTGATTAGAGCAGCATGCATTGCGCTTGGCAGAGCGTCTTGCACGCTTGCATGTGCAGCAGGGTCCGGGCAAAACTGGCATGTGCAGGAGAGCGCGTCTGCTGTGCAGGCATGCGGACCAGTTGCCCGGCAGCCGCAGAGCGGGCGTCAGGGTGTGCGGGGCGCCGCGCGCCTGGGTGGCGGCAGCCCTGGGGGCGGCGGGGGCCCTGCTGCTGCAGCGCAGCCACGCGTGGCTGCGCGTCGCCTGTTCCCTGCTGCTGGGTGCGCACAGCCGCCCGGTCCAATGTCCAGTGGCTGTCAGCGCAAGGCCGCTATAGTAGTAGCGCCTATGTGCATTGCAGCAGGCCGCATAGATGTGCCTAGTGTTGGCGTGTCCGTGCAGGGGTGTGTCTGGTGGCGCTGCACGCAACCTTCCGAAGCCCCAACCTGAAGGCGCGGCTGGGCAGCGCGCGCGAGGAGTTCAGGTGCTGCCGGGTTGCTGGCATGCGTCCTCACCGCCAGAACTGCTGACTGGACCACATCATGCCGATGCCCATGGTGTCGTAGGTAGCTGACCTGGCCATGTCATTAGTCGTGTGACGTACACAGGGCTTTGTGGCGTGGGTATCAGGAGGCAGATGCCATCATTGACTACACGTTATGATGCGGGAGAGCAGCAGTGGGTCAGAAGCCATGGGATGATAGAACGATAGGTACCCAGGGTAGTGTCGAAGCCAATCTTCGATGGTTTGGGCTTTGACCAGCATTGGGTTGCAGCACCATCGACACAAGCTCTTCAAATCTGAGTTGGTACAATCAAATTGCCAGGGGGCTTCAAACGCCTTGGTTGAGCGCTGAAGATCAACCCCCTGGTTCAGAACCTCACACCATGAGGAGCCGCTCTCAGATATTGCCCTTCAGCCCTAAAAACTGCTTCGCGGAGTCATAAAGCGTGAAGCCAATAGCCGTCGATGGCACCACCTGAGAAATCCACAGCACACTCGTGTCATGTCGTGCACGGTACACCTGATGTCGTCATCGATGTCAGCTTATCATTGATGCCATCAGCGGCCACACACAGCGCTCAGACAAGGGTCGCAGCAGCTGATGACACCGGGATGCACGCGGCACCTTCATGTAGTTGATGCTGAGGCCGCTGAACAGGCCGCGCCAGCCCTGCGACCGGGCGATGTCCCGCAGCGCCGTCCAGGTGTTGCCCAGCGCGGGCGCGCCCGCCGCCGCCAGCGCTTGCACCTGCATCCGCCGCCGCACCAGGTCCAGCGGGTACGTCACCGTCTGCACGCAGCATGCACATGGTGGTGAGCCAGCTGCGGCAGCTCACAAAGCGCTCGGCTGGATGTGGACGCACGGCGAGCTGCACTGGCGTCTCATCGCCCCCACAACCTTGCCATGCGCGTGCCAGAAAGTTCAAAGCTGCATGACTGTGACCCTTCGACCAGAGCCAGGAGGTCCTGGTGGCAGGACGCTTCGTCATGGTCAGCATTGCTGGGCGGTGGTGTGTTTTGTACATGGTAGGCGCAGGTGCTTTGTATTACACCAAGGTAAGTGTGGACGCTCTCACCTGCCCAATGAGGCCTGAAATGGCGCCGAACGTCAGCATGAGCGGCACCGGCAGCCGATGGTCGTCATCATGCCCTGTGGCGACCCTGTACTGCTGCTTCAGCGACTGGTACACATAGAACTTCAGCCCGGCATACGGCAGGATGCCGACCACGGTGGGGCCGATGCCGCGGTACAGTCCCATGACGCCCTCTGTCCTTAGTGTTTCCCGCAGCACCCCCCGAATGTTCAGTCTGTGGGGTGTCTGGCCGCGAGTCACGCTGCTGCTGCTGCTGCTGCTGCTGCTGTTCTGGCTTCCCGGAGTGCCGCCGCCAGCGGCGGCGCTACTGCTGCTGCCGTCGCCGCTGCTGTGTGTCGCTGCTGCGCCTGCCTGATGTGGTGCACTGGCTGCCGTTGCTGCGCCATCGCCAGCCGACACCTTCCTCGGTGCTGCCGGACTGCTGTCCATGCCGTAAGCCAGCCGTGTCCGCACCTGGGTGGCAGCCCACACATATTGTTTCCACACAAGCACCTCCGGATGACGTCTCTGTTGAGCACGTCTGTGCGTCACTGCCTTGCAGCGTCAGATGAATACCAGCCTGTGGGCATACCAGATCCAGTGGGTAGGTCAGCAGCACTGCTGTGGCGCCGGCGGCAGAGCCTGCCACCAGGTCCAGCACTGGCGATACATGCCGATGCTGGCCTGCAGCACCAGCAGCGGGTCAAGAAGTCATCCAGACGCATCAAACCAGGTAACGGTGCAAGGGCCACCATGAGAGACACTGCTTCGTCTTCAAAGCAACACCTGAAGAGCTGGAGTGCGGCGCCGCTGGCTGCCCACTTGCACGTTCTGCTTGCTGGCCCCTTTCAAACCCCTCCACGGCGTCAAGCAGCAGTGCCCTGAAGCGCTCGTATGCAGTGAAATGCACGGCAGCATACGGCACAATCCGCAGCACGCTCGCGCCATTACCCCTGCACAAGAACAAAGTCTCATGTAGATGTTAATTGATAGATCCATGCATCAATGGCAAGCCGCCAGCGGAGTCGCTCCTGCAACGGGCAGGCAGCAAACCGCAGAATACTGGCAGCCTGCACCCATAGTATTTTCGTCGGCCGCCGTGACAGCACCTGAAGAAGCCGCGGGCGCCCTCCGATTGGTATATGGCCCGCAGGGTGTCACCCACGCCCCTGCCGCTCATGCGCCCGGTCTGCAGTTGACAAGGTGGTGTCTGCGCATGTGCAGATTGCCCCAGGCATGACTCCGTGTTCAGCAACGACATTGGACGCACGCGATTGACACTGGCTTGCATACCTGAAACAGGATCTTGCACCGCTCCAGGGGTGCTACGCTGGTCTTGGCCAGCCCGCCTGCCACCCCGCCAGCCAGCAGCTCCTGCACAGGTGCAGCCATCGCTGTTGCTGACACAAGTGGTCGTGGAGTTTCCGATTGCCTCTCTGCTCCACTCAGGACGGACGTACAGCAGGATTGCTGCAAGCAGTCTATGCTGCCAGCGAGCGATGGTTTGACTGACTTTTGCGAACAGCGGCAGGTGCTGAAGGTGCTGCTGCGTCGTGTACAGCTCGGGGATGTGTGCCGGATGCTCCGCATCGGGGTGATGCGCCACCATCGCTGGCCTGTGGCTGTTGTCTCGACCATGCGCTGTCACCTACAGCCCCAATGATCATGCCGCCGCCATCGCGTGTCCGTCATGCATGCGTCCCCAATGATGCGGTGCAGCCCGCAATCGTTCGCTAAAGGCTGCAACGCTTCCTGTGATTGCGAGTTCACGTAGGTGGATGAGACGCTGATGATCAATACCCTCGGCTGCAAAGGCAACTGCAACCCTACTTGGCTCGATCAGCTACTTGACAGGTCGCACAATGGCTTCTGATTGGAGGTGATGCAGCTTGCCTAGCAACGTTCTATCTGTACTGTTTGAAGCGTAGACCACAACATTGGAAGCAAGTAATGGTGTGGCACCTGTACTTTGCTGCATCCGATCCCTGCGACGACCACATGACATGACACCAGTCAGAGGCTCACAGCTGCATTTCTGCGTGTATATTGCCGTGTTACAAGAATCAGGGCGTATGCACGTTTGGATCTGTAATAACATCATAGATTGCACGAGACAGACAAATTGCACCATAGAAGTGCAGGCCATCAGGTTCAAATGGCGTCGCGCAGCAGCAAGCTGCTGATCATAGACACGGATCCTGGCGTGGGTGAGCTGCTGCTGCTGCGAGCGTGGTTCATGACACGCATTTCTGTGATCGAAGTGGCCTCGCTGCAGCCCATCAACGGCAGTGTCAACGAGCGGTCCAGCAGTCGGCATCCTGATGCCGGCGACCCTGCCGTCGGTTGAGGCTGAGCTGCCGTCGTGCCTTCACCTGCCGCAGATGACGCGATGGCTATTCTTGCGGCATTCAACTCGCCCGACGTGGACATCATCGGCTTGACCACAATCTTTGGGAATGTGCGAACTCCGCAGGCGACCGCCAACGCGCTGGTCCTTCGGGAGCTCGCCAGTCGCGAAGAGGTGAGGCTCGCAGCTCATCCAATAGTGTCAGCCGTCACATGCTGTCCGTGCCGGGCATGCCTGCCGCTGTGATCAGACAGGCACAGGCGTGCTCATTGCTCGTGCGGCAGCTGCACAGTGCACCATAGTGCCTCAGCGTCTGATGGACCCATGCAGCAGCAACTGTCGCCCTTTTGTATCTCATGCACACGCGGATGCTGCGTGGGGATGCAGGTGCCGGTGGCGCAGGGCTCGCTGACGACGCTGCAGGGGCTGGCCAAGCAGCGGGTGGCGGACTTTGTGCACGGCGCCGACGGCTTCGGCAACCTGTCGCCTGCCATGCTGCCCACAGGCGTCGCGTCGTCCATGACAGCAGCCAGCTTCCTTGCGGAGGAGTGTTCGAGGCGGCCAGGGCAGGTGGGCACCATGTCGACAGGATGTTCTGGCTGCAGCACTGAAGATGGGGTGGCAACCATCTTTTCGTCGCATCGAGTACTGCTGGATGCAGTAGGCTGTGACAGTGGGACCATGCACTGCCCATGTTGCCTCAGGTCACCGTCCTCGCGCTGGGGCCGCTGACGAACGTGGCGCTGGCGCTGCAACTAGACCCCGGTTTTGCAGCTAACGTGGTGCGATCAGCTGGACGTGCCGCATGCTCATATTTCAATGCATTGTGTGCAAGGGCGGCCTCAAGATTACCAACAGTGTTTGGCGAGAGTGGACCACCCGTCCGCTACAGGCAGAAGTAGTGGTATTGGGCGGCGCATTCTTTGTGAATGGCAACGTCAACCCTGCAGCAGAGGCCAACATCTTCGGCGACCCACATGCAGCAGACATCGTCTTTGGCAGTGCGCATATGCAAGCGCCTCCCTCATGCTGCACATCGCACAGGGTGCAGTGCCCATCGCTCGTGCCAGCCCTCATTTGCTAGCTCAAGTTGACATCTACCCTGTGACCTACAACCTACAGGCTGTCCACGCGTGAAAGTGGTGGGACTGGATGTAACGCACCATGTGGAGATGGAGGGGCAGCAGCTGGAGCAGCTGGACGGCAGGGGCCGCTTCGGCAGCTTCCTCCACAAAATCAGCCGCTTCTACCTACAGTACCACAGGTGCAGTTGCCCATGTCGCTGCAGTGCACATGACTGCATAAAGGCCATCAATGGCCAGACCTTTGGGGGTCTGACTGGTGTGTCAGGTGGGATCGCTGCATATCCAGCGTACACAATGAAATGCTGCAGCTGTGGCTCTGTCCCTTGCAGAGACTCGTATGGCAGGGACGCCATCTACGTCCACGACCCGACAGCCATGGCGGCAGTGCTCAGCCCAGAACTGTTCACCTGGGAAGAGGGCGAGATCCGTGTGCTGACGGACGGCGTCGCGGCAGGCCACACGATCATGGACCGGGGGCTGAAGCGGTGGAATAGCCCCAACGCCTGGAGCGGCCGGCCAAAGGTGCAGGTGGCTGTAGGGGTGCAGGCTGCGGAGGTGGCGCAGCTCATGTGGAAACTGATGTCAGCATGAGGGGTAGCTTTGCGAATGATGCCAATGATGACACTCAGATGCTTCATTGGTGCTCACAATCATGACCATTGCGTTGAACCAACTATTCTGAGAAGAACTGCCCGCGAGCAGCTGTACATCACTGTAAGGGTTTGCCTCAAGGTTGCCGCACAGCGGCTGTGCCCCACAGCCATGCTTTGGATGCGATTCCACGCGGCGCTGCCTCTGGCAGCCGCAGACTGACAGCGTGCTGCCCTAGCTGTGCACATCGCATCTAAAGGCAACAGAGGGTTTTGCAGGCTGCCAAACGGTCAGCTGGAGGTGACTGCACCACAGCAAAGCGCATGACTGCATGCTGCTCGTACAGCTGTTGCATGTTACTGTACGGCTTCCGCACTTTGCCCCTGTTGGTGACAATCTCGACATGCCAGTCAGTTGCTGAAGCTGAGGCCGAAAGCGGAGCGCACACCCTGCAAACAAAGAGGTCACCAGCTTTAGTTACAGCAGCAGCATTGCGCCGTGCCAAGCCTGCTGAACCGTAGCAGACGCAGTACAATGGAAGCGCATGACGGTCACACTCACCCTGTGCTGACCGCGCAACTCCTGCTTCCCGCTGCCGGGGCCCAGAGCCCAGAACCGCTCTGCCTCTGCCTTCTCTTTGTCGTGCGCTGCAAACCCGGTCCCACCTGTGCAGAGACATTCCGACTGTCAGTGCCGCTTGGCTTCAGAGCGGAGGCGCAGTCTGAGACAAGGTCTATCAGGTGAGCAGTAGAAGGCAAGCAACGAGGGGCTACCCAGTGCAGGTTGAGACACTGTCCTTTCCATGCCCAAGGTCGGCCTGCCTGTTTCGAGTTCGATGACGTCCTTATCCTTGATCGGGCGCCCCTCATATGCGCCGTCCGGCTTTATGCACTTCTCCCATGTCTGCTTGAGTATCACATCACCTGTGCACATTGTCGCAACCATGGTTGAGAACGGATGCAATGCTCAGCACTGCAAGGCGGCCAGTGTCATATCTCAGCACTTGAGCGCCACCAAGTTGCTGCAGGTGCAGCAGGCCATCTCCTACTAGGGTGCACCACCCAGATGACAGCATGACTTTCATGTGCCCGCAGCCGCCACGGCTGCCGAGCACACAAGACCTGAAACCAGGCATTGAAGGCTGGTCTCCACGTGAAAGCACCTGTGGGCTTCAGCAGGATCAGTCGTGAAGCGTTGGTGAGGATGTCGCCAGTGACGGGGTCGCAGAAGCGGCCCTTCCGGCCCTCCCCGCTGCCGTCCTTCACCTGCAGGAATGGCGGCGCCCGTCTGTTGCACAGCATCAGTTGACGGCTTCGAGGCAGCAACTACCATGGACCAGTTCCGGAGTGCACACGGCAGCCCTGCAAACAAGACGACACTTCCCACCGGCGTGAACTTGACGGGCACCAGGTCCTTCAGCCGCAGCTTCTTGCCGGTCGCCGGGCAGTAGGTGTTGGCGTCCGGCTTGTCCAGCAGCTGCCGCGACTCGGGCGTCGCCGACGGCACCCAGTAGGCGTTGACCCCCTGCAGCAGGTAGCCAGTTCAGCTGTCACTGATGTGACGGTATCGCATCAGCAACAACATCCCACAAGAAACTACCAATCGGACCACCGCAAGCTACGGTGCACACCATTGGCAACATTGGTCCGCACCTTCATCTTCTCCCGGTTGCTGCGGATGTTGACGGCGCCGCTGACGACGCGCTTCTCTGCCAGCAGCTCCTCAGCTCCCTCCTTGATGGCTGCAACAGCAACCCGCGGTTCAGCACCAACCCGGCACGGCAACGTATGCAAGCAAGAATAGCTCCTGAATCCCGATGTGAGAACGCTGCGGCACCTTGTCTGAGGCTGGCAGCCAGCGCATCGCTTGCGCCCGCATGGTTCTGCCTGTCGAACGCTGCCAGTGCTGCCTGTGCATCCACCGATTTCCTTTCCTCTGCCTGCAGTTCAGAAGGTAGCGCGCTCCAACCTGCCACAGACGACTGTGTGAGCAGCTGCTGCAACCTCTGCCTGGCCAGCATTCATTCTCATCCAATGCAGCTGGCACAGCTTCCGCAGACCCTGCTGAGTCGACGCAGCTGGCTGCTGCTGTGCATCTCACAAACATGCTTTGCGCACACGAGGCTATAAGGGTGCCACCATGCCGTTGGGTACTCTCAGGGCGACAGCAGCTACCTCCCGTGCAAGCGCTTCCTGCTGCGCCTCCCAGGCTGCCAACTTGCGCTTGTTGGCTTTCTTCTGTGCCAGCAGGTTCTCCAGTATGGCTTGCCGGCTGAACAGCACTCCTTGGGGCGTGCACATGGGATCCTGCGGCGGGCACCCAGAGTCAGTTGTCCAGGTCCAAAGCAATGGTCATTGATGGCTGACTTGCGACACGCAGAGCAGCTTGCGGTCACCTTCACAGGCTGCAATGTAAGCCGGCAGTCGTCAAAGTTGCCAGCAGCATCCTGAGGGTAGCACAGCACTGGTCGTCTCGGCAACACCAGAGCAGCCTGTGTTCAAGAAGGCATGCTGGGCGCGATCGTCAGAGCAGGCTGCACTTCACCGCTGGTGCCGCCCGCACCTTGCCCAACCGCTCGCGCACTGTGCCATACCCGAGCGCTTTACGCTCATGGTACGTCTGCGATTCGCTGCCCATGGTGCCGGCATTCTTGCTGTGCCGTGAGCCGCCCATGGCTGCGGTTCACGTATGGAAGCCTGTGGGGTGTCCCAGGGTTGACAAGCAGCTGCAGCGTCACGACTCTCCTGTTGATGACACCAATCGTGTGCCGCGAAAGAGACTCAACAGCGTGCAGAAGCACAGCAAGGCTCTGGCAAGGGATTGCTGATGTTGGTGCGCCACTTCAGCGTCCGCGGCGTGGCCACCGGTGTCTCAACTTTAGTAACACGTGCAATAGGCTGTTGAAGGCAGGCGTGCAAGCTGATGATGTGCGCTCCTCGTGTCTTCAAGGCCTGTGAACATCACGAGGGCTTGTTCTGCCCCTGCAGCATGTTCAAGCAGGTGCAGCTGCAGCGAGAACATCACCGTCCTTCTTGCATGGTCAACAGAGCATCTTGAGGGTTCACTGAGCCATCCACAGGGAGCTCCCGCGCCTCGGCCGTCCGAAACACATCAAACACTGTCGCACAATCCTAGACTCCGAGGCCATCTGGAAGGAGCTCTTCAAATTGGTGCCTTCACATACAACAGTGAGGTTGTCAGCTGCTGTGCCATGACGAAAGGCAACATCAGTTACGGCGTGGCATTCAGGTGGGAAAATTTGCTGCAAAGCATATGCAGCATCCTCGGCATTGCCTGGCGCAACCCTGAGGAGCCTTGAGCGACAATTGACATCACGCGTTTGCTCTTCCGCAGAGCTGCTGCAGCAGCAACACTGGCCATCGGTTCCAAAGCGGCCATGATAGCCAAGAGCGCAGGCGGCGCCGGCGGGTTTGCCAAGGGCATAGGCCTGCTTGCAGCAGGTGCCCAGTCAGCCTGCAGCACGTCCATGTCTATGCACTGCCATGCCATCACCACTGAGGAAGGGCCATCTGCATGGCATCGGGAATGTGTCATGCTATCCTCGTGTCTTTACGATGCACATGTACCCATGCAGGTGGCACTGCAGCAGCGGCAGCTGGGACTATTGCAAGGCAGGACAGCCCAGCCCAGCAGCAGCAGCCGCCGCCGCAGGCACAGAGGCTGCCGCCACAAGCACGGCCGATCCGGGCTTCATAGCCGAGGTGTTGCCAGCGTGTGGTGGACGGGTGCTTGATTGGAAATCAAGCATTTAGGGTGAGACCCTTTAGCCGGGGATAATGACCGGGGGGCTGCTGCAACAGGTCACTGGCAAGATGGACACGTGTGTACCATTGAACCCATGCACATGTCTGAGCTTCCTTGACCTTGCTTTGCTCCGGTTTGCTTACTGTAGGTGCCAGAGGCGGCAAGCGGCATGCACGTTGTGAAGACACACCTGGCTCATGCCATGTAGTGCCATAGGTTAGGTGCCGCCAGGCGGTGCAGTGCGCAGCAGGAGCGGCAGCTGAGTCCAGTCTGATTTGGTCATCCGGCTGCTTATTCTTTACGCATGCATGTTCAGCCGGTCGAGTTGGTTAGCACTGCAGCACTGACTTCATGTCCCTTCAACGAGATGGACACAAATCACAAGCACAAACTCGGCTGTGATGGTCACCCGTCACCGCGAGTGCCGCTCGTTCATCATCATCTCCCTGACCTGCGCCATGAAGCTGGCGCTGCTCTGTACGCCGGTGCCCCCTAGGATGATGCGCATGCCGGCAGACCAGCCCTGCCCGCGCTCCGCCGCCGCATTGGCCTCCGCCACCGCCCGCGCCTCCTCGTATGTCGTGCCCCCGACGATGAAGGCCACCACCAGCCGAGGCGTCTGCGGCATGAGGCTACTCTGTCGGCAGCGAGACATGAGTGCAGAACATGGCAGCACCGGTGCATACAAGCGACGAACATCGACATGACCCTGCGATACAGTGTGCAACTGTCTCTGCGCAGTGGACAGTGCACAGGCGGTGAACAAGCAGTCGTGGCGTTTCATGCACACAGCTCAGACAACCACCTTGGCGGCAGTGGGAGATGTCTCGGCGCCGCCGACATATGGATAGTCCATGTGCGCCAACCGCCCCTTGGCGACACTCTCGAGTGTGGTGCTCAGCAGCGGGGTGTGCTGCGTGTACACATTCTCGACCCCCTTGACACTTTTGCGTGCCATGCTGACCAAGCGGCTGGAGACCGTCTTGTCGCTGAACAGGTCGCCGACCCGCCTGCAGGTATGGACACGCAGTGGTGCGCAGTCTGGTTGTAAAGTGGACTGACATGCGGCTTTGTCTTTAGCGTGACACCATGCGACACTTGATGGGCGCGGCAGCGCTCGACTCTGCAGCATGAACCCGGAATGGCAGGCCACACCGCAGCAGACTCGTGAAGTCAATGAGCCGTAGCTTCGGCCACACTGATGAAGAAGTGGAAGCTCTAGTGATGGCAGATCTGCATGACAGATAGCTCTGCAGCAGGTGCGCACTTGTCGGCGCCCGCCTGTAGCAGGATGGTCCGAACAACGCCCAGCTGGCTGAGGCTCATGCCGAAGTCCTGGCAGCGCTGGATGAGGCTGCTGATTTCTGATCGCCCGTCCCGCTCATATCGCAGAGCAAAAAGCATCACCAGCCGTACCCTGCGGCAGCACACGGAACCAGTGTGCCATGTCGTTTCAGCAGACAGCGTGGTCGGGACGCTTTTCGTCAGTGCCTGAGCACAGCTGTGGGGCCAGGCAGCAGACGTTGCCCGCACAGGCATCTGGGCGAGGGCACATGCATGCTGTCTTGGGGTGCTTTGGTATCGTCTTCGGGTAGCCATCAGCTTGCCTGTCGTCATCAGTCAAGCGTGCGTCGTTGATGAGGTCTGCCACCGCTCTGTACGCCGTCTGCAGGCTGGTGGCGGAGCCGCTGCTGCATACTAAATCCTGCTCGACCTGCAGGCGGTCATGCCAAGATGTCGGGATCAGTGACCGATGGATGCCGCAATCGCAGTTGAGCTGACTGGCAAGTGCTTATGAAGCAGGCAACGGAGGTCCTCCAACTTCGTGGACAAGCAGAGCCAAGGCAACCCACGGCGACTCACGCTGGAGATCTGCATGAGGCCTCGGCTCTCCACGGCCGCTGACAGCTCGGACATGAGCGTGACGTGCTTGCCGGCATTGCGCTGCGCAGCCGAGAACTCGGAGAAGCCCTCGACGAAGTTCTGCATGTCCTCGATGGTCTGGATGTTGCGGGTGCTGTTGCTGGCTTGTTGGAACTCGTCCACCAGTGCCTGTGGCAGCCAGGTGCCAGGTTGGGGGAAAGATGGGTGACCTTCTGCTATGCAAACCGAGCTTCACAGGTGACTTCGGAGAATCCAATGATAACAATAAATTGGCAAGTGCCAGGCACCACCTGGATAACTGTCTCACCTTCATGGCAACGCCCAGATCACCGAAGTTGGCGTACATGTTTTTGCTGAAGAAGTCGTCCTGCCTCGCGCTGAGCACGATGTCCTGGAAGTCCGGCTTGATCTGTGCAGATCACCCGACTGGCGCCTCAGCTGACCTGCAACCTTGACTGACCAATGACAGCATGTGGCAGTCGATGCAGCAGGCCATCGACCAGCAGACGTTGATGGTCATGTGGGGCATGCACCCCGGGCCGATTTGTCAGGTCGACCCGATTGAACTCCATCCCCAGCAGCTCTGCGACCATTGCCTGCAGCCATGCATATCATACACTTGTGTTGGCATGCATCCGTCACATCAGCAGCTTTGCTGCAGCCCGTGCTGACGTGCAGCTTCAGCTCTGAGTGCTTCTGCACGATTCGCACTCGCCTGGAAGGTCCACTGCAGCAGCAGCGGCGTCACGGGGTCGTCACGCCGGTCCAGGATCAGCATCAGGGGCGCGGCCTCGCCCGCCCGCCGCCCAAAGTCGAACAGCTCCCGCTCCTCGGAGCCCGTCAGGTGCGCCAGCGACTCCGCGAGCTTCTGGCACACCTCGCTGCCGCGCTGGTACCTGGCACATGGCGCCACATGCACGGTGCCAACCAGTGCACGGACACCATGGACTGCCATGGAGCATGTGGGTCATGCACTGCATGCCCTGCCGTTGGCCTGCAGACTGCTGCTGTGCTACATGCCTGCCAGCAGGGCAAAGAGCGCCCCGCACTCGTGTGCAGATGTCATCGGCAGGGGTGCCGCCGCACCTGATCTGGAAGCGCCGGCGCAGCGACAGCGCCAGAGCCGCAAGGCCCTCCGTGGTGCGCGCCACCGCGTCGCTCCACGACGCAAAGTCCCAGCCCGAGGGCTGCAGCAGCGCCGCAGGCCGTGCGACGGGGACCACAAAGTGGTGCGGGTCCAAAACCACATAGTCTCCAAAGTACTCCTGCCCAGGGCAGGAACGTCCGCTGTTCGGCAGGCTGTCAAGCAGGACTTTTGGACCCTTGGCTGGTCAGTCGGCGTCAGTTGTCGGGCGTCTGTCTGCTTGGCAATGTAGGATGGCAATCAACATGCTCACACCTGCACCCCGGACACGAGCTCCCTGCGGTCCTCCTCCGCCAGCTCTGAGATGCGCAGGTCCTCCAGCCGGTTGGAGAAGACTGCACCAACCACATAGGCAGTTGCCATGACAGAGTGCATGTGATGTGCAGCTTCACGGAGTGTGGACGGCACAGTGGCATGAGTGCTCGCCGCCTCGCAGCAGGCTGTCAGCCAACGCGTATACAACAGCAGCCGTGAAGGCTCATGTGAGCACGCTTACACAGGAAGTACTGCCCATAGCGGGGGTCGCGCAGCTCCCTTCGTATTCGGGCGCAGTTCTCCCGTGTTGGGCGTAGGAAGCACACAGCCTGACGCACACATGTGGATGACAGGTGACTCACGCCACCCACATACCAAGCCTGACCCTAACTGCCGATTGTAGCTTGAACACAAAGCACAGCTGTATGTCAACCATGGGCTGACCGTTCACCATTTAGAAGCAGGCTGTTGCACAAGAGCGCACCTTCATGTGCAGCAGCTGATCCCCTCTGTCAGCGTCCAACCGCTCCACCAAATACACCTGCACCACTACGTAGCTTGCTTGTCAAAGCAGCGTGCAGTAACAGCTGTCGTCGGAGAGGACTTCCAGCGCAGCATGGCCGTCTGCAGGCCCGGCCCCACCTCTTGTTCCAAGATCTCGCTCTGGCTGTACACTGTGCTGACTATTTTTGTGGTCTCCGCGTCCAGCAGCAGCACTTTCATGCCAGAGACCTCCCGCAGCATGCGCTCCACATAGCTGCGGACCACTGCCGTGAGGTCCATCTTGGCGGCACTTGTGGCACCGCCACTGGCGGGCTCGCCAGTCCCAATGAGAGGAGCCAGGCTTGCAGTTAGCTCGACGGTTCAGTCAGTGGCACGCTTCTGGTCAAGGTTCATTCCATGACCGCAGTTGAGCTGCCCAGTGCCGCAGCGACCGACCAGGTCATCATCCTGCCTAACTCCAGCACATCATGAAAGTGCCGCACGTTCGTCAAGCGGAGCAAGATCACATCACGGCATGTTGCCGGCTGTTGTCAGAAGCGCTTGAGTAGCCGGTGATGCAGGCATTCAGATCTGATGGTCAATGGAGTGATGCAAAATGCCAAACGCCGCTGCGCAGATGCAGTGAATAGCAGATACACTTGGATTGTATACCTGTCCAAAGCTCAATCTGGCAGGACACGTTGTGAACGTGTCATTGCACATGAGCTGCAATGACCGACACTACGGCATCATTTGCAACTTCCGGGGAGAGCCTGCGAACGCAAGTGGCACGCCACGCATATCTTCGGCTTCGCACATGATGCTTGAATAGCGATGTCGCAGGGCATCACACCATCCTGCAGCTGGTAGCCCGCAAACAACCATTGTTGATCAGCGTGTGCAGCATGGTGCTGCAAGCCAGGATCACTGTCCTGACGTCCCTGCTGCCAATGGTGCTGAGTCCACAGTGTCAACGGCCGTGGAGTGCTGATGGGCACCACAGCAGTCCAGGCGACCATACTGCGTCTTTGCCGCATGGGGTGATCTACCCAAGGTCACGGCGGCATGCCAGGCGCAGGCGCAGCCCTGCAGGATGGCAATCGTCATGCAGTGCTACACCGGACCAGCAGGCCAGGCCTGCAGAGGTCATCAAACCCGTCAGAGAGTTTGGGTATGTTCAGCATGCCTGCAGGCCTGCATGTTCACATTCTTCGATGCAGACAGCGGTCATGGTCGGCACTGTTTACTTGCTGCAGATTTGGCAAAGACCTCGTAGATCGCTATGAATTGCAGGAGCAGATAGGCAGAGGTGCGTGCTCTGCAGCTGACTGCCTTTCCCTGCATGGCGAGTGTCTCATGCCATGCATGCGACATCTGCTCTATGAACTCTGGTCATGGTGGCTTGCAGGGTCCTTTGGGGTGGTGCATGCTGCAACAGACAGACAAAGTGGTGAAAGGTGCGGCTGGCACGATGTGGTTGGCGTCATATGGCATCTGTTCATGTGTGCATGAGCGCTTCCTTGCACACAGGGTGGCAGTGAAGACGATGACAAAGCGCTATGGGCCTGATGGCCTGCTGGAGGCCAACTTCGTCCGCAGGGTGCAGCATGAGGTGAGTTCATAAGCATGCTCACCCGTCAAGTAGTCATTTGATCAGTGCTTGGCACAAACCTAATCGCTGCCTCACCATGGCATTACTTGGCCCATGTTACCTGCTCCATGTCGCAGGTTGACATTCTTCAGCACCTTGGTCCCAGCCTGAATGTAGCGTACTGTTATGGCGCGTATGAGGAGCAAGGGTGCGTTGGCGTCGTCATGGAGCTGCTCACTGGGGGCGAGCTGTTCTCACGCATCCGCGCAGGGCAGTACTCTGAGAAGGGTGCGCGCCAAGTCTTCATCCTGCTGGCGCTGCCGGTGCTGCAGCATCAGCAGCAGTGGACATTGCATCTGCAAGCATCGACGACTAACAGCATGTACGTCACTACCTACAGAGGTTGCCCGGCTGGTGCGGGAGATTGTCCGCACAGTGGCTCAGGCGCACTCCCGCGGCGTCATCATCAGGTCAGCAGCCGAAGGCGCTGAGCACGGGGATGGGTTTCTGACTTGACGGTCATCTGGAATCATGGGTTCGGTACCTGCCTGATGTTTTGCACCTTGCAGGGATGTGAAGCCCGACAACTTCTTGTTTCTCAACTCCAACGAGCATAGCGGCCTGCGTGCCATAGATTTCGGTCTGGCAGAGTACTGCGAGCCTGGCCAATATCTTACCGACCGGGTGGGCATTGCGGTTGTACATTGAGCGTAATGAGCAGGTGCAACCACAAGTATGCATCGACCTGCATTGAGCGCCCACGTTGACACACGGTGACCGTGCTGTTCATGAGCAGGCGGGCACGGTGATTTTTATTGCGCCAGAGGTGCTCCGCAACAAGTACACCCTCAGCGCGGACCTGTGGTCCGTCGGCATCATCGCATACCTGCTGCTGACTGGGCGGCTGCCCTTTGCTGGCGAGGAGGGCGAGGAGGTGTCCGACCTCTTCATCCGCAAGCAGACCTTCCAGAACCGGGTGCGGCATTGAGCATGCACACCACTGGATCATGCACCCTCTGGAAGCAGACACTTACCAGCACCCTGCCGCAGAGTGCGAGTTGCTGCATGAGGTGCGACTGTGGTCACTGATGGTCGCGCTCGCGCAGGCTGTCTTTCGGGCTGTCCTCTACTCGGACCTGGACTTCGAGTCGTCGCCCTGGGACACGCTGTCAGCAGATGCGAAGCACTTTGTGCAGGCGCTGCTCAACCGGGAGGCAGACCAGCGGCCGACAGCCCTTGAGGCCCTGCACTTCAAGTGAGAGCATGCAACTGCATGACACAGATCATTGTGCGGTACTGCATATGTTACAGGGGAGTGCCATGAAGCCAGCAGTCGTGCCCATGTGTACATTGCACAACCACCTGAAGATGAAGGTGGTGCTGCTTCTTCCGCAGCTGGCTGCAGGAGGAGTCCAGGCATAGCGACGCGCCGCTAGCGACGTCAATCGTCCAGCGTCTGCAGGCGCGTGATGCTTGCACACTCCAATGGCCCTGTTCCAGAGCCTGCGCAGCTGCAGCCAGTTGTCATCTTGCACTTCGATCAGATGCCGAACCTCAGCATTGCCTTCGACTTGCTGTGCAGCGTTTTGGCACTTATGGCCGCCTCAAGCAGGTGGCGCTGCGTGCAGTTGCCCACAACTTCGTGGCAGACAGCGAGCTCCTGGTGCGGCTGTGTTACACACCTGCCACCAGGCCTGATAGCACTTGGAAGCACTTGCACAAGTCGGCTTTGCTGACTGCTGTTGGCGTACCGCTAAACCAGGCAGAGATGCGGGACCTGTTCAATTCTATTGATACTGACGGCAGTGGGACCATCACACACGAGGAGATGATGAAGGTGAAGCAGGATGACACCCTCAGTCCATGCTCCATCAGGTGTGCACAAACAATACAACGATGACTTTGCAGAGCTGACATCGTCGTGGGGCATGCTGCAGGCACTCAAGTCCGGCCAGTGGAGTTTGTCAGACTCGGAGGTGTCGCAGCTGCTGGCGCAGCTCGAGGTTACGCCCCAGGGCGAGTTTGATTATGCAGATTGGTGAGCGTGCATGCCTGGTTTCTAGTGTTCTGAGCAACACTATGGACTCCGTCATCTCGCTGCTCTGTACGTTCGTGCTGTGGCCATCGTCATGTTGTCAGGAGCGATCACCTGTGCAGGATTGCTGCGCTCATTGATTGGAAGGATGTACAGGTGCAACCCGTTGGTTTGCCTGTGTCACTGTCCTCTGCGTGTACCAGCGTTGGGCAAACCCTTACGGTAGGAGGGTGGTGACCCCTTATAGCCACCTCTTGTCTGGCGACTGCACCTGTCGCTTCTGTAGGAGTCGGTGGAGTGGGATGAGTGGGTCCGGACTGCATTCGAAGTGTTTGATGTCGACGGCAGCGGGCGCCTCTCAGTGGAGGACCTGAACAAACTGCTGTGCGGCGATGTGTGTGTGGTGCGACACCCTCCACCTTTACACTGTTTATGGCCGTTGCACAATGGTCATCACTACTGTCGGATCGGAACAATGTATGCTCAGCAGCTGCATGCTTGCCAGGTGCACTGCTGGGGTGCAGTCAAGTCACTGGCTTTGCTGCCTGTGCAGGTGAGCGATACAGTCGAGGCAGCGCTGCGAGAAGCCGACATTGATCACGATGGTTCAATTGGTTTGGCTGGTAAGCCATATGGCATCAACTGTGCAGGATATCAACCTGACCAAAATACTGCATTGCTGCGCATTTCACCATATTGCTCCGAGCCTTCCGATGGTTATATTGCAGATTTTGAAGCGCTCATGCGCCAGGCGAGCGCCGAGGACCTTGACCTGTTCAGCCCGGTGGGGTCAGATACGTCAGACGATTGAGCACATGGGTTCTGTCACAGCTATCTGTGTAGGGTAGGCACTTGTTAGGGCTGAGCACTGGGGGGAAAATTGGGAACATGCAGTTCAGGTAGCGGTCCTGAACATGGCACAGAATACCCCGCAAGATTCTGCAGTGGAGGAAGTTTACTTGAGTCCAAAACTTATTGCTGCCACAACCATCAATACAGCTGTAAAGGCAATCATGTGGCCAGAAAACTAACATGCCTTGCATCGTGCCATGGAAGAAAATGCCATGTCAATGTGTGGTTTCAAGACAATCCACATTCTTCACAAGCTTTTGAGCATGTGGAATCAGTGCAGCTGCTGAGTATGTGTCATAGTCAAAAAAGTCCATCCGCATGTGCCGCTCCAGGGCGCGGCAGTAGTCATCCGGATCTGCTGAGGGGCTGGCATCGTGTGGCCGGCTGCGCACTGCGGAGAGCCAGGCGCCGATCTTGCCGCCCCCAGCCGCCGCCATGTCATAGTTGCAAAAGTTGTCCACGGCAATATGGAAGCGCTCTGCAAAGGGGAAGTATGCAAAATCCACCTGCGGAAACATGTTGTATGCGTCACTCGATGGGCCAGAAAGCAGGCAGCCTGATATTGCTAGCTGAACACTTCCTGGCACGGCCTACAGCGCACATTACGAATATTCTGATAGGCACTGTAGCTGCAGGCAGCAGCTCACCAGGGATATGTGCGTGCCAAGCAAGAAGGGGCCGCCGTGGCGGTTCAGCAGAACGCCCAGCTTTTGTAGCTGCACCTTGAACGCCAACAGCTGCTCTGGCGTATGCTTCCGGGAGATGCCCCATGGTCTGCGCAGCACGTGCACAGGTTGCAGCTGGGGACTTGGGGTTGCATGCGGTCGCAGTCACCTGCATTGACCTCAGGGCGGCCTGCACCAGCATGTGTGCCGGTGGTGCAGTGCTACCCGCTTGTTCGGCCACCCAGTAGTGTCAGCCCTGCGTTGCTGAAGTCGCTGGCGCCCCGCGACATCAGCCGTAGCGCAGCTTCCCGCTCCGCCGGCTCATTCGGCAGCAGCTCCGGCCCATCGAAATGCTCATCCACCCACCTGCACAGCATGCACGCGTGCGCTATACAGCTGCCGCCCAATGCTGGGAATGTGAAAGTGCATTGCAACCGGCATAGGGTGGATCACCTGCAGATGTCCAACGACTCCCGGTGAAAGACGCCCTCTGGATGCTCGACTAGTGGCACAAGACCGCTCAATGATGTGAACCACTGCGGCCGTGCCGCCAGGTCAATGTGTACCAGCTGGAATGGGACACCCTGTAATACAGCGTCACCCATTGCGCAACGTCAAGTTCAGAGCTGCCTGCGACGTGTCGACGCTCGGATACCCTGCTTATAACAAGGCATCCGCAACTGCACAGCTGCCATCATCCGCACGTGCCTTTTCCAGAAGCGCCAGGTGCACACGGTGTGCGTAGGGGCACAGTGTGTGCGTGTAGAAGATGACTTCGTTGCCTCGGGGTGTCGGCTTGTTCGTGAGATCCCTACCCTCGATCCACGGCGCAATGATTGCCCGCGTTGCTGCCGGGTTTCCTTTTGTGGCCCTGGCTGGATGCAGGCGACGGGCTGACACGATTGGCTGATGTGTGCACAATGATGCTGCCACAGAGGATCGGACAAGTTGTCTTGACTGGGGCAATGCACAGTGGTTGGTCCTGATGCCGGATGCAACGGTGCAGTGCTGAGCGGTGACTGCTGCGGTGGCGCCTGCAACAAAGGGTGGTGACATCGGCGGGTGCTCGTGCACTCAAGTCTTGGCGGTTCCAGACACGCTTCCTGGGTGTAGAAAGCAAGAGAGTGTGTTTGCATGCAGTTTCGAGCGATCGACATTGCGCACGTGCACATACCAAGGGCCAGCATGCCAGCTGCTCAGGTGCTCACAACGAGGGCCAGTGCTTCAGCTTCGCTTCGTGATTGCAGCTGCTGCACAGGCATCAATGCCGGTGAATCGTTGCACGATTGGTTCTTGGTACGCTTGTATCACATTGAGCGCATGACTCCGAACGGCAGGGGCTATTGCAGCAGTTTCAGAGGCCATTCATGTGCACATCCCTGGTGCAGTACCTGTTGTTAGGAGAACACCCTTCACGCCTGGCCGCCCTTCTGGCACGGCAAACGGTATTTTAAGTCGTTTGAAACATCTGACAGCAGTGCTGATCGCAAGCAAGGCCTCAGAGTATCAAAACACAACAATGCCCTGTACCTCGCCGCCGCCAGAATGACGCAGCGCTGGCTGCCTATACGGTCGCCGTGGGAGCAGCATGTTCGCTGCGACCACAGACTGGCACAGGCTGCGCTTGAGGGTCTGGCCGCGGCACAGCAGCGTGTATGCTCGCGCCTTGGGCTCCGCTCCTGCCCCGCGCTCCTCCCGGGCTGCGATGACGCCTGGCTGCGCGGGGCGCTGGGACTGCTGGCCGGCGTCCTCGCGCTGTTCCTGCTGTCCAGGGTCCTCAGGTGCGCATCTTCAACAGATCACAGTTGACAAAGCCATAACAGTGCATCAACTGTTCTGCGGCAGCGGCATGCGAGGCAAAACCTCTTTACGCGGACGTTGAGTCCCTGTAACATGTCCCCGTCGTGAATGTACAGACGTCACTTAGTTGTTGCCATCGGCTAACAGCCCGAGCCCTTGGAAGGGTGTTGGGATGCATGATTGCCCAGTGGTCCTGTGATGATGCATGCAGATGGTACACGGCAAAGCGCGGAGGCACCCTGGTTGCGGCGGCGGCAGCAGCAGCGAATGAGCTACGGCGGTCCAACCCAAAGCAGTACCCGCCTGTGTCGCACTCCTGGCACCGCATCAGCGGCCGACAGCTCGTCAAGCCGCTGCTGTGCGCCGTGTGCTTTGAACACATCCAGCCTGATGGCGAGGGCAAGGTGGGCCTGGTTTTTCATTCTGGGATCATGTAGCTCGATGCCATGCGTGCAATTTGGCAAGGTTTCCTTTGAAAGCAGCATATGAGAGCCGGGAGAGTGTCAGGTGTGCAGCTGCCGCCATCACAACCTAAGCTGCTGATGTTGTTCACCAGTGGATGTGCTGCCATGCTGCAGACGGTCAACACGTGCGAGGTCTGCGGCGAGGTCGCGCACGAGGGCTGCGCCCGCCACGTCCCGCACGACTGCAAGCCCGTGGCGCTGGACGCTCCCGAGATGGTACACCTCTGGCGCCCGGCGGGCGTCGCCATGAGCGCACAGGACGTAAGCATGTGCTTGGTCCCATCGACAATGGGCTTTGTTGGGGAGCATGCATGCACGCAGCTACCGTGCATGCGTGGCGCGGGGCTGGCGATGGCATGGCCATCCTCGCCCTGCAGTCGATGATCAGCTGACAGCGACATGAACGACGAGCGCGCAACCGTGTTCTGCTCTCGCCACGCTGCAGGAGGAGGTGGAGGGGGCTGTGCAGGTGTGCCACTACTGCCGCCGGCTGTGTGAGCCGGACATGTTCAGCTCAGAGCCCATATGGTCGTGCGCTTGGTGCCAGGTGGGCTGTCCCCTACACATCGCAAGAAAATCATCACCACATGCATCAGCACGGACAGCATGCCTTGATGCGATCGTACTATGGGCTGGCGGAAAGTGGATGGCTCGCGTGGGAGACATCAGAATTTGCACAGCGTCAACCACCACGCCGGGTGGTGAACACATCGCCCTGTGTTGTTTGCAGGCTGTTGCGCATGTGCGCTGCTTCCAGCAGTACCATCCGCCACCCCCGAAGCTCGACAAAGAGGACCAGCGGCGGAGGAAGGCTGAGCAGAAGCACAGCGATGACAAGGCGCAGCCATCCAAGCGAAGTGATGGAGACACTGCAGCAGACACTGGTAGTATGGAGGCAGCCGAGGCAGCTACAGCCGCAGACACAACCTCAGCAGCAGAGCACCCAGCCAATGACGCTGGCGTTAACGTCAGTGTGGGCGCCAGACAGCAGTCATCACCGCCGCCAAAGCTGGCAAACGGTGAGCACAGTGCAGACTACAGCGCCAGCACACCTGAGCAGTCTGCTGCTGATGACAGCAAGACAGGAGAGGCCAGTGTTGCCGCGGCACAGACAGACAGCAAGGTGGCAGATGCAATGGGTGGGCTCCTGCCTGGCTGGCGCTGCGCCGTTTCCCTCTCTGCATGCCACCACCCTCCCATATCCCCCTGACCACCTCGTGCTTCTTGATTCGCCAGTGGGCATGCAGCGCTGCAAGGAGTGTGGCAGCTGGTAGTGTCAAATATCGTAGTCGCATGAGTGTCGACGCTCACTGATGCAGGCGGGTTGCCACCGGTCTCAGATGGCGTGTCGCTGCAATCTCGGACGCTGCCGGCAATACGAACCATCTCTATGCCAGAAGGCTCCTCTGCTGAGTGAGGGCATGCGTCCGCTTGCCCTCAACTCTGAAGCCACCACACCCTGGAACAGCAGCATGGCAATGCTTTGCACTCACTGCAATTCATGACCTCCTGCTGACATGGCACTGAACTTCTGCAGCAACTCGGATGGTGAGCTGCACATGACGCCGGCGCGCCTGAAGAAGCTCGTCAATGGCGACCAGCGGGAGGAGCCCATGACGCCGCAGGAGAAACAGTCACTCAGCCATCCCGTCAGCCACCCCCTGCACCGCATCGCTGCATCTCGTGAGTTTTTCGGTGTTTGACAGCAGCAGTTTTGGTTCTTGCACTGGCTGCAACTTACTGCAGATGTGCGGCTGCCAGGCTTGCAGGTATGCAGAAACGACCTGCTGCCACCAGCCTCTTGTTCTGACGTCTTCACTTGCAATAGGTACATCCCCTCACGCTGTCCACTTCTGCAGGCCAGCTGGGCGCTGGCTCACGTGTCAGCAGCCTTGGCCGCCTGATGACGGCGCTGTCGGCGATGGTGACGGATGTTGCGGAGGGTCCCGGCTCCGAGGTGGACGCCGCAGCGTCGCCGCCGGCCCGCAAGCTGTCGCCTGCAGACCTGGCTGCCCTGGACCACTGTGAGCTGGGAGCCCACAGGTGCCTCAGCCTAACCCCAGACTCACATGAACTGAACTGTAGTCAGAACATTGTCCACACCTGGTCCTACATACAGGCCAATGCACCACTGCAGGCTTGCTCTTGGTGATCTTGCATATTGCAGTTTTCTACGTTGCCGCAGCTCCTGCACTGCAAAAGAGTCCTGTTTGATATTCATCACTTTGGATACAAGCAAATGCATATGCAAATCCACAACTTGCAGGCGATCAATTGTGCCGCCGACAGCGTTTAAGGAGCTGCCTGGCGTGACATGGAGTGCACGTGCCAAGTCGTTGTTGCCGAGCAGGCCTGGCAGGTGCAATGCGTGATATAACGCGCGTGTAATGTATCAAGTGCACGTAGGATGGCCCAGCAACTGCATTTGACTGACTCTGCCTGCCCCTGGTCTATTGATTGTAGGGGGCACCCTCCTCTGTGCAGGAACAAGCATGGTTTGCGGCGGCGTGGCAGCCAGCATGGCCACCAGCCAACAGCGCGGCCCAATCACTCGTGGTGGGGCCTCGGCAGGGAGACACCTTGGCAGAACTTCACACTGGGTGCGCACCCCCCCTCAATGGATGGCTGGTGCTGTGACTGGGCTGTGTTTGGGCGCGCAACAGTCCCAGAGTGAGGGCCTTGGCAATGCCCTGCAAAGCAGGTGCATGGCTGACACACAAGGCATACCATGAACCCTGATGCTTTGGTGATCTAGGCCAAATCGAGCCAGGCCTAAAGCCTGTGCTGTGCTTCATCAACACCAAGAGCGGGCCACAGATCGGCAAGGACCTGCGCAGGAAGTTCCTGCGCATCCTCAACCCTCTGCAGGCAAGATCCAAGGTTGTCCTGCTCTTTGTCTGTCATCCGACTGCCATACCAAGCTCGTGGCTCGGCTCTGCTGCTTTAAGGTGCTGTCATGTCGATCATGCGCCCACAATATGTGCAGGTGGTTGAGCTGCCGCGAGAGAAGCCAGAGCGGGCGCTGGAGCTGTTTGCAGACATGCCGGGGCTCCGGCTGCTGATCATTGGTGGCGATGGCACTGTCGGTTGGGTGCTGTCCTGCCTGGATGCGCTGCAGGTGATCATGAACTGCCATGACTTGGGCGTCTTCACATGTTGATGCTTGACCAGCATGTGCGACGCAATCATGTTTGTAGGCATCCTGCGCCACTATGCAGAAAACTTCGAGCCTGCTACAGCGTCCGCTGACTGCCATGTGATGTAGGAGGCACGAGATAAGCAGGAAGATGCAAAGCCATGGCTGCCGCCACCCATTGCGGTGCTTCCGCTCGGAACAGGTGCATGCACTGACACTTTGCACGCTGTCTTGTCCTTAGCCATTCGCAACACAACAGGCTATATCATCGTCATGCAACGCGACTAGCTGCTGCAGTTGGCTCATGTCATGGCACCCTGCTATGCCATCGTGACAGCAACTGGTAAGTTGTCCTGCTTCCATCTTCTGCACTCGTCACATCCTACCAGGCAACGACCTGGCGCGCTGCCTGAACTGGGGCGGCGGCATGGGCGCGTACCAGGGCCAGAGCGTCGGCGACATCCTGGGGCTGCTGGAGCAGTGCGCCGTCACGCTGCTCGACCGCTGGAGCGTGCGCTTCACCCCGCAGGTGCCGCCCCACCTGCCCTGGCTGTTAATAGCATGAGCTGACAGATGGATGCTCGGTAGTGCTCACTCTGGTGCGACGCGAAGGTGTGATGTGTCCAACACTTCTGGGTGGACGGAACGGCTTCATCGACTGCACAGATGGGAACGTCGCACCACGATGACTTGCTGCGAGTGACCCGCCACCGGCTGGCCCCCACACGAAATTGCATGCTGTGCGTGCAGGCCAGCCAGAAGGCGTGGCTGTCGAAGGACGGCGGCAGCAGCGACGGCGGCGGGGTGGTGGGCGGCTTGCGCAGCAGCCTGGCCGGTGCCGCCTCGCTGCCCGCCCCGACCACCAAGGCCATGAACAACTACATGGGCATCGGCATCGACGCCAAGGTGGCGCTCGAGTTCCACCAGATGCGGGACCAGGTCAGTTGAGCAGTCCTCAGTGCTGAGGATTCCATCATCACCCATGGCGCCCTCTGCTTTGCAGATCCAGAGTTGACCCCTTGAGTTGATGTGTATGTATGAACGTGATGATCTACCATTTTGCTATGTCTGTATGGCAGCCGCGATTCGTCAACACAGTGCTTGTGCGTGTCGTGCAGTACCCGGAGTGGTTCAACTCGCGGTTCGGCAATAAGCTGTGGTACACGGGCGTCGGGGCAAAGGAGATCCTGGGGCACACCTCCCTCAACCTGCCGCGCCGCCTCAAGGTGGGATCGGCACATGCAGCCTTTATGGTATCGCTGGTCATACGCATACTGTGCTGTCGATGCATCGCATAACAGCCGTGCTTCCATGCAACCCATTGATGCGGCTGCAGCTAGAGTGGATCATGCCGTGCATGTTTTGGCACTGCCTGTGCATGAATAGTACCGTCGAGCGCCGCAGGTGGAGTGCGACGGGCGGGAGCTGGCGCTGCCGCGCGACACCGAGGGCCTCATCATCATGAACATCCCCAGCTACATGGGCGGCGTGGACCTGTGGGCCTCGGGCCGCCCCGCCCCCAGCGCCATCACCGCCGCGGGCTTCACCGCCGACGGCCCCCAGTCCATGACCGACCAGCGCCTGGAGGTGCGGCCCGCGGCATCCCTCGCATGTGCGAATATGACGAGGATACTCTGAGCGCTGCCTCTGTCAGGGGCTTGACCTGAGCTTGTCGCTCATACATGTGTAAGCTGGTCAGTAGCTAGCATGCCACCAGACGATCAGTGTTCAAGAGCATCCAGTTTGTGCGTGCTGTGCCAAGAGTGTACGCCCTGCAGCCAGGACACGTGGCTGACGGCCTGTACCCCTGTGGCGGCGGCAGCTGCTGTCGGTGCAGGGCAGCTGGCACCTGGGGCAGGTGCAGGTGGGGCTGAGCCAGGCGCGCCGCCTGTGCCGCTGCTCCCGCGTCCGCATCACCCTGTCCGAGGCCACGCCCATGCAGGTGTCACCTCGATGTAACATGCAAAGGCCTGATTACGGGTGGCAGCTCGTTCCTGAGCGTTGTCGGGGCCCGCAAGGGGCCATCGTGGCTCGGAGCAAGCCGCTTCACAGCAGCTGGCACTCGAGGCACTATTGAGCCTGCGCACACCTTGCCAGAGCTTGCAGTCTGCCCTGGTGTGGTCCATCTGTCACTGGCTCAGCGCGTGTTTCAGGCCCCCACTTGCCATCGGCTCCCAGGAGGGCAGATGTCTGGGCGTTTGTTTACAATCTGGCTCAAACCCCAATGCAGGTGGACGGCGAGCCGTGGCTGCAGCCGGCGGCGCAGCTGGAGGTGGACTTCCGGGGCACCGCGCTGATGCTGCGGCGGCTGGAGAGCGCGCCCCTCGCCCGCATGGCCGCCGGCGTGACGGAGGCGCTGGAGGCCTGCCAGGTACGTTGCGTCCGACCTCCAGCAGGCAACATACACGATCGAGTCCTGAGACAATACTGACTGCCGCCAGTTGCATGGTCGTTGATCGTTGGGCGTCCCTTTGAGGGCTGTGTATGCGACCAGCCACACCGCATCCCGTCTTGCATTCGCACTTGAGTCCCCTTCGACACTGTGCTGAGATTCAGGCTGCTCTGCTGCGGGCCTGACTGTCATCCTGCTGTCTCATTCAGGCCAAGGGGCTGATCACGCCGGCACAGCGGCACGCCCTGACGACGGAGCTGGCCGCTCGCCTGCACCCCATTCTTTGATATGCAAGCAGATGCAGCAACACGTGTCCCTGTGGGCACACACATGTTTAGCAACCCAATAGTAGAATGCGTCTGCGGCTGACGGTGTCAAATGTCTATAGGAGGTAGGTTGTGGTTTGATAGTCGTTTTGTGCAGAGTGAAGTGCGCGTTCAGGACCTCACGAGTGCTTGGAGCTCATAGTGTGTGTGGCACCATACAGGCGGTTGGCAGATAAGGGGCATGCTCTCGGTGTCATGATGCCTTGTCTATCATTGCCAGGCGCCCTGCAATGCTGCAAAGATGTGCAGGTCCGACTGTAGCCTTAGCATGGCCACAGTCTCTGCCAGCACCCGCTGCTTGCAAGCATCTGCCCTATCATGGCTTTGCATGTGCAACAAACGCGCTGCCGTCCCAGCTGTACCATTTGCCATCGTCCTGCGAGAAGTAGCCACCCGAGGCTGTGTCATAAAACAACCGGCTCTGCTGCGAATAGTAGTACTTGGACTCGGGGTCGAAGACATAGCCCGGCGGCACAGCAGCCGTGCCGCTGGACGCTGCCGTCATTGCTGCCACCGCCTCAACTTTAGCAACGAGATCACCCTTCTCCACGATGCCGCTCGGGTCCTGCATACGTCAGGAGTAGCCATCTTGCAGGTCAGCAGGCAACAGGGTTAGTGCACAGGCACAATCACATGTGCTGGAACCCTGTGCAGTGTATCATCTATTGAAGGCAAAGGTGATTCAACTTCGGCTGGTTGGCACCTGTAGCACACTAGAACATATGCACACCTGGCCACTCTCCCGCAGCACACGTTGCAGCTCCTTGATGGGCCAGCTGCTGTAGTCTGTGGCGGGTGCTGCAGTGCCTGAGGTGTCAGGCCGCGCAGTGGCATTTGCAGACTCCTGCCCTGCTGATGCCATACCTGCGGTGCAAGTGCAACAGCATCAGCAGGCTGGCAGGACTGCAAGTGATGCCATGAGCTATGTGCTGGCACCGACATGCTACTGTCGGCAGCCAGCATGTACAGCTGGCAGCATACATTGTTCCACTGCTCATTGTGTGCACTGGTACCTGCGCTGGCTGCTGGAGCTGTGGTGCCGGTCGCAGCCGCCGCATCTGTGGTAGGCTGTGCTGCAGAAGCACCTGCTGATTTTGCTGCGGGCTGCCCGGCGAGTGCGGCACTGGCGGGCTTGGCTGCCGGCTTCGGCTTGTCTGCCCCCTCGCCATCTGAGTCAGCAAACATGTCGTCGCCGTCGCTGTCGGCAAACATGTCCTTCTCAGCCGCCTCCACGGCTGGCTTGCTCGCAAACAGGCTGGCTGCTTTGGCAAAGTCTTCCTGCTCAGACATGAACACCAAGACGACCGTGGTTTGCACTAAGGTTGCATTAATGATGAACGTAAGCACCAACCCCTTGGAGCTGGTCCCTGGGTCTTGTGAGGTCACAAAATCCATCGAATGTGGCAACAAAGTGCACCCTGGTGCATGGTGAGGGGAGGCAGCTTTTTTCAAGCATGTCATCAGGGTACGTCAGGTTCACAGGGGCCGTGTTGTGAGTGAATTGACTGTGCACCTGCTTCAGGGAGTACACGTCCAGCTCCCCGCTGTCCATGAGCTGGCTGGCAGCCTCCGTCAGGCGGTTGAAGTCTGCCTTGGCGGCGGCCATCTCTGCTGGAGACCCGACCTTGCCCTCCTGGCTCCTGCAGATCGTGTCAGGGACGCATGTTGTGTGCGATGTATGGTGTTGACCTGGCTTCACAGCTGTTACCTCCGCTGACCTTAGCCGCCAACAAACACAGTTTTGCTAGATAGCTTGTTGTCAACTGACACTGAATGAGTACAGCCGAGATGCAGCTTGCACACAACTCGCAATATCTTTTTGCTGGCAGTCAGTGGCAGCAGGAAGCGCACCCTCTGCCAGGTGGCGCGCTGCCGCCGCGCTTGCCGGGCCGCCGCTGCCCGCTGCCCGCCGTCGCGCCGAGGCGCTTCAGGCCCCCCGTCACGGTCTCCCCGGGCTTGAGGACCTGCGATGTCAGAAAGCAGAGCTGGCGGCAGCACGCCATGCGCTGTGCGCCAGCAGCCGGACCGCACGCCAGCAGACTGCGCAGGTCCCTCGACTCGGGCGGCTGTCCGGCGGGTGCCCGGCATGGTGCAGGCTGCCACGGTTCCCGAGCATTTGCACGCGCCTCTGCGATGAGGGACTTGAGCTGCGCCATCTGCACGGTGGACATGACGGGCGCCTCCTCGGCGGCGGCCATCGCACGCTCCCGCTCCGCGACCGCCCGCTTCACCGCCTCGCTCACCTCCGCGGCTGCACGGGCGCACCATTTGGGCATGAACCTCGGTGCAGGCGGCCAGGGCGACGCTGATATCACATGTGCAGCTGCTAGGTGCCCCATCCGTCACAGTGAGAGGCTGCTGAGGCAGCTCGACAGGCTGTACACGACCCACCCTCCTCTGACGCGAGCCAGGCATCGGTGGCATCGCCCTTGTCCGTGTTCTCGATGTAGTGGCCCGACTCGTCAAAGTGCCCCTCGGCGCGCTCCTGCAGATGGCGCAGGCACCCATAGGCACACTCCGCTCGTGCCTCCGGCCAGTCTTCTCAGAGGCTCCTGCTGGCTGTACCTTGACTGGTGTTGATGACAGCTGCGTGTTCGTGGACCCCGCAAAGCGACAGCGGCACACAGCTGACAGAGGACTGGACTGCTGCGTTGAAATGCGCCATCTGCAGGTCTGAAGCTGGGTCTGCCTTTTAACCGCCGTGAAAAGGCAGCAGTGCTTCACAACACAAGTCTCCACCTGCGCCAGGTTGAAGGGCTCCAGCTGGATGCCGTCCTCCTCGGGCTGCTGCAGGGCCTCCTCAGCCCGTGAGACCTCGTTGTCGGGCAGCAGCTCCGTGTCGTCCGCTGCAGCCCAGGCAGCCGGCTGCTCTAGCATGTGGCAAGACGCCGGATGCGCTGCTTGCATGGCGGCGTCTGATGCAAGACTGGGCGCGAAGCCTGAGGTAGCGCCATGCCAGCCAGGGGGGCGTAGGCAGGCCATCCTGCATACCCTTGGAGCGCGCCTTGCGCCGCTCCTCGCGCGTCTGCTTGACACGAGATGGCAGCACTACCCCGTCTTCCTCTGCTGCCTCCACCTCCTCAACTGCCACGCCCCTCTCTGCATAGAAGTAATCCAG
The DNA here is from genome assembly GCA_032358165.1 of Diplosphaera chodatii. NCBI lineage: Eukaryota > Viridiplantae > Chlorophyta > Trebouxiophyceae > Prasiolales > Stichococcaceae > Diplosphaera > Diplosphaera chodatii. The sequence continues at coordinate 705,562 of JAALGY010000038.1, forward strand.
TGCGCGTGACCAGATCGCCAGTAACTGGCCATCAAAAGGCGCCAGCATGCACCGCATGCGTGCCAAGGGGCCCGCTCAAGGTGTGCAACGTGCGCGAACACACACCTTTGCGGGGTTTGCCCGACTTCGACTGCTCCTTGGTCTGGTCCACCTCCTGCAGCACGGACTGGATGATGGCGTCCGTCCTGGTCGCCGGCTCCGCCGGGCCCGCCTCAGCCACCCCGTCCCCCAGGTCATCCTCCATGCGCACCCGTTTCTTGCCGCGTGGCTGCATGCTGCCCAGCAGCAGTGCCGGCGGCCACCTGCACATGGGATGACTCACGTCAATGTGCCAACCTGCTGCGAGGCCGGCGGATCGCAGTCGGGTGCAGCTGGTGTAGTATCGGCGACCTGCGTCGCTGACGGGCGCATCGCAAAACTGTTTCAGACAAGATCTGTAGCACGTTGATGTTGGGACCGGCAGCCAGCAGCAACAGGTGCGCAGCATGCTTGCCTGGGCGTTGCCTGCGCGCGGCACCCGGCCGTGCAGTGCTCACTGCGCCACTCTGCACGACAGCAATCACCGCATGCAAGCGCCCGTGGATGCTTGGGACATGTGCAGCATAAAGGAACGAACAATACAAGCACAGTTTTGGCCGTGCGTCCATGCGACGTAGGAAGAAGCTGTGGAGTCTGAGCTGGACTCGGAACGCGATTTGAAAAGATCTCGAGTCTTCTTCACATTGCACGGCGGTGTCCGATCGCGACGTTGTACAAAGCGTCAACAAAAGCAAGATGCAGAGCATGCTGGCTCGCACGGGCATGGCGGGGCTCCGGCACGGTCTTGTGCAGAGTGGCAGGTCGCAGGCACCCCGGAGCAGCATGAGGGTGCCGATCCTTGCGCAGCGGAGTGGACATGCCGGCTTCGGCAGCTCGAGCGCACCGAAGGGCGTGCCCAAGGGCATGACACCATCGAGCACCCCCAAGACCCCAGATGGTGCGCACCTGTGCCCCGCTTCTGCTGACACCGTGATTTGCTCCCATGAGACGTGTTGTGCGGGTTGCGGCAGTGCAGTGCGACGATTTGCTCACGGTAGCAGTGCACGTTGTGCCGGAGCCCATGGCTCGGTACACCTGCAGCACTGAGCTGATCACCTTCCACCGTGCGAATTGACAGGCAAGCGCTCCGCCAATGTGCGCGGCGTGGGCGGTGGTGCCAGCGGTGGAGCCTCGGTGCCGCCGCCGGGCGGCATCAGCGGCAGCGGCGGTGGCGGTGGCGGCGGTGGAAGCAGCGCTGGTGGCGGCGGTGGCCTGTGGGCGGGCTACCTGCGGTCGCTGGAGACTAACCCGGTGAGGCAGCGGGATGCGCCCAACTGGTGTCGATGTTGGCTGTCATGCTTGAGCCAAGGTGGCCTGAGAACTGCATACAAACAGGCGTTAGCTCACTGAGTTTGTTGATGTACTGAGTGTCTGATCCTAGACGCTGAGCGCATGTCTCATGCTGTGTGCAGATCCTGACCAAATCGATCACGGCGGCGATCCTCAACGCTATTGGCGACCTGATCGCCCAGCTTGCAGTGGAGAAGAAAGACAAGGTGGATGTGGGACGTCTCATCCGCTTCGCTGGCCTGGTGAGGATGAGGTTCAGCTGCATCAGACTGCTGTCCTTGAGATTGCCATGCTGGAACGATTCCACCATCGCAGGGTGGTGCTCATCTCAGTACAAACACCATTTCCGAGCGTCAGCAGTTGTCGATGCTCAGATGGCCGTCTTGCACGGCTTGCACAGTCTCCTCACCCCTCATGCCTGTGCATTCACACAGGGGCTGCTGATGATTGGCCCCGTGCTGCACTACTGGTATGGTCTGAATGCCAGCATCGCACCCGGCACCGGCACCGGCGCCGCGCTGATCCGGCTGGTGACCTCGACTGCACTCCCCAACTCTGCAATCATTGGAACCTTGTTCCAATCTCCTGTTCCTTGATACGCTGGTGAAAGCTGCCTGCCATCCAGACCTACAGGGCAGCCTCTTCGCCAGCAAAGTCTGTACCTTGAGTTTCTGCGCTTCACACAGGCCATGGACCAGCTGCTGTTTGCGCCGCCCTTCGTTGCACTCAACTTTGCCACCCTCAAAGTGCTGGAGGTGCGCTTGCCAGGCGCCCTGCTTGAGCATAAAGCGCCAAATGTTTCACCTGCTTCACCCAGGTTGGGCAGTAATGCTTTACTCCAAGCTCGTTTGGGTGCCTTATTACGCAGGGCAAGCCTGGTGAAGCGGTCCCAAAGCTGAAGCAGGACTGGAAGGACGCCATCATCGCCAACTGGAAGCTGTGGCCGTTCTTCCAGTTTGTCAACTTCCGCTTTGTGCCGCCAGAGCAGCGGGTGATTACTTACATCCTGTTTGCTGGATACACTTGCTTTTGCACTGCTCAAGGCCACCACATACCGTTTTCAGCATCACCTCGGAGTGCATGCTTTACTGCCTGAGACCGTTGGCATGCTCACATCTGCTGCTATTCACGCAGGTGCTCTTCTCCAGCATGGTGTCGCTTATCTGGAACACCTACCTGTCCTTCGCTGGACACATCCCCGTGGAGGGGGTCCCCGGCTTGAAGGCGCACTGAGGGAGGCATGCGCATCGAAATGCACACGCACAAGCCTTTCATATGATGAGCGGCAGAATGCATTGCACAGCATGGGTCGCCTTCTATGCTGGTACCCTATGCGACAAAGTATATTGCTGATGGTTGATGCTGCCAGAGAGCTGCTTGCTACATGTACACCTTCTGTTTTCGATGAAGTTTGAAGCCCCAATGCTGTCGAAATTGTGACGAGAGTGTGCTGACGTGCTCGCAGCAGCATCTCATTGCACACGTTGCACTGACTGCAGAACGTGTGAAATACACATTGCATTGCCAGGCCTGCCGAGGCTGTCGTCGGGAACACTATGCTCTTCTGTCGGCTGTGGTGGAACCCCGAGAGACAGTCCATAATTCGAACCATGCGTGACACAGAATCAACACAACAGCGACGGTTACTCTGCCTTCACAAGGGACTTTGAATCCAGGGCCTGCATAGCATACACCCCTCTTGTGTCAGTGCCAACACGAGGGCTGGTCAGGCGCAACACAGCTGCCGCAGCCTTTGGAGGCAGGCAACACCAGTCTATCAAACGCCTTACCAGTGCCATATTGTTCAGGCCGTTGTCCACATACACCGTGCTGCCTGTGATGGCAGAGGCGAGCGGCGAAACCAGGAATGCTGCAGCCGCGCCGACCTCTGGGGCTGCAAGCTCCTTCTGCATTGGTGCATTCTCATGCGAGTATCTGCAGGGACGATGGAAACCATCTGCCTTACAGCATGGGCTTGATGCTGCTGACGGCCCTGTACTAGTGGCGATATGTACGATCGTCCTGCTGTTTGACCATCACATCTGTCGCAATTGGTTTGTGCATGTCGCTCACCTGATCATGTCGTCAATGAAGCCGATGGCCTGTAGGCAGAGACGACAGTTGTCAGCCGAATACGTGCAGCCTACATCTGTTGCGAGGTTCCAATGCTGCTCTGTATCTGAGGCACAATACCAATGCTAGGCAAACATCTGCCTCCCTGCATGTGCACACCTTGGCTGCACGGGAGCCCAGAGGCCCAGCTGAGATGGTGTTCACACGCACGCCGAACTTGCGGCCGGCCTCGTACGCCAGCACCCGTGTGTCGGACTCCAGCGCTGCCTTTGCTGAGCTCATGCCCCCACCATAGCCTGATAACACGCAGACTCTGTTACATGACCTGCTGAACAGATGCAGCAGCTATTCGTAGGTTTTGTCGCAACCAGCAAGCCGCTTTACCTGGCACGATCTGTTCTGAGGCCAGGTATGTCAGGGAGATGGTCGCGCCACCCTTATTCATGAGTGGGCCAAAGTGCTGGAGCATTGATACGAAGGAGTATGCAGATGCGCTGACGGCTGCCAGGTACCCCTGCAGTCGTGAGATCGACACTTCAGCACACCTGGTCCGTTCAAGAAGCATGCTGCAGCTGCATGCAGTGTGGTTGGCTGACCATGCCTTCTGGAGTGCATTATGCGCCTGAAATGCCGGGACTCGTACCTTACGGGACGTCTCCAGCAGGGGCTTGGTGACCTCAGGGCCATTGGCCAGCGAGTGCACCAGGACATCAATGTTACCAACATCTGCCTTGACAGCCTCTGCTGTCTCCTGCACGGTGAAGTTCTCAGCGGCCGCATACCGCTTGTTGTCGCGTACCTGCAGCCACATGCGCAGTGCCGTCATGCGCGGGCAGCCCACATCTCCGCCTGCTTCCACTTGGTGCTTCGCACTGTGCACCTGTCACCAGCCACTCCTGACAGCATGACCCCGACAGGGCCCCGCTGCCGTGCTGCCCTACAAATGCACTCACATCTTGCGGGACATCCTCTGGAGTGTCATACACAGCGTCCATGGGGTATATGTGTGTGAACTCCATCAGCGAGCCGTCGGACAGCTTGCGGCTGTCATCAAACTTGCCACGCCGCAGGCTGCTCTCAAAGATGTTCAATGCCGGCACCTGTGCACAGTACACGATTGCGTCTAATTGTTTGCTCAGCTGTGCGGCTGCCCGCTGCTGTCGCTACACAACAGCCGAGCTACAAGCACAAGGAAGCACACAGTAACCCAAAGTCTCACCCAAACGCCCAGACTGATCTCCGCGCCAGCCTCTGCAAGCGCCTTGGCAATGGCCCAGCCGAAACCCTGCAACGACGAGATACTGGTTCGGAGCCTGTACAGGCGTGCTAGCGCTGCACTGCATTTCATCCAGTCAACGCAAGCGGCCGCAAATTAGGACTGCAGTAACATGCCTGATCATCAGCAACGCCCGCAATGAATGCCTTCTTGCCTGCAGCATCAGATGTGCATGTGATCGTTCACTTGTGACAGGTGACAAGCCACATGCATGAAGCGATCATTACTCGGGCTGCATGGTGGTGATCTGGGGTGCCTTCAGGACCATCCAAATTGGCAGCAGTACGCATCAGGCACAGCGCGACTGCAATATCACGGTGATATACGTCATATGTAGTAGCACCGGTCAGATCGATCTTCAGGCCACTGCCGCTGGCCTGCACCCGCACAGCACCCGATCTGTGGTTGGAGCAATGCCGCCGGCTTAGCGCCGTGTGCACCTTGCTGATCAGCGGGCAGCTGGGTCTCAGCTGCTGCAGCTTGCAGCTGGCGGCTGCATTGCGCGACGCAGGACTGGCGACACCGCCAAGTGCATGGTGCACAGAGCGAACATGTGCAGTGACTGGCCCCCGAACCGCTGCCATGCTGCTCTGCATGCTGGCACAAGCAAGCTGTTCACACACGTATTCACTTGTGGTCAGCTCGCAAGACACAAAGGTCACTGCCTCCGATGCACGGTAGTGAACCAGCCAGCCGGTCGGCACCCCAGTCCCAAACCCAAATCCGGCAGGGGGTGCACCGATGCAGGGTGGCCGGCGTGTGGCTACTAGGCGTGGCGTTTGCCTCGGCAGATCCGTCATCCAGCACAGCTTGCATGGCCTTCCATAGCTGTGGCTTCGATATCTTATCTTAGAGCAACATCCTGTGGCATCATTTGCCCGCCATAGCCAGCAGCCTGAGCAGCTGTGCAGACTTTGCTGACAACGCTAAGGCAGAGCGACGCAGAGTTTTGAGCCACGAAGGCGTAAGATCCGGTTGCTTGTATCTGTCTGTGAATTCAGTATCCCACATTTCCAACTGTGAGTTCGTGGCCGTAGTACGGACCAATAGATGTGAGACGTCAGGCAGACGGGCGGCATGGCCAGCAGATCGTGCAGATGAACCAGACGCCAGTTGCATCCACAGCGGACCTGCGTCGTCCCGCAGAGACCCTCCGGCCGATCGGATCAGCGTGGTCCTCCAGGCCGGCAGCACGGGGGCACAGGCACGGGCATGTGCACCTGCGCCACTGCGGCGTGCACACGCATGCCCGCAGCACAACGCTGCACCTCGAGCGTGCCGGAGCCGCTGGGCATGAGTCCCCTGCACAGGTCTGAAGCTTTGAAGGCGTGTGGCAGCGTGTAGTGAAACATATTACCATGATGCTGGCAGGTGTACTGATGCATGCGGATTGGTGCAGTTGCGATGGCTGCTTGCTGCTTGTCTGCTGTTCTCAAACCCATACCAATGACCGCAGGAGCCTCAAGCACGCCAGGATGACTTCGCAGCGGACGCAGATGCGACACAGGGCGGTGCAGAGGCAGGACTGTCAAGGCCGCAGCCCGCAGCCGACCTGGCACTGCAGCTCCCCGGAGGCCGCACGCTCGCGGCGTTCATGGGCCTCTGGGATCAGCTGACTGCCAGGCTGCTGCCACGCAATGCAACTGGTGCCTCAGCCGATACACTGCTGGCGGCCATCCAACTGCTGCTGGCGGCCCGCACAGCGCAGCTGCCACCCGTGCAGCCCCTGCAGGCACAGCACCGGCAGCTGCGGCAGGTGCAGGAGCACCAGTGGCAGCTCCCGCACCAAAGCCCTGCAGAAGATCAGGCAATTCAGCTGCTGTCCCCAGATGTCTCAGCGGCGGCGCTGCAGACTGCCACCGTGTCTGGCAGCAGCTCAGACGCGATGGTGCAGCAGGAGGAGTTGCCTGTCATCACGGGCCAGCTGCTGGCCGTAGCACTGCAGTTGGCAGACCTCTCGGCGGGAGGCATCCCGCTGGACGCCGAGGCCATTGCTGCGGGCGTGCTGGCGGACGCCGTGCTGTCAGAACAGCTGTCCATGGATGCTGTGCAGGTCCGGCATGCCCGTCCACTGTGTCCTGCAGACTCTCGTATGGCTGGTGAAGGCATCACCGTATAGATCGCATGCAGGTGGTTGCAAGTCAATGCTGCATTCCTTGCAGGCCAAGTTGGGCACGCCGATGGTGCGGCTGCTGTCGGAGGTCACCGCGGTGCATGCGCGGTCTGACGTCGTGGATGTCTACGATGACAGCACCTCCAGGTGCCGCTGCAACTGACCTGTCATGTTGTTCGCAAATCAACCCTGTGCAACACCGCATGTGAGTAGTCAGGCGTCAGGAGACGTTATGTGTGCTGCTGCTCAGCAGGCTTGCTTGCTTGCTGCAGTGCGCTGCGCGAGCTGGCGCTGCGGGTGTACGACAGGCGCGCCATTGTAGTGGAGGTTGTCAGCCGGCTGCACGCGCTGCAGGCTGCCACTGCTGCAAATCGCCCGCAGCATGAGCTGCAGGTGGCTTTTGATCAGCCTACATGCATGTCACCCATATGACCAAGTGGAGTACATGGTGTCAAATGTGGATGGGAGGAACTGCTCGCAACAGTGCATGTACCAGCAAGCAGCGGCAGCATTGGCAGCTCCAGCTGGACTGCATTGTGCATCTGAATGATGTGCAAGACCCCTTTGCCGCCAGGTGCTGGCGCTGGAGGCCCTACAGCTGTACGCTCCGATGGGCCATGCAATGGGGCTTGGCCAGCTCAGCAGCAGCATCGAGGACATCTGCTTCCAGGTGCATAGCTTTCGTATCCACAGGTTCATCTGCACAAGCTAAGGCTATGCTGGCCTGCTCGTCTGAGGCCTTACATGTGCATGCACTGGTGTGTATCTCGACTTTCGTGAATGCCTACTGCTGACTGATCCTGTGCATGCAGATCCTGTTCCCAGCCTCCTACTCGGAGACGGCAGCCTGGCTGCGGAAGGCTGCCATCAGCAACGAGGGCACGCTGCGGCAGTGCATCAGCCAACTGCAGGCAGCGCTTGGTGCCAACACGCACCTGCAGACGCTCATCACAGGCGTGGAGGTGCGTCCCTCTCCCGGATGCACAGCCAGCTGCTGTGCGCCCCTACGCTACAACCATGCCATGTGAACTTCATTTGTGGGCATGAAGACCGTATATGATCCAATTGCACCTGCAGCTGCATGGGCGGACGAAGAGCCTGTTCAGCGCGATGCGCAAAATCCTGCGGCTGGGTGATATGGCGGCTGGCGGCCGGCGCCTGGAGCAGCTGCATGATCTGCTGGGCCTGCGCGCCATCGTGCAGCCGCGCGCAGACCTGCCTGAGGCTGAGGCGCGCCTCGCGGCAATCGAGGTGATCGGGGCGCTGCCTGTTCCTGCGCGATGCTGAGGACGCGCTGATCATCGTGTGCTGATATCAGGCCGGGTCAGCTCAGCGCAAACTGCCAGTCGGCGTGGTTGGCATCAGGCTCACGAGGGCTTTTGCAAATTCAGGCATGCTACATCGTCAACGATGCCGTGCGGGACCTGTGGCCAGAGGTGGAGGGCCGCACCAAGGATTACATCCTGAACCCAAAGGGCAACAGATACCAGAGTCTTCACATCACCGTGGAGGTGGGTTGCCGTGCTTCATGCTGCCCATGCAATTTTTTCGCCGTCAAGGAAGCAAGTAATCAATGTGGAGCTGGCGATGCAGGTGCCGGCAGTGCTACTGGACATGCAAACCGATGGCAGCACCGCGGCTGGTGTGACCAAGGCGCAGCCGGAGCGCATCATCGACCACTCGCCCAACATGGAGGTCCAGATCCGTACCCAGGGTATATACGTTCATCATGTCCATGCACAGATCATGAGCTGCACCGAGCTGGCGGTATGTATGGCCTCCTGGTAGATTCATGAGTCTTACCATGAACCGAACACTTTGAAGTGTACACTGGCGTGTCTTGCAGACATGCATGTGCGAGCTGAGTATGGCGAGGCAGCCCACACAGCCTACAAGGGGCGGCTGGAGAGCTGGTGCGTGAAGGCTGCATGCCAAATTGGCGTGTTGCTGCCTGCAATATCGGCCGGCAACCTCCATAGCCGCCTCCTCGTCGTTGTTCCAACAGACTGCTGTTTTCCTACTATAGGCAGCACGATCAGCTTCAGGCCTGGACAGCCACAGCGCCAACAGATGTGCCACTTGCAACCACCACCACTCGGGAGCAGCGTGCCCAGGCTGCTGCTGTCGAGCTGTTCAGGTGGGGCGCATGGGCTTCTGTTGCTGGGCAGTGCAGTGCCATATCAGGAAATAGCGTTACAGGGAGGCGCCGAGGGTGCATGGTGCCTTATTCCCCTGGCCCCCGGTCCCATGCACTACAGCAGCTTTATGAAGCGCAGGCACTTGGACACGAATGGCGATGGCATGCTCAGCAGGCAGGAGGTGCAGCACATCATTGCAGCGCTGGCACCTGGCGGCGGCGGCGACGCTGCTGCGGCGCAGGAGGTCATGGACACAGTCGCAGACCCACAGACCGGCAGCATCGACTTCAGCGGCTTCCTGCACTTCTTCAGCATGGTGCGCAGGGCATGACTCCTTGTGACAGCTGCGATGTGGCTGCTAGCCTGCCAGGTGCTAAGCATCAGATCTCATTCTGAGTCATAGCATATGGCACTGCACTTGCAACAGGATGTCGTGTTGCTGTGATTTTCTGCGTGCTTCCTCGTCCAGATTGAGGGCCTGCTGGAGCCGACACCAGTGCCAGCAGCTGCTGGAGACAGCCGCCCAGTGCAGCTTCTGTCAGCACCCGGCGGCATGCTGCCTCCTAGTGTACCTGATCCTATGGCAGAGCCAGGGCCAGCTGCACCAGGGGCAGAGCACAGCCCTCAGGATTCAATGGCACGCAGCACTGAGCAGCCACCCAGTGCGGCGCTACCGTCTGACCAGAGCGCGCCCAGCAGCCAGAACGCCACAGGCGCAGCCCAGCCTGGTGGCATGCTCAGAGGCGCAGTGCAGGTGCTCTCTGCGCAAGTCGCAGATCCGGCTGCTGGGTTCGGGCAGGACACCACGTGTGGCGGATCGCAGCACAGCCGTGTGACAGCACGGCGGCATCAGCAGAAAGACTTCAGTGATGACGGGGTTTACCACAGCCGGGATGTCGACAGCTGTAGCCGTGATCCGTCCGACCCGGCAATGCCTGACCAACTACGCACCGATGTGCCAAGTGCTGACGAGCGGCAGCTCAGCAGGGACGCACAGTCCATGACGTATGAGTGGGGCGAGCACAGCGAGCCAGCTGGGGACGGTGCCGGTGCAGCAGGTGACCTGGAAGCCCAGCAGACTCTCAATGGGGACGCCAGGGGCGAGCTGCCCTCAGCTCAGCAAGCAGCCCAGCAGCAGCACCCAGCCAGCGGCTCGCTGGGGCCATCCAGCGTACGGGCCACAGCGCAGTCCTCGGCGGGCGGCTCCCAGCAGCAGGCGGCGCCGGCCGCGGGCGCCGCCGGTGCGCCCAGTGGCAGGCGGCGGCCGCTGCGGCGCGCACGCCCCTCGGTGACCACAACCCTGGACCTGCCGCAGGCCGGCCTGCAGCCGCAGCCGCTGCGCAGGTTGAGGCTGCGGGGTGGCCGCAAGGCGAACAAGCGGCTGAGGCTGGTGGTGCAGGATCCTGGCGGCGGCTCATGGCAGTCGTCAGCAGGTGCACCTGGTGCTGTACTTCAGCTGAGATAGTCGTTCCACCAGCTGCCAGTCCCGCCCAGAAGTGCTACACCTTTGCATATGAACTGCTTCCCTCACAGAGTCCGCCTCATGGCGCGGCATTGCAGCCTGTGCTGGCTGCAAAGTCACATTGTTGCTGTGCAATTTGCAGGTCTGCCACTGCTCCACGGCAGCCTTCAGCTGCCGCATGTCGGGCCAGTGGTCATTGGCAGTGACTCTGCGCAGGACTGCGATGTCGTTTCCAGTGCAGCAGGCATCTCAGGTGCCCGAGAAACTACATGATCACTTGGTACAAATTGGGTTGTTGTAGACATGGTGGACGGTGAGTTGGGCCAATGCTTGGGTTGCCTCTCCCAGCTCGTCGTGTCCAGTCACTCAGTAATTGTGTCCGCCTTTGCAGGACGGCATGCCAGGTTGGAGGTGGTGCGCCGTGGCAAGCAGGTCAGCTGTCTCCTGACGGATCTGGGCTCCCAGTTCGGCACCTGGCACAACGGCAGCCGGCTGCGGCCCTTTGACGACGTGCGCCTGCGAGTCAACGACACCATTGAACTTGGCACAGCGTCACGAAGCAGTAGGGGCAGCCACAACAGCGACAGCACAGACAGCGAAGACCGGAGTCATGAGGCTGGCCGGGCTGCATCTCATGGTCGACAGCGGCAGCGCCGGGCTGTGATCGCAGTCACGGGGGCAGACATGCAGCCGCCGGTGCGTGCGACGGCGGCTGCGCTGCGGCAGCTGCCCAGGATCGAGGTTAGTGCCACCTTATCGCACCTTCTGTCCTCTGCCTCTGCGCCACAATATGCGCCTTAGCGAATCCTGAATTCTTGATGCAGCTCTCTCGGGTTCAACACCCACATCGACCCATCCGCATGTCTCTTCCCTGGCCCCAGGGTTCGCCAGTGTCAGGCGTCATCATGGACAGCGGGCGGGTGGTTTATGTGGATGTGGCAGCGCGTGCGGCGCAACTGTCACGCGATCACGACTTTGCAGCCGCCCGCACGCTGCTGCAGCGCCACCTGGCGCGCAGCCCGCGCAATGGCGCCTTGTGGTCCCAGGTACTTCTGTGCATGGGCAAAGAATCTCGCATGAAGCACTCCCATGGCACTTTCCATTCGCCTCGTGGTGCCCATCAATCCCAGTAGACCCACCTTCGCTGTGCGTAATGATGCTGTAAGCTTGAGGACGCCACTATGTGCCTTGTGCAGTGCTTCTGCCTTTCGACGTGCACACATGTATGTCGCTTGTGATGAGCGTTCCTACATGTGCACCTGCTGCCTGCAGCTCGCCAACCTGGAGCGACGGGCAGTGAAGGATTGCCAGCTGGGCGCATCACTGTCTGCCGCCCGAGCGTTCTACCGGGCCGCAGTCGAGCAGCTGGCGGCGGCCAGTGGTGGCTCCCTGGTGTCTGTGGATGCGTCCCTCGCATCGGTGGACGACAGCGTGGCAGCCACTGCCGCCGTGCTGCCGGAGCGTGTCAGCAGCCTGACCCGCGCACTCGACAGCTGGGCGCAGATGGAGTTCAAGCTCGGGTGTGTGCAGCGGCTGTTCCTTCAATGCTGCTTCTCAGGAGGGCGTCCTGTTGGTGATGCAAGTGCTGCTGCATCCAAGGGCAGGATGACGTCCAGCATGATGACGTTGACCCTACAGTGCGAGGGGTCTGCGCAGGCACCACACCACGGGCAGGCGCCTCTTCATGCGCAGTGTTGCTGCGGCGGGGGCGATTGGCAACCCGGCCATGCACACGCATGTGACATGGGCACGCCAGGAGATGCACCTGGCAAACCATGCGCTGGTACGTCCAGCCTGCAGCTCGTGCATGAGAGTAGAAGCGTGCAGCGATGCGAATACTTGCCTGGCACTGTGCTGAGCGACCTGCATGGCACCGCCTGCTGACAGCGACGGCGCATATTGGGAAATGCTGTTACGCTGTGCTGCAAACGCATTTAGACAGCAAATGCTGCACCGCAGGTGCGGGAGCTGCTGGGCAAGGTGCTGGCGGCGGACTCTCGGCACCACAAGGCGCTGCACTTGCTGGCGCTGGTCGAGGCCGGCGGCGACCATGACGCCAAGCTGCGTGCGCGGCAGCTCTGGAGGTGCTCGAGCCGTGCATTGTCTGCGCAACCTTTGGACTGGACGGATGAGGCTGGACCGACTGCGCTGCTGGTAGCTGCAGCCCTGCTTCACATAATCTGACCATGCGTCACAGCAGAGGCCTGGTGTGGTCCCTTCAAACGCTGCAACCGCTGGCTGCAGGCGTGCGTGCGAGGTGGAGCCCCACAGCGTGGTCGCGCTGCAGGCCTGGGGCCGGCTGGAGGGCAAGCTGCGCAACCTGGGCGAGGCGCGGCGCCTCTTCGGGGTGGCGCTGGAGCTGGAGCCGACCAACGAGTATGCGTTACAGGTGGGGCTGGGCACAGCTGCCTGACAGCTTGCCTGCACTTGGTGGCGATGCAGCGCTGTGGCTGCAGCACTGCTGGCGACATGAGGTGCTGCAAGCGACCGCCCGTTCCGTGGGGCCTCATGATGGCCCCCTTCCAACCGTCCCTGTAGTGCCTGCGCCTCGTCCGTGCAGGCATGGGCAGTGGTAGAGAGCGAGAGTGGGCACACCGACGCAGCTCGGGCGCTGTTCCGGCGGGCGACAGAGGCGCAGCCTGCTGCCGTGCCTGCCTGGCAGGTGCTGCCAGCGGTCTATGCGTCACCTGTGCGCCGCCTTGTCGAGGCAGCTGATGCATCCAGCCTGGCCGTCGCTGGCCGTCTGCATTGCCAGGGGTGCGCACGTACCGCTCCCTGCAACGATGCAGCCGAAACTCACGTACACTTTCTGTACTGCACAGGCCTGGGCTGTCATGGAGGGCGAGGCCGGGAACGTCGAGGACGCGCGTGAGCTGTTTCGGCGCGCTCTGGCGGTGAAGGCCAACCCGCAGACGCTCAGCGCCATGGCCACCCTTGAGCGCAGGTGTACAAATAACCATGGTTGGTCATGCCGCCGCTGCACCACAGCTTTTGGAGAACCTTCAAGCAACTTCCCTCCATGCGCCACTTTGCAATGCATGGCTTCAGGTGACACATCGTGCAGGAGAAGCCACACTGCTCCATCTGTCTCATGGTGCAACGTTGGCGTGTACAGGGCTGGCAACTATGCGGGGGCACGCACGCTCCTTCAGCAGGCGCTGGAGCTCAACCCCGCACATCCACCCGCCCTGGTGGAGCAGGAGTTGGTCAACAAATTTTCCCAGTCCGCTGCGGGTCCAGCGACATCGCGATGATATGATCGGCAGCATGTTGTAGCACGTGAATGTGGTTGAAATGTGGGCGTACTGCGGCAACTGTTTGCGTGTCCGTAGCGGCGCACAGGCTGTGCTGGAGAGTGAAGAGAACAGGCAACATGAAGGTGGCAGGGAGTCCGGGGTGAGACGAGAGGGAGTGTGTGAGCTGTGCAACATTCAGGTAGCAAGACGTGCCGCGCATCTGGCATGATGTGTGTGCGCTTGTGGAACATTGCTCAGCAAAATACGTCTGTATTGACGATGGATATGTTAGCCGTTTCCACAGATCACCCCGTCAGCTGGTAAACACGCAGCCACATACAGGGTAGCACAGAGTTCACCTTTGATGCGCCACCAGCCATGCATTCACATCTATAATCCCCTTCAGTAAGCAAGCATGCACCGTAGCTCGAAGCCCAAACGGCTGTCCAATACTCTTCGTTCCCGCTCACAACTCGTTGATATCGACACATTGCGACTTCGGCATGGCAGGCCAAATGGGCTTCGCAGGACTGCAGCCTGCATACACAGCCATGCACTTCAGTCCATGCCATGCTGCAGCTAGGCATCGCGCGCTTGCCGCACAACGATCATGCCGGTCTTGTGAACTCAGGGCCGCTCCGATAAATGAGGCATCTACCAGGCGCACCAGTGCCATGCATGCCACAGCAGATGAGGCCAGCGCCAGCACAGCATCAGGCGACGCCCCCACCCCGGCATCGTTCACCGTCGTGTTCGAAGAGGCAAATGGCACGCGGACGCTTGAACGCGTGGAGAGTGGCGACATCCTCCGTGACGTGATGCTGGATGCAGACCCGCCCGTTGACCTGTACACCACATGGTGCGCCATGCATGCTTCTCGAAGCATGTCAAATACGGTTGAGGTGGCCGAAGCCGTCCACAGGCACCCCTGGGCTTGGTCGGTCGATGTCCACCATTGCCCTGATGGCGTGCAGGGGCAAGGTGATCACATGTGGAGGCGGTGGGCAGTGTGGAACCTGTGTGGTGGAGGTGGGCCATTGTGACCGTGCCGTGCACATCTGCGCCGCGTTCAGGAGTGCAACATCAGGAGCTGCCAACGAGGCCTCTTTGCGTGACGCACTGCCACCCACGCAGGTACTGGAGGGCGGTGACTTGCTAGATGCGCGGAATGACACAGAACAGAAGAAACTGAAGAAGGTGAGAACTCAGCAGCTGTGGTCTCTGCATCATTGGACAGGAACCTTTGCACTCCTCGAGTCATGCCCCGAGATCGTGTTTTCTTGATTCAGACAGCTGCTTGTGCATCCTGCAGAAGCCAGAATCTTTCCGCCTCGCCTGCCAGCTGAATGTTGGAGACGGTGAGAACAGCGGAACCCTCAGAGTCCGGACAAAGCCCAAGTGAACGGCTTTGTCCTGTGTTTGTCTGCCACCTTTCATGGGCTGAACGGAGCGCATGCTAGTGATGTCTGGACTCACAACACTCTGGCCTTCGTGTTTGCACACCTGCTCGCTAGTTGGAGTACTGTGTACCGAACCTGCCCATGAGGCCCAAAGAGCTACAAGTTGCAAGTGCAAAACAGCAAACTCATCAAATTGGACCGCATACGAACTTCAAGCAATGGATGCTGCTGTAAGGTCGGCTGGTGCCGACTGCGACTCCGGCTGCTGGTCCTGCGCCTTGTCGTCCTCCTCCTGCTGTCCTGCCTGGTCACTGTCCTGCTGCTCCTGCTGCCCTGATGCTGCCTGTGACTTGATCTTGTCCGCCACGTTTCTGTTGTCCTCTGCACGGCACAACACATCAGGCATGCCTTGGATGTCAGCACAAAGGCATGATGGCACTGCGAGCAAAGAGTGTGCTTGTCAGCGACAGAGCGGGGATAAAGTCGGCGACACGGCTCCCACCCTGCCCACTCTTCCCAGTGACCCAAGCGATGGCGCCATCCACCTTCTCCTTCACCGCTTTGACCGACTCTGGCAGGTTCTCTTCGGCAACCAGCTGCAGGAATTCCTGCATATGCCAGGCCCCAAGCGTAAGACTGACGCCTCGTCTGAGGCTGACCAGCCAACGTCCTGTCCGTGTGTAGGTCCTGGATGTCATATAGATGTGATGGCTGACACCTCGTGGCCGTGGTCGGCCATGGCGCGGCAGATGTAAGTGGCGTCGCTGATGTCGCCGCGTGCCACCATCTCATTGGTGATGTCCGTCATCGCCACCATCTCGCCCGCCAACATCATCTCGATGGACACCTGTGGGCAATGCATGCGCAGGTGTGCCGTCAACGGAGTTATATTGTATATTTTGCGGTCCACATGTGGCTGCTGAACAATGGCAAGTCCATGGCTTGCGGGCACTCATGCCTTTGCAACCGCGTCCGGCCGATCCTGCCGCACGCATTTCGAGGTGATGCTAGCCACTAGTTTGACAAAGCCGAGCTTGACCTGCAACACGACAGCAGCTGTGGGCAGGGCAACCAAAGCATGTGCGCCTGCTGGTGAGCGTGTGTAGGGCTCGAGTGCACATGGGTGGTATGATATCAGTCTTGCACGAGTGTTCCCACCATGATGGCTGTGATCCGAGCGATCGACTCCGTTGCTGCTTTCGAGTAGTCTGTTGCTGCAATGACCTGCGCGGCACCCGATGCCACGATGCCGCTGAGCATATACGGTGCCGCGCGCCAGGCCATGTACGCCTGAGCCATTGGCCCCAGCTTGATCGACTCAACGAACAGCTGTGACCACAGCCCCGTGGTGGAGGTCTGAGCCTGAGCCAGCTGCGCGGCCATGACTGATTGTCTCAAAGCGAGGCTGGGGGAGGAACAAACTTTGAAACGGCTGGCTGACACAGCAACAACGCTTAAAGGTTTCCGCGCGAGTTGTAAATAGTACAACGCGGCCTAACACAGTAGATCAGCAGACACCAAGGCGAATGATCACTTGTTCGAGGTGTGCAGCAGTTCCAGCAGTCCAGCGATACAATCCGATATCAGGGCAGCCAACACTGAGGTCAACCTTCTAGCAGATGAGCGTCCGACCTGAGCGTGTGAGGCAGCCTGTTGCCGCCGCAGGAACGGCTGACAGCGATGAGATCTGCCCGAAGCTGGGCCCGTACAAGGGCCAGCAGCAGGAAGCATGAAGCCATCACTGCATCCATGTGCAGCGCCAATGCCTTGCATGTTGCTCGGGAGCTTACGAGTGTGCCACCGCCTGTGCAGCCTTGACAGACTGCATATCAGGTCCTGTCTCGAATCGCGCAATTCCAGTATGTATCGCTGATCCGTTGCAGCTGCAACAGCCAGTGAGTCACAGAGCGTGGCGCCAGACCTGCGTCTCACGCTGAAGGCCTGGGCCACCATGGCGCGGGATGAGCAGCGGATGTTCCGCATCCACGACGCACCCAAGCCTGCCATCACGGCTGCAGACTTCCAGCGCATGGTGCTGAAGAAGGCCAAAGCGCAGGCGCTGGCCCGGGCGCTTGCGACGGCACGGCGGCAGCAGGCACTGGCCAACCATCAGGAGCGGGATCACCAGCTTCAAAACGGCATCATAGTCACCCCAGATGCGGCAGCTGGACCAGCCCGGGACTCAGCAGACGACGGTGCCCCGCCACAGCCCATGACCATTGACAGCGCTGGCGACCATGCCGACACCAACGGGTCATCACACGAGCAGCAGCATAGAGCGGGCGACGACAGCGCCGCAGTCCAGCAGCACGCTGCAAACGGTCAACCGGGCAGCCAGCAGCAGGGTGCAGACGCCCTCGCACAGCAGACGCACCAGCAGTCTCCGCAGGATGCTGCAGAGGCGAAGCAGCAGGAGGAGGCGCACTCGGCGGCGCTGCGGCGGCACCTGATACAGGCGCGCAAGGACGCGCTGTCGCGGCGGCGCCAGGAGGAGTACGAGGCAGAGGAGGCTCGAAAGCACAGGTGCCGGATATCAGCGATGCACACCGAGGCTAATCTGGAAATCTGGCACACATAGGCAGCGATGTACGTTAAGGCTGAGTTGCGAGGCTGGCACACAGAGGCATGTGCGCAGGAACCTTAGACAGGTGTGGATGTAGCAGGACTGATGTTGCAAAGGGTCTTGTGGTGCAGAGAGTATCAGCGGGCAGTGGAGGAACATGAGGCAGCTGAAGCCTTGCGGCGGCAGCAGGCCTCGGATGCTGCGGCAGAAGCGCAGCGCCTAGCTGAAGGTGGGCAGCGTAGCTACAGATTCGTCGAGCGCACTGCATATGCTTCTGCACTCGTGCCGGCACGTATGTCAGCAGCGGTGCCATATCCGACCGGTCATAAGCTGCAGAAGCCTGGGCAACGACACTCGGGCACTTACATTCTGCAGAGGCAGCAGGAAAGGCGGCCCAGGCCGAGGAGCTACGCATAAAGTTTGAGGCGTTAGCAGCGCAGAAGGCCGGGTTGGTGCAACAGCTAAAGCAGGTGCACCCAACATCCCCGCTTCAGGTCTTGATCACAGGCCAAGCACAGAATTGCAGCATCATGACTGCAACATGGCAAGCTGTTGCCTGCGATCGTGCACTGAAGCTTGGGACTACAACCGTCGCAACAAACGGTTCACATTAGACTCTTTTCGTGGCTCGGCAGACACTCGAGTGGGAGAGGCATGGCAGGGCCAGCGATGCAGTCCGTCCGGAGGTATCGCCTGCACCCCTACATACGGCCACTCTGGCGCAACCGCATCCGGCCAGCCCTGCTGCTGCCGGGGACACAGCCGCGCCCATGGTCGCAGACATCGAGCTGCCGCCACACCTAGCAGGGTGCAAATGCTGTGCTTTGTCTTCCCTTGCCTTTGGCCACCGTGAATTTGGTGGTGCCGGCAAGTTTGTGTCGTGTGTGCTGACAGCGCAGCATTGGAACCAGGCCATGACTTGGGACTCGTCCTGCAGGAAGGTGCAGACAGGCGGTGTCGCCCCAATGGCGGTGGACATGGCAGCTGACGAACTAGACCTGCCGCCGCACCTGTTGCCAGGTGGCAGAACCGGACCAGCGAGCACGGCTAGCAGACCGAAGCCGCCGCCGCCACCGCCTCCCCTGCTGTCCGATTCACTTGCATAGCAGACGTGAGGCCTTCCTTCAGGCTCGATCAGGTGTCGAGAGTGCAAATCAGGTTATGCGAAGATGTACCGGGTTCTGTGCCTCTATGACATGGCTAGTCAGTAGCCCCAATGTTGTTGCTTGAGTTGGTGGTTTTCTGTCACACGCTAGCCTTCGAACATGTTCAAGCTTTCAATGGGCGTGGCCGATACAACGAAGTCAGCCTGGCAGTGAATCCAACTCTACACCAATCTGCAATACTGATTGGCTCCACCCTGCCACCACACCTAGAAGAAAGCATCGTCAGCTACTGTACACCTCAAGAATCTGAAAATACATAACACAACAAGGACACATGCAAAAACTTGAGGACACACTACACGGAGATATTGGCTGCATCTGGTTGCCAATTGTCTGTCGCATCTCCTACATTCAGAGCCTGCCTTGCTCTCCCCCTTGGTACAATGGCGATACTCTGCTGACTGATGTGTGTTGCCAGGTACACTTGGGCTGGCGCTCTGCCTTTAGGAGGCGAGGTCTGCATCCTGCCTGCCACATTGCTGCAGAGCGCCCATGACGGTATCAACTCCGCCCTTCCCCATCAGCGAGCAGCTGTGCAGCTGAGGCTTGGCCTTGTGTGGTACATCGCATCTTACAATGGTTGCTATGCGCAACTGGCCGCAGCGTGGGCGGCGGCGGCGGCGGCGGCGGCAGCGGCATGTCTGCCGAGTGGCAGGGTCCCACTCCTGCGTCGTCAGGGCTGACGCAGACGGCGGGCGCATCCAGCCACCGCATGCGCCAGACTGTGGGCGCCTCAGGGTCTAGGGTTTCCAGCCTGCGGCTTAGGCGTCCTGCTTCTCCGGCTCCTTCTCGGTCACCACCAGCCGGGTCACGCGGAGGTGGCGCAGCTCATCGCGCAGCCGCCGCGCCTCCTCGAAGCGCTTGTCCTCCAGGGCGGTCTCGATGGCGACCACCAGGCTGAGCGCGCGGTCGCTGGCCAGCAGGTTGTCGATCTGGTTGCGGATCCGGCTGGCCTCCGAGTAGCGCTCCGCGGTGATGGCCAGCTGCAGCTGCAGCTGGAGCTGCACCGTGGGGTCGGGGAAGTGCGCCAGGTCCGCCCGGCAGGAGCGCTCGATCTCCGACACCGTCTCCTTCACCTGGAACTCGCTCGCGGGCCGCGCCATCTGCGACGCCACCACGCGGGAGATGTAGATGGGCGCTGAGAAGCGCAGGCCCAGGTTGATGGCGTCGCTCGGGCGGGCGTCCACATTCAGCTCACCGCCAGCGGTGCCGGCCGCCGCGTAGTGGATGCGTGCGTGGTAGGTGCGGTCCACCAGCGCCGTCACACACACCTTTGTCACCCTGAAGCCCAGAGCGGTCAGCGAGTTCTTCATAAGGTCGTGCGTCATCGGACGTGGGCTGCTGCCATGGCCCGTACTCGGCTTGCTGATCTCTGCGACGAGTGCTGAAGTCTCAAAATCGCCGATGTACACCGGCAGCAGGCTGTTGCACTGCTCCTCCATCAGGCGCAGGAAGATGACGTGACCATGCTCTTGCGTCTTCTTGACGCTGTCTACTTTCGCCTCGACGTACTGTGCGAGATCGAATTCTCCCAGGTCGCCTGGCAGGCTCTTGTCCCGCGGCGCTGCCCGGCACGCGTGCCGCCTGAGCTGGCGGCTGCTGGGCCGTGGCTTCGCCGAAGCCACGCCCCGCGCTGGCGTCCGCACATTCAAAGGCACGGGCTGCAGGGGTTTGCACCTCTCGAGGCTGGGTCTGGCTAGGCACGGGGCTGCGGGAGCGCTGAGCGCTGCTGCAAATGCTTCCACTGCCATGGCTGCGTTCGGTGACGGTGACAGATCGAAACGTGAGCGCACGCGCAAACCAATTCTATTTCGTTCCGACATCATCGTCAGCATCAAAACCGCTCGTTTTCGCGTTCCCGCCAATTTTGCGCTCCCTGTTCACCAGGTGCCCACCCTGAGGCAGAGCTGCCAGCCCAGCTGCCAAGTAGCGTTGAACAGGCTGCCAGTCGTTTTATAGTGTTCTGCAGCTGCTGACGTAACGCAATCGATGTGGCTCCTGCTCATGATGGCATCTTGGAACAGTTAGCAACCCAGGAGCCCGACACATCAGGCGTGATACACAATTGTTCGCCGCAAAGAAGTGGAGACTACAGCAACAGGCTGGTGTCTGAGCGCTTTCTGATGAGCCAGAAGGCAGTGCTGCGCGGTACCCGATAGCTGTTGGGCCGTGCATGCACCCCTTGATTGCCGCGCATCAGCTGGGTGCATTCCAGGTGCAGCTAAGCCAGCATGAGCGTAGCAGCGCTGCTCTTGCTGCTGGTCACTGGCGGCGGCATCCCGAGCGCGGTGGCAGGCGATCGCCGGGTGGAGAAGCTCCCGAGCGGCAGCATCATGGAGGTCGAGACATTCGTCGGCATGCCCAAGTGGCGCCTCCTGCCACACCTGTTTAGCGAGCGGACCGTCAATGTCACATGCCCCGGGCTCACGGTGAGCCCTGAGCGTGACGTCCGCTCTGTCATGTCCATCATCATCGCTCAGGCTGCCGGTCGCCGCCATTGGCAACTCCTCATGGAGGCATGCACTCTGCAGGACTTTTCGGTGTATGTGGCCAGCACCCCGGATGAGCTGTTCCAGAAGGTGGAGCAGAAGCGCAGCGCGTGGTGTGGCTTCCAGTCGCTGCTGCAGTGGGACAGCCAGACCTGCGTCACGCGCATCTCGCCATTTCATGACGCCGCTGTCGCAGTGGTCCATCCACCTAGGCATGGTGCGGCATTTGCGGCCTCCTCGCACATCACTCCTGGTACCTCCGGTACTGCACCAGCAGTAATGCATATTGGACACCGAGTGCTGAGCTTTCGTCGTTTGGCCATTGCTAGGCTCGAGCGCCTGCATGTTCCAGGAGCATGAGCACTTCTCCGTGTCGCAGCTTGCCCGCGGCGCTCTCGGCACCTTCCTCTTCCTGCAGGTGCTGCACCATGCCATTCGTCAGTGCTGCTTGTACTCCGCTGTCCATCACATGCGCAAACCATGCGCAAACAATAGCCAAGCCGCACCGCATGGTGCTTACCTGCAGGCTGACACGCTCGTGAACTCGATATACTTCCGGCTGTCGACGGGCACCGGCGGCTTCGTCCTGCTGTCCCTCCTCATCCTGGCATTCGTCATCTACAGGTGGCATCCCCTTTTTTCTGACTAGCTGCACTCTGATTTCACCATCCTGTGCCGCAAGCAGTAGACACCTGCACGAAGCGTGCGATGTGCGTACCGCATCGGGGATACTGACAGCGCTGATGCTCGGAACAGGAGTGTGCCCAACAAGAAGTCGATGGCGGCAACGCTGGCGCTGTTCGGCAGCACCGTGCTGAGCGCAGCACGCTACTTTGTCGGCTCCTGGTTCCCCTCCCTGGAGCAGCTCATGTACAACAAGGTGCGCCTGGCAAGCAACCTGACGAAGACGTGCAGCATGCGCACACGAGATGTAGACATAATGCACATACTCTGGCTCAGACCATGGACAGCTCCGGGCAGCAGCTGGTCAGGGTGGTTGTGCCTTGCTGCAGTGGGTGGGGCTGTATGTGCTGACGTCATCACTCGTCGGCCTGGCGGTCACCTACTACTATGACGACCCCTCGAACACGAAGCTGAACACCATTTTGGAGCGCGGCCTGCAGCTTGGCGGGCTTGGCCTGGTGCGGCAATCATGCACTCTTCACACACAGCATATTGGATTGTACGGAGTTCTGCAGCCTCTCACGATGACTGCACGTTCAAGTACGAGTTCGTGACATGGTGCGATGCAGGTGGCGACCAGCACCAGCCTGCCAGAGGTGTCGCTCACATTTGCAGCGCTGCTGCTGGCCAGCAGGCTCCTACAGGAGTCGCTGCCAAAGTAAGCATGCTTGACGGTGTCTTCGACACAAGCGCTGTACATCGCTGACTGGGTGCTGTGTGCAATGCATCAAGTTGTCTTGCAGCACAGCACAGGTGTTTGTCCGGTGTTCACCGCCAAGCGTGTGGGATCGGCAGGGTGCCGGGCGCAGCCTTCATTCAGCGTCAGGTTGGGAGGTTGGTTGCGCAGCCTGCAGCTGCAGTCAAGGTACTGGCTGGAGGCACAGCCGACAGGGACAACAGGCGTGGCAGCGCGCAGACGTGGCCGCAGCAGCGGCAGCGGCGCAAGGAGCGCAGCATGATCGACCTCTACAACGAGCCACATGTACGCTGCGGTTGTAGGGTTGCAGTGGAAGACATGCACATGCTATGCTGCAGCTGAGCACCATTTCAACCCCCGTGGGTCGGTCATCTGTCGGGCAGTGAGGGCGGCTGCAATGCTTGGCCTCTTGGCCGAGTGCAGCATGTATGGTGTAAATACGGATCAAGCCAGCCCCTCTCCGACCTGAAACCTGACAGCAGCAGCCACTGGAGAATGGGGAGCGTGATGGGGAGCAGGCCGAGGCGGAGGCTGACAGCGAGTACAGCGACGAGGACTACGAGGGCAGCAGCCACCAGGTGCCTGGCTTCAAGTCATCTCAGCATGCATGGCTCCGAGCGCATGACGATGAGCGCAGCCGGATCTGGTCAGGTTGCGTGCCTTCTGTGAGATGTGTCTATGCTGCTGGCAGGGCACTGGATCAAATGGCGAGACAGCGCGCCAGACGCCGCTCGCCTCGCCCGGGCGCCGTGGCCGCCCCAGCGGGCAGCAGCTGGCGACCCCGCAGACGCCCATCAGTCCGCTTGTGCAGAAGTGCGTGCACACGCGCTTCTTGTATGAAGTGCCGCTGGTGTAGTGCCAATGCTGCCCTGGACGTTGAAGGGTGCCTGCACTTCGGGAAGCAGTAGTTGCCGTGCGCATGTTTGAGAGGCGCCTCAGCTGGCTGCGTTGCTTGGCGCATGCGCTGACAAATGTGCTGCTGTCGGTGCAGAGGATTGGTGTATAACGAGGCCACGGGGCGCACCCTCCAGATTGGCAAGGTCACCTACAACAAGCTGCTCAAGGAGGGCTACCAGGTAACACTCATGATTGTTGAGGGCCAAGTATGTGTCTGCCTCGTGTCACTTCCTGTGACGTGTGCTGTGCCTTGGCTCAGCACGCACTCAGCTGCACGGACACACCTGCAACCAGCAAGCTGTTGACTTGAACCCTTGTGTGCTCCCAAACAGATGGACGAGCAGAAGGGCGTCCTGACGCCGCCGCCCAGCGGCAGAGGCAGCAGTGGGGGCAGAGGCAGCGGCGGGCCCGGCAGTGGCGGCAGGGGGTCTGGCGGCCGGAAGCGGAAGTCCCTGAGTGCTGCCGCCGCCATGGGGTTACCAAAGTGACATCCGCATTTGCTGCTTGTTGGTTTCGTGTGCTGAGCGTGTTTTGTCATGTGCTGTGTTTTGGTGCGGTCTCATTTAACCGGAGAAGTTTCAAAGTCCGAGGCCATCTGCAATAAGCATGTGGTCAAACACATGTCCTGGCCATCATTGCGTCAGCGTGCGTGGCTGATGTCCGATGACAAGGAGCAAAGCCACATCACTTTTGCTTTTTCTGCTTCTTTTCTTTTTTCGAATGCTTCTCCTTCTCCTTCTTGTGCTTCTTCTCTTTACTTTTGTCCTTGTCCTTCTTCTTTTTCCCGTGCTTCTCCAGGATGGCAAGTGCCTCATCCACGCTCCGGACAGTACCCCACTCTGCACGAGCGACATCACCTGTGAGTCCAAGCTCATGCTAACAGCAGCAGAACTGCCCACGCCACCCCGTCTTCATAGGCTCACCTGGCGAGATTGCCCAACATCCGTTATGCGATGCACACAAGCAGCAGACCTCACCTCCAGGCCTACCGGGCGCTGCGGGGTCTGATGCGCCGCTGGACATCCACGCGGGCTGCACGGCCCCACGGCCCCGGCCCATTGGCGGCGGCGGCGGCAGCTGCTGGTGTGCTGCAGCCGCATGTGCGCCGTTTAACGCTGCAGAAACACGTGTGGATGCGCCGTCGTGACAAGAGGTTCGGTGAAAAGCCGGCGGCATGCCCAGCTGTGTGCAGAGAGACCACGGCTCTGCAAGCTAGCTGCGGTTGCTAAAGCATTTCACGAACAGGCAAGTTGGTGCGTGTAGCCCACCTGGTGGCGGGGGCAGTGGCGGCTCGCCCGCGTCATCTGCCACGAGGTCGTACGCCTGGCTGTCCCCATACTGAGTGTCACCAGCTACAATGGCAAGAAGGTATCAGAAGTAGGAGTGCGGAACTGAGGGGCATGCATTGTCGGAGGCGCTGCATGCATGGCCAGAGCGGCTGTCTGGCAGGAAATTTCTACGCCGCACCTTTCAGGTGGCCCCAGTCAATGCGGGCGCCCTCCTTCACAGCAGCAACATTGGCGCCGATGGGTGCCTTGCCGCCGCCGCCCTCACCCCGCTCCCCCCGCGGCCGATACAGCAGGCCATTCGGATCCATATCTGAGAGCACGGTGCAGCAGAACGTCGTGGAAGTGGTACAGCCACAGCATGTGACCCAGGCAGTCCCAAGTGTCTGTGGACCATTTGTGAGCACGCTCTTTGCGGTGAACTTGGTGGTGTACTTGGCTCACCCGTCCCATCGCGCTGATTGACCAGCTTGATAGAGCAGCCCACTTTCGGGCCCCTGCGCATGGGCATCTGCAGCTCGCAAATGGATTCTGCATGGACCACAAAACCGGCAACAAACGTTGCTGTTCTGCGCAACTCAGATCAGCAGCAAGCCAAGAGTGCTGCTTCAACAGGGGAGATGTTCCCTCGCCTGCTGCTCACCGCTCATCGAAGGTGACTTCCACGACCTTCACTTTGCAGGCCTCCCCAATAGCAAGTATGCTGCTCAATGCGGCCGTCTTCTCCTCGTCTGTGTCCTCCTTACCAAAGTCCATGTGGTCGCTCACCTGCCAAGAAGATTGGAATGCGTCAGCGGGCTCTGCAGACAAACCTGCAAATGCTCTCGGGTGACATCCACTTAGTATGCGCATGACATCAACTCGGCAACATTGTGAAGGTCGGTGCATCTCTGCACAGGCAAGGCTGTATGCGGGAAGGCCTGGATGGCGCAGCAGTTGGGATGAAGGCCGAAGCCTCCCTTGCAGCCCAGCACCTTGCGTGGGAAGCTGCCAAGGGGCGCACCTGCCGTGAGTGCACCAGGCCGAACTTGCGGAATCCTGCCAGCCGCACGAAGATGCCATACGGCTGGATGCGCTCGACCACTGCATCATGGATCGAGCCCACTTCCGGTGGCTCATCACTCTGTGGGCCGCCACCGCCGCCGCCGCCACCACGCCTGGGATGTGACGTCCAGTGTCGGCGGTTAGTACACTGCCATTATCAGCATGCATCTAAGTACCAAGCAAGCAGCCTCCACTCAAGGTTGAGGCAGCCATCTGTTGTGTTGAAAGACTTCCAGGCAACCGCAAGCTTTGCAGCGTGGAGTACATCATCACCACACTGTGGGTGCTCACCTACTGGCGGCTAAGTTGCCGGGGTCCATATCGGCACCTGTGTCCTGGTCCACCACCTTGATGGAGGCGCCAATCTTGATGCGGCCGCTGCCGTCCTCTGCCACTTCAAGGATCTTCACGAACACCTGTGCGCGCCTTGACCCCTCAGGCGCCAGTCAGCTGGACTGCTGGGCACAGCACCGACGACGTGTCACAATCAGCCTCATGACCGCAATCGCTGGGCTCGCTCTGTATCTACAATCCACCTCCTCCATACACTGCTGATCCCACCTGCGAGTGTGGAGGCGCAAAAAACTCCAGCGCCTTGACCTTGTCAGCATCCTCATCCTCACGGCTGAAGCTCAGCTGCTCGTTGACCTGGCTTGCGTGCACCAGGGCGTCCTGCGGGTGGCCCTCTGGCCGCACGAACACGCCAAAGGGGCGCACGCTGGCCACCATTGCCCTGCACAAGATGGCACAGCAGCACGCCTCGCAGCACTGCTGTGTGTGGCATGAGCGACAGCACCAGAGCAAGTGTTGCGTGCGGCAGGATGTGCAGCGGCAGTGACTGTTGTAGCAGCCCCCTGCATCCGTGCAGACCTGTGGATGCTGCCGATGGCTGGCGGCTCTGTTGCAAGCGTCGCGCCGCTGCCCGGCGGCTCCCTGACCCGCAGCAGGTCGGAGTGCTGCGGCGGCCTGCGGCCATCGCGATCGCTGTGCCTGCATATGATGAATGCAGTGCTGTAAGGACGCCGCACATTGCAGGTTGCAGTCCATCAGTGGCTGGCGTGCCGTGCACAAGCATGCTCCTTGCCCGTTGGCGCCAGTGTGCTCACCGACCACGATCTGGGCTGCGCTGTCTCCTGGGGCTGCGGCTGGGGCTGCGATGCCGGCGTCGCTCTGGGCTCCTGCTGCGCGTCCGACGGTGCTCCCGGCTGCGGCTGCGCTCGTGGCGTCGTCGACGCTCACGATCGCCGCTGCCCATCGTAGCGTCAGGACCTTGACGGCGTTTGAGCACACAGGGTCCCGGGTTCACGTCAGATCGCAAATTCGAGTTGCGCAGATAGCAGACGCGCTGGTTCTATGGTCGCAGATGACAGTGTGCCTGCCGCGGGTGCATGCGCCACCAAAACCGAAACTGTCTGCCAGATGTAAGCGCTCGATCTGCAGGGGACTTGGCCACAATCCGCACGCACTCGAATGTGGGGTTTGAGCTCTGTGCCTGATGATGCCGTTGTTGCACTTGGCAAAACTTGGTGATCTGCGCTGGGTGATGCTTCCTGCTTCTGGCCGGTTGTACCGCTCAAGGATTTGCCAGGCGTGCTGAGCCAATCAGTACGCACGCGGCAAAGATACGCCCATCAGCGCTGCTTGTGGAGTGAATCAGCGCTGCGCTGCCGTCCGGCCTGCAGCAACACACGAGCATCGTGAAGCGGCACGCTGTGACGTGGATCGAAGGAGTAAGGCCTGCACCCGGATCTTTCCGGGCAAGATAGCACAGCGGCCGGCAGGTATGCAGCTGCATGCCCCTGATTGTCGCTGCTCAGCACGGTTGACCTTGCTTGCCCGCCAGCGGTCAGCAATTCGACCTGTCTGCTTTTCAATCCACGATTTCCGACACGCTCAGCTCAGCATGTGCCGGTCTGGACACCTCGTCCTGGCAGTATCTTGCGCACTCAGTTCCTGTACACCCTCTTGCAGGCCGCCGATGGACATGATGGGCAAGGTGGCCGACGTGCTCACAGGGTCTGGCAAGGGCTTGAAGGACCTGCGCTTGGAGGACGGAGGTGGGCAATGTGCACAGTCTCAAATGCTGTATAGTTTTCATACTGATACATCTTGCGGCTGAGATTATGGTCCACTGCCACTGACTTTCTGTACCTCCGATCATCATGCAGCAGAACTGGATGCCACCTGGGTGAACGTCGACTCGGATGAGGGCGAGAGCTGCTCGGGCAGCGACTGGGATAGCCCGGAGCCCTCGCCGCCAAGCAGCCCGCGGCTTGCAGCCCCAAAGGCGGCATCTGGTGTGTGCTGCTGCACCTGCAACCCGGCCGTGGAGCGCCTGATGTCGAACCACAAACTTGAGACCTGTCCAGGCCCAGTGCATAAAGCTGCAACACAGACCTGACTGCTGCCTCGCGCAGGTCATCTGGAGAAGGAGCGCAGCAGCACGGTGGACATCGCGGCAAATGGCACCCACAAGGAGTCGCCGGGCTCAGAGGGCAAGCTGGCGCCCTCCACGCCAGAGCCGGCCCCGTCAGGTGCTGGCGGCCGTGCTGCAGAGCGCAAATGCCCTCAGCACCACTCAGGGCTTGCGCACAATCGCCATCTGCTGGCTGCACTCTGAAAAGCGGTCACACATCGGTGGTGGTGCATCACTGTGCAGTTGTCAAGCCCCCGGCAACGGCTGCAGCACCGCCCGTACCGCCGGCCCCCAAGCCCGACTTCGACCTGAAGCAGGACTACTACCAAGCCGACTTGGATGCAGGTGATGGCTGGTGCACGCGGTGGCAGCTGACTGCGGAGGCGTACGTTCTGCTGAAGATATGGTCATCAAAGATTGTGCGTTCACTCACGTTATCCAGTTGCTCATCATAAGCAAACGTGATTGAGTCACATCCTGCAGTACAAGAGCTGGCAAAGGACCGGACGTTCAAGGTCACCTTGAAGCCGCAGCAGCCAGGCACTCGGCCACTGCAGATGTTCATTGGTGCGTTAATAGCACGCAGGGCAGTGCCTGCAGACTGCCATGCTGCAATGCGCAGTGTGCATGAGACACGCTGCACTGGGACAGCACACTGAGCAACGCAGGCAGCATGTCGGGTCTCACGCTGAGCAGCAAACGATGTCTTGGGCTGGAAATCTGGTTTCCTATCTGCAGGCGATGCGGAGGGCAAGGCCCTGGTGCAGGCGTTCAGCGGCTGGAAGTGGCATCAGCAGGTACCCGCAGACACTCTCCACAGCGGAGCTTTGTGATGCTGCGGTGCAGTGTGAGGCTGCAGGATGTCGTGCATCACTTGCTCAACCCCGAAGCCTCGCAAGTGCAGGGCTGCAAGCGGCCGCTCACGTACGACTTCCTGCGCAACATCGTGGAGTCGCTTGGCCGCAGGGTGCGCCATAAGTGGTCAATGTACTTGTGCAACTACAGTTGTAGGGTTTGTCTGCATCGCCCTTGCTTCGTTGCGTGACCACGCTGCCTCTGGTCCTACAGGTGACATATGTGCGCATCTGCGCTTCGGAGCGGGGCGTGTTCTATGCACGGTAAGCCTAGTGCTCCACATCCGTGTACCTCGGCAGTTTCTCTTCAGACTTGCCTGCATGCTGTATGACCAGCATACAGCAGATTTCGCCAAATGCATGCCAATCACAGCCGAGCTGCTGCCGCTTCACGAGTGTACCCTCTGTCTGCAGCGCGCACTTTGAGCCGGCGGCGGGCGCGACGCCGGCGCTGGGCGACGCGACGCTGGCGGGTGTGGACAGCCGGCCCTCCGATGCCCTCAACCTGGCGCTGCGCTTTGGTGCCCCCATCTACGTGCACCGCCAGGTGAGCAGGCGACATGCTGCTGTGCGGCTTGTCAACTCAGGCTCGCTGGAGTGCGTGCAGTTCATCGTGGGTATGCTCGGTGAGCGACATGATACATGATGCAAGTTGCTCGGCATCTTTGATCCCGGTTCACACTGACACACTGCCTGCGTGCAGCTTGTCACGGAGGTGGCATGAGGGGCGAAGCAACAGAGACGCGCTGTGCGAAACAACATGTATATGCTGCCGAGGTGACAAGGCTGTAGCACAGTTGACCAATGCCTCACGATAGCTTGCCCGACCCTCTATATATATCTGGTGCCTAACAGCATGTGTACTTTGTATTGTCTGTGCTTGTGTGCTGTGAGATGTCAGATCATTTGCTAGGCCTAGACGCCAGCAAAGGACGTGCTGGACCCTTGCAGTGCAGCGAAGGTGTCAGTCCAGCTCTGCTGAGACAGCGGTTTGTGCACCCTTGTGCTGCCGAGTTTGTACATTATCCTTGTTTACTAACGTAAGGAGCAGACGGCCAGCACCACCACTGCGACATTCCAATTCACGGGCCACTGCTAATGATGCCATATGCCCCAGGATGCTCACTCACTACAGCCCATGTTACCGCTGACTTCGCTGCCGATGGTTCATGGGCTGCGGACGCATGTGTAGCCGTCGCTGCTCCTCAAACCATAGTTTGACACGCCCTGCAAGGACCGTGTTCGACTCTGACCGTTTGCAAACCGGCATGCATTGCACGTTGATCACAACAACACGACGGTGGCATCACTGCAGATGCTGGACTGCTTTCACCTGGCGACATCTCCCGGTGCAGCGTGCAGATGCCAGCAATGACGTCATCTGGCGGCCAGCGGTACCGGTCAAACACCTTTTCCAGCGTCATTTCGGTGCTGCGCTTCATGCGCTTGCGTGCAAAGTCGCCGCCGGGTTCCGCCTGACGCTCTGCAGGCAGCACCCCTTGATAGATCAGTCACATGTCGTATTCTACATTTGATTTGCCCGTCCACCTCCAGGTGCCGGTGTCAAGATGACGTTGAATGAGTTGAAGCAGCTCTTGCATGGGTCTGACCTGCAAAGGACTGCCTTGCAGTAGTCGTGGGAGGCTCCGCAGAGGCCGGCGGCTTCTCGTGTTTGCTGAACAGCTGATCTGCTGTCTCAAGGTTGGCGATGTCCCGTTCCGCTGGCCTGCAGCCAGTGATTCAACGAAGCATTTTTGAGGGTACAACATGAAAACCATCAATCTGATGCAGGCTGGCACAGATGGAGTGATCCAGGATTGCTGTCGTGGTTTTGTTTGCTGTGGAAGATGCCGCACGTGTCGGGCTGCTGCGCCCTTTCTTTCAGCCACGCAAGCACTTGTTTTCGATCCAGTTTTGTGTCACCAGCCAGCTGCTTGACCTGCAGATGGTTGCGTCAGGGTTGCAAGCGAGAGCGCTTGACGGCATGTGCGTGATGCAGAATGTGCAGCGACTGCAGCAATCGCTTGCCTCAGTCGGCCCGCCTCAGTAAGAAGGCAGCACCAACTGCGTCGGGTCACATCAGCAGGCTGCTCACGCTGATACTGCGCTTGCCGGCCTGGTAGGCTGTCTCCAAGCGCTTCCGCTGCCACCGGGCCAGCCCATTCACATCAGTGGCGGGCTCAATGGCCCGCGTCTGGTGTTTCTGGGTGGTATGAATGCAAAACACTCTCAGATTGTTGCCACCCTAATCGCTCGATTGATGCATGTTCTCTGCATGGGCATAACTACTGACCACCTGCGGCGGCATGGAAGCGCCAAAGTGGGGAGCAGATGCAAGGTCTGGTCCCGCCCCACTCTGCGGCTCGTCGTCGGTTGCCGCTGCTCGCACGAGTCTGAGTTTGCCTGGTGTTGCTCTGCAACGCGAGTGTTCGACTGCATTCGGCACCAGCCGTGCCGCGCCTCCGCCCAGACGCAAGCTGCTTGCGTATGGGCAGGCTGGCAGCAGCATGCTGACGCCGTATGCTGTACAGCAAGCAAAGCTATCAGCTGTGAGCTTCCAGCAGTGAGCCTGTGTATGAGGTCTGCAGCGCGTGTGACCGGGTGCTATGTTGTGCGGCAGACCACCAGAGGACGCAGCCTGCAGGATGGCAGCAGCCAGTTGGCAAACGCTTCGAGGGCACTCGCCTTGACAATCTCAATGCGTGTTGTGACAGCAATAGGTCCCATGTAATGGCAGGGTGGCGCCGCTGCAGTGCGGCCAGCAGGCAGCAGCAGATGTGAAAAGGCTGCCCTGCAGCATATGGAAGGGCGAACTGGAGACAACTGGGATTGCGTGACGACAACGGCAAAGGCGCGCCCTGGACCCGAAAAGAACGTGGCGCAACCTGCGCAGAGCTCAGGCCACAGTGCACTGCCAGCCCGCGCCGCCGGGCCGCGGGCGGTTTATTGTGGATCCAACACAATGGAGCTGCCGCCTGGCTTCGTGCTGCCGCCCCGACTGTCGCTGCACGATGCGTTGCCAACCAGCGGCGGAAATGCAAGGGGGAAGCCGCATCCGACAGCAGAGGGTGGAGCGCCTAAAAAGGGACAGCCGTGGACAGAGGAGGAGCACCGCCTGTTCCTCTTGGGCCTGCAGCAGCTCGGCAAGGGCAACTGGCGCGGCATCAGCCGTCAATTCGTCACGTCGAGGACGCCCACGCAGATTGCGAGCCATGCACAGAAATACAGCCTCCGCACCAGTGGTGTGACTAAGCGGCGGTCACGCTTCAGTGCCCTCGAAGAGCAGCAGGCACAGCTGGCAGCTGCAAGCAGCCAGGGAAGCAGCACGCATGCAGCCGCGCAAACGGCCGCGAGCTCGGCGCAGACCCTGCCGCTGCTGGCCTCCGCCACAAGCGCCGCCATGATGTTCGCCTGGCCGCTGCTGCCGCCGCCGCAGGGCCTGCATCTGGGCATGCTGCAGGGTGGCGCCATGGCGCCCGCGTCGCAGCCCTCAGCCGCACTCAGCGCCTCTCGCAGCTCGTCCACCGTCGTCACCACCTCGCAACCTTCCAGCCCTGAGTCCGGCACAGCGACAGGCACATCCCGGGACCAGTCACAGCAGCCACTGCACGGTCCTCAGCAGCAACAGCAGCAGCAACAGCAGCAGCAGTTGAAGCAGCAGTCTGACAGTGAGCTGCATCCCCGACACCCGCGGCGTGTGGGAGTATGTAGGCCGACAGCACGCCTGGCAGCACAGCGTGGCAGCTGTGGCAGAACTGGCGGCAGTGGAGCTGCCGTGGGACAGCCACCAGAGCCGCAAGGCGGGAGAGTTGCAACACCTCCCACAGGCGGGGCTGGCCTGCAGCAGAGCGCGTCCTCGGCATTCAGGGCGCTGGTGTCAGCCTGCGGTGCTGCAGCCACATGTGCCTGAGTAGGCCATATTCCTGAACCCACTACCCGAATGGCCCACCTAAGTATTGGCCCTAATTAATAAGCAATCCCTCAGCAGTTGTCAGCGCTGCGATGTGTGCCATTCGCAGCGCGTCTTGTTCATTGTATGATGTGGGGCCTGCACCGTACTGGGCCCTCATCAACACGAGCGGTGCACAAACGAACACCTAGCAAATTTGATTGTCATACCCGTGCTCGGACGAGGGGCCGGTAGGCCTAGCATCTTGTACTGCGTCGAGGTGATTTCGGTGGTTCAGGAAGTGCATGAGAGTGTCAGAGGTGCCAGCTGCGGAACATTGACGAAGATCGGATTTGTGTCCTTGGTTCGGATGTATGTGCGCGGTGATTGCTGTGGTTTTGGTGCGAGAGCGATTAGGGAATGTGTCTCGCATGCCTACTACTTGTGGCTCTGCTTTGAAGATGGATTTCGTGACATCGCTGGCAGAACCAAAGGCGATGTGGCTTGTAACTGTCGTTCAGAATCTCTTCAGACGAAATCACATGTCGAAGATCTGTGCAGGATGGCCCCGTGCAAAATGCCATCTACACCATACCAACACACCAGTTGCCTGGTCGGTCGCCAGCATAGGATCCAATAACAAATTTGCTGGCTTTCACCTCATTGCACGCTGACAGGCCTTGGTAATGGCTCCGCTGCAACACCTGAAGCATGCCGACGCACGCGCCGCTGCACCCTTTCCACCTGGCAACACAAGTACAAAGCCTTCCAGGGGCAGCACGCCAACATTACCAGCAGTGGGCTGCTGCACTGAGCCAGTGCACTTGCTGACGCAACAGTAACCGACAATGGCAACGTGCTGTTCCTAGTGCTGGTGCGGCTTGAGTTGTGCATGTCAAGCAGAGCAAGCACCTCATGGCGATCCAGCTGTTCTCGCAGCCACTTTGAGAGGTCCTCCACCTTGCTGGCGGCGATGCGGATGCACCGCAGCATCTGTGGATGAAGGCCATAAACAATCAATCGCCAGTGTGCGCCAGTCACTCTAATAGCCAACCTGCGCAGGGACATGTTGTACGAGAGCATGCTACATGTCGGCTGGCGACCTCAGCCGGTGCATGAGAACCAGCTGAGGACTGGTTGCAGGTCTATCCACTCAACAGACTGCCGAGCACTTGAGAAGCGGAGACTGTGCGCCAATCACCATGGAGGACGTCAGCGGCACCCCGTCCAGCTTCTGCACTGCGCAGATCTCCTTGTGCGCGTTCACGACCACCGTCAGGCGGCCCGCCTGCGCCGCCTCCTCCTTGCACCCCGGGTCCAGAACCACCAGGTCACCTTCCTGCTGTCATTCAGACATGGGGTTGACACATGTCAGCTCACAGCCCAAGACCCCTTCGCACTGCTCTCTTTTTGTAATTGCAAGTCTGCCTTTGTGACCGCAGGGTCACTCTGAAAGCAAGGGGCAACCTCCCAGTCGTCTGCTCTAGCGCATGCAGCATGGGTGTGAATGCCCATGGAGGAACGTGCAGATGGCAGGGAACGCCAAGGCACGGGCACAGCTGTGTTCACCCCGAAGAAGGCGAAGGTGAGGGCGAAGGGCAGGTGGTGGATGCTGAGCGGCACCGTCTCCCTCTCGCCCGCGCTGTGCACGATCACCTCGCTGCACGGCAGGGCGCATCCCCAGTGCCCGTACAAGCTGGTGACAAGCGCAGCGCACCATACAGGCCGAGAGGCTACCGAGGTGTCCAACGGCAAGTGTGTCCATGCCGGTCAGCGGCAGGCAGCGGCAGCGGCCTGCTGCGCCTAGCCTCAGCTGCATGCCGCACAGTCTGTCTGCCGTCCGGGCAGCATCGCCGCCAGTTTGCGCGACGCTTGCAGGAGCAGCCAAGCGGCACCACCCCACCTGCCGTCTGCGCCGCCCACGCTCACGTCTGGACGCCGGAAGGAGAGCAGCGCCGCCAGCGCCGACAGCACAACCGCATCCATCATATTGCCGTCGGCATCCAGCACATGGATGTCAACCCGCAGGTACCACACCTGCAAGTGCAACGCAGGTTTAGGGTCCTTGCTCACTGCTGATCCGCAGAAGAGCCTTCACTTGGCAACCCAAACGGCGCCTCTCTATTCAGCATCACAACCATCTGCTGACAGAGAATGCAAAGTGAGGATGCCTGTATCGCGTACGCCCTGGTGTCCAAGCAGTGCTTCTGGTGGCGCGCTGCCACCTGACAGCTGCTAACCACAAACTGGTGCAAGGCATGCAGAGCGAATGCGGACAGCCCTGAGTTCGGCTAGAGGCTGCATGTGGGTCGGGCGTGCACCTTGCGGCCGGCGATGACGCACAGGGCCTCCAGGTCCACCGCGTGGCTGTCGCGCAGGGCGCGCTCCACCAGCCGCACCACCTCCTGCTGCGCCTCGCCTACGCACGGAACGCGGGCAGGAGTGAACGCTCTGTGAGAATGGACTCGGCAGGGGCACCTCGACCCTGAAGCTGTGGCGGCGACGCCCTGCATAAGCCTACGTGCCGCATCTACTCATCATACTGACACAATGGCATTCAACACGCTTGCCGACCGGCATCAGAGGTCTTGAGAACGGTTGGGGTCTGTTGGCAAGTCCTCGCATACACATGCAAAAGAGTATGCTGCCGACTGGCCGCTGCAGAGGGCCGATCATGATGCGAGGGGTACCTGGGCGGCCGGCCTCGAACGCTGGCGACGCCATGGGGCTGAACTCCACATTGTACTGCACGCGGCCCTCATTGCCGCGGTCCGCAAACGGCGGCACCAACTCCGCAGACACGGCTGTCAGGACGCGCGTGCGGCCCAGCAGCACCTCCGCCCCGCTGTCGTCCCTTGCAAACTGCAGCACAACAAGCACAGGCCGCACAGCTGTGAAATGCTGATCGTAATGCGCATAACGAAGCCTGCCGACATGCACATGCAGTACGTTCCTCAGTCGTCAGCGATGCTGCGCTTGTCAGATCAGCAGGGTCACTTACAATGAGATCACCTCGCACTCGATGCGCCGAAAGTCAAACGGCCGCCGGCCATCCACCCGCTGCTCCTCCCGCAGCGCCTGTAGGGTGTAGTCGGTGGCAGACTTCAAAACGTGAAGCGTGACGGTCCGCAGCGCGTCGGTTATGTTAGCTGCAGTCTACGGCATGAGAGCTATGCATGATGGCGGCCATCATCGCATGCCTGAACAATGAAGTTGGCCTCGTTGTTTGAGATCAGCCCGGTGGCACCGCGAGGCATACGACTCCAGCTGCCCACCCAAGCGCCACAAGGGACAAAAGCAACTTGAGCGACTCAACACGCCAATGTTGATGGCAACTGTCTGCGCGCAGCATGCATTTGTCACTGGATGCACGGATCGAGGCGTTGTGTCCCTGTTGCGGCGCGAGACCACAGTGCGTATGTGCGACTACGAGCATATAAGCGAATGATGACCAGCAATGAGATGAGTTCAGCCATTGCTT
Organism: Diplosphaera chodatii; assembly: GCA_032358165.1. Taxonomy (NCBI): domain Eukaryota; kingdom Viridiplantae; phylum Chlorophyta; class Trebouxiophyceae; order Prasiolales; family Stichococcaceae; genus Diplosphaera; species Diplosphaera chodatii. Next base: position 742,094 of record JAALGY010000038.1, read on the forward strand.
CATCTCGGAACTTCGTGATGTCAGCACAGTGCTGAACAGTACCCCTGGCCAACTTCGTGCAAGGTGCCGCTCATTGATCCACCTCTATGATGCCGGAGGTCACGCTCAAACATCAAACTAGAGTTGTAGGACCGTGTACATTCTCCGTTGGCATGTCAGCGCGCTGCGTGTCGCCGACGGGCATGCTGTAGTGACTCGTTGATGGCAAGCCAAGCCAGCCGGCTGTTGCTGCGGGGACGTTCCGTGACACGGCTCGGTGCGTCGCCAGACACTCGTGATCCTGCTCCTGTTGCATCGCAGCGCAAGCCAGGCTGCGCTGCGCACTTCTCTGTCCGTCGGTTTCTGCTGACATCGGCTGGAGTCCTCGCTGTCGCTGCTCTCGCATCCCGCAAGCAAAGTGAGTATGGAGCATTTTCCGAGACTGCATCTTTGGATGAATGAACACAAACAATTGGTTTGGTTTCCCGGGTGCGATTCCGGGTGCATGATGACAATTGCTATTGAGACGCAGGCGCCAGCGGGACAAAGGCCAAGCGCCAGGCGCGCAGCATCTCCGGCGACAGCATGCTGAACTCACACGCCGACCTGGTCCAGCATCTGCGCTCAGAGGGCCGGCTGGTGCAGGTGCTCCATGCTCTTCCAACATGACGTTTCCATGCGACGTGCGTCACCGTCAGCAGTTGCTATGACTGTCTGTCAGCTGCAGAGTGTGCTTGCGTTTAGTGTGCGGAAGGCACGTCCTACTTCTCATGTGCGACCTGGCTCGAAACAGGACCGAGTGCGAGATGCATATGAGGCTGTGGACCGCCGCTACTTTGTTGACCCGTCCACACCTAGGGCGTTCACCTACATGGTATGCATGCATAGGACCTGCCGAATCAGTAGCATCCCAGCAGGTTCAAAGTCAAGCAACGCCAGGCTGCAGCAAGCCACAGCAACCTGCAAATTCAATGCAATGGCATGGCATAGGACACGCCGATGCCCATCGGCAATGACCAGACGATTTCGGCGCCCCACATGCATGCGGCATGTCTGGATCTGCTGGCGGAGCAGCTGCGGCCGGGGGCATCAGCACTGGACGTCGGCAGCGGGTCGGGGTGCGGATGGTGCCCTTGGCTCCGTTCAAAAGTGACTTGGTTGCCTCCAGCGGGCCCCCACTGCAACTGGATGCAGTGGCTGCTGTCCATCGTGCGCATTAAGCAGGTTGCGGTAAGTGTGCTGACCTATCACTTGTCATCCGCTCAGGTTTCTGACAGCGGTGATGGGCCGTTTGGTGTCACCTGGCGGCCACGTAATGGGTGTGGAGAAGTGGTCTGACCTGGCCCAGCGCTCTGTCAACAGCATCAGGGTGCGCACTTAGCCAGGCGCAGGCTGACTGGACCAGTTCAGCTGCCTCAGACTGGAGAAGGCACAGCCTCATCTGTATGAATGCGGTCAGATGCCAGTGGACTACGGCGTCAAACAGAGCGAAATCAAAGGTGTAAATGATACCAGACAATGGGCGTGCAACGCCCAACCGATGTGTATCTTCCACAATGAGGCGTCATCGCCGGACCTGCTGGAGGGCGAGTCGCCGACTGTCACAATCAGGGCGGGCAACGCACTGGGCGACATCCTCGAGGACTCCGACTCGCAGGTGCCGCTCCTATCGTGTCCACACCGCTGCCTTACGCCCATGAGCGGCCCGACTGTTCGGCGTGCGCACCATTGACCTGCATCAAGTGTGACCACGGATGTCCGCCCTCTGCACAAGGAACCCTAATCAACAATCCGTGCTGTGGTATACAAGTTGACGTCCGCCTGCAGTATGATGCCATCCATGTGGGCGCCGCAGCAGCCTCCATGCCCGACAAGCTCGTCCAGAAGCTCGCGCCTGGAGGGCGCATGGTGAGCCCTTCTGTTTGGATCCGAGTCGGACCGACCCATAACTCCTTAGCAAATCAAGACCCCATGCATTCGAGCGTATGCGGTGTGCGACAATGGAGCTTGCGTCTGCAACGTCCAAGTGCAACCTGGTGCAGATCATTCCGGTGGGTGGGCAGCATGACTTCCAGACGCTGCAGTGTGTGGACAAGACGCCGGATGGGCAGGTCAAGGAGCAACCGCTCATGTATGTCCGGTATGTGCCGCTTGTAGATGCGGCCACGACATGAAGGCAGGGTGTGAGAGGTGTGCAGTCACAACACTGAATGAAGGCAGTGCACCAGAGTGCAGAGTAGTGTATATGAAATTTTGGTGCGCTTTGGTGGATGCAGCGGCATTCGACTATCCTGCTTTTGCTGGCTTGTGGTTTGGCATCAGTTTTGGCAGCTTTCTGTATGTTGGCAGGCTCTGATCGGCAGCTTCTCAGATGTTCAGAGGCTGGCCCAGTTCATGATGCAATGATCTGTGCGACACAAGCGACCACTGCAGGAGAGTAGCAACTGAAACCCTGCCATTACATCAAGGTTGGCACGATGTGTCAAACTAGCAGTCTGAGCACGTGGGTTGCTGTCACGAAGGCCACAAGGGCAGTACAGGCGCGGGTGCTCCATGTCTTGGCTGCCATCCTCTTGGACATGTCGACGCCGGCCACCACCAGGGGCCCCAGCTCCCACCTGTTCATCGCCAATGCTGCCTGCAAATGGGGAGAGGGGAGGCTGCGGCCATTGAGAGACAGGAGACCTCCAGCTCAGGGTCTCCTCCGTGATAGCTGCTGCTGCTGACAAGCAACACCTGCATCATGCTGTGGCCAGCACACGAGTGCCTGACGCAGTGTTGCCTGTCTTCAGCTCACATGACACAGGATCACCATCACCTGCAGGGCCTGGCCACCGTCCAGGATTGCCAGCGGCAGCATGTTGAGCACCGCCACTGCTGCTGACACCGCAAATGTGAAGCCTGCTAATCGCTCTAGGGCCGCGGGCAGCCATAGCGGTGCTAGTCCTACGGCCACACAGCAGGAGGTTAGCGATGATCGACAGATGACTGCAATGACTCGTTTCCTCAACACAGGACGTTCGAACATAACGTGGCATGTGTTACACGGCGCTGGCGTCACCATGGCTATGTGTTGACCTACCCTGGCGCGGCGAGTAGCTGCTGGTCTCGAACGCCGAGGCCGCCTCTGCCGCCATGCCGACCCACACGATGAACGGCTGCTGCGACTGGCGCGCGTGCTCCTGCTCGAGCGGCTGCTGCTGGTCCTCCTGCTGCTGCGTGGTGCGCATGGAGGCAGCAGCCTCCTGCATGGCCGCTGGCATGGGGTCAAGAGCAGCCGCTGCTGCCTGCTGCTGAGCTGCGTTGCCGGGGCCCGCCGCTGCGCCATCCTCGACCACCCAGGGGTGCGGCTGGCCCGACAGGTCGCCTTGCCAGGCATGGTCTGCAGGCCGTGTCACCTGCGGGTACCAGGGCCGCAAACATCCATGACAAGGCCATCGTGGTCGATCACCAGCAGCAACATGACTGGCGGGTTGGCGCCATGCGTCACCTTCAGCACAGCCTGCTGCACAGAGTCCACTGCAGCGGCGCCGTGCCGACGTGTGGCGCGCGCCGCTTCCTTCTGCCGTTGCTTGTGGGTCTTCCTGTGCTGCTCCGGCTGCTGCCGAGCCCGCAGCTGCCGCCCGGCCGCCACAGCCGACTGCACGGCTGGGCTGACTGCTGCTGGTGCATGCCAGGGGCCTGGCTGGTATGTGACTTTGAACATGTCCGCACCATAGTGCAGCAGCGGCGCCAGGCACCTGCTGCCCTGCGACATGAGAGCACCAGAGGCATGATTGCGCAGCACCTGCTACATCGGTGGAACACAATGCTGAGCCTTCTCACAACAAAGACCATGCAACCGTCGCTCAGCACCTCAGGGCAGGGGTCTGTCTGGGAATTGCATGACGCCCCGGCCGCAACAGTCCTGGCCCGCAAACACACCCCTGTGACGCGGCCGCCCAGCTCCGTCTCCGGTGCTGCCCGCAGCACATGCCGCTCCACCTCCGCATCTGCGGTCAGCAGCTCCATAGCCCCCTGCAGCAAACAGGAACGTGCATGAGTGTGCCAACTTGGTTCCAGAGCTGGGGCACCCTTCCATGCCGCAAGCACTTCCAGCACAGCGCGTGCAACAGGTCATGCAGCAGGTGTGAGTGATAACCAGGCTCAAAACCTCTGCCTGCGCACCTGCAGGCTGGCGGCGCCAAAATCATGGTGCGCCCCAGCGAAGCACAGCTCGTAGGCCGCGCACGCGCTGCCGCGCAGCTGCCGCATGTCCAGCAGACACGCTTCTGCCGCTTCTGTCGCTCTGCAATGACCAGTCTGACTGTAAGAGCCTGTCACGGGCATGAGGCGACAAAGCCCCGACAGTCTGCTGTGGTTTGAGGCATCGGTGGTTGGAGGCGTCTCTGGCAACCCCTGCCACATGTGGGTGCCCAAGCGTGGGCTCATGGATGGCTGTCTTGCACACGCAGCGCAGCAGGGTGCACCCCATGCGGGCACCTGTCTGAAACGCAGTAGCCGCGCTGCGGGGCTGCCAGCACCGACACAGCTGCAGGGAGCGTTGCGGTTGTTGGCTCTGTTCCCCCGGCTGCCGGGTCCGGCAGAAGGTCGTCTGGGATCAGGGTGTCGGCGGCCGCGTCCGACTGCTGCCCTGCCTTGTACCGCATCAGGCGCTCCCCGGTCAGCGCCTTCACGCCTCGTGGGGGCCGCTGGGCCGGCGCCAGCTGCTGGTGCTGCGCCACATCCTGTGGGTCAGCGTGTCACGACGCTCGCTTGACAGTCACCCTGGTGCCAGCTGGTTATGTAACGCCCTTGTAAGCACGTGGTGGGCATGTGGAAGGCTGGGCTCAGCGTAACCCACCTGCGCAAAGATGCAGGCTCTCAGGGAGTCTGCGCTGCGGACTGCACACCCATTGACGCCTGTGATGGTGTCGCCCGGCTGCAGGTGGCTGTGCAGCGCTGACTGCTGCGGCACAGACCTGGCGGATGGCGTGACAGCAGATGCCAATGTGAGTCACCAGAGATGCACAGCTGCCGATACGGACTGCATCAATCTGCATAGGACCATTTCTGCAGCATAACAGCACTCGGCATCTGCTGCGATTGCAGAGCTCCCCACCAGATGACAGCGCCCTGGCCAGTCGAGTACAGCGGCAGCAGCAGCACCGGCAGCAGCAGCGCCGACAGCCAGCAGGCGAGGCACAGCAGCCCATTGTGCCAGACACCAGCGCACACGATCTGCATGCGTTGCACGAGGACGGAGTCACTGCAGCGTTACTGGTGAAATGCACGGCCAGAACAGCCCTGCTTGGGCGGCTGCTTGCACCTGGCGCGATCCGACACCGGAGCTCTCAGGCGAGCACAGCACCTCAACACCAAGGCACACCCGCAGAACACGCCAGGGCGTCAGTGCAGCAAGGCCTTCCGACTCCAGGGCGACCGACGCTCCAGGCACCCACAGCACCAGAAATAGCGCCACATAGTGCAATGTCACGCCCTCCGCCGCTGCTGCCAGTGCATGTCCAGACTGCATTGGTGGATGGCCGCAGTCAGGCCTTTGGCCCATGCCGCTTGATGCAGGCAGACGGCAGCCTTGCACCGGTGCGATGGTGTTGCATTGCTTACCTCGTGTACACAGAGGGAAAGCGCCGCCGCGACCCAGAGATACCCAGCATGCGCCCACGGTATGGTGAGACCCGGCACAGCCAATGTCAGTTGAGAGGTCCCATGCACAGCCTGCTTGGCGGTGAGAAACCCGTCCGCATCATGGAGCAGCCACCCGTCCAGCAACTGCAGGGTGGAAGGAAAGGAGCGTTGCACTTCATGGCGGGTCCACCCTGCATCCCGTACAGCCTGGATATGTCCACACCCTCTCCAGATATCCTGTGCAGTCGCTTCTGACAGCACCCTGGACTCACGTGGATCCAGAATCGGAGCGCGACCCAGGCCTCCCGCACCAGCAGGCAGGCTGCTGCAGCAGCAAGGACGGCCGCTACTGGCGGTGCCAAGTTGAAGAAGGCCTGCAGCGGCCGCTTGTGCTGCCGACCCCACCGTACAAAGTGCCTGACACAAGACACGCTGGTCGATCGCAGTACGGCTGGCGGGTGATGTTCCTCTGTATACAGCTATGTGATCGCAGGCCCGGCCGCAGTGCCTGAGCTGCCGGCAGGACGCATTGTGCAGTTGCCGAGCATTGATGCCCCGCCTTGCTCACCTGTTGAGTGCCGTCGTCTGTACTGTCAGCATGCCGCCGTGAATGAAGGTGACATCGTTCCATCCTAAGCGCTTGCATGCCGCTGCCACCACAGCACCCAGCACCGCAAAGACAACCGCCGCCAGGGCCAGCAGCCCCAGCGGCTGCATTGCCGTTTACTCACATGAGTGCTGTTACATCGTCACAGCAGGCTGGAATCGGCACTGGAAAGGATAATCAGCCCGTTGTGCCCAGCAGATGCCAACAGCTGAGGCCGACTTTGTAGGCAAGCCAGACGCCGTCAAGCGGGCGGTCTCGCAAGATGGGAGGACTTCTACGGATCAATGCACGGCTAAACGCTCGGCGAGTACTTGTGGTTGTGATCGCATGTATGCTGTGCGGAAGTGCGCTGTGCGCTGGTGCCAGTGTGGCATGTCACGTGAGTCTCTCATGCAAGTCCACCTGAGATTCGGTGTCTCGGAGGAAACGCGACAATTGCATCGACTGCTGATATGGTGTTCACCCTGGGGGTCGGTCTCATGGCGTGGCATTGGGCCGCTGTGGCGGCCGCTTTACTGCTGTGCATGCCCGCGGCATGCACATCAAGATTGGCAGTGCAGAATGGCGACCCCGATCCACCTGCGTGGCCTAAGCAGTATGCTGTGAGGCTTCATTCTCGATTTGTTGTCGTTGACCCGTCTGGCGTCGTTGCGCCCCTTGAAAATGCTGTTGTGACAGCATGCATGGTCGCATGTCGGTGCGGCATCTCAGTTCTCACGCTCAATGAATCATTGCCACAGGTCAAGTTCACGTTCTCGGTGCCGTACATCGAGCTATACCAGAAAGACGGCCTCACGTGCGTGTCAGGCCCAGATGCAGTCTGAAGCGTTGGCCATCATCTTGAGAGGGTACGGTGTGCATCGATCACTGCTATTGAATGTCGTGCACGTGAACACGCAGGTACCATTATAAGATCTGGCAGGATGTCCAAGCTGGCAAGCAGCGGATGGAGCGCGGCACTGCCGATCAGCCGGACCTGGAGGTGGTCGTTGAGGATCAGAACAAGGTGGGGTGACTGTATGCTTGTGTAGCCTGTTTAATAGCTATTACACCGTGGGGGTCACACCCTGCGCATCCTGCAGCAGCAGAAGGTCGCACAGGGTGTGAACGACGTCTTCACGTCCACGTATAGCTGGCCGCCTAATGATGTGGGGACAGCACCGCCATGCAGAACAAGATGTACACACAGTTCATCCACAAGACGAAGAGACAGTGCAAGGAGGAGCCGCTGGACGGCGGATCTGGCCCCACGATGCTAACGGACCAGCAGCCAGGGTCGCCTGATGCGCAGCGAGCGCACCCAGCAGACCCTGCGTCGCAAGACGCAGCTTTGGACAAGGCCACCATGACAGCGCGCAGGCTGCGCCAGTGGCACGACAAGCCGCCCCTCACATACGTGAGCTATGCTATCAGCGCTTTGTGCTGATGACGCATTGCAATCATACTTTGGAAGCAAGGGACGTGTGTTTGTCTGCGCCGCAGGTCCTGCCAGAGGTGACAAGGGAACGCTGGGAGTATGGCGGTGAATCCAAGTTTGACGGTCAGACGGTTGACACATGGGTGTTCAAGTCGGAGCCGGGCAAGGGCTATGGGCACTACGTGTCGAACTACACACTGAGTGTCAGCAAGGTGCAAAGGCTACAAAGGCAATGCTGCATATTGTGTAGCCAACCTATCAGCATCTCCTGGGTGTACAATTTCACCTGCTTTGGATGAACTGCAGGACGGTGCACCTGTGAGGTTGGACATCTGGGGCATCAACCCGTGAGTGTGCTTTTGTCCGCCGTGGTTGTACCGGTGCTTTCATGCCCAACCGTGCAGACGAAGATGGCTGTATGCAGATCGCCAGATTGGAGCAGATCGCCCATGTCTGCAGGTATACTGGGGGCCACTTTGATCACTATGTGGGAGTCTACAGCGATTGGCAGGCGGGCGGCCTGGACGAAAGTGTATTTGACGAGCCGCCCCACTGCAAGCCGGAGGGTGTGGAGATCATGGCACGCCGGCCTGGGCTGGACCTGCGCACCGAACTGCTGGCCCTGCTGCCGCCTGTATACCATGGTGCGGTTGACACTGGTGTAACGCTGCAAACATACCATGTAGGCAGCTTACCAGATCACAAACTGCAGCAGCCCGCTGCAGGGTGTCTCCCTATCAGTGTGGGTATCTTTCTCAAAAAAGGTGGCACGAGTGGTAGCTATGGCATGCAGGTGACGCTGAGTATGACGCACATGTGCAGCAGCATGGCAGGCGCCACCGCAGCCAGCAAGAGTACCTAGCACGGCGCACCATTTTCCAGGACAATTTGCGGTTCATCCAGGTACTATGCTATATGGCATCTTCATTCAGTGGCATTAAGTCGGCTGCAGGCGGCAGCGATGATCTTGCATCAGGTAGCATGCGTGCGACTACATAGCCTTTGTTTGTCGTGCAGGAGTGGAACGCGGAGCAGCCCGACGGCGGCCACAAGCTGGCCATCAACCACTGGGGTGATGTCTCGGCTGAAGAGTATCGCGCACTTCTGGCTGGCAACAAGAAGAGGTAGCTGTTCTCTCTACGATGTCTTGTGGTGGAGCCATGCGAATGCGGCATGCACATGTTCACTCATGCCGCAGCTGCTTCCACTTCCCAGGAAGCAAGGGAGGGGCTGTGCCGAACTCCACCACCACAATGCAGCCAGTGGACTGACCAATAAGTGGCTGTGATACAGGCGCTCAGAGTGGGCGGCACACGCGCCGCCAACCTCCCAGCATGTGCCGACCGTGGCGAAGCACATGCTGCCCAACGGCGTAGACTGGCGGGGCACTGCTGCCGACAGCCCTGTGAAGAACCAGGCTGCCTGCGGCTCTTGCTGGGTGCGCACATGTTGTGTGTGTAAACATACAAGAGTCTGTGCATCAGCTAAGGCACAGGTGGTGTGCAATTGTGGTCCTTGGCCTGCAAATGGTTTAGCGAGCTGAATGTGGTGCAGGCTTTTGGAGCCATTGGGGCCATTGAGACAGCATACTATCGCATCACTGGCAAGCAGCGGCTGTTCTCCGAGCAGAACCTCATTGACTGCTCCTGGGACATCTTTGATGTGAGCTGCAGGCTTGTCAGAATTATGTTTGGCTCAGCTCAAACAACTGGCATCCTCACTGCACTGGTCGATCTTGCTGTGATACAACTTGCTGCACGCTGCAGGGCAAGCTCTCCAACAAGGGCTGCTGTGCGTCATTTGGCTCCTGTTAGCTTCTTGCTTGAGTGGCTGCTTGATCAGCCGTGTTCGCCATGATACATCTGGAGTGATGTCCTCCTCGCCATGCAGCTGTTTACGCACCAGTCAGTCTGCTGCCAACGATTTGTTTTGCAGATGATGGATACCAGCAGATTGCCTTTGAGTATGTATGGAGGACGGGAGGCATCGCCTCAGAGGATGACTATCCATACATTGGCGTGTCCAGCTACTGCAACTCCTCCAAGCCTCTGACCAAGCTGAACAAGGTGTGGGTGCTTCCTGTCCTAGTGGTCGATGGCACAGACACTCGATGCAACAGTACAGGGACCGGAGAGCTTACTCTGATCAACCGATGTGTGTTGCCAATCTGCAGGGCGTCACCAAGTACGTCAAGGGTGGGGAGAAGGGGCTGATGGAGGCGCTGCTGACAAAGGGGCCCATGACTGGTGAGAATGTTTTGCAAGTAGCCCATGCAACGCACCAGCTGCGATGCCTGTGCTGTGCCACGGTCCCAACAGCTGCATATACCTCAAGAAATACCTGCTGCTGAGCTCACACGGATTGCTTCACGCCACAGTCGCTGTGGATGCGGGCGCTGAGAGCTTCCGGTTCTACAAGTCCGGTATCTATAACAACACACACTGCACCGTCAAGCCTGTCACAGGTTTGCCATGCCTGTGCTGGTATGATGCATTGCACAGTCCTGGCAAACACAAAAGATGAGAGTATGCGCACATGACACGGTATGCTACATGCTTCTGCACTTGGACATCAACATTTTGCACTGCGAGTCCTGCAGATCTGGACCATGCTGTGCTGGTAAGTGGGTATGGCAGCGAGGGCGGCCACGACTTCTGGATTGTGAAGAACACATGGTCGGCCAACTGGGGAGAGGTGGGAGCGGCGATCCGAAAGCATGCATGCTCATATCCGTCCCGTAAGAGAGGGCAAACGAATCGAGCACTGAGGTCCCTCCTGCTGCAGGACGGCTACATTCGTATTGCGCGACAGCCTGCGGACTGTGGTGAGCCTGGTGCCTGCCGTGTCAGCAAGCGTCCACACCGTGCAGGGTGACACCAGCCTTTAACGTCAATGATGGCCTCAGGGCTGATTTTCCACTATGTCTGCGCAGGTATTGCAACCGAACCGCTGTACGTGGAATTTGAGACCGAGAAGTGACCCACTTGCGGATGCAACTGTGGCGATCAAGAGACACAGTGCTTCGTGATTGCCATTGTCATTTGAATCAATACATGTGCATGTGTGCCCGTTCCCTCTCAAATTCATATGGCACTTTCACTTCGGCAGCTCCACAGCACACAGCTGCATGTTTTGACCGGCATGTGTTTCCCACCCACAAGCGGCGCCACCCTGGGGTATGTAGAGTGTGAGCCATGCGGCACGAATGCCCGGACTTCTTTCGCGTTTTATGCCTGGTATGGTGGCACGACCAAGTCGTGCTTGCTCCAGCTGTCTACACATTCCTGATTTACGACCACGCTCCCAAGCCATCAGCATTACCAGCAGTCGCTGCCAGTGGTCAATGAGCATCAGGTCCAGTACCGACGACATGGCTGCTGGACGACTGGCCGCTCTTGGTGCGGTTGCAGACTCGAGAAATCGTGTCACATCTGTATAGCAGCAACATTGCGAAAATTCACCCCGTTGTGTCACTGCAGGCGATATGTTCCTGAGTTCATTTGACGACGCCAGCCGCAAGGATGGCCAGAGTGCTGTTCTCAGGGAGACGCAGTGCAAGCAGCCTGAAGCTTACCACGATATTGAGGAGGTAACGCTATGATGCAGCATGGCGTGTATGGTGACGCCGCTGCAAGCGGTCCCTTCTGCGGCGGCTGCCATCAGAAATGTTGTACATGTTGTGCAGGAGAGCACCAGCACCGGCCTACGCACGGGTGATGAGGGCGAATCAGGCAGCATTCGAGACCAAACGGTCGACGGGCCGGAAGTCTTTGAGTTTGACAGCAAGGGTGTCCGCCCGCAGGTGAGGATGGACCGCCAAGCCGATGCCGTGCCTGACTGGGCAGTTTCAGCTTGTCGAGCTGCAACCCATGTTTTCATGTTGAGCAGGGTACGGGGAACAGCCGGCAAGAGCAGTTTAGCAGCAGCGATGGCGGTCACAATAGACGCAGACGAGGTGCCGGCATTGCAGCAACTCCCGCCACAGCCGCCAGTGACCCAGTGTCAACGTGGACCGGCAGCCGGTCGGAGCTGTCGGGCTTGCAGAGACAAGTGCAGACGTACGGTGCGCGCATGACGTGCATGTTATGGTGCGACTCACTGCTCGCAAGGCTGTGTCGCCAGCTCGACTCGCCATGCCTGGCTGCTGGTGTGCTGACAGAGCTCGTGCCTCTGCTGAAGTACTGTGTTGGGGCGTGATCTGATAGCCACATTGCATACGCATACGCAGGTGCTGCCGCATTGGACAAGAAAGCCAAGAAGCAATTTGATGCCACGCAGCTGGCGAAACTGGGCGCCCGCGCTGAGAAGGCACAACGCATGCCCGCCTCGGTCGGAAAAGGTGCACAGATGCTTGTCCAACGCCTGCCAGTGTCCGCCCCACCGACGGTCGCGTGCTGCTGAGGGCGTCCTGAGTTCCTGCGCTGTGCATCGGCTGAAAACTTGTGCAGACTGCTGTGTGCCCTCACCCATGCATCTCAGATCTGTCTGGCACAGTGTGGTCGCAGCTGTGTGATCCTGCTGTCTGCGTCTGCAGGCCTGAAGCGCAAGCACACACACCGCGCGGAGCGTGTGCAGGAGGAGGCGGTGGAGGCCGGGCACCTGTCGAGGCAGGCCATTTCCAAGGTGCGGCGGAAGCAGAAGGCTGCGGGCGCGCCGAAGCGCGACGCAGGGCTCGGCGAGCACGGGAGTGCCTTCCGGCGCGGCGTGCTCCGTGTCTCGGGCAAGCCACCAGGCGGCAAGCCGCGTGCGAAGGTCAAGCAACAGCGGCGCGGATGATCTGGGGTCGCACTCTGCAGCAGCGACGTCACCCGGCACACAATGCGCTGACGGCATCCTGCAAAACTCCACATGCCTCACATGGTGAGGGTCACATCGCATGCGGTCATCTGATGAGCATGGCTTGCATGTTGTGGCACGCACCTGCAAGCTCGCAGGGCTTTACTCTCGGTCATATTTCACTGATTCACCACCGCCTTGACCCCGCAGGGTGTTGCGGCCAATATACAAACAAACGGTTGGCGTCTTTGACAGTGCCAAGGCCAGTACCTCACAACAGGCTCAATGGCAGGACGGTCAGCGGAACTGTTGGCGTGCAGAGGGAGTGCAAAAGTGCCTGTATGCCTAAGTTGTGCAGTACATACTTCCTCCAGGAGCTGTGCTTAAAGGCACTACAACACACAGGGTTTATGTAAAGCCAAGAGGACCCGCAGAAGCGCGTGCAGTTCTGGGCATTGTCGCAAGGTTTGCCGCGGTGGGCACTGCTGACGGTCGAGACACCCAACAGCCTTCCGTACGCCGAGTCAGCCGCTGCGAGCCAGCTTGATAGTGTTGAACCAAGCCACCTTGTCGCTGGGCTTTGTCGTGGGTGGGCCAGCGGGTGCAGGCGTACAAATGGAGGCAGGGCCGCGCACCAGGCTGGGGCGGCCTATAGAGCGTGATCTCCCTGCAGCGGCACAGTCATCAGAGCAGCAGGAGGAGGGCAACTCCGCGTTCGAGTGCAACATCTGCTATGAGCTGGCGCACGAGCCCGTGGTCACGCTGTGCGGCCACCTCTACTGCTGGCCCTGCATCTATAGGTGGATGCAGGTGCAGAGCCACTGCCGAGTCTGTCCAGTCTGCAAGGCGGGCATCGACGATGAAAAGAACTGTATACCTATATATGGGCGCGGCGGCGACAATGCGGACCCGCGCAAGAAGACGGGCGGCCTCGAGCAGGTGGCAGACAGCAAGGATGCGGGGGATGCCGTGCCGCGCCGGCCGGCGGGGCAGCGTCCAGCGCCCGTGCAGCGCGGGGGCTTTGGGCAGGGTGGCGGCAACCTCAACATGCAGCCTGGCCTGGGCATCATCCCAACGCTGTTTGGCTTCCAGCAGAACCAGGGCCAGGGCGGTTACACGGAGCCCCTGACGCCGGAGCAGCAGCACCAGGCGTTCTTGTCACGGCTACTACTAATGCTGGGGAGTTTTGTCATCATGTGCCTGCTGCTGTTCTGAGCTGGACCGCCAAAGTTACTCAGAACGGTTGCCGTTGCTGGCAGAGCTGTGGGCTCGCTGGCAGCCACCTAGCGGACAACTAATGAGAGATGGGGAGTTTCCTTAGTTCACGAAGTCGTCGCTACTTCTCGACCTGTATTGTGTGGATGTATGGCAGCGTGGTTGCAGATGCTTATTTTGCACCAACAGCCACAGGCATAGCTGGTGTCACACATGGCAGCAATGCAGTCAGCTTGCGCAGTGGCCACCAATGCAAGGTGCAGGCAGCCTGGGCTTGCCTTGTGTTGGGAGGTATGCCAGTGCCAAAGCAGAATGCCCTGTATCTTGTTTGGCCTAGACTACAGCCAGTCATCGGTACGGTTGGTCTGGTTGAGCAGCTTCTGCCTCTTGTCATCAGCAACCATTTGGCAGTGATCGTCTTATCAGCAGCCGTAGTAACTGCACATCCTGATGACCCTGGGCAGCCAAGCTGTATTGCCCACGCATCATTGCTGCAGCTGCAGCGTTGTGAAGAGCGAGCTGTCAACGGTCAGCTGCAGTTGCAGGGTTTGTGCCACTCGTGTCGTCTTCACCGGCTGCAGCTCATGCGGCGCACTAATTGCATAACCCTGCGGCGCTACCTGCAGTGCAGGAAGCACGTCCTGGGCGGCATCACCCGTGCAAGTTCATCAGATACCCTGCTGCCCTTGTGCGCCAATGCCTAGGCACCACTTGCAAGCACATCGTTCTCACATCCACAGCAGCAATGGAGTGCACGGCCGTCACTGACACTTGGTAAGTACCACCTACCACGGCATGCTCGCCCACCTCCTCCGCCCACATGTCCTGTGGCAGCTCTGCGCCGCCGCTCATGCATGCCAGCACGGTGAATGTGCAGCCTGCACACTAGGTGAAGCCGATAAGATCAAATACCCACATGTACACGACAATGCGTGTTGATTTGAACACCAGTTGTGTGAAGATCATCAGATCACAAGCTGTGCACGCAAAACAACCGAACACGCGTACTGTCACCTGCCGGCAGAGGCTGCAGGACGGCCTTGGTGTACTGCAGCTTCAGGAGCATGTTGCGCAGGGCCGCCTCCAGCTCGATGGGGCTCATCTCCCTCACCTTGTCCCGCTGCAGCAGCTGTGCATGCACAGGGGAACGCGAGAGGTTCGTGGTCCCAACCATCAGCCTAATACCGTCTGCAAGCCTGCTGACGGCTGGCCGGCTTGCATGAGCATGTACCAAAACCACCCACCTTGATGTCCAGCGCATACTTCTCAACTGCCTGTGCCGACTGGTCCAGGATCACAACTATGAGCTTCGCCAAGGTGCCCTTCTCCAGGCCATCCTGTGCGGAAACTGGTGTTACAGTTCTAATCTGATGCGGAAGCGCATGACATGCTATGCACGCTGTGCTTGACCTGCGCACCGCGCGCGGGCTCTGTTTACCTTGAGGCTCTCTGTCAGCTGCTGCACGTAGGCTACAACGTCAGGGTGTATGCATTTGCGAACAGCAATGCCATACAGGCGCGCTCGATCAAAGAGATCCGGATCATACACCTGCGTGTTCAATGCGCCCAGTTTCATTGACCTGGGATTTTGCACGAGCGCATTCGGACGCAGTTGACACGACATTACCTCTCTCACGAATAGCGTCTGGTGGATGATTGCTTCGACAAGCTCTGATATCACGGCAGCATAGTGAGCTGCATCAGCAGACATGCAGGCGTGCGCTGCCACTGAAGCTGCAACCCCATAGCCGTGCTGGTGAGATGAGCAAACGATCGATTTCACAGCCGTGTAAGAGGACAGACAGTAGGTAGAAGTGTCCAAGCTTGTGATGCAGATGTCGCTGTCAGTGTGCTAGGTTGGCATTGGGCTGCGCGGGCAGTCCTAGAAAGGGTTTTGCTTGCCAGCACAGCTTGCCAGCACCGAGAAGTTGTGTCAGGCACTCAGGCTGCCACCGTTGTTGCAACGCAATGCAACGCGTCGGACAGGCTTTTAGAGGCCGAGCTGTAGTGTGAAGTTGCACAGGAGCAAGGTGGAATGAGTTAGGATGCTGGTGACAGCGCCATCTAGATGACAACAACTACTGTACAGTTGACGCAAACAACTAGGACAGAGCACTTGTTTGGACAAAGTACTGCGGTAGCAAAAGGGCACCCAACCCTTCAACAACGCTTTATCGAGGCTAGTCGTTGCTATGGCCCAGCCGTACCATGCCCCTGCTATGGTTCACCACAGCGTGCAACAGACTGCCCACTCCAGGAACGGAGGCTGCTGGCTGCCGCGGCGCAGATGCAGCAGCGAGTGCAGCAAGCACCAGCCTATGACACTGGCCACACGCTCATCCGCAGCAACTCGACGGTGGCTGCTGGATGCCAGCACCCACGTGCAGCCGTGAGTTGCCCGCATCTGTGAGCAGATTTGGCGTTTCCAACACCTTGAGCACCAGCTCCTCGAAGGCTTGTGTCACCGCAACATCTGCCTTGGCGCTGGTCTCCACAAACAAGCAGCCGTGGGTCTTTGCAAAGTTCTCGCCCTCCTCCGAGGTTACCTCCCGGTCTGTATCCCTGTCGACTTTGTTGGCCACCACCATCTTGATCGCGTTCTCGATCGTGCTGTACATGTCCACCTCTTGCATCCAGATCTCCCCCAGACTGTCGAATGTTTCTCGCCGTGTGACATCATACACAAATATTACTGCGTGCGCCCCCCTGTAGTACGAGCTGGTGAGGGTCCTGAAGCGCTCCTGGCCCGCTGTGTCCCAGATTGTGAGCTTGAGCCGCTTGCCCTGCTGCGTAACATATTTCGTGCGGAAGTCCACTCCTATCGTGGGGTTGGTGGATGCCTCAAACCTGTCTGTCGTGAAGCGGAGCAACAGGGAACTCTTGCCGACACTAGAATCGCCGACTAACAGCACCTTTACTAGGCTATCGAAAGGTTGGAGCTGTCCTGTGCTGTCCATGCCGCAGATGCAAGACCGACGAAATACTTGGCCCGCCTTATCTACTCATGCGACCAGCACGAGAACTATGCCAAAGACGGCGGCTTTTATGTGTTGCCTGGCAAGCTGGAGGGGCAGCAATCGTCAGTGTCTGCCGAACTCGGCCCTGAGGAAAAGATGTGTGAGCTTTACGATCCATGAAGTAAATGTCCATTAGGTAGGGGTAGTTGAAGAGCTTCTGTAACTACCCCTACATTAGGTCGAGGGCGCGCCGCACGTGACATGGTCAGCAACGCGACTATGAGTATGCATACGTCGGAACCATCAAGCGAGCCGTTCCTTACACAGCACGTCCTCAAGTGTTAACGTTTTGGATAGTGCTTCTTCCCACAATGCCGGCTTCAGCTTCTCTGATTGATCCACGGCTGCTCGAGTTATGCACGACATCCAGATTTTCTCCTTGAGCTTAGTGGAGTTGGGCCATGGAGCAGTAAAGCTGATGCAAGCGTGCAGCTGATGTTGCACCGCTCGACATGTCGGACGTCTGGAGCTACCTGTCAGGATCAGGCTCAAGGCGGCTTACTCGCGGCAAGGCCTCCCTCGATCAGCGGTCTTCCTGCTGCATATCGGACACCACTGCACCTGGCAGCCCATCACCTGATCTAAACCAGTCTGGATCTTTCAAGCTTGGCTCGGTCGCTGTCACGTCCGACGGCCGTGGCGGCGTCAGCATCAATGGCAGCAAAGGATCGGCGTCACTGGACCATGCAGGGCTTCTGTCACCATCCACTGCGCCATCGGTGGCAGCTTCTTCTTCGATGTTCTCACCCGCCACAGCACGGACAGATCTGCCGCCTGCTTCGCTGCGGACGTCTGCCTCCCTGCGCAACAGCTATGCCAGCTCGTCCTGGGTGGCGTCCTCGCCTGAGCCTGCTGCTAATGGTCTCCGCCACACCAGCACCGTGGAAGCTGAAGAACAGCCGCCAAAGCCTGTTACGGCTCCATCGACCGCCGATGATGCAGCGTCACAGTCGAGCAGTCGGCAGCAGCGTGAGCCAGCAAGCAATGCAATTCCGCAGCAACCACCAATGACCTCTGACACTCAGCCTGCGGCCAGCCAAGCGGCATCCCCGCTGAGCGAGTGGGGCAACTACAAGACGCCTTCCAGCTCACGTCAGCCCACAAAGGACGATGCCGTTGGCAGCGAATCGCCGCAGCGTGTCGCCACCTTGACCGCCTGGCCGGCTGGATCGCCGCCCCCAGAGGTGCTTCGCACCAGCAGCCATGGCGCACGGTCAAGCACCAGCCACCGCAGGAACTCCAGCAGCCTGCGGCCTGACACGGCATGTCTCGATTGTGCAGCAGCAGCTGCTCCGGACAGCAGGGCAACACCAGATGCAACAGCACACCTGGCCGCTCGGCGCAGCTCCCTAGCCAGCCTGCGTTCTCTGCTCAGTAGCCGGCGAGGGTCCCTCCGCAGCGCCTCGATCCGCAACACGGGGTCGGTGACGGCAGAAGCTGCGGGTGCTGGAGCTGACAGTGGCAATCCGGCAGCACTGCACAGCTGGGGACAGTATGCTGGTTCTGGCGGACCTTGCCACAGTGGTGAGAGCATGAAAAACCGACTTGCAAATCATATACCAGGCCGTCTGGCCTGTTACAGACTTGATCCTCACCTGATGTTTTCATGTCTGTGTCAGCAGATGGGCGCACACAGGGTGTGCAGGCGGCAGCCCCTCTTGCTCCACAGGGCAGCATCCCCATCCTCAGCGGCATGCAGCCACCCATTGCCACTGTTGCAGGGTCAGGAAGCGATGCACAGCCTCAGTCTCATATGCAGCCAAAGCAGCAGCCCGCCATAGAGCTGCTGTCCGCACCTAGCGGCGCCATTGGACAACAAGCTGCGCCTTCCAAGCAACGATCATGTGACCGGCCTGCAGGTGATACTGCAGCTGACAGCAGCAGCTCTGCCGCCACGCCAGTTTTCCTGCAGCCGCCGTGGCGACAGCAACTACCCAATGGCAGGCTCAATGGCCCAGCAAAGGAGAATGGCGTGCCTGGCAGCAGTGGCAGCAAACAGCAGAAGCACTACGATTTGTTGTCAGGCACAGCAACGACGCACCTCAGCAAGAAGGAGCAGCGCTGGCTGCAGCAGCTGCAGATGCCCTTCGACCAGTGGAACAGCGCCCAAGTGGGTATCATTCCAGGCTGTGGGGTCCTGGTCAGTTATGCGATTTGCACTTCCAAGTGGCATCTGCACCTCACTGCACCGACTGCCATTCTTTTTAGTGCTGCAGGTTGCAGACTGGGTGTCAAACATGGGTATGGACCAGTATCGCCGCAGCTTTGTGCACCATGCCATCAACGGCGTGTTGCTGGGACAATTGACGTCTGAGCAGTTCAAGGTAACCTGCTGTTGCCTGCACTGCATCCTGATTGTTCTAATCATTCTATTTGTCCAACAAGCACTTATCGGTCGACACTGGCAGCAAGTCATGTAGCATGTAGGTGGTCGGCAGCCTGCAGCTCAGTTTGCAAGTGTGGACGTTGTGTGCCGTGCGGCTTGCAGGTGGACCTGGGCATCCATCCGCTCGGCCACCAGCAGCTGCTGCTGCAAGCAATTGGTCGTCTGAAGTCAGCGCCCCCCTCTTCTGCCTTGGCCAGCAGTGGTAAGGAGCAATGACGATGCAGAAAATGAGCTGATTAGTCGACGCTGGACATCTCTGTCACACACCTTGCCAGCATTTCCAGCTGCTGCCGCTGTTGGGCAAGCTTATGAAAAGGGTGAGATGCTGAACTGCTTCCATGACATGTCAGGCAGCGGCAGGGTCTCGCCCTTGGTACTGCGTGCACCCAGTGCGCGGGAGACTGCCCGTCAGCAGGCGTGCCTGATGAACAGCCTGCACCGAGCTGAGCAGCTTAGCAGGCAGCACGCAGAGTGAGCCTGCCCGAAGGACTGCATGCTCTTGACAGATGAGACGTCGTTGTGTTCTCCAATGGGCCTGCTTCAGCTACATCTATGTATCTCCGACGCTGCAAGCAGGCTGGTCGACGCTGTTGAAGGCACTAATCCGCTTTCCTTGTCACCTATGGTACAGGCATGCGGATCAGGAGCGCAAGCGAGCCGAGGCGGCAGCAAGGCAGGCGGCACAGCTGCGCAGCCACATGAGCCTGTTGCAAAAGCCCAGCACAGCTTCGTCTGAAGGTGTCGTGTCTGTCACAGCGACCAACAGGCTCAGCTGGTCAT
The DNA here is from genome assembly GCA_032358165.1 of Diplosphaera chodatii. NCBI lineage: Eukaryota > Viridiplantae > Chlorophyta > Trebouxiophyceae > Prasiolales > Stichococcaceae > Diplosphaera > Diplosphaera chodatii. Next base: position 761,899 of record JAALGY010000038.1, read on the forward strand.
CGTTGCAGGAGTTCTGACACACATGTCGCAGCTGCGCAGAGCAGCGTGCGTTGACTGACTTGCATGCCTCGGCACATGTGTTAATGCAGGACATGCTGCAGTGGCTGATCTGCAGGCGCCATGGCATGGTTGCGCCCCAGGACAGCCCCACAACCCAGCTTCGACCAGGCAGGCCGTGTACCATGGCACCCAAATGGCGTGGTGCCGCTGCCACCCGTCGGCCACCTGGCAGACACAGAGGTAGGCGGCAACTGGAACGCAGCATAACGCCGGCCCACCATCAGGTTGCAGCATAGCTGTAGCCTTGGTAGATGCTAGTGTGGGCTCCCGCTGGTGCACTCACGCAACAACTAGCCATGGTCCCTGCAGCCAAAAACACAATGTGCAGTCCAGTGCTGACAGTGTGCGTCATGCACAGGACTTTGCCCGGCGGCCTTCGACATCTACCTCGATGCCCTTTCGAACGCATGGCAGGCGTCCAGGGACTGGCAGCAAGGCCTTCCTGCGGCGTTTGCAGGCGGACCTTGACAGCAGGGAGACCAGGCTGCAGGTCGTTGCGTTAGCGTTGAAATTACTGTGTCCGAATGATGCACAGGCTCCTGATGCGTAATCGCGGTGCACATGCCATGCTGGTGGCAAGGAAGATACTGACGCTGCAATGAGCATGGGCAGCCTGTGGGAGCCTGACAGTGTGATTGGGTGACAGTGCCCGCCTTTGCAGGTGACACGGCAAAGGCTGATACAAGAAGAGCAGCTGGAGTGGGGCATGGATGACCGAGCACATGAGGAGGCGGACACAGCATTCCTGAGGTGTGACCGCCGACCGTTGTCCCTAACCAGCATGCGTTAAGAGTGCATGTGCCAGGATGACATGTGGATTGATATAAAGGACAAGATGCGGCGGCTTGAGGCACGCATCGCGTCATAGCACAGATACTTCACTCTGTTGTCCTGTCCAGACACATCGTCAGAGGGCGAAGTTCTTGGGCTGGTGCTGCAGGTCGTATAACCACGAAGCGCATTTAGGGCTCGATCTGCCAGACAGCGGCCTGCCACCAGATAATGCCCTGGACGAGCTGTGCACCCATGTCCAGGTGCATGACACTCACATCATGGTGACACTCGCCAGATGTCTCAGCATTCTGAGGTGGTCTTTCTATGTAGAAGTCACCAGCAATCGCATATCCGCACGTTCAAGGCATTGAGAGCGTGTGCTGCTGCACCGCAATGTGTCCAGAGGGATCAGCCACCCTGAAGAAGAGCCTCAGCTGTGTACCATCACAGGACAAGTTCCCTGGTGTGGCGGCAAAGGTGGCTGCCATTGCGTCGCTGCAAGGCGCGGCAAAGGCGAGCCGGCTGGTGGCGCTGCTGCGCTCCCAGCAGTTCATGCGCCGGTATGAGGCAGACCTGGCCGGCCGTGCCCAGCGCCTCGAGCAGCTGGCCCGCCACTGGTGAGACCATGGCTCATTGAGCACTTAAATCCCACAATACATGTTTATGCTGTGACAGCTGCACTTTGTATGAAAATTTGAGATGAGATCCTGTGGCTGGTCAGGCAGGCACGTGCACTGTACTTGAGCCTGCATGTATGGGCCTTGAGCAACATGCTCTATGCAACACTGGAAGGGCCTGCATCACTTGCAGGTCGAGTGCCAGGCCGGGCGGGGGTGCAGATCCTGCAGCTGCTGCTGACGCGGACTTCGATGGTTGCCAGGCTTGGTTTGCGGAAGCCGGCTGGAGCGCCGAAGCTTTTGCAGAGCCCTCGCTGACAGCAGTTGATGCTCTTGTGGATTTGCTGCTGAAGCGCGTGCTGGCCAGCATAGAAGGCAAGCCCGACAGGTAAGCAGGGATGAATTGGATGGAGGCAGGCTCCTTGCTGTCGTGCTGTGCGTTGCCTGCATCACCTTGTGGTGCACGCTGCTGCTGTGGGATGCAGCTAAGCCTTCGGTGTGCTATGTGTAAACGTGCAAAACAGCTCACAGCGTGAGCGCTGCCTTCAGGGGTTCTGTGGATGAGCTAGACGATCTCCAGCGTCAGAAAGGGACAGCAACAAGTAGTGCCTCCACTGAAGCAGCCGCAAACAGCAGCCCTGGCGCCGCTGACTTAGCTGTGGGCGGATACAACCCTGCGGCGGCAGCTGACAGCAGAGGTTCAGGAGGACCAGCACTGGCTGATGTACACCAGGCAGCTGAGCAGCCAGGTGCAGCAGGTAGACAGTCTGCACCAGCTGCACAGCATGCATGTATGTGTAGACCCTCTGCAGGTGGATCAGCCACCATTGCGCTTCTCAAGGCCAGCAGCACCATTTGACACGTGAGCCGTTTCTTAGCATACAGCAGATTGTGCTGTGGCGCTGCATGCAGGCGCTTCAGCGCACCCAGGCGGGAGGCTTGGGGAGACGGTAGAGCTGCTGGCAGGGTGCCACAAGCGTGACCTGCAGAAGCTGGCCGAGCTCAAGGGCCGCCCGCGCTGCGTCTTCCTGCACAGGTGCCGCTTCCGCACTAGGCAACCCCGCGAACAGCTGATACTGAAGTCCATGAGAAACTCAAAATTTGCTTGAACACGTCCACAACCCCTCAGTGCATGGGTGGCGCAGGGCAATCCGGAATCAGCAGTTCATCCGGTTCACGAAGCACGATCTGGCGGAGCGTGAGGCCAAGATGCGGAGCGCAGTTGATGCGTATTGGGAGGCTCACCCAAAGCACCGGGTGCCACAGGTGATGCAGTGCTCAGATGTACAAGCTATTGACGGCTGCTTACGACCCATGAGCCGCAGGCATGTTCTGAAACAACTGTGTATCATGTGTAAGTTTGTGGGGCTCAAATGTCGTGGCATCACACACAGCAGGTGTTGCGATCAGTCGTTGATCTTGATTCAGCTGATGCAGGAGCGCATAGAGAAGTTCATGGAGCGCCTGGATGCTGGTGAGCCTCCCGATCCAGAGTGGCCGCATGTGATAGCAACTCCTTGCAGCAGCTGCCCGTGTGCAATTATAAAACCATCAACCACTGCTGTTGCGCTACTCATGGGTGTTTCCCTATGTCGCAGATGCAGAGAGACGCACGGCAAACAGGTCTGTGTCCCTCTGCATCTTGGCTCACAAAGGCTACATATACGCTGCAGCATGCCTGCTCTCTTGGCTCCTTTAGGCAATCACAAGGCAATATCTAATGAAGACCATGCGGGGTCTTCTGAAGAGGTGTTTCCAGGCAAGTAGAATTGCGTATGTTGTTTGCTGCAGGAAGGAGATAGCTAAAGCGGCATTAGAGGGAAGGGACTCTGGAAGCGCTCTAGCACGGCCAGCGGCGAAGACAGCAGCACCAAGGAAGTAAGATGCAGAAGTGTCATTCAGCATGAGGGTGAATGCCAGGGGTGGTTTCAGGTAGACAGCGTACTCATGCCCACTTAATGCTGATGCATGGTGTTCCATTGGCAGCAGCATAGCACGCCGCGGCAGCAAGACCGCTTAGCAGTGCAGCATGTATATTGCATAGTTCAATACTTGATCAGTTCTGACAGAGAACAAGCGCTGATGTGTACCCCGATAGCTTGCCTCGCATGAGTAACAAATGCTCGCTGAAAAACCATGCCCCGAGGAATTAACCGACCCGACTTGGCAGAGCTGCCAAGATTTTGTTGCACAGAAACCCCCACCCCAGCGTCACCAAGCCAGCGCCGCTGCTGCTACTGCAGACTGCATCTGCGTTTGACCAGCTTTGACAGCGAGTGGCAGATGAAAAACACATTACCCGTGCAGTATGAAACAAACAGAGCCCCTGTTACTCACGCGCACTACTGACAGCTGCTTGGCCCAGCATGTGTTTGTGTCAAGCCAATTGCAGTCCCCCGCTCCAGTGAAAATTGTCATCACTTGTGCTTCAGCGCGATGGCTTCAGGCTGCGCCTGCGTATGTCCGGGCATTGTCCTCCGGAAGGTGCGCCACGCCTTTAGTACGTTGGTCAGGTTGATGTACAGGAGTCCTGCTGATGCCATGCCGTACCTGCCCAGTCCACATGATCAGCGTCAAGATTGTGCAGCTTGATCCTCCATGCTGCGATGTCGGACAGTAACTGGTTCGCAAAGCAGGTGACTCTGCAACAGTGGATACCTTGCACGTGTGGCAAACGCATCCGGCTGAAATACCACCAGTAGGGTCAGTGCCGCATGTGGCAGCAGTCGGCACGCAACCAGTGTTACTCTTTCCGCACGGGCAACCCCCCGCCGCCATGTGCTGTCTGCCTCCACAGCCAGAAAGTCCTGCATGGTATACTGACTGGTCACCAGCCGCTAACCGACACGGATTCAATAGAACTGCACCGTCCTATGGTCGACCTGTGCTGAAGATGCTTTGCAGATGCCATCTCAACCACCCTGTCAGCAGCCAGAGGCTGTCATGCTGCCGGTGCGAACCACATCTCTCTGGAGGGGGCACCTGCAGGCGTCTGGTCAGGAAGAAGACGGTGTGCGCCTCTGACACCAGCGTGGCTGCCAGCAGCGCGGTGTGATCCGACTTGAACGCTGCCGCCGCGAATAAGACCAGCAGCGTCGTTAGGTGCAGCATCTTCAGGTACGACCGCTGGTAGATCCTACAGGAAACAAAGAGACACATTGCATGACAACGACGACGAAACATCTGTGTTGTACATTCTGGTTTGCTGCGTAGCGGATCGATCAGTCGACTGTTGCTGTTGACTATTGCCAATGCATCGTTGTCTGTGCCATGGATTGGCAACAACAGCACAAAGAACACGTAACGAATCAGCACAGCACACCTGTAAGCGACCAGGATCCACAGCAGGAAGGCGCAGAACCCAGCTGACACGCAGACTATGGCGTCCGGCACAGCAGTCAGGGCCGGCGGGGCTGCCACATCCAGCGCTGCTGGCGTGGTGATGATGTATGCCACTGCGGCCATGCTGACACCAGCCGAGTACAGCAGGTGCACAACGTCTGTGCACCACCAGACGCGGGTCTCTGGCTCCATGGCCCTGCGCGCGCAGGTGGACACGTCGACATGGGCCATAAATCTGAACTAGCTCTTTGGGAGCAAATACATTTGATCGAGCCAGTGGCATGGTATCCTGACTCCGACAACATGCATGTGCACAGGAAGCAAGCAATAGGCAGCTACCTCACCTATAGTGGGATGAGAAGGTTGCACTGAGCAGGCTCGCCAGGTACAGCAGCGCAGCGCAGGTTGCTGATGCGAAGGGAACCAACAGCACAGCGCGGCGCTGTCCAACTGCCCACCCCGCCAGGAAGAAGTACACCCCGAGCAGCATCTGCCGATGTCAATAACAGCTTTAGTCAGTATGTGCGCTTGACAGCATGTCGAGCAATGCTTCTGCTGTAAGCACAACTTCAGATGGCAGCCATTAGTCAGCTGGACCCACACGTGTACAGCACGCCGCAGCAGGTGCTGCTGTGAAGGACTCAGCACGGCCTTGCAGTGGGAGCGTCTGTTTCTGTATTAGTTCCCTCACTACCTTGCTTCGAAGTACACCACTCAGCTTGAGACACTGCACACACTGACACACGCAAAGTGCACCTGCGTCATGGGATCGGGGGAGCTGGGGCGGCGGCTGGGCTCCGCCACTGCCTGCGCCAGCGTGGCGCCAGCTGGCGCCGCCAGGCTGCTGCGCACCTCAGCGCCCTTCACCCACAGCACCTGGAAGGTGTGGATGTACCGCTCGTCGAACGCCGCCTCGCAGTACGCGAAGTAGAACCTGCAGAGGGCAACGAAGCAGATCACGGATGCAGCAGCATCGGCACACTGCAGACCAGTTGTGTCAGGACTGCAAGGCGGCAGAACGCAGATAGTCAAGCCATGACTTGAACAGCAGCTGCGCGCACCGGTACTTGCGCCAGAAGCGCTCGGAGTAGCCCAGCTTCATCACATCGTGCTGGCGCTCCTCCCAGGCCGACCGCCACTCCCGCAGTGTGACTGCGTAGTGCGGGCCGATATCCTGGCAGTCGTGCACCTGCAGCCAACTCGCGAAGTGAGATATATCAGGCACAACTGTCTGGCTGATGCCTGTGCAGCTGGTCGTGCAGGGCTTCAACTTACACACTTGGCTGCAGCTGCCAGGCAGACCGCCCCTTGACATCACAAACTTGGGAGTGCAATACGTCAGCACAAGCACACACCTGCAGGGCTGTGCCACGTGCAGCCTGCACCATGGCGCCCATCGATGGCAGGTGTCCCCCCGGGAAGATGTGCTCCCTGATGAAGTCGCTGCTGGCACAGTACGCCTCATACCGCTCATCGGGCTCCGCTATCACCTAAGCAGTATGCACGGGCAGTTTACATCAGATGATACTGTGCTTTCACAGGACTGTGAGGAGGGGCGCCTGTTGGCAAACAAGCATTGGGCAACCCAACACACCACCACGCTTAGTCGAGTGCAGCAGCTCTGGCCAGTCACAGCGAGGCACCTGGATGATGGCCTTGCCGCCGGGCTTCAGGGCAGCATCGATGGCTGTGAAGTATGTCACGAGATGCTCCTGGCCCACCGCCTCGATCATCTCGCAGCTGACCACTTTGTCGAAGCTGCCCGTCTCTGCCGGAATCTCCCTGTACAAAGCCACTGTCAGTTTAGATCACCCGCGCAGGGAGAACGACGAGGAACCTGAGACTGTTCAGGAAGAACACACGGCCGAAAGGCTGAGCTGAACAGCTTCAACGGCACATCCTGGAGAGACCTGTAGTCGCAGAACATGAGGGTGATACGGTCCGCGAGGCCGGCGGCCTTGACCCGCGCCTTTGCCTCCGCCAGCTGCTCCTTGCTGACAGTGATGCCTGTCCACCTGTGCAGTGTTGCTGCACGGTTGATGCAGGCATGACATCACGTGGTTGAGAGGCAATGCTGGCTTGGACATCCCCTCCGCATGTTACTATGTATTCAGTACGGCAGCTGCAGCCATGAGCCTCACCTGCACCCGGTTGTTTGGACTGCATGGATGGCCATGGAGCCCCAGCCGCAGCCGATCTCGAGCACGAAGTCGGTAGCGCACACCTCCGCCGCCACCAGCATGGCATCCAGCTTAGCCAGCTGCGCCTCACGCAGCGAGCCGCCTGCATCAGGCAGTGTCACGCTGTCAACTCAGTGCAAAGCAAGTGGCTGCTGCCCGGGCCAGGTTGATAATCCTATGTGCGCCACTCCGACAGTGCCACAGGCAAACATACACCTGCCCACCTGCTTTGTGGATGCCGCAGGAGTAGGTGAGCGTGTCATCCAGGAACAGGCGGTACATGTCGTTGCCCGCATCGTAGTGCTCCTCGATGTTGCGCCTGCTGCCTGCAGAATCACGACCGGTACTGTCACCTAGCCCGCAGGCTGCATCAGCACTTTACGAGGATGCTGTTGTGCAAAGGTGCTGCTCAGAAATGATTGCAAGGTCCTCCTCTCCGCATGAAACCGCTTGTGTCCCTGCAGGTAGCAGTGGGCATCGTGGAGGCGCACCTGAGATGGTGTTGCTGCGGGCGGCGTGGGCGGCGCGCAGCGCCCAGCCACCCAGGGTGTTGAGGAAGCCCAGCAGCCCACGGCTGGCCTCGATGTTGGTCGCATTTGCGACCGCCACCGCCAGCAGACCGCCCAGATCGTCAACCTGCCCAAGCACGATGTCACCACTGAGAGCATGTGCTGAGCACGGAGTGTGATCCCGATAGAGAACAGTCCGTCTCCCTGCTCTACCTTGCTGTACTACCGAATGGAGGTGCTCGGCACTTGGGCACAGTACAGCGGAGTGGTCACCTCATAATCGCCATCCATGTACGACTCCCCCATCCCCGTGTCATGGCGCATGATGATCTTGCCGAAGAAGGCGTAGTCGAACAGCCGGATGACTGCAGCCCGGCGGGGCCGGTGCCGCCACGCCTCCCCTGTTGACAGCGCGACGGCCATGTCAACAGATGCAAGGGCCAGCCTCACACCCTGCTGCATGGCTGGCTGGCTGTGCTACGTGGTTGAGCGATACATCAAGAGAAGTTAGAGTGATTGTGCTGCTGGGACACCCACCCGGCGCAATAGGTGGCTGGCTGGTGCTGGGGTCGCCGTAGGAGAGCTCCTCGCCGTTAGGCAGGATGATTCGCAGGTGGCCCACATTGATGGCGGCCCGCGCAAAGCGGTCAAAAACGTTTAGGGCAAGGCTCCCAAGCAACCCAACCTGCACAATATCAAGTCAGCAATGCTGAGGCCCCCTTGTAGGTTCTCAGGTTGTAAAACACCTCACAGCTGTGCCCTGCTCAGCTGCTGCATGGCCTCTCAATGGCGTGGTATCGAGTTCTGGCGTGCCTTGGGGCTGGCGGCCCGTGGCTTCCACGGCACTGTTGCGCCCAGGGCCTCGGCCACGGCAATGCCGGCCTTGAGGCCGTCCTCATGGAAGCCGTACCCCGCCCATGCGCCCGCAAGGTACACGCCGCCCTTGCCCTGCAGCAAGGAGGCACCTAAGTTCAGCACGGCTGCTTACGGTGTGCGAGGCTGTAAGTCAGGGTGCAGGCATCAGTTTCACAAGCAAGTCCGTGCAACATTCAGGCCACATGTCGTCTGTGGAAGCGCAGACTTCGAGCTCTGTACCTGCACAGAAGGGAGCGCTGCTTGCGCGGCCACCATGTCGGGGCTGAACACAGGGTGCGCCAGCTTGAGCTGCTTAAGCACGGTGTCTGGCGCTGGCGGGTGGAGCGGGTTGAGCGTCACGAACATGTCGGGTGTGCCCGGTGGCAGGTTCTGCAGCAGGTTGAGCCAGTAGCTGACGCACACCGCAGCGTGCTCGCTCCCGCTGGCAGAGCTGCACAGCAGGCAGGAGTTCACTTCGGCCTCCATAACATGCACAGGGCAAGTTGCTGCTATCAGCCGTCGTCTGAATTTCGTGAATGGATATGTACATGCACGAATGTCATCGGCTTTCGTAGTGGCACCTGCCCAGGAAGTTCCACGATGCCCATGCAGTGCGGCTGCGCGGCATGAGGCTTGCATCCGTGTGCAGCCACACATCGTTCTCGTTGTAGGGTAAGGCCGCCAAAACATCCCGGACATCCTGCATATGCATTGGTCGCATTGATTAGCTGTGGCTCCTGCTGCACCTGCTGACAAGGGTCACAAGCGAACTGCACAGTACAAGGACTGGAGGCTTGCACCACCTGGGGGCAGGTGCTGCCGAGCAGTGCCAGGGAGATGTCGGAGTGCGTCGCCAGCACCACTTTATCGAACTGCTCTGTTTTGCCATCTGCGGTGCGGACAGAGACTGGACCAGCCGCCCCCACCGACTCCACTGACACCACAGCACAGCTTGTCCGCACATCCCGCAGCTCTGCAGTGAAAAGATTCGCTTGTTCGCAAATTGGTATGTGCTGCACGTCCGTCCAGCCACATCTCAGCTTGTGATGGGCTGTGTTGCAGCAGCAGACTGCTGGACCCTAGCTCTTTATCCTCGAGTTGGACTCGAAATCCTGCCATATCAAGGGATGGCTGACATGCTACACGCAGTCCCTTGTGAGCATCATGCATGTATGCTCCTTGCCTGCGCAGATGGCGGAAACGTAGGAGCGGGAGCGGTCCTTGACGACACGCCACACCGGCCGCTGCACCAGGTCCAGCAGGTGGTGGTTCTCCCAGAAGCGGACAAGCGTCACAATTGGCGCCTCCATCATCTACAGCAGAATAACAACATAATCGCACGCATCAAAGCGATGTTCGAAGCCTTCACTTGGTCAGCAAGCAACCGCACGCCCTGCTACCAGGGGCGGTGTGTATTATATGCCATACTGCAGGAGCAGCGACTAACTCAGGATGCTCATGACCATGTGCTTGCCTGCGACTCTGGCACGCTCCACACAGCCGCACACATGGGCAGGAAGTAGTGCCGCACAAACGCCTGGCTGTACCGCCGCAGCCGCAGGTAGTCCCCCGTGGACATGCGGCTGAAGCGTCCTGACTCTGCCGGATCCAGTACCTGAGCAGTGGGTGATGGAGATGTCATGAAGGTATGTGCTGCCAATGCAGCCGATCGTGCATACAGTAGGACCATGCAAGTGGCCCAACCCACCTCGCGTGCGCCGCGGCCGAAGCGCACGACGTCCACCACCATGCGCCAGAACGTCGGGCTGACCAGGTTGCGGCGCTGGCAGAACAGCGCTGCCAGGCCGCGCGAGCCCCACTCAAAGGCGCCGTCATCGCTCGATAGCGCGAACGACATATCCGAGGGCTCTGTATCCACGCCCAGCGTCTCCAGCAGGCCGACCAGGTGCGGGTACGTCGTCAGGTTGTACACCTGGAAGCCCAGATCCACGGGCACTGGGCCGCTGTCGTCGGTGAGCGTGTGGCCGCCGCATGTCGCCTCCCTCTCGAACAGCACCACCTCAGCCCCCGACCTGCATGCAGCGGAGCACCGCGTCGATACGATGGGAGTGCAACACCCGCAACTGATCGTCAGCATCGGAAACCTTTCTGACAATGTCAAGCAGCCGAAACAACATAAGTGCAGGCACACCCGGGTGCTTGCAGCTATGCTGGTGCACCATGTCTCTGTTGCATCCTGATTCTCTTGCGGCTGCCAGAATACAGCGGGCGTCTTCAGCAGCCACTCGTGCAGCCAACATGCTCAAACTGCACGATTGCTGACGTTTCTGGCCAGCAAGCTGTACTTGCGTTTGCGCGTCGTCTTGGCAGTCGCAACAGTGTTGATATGACTACGATGATTCTGAATTAGAGCTCAGCTCACCTCTGCAGCAGCCATGCCGCTGATAGGCCGGTGATGCCGCTGCCAATGCAGGCCACCCGCTGGCGCGTCGGTGCGTCTGCGGACCCCATGCTGACCGTCTCACATGCAGCACATCGGCTACTGCACGCCACAGCGGTGGCGGGCTGTGGGCCTGCGGCGCCGGATCGCGCGAGTCTAGCAAAGGCCACTCCCGGAGCTGATGGCATTGGTGATGGTGGCCGAGATGCCAGCACGGTACGGGCAAGAGCGGTACATGTTGCCAGGGTATATAGGTATTATCAAGCCGAGGTTGGGCAGACTCAAGGGTCGTTCGTGAACAGCTTTCAGATGGAAGGTGCAGGGTTTAGGCCCATCTCCTTTCATTGAAAGGCACCCCTCTGGAACTGTCAGGCATGCATGAACCAGGCTTCCATGCTACGCTGCGTTGCCCAGGTCTACGAATCAGCAAGCGACGCACAACTGGCTAGTGCGATCTTGATCCAGGTACGGCTGCTGTTACTGTGGACGTGCTTCTATGGTCGAATTCGCAGTTCGTGAGCTCCGTCCGAGCCGGGTTGCCAGCACGGACTCCTCAATCACGGCGTGTGGCGATGCCCGCAGGGTTACAACGCCAGCTGGCAGCAGTTGCAGTCTGCATTCCTCGCATTGATATCTGGTAGCAGAAGGGCCGTGACGCTGTGCAGCCTATCGGAAATACATCGGCCGTCCCAAGAATAAGGTGCTATGCATGCCAAACCAGCAAACACCAGCTTTGATCTGCAGCTATGCACATGCATAGAGACGTCATGCAAGCTGCTCATGGTGCCGATGATGTCACGACGATATACCGGTTGATCCGCTGGTGCTGCATATGTGCAGACAGTCTCGATTGTGCTGAGATCTGTGGCTACGCGTAGTAGAACCAAACGATACTGGTGGCGTGCTGTCACATAGATTTCGTGCCTCGTGTGTATGCACCATCTGTGAGCAAAGGCTGACACTGCCAAGACTTCAGGAAGCACATTGGTAAGGTGTTGCATGCAGCAGATGATCGTCATGCTGCAGTCCTCCTGACGGTACATTGATCTGAAGCAAACAATTGCATGCTATTGTGTGGTATGGTTGCCTGCAGGCATCGAAAGGCCGCCACCACTGAGGATCTGATTGCTGGCAGATGCGCCCAGCGCAGGTGTGTTACCTGCGGCAGCAGCGTACGTACGTGCGTACATGCACCTTGTCGTATGCTCAGCCGTCGTTGTTTGTGTGAAGATCTAGATTTCAGCATGCCTGATTTCAGCGTGTCAAGACTGACCCCTGGATGCGTGCATCTGTCAGCAGGTATTGTGAAGCGTACCACTGAGTGCAGAGTGCACTAATACCTAACAGAAGAGATCAGGTGCGACCTGGTGAACAGTGACAACGGTGCATGCAGACTATATCAGCAAAAGCGCCAACTGCTGGCATGTGCCGCATTGTTGATGCACCTACTTCATGCATGCTGTCCTTTGCCCCCTGCATGCAATGCATGTGATCGTCTGCATGTCTCAGTAGCATCCTGCTTCTGTATGCAGGGGCGCGACGTCGTGTTCAAGCCACAACACTATCAAAGAAACGAAGTTCGTGGCCGGTCTGCCCCTGGCAGCCAGTGTCACACAGGTAGTCCTGAAGCAATAGTTGCATGCTGTACAACTGGCATGCAACATGCTTGGCTAGTCAGGGGCACGTACGAGCAGCCTCCATTTTGAGGTCCTTGCTGTCGACTGTCATCGCATGCAGTGGGTCACTATCTGCAACCCTTTTGCATCGTGCTTTGACGGCATCCCGTCTGCAACCGCAGCTCATCGGCTAGGGATCAGTAGCTGCCTACGAATAGCCACGCCCGGCGGCCAACTGCAGCTGTTCAGGTGCTAGCCACTAACACAAGTGCAGTCGTTTAGGTAGGCGCTGCCCTGTGCATCATCTCGCCTTTCCAAGTGCTGCAAAAGCTAGCAGCATTGCTGCACTTGTACGGGTGTGCATCACTTCAGTTGCTGTCCTTGGCCGCCCAGTGCATCACAGCCTGACAGCACGCTCTGGGTGTCCCATGTGCATGCAGGGTGTTTCAAGATGGTGGTGCGCCGGTCGTCACGGATCACCAGGGAGCCGACACACTTCAGAGAATTCTACTGTGAATGCAGCTGAAGACATGTGTCTAAACGCCCCGCCCCCCTCGCCACAGCCGAGGTATGACAACCAGATCGGGCAGTTGCTGTAAGTGAAAGTAACTTAATGCTGTCAACATTGCAATCCTCTCAAATTAGCAAGCAAGCATACACCGCAACTGAGCACCTCCCGACTGATTGTCTCCATACCCACTGTGCAGCGATTCGCAACCGGAAGCGCCCACGACTGGCGCCCGCAAGCGCAAGCGCACGCCACCCTCGCCAAAACCGAGGTATGACAACCAGATCAGCCAGCAGCTGTAAGCAAACTTCATGCTGTAAATTGTGCAGTCTTTTCGCATCAGCAAGCATGCACCTCAATTGCACCTGCGGATTGATGGTCTCCATGCCCATTGTGCAGTAAGTCAGCAGATGCGCAGTCGGCAGCACCTGCAACTGGCACACGCGGGTACCAGCGCCGCAACATCAACACAGACAATTGGCAGCAGGTGGTCGTAGAGTACGCGGCCCGGACCACGAACCCAAGGCACCTCTCTGAGAAAGAGGCACGGAGCATCCTCTACTACCGGAGATGGCGCGCCGTCACCGAGCGGGGCAAGGACCCCGTCTGGGTGGAGGTGAGACCCGCATGTCCGGCTCCGTGCTCACAGGGCTACTGCATGAGTGCAAGTGCAGCTTGGCTGAAGGGCTGCTGTGGTTCGCCTTGCTCCCTGCTGCTGCTGCTGCTGCTGCCGCTGCTGCTGCTGCCGCTGCTGCTGCTGCCGCTGCTGCTGCTGCTGTCAAGTGCTGAAACGACGTCACCGAGCTATGACCTCCATGGCACTGCTGCGCAGCGCGACCGGGCCAGACAAAAGAAGTATCGCGCCAGGCTGGCCAAGGACCCCGTCTGGGTGGAGGTGAGACGCGCATGTCCGGCTCCGTGCCCAGGCACAGGGCTACTGCATGAGTGCAAGTGCAGCTTGGCTGAAAGGCTGCTGTGGTTCGCCTTGCTCCCTGCTGCTGCTGCTGCTGCTGCCGCTGCTGCTGTCAAGTGCTGAAACGACCTCACCGAGCTATGACCCCCATGGCACTGCCGCGCAGCGCACGCGGGCCAGAAAAAAGAAGAATCGCGCCAGGCTGGCCAAGGACCCCGTCTGGGTGGAGGTGAGACCCGCCTGTCCGGCTCCGTGCTCAGGCACATACAGGGCTAATGCATGAGTGCAAGTGCAGCTTGGCTGAAAGGCTGCTGTGGTTCGCCTTGCTCCCTGCTGCTGAAACGACCTCATCGAGCTATGACCTCCATGGCACTGCTGCGCAGCGCGAGCGGGCCAGAAACAAGAAGTCTTGTGCCAAGTACTACTGGGCGAAGACGAAGCACGGATCAAGCATACGGCTGGTGCGCCCCGGTTGCATGTGTGACGTGCAACGTGAAGTGCACTGCATACGTCCTGTATGTGTTCGCATGATCCTGGATCGGCATTCACGTGGTATTCACTACAGTGAGAGTTGCCGCACTTCAGTGAATGTCTCTGTGCCAAGTGCCAATGCTACATCGATTTTGGTGTGCAGAAGAGTCGTGTGAAGCGCTGGGTCCGCGACTATATCACCGGGCTGGAGAAGGGGCGCAAGCCTGTGGACGATGAGCTGGCCGCATATCTGTGTGGCAGGCTTGAGTGGCACGTCCAGTGGGTGCGTCGGACACCTGGGCCCGCTCTGCTTATCGAGAGATGTAGTCCCAAATCTTGAGACCACCATGCCAGCGCATTTGCCAGCATAATCTTCATGCACATGCGATTGTGTTCCCATGCGTGTGCTGTGCAGTGCTGACGCTCGGTTTAAATGCTGCTGCAGGAGAAGGTGTACAACAGCAACAAATCCATCACCAGGGCAGATGTGGCGGTGAGCAGATGACCTGCAGATTTGTTGCATCCTGCTGCCCATGTCTCACTGCGCATCCGCTGGCCCCCTCCCCCGGGCTGAGGCACCGTGTTGTATCCTCTGTTCCCATGCTCGTGGTGACGACCGCCAACACCTACCGCTGTCTGGCGGCCTCTCAGCAGCCTATCAATGCCTTACAGTGATTGGCTTTCGTGATCGCACAGGCCAAGTTGGGGAGGGCGTGCAAGCCCCACCTCTTGGTGTACCCGCCACCCGAGCTAATCGCCCAGGGCATCCTACCGCCGCAAGATGTCGTGGGGGTGGCCTCGCGGCCTGAACACATCAATGCCCAGGTTGGCGCCTCATCACCGTGTGCGACTGGTGCAACGAGAAGTGCTCCTGGACGTGCCTGCCCCTTGATGATCATGGTGTCTTTGCTGCGGCAGGAAACGTTGCGGGTGGCAATGGGAGGACAGCCAACCAACCCGGCAGGCCGGCGCTTGAAGAAACTTGAGAAGAAGCACGGCGGGATCAAGTCGGTGCGGTCTTCTCCTCCGTTTGCATGCAGCAGCACTGCATGGACCTGCATGGTACATCTTGCATCGGGGTGGGACGCCTAGTCAGCAGGGTCTGACATCCATGTGCAATATTTACACATATGACGCTCTGTGCACTATTCGTCACTGTGCAGCTGGCGCTAAATGAGTGCCAGGTCAAGACGTTGACGGGCCTCTGGCGCGGCATCGCCTACATCGAGCATGCCGGCACCAAGAAGAGGTGCGAGACCAGCGGCGGGCCCGTCCTGCTACATGCATCATGCATGCATGCTTCCTGCGACGGTGCATGCCTGTACATCCGCTATGTACGCATGAGCATAGATTCACAGGTCTGCTCCCGCGAGCTTCACGGTGTGCGTGTTGTTCTTGTTGCAGGCAGTCCTGGCCTGATTGTCTTGCGATATTTCAGGACGGCACGGCGTGGGTCTCGGACCCGAAAAGCATATGCACGATGTTTTACGCTGCATACTCTGTCAACAACGTGGCAAAGTGTATGGTGAGGCATTACTTTGAGCTCGGCCTGGTACAAAAAGATGCTGTATGCACTGGGCAGTGAGTGGCACCTGGCTGGAAGCCGTGGTTTGGCAACGGTCATTGTCAGTGATACTTGTTGCCCTGACAGTTCACATGCGCTGCGAACAGACACAAGCATACTATGCAGTCGACTCATGTTTCAATTGCATGTTCATTCGACTTTATCCACTGTGCAGGCACACATGAAGCTGAAGCATGTCCCGAACAAGAGCATCAAGAGCATCGAAGACTCTGTATACATTGTGTACCAGTGCCATCGCGTCCGACCCAATTGTACGGTAGGTGCCTCACTTGGAAGCCACCTCGGAGTCCATGTTTCTGTCAATGCTCCCCTATTATATTGTATCTGATTCTGCTCATGTCGGCCTTGTCACGAGTCATTCAGAGTTGCTGCGCTGCCAACGTTATCGGTACCATGGTGGTTGGATACAAGCCAGATGCTACCATGTACTGCTGTTGTTGCTGAATATTGAGCGCCATGCCGCATTGCTGTGCTGCAGCTCATCAGCGGTGCCGACCTGACCATCGACGATGGCGGCATCGCCGCCTTCCTGCGTGCTTGTTTGGCCCTCGGCGAGAAGCCCAAGGCTTCTGCGCCATTCCGGAAGGGTGCGCCGCTGCCATCGGACCCGCTGGCGGCCTCGCCAGCCGGCTTCCTGGGCGAATGCGGCTATGGGGCCAAGCGCTGGACGTGGGGCGCGGACTGGCGGAAGGTAGCGATGAGGAGGATTAAGGGTGCGCAAACCATTCAGCCTTACGATTGTCAGCATATAAGCTTCTTTGGGGTGCCAGTTTTGTATGCCGCCTGCCTGTGTTGCACATGCCGCACACGGAGGCACGGCATCAGGCTGGTTGAGGACATATGGGGATTGGCTTGACTACCGCCGCTTCCATGGCTGCAGAGCTGGACGCGGCCGTGGCCCTGCGCTCGGATGCGTTGTCGCCCGAGCATTGAGGTGTGCACCTCGTTCACTCCCTCCTGCCGCTCTACAGCTGAGTCGTTGAGTGTCCGGAACGACACCATGGCTCCAGGGGGAGCACATGTCGATGAATAGACTGACTCTTCCAGTTCCGCCACAATTTGCAACCCTCGCCATGTCGTAAGTATGAAAGGCAGCGGTTTCGATTGTGTCATATGTCCGTAGCCCTGCTACATTGGTGGAGGTGGCGGGTCTGCAAGCGGCGAGGGCGTAACGCGGCCCTACCTGCCGTGGCGGCAGCTGCGCCAGCGCAGCGCGGCTCCATGTGTGAGTGCACCCCACCCCGCAGCGCCTCATCATGCGGCCCTTCTGCCACGGCGGCGGCTGCGCCGGAGCAGCGCAGAACAGCCCCAGATGTAGCCTGATAATAGATGGGCGCTGTAAAATCATAGATCCATACGCAGATAGATAGATAGATAGGTAGGTGGATAGGTAGCCTTGCACCTGCTGTCCTCCGGCGTCTGTTTGCAGCATGGCAAGCAAGGTCCGGTCTGACTTGTTGGTCAGATGTCCTGGCCATTGCAACAGTACTTGCACTGCTGCTATTCTGAACTGCATGCCGGTTTTGCGCTTGCAGCGGCTGAACTGCTGCCAAACAGCCATATTCGGTTTGATGGCAATACTATGGCACAATGCATGCGTATTTGTGCAACATGCCTCTGCATGGTTTTGCTTGGGGTGTCAGGACTGCAGCAGTTCTCAGTAGACCGCGAATGTGGGTGAAGGAGTCCGTGGTTTGGGTTCATAAGAGTGTGAGAGCCAACAGTCTGAAATATCCAAGAGTCTGAAAGGTCCGTGACGCTTACATCGGGCAACTGTCACCCCTTAGTCAACAGCTCGGGCAGCTCGGTCAACTTCTCTCCGCATTCATTCAACCGACCACCACCGTTGGTCAATGCTGCTGTCACCGGCAGGCCACGTAGCCTATGTATGCCCGGCACGGTCCGGCGTCTGTTGTGCTTGGCTTCAAGGCGGCTGTGAGCGGCTTTGAGCCGTCGGGTGGCTGACCGCCTGTGGCATTATGATAGATGTACTGAGGACCCACGATGTTGTCTTAGCGTACTTGAGAAGCTGACCCCCAATCCCAGCACCATGTAGGGCGTGCTAGCAGGCGCATCACATGCAGTGCGCCGTGGATGCAACCCTCACCGGGCATTGGTGGTCGTGATGTTGAGTGCTGACGGGTGGCAAAAGAGGCCTCTGAACCAGCATGCAGGCTCCGGCTGGCGGCTGCAAAGACGTTGACGTCCTGCACCATTCACCACAACATGCAGGAATCAGAGGAAAGGCGCTGAGAGAGTTGGTCGTGGTGCACATGTATTCGAAGTACTGAATGCATGATCTTACCCGGCACACAGTGACGCTGTTCACAAGGTTTATTGCCATCAGCAGCCTGCGATGAAACAGCATTCACCAGGCACAACACTCACTCAGGAATATACGCCTTGGTGTGCTGCTGCTGTTGCCTCTGTTGCATTGTAGAGTCTGCGCACTGCTGACTTGACGTGCTGCGGGCAAACACTCTTGCGTAGGGCAGATGTGTGGCCGTTGCGTAGCTGCACATCAAGTGGATTTTCACGGTATAGAAACTGCAGCTGTATGCACAAAAGGGATTGCAGAAAATGCGCTCTGCAATTATTTGGGACGAGGATGATCTACCTAGCAGACCCATCGTTGTGGAAGCTGGCTGCAGCAGGAGCACTGAGCCGTGCAAGCACATTTACGTAGGTTGCCACTGGAGACTGCACCTCAGCATCACCTGCAGAGATAAGCATGTCAGTCACTAGGAGCGCATGCTTGAGGAGGACACATCGAGCAGCATGGGAGCAATCTTACCCTTTGAAACGGCAGTAACCAGGCAGAAACTAGTTGCACGGAACAAACAGACACGCGCTGCTCTAAAAATGCTTATTTGCATGTTGCGCACCTCTTGTTCAGCGGGGCGCATCGCCTGATGTACAGACCTCACCATCTGTTGCAAATGTGGAGGCTCGCTCCTTCACCTGCGACTTCCAACATCCTCACATCAGCATGCGATTCATTTGCCATGTGTTCGGCAGCAGACTACATCAATTCAAGCGCATGCATGTGCGTGCGACGCCATGCATGCACATGCCCTTGACTCACTTTACTTGAGTCCATGGCAGGCAGTGAGCTGCCACCTCAAGTCAGTTAAATTGTTATGAGCGCACACATCTCTGTCAGAATGATCGTGGTTCCCCATGGTGTTCGAGCATGCATCATCAAGACAGGTCAGATGGCTCAACTGCACACACTTTGCTGCTGAGGCAAGTGTGAACATGTGCGGACAACCACTGAAAGGTGCAATCACGCTGTAATGGTGCCAATAGGAGCTGGAATGACGAATGTGTACTGACCACGATGGATTGCTGTCAGTGTCTTTAAGCGCCACCTCAGCATGCACGAGCGAGGGTCCACCCTTCAAGCCTTGGCCCAGAGACACGGCATAACATGGTCTTGCAATCATTGGGTCAGCAGCTTGGCACTTCCGTGGGCGGCCAGTGCAACTGAGCGGATTGCGATGCCGCACGCCGGGCACACACCGCTGACCCTGCCACCCTGAGGAACGGCTGGCTGCACCAGGCGTTGCACGGTGCTTGCCCGGGGCGTGCGGATCAGTTTCAGACGCACTGCCACGCGTGCTCAGGGACCTTCGCCAGGGTCTGAAAGTACTCATACCAGAGTGGGATCAGCGGGTTTGGACCACCGCCTGGGTGTCTGAGGCCCTGCCTGCTGCACTGGGCATGCGCAGACCATGCCGTCGTTTAAGCAGCTGCAAGCAATTGAACTGAGAGCTGTGCGCGCGCGCACGCTCTGCCATGCTGGCTACGTCGTGCACATGCCAGCCGCCGCAAGTCGGTGTTGCTAGGTGACAGTGTTGTGCAATGTGTCCTGCGCCTTAACCTATTGCTGGGGCATACATTTGAGCGAGCGCCCCGCTGCAGACGTACAGTGTGGATTCTCAAGCCTGGTAATACCTGCAGCTGCCCGCATAATATGGGTGTGTCTCTGGTGTGGTTGTGCGTCAGGTTGCGTCCCAAGCAGCGAGCACCGTCGCAGCTGTGCTGCACCTGCAGCATTGCTGAAGGGCGGGTAGCCACGCGCTTCTGCACAACATGTCGGTTGCTGACCTCGACATGGTCGCTGGACTGCAGCTGGCTGATGTG
Source organism: Diplosphaera chodatii (assembly GCA_032358165.1). Lineage (NCBI taxonomy): Eukaryota > Viridiplantae > Chlorophyta > Trebouxiophyceae > Prasiolales > Stichococcaceae > Diplosphaera > Diplosphaera chodatii. The sequence continues at coordinate 781,876 of JAALGY010000038.1, forward strand.
AACGCCCAAGGATAGACAGCCGGCGGTGGCAGTGACGGCGGCCCTTCACCATCCAGCAATGTTCACAGTGTGCAGCCAGTATCCACACTGTTGGCTGCAGCCCCTGAGTTTGACACAGTTATGCAGAAGCCATGTTTGCCAGCACCTGTTGCAGCCGAACCCTGCCGTTGACAGCAATGCCTGTTACTGCACGTGCACTGCTGCATGCCTATTGCCAATGTGCCAAGCCCATGTGCTGGCTGCATGCTTTTGTGATTCGGTGCTCGATGCACTGGCGGCTCAGACGTCAGCAGACGTGACGGGCGATTCTGCTCAGGTTGTCAGGATGGTCCAGTCAGATCCTGTCCAGCCCAACGCAGCAGAGGGCAGCAAATGCGCAGGCATGGACACAGCAAAAAAATCACTACACAGCAAGTGATTTTTTTGCGCCCAGCAGCACAGAGTCGGGAAGCACATCGAGCAGCAAGGCGCCCAGCAGGCGGCGGTACAGTGAGCGTCTGGGCTTCTTGCTCCGATATCACTGTTTTCTGCCTCAGTTTGGCATTGCTTAGTTACCGCTGTCAATGTGCATAGATGCATATTCATCTCAAGTCTGAAATCACACTGGTCATTTCGACTGCATTGCAGGGGGGTGGCCAGGGCCTGGTGGAGGATGAGCCCTTGAAGGAGGACCCATCTGCATGGATGGGGGCCAGCAGCAGCCGGCCGCCGCCATCGTCGCCACCAACACAGCCAATGCTCGCAACGCTCCAGCAGGGCGCCTAGCCACAGGCAGGACTGCGGCGGCAGCACCAGCAGCTGGCAAGTGCACAAGCAGTTGGTCCCAGGCAGCCGTCGCAGCGGCAGCCGCGCCACCGCTTGGCTCAGGTACAGAAGAAGCAGGCGTCTCGAGGTGTACTCACATAAACAGCTACCCTGCAGCATCGCCATATGTCCAACTGCCGTGTGCATCGTGTATGCTGTCGAATGGATGCACCCCAATATGCAACTCTGGTTATGCTTGTCTGGGTGTGAGCTGATACGTATGCCGCTCCTCCTGATGCGATTCGCACCTTGCGCAGGCAGCATGTGCCGCCGTCACCACCAAGTGCACGCGCATGCCAAGGCATGCAGCGGTGAGGCCAATAGGCCTTTCCCAGAACCGTGTTCAAGCTGCTAGGAGATGACGCTTCAGACGTAGAGCGGGAGGCAGCGGAGGACGTTTAGGAGGTTCCCGGTGCTGGACACTCCACAGGGCGGCCTGGAGCTGCGCAGCAAGGACGTCAGCAATGCGCTGCTGCTGCTGCTGCCGCTGTTGCTACAGCCGCCGCTGATGCTCCTGATAGTGGCGGTGATGCTGTCGATGCAGCACCGCTTCCCTCGAGCCACAATGGCAGGAGCAGCAGCCACAGCAACATGGTGCAGGCTTCGCAGGAAGAGCAGGCGTCACCACAGCCATCTCAGCAGCGGTCAGCACATCTGCTTGCACTACTGTGACTTTCTCCTTTGTCAAACTCGAACAAAGTTGTGCAACAATTCAGTGCGAGCTGGTTGTGCCGTGCAGATCCTGGTGGCGCACTTGACATGTGCACGGCTATGTGGTGTAGTTGGAATGCATGTTCCCACCAATACTGTGAACAACTGAGGGGCAGCTTCAATGTCGACAGGAGTGGGGAACAGCCAAGGGCCTTAGAACTCTGAATCCTGTTCGCTATGGCTGCTAGCGCCGTGTATAGTGTTAGCCCGTGCTTTTCCAGGCCAGCATGCGAGTAGACGACATGCCGGTGTCTGCTGCCGGTAAACCCACAGATACTCATGATGTGATCACATGAACTCATGTAACCTGCTCTGTCAGTGATATGCTGGGTGGGTGGCCCCTCTGCTGTCACCACGGTCTCCATTGCTTCTGCCTTGTCACCACCGACCGCCTTTGCATGTCATCTGCCTCGGCACGGCCTCAACCTGCCACAGCCTCCTGTGCGCTTCCTGCTGCCACAGCCCGGGCCTGTCAGACTGAAGCTCGTGAAGCTGTGATTCGTGAACGGCTGCCGCCACCTTCTGGAACCTGCTCAGCTCTGGGTGTCCTCATACAGCAGCACTGACGGCTGGATGCGGCCCGCCTTGCACTTATCCAGTACTGCGTCCCAGGCGCCCACCTGCACATATGAACTGCCAGTATAACACCACTATAGTTGCCCAGGCGTGTGTATACCAAGGAACTGCCATATGTTGTCCAGCAGCTCCTGCACGCGGTTGGTCCAGATGCACCACAGTCAGGCCTTAGTGAGGTGTGAGGAGAGAGCATCTGTGCGGCGCACCTCGGTTGCATTGGCATCGTCCAACAGCAGCCAGTCACCAGACCCGGATGCACCGCCAACCGGCTTCACCTGATGTTGCAATAATGTGTGGCATGGATAGCTCTCTTGAAGGGTTGTCAAGATGAGTGTAATTGCTCAAACATACGACCAGTTGGACTGAACCGTTGGACTGAACAATTGAACTGAATCATGTGTGTTTGACGGCAGTGCAGGCAGCGCACCAGCACGAAGGCCATGTAGTGCTTGCCGTAGTAGCACACCATCGCGATCAGCCGCTGGCGCATGGGCTGCAGCGCCTGGTACCGGTGCGCTGCGGGCAGGCAACACAACGTATTTACAGCAAATGCGTCTGGCAGCTGAGCGGAAAGGCTCCCGTACACACCAATGGGAACATGCAGACGCAAGCGATATTCACATGTGCAATGGCACATGCATGGATGTGCACGAGGCCATGTGTGCTGTGCTGTGCCAGCAGTGGGCATGTGCAGAAGGGGAGGGTTGCGCACAGGGGTCGAGAAAGGGGTCCACCACGCTGAGCGTCCTGGCGATGTCCTCCGCTGTCTCCTGTTGCACTGGAGCAGCAGATCAGGACGCAGGGTGCTGCTCACTGTGACCTCGGCACAGATGCCACTGGTCATGTGGAAGTTGCTGGGAGTTTATCTGCACCAGCCATTCAGCTGCACAAGCAACTGTATGCTCCCAAAGTCCTTGTAGACGAGCGGCACCTGGTTGTTCTGCCACGCCAGCTCGATGGAGAAGACCTTCGGCGCCACGCCCTGCACCCTGTGCCCGACCTGATTTGGTCGCCCACAGCCGCCTGCGCATGTGCCCGGCATTGGTAACATGCAACACCAACACATTCGGGAAGAAATGCTGCAACAGTGATGCGCAGGATGTGTACTGCAAGTCTTGGCAGCAGCATTCAAGGTTATGGCAACAGCAAGGGTCTGCGAAAGGTGCAATCATGGCCACTCACCCACATCCGTGTCGCACGTCTTCCTGGTCTGCTTGTCGATGGCGACCAGGTAGTAGCCCAGCGCATTGTCCGGATCCTGCGCAGCCACCTTCCGCAGCGCCGCCGCTGGCACTTGCTGTAGATTTCAGTGTGAGACGAGCTTTCAGCACGATAGCTCTTCAACCTGTTGCAAGAGGTCGGTTGCTTTGCTGTGGCCAATTCGGCATGCTGCAGCTGAGCCTTTGCAGCCCAGATAGATGTCGTGTCTCCATGATACACCAGCACAATATTCAATGTGATGCTGCTGTTTCAACGTTGTTCAGGGTGCTGAGCATGATCTGCTGCTGGCTATGCTTCATCACCATAATGCATGCACTTGCAGGCTGGTGCACCGAGGTGGCACTGACACACAAGTGTCACCTGGAAGTACTGCGTGTAGCGCAGGGCGTGCGTCTCCATGTCGCAGTGGCGGCAGCGGACCGACTCGTGAATGTCCAGCCCGAAGCAGGAGGTGACCATGTCCCGGTGGCCCTGGTCGATCAGCGCATCGTAGATCATGCGCAGCACCTCCGCCGCGTCGTTCATCTCGCCTGCGTGCAGAAGGGCACTTTGTTGCAAACCGCTCGACCAGGCTGCGGTTAGGCTCCGCCCTGCGGCAGCTTCGTGCATGGGCCACTCAAAACCCTCAACAGCATAGGGTGCTGCTAAGTTGGCCGGCAGTGGTCATATGGGCCAATGGCTTCAGCTGACAGCACCCAGCATCTTGCACATCTGCAGCGGTCATGCAGATTTGCAATATGGCGCAATATGGTTTCACATATATATTTATCAGTAGGAGCACATGCGGACAGACTTCTGTCATGCGCTGCCTGACTGAGGGCCAGGGCTGCAGGTGCCCACCCAGTTTGAACTCAGCAGTGTGCGACAGCGCCTCGCGCAGGCCGTTGGGGGACACGACGGCACGCGTCGCGTCCGGAGATGCATCGCCCTGCTCGTCCACCGCCCGGAACAGCTGCACCAGCTCCCTTACGATGCACGCTGCCATGCAAGGAATTGGCTGACTGTTTCAAAGCAAGGTGCAGGGAAACCGAAACGCAACTACAGGCCATGCATGCACACAGTAGCGATACATTGCACAGCAGATGCATATGTTGCTGCTGCTGCATGGCAGACACTGAATACGGGGCCAGTGTCCTACATGCAGTGGGCAATCAGCATAACCTGGGAAGCAGTGAGGGAGGTCAGCAGGACACTCACGGTTGCCCTCGTCATTGGGCATCTGCTCGGGGTTGAGCTTGACGATGGCGTCCCTGAAATCGCGGCAGCGCCACACACACTGCATATATAGCCAGGTTCGCATGGTCAAAAGGGAGCATCGTTGTACATCAAACCTATGCTTCAACAAGCACACTCCATGTGGAATCTGACACCATGCCCCACCTCTCATTATGCAAGGGCGCTGTCGATGTGCTCTGGCAACATAAAAATTCTAAGGGGCTTGCAGCAGGCGGCCCCGCACCTGGATGATGGCGTTGAGGAAGCAATTGTACTCGCCGGTGTCGTTGGCCAGGCCCGCGCCAGCGCCGGCGAAGGCCCTGCTGCCAGTGGGTACACTGGAATTCGACTGGCTGCCGCCAAAGCCGCGCTGGTCCTCCAGGCTGGCCTGCCTTTCCATCCACATGACATTTGAGGCAGTACTTTCACGCTTGCTTACAGAAGGATGGCAGGTCGTGTTATGCTGTACAGAACTATATGCTGCACCACTGCAGCTGTTGATTCATGCAACGCCTCTCCAAACGCGCGCACACGTGCAGGATGCAAGACGCAGGAGCATCACAACGAGCACAGCACCACCTTCAGGGCTGCGTCCAACTCCTCCTGCTCCTGACGCTTGCGCTCCTGCGCCAGGGTGAGCCGCTCGGGCCGCTGCAGCGGATGCGATGAGTCGCCAGGCATGGGAATTTTGCTCTGACCGTCCCCGCCCCACGGGGTTGCGGCCTCCGTTGCCGGCGCTGCGCAGGCACACAGCTCACATCATACACGTGCAAGGGCACGCATTCGGGGCTTACATCACAACTCGGGGCATCCCCAAGCAAGCAAGGCAGGAACAGACACCCTGAAGGCTCAGCCACTCTGCCATCGAGCGCACCACATTCCATGAGCACAGGAATACAGCTGCGCACTGTCAGCGATCAGGTTGCCCAACGGGTCGTCCTCCTCCTCCGGCCCGGCTGCCACCTCCCGCGGCAGCATGTTGTACTGCTGCTGCAGACCTGGCGGCAGGCCGATGCCGCCATCCGCCCTGTCGTCCGCCTGCGCGGACTGCTGCAGCGCCGCCTGGCCCAGCGCACTACGGGATAAGACGGTTGCCTGGCTGCACTTATGACACAAATTTGAGAGGGACCATCTGCAAGCACTGCCAGCAGTAGCAGCAGTACAAGCAACATGCAGCTCGGCAGGCACATGTATGCGTGGCAGCGGGGTGATTGCATGCAATAGCACGGCCCATTCGCGAACGCCATGCGCAGCATCATACCCCTGCCAGCCGGGCGACACGGGCTGCCGCTGCTGCTGCTGCTGCTGCCGCTGCGGCCGCCATTGGCAGGAACGTACTGCCTGCTGGCGCTGCTGCTGCTGCCGTGGCGGCTGCTGCAACTGCTGCTGTTGGCGATGGCTGTCGGGCCTGTCCACAAGCTCATTCGGGCTGCCAGCATTCGTGACTCTGACCGGTCTGCATCTGCATGCAAGTGTACACATCTGAATGATATTTTTGCAGCGTGCACCTGCACACATGTCAGCTGTCAGAGTGTCCCCACACGAATGAGAGTCGTGTCAAATAGTTAGGGTACAGCGCACTGGAGGCGTTCTGCATCGGTACGTTGGCCGCGGCTCTGCTGCTGCTGCTGCTGCTGCTGCTGCTGCTGCTGCTGCGGCGTGCCTTGGCAAGCAGTGCTGCCCAGGCGCGCCGCGACATTGTTGTATGTTGGCGCAGAGATGCCCTACTAGCATGACATGACAGGTCAGTACAAAGTGCAGAGATCTGTTATGGTGCTACTTGCTCCTGGTGGTTGATCCCCAACAGTAGCAGACGGCACAACACCATGCACAACAGGAGGAGTACCGCACCTGCCTGGTGTCGATGTCGCCCCTCTTCTTGCTGGCAGTGGCGCGGCTGTCGACCCGCGTGGTACGCTCCGTCCGGTCAGGCTGCTCGGCGTCCCTGCCGGCTGACCCGTTGGTAATGCTGAGTAGTGAGGCCGCGTGAGTAGCCTCTGCGCTGGTGCTGCGATGCGGCTCCTTGACAGCCGCCTGCGGCCAGGTGCTGGCCCCGGCCTGCATGCCGGATTTGCTTGTGGGCGGCGTTGCTGAGACCAGTGACATGAGGCCATCATCACCGCCTCCAACTGCATCCCCCGCTGCCTTACCCTGGACTGCCTCGTCAGGCTGTGCTGCCAGCTGTTGTGCTGTCGCAGGTGGCTTGCTATCGGCCGTGGCATGTAGATCTGTCGGCTGTGCAGCGGCATGACCAGGAGGAGCTGCCGCAGTGTTTGCTGTTGCTGCGCCAGGCTCATGATTTACCATGGCGCTGCTGCTGTTTCTGGCTGTGGTGGCCTTCTCTGCCCTGGCCTCTTTTGTGAGCTTCTTGGAGCGCTTCTTCGCCTTTTTGCTGGTGGTTGCTTGGGTGCTGGCAGTGCCTGCTGCACCCTCAGCGTCGCTGCCGTCTGGCACTGCTGTGGCTGCGCTGTCGTTTGCCGGGTGTGGTGTGGTACTCGAGCTGCTGCCGCTGCGGCGGCCGCGGAGCCACAGCAGGCGGACAAAGCTGCCTATCGGTCTGACGCTGCTCGTGAAATGGGCCTTGCTGTCGCCGATTGACTGCAGCAATGCCTCTTGCGTGTGCAGATCCCGCTGGTCACACACCATCTGGCAAATGATGTCCAGCTCACGCATGCGGCTGCTGCTGAAGGTGCTGCCAAGAATCTCCGTAAGCCGCATGGTGATGTGTTCACGCGACATGCCGATGTCATTCGACTGGACGCCTGACCCGGCGCCGCCGAGCTCCATGTCGGAGTCGCTTGGCCAGTCACTGTCGGTGGCATTGTAGCCTGAGGCGCTGCCGTTCCGACCAACACTGGACATGCAGTGCAACAGGTCAGCAGGCAGGAAAACCTTTCATGCTGTCTGACAATAGAAGATCGACAGCCCACTGGGCATTGAAACACCACACAGGCTCGTTGCACGTGCCCGGAGCCGCCGAGGTGGCTTGGCCAGAAGTACCTTGTGGTTGTGTGGTCTACACCATTTACCCGCTCACCCTGCACGAACATCGCACATCAAACGATTGCGACGATCTGACACTGCTGAGGTCCTACTGATTGAAGTGCTCTGACGACACTGAGGTGATTGCTGCAGCAATGACCCAGGCGCAAGCCAGCCAGCCAGCATGCATGCCGAGTGTAATGTGAACGGCTGCCCCTGTTCCAAGGGCACAAGACGTACGTGGCCATTGCTGCTCGTGTGCAACCAATGTGCATCGTCAGTCTCAGCAGTCATTTTGATGATACCTGCAGACAGCCAAAAGCCAAGATATATTTGCTGTGCATGTATAGCAATCTGCATATGAGAAAAGCGCCATGCAGAAGGCTGCTGCGTAATCTGACCTCTGCAGTCGAGACGAGGGCTGAAGTACCACCCGGTGTTTACCGTCCAACAACACAACCCGGGTGGGCGCTTGCGCCTGCGGATCCGGCATCGGCACCCTGCCCTCCCGCTGCGCACGGGCAACACTTGCCCCAGCGCTTCGGCGGCATGCTGCTCACCTACTGTGGACCGTGCAACTGCTGATACTGTGTGTTCAGTAGCATGCTGAAAGTGTGTATGTGTTGTCGAAATGTAGATCTATGGTCGATGGATCGAGTGTCAGACCATCGTCTCACGAGGTCATGACTAGTCAGAAGTGCATGCCGTTCCAGTCAATCCAGTCAACCCACAAGGCATTTGGAACAATCTGCAAGCGCGGGAGCTGAAGCTGAAGCTGAAGCCAGACATGATGAGCCCGCATGTTGCGGCAGGTTGGCAAGTTCACAGAATGTCATTTGCACATGATCCTAAGTCTGATCATTGTCCTAAGCGGACCGGAAGGCACTGCGCAAGAAGCGTGTGAGACCTCGCTGCGTGCCGCAATCTCAGGAGTTCCGAAAGTTGGCAATCCATTCTGGATTGAAGCGCGACCACACTCATGGCGCCAGGAGACGGCGAGCAGCTGTCAGGTGACGATGTATATGGTTGCAAACGACAGTTTGCGCTCGAGATGACTTGCACTCATCAGCCAGCGTACCTTCTGCAGAGGCCGAGCTGCGGCGCAAGGCAGCAGCAGGCACACTCACAGATTCGGAGGCGATGCAGCTGAACGGGCTCAAGGTCAAGGTCACCGCGCCTTTTCAGGAGCCAGAGGTGCTGACTTTCAATGCGTTTGGGGCCGAGGGGGCCAGCTCCATGCAGTTCACATAGCACCCTTACATGACTGTCCGCCGCTACCTGCCTATGTCATGTCATACCCAACAGTTGCCATCTGTCAGCATCGTTCTTGGCCCTGCAGGTTGCAGACCACGCCGGCCAGCTGCAGCAGCTGCACAGCCTGCGAGAGGTTCAGCACTTTGGGGCCGCGGCAGCAATGCTGAGTGCGGCGGCAACTGCCGGCAAGATCAGTACAGAGCAAACCTTGGAGGCAGCCGCCATCCTGGGCGCCCGAGTCATTTGCTGTTGGGAGGACGCCGGAGCGAGATATGACGAGGCAACAGATTTGGACCGCGCCCCTGCTGCCGCTGCCATTCTCGGCACATGCATGGAGTGGGTTGCTGGCGCCGCAGCAGACGCCGCAGCTGCGATAGCAAAGAGCGGTAGGCCCTGGACGCAGAAGACAGCCGGCTTCTTGCTGACTGCCGTGACGCGGCTGTCCCTCTGGCTGCTGACGCCGCTTACAATAGTTCACAGCGCCTCGGCGGCTGCGACGCGGCAGCACCTAGCGGCGCTGCTGCAGGACGACAGCCATGCAGCAATTGCAGCGCAGGCGGCGAACCCTTTGTATCGAACCAGACTGGCAGTGACGCTCGCCAGACACACCAGCCGCGCAGTGTATCAGCGCAGCGACCCGGAGATGCTACCGCCATTGGCACTCGCGACATGCGCCATGCGCATGCTGCGCGGTGGCGGCAACATCGGAGGCGGCAGCCGGTGCAGCTGCCTACGCACAGATTGCGACCTACACACGCTGTGCGCTGAGGTGATGGGTCCATGCGCACACTGCCACATGCATGCATTGCATGGTCTGCTGCTTGTCCGTTGAGACTCGGCTGGGACAGTGATAGCGGTTTCACCGGGTGCTGCATGCAAACGCACCCCTCAAAGCATGGTCTTTCCAGCTCCATCATGATCCTCATTGCGATGCAGGTGAAGTCGGTGGCCAGGGTCCTATGCAGGCTGCAGAAGCTGGCTGGCGACCAGTCCCCAGGAGACGCAATTCTTCAGCGGGCCCTCCATGCCAAGGTGTGTCCCAGTCGATGGACACCTAAGCCCTTGAGGTGCCCACACAAGTGCACAAGCAGCATACATCTGGCGGCTTTATTGGGCAGTGGTTCCCTGGTCCACATTTTTTGGGGTCCATGTGTTTGCCAGCAGTGCTCTGGCGGCTGCAAAAACTGTGCGCAATCTGAAACATCACATGTGCTAGCGCATCTTACCATCCGACGTTTTTGGGACTGGCTGAACACCCAGCATCCGATGCTGGAAGTGCTGAGTGATCCATGCTGAGTGCCTGCACGAAGCCTGGGATGCTGTCTGGGGCCACAATGTTGTATCGGCAGATTCTACAACTGCAGGTGGGTCAGGCAGCGCGTCAGCAGCTGCTAGAGTCAGTCACGCGAGCAACAGACGACACTGCAAGCCTGCTGGCGAGGACGGTGCTGCAGCTGGTCAGTAGCTGTCATGCAACACACTCACCTGGCAGATTCCTGGAGGTGAGCATGCAGATGGGGGTCCGGCAACCTGAATGTCACAGCTCTGGTTGTACACCGTCATCTGCATCAAGCAAACGACCGTCCGGCACTCATCACGCGGTGGTTATGTGCGCAGGTGTTGAAGGACACTGATGCACTGCTGGGGCTGGCCGCAGCGATGAAGATTCCGGTCACATTGGCCGCCATCTGTGACAGGACAAAATTGGTGCAGCATGAAGCGCTGCCAACTGGCTGCCTCCTGGCCGCGGAGGTGACCATAACCGCGACAGATGAACATGTTGTAGCTGCCCATTGCAAATGTGTACAGAGGAGCGAGAGCATGGGGGTGCCCATGCCACGCTGTCCGGTCAAATTGCGTTGTCTCCTGCTACAGGGTTTGCTCAGCAACTCGAACCGCCCTCTTTGACTAACTTCGCTCCTCACCAGATGTTATTGTCGAGCAGGCGGCGGGAGCGGCCTTTGACATCGCCGACGTGGTCCTGAGCAAGACCTACACCGGGTGTCCTGTAGCGGCCGCCGTCCCTCGGACCATGGCATCAACTGGGCGCCGCGCCGCAGCACAGCCGCCGCGGCCGCCGCCGCCGCCGCCACAGCTGCATTCCCTCTCCGTGGACGCACTGGATCATCTGCTGATCTGCGGCTTGGCAGCCGCGCGGCTGCGGCTGCTGGGCTCGGAGCCTGGCGGGCGGCTCGCCTGCAATGCCATGTTTGCCATGGCGGTGATCTGTGTCACAGCACTGCCGCACATTGCCTGGGACGTGCAGAGGTCAGCGCTGTCGACCGGCGCAGATCCTCTGCTGAGGCACCCTCACACGGTGTCCAAGCGCCTGTTCGAGATCGTCAGGGACACATGGCGTGGGCTGCCCCTTCCCGCTTCCACACCGCTGCTGGAGCTGGCTGAGGTATGTGGAGTCACCAACATTGCTGCTCGCAGTGTCTGCAGTGTGTCACTCCCGCAACGCCATCTTTCAGTTGGCACAGTCGAGCTGCCTGGACAGACAGTGCTCTGTGCTGCGCATTGCAAATTCATCGAGCCACTCTTGAGGCAATGCTGCACCGACTGTCGTATGTGAGGCGCCGCCTAGCATGACCCCTGCACGAGCTGCTGCCTGAGTGTGGGTCACTCTTATGCAGCAGGCTTCCTGCGCTGTGCTGTCGGTGGCGTTGGCGGCTGAGCCCGTCATGCGGGAGGGCCTGGTAGCCAGCGGTCGCCTTGGCTGGCCGAAGCTGCGGGCCGACATGCGGGCGGCGCTACCTGATGCCCACCACCGGCGGCTCCAGCCCATGCTGCACCAGGTTTGCCACTGCTACTGCAGAACATGAGGTAGCTGCAGAGCGCCTGTGTATATGACGTGCATGTTGCGCTTGGCTGCAATGCTGCCTTGGCAAAAACACAGGCATTGGTCTGGTGAGTGCTTGCCAAAGTACAATCAGAGCTGTCGTTGGTACTTGCATGGATGTTTCGCATGGCGGCTGTTAGCTGTACATTCTTGACAATGGTGCACGCTGTTGTACGCCGTCGTTCCACCCTGCTAGGTGATGACTTCAATCACCAACCCGACTAGCTTGTCCCCTGGGCGCAATGAGGGTGTGATTGTGTGGCACAACCCCTGATACAGATTCTGGCTTGGAGCAGGTGGAAGACGTGCTCTCTGGCAAATGCAGCGAGGTATGTGCCAGTGTGGCGGATATGGAAGCAGCCAAAGAGCAGCGCACTGCGTGGGCGGCAGCGGCTGCACAGGCGCTGCTTGACGTGAGAAGGCGGCCACACCGGGCTGTCTGCCTTGTGTCGGGTCTATTATGCTGCACTGCCCAATGCACTCAAATTTTTGTGCAGACCACGGCCGCCACTGCTGCTTTGCAAAGCCAATTGGTAGGCAAGACTTGAAGCCATGGCGTTGCAGGAGGAGCAAACAGCAGCGGCAACGGCCAGCAGCACGTGCAGAACGGCACAGCAGGCACAGTCAAAGAGAACAGCAAAGCGTGCGCGGCAGCAGCAGAAAGAGGCGGCTGAATAGGCTGCTGCCCTGAAGGCCGCCAAACAAGTGTCAGATACATTTGTCGGCGGCGTCAGCGGCTGCCCCGGATGAGCATACTGGTGCAAAGCAGGCGGCAGTAGAGGACACAGCTGTAGCAGAGCTTCTGCAGCCACTGCAGCTGGTCCCTGCGTACGGGCAGAGCGGTACGTGTTGCCCTATTGCCCTCAAGGATGCGGACTGGCAGCAGTGCGTAGCTCGGGCCCAAGTCCTCACCAAGGAAACCACAGCAGCTGATTGAAACCATATCATTGTGCTGCACAGCAATGAGCAGAGTGTGCAGAAAGGTGACTTCATGTATACATCAATGAAGCCCCCTGACACCCGCCCTCAAGCGGCAAAGCCAGTTGTAAGAATGTTTGGGCTGCTCAGAACACAGCATCTGTGCGAGCTGCTGATGCACACTTGCATCTGCGCTGTGTGCGCCGCTCAGGCCCTGACCTGCATTGCTTCTTCCCCGACGACAGTGGCTAGTGAGACCCGCCGTGGCATGCCATCCTGCAGTGAAATGGCATTGGTGAGACCGGTGGGCCACACAAAGAGCAAATACAAACAGACATCCGACACCACATCAGGGCCAGTCTCACCCGCCAGACTGTGACGGATTTGAACTGTTCAAGCTCGGTGCGCAGCTTTGGGTTGTTGCTCATCGTGCGCAGCCAGTGCCGGAACTGCGAGCGGCTGCAGGGTCCCTGCGTATCCTCCTGCAGACCAACCACCAGCATGTCATCAGCATGCAACAGGGTCGCTGCTGCCTGAGTTTCAAACAAGCTGCGATGCCGTCAGAACGCACCACGCACCAGCCAAATCCAGGAGTGTCGCGAAAATTTGCACCTGGGGGTCGACATAGTACCAAACCTTCTCCTCGTCGCCCACCTCCGGCAAATCGACCGAAGGGGCCGGCGCGGGCGTAGCTGCTACAGCCGCACTGTCCCGCTGCCCAGCCTCAGGCTTCTTGTCCGCTGCCGGGCTGGTGGGGCGGCCGTCTCGCCACCCATTCTGCTGACCGCTGCTGCCTACGCCCCAGGCATCAGGCGCCGGCGCCTGCCACCCGTTCGCTGCGCCGCTGGCCATACCCCAGCCGTCAGAGCCCCTGTCGAGTGGCGCCGCCCAGCCGGCCTGCGCACCCCAGCCCTTGTCCCCGCTACCGTGCGCGTCTGATGCTGCGCCGCCGCCGCCCGCGCTGCCTGGCCGGCCGTCCGCCACTCTGCTGCTGGGCCGCACCGGCGATGACATGCGATCTGGTCCTGGACGGTCGCCATCGCCGGGTCCGCCCCAGCGCCTGTCTGGTGGGCTGCCCCGGTCGCGCGGCGGGCTGCCCCGCATTGCCGCCATGCGCTGCCGCTCCTCGAAGCTCACTGCTTAGTGGCAAGCAGCATCCACGGCTTACAGTCAGGCCTCCAGATGATGCTTCTGTCCCAAACATCAACATGCATGCTGCTTGCATCAGACGAGGCAGGATAGGCAGGCTGCAGCTCTTGATGATGTGCAGGCAAGGAGGGCAGCATCACTCACAGGGCGTGCCGCCGCCAAAGCCACGCCCAGGGCCACCGAAGCCTGGTGAGCCTGAACGGTGCATGCCGGGGCCAGGAGGCCCGTCCCAATGGCCGAACGGCGGGCCGCCCATGGGGCCTCCTGGGCCGCGGCCGCCCCACCCCGGGCCACGCCCTCCCCACCCCGGCGGCGGGCCGCGTCCAAAAGGGCCCGGCCCAGGGCCCGGGCTTGGCCCCATCGGCGGCCCTCCAAAGCGGCCCATTGGGCCGAAGGGTGGACCACCTGCACCAGGCACTCGTGTGAGAACCAGGGCATGGCGCAGGAGTTTGCATGTGGGAGGCACAGTGCCTACCCATAGAGGGCCAGGAGGTGATCAGGCCTTCCGACTGCACATCAACAGGTGGAAACGCATGTGACTGGCTGACGCGCACCTGGGCCCATGCGGCGGTCGAACCCGCGCGGCCCGCTGAAAGGCGGCGAAGGCGAGCGGCGTCGGCGGCGGCTCGCTGACAGGGAGCGGCTGCCGGACCGCGATCCACTGTGGCGGCGCTTCTTCTCGCCCTTATCCCTGTGCATGCCAGATTTGTGTCGTCTTGCAAGCTGCAACTTGTGTTCACTTCTGTTTGTGATGAAGGAGACACCTGTGGTATGGTTGCAGGTGTAGACTGCCACCCTGCGTCGCCCACCTGCTGCGCTTGCTGCCCTTGTCGCCGTCCTTCGGTTTGTCGGACTTGCCGCGCCTGCTGTCCTTGGACGACCGCCTGCTGCTGTCCCTGCGACTGCTGTCTTTGTCCTTGCCGTCGCGCTTTTCCTTTCCGTCCCGGTCTCGCGAGGACCGTGCAGATTTGCTGTCACGCTCGCGAGCCTTCTGGCCTGCTGCGCTGCTGGGTGTGGCGCCCTCGGCATTGCCGTCAGCTGGAGCTGCGGCAGGCGCTGCCTCTGACCGGTCGGGTTGCTTGCCGTCAGTGCTGGCCGCTGCCGCCGTTGAAGCGCCTGCGGGGTCCGAGGCTGCTGCCACATCACTGGCGGCAGCCTGTGTGGCGGTGGGCATGCTGCCCTGTGCTGCCTCTGGCGGCGCCTCCGAGCCTGGTGCTGGCTTGTCGGCGCCGACACTGCTGCCGTCTGCCATCAGGCTGGATGCCGGAGCTGGCTGCGGGAATCAGATGTGGCGCGGAATGCAAGTGGACGCCACCCCAGCAGCGCTGAGGAACAGACTGCCAGATAGATGATGAGGGTTCAAAGTGCTGACTGCGTCCAGAAGGGTCGTCCGAGACGGTCACGGGCTGCCCACGACTTCTTCAGCCAGTGCCCTATCGCATGCAGATGAGCGGGCTGACATTTTGAGCACCAGGATGCTGCTCAATGATGCAATATGCGTTGAACATCTCGCCAGTAGATGTATGCAAGTGTGAAGACTGTATAGGCAATGCTTTGCGCAGCATGCCGAGGCTTGCTCCGAAAGCTGGCATCGCACCTGAGCGTCGCTGACAATGCCAGACCGGCGGCCGCCACTGGAGGATACTTCACGTGAGATTGCATAACATTGTTACAAAGAAACTGGTGTTATAACGAGCACACGCAGCGGTCCGGCTCCGTCCAAAGCCTTCCGCCGGCTTGCCGCACACGCATTTTTACACGGAATAGGGCCGGAGATCAGACCCCCAATCGTCTCAACTGCCAATTGGCAAGCAGCCAAAGAGTTCGCCAGAGTCAGCGCTGAGTGCCGGACCTGCGTGTTTGCACTCTGGCTCAGAACGCGATTGTATGTGGCAGCTATAGAAGGGCTGTCCGCTGCCGGCGCGCATCTGCAATCCCACAGAGCCCTGGGTTTTGCTCACCGCTGGTCAAACACCCAGTGAATAGCCAGCAGAGGTGCACATGGTTCATGCCGGACATCGTGCGTCACCCTGAAAATGTTCACCCTTTTAGCAACATATACACAGTCGGTGTCCAGGGTATACGTCCGCCATCAACACTCGTGCATACAGATAGCAGTTGAAAACATTGATCTTGTCTTTGCAGGAAAGGCGTGCAGCGGCAGTGCTGCAGTCACGCTGTGGGATTCTGCGTCATATTGATCAGGAGCTGTCACAGCGACCGCTGCTGCCGCCAGATTGCAGCAAGGTGCAGCCTTCTGATCGACGTGAGTTCAGGTGCCAGCATCGAAACGGCAAGCTGGGCAGCACATCCACCACTGTCAGCACGGCATGGCGGACCTGCACGACTTGCTCGACGGCCCGGATGAGGAGCTGGACTTCGAGCCCGATGAGGAGGCCACAATGGCAGCCGCACCAGAGCAGCGACAGAAAGCGCCACAGGCTGGCAAGCCTGCCAGGTGTGCCACAGCCCGGCTTGCAGCCCTTCGCAGCAAGAGACAGCTGCCTCACAGGCTGCAGAAGCATCAGAGGCGGCGCATGGGCTCTGGATGTTCCTGCGCTCTGCAGCTGCGGGTTGCATGGCAGTGCTTGCATACCGTGCCAGCACGCAAGCGGCAGGTGCAGTCGACGGACCGCCTGTGTGGGCCATACCCAAAACGTGCACCCCTTGGTGGCGCGCCCATGGGCTGGGACAGTGGCGCTGTTGCCGGCAGACATGTGCCAACTGCAGACAAGGCTTCAGCTCAGCGGATGCAGCATAAGCTGCATGCATGTACCCTTGCAGCAGGTCAGCTCGACCCTTCAGCAGCACATTCCACAGCAGCAATCCGCAGGGCAAGCGGCAGAAGAACCAAAAGCAGCGCTGGCCGCGCGGGCGTTTAGCACCCATTTTGCTGCTGCCTGATCCAGGGATTCCCCACAGCATCCGCAAACGGTGAAGGACCGCTCAGCCAGGGCCAAGGACCCCATCTCGTGGAGTGCCTCGATGGACGGCGGCAGCAGCGGCGGCGCTGGCAGCAAACAGCAGAGTGGTAGCGAGCGGGCTTTGCAGCGCGGTGCTGATCCCTCTGGCAAAGGGGATGTGCCCCCGAAGCAGCCCAAGAACTCCGTCATCGGCTTCCTGCGCCAGCGGCTGTCAGCCACAGAGACGCCAACTGCTGAGCCAGCCCGGAAGCCAGCGTTGAAGAGTCAGCTGGCTGACAAGAGCAAGTGCGCCTTAGACGAGAGACCGGCACCATAATTGGCATTTCGTCTGCAGCTTGTCCCAAATTTCCATCTCACACAAGTGGTTGTGTCTGCAGGGCAGTGCCCGCCAATGAGCTGCAACAGGCTGCCAGCGAGAGGCTTGACAATGCAGCTCTCTCCAGGCAAGCGGTGCAAAGCTCGGCGCTTCACCAGAACATGTGCAAGAGTGCTCCAAGCAGACTTGCAGACTCAGCAAGATGATGTCCGAGTTTGCAACACCAAATGTTTGGACTCCGCAGGACTGCAAAGCGGCGGGACGAGCGTAAGCGTGCTCGGGGCAGGGACTCATCCGGACATGATGACATGCAGGAGCCAGTCAGGAAGCGGCAGGTGGGCAGGCGCCTGAAGCGTGCTGTGCCAGCGGATGCCTCTTGTGCAAGGCAACTTGAGGGCATCAGTCCTCCCTCGGGCAACAACGTCATTACGTGAGAACAGTGGCGTCCCATACATGTACAGGTTTCACCAGGGGCACGCCATGCCCAGGGCGGCCACAGCCATGCCCGCAGCCGCAGCCGAAGCGACCCCCTGGAGCGCCTGCGTGGCCCCTTCGCTGACGAAGTATGACCCCTTGATCCCCCTTCCTGTTGCATGCTGTAACTGATGCTGATGCTCCCCTGAGAAAGTGAAACACACCTGCAACATAGGACATTGTGTGCCACTGCCTGATGAGTTTGAAGGCATCCAGCTCAAGACCTAGCTGAACGTCAACGTGTGCAGGTCGTTCCGCTGGATGCGCCGGCTTATGGCGCGGGGCGCCACCAGTCCAGGCCGTTGGGACCTGAGTTCCGCCACCCAGACGGGCCCGGTGCGCGCCCCACTTATGCTACATCCTTTGCCATGTGACGACTGTGAGCTGGTACGCTGCAGCCCAGTCCTGCACTGCCTTGTCTCATAAAGCCGAGCTCTGGCACAGCACAGGCATCAACGTGTCAGAATTGTCTCGTGCACAGAGCCTTGGCTGCCGTGGCCGGAGGTCGGCCGTCGTGGCAGAGACCCGCCCCCTCCGCCGCCGCCTATGCATGGGGCGCGCTTCGAGCGGGGGTGGATGCTGCCGCCCCGCGGCGGCCCTGCATTCTGGGACGGCCCGCCCCAGCCCTTTGACGACAGGCACTTCGATCGGCCGCCGCGCTTCGACGGCCCGCCGCCTCCGCCGTTCTTTGGCGAGCCGCCCTTCGACGAACGGCCTCCATTTGATAGGCCGCATTTCGACAGGCCACCTTTCGACAGGCCTCCATTCGAGCGGCCGCCACCTCCTTTCCGCGGGGACCGTGGCGACAGGCCGCCGCTGGGTCCCCCTGGCCGCAGCCGCAGCCCCCCGCCGCCGCCACGCAGACTGAGCCCGCCCCTCAGACGGCGGTCGCCCTCGCCGCCGCCGCCGCCCGAAGTGCTGCCGCCACCGCCTCCTGGTGTGCAGCCTCGCTCTTGAGCACCGGCCAGTGAGGCCGCTGGCATGCGGCTGCCAGCTGCGTCGCAGTCGTTGCCTGCTGTCAAATGCCATGCTGCAGCGCTCAGCGGCATGCCTGGGTGTGAACTCAAGCTCATATCAGGCTGCGTCCTGCGTTGTGGTGCAGGCCCGGGCGGGAAGCCCAAGCGCAGCCTGGACGAGGAGAACGACCGGCGTGGCTACGGTCGGCAGGGGGGCTACTCACCGCCGCGCAAGCGGGGCAACGCGCCGCCCTCGCCCCAGCACCTCGGCCTGCGCCCCCAGCACTCCGGTCGGCCCTCCTCGGTGTGTTCAGTGACACCAAGTGTGGATGCCTGTCCATTTGAATTCTCCAGGCAACGCTCAGATTGCAGGCGTGACTGAAGTCGTGTCTCTGATGGGCTCCGCAGGTGGCGCGACCACACGAAGCAGTGCCAGAGCGCCGCCGTGCACCTTCGCCTGAGGCGCGGCGAGGCAGCTCCCCTGCCAGGCATGGCGCATCATCAGCTGCGGCAGCCCGACCGGAGCCGGTTCCGGATCGGAAGCCGGATCCAGAGCGCGCCAGCGGCAGCAGGCAGCAGCGGCAAGACCCCCCAGACGACCATGCAGCAGTGCGCAGCCCTCCGCGCAGGGCAGCAGCGTCTGACGACAGGTTGGGCGGCAGCGGCAGGAGGGCTGAGCCGAGCTCTGCAGGAGATGCTGCGGCGTCGCAGACGGCAGCGCCGCGTGAGGCCAAGCGCACCAGTGGCACTTCCAGGAATGCCACGCCTGCTCAGCAGCCAGCGCCTGCGAAGCCAAAGGCAGCTGCGCAGGCACCAGCAAGCGCCAACAGCTCTGCTCAGCGACCTGGCACTGAGCAGCCGTCCTCAGGTGAGACTCACTACAAATCTGTAGTTCACTGGCGGAGTACACCATTCTCGTTGCAACTTGCCCCATATGGGTCTGTCCTGCAAGATAGTTTGCTGCCCTGGACTGCAGGCCCCAGCGCGAATGGCAGCACCGGCGGTGGGAAGGCTGCAGTCAAGCCCACAGGAGCGGCAGCACAGCCTGCCACCAACCCAGCCCGCAGCTCAGAGCAGTCGTCCAGGTTCACGTTCAACACGCCCGCCTCGGAGGAGAAGCTGTGGTTCTACCGCGACACCAAGGTGCACAGCCGCCCTGCCAGGATCAGCACCTTGCCGTACATCTCTGATGTGGGAGTCAGGCTGGTGATGACACATGCAAAGTGACTGCTCACCAGGGTGCCCATGTGCTACCAGGTACATGCCAGGTTGCAGATGTCCCGACATACCCGGCCCATGATACAGTGTGCTGCTCGTTCCGCTGCAGGGTGTGGTACAGGGCCCGCATAGCGTCAAGGAGTACCGCAGCTGGCTGCAGGGCCTAGAGCGCCTGAGCACGCTGAAGCCGGAGATGGCGCGCGAGCTGGACGAGTTCTCCTCCATGCTGCTGTGGCGCGAGGGCAGCTCAAAGCGGGTGCCGATCCTGAAGGTGGTCGGCTGAGGGTTTTGCTTGGCTGGCTGGCGTGCGCTGGCAGACTGACCGGTTCAATGCACCTTTGCTGGTTGCATGTGACTGGCATGGTTCAACAGGCCGCGAACCCGATGAAGTGGGAATGCATCTGCAGCGTCAAGGAGGTCTGTGACAGATGACTGATGCGAGTCTGTGTGCAGCGTTAGCCAGGGTGCATTGCGCCTTTGACAGAAGTGTTTGCCAGGGTTCGACTAATATATATATGTGAAGGTCGATGCATGCCATGCAAGGTGCCATGAGCTGCTATTGCAAGGGTCTTCATCGCTGTTCCGGGACAAACCAAAGACACCCCACACAGACTGCAAAGACATGTGTTATGAGCTTGTACCATATGTTCATGCTTAACAGGTTTGGCCAGGCTGCAGCTGACTGACGGCTGAAACACCATTGCTGGTGTAGTTGCCTGCTGCTGCAACCTTGCTGATGGATGCATGGCAACATATATGCCCTTGCCTGCCGCCCGAAGCTCCTCGTGTACAGATAGTAGTCAGCCCGCGACATCCAGACCTGTGCCGAGGGGCGTCATGCGGCCCTGGAGGGCGAGTGCAGTGACCAGCTTCGCCTCCTCACCGCACTGGTCCGGCGCTGTGCATGGGCACCGGTGCCGCACCTGCAGAAGCTCCCAAGGCTGACATTCGGCACTACCTCACACAGGCCAACTCAGGCACACAGCCATGACGTCAGGCTGTCAGCCGCAAACCACTTGCAGACGGCTATCTCACCTGGACTTTGGGGATCAGGTCCTTACATGGCCGCCCGCCCACACCATACTGCTTGGTGGTGAACCAATGGTGCAGGTCCTGTGCAGCATGGCAACCCCGTTCTGCTTTCGATCCAGGAGTGCAACACGCTATCACCATTCTCCCACGTTCCAGGCGTTTATATCTGCTGCTGCTGGTCTGCATGGAGGTACCCTCGGTCTTGCGGAAGCCTGTAATACTGCAACACGAGCCTGACATCAGATGCCCTCATAATCACCTGCTCTGGGATGAACACGCCGACAGGCGGACCGACCGGCATGTCCCCGACCTCCCGCACCGCAAACACGTTTGTGTTGTGGCCGAAGGCGCTGCGGAAGGACTTGGGGTGCAGGTCCTCTGGTATGAAGTTGCAGCCGGACCAGTGACTGCGATAGCACACATCACACGCTGATCTGCCATGCATATGAGAACGATGGATCTTTGACTATTTGAAGTCAGCCACAGGAACGTCACCATGTGTGAGGCATGTTATTTAGCAGCAGGGCAGCATGAGTGCAGGTACGCACTTGAAGCGCTCGACCAGTTCTGGCGGGTTGTTGCAGCCCATCACACGCCTCTGCATCTTGCGCGCGTCATCCATGTCTGCTGCCACCACATCGGCTGTGATGTGCCTGCGATGCCGGCGGAGACAATGAGTTGCTGCTGTTTGCCTCGACACTGATTGGTGCAAGGCTGCAGCCAGGCGCACCAAATGTCGATTGCGACACAGCAACAGGTGGCAATGTAAGCTGTAGCCATCGTGGTCGATTGAAACAAGGGCAGCCTGTGGCGAGCACGACCCCCATGGGAAGGTGGCACCATTGCGCACCCGAAGGCGGGCGGCGGGGCCTCCCAGGCCTGTGGCGACACCAGCGCCCGCGTGACGGTGTCGTAGACATGCAGGACCGTGAAGCCCTTCCGCACAAGGCTGCAGCGCAGCAGAGTTGGGGTCAGCAGGCCGCGAACGGTCCCAAAGGCATGTGCCCATGCATCAACATTGACGGCGTGTGTCGCCTGCACGTCTCAGCCGACTGGCTGCCCATGACAAGTGTTGTGTTAAAGGGTTAATGTGCAGGAGATGCACAGAGTCGCAGAGGCACTACTGTGGTGATCATGCACAGACACCGTGTCGGAAAGATTGTGCGCAGGCAACAAGCAGAAGGCGGCTCACTACTCCAGCATGCCGGGGACGGCGGGGTACTCGTCCCACTTCTGGTTGCCCTCCCAGGCGCCCGGCGTGTACTCCATCACCACGTTGTCCACCGTGTGGTGCTCGAACAGCCCCTTGGCGCTCTGCAGCGGCCGCAGGCAACTATGGTGTCGCCACACGTGCAGTACTGTTGCTGATCAGGTGATGACACAACCACGATCCGCATGCTTGTTCGGCCCTTGGCCTCCGAGCGTATAAGTGGTGTCCTGAGATCAGTAGCCACCTCGAGGACGTGCGGCTCGAAGCCCTCGACGTCCATCTTCATGAGCGCCACGTCCTCGTGCACCACATCGTCCACGCGCTCGCCCTGCACATGGAGATGCTGGTACGCGCCCTCGTTGTCGATGCCCCTGCGTCACGAGAGCACTCATTTGAGGGTGCTGCCATCGTAGTCACTGCGCACCAGGTGTGAGCTGGCCACCATGTGTGAGCTGGCCACAACCGCCCACTCCCATCGAATCAGCACATCGCATGGGGCAATGGCGATGCCGGTATCTGATGTAACCCTGATGCTGACGAAAGCTTGTGTTACCACATGTGGATCGCACTTGTCAATGTTCCAGCCGCCGACGCCGGCGGTGCCCCAGATGCCGCGCTGCGGCACCACCAGGTCGTGCTCCCCCTCCTGGTCGCTGACCACCCGCTCCCGCACCTGGGCAGAGATCGCACAGCACCCTCCACCAATTTCTGTATGCAAACAGCCGACGCCAGTGCATCGGAGCGCCTGCCACAGCGTTCACAGGCGGCGCATTGACAGTTCATGCTTCCATTGCATGCTGCGTCATGCATTTGTCACATGGAGCATCGTGTGGTTTCTCCCCTGCCTGCATTTGAGGACCATGTAGCAGCTGTGGCACAGTGTGTGCTACCAAATAGCAGAACGCACCGTGATCAGCTGCTCGAAGCCGTTGACAGCGATGCCAAACCTGAAGAAGTCTCTGAAGAGCGGCACAGGCTCCCACGCTATGACTCTGCAAGTCGTGCGAGCACCAAATCAGACCCCTGCTCGGTAATGGTTGTAGAGGCAATATTATTGCCACTTTTGTATGCATCATCATGGCGCTCATATCACATTTACTCCATCAAGCGGACAGGAGCTCACCGGCAGCCCATGGCGGCAGCAAACAGTGAGTACCAGCCAAAGTTGCCGCCCACATCCACCACCAGGCCACGGCTGCCGTCTGGCTTGATGCACTGGTTCTTCAAGCGGAAGTACCAAACCTGGTGGCATGAACAGACGAGGAGTGACTGCAATGCACCACCATGATGGAGTTGGTACGAATTAGTCACTCACGCTAGCAACCTCGCTTCACTGACGACCTGACTTGCGACAAACCTGCGACAGACCCATCTCAACAGCGCCGCCATTGACCATGGCCGCGGACACGTCCACATCGAATTTCGGATTGGTGTATGGCATCAGGAATGCAGGCTTCGTGACTGTTCGTTTCAGCCTCACTTCTACCTGAGCAGGTTGGCACAGAGTCGGTTGTGTGGTGGCATTCCAGCGTACGATCAGCGCTGATGGAGATGCCACAAGCGGTCTTGGTGTGTTCACAGGTGGGGGTGCGCACATTCTTTGACAGGAGCCGCTTGATGGGCATGTCTGCCTGGTAGTCCGAGCCATTGCCGGTGGCATTGAAGCGCCATGGCCCACAGTCTGCACAGTCTGTGCCCAGGTCGCACAGCACCTGCATTGGTAAGATTGTGCATCACCACAACCTGTTGCAGCTGCGTTTCGTAGGGAGATTGCATGCTGAGGCAGTTTTTTCACACCATGCAAGCACGGTTCCTGCAACACTGCTGAGCCGGATCGCAACTTCTGCTCATGGTTCCTGCTCACTTCCTTAGCAGCACGACATGCTACGATCCAACAGGTCTCGACACCCCAGATCTGGGGTGACTGACCTGAACGCCAGGGCTGGGCTCCGGCGGCCAGACCGTGCTGCGGCCTTCATCGCATACCCCGTTATTGGCGGCAGAGCAGCTGTCGCTGCATAACGCCATTTCTGTGTGACCCTCCTCCCAGGTGAATTTCACCTTCTCCTGCAATGCATGGCCAGCTGCAATTACATTGCAAGCTTCACCACTTGGGGCGTTAGGTTGGGTACACTCGATGGTCCTGCAGAGGCCACCACATCATTGTGCCCACACCAATCCCAACAGGCTCCTGCAGATGCACACCAGCGACGTGGGGAGCGTCTCACCGGGAGGCGGACTGCGCTGCTTCTGAGGCCGTGAGACTCTGCATCCCCGCCCAGCATGCCAGACGCAATGCCGCTGTGCACCAACTCCTCTGTGGCAGCGGCAACCGCTGCCTCTGCCGCACTCCCTGTCTGGCTGCTGCTCGTCCGACCCAGCTGCCTGCATCACTTTCAGCTTGACAGTCATGCCGTGCAGGGCGTTGACCGCCGCTGCAGAGCGTGTAGAATGGGACTTGCCGGTGCACCTCAGATCGTGCTCACCTGAGACGTTCTGCATTCTGCCGTGGACTCTTCCTGACCACTGCTGATCCCGCCAATATGCCTGCAGCGGCGCACGTACAGCAGCATTTGCCAGCCGAATCACACTTGATAGATATGCATGTTACAGCATGCTGGTGGCGCACAGAGATGCCAGCACAGTACCCACTCCCGCATTGTCTCTATGCAATCACATCAACAATCGAGCTGAATATCTTCGAGCTGGTGGTGTCAACTGCAATCTTGCATGTCAAAGGCGACCAGTTGCCAGATCGCCAGTGCCCTGAGTCTGGTCACTCAGCTGACAGCAGGCCCACCCAGAACCGTGCCGCCCACGACCATGAGCAGGCCGATGGTGATCGAGCGGCATCGTGTCCCCCGCTTGGATCTGCCTTTGCCGTACTTGTCTGTCAAATCGCCTGAGCTGGTCCTTCGCCGCATGCTCAATGTGTCGGCACGTCTGTGTCATCGCCGCGTGGCGGCTGCCGAACTATCTGACATGAAAAGGTACCGTCGAGAAGTGGAGCCGCACGTTACCTCAATCAGACGGCACCATACACCTTGCCCAGAAAGCTGCCGAGAACTTGAATGGCTTCGAGTTTTCGCTAGAGGGCGGCCAGCAGCATGTTCCATGAACGAGTGATGGAAGCCACGGACTAACAGGTTGGGTGGGTCATACGGCGGTAGTATCGCCTCAGAAGAATACCAAGCTCGACAGCATATCGGCTTGCTGCAAGTCTGCATGCAGACGATGAACGAGTGTCTTGTTGCATGCCAACACATAAACATCATGAGTCCATTGACACTGGGCCAGGGTGTGCTAACCCTGCGTCAGGGGAGTTGAAATATTGCCGACATTCTTCGCTCTTGGCTGCCGCCCTGTCAACGCTGGTGCGCAGCTTGCAGATGGTGCCCTCCCAATCGTCGCTGCCAAACACCGCGCTGCCTGCTACGATGATGTTGGCACCAGCCGCCGCTGCCTGGTCAATTGTGGCCGGTGAAATGCCACCATCCACCTGCGTGCAGAGGGGTGGTGGGTGAGCATGGCCACATCACGATTCAAGCACAAGGCGGTTCCACTGGATGTCTAAGACGAGAGAGAGGTGCAGATGCTCATCATGGCTGGTCACCCACCTCAATCTGCAGGGCTGGATACTTGTGCCGCAGGTCCCTAACCTTCTGCATCATTGCTGGCTGGAACTTTTGACCCCCAAACCCCGGCTCCACACTGAGTGGCAGGACCTGCATGACGTGATCGAGTTGCAGCTCTCTCTATAATCCCAGTCGAAACGACGCTGTCGCAACCAGGTGTTGCCATTTGTCACATGGTAGCTTCTACATGCTGCACACGGCCTACCAGGTCGATGTCGCCAGCATCGCAGTATGGGAACACATGTTCCACGGGCGTGGAGGGCTTCAGCGCGATGCCCACGTGCATGCCAGCGTCCCGCACCTGCGCACAGCGTTGCTCCACATGTCTGCCCCGGCAGTGCGGACATCGACGTGAGCAACCGTCATGCTCATCCGGCGTGTTGTGGGAGGCCTGATGAGGTGCTCACCCGCTTTGCTAGCTGCACAACTTCCTCATGCCGCTCTGAGGACAGGCGCGGGGCAACCACCTCCAGGTGGAACGTGTACATGTCTGCTATGCCGGCAAACTCCTGCGATGTCACCATGGTACGGCATACAGGCTCTGTGACGAGAGTGTCCGTCATCTCATTGCAGCCTTTGTGATGTGTTAGAGCACACAGCAGTACCTCCACCCACTGTCCTGGATCTGTGACCATCAAGTGGCAGTCCAGGAAGGCCTCCGTGTGTTTCCGCAGACTCTTGAGCACTGGTGCGCCGATCGTCAAATTCGGCACCATGTGGCCATCCTGTCGGCACAGCATGCACCATGACACAGACTGCGACAGACAGCAGCCATTGCATTTTTGAAATCATGTGTGCAGCTCGCGACAGCAACGTACCATCACGTCGCAGTGCAGCCAGTCGGCACCGGCCTGGAGCACGTTGTTGCAGTCGTGCGCCAGATTGGCAAAGTCCGCAGACAGGATAGAGGGCGACACCCGTGTGAACGGCCTGTCCCTGTCGTCTGTCAGCACGGGCAGCTGCTGCCTCTGTGCCATTTTGCCTTCACCGTCCCAGGATCACGAAATCAGACAAGCGTTTGCTTGTGCACAAGAGTTGGATGCGGAACGCGCCAGGTAGAAGCTGCTCGTGCCGCTGCGCCAATGCTCCCTGATGCTAACAAACAAGTCGCTGCGGTCGCAACGAAGCGTGCTGTCACCGCTGCTGTATTGCTCAGGTACGTGAGCTGTTGTTTGGGTATGCAATCTGCAGCGAATGAAGTTCATCCCCTGGGCAGGTTGCAGTAGGTTATATGCATCTGCAGGTCGGAGCTTGACTCGTACGCCAGTTCTGTGCCAGGCTGATTCATTCATCGGCATCGTCTGCTAGTATTGACCTCGTCCGTGAGCCCTTCAAGTCGCAGGGTTGAGAGTGACCGGTGACTCGCTGTGTGCGCACAGATCATCCGGCGCTAGTGCAGCAAGCGCCGTGCTCATCACAGAGCAGAGGAACTGGTCGCCCTTGTCGGACAAGCAGGGCGCATATCGCTGTCATCAATCAGCATCAACCGCGTGCAGCACAAAGCAGGCGGTCGTGCATCTTCCGGCCGGGCAGCAGTGACGCAGCCTGGCGCAGCTGTACCTGTTTCTGCACCTGCGTTCACTGTACACAGAATGTATGGCCCGAGGGCAGGCGGAGGCTTCAGCAGCAGGTGTGGCACACAGCTGGAGTGGCGTGCCACGGAGTACGCTTGACTGTATGGCAGCGTGGCACAGAGCTGGCGCACATTAAACCAACGCCTCGGCTGTTGTCTGCAGAGGCGGCCTGTCTAGCCGACCGGGGCCGTCAGACCAGCTCCAGATCAGCGTTGACGCCGGCAACCAGTTTGACCTTGATGCCGAGATCGATGGGCTGCGTGGTCAGCTTGGCCGCCTGAAGCAGGTGCGCACTGGCAGCAGCCAGGCGGGTGCGCTCCGGGTGGTTGGTGTGTGCTGGCCCTGTGTGCTGGCCTGACCCCGAGGCCTCGAGTGTGCAGGTTTCCAGCGCCATTCACGAGGAGCAGACACTGCAGAGCAGCATTGCAGCCAGCCTGGTACGCCATGCGACATATGTGAAAAAGCTCTGACTCAGTCGACAAGCAGAGGAGTCATGGCATGTTTCATGCTGCTGTAGGAGGAGACGCTTGAAAAGGCCAAGCTGGGGCTGTCGCGGAGCATGCGGCGACTCAATCGCACTTATCAGCGCAGCAAGAGCAACCACCTCCTGTACTTGCTACTGTTCGTTGTCGGCATTTTCTTCCTCTTCTATTGGTGGTGAGATGCTTCAATGCTTCTCATTGGCTTGCTACCAGGCTGAACCTTGTCAGACACACCTGGTCCGAGTATCGCCCGCTGTCCGCGTTTCTAAAACTAGTTTGCGGCTACTTGCAGGATGAAATTCTACAAGTTGGTCCATTGGAAAACATAAGGAGTTTTCGCGTCAGAGCAGGCATCTGTGGGGTTGTAGATGCACGAGACGAAGTGCTCGGCAGTGTAGTGCAGCAATGCTGTCACACCCCTTGAACGTAGTATTCTCAGCCAATGAGACCGTATGCATGCAATGCTCAACGCAGCGTGACGCAAGTCTGAAATGCTACTCCAAAACCAGTTGCACAAGATGAACAGAACCGGCCCACGTGCCGCACTGCGGCTTCCGAATGCCCAAGGAGCAAGCCGTTGCACTGCAGTTCACCGGTGTCGGCGTCTATGGTCCAGTCTTTGTGGGCCTCTCCCAGGACGTCTCCTGCACAAATTGGTCACCAAGCGGCACATTACCAAACACCGCAAGTTCCTCCCATACCATTGTCCGCACGCTGTGATGCAGACCAAGCCCAGTGCATGTCAACCTGCACCATAGTTTAAGCTGATACAGACTCACCTTCGTTGAGAGGTTGCCAAAGTATATTTCGTTGCTGCTGGGGTCCAGCATGGCGCGCCACCCAGCCGGCAGCGTGGCTGACAGCGCCTCCAGATCCACACCAGCGCCTGCACACTCGGCAACGTTGAACTGTGGTGCCCGTGCGCGGCAGACGCCTAAGAAGACTACTGCAGGCGTGCAGACCCTGTTCTCAACCTCTTGTAAGCAGTGTTGCAGTTAGCTAGATGCACGAACAGCGACAATATACACCACCTGACTGAGGCGTCTTTGCCGCCTTCTTGGCACGCCGCTCCTCCTTACGCGCAGCCTTCACCTTGTCCCGCCAATCGCCCGACACCGGCTGCACATGACAATGCAGCAGTAGATGTCACGACGTGTTTTAGACGACACCCCTGACATCGCTGTACAGGCGTGTGGCTACTATAGAATGAAGACGCTTGTCGCGTGGCCTGACGTCGTCAGGTGCTGTCAGGGTTGTGTCAGGGGGTGTGTCAGGATGACACTTGCAGGACTACTGCTGCAGTTGTCGATGCCGAGTCCCAGCACCCAGGCTGCACCATCAGAGCACACCCATCGGCTGACACATTTGCTGGTCAAGCCTCTCGTGAGCAGGATGCAGCGGCTGCCTGCACGTGTGGGTTGGCGGCGCACCTGGAAGTTGGCGTTGTCGGCCGCCTGCCCGGTGCGCAGCTGCTGCATGCGCCACTCCTCCGCCTCTGCAAGCTTCCTGCGCTCCAGGGCGTGTGGATCTGCCGCCACCTCCCCCGCCGCCTGCTCAGCATCCTCTGCCGCCTTCAGGTCCTGCAACGTAGTGCACAATTTCTTACAGTGAGGCATGCGAATGAAATAGGCAGCTGACAGCAAGGCTGCTACACGGTAGTGTATTGTGAGCACATGTAGAGACCACAAGCATCCTACGAAGCCCCCAGGAGGATATGCAGGAAGGGCCTGCAAACCGCACCTGCTGCACGGCCTGCCACTTGCCAATGAGGTTGGAGGCGCCCTTCGGCAGCTTGCCGCCCTTGGCCTTCTTGCGGGCGTTGAGCACGCCCAGGCTGACAGGCGCCTTGGCCTTCCTTGCGGCCCGCGCCTGCCCAGCTGGCGCCTGCGGTCGAAAGGT
Source organism: Diplosphaera chodatii (assembly GCA_032358165.1). Classification (NCBI taxonomy): domain Eukaryota; kingdom Viridiplantae; phylum Chlorophyta; class Trebouxiophyceae; order Prasiolales; family Stichococcaceae; genus Diplosphaera; species Diplosphaera chodatii. Next base: position 811,268 of record JAALGY010000038.1, read on the forward strand.
GGCACCTCCCTCAGCAGCAGGCCATCGCTCTGCAGGGGCCAACAGCATCGCCATGCACCGAGTGCTTCTTCGGGATGCTGTCGCAGTGTCTGCTGTGACTTGTGTGGAGGACATGGCAGGCAGTCAGAGGTTTGACACAGCGCACTGCAGAGGGCTCTAGAGCTGGGTCGCCGTCGTCTGGCAGCGGCGGTGGCGACGGCTCAGCATCAGGCGTGCCATTTGCCTGCTGCGCCCTCACAGGTTGCGCCCAGTACGCACGCCGCGGCTCTGGGGTTGCTGCAGGCTCGGCTGGTGCTGAACCCGCCGCGGCATCTGCCACTGCTGGGCTGGTTGCTGCCCCGTACGTCGCGCTGCAGCAAGTGCAGACGCCTGATGTGGACCCGATACCATACACATGTCGCACTCCAATGTGATCCGGAGACATTGCAATGCAGGTATGATGCATTGTGAGGCTACGACTCTGCTGGACATTGCACATGCCCTGCAACGACACGATGGCAACATTTCCTCCACAAGCGCCATCGGCATCCACCTGAGCGGCGCGGAGGCATGCGCCAGGTGCAGGGGGTCTGCACGTGGGAACATTGCAGGGTGGGGCAGCGTGTGAGGCCCGTGCGCTGCGGAGAAAGCGTGCATTGGCGGGTACCCCGGCGGCGGGTAGTAGAAGGACCATGTGAACGGCATGGCCATGGGGCCACCGATGGGCATGGGCCACGCAACAGGCGCTCCAGGGTGGGCCGCAGCGCTGGCAGCAGGCACTGTGGGGCCGCTGGTGGCAGGCGGCGGGGTGGCTGTTGCTGCCGTGGCCACCCCGCCTGCTGTCGCTGCCAGCGGCACACTCGCTGCCGCGGACCGGTGCTGCGGGCGGCTGGGAGGCTGCAGATGGCTGCGCCGCGGCTGGTGCAGCTGGTGCTGCAGCGGAGGCGGCTGGAGCGTCTGCCTGCGCCACGTCATCAATGTCCATGTCCATACTGTCGTCTGCCACGGTGGCTGCTGGGGCTGCCGCTGGGCTTGCAGCAACTGCACTGCCAAGCTGGTCCACTGCGGCGAGCTCCCCTTCTTCGAGCCCCATGCCGCCCTGCTGTGCGACAACTCGGTCACCAGCAGCAGCATGACCGCCACTGCTGGCAGCCGCTGCTGCTGGCTCCTGCTGACGGTCTGCATTGACGGCGGCCGTAGAATTGCTGCCGCCCTCAGTTTCAGCTGGCAAAGAGTTCGCCGCTGGCGACAGCAATGGCAATGAATCTTGTGCCTTCTCTTCAGGCACAGGCGCTGACAGCTGCTCATCAGGTGGTGCAACTGGCTGCCCAGGCACTGCTTCATCGTTGGGCGGCAGTGCAGGCTGCTCATCTGGCGGTGGCGCCGGCTCATCTGGCGGCGGCTGTGGCCCCTGGTCTGGCAGTGGCGGCAGGTTTGGCTGCTCTGCAACCAATGCCTCTGACATTGGTGGCATTGCAGTGGCCATGCCACTGCCGCTGACCTCCTGTTGCGCTGCTGCCTTTGCTGCCGCCTGCCATGCAACATACGTGATGAGCGTCTGCCTAACAGAATGTTTTCACCACTCTAACTATCCCTGCGGACATGGCCGCCCCACACAGCAATAGCTGCAGCACTGTACCATGCTGGCAGCAGATGCAGCAGCATGGGAAGCTTGCCTGCAGCTGGGCTGCCTCTGCTGTCGCCATGGGCAGCTCTGCCTCCAGCTTGGCTAGCTGCTGCTCGGCATGCCGCTCATACTGCTGCCACAGCATGCCGCTGCTGGTGCCCGTCCCTGCCGCCGCCCGCTGCAAGGCGCTCAGCTGCTGCAGATCCTGCGTGACAGCAGGGCCACGACTTCTGTGCAAGCATGAGTGGTCAGCAAATTGCACCAGAAGCAATTGAGGCAAGGCCATGCCACCCTCGTACACTCTGCAGATGTCAATGCAGACCGGCAGGTAGTGTTAAACTCGGCACCTTTGCCCGGATCTCAGCCTCGATGGCCAGCCACACCAGCTTGGGCGCTGCAGCAAACAGGCCGCCCGCCGCCGCCCGGAGCCGCTCCACCAGGCTGGAGGTGCGCCGCGCCAAGTCAGCCGACGGCAGCAGCGCAGCTGCCGCAGGCGCCCCTCGCCCTGAGGCAGCGCCTGCAGCGAGGGCCTCCGCCTGCTGGGCAGGCCGCGCCTCGCGCGCTGGTGCCTCTGCTGCCGGCGGTGCAGCCACACGCTGTGAACCGGCGCCGCCGGCAGCGGCTTCCGTGCTGGGGCCCGCCACTCCGCCCGCAGCCTGTTCCGCCGGCACCTCACGCGGCGTGCCGCCTTCGGGGGGCTCCCACTCCACGGCGTCTGTGTCCATGTTCCAGAAGTACACCCGGCGGCTGGCCATGTCCATGACCTCGGTCCAGTCTGGGCGGCCCAGCAGTGGCCCCAGGACCCGCTGCTCAGCCTGGTCATCACCGCCGTCACCCCCAGCATCACCGCCGCCGCTGGCTCCTGCGTCCGTGCCGCTGCCGCCTGCACCGGAGCTGGCAGCTGCTGGCTGTGCCGAAGCGCTGGCGGCAGGAGCTGTCGACTTGGCTGCCGCAGTGGCTGTGCTGGCTGGTGCAGTGCCAGCTGCGGCGCTGCTCACTGGCTGCTGCGCGCCAGGATCATCAGCGCCAAGCAGCCCGCTGGACTCGAGGTCGTTCATAAACGAAGCCAGCTGCAGGCACCACACGAGGGTCACGGGATACGCTGGTATCAGGCCAGGCTACACCTGGTGCAAACGCCAAAAGCGCAGGCCCACCTCATCATCAATGGATGGATCCGCAAGCTTTGCAGCCGCCTCAGCGGCGGCCGCTGGCGTGATTGCCGCGGCACTTGAGGGGCCATGTGCCGCACTGCTGTCAGGCTGCTGCTGTGTGTGCCCGTCCTGGCTGCTGTCATCATCAGACGACGCATCGTGACTGCAGCAACGACAACAGTCAGGCTTCACGGCACAACATTTCCTGCATGTCTGCAAGAGGAGCTGCAGCACATGCCATGGCATGGCAGATTGTAGGCCGGCAGCACCTGTAGTCCACCAGAGGCAAGCTGTAAGACTCCTCCTGGAAGGCACTGCTTGGGCTCGCTGCTCCGTTTTGGGCTCCTTCGCGGCCCCGCACAGAGGCCGGCAGAGAGGCAGCGGCGGCCGCTGGTTCGCCTGCGCTCGACACACCATGCAACGTCGAAGGAAGTCCCCTGGGGCGGAGCTGCCCGTCTCGGATCATGCGCATGTACGAGGTAAGACAGCACGTCCAGCTGCTGCAGTGGCCACATACTCGGTCTGGCAGGCGGATGAGCGTCGTCAAAGAACACCGTTGTCACATTCGCCAACGCTCTTCTGGCGGCTGCCTGCGCCGCGGCTTTCAGGTTCGCCTCTGCGAGGCATCCGTCAGCTTGTGTTATATATGGAAGCCATGAAAGCACTCGAACCAAAGCATACAAGCATGTTGCAGAGGCAATGCCCACCGTGCTTCCTCCGCTTTGCTGCTGGGCTGTCGTCTACGTGATCATCGAGAGCAATCTTCGACCGTCTCGCACTCATGTCTCGCCATCAGCAGCGGTCGCAATCGTACGCGAAGAATGTGACATTTGTGCAGGCAAGCTCCTGGCCTACAACCATCGCCCAGCATGGCGCACGTGCACAGGCTCGAGTCTTGCGCCGTTCAGTCATTTGCTGTTTGCACGTCTCTATGTCTGGTTGAGCTTCGTGATGCAATAGGCTCAGCGTGAACGCATTGCAGGCCAGTGCACACCACCTTGGTGCAGTTGGCGACAGCATACCGAATTCAGAAGGTGTCTCACAGTACAGACAACGGGTATTGAGCAGACTCAGTCGCCGATTTCGCATGCTGTCCTGTTTTCTGCTGCCGGCCAAACAAGCAGCACCACCGGCAAAACACGTGTGGAACTGGCGCATGCGCCAGTGTCAACTTGCCGTTGAGCACACGGCAGTGAACCTTGCTGGTCAGTCTGGAGCCTCGCACCAGTGACATAAGCACCGCTTGGACTCGACAAGCAGCGTGCGAGCCGCTGTGACGGTTGAGCTCGTGCTGCACCATCACCTATCGGCATGGCGGCACTTGGACTGGATGTGTATGGAAGCGACGAGGAGGATGAAGCTGATGTGACAGGTACATGATAAGCTGCTCTGTGTGGTACTTTTTCTTCTCGATCGTTGCCGGGCAGGCTTATCCGGAGACGCTGTCCGGGACGTCAGCACAGCAGCCTGGGCAAGGCTGGACCTAACTTCTCACTTCATGCTCTGTTGCACGTCATCTCAGGCTCAGGTGAAGGCGTCGTGCTGGTGGGCGGCTATGCAGCAGCCGTGGTGACCGAGGTGGCCTTTGAAGTGCGTCCGGCAGCTGACGCGACGGGCTCGACAGTCGGGCTGCAGGCTATGGATGTCGACACAGCACGAGGTGCCAGCCCCCCTGGAGCATCAGACAGCGTGGCCCGACCAGACAGCCCAGGGGGGTCTAATGGTGTGGCAGGCGAAGCATATGGCCTGCCGCCAGAGTTAACACGGCAGCCGCCCGGTGAATGCGCTCCTGCTGTGAAGGTTGGCGCTTCTCACCATGTGTGCTTGCAACTAAGCACGGCATGCCAGTCTGTGAGCTGCCTTTCGGCAGAACGCTGTCCTGACGCTGATGTTCACGACCCTCACAGCGGGTCGAAGTGATATGACCGCCGCCGACCAGCAGTACTGCTGCCTTGTGCATGCAGGAGAAAGTCGACAGATTTCTGTATGTCATGCGGACGCAAAGCAAAGAGATCAAGAGCGAGCTGCGGCAGTCGCGCGCCTACCGCAACCCTAGCTTCCTGCAGAAGATGGTGGAGCATTCGCAGATAAAGGAGTTTGGGAGTAACCTCCCAAAGGAGGTATTCGACCCCGACGACCTGCATGAAGAGGTGCCCACCTTGCTGCCAACTTCAAATTGTGTGTACTTCCGCTGTGTTAAGCCACATTGAGTGCCACGTGAGTGCTTACCCGCTGTGACATGACTCTGGCAGTGATGACAGCAGGCAACGCCGATGACGGTCTCTTATAGAATGGCCCACTGCCTGTGAACTGTGCAGGACTTCTTTGAGGCGCTGAAGGCAGCGTGGGACAAGGAGCAGGACCGGCGGGCGGCCGACCGGGCTGCTACAGGGCGCATTGATTTCACGGGCGGCTCGAAGCATGCTGCTGGCAGCCAGGCACGGGCAACGTCCAGCCTGTCCAAACCACCCAGCGGTGATGTGGCGGCCGTCGTGCAGAAGGCGCGCATGGCTGCGGCTGCGGCTGCGAAAGCAAAGGCCAGCCGCTGGGACCACAACAAATGAGCTGGGCACCGGGAGTTATACGCAGGGTGTATGATAGAAGCGTAGAACGAGCGCAGGTGGCATAAGGCAGCATCTGCATTTGTCGTGCTCAACAGAGCCAGCCCGGCATCCGCATGCGATGCAGCTGTACGAAACCCTGTTACACTTGCGAAACTCGCACTGGCTTACATGAAGACACACTTTGAGAGCAGTCGCAGAGCCAGCACAACAACACGGCACCACCGCTGCCACCCGTTACTTCCAGAGCTTCTTGAGGGATACATTTGCATTGCTGTCCTTCTTCATGACCTTTGCGCACGCCATCTCGAAGTCTTCTTGGGTGACGTGCACCCGCCGCTCGCGCAACGCAAACATGCCTGCCTCTGTGCATGCTGCCTTCATCTCCGCCCCTGATGCGCCTGGCATCTTGTCTGCCACCTTGCGCAGGTCGATGCCTCGCATGAGGTTCATCTTGCGCGAGTGGATTTTCAGGATGTCGAACCGCGAGCTCTCGTTGGGGTTGGGGAACTCGATCTTGCGGTCGATGCGGCCAGGCCGCAGCAGTGCCGGATCGAGGATGTCGATCCTGTTGGTGGCCATGAGCACCTTGATCTTGTTGGTGGCCTCGAAGCCGTCCAGCTGGTTGAGGAGCTCCAGCATGGTGCGCTGCACCTCGCTGTCCCCGCCGCCGCCACTGTTGTCGGTGCGCGCGCTGCCGATGCTATCCACCTCGTCCATGAAGATGATGGACGGCGCATGCTCCCGAGCCATGACGAACAGCTCGCGGACCATACGGGAGCCCTCGCCAATGTACTTCTGCACCAGCTCGCTGCCAGACACACGGATGAAGGTGCAGTCTGTGTGGTGCGCAACTGCCCGTGCCAGCAGCGTCTTGCCTGTGCCTGGCGGCCCATACAGCAGCACACCCTTGGGCTGGGCCACGCCCAGCGCCTCAAACAGCTCGGGGTGCTTGATGGGCAGCTCGATGACCTCCTTGATCTCCTTGATCTGCTGGTCCAGGCCGCCGATCATGTCGTACGTGGAGTCGGGCACCTTCTCCACCTTCATGAGGCTCACCAGCGGGTCCACCTTGGTAGGCAGGAGCAGGTGCAGCGTGTACGAGTCGTTGCGCAGCGCGACACGCGCCCCCGTCGTCACCTTGGCAATGTCGATCTCCTTGTCCAGGTCGACGACGTACTTGCCCTCCGGGTGCACCTTGCACAGCACCTTGGTCTTGCCCATGACCTTCACCACCTCACCCACATATGACCCCGGCTCCTGCAGCAGCTGCAGCTCCTCCCGCAACAGGCGCACTTTTGTATTGACTTCATTGCGCTGCGCCTCCAGGCGCCGCAGATTGTGCTGCTTGTCGCGGCACTGGATTTCGAGCTCCTCTATCTTTGCCTTGTAGTATGAGCGCAGGCCCGCGCCAACTGCCCGGCCATTGGCCCCTCCTTGCGGAAGCCCCATAGCCTTGGATGCCTTCAGCTCATCGGTCGTAAGCATGCACTGCTATGTGCTTGTGCAACCTTGCTCCAGGTGCTAGACAGACCGCCCAAGCGAGGTGCCGGTGGGGAGTCGACCACTTGCTGGCCGCACGCGAAAGCAGAAGTGCCTGCAGGCTGACGCCAGCAACTGTGAAATACCAGTGCTAAAGCTGCGTAGGGGAACACGGAATGGCCAATGAGCAGGTGCCTGAAGCCAAGGGGTGGAGAGCAAACGCCCCCCTGCAGCAGCGTCACTCATGATATCACGCGCTGGACACGTTTGCACATAGGGTCACGGGCCCCACTCTGAGCCCCTCCGATCATATACTGCGTTGCGCTGTTCAGGGGTGGGCTCGGTGCATTTGGCGACCTTGCGGTCTCGCAAACCCCGTCAGCATGGCCAGGAATGCCAGCACCAGAGTGCTGAGCCAACTGTTTCGCAGCAGGGCCTTGGCCCCGCTGTTGCACCCTGCGCACTCCAGCTTGGCATTGGGCGCAGCGCCGGCAGCACCTCGATCCGAAGTGAGTGTTTGCTGTGCCCTGCTCGGTATCTGCTGACCCCGAGCATACATATCAAACGATCCAAACCTACAAACCCTCTGCGCAGCAGGATGTCGGGTGTTTGGACAAGCACAGAGCGTACTGGGCAACAGGATGGGGCATTGGGTCGAAGACCGAAGCGCCGCAGCACGGTGGCGGTTCGGGGTCAGGGTCTGGTGTGATGTGCCCCAAGTGCAAGGGGCCCCTGACGCCTGTGCCCATGGACACCTCCAGCCTGCTGTCGACGTCTGTGGTGAGTGGCGACCCAGTCCTGGCAACACCGCAACGCGGCACTCTGCATTCGCACATGCATTTCTGAGAAGCAGGTCTTTCGCCACATTCAACATGTCACAAAACCACTATCATGTGTTCTGCTGTCACAGGCCGGTGGACACTCCGGAGCAGTATCGGCTCCCATGTTTTGTGTGGCCTGCAAGGTGAGCGAGGCGCATGGTGCTCCAGCTGGCAAGTTGTCATGGCCGGCATGTGCGATGCGCAACATGGTGAATCTGGCATGTAGGACGTGCTGCACCTGCCCAGTACACCAGCGCAGCATGCGCAGCGGCCAGACGATCAACTGGCAACCCCTGGTGGCAGCCCCAGCTCCAGCGACGGCGGAGCAAGCAGGCCAGCCCCAAGCACCAGCAGCAGTGGCAGCGCCAGCGGCAGCAACAAGCAAACAGGCTCCATCCGGTACCCAGGGTACAACAAGAACAGCACCCTGCGGGTCCGCACCCCGCGTGAAGCTGAGTCGCTGAGCAACAACGAGGCAGCGCTCGTCACGTATTCAGATGCGCAGGTCAGGGGCAGTGTTCACGAGTTGCGCAGTGTGCATGTTCCCACACGTACTCGTGATGGGATCACCCGCCATGTTTCCCTGCAGCAAGACGCGCCTGCAATACTGCTGTGCTCGGCAGCGGCTCCTGAAAGGCTGCTCCCAATGCACTGTTGAACTGTGCGGCAGGCGGGCAGCAGTAACGAGTATGCAGAGGTGCCGCCACGGCACGGCGGCGGCACGAGCGTCGCCAGCAACGCGCCGCCGCAGGACAGCGCTGACTGGGACGGGCAGGAGGTGCCGCTGCCCCGCGAGATCGTGCAGTGGCTGGACCAGTTTGTCGTCGGTCAGCGGCAGGCCAAAAAGGTGGGCAGGCTCTTCAGGCTCTTCAGCAAGCAGTGTCACAGTTCACGCTACTGGACAAAACGTGCAAGGTCTGATCATTGGACAACAGCGTGTCAACCTGTGCATGACAGGAAGAGCTTGCAATGTTCTCAAATTTGCGCTTCTGTTACAGACGCTGGCAGTGGCGGTGCACAACCACTACAAGCGGGTCAAGCACGAGGGCACGCGGCGGAAGAAAATGGCGGAAAGCGCCTCCTCCCAGCGCACCAACAGGCCGCTGCGGCAGGATGCCGCCACAACAGCTGCAGAGATAGCTGCCGAAGCGTCACGGCAGCAGGGCGATAGCAGCAGCGCCAGCACTGGCGACAGCAACAGTGAGAACGCTGACGGCGCAGCCCCCAACAGGGTGAAGTTCAGCGGCCGGGAGCTGCCAGATGTGGAGCTTGACAAGAGCAACGTCCTGTTGCTGGGTCCGACTGGGTCTGGCAAAACGCTGCTGGCGCAGACCCTGGCGAAGCTGGTGAATGTGCCCTTTGCCATGGCAGATGCGACAGCCCTCACGCAGGCCGGCTATGTTGGCGAGGATGTGGAGTCGATGCTGCACAAGCTGCTGGTAGCGGCGGATGGCAATGTGCACCAGGCGCAGCGTGGCATCGTGTACATTGATGAGGTGGACAAGATCACACGCTCTGACGGCGCCACCATGACGCGGGATGTGTCAGGCGAGGGCGTGCAGCAAGCGCTGCTGAAGATGCTGGAGGGCACCAGCGTCAATGTGCCAGAGAAGGGCGGCCGCAAGAGCCCCGGCGGCCAGTTCGTGTCGCTCAACACGAAGGACATCCTCTTCATCTGCGGTGGCGCGTTTGTGAACCTGGACCGCCTCGTCGCGGAGCGCACCTCTACAGCCTCCCTGGGCTTTGGCAACCCGGTGCGGGCGCGTATCCACAGCGGGATGGGTGCGGAAGCCCTGCCAGATGACACTCTGCAGAAGGCTGAGCATGTGGACCTCATCCAGTTCGGCCTCATCCCCGAGTTCGTGGGACGCTTTCCGATCATGTGCAGCCTGCAGGCACTGACAGAGGAGGAGCTGATGCAAGTGCTGATGCAGCCGCGCAACGCGCTCGGCCGCCAGTTCGTGTACCAGTTCGAGCTTTCAGGGACGCGCCTGCACATCACAGACGATGCGCAGCGCGCTATTGCAGGCCTGGCACGTCAAAAGGGCACAGGAGCTCGTGGTCTGCGTTCCATCCTGGAGAATGTGTTGCTGGAGGCGCAATACCATGCGCCAGAGGCAAACATTAAGGCTGCCCTTGTTGACAAGGAGGCCATCGACAGTGGCAACGTGCGACTGTTCGAGACCAATGAGGAGCTGGAGGTGGCGCTCCGCGAGGGAGAGGAGCGGAGAGCAGCTGCAGACAAGCAGGATGACTCTGCGAGCGGCCGTGATGCAGCAGATGAGCATGAGGAGCAGCGGCGAGCAGTTGTTTGATGCTGCAGATGCGTAGATGCGAGCACATTGTGAGCATAGAACGCCAGCAGTGGTGTCACGTGGGTTCGTCAACGTGACCGCAGCCGCAGGATGCCTGTTCATTGCAGACGCATGGCATGCTCGCAAGAAGGGTTGGGCCACACAGACGCGAGTGGTATTTGCAGTAGGCTCCTTTCGTGTGCTTGCACTGTGTACCTGGGCTTGCTGGCTGCGCCCAGCATTTGTACAACATGGCTTGCTGCCCACTTGTTGACAATGTATCATCAGGAGTGACTGCATGGAACTGCTCTGCTGTGAGATGGAAGCAGAATCTCTATGAACGTACACCATCTAGCCTAGAGCAACATACATGTGCATGGCACATCCACCTACTTCTCATGGGCGCAAGGGCACAACCTCAGAAGCCTGCTGACCATACGGCATGGCTATTGCTGACGACCATTGCTGGTGCGAGCTTTATCGATAAGCGGCTGCAGCAGTTTCTTTTCCGCCTGCGAAAATGCCAGAGCCCGCTGACACCTTGATGATGCATACATGTGTTGAGTTGTGCGGGAGCTGTGATGATCTCAATCCAAGACCAGGTGTGAGATGTTGCAACTCGGAGGGTTCCAGCATCAATCGTGTCGCAGGCAGGCAAGAGCCCCAGCAACGACAGTGAGGCTTGACTGTATGCCACGGGCTCACCAGCATCTGCAGCATCTGGAAGATCAGCGGCAGGTAGTTCCACCTATTGACAAATAGAAGACAGATGGCAAGATCCCTTCGAGACTGGTATGTTCTGACTGCACTGTGCCTGTTTTGAGTGTAGCTGCATCCAGTCACACACCGTCTCCTGATATTCTCCTGCCGCCAGTTCTCAAACTTCTGATGTTCTGCCGTGATCTCTGACTGCAGCCTGTGACTGTAAACCCAACACCTTAATCCAGCCGTGCAGCATTGCAGACGATGCAGCATTGTCGTATATACACATGGTCGCTTGCGCTGCCATTGCTCCTGTGCAGGGGCACACGACTGCAGGGCTCGCAACAGTGCACCTGCTGATCTCGCGCTCAACCTGCTGCAGGTGTTGCTGCTGTTCGGCATCGGCATCAGGCGTGATGCTGGCGGCGAGCGCCTCTCGCAGCGCCTGTGCCTGTTCAAGAGCCTCTGCCGCAACGGTCGCTCTGTTCTTCACCTGTACAGGCAAAACCACATGGTTCACCTTGAGCTTGAATCACGAGCTTGGCATTAAGTGGCTTATGAAGAGCCTGCATGGCCGCACATCTCTTGTGGAAGCAGGTGCCATGCAGCACAGTTTCTCACCAAGGCCATGAGATTGAACCTGATCTCGCTTTTGCTGTATGCTTCAATACGCTGCATGATGTGTGGCCTGGCCTGCACAAGCATGATGTGGGAGATCAGGCTCATCTTGCTAGCATGTACTTTACACAAGCTGCCAGTTGATCCAGTCCACGAGGTAGATGTCCGGGCAAAGCAGCAGCCGATCGTTCACCACATCAGTCCAGGTGTCCTGCCAAAGGACAAGCATGGAAGTTGGGAAGCACGCTTGATGACGTAGATGTGTGTGACATGAGGCACAGAGTGTCAAGGTCGACACCAGCACACATGCAACATAAAAGGCCTCACATCACTGCCGTCTCCTATCCAGACTGGTCCCGGCTGCAGGCCATCAAGCTCATACACGCCGCCATCCACAGGGACGTACGACACAAAGTGGAATACATCTGCGAGTTTCAGCATCATCATCTCATATCATGATTCTGCAAGACGACTCCGAGCTCGTGATGATCCGGGAGGTAATGCTCGGTAGCATCCGTGTCTGACTGACCCTACCCCACCACCATTCCATAGATGTTTCATGACGCCTATCGTGACAGGCATGCAGAGTTGAGCATGCAGACACATGCTGACCGTCTTTCTCTGTAGCTCGTGTCTCATCAGACACTATTGGCTCCGGCGGCGCAAAGCTGTTGTGCGCCCGCCGGATACTCTCGCTGTTGCCAATGGCCTCACCTGCGGGGGACAAGCACCTATTTTCTGAACTGCAGACTGACCATCTGCCCCAGAGCGACATCCACCACAAGGCGGTGCTGGTACTGCATAAAGCTGCACCTCGCATGTCAGGCGGAAAGTCGCTGGTGAAGTCCTTCAGGGATCTGAGTTCCGGACCAATCTCCAGGTCTGGTCGGTTGAGCAACACTGACAGTATTGCCTGCAGTACGAACATTGCTGCAATGCATGACTGGCGGGCTGACGCAGACGCGGAATGCTTGTTGGAAGGCACGGGTGACTGCAGACAAGGCAGCATGCCCGATCTGATGTAATCACCTGAGTGGCGCATGCATTGTTGATTACTTGCGAAGCAAAAAACACTCTGCCGCCGCCATCGTCTACAGCCTTGCTGGCTTCATGCCGGCCAGACTGCCATTTGAACAGGAAAATGAGCCCATACACCGGCCTGCATGACACCGATTCAAGTTTGGTGACAAGGCCGACAGATGCAAACCATGACATGCGTGCATGCAATCGGTGGACAACGGTATCACACACCGCAGGTCCTGCAGGGCCTCCTCTTCCAAGGAGTACAGCTCTTCAACCTGTAGTCCAGCAGGTTCGTGTTCAGCCATCCTCTCATCGAGATGCAGCTCCGTTGTGCGCAGCGGTGCAGCCGAGTCGATGGGCTATCGCACCTGGACATCCTTGACGCCGAAATGCTGAATGAGCTCTGTGAAGACGCCCTGCAGATGTAACCTCATACTGCTCTTCGACAGATCTGAGGTTCTCTCTCTCTTCGTACCGCTCTACAAGGCACTCTTCAATGCACAGCATGCACGCAGGGCTTACTGGGTCACTTTCAATTGTAGTCCAAGACTCCGCCATCGGCTCGGCGCTCTCTGTGCAGCTGCTCGGCACAGACTGCAACAGATGTTGATGTGCCCTGCAAGGACTGATTGCCGCGATGCTGTAAGCGGTTTCGAGAGACCTCTGTAGCTTGCGACTTCCAGTGTATTGAAGTGTCGCTGTGAAAGTTGATCCCGGTCTGTTCCCGAGATGCCTCGGAAGCAACTGGAGCCTGCGCTCCAGGTGCGATCTCTGCGAACTCAATCACTTGCAGGTGCCGTCAAGGGTTCTGCGGTATGACGGACGGACGCCGGGTTGTGCATGAACAAGCTGCAACTCCAAGAATGTGGCATTCCTCAGCTGGCTCCCATTTGCAGCTCCCAGGCATTGCATGTTAACATGCCGGCCGCCGCGTGCTGCGCAGTCTTCCATTCGCTGGTCCGATATATATCAGCCGTACAAATTGGGTCTTGCGTTGTGGGATCGGTGCTGACGACTTCGTGAATGCCCTTTTTGTTCAGGCGGGCAGATCCAGCAGCCACTGTCCGTCAGCACCAATACCCATACGTGCACCTTCATCACGACGCTTGCGTTTGAGGCATCAAGCAGTGTCAGTGGTCAGGCTCCGCAGCAGACTACTGCGTGCACTTCCAGTGCTGCTGTCCGGCAGCCGCCGCTCCGCCGCAGTATCACTGCAACAGCCTGATAAACTTCGAGCCCCACAACGATGATGCCGGTGGGCGTGCACTGCTTCGTGGATATTGCTGCTGACGTAACGGTGGAATGTGCATATCTGATACATGTACGCGGGGTCTGCTGCCGACACTGCCGATGATGAGACAGCTTTGTTACACACGCTGAGCGCATCCAGCGCATCTCCCTGACGACAAAATTAGCGGATTTCTCTGAGGCACGTCGGCTCCAGCAGTATGCCATGGGTTTGTACAATGTTCTAAAGTGAACGACCAGCGTTCCATGAAGCTATTGAGGGCAATGATGATTGAAAAAACTGCGTCTTTTGACGCCTGAGTACTAGAAATGCTGATATAACTTTCGCCCCTATCTGAGCCTTCTCTTCCAGAGAGATATCATGGTGACATGGATGCTGGCCAATGATGAGTTTTCTCATTGACAAGCATATATCTGATCACCCGATGATACGTTGAGACTGAGGCCAGCAATCTCTCCTGAATACATTCAGACACATCGGTTGGACATGCGACGATAGCTTCTGACAGTGTGACACAGCTGCAGCGCAGGATGTGGGTAACCTCGCTCGGTGAGCAGGTACCGCACATAGGAGGCGATGACTGCCTGGGCGTCTGCCCGGCTGCGTACCGCAACCGTAGCTCAACATGTCGCGTGCGTCGCAACCCCTGCACAGCATGGCGTCGGGTGGCTGTGGTGGCAGTGCCTGACGCCACCCAGGCAGCTCAGCCCCAGCGCCCCATTCAGCCATGCAGCTGCCCGCCACAGCACTGCAGTGCATTGCCAGCGGACGGAGCGGCGGCGTGACAAGCGCATCCAGCGGGAGAAGCGGCGGCTGGCGGAGGATGCAGAGCTGGAACCTCAGGCGAACTATGCCTGCTTTGACGATGTTGGCAACAGCGCGGCCATCCACGTGTTCGGCCTCAACCACCTCGAGGTGCGCATTTGGCGGTCCTTATCCAAATCGTGCTGGTGTCCTTGTGCCATTGTGGTATGATGACACGATGACCGTGCTCGAATCCCCTTTGTGTCATCATGAGCAGGTAGAGTACGCCGCTGCTGAATTTATATGGCGCACCAAGCCTGCTGTGGTGGCGGTTGAGACAGCGTTCACAGAAGCGCATGGCGCCCGCACAGGCGCAGTGCTCACAGCGGGGGAGCACATGCAGCAGTCCCCCGATTTCCGGCTGAGGATGCTCAGCCAGATCGCTGCGCAGCTTGACACAGGCCAGCTGCCCGAGAACAGCGAAATGTGGCAGGTATGCAGTGGCATTGTCAAAGGGAGTTGCAGCGGATTCAAACATCTTGGCAGTTTCAGTTCCCTATGGCATGGCTGCTGTGATCGGTGTGATGGTTTTGTAGCTGAGGCATGCCAAGTGCACCAGCAACAGGCACTGTTGCTTGGTGCCGCTCACCCTTCCTGTGCTCGCGCTGCAGGACCTCAAGGACCAGCTGCCTGGTGAGCAGCTGGTATATGTTGCAGCCTTTGCAGTCGGGGCGCAACTGATGTATGCTGACCGGCCGAAGGACGTTACCATCCGGCGCCTGTACAACAATACCTCACTTGCAGGTGCTGATTGAGTCTAAATGGTGCGCTGATGGATCATGTTGTGTTGTACTATAGTGCACGCCAACTCACACTGCTGAACATCTGCTGCAGACCTCGACGCTGCCTTTGCGCGCCTCAGCTCCGACAACTACAAGGAGCTGCTGGCCAAGCACCAGGGCAGCTCGTACATGCCGTTGCCAGCAACCGACGACTGTGTGTACCGCATCCTGACGGCTGAGCGCGATGCAATAATGGCACACAGCCTGCGCGCTGTGGCTGATGTAGAGGGGCCCTCAAAGACAGTTGTCGCTGTTGTAGGTGGGTTCAGCAATACATGACCTCAAATGGCTTGTAGCAGAGGGTCCTTTCAATGATGTTTTGTCAACCAACACTGTCTTTCCTGCAGGACAAAGCCATGTACCGGGCATATCTCAGGCGCTTCAGCAGCACCAGCTGCTCGACCGCGCAGCCGTAGCAGCGTTGAATGAGCCCGGTTCCGTGCCCATCGAGGAAGCGCAGGTTGCAGGTGCAATGCCCAACCCGCCTGATAAGCGGTCGTCCCCACATATGACTTGTGTTCCAGTCCCACTGCCTGCCATGAGGTGCAAGTCATGTCGTCGATGGCGAACTGCTGTGTCCAGGTACCAGGCGAGCGCTGCTGCGTGCCACACTGGGGCTGTGCTGCAGCGGCGAGGTGCTCGAAGAGTTTGATCGCACACTCGGTCCGCTGCCCCCAGACCAGGAGGAGCCGTTTGCTGTGACGCAGGTAGTCTGACATGCTAGTTGTAGTCGAATCGTCTACAACTGGATGACACGTTCAAACAGTGCAGTCGGCTGCTCTGATTGCATGCTGCCTTGAGGGATGTTGCCTCCACGCCTTGCTCCAACGGTGCAGGAGATCTATGGCAGCACGCGCATGCTGCTGGCATGCCTCTCACAGCAGGAGCTGGAGCTGGTGTGCGGTGGCTGCAGCTGCGACATGTGGGAGGTGCTTGGCCCCATGCGTGCGGCGCGGCCCGTGAATGGTGGCCCGGGCTGCGACATGGAGCTAGCTTTAGATCTGCAGATGCTGTACCTAGAAATTGGTGGCGGCGCTGGGACAGTTGATTTGGCAGCTTAGATGCTGAGTCAGCCTGTGCAAATATCGAGGTCATCAGCTGTTACAATCCCTCTGCCCTCTCTCAACGAACCCCTGTTTCAGTGGACTACTGTAAACCAATTGCAATCCAAGCTCTGTACTATCGCCCCACGAACCTCTTGAATGCCTGGTCTGCGCACGCTTTGTATGCCTCTACTGCCTGTGCACACTGCAGGACGTCCTGCAAAGCCAATACGACCCATGTCAGCAAGGACTAGAGCATCGAGTTCACCATGAGATGAACTATCATGGGCCGGCATTGTCATACACCTGTGGGTGCTGGGTGTAGCATGCGACACACTCCTGCCTGGCCCGCTCACAGGGTGTCTCCCTGACTGGTGGCCTGCAAGCAACGCACATGCACATGCCTTGAGACACTGCTCCAGCGGCAAGGAGGTACTCGACGTACCTCTGTCCGGCGCCTGACCTTGGGCGCGGAGGTCAGGCGTATCATGCTGCGACACACCTGTACTCGGTGTTGAGCAGCTCCTCTGCATACTCGGTGATTCGCTGCACCTCCTCGTCCTCGTTCTTCAGCAGCAGGTCGCCCACACGGCGGCTGTGCTGCAGTGCGGACTCGGCAACCCGGCTGCTGCGCAGTGCCTCTTCGATGGCTGCCTGCTGCCGCTGCGCTTCTGATTGAGGCTGGTCGCTGCAGAGGTTGGAGCCACGATATGTCGTCATTCCCTTGAATGTTGTTGCGACCAGTGAGGACATGATGCTCCTTCGCCTCATGCGTCCCACCTGCTGCCGTGTGCCCTGCCACTTGCTGCCCGTTCCTGCCCTGCGAGCTGCAGCAGCAGCTCCGGACTGACCTGCATGTGCGTATGATGGAACTATCAGAAACACCGCACAATAACGTCAAGCAGACAACTTGCCACCGGTGCACCTGCGCTGCGCTGATATTGCCGCACCCTGACTGATGATCGAGGACGTATGTCCTCCGGTTCCTGATCCTCGGGCTTTGATTCTGACGCTCCCATGTATCAGGTGCTGAGTAGCTGAACTTCGTCCGCAAATGTCCAGATGGTTGCGAAAGACTGCTCAGACTGTGTGATGGGCCAGAATGCTGAGAAGTCTCGCTGTCAACCTAACCGTCTTTGATCACAGCGAGCACAGACCATAAGTGCTACAGATGCATAATCTCGACTGTGGTGTGCGAGCTGAATTGTGTGAGCTCATGGCGTCATGGCCTCAGCGATCAAGTATGAGCGGGGCTGCATTGAGCTTGCAGCAGGTGCTTGGGCACCTCCTTCCACTGCTGCCGGGGTGGCGCACCCAGCAAGCCAGGATGCACACCCCATATGTTGCTGCTGCACTTGGTTACACCGACTTCACCAGCCTGAGACCTGTTATAGAATCTGCTGGCACAACATGTGGACGCTAGTCCGTTCTTGCCAGAGCCGATAAGAGCTGGCTGGATCTGTAGAAGGCGCCCGGCAGCTCCTCAAATATGATGCTCTTCTCCTGCGCCGACAGCCTCGCCCCAATGCCATTGACCAGGCCCATGAACACATGCAGCGGGTCGCCCATCTCATCAGGATACGCCTGATACATGTTCGTGGCGCCGATAGACAGCAGGTCTAGCCTTTCAGCTGCTGCCGCACCTGCACATGCAAGTTTGGCAGCTTGTCAGTGGTGGCAACACTGACCACACTGCAAGCTCAGACGCTGCATGTGTTAATGTGCGTGGCACAGTGGTCAGCATTCACTGCTTTCAGACAGGCGGGGCATATGCATCGGACATTGAAGTCGTGGCCTACCGATCCGCATGCCAGTCGTGAGATGCGCAACCTGATTGCTGTAAATGTTTGCAAACAGCCGCAGTCGTGCCTCGTCCTGCTTCGCCTGACCCTGCTCCTCATCTTGAGCGACTGACCCTGTCACTGCCTGCCCCACAGAAGGCGCAGCCATCGTATGAGCTGCAGTAGTCATGTAACAGCTGACGTGGTTGACAGCTCACACTTAACAGCTCCTGATCGACGGGCGTGGTGAGCGTACCAGGCCGTCAGCATACTCTTCAGCATGCCTACTGGGCGCCAGCTCGAGGGGCAGGTTGCCGCTGGAGTGGCGTGCGATGGTCTGCATGTCCTCAGCGATGGCCCCCGCCCGCGGTAGTCCGCTGCCCTGTTGCTTGCACCCAAGTCAGCCTCAAAAGTATTGCTGAATCACCACGTAATGTCATGCGTCGTGCTGGTTGCCGCAGCTGTAAGTACACAGATGTGCAGACTGCCGCCTACCTCGGTGAAGCAGCCGAGGACATGGCACGGCCGGGTGTCATATGCGCCAGCCAGCGTCCTCGGGTCCACATACGACTCGATCGTGTCCATATCTGCTTGTCAGCCAATGCAGTTGGTAAGCACCACTTGAACGCACCAGTGACCATGAGGGAGCATGCAGGCACAGCATGCTTGCAGCGTGCTCGGCTGTCTAGGCACAGCTGCAGAGGTGCTAGCCACCTAGATCTCCATCCTGTGGCAGGTCATCTCGGTAGGGCTGCAGCGCTGCAATGGTGGCGCCTTCAAGCGCATAGTGCACCTGGGACATCCAATACAGTACGTCAGCATGTACACGGCCAGGTGATGCCCTCACGTTGACATGCCCCTAGCCGTCACGATATTCACATGGATGTGGCCACCACGACGCACATGCAGGAGATCCGCTAGGTACTGTAGGAAGTGGCGCTTTTTGAAGCTCCACTTTTCAAAGGGCGGCAGGGGCTTGGTTCCTGATGGCGGGTTGAGGTCTCCCCTCGCCTGCAGAGATGCATAAGCGGCGCGGTGATGCTCGACAATGCACTTAGAGCAGTTGAAACAGTGCTGTGCATCAGAAACCTGGACATATGCAGCAGCGTCAGCATGTGCTTAGCCTTACTCGGTCGAAGCATGCTGCATAATGCGATGCCATGCTGCAAGGCCGAGCAGTAGCTGACCTGGCAGATCTCCAGGTGGCGCGCCAGCTGCTCGTAGAACGGCCGATCACTCTCGCCCGCGAGCGGATCACCGGACACGGTGGTGATGCGGTCTACCTCCAGGCTGCCCAGATCAGCCGGCTTGCCAGATCCCCAGTCCTTGACCTGCAGGAGCAAATAAATTGTCCGGTGAATGAACGGTGCGGGCCTAACGCGGGACACTGCAGTGCCGCGGCAACAGACTGGTTGCCGCTGACAGCGTCAACATGCGAGCACCTGCACATAGTCAAGGCGCCCCTTGGCCGCCTCCGCAGTGTTCACGGGACGCGTGCCGCCACCCTCTGCGATGCGCACGGCGCGTTCGACGGCCTGCAAGCACGACAGCAGGGCATGGAGGGCGTGATGCGCCGCAAGCACCCTGCGCCATCAGGCTTCACATGACAGGCCATGCACAGCATGCGCAGCTGTCATGGCATGCGCAGCGCCCACCTGGTCGGCGCTGATCGTGTCTATCTTCTTCTTTGATTTCGTTCTGGCTTTGCTGCCTTTGCTGCCCTGTTTGGGGGGCTGCGGCGCTGTATCTCCAAAGCCTTTGGCTGCGCTACAGCGCACTGCCTCCCGGTGCGATACCCTGTAAGCCGTCATCACATCACTGCTTGTGCAAAGGCTCCCATACAGCAGCATGTTATCTGCCATGTCAAGCATATGCACAAGCGCTCTATCACCTTTGGGGCCGGATGAGCGTGTGCAGCGGCGCGGTGGCTGGCTGTGCAGTGGCGAAGTGTGGCAGGATCGCCGAGCCTTGCATGCCTGATGCGTTCTTGCAGACAGCCGTACCCTATTGCAAGCTCAGCACGAGTAGCGAATTGTGTACCGGTCCAGAGCTTTGCTCCTGCTGCTCGAGATCTTTGGAAATCTGATTGTATGCCACTGCAGGGTTTCGTGTGCCTGTTTCGCTGTTTGCGTTCTTGTGCATGTTTGGTTTTGCAGCATAAGTGTCAACGTTCAGTCTTGACCGGATCAAAAGCATGGCATGCACCACTTGATATCCGTGGTGTGCGATGGCGCACTCCATTCTGAAGCTGGTGCACTGAAGCAGCATGGCTCGCAAGAAGGCGGTGAAACGTGCCGAAGACTCGGGCGATGTGCTTGTTGCGGCTACAGCGGCAGAATCGCCTGCAGGCTACACCGGGCAGCTGCACACCGTCACTCTAGAACCGGGCGGCAGCGCAACATGCAACCCAGTGGAAGTGGGGCCTGGCTATGCCTCGGAACCGTTCAGGTTGCTACCTGTGACGTGTTCGCCATCTGCTTGAAAGCTGCTGTGCACATGTGCGATGCTGCTGCTGAAGCGTTGCAGTGTCAAACACATTTGCACTCTGCCGGCCGCCAATCATGAGCAGGCGTAAAGCCCGTGCTTGGTGTGCTGCAGCGTGGAGGGCTTCCGGGCCGACTGCCAGGACGTGCTGCTGCAGCTGGCCGCACTCACTGACAGCGCTGATGATGGATCTCCCCCGGACCTGGATGTGGCTGACATGCGCTTGACCAGCTTGGATGAGGACCTTGCAGCTGCCCGCGCCGAGGCAGCAGTCGTGCCCATTCGCCCTGATGCAGCAGCCGGCGGGGACGCTCAGCTTGCTGACACAGCGGCGGGCGCCAGCAGTGTTGCTTGCAATGCAAGGGGTGCAGCCGGTGATATCGACGCAGGCGTTGCTCACGAGCATGGCGATGCGGATGCGTCAAGCCAATCCGCCTCTGCACCTGGCAATGCTGCCGAGCGCAGCACTCCAACCGCCACTGCCAGCTTAGCTGGAGCCGCCAATGGCGACAGAGCGGGTGCCTCTGGAGATATATTGCTGGAGTCCCCAAGGGCAGCTTCACCGTGGAGCCGCCGCAGGAAGCGCAGTGCCGACAGCCAGCAGATGCCGGTCGTCCCGCAGCCAACACGGCGGTCAGCACGCAAGCGGCAGCCGTCGCGTGAGGCCGTCAGGGCAGCGACTCATGCGTCTGAAGCACACCAGCTGCAAGTAGAGGATGAGGATTCAGCTCACCAGCCATCAGCCGCTGACGCTTTTGCCCAGGCTGGGCAAGGCATGCAGCAGCCGGGGCAGCAGGGAGGAGAGGATGCAGCTGAAGCAGACAGTTCGCTGCAGCCACAGCCGCCGCCGCGGCAGCAGGCGTCAGCGCGGGCCTCAAAGCGCGGGTAAGCAGGGCTGTGATTGCCATCTGCTGCCTGCAGCTGCAAGCTGCTAGCGCCATGCACGCTCAGCAGACGTAGTGTCAGTTGCCATATCCGTGTATGAATTCGATGTGAACCGAATGACAGCATGGCGAGCTGTGCTGACGATCTGTTCGATGCCCAGGCTGGGCGTCAGGGACATGGGCGTCAGCTTCCACCCCAGCGTGGAGCTGGCGCTGGTGGAGCGCGTCAAGCGGCGGCGGGCGGAGGCACGCGCCGCCGCACGGCAGGTGCTGCAGGCCTCAGGGTTTAGTGTCTGACAGCCTGCGCCGCCCTGCACAGGAGCCAGCCCACAGCCTCACAGCCAGATCATGCCACCGTGCCTCGACAATGACCGTCCTGGCCGTGGCAGCTGTGCAACACGTCTGGCCTTGAGGCGACTGCTGTGTTCACCCCTGGTGTGCCTCCCTGCGCAGGCGCTGACTTGCCTGCAAGCCAGCGGCGGCGCGTCCCTCGGCAACGGGGCGCCCGAGGCAAGGCCCAGGCGCAACACCAACTATGCGCCGCCCTCCGCCAGCGGGGCGCCTGTGCCCAGGGCCAGCGGGGCGGCGCCAGGTGGCGCAGCTGCCCCCACTTCTGACGCTGAGGGCGTACCCGCAGCTGCTGCCAGCAGCGCCAGGACCGGCACGGCTGCACCACCTGCATCAGGTTCACACACCTGGTGACGGTGTACTGGGGAGTCCGCCTACAACATCTCTGCACTACAGTGTAATAGTTACACAGCCGGTGTGCCGCTGGACACAGGTGCTGCGAGGACCCAAGCAGACATGCTTTTGCCTTGCTGCTGCAGGGGATCTTGTGGATGCGTCAGAGGTGGTGGTCACGGTGGCGCTGTCGCACCCGGCCAACGCGCAGCAGGTGTCGCAGCAGTGGCGCGTGCTGGGCAGCCAGCCGCTCACCACGCTGCGCGACCGGCTGTACTGCCGTTCGGACCTGGATATGCGTGGCGCCGGCCTGTCCGTACCCTCAGGTTCGCACTGTGGAACAAATGTGCTCTGCATACGAAAGTCAGGCCCACATCTGCAGCAGACTCGGGGGAAAGCATAATGAGCTCATGTGCGTCTCGTCTGGCAGAATTCATGATCGGTCAGCCAGCACAGTGGCGCCAGCCCTGCAGCAACTGCACCATCCAGTGAGTGTGACCCCTCTTGACAATGGTCATTGATGGGTCGCTGTGGCGCCTGAAGCTGTCATTTTCTGCACTTCAGCAGCCGCACACCTTCCATGTGCAGGCATGCTCTACATCGAAGGCACCTTCTACAACGACATGCGCAACGCGTCTGCAGTCGACTACTCGTACCCCATTCGTGCCTTCTGCCACTCACACGGCCTGGCACCGCCGGCGCGCCCGGCAGATGCTGCTGCACTGCCACACGGCCGCACAGCTCCACTGCCAGCAGCGGGCCACGACGCAGCGGCATATGAATGTGCAGACATGGCGCACACCACCTTCCAGCAGCTGTGGCTGCGCGTGGGTGCTGGCGCAGGCTACGTGTACTGCCACCAGGTGCTGCCACAGCATGCTGCACTCCCCGTCGTCCTCGTGGCCTTGGTGTCTGCGCTGTGCTGCGGTGTCCGAGTTGATGGACTGTGAACCAGCACTGAAGGGTCCAACACCGCATGGGCTGCAGGGCTGCTGCGAGCACCTGCTCGCCTTCAGTGATGTCCGCTTGCTGCACCCAGACGATCCGCAGCAGGCCGGCGCTTACCCTGAGCTGGTGTACCAGGTGCCTTCAGTTTTATGTTTCAGACCTGGGTAGTCTTATTGCTGCCTCCCGACCCATGAACAGGCTGCCCACAGCTGCTGCTGACCATGAGGAAGGCATCCGAACTTGCTGTTGGCGGACGCGACACGTGACGGTTGCCGCTGCATGCTGCAGAAGCACTCCCGAAAGCGGAGGTGCGAGCTGTGCGACCGCGCGCCGGCGGCCAAGGTGACGCACGATGACGCCTTCGCACCCGGCAGCCCGGCTTTCTGGTGCCTGGACTGCTTCAACCGCATGCACTACGATGAGCACCGGCAGCTTGTGTCCAGCGACTTCAAGGTGTTCGACTACGTGCATGACTGACAGCTCTGCTGACGAGCAGTCAGGGGCACCAGCAACACTGTGCGCAACTGAAAGAGGAGGGATTGCTGGTCAAGGAGGAAATTTTTTCTTTCAGGACATGCTGCTTGCAGATGCTAGGCAAAGTAAGTTGCGAGGCACGACAGATAGTTGATAGGTTCAGTGTTCGTGATTTCAAGTGGCTTATCAGCAGACATGTGTAGTGTATAGGTTCGAGCTCGGGTTTGACAAGCCAGCGAAACAGACAGTGCTGGCTCCAATGTATCAGGGTGCAACATACAGAGCCATACATGCAACGATGCAAAGGTTTCAGCTGCGAGTTCCTGCAGTACAATACAATTGCGCAGCAGCTGTTGCCACTGCTGCTGCCGCACACCTCTTGCTCGTGACCGACTCGGCGGTGGTACAAGTGGCAGCTGCGCCTGGGAGCATGCCTGGGTACATGCAGCATCAGATGCCCTCCCCGCGGTCCGCATCTGATGTCCTGTTGGGCAACGTTCGGTCGCCATGCTGGTTTTCGTGCTCCTCAATGCTCTCGGCCAGCTCTTTTTGTAATCGGTCTGCCTCCTGCACTTGCATGCGCTTGGGAGTTCATGGTGATGGGCCGCACAGCAATGCGCTGGAGAGGCTGCAGTCTCATGTGACTGGTGCATGCATCCTGTCAACGTGGTCAAGTGTGTACATTCACACGCTGTGGGTGAAGCATATGCAAATCCATTTCATACCTCATCGTAGCGTGCGCTGCGCGCCTGCTGGATGCGCTGGTACAGCTGCATCCACGGGTGGTCCCGGATGCGCACCGCTGCCTTGAAGTCCTCCTCACTGCAGCACACAAAAGTGCTATGTGATACCGTCTCTATTGTATGCATTACATGCTTGCGTGCTTCCATCTACACGAAGCTTGAGCATCTTTACTTCATGTTGAAGCGTTACAGGCATCGTTCTTGGGTCTTTGCCAGGGAATATGCTCCGGCCGGTGATCCAGCAGACCGCGCACATGCCGCCGGCAATTGGCGCTTCAAGCGGCGCTGGCAGGGCATGTGGTGCACACCTGAGCGCGACGTGCATCTCCCGCTTGAGGCGCTTGATGTACTCGGGGTCGCTGCCCCGCACCATCGTCAGCAGCGCGGTGCCCTCCAGCTCCTGCTCAGGGTCCGCCCGCAGCGTGCCCTGGGGCCCCAGCCTGCAAGGGGCGGGGGAGCACGCAAATGTCAGCCATAGCATGCAGCACACCTGTCGTATTACCGCGTACAAAGGCCATTTCTAGCCCTGGCAATTGTCGTCAACAGGCTGCGGACATCTCCCTATGAATTTGTTGCGTGCAGGGGCGCACCGGATGGCGCGGAAGTTCTTGAGCGCATCATCCAGCGTGCCTCCACCGTCTGTCTCGATCTCGGTTGCACACTCATCCCACACGCTGCGCTTGATGTAGATCGGGCTGGCCGCCTTCATTGCAAGCCAGAAGCCTGCATGCCAAACTGGACTTTATTAAGCTCTCGGAAGCAAAGTGTGGCGGCGCACATGCCAGCATGGCGGCTTTGCTGCTGTGCTCAGGTCAGCCAGTATAAGTCTGAGATCGCGGACTGGCATGTCGCGACGGGGTCTGAACATTTGCGAAGACATCTGCGTGCAGTCATGTAACTTCGCACAAACCCACCATCCGATGGGCGGCAGTCACAATCCCACACCACCTCACCGCTGTTGGCATCCCCAAAGTAAAGTCGCCCGTGGTAGATCTGCAGCGGCGCAGGGTGAGTCTCAATACTTTCGATAAGACCAAGAAGAGCATGTGGTGGAAGACCAACCTCAGTATCAAGCCAAGCCAATATGAAGGACGCAATCCCATGGAAGCTCACCTGATCTCTCATGTCACAAATAGTCATGCGCACCAACCGCCATTTGCTTTTGCTGCCAAAGGACTCGCTGATCTGCTGCCCTCGCTCCAAGATCTGTATGCAGCAGTCACAGTTGTATGTCCACATGCCTGCTTCGCAGACTGGTGGTAAGCAGGATACTGCAGGTCGGCCGTCCGATGAACTGGCGCTCTTACTGAGGCCAGCTGACACACCTGCCAGAGCAAGTCCAATGCCATGGGCCGGTTTGACGAGACGCCCTGCAGCAGCTGTGCAAGCGCATGCAGAGTATCTCCACCCACGTGGAGGACCAGTGCACGTGGCTTGGCACCTATTCGATCATCCTCCTGCTGCTTGCTCAACAGCACCGTGCCTGCATGGAAGAGGTCATCAGCAGCAGTTGTGGTTGTGGGTGCGGAGCCGGCGATAGTCTGCTATGATCATCAGGCCATCCTCGCATCTATGAGGCGGAACGAACGCCTCCACCAGTGTAGAAATCCTGGCGCCGCACCGTGTGGCACTGCCCCGCTCATGTTCTCGCCCCCTGCCGTGATGACAAGCGACACAGCTGCCCTGCGAGTGTGCAAGTCGCGAATCGCCGTAAAACTTCACTTTTGCATCTGGACTCGCGGATATGATGTGAAATGTGCAGGGTGAGCAGGGTCCGCAGCTTAAATGTATGGCATTGCAGGGGGGCGCCAGTTATGGCAGCAGTCACGTCTACCGCACAGCCAGAACCTACTTATAGTAGCTGGAGTCGTCGAAAGGATACATGCGATAGCCAGCATGCACCGGCGTCGGAGCCCGTCGCCGACCGGGCAGCACGCTTGGCCCAATGAATGCGCCTTGAATATCACGTGCATGATGCACAGTGGTGCTGTGGGTCATCACACGCCTGGCACTGCATCTATGTGCAGCCGCATGCGACACTCGCTCTGCGTGGCTGCCTTGGCACCCGCCATATGCGTGCCTGCTGTGTCGGAACCCGCTACAATGCATCGGTTTCAAACGGTGTAATTACATGCAACGATTGCCCAGCCACACACAGAGCAAGTACCGATGCTCTAGAACGCGCTGTATACAGTGCACGCGCGAAAGCTGGTCTGAGCAGGCTCTGCACCACCATGCCCTGACATCAGCCAGATTAGTCATGCCTAAAGTTAACACATGTTGCTTGTACTTGATCCTAAACCTTACTGGGGGCTTGAGTTGGGCCTGCAAATTGCACTGGTTGGCCGTTCATCAACCAGTCGTCCAGACATGCACAAAGCGCATTGTCAGCATACAAGCTCTGCAGCAGGTTGTCTGCAGACTCGCTGAGACATCAGTGCTGCGCTCTACTTTGCTCGTCCGACCAACATTTGGGCACATGATTGCCTGAAGGATCAGCAGACCTTGGGGCTGACCAGCAGCCGCAGCCTGCGGCTTCTGCAGCAGCAATGACAGACAGAAAGCGGAAGCTTGACGTATATAATAATGGGCCCACCGGCGTCGCTGGGGTGCCTGCAGCCTCCCTGCCACAAGTGAACCCATACACAGGCCGCGCATACAGCCAAAAGTACTACGACATCCTCGCCAAGCGCAAAGGCAACGCTCAGACCCCTGAACCACATCCGTGCTCTATTGTAAGGTTGCACTCTGCTAAAAGTCCAGGGCGGCAACCGCCTCATTGGCGGCAGCTGCAGCAGCTGTGGCATTCATCACCAGCACACATTTGCGGTTGTGGTCTGCAGCATTCATGAATGTGCGACACGCCCCGGCAGAGATATGGCGTGTTGCCACATCTGCAGGTTTGCCGGTATGGCAGGCACGCGAGGAGTTTGTGCAGATG
This sequence comes from Diplosphaera chodatii, assembly GCA_032358165.1. Lineage (NCBI taxonomy): Eukaryota > Viridiplantae > Chlorophyta > Trebouxiophyceae > Prasiolales > Stichococcaceae > Diplosphaera > Diplosphaera chodatii. The sequence goes on from JAALGY010000038.1 coordinate 838,340, forward strand.
ATCAATTCCCACCAGACGACCATCCTGGTCGGCGAAACCGGCAGCGGGAAGACCACGCAGATCGCGCAGTTCATCTCAGAGGCGGGCTACTCGCAGTCCGGCAAGCTGATCGCGTGCACGCAGCCTCGGAGGGTGGCTGCGATGTCCGTCGCGCGTCGTGTGGCAGACGAGATGGATGTGCAGCTGGGCGAGGAGGTCGGCTACTCCATCCGTTTTGAGGAGCTGTCTGGCCCCAAGACGCTCATCAAGTGCGCCAGCGCACAGCTGTCACATTCGATGCACGCACATGGGGCACACACACACCAGGCATGCACAAAGTCAGCGGTGCTGAGTCCGTGGCACCCTGCGCAACCACATGATCCCAATGTGCAGGTTCATGACAGATGGCATGCTGTTGCGGGAGGCAATGAGTGACCCGCTGCTGGAGCGGTACAGCGTCATCATTCTGGATGAGGCACACGAGCGCACACTGGCCACTGATGTGCTCTTCGGACTCATCAAGGAGGTCGGAAATTTCTGTGTTACATCCTCTTTTCATAAGCAACACAGCCTCTCGATGGCTTGCTGCAATTGGTGCAGCCTGATGAGCCATGCATGGTGTGCTCGTTCTACCGGCATCTGCCCAAGGTGGGTGACGCAGCAGCTTATGATGGTGTCACAGGTGTTGAAGCAGCGGGCAGACATGAAGCTGGTGGTCATGTCGGCCACCCTGGAAGCAGAGAAGTTTCAGGGCTACTTCCTGGATGCGCCGCTCATGAAGGTCCCAGGCCGTCTGCATCCCGTAGAGATCTTCTACACGCAGGTGCGACTTGCCACACACTCACATATGCACACCGTCGAGGCTTTTACTATGTGGCATGTCTGCTGATAGCCAGGTGGCTGGCTGAGCAACTCCATTAGGCGCTGCTCATGGCAGCAATCCAGACAGTCGATACGTTTTCACGGTTGATTGCAGGAACCAGAGCGCGACTATCTGGAGGCAGCCATCCGCACAGTGGTGCAGATCCACATATGCGAGGGGCCTGGGGATATCCTGCTGTTCCTGACGGGCGAGGAGGAGATCGAGGATGCCTGCAAGAAGGTCGCCAAGGAGATCAACCAGGCCGGCGACTCGGTGCGCCTTGTGCCTGTAGCCGGGTCTGCCTTCTAAACACTTATGTCCGTGCAGGTTAACAGCAACCTGGTGGGCTCCACCGGTAGCCGGCGGCTATCATGTGCATCATGGGAGCCCCCTATGACGGAGACCTACTTGCTGATGCTGACGCGACTGAATGCTTTGCAGGTGGGTCCAGTGAAGATCTACCCGCTGTACTCCACCCTTCCGCCGGCACAGCAGCAGCGCATCTTTGAACCAGCGCCGCCAGCGCTCCGTGCTGGCGGCCCAGCAGGTCGCAAGATCGTGGTACGTGGTGTTGATTCATGGCGCAGCCTGTTCCTGCCTTTCAAGCATGAAAACCATGGTGCACGGTCAACCGTGCCCCTTGCTGGCCGTTTGCTGCTGTGGTGGCTGCAGCACCGTGGCATGTTGGTCAGTGCAGGTGTCGACGAACATTGCAGAGACGTCACTCACCATTGATGGCATTGTATATGTGATCGACCCGGGCTTTGCAAAGCAGAAGGTGTACAACCCGCGTATCCGCGTGGAGTCGCTGCTCGTATCACCCATTTCTAGGGTATTGCATACAAACCCTGTCTTTCTCCCTTCCACGCATGCTTGCTTACTTGCTTGCTGTGAGCTGCAGCACACGAAGAGGTGTGGCACTAACCTGCATATCTATCAGCACGTGAGGCACTGTCTTGTGCCAGCAGGCCAGCGCTCACCAAAGGGCAGGGCGTGCGGGCCGCACACAGCCTGGCAAATGCTTCCGGCTATACACGGTGTGTAGGTCTTGGCAAGCTGCCTGCGCTGTGGGCGATGACACCGTAGTGGTCAATCGGCGCTATCTGCAGCGCATGGCACATTGCTGACAGATGGTGCTGTTGTCGGCCACAGGAGGCGTCCTTCAAGAAGGACCTGCAGGAGCAGACGTACCCAGAGATCCTGCGCTCCAATCTTGGATCAGTCGTGCTGCAGCTGAAGAAGCTGGGCATTGACGACCTGGTACGTTGTCCAGGCCACCTGACAAACAACAACAATGCTGGGCAGATATTGCTTCCACTGCTGTGCCAAGGGACACGGCCGTGCCCTGCTCGGACGCTTCAGGGTGACACTTCAGGGCGGGCTGCGTCTGCTGAGCGTAGGTGCACTTTGACTTCATGGACCCGCCGGCGCCCGAGACCCTGATGCGGGCGCTGGAGCTGCTCAACTACCTGGGGGCGCTGGATGACGATGGCAACCTCACCAAGATTGGTGAGATGATGGCGGAGTTTCCTCTGGACCCACAGCTGGCGAAGATGCTGGTGACCTCGCCAGACTTCAAGTGCGTCAACTTCCGGAACCCTGCCTGCAAAACGATCTTGTACTGTAATGTGTTTCCCCTCCTGCAGAAGCCTGGCCCCCGGTCAGCATGGGGTGGTGCCAGTCACTGCATGAGCAGCAGCACTTGCAGTCGATGCAAACACCATGCAGCGCCCTGCCAACACGTGCTGGCTCCCCACGTGCATGCTGCAAGGGCACGTTGGCCTCGTGCTGGGCGAGCCCAGTCGTCCACTCTCGAAGTACCACCAGCGCTCCACAACCAACAGTACAGATTGTCTTCCGTGCAGATGCTCGAACGAGATCCTCTCCGTAGCGGCCATGCTGTCGGTGCCCAACGTCTTCATGCGGCCAAGGGAGGCTGCGAAGGCGGCAGACGAGGCCAAGGCCCGCTTTGCGCACATCGACGGTGACTTTGTCAAACATGCAGCGCACACCGCCTGCCAACAAACACACTGTTGCATAAGCTCATGTATCCACTCCTACCATGTTGCAACGATGCTTTGATCCGTCGTTTTGCGCTGCTGTGCAGGGGATCACCTCACGCTGCTGAACGTGTACCATGCGTACAAGCAAAATGCAGAGAGCTTGGACTGGTGCTATGACCACTTCCTCAACCACCGGTCGCTCAAGGCTGCAGACAGCGTCAGAAGCCAGCTGGTGGGTGGTGTCTGACAAGCAGCTGCCATCAAATGGTCATCATGTGGTCCTGCTCCATGCATTCACGGGCGCCAATGCAGTCTGCTGCATGCCCTAACGACACATCACTGCATGCTTGTAGGTGCGTGTGTGCACACGCATGGGCGTGCAGCTAGTCAGCACCGACTTCAAGTCGCATGACTACTACTCCAACATCCGCAGAGCCATCACAGCAGGCTACTTCATGCAGGTGTGCCGTGTGCTCTGTGTTTGTCGTTTGCAGAGTCATGGTCTTCGTCGGCAGCCAGCAATGCCTGTTCAGCACGCAGTGGCTGCAAGTGCCCTGCCATCTGCAGGTTGCTCACCTTGAGCGCACGGGCCACTACTTGACGGTGAAGGACAACCAGATGGTGCACCTGCACCCCTCTACCTGCCTGGACCACAAACCCGAGTGGTGAGTGGCACAGCTCGACTGTCATCCCTTCTCATCAGGACCTTCTCAGTTTGTGCCAGCACACGGTAGCCTGATCACTGCCTGCTAATGGCTGCGTCAAGGACACAGCTCCGAAGCGTTCACACTGCCATGCGCAGGGCTTTGTACCAGGAGTTTGTCCTGACCACGCGAAACTACATCAGGACAGTCACAGACATCCGTGGCGAGTGGTTGGTGGACATCGCGCCCCACTACTACGAGCTGTCGAACTTCCCGCAGGGTGAGGCGCGCCGCGCACTCGAGCGGTTGTACCAAAAACGGCAGAACGACAAGAAGTTTTGAGGCATATCTTGAGGTCCTGTGGCTAACGTGACAAGCATTGGCTTGAGACATACGGTACATCAGCTGTAAAAACGCGGCGTCTGGACCACACATCATTTCGCCGCAGAAGGCATAGCCACTTTGATGCTAGACATGCTATCGGGCATCCTGACGTCATGCTCTGGCGTTCGATGAGCAGGTAGACCAGCGTAGCGTTTGCTTCTTGCTGCTTCCATCGATAGGATGTCCCGCAGTCGGACCCAACACCCAAGGCTTGCTTGCGATGACTCACGATGACGATGACAGATCCTGCGGCGGAGGCATTCGAGCACCACTCTCGTTTCGACACTTCGCAATCATACACTGTTGAACGTGTGGCGAAGTGTATTCTTTGATCATGGCGTCATTCACGCTGGGCAACGCACAGATGATGCAGCACAAGCAGGTCGTCAGGGCCTCCACCATGCAGCTGCCACGGGCCCAGGCGCCCAGCAGCGCCAGCTTCGGCCCCAAGCTGGGCTGCAGAACACAGGCGCTGCGTGCTAGGAGAGCCGGTGTGGTCAGCGCGTCCAGGCAGGCGCCGCTGATCGTCGCAGCAGCCGCAAAAGGCTACAAGGTGTCTCGGAAGTCACTAGACTATGCGATAATCTGCAGCACAAGTGATGCGGTTCACTTGAGGCGTCTCTTTTCATGCGATTTTGGTCCCAAAGATTTTGGTCCCGACGACATTACAAGCTGCTGTGTGCTCTCGCCTTGCATCGACTTTGTGATCGTCATCAGTTCGTCGGGCAGACTTGTGTGCTCTGTCATTGATGCTGCGACCGCGCGGCACATGACGATCGATATATCTGACGACGTAGCATGCCATGCATGTTTGTGTGTTCGCAATAGACGGAAGCCTCTGTCTCGCAGGTGGCCCTGCTGGGTGCTGCCGGCGGCATTGGTCAGCCGCTGGGCCTGCTGCTGAAGATGAACAAGTACATCTCAGAGCTGAGCCTGTACGATATTGCACCCTTCACGCCCGGCGTGGCGAAGGACCTGAGCCACTGCAACACGCCATCACAGGTGCGGCTGCCGCAGCACGCATGCTGCAAGCCTCACAGTCACACTGCTGCTTTTACATCGCAGCGGCCCCCAAGCATGTGACCAGATGTACACCGATTGCTGGGCATCATCATGACGAGCCGACGACTTCTGCCGGCAATAGGTTGACTGGTGTGTTTGCATTCATGAGGCTGACTTGTGCAGTGGACGCCTGTCAGGCGGAGGGCTTCTGCGGCGAGGAGAACCTGGGCAAGGCCCTGCAGGGTGCCGACCTGGTCGTCATTCCCGCGGGTGTCCCCCGCAAGCCCGGCATGACGCGTGATGACCTGTTCAACATCAACGCCGGCATTGTGAAGAACCTCACAAAGGCCATCGCCGAGCACTGCCCCAACGTGCGTTTCAGCGGTTTCACGGCTTGCTGTTGCTTACAATCAAAGCTCCCAGTGTGTTGGCACTGGGACGGTGTCTGCTTTGCATCGGTGCATGCGTGCAATGTTTGCAATCTGAAAGTCAAGGCCTTGAGCATCTAGAGCAGTAGGAGGCTCACCGCCTGGGCTTGTGCTGCAGGCTATCATCAACATCATCTCCAACCCGGTCAACTCGACGGTGCCCATCGCAGCAGAGGTCCTGAAGGCGGCTGGCAAGTACGATAAGCGGAAGCTCATGGGCGTGTCCACCCTGGATGTGGTGCGCACATGGCATGTTACACCGCTTGGCTCATCGAGTAGGTTTTATCGACCATACTTCGTGAAGTGACCGTCCACATCTGCCTCAGCAGCACGCTGTATTGGCCGACTGCAGGTGCGCGCCAACACCTTTGTGGCAGAGGCCAAGGGCGTGGATGTGCGCGAGGTGGATGTGCCGGTCATTGGCGGCCACGCTGGAGCCACCATCCTGCCGCTGCTGTCGCAGGCAAGCTAGATGGAGTGAAACATCAAGTGCAGTTGTTCGCGGAGCAGCATGTGTGCATGCAGGCTGTAGCAGTGCATCTGGAGTACATGGGCGGTCCCACTGTGTACTGAGTGCTGGGTCATCACTATGATCCAGGTGACGCCGAAGGTGTCATTCAGCGAGGCTGAGTTCGAGCCCATGACCAAGCGCATCCAGGAGGCCGGCACAGAGGTGGTGGAGGCCAAGGCCGGCGCTGGCTCTGCCACGCTGTCCATGGTGCGTCTCGGCGTGCAGCCTCCAATCACGCTGTAGTACAAATCACTCGCTTGTCATGCTCGCTACCGCTGATGAGACTGTGCCGTATGTCAAGCCTGGTGCACCCTCATTGCTGATGAAGTTGTGTACCCCTGTCTGCAGGCATACGCCGCCGCGCGCTTTGCAGAGTCAGTGCTGCTGGGGCTGCAGGGCACGACCACAGTCGAGTGTGCATATGTTGAGTCGGATGTCGTCCCTGGCGTCGACTTCTTTGCGCACAAGGTCTGCTACAGTTGGAAACCAGTAAATGTAACAGCCACATGTGCAGGCTTACGAACGATGAGCATGCATGCATTGGCTTCAACGTATGCGCAGACCGCTTTCCACTGACGCTCATTTGGATGCTTTCAACAGCTGAAGCTGGGCAAGAACGGTATTGAGGAGTACATGCCGCTGGGTGAGCTGTCAGCATACGAGCAGAAGGCGCTGGACGAGGCCGTGACCATCCTCCAGGTGACTGTCTGTGCTATGGTGCTCAGTGTATGTGTATGTGCGTGATGCTGCACTCGTTGCATGTCCGGATCTGCAAGTATACATGCCTTTGTATGCTGATCGATACCTTGTAAAATCGCAGGGCAACATCAAGAAGGGCAAGGAGTTTGCCGCGCAGAACTAGGCGGCCCCTGGGATTGTTACACGCATGCACCTGCGTGGCCACTGCTCAAATGCTGCACCGGTCTGCACCCCACATGCATGGCGTGCCGCCACAGGCAACTCCGTTTAGGGTGTCACCGACTAACTCTGTGTGCATCGCCCACATGTCCGAGCAATATTGCTTGGGCTAGGCAAGCATGAATGTGGCGGTTCATTGCCGTCCAAAACCCTAGTCAGCTCGTGTCTAAGTACTAGCGGTTGGCGTGATGTGTGATACCACAGGCGTGTAAGCCGAGTTGGCACCTGGCGGCTGATGGACTGGCAACGCGCAAGACACAAAGACAGGCTGTGCTGGCCCTACTGAGCACACGCGAGGTGGTTTGGCGTGCTGAGACCATCTAGAAGCACAGCTTCAAAACTTCCAAAACCGTGGATTGACATCGACTTTCAGCCACGGAGTGCTCTGTAAGGTACGCCTGGGCGCCAGCTCCCCAGTAGAGCATCAGCAAGGGTGACTGAGTACACCTGAGCCACCGGGTGGGCCTCATCGCGCGCCGGCGCTCCAGGCCGCGCTGTCCAAGGAACTTTCGTGCAGAAGTGCGTGGATGCAGGAAGCAGACAACTTGGCTGGGATTGCTGGAGAGGAAAACTGGCGGCAGCGTTGCTTGCAAAATGATGACCCAAATGGCCAATTTGGCTGTGCTACCGTGCAGAGAGGCCAAGGGCCTGCCCGGAGGCGGCGGGCGTGATGGTGGTCGCTGCACCAGCTCCAGCAGGCGAGCTGCGTTTGCCAGGGCTGAGCGACCCCATCGCCCGCAGCGGCAGCCCTGCAGCAGCAGCACTTGCACCCGCAGCAGCAGAGTGGCAGGCACCGGACGCCGACCGCAGCGACTTTGCCACCAGCTGCGGCGGGTCGCCCAGCGCGTCGGACCCGGATGCGGTCATGGACGGCATCTCGGGGTGGGGTGAGGACGGCTTCTGCCACAGCGGGCTGCCGCTGAGCGTGCCGCTGCCGGCGGCCATGCAGGGCGGCCGCCCCTCGGCCGACGGCTGCCGCTGGGGCAGGTGCAGCCCCGCGGAGGACGGCAGCCTGCTGCCGCCGGTGGCGCTGGCTGGCAGCGGGAGCGCTCAGGTGCTTTTTAGGCTTTTGCACTGACTGTTTGCTGCATGCGTGGATTGCTGCATGCGTAGATATGGCACATCCTTGGCCGAAGTGCGAGGGTCTTGTGTCAACTAGGCTTCAGGTGACACTGTAGACCTTACTTGGATGCATTGCACTGCGCAGGCCGGCGGGAAGCCGCCGCCGCCTAGCCATGTGCATGGCAGCAGGCATTCAGCAGATTCGCCACCCAGCAGCCCAGTCCTGCTGCCAGCTATGCATGGCGGACCTTTCCGCAGCCCACCAGCTGGAGATACACCTGCTGCAGCAGCAGCGCCTCCCAGCCAATCTGCGCATGGGGCAGAGGTATGCCATGCACAGCCTTCTGATTAGCATTCAGCCTCATGATAGGGGGCTGCTCACTTTGCTGATCTGCTTGATGTCTAGAGGCAAAGATCTGCTTGCCTGAAACGAAACTGATAACGACATGCACTCGCAATGACCAATAGATCAACGTTTCTAATCACTACACCTGTGTAATAATATTTGCAGGTTATGTCGCCACATCGCACAGATGCCGCTGATGAGCCCAGCCATTTGCCAGGCAGTCCTGAGGCAGATGATGTTGCAGGCTTCAGCCCTCCTTTACCAGCACCAGCACCAGCACCAGCAGCATCAGCAGGGATTGCTGACGCACTGCTGCGTTCAGCAGCCGGGGAAGCAGACTCTGCTTCTGAGTCCAGCAGCGGCATCGATGACAGCGACGACAGCAGCGCCAGTGATGGCGGCATCCGCGGTGGCTTCAACAGCCACAGCCCAGGCATGGCTGGGCTGCCAGGCGACAGCTTTGATGACGACGATGACGGCTTCGAGGACACAATGCAGCGGCGACTGGCTGCGGATGGCAGTGGTTTCGAGTCGGCATTTGACGATGAGTTCGAGCCGACGCGCTACTGTGTCAACTGCACTGGAGCCCTGCACGGCGACGTGTGCCTGGATTGCGGGCACATGCTGGGCTCCGAGGACGAGCTGTTCAGCGCGCTGCCAGCAGAGGATGCGCCGCCCCCGCTGCCATGTGCCGCTGGCGAGACATTGCTCATCTGGGACGAGCGAATGGAGCTGCACCGGGAAGCAGATGATGTGTATGGCAGCCCACACCCCGAGCGTCCCGACCGCCTGCGCGCAGTCATGGCGCGCCTACTCGCCTCTGGGCTGGCAGAGAAATGTCGACGCGGCCAAGCGCGGCCAGCAACAGCAGAGGAGGTTGGCACATGCCACACGGACATGCTGCGCCGGGTGATTGAGGCCACGGCGACGCCCGAGGTGTCTGGCATCGTCAACTTCACCCCGGACACATACACCAACCGCCACACATCGCTCGCTGCAAGTTTGGCGGCGGGCGCCAGCATTGACGCTGCAGTGGCGGTGGCTACAGGGCAGGCTCGGTGCGCAGCGGCCATCGTGCGGCCACCAGGGCACCATGCTGAGTCTGGCATGGCCATGGGGTTCTGCTTCTACAACAACGCTGCTGTGGCAGCGCGTGCGGCGCAGGCCGCCGGCGCCGAGCGTGTGCTTGTCCTCGACTGGGTGGGCCATCACCCTCTGGCTCCAGCTGCCCTTGCTGGTCCAGCTGGCAGTTCAACATGAGGCATTCAGTATCTCGCCGGCGGTGGGCTGCTTGTAGCTGACATCTGCATCCAATGTTGTCACAGGATGTACACCATGGCAACGGAACCCAGCACATCCTGGAGGACGACCCCACCATCATGTACATGTCACTGCACCGCTATGACGGGTGCGTGCTTGTTACTCAGCCGCGTCACATCTGCAGTGTGCTTTTCAGCCCAACCCTGCAGCATGGAAATTATCGTGCTGACAGTTTGTGCCATTGGGAGTGGTGCAGCGCTGCAGCAGTCTGCTCAGGATGCCAGCAGTTCCGCTGCCTGCTCGAGGCCCCCAAAAGATGTTGACATCTGCGGCCTGCGCTCTGCAGGGGCTCCTTCTACCCTGGCACGGGCGCTGCGGCTGAGGTGGGCACCGGTGCGGGCGCCGGCTTCAATGTCAATGTGGCGTGGTCGGGGCCAGGCATGGTGCGCACAATGCCTCCGCTGGCACTGGTGGTTGTCATGCCATCTGGAGTATGGGTCCACAGGGGAGCCAAGGCCTGCCAGGCTCTGTCGCACTCGTGGTATGTGCCGTGAGATGGAGTGATTTTGGTGTGCGCAGGGTGATGCGGACTACCTGGCAGCCTTCCACCATGTGCTAGTGCCCATCGCGACGCAGTTTGCCCCGTCCCTCATCATCGTGTCTGCCGGCTTCGACGCTGCTGAGGGTATGTGTCCACCGTGCCGGTAGACTGTTACCATGTGCTGTGGTGCGCTGATCCTGGTCTGCGATGCGCGTCACACTGGCTGAAGGCTGAACATGGTGCTTGTACACCATGATGATGCAGGTGACCCCATTGGCGGGTGCAACGTGACGTCAGCGGGCTTTGCAGCAATGACGGGCCTCCTGCAGGCTGTTGCACCGCTTGCGCTTGTGCTAGAGGTGAGCAACCACCTTTCCAAAGACATGTGATATAGGTTCTGATCGTCTAAGCAGCGCGCTGCTTTAACAAAACATCGCCAAGGTGCATCCTTTCCAGAGCTTTTTGCACGGTCCTGTGAGCAAGGTGTCAAGGCCATGTGTCAGAACCTTGCTGGCTGGGGCTTGCAGGGTGGCTACAACCTGGCAGCAACGGCTGACGGTGTGGAGGCCTGCATGCGGGTGTGCCTGGGCGAGCGCCCTCCGCCACTGCGGCCGGACGGCCTTGAGCTGCCCGCGCCCTCCGCCGCTGGGCTAGCCGCCATCAGGGAGGCCCTCATTGTGCAGGTGCACCTTTGCTTCGCCCTTGTATGCCCATACAATGTGTTTATGGCTGTGATGTGATGCTGTGCGTCCTGCCGGTGGCATCTGCAATCGGGACCCACACTGGGCCTGCAACGCTGGGGACCATCAGTGTTAGGCCCTGCACGCGTTTGAGGAGTGGCTCCAACACAACTCACTCTGCACAGGCGCGCTATTGGAGCTGTCTGCGTGGTCTGCTGCCCCAGCCGGCGCCGGCTCTGCCGCCACTGCACCTGTCAGCGGGTGCACCGGCAGCGGCAGCAGGCTTCCGGGCCCGACTCGGCGCCATGCACGATGACCAGCCGCACGCCGGGATGGCGCCTGCAGCCAGCCTCGGCAGCCCGCGCTTACTGCCACGCAGCATCGAGCATGCAGACGGGCACAGGCATGGCCACAGCAATGGCCACAGCCACAGCCACAGCCATGTTCAGCACCACTCCCGCGGCCACGGCAATGGCCACAGCCACAGCCAGCAGGGCAACCGGGACCGATCGAGCCCCGGCCCGCTGTCGCCTCGGTCGCCCAGGCATGCGAACGGCGAGCACACAGGCAGCCGGCGCACCAAGCTTGCGTTCCGTGGCGGCCAGGGCCGCTCCGCCCGCCGCTGGCACCTGATGCAGCAGCTGCACCATGCGTCCCTCAAGGCCCTGAAGAAGCGGCACCATGCAGCCTCGGCGTTCCGACGGGCCAGCCTGTCGGTGGACGCGGAAGCGGTACTGGCCGGGCTACGCCAGGGCACAGCCGCACAGCGGGGCCCCGACACGCAGCAGCAGCATGAGCAGCAGCAGCAGCAGCAGCAGCGGCGTCACTCGCTGGGTGGCAGTGGGGACCTTGATGCACTGCTGGGGCTGGCGCAGGGTGGCCGCGCCACCAGTCTCTGACAGCTGCTGGTCTTCACGACCCGCCTTCACATTTGCTGGGCAGTCCTCTGCATCTGCCCTCACGCTTCGAGGCTGTGGCAGCCTGGATGTGGTGTGGCATAGACAGGAGGCAGTGACCAGGCGACAGCCTAGTCAGTGGGAGGCCTGGGGCCAGCATTCAGAGGTGCGGCAGCAGAACAGCAGCACACCATCAGCAGGGTCGATTTGCTGTGTTTTGGACACTACACAACTTGAACGTCACCATTTCTAGAAGTTCATGATACACCCCAGCCTCTGCTGTCTCTGTATGATGCACTAGAGCCTCCAGGCAGAAGAACGGGTCCTGAGTATGGGCCATGACTGGGCCATGTCGGATTTTGTAGGGCAACTCGAGACTGTTTGATTTACAGACAGGAAACGATCAACCGAAGTGAATTCTGCCAAAACTGCTGTCTGATCAGACATCTGTAATTGCAAGAGCAGGTTTGTCAGGACCTCACAGTGAAAGTCCCTGTAGTGCGCAGACTATTGCACCTCACAGGCTACTGGCTTGGCACTGAGCAACAAAATTGCAACTTATTGCAGCCTTGCAACGTCAGTAGGTGAGCTGGATGGCAAGTGATGCCTCCAATGAGGCTGCAGGCTGGCCAAACAATGCAGCATGTTAGGTGGCTGATGTGTCACAACGGCCCCGAGCCGCCGCACAATCACTTGTCTGCCAGCCAGTAGGTGACCTTGTCCACGGTGGCGAGCATGACGCCGTTGGCAGGGGCTGCGCGGATAATTGCGGGTGTGAAGCCCTTGTAGAAGCGCCCAATGCCGCCCTCTGCCCACAGTTGCTGCAGGCAAGCAGAGGCGACAGGCATGTCGTCATTCGTCATAAGACGCGTCCGTCAATGCATTCGAGATGTGGCATGAGTGGTGCCAGCTTCGTCGTTGTCCACAATATTGCTGCACTCAGGAGGATGAAGTGCCGAGTACTCCTGTCAGCCAGGCATGCTGACCTGGGATGCAAGCTGCTTCTACAGCTTGTATCAGCATGCGTCTGTGGTGTGGAAGAAAGTGCCAGAGCACGCCACCCCAGCCCTGAGCGTGGCTGCAGGCACACAGCGTGGACAAAGGGACACCTTGACGGCGGAGGCCATGGTGGGGAACTTGCGCTCCGGCTTGCGCAGGTCGTCGGTCTGCATCGCGCTCTTCACCGCGTCCACAGGGAAGATCGTCATCCAGTAGAAGATGCCGCCCAGCCCACCCAGCGCCACAACCATGGCTGCAGGCGCAGTCGAAAGATGAGCGGCACTATGCAGCTGAGGTGTGGTTCAGGCAGCGTGGCTCATGCTGGTAGCATGCCACAAGCATGGCTGCCACACGCCGGCACACCCACGAGTCAGGCGTACACATCAAGCCTTGTGTGGAGAGGTGCAGCCCTGGTGCGGGCAGTCGCACACTGTGTGGGACTGCTGATGAGCACCTGGATGCAGCTGGGTGACGGGGATGTCCTGCCGCTTGGCCACCTCGCGCTTCATGACCTCAAAGGATCCCAGGTACACCGAGTTTGCGGGCACGTTGCGGACCAGGGTGGCGCTCAGCCCCTGGATCCAGAGCACACATGCATGAGGCATGTACATGTGGCTGCGGCACTCGTCACGTCACCCAACGCTCACCAGCTGCAGTTTGCTGCTCACCTGGAAGGGACCCTTGACGCCGTTGTACCTGAAGCTCTGCCGCACACAGTCCAGCACCTTGGTGAATGCCGCTGCATGAGACAAGAACATGCAATCATGGCACACATGAGATCAGGTTATGACACGCGCCCTATGTTGCTGCACAGTCCAGATACAACAGCCTCTCATGCCTCACGTTTGTACTCTGGGTTTGTCTTCGACCTAATGATCTGCAGCGTGAAGGAGAACTTCCGATCGAGCCCATCACATAGTACAGACTAGCATCTCACGATACCGTGTGGCCGCCAGCACCCCAACAGATCTACATCTTCCACGTCATGTGCACACTGACCTGCACTTGGACTTGTGACTTGTAGAAGTCGACCGGGCTCTCTGCAAAAGCTGCCGCAAAGCCAGTCATTGCACCAGCCTGTATGCAACACCAAGAACTGGTGAGTCTGGACAGTTTGCATCTACATGTCAGCATGGCACACCAACAGTTGCAATGTAAGCTGCTGGCACTGCAACACCTTCAAAGCGCACCTTGTAAAAGTCTGAGGTGGCGAGGGGCCGTGTGCTGCCGTCTGGGTTGGTTCCCAGCCACCGCTTGGAGCTGCCAAAGGCTGAGAACAGCGTCATTCGAAACACCATCTGCCCAGCCAGTGGTGATGAGACGCCCTGCAAGTCAGCGCCGTTTACTTAGTGTCCTGGCGTCGCTGCTTCAAACTACTGCCATCAATGCAGCAGCTGTGCGGCTGGTGCAGGCACTCCGCCTCACCTTGTACAGCCCGCTGAGGCCCTGCACATGGAGCAGCGCATGTTGATCATTTAGGTGACCACCAGCAGCTTGCAGCAGCGTGTGCAAGCGATGGTACAACAGCCTGATCGTACCTCCCATTGAACTGTCTTCCGTGCTGCATCCAGGAACCCCGCTGCAGGGCAGACCAGTAAGCTGGATGCTGTTGCTCCCATATGACGGCGGCACAGCCAACACACGTGCGCTTTGAGTTGCTGCTGAGCTCATTGCACTTGATAAGGCTCACAGTAGATGGGATTCACGGTCGGCTGGGTCTGCAGTCGGACTTTCAGCGTGTCGAACGGATGGCCCACCGCCACAACAGCAATGCCACCTGCGCACGTCACCGCATCAGGTCTGAGAGACCACTTCACGAGTCACACTCTGAGCTGCCCTCTTTGTTTTGCTTCCTGTTGTACCTGCTGTGCCGGAGATGACATCCTTGACAAATTTGCGGCCCGGTGAGTCCGGCATGCTGTCACTGTTCTCGCAATATCACCGCGATCAACAAATGTAAATTAGTCAGCCAAGTGTTACAAAATATCTAGATTGCCGCGCTGCAACGGACCCTGTGCACAGCTGCTACTGTGAATACCAAGTGAACTGCCGCTGCCGTGCGCTATTGTTCAGACTCCCCTGCAAGCCCTCTTGCAAGATGCAGGCCTTCAGATGCTGTCTGTGATGGTACAGGCTCCAACGACGAAGTGTAATGGAAGTAATAGCGCACCACTGTGCGATCTACAGTCTGCACCAGGGGATCAGACTTCGCCGCAGCTCTCGCAAATCTGTGGTTGGCACGGTCCTGCGGGGAATTCCGGAACTCCTTCAAATTCACATCGCGCCTGCACATGCACAGTCGCAGTCCGTGCAGGAAAGCAACAGTGAATGAGACTGTTTGCAGTGATCACAAGCACGACTGCACGAAGTCTTGCCGTGAGCTGTAGCACTGCTATTATAGCACCGGATCGATACACCTTCGAGTGAGGCTGGCCTGACTGCAGCACAACATAAGCCAGTAAACAGCAACACAGACATCAGGCTATCGCCGCAATCACATGCTACGGGTGCTCCGCGTGGCTCGCGGGCCACTCTCAAATGCAACCAGCCTACTGATGCACGAGGGTTGCGGTGCCGTGCCCCATCAGGCAGCCAGAATGGCGGCCACCGGGCCCAAGACTGCGACTCCGCCGGCGGATGCTGCAAGAGGGGCGACGGCGGACCTGTGCGATGTGTTTATCAAGGAGCCGGTGGACCTTGTGCGGCAGCACCCCGTGTCGATTGTGCAGCCCATCTTCAGGTGACTGTTGCGGCCCGATCGTGTCGGAGTCACCCTTCACGTGCTTGGTGGAGGGCTACACACACCTCCACTGTCGCGTTTCACATTGCACCGTGCACCTGACACCGCAGGGACTATGGCGGCAACCTGCGATTCAGCGGGCGCGTCGCCACTGTCAAGTGCTTTGAGAACAACCCGCTTGTGCGGCAGGTAGGTTGGTCGTTAGTCGACAGTTCGACCACATCGATCAACCAGCAGCATCGTGCCGGCCAGTGTAGCATGCACATGGAAATGCTGCCGTGCGTCCTGTTGCACCCTGCATGCAGGCCAAAACAAAGGACGTCGCCACTGGTTGTGGCTGCAGAGTCTAGAGGAGGCGGGCGAGGGGCGGGTGCTGGTCGTGGATGGCGGCGCCTCGATGCGATGCGCGCTGCTGGGCGACAACATTGCTGAGATGGCGTACAAAAATGGCTGGAGCGTGAGTCCGCTCTGCATCCACACTAGCCCTCCTCCCTGCATGTGTCGGGGTGACTCATCAGGCGTGCCTCACAGACTGGTAGCAAACAAAGCCAGCACGCCGCCTGTGCGTTGCACTCGATCCAGGCTTGGCCAACTGGTGGTCAAGTGTGGCTGGCAATACAGCCAGCAGTTTGGCTGCAGGGTATCATCATCAACGGCTGCATCCGTGACTCGGCAGACATCGCAAAGATGCCGCTTGGTGTCAAGGCGTTGGCCACATACCCGCTGAAGAGCTCGAAGCGTGACCCGGGGCTGCAGAATGTGCCCGTCAGCTTCGGCGGCGTGATCTTTCAGCCAGGTGCTTACCGATGCATCAGAGGCAGTCAAGTATGCTGAAAAACTGATGTCAGCAGGTTCAATTCCTTTCCTGCTGCCTTGATAAGAATGAGTCCGTCTTGTGTCGACAGGGGACTGGGTGTATGCTGATGGCGATGGCATCCTCGTGTCGGCTGATGAGCTGAAGGTGTCGTGACAGCACCTGCCTGAGGGCATGGATGCATGGCACGACCTTGTACCTTAGGCATAGAAAGGGGAGATGCAAGTTGTGCTGCATCTCTGGTGCTACTCAGTCCACGTTAAACCATTCGGTCTACATCATGTCAGGCTGCAACTTGCCTGCAAAACTGTGTTTACACATGGAAGCAGTGTAAACCACAAACTCGGTCACTCCTCATAGCGAGCTTCCCTGAAGTCTGACCTCTCATGTACATCAGCCAGAGCATAATCTCCCCCAGGCAGCATGCCTGGTGGACCTCCGGCCGCGGCATCAAAGCCGGACATGTGTGGGAAGAGCGCAAAGCGGTATTCCTCGCTTTTAGAGTGGTCTCCCGCCAGCTCTGCTATGTAGCGCACCGCTTCCTCGTCTTGCACGCCTGACAGCCGGGTGGACTGGTGGCTGCTTGAGTCAAACACATTGGCAAAGGCGCGGGCCGCCTTGAGCCAGGCGCCGCTGCCCTCGTTCTGCCGCACCCTCGACAGCCACGCCTGCGTGGCGGCCTGTAGAACCGGCTGCCAGACCTGCGTCTGCTGCAAAGGCGGCAGCTGCGCCAGCGATGCAAGCGTCAGCTCCTCGACACTCCTGCAAGACACCAGGCGGTCAAGGCTGCCTGCAATACTCGCGCACTGGCCCACGGCACCTGCTGCTGGCACCCTATATGTATGGCAGTGTTAGGCATCTAGGGGTCACACGCAAAGCACCTGAGCCATGATGCGGGCAGCAAGCCCAGCCGATACACAGTGCCACCATGCTTCACCCAGCGCTGCTGCTTCAGGTCTGCGCACAAACATGAGACGACTATGCTTGAGCTTATGCTTCTGCGAGGGTCTGTTGCTGTGGTGCACGGAAAACACAACGCATGCAGCACTACGGACCTGGCGGGCCACAGCAGAATGTCGGGTTCCGCTTCCCTCTACAAATGAAGTACTCCCACGACACCTTCCGGAAGTCGAGGCCTGCGTACTCTGGCTGCGATGAAGCAATGTTATAACCCGCTGACAATACAGCCCGCGACAACCCCACCTCACCTGCACAGGCACACGAGGTTCCTGAGCAGGACGGCCAAGGCTGGGGATCACCTGGGCCAAGCACGCAACGAAAGCATCGCCCAGCGGCAGGCACGGCGCTGCCAAGCGCACCGCGGTTGATGTCTGCCTGGTGCGAGCCCCAGCAGGTGCCATTGCCCCACGTATCCATCACAATCTGAACACCCACCCTGCATGTTGGATACTGTGTTTGGCAAGGGTCTGTGCCATCGGAACTGGAGCAATGACAGCTCAAAGGTTGCACAGAGAGGCAATTATCGACGAACAGCCAGGTGTCGTCTTGCTGCTGTTGGCAGGGGCACACCTGTCTGTGATTAGGAAAGGCCCCTGCAGGTGCACGCCAACCTCGCAGCTGAGATAGTTGCCTGCCAGCTTGACGCTGCGGCTCAGCAGACCAATGAACGGTGCAGCCCAGTGCTGCTTGACTGCTGTGTCGTCGGTTGCCACAAAGGGGCCGCGCATGCCATTGTTGATCAAAGCAAAGTGTGTGTAGCGGTCGAACATGTCCAGGCCCTGATGCACCATTCATCCACAGGGTTCAGCCATCACTATGATGCAGATGCACCCAAGAATTGCATTGGCTGCAGTGCCGTACACTGACCGGCCTCTCGATTATGCTAATGCTTTGTATATTGTGCTGATGCCAAGTACCTGCTCCAGCAGAGTGCGGTGGAAGGTGCAGGTGTCAGATCCTGCGGTTTCCCCGTCCACCAGCCGAATGTGAACATTGCTGAAAGAGGGTACCAGGCTGACCAGCGTCGTGTCCACGCGGCCCGCTGCAGGGGCGACTCAGCCTCAGGGAAACTGAACTTGAGGGGCTCTACTGTCGATTGTAGACAGCCATCCAACATGCATGCCTTACCCAGGTTTATCAAGTAGTCTGCTCCATCATCTGGCTTGACAGCAGCCCTGCAAAGCAGCATGCCGCAGCGTCACCTGCAGTGCGGGCTGCTCTTGACAAGGCCTCTGCTAGGCGCAGGGCAGACCGTGTGATCAGTGCAGGGCGTGTTCATCTGAGCAGTGCAGGGCATATCTACCTGAGGAAGAACGCAAAATTGGTGCGGACCAGCTGAACCTCCTCGTCAGCCGGGCAGCTGCGGCTGTCTTCAAAATAGTGGTAGATAACCAGAAGCCGCTGTGCCGCTGGCAGCTTGCCGCTGTGGTGCCCTGCCTTGATGCCCTGTGAGTCTGAGGTCCTGCTGGCTGGATGGCGCACCACCCCACCCTGCTCCACGGGCTGCATGGCACCTGCAGCACCACGTTGCAACAAGATTACCTGGCCTCTTTGCTGGCCTCTTTGCCGGACTCAACTAAACGGTCTATGGGCAGGCGCACCGGACAGGGCTGGATGGCGACATCCGACATGCCGCACTTGAGAGCCCGGTGTTGCTGTTGGCATGCACGCGTGTGTGACTGCTCACCGTGTATCCAGCGCCGAGGGTTGCACCGTCTCCAGGGTCCACGGGGCGCTGGTTGCATGTTGTTGCCGGAGCCCATCAGCCCGGATAGCCATGACACATGCCGCACAGGCCCAACCGCAGGCGTGTGCGTCCGTTCGCTGCTGCCTTCTGCTACTGCAGCGCACCCGTAGCGCGGCAGCTCTGACGTGTCCCTCAACACAAGTGATGCATATTCAGGCCGAGCGAGCAACAGCCATAGCCATACTCACATAGCGCATTGGAGCCCTCAAACCCTAGCGTCAGCCCGGCAGCATGCTCCCGCTTTGCAGCTGATGCTGCCGCTCGACTGGCAAGGTCCATCACGCTCTGTCCAGCTTGCCACTGCAAGGGGTGTCAAAGCATATCGGCTAGCATGCACGGGCTCGGCACGCAGGATCTGTGGGGATATGCTAACATGCTCTTGCTTGCACCCCACATGATTGTTTGCCAACAAACACCTGCTGCAGGGCGGCCTTGCGCCACTCTGCCTGAGCACCGGTGGCCTGCTGTTGCTGGTGGTGGTGCTGATCGTGATGGTGGCCATGCGCCGCCACCTGCTCGTCGTGCAGCCGGGCTGCGCCGCTCCTTGCCCTGAGGTCGTGGCTATGCTGCTGATCTGTGTGACGCTGCCTGTGAATGACGTGGTTTGCTTGGAGCTGCCGGCTGCCATGATGACTGCTTGCCATTAGCTGAGCAGTCTTGTCGTGCACCCAATCGTGCTGGCGCAGAGGTCTGGCCGCATCGCCTCTGCCGCCCATTGCAGCATGGACATGCGCTGTGGCACCTGTGTGCTTGTCAGCTGTCGCATGCCGTCTGCCATTGCCGCCATGAGTGGTACCTTGGCAGACCTGCTGCAACGTGACATGCTCAGCGCCCGGCTGCACCGGCCTGCCGCCAGTGAAGCGCTGTGGGAATGGTGCCTGTGCTGCGGCACGCTTTGCCTGAAACGCATCTTGATGCAGCGCCAGCACTTGCAGGAGCCTGCCCAGCAGCCCAGTCCCGCCTGCGACACTGGCATGATGTGGTGTTCCCAGAATACCGATTGGCAAGGCAGACAAGCCTGTGACATCTGACTCACGCGTGCTACTTCACCTGCATGCATGCGATCGGTGGGCACCTTCAAGTGGTCACCTTGGTCTGTTGAGTTGCGAGGGTTCATTAGACCGGGGTTGCAGTGCCATTTGGTCTGCCCACACCATCCCCAATGCGAGCAGCAGTGGCTACCGCCAAATGGGTTGCAGATAGCCTGCGAGCCGTCCTGCGCTGACCATCCAGGACCGCAGCGACTGTCAGATCGCCAATTCGGGACGAACGACCCGTTCAAGCTGCGCTGTGTCAGGGCGTAAGACTGCCAGTCGTGCTGCAGCTGGCGGAACGCCTCCCGCTCCAGCGCCGGACTGTCATGTTGTTGAAGCACAATCACCGACTGCACACTGATAATCAGCAGCAGCAACAGGAACTGCTGCTGATGACTCAGTGTCCAGATGCTGCGCCGACAAGGGCGCTGCGGCATCAACGGTGTGCGTATCGCACGGAGTGTCGGAGGTCTGGTACCGAGTGGTCTTGCTGCCATGAGATGTGACCCGGCGCATCACAGGTGCATGTCCGTACGTCATTTGGGTGGCAATGTCAGCTGTGAAGTGCCCATATGGCAGCGTCTCGGTGGATGTGTCCTATCTGGCTACCTAGCAAGTCGTCCCCACCGCGGCAACCCTCTGGCCGGTTTGGGGACGATCACCTTGCGCCAGCTGCCAGGCAAGTACCGCAGCGCAGGTGCCGCCAATAACGTTGCTGGCGAGAGCGTACACTGTATGACAGGTTTTGTCAGGTTCGCGCCTGTGATCAGTCAACTAAGAAAGGGTGAAGGCACCTTGTGTACTGATCGCCACCTGCACACACCACCTGACGTCAGGGACCAGACTGTACCCGCAACCCAAGATGGCACCTGGTCAGGTCAGGGCCCACAAAGCTGGTGCTGGATAGTACACTTTGCCCTCAGTGTGATGCTTCCATCGGCTGTGATATCAGCAAACATGTACCGGCGTATCATGCCGCGCCATGCAACCATGTGCATGCGATGCAACCCTGTCAGCTGGGACGGCATGAGCACCTGCGTTACTAATGAGGACGCGGTACCTTGCAGACGATCACGTGCAAGGCGGCCATCGCGTGGGAGGCCGAGAAGCCGCTGGATGTGGTGGACATTGAGGTCGCTCCGCCGCAGGTGGGCCTTCCGATCAACAGGTTGCAAGGCTCCGACAAGCTGATCAGATGTGCCCTCACACGCGACGTTGGGCCTCCCGACAACCCGCAGGCCGGCGAGGTGCGCATCAAGGTGGTGGCGACGGCGCTGTGCCACACGGACGCCTACACCCTGAGCGGCCAGGACCCGGAGGGCCTGTTCCCGTGCGTGCTGGGCCACGAGGCCGCCGGCGTGGTGGAGTCGGTGGGCGAGGGCGTCACCTCCGTCAAGGAGGGTGCGCACGCGCCAGCGCACCAAGTGCTGTCCATGGGGACGGTGTGGTTGGAGTGTCGTCGGTGACATTGCTCGGCTCCTAAAATGTCAGTGACTGCCTTTGTATCAATGCGCCGTGCAGGTGACCACGTCATCCCATGCTACCAAGCGTACTGCGGCGAGTGCACGTTCTGCAAGCACCCTGAGTCCAACCTGTGAGGCCGCTCAAGCGACTCTGATTTGACGCACCTGTGTCTTTGTCATTGGGTCACTATACTGCTGCGCGCATCTCAGCCAGCACCCGACCAAGATGATGAGAGGCGCGGAGTGAATCCTTTGTCAGGTGCGTGGCGGTGCGCAAGTTCACGGGCAAGGGCGTCATGAGGGCGGACGAGGGCACCCGCTTCACCTACCAGGGCAAGAAGATCTACCACTTCATGGTGCGTGCCTGCTGCCGACTTAAAAGCCGGTGTAGCTTCCTATGTGGCTGCTACAGGAGGTTGTGGGCGAGACATGGCCAGGCATCTTGCTACAGCAGCTCAGTGCGCAAGAGTTTCCAATGCTGACAGGCCACTGTCTATTTGGTGCCCTGTCCTGTGCAGGGCACCAGCACATTCTCGCAGTACACTGTTGTGCATGAGGAGAGCGTCGCCAAGATCGATCCCAAAGCGCCACTGGACAAGGTTGCGCTCCTGGGCTGCGGCGTTTCCACTGGTGAGCCTGGCCAGATGCTGGCCTGTTGGAGACCCTCACTGCGGATTTGCACCTGCTCTACGTCTCCCATGGGTTGCTGCTGTCGTGGCAGGCGTGAACAGTTGTTGACGTATCTGATGAGCTGATGATGATGGATGGACACATCCCCACAGGGTGGGGCGCAGTGGAGAACACTGCAAAGGTGCAGAAGGGCGCCACTGTTGCTGTCTTTGGCGCTGGCGTGATCGGCCTGGCTGTGATAGAGGTGCGCGCCTGAACACGTCGTACAGTGTGGCATGACACTGCTGTGTCTTTTGTTTTCGCGCGTGTTGCAGACCACGGGACTGGCGGGAAGTATCCCCTTAGAGTCATGCTAACAGGGGAGTCACGGGAGGTGCTTGGGCATGGTTGTCAAAGGGTCCACACACTGATTGAAGCACATCCTGTGCTTCATATGCAGCAAGCAAAGAAGGCGGGCGCTTCACGCATCTTCGCCATTGACATCAACGAAAGCAAGTTCGAGCTGGCAAAGAAGTGGGGCGCAACCGACTGTCTAAATCCCAAGAAGTTTGACAAGCCCATTCAGCAGGTAGGACAGAAATATGGAACTGATCCTGAAAAGAGTGTGCTGTCGTCTGTGCTCATGCTATGCCGTGCCGTGCATGACGAGTGCATCTTCGCGTCACAGTATGCAGCTTGCTGAATGCTTGTGGCATTTCCCCCTTGTGCAGGTGCTCATCGAAGAGACGGAGTGGGGGGTGGACTACACATTCGAGTGCATCGGCAACGTTGAGGTCATGCGCGCAGCGTTGGAAGCAGCACACAGGTGTGTGCTGTCGACAATGCCCGCAGCTGAGTTGCACATCATTATCAGTGCTTGGTGGATGCGACATGATCTTGCAAGACTGAACGCAGAGGTGAATTGCGGTCCTGATGCCAGTCGACTTCTGCAGAGGATGGGGCCAGTCGATCGTGATCGGGGTGGCCGGCTCGGGTAAGGAGATCTCAACGCGTCCTTTCCAGCTGGTCACTGGCCGACAATGGAAGGGTACAGCCTTTGGCGGCTACAAGTCTGGCATCGAGGTACAGCCTATGCGCAGCTTCTACATGCTGTCGCTATGTTCCATGCGGCACAGCTGCATGTCGCCACAGTTGGTTGCGCGCTGAATGGTAAGCAGTTCAGAGCCGACAATGCTCTGCCTGACCGTTTGATCAAAGCTAGATTTGTTGTTTCCACTGAATGGCGTAGGTCCCCAAGCTGGTGGACCGGTATATGGCGGGGGAGACCATGCTGGACCAATATATCAGCCACGAACTGCCGTTCGACCAGGTAGCTGGCTCGCTGTGCCTGATGACATCCCTTGTTTTGAGTCTGCATGTAACGCCCAAGACTGCATGGCACGATGTCGTTGGGCAGCAGCATGCAGTATGACGGAAGCACGTGGACCATTGTGTCAATCATCTGTTGACAGCTGATGTTGATCCTGCAGATCAACAAGGCATTCGACCTGCTGCATGCTGGTGAGCGTGGCAGAACACCCCAATATCAAATGCAGACCTGTGTGCGCAGTCATGTTGAAGGCACACAGTTGGTCAGCGTGCTTGAGGCCTGCATCATGGATGCCATGCAGGGGAGGCGTTGCGGGTGGTGCTGACCTTCGAAGACGACCTGGTGCAAGCAGACACTGCAAAGTAGATGCACAGTGATGCGCTACGCCTCGGGCTGCAGGCCTGATGCCGCCGCCGCTCAGATGTCGTGAGCAATGCCTCCATGCCATGATCAGCGTCAGCCACGTGCTCTTGGTCATACATCAGCGTACGCGGCGTCTTACAAGGTTCAAGCAGTAAGATGGCGTCACATTTGATGCACTGTGCAGCGATGTAGCAGGTCCACACACTGCAGAAGTCGTTGCAGTCCCTGATCATCTGACTCAGCTGCTGATCCAGAAGACGAAGTGTGCCAGGAGTGGCGGATACCAGTCACTACGGTGTCAAGGATTCTTACCCCAGGGGTGTGGCCTACTGTCAGTTGTTCAGGGGCATGACATCTCGGGGGATCTATGGTGCTGGCGCCTCCTCGTGGGCATTGTCTTGCACTACTCTGGGCTGCGGTCTCACATCAGCGCGCCAGGGTACAGTGTGATCTCGCCGCAAGGGGTCTGCTGTTCCGCCACGAGGTAGCGGTTGGCTGTGGAGCCTGCAGCGGGCCAGGGTACTGCTTGTCGAGCACATCACACGTGGTCAGCTGTGTGCAGACTGCCAGACCATCCCTTTGCCAATCTGGTCGTTGTCAGGCATGGTGCCATACACACGTTGGGTGATAGGGTCGGGGGCATGTACAGCAGCCTCTGTACAAGATAGCACAAGGGACTCACTGCAGATCTGGTAGAGCAAGCGAGCGGCCTCCAGTCGTGACAGCCCAGCCGCCACCGCACTCAGGCGCAGGCTTGGTGTGTCGGGTGGCACGGTTTCCTGCTTTTCGAACTCCTGCTGCAACACCCTGCGACGATCAACTACATGTAACGCCACTGAGTGCAGTGCAACTGCAAAGCGGGAACAGCCTTCCTTTGCATGGCATGCGCTAGAGTAGCATTCTGCCAACAAAGCTGACGACAGTCTCAGCGATGACAGTTCACACGGAGAGGCGAGCGGTTGGGATGTGCGTGTGTGACGACAACTGGGTGTAACAAATCTCCGGCAGCAAACCCGGTGTAATTCTGGGATCCCAGGTGCTGGGCATTGCAGCACGCACTGCAGCATGCGCAGGGTGTTGCGGGACAGGGAGGCGCTGGGCGTGAGCTGCGTGCTGGCGCCGGTGCCCCGCCCCGAGTCCACCGCCAGCTGGAACTGCGTCAGGCCCTCCTCGCCATCCTGCAACAGCACACCGATGAACATGATCAGGTGTGCACTTGCAGTGAGCTGACTAAACACTACACCTTCGAATGATGCCGCACAACCCCTGCACGTGTCCCATGTACGGAGGCCCTCGTTGCCTTCACTGCAGTAAAAGTGTGGCGACGCATGCAGGGATGGCCCCCCACTTCGGGGATGGGGGTATTGCTCATGTACCCCCACGCAGGTGTGAACCAGCTCGACGAAGCCAGCCGATCACTGCCGACATCACCAGGCTGGGTGCACTCGAAGTCCTGCTGCACCTCGGGGTCGGGCAGCGGGGGCAGCTCGTCCTCGTGCACGGTGGGCAGCAGGTCCTCGGGGCGCGTGCCGGCGGGGCCCCCCGCGTCCTCCTGCAGCTCCGCGGACCCCGCTCGGGAGCGCGGCGTCGACCTGCGGCAGCGGCAGCAACCACCGTGAGGCCACCATGCTCCTGAGTGTCGTACGACAAGCACCATTGATGCGTCCTGGTGTGATCAGGGTTGTGCTGAGCGGCAAGAGCGGCTCATGAGCATTCCTGACGACATGTGGTAGCTAACCTGTCCGACAGGGCAGGGAGCGATTCCTGTCCCGCCGTCCGCGAGCGCCGCCGCCTGTTGAGGCCGGTGCCAGGAGCTGCAAGACGCGGGCTGTGTGGTCAGCTGACGCAACAGAGCAGACCTGGTGCGCCATGGTCGACACATGCTCTCAGCATTACCATGCCCAGGCAATCCATTTATCAACCATCTAAACACACCTGCATGTGTGTGATAAAGAGGAGCAGCGGCGCACCTGTTGCATTGCTGGAAGGCGTGAGGCCGGTCCGCAGCAGGTCCACGCCGGTCGCCGGCGAGTTCAGCGCCGCCCGCAGCCTGCGTAGGTGCCCGACTGAAGCATTCAGGCAGATGAACACCACACAGGCAAGGAGTCTGGTGTGCCAGTGGCACGTGTGTTGCTTTTGTTGTGGCACACCCTATGCTGCGCAGCTATCCTGCGCACCGCTCGATTTGCAGGTCGCCGACCAGCGGCTCCTCCACATCTGGGGGCTCGGGTGCGTCCGGCATCGGCAGGTCGTCCGCCTGCGCCCAGTCCAGCTGCGGAGGGCTGCCCGGCGCCAGCTCTGCATCACCAAGTGACCCCCTGCTTGTCCTCCGTTTTTGCTTCATTCTGCAGGAGCTTTCTGAGACCCAGAACAACCTTTCCATGCAACTGACTGCAGGATACATCACGGCCCAAGACAGCGTGCGCAGGTACAAAGTGCCGTAAAATCAGTGAACAACACCAACATCAGAAGCATGCTACCTTCAGGCTTTTCTTGACTGATGGTGGGCGCAGCAGGCCTGAGTGGCATCTCCAGCACCAGGCCGGTGCGGAAAACATCCAGCAGCGGCGCTGCGCATGCCCCTGCGATTCGAAGCACTTCACATGGTGCCTATCCACATCAGCACGGTGAGCCATCGGGGTCACTTACGGTCCATTGCAGCGTGACAGTTGCTCCAACACTGATGGGCTTTACATGAGAGCGTTGCAGAAGCACCGCTCAGGCTCATCGGCAGGCCCTGCAGCGCGGCTGATGTGCGGCCAGCAGCTGCACGCTCGCGGCGGGGCGTCTTGGCGGGCCGCTCCGTGAGCAGGTCGCTGCGCTCGACAGTCCACTCCCGGAACACCTGCACCAGCATGACGGCCAGTCAAGCAGCGTGCTGCCCATTTCCCATTGGTAGGGTGCTGCCATCAGTCGCTGCTTGACCCTCGGTCCCGTCAATGGCCCGGCTGCACAACCCTGCTGCATTTACTGCGCAGGTGTAGGCTTTCTGTCACCTATGCACGCATAGTCAGGTACAGTCAGCAGCGCAGGTAGGCTTGGCCCACTGTGCACCTTGCTGGGGACCTGCATCGCGTCGGTCCTGTCGATCACAAGGTTGCTGAAGCGCTTGCGCTCGGCAGCATCCCGCCGCTTCTTCTGCCGCTGCTCCGCCTTGTCCTCCAGCTACACAACAGCAGATGTGTATTCAATGACACCCTTAGCGGCGCGGCCTGAGATGCTGAACGTCATGATGTTGTGCTCACACATGAGCTTCGTCACAAGCGGGTGATGTGCTCACAACAAGCCATCAGCGGGAAAGCAACGCAACCTGTGGGGTGCCAGGCATGATCTCCTGCTGCTCCTGTGCCAGCTGTAGTGTACGCTGCAGGTCCTCGCCTGTAGTCCCGTAGGTAGATGCATTTGCATGTCTTGCATATAACAAGATCACGATGCCACTTCTGTCCCCCCAGAGCCAGAGTTCTCTGCTGTCTCAGCTGCACGAAGCATCGCACCTCCGCATCGTCTGTCAGTGCACCTGCTTTGGTGTTCTGCTGCACAGGCGACGGCAGGGCTGCTGCTGGTGATGGGGCCGCATCTAGGATGGGAGGGGCATCCTCCAGGTCTGGCATCGGAGGCATGTCCAAGTCCATGTCCACCTATGTGACACACACAGAGTGTTAGATCTGCAGCAGTTATCTTATCTGGGAAGTGGAGTGTAGAAGCACATGGCTCTGCATTCAGATGGCGCTAGCTAATGGCATGAATGACACTTGCAGCGCACATGCGGCACAACCCACCTGCTCGAATGTCTCAGGCTGGCCCAGCAGGTCTGCGTGCTCGAAGACCTCATCTGCAGCCCTGCATGTGCACAGAAGCTCAGCTGCTCTTCTTATCCTCTGTAGCAAGTGTGCAAACTGACAAACTGCAGCAGGCACATCAGTATAGCGCGCTTTCAGCAGCACACAGCTGCCAAGGGCGCGGGTCATGGCACACCAGGGCACCAAGGAGCATCCACCCAGCAGCAGGACCCGCTGCTGCGCTGCCCAACTTACAACAAGCCCCTTGCTCCGCGGGCTCACAGGTGGAAGGGCGCGGGGTCGGGGGGCAGCTGGTGGCGGGGTGCCGGGCCCTGGCCCGCAGATAGCAGCGCATCGCCCGGCAGCCCGGACTCCTCGCCCTCCTCCCCCGTGCCCCGCACCATGAACACGTCCGACCCCAGCTGCACACACAGCCACGTGTCAGGCGGCCAGGCAATCTCATCCGTTACAGACGCCACTCCCAAGCTCAGACCTTCAATTGCATATGCTGTGCATCGCAGCAGCAATGTTGCTGTGGCACTAGATCTGCTGTCATCGACTGATGTCGCCGGTGGCATGTGGCGCAGCATCCACCATTGGCAGCGTAACAGCTGTACAGGTGGCAACATGGCAGGTACCCACCGTGATGTCCGCGTCAAAGGGGGACTCCAGTAATGGCAGGTCCAGCTGCACGTCCACTGCCTCGTCCGCCTCCAGCATTGTGATGGCCTCCGCCCTGCGTGCATGTCACCAACAAGCCAAGATTCAACAGCAGTGACCGCCTTGGCAGACGAGCTTGACACAATGCCTCAAGCCTTGTCTCAGTTTCTGGCAGGTCCACGATGTGATGCACAAACCAAATCGCGGCTTTCCTTGTACTGTGCTTGCCACACCTGCCAGTGGCTTTGCGCCTCTGCAGCAGCGTGTTGGCGCCAGTGGTATCATGCACAGCCCCCACGGTGTTGATCTTCTTCTGCAGTGCATCCAGCCCTGAGTGAGTCAATCATGCGCCTATCTTGACCGATTGTACCACTGCTTGGGAAAGCAGTGCCAGCACGCACGCTTGTGGTAAGCACATGTTACATCTAATGCATCCACCAGCGCTGCATAGGGGACACGTGTCGTACCATGACCTCCTTGCAGTCTTCCAATAGGAAGTGCGTCTGACGGGAGTAGATGATGACGATGCCGCCCATCAGGATGCTCTGGAGCCGCAGCGCCTGAGGCACCTCAGGCTGCATGATGTTGTTGCTGCAGCAATGAGCACCAGCATATTTCATTGTTATAATCTCGGTGGGATGTGAAAATAGAGCAGGAGCAACAGGCGCTTGCCGGGAAAACCACTTGCCGTCCACCAACAGACTTCACATCATCCTGATGCCAAGCCAAAGCGTTGCACATACCAAGTTTTGCAGACCGACCCTCACCAGACTTGCACGACGTTTACACCAGCCAGCTTGCTGCGCACCAACTTCCGGCCATGCGCCGCGATCCTACACAGGAGCTGTTCAGGTCAATCCGCTAATCGTTGACAATGGACCATTTGAGTTGTGCTCTGAGCACGGACAGGCTGCAGCTGACACGTTGTCCCACATGCGGAAGAGGTGCACAGCGCTCCATACACGCATAAAACTTGAAACAAACAGAGTTTTACCAGACTTGGCCGAGGGGCGACTTCTTGCCAAGCAACTCTGTCGAGTAGAACATGGGAACAAAGTGAGAGTTCGACCCACAGCGCTGCACAGCTTGGTGTGACAGTCAGTCAGCCCTGCCTGCTGCACATAGATCGACCAGATGAGCTAAGAAACGGGCTTGACGCTACGCTCGATTCTGCTGGTCCGCTTCCAGCTGACGAGTGCCGGAGTGGTATCTTCTGGGCAGATTGCAGATGATATCTGGGTGTGCGTGACGTGCGTGCTGACCGCCTCAAATTGTAACGATGGCTGTTGCACTACCTTCTTTATCCCCCGCCTGATAATCCGCCTAAGTTTCCCATTCGTCACCGATGTCGTTGGAGGCAAGTGGCACGGCGCCGCATGCAACATGGCTCATATATGTGGTTGTACTTATACATCTAAAAGACTTGGAGATGCAAATTTACATCACTCGCTCTAATAGGTATCAAAAGCAGACCTCCAGGCGTGTCAAAGCAAATGAGACCCGCCGCTTTCTGCTCTCAGAACATGCAACACAATCAGGTGCACATCAGCCAAGCTGTTGGGTGACTGCTGATGCGGTGCATATGCGTTTTCAGCCATGATACTGCCACAAAGATATGCCCCACACACGCTGCTGATCTGACACCGGAAGCCCTGTATGGTGTACGGTACGCTCGGTCCACCTGTGCAGCAGCTCAACATTGGACGAAGGCTGGTTGAAGCCCTGGTTGCATACTGCTGTTGGCGACACATGCGCTCTCATGAGACTGCGTGTGCTATGCACCTGCGTGCACTGCACGGTTGCCTCTTCATCAGGCTGTTCTGCAAACTGATGTTGGTGCGGCTTTGCTGTGGTGTTGCACCTAGCTTTCAAGCATCAGCTCCTGTTGGCAGAGCGGGCATGTCGCCTTGATGGCGAGCCACTCGTCCAGACAGTCCTGCACACCGTCTGCCGCGTCACATCACCGTGCTCTTACATGCTCGACACATGAGTGCTTGAGTGCAGAGCACATGCAGAGGAAGGCAGTGCCGGTTGTCTCACCTTGTGATGTACATGGGTGCACTGCGCACAAGCAACAGGACCATCAGCACTGTAGCAAGGGCCCCCAGGCAACCCTCGGCAGCATGTCACCCCAGTAACACGCCATGCAGGGCCTGTTGCTGCAGTGTGTGCAGAAGCTTACCGGCATGCTACGCAGGCAATCGCCCACAGCAAAGCTGCACAAGCAGATGGAGCAGCTGTTTGCCAGCAGCTCGACGCCAGTGGCATCAAGCGTGTGGCACTCCAGCCGCTCGATCTGCGCAGATGTTGCACCAAGCACCTTGGGCTGCAACTGCAGGAGTGGCCTGCGGTTGCCATCCTGCCGCCTGCCTGCGCACGCACCCAGGGGCTCCTGAGACCTTTTACAGACCCCTTGGGCACAAACATGGTGCAATACAACACAGGGCGGCAAGCGTGATGAACAAATGCAGCAGTCTTCCTGCCAGTGGGTGCTTGGGCGCCAAGCTTCGTGGGGCGTGCCTGTGTGTAGGCTGTGCAGCAGGTCGCGTGCTACAGCAGCCGCGGCTTCTGCCCGATCATCTGCACGGGTGATGATTAGCGGCAGTGCCTCTGTCGCCTCCCAACCGCTCAGCACACGCTCGGCCAGCTCCACGTGCATCAGCGCGGTGTTGAGCAGTGATACTGCCTGCTGCACCATGCTGTCCTGCAGTGCCAGGTGGCTACTTAGGATGCAAGGGAGTCTGCACACTCACAGCATACCTGATTGCTGCTAGATACAGTGCAGATGCAACAGGTGCAGCTGTGGTTGCCGAGCAGGCAGTGACGGGAGTGTGTGCCAAATAGCACACCATTGCTGAGTAGCCGGCCAGCTGCGGTTCAGCGGCAAGCAGGCACCGCAGCGCGCGCATCTGGCTTGCCCGCAGCCGCAGCTGCCGCCGTCGCAGCGATGCGGTGGCAGTCACGTTGTCTGTGTAGGTCTGGCGGATGGCAGCAGTCCTGCTGTCGATCACATGCAGCGGGTGTGCAGGTATTTGGCGAGCTGCTGTGGTGGCAGCATGCGCATCTGCCATAATGTCCTGATGCAAGCGGCTGGGAGCAGCTGGCTCCGCTCCGAGCGCCAGAATGGCCGCGCTGCTGGCGCTGCCTCCGATGCCTGACCGAGGTTCATTAGCCTGGGTGATGGCTGCAGCTGTGCGCAAGACCGCCTCTGCTCGGTCTGCTGGTACCTGCCCCGCGGGGCGGCCAGCAGTTTGGCCGTATGTGGCCCTGGAAAGTCCCACTTCATCGAGCTCCAGTGCTTCACGCAGCGCCGCTCTCGCGTGATCATGCTGGTCTTCAGCAGCGCGCTGCAGGAGTTGCACCTCCGACGTCAGCGCATTTGCTCTGTTGATTGCAACATGCGCGCGGTCGATCACTGCCCGGATACGTTCAGCGGTCAGTGGGCTTGTGCCCTCGTCAGCGTCCATTGTATGTGCGAGGTTCACGGCGGCATGCGTCGTGTAAAGGCTTGCATGCGCCCTTGCGGTGTGCGCACACAATGACAATGCAGCTGCTCAAGGCACCAACTCTTGTCGCTGATGATCAATGTGTGAACGCTGCTGAAACGCCTCTTGACTGGGCACTAATCAACTGCTGCGTGTTGGACCTGCGCTTGTGTAAGTGCATGCATGCAGACCAGCCCTGGGGCTGTATTGCACAGTCAGTCGTGCCACGTGCCAGGTGTGCCACTGCTGCGGTGGGGAGTCTTTGCGCATTGAACGTGATATTGTCGTGGGTGACGCATCATGAAGGCAGCTTTGCAAGCTGTGCGCGGGGCGTCGCTGGCCCTGCCGCAGGCACGGCCGGCCCAATGTCGACAGCAGCAGTCGAGCTACTTTCACCGCAGAAGGCCTGTCGTCCGCAGCCTGCAGGTTCCGGACGAGCCGGCATACGATGATATCCAGCTCGACGATGCTTTTTACAAGGATCTCGGCATCGATGAGGATGAGCGGGAGGCGCAGAAGAGTTATGAGCCGGATGACATAGGTGCCGCATGAACGCCGGCGGCATGTGGCAGCCTTGCTGCAGCATGTTCAGGTCTCGGCAGTCGAGTCAAACAGTGTGCCCCCGATGCAGATCCAATGGGTGTGTATGAGGACGACCTGGAGAGCATGGCGGCTGTGAATCCGGATGCATCGCCTGACCTGTTGGCGGCTCTGTCAGATGCCACAAATGTGTGGGGCCCCAAGGTAGTTTTGAAGCGGCAACTCGCTTCTTGGTGCTGATTCGATCTTGCAGCCTTGTGAGGTCGGCAATCTACTCGTGCTGCTGCTGGATGACCGCAGCATGTGCAGGTGCCGCCAGCAATGTGCCCATCCCTCTGCTGTGTCTTTCTGCAGGCATTGCTACTTGCTGGGCTGCGGCTGGAGGAGGTGGCGGTGACACGTGAGATCATGGATGCTCTGGGCGCTGCCGAAGTCAAGGTTGGTGCTGTCCTGCCAAAAATGGCACGGACTGCCGCCCCTGGTCCTGCACACGTGCACGGAGGTACAACGTCGCACTGAATGCTGACTGTGCTGGTCAAGGTGGTGCCCACGACCACCGTGATGCTGCACATGCCGCTGCGCGTGGCGCTGGAAACGCCAGAGCCCAACTGGGAGGAGCCGCGTGCGCCTGATGCCGCGCACGGCGGCGGCTGGGGCTCTCAGCGTGTGGCCCTGTTCTCGGGCCTCAGGTCAGCCCTTCCCCAAGGCTTGTAGTGGCCTTGCATGTGGGCGCGGTTGATGGCTGCCCTGTTTTGCGAGTACCTGAGTGAGATCGCTTATGGGTCACTGGTTGGCATGCCAATGAGGCGTTCCCTGCGGACCGCAGCGTCAAGGCGGTGGCGGCGGCAGTGGAGGTCCTGGAGGAGTCGGGCCTCCCGCCCCTGTGCGTGGCCATGGCGGATGAAGGAGATGCACAGCAGCCGCTGGGCCGTGTGCTCGCTGAGACTGTACGGGTGAGCAGCCACATGGTCCAGTCTGCATATTGCACAACGACCGGCTGAATCACCAACATTGATGACCGCAGTCTCCCATGCCAAGCATGCATGCAGATGCAAACGTGAGGGGCGTCTGCCAATGCTCTGCTTCAGGATCACCGCGGGCGCAAGAACCCCAGCAAGCAGCTGTGGGAGGAAAGCCCGCGCGTGTCAGATGCCCTCCCGGACCTTGACACCCTCATCAAGGAGGCCACCTCGGACCGCCTGAATGTGGGTGGTGCATGTGCATGCTTTTGTGGGCTGGACCAGTGTACTTGAAGGGGCGCAACAACTGGTGTCTCGGCTGTGCGGATGCCGGGCGTTTCCTGACATTCAACATGCTGCTGCAGCAATTTGAGACTGCGGCGAAGGAGGGCAGACTGGAGGAGGTGCTGGCGGAAGGTGCGATCGAGATGACGCCGAGGAGGTGCAGCAGCTCAAGGCGCGAGAGGCAGCAGATAGTGCGGCAGCGGGGCTTGCAGACACGATGCCCAACCCACCAGAGGCAGGTCCAGCTACTCCTATGCCACAGCGGCGGCCAGGGCCGTCTGCGGATGCTGCCACAGCGGACACCATGCGACAGCAGCCAGCAGAGAGTGCTGCAGCGGCAGGCCCCAGTCAAGCGTATCCTTCTCACAGTGCGTCACCAGCGCCTGACAGGACTACAGGCGCAAGCAGCCCGGTAGATGGCCCCCGCGCCGCAGCAGCTGATCCTCGCAGCAAGGGAGCGGAGAGCTCAGTGCCCAGCCAGCAGATGCCTGCACAAACCAGCAGTGCCTACAATGGTCTTGACACACAGGTTGCGTCACCGACCAAAAGTAGCACGGCAGCAACTGGTGAGCACCAGAGTAGTAGTCGGCAGAGCATGTATCAACAGCCAGCAGGGCCACAGCCGCCACCCGGTCTGCTTGAGCGCGAGCAATTCCTGACGGAGCTCAGGCAGCGGCAGCAGCAGGAGCAGCAGGAAGCAGCTGCCGGGGCACAGCAGCAGCAGCAGCAGCAGCAGCAGCAGCAGCAGCAGCCACTGCCACAGACGGTGTCAACCCCAGCAGGGTCGGCGGCGGCAGCTCCCAGCCAGCCGAACAGCGATGCGCATGAGAACTTCCTCGCAAAGTACACGTTCGAGAGCCTGGCAATGCAGCGCGAGGCACAGGAGGCAGCGGCGGCAGCGGATGTGCCAGACGGGCCGCTGGGCTGGCAGGCTGAGCTTGCATCGGTGAGGCATGCTACTGTGTCGTGAGTCCCGCATATCATGCTGCAGCCTTGCCTAGCAGCCTGTGCGCTTGCTGCAGCAGCACTTCAGCCGAGGCCATCAGCATCGTGACAGTCATACAAGGGTAGCAGGCCCGATTAGCAATCATCGGCGCATGTTGGTTTGCCGTCTGCTGCGGCTTCCTACGCATGCTCCCAAACGTTATGATGCACAGCTGAACCCTTCAGGCACTGTGCAAGGGTATAGGGTGCAGCTACATTAGCTGTTGCATCACGAAGTTTGGCCTCTGGAGGCATGCTCTGGAGCAGCACACTGAAGTCACACATCTTTTATACCGCAGGTGCAGTCCTCGGGTATCACACGGACAGACGTGCTGGAGGGCCGGGAACCGCAGCAGCGACGTCGCTTCCGTGGCAGCACAGGCGACTTTGATACCATCGATCGCATCGTGGAGCAGCCACAAGTCCCCGAAACAGACGCAGCTGCACGTGCTACCAGCAACGGGCCACTAGACAGGCGTGTGTCCGACATCTGCGGATGATGCTCTGCAACATCCCCTGCAGAGGCAGCCAAGAGGTTGAGCTGTGGCGGACAATGTTGCCAAGCTCATCTCACGGGCATGCTTGCATAAGCTGTGTGCATGAGACGTTCTGATGAGTCGGTCTGCCGCAATGCGAGCAGGGATGCGATTGAGGCGGCGCTGCGCAGCGGCATGGACCCGGCTGAGCTGAAGCGCCTGATTGATGAGGCGGCAGCTGCAGTCTTGCCATCTTCCGGCGGGCATGAGGCGATGCGGCCACCCAGCAGCGCTGCGGCAGCCACAGCATCGCCCTGGCAGCAGGGCCCTGGCGTCCGCCGCCGGGGCCGTCCCTCAATCTCGCGCAAAAGCCCTTTCGAGGGTGCAAACCCCAGGTGCTTTAGAGCGTGCCATCGTGCGCAACTGCCCACACAGTTGAATGTGCATTGCCTGATATCTTGGTCGTCAGGTGAATTGCATTTGAGGGCGATGCTCACGGCAGCTGCCTCTGACTGCAGACCTCGCAGGCAGGCGGAGGAGGCGTCCCCAGCAGTCGAGCCAATGACAAGGGAAGAGATTGAGGCGGCCGCTCGCAAATTGGGAAAACAGCCTGAAGCCTGGCTGCAGGATGCCCGGGATCGAGGCATCTTAGCTGTGCCGGACAGATCGTGACAATGTGCAGAGTGCAGCTAGATCTAGGACTCAACAGATGCGGACCATCATGGCTTGTATGTTACAGGCAGGACTTCTGTAAGCTGGCAGGAATGGACAGCTGGCTAAAGGTGCTGCTACATGCAACTGGTCTGGCCATCGTTCGTTGGCTATCGGTATCCCTCTTCCCCCATCCCACTCAGTCATCTCGTGGCCCTCGTCGCCCTGCTTGCTGCATGTGCTGACGCTGCTGCGCCTCGGCAAAGAGCACGCTGGTCGTGCTGCCAAGCGGCTGCAGACAATGGGCACAGTCACCACACTGTCAGTTGGACTGCCTTAGATCATGGAGGTGGAGCAGACATGGACTATCCCTTGCGATTCACCCGACCTGCGGGTTGGACAACGCCCACTCGATGCGCTCCTCCAGCTGCTCTGGTGCAACCCAATTGCGGCTCTGCTCTGCCAACCATTGGACCCTGCAGCGGCGTGCAGCAACATCTAGATGTGGCTGCAAGCAGGCGCACCGCACGTGGATCACCCAAGGCATGCCTCTAGGTTGTGCTGCTGCAAAACCACTTTATTACGACCGCACCGATCCTCCCTGTGCATGTCGTACACAAGCTGGGTGGCACGCCGCCGCAATGCTGCCTCTGCTTTCAAGCGTTCCTGCAGGATTCCGTCGCCAGGCGTTGAGCAATACCCGCAGCTGATGGTGAGTTTGTGATTCTGTGAGCAGGAGCCGGTAAGTCGAAGGTCGCACCCGCTCTCGTGCCTCCTCTTGCAGATGTATCTGCTCTTCTTTTGCCTCAGCCCGCTGCTTGGCCTCCCGCCGGCGCTTTGCCTCTGCTTTGGCCTCTGCTGCAGCGGCCGTCCTCCTTGCCGCTGCGGCCTGCTTCTGCTGCCGAAGCTCTGCCTGCTGGTCGCCCCACTGCTTTCGCAGCCGACTGAGTGCAGCGCGGTGCTGCACCCGCTGCTGCTGCAGCAGCTTGCTCAGCGCTGCACTGTCCTTGGTGTCAGGCGTGCCTCCCGCCATGACGTCTGACTCTGCGCAAGCAAGGATGTGTCTGATGCGTCAGATCCGGGTGCAAAGACGGTAATTTGAGGCGTCAGATCCGGGGGCAAAGACGGTAAGATGGGTGTGCACGCGTGCAGAAGGGTGCGCATCGGACCCCACCTTGCGCTGAGGCCGCAGCCGCAGCTGCTGCATGCTGTGCTGAAGTGTGTAGACTATGTGGTCCATAGCGGTGCTGCGAGGCAAGATCTACCGCATACTCGACCAGCTCGCTGCAACGCCTGCTGCGGAGCTGTTTGGGAGCCGCACGCATCATTGTAGCTGTGTTTCCCTGTCGACCAAATGATGCTTTTTCACCAGCAATGCAGGGGCGGTCGAAACGGCAACGCAGCCGTGCTGACCCTAAGTAGAGGACACAAGCTTAAATTGTGCATGCAAGAAGGTATGTGCCGCCTGCCGTCTGCCGGCGTGCATGTTGCAGTCGAGTTTTGCCAGGCACCCTCCCTGCAGCAGTACTCTCACAGCAGGCGAAGCGTGCGCATGGGTGATGGGTCACTGTGCCAAAGTCACGTTTTGGAGTCACGTTCGCAAATGGACTAAGTTTTCTACTTTTTGATGCCAGCATTGTCGATCGACGGCCGGCGCATCTGTTAGCTCTCGATCCACCCCCAGACCAAGCATAGCAAGCAGTACTGTCGGATCGGTCGACAACCTCAGCTTGTTTCACCAGAAGCAGCATATATGGGATGCGAACATACTACATGTGACCGCTACTGTTGACAAGCGTTGCCTCCACCACCGGTACATACGAAGTAACTGGTGCTCGTTCCATCTTCAGCAGCTATTCCATAGGCTGCCTGCAAAGTCCAGGAGCAAATCAGTGCGTTGATCCGTTTCTATCAAGACCGCAACGGGGCGCTCTGGCGCTGCCGTCACCAACTGGACACACTGACGGGCGCCACCAGAAAGCGCGACCGGCCGCTGAGCAGCGGCCCTGGCGCCGCTGCGGCCATGCCCGGCCCCGACCATGACATGTGACCGTTTGACATTGACGGCATGTCTGCATACTTCAGCTGCGTCTGTAGAGCGGTGGTTGCAATGCCTTTGCTGCCGTGTTCCTGAGCCTGGCCCAGAATGCGCTGCAGAATCGACCTGTGCTCAACTCAAGAGGAGGACGGCCGGTCGGACGAGCAGCAGGAGGACGACTGGCACAGTGACGAGGGCTGTGAAGATGAAGACGAAGAAGAGGAGGAAGACGAAGAAGAGGAGTATGATGACAGCGGGTTCCTGGCCGAGCCCGCGGCGGCATCTGCCGCAAAGGCACCACAGAGCGGTTGGTCCATCCTGGACCGGGACAAGCTGAAACAGATGCAGGTATGCATCGACCATGAA
This sequence comes from Diplosphaera chodatii, assembly GCA_032358165.1. Classification (NCBI taxonomy): domain Eukaryota; kingdom Viridiplantae; phylum Chlorophyta; class Trebouxiophyceae; order Prasiolales; family Stichococcaceae; genus Diplosphaera; species Diplosphaera chodatii. Next base: position 876,138 of record JAALGY010000038.1, read on the forward strand.
TTCTGCCAGCCGATACGTTTGTCGCAGTATCGGTCCGTAGCCTGTGGCAGGCTTGTGTTGCATGGTAATCAGCAGTTACAAGCGGTACATGTCAAAGCAGGCCGAGGCCCTGGAGTCGGTCATCAGCATCCTGGGCTGCAGCCAATCCACTGCCCGGCTGCTGCTGATGCACTTTCGCTGGGACTCGGACCTGCTGTTTGGTGCGCGTCTGGGTGCCCTGTGCGGAAGCTTGGCGCAAGCTGCAGCAATGCAAGGCGTCTACACCAGCTCACTACTGTGCATGCTGTGTTCGCAGGTGCGCTGGCTGAGCGGGGTGCTGAGTTCATTTACCGCCTGGCACGTGTCACCCCAAAGTCAGACGAGACGCCACCTCAGCCCAGCGGTGAGCGTTCCCGGTGCATGGGCTACCCCACAGAGGACAAGACATCCACATCATTCTCGCTGCCAGCACCCAGAAATGTTGTTGGGGTCTGACGTCTGCCTCCTCCTTGGCCAGGTCACAGCGCAGCCGAGATCACGTGCGGCACGTGTTTCTGCAGCGTCGAGCGCCATGAAACGACGACCATGGAGTGCGGCCACACCTTCTGCGATGACTGCTGGCGGCAGCATTGCAGGATCCAGATCAGCGAGGGCCGCTCTCGGCAACTGGCATGCATGGCAGCTGGCTGCGGCGCTATCTGTGATGAGAGCCGGGTGCGTGGCTTGCAGTTGCCGTCATACCACACCGATCATTGCGAGCTGTATGGGCAACATCGCCCGAGTTATGTATGCAGTCAATCGTTCGCATCACGCTGACCAGCGTTTGCTGCCTCTGCTGCCAGGTGAAGACACTCGTTACAGACCAGCCAGCGCTCCTGCAGCGCTACATAGACACCCTACTGGACAGCTATGTTGATGACAACAAGCGAGTCAAGTGGTGCGCAGCACTCTGGTCGCAGCTGGCCAGCATGCTGCACCTGGCACATGCTGTCAGTGCCTGCGTGTTATTGCAGCAACCGTGCATGCGCACATCCTGCTGCACGTGCTCCTGCACATGCTGCCATGGTGGTTGCGGCTGTTCGAGACACTGCCTGATGTCATCGCACAAAGCTCACACAGAACCTATATTCACAGCTACATTGCACAAGCAGGTGCCCCAGCGTGCCGCACTGTGGGCGGGCGGTGCAGGTGGACAGCGAGCCACACTGCGAGCCGGCCTGCCACTGCGGGCTCCAGTTCTGCTTCGCCTGCTGCCAGGCGCCCCACAGCCCCTGCTCCTGTGACATGTGCGACGGCTCAGGATGCCCGTTTTGCTGTGAGATTCGGTGTCCTAACGCTCAATACTGCTTGAAACAAAGGTGCCCAAGGCTGTGCAGTTGAGGGCCTGCTGCAATTCCCAGACATTCCTCTGTGTGATGTAGTTGGCGGATGTGGCTGGAGAAAACGTCCGGCGAGAGCGAGAATAAGACGTGGATGACGGCCAACACGAAGCCATGCCCCAGGTGCCAGTGGCCCGTGGAGAAGAGCTCAGGGTGCAACCACGTCACCTGCCGCTGCGGCCAGGTGCGAACCCCGCATCGTTCTGGGCTCGAGGCAGCACAAGAACGGTGATGTGGCTGCTCATGTGCTTGTTCAGCTGCCGGCATCACTCTGAGCGTGCCTGCATCGCGCTTGCTGCAGCACTTCTGCTGGCTGTGCGGCGCGGCCACAGGGATGTCGCACACATGGACGTCCATAGCTGCGCACACCTGCGGTCGGTACAAGGAGGAAGCAGACGTGCGCATCGCAAATGCAGCCAGGTGTCTGGATCACCCTCTTCCGACAGCCACATCACATACCTTCACGGCCCGTGACCCTCCCCTGTCTTGTTGTATGCCGTGCAGCGTATCAGACATCAGGTCGGCCATCAGCAGACACTGCTGTTCTCGTGGTGCTGACAAGTGCTGACACATGCACCTGAAGGGACCTGAAGCGGTACCACCATTACCTGGGGCGGTGGGAGGCGCACGTGGCCAGCCAGAAGCTCGAGGAGGAGCAGACCAAGACCATTCAAGTGGGCCTGCAGCCTCATGGAGCCCATCGAGCCCTGACAGCTGACAGCCTTGCTATGGTATGGAGCGTGGCATGCATGCTCCTCACTGCTCACCAGTGCGTGCTGACATGCTGCAGGAGAAGATCGCGACGCTGGAGGCCCAGGAGTCGGGCACCCCCGGCGGCGCCCCGATCCTCAAGGACTTCACCTGGCTGCAGCAGGTGTGTGCAACTCATACACATCTCAGGGCCCAGCCCTTGCGCACCCCTCACGGGGAAACAGGGCACACCCGGGCCACTCCTTCTCCTGCCTTGCTGTCGTCCAGCCTGGGCACCTTGTCGATCACTGCAACGTGTGTGTGCAGGCGCTGGACCAGCTGTTTGTGGCGCGGCGCATCCTGGGCTTCTCGTACGTGGCGTGCTTCTACCTGTTTGACGGCGTGACCTACGCAGACGACTTCAGCTCCGACCAGAACAGCCTGCTCAGGAACCTTTTCGAGGACGCGCAGGGCATGCTGGAGATGGAGGTGCGGCTTCCACCATTTTTCCGAGAGAGCGTCCGCTGCAGCCCTCTTTGTGCACCACTGCACGACCATGATTGCAGCCATGCGTCTGCAGCAGCCCATGTTGTGACCGTGTTCACCCTCTGCCACATCGGGCTCATGACTAGCTGATGCGTGCAACTCGGGACGGACGAAGCGGCACTCCATGCTGCCACGCAACGGGCAGGTTGGTGGTTGGATACATACCTGGTTGCCGGTGCAGGTGGAGCGGCTGTCAAAGTTGATCGAGGCCCCAGCCGAGGAGTTGGGCACAGACGGCCCGGTGCCTGGCGACGTGGCAACAAACAGGTAGCTGCTGACGTCGGGCTGCTCTGTCACATGCCAAACAGCGCAACTGTCAGGCAGATGCAGAGCGTCTCCGTCATGACCGTCGCACATGCATTCGAGCCTGTGCCTTTGGCTGACTAGCAGCTTCGGCGGCGCGAACGCCAGTGGCAGCCTGCGCCTCGACATCATCAACAGCACGGTCAATATCGACGCACGGCTGGTGAAGCTATACGAACTGCTGGAGAACGACATACTGGCCAGTCTGTCAGGAGCTGCAGCCGCATGCGCGCCGTACAAGGTGTGTGTCGTAGCTGGGTGCACATGCTTACGAGGTACAGCAGACTGACTGCTGCTCACCCTTGGCACAGCCCCATCTTGACACGCAATCTGGTCGTCATCGCTATCGTCCACCCGTCGTTATGTATGGCAGGGCCAGTCCACACTTCGGAGCGGTTCGGTAGACGGCAGCGCCCCCCGCACCGGCCTGTCAATGCTGAACACTGGCGTCGGCGCGGCGGCAAACGACAATGGTGTGCTGCTGTGTGTGAGCCTGCTCGATGGATCGGCATGGTCCTTGCAGAGCACAGCATTGCTTTTGCGCACAACATCTGCCACAGCAAGTTGGGCTCTCCATGCTACTTACTGCGCTGGGCATGGTGCAGTTATTGTGGCCCACGACAAATTGCTTTGACAGCCTACAATCGCTGTGAGGCTTGGGAAACGTGGCTACATAAACATCGTAACTCTCAAGCTAGTCTCTCCTTGGTGGCACAGGACCTTCATCGCCACCCCAGAAGGCTGCTCGGCGTGCTGCGGTTTGAGCGCCAGATGATCAGAGAATTTGCTGGAACCCTTGGGAAGTCGCCGCAGTACATCACCTGCAGGATGTCAGCCGCATCTGTGCAAAACGCCATTCTGTGAGTCAGCGCAGCATGCAGCCTGATAGTGCACAGCTGACACATGTATCACACGACTGTGCACGTTGTACCATAATTTCTGGCCATGCCCTTGTCTTCTGTAGTGTTCGGTGTACTGCTTTAGGGTTTGCTTGCATAGCTGATAGCTTGCATTGCTGCTGCATTGCCTTGGAAGTGAAACGGTAGATGCAACGAATGGCACCAACCACTGTTTCGGCCATCACCACCCAGATCAGGTTGTCAAAGACTGCAGCATATTCCAGCAGTCATGCGACGTCAGTGGGGTCCCACAAGTATCTGTGCCCGTCAGCCATGGCGTCCAAGGCTTTAAGGCTGGCATCATCTAGTTGCCATTCCTCCTGACCAATGCCCCACTCCTACAATCGACATCACCAACACGCATCAGAACGACGATGGTTGCCAAGGCATGCACACGGCAGCGGACATGTATGATGCTGGCCCTATTGCCAAGGACACTGGGTGAGGTACGAGCAGAACCTGGATGCGCCGCTCATTTGAAGACTTTGGGATGACCGTATTGCCATGTTGCAGGGACCATTGCAATAGCACCTGCGATGATGCACGTATGCTCAGCCAAGCCAGCCAATCATCTGACGCCATTTGCAGGGCAACGTCGTTTATGTTCGCAAGAGCACACATGCCTGCGCCGGCGTCTTCTTCACTGCCTGTGCCACTGCGAGGACTGTTTTGTGACGCAGCAGCGGAGCGCCTGCAGTTGGAGTAAGAGCAGCGCTGTGCACGTGCCCTGATGCTGCCTGAGTTTGATCACCAGCTTGGGCCACCATTATCATCCCACCTTCTGCTCCGAAGGGGCTGTAGGCTGTCACAACAATGTCCAGCTGCTGACATGCCGCCCGGAGCTCATTCTGAGGGAATCTTGGGTGGCACTCCACCTGCAACGTTGCAACACCAACGCGGTGAGCCGGGCAGAAGGGACCCGGTTGACCAGGTGGCAGACATGTCACTTGCCACTCTCGCAGCACCTGGTTGACGGCTGGCCTGAACTTGGCCACGCTTATGAGCTCCTCGAGGTGCCGCTCCTCAAAATTGGACACTCCAATTGCACGGAGCCTGCGTATCAGACCGCATATATAGGTGGCTCCGGACAGACGCAACAGAAGCCAGCGTATCGCCAGCTTCAGTCATCAAAACTGCAACCGCAGAGCAGCTTGGTGAGAGGGTGCACCTGCCCTGTTCGTGCATGGACTCCAGGACACGCCATGTTTCCAGCCGCTTCACAGAATTTTCCCGCGAACTGGCTCGGACTCCAGACACGCCCGGCCAATGTATCAGCATCAGGTCTACAAACCCGCCGAAGATGGACAGACTGTTCTCCACAGCAGCCGTGGCACGCTCGGTGCCTTGCTGCACATGTTAAGAGGGTCCCAACTGATTAAACCGCCACAAATAATGTCACGGCGCGGCGCTGAAGATGACAGACCTTCCAATGTAATGGTGAGCTTGGCTCGCATTGCTAGGTTTCGCTGACAGTCCGCTGAGATGCATGTGATGCCCTGCACACATGTGGCGGTAACTGGAAAACTGCACAATTCTGCACCTGAAATGGTGCAACTTTCGAGGTGATGAACACGTCCTTCCGTTCGATGCCAGCCTCGTGCATTGCCCTTGCGATCTCGGCTTCGTTCTGCACAGCGGCATCTCATTGTCTGCAGCTGGGCAAGATTACAATTGCAATCCGATTGTTGCACTGGATCGATGCATTCACCACTGAGGTACCCGATACAGCGAGGCTGTATCTATAGCCCGAATGCCAGCTTTGAGCGCAGCCCTGACCCCGTTCCGCACATCGCTGCCAGCCGCCAGGTACGTGCCAAAGCCAAGCCTGCGCCACATGACAGTGAGTTGCATGTATGACGCAGGCGCTGAGCTGCATGGACGCACCATGCGCATCACAGCACCAGCCACACCTGTGCATTTTGACGCCATTGTTCAGAGTCACATAGTTGCTCATCGTGTTACAAGACTCCAGCAGCTTCAATCCAGACGAGGTAACGAGCCGCTGCAATGTGCAAGAATCCAATGTAGACAATGGCGTGCGGCGTGAAGTGCTTTTTGAATTGCAATAAAATCAATGCAATGCTACGTGCATCAACCAAGGGCTGCAGACCGAAGTAGGGTGGTCTGAGGGAACTTCACAATGACGGCTGGCGGAAGTGGGCACACAAGAGTGCTGTGGTGCTCAGGTGCAGTGACATGGTATTGGACGCCTGTCTGACTGCGCTGCTGCAGGGCAGCTGAGCAAGGAGCAGAATCATGCGACAGATTTCCACGCGCAAGTGCACCCCGTACCTCTTCATACTCACGTCTCGGCTCACCTGATGCGACTGTCACCAAGTCTGCAAACAGCTGCAACTGCTGCAGGTTCTGAACTGGCTCCCCCTTGACGTCCCGAACCTGTGTTGGCACCACCGAGCCCTAGGCACTGGTCTGCTTTGCCGCGAATTGTTCGTGTTGCTCAGGCGGGTCTACACCTGTGCGCTCACACTTTCCGTTGCAAGGCAGTGGCATCGGGGTTTGGGGTTTGCGTACCGCAGGCAAGGGCGTCACAGTTGCGGCAACGGCATGGACACTGCCGCCAGCTGAGCGAGCGCCCGCTTCAACAGCTGTCACAGAGCCTGAAGACCACAGCAAACTCCGAACGCTCCGATCATCTGCAGCGCTGGCTTGATTCACACTGAAAAGCTGCCGCGGCAGTTGGTCTGCGATAGAGCAGCACGATGCTGCAGGCCCAGGTCACTACCGCAGAGGAGGCAGTGGTGGATGACCCAGCTGAAAAGGATCTCCCAAAGCTGGTCAGCCTGCTCCGCATGCATCAGCCAGGCAACCCACTGGGCAGCGAGCAGAAGTTCTGGGTCCTTGGCACCGCGCACGTCAGCGCAAAGTCGTCCCAGGATGTCCGGTGGGTACAGGGCCTGCTCATCGCCGCCACCTGCCGCCCGTGATGTTCAGCCGCGGACTTGAGCTGCCCAACATGAGGGTATGGTCCCCTGGGACACATCGCAGTTGCCAGGTTGTGATGGTGCGCAGGCGGTTGGTGCGAGCAGTCAAGCCGCAAGTGGTGATGATAGAGCTCTGCCCTTCGAGGAGAGGCATCCTGACCGTGCAAAAGCTCAAGGTACAGCCAGCACTTGCTACAGCGCTGGCATAATAGTCGAACAATGCATAGACAGCATATATCACTGGTAACACTGACGGTGCAGGTGCCAACGACTGCGGAGATGGTGACGCAAGTGCGGCAGGGGCAGTCCACGGTGTTCCAGGTTGCGTATGCCTGGCTTCTTGCACGGCTAGGTGCGACACGCCACCCACTTCTACTTCGATCAGGCTGGCTGTGTGAGCAAAGGTGCCACAGACCCATAATATCAGGCCCAGCTCTGCGTCGTGCTGCTGGCAAAGCTCCCGAGCTTGCTGAGATGTTTGTGCGCAGCGGAAAACTTGGAGGTGATGCCTGGTGAGGAGTTCCGGGTCGCTCTGCAAGAGGCGCACGCCTGCGGCGCCCGCATCTGCTTTGGCGATCGCCCCGTGCAGGCATGTTGTCTGTCCCTCCGCCTGCCTGCTCACCTGCCGTCACCCTGCAACCTGCTCAGCAGAGGAATGAAGCACCATTATGGATCCCTGGCTGGTATGCTAGCGTCCATTCCGAGATGGGTGAGGCGCCCTGAGTCTGCGTGCAGGTCACTCTCGCAAGGGTATGGGCAGCACTTGGACTGTGGTCTCGCCTGCGGCTGCTGTGGAGTGTCGTTGGCACTGGCCTCTTCATGCCAGATGCGGAGGAGATGCGGGACATGATTGAAGGCCTCAAAGAGGCCGATGTCATGACAGAGGTAGGATACTGCTGCTCCCAGCTGTATTGATGGCTTAGCGAGGTTTCTTCATCGAACATATGCTGAAAGTGGCATGATATTGGAGATTCGTCGGCATGCCACCGGGCGATTGGGCAATAGACGCACCTGGGGGCGCAGGCTTTCAAGGAGCTGGGGCATCAGTTCCCAGCAATCATGGCGCCGCTCATCTATGAGCGGGACCAGTACATGGTGGCTGTAATGCGACAGCTGGCTGGCAGGTGTGCAGCATCAGGCAGTTGCTCATGGATGACCTGGCTCACTGAGACAACCATTGTATGAGCACTGTTGCTGGGGGAGCAACCATGGGCGTCCAATGAAGCTGCTGGTGTGCAGCGCATCACGCGTCGTGGCGGTCGTGGGAGCTGGTCACCTGCCAGGCATCAGGTGCGTTCACAATGACATGCACGACCCTAACTGGAGGGATCCACGCTCATCCTCGCAAGGGAGAGGGCCACCACCGTTGGGCTACCACCGTCGGAATAGACGTGATGACATGACAGCGTCAAACCATATCGACTTTATCTGTGGCCGCTTGCTCAGGGAGCACTGGGAGGCAGACATTGATGTGGAGGAGATATCTGCAATGCCGCCGCCACGGCGCAGCGTGCGGCGGTACCTGCTGCTGGCCAGTGGGCTGGCGCTGACAACAGTCGTTGTCGTGCGGTGGCGTCGTCACGCTTCTTGAAGCACTGTATCTGGTAGCAAGCCTCAAACACGTCTCACATGCTGCAGTCTCCCATAGCAATGCAAACAAGAACGTCATCAGTGTGTGAAGGAAGTGACAGTCCTTGCTGTCGTGCTTCAATGTGGGTTGCCTGCTGAGTGCTGACCCTGGCACTAACACGAAGAAACTTGGTGCAGTGCAATGCACACAATTACTCCTTAGAGAATTTGCACTCGTTGTGACTGAGGTGACGGAGGGAGGCGTTGGTAGGAGGGTGTAGACACGCGACTCGTATCAGGTCCAGGTCAGGTGCAACCGATCAGTTAATCCAATCTGGCATCGGGCATCCAGTACACATTTGTAGGGTTTGCCCCTTAGCCATTTGACGATCTGCTTCACAATCCACGATACTTACAGTTTCCATTCGAACTGTCAGCATGTGAGGCCGGAGGGACGGTCACAAGCTTCCAGCAACACAGCTTGGTAGTACAGCAGACAGTAGATGGTAGGAGGACAACGCATAAGCCAAAGAGCAGGCACTCAGTGGCCGGCATCCACTGCTGCTGGGGGCCACCTTAGCATGCCGATCGGGGCCCGGTGACGCAGCGTCGCCAGTGGCACTGGTTGCCACACCATGGCAGAGGCGCCCAGCCGCCGCAAGGTGGTGGGCAACTACATCCTGGGCTCGCAGCTGGGCAGGGGCAGTTTCGCGGTCGTCTGGCAGGGCCAGCACCGCGTCACCGGCGCCACCGTTGCCGTGAAGGAGATCAACACCAACCAGCTGAACGCCAAGCTGAAGCAGAGCCTGGAGTGCGAGGTGTCCATTCTGAAGCGGGTGGAGCACCGCAACATCGTCCGCCTGCAGGAAACCCTCGAGGTGAGTGCCCCGCGCTTTCCCCGCCCAGCGGCCCCCATGCAGCTTTGTGTACACTCTGGCAACGACTGAGACCGGCGGAGTCGACCGCACGGTGCGAGGGCTGCAGTTTGCTCGTGTACCTGGAGGTCCCTCGTGTGTCAAAGCGGTATCTCGACTCTGGCATTTCTGTCCGCCTCGGCCCCGGTGCAAGCGTCCATAGCATGCACCAGTAGGCTCTCAGATGGCGAGCTACGCCTGTCGTGTCCCTCGGCGTCCTGCCTCGTCAGCTGATGTTTGCAGCTGAACGTTCCTGTCAAGCGCATGACTGGTCCCAGTTGTTGACCTGTCAATTCCGTCAACGTTCAAGCCGAGCATACGCACACATTCCTGTACTTGTCCGCTGTGCCATCAGCCCTCGGGCCTGTAGCGAGCAATGTCGACTTCGTTGCTAGCTGACTCTGCAAGTACCCAGTCAGACTGCGCAAGCTCAGTCTTTCATGCCTTGCAGCCTGTGCGGTGCGCGTGGCTCCTCTTCCTCTTGCAAATATCGCACCTCAGAGAAGAACATGTAAAGCCAAATGGTTTGCAGGAGCGGAACCGCATGTACCTAGTCATGGAGTACTGCGCGGGTGGGGACCTGGCGCACTTCATCCGACGCTGCAAGCGTGTGCCGGAGGCCACTGCCCACGGCCTGATGCTGCAGCTGGCGGCGGGGCTGCAGGAGATGTGGTCCCACAACCTCGTGCACGTGAGACCCTTGCCCGCGGTCCACTATTGGGGGTGCTGCGCACTGGCGTGCTGTGCTTTGAATGCACCGTGAGGTGGTGGCTTGTTTCCACACCCTGTTTCTGATGTGTTGCAGAGGGACCTCAAGCCTCAGAACCTGCTGCTGTCGGCTGCTACGCCTGGCGCTGTGCTCAAAATTGCGGATTTTGGCTTTGCGCGAAATCTGCAGCCGCAGGTACTTTGCAGAGTGATCCATGCACTGGTCGTGTTGCGAAGGCTGTCCGTCTCTCAATTGACAGCGCCCACATCATCTCACAGTCCACCTGGATCAGTGTCTTTACTCACACTGCAGGGGCTTGCAGAGACGCTGTGCGGGTCACCCCTGTACATGGCCCCAGAGATTCTGCACTTCCACAAGTATGACGCCAAAGCAGACCTCTGGAGCGTCGGCACCATCCTGTTCGAGCTGCTGACAGGGCGGCCCCCCTTCCATGGTGACCTTCCCCACTGGCTGTGTGTAGAATGGTGCATGCAACCTTCTGTGGTGGTCTGTTGGGCGGTTTATGTGCGCCTGGTGAGTGGCATTGCAGAACCTCCATCTCCCTGCTACAGGTGACAACCACGTGGAGCTGCTGCGTAACATCGAGCGCAGCCCGCCACGCATACCTACGGACCTCAACCTGTCCACCGCCTGCCGGCGCCTGCTGTCGGGCCTGCTGAAGCGCAACCCGGTGGAGCGCATCTCCTTTGAGGAGTTTTTCTCGGACCCCTGGCTGACGACGTCTGGTGGCCCAAGTGCGAGCCCTGGAACCGCAGACATCAGCGTCGAGCGCTCTGCCGGCTCTGGCACCCGACCTGCAGGTCAGGCCGGTTACCCACATCCAGCGTTACAACACAAAGCAATATCAGAGCATGCACAGTGATACATCTGACAAAGCATGTGAACATCATTGGTCGTCTGTACATGAACTGTGTGAGTTCAGCCCCTTCCCGCCTGACCTCCGGTGCCATCTGCAGGGTCCTCAGCTGCGAGCACAGGCACAGGCCTGGCGGAGGACCTGCTGCCGTTCATGATCGATGGCTCCCAGGAGGGCAGCACTGGCGCCGCACGGCCTCTGCCCGTCGGCGGCGGCGTGCATGGTGCCCCCGGCGCACCGCTGCTGATGTCATCCACACGGCTGGACGCATTGATTGGACCGCTCACCCCCAGCGTCAACGACAGTACGCATTGCAGCCGCTGTCCCCACGCCACTCTGTATTGTCAGCTGTCGGCCGTGGCATATCTAGCTGAGCACTGCAGGAGACTGCCTCGTCATTGGGACAAGGTTACCAGCCAACAGCCTGTGCTCACTGACTGCTTGTCTTTCCTGCCTGCAGCAACTCTTGCCCACATGGCGGGCAACAGCAGGGCCAGCAGCAGCAGCGGCGCCGGCGGCCGCAGGCCCGGCCAAGCAGCCGCCACCAGCAGCGCAGCAGACACCATGGACGAGGACGACTACGTCATGGTCGACGGCTCCTCCATCGGCGCCCGCGCAGCAGCGCTGCTTGCCCAGCAGCAGCCGCCATCCCCATCCAGGTCTGTAACTCAGAGGTTTCCCTTTGCGCAGGAGGGCATCATAGTTTGCTGTCATGGCCATCTTGTTCGTTATGCAGATATCTATCGAGCGAAGCAGGAGACTGCCATTCATCATCGTTGTTGCTTGTGCAGCCTTGCTGCCCTCCGGCGCCGTGGCCTGGCAGCAATGTGGCATCCGCTGACGCCGCCGGCGACGCCTTCAAGTCCGCGGGTGCCCGCAGCAAGACCGCCGCCCAGCCCCCGGGCTCCAGCGCAGCAGACCCAGCAGCAGCCACTGCACAGCCCGGCTGCACGGCGGCAATCAGCCGACCTGGCCGGCCAGCGGCGCCCATCAGTGGACAGCTCTGCATCCACAGCAACATCGCCGGGGGCTGCAGGGCTTGGACGAGCGGCGTCTGCCAACAGCCCCATCCCCCCGCACATCATCACCGCCGGCGGTGGAGCCATGACGGCCTTCATCGGCACGGCGGCCGGCGCCGCTGCAGCCACCGGCCAGCTGCCGCAGCCCCGCAACTATGGAGAGGCCCTGGAGCATGTGGCTGGCGCCCTGGAGTCCCTAGCTGCTCAGGCCACGCGGCATGGCTCCCCATCCAAGGGCCTGGCACTCCGGCTGCTGGCGCTGCAGCTGCTGCAGCTGGCACTGGTGGCCAAGCAACAACCGGGGCAAGGCACTAGTGAGGCGACATCCTCAGCACAAGCAGCAGAGCACCAGCAGCAGGCCGTGCTGCTCTGCCGCTCCAGCTCAGCACCCGTGCCACAGCCGCCCAGCAGCGGCAACAGCGCTCTTGACCAAGCAGTGGCATCGAGCGGCGCCGCCATTGTTGCCGACTTTTCGCCACGGATATCAGCCGCACTGCATGCGGTGTCCAGCAATGCGCAGCGCAACGCCACGGCTCTGGCACACTACGGCACTGGCAGCGGTGACCTGCCCGACGCCTGGGAGGCTGCATATGAGGGGGGGCTGGAGCTCAGTCAGGCCGCTGCTGCTGAGGAACTGCTCGGCAACTTCACTGCCGCGGCTCACGCATACGCCAAGGCGGTGGCCATCATGGAGTTCATTGCCGGCGAGGCTGCGCGACTGCCGCTGCAGCCGGCGTTGGAGCTCAACCCGCCGCAGCTCGCACGCGTGCAGCGCTATGCTGCCGCCATTTCCAGTCGCCTGGCCGCTGCGGCCGCCAATCTGCAGCAGCCAACTGATGCCGGGACCCATGCGGCTGGCCAAACACACTGATGTTCAGCGTTCCTCCGACAGGCCCAGCTGCGAGCCCTATGAAGCCGCCCGCAGCAGCAGCAGCGGGAGCTGCAGCGACTGTAGATCAGCAAATGCGTGCAGGCTGTTGCCGCAGCAGATGATGGCAACCCCCGGGCCAGGAACTTGCTCACGTCGCGTGAGCTGCCCATGCAAGGCCATGCAATGGCCCTCGGTGAAGGTCACCCCTGTTACCCTGTTCGTGTGCCCATAACAGTCATGTGATCTTTCCTGCTCCGCAATAGCAGCAGCCGCTGCCACAGTGGCAGCGCCGTCAGAGACGACAATGTATGTACCATGTCAGTGTCAGCATTAATGAGCTCCCATCCTGTCGGGATGTGATTTGTACCGAATGACTTCATTTTTACGTGGCGGCGCCGCTGCTGGGAGGTCGCCGCAGGCTTGTAGACTATTGTACTGGAACGTATGTGCTGGTCAGGCTTTGCTCGTCTTTGCATTTGCAGCAGACAGGCGGTGGACCTTGCGGACAGCCACATGTACTGTGCTTGTTGTCTGGTACCTGCAAGGTGATGCTGCAACCGTGAGTTTTGCTGTACACAGCTGTCTGTCTGGCTTGCATGAGCTCAACGTAAAAGATAGAGCAAGCAGTGGCACATGTGCCGTCCAGTCGCCGTTGCAGATCTGCTGCAGTCCATCCATGGGGGCACCTCACGCCTGGCTCACCATCCAAGACCCTGATCTCCTGCTGACTCTCGCCTGCTGAGCTGGCTTGCCCACACCTGCATACCCTGGGACCAAACCAAGCAGCTGGTCACGCACGTTCGACTTGTCATTTACAGGCGTCCGCAGATGCGTTCCAACCCATATGAGACCGGCACGAGCAGCGTGAGGTGGCTGCGGTGGCAGATTCCTTGCAACCTGTTCTAGCGCTGTTGCAAGTGGCGCACAGACATCCTGTGGCTGCAGTGCGTCCAATAGCAGTACTTGAAGGCACATGTCAGAATGAACTGCACAGGATCAGCTCATAGTCGCTGCAGTTTGTGGGCTGCACACCACGCTGTGTTGCACGGGCGGGGTGAGCCCACGCATGTGATGACCAAGACGTGTGGGTGTCAGAGGTAAGCTGAGCTAAATACAGCTCGGTTAAAGGATGGCAAGCAATGACCATGACGAGGAGTTCGCGCTTCTGGAGAGCGACAACGACGCCAGTGCAAGCGGCGACAGCTCTGGCAGCGATTTCGAACCCTCAGATGGCAAGTCAACCCTCCACAAGCAAACCCAGTGCTGGAGGCTTGACGCATATTGACCATGGCTGGTAACGTGCAGGTTACCACATGTCGTGTCTGAAGCATGTTGGCACGATCTGCAAGCGCATTATGCGATGATGCGGATCGTTGCTTCAGGCGACGAGATGCAGCAGACAGAGGACGAGCAGGAGGACGGCTGGGCCGCCGTGCGTGAGAACCCATGGGATCTCCAGGAAAACGACGAGACTGCCTATCTTACCGGCACCACGGGTGCGTCTTTGGGGCCTTGTCCGCATGCACCTCTTGGACCTGCTGCAGTTGTCCTTTGTTGTTCCGCTACTCAGAACGCCATCATAGCAGCTGGAGTTCCCTGATGCAGCCGGGGAGACGGACATTGAGGGCGGAATGGACTCTGACGCATCAGAGTTCTTCGGTGAGGGCTTTAACCCCCAGGCGGCCCTGCAGCAGATGGGGGAGGGAGCGCAAGATGGCTCTGGTGCACAGCCATACAAGGTGATGGGCTTGGTGCTTGTACAACAACACGTTGCAAAAGGGCCGGCTGCGAGTCGGCATGTGCTCGACCTGATGCGACAGCGTGCCAGTTTCTGAAATGCAACAGGTCCTGGAGGCGCGGTCCCGTGCGGCAGCACACCCTGCGCCGGTACACATAGCTTCCACCCTCCTTCCCTGCTGGAAGTCAGAGTCTGACCTGGGTCGCATGCCCAGCGTGCAACACCAGCTGTTGGTGTGCACAATGCGTGTTCGCATCATGGCCGCTCAACGCCAAGACAGTGTGGCCTGCGTGCCCTGAAACGCAGCGGCGTGCCAAGGTGGCCAGGATGCAGGCGCAGTCTGTGCACGGCGCCGACGTGGACGAGATTGCGCGCATGACCGGCCAGCGTAAAGGCCGCAGGCGGGGCAGGCGCGCACAAGTTTCCGCTGGCTGGGAGGGAACTCATGCATCTGCCTGTTTGCACATGTTCGCGACGGCCTGCATCGCATAAGCACACCATGGCTTGCTGCTGCATGCTGCAGGCCGCCGGGCTCGCGCAGGAGCACAATGTCCAAGGAGGCAGAGGAGCTTTACGGGCAGGCGACCCTGCTGTACGCCAAAAACAGGTCCAGCTTTGCACAGCGCCCAACCATGCCTGGCAGCACGCACCTGCCAGCTGCCAGACGTACCCTGATTGGGTCTGCATGATGCTGCTGTCCAGCAGCTGCTGCAATGCATCAACACTCCGCAGCGTGTGCTGTGGCAGGGCTGCGTGGGTGACGGCAGTTGCTGCGTTGAAGTGCGGGACGTGATGAGCTGTGCCACAGGGCATGTCGGGAAGACGTGGGTTGCTTGCACGCCAACATGGGCAGCTCTCAACGGTAGCGTTGCGCGGCAGGAACAAGGAGGCGCTGGAGCTGTGCACCGAGGTCATCCGGCTGGCGCCCAACACGACGGATGCGTACCTCACCATCGGCAGCATTCATGAGGCGATGGGCAGCCCCCGCAAGGCGCTCGACTTCTTCATGATTGCGGCGCACCTGCCGCCCAGGGTGATGTGCTCAAGCTTGCAATGTTGCTGGTGCACTGAAGTGCACCCTGGCAAGTAAGGTCATCAGACCATCAGATGGGTTATTGTTTCGTCAGAGCGTGGTTGATGACCTGAACCCATTTGGAACCTGTGCGTCAGGACGTCAACCTGTGGCGGCGACTGGCGAAGATGAGCAGCGACCAGGGTTTCATGCGGCAGGCGATCTACTGCTACAACCGGGTCATTGCTGCGGACAAGGGCGACCTGGATGCCCTGTGGGACCGCGCCGTGCTGTACTCCAATGTCGACCAGCCCCGCAGGGTGAGGCCGTCAAGTCGTACATTCTACACATGTAAAAGCTTTTACAGTCTTAACACGCGCTCCTCATCTGCCTGGGCCTACCTCAGCCGGAGTGCACGTGCAACAGACCAGTATGGGCAAGGCATATTCACCGTGCTGCTGTGCGCAGTGGAGGTGTAGTGTGGCGCAGATCAGCGGTGTTCCTGAGTATGTGCAGTCTGTGCGTCACAATGGGATCGGACCTCATCAGTGAGCAGTCGAGCAGTCCCAGGCAACCTCTGACCCACTGCAGGCCATCAAGGGGTTCCAGAAGATCCTGGAGGCGCGGCCCTATGAAACAGAGACCGCCAAGACCTTGGCACGGCTGCACTTTCGCATCAAGGTAGCCAGCTTGCTGCCAATGATGCCAGGCTGCTTCATCAACTGTGCACTACCGCGCTCCCAAGCCAACCACTGACGGTGCCATGTAGCTCTGAATGAACCCTAAGCTGATGTGAAGCGGAGGCATGCAACAGGAAGGCGCAAAGGCACGGCAAGTGCTGGAGCAGTTCCTTGCGAAACACCCAGAGGCGGCTGATGCCACACTGATCAACATCCTGGCCGAGCTGTACATTGCGGATGAGGACTGGAAGGCAGCCTCCAGGCTGATCGCAGACGCAAGTGATCAGCTTGCAGCCGAAGGCGAGCTGCCCATCGATCTGCAGGTATGCGCAAATACCATGTCATGCAGCCCCGTCATCTCATGCCCCTGCCGCACGGTCCAGTATTGTGTCCGCAGATTCCAGGCTGCTGGCCGGGTTGTGCCTCTGCTTCTGACACGGTTCAGGATCATCGTGGACCTACCCAAAGCAGCAAGTTCACCTTTGCACTGATGTGTCTTATGATGCTGCAGCATCCGTACTGCATGGCCTCCGCAATCATGCTCATTGACGCCACTAACGCTGCAGGTGAAGGCGGGCATATGCGCTGTGCACGAGGGCGAACGGGCAGCAGCTCAGCGCCACTTTGCAGCGCTGCGCGATCAGGACGCCGCCGAGTGTGGCGACCTCTTCCTCCAGGTGCTGCTGCAGATGCAAACGACCGTCGCTGCATGTGATGCCACAGCACCTGTAGTCTCTGGCAATGTGGGCTTTCCGGCAAAGACAGCCTTGCTGGGGCACGGGTGTCCGTGAGTGCCTTGGGTTGCAGCCACTCCTGAGACGTGCTGTCTGCTGGCCAGGTCGCAGAGCTGTGGCTGTCGCAAGGCTGCCATGCGGAGGCACTCCCCCTGCTGCAGGTGCCCTGCGGTGCCCTCCTGCTGTGCACGCCCGCGGCGACGTACGCACTCCAGATGCACCACCATGCAACTCGTTTAAAAGGCACCGCGTGATCTATTTAGCACGTAAGTTTGCAAAGCAGGCCTGCGCATGCGTAGGCAGTGCGGAACGGCAACAGCGATCTGGACGGGCCGCAGCTGTGGGCGCAGCTGAGCGAGTGTCTGCAGGCGGTTGGGGACACCAATGGCGCCATAGCCACATACCAGGACGTCATAAGTGGTGCGTACACCATGAAAGCAGATAAAACTGGCGTGTCTAGGTTTGATGCCCTCGAGAACAAGCTTGGGCCCGGGCTGCGATCATGGCCAATTCAATCAATGTGCAGGTCTGGAGGAGGGAAGTGCAGAGTTCATGGAAGCATCGCTGGCACTGGCAGACCTGCTGTTCAAAGTGGGCCACGCCGATGCTGCCTCGCAGCTGCTGCTGGGTGGGGGCGGTGGTGTGGTGAGCCCGCAACGAACTGCTGTGCTGCATTGTCATGCCTGAAGCGCGCATGTTTTGGTGTGACAACTGCAAACGCAGCACAGCAGTTGGTGAGGTTGGCATGCGCTTGACTTGCGATGCAACAATGCCTGCTCCTCAACTCCACAGCTGGCTCAGCGCCGTTGCGTGCATCTGCAGGGCCCCAGTCAAGGGCAGCCGGGCGAGACGTTACCCGCCGTGATGAGGCGAGCCCACCTCCTGATGCAGCTTGGCCAAAGCGAGCCCGCTGTCCAGGTGACACCACCCCTCAGCAGGACCTACTGCCAGACGCGAACAGCTGTGGGTCGGGCAGGTTACAGGCATGAAAGCCCAGGGTGGCTGAACGCTGGCCCCCAGCTTGCCCCACCATGCTCGCTGTTGCTGTGCTGCTCAGCAGAGCGAGCGAGTTGCGCCCTGTGGTGCCCAGCCACTCTGGCTGCTACCCCGCAGACAACCTGGCCGGCTGCGGTGACAGGTGGTGCGGCCCGCGCTTGCTTCAGTAAGTCGTGAGCAGCACTGCAGAGGTGCACGTGTTTCAAACACGTGGTTGCAGGCGGCGCTGGTGGACGCGGTGCTGCCGGCGGTGTCGGCGACGGTGCGGCACTTTGAGGCCGCCTTTGCCGCCACCAAGGACCTGGACCCGGCGGTGGCCAAGGCGCTGCGCCGCCGCGCCCGCCGCACCATGGCCCAGCAGCCCGGCGAGGAGCTGGACACCATGTTCAAGGCGCGCGCTCTGTGCTCACACATCGGTGCTGTCCCAGCACCGGCGGCACCTGGCACCACCGTTTGCCTGTGTGCACTCTGCAGCCAAGTGGCACTACTTCAGCATGGCTCTGGGCCGCTAGTCTGTGCGGTGCATCCTGCGATGCATGATTCAGCACGACAGACATGTAGGCACACGCGCGCTGGCTTGCAGCGTCCCAAGGAAGGGTTGCCAGGGTGCCGTGTGCTGCCTCCTGCCAGCTGACTCCAGGTTGCATGGTTTGAAGAGCCCAGTGTGCGACTCTGACGGTGGCTGATTGCAGGGGTGGCAGACGCGCGATCGGCGAAAGCCGCACATCAAGAAGGCAGACGAGGAGGCGGATGCACTTGCCGCACAGCTCACGGATGCAGATACAGAGGGTAATGCGAAACTACCTGCAGATGGCATGCTCATTTCTTGTGCTCCTCTGTCAGGCCACATCGTGACGATGGAGGTATCGTCAGCATGAACAAGGCCACCTGCAGCACTGGTTTGCCAAAGTTGGGCCGCACCGCTGGTGCGCCAGGTGAGGGCGATGACGAGGCGGCGGTGCTGCTGGACGTGCTGCGGGACGATAAGCAGTTCGAGGTGCTGGCGGCGACGCTGCGGGCGCTGGTGGCCACCGGCCAGCCCGCCACAGCCGCCGCCCTGTGCACCGCCTGCATCCAGCTGTTTGGCAAGTGCGTGGCTTCGACCCCCCTCAACACTGTGCCTGACACCTGTGCCGAGAGTGGCAATGGGGAATGTCAGGTGTAGTGAAGCCCAGTCGCAGGCTCAGCAGCGTGTGCGGAGGCTGCTGCCAGTCAGCAGCCGCAGGATGCTGTGGCCCTGCGGTACCGTCCAGCTGTCGGCGTGCCGTGCAGGCGGTGGGCGGACAAGGGGAAGCGGGACAGGGTGCGGCTGGCGGCGGCGGAGGCGGAGCTGGCGGCGGGGCAGCCTGCGCGCGCCCTGGAGCACCTCAAGCTGGCGGCGCCCCGCTGGCCGCGCTCCCGCCGCCTGTGGGCGCTGTTCTCCAGGTGGCGCTCCCAACCCTCGGCAGCACGCCGCAGCCGAAGACGTGGCGCTCCACGCTCCTCTGCGGCCCCCGGCAGCACGCCGCAGCGAATGGTGGTTGGCCGCCCCGTGCGGCCGCTGGCTTGGTGGTCACACTGCTCGTCGGTTGCAGCAGAGTCCTGGGGGCTGTGTTCTCAGGATGAACCAGGCGCACTGGCACGCGCCATGACCCCGAGCTGCAGCCGGTACTGCTGCAGGATCCTGATGACAATGGGCGCTGTGGCGCACACCACCAAGTTCATCCGCAGCCAGCGCATGAAGCACCCCGACTCGGAGCCCCTCATGCTGCTGCTGGGCCACTGTTACTCCAGCGCGGTGGGTCCAGCATCGCATTCTGCTCGCACCGACCACGCGGCACTGCAACCAGTTGCTGGGCACCAGTATATGCAAAGCATGAGGGTGTTGCGCCCCGAGGCACAGCGCAGCAAGCGGTCTTGGCGCAGGGGTCCTTCGCGGAGGCGCTGAACCAGTACTTCCACGCCTACCGCCTGCTGCCCACCGAGCCGCTGCTGGCGCTCAGCATCGGCATCGCGTTCTGCAACCTGGTGCTCGCGCGTGCATATATGTTGACATTGACGGTGCTGACCGCTGCAATTCGCACGCCAGCCACGCCAACATGTACCTGTACTCAGCTTGGCATACGTCCACCACCAAAGCTGTCCGCTCTAAGCAGTTCAGTTTCTGATCGGTTGCACCGATGTTCAGCCAGCTTGCCTCGGCCGCAGGTGATGTCGCGCAAGGTCGAGGACCGTCACTTTGCAGTCGTGCAGTCCTTTGCCTTCCTGCGCGAGTACGGCAACCTGCGCGGCCACCCGCAGGTGACTGCCCTGTCTTCACTGTACTGCTCGTCTGTGAAAACCCCTGAAACCCCAGGTGCAAGGGAGAGTGCAGTGGCATCACTGCGGTCGTGAGCACCAGCCAACGCAACGAGCACCCGCCCTACAGGAGGCAGCATACAACATGGGGCGCGCTGCACACCAGCTCGGCCTGCTGCACCTGGCCGTCCCGCTGTACGAGCGCGCCCTCAGGTGGGGGCCCGACTACGGCCGCCTGCACGCCCTGCATGACCACGAGCGCAGGCTGGCTGCACTGCATGCAGCAGCACGTCGAGCTGCATCCCGACGAGCTGGATGGTGACCGAGTGTGGCGGCGTCTGCTGCAGCGAGGAGCACAGGGAGGGTGCCGACATGCGGCGGGAGGCGGTGCATAACCTGGCCCTGATCTACCGCAAGAGCGGCGCCCCCAACCTGGCGCGCGACGTGCTGCGCGCCCACTTCACGGTCTGAAGTGATTCTGCACTCTGACGGGTGATGCTTGGTCGGCTGGGAGGACAACTTGTCATGGCTGGCGTGTTGCCTTCAGATGCCGAGGTGTGGCTGGAATTTGTTGCAAGCAGAAGCGGCTGCAGCCCATTTACGCGGAACTGCTGAAGTTCAGTGCCTAACTCACTCCCACTCATCCTATACGTACCTCATGAGTACACCACAAAACGCAATCATGCCAGGATGCTGGCATGTAAAACATCAAAGACTCTGTACAATTTCTTGGGCACAAAACGGTGACACCATGACACACTGACACCAACGTGCCCCTGCCAGCCTGTGCTGCTGTGCCTTTCTGCGCGAAATGTCTCATGCATGCGGAAGTGAGGCACCTCGAATAGATGGACCGCCATCATGCTCGCACACTGATCGCCCCACCCACAGCCGAGCAATCAATGTACATCATCGGCGTGCTGGCTTTGGGCCGCTGGGCAACTGCTGCATTGCGGCCGCGATCGTGACGACCTGTGGGCGCACTTGCGCCTTCAGCTGTGACGGCGCCATCCGCAGCGCCTCCTCCGCTGCAGCCCATGTTGCCGCTGCACGCTGCATCGCTGCTTGGGCTGTGGCGCTGCCATCGTTGCAGGCTGCTGCGGCCACAGACGCTACTGCTGTGCAAGTCGCCCTCAGCAGTGGGGCGGCATCTGCCGCACGCATCTCCAGGGCCGTAGGGAGGGCGAACAGCAGGGCCTGGACCGCACGCGCCTGCAGTGCCGCCTCGCGCAGCTGCAAACCCGACGCGGCATCACCGGTTGTGACTGCGTTGCCCGCTGACTGTTGTCCAGCCAGCAGCATGGTCGTCAGAATGTCCACGCCGGTAGCCACCACACGCCGCCGCTGCTCTGCTGCTGGGGCGGCCGCCTTGGCCGGCTTGTCGCCGGGGCCAGGGCGCCACTGCACGGCATGCATCATTGCAGCGGCTGTTGCCGCCGCGACCGCAGCCGCTGTGTCCTGCTGGACAGCCGCAGCCCCGCGCGCGGCCGCCTGCTGCTGCCCCTCCAGCCACCCCGCGGCCGCGAAGATGGCGTTGCAGGCCGAGGGCGCTGCTGAGGCACCTGCCGCCTGGTCGGGCGCCGGCAGCGGCCATCGCAGGTATGCGGCGAGCGCAGGCAGGGCGCCCTCTGCAGCGAGGTAGGCCACAGGGTCCCTGCAGTGACGAAGGGCGCGAGCATCGGCTTGCGTGCCCGCAGCCCATCTCAAGTGAGGTCCAGTTGCGTGCACTCGTGCCATGGTCGGCCACCATTCAGCATGTGCGACATGTCGTGCCTGCCCACACCTGCGCAGCCACCGCGAGCTGTGCTGGTTCGTGAGCTGCAGGCAGGTGTCGGCCAGGAGGCCGGCTGCACTGCCTGCCAGGCGGGCCAGCTGGCCGAGCAGCGGCTCCTGCTTGCAGGCGCTGTTGCCGCACAGCGGGGCCCTGGTGGGCAGGCCCAGCAGCCTGACGTCGCCCCCAAACCTGTGCTGACAGCAACATGCAATGTGGGTGTGAACGGTTCAGCACAGCTAGTGCTGGAGGCTATGGCTAGCAGCCTGTTTTGCACATGTGACACGACCTGCTGTAGGCATGCACATCAACGGACGGAGGACCCACCATGTGTTGCACTGCTGCAGCACTGCAACAGGCAGCGCCACGCGGTTGCGCAGGCTGGCACGGCCAGCTGCAGTTGCTGGCACTGCATCGCATGCGCATCGCAGCAGAAGCGCCATCGCCGCCGCCTGTGCAGGATCGCAGCTACTGTCAGCCTTGGCATGCACTTGGCACTTCCAGCCATCATCAGCATGTGGCCTGACAACAATCAACACCACATCATGTAGGAACCCCGAGAGTGAAGTTTGTGCGCATACATCATAGATCACCTGGGGAAGCAGGGCCTGCACACCCAACAACGTCTGCCCTGCCGCTGTGACGCACCACTGTCGCAGCTCGCAGGCAGCGTTCAGAGCCACGCTTGCCGGTGCAGATGCTGCGGTCGCCGGCTGCACCAGCGGTGCGGCCGCCGACGCAAGCGACCCCGCCTGCAGCACTGCCGCTGCCAGGGCGGGCCGCTCGCCCGTGTGTTGCGCCGTGGCCTGCAGACGCCACAGCAGCGGCGCGGCCTGGGACGGCTGCAGCGACGCCCCGTGCGTGTGCAGGGCGGCGGCTGCGGCCAGGGCAGCTGCCAGCGCCGCAGCCAAGTCATCTTCCGCCGCATCCCCGCTGTCCGGCTCCGGCTGCGCCCCGTGCTGACGGGCCTCCGTCTGCCGGGCCTCCACTGCGTCACCCAGCGCCGTGCCGCAGCGCTCTGCCAGCTGCAGCGTGGCCGCGAAGTGCGCAGGGTCTTCCGCCAGCGTCACCCACAGCTGCCGGCTGTCGAGCCGCAGCCCGCTGCCGGGTGACAGGTCCGCCACCAGCTGCGCGATCGACCGCGCGACCCGCAGGCGAGGCTCCGTGTCCAGCGGGGCAGCTGCTGCAAAGGGGACTGCGTGTGACAGCGCTGCCGCGGCAAGCTCCATGGCCGCAGCCGCCTCCCGCCCGGCGCCCGCCCGCAGCGCTGCAGACGCCAGCTCGGGTGCCACGTGGGCGTGCGAGGGCTGCAGGTGCGCTGCGACGCCTGGGCGTCGCAGTGTGGCGGCGTACCGTGGCGTCAGGCATGCCAGCAGCATGTCATCGGCGTGGGCTCCTGGCCTACTCGCCCTGAGCCCCTGCTTGTGCACCCTGCCAGTGCCGCCGGCGCTGCCGCCGGCGCTGCCGCCGCTGCTGTCAGCCTGGGACTTTCTGCCATATGGGCACTGCAGGTCGCCACCGCTGCCCCAGCGCGCATGCACGGAGATGAGGTGCACAGCTACGCAGAGCACCAGCGCTTGGTTTGCCGGCTTCTGCAGGATCTCAGTCAGTGCTGCCATGTGGACCATGTGCTGATGAAAATCCACATCGTCGATGCCCCTGCAGTGTGCCTCCTGGATCCTGCAGCAGCAGGACTCCCGGGCGCTTGTCAATATGGCATCGCTACATGTATCGCCACCCAGGTGACAGGCACCAGACAGTGTTGGCTGTGCAGCCAGCCATTGGTTACCTCTGCTGTACCAGATCCGGATGCTGTTTTGCCTCTTCTGCGGTGTGCTGCTGAAACTCAATCATCTGCATCTGTATGAAGCTGCAGCCGTGTGCTTTCGCCAGCGCGGCGGTATGTTCCACCATTAAGTCAGCATGCTCCCGATTGCTTTTTACACGCTCCGCCACATGCCTTTCGATCAATTCAGCATAGGACCTGTCACGAGCCACATACCACGGTGCTTCGCTTTACTTGCAATCGGCTTCTACCGACATGCAGAGGTCGAGTGCAGAGGCAGAGCAGATGCAGCATATGACGGTTCACCGCTGCTGCACGCCTTGGGCGAGCCGCGTGGCAGACGTTCTTTGCTTCCCCATTGTGAGGCGTTGCACTGCAAGCGTGATGCTGCTCTGCTACTGCATGGCGAAATTGCTGTCAGCAAGTCACCACGGCATAGCCCGCATGTTCACGAATTGCTGCTGCAACATCCGCTGCGATAGGCTTGTGGCTGTTCTGGTTGATCCGGCTGACTGCATGCGCTGCGTAACAACGTGGCTGCACCCGCAAACGATAGTTGCATTTGCACCCCCACCGTGCACATGTCACCCGACCGGGTGTCGCCTGCTCAGGAAACCTCATCGGATACAAGTTCAGCGCTTGTGTCATTAAATGACAGGATGAGACGCTGCAATGCACGATCATGCGCGCTGGACATGCACCTGGACGCAGACAACAGTCCAGGAAACTTGCCCCAGGGCTGGTCCCATGTTCATCATTCACAACCTCACAGGCACCAATGCTTGCGTTATCCAGTTGGCAAACCTCTGGTCAGGACAGCACTGGCTTCACAGCACGCCTCATTACATCTGTGTATACCTCAGCTAGGGTACATACGAAGCAAGCTGCACCCTGAGCAGCGCACGACACTGCGCATCGATGCCATCTGAATGCCCCAGGCCGCAGCATCCTACCGCTCGTCAAACAAGTACATGTCAACCTCACTCTTCCTAGATATCGTCAGATGTCATGTTTGCAGCTTGCAATCGCCAGGCTGGTCACGGTCCTGGTCTCCGCCCTGAGCTAGTGTCTGGGATACAGCTGGGGGCAGCTGGCCTGCCGTCGATGCACACCCATACTGCAATTGCTGCCTGGCGCAATACCCTCTGTCGTACGTCATATCGGTGGAGCTTGTCCTGTGCCTATGCAGCCCCTCACTGTGCCACGCTGAGTGGCTGCTGCACGAAATGCTGATCCCCACTTCCACCCAGCCTGGCTCTTTTGGCACCCCCAATGATTGGCGTGACGCCTACAGCTGAGCCGCTGCTTTTCGTCGCTTCGTTACTGCGCTTGTCGAGGGTGCTGCCATGCGGTTGCAGCCCGTATGGCTGCATCGCTGTGTTGCTGCCAGCCTGCTGGGTTGCAGCATGACCCTCTGGCAACTGATCAAATGCCGCTGGGCCTTGCAGTGCTCTGGCACGCTGTCCTTCCAGTAGGTCGCCAGCACTGCCTGCAGCTGTAGCTGCTGTTGCGTGTGCTGATGTTGCTGTGTACACGTGGCGCTGCCCCTCAAATCGTGGTACCTGCATGGGCATGTCGTGATCTTCAGGTGTAAGGGGGCAGAACAAGCCAATCCACACCTCAGCGGCGGATTCGTGGCAGGCTATCACATGTGCATGCAGCTTGACAAGCTCAATATCCTCATTGTGTTGCCAAGCAGATGCTCTGTGCTTGCCAGCAGCTCCTACCGTGGTTGTGTCTTCGTCAAAGTGTGCGTCTCTCCCGTTGAGGTGGTGACCTGCACCTGTTTCGGCTGATGCGTCGGAGCCGCCTGCTGTCACCAAAGTGCTGTGGCCGTTCGGCAGCGACACGACATCGTGGCTGGCGTGCTTGCTTGGTGCTGACATGGTGACTGTGCCAGACAGCGCAGCTGTTGACACAGCCGCCTGCTGTGCGCCCGCTGTTGCCTGACTACGCGCACTGCTGTGGTCTGCTGCCTGTGCCGTCGACTGCTGGTGCGGACCTGCCGGGGTGATGAGCCCGGCGCGCACGACATCTTGCAGCGTCAGCCCACTGCTCATGGCGGCGGCCGTCACTGGTGCTGCGCCTGCTGCTTCTGCGCTGCCGAGCTGCATGGCGGATGCCGGTGGGATGTACGGGGGCAAGCCTCTGGCCACGACAGCAGGCGCGAATGGGCCCAGACCGCTGCCCACGCTGTGCAGCCCAGGGGCCTGCCACGCGCCCGCCTGCTGCAGCTCGGCAGCGGTCGCTGAAGCGGCGCGCGACATCGGCAGTGGCTGCGAGAACCAGCCCGCCGGCAGGCCGGGCGGTGACAGCGCCGCCAGCGTGGACAGCGGAGACTGCGTGCCGGGCCAGGCGCCGCTGCCGGGGCGCGCCAGGTCCCCGGGCTGCATGAACGCGCCCGCTGGCGAGGGGAACAACGAGCCGCCAGACGCCTGCATGCATCAGCATTTGCCATGATGTCATCATCGTTTTTGCGTTGTCCGCAGCGCTGGCCGCTGACACATGTGTCTGCTCCTTGTGCAATGACCCAGACATGCACGCTGCTTCCTGATCCATGGCTGCACATGAAGCCCTTCTGAACAAAGCAGCTCGCCTGCATCAGCGCCGTCCAAGGCGAGTTGGCGGTGTCCAGGGGGCTGCTGGGCTGCGGCGTGACGAAGCTGCGGGCAATCGGCCGGATGAGGCGCGCATGCCCGTCCCCCTCGGCACGATCAGCGCTGCACGCCTGGACAGTATAAACGGGAATATGGTAGTAAGTATACAGTAGTGCTGCGTGATGAACAAGCTGTAACATGGTGCGGGGCCAGGCCTGCAAACATGGCGCCAGCAACACAGGGAAGCTGCAGGTTGCTTCTGCGCACCCTGCGGATGGGCGCCGGCTGTGCTGCTCGTGGGACTGGTGCCTGCACATGTACATCAGCGGAGAGGCTTCATCTCAGATATCAGGCAATGCTGGCCATCCTGTGCAGCCTGTGACATCCGATACATGCATGACATGAGCCGCCACTTGACATATGGCAGCGGCAGCAGGGAGCACACCTGCGTGACATCGCTGCGCGCGGACAGCTGCGGCACAAGCTGTTGGCGCTGCACAACGACAGCGAGGCCGTTGGGGGCCTCGGGCGCCGCCACGACCTCGTAGGACAGGAAGCGGATGCCAAGGTCCATGTCGCGGTTGACATACGACACCTGCGTGGGCCGCTGTGAGGGTCACATACCATGCGACAAAGACTGCAGCATGCAATGGCCCAACACTCCTGACAGCAATGTCGCTCAGTCAGCCTACCTGGTGCAGGTCGCTGGACGGATCATACCCAATGACCTCGCCCAGCTTGTAATTGCCTTCGTTTTCGAACCTGGGACATAGAGCCGCTTGGTTTGACAGGTGCCAAGTCTGCAATTGCGTCGAGCCTGGTGTACTGCAGCATATCTGCTGTGGTTGCCATGCAGATCATGATCCAAGGCTAGCAAGACTCACCAGATCTTGCAGTACATGCGCACGAGCTGCTGCTTGGTAAGTTGCAGGCGGCCAGCTGCAGCGCCCGGCTGCTGCAGGGGTGCCTGTGGGAGCGCTGGCACCTGTGATGCCTGCTGCATCGCCAGCAGCGCATGCAATGCCATGCCCGGCGGGGCGCTGGCGTGCTGCTGGGCGCTGTCTGAGATTGAACGTGCGATGGCGACTGCTGCTGGAATGACCCCGGCAGCGCCTGGTGCGCCGGACTTGGAGGGCGGGTCCAGCTCTGCTGCAGGTCCGTGTGCCGCTGCTGCTACAGCGGTCGCGACGCCCGCAGATGCAGCACGCCGGGGGGCGGCGCGTGCTGGCACCGATGCTGCGCTGCCACTGCTGCCTGCCCTGTGGTTGCCCCGTGCTTGGGCCTGCTGCTTCCTGCTGCCGCTGCCACGACCGGCTTCAGAGTCGGGACGTGGCCGCGCCTCCTTTGCGATTCGCGCCACCGGCGGCGGCTCACCGCTCTCCTCGAGTAGCTTTTGCGGCACATAGCACCTGTGTGAGGCAGGCCCTGGTGGTTGGACTGGGCCCCTATCGCTGCAGCTTTGGCCTTGCTTGGCTTGCTGGGAGAGAGAGGGGACCAGAGCCCATGCAGAAAATGCTGGTGGCAGGAGTGACGGTCCTGCACCTCAAGCACCAGATGTTCGTGCCCGCAAAGTGGAAGAAGTGCGCCCTGTCCCGCACCAAGTCGCCCGCAATCTGCAGGCAAGTGGCACATGCTCACCACATAGCATCGACATCTGTATCTGCGCCATCAAGTTTGCACATGCGCATGCGTCATGACGGGTCTCACCTGCCCAAGTGGATTCTTGTTGCCCTCAAAGTTCCTCAAGCCCCTGTTGACGATCTCCCGAAGCATGTCGCTGATCGGCAGGCCCCTCCGGTAATCCTTCAGCACCTGCATTTGCAAGTGCAAACTGTGACGCGTAGCTGATGCCAGCCCGAGCATCGCAACGTTGCAGGATATCGAGCAGGCTGATGTCAAAATTGTTCTACGATGTAAAGGGATCACACCAGACGCAGCGGCTCTGCAGACCGCACCTCCCACAGGCACCATTTGGTGCCGGGCTGCGACCTGTCCCTAGCGCCCACTGGATGCCGGGCATAGGGGTTTGGCGGCGCACACGCGCTGTCGGCCTCCGTATGAGGCGGCTCGGATGCAGTCTGGAATTCCATCCTGCCGATAGCCTGTACACCCCAGGCGTCAGCATTGCTCCCAGCCATGATGCTGCACACCAGGCAACGCCCTATCCCTGCACAGACGCAGTGGCCCCGTGTGTCTCCCTTCACAGGACAGTATCAGAGCACCATGCGTTTCTGACATGGAGCACACCAGCTGAAGCCGTGGATATCTCGCCAGCTCCAGCCAGCTTGATGGGAGCAACCTCCATGCATTCCAGGTCAACACAGCAAACGCACTGTATCGCGCCCACCTCCATCGAAGGATAGATCGTCGCACCAGCGCTACAGAATCCAGGCGCCGCTGCCCATTGCTGAGCCCGGCTCACGCCGTAGACCCAACCCCAGTGGATCACGGGCCGCGGGCGTCGCGTCCGCGTGCAGCAGCAACCCCAGGCGCCGCCCCCAAGCCCAGGTCATAATCTATCCCCTAGAACCCCATCCCGATGACGCGGAAGGGTGCGCAGCTTGTCGATTGCCACTGGTGTCGATTGCAACGCTTGACGCTTGTATCTGGGTCCCCCCTCGTTGGGTGCCGCATGCCTAGTCCTCGCGATCCACGCACTGATCATGCGCAGTCAGGCAGCACACCGACGCGTGCACTATCTGTGGTACCTCCGTGACAGATCGAGCACTAGCTTGGGTGTTGGAAGACTCACTGCAGAAGACTCACTGTTGCAGCCGAGCGGTGTAGATTGGATCAGCATGGCCTCTCACCTGCTGAACTTCAGTGTTTATCAGAACCTGCATCAGAGCTTCAGATCGACCAGGACCCAAGCAAGGAGTCAGACTAACCGGAGCAGCCTGCACGTTGTTGCTGCACAGCCTCTGGCAGTTTTGAGGGTCAGCAGCATTGCGGCAACATGCATTTTTGGCACTCTCTACTGCATGACCGCCCATGACACACTCTGTCAAAATGACTGATACGAAGCAATGATCTGTGTAGGATGGCGTGCAAAAAGCAGGCAAGGCGGCGCTGATCGCCGTAGTGCTCAGCACCGGCATCAGCATCGCACCGCCAAATTTGCAACTGCTGCAGCCTGCGCAGGCCGATGATGACGTGGGTACCAATGTGCATGCATTCCATGATACTGGAAAACAACTATGCCGCTCTGCTGTGTGAACTCACCGCTGGCTGCATGCATACAGGCAGGTATGTCGGCATCGCAGAAGCGTTTTGCTGCAAATGAGCGCCGCAAAGCCCTGCTCGCCAGAGCGTGAGCACGTGTATCAACTGTTGTGCGGAGGCCCTCTGCATCGTCATGCCATCGTGTTCTTGACGAGCTGTTGTAGCATATGTTGGATGAAGTGGCCATTCTGTCTTGGGGCAACAGGCGAGAGACTGCACTGAGCAGAGGAGAGCTGGCAGGCAGTGGAGATGCCACGCCCTCAGACAGCAGCAGCGGCAGTGGTGACATTGACGCAACAGGCGGTCTGTACTTCTTCAACGTCAAGCCAGAGCAGCCGCAGCTGAGGACGGAATCCTCCGCGGTGCCGGCATCAGCCAAGCCCGAGCTGCCAAAGATTCCAGCGCCGGAGCTGCCAAAGTCGTCCATGCCGGAGTCACCCAAGTGCGGGCTTCCTAACCCTTTGTGGCGGTCGGCATCTGTGCAAAGCTGCATCTAGCAACGATCGCAAGGCTACGAGGGTGTCCCGCCGAGATGTATACCCAATGACTGCCAGGTTCAGCATTCCCACCAAGCCGGTGCAGCCGCCGCCCGGCCCCAGCATTTCATCGCCAAAGGAGGTCCCCAAAACGGAGTCACCGGTGGTGCCGGTCCCCGCGCCGGGCTCCGCCAGCAAGCAGGCAGCAGCACCCGTCACACAGATGACCGCAGCGGTGTCGGCGCCAAGCTCAGAGGGCACCACCGGCAGCATGCAGGGCTTCAACTGGGGCGACTTGGCAAAGGTGACCATCGACACCGCAGTGCTGCCACATGATCTACCTGCTAGCTGGTGTGCATGCAGGTGCTGCAGTGAGCCATAGGCCATAAAAAAGCCGCTGCCTCACCTGGCGTGCATGCTGCAGGACACACGTGAGTCGAAGCCGAAGACAAACCCATTTGCTGCGGTGGAGCCAGAAAAGAAACAGACCGCTATATCTCAGGACACGAAGGACCGCCTGGCAAAGCAGGTGCGCAGCCGTCCGGCAACATCACACAAATGCATGCATGCACTGCAATCATGGCGAATCTGTCTGAAGGAACTGTTGTCCCGATATCACTTCTGTTATGGCACCGATAACAGGCTCAGCAGCAGAGTGCGCCGGTGGACAAGCGTAAGTCCAAGAGGCATGGCCCGCCCCTGTTCTTGGTGCAGCTGGTCGTCACAGTCGGCATTGTTGGCGCCCTTGCCGCCGCCATCATCAAGTGAGGCGTGCACTACAATGTGGTGTCATGCATGGCATTGCCGGTACATGCATCAGGGTGTGATTCGAGTCGCCTACTTGTCAGCTGCGACAACGGTGGTGTTTGCTGCTGCTAACTCTTTCGCAGGTACGATGGTATGATGGAGAATGGCGCAAAGCTGGAGAAGCTCATCATTCAGGTGGCAGAGAAGGTGCAGCTGCCGAAGTCCCCGGCAAACGACACATAGACCTTAATGAAAAGCATGCTCTGTTGTGGAACATGGGCCGCACCATGGTTGATTTTTACAACATCCATTGGCATTGCTGCTGATGTTCAGATCTCAGATGTTCAGAATGATATTGCAACTTGATCAGACTCGGTAACAATGGCGCAGTTGAATTCGTGAGCAGCAGGCAGGAAGTGCTCGCCGTTTCACAGCTTGCCCTGCTTCTTCAGCCCATCTCTGAAAGCCTCCAGCACGATGGCAATGTTGGCGGGACGAGCGTTGTGCCCCTGCAGCGTATCGTGACCTGGGTGAGCATCATTGCTGAGTATGCCAGCAGGTCACCAAACGCACTTCACCGAGGGTGACGCGAGATTACCATGATGCCGACGCGCCACACTTTGCCGATGCTTGGACCCAGGCCGCCTGAGATCTCCACATTGTAGACGTCCATGGCGTTCTTGATCAACGCGGCAAAGTCCACACCCTCTGGGATCTGTGACGTAGCGGGAAGCGCCCTGTCAAGACCGCCGCTGTCCGTGAGGACATCATCACAACTCAAGCGGGGATGCTGCAGGATGCATGCGCAGACCTTGATGGTGTTGACGGTGACCAGCCGCTCGTCTGGGTTCTCCACATACGGCTCAAGACCTTCAGCAAGCAGCAGTATCAGTTGGCGCACACGGGTGTGTTGATGCGTCACCACCAAGGTCACACTGCCTGGAGGCATGGCATGCAGCGGCAGCATCACGTCCGACTCACCCATCTCAGACAGGCCGGCCCACAGCTGCTCATGGCATGCCCGGTGGTCCGCCCACAGCTTGTCCAGCCCTTGCCGCGTCGTGATGGCCAGCGCCTCCCGCATAGCATACCTGTGACAGGCAACTCGGAGTCATGCCTCCCTGGATGCACGTGCATCGCCCACTCTCAACTGCTCGCTCGGTCCAGCTGTCACCGTCACTTCGCATGCTCACCAGGTGGACACCGCGCCAGTGTGGTGGTAGAAGCGCTTGTCGAACCAGCCTGTGGCATGCAAGGCATGCTGATGAACACATGTTGTGGTGATGTAAACCTTCCCAAGACAGACTCACGGTTCGCAGCCCTGTGAAGAGTACAAGCGAGACCACACGCTCTCTGTGCTCACCCCAGTAGTCACCGACCAGGTTCAGGTCCATCGCATACGTTGCTGGCTTCGTTTTGCGGTCCAGGATCTTCTGCATAGCCCGCTCGCTCAGGAACAGCGGCGCGGCGCCTGTGGCAAGGGGGGGTTCCTCTTGTCCTTCGGCAGTGGACAATCTTTGTCCATGGCAGCATGTCATGTTGGAACAACTGACAGCGCATCACTATCGCTGAATCACGTGAACGTGCACCTGGCGGCCCGCCAAGGACCTTCTGGGAGCCGGAATAGATCGCGTCGATGCCCCAGGCATCGGCATACAGCGGCACGCCGCCCAGCGTGCACACCGTATCCACCAGCAGCAGCGTGCCATTCTTTTGGCACAGCTCACCCAGGCCCGAGAGATTTTGGTGCACGCCTGTGCTGGACTCGCCCTGCAATGGCCACCAGATCAGGTGCATCAGGACTGCAAAGGTCCCTGCAAGGACACTGCGTTTTGAATCGACCACAGGGCTGGGTTGGTGTGGATGCCTGCCAACCACGATAAGCCACCTGGCACAGGAACAGGACGGCTGGCTTGTGCGTCTCCACAGCGGTCTTCAGCTCGTCGTATGTGAAGCCACGGCCTCCCTCACACTCCAGGTTGATCACGTCCGCTGTCGAGTCAAGCACAGTATGTCAGTCTGAGCTGTGATGCCACTGAGCCGGACCTCGCCAGCCAACATCATGGCAGCTTACCCACGATCACGAAACCTGTTTACCATTATAGCGGCCGGCCATGTCCACCACGCGGCTGCCCCAGATGCCGTTGTTGCCAACGACAACCTTCTCTCCCGGCTCCAGCAGGTTGGCCACGCAGGTCTCCATGCCATTGTGACCTGCAATTGCATGCCCGAGCAGATGAAACCAATGCCGGGTCACCAAATCGCACGGCTCAAAGTCAAGCATTCACTATCTGGTCAATGTGCATTCCGTCCAGCTTTCTCACCTGTGCCGGTGACAAGCAAGGTGTACTTGCTGTCTGTCTGGAAGGTGTAGCGCAGGCCTTCCTGGATGTCGTCCATAATCTTCAGGAACGGCGGGTGCAGGTGTCCTGTACCAGTGTGGTGGAAGGGATGTAGGGTACCAACAGGCTGTGCATCTGGTCTGGTGTGCAATGATTTCATATGAGAATTTGCAAGCAATCTGGTGCTTGCATGCCATGACTCTGGCCACATTGCATGGCAGCAGGTGCACACCAAGCAGCGGCAGGGACTGTGCTGCCAGCACTGCGGGGTGAGCGTTGCTGGGACCCGGGCCCATCAGCAGCCGCTCGGGCACCTGTACAACGTTGGTGCAAAACGGTATCGACATGCACGTACTAGCGGCATGTGATGTGTTGTGCGCAGATCATGCATGGGATACCCCCGATGACAGACAGTGTGATCGGCGCACACTACAGCCCACAACGTACCACCATCTTGCCGTTGAGCGCGGCCTGGTGGGTGTTGCTGATGGACGGGCAGTCCTCGCCTGGTCGGCCCACTGGAGCATGCAGCTGGGGTGTGGTGCTCAGCGACCGCATGCATGCCTGCCCCTGGGCAAACAGCCGCTGGGCGACCGCTCGTCTGGACATCCTGTGGCCTGGCGCGCAGCGATCCGCACCCTACCTCGGGTCCAGCAAGCGCACTCCACCTTCACAACACCCCAACCTCAACCACCAGGATGGAGGCCCAGGCGACGTGTGTTCCCCGGGATCTGACCACAGTGGAACGTAATGCTAATTGCAGGATCGATCACAGCGTCTGGGCCAATACTGCGCGTCGCTCTGTGTACACACCGATGCGCCACACATCGGGCCGAAGGTTTGCTGGATTCCCAGCGGGGACTCGCAGCCCGATTGCAGCGATAACCGAAGCATGTGGCAGCCAGTCACATGCCCAGCACTGCTCTGGGTGCGTGGCAAAACCGCAAGCCGCGCATGTTGATCGCCGCGTGCCGACGACAGCTGCGCCTCGCACAGCTCGTCCCGCGCCTGGAGCTGTTGGGCGCAGACAGCTCATCTGCATCTTCCCAAACCTACAGACAACTGCACAGCATGGTGACCACAGCGGAGGTGGAGAAGGTCGCAGCAAAGCCCGCCTGGCCTATCACAATCGACAACATCTCGCCGAACCTCGTCACAGCCCAGTATGCAGTGCGTGGAGAGATCGTGGCAATGGCGCAGAACATCCAGAAGGAGATGAAGGATGGCAAGTCCTTTCCGTTCAAAAAGGTGGTCATGTGCAACATCGGCAACCCCCAGGCGCTGGGCCAGCAGCCCATCACCTTCTTCCGCCAAGTGCTGGCGCTTTGCGACTATCCCAAGCTGCTGGACGACCCGAATGCGGCAAAGATCTTCCCGAAGGATGCCGTGGCGCGTGCGCGCAAGTATCTTGACGCCATTGGCAGCACCGGCGCATACACCGAGTCGCAGGGTGCCATGGTGTTCCGGGAGGAGATTGCACAGGGCATGGAGGAGCGGGACGGGCACCCCGTGGACACCAACTGCCTGTTCATGACGGACGGCGCGTCGCCCAGCGTGCACCGTGTCATCGAGCTGCTCACCCGCAACAGCGATGACGCCTTCCTGACGCCCATTCCCCAGTACCCCCTGTACTCGGCGGCGCTGGCGCTGCACGGCACCACGCTGGCGCCCTACTACCTGGACGAGGAGAGCAACTGGGGGCTCAGCATCCCGCACCTGCGGGAGCAGACCAAGAAGGCAAAGGCGGACGGGAAGACTGTGCGGGCGCTGGTGGTGATCAACCCGGGCAACCCCACTGGCGGCGTGCTGGCCAAGGGCAACCAGGTTGACATTGTACGGTTTTGTGAGGAGGAGAACATGGTTCTGATCGCAGACGAAGTGTACCAGACAAACATCTATGCGGCCGGCAAGGAGTTCCATAGCTTCAAGAAAATCGTGCGGGATCTCAAGAGCGATGTGCCTCTGGTCTCGATGAATTCGACCTCCAAGGGATTCTTTGGGGAGTGCGGCCGGCGCGGCGGGTACTTTGAGATAGTGAACATGAGTGACGACATCCAGCAGCAGCTGTACAAGGGTGCATCCATCAACCTTTGTTCGAACCTGGGCGGCCAGATTGTTATGGCACTCGTGATGAAGCCACCAAAGTCTGGGGAGGAGTCGTACGAGCTGTATGAGAAGGAGCGGGATGCGGTGCTGGGCAGCCTCAAGCGGCGCGCCCTCATCATGGTGGACGCCCTCAACAAGCTGGACGGCATCTCCTGCCAGCCCACCGAGGGTGCACTGTATGTGTTCCCACAGCTGCTGCTGCCCAAGAAGGCAGTGGAAGCGGCGAAGGAGGAGGGCAAGTCGCCCGACTTCCTGTACTGCCGCGCCCTGCTCCAGGAGAAGGGCATTGTGACGGTGCCAGGCAGCGGCTTCAAACAGGCAGACGGCACCTACCATTTCCGGACCACCATCCTGCCCAGCGAAGAGGACATCGAGCACGTTGCGCAGGACCTGTCTGACTTCCACAACGGCTTCTTGAAGAAGTATCAGGACTGATCAAAAGCAGCTCACAAAGTTGTTACGTTTGGGGATTTGAAGTTCATCTGTTTTGGCGTGTGTTTCTTGTTGCTTTGCTGGCTGGGCAAATGCACAGAACTCACGATTGATTTGTAACATATGCTGTTGCTCTCAAAAGCATGATGCTGCTGACCAGCTGATGGTCTGCTCACTTACAACAGCATTGAAAGCAGCATGATTCCTGATCCTGGCCTGTAAAGCAGCATGTGCACTGCACAGCAGCAGTACTACAATGGTGAATCCCGACCCGAAAGTCCCAACGGTGCCTGGCCAGCTCGAGGCAGATTGCTGTTCTTCTCTCTGCACTCTGTCAACCAAACCCACGAATACTTGCAAAACCACTCCCCAGCTCCTCCAATTCCTCCAAGGCGAGTCATGCCAGGGGATAGAGGTGGCACAGCTTTCAGTTGTCAATTGTGACATCTGGCACATCCGGCACCTTCCC
This sequence comes from Diplosphaera chodatii, assembly GCA_032358165.1. Taxonomy (NCBI): domain Eukaryota; kingdom Viridiplantae; phylum Chlorophyta; class Trebouxiophyceae; order Prasiolales; family Stichococcaceae; genus Diplosphaera; species Diplosphaera chodatii. Next base: position 912,220 of record JAALGY010000038.1, read on the forward strand.
GCCGCTGCTGGCTGCCTTCTTGGGCTTGGTGGCCTCGTCGATGAGGTACACCAGGCCGCGGAAGTTGATGCCCGAGTGGTTGCTGAGGCTCATCTCGCAGGTGCGGCTGGTGGAGTAGCCGTCGGAGCAGCCCGACGTCTCCAGGTGCTGCAGCGCCCCCGCCGTCAGCTCCGGGTACCGCATCCCCCGGTCGCCAGCCATGCCGCAGCAGGGCACGCCGGAGGGCACCACCTCCTCGGCGCACATGGCGGCCAGCTGCGTGAAGGCGTCGGACACGCCCATCTTCTTGCTGGAGCAGGGCACGTGCACGGCGATGCGCTGCTTGACCTTCGAGAACTCGAGCTTATCTGCCAGGAACAGTTTGATGAACTGCACTGGCTCGTACAGCGCAAACTTGAGGTCTGGAGTCTGCAGCGCGCCCTTTAGCGTCGACAGGCAGGGGCTGGTGTCACACACGATGGGGATCTTGCCGCCGTCGCTCGCCTTCATGAGCGCCTCCTCCAGCTCCCCGGCCTTCACAGCGGCAGCCTCCTTGAAGCCGCGCGAGTTGAATAGCATGCCACAGCACTGGTTGCCCAGGCTCTCGGGGTAGATGACCTCGTAGTTGGCCTTGCCGAACAGGCTCAGCAGCTTGTCGTGCACCGGCTCCGACTCGGGGTCGCCCCGCGAGGGGCCCATCATGCGCGTCACGCACGATGGCAGGTACACCACCTTGCGGGGCACGCCCTCCGCAGGTGCTGTTGGCTTTGGAGGGTTCATGTTGAGCTTTGAGGCACCCCGAGGCATGTAGGGGTTCCACTCTGGGATGAGGTGGTTGCTGGCCTTGTTGAGGCGGCTGCTGATGTACTGCAGGGGCGTGGGGCCCAGCAGCCGGTGCGCAAAGTCCACCGCGTTCAGGAACGGCGGCACCATCGCGTTCAGCTTGCTGAAGTTGTTGGCCAGTGACATGGCGCCGCTGGACGCGCGCTTCCACTCCTTGAGCTCCTCGGACCGGATGTGCTTGATCAGCTCGCCCGTGTTGATCTTGACGGGGCACTTCTCCTGGCACATGCCGTCCGCCGCGCAGGTGGCGTCGCCCTGGTAGTCGTAGATGGCCTTGAAGTCCTTCAGCCGCTGCTGCTCCGCTTGTGTGGGGCTGGGCAGCTGCTGCAGGCGGGCCATCTCCTTATATGAGGCGATGCGCTGGCGCGGCGTCAGCGTGATGTCACGGCTGGGGCAGTTGCTCTCGCAGAAGCCGCACTCGATGCAGTGGTCCACAATCTCCGAGGCAACTGGCGATGGCTTGAGGTGCTTGATGTGCAGGTTGGGGTCCTTGTTCAGCACGACGCCAGGGTTCAGCACATCATCAGGGTCGAACAGCGACTTGAGGCGCCACATCAGGTCGTACGCCTTGCCTCCCCACTCCATCTCAACATAGGGAGCCACGTTGCGGCCGGTGCCATGCTCGCCCTTCAGGGAGCCGCTGTGCTTGGTGGCGACGATGTAGCACATCTCGTCCATCATAGCGCCAAAGCGCTCGACCTCCTCGGGGGTGCGGAAGCCCTGGGAGAACACCAGGTGCAGGTTGCCCTCGAGCGCATGGCCGAAGCAGGACGCGTCCTTGTACCCGTACTTCTCAAACATCTCGACCAGGTCCGTCGTCATGTCCGCCAGCTTGTCCACCGGGCACGCCACATCCTCAATGAGGAAGGATGTGCCAGCCTCGCGACCGCCGCCAACAATGGGAATGAGACCCTTGCGCACGTCCCAGAAGACCTTGGACTCGGCATCGTCCTTGCGGAAGGGGTAGTTGTCCAGGCCCTTGAGCTGGTCGGTGTGCGCTCCAAACGGCAAGCCGCTGTCGATCAGAGCGCTGTTCACCTCGTTGATGCGAGCCTTCAGCCCCTCAGCCCCATTGGCGCGGCACTCGATGAGCAGTGCAGCGGCGGTGGGCCCAGCGTCCTTCATGTCGGGCACCAGCCGCTTCAGGTCCTCGTCAATCTCGCACTCCCTGAGGGCAGCGCGGTCAAACATCTCCACAGCGTCCACTGCTGTCTTGTCGCGCAGCACAGATGCTGCGGCGCAGGCCGAGTGAACATCTGGGAACATCACAAATGCGGACGACTTGTTGGGCCACTCAGGCACAGTGTTGTAGGTCGCCTGTGCCACAAAGCCGAAAGTGCCCTCGCTGCCAATCATGAGCCGCTTGATGATCTCGATTGGGTCGCTTGTTGGGAAGTCCACAAGCGCATTGAGCGAGTACCCTGTGGTGCACTTGATGGCGAACTTGCGGCGGATGAGGTTGGTCAGCAGCTGGTCCGACTGCACCTCGGTGGCCAGGGCAACCACACCATCGCACAGCTCCTTGTGCGACTCCAGGAATGCAGCGCGGGAGGCTGCGTCAGCAGTGTCGAGGACGGTGCCATCGACAAAAACGACGCGCATGTCCCTGAGCGTGTGGTAGGTGTTCTGGCTGACGCCGCAGCACATGCCAGAGGAGTTGTTGGACACCATGCCACCAACCATGCAGCTGTCAATAGACGATGGGTCAGGTCCGATCTTGTACTGGACAGGGTGGTTGTGCTTGTTCTTGTGGGCTGCAAGGATGCGGTTGACCTCGCCACCAATCAGCCCAGGCTCGACCGTGATCTGGCTGCCATCGCCGTGGATGGTGTAGTTGCGGAAGTTCTTGCCGGTGTGGCTGAGCTTCAGCAGGACGCTGTCGGTGATGGCCTGGCCCGACAGGCTGGTGCCCGCGGCTCGGAAGGTGACGGGCACCTGCATCTTCCGCGCGATGGGCAGGATGCGCGCCACCTCCGCCTCGCTGTGCACCTTGACCACCAGCTTGGGGTTGAGCCGGTAGAAGCTGGCGTCCGTGCCGTACGCGAAGGTGCGCACGGGGTCTGTGAACTGCCGCTCCTTGGGGATGAAGGAGCTGATGGCCTCGCTGAAGGCGGCGTAGCGGCCGTCCTCGATGCGCTTGCCGTCCTTGTTCTGCCACACTGAGGAGACCTCCGCGCTGCCGTCGTCGCAGAGCATGCTGATGGCACCAACATGGTCTGTGACGACCTCTGGCGAGGAGCCCGAGCTGGACACAACCCTGATGGTCTCTTCATCTGACAGTTCCTCCTGCCGTGCTGGAAGGGCTGACACCAGCGACCGCGGCGCTGACAGGGCGTCGCGCGTGGCAGGGGTGCTCCTGTCGACTGCGGTGCGGATGCTGGAGCCGCGGGAGGCGAGCAGGCCGGAGTGGGCAAGCCGCACCAGCTGCTGTTGCTCACCGGCGACCACGTTGGCAGTGCTGTTGCTGCCAAACAGGACCGCCGAACGCCGCGCGAGGCGTGCTAATTCGCGACGCCCCATGCTTGCAGGTGTGCTGCAGCTGCTGCAAGTGCGGTGCAAAACGTATCCAGGCTCACCGGGCGCTGCTGGACGCCACTCTCTGCCTCAGGATGTCAGGGGAAGCACAGGGGGCGTGATAAGGGATCAGCATACGTGGCCCCGATGAGGTTCTGGCCACTCGCGAAGCCAGACTGATCTACGGTACTCGTGCCTGTCCATGCAGCGTAGCAGCACGGGCGCACACCCCTCAACTCAGCAAGCACATCCCCGCGATGCTTCGGCAGGCGGCAGGCCGCCGTGGGGGCCTGTTGAGCCTGTTGTCCAGAGCCGGGTTGAGCAACGGCGAAGCCTGCGCATGCAGCGCCACACAGCTCACCAGCGCGCAGGTGCGCAGTGTCAGCAACGCGTTTGCGGGTTTTGCATGGTGCACGATCGTCGTATGCGGCTCTGGACGCACATCGCATTGCATGAGGCCACAGATCGCTGGAGCAGCTGGAGCAGCCTTCAGCACGTGTTGTGCTGGCGTGCAGGAGGCCTGCGGCAGCAGCGCGCAACTTAGGACAGCGGTGACATACGCTGGCTCTGCAGACTTTAAGTATGTCCCGCCGGGGCGCAACCACTTGTTCGTGCCGGGTGAGGCACCTGCCGCTTGCTCCGTCCGTTGTGGCAGCGATCGATGCCATGCATGACGCACGCGGAGAGCAGACAGACACACAGCACCATGGACAGCCATGGCACATCGCCTGGTGACCACAGGCCCTGTCAACATCCACGACCGGGTTCAGCGGGCAATGGCGGTGCCGTCACTCAACCACCGGGACCCGTGGTTCGCCGACTTCTTCATCAAGGTGCTTGAGGATGTGAAGGTCATCTTCAACACCTCCGACGTGGCGCCGAGCTCCAAGATCACGCCGTTCATCTTCCCCGGCACGGGCACTGGCTGCTGGGAGTCAGCGCTGCAGAACACGCTGTCACCAGGCGACAAAATCGTCACTTTCCGCTACGGCATGTTCTCCAAGCTCTGGGTACGTGTGGCTTGAAACGTTGCACGGTCACGATGGCTATGCATGGCTCTGGAATAGTTCTGGACCAGTGTGCTGTGCATCATGTGGTAACCCTGATTGACAATGCATGTGATGCATGTGTGTAGGTGGACATGATGGAAGAGCTGGGCCTGGAGGTGAAGGTGATCGACTCACGGTGGGGCGAGGGTGCCAACGAGGAGAAGCTGGCGCAGGCTTTGAAGGTGAGGGTTGGCAGTGTCATGCAGCACCCGCGGCAGACTGTATGTGACCATCCACCTTTTGAAAGATGGTGAGCCACACACCTACCCTTTGAGACCGCTGTTCGTGATGCACGCGTAGGCAGATCCAGGTATCAAGGCTGTTGCCGTGGTACACAATGAGACTGCCACGGGCGTCACCAGCGATATTCCCCGCATCCGGCAGACCATGGATGATGCGGGCTCAGACGCCCTGCTGCTGGTAAGGCTGAGACGATGCCATGTCAGTGGTGGTCTGACACAGCCTCAGGCGGATTGCTCACGGTTGCAGCTGCTTGCAGGTCGATGGTGTGTCATCGATTGGCGCGCTGCCATTCGAGATGGACAAATGGCGAGTGGACGTCGCTGTCACCGGCTCCCAGAAGGCGCTCTCGCTGCCGACGGGCCTTGGTGTCATGGCAGCGTCAGAGAAGGTGTGCATACCCGAGACACTGCATGTCTGTGCGGACTGCTGTGCAGCGTGAAGTGGAGTGCTCAGCACAGAGCATGTAGTGGCTGCCTCAATGCACCTGACTGTGTGCACATCACCATGTCCCTGCTTGTGATGCAGGCGCTGGAGGCGCGCAAGAGTGCCAAGATGCTGCGCAAGTACTTTGACTGGGACTGGCAGCTGGGCCAGAATGCATCCGGCGGCGTGCCCTACACCCCATCCATCCCGCTGCTCTTTGGCCTGCGCGAGTCACTGGACCTGCTTACAGACGAGGGCATTGCTCAGGTCGTGGCACGCCACCAACGGTGAGCCATGCTGAGTTTCTGCAGGGCCCCGTACCGATATGCTGCCTGCGCAGCATCAACTGCCAGTAGCACTCCCCGAAACACTGTTGCCTGCGCTTTGGGCTGCCTGCATACAGCTGATAATCGGTCCGATCTGGAACTGTAGGCTGGCAGAGGGCACCCGCCGCGCCGTTGCTGGCTGGGGCCTGGAGCTGCTGTGCAAAGAGAAGCGGTGGAAGAGCGACAGTCTGACTGTGGTGGAGGTGCCGTCCTCAGTCAACGCCGACGACATCGTGCTCAACGCATACTCGCGATACAACCTGTCACTGGGCGTCGGCCTCGCCAAGGTGTCTTGAAGGCTACATACGGAGTGCATCTGCACTCAAACCTGTGCTGTGACGTCAGACAGCAGCCAGCCCGACCCCAGCTGATCATTGACGCTTGCGCTGCGCGCACAGGTTGCAGGAAAGGTGTTCCGCATCGGACACCTTGGCAACAGCGATGAGGTGATGATGCTGGGGGCGATTGCGGGCGCAGAGATGGCGCTGATAGATGCGGGCTACACCAACTTCACACCCGGCGCCGGTGTCGGGGAGGCCGTCAAGTACTGGCAGGTGAGCCATACAGTCTTTGCTACTGTACAGCGGCACGAATGCACAGAGTGCAACCCGTGCAATCACTATGCGAGCAGAGTGTTCACCAGAACCTGGACACCATCTGCCTGCTTCTGATGGCGGCCTGCACTGATGTATTGCGATATCAATGCCCATTTACTTCATGCCGTGCAGTCCACCGCCAAGTCCATCCGCGGCCGGGAGCTCACAACCAAGTAGACCTCAGCAAAATGGGAGAGCACGGTCAGAATCAGAGTTGCAAAGGCAGGGTATGCAGATGCTGGGCCGCACATTGTTTGCACTGCTATCACAGCTGACGGTTGCAATTCCTGCGTGCGTTGCACCCAGCGTGGCTTGCGAAGCGCTGGCTGCATGCAGGCAAGCCCAAGCAACGATCGGTATCAATGTTCAGGCCAGACACCCAGGTCATGTCCTTGTGTTTCATGTTATCTCTGCTGTAAACTGTCGTACCTGCCTCTACCATCCAGCTTCCCTCTAATCGAGTGCCGGAGCAGAGCAAATGATTGGTTGAGATCAGGGCTCACCCCGTGCAAAATTCCTCTGTGCGGCTTGTTGCACGCTCATTGTATACTCACGTTGGTAGTGTACTCACACACACAACCTGACCATCCAGACAGTTGTTGACAGCAGACCAGGCAAATTGTGAGCAGGTGGCTAGGTGATGGCCCTCCTGCGGAGTGCTCTGCTCGGACTCCGCAGCAAGGCAGCGCCGGCTCGCCTGTGCACCAGCATCCGTGCTATGGCTTCGGAAGCCGGCGATCTGCCTGTTCAGGTGTGCTGCCCCACCATGATCAAGCTGTGTTTGGATGCCGCAAGCCGCATGCATGCAGCGAGTTCGTGTCGCTCTGTTGTGGTCAGGTGCACAATGAGGGCGGCCAGAAGCGGGTGCTGGTGACAAAGAATCTGCCAGGCGAGCGGTGGCTGAAGCTGCTCACATCAAGCGACTGCCGCGTGGAGGTGTGCACGTCGGAAAAGACCATCCTCAGCAACGATGACATCAAGAAGCTGATCGGCGACAAGTGCGACGGCGTCATCGGCCAGCTGACAGAGGTGAGTAATGCAGAGATGGAGCAAAGCTGATTGGTGCCGCTCACATGGACCTTGGGCTCAGCGGGCTGAAGGAGCAGCTTGCTGCAGGGATGGAATGCCGATCTGTTCGAGCCGCTGAAGGCGGCGGGCGGCAAAGCGTACAGCAACTATGCAGTCGGCTACAACAACGTTGACGTGCCATCTGCAACCGAGCGGGGCATTGCTGTGGGCAATACACCAGGTGACATGCCATATGCCACACCCTTTGTTGAGCGGCGTCAGCGGCACATTTGATGAGAACAGTCCTGAACTCTCCTGCTTGCGTGCTATCGATGTCGATCTCACCGATGTCGCTGCATCTGCATAGGTGTGCTGACAGAGACCACGGCAGAGCTTGCACTAGCGCTGACGTTCGCAGCGGCACGGCGAGTGGTGGAGGGTGACAAGTTCATGCGGGCTGGGCAGTACAAGGGCTGGCTGCCGAACCTATTCGTCGGTGAGTTCTACTTGCAAGGTGTCATGCACGTGCAGCGTGCAATATTAGTCACGCTGATCACTTGAGCTCTGGCACCTAGCAACCATGATGATACTCTCTTTGCAACAGGCAACCTGCTGCAGCGTAAGACAGTGGGCATCATCGGTGCTGGCAGGATCGGGACAGCATATGCACGCATGATGATGGAGGTGGGCAATCCCACCACCAGTTCAAAGCAACTGGGACTGCTGGTCGCACAAGCAGCCCACACGACATGCATGTGAACTCTGAGATTGTATTCTGCACCCGATGCAACTACATGGTTCGCACGCTGAATGCAACCGACGAACCGCACGCGCACAGGGCCACAAGTGCGACGTGGTATACTATGACGTGATGCCCAACTCGCGGCTGGAGGAGTACAGCAAGGAGTACAGCCGGTTGCTGGAGTCGCATGGCGAGGAGCCGATCTCCGCGCGGCGCCTCGACACCGTCGAGGATGTGCTGAAGCAGTCAGACGTGAGTCTGTGGTCTACATGTCAGCATTTCACCGCCCCAAAAGCTTGCTTGTCGCTTGTTGGCCCTTCGATCCACACCAGCAGCGACCTTAGCACTGCATCCAACGATTTCTGACCACACAGCTGGCAGCATGTTCGCCGCAGGTCGTCAGCCTGCACTGCGCGCTGGACGAGAAGACGAAGCACCTGATCAACAAGGAGCGGCTGGGGCTGATGAAGGAGGACGCGGTGCTGGTCAACGCCGCGCGGGGGCCCGTCATCGACGAGGTCGCGCTGGTGGAGCACCTCAAGGCCAACCCCAACTTCAGGTGCGCAGCTTGGGACGCTTTGTGTCTTACCTCAGAGAGTACCTAGCATGCTCTGTTCTGTGTGGGGACCTGCGGTGTTGTCCGCTACCCTATCGTCTGGTTTTGGCAACAAAAGTCATCTTGGCCTTGACATGCGGGATCAAAAGCAGCCCCGCGAACGATGTCCCTTGGTTCCCTGCAGGGTGGGCCTGGACGTGTTCGAGGACGAGCCGGACACAAAGCCGGGGCTGCTCGACTGCGAGAACGCGGTGGTGGTGCCCCACATCGCCTCCGCCTCCTTCTGGACGCGCGCCGGCATGGTGCACTTGCGCCTATTGCCAAGTCCCTACACTAACGCGATGCATCTGACAGTGGCCAACGCAGCGAGCACCTGGAGATGGCCTGATGGTTCTGCACGCAGGCGACGCTGGCAGCGGCCAACGTGGCGAGCGTGCTGAAGAAGTGCCCGGTGTCCACCAGCCCGGACGTGCTCGCCTGGGTGGACGGCGAGTATAGTGCCATCCCCAAGGCGGCGCCCAGCATCGTGAATGCCAAGGACCTGGGGCTGGAAACGCAATCTGGAGGTGGCAGCGCATACTGAAGCTCGGCACACAAACGGCAGTGATGTGGCTAGGGAGCACAGAATTGACATGTGGACACCAACTGGGACTCGGAATGGTTTACAGTGCGAAACTGCATCTGCTGGGACATACCACGAATGCTGTTGTAGTTTCCCGGACGTACTTGCAGATGTTGCAAGGCATACAGTGTACAACATAAAGGCACAGCGTGTTTCCCTGGAACAAATTCCACGGGCTCCTCTTCATGGTGTGTTCCCTCTCTACTTCAGCCGACTTTGCAAGTCATAGCATACACCATGATCATAGCACTTTGAAGTGCAATCTATATTGGCATGCTGAGGTTTGACCCTTCAGTTCCAATGATGCTGTTCTTGCTGTGGCAGCTATGCCAAGCCCACATCCGTGCGCAGCTGCTGCCACCAGGCCGACCACTCGGCAGGCTGTGTGCCTTCAGGGTGCCGCACCGCAGCAGTGTCAAGGATCTGGCGCCGTGCTGCGGGGTGGCCCGCCGCCAGCAGTGCCAGGCACTTTCGGGCCGCACCCTGGCACGGGCCCGTGAACTCCAGGCTCTGCATCTGCATGAGTGCCTGGATGCCACCTGCTGCAATCACCTGCAGACGCACACGCTCTGCAGGCGTAACTGCTGGATACAAGGTGCAGTGCAGATGTCTCCACACTGGGAGGTGCAGGAGATAACCTGTCTGCAAACATGGTACACTCGGGAAGCAGCCGGCTTTCGCCCATGTAAAGAATGTGGCATACCACACCTGCTGCTGCAGGGCTGGGCTGTCGGTGTTGCAGAGGTTGACGACTGCTATGGACACGTCGACCAGAGGGCTATGTGACGGCAGCATGGCTGCAAAGTCCACCAGCGATGCCAGCACCGCAGACTCCCCCAGCAGCGCAGCATGATACCGCCCCTGAAACCGTGTCAGCATCGAGAGCGTGGTGCTGGCCTGGTGCTGTGCCTCCTGCGGTGTATGGGTCAGCCATGGCCGTCAGTTGAGCCTCCCTGAGCTGGGCTGCTTGTGAGAAGGACATGGCCAGCGACACCCTCCTACGATCGCCTTCCTGCCATGTTTTGTGCATGACAACAGACGGCACCTTGCTGGGGCTGTGGAGCAGGCTGGTGAGCGACGTGACGGCGCCGCCATCGAGCAGCTGCCACCGCACACCCTGCCGCAGGCCATCTTGCCGCACTGGGTCCTGCATTGCAATGGCAAGGTGCACCCTTGACACGCAACCCGAGGGCTACAGTCCACAGTCTGTGAGTGAGGACTTTGCGTGTTCAACCGGTCGTGCAGAAGCTGCCCACTGCATGGTCTAACACAGTTGCTATGCAGTCAGCAAGAGGCACGTTCCTCATTCTACTTACGTGGGTGCGCAGCTCATGGCGAATGAGCAGCGTCAGCATGCCACAGCAGCGTCCCTGGATGACCCAGCTGGTGCCAGGCTGTAGCAGCGGCACCAGAGCCTGCACCATGTGCATGGCCTAGCTGACAAACGTCTCGCAGATCCCTATCAGCAGTGTTCCCACAAGAGACTTTGACTGTCTACTGCACACACCGTGCCTTGCATATGCTTGCCACAGCAGCAGATCTGCTGCCAGCAGGCATGATGCCAACAGCCCACCTGCGCGACGTCAGACTGGGCCGCTGCCTGTGCAGCTCGGTCTGCAGCGTTGGTTACAGCGTTGCTCCGCGTCCAGGTGCCCAGCAGTGACAGCAGCGCGGTGGTGGCCAGATACTGCAACTCCGGGTGCTGCAACAGCCGCAGCACCACCGCTAGGCCGCCCTCCTCGCAGAAGCTGCGGGTGTAGGACAGCAGTGTGCAAAAAGTTGACAATCCCTTTCACTGACATGACTTGCCGGCCAGCTTTGCGACACAGGTAGTGCGCTCTCCTGTTTGCAAGTGCATGCAAACCAGCTGCAGGGCTGAAGGGCGCACTTGATATGCAAATTCTGTTATGAGCTAGCTGCAAGCTTGACCTGCTGAGTGTGGCATGTCTCACCTGTCGCGTACGTTCGACTGCAGCGGCATGTTGTAGCCAAGCGACATGAGCGTCTGCTTGGCAAGGTTGACTGCCGTGGCTGCCTCATGCTCATCCCACAGCGCAGCTGCTTGCGGGTCGTAGCGCTCTGCATTCTGCAGGCTCGTCAGCATGTCTGCCACCGTCCAGCTGCTGGCCGGCGTGGCGCTGGATATGGCTGCTGCCGCTGCCTGTAATGGACCAGAGCACAATGCTTGTTACTCAGCACCAATGCACCAGGACAAGCACAAAAGCACGATTCTGGATGCCATGCATGAAACCATTATGCACAGTCCGGCACAAACACCACGTACATGTCTGCCGGGTGCGAACGCTCGAGAGCATATTGTATTCGTGACATGTCTGCTGGGCAGCGTGCGCCAACAACAGCTGGGCTGCAGCTGCCCTTGATATGTTGGCTGGCATCGCCACAGGCCGCTTTGCATCGTGAGAGTGACAGACTGAACGTCAGGTGTGCAACATCGATGCGGCTGTGCGCAGGGCAACCGTTACACTGACGGTTTGAATCACGCAGGTGTGCACTTACTAGGTTGTGGGTTGTATTGACAAGCTGATCCCTGTAACTACTTGGTGATGATACGCTCGAAGTGCGAGGCAATGCAGCACCGCAGGCGTAACAACGCACAGGCCTTGGCAGCTCACTTGTGAAATCAATGTTGCTCAAACCTCGTCTTGCACGTGCGGGCACGTGCACAGTGGCAGCTTTGGCATGCTTCCTGCTGCGATCCATGATCGATCCTGGTCAATTTTCGCCAGCCTTGCATCATAAGGACAGCAGTGGTTGACAGTGCACTGGTGGGCAGGGCAAGGCAGGGCACCATGGCTCAGTTGATAGGCTGCGTTCTGCCGCCCAGATGCATGCCCTTTGTGAGTCTGGCTCCTGGAGGTACAGCCGCTGTGCAGCGGGATTCGCTACCAGCAAGCTGCAGCTCGGACACCTGCATGACTCCTGCAAGACTCACACACAACGCCACCGACAGCAGCTGCCATGGGTTGCAGCGCCGCCACCGGACCACTTGCGCGGTGGCTGGTGTCTTGAGTCTACTGCGCAGCAGTCTTGATATGCTGCACACTTGAAGCAGCCACAACTGTACTCACTTCACGCGGATAATGCTTGCAGGGGGCGTTGGGCTCAAAGGCCATGCAACAGTGGGCAGATTTGGCAACTGTCAATGGCGACGAGGCGTATGTACCAGAGGAGGATCCGGTGTTTCAGGAGGACATCAACAGACTATGCAATGTTGGCCTGAAGGCGATGCTCCGGGACGAAAGTCGAGAAGTCAGCGAATGGCAGGACGAGTTGAACAAGGTGTTTCCACACACCTCATGCTGATCAAGCGCTGTGTCAATGCGAATGCGGGGTTGTTTGTACGTTGCTGTCATGTGCTGATGGTGCTTGTCACTATGCAGTACGGATCGCACTTTGGAGAGGAAGGCAACCGTGACGCTGCAATATTCATTTACACACTGTACCAGATGTCAGAACATAAGCTGCCCACAGGTGCGCCATGGCAAGCTGCAGCAAGGATGACCAAAGGAGCGTTATGATGCTGCATGCTAATTTTCTGACTCCCAAGATCAACCATTGGCGTGCTTGCTGCAGAGTCGTTGCAGCTCAGCGGCATGTACTTGCGCGCGTTCGAAAAGATCTTCAATGTATTGGAAGACAGCGGCTGGGCGCTCAAGAGAGGCGACGAATCGGATGGCAGCGATGATGATGAAGGGCTCCCATCATTGCCCGGAATGTGATGGCAAACAGACTCTGACTGTCTTGCACTTAATAGGCTGACACATAGTCAGCCTCGATGAAATTGATCAAAATATAGCTGTGAGCACTACCATTAAACGCACTGTGTGAATCCCTTTGGAGTCTCAACGCAGCTGGTTGCGCCAATCGCATCCGCTGGTGGCTCTACACGACGCATGTCCATCGTGTACTCAAAGACAGCCTCCGGCTCTCGTCCCAAGACAACACCTGCGTTAGAGCAAGTTCACAAGGAGCACGTGCTACTGCAAAGTGGTGCGGACCAGGTCGCCAAGCAAAGCCATCCTTCAGGGCTACTGGAACAGACAACATGATCGGTCCTCACCTGCCAGGTCATCACGTGGAGGGTAGTACACCTCTCGCTGCTTTGCGGTCACATGGTCTGCAGATACTCGTGTGAAAGTGGTCAAGTACTCAAACGAACTCTCCTGCCCTGCTTGCGCCTGCAGGAGGAATTGAACAGCATCGGCATAGCTGATCGCTATGGCTGCGTGCATGTTGGTATCAAGGTATGTACGTCCAGTCTTCATCGCGTTTGCAAACCCAAGTAACTGACACTTGCCTGCGAGTATGCCTCACGGGCACAGAAGCTGCCAGTGTCTGCTTCACCGCCGTCAATCAGGTCCGAAGCGACGTAGCTGCCCTTGAGCACTTCCAGCTGCAGCTGCACCAGCTGCGGAGCGCCACCAGCGGGCCCTGTGGAAGATACTTTGCTGGCTTTATTGGAAGGGAATGTCATCATTTTGCCCTAGACAGCATTATGGCACACATGCCTGACAACGGAATCTTCTGTTGACCGACATGAGCTGGGAGTCCTGTTGACCTGTAAACAGCATTTTCTGGGTGGCAGGGTCCCGCGTGTCGTACACAGCGTCAGTGACCACCTCATACCTGCACCTCCGTGTCAGCAAGGCCGTTCAGTAACCTTGCGAATGCTGCGCTGTACCTCTGGAAAACAGCATCGTCTGTGCGCTATCTCACTAACTGTGCAAGATTCCTCAGTCATGGCAACTCACCCGCCATGCGCATTGGCAGCCTGCGTGACATTGAATGCCCTGCAAGCCGCAGAGCAGACATCAGCGACATTGTTTAGGGATCTATGACTCAAGTTGTGCAGTGCGGGGCATCTGTAAATGCAGTCAGCCTGTACCTATCGGCGATTATGGCATCCTGTGGCATCTGACCCACGTTCATGCGAAAGCTGTTCTCAAATGTGTCGGGCAGCGTGGAATAATAACGCTGAGTGAAGGCCACAGTGTCTCCGGGCTTTACAAGCCGGCCTGATGCCTGCAGTTCCACATGACAAATTGCCCGTTTCAGTGAGCATGATTGTCACGTTGAGCAAGGCAAGGCTGGAAGCCTGCAGATCAACAAGCAGCCCCTGGCAGAGCAGTGTATATAACATGGTGAACAGCAGGCACCTGCATGCTGTGCACCGCCAAGAGCGGAGCGCCCGCCAAGACTGGGTTGCCAACATACTTTTCTGTGACCCTCCACTCCCCGAAAAGCCACTGCATGATGCAATTGCCATCATGAAGCTGCCGCCCCACCAACATGCTGATGAGGCGTAGCACTGTTGTCATAGTGAAATACATCAAGGCTGCAAGCACGGCCACCTGGGGATAGTATATCTGCTGCTTGAGCAGCTGCGGGCCAGTCAGCTGCTCACGCAACAAGGCGGGGCTCATCGCCACACGCTCACATACATCCTCTGCCGCCCCAGCCTTCCGCGCTGCCACACGCATGACAATGTGCTTAGCAGGTCGCTGAGCGAAGAGGCTCAGCATCGAGGGTGGCTCTAAACAGCAGAAGCAATCGCTGAACTCTGACACGCTGCGAGTTACCTGACTGCAGCCACAGATACTGCCCGCCAATTGCGGCAGCAGCAGCCATGGCCCCCTGTGCAACAACAGACCGCCTGCTGGGCCGAGGGCCAACATCACTCGAGGCCGCGCCATGCGCTGCCGCTGATTCCGATGCTGAATTGCTCTTCTGTGTGTCCCCATGGTGTTGCTGTGGCTCCTGGTCATCTGCTGACTTCGCGACCGGGCGCCACTGTGAACGGCGATGCCAGGCTGGCCTTTGCTTGTGAGCACACCTGCACTGCGGCGGCAGCCGTGACAGCGCAAGTTCAAACATTGAGCTGCTGTTGGCTGCGGCGGAAGGTCAGTGCTTTGCCTCTTGCTGCAGTGCTCGCCAGTTGGCAATTGCGCGCTGGACCGCCCTATCAGCAGCCTGCTGAGTCTTGCTATCCCAGCGTTCCCGACCCTGCGTTCAACGCATCCAGTGTGAATGTCGACGTTCTAGCAACATGATAAGCTTTGAGTTGACCATGTGATGAAGACCACTGCAACCGCCCGTTTGATCTGCTCGGCGCACTTCTATGGAACCGGGTGATATGATCTCGACCACCTGCTGAACACCCTGATCGAATGACCTGCAGGATGTTGAACCAGCCATTCGAAGGCAGATGGGAACTCAAGCCTGTGGCCGCCGAAAAGTCTGCATCACAAAGCATGCATGCATGGGTGCACACGCTGAACACTCGCCTGATTTCCTGCTTTGCGCGACGCACAAGGGGCCCTGCATGCGTTGATGATACAGTGTTATCCATCCATCAGTTCACGCGCATGACGTGCGCGACACCACCATCAACGATCAACTTGTCGCACCTAACAATGCCTTCAGAGGTGATGCCATGCGCATGAGCACATCAATGCGCGGCTGGCTGCGTGCGTGCTGCTGGACAACAAACAGCCAAGGTGATGAGCCTGAAAGTGCGAAATGATATGGATCTTGTCGCCATCAGCGGGGTCATTTAGTGTTGCTCAAGGGCTGGTGCGGTAATGCTGGGGAGCTGGGCACACGTCACATGTGAGGGGCAAACTACCATTTAGACCATGAACCGTGATCATCACGCCTGCTTATAGCTGCACGAGAACGCTGTATTGCCGCATGCTCTGGTTACAGTGGAAGCATGACCGTGGGCGGCGGGTCGTATGGCAGTTTGTCAGTAGACACACGGTGTATATCCTGACCTTCTGCTTCAGGCGGCCTACGTGGTGAAGCACGCCGAGTAACCGGCTGTGCCCCCGTGTATGCATCATGTGTGCTGCTCAGCAGTCCGTACAGTATCATGCTGCTGTTCCGCCTGCTGGCTCCCTTGCTGCTCATTCAGCTTGAGCCCATCATCCTCTGATTGATCCGATGGCTGCACGTCTGACAGCTCCGCCGACATGTCTCCCAGCGGCGGGACGAGCTGTGTCCGCCTGGATGGGGGCGGGTGAGGAATGGCTATATCTGCAGGTGGCAGATCCAGCTGCACTTCTGACCACGCCCGCCAATCAATCTTCTTTTTGGGTCGGGCCTGCACACATGCATACTGTGGAGTGTTGGTGTTATTCACAGCTGTGCTGCACTGCACTGCAACCTTGACACACTTCAGGTGCCTGGAAGGTTTGACGCAACTCACCTTCCCATACGAGCCCTTGAAGACCTACGTAGCACATGAAATACGGAGTGTTAGCTGCAGCACAATGACCGTTGCGCCGTGCACAGTACACAAACAGTCCCAGTTTCTCGTGCCGTGACGGTTGTCTTCGCCACAGCGCGCTAATCAGTAACAGTCACCTTGCCCCTTCTTGTTCGTGGATCGCCTCGCCCCATCAGCAGCTGCGGCTCAGCGGCGTTCCCCAAGGCTGCAGCTTCTGGCAATAGCGCGCTGCTGGACACTTGCGGGCGTTGCCACCCACAATGCGCTGCCGATGCAGACGGCTGATGCGTGCTTTGCCAGTGCAACACCCCATCATACACCACGCCTGCGACAACCGGAACTGCAGACGACCAGAGGTACACCCGCCCGCTTCTGAGCAAGTGCAGCATCACGCCCCACGTTGTACAAAGGTTGTTGTCAAGGACCAGCGATCGCAGATGATGCAGCGTCCTCACAATGCGCAGCAGATTACCTTTTAAGGCTGAGATGCTGCTGAGATGTGCACAAATGCTGCACTGAAGGTGGCCGCCCGGCAATGGCAGGTGGAGTCGGCTGATCGGGATTTTGTAAGGCATTCGGGGATTCTGCCTTCTGCATATGTATGGGGAAAGGCGAACTAGAAGGGGTGGCACACTGTCACAATGTCACATGGAGCGGTGGCTCTCCCGCGTTGCGTCTAAATGCATCCCAGAAGCTACCTAGTGACTTCTTTCAACAGCCCGCCGACGAACTTCTGCTTCTGCTCCGGCCGCCAAAATGGATTGCGCTTGACCTCATCCAGGCTCAGGGCGATGTGTGGATACATTGGATGATCCCGCGGCAGCGCTTTGGCCACCATCTCATCCAGCGTCGACTCCTCCCGCTGTGACGCAGGTGATCCAACTGTCAAATGTACGCTTAAGGCCAGCAGGCTGGTACCGTGGCCTGGTGTGCACATCTCAGTCAGGCAAGTGAGATCGCCGGCAGATGAGACAGGTCTTCATGTTCGATGCATGACCAGTCGCAGGGTAGCAAGCTTCACTTGGACTGCAGCTACCTGCGCATCGTGACCCTCCAGTAGGCTCTTGACGCCGTCGAGGCCGACGAGCGCAGTGGCGGCCTGCTGCGCCCACTCAGTCTCGCTGTTGATGCCCAGCTGCTCCATGAGCATCGGCTTGAATGCTTCGAGAACCTGCACATGAGAAGTACGGGTGTTTCAAAGTGCCGGTACGAACAGTGGCTAAGGGTTGGATAAAGAGGTGTGTGTTTCTGAAGCAGGACCGGGCCCCCACCTTTGCAGGGTCGCGCTCCTCCTCAGTGCGCCGCTGGGGAGTCATGCCAATGGGCATGTTGTACTCCTGATCATAGTCCATCTGCAAGCAGAACAGACGGCGATTTGGCTATCATATTATGCAATGCTTGGTCTCGAGCCTTCCACCGACATGGCTGCTGATAGTAGGATAGTGAGCTTGCAACATCTTGCCACAAGTGGTGGCCACAGCGGCGCCATACCAATCAATCGACCAGGCCAGCACGGGAGCAGCCAGCTTGTCATCTGAGCTTGCACAAACCCTTGGGCAGTGTCTCGTGAGGTCCCCACCGCTCACCTCCATGGCGCGATGGAAGTCACGAATCTCCTCGGTGTCCCATCGGTATTCCGCCTGCTGCGGGTCTGGCGGCGGCAGGTTCGCCTCCATGGTCAGCATCTCGTACTGCTTGACCTGCACAATGTCTGTACCGCTCAGCCCAGGCTGCCGTGCCAATAGCAGCTTGCTGCACAGCATGTCCCAGCGGTAAGCAGATGCCCAAAGGCGTCTGGCAGCCGTTGGCGCCTAGGCGTAAACTGGCTGGCTGCGTCGACATCTGAGGTTTGAGCCATGTGATGCACGCAAAGTCCACCTGCTCTTCTGATGGCATGAGGCCCGCCTCCTGCCACTCGTCCAGCTGCTGGTTGAGCTCCTGAAGCTGCTCCCAGTCCTCTGCTGTCAGCGCCTGTATAGAACCATGTGACGCACCAAGCTTGCAACACCATGTGGACCTGTCAAGGCTCTGAGATAGCCTCCAGAGGACAGCCATCTGCTGCAAGCATAGGGGAGGAGCGGTTGGGCGGGAGCACGACGTCCAATCACCTCGATGGTGGCCTCATCAACGACGGCCCGTTGTGCTTCCGCCGCGCCATCCGCCGCTGCTGCATCGAGCCTCCGCTGCTCATCGAACAGCTGCAGATGGCACCACACTCCATGCATCAGTTTCGACCTCGACCTCTGTTACTTCCAGCTCGGTGGCATGACAGCAGGCATCTCCAAGAGCCGCTGGCCCCGAGCGACTGATCACCCTTCCAGCGGTAACACTTCCACAAGCTGGCAACAACAACGTCCATGTATGGCGCACTTTCTGGATGTCTTCCCTGGGCGGGAAGCCCATGTACTCGGCCCTGATGGTGTCCAGCTCCCGCTCGGATGGCTCATCGTCCTCATCGTCAAACTGCCGGGAGCGCCGTGGCGGACGGAAGTCACGGTAGTCCGCATCGGGGTCCGACGGCCTGGACCACACCAGGCCGATGCTGCTGAATGCATGACCGTGCAGGTTGCATGCAGGGACAATACCATCCTCTGGCACGTCATGGTTGTGTTGAATTCTAAACCCTAATTCCCCAGCAGCGCACCCCTGGGCCATCCTGGGCGGCTGGCGGCCTGCCAGGCGGGGGCGGTCACCAGGCGGCAGGCCGGGCCCGGGCCTGGGCCTCTGCAGGTGTGCTGGTACCGGCGGCCGTCCGCCTGACGGGTCGGCTGCCGGCCGCCAGCGCCGGCGCTGGTCTGGCGGTTGGTCGCCGGGGCCGCGCGGCTGGCGACGGGATGCGTCCATTGGCGGCTGGCGCTCGCCCCGGCTGCCCTGCTGCTGCTGCTGCTGCTGTGATGGCCGCGCCTGCGGGGTCGGTAGCATCGTAAGGCTGACCTGCCTTGCAGCTGCCTGAAAATACAGCGAATGGCGCATGCAAGCCTCCCCTCAGGCGTCTGCACAGTAGATCCGATCGAAGTCGAGCACATCCTGCACGGAGGCCAACCTGTGTCCACGGCTGGTCGCGTCCACCGCTCGGAGGCCGCCTGCCCTCAGGCGGGCGTCGGCGCGAGTCGCTGCGCTCATATGGCTGCCTGACCAGGGGCATTGGCGGGATGACCCGCTGGGCGCCTTGCGCAGCGTCCCTCAGACCTGCGGAGCAGAACAGCAGCATCTGCAACATGCACGCAGAGTGCTTGTTTCTAGCTGTCTGCGGACTACTGCGTGAGCTTAGCGTTATCGACAAGCACCGGCTGACTCACCCAGGTTGTCTGCCAGTCTGCTGGTTGCGCGGCCTCTCCCGCCGCCGCCCTGAGACGGCCCTGCAGCGGCTGCTGATCCTGGACCTGCATCCCGAAAGATGCGTTGCGCCGCGGGGGGTGCGCCGGGGGCTGACGCCGGTCGCCGCGCAGTCGCCGCCCCTCGACCGCGCCCTGCATATACGCGCGCCAAGAGCTCAGACGCTTCTATCGCAGATTTGAGCACTACACGATCGATCCATGACCTCTGTGGACACTGTTTACTGCGTATCCAGCAGAGCAACGTGTGAACTGCTGCAGGCATTACAGCTCTCTGGCAGGTACACCGCCCAGCATGCATCCAGGGCGCACAAGCAAGCATACCGCCATACGAACTGCTGTGCAACTTGCCTGCTGCGGGAGCTGTCGCATGATTCTCAGACGCAAGTTGCTGGCTGCTGTCTGCTTCTGAGCCGTCATCTGTTGCGAAACGTGCATCCTGCAGCGCCTGCCAGGGAGACGTGCAGTGGCATACTGCTGTCGTATGCCGTGGGCCTCGTCTGCCCGCCAACAAGAGCGCTTGTCTCATGCTGATAGATCTTGAGCAGTGCAATCACCCTCTGGCAACGGTGATTCCGCCCGACAAAGAACTGTCCAGCAGGATGCACTCACGACCGCCTTGCAACATTTGCTGCATTTGCTACATGCAGCTTGCAGCATCCAACCCACGCACCCAGCCATGTGTATGTGTACATGCTTTGCTCACTGACGACATTGCCACCGCTTGCAGAGTCCTTTCTCAAGCGGCCTGCTGCGTTCGCATCTCATACGCCGCTGCATTGTGACTACTGCTGCAGGCGGTGGCGCATCTGTGTGCGCAGCGGTTACGGCAGTTTACTCTGGAACAGTCTAGCAATTGCATAAGCTGACAACATGCGTGGACACTAGCTGAACCCGGTTCTATGCCAAAGTTCAACAAGCGTGGGAAAGGTGGTCCTCGGAAGCCCAGCTTGGCAGCGCTCAGCAGCTTTGCATCGGCCAAAGCCTCGACATACGACAAGCAGGGCCGGAAACGCAAGGAGCGGGCGCTCAACAGCAAGGTCGTCAACAAGTACCGCAAGCTCAAGGCCCGGCTGTCTGCCGCTGGCGGCTCCGTCCCGCTGTCGAGCACTGCGCGGGGGCATGACGACATCACTGCTGACGCACAGCCGGCAAGGCAGCGGAGTCCGCCGGCAACTTCGCAGCAGCCGCAACAAGCTGATGAATCGCAGAAGCAGCGTGATGGTATTCGAGCAGGCAAGGCCGTGCACAAATTTAGTGCATGCTGACGGACCATGATGCAACCATCGCCCAACCAGCTCCGCATCATGTCCTACAGGGAACCAACCCAAGCCTGCTCGGAAACCCATCCCGCAGCTGCAGCGCATTGCGCAGGAGAAGGAGGCCGAGCGGGTATGTCCCTTGCAGCATGGCATCGCAGCGCAAGGGCATCTGGACAGTTGTCGCTGGCACATTGCTGAGGAGTAGCATGAGCACAGCAACTGAGCTTCGAGTGGCCGCAACAGGCGGAGGCGCAGCGGCTGAGGGAGCAGCAGCTGCAGGAAGCGGCGCGTCGGAAGGAGGAGCAAGCGCGTGCGCAGCAGCGGCGCAAGCAGCAGGCGGCCCAGTTCCGCAAGCGCACGCGCACCGGGCAGCCCGTCATGAAGTACCGCATCGACAAGGTCCTGGAGCAGCTGCAGAGCGGCAAGGTGTAGGCAAACTAGGGATAGACACCAACGGAGCTTGTCAGTCAAGAGGGTGTTGCAGATGGCAGCCGTCAGCAGTCTGACACATCATGTAGATCGTGCAGTTGCACGCTTGCAGGGCTGCAGATCAGTGTGGTGCATCGTGTTTTGCTACGTCATGGTGCTGAGCACCCTTATCGAAGGTCCGTATGTTACATACCGTAACGTGGCCATGATCTGCAGACCCTCTGCTATCATGGCAGGCCACCATTGCCATACACGCTGCTGCTGCCGCCCATCTGCGTCGGCAGCAGGTCGTTGAAGCTGCCAAGCTTCATGCTGAGCACCGCGAGCGCCGCGGCTGTGAATGGCACTGCCACCAGCCACTTCAGCAGCCTGTAGTAATGCATGTGGAACGACAGCGAGAAGTCGTCCACGAACACAGTCTTTGCCTGCAAGTGCAGCGTCGCAATGTTGCAACTTGGAAACAGGTCGCATCCACACCAAGCCACACAGATGTCTTTTGCCTGGCCGATATCCGAAATAAGCGGAGTGTCACCTCGTCTGTCATCTCTATATGGATGGTGGCAGTGGAGCGCGTGCGAGGGCACGGGATCTCCAGGGTGTATACCCCAGGCTGTGTGTATGTGTCTGTCAACCCAATCACCGGCTGCTCCCCCGCGTTCATGGCATCCAGGCCCACCCCCTGCTCAGGTGCACAAACACATATCTGCGTCCCTGTCCATAGGATCCTGATGGCGCAGCATTTATTGCTGTAGGGAATGCGATCCAACCTGCTGCAAGATAGGGTCCGCACGGCTGTAGCATGGGGCGCGTGACGCCAGCGCGAGTTCAAAGAGTTGCCATCAGCGCACATCATGTTTCACACCTGGAGGCTGACGGACACGGTGTAGGGCCCGTGCGCTGGCTTCTCTGCCAGCGCCCTGCCAGCGGCTTGCGCCTTGGCATCTGCCTTTGGGACGCGGCTGTCCACAATCTCAAAGCGCACCTGCACATGTTCACCAGCAGGTTCAACACGGTCTGGGCTGGCCATCGAGCCACAGTCACCGCACTCTGGTGCAGCAGGGTGCCACAGCAACTGTCGGCAAGCTCATGGCATGCCGCTGCATGCTACTGCAACAAGCAGGACGCCTAGCCACTGACACACGGGTTCGCATCCTTGGCACGAGCGAAACCAGACGCACCGGCAGCGTCTTGCCGCGCACATCCCGCGGCGCGCGCGTCGCCGGCGTGGCAAACACTCCGCGCGTGTTGAGGCGCACCATGTTGTTGTTGCGCCCATGCACCTGCGCGACAACACCCTGCCATGGTGGCAACCACCGCCACCAGAGTTCGAACTCGCACATACATACACCCGTGCAGCTGCTGTACACTGGGAAGGTTGCTGAGAAGCTGGGGTCTGGCGAGTGGCACCTGGGACGTCCAGGAGCCCAGTGGGTGGTGCTTTGCTGGCGTCTCGAACACGTACACGTTGCCGTTCATGGTGGTGACCAGCAAGTCTGTTCGGCCGTCGTGGTTCAGGTCGTCCGCCAGCACCATGCTGTAGCTGGTCTCGCCGATGTCCACCACATCCGAACAGCCTGCACCAGCAGCAGGATGACGATACGATGGCATTTGCTGGTCATGCCTGTGTGCGGACCCTGCACAAGCTGACACGGAATTGGCAATGCCTGGGTACAGTGTCATGGTTACTGTTGCAGCGCCTCGTGGCTAGCAGCGTGTGGGAGGATGTTACATCACCTGTCATGCCATCGATGAGGTACAAGAAGCCATCAAACGATAGCACCACCAGGTGCAGGCTGTTGTCTGTGCTGCCTGTCAGCCGCGTGATGAGTATCTGTGCAGGCCAGCATTTCGGCCGAGTGAGCTGACAGTTTGCAGACCCATCTGGGTATGACAGTCCAAATAGGCCGGGTAGGCATGGATACAAGACACGAACGTAGCAATTTTAGACCTCATCATCATGCTCACCGGCGCCATTACACGGCCGCGTGTCTCAAAGGGGAAGGCGCCAGTGTCTTGGCCGGTCTTGCCGCTGAGCGCATAGATCTTGCCAGATGTGGTGCCTATAACCAGTTCAAGCTCGCCATCCGCATCAATGTCGCCAAGCGTAGCACCCTGCGGGTGGACACATAGCGCCAGTTTGTCAATGCAGTCATGGCGGGTGGCAGAGCCGCAGACGTGGTGCCGCACGATGTCAGCGCCGACTTGATTGCCGGTGAGCAAGCCTGCTGAACAGGTGCTCTGAGGGTGGAGCACACTGATGACACACCATGTGCAGCATGCCAGCAGTCACGATGATGTGCTGGAAGACTAGTGTACGATGTCCAAGCCCTCAGGCGCACCTGGGAGATGAGTGATGCTAGATGGCGCTCCCACACTTCCTTGCCGTGCGGCGTGAAGGCCGCCACATTGCCACGCGTGTCTGCCGCCACAATCTCCGTCTGTCCGTCCCCATTGATGTCAGCGGCGATGACTTGGGCCTGCACAGGAACAGGCACACCTGGTGCACAGGCGCTTGGCTAACTTTGCTACCACCCAGCATGCTTGCTGTACTCTGTGGATGCTGCAAGCCTGATGCAGTCACCTGGATCTCGCCCATCTGGATGGGCCAGCCCTCGCGTGTCTGCCCTTTGCAGTCCAGCACGTACAGGAAGCCCTGCAATTGCGGGAGTCATGACTCAGGTAGCAGTTATGCTGTTTCGTGCAGCTGCTGTACAGCAAGTGAGGGTGCCGATCATGCTGCACAAGCGACATCTATCTTTCGTGACAGCGTGGATGGCAGTTCACATGCTCATGGCAACGCACCACACTTGTGCCGGCAATGACTTCCAGCTTCCCATCACGATCGATGTCCACGAGCGTGGGCGCGCTGTACGCATAAGCGCGGTATGTGGTGGAGTCCGTGGACAGGTCCAGGTGTGTGGACCACTTCACGATGCGCGTGCGCAGATCAAAGGCCACCAGCCCGCTGGCAATGTACTTGCTCCTGTCCACACCCTCCGGCAGCTCCTTTGCATGCGCCTGTTGGCAAGAAATCAGACAAACATCTGGCCCAACCAGACCCCATGGCCACAACCAGTACAACAGTGTCCGTCAGGCAGGCGTGCGCTGCTACAGGCACCAAGGTGCAGGGGCAGGCCAGAGCAAGGTAGCCCGGCAGCCTTTGTCATTGTGCATCCTGAACATCAAATGTTCAGGATCAAACTGACCAGGCGTCGCTGCCCCTTGTGAGTCTTGCCAGATAGCAGTTGATGAGCAGCGAGAAGCAAGGAGCAGGTGGCCTGCAGGCGTCAGACAGTCTCACTGGGTCGCCGTAGTACTCCTGATCGAAGAAGTAGGAAACAGCGACGACCAGCTCGTCATGGCCATCTGCATCGATGTCGCCGATCGCAGGGTTGCACAGGATGTGCGGGTCCACGAAGACGAAGCCCTCCTCCCGCTGGTGCGGCGTCTCCAGAAAGGCCTCGTCCTCCCATAGGTCATCCTCCGATAGCGGCTGCAGAGCAGCCACGGTCGAGTCTGCATGCCAGCTGCTGAGTCAACCGCCATGCACTCTGGCGTCCTTAGTGAGCTCACCCTGCACCACTCTGCCATTCAGCTACAACACCGTTTTGTGTCAATATCAGCTTCTGTAACTCGCCTTTGGTCGGTACGCTGGGCCGGTGCGGCCCACCGTGCCGTTGCCCCCAAACAGTGTCCCATTGGCCAGCATTGCCTCCGCCTCTTCCTCTCGTTTCTCTGCCTCCCACCGCGCCTTCAGGATCTCCTCGTAGTCGGCATTCCTGATGTGCGACAGCAGTGTACGGTCACATATACGGCAGCGCTTGAAGGCGCGTGTCTAGTGATGACAAGCGGTCATGTTCGCAACAGTGTCCAGTGCATCTGGACCGTACAGGAGCGACCTACAACACATGTGCAACACTCGGTCCGGAGAGATGGCGCTGCACAGACGCACCCGTGCACATCGTGCAGGTCCTCCTCGTGGACAAGGTCATCGGGGTCGTAGTCCGCGTGGCCCTCCTCGCTCTGCGTGTCCAGATCCTCGTCCAGGTGGTCGCCATGCTCCTCGCTGCATCGGCAAGGGTCGGCGGTGACAAGGGCCATAGTCGTGCACCGGCTGTCATCACCGTCCCTGGCCATGACGCGGATCAAATGCGATTATGGTGGTCACCTGCCATGCTCCTCATCTTCAAAAAGCTCGCCAAAGGTTTCAGTGGCCTGCGCGCAGCAGTCCCGGAGATGGTGTTCAATATTGCGGTTGTCCATACAATCGGAAATGCAGCGCTTGTTTACACTGACTGAGATCAAGCTGCTGTCAGTTGCAATGTTAACGCTTGGGTACCTCTTCGGACAATACGTTGTCCGCTGCATTCTCTGCACCCAACGAGGTGCTAGCCTGCTTGGCGTCCTGCTTCACCTGCCCAGCATCCTCTGCAAAGACGCTGCCCCCCTGCTGGTGTGCCTGCTGCTGTTCGGCTTGCTGCTGCTGCTGGTTTGCCTGCTGCTGCCCCGAGGCTGACCCCTTGTGCAGCTGCTGCTGCTCCTGCTGCTGCTGTTGCTGCAGCTGCTGTGCTGTGTGCTGCTGATCCTGCGTCTGCTGCTGCTTTGTTTGATCCGCTTGCGCCAGCCGGTCCTTGTGCTCTGCCGCCAGCTTCTGCAGCAGGGCCTGGTGCTCTGCTTCATTGTCTGCCAGCAGCTGCCGACGAGCACCCTGTCTGCTGTCAACGCTGCTGTCCTCTGGGACCATCAGCAAGCGGCGCCCACCTTGACCCTGCAGCTTTCACACCTCACTGTTAGCAAGTTTGCAATGTGCAATTCGCGACCATCATGGTCACAGTCTACCGTTCCAATGAACCAGAAACACCGCCACACCTGCACTGCAGACGCAGGCTTGAGGGCTGCAGCATCGCTGCCATTGCCAACATCTGGGTGCAAGTGGTCCACGTGATCTGCCGCTAGGCCCTTATACCAGTCCCGCCGCACTCGCAGCTTTGGCACCTGAAGCCTCTCCGCCATCTGCTCCCCCTGATCGGTGAGAATGCAGTTTTCACACGGAGTACCACATGTCAGCGTGCACAGGAAATCCAACGATCCAGAGATGGTTTACAAAGCTACAAGCTCGTCAGCAATGTCAGCAGTCACAGCACATGCGTGTGACTGAAGGACGCACATTGTCACGGAACGCCAGGATCTCGCCACCATATGTGGCCAGCAGGATGTCCTGAACGCCGTCAAAGTCCAGGTCGTACATGACCGGCGAGGTGTGCACTGTGGACTTGTGAAATGCAGGCCATCCTGCCGCCTGCGCTCCATCACTTGCCTCCAGCACCTGCATGGCAGATTGTACCGCCATTCTGCCCACTGCGTCATTTCACAAGGCAACTGTGTACTGGATGGGGCCTCTCAGTTTGACGTTGTCTGAGATGTGCCACACCTCGAGGTGGTGCACGAAGGATGGTACCACGATGTCCTTGTGTCCATCTGAGTACAGGTCGGTGATCAGCGGCGTGGCGTACACGCTGCTGGCCACCTCACTCATCCAGCGCAACTCCAGATTCTGGGGGCAAATGCCCTCAGGTTCCACCTCGTCACTCCTGCATGATTGTTCACAATGTCGTCAAGGAACTGAGGACTGTGCCATGCCGACCGGCAGCAAGCAGGTGGCAGCGCAATGCTACAGCTCAGTTGCCGTACTTGGGTGCGGGTGCCGCTGTGTCCTCGTGGGCATTACGCTGTAAGAACTTGTTGCCCTTCGTGATGATGCTGTGATCGCCGACGATGCCCTTACTGAGCTGCGCCCTGGCTGCGGGCATGCCCGCTGCGAGCAGCAGCACGAGGAGTAGCAAGCCGCGTGGCGGACATGCCGGATGCCGCGGCTGCATCCTCTTGCTGTGATGACTGCGCAGCATTGTGTTGGAGAAGCAGGAATCACACACGCTCCAGCACTGCAGATGACATTGGCCCAGTCTGCGCCAGCGAGCACTATGCTGCCACCTGCCAGCTGCCGCTGCTGTTCGTACGCAGAATGATGTCAGCTGTTGCAGTAACTTTGGCAGGCAACTATCAGATATGCACAATGGCACACCCAAGCTCGCGCACTCTTGGCAGCTGTTGCAGCATGGCGATCACCCCGTCTTGAACACTGTTGATGCAATGTTGCTGTGTGTCGAAATCCGCCTGCTGCACACCAACGAGGGTGGGCTGGCTTGCACTCAGAAATGTGCAACTGCTGAAAGAACGGCCCAAGAGGTGGCAAGCCGTGCGGCGTGGAACCACACTGGTGTACCTGCAGGTACATCAGCCTGCATGCTGATGAGCTCACATAGCCAGTGACCGCACTTGCACGTCATGTGTCATTGCAAGCTCTAACACCTACCCTGATATCGCAACTGACAGCAGCAAACCTGCAGGGGCTCACCCCGAAGCAGCATGCGGGTCGCCAGCTGATGGCACTGTGCGCTGCCTGAAGATGGCGCTGCTACCCAGCCTACAATACCTGTCGCCGCCGGATGCCGTGTTAAAAGTGCAGCAAGCCTTCAGCGGTACGCATGTGCATGCTTTGCTGCGTCGGAATGTGTGCATCCGACCGGTTGATCAGGGTGCCGACATCTGAGAACATGAACCGCTCTTGCGCAGATGCTGCCGGTTCCTGTGCGAATGGCAACTTTTTAAAGGGTATGTATCTGCTACGCGCTCTGTCATGATATAGGTTCAGCAAGGGCATCGCCTTCAGTCTACTGAACCTGCTTGGTTTGACATCGTTCAGCATCATTTGCACCTGTCACAGGAGTGGCCTGGTCGCCAGATGGTGCATGCGTGCTCACTGCGAGTGATGACAACAGGTCCGCACTGTGGTCGGACTAGTTTCTTCGTAGTTACTCTCGTGCTAGCACCGTGCAATCAGCCTCATAACTTAGTGTATCACAACATCTTGCAGGTTGCGCGTTTTTGATCTGCCACTGGATGTGCTTGAGGCGCGCAGTCTTGGCGACGCCACCGAGCTGGCAGCAGAAGGCGTTGCTGCAGCTGCAGACACCATCACGCCAGCACTCACTGTCCAGGTCCACTCTGAGACTTGCATGCTGAGTACGTATGTTGTGAGACGACCCTGCAGCACGATGCTTGTTGTATCTCGAAGTGCGTCACACTGTGCGCC
Source organism: Diplosphaera chodatii (assembly GCA_032358165.1). NCBI lineage: Eukaryota > Viridiplantae > Chlorophyta > Trebouxiophyceae > Prasiolales > Stichococcaceae > Diplosphaera > Diplosphaera chodatii. The sequence continues at coordinate 940,549 of JAALGY010000038.1, forward strand.
CTTCATCACCACGTGCAGGAAGGCGAACTCATCTATGACTACGCGTGGTACTCAGCTATGTCAGCAGGAGATCCGGCATCATGCTGCTTTGCCACTACCAGCCGGGCACACCCGCTGCATCTGTGGGATGCATGCACTGGCGAGCTGCGCTGCTCATATCGTGCTTTTGATGATAATGATGAGGTGCGGCTATCTGGCGGCCAGAGATTCACATCCCGGTGCAACATGATATAGCATCTAGATGTTGCATCACGAGGGCATAGTGACTTGACTGTGTGTGCACACAGGTCACGGCAGCGAACAGTCTTGCGTTCAGCCCAGATGGTGCGCAGCTGGCTGCAGGCTTCAACAAGGGGCTGCGAGTGTTTGACACAGCCACTCCTGGCCGCAGCTGCCAGTCTGTGAAGACCTTTGCTCGCAAGCAGGGCGGCCAGCCTGGTCAGTTGCTAACACCATGTGCATGCTCAACCAGTTCTTGATTGCAATGACATGGGTATCAGTGTTGGGTTGGCTGACAGTCCCACACGCTTACTGATGCGGTGTTGATGACCGCAGGCATCATCTCGTCCCTGGCTTACAATCCAGATCTCTCTGGCATGCTGGCAGCCGGCGCGTATTCTGGCGTGGCTGCGCTCTATGACTCGGGCACCCTGGCACCGATCGCGCTGCTGCCTGGTGGCCACACTGCCGGCATCACGCAGGTGCTCATAACATGTTGAATTTCAGCGAGCGTGCTGGCCGACATCACGGTCTACACAAAGCAGATGGATGGCTCGACAGCGCGCTGCCCACATACGTCCACATGACACCGAGTGCTGGCACTGCAGGTGCAGTTCTCGCAGGATGGCAATTTCCTGTACACAGGCGCACGGCAGGACGGCAACATACTGTGTTGGGACATCCGCAACACGGGAGAGGTGCTGTACACCATGCAGCGTGACACGCGGTCCACCAACCAGCGGGTGCAGTTCAGCATCGAGCCCGGCGGCCGGCACTTGGCAACTGGTGAGACGTGCAGTCAATGTGGAATGCCGCGGCTTGTACCACTTGTGTCTGGTGATACAGCAGACAAGAGGCAGGTGGAGCATTCGGGCGCCCATGTACCGGCTTGCACGTGCAGGTGGCAATGATGGCCGTCTGAGGGTGTACGACCTGACTGACGGCTCTGAGGTTGCCACATTCATGGCCGGGCATGACACTGTCAACGGCTGCGCATACCACCCCTTCCTGCCGCTTCTTGGCACAGCTTCTGGTGGGCAACCTGCTAGTGTAACGCTCTTGTGTCAAGTAGACCTCGCGCAACTACTTATCAGTCAGTACTGGTTATTGCAGGGCACCGGCAGTACAGTGCAGCCGCAGCCATGGATGAGTCCTCGGAGGACGATATGCCACAGCCGGCATCGGCCCAGCCGCCAGCCACAGAAACGCCAAAACTGGAGAATGCCTTTCTGGTGTGGAGGTTGCAGTGCGAGTGGGTGGCGGCAGATAATGGTGTGGACGGTGCGATCGCTGAAGGCGATGAGAGGACGCCAAGTGGGCTTGCTGATGGGGATGTTCAAGCATAATGCAGCTTGTAACCCTGGCACGGCTAGGACATCCGCTGCAGAGGGCTTCTGCATCTTGCCCACTTCACTTGTTAATGCCAGCAGCCGTATCAGGGTGCATGGCATGGCAGTAGCGACTGGGCTAACGAAGGCTACTGCCACCCCGCCGCGCATATGCACACTGATGTTCAAGAATGCATGGTAGTTCTAGGCTCATGCGGCGTCGGCTGCACTGTGGCAAAACACCGTGCACGACAGTGACAGCATCATGACATGGCTGAGGCAGGTGTTGCCCAGTCAGCTGCTGTTGTGCATCTTGCTTGGCAGCACTAAGAGGTGGGGTGTGTGGGAAGAGCTGGTGATGAGACATGAGAGTGCCGCAGCCGGAAGGCGGAAGCGCCGACGTCAGCACTTGTCAGAGTGAGATCCATCACACGAGATGCTGACTCCTCAGCACCTCAGCACAGAGACCGCCAGAGCACGCGCAGTGCCCGATTGTGGCGTTTCCCGAGGACGACACGGCGATCACCATCCGCTTCTGATCGCAGATAGTCATGCTCGGCCTGACTTTGCTGCAGAATACTGGCTACTTGCCGTTGCAGCGCGACAGCTCGACTATTTTTCGGTGGCGCCCATGCGCCCCAGCAGCCCGCCGCCTGCGCATCGCGCCGGCGGCCTTCGCTCCCATAGACTCTAGCACAGCGGCGAAGCAGAAGCAGGCGGTCAGGGACATCCCAGTCACCCAGTGCCCCGAGCAGCCCAGCAATCACAGGGAAAATGAAGCCAATCCGGTCCTGGCCTACCTGGGCTCCGCCATCTCCGGCATCACGCAGCTCTGGATGCACCAGGGCAGCAAAGCCAACGGCAGCGTCGAACTGCGGGAGGAGACTGCGCAGCGGGCTGCCGAGGCCAAGCGGGATGAGGACCGCCACAAGGGCGACAAGAAGGCGCTGCCAGACATCAGGCACTTCATCAAGCCCGCAGGCATGATGGAGACGCGCTACGTGCGCCTGCTGTCCAGCCTCTGCGCCCAAACCTACGTCATGCACAAGATGACGCCGCGATCACTGTTTCGCCGCTTCCGGCTGAAGCTGATCACATCGTCACATGCCTGCGAGCGCGGCGTGGCCGAAGTCCCGCGCACGCCCGACCAGATCTTCAGCGAGTCGGACGCCATGGCCGTCAGCCCCGACCTGGCTCATGATGAGGAGCCTGTCGGCCCAAATGCTCCTCCGCCCCTGGACTCGATGGCAGCCCAGCAGCATGCGGCTGATGGAGAGCCTGAGCCAGAGCTGCGCGAGCAGCCAGCCAGCCCCGACGAGGCCGAGTTCACAGCAGCGCTCGAGGCGCTGTCCAGCCTGAACCATGTGCAGGCATCCAGCACAGCAGACCAGCAGACGCCTGGCGGCAAGGGCCCACTGCCTGCAATCTCTGCCATTGCCATGGACCCCCGCAGCAAGCTCGCCAGGGGCGTTACCGCGGCGGTGCTGAAGGAGCAGAAGCTGCAGAAGTCGGGGCAGCAGAAGTCCGAGCAGCAGCTCAGCGGCGCACGCTTGGTCGCCAGCAAGCTGGCCGCCGCTGCAGCGGCTGCCTCGGCGGCAGCGGCGGCCGCCGCAGCACCGCTGGCCGGCAGCGTCAGCAGCCTCGCCAGCGCTGGCGGCGCCAGCATCGCCAGCCAGCTCCAGTCCGCAGCCAGCACAGGCACCAGCACCGCAGTGGCTACGTTCGCCACCGTCTCAGCAGGTGCTGCTGGCCCGTTGCTGCATGCCTGCACTGCTTAAGTGTGCATTGGTTGTGCACAAGCTGAGCAACTCCTGAGGCTGGCAAAACTCCTCGAAACCATTCTGTATTTGTCATGCGAACTGACAGCTGCTTATGACCATTGCAGCAATCACGGCATCGCTGGGGCGGGGCGAAACCCCCAGAGTGAAAGTCAGCCCGGTCGAGTGGTTCGTCGCTGACGAGCCGGAGACGCACACGCGTTACTTTGTGATCCAGGGCTCTGACAACTTTGACCACTGGAAGGTCAACCTGACGTTCGACCCTATGGTGTTTGAAGATGAGGCGCTCGGCGTCAAGGTGCGCAATGTGCTGTTGTTGTGACTCTGCACTACAACACCTCAACATCTGCTCTCGTCTGTCTCGCTGCTCTGGCTGCACAGGGCATACTAACGCTGCAGTTACTGAAACCCTTGATTGATGAACAGCTGACATGGTGCTCATGGACTGTCAAATTGCTTTTTGCAGGTGCACCGCGGCGTGTACCAAACTGCACTGGCGCTGTACGAGCGCTTTCAGCCGCTAGTCGAGGAGCACCTCGCTACCTCGCCTTTTGCCAAGATTGCGTTCACTGTGAGCATTGTTGGAGTTGTGTTGTAAACCGCATGTGCAGGCAGAGTGATGTACACATTTGGGTTCTGCTGGTCATCGAATGGTACAACATGTATGGTCAACAGCGCTGGTGCTCTGTCAGAGCCCCGAGTCTCAAAGGCAAGGGACTGCATCACCTGCAGGGTCACAGCCTGGGCGGCAGCCTTGCCACACTGCTGCTCGTGATGTACATCCGGCGCGGCGTGCTGCCCGCGGTGGCAACCAGCCCTACCTACACCTTTGGCGCCCCCGCCATCTTCTGCGAGGGCAACTGCAGCCCTGCTGCCTGCCGCGTGCCTGACACGGCTGACCATGAGGTGTGCTCTGCTTTGCAAGTACATCTCAGTGGCATCTGCTGCCTCAACGCCCCGGAGCAGCAGTTGGTCAGGCGCATGCACGCTGGCTGACATGCCCATCAACAACTGCAACGTTGCACACTGGCACCTGTGAGAGCCCTGCACGTTATGTGAACTCCTTGCACTGATTGCAGCCCGGCTCAGGACTGCTGGAGAGGGTGGGCCTGCAAGAGGGTGCTGTGCGCAACGTGCTGTTGGCGCGCGACATCGTGCCCCGCGCCTTTGCATGCGACTACACCCTGGTTGCTGACATCCTGAAGCGCGTCAGCCCCTCCTTCCGGGAACACCGCTGCCTGTCCAATGGCGCGCGCGTGGTGAGTTGGCCCCCTGGAGGATGGTGTCATGCCCCATGTTACACCTGGTCCGCAGCTGCTGTGCTCTGCTGGTCATGCAGGCGTAATTGGGAGTCATAATGAAGTCATGTACTCTCATCTGCAGGTGCTGTACTATGCTATCGGGCGGTCGCTGATCCTGCAGCCTGGTCAGAGCCACTGGTTCTCTGCCGGCGACCCCTACCACCCTATGCTGCCACCGCAGGCGGGGCTGTATGTGCTGCAGGTGAGGACAAGCGCTCCATGTGTCCCTTCATGTGTCGCTCTTAGTGTCTGGTACGCCAATGCCAGCAACATATGTCCAGAAGTGGAAGTGGCACAGGGTCTCCAGCGCCTGATGGGACGTGTGTGATACTGTGCAGGACCCATCGCCGCTGCCTGCGCCGCCGGGTGCAGTGCCGCCGCTGCCAGAGTGGCCAGAGCTCACGCCAGCCGCGCAGCTGTTTGGCTCTTCGGATGATACCTCGTCTGCGGCATCCCCTGCCGGCTCCCCTGTTGCCTCGCTGGCCAGCTCCACGGCTGCCAGCCTGGATGACGGCCGCGCCACTGCCGGCAAGGGCGGCCGCGTGACCGTGGACGACATCTTCGGGCCGGTGCAGACGCTGAGCCGCACGGATGAGCCCGCCGCCGCCGCCGCAAACGCCGCCGCCAAGCGCGCGGCACCCAAGGTGCAGCGCCACACTTTCGGTACTGATCTTCGTGCTGACAAAGTGGCCTAAGTGTGTGTGGACCCGCTCTGGTGGCAGTTTGCTGATGGTTGCGGTGTCAAACCAATGTTACTCATATGCATCAGGCGCCAACATGCTCTTACCATGTGGAACTCGGCAGGTGGTCAGCGTGCGGGCGGCGCTGAGCGCGCTGATGGACAACCCGCACCCGCTGGACATCCTGGGCGACCCGGCGGCCTACGGCGACGAGGGCGCCATCTCCCGCTACCACAACCCCGACAACTACACCAAGTCGCTTGGCGGTGCGCTCCCTGCAGCGCTGGCTGATCACTTCGAGAGCGAAGCTTTGTCATCACTGCTCTTCTACATGAGCACCAGATACCTGGTGCGGCGCTGTGGCGGGCATGTCATCCACACCTCACTCTCTGTGTTGGTGCTGGCAGGCGTGCTGCGTGCGCAGCCGTGGTGGCGGGAGCTGGTGGCGGCGGGGCCCGCCGTCTCGCCGCCGGCCTGCTCGGGGCCGCGCACCTTCTCGGCGGCTGCGTCAGCGCAGAGTGCCGCGCCCGCTGACCGCGCCCTGCGGCCGGATGTGCCCATCAACCAGGTAGGAGCGGCTTGTGTACATGAGGGTACTTTAGGTTTCGTTCGTGGGTGTCACCCGGTGAGGGCTCACATGGCGGGATTCTGCTGCATCTGGCAACCGGTGTGCCTTCAGTCGACCTGCAGAGGAGGAGCCAGTGAGTGCAAAGTGGCACTTCTGCAACACAGGTGCTGCCGTACGTGAAGCCGCTACATGCGGGCCACAGCTTTGGCGCCGGCGGGAGTCCCGAGCTGCAGCCCGCAGCTTGAGCGCTGGTTGACGCCTTGGCGTGGCAGCAACGCGCGCAGGCATGCCAAAGTGCAAGGGGAGCGACTGGCAGTGGCCAATCGCATTGACGATAAGAAGTCTCAACCGGGGGGTGAAGGCTTCGACCTATTGTAGCCTGCTTGGTAGTTAGCCGGAACAGTATTCAGTTGCAGTGCCGTAGAGACAGGCGAGCGTGGGAGAGCACTGACGTGAGACAGCATTAGCGAGCTGCCGCCAGCCATGGCACGGAGCGCCGCATGTGTGGGAGTTGCATTCACCGGATTCAGAGGGAACTGTGTGTAGCACAAGCGTCGCGAGTGTGTCTGAGACCAGGTCGAGAGAGGCAGCGTTGGCAGAGCAGCAAGACAATATGGGGCTATTGTCACTGGTTGCTCACTGCGTCCTGCGCACTTGCGCAAGGCCAGCCTTTTGCTTGTTCAGGGTTTGTGTCAGGTTTTGTGGCTGGTTTTTACGAGTCAAGGTCTTTTACAGTCCTGGGTAAGGTGTACCGTAACACTGGTCTGCTTCTTGAAGACTGAACACCACAGCACGGTACACACCGCGAACATCCTGAAGTCAACCCTATATAATGTACATCAAAGCGGATAGACATGTCTGCAGTGAGTCACGTTGCACTGCATATCCATCAATCGGAAGTTGCACACCCTGCAAACAATTGGCGACAGCAAGCATCCTTGTTGCGACAGGCTGGCAGCCCTCGATTCTGACATTGGACATCTAATATCGCCAGCCAGCGGTGTGAACCCTGCGCAAACAGATTAGCAGCGCTCACACCGAATCGCTGGTCGTGGAGCCGTCGCTGTGTCCGTTCTGCTGGCTCTTGTCCCTTGGCTGCACCGCCACGACCGCCTGGTGTTCCTGCAGGGATGGAGCATTTGGGTGGGGTGACACCATGTGCAGCGCGCACATGCAAAACAGGCTTGCACCGTTAAACGTACAGGATCCGTGTGCTCTGCCTGGCTGTGCGCACCCGCTTGTCTCGCAATGCAGTCGCATTGAGAATCTCCTTCCCAAGCGCCAGCAGCACAATCGCGCCCAGCAGCACGCTGTACACGATGTACCAGTTCTTGCGGTGGTTGGACGCGATGTGGTTGGACATGTGCACGCCGATGTAGAAGTTGGCCTGGACAGCACGTGGGCAACAAGTAAATCTCGGTGGGCAACGGCAGAACAAGTGGAGTGCAGCAGCTGCTGTACTGGTTTTTATGGTGAGGGGAATGATCAACTCCTTCATGATACCAAACGGGCAAGGATACTGTTGCTGTGCACAGCGCACCACAACCACCGCAATTAGTAGCCGCCCAATGTTTTTGTGATATCCTGCCCAATACTTGCGATACTTGTGCTCCTGCACCCAAGAACGCATGGTGTGATCAGAGAGAGCACTGCAGGAGCTGAGCTGTTTAGGGAACCATTCGGCAATAAGTATGCTGCAGCAGCACTCGAGCCAGTGCGCAAAGTGCCCAAAGACGGTGACATGAACGCACAACCCATGCTGAACCCAGCGCAGCCTGGGCAGCAGTGGCACACCGGTGCAGGGCGACCCAGGATGGCCAGGACCTGCAAGAAGCCCAGGCCGAGTGCGATGCTGCCAAGCACGACGTGGCATATCTCCAGGTTCCCCGTGAATGGCTGCATGTAGTAGCCAATGGCTGCAGTGGCACACAGCAGCGGGCTGTCAGACTTCAATCTAAGTGACGCATCTCACCTAATAGTGTTACAGTCCAGGCGAGACTGTTGGTCAGCAGGAGTCTAAGACAGATACATCGAGAGGAGGGACACACCAATGCCTGCCACACCCAGGGCGTACCCAAGCGATGCAATGGATCGGTGCATGTTGAACCACACCTGTGCACGGGCAGACTTGCCGTCAGCATGTGGGGTTTTGCAGTGGCTACTTGGTTCGTCTGACATCCACCACTTCGTGCATGCAGTTCGCCGCCCACACCTTGGGGTGTTCCCTGAGCGTGCGGGCAATTGCTGCTGCCAGTGGCAGCAGCAAGCCGAGCCCCACGGCATTGAGCCACCCATGCACCTGCAGCATGCATCGCACACCCGGTTTGTGCCATGCTGCTGGCAGCCTGGAGCAGCTCTCAGCACGGTGCAGCTCTCGTTGGCAGCTGATAAGCAACCCACTCACCGCGGGCAGGGAACCGTCCCGGCGGTCGTTGCCGGACGACACGCCTGACAGCGTTGCCGACGACAGGTCGAGTGTTGCGGAGTTACCATTAGACGGCTGCACAATCCAACACGCAGTCAGCAGCGCATTTGGCACCCACCTCAGCAGGCACACAGCAGCATGTGCGTCGCTGGCACTGCAAGCGATGAGCGAGGCGCACCGGATGTGGCTGCAGAACGCCATTAGAGACGGGGCCCATGGTGTAAATGATTGGGAAGTTCTCCATGTTCTCGTTGGCATCCATCTGCACTGTGAACGCCGCCAGCAGGCGCCCACCGCTGGCAGCGGCCGCCTGCAGAGGAGCAGACGGACGCTTTCCCCCACCCGTAGTGACCTTGCAGGATGGGCACGCATTGTCTGCTTGACGTTATCAGACTGGGCTGCAGCAGGATCTGGCAGCAGATGCCTGCTGCCATGAGCGGTTGACCCACAGCATAGCGCACCTTGGTGTCAGTGACGGTCCAGGATGACGGCTGCGTCACATCCGCGGTGTCGTAGCCACCCAGACGGTAGTCAGCCACTGACGCGCCGCTGGCCGCCGCGGCGTCCTGCTTGACGATGATGCCGTTGCCTGGCACCATCTTACGGCCGCCTGGGCCCTGGCCCCACCCTGCAGTATGGCAGCAGAGGAGCTGAAAGCACGACCATCGCATCTTGTGCGCAACTGAGATCAGAGATATGAGCTGCATGCCAGACTGGTCATGGCTGCAGCGAGGCCAAGCCTGTACCACATTCGACGCTCGTAAGAACAGACAAAGGTGCAGTCAAACTGCACCGGCATAGCCGCTCGGGTTGACGGCGTCGATGCCGCCCCGCAGCCTGTTGCCCGGCAGCAGCGACCAGTGGAAGGTGTACGCGCCCGGCGTGCCGGAGAGCGTGGTGCAGGCGTCGAAGGCTTCCTCGGCGCCGTCCACCGTCAGCAGGCAGTTGCCAGTGGCGTTCTGTAGCAGCAGGGCAGCAGCGCGCGTCAGCCGCGTCTCTGCCGCTGGAGACTGCACCTGCGATGCGCATTCTGGGCTCGGCAACGACAGGTTCACACAGCTCCACTCACCCCGGCCACAGCTGCTGTGCCAGCCGCAGCGGCGGCAGCCGACGAGGATGACGCTGGAGACGATGTGTCGGTGGATGGTGCGGGAGCTGGAGCTTCGCTGTCATCATCACCAGAGCCTGAGTTGGATGCTGATCCTGCAGCGTCATCGCCTGCCTCGGGTGCGGGCGCCGGCGCCGCTGCAGTGTTCAGCGCAACCCAGCTGAAGCCACTGACGGGGAGGCAATGTCATGCTGGCATGACACCTAGCATCTGCATATCAGTGTGGCCGAGGCCTTGCGTCATTCACACCCTTGGCAGGTGCGGCGGCTGGTGCAGCAGCCGGCACAGCAGGAGCAGCAGCAGTCGCGCTTGTGAGGTCGACTGTGTCAGACAACCCGTCTTGAATCTGCAAACAGTGCAACAGGCATGAGGTTGCTCAAGTGTTCAAGTAGGTCCACTGTTCGCGATCAGTTGCCAGCAAACACGCTGCCGAGTCAGTCCAACAGCTGCGCACCTCATGCTGCATCAGAGCGCCGCTCGAGGACAGCGGACCGAACACGTACAGGAAGCCGAAGGCACTGGGGTCGGCGCCCGCGGGCACTGCCATGGTGAAGGCGCCGATCAGATCGCCGTTTGCCTTGGCGGCGCTCATGCGGGTGACGGTCAGCCGTCCTGGCGGCTGCACATCCGCTGGTGTGTAGCCTCCCAGATAGTAGCTGTCAATGGAGGCGCCTGCAGGTTTGCGCATTCATCAGTGCCGGCAGTTCCTGAACAGCCACGCCACGTCATGCTCGGGCTGATAGGGGCCCCTGAGCACCCTTGTGTCGCGTGAATGGTGCATGACCTCACCGCTGGGCGCGGATGCGTTGGACTTGACCACCAGTGCGCTGCCGCCCAGCATCTGCCCAGGCGCGGCCGTGTTCACGCCCCACGCCACCCAGCCCGTCGGGTTGGGGTACGCAAAGGCGCCGGTGACCGTCGACGCTGCCGGGTCGTAGGTGTAGTACAGCTTGTATGGCGATGGCTGGCCCTGCAGTGTGGCGCATGCGCCATACGTCGTGCTGACGCCACCCAGCGCCAGAGCGCAGTTGCTGGCCTGTGACGGTGGCAAATCCGGGGCTTGCACCATTCCAGTCGGGTCTCTAGCCACATGTGTTGCCAGGCTACCGGCGCCAGCTTGCATACGACACCTGGCCCAATGGAGTCTGGACTGCACAGCACCGTGGCGTGAGGCCAAGAGGGGCACCTGTAGGAGCTTTCGGCCCGATGAGGATGCATGAGGCCGTTCCTGCTGGCACGAAGGACCACTCATTGACTAAGAGCCTTCCCTCCCCCACACTGCATCCAACAGACCGGCGCGGACCTGATGATAGTTTCTGACAGCATCGTGAGGGCTTCTAAATGCAGAAGCTCCCTGTCCAGTGCCCAGCGGCACGCCTGACGCCCCAACGACCGCAAGTAGGAGCAAACCCAGGAGCCGGTGATCGGGGCCCCGCATTGCAGCCTGAACACGTCGAGATGTCGGAAGCTCTGATCAGATCACAGAATGGCGCGGCACTGGGCACACGGTAGGCACCGACGTATCTGGTGTGTCCCTATAGTAGCATATTTCATGACAGACAAAGGTGCAGGTGCGAGTGCAACACCGTGGCCACGCGACATGTCATCCGTAATACTAAAGAGGTGACACACTGATAGCTACACGTCTGACTGTGGCGATTGTACTGACCGTTCGCCATCAGTCGTTCCGCCAAGGCGCACAGCTGGCAGGCACTTGTGAGTCTGCCAGGTGTACCATGCTGCCGATGCTGGTGGCACTGCAATCGGCATTGCCTTTCAAGTACGGCAAGCTGCCAAAGGACTTCAAGGCGATCAAGTGGGACTCGCGAGAGGTGGGCGAGAATGACGGAAGCGACAGTCTAACAGACAGTCTGTGACTACTTTCAGGTGACCTGAATGGTGACTTAAATGCTCAGCCAGCTCCAGAACAAGAGCGTGAATGACAGCGTTTCATACACGCCCCTCATTACACCGTATGCTGTCCAGTAGCCCGAGCACACAACCTGATGCTTGACAGAGCCACGACAGCGCCATGATGTGCACAGCATGCCATGTCCAACACACATGAGCAAAACGCAAGCATTGAATAGCACAGCACTGTACCTCCCTACCCCACGTCAAGATTTACGCCGCGGAGCGAGCTTGCTGGCCGGCAGCCGTGACCACCACTGGCCACCATACGACATCAATGTGTGAGCGCACCCCAGCATGAAGCGAGCGTCAGGGGTCACCAGGCAGCACAGCACATGAACAATATGTGTTCTCAGTACAGCTCACCCGGCGTGTGCACCTCCAGAGTGTGTGCAGTCGCGTGCGCCACTTGATAGTGTGCATGGGACCACGGGCTTGGCCTGCACAGCTTAGCACAGCACAGCCCCAACACATGAGTCCCAGCAGACGCTGGGTGGGTGCTCTGGTGCGCAAGTGCACGCAATGCTCAGGCTACTTCCTGACTCGCGGGGCTTGGCCAGATTGTTCGCCAGGCATCATGCCGTGTCTTCCTGTGCCGGGGGAATCTCCTTTGCAGATGCTGATGCCGCTGCGGAGGTCGTACGAGCTGCTCTTAGCTCCTGCAGCTCGTGCTGCAGCAGTGAGCACCTCTGCAGAGGCAAGACACGAGAGGCATCAGTATGAGCTGAATTGAACGCATGCATGCAACCAGATTCTGCACATGACTGAAACTTGTGATGACAAGCAGACTAGGTCAAAACAGAGCAAAACAACAACAAAGACCGCACCTCCTGCAGGTCCAAATTCTGCGCCTCCAGCTTCTGAATGTACGCAGACTGGTCGGACAATCGCTCGCGCACGTAGGCTGGCAGCGTGCCATCAGCCTCATCATCGGTGCGCAGCCGCCAGCCATGGTGCAGCTCCCCATCCTCCTCGCTGCCCTCGCCCTCGCCATCCGACGACTCGTCGTCACTGCTGTAGCGCGCGACGAGGCCCTCATTGGTACCTGTGTGTGGCAACAATCTGTATCAGCTCTGGCATGTAGCATTGCAATCAATATCGATGCATAAAACGATGCAGATATTCACAGCTGCAGACGTCATCTAAGGTACGGCACGGCTACTCACCAAAGAAGTCGAGCTGAGCTCCAAGGTCAGCTGCATCCTTGTCAAGGGACGAGTAGTCTGCGGCAGCGCCGTCGCGGGCTGGCGTCCACTGCATGTTGCTTGGCAGCGCAAAGCCTGGGGTCATGCCCGGCGTCTCGCCTGCATTTCGAAACGGGCTGCCATCAGTTGATAACGCTCCTGTTCATGGTGTGCAATGTGAACACCGTTCGCGCAGCACCACGACAACATGACAGGGCAGATGACAGCCGGAAAGCTTACCGGTGCCACAGTGCTGGCTGAGGATGAAGTTGTTGTCATTGTGGGGTGCGTGCGGCACGGTGCGCGGAGCCTCACTCGGCGTGTCTGCAATGAGGTCAACGGCATTAGCCCAGCGCGCTCTGTGTGTAAAGCCACGAGGCTGCCTGGCAAAACGTCGCCCACGACTCTTACCGTTACCAAAGTGCTGTTGCGCCCGGCTGCGGTTCTGTGCCGACAACGCTGCCAGGGATTGCAGGCCGCTGTTGGCTGCCTGCTGTTTGTTGTGCCATCTGTGTTTTCGCTTCTTGCCCCTGCTGGTCCGTGGGCCGAGCGCCTTCGGCTGCGAGTGCTGCTGCTGGTGCTGATGCTGCTGCTGCTGTTGCTGCTGGCCACGGCCGCGCGGCTGCTTCAAGCGCTGCGGCTGCTGCGTGGGCTGTTGAACCTGCTGGAAGCTGGGAGCCGGCCGCGGCGCGTAGGCAGGGGGCGGGCCCATTCGCGCAAAGCTTGCTGACGGCATTCCATACCCAGGAGGCATGACTGCCCCTGCCACGAGGCCATGCTGTGGGTCTTGCTGCATGACCAGGACTTCGCAAGTTGACATTGGCGGGGCGGGTCCGAGGTTGGGTCAGCAACTTGTGACCAGCAGGATGCAAGGCGCGGGTGCTATCTGTGTGCTGCAACTGATGTACCTACACAGCACACACTGGTGCCACACGCGCGACACGCTCAGTGTGAAGAGGCAACTGCGCCCATACTGCGACTCGCATGAGCTCATGAATTGGGGGCAGGGTTTTACGGTGGTAGTTGGTCGAGGAGTACCCCCACCCCAAGCGCCCAAGGGAAATAGAACTATTCCCCTTGCTCACCCCTAGAGCCCTGCATCGCATGGCTTGCCAAAGGCCGGCTTGCGACTGCTGCGCTCTGATGGCTGCCAACTCAAGGGAAGACTGACGTCTAAGCGGCGGTTCGAAGTGCATCTCCGGCCGGCTGGTCGTCCGCCAGCACGCCGGCGGCCGTCGGGGTGCGGCACGTCGTGTGATCTGCTGCTGTGCAAATCGATCACAAACACGCCAGTGGGGTGCCGTCGCCATCGGCAAACTCACCTGCATGCATCGCGCATTGATGACGCATGGCAGCCGTCACGCTCCTGCGCGCTTTGCTGGCACCTTGGCTCGCTCCACAACATGTCGCCCTGCTCACAGGCCATGCCCACCAACAAGTCCGTGGTGGAGCTGGTCAAGGAGGCGACAGGGGCGTCCGAGGAGGATGTCAAACACACCCTGGAGGAGTGTGACTATGATGTCAATAAGGCCACCAACATGCTGATTGATGGTGCGACGCTGCCCGCTTGCCCACACTATCGCAAACATACAGGCTTCTCCTGCAGGCCCCGCTCTACAATGCATGTCCCACACGCCTGGTACATGCTAGACACGCCACAGCCGTAGGCGGAACTATCATATCTGGTTATCATCACAGATTTGCACCGGCTTGCGGATATGCGCATGATGTGTCCTGATACAATCATCATGCAGGTGGCATCTTTTCCTCGGTCGTCAACAAACGACAAAAGAAGAAGCAGGTGGGATGAGCTTGAACCACACAGATGAGCGTGGTCGGCGCAGGTTGCACGGCATGCACTTTGGCTTTGGCAGATGTAGACATTGACAACTGTCTGGTGAGAAAACCTGCAGAAGGAGGAGGAGCGGAGGCAGTCGCTGCAGAAGGAGACCACGCCTGTGCAGCCTAAGGTGCTGGAGGTGAGGCGGCAGCCGCCGGGTGGTGGGGGCCCGCCTCGGGAACGAGGCAGCCGCGGCGGCTCACGAGGCGGCAGAGGTGCCCGCTCATGATTCCTCATCCCTGCCACAGCATTTATACCCTGGCAGAGTGCTCTGCACCAGCTGCTCTGACCATGCCGCCGCTGCAGATACGGTGTCAGCGTGCACGTGGGGATGTGACCAGGGTGGAGCTCACGTGCAGGGAAAGGGGGAGGGGGCGGCCCGCGTGGGGCTCCGACACCTGGCATGGAGGCAGGAGAGGAGGCACCCCCTGCCGAGGTGCCCGCCGCACAGGCTGCCGCACAAGATGTGCCCGCTGGGGCGCCGCCTGCCGACCCCCCACCGCCTACGTGCGTGACATGGCTGTTGTATGCTATGGATAAGCTTTGCACCCGCTTTGTGCAAGTGGGTACAAGAACCAGCACGTCTGCCTTCTCGTGATGCCGCTTTTGCAAAACTGCTGGCTGACGATACCAACTCCACCCTCAGTTTCTCGAGGGCCCCCGGAGTTGCCGCATCAGCTGGAGCCCCAGCTGCGATGGCAACACAGCCCATGCAGCAGGCAATGCCGCCAGTGGCAATCAAACCCAATGATGACGCTCACATGAGCATGGCACAGCGCCTGTTCAAACAGCAGCAGCAGCCGCAAGTTGCACCGGGTGCCCCCACACCGCCGCCATCGCAGCAGCAGCAGCCGCCGCCGCCGCAGCCGCCGGGGCGTCAGCAGCAGCCAGCCACATCCCTGGCCCCGGCTGCACCTCAGCCCCAGTCCCAGCAGCCACCAGCCAGCCAGCCGCAATTGGGTACCTCAGACCCTGTGATTGAAAAGGGTGCTGCCGTGGCAGCACAGGCGCACATGCTGGCCTCAGCGCCCAACCTGTCGGATGTGCCGATCTCACACCCGCCGCAAGCGTCGTCCATGGCACAGACCGTGAATGGGCTGCAGCACCATGCACAGACCACGCAGCAGCTGGAGCCCGTGCAGCCAAATGTGCCACAGCATGCCGCAATTGCGCCGGGACCTCGGCCTCAGGTGAGAAGCTGACTGTTGCTTCAAGGCATGTGTTTGACCTGTGGTACCAATAGGTGTGTGTGTTGTGCTTTGATCTCCTGACATTGTTGCGCGGGCATGTGAGCTATTGTGCCAAAGATTAGAGATTCGAGCACTGGGAGCCAATGTGGCAGGGCCTTGGTGGAGTCCCAGTGCAGCCGCCGCCGCGGCAGGTGCCAAGCTTTGCCGACTCCACACCGGGTGCTGGATCACTCGGCAACACATGGACTGCTGGACCCCAGAAGCCGGCGCAGGTGCGCTGCTGAGACATCACAGCAATGAGTACATGCTTGTTGAAATGGTTCACCCCTTTGCACCTTCAGTGCGCTGGACGCCTTTGACAAGTACCGTGCTGCTGGTACATACGTGTGACACGCTGTGCTGCATGGGTGATGCTCATACCGACTGCTGTTGTCTGCTGTCCTTGCAGGCTGCACCAGGCCCAAACCTGGGCGCCTCGCTCATGGCTTCGCTGGGGGGTGGCGCGGGATCTGGCGGCCTGCCGCAGCCGTCGCCGCCGCTGAACGACCCCGCAATCGTGTCGCACTCGTTGCGCGGCAGTGGAAGCCTCGGCCCGTTGGCTGGCGGCCAGCCGGGGGTGGTCCAGCCGGCGCCCGTGATCATGCCACCTTCTGCGCAGCAGGTCAGCTCACGGCAGAGGCCTGTGTTTCTATCTGTACCAGTCGGCATGCCGTCTGCTCCTTGATGCTGCTCAATGTACATGGAACTGCATTCAATTTGACGGTCAAGATGATAACACCGCTGGCGATTGCCGCAACTGCCTTCATGTATCACATACCCAATGTCTGTCAATGATACTGCAGCAGCAGGTTGACTCTGGCGTGGATCGTGTACGGCTGCAATTTGGCCAGTTTGGCGTGGGTGGCGAGTATGGCTCCGGCTTTGCAAAGTCGTCGGCAGCTCCGCAGCAGAACCCCGACCCACAGGGCCCATCGTTCCAGCAGCAGGCCACAAATTTTGCGTCCACAAGCTATGGCAGCCAGCCGTCCGACCAAACAGGTGGGAGCCGAGGCGCAACATGCAAGCCATGTGCCTCCGTGCAGTCTCGTTTGCATGTCTTGGTGCATGGTTATTATATGCTGACAAGGGTCTGCTCATCATGCGCAGGACACTTACGACAAGACGACCAGCTGAGCACGAGCCTGAGCAGCAACCAGGGCATGGCGCACCCCTTCAACAAGAGCTCTGACGTCTCGTCAGCTGGCCAGCAGCATGTGCGCCTTGTGAAGCACTGTGCACCTTCAGTTCCTTGACGGGACTCAATGCAAGCCTGACATGCATCCGCCAACGATCTGCTGTCAGCCAAGCCATCATGGTGTTGCAGGGCCAGCAGCAGACGCAGCCGCAAGACCAGCAGCAGCGGTCGAGCGCTGGAGCCAGCATGTCAAGCCGTCCGGCGTCAGAGCAGCAGCCGCAGCCGCAGCAGGCCGCCGGTCAACCTGCCGCTGGCACTGGTGCTGCGGCTGCTGCTGGCACGAGCCAGTATGCGAGCGGCGGCTACGACGACATGTCAGGCTACGGCGGTCAGCAGTCGGGCTACGCCCAGCAGTATGGAGGCGCCTTTGCACAGGTGCCCGCCTCCACAGCTGTCCTGTCTGTCCACTTGGCTGGACGGCGGCTGGGTCATAGCTTGCTCCAGCACTTTGTCATGGCCACCCTCATGACACCGCCTCCCCGTCTGTGTATTTCCAGGGTCAGTACGACGCATTTGGAGGCGGCGCCATTGGAGCGGGCGCGGGCGCAGACAAGCGCTCCCCCAGCTTCGACCCTGGCTACGGTTTCCAGTCATCCAACCTGGGCGGCGCTGGCTACAGCCAGCCGCAGGTGGGCCTGGTGTCCTTCAGTACGAAGGTTACATACGAAGGAGATCACCTGACGATGTTTCAGGCATGTGGGTCCTGCACATCATTCCGGAAGTCGAGAACAGATAAACCAGTTTCGGCTGCTTTGCAGGGCAAGCAAGACAATCTGCAAAGCGCAACGAGTGCCAGCTCAGGATTCGGCACCGATGTGGCGGCGCCCAATGCCCCGGCTTCCGGCGGCCAGGGCCAGTCGCAGCTGCATCAGCAGGTGAGTCCCTGACTGCGCAGAACATACAGTGCAAGTGGCCAGCCAGTGGCAGATTGCCACACTACCAATGCAGACGACAAACTACATACACCCAGATGACGAGCAGTTGCTCTGCAAGTCCACAGCATGCGTGTGCTGTTGCTGTTGCAGGGCTATGGGCCGCCGGGCATGACCGGCTACGGCTATGGCGCCCAGGGCGCTCAGTATGGCTACCAAGCTGCGGGGTACGGCATGGCACCACCCAACTACGGCTACGGATACGGTCCCCAGGCTGCTGGCGGCTACCAAGGTGCAAAGCTGTCCGTGCTCTTCACCTCGTACATTGGCGTGGGGTCTGGTTGCTTCACTTTGACCCGAAGAGCATCGCCCCCAAGTTTTCGTGCGGCCTCTGTCTGGTAGGGGGCTACGGCAACCAGCAGCAGCAGCAGGGCGGCTACGGTGCCCCGGGGCGGCCCAACAAGCAGCAAGGACAGCAGCAGCAGCAGCAGCCGCAACAACAGCAACAGTACTCTGCCTACGGCTCACAAGGTAATTATATCATGATCACATCACATGCAACCACGATGGCTTAGCACCAAACAGCGGTGCCAGCGCATGTGTGAATGCTGTGCGCATGCCTGCAACACACTGCACGGGACCAGTCAGCCTTCTGCAAATGTGGACGCATGTGGTGGCCTCAGGTCAGCAGTGTGTGTCTCGTCTGTAGGGAGCGGTGGATACGGTGGCCTCAAGGAAGGCAGTGGCGCTGGCATGGGCAGCGCTCAGGGCATGCCCGAGTCGAATGCTTATGCAGGCGCCGCCCAAGCCTTCCACATGCAGGGCCAGTACTCCGGCTATGGAGCCCCACAGGCGAGCGCAGTTGCTGCTGGATCTGTGACGTGTGGCATGTTCCTTGGCTGGACAGCATGCTGCTATGCCAGCTGTCATTTCTTACGATCCTGCTGTTGTTTGCATCCACGTGAGGAGCAACTGTCATACTACCCGCAGGGCCGGCAGCAGCAAGGCAACTTTGGTGGGTTTGGTGGCTACACTGGAGGCGGGTATGGCGGGTATGGGCATGCGCCCAACGGCGATGCCTTCAAGATGCAATGAACGCAAAGACCAGATGCCATTGCGCCAGGACAGAGCCTGTGCGAGGTGTGGAGTCCGGGCCGTGGTGTGCATGTGGCTGACCAGCTTTTGTGGCCCACCTAACAAAGTGGTGTGCGTCACAGTAGTTAGAGGCCCCCATTGATTCATGCAACCGCTCCCAGACCAAACAACGAGGCGACCAGTGAGTTTCAGTAGCTCTCATAGTATATCTACCTGGAGGCAAGCCGGAGCGAGTTTTGTGGGTCTTGTGCAATTGGCAGAATCCTGGACCTAAGCTGTAAACACAGCTTCAAAGCTGCAACAATACTATCCACTCGGCTCTATGCTCACACATGTTGCTAATCTGGCGGGAGCAGCGCATGCCTGCAGCACGGCCAGCAAGCGGCCGGTGATGCACAGTTCACCAACACCTGAGTGTAGCATGTCACCCTCAGCGTTTGAAGCCTAGTAGCACTGGCGGCGGCAGACCTGGCACGTGGGCAGTGGCGTCCAGCATCGCCGCCGCGAGGCTGCCAAAGAGCGCCGCTGCTGCTTCCTGCTGAGTGTGCTGCCGCAGGTGCTGCTGGATGCTGTAGCTCGGCACAGCGCCTGCAGTCGCAAGCATGTCCTGCCTGATATGTTGTAGCTGCCCCAAGCATGGTATGAGCATCCTACGAGGTGGCAGGCACATGCCACACGAAGGCTACAGCAGTGACACTCAGAGGGCGTCCGGACGGCTCGACTGTGCAGCAGGACACGATGCAAGAGGCGGGCGAGGTGCGCCGGGGAGCTCACCCATGCGGCGGCACATCACGTGGAGCGCCATGCGCACGGCCAGCGCGGGCGTCTTGCCCCAGCCGCCCGAGGTCAGCACCTCCTCGCCCCCGGCACCCTGGACGGCCACCTTTGCCTCGCTTTTGTGCCTGCACGAATGCACCTCGAGCTCAGTACTGACTGTCCTTGCAGCACTGCACTGCTCACGAGCCGAATGGTGTGTGCTTGTTCTCCGTCAGGGCTCTTCTGGCATCGACACCAGGATGACTGACGCGGCAGTCAAGGGTGCGCCTGATCAGCGTGGGAACAGAACGGTTGTCCAGGCTCCTCACTCGTCGCTGTAGCCAAGCAGATGGCTGTAGACGTAGACGAGGACGACGTTGGCGCCACACGCCGCCTGCGCTGCGTCGCTGATGGCGGCCAGCACGGGCTCATCTGCCGGCGTGATGTCCTTGCCGGCTGCCAGCCTGCCGGGGAAAGCACAGAACTTGCTCAACCAGCGCACGTGTGTCCAGCTGGCGGGAATCCCCATCACAACACTCCTGCATGCAGACGCATCCCCCGGGGCGACTGCTGTCTCTGGTGCTGCCGTGGCATGGTGCCAGTCGGCACAGAGGCATGCGTGTCACCGCGGCCCACCTCTGCTGCGCCATGCTGCGCTGGTCCAGGGTGGACGACTCGCACTGGAACAGCTGCAGGCGCTCCACCGCGTCCTCCGCCGCCGCCTGACGGACCCGCTTCCCCGGCTTGCCTCGGTTGTGGTTCCTGGCCCCTGTTCCCCGGCTGCCGTTCTCCGCGGCCATGCTCATGGAGCCTGTGCCCACCACCTGCAGGCATCGTTGCTGACGGGAGGTGAGCACACCACCTTTGCATAGCTCTGACAGAGTGCAGGTGGTCACAAGGTCGCAGGTCTGCAGGCGCACAGCTGAGCGTGCAGGACTGGCTGCAAGGACATCAGCGTGCAAGGTCTGTTGTGCATGGCACGAGTCCTGAAGACCATGCACGCTAAACTCATATGTGTACCTCGCCATTCCAGAGGATGTTGGCCATAAAGCGCAGCTGCCTCTGCTGGCCATCGGTCCCGGTCATTTCCCTCCAGGACTGCACTTCCACAGTCGCCCGCCGCTTCACTGCCACCTCCTCTAGAAGCGACACCGCGCACGCCTGCACCGAGCAGAAGTTGCTTCGAACTTCTGGGGGATGTTCTGCGGCTGTCTGCTGCCACGTTGCCATTGGTTTCACAGGGAATGCCACACACGCCTGTTGTTTGCACATGCACATGGCGATGTGTCACAACTTCCGATTGCCGCGTTCTCCCAAGCCTGCAATGCATATGGTCTATGATAAGCTGTGCAGCGGCGCGTGTCACCTTGCCAAGCTCCTGGCCGCTGCGGATCAGTGGCTGCGGGGCGGGCGCGCTCGGCGGGGGCTGTGGGACAGGCTGTGCGGCCGCATGGCTGCGCCCCTTGACGGGCGGCGATGGCACCGCTGGCGGCGGCGCTGCCGGCACCGCAGCAGGGGGCGCCCCCGGGGGCGGCCGCGGCGGCGGCACCCCAGCAGCAGGTGCTCCCGCGGCGGCGGGCGCAGCCGGTGCGCCGGGCGCGAGGCGGCCGCCCAGCAGCGCGGGGTCGTGCCACGGCGGCGGCCGCCAATCCCTCTCACCTGCCGCGACTCCCGCCAGCTGGCCGCCGGGCGGCTGCAGCGCCAGGCGCTGCGCGGCCGCAGCCGCCAGCGCGGCGGCGTTCAGGGCCAAAGGTGGCGCGGGCGCTGGCACGGCGCCTCCTGCCGGCGTGGGCTCTGCCGTGCTGCCGCCCTGTTGCTGGTGTGCAGCGCCCGGGGGTGCCTGCGGAGGCGGCGCCGCCTGCAGCTGGCCCCGCTGCTCCTGCTGCTGCAGCTGCTGCTGGCGCCGCACCCAGGGCGGCGGCCCCGCCGCCGGCGGCGCCCGCTGTGGCGGCGCCTGCTGGACAGCCAGCGGGGACGGCTCGCGCAGCGGCGGGGACCAGTCGCGCGCCATCTGCGGCTCGCCCGCCGCCCCAGCTGCCGTGGCCTCCCGCACCATGGGCCGTGCCTTCGCCGGCGCTCCCGCGCCCCCGAGCCGTGGCGTCGCCTGCTGCCCAGACGCAGGCAGGCTGAACCTGAGCGGCGTCGGCGGCTCGGTCGGCCCTGGGCAAAGATGTGGCGCAACTTCGTCATGAGGGCGTGACGGCATGTGAGCAAGGAGGGACATAACGCCATCGTGAGGTGTGACCAGCTGTTTGTGACGAAAGTGCTGGACAACTTGGGCGTGGTTTCGGCAGAAGGACCTGGCGAGCTGGTGTGGCCGCCGGCAGCCCACTGCTCGAGGGGCGATGAGAACACGCCATCCGCGGTGGCTGCTGACCCTGTGCCGCTGGCAGGGGTCGAGCCCGCGCCGGGGCTGCCTGCGCTGCCCGGCGGGCTCCACCTGTTGCGCTTCCGCCTGCCGGGACTGGGACCAGCTGCAGGGGGTGCGTCGCCCTGCTGCGGGGCGGTGTGGTGCGCGGGCGGAGGCGGTGCCGGGGGTGGTGTGCCGCCGCCGGCCTCCCACCGCGACCGCTTCGGGCGGGCGGCAGGAAGCGGCGTGGCCGCGGGCAGGGCCCCCGCATCGGCCCATGCTGCGGGGCTGCTGCTCTTCGGGGGCAGCACCTCTGGCCTGCCAAACTGTGGCATTGCGTCAGGCACCGCACTGGCGATGGGTTGTGGGTCCCAGCGAGACTGAGCACGCTGCGCTGGCGCCTGCCCAGCAGCCGCTGGCGGTGTGGGTAGCCTGCTGGCACCGCCATCCTGCGCAGCCCGCTGTGCAAGCCACGGTGGAAGGTTCGTGGCGACGTGCAGCTGCTGCTGTGATGCGGCGCCACCGACGGTGCCCTGCCCAGGAGCGACCTGACGTTTAAGCCCCTCTGCAGGGTGGGGTCGCCTGTCATGCTGCACCGCAGCAGCAATGGTAGTGCCGGGTGCAGAGCTGGGTGGGGGTGTGCCGCCCGGCTGTGATCCCAGTAGACCGAGCGCGTCTGCAAGGCCCTCAGGGATCGCGACCTGCTCACTGCTGCCAAGCACGCCTGCAGGGAAGCGGTTCTGCACCTGATTGCAACACCTGGAGAGGTTCTTCTGACGATGACACGACACAGCAGTTTGCCATGTTTCCGCACGGCGTCTGCTCTGAAGTAGCCTCCTCCTCTTCAACTGCAGTATGTCCGAAATGCTGGACATAAAATGCTGGTATGTCCTGGCATTGGTACATGGCCTCCGGCCGGTCAGTAGCCCATAGCAAGTATGTCTTCTCCTTGTCAGCGGAGTGATACTAGCACATAGTGACGTTGCCCCAGCCTCGTCCAGACGCACCAGACACTCGAGGATCCGATTGTGCGAATCAAGTAGGACTAAAGATGAGCCTGAACAAGGTAACGGCACATTGCAGCACTGAAGGGCATCTGTAGGCGTATGCTCCGCCGACTGACATGCACACCTGGCTGCCCAGGCTGGCCCCGGTGTGCTGAAGGCGGAATGTCATCACCCCCATGCAGCTCTGGTACCATTGTCCTGGCTGTCGGAGCAGTCAGCACTTCCTCGAGTTGCTGCAGCAGGTCTGCCGCAGCTTGGGCTGGCACCTGCATACACCCAACCGTCGTATCGCATCACTGCAAAGGTACGTCAGGGGTGGATGTTTGGTGGCCGCCCGCAAAATACAAATGCACATGCAGCACACACCTTGTCAAGGAGCGGGCGCAGCTGCCGGATTTCTGCCATGTGGGCAATGACGCGTTCTGCAGGCACACGCGCGAGCATTGCCTGCAGTTGCGCAACTGCGCCACCTGCAGGCAGAGCTGGGGAACTGAGGACTGGAACTGAGGAGGACGGGCTTCTCAGCGTCCTTACAGCTGCATGATGTAGTGGGCTTGCAGCACAAATGACAAATTGCATGTTGTGACTCACTGACTGACTGTTGAGCTGCTGCTGGGGGTGATCTGGCGGCAGCCCCAGCTGCGGGTATACCAGCCGCTATGTCTGCCACTGGTCCATCTGCAGCTGGCGGGCTGGGTGGCACAGCTGGCGCTGCCTGTCCTGTGTCACCACCCGCAGCTGCTGGCAGAAACTCCGCACGCAACTGGTCCATGAGGGGCCAGCGTTTGGCGGGCGGCAGGCCGGCAAGCGCATCTTGGACCTGCACCAAGTCGGGCTCCTTGAGCACCTGCTGCAGCTGCTGGACGAGCTGCGAGATGTCCTGGGCAGTGGGCGGCGGCCTTGGCGACGCTGTCGAGACTGCTGATCGTGGCTGTGCAGGTGGCGGCGTGCCAGCCGGACGACCGCTGCTGTTCAGCGCAGTTGACTGAGTTTGCAGCGGCTGCTGAGGCTGGTGCTGTGGTGTCCCTGCTGTCGGCACCTGTGGTGCTGATGCCACGACCAGTGCCGGTCGCTGGCTGGGAAGCGGGCTGCTGCGATTCTCAGGCGACAGTGGTGGCGCGGCAGACTGCATGAGCTGGACATCAGCTGCTGATGGTTGCGACGGCCGACCAGGCGGCGTGACCATGGGCAGCTGGCTGAGTAGAGACTGCAAGCCCTGCAGCTGTTGCAACTGCTGCTGCAGTGGCTGCTGAGGCTGAGGCTGAGGCCGCTCCGCATGGGCTGAGCTGGTCGCTGGCAACAATCGACTGGGCAAATGTCGGCCTGGCTGTGCTGGCGACACCTGCTTTGCCACCGGCTGCTGCTGCACCGGCTGCTGAGGTGGTGCCTGCTGTTGCAGGAACGCCTGCAGCTGTGGCATGGCCTGCAGCAGCGGCAGGGAGACTGCAGCAGCGGCAGGTGGCACTGCAGCTGCTGCTGAAGGCTGCTGGGCCGCAGCATTCTTGGCTTGCGCCGCTGCGATGGCATCGCTCAGAGTCTTTGCCTGCTCGCTCGTCAGGCCACCAGCCAGCAGCGCTGCAGCGGTCGAGGCTGCCGATGGTGGGCGCTTGACAGGCTGGCTTGCTGGCTGCTGCGGGGCTACAGGCGCTGATGCGGGCTGGAGCGCCGGCTGCTGCTGGGGAGGGGGCGCCGCACCCTGCTGTGACAGGCCCCTGGGGTGGCCACGTCCCAGGGGCGGCTCAAAACCCGGCGCAAGCGGGGGCGCCCTGCCGTTGCTGACCAGCCCTGCAGCACTTGTGACCGGGCCCCTGCTGCTGGGGACTGCCTCCACACGCTGACGCCTCTGGGCACGCTCGTCCTGGGCAGCCAGGCCGCCGGTCACCGCCGAGGCTGCAGAGCTGTCCTCTCGGCTGCGCTTCGAGGCCGCCATGATGCCAGCATCCTCGCTTATCAGCTGCTGTCGGGGTGCCCGTGGATCCTGTGGAGGGCAGTTCGTGGCAGGTCATCGTACAAGTAGGGGCGAGTCAGGGACACCTGGGTTTCCCATCCATGCATGTCCGGTCACCGTGTGCACTGACGCACCACTGGCAGCAGGGATGCGGTGTCATGCGACAGCGCCGCCAGGTTCTGCGCGCGGCTGCCTGCATCCAGCGCCGGCTGCTGCCGCGTGCGCTGCTGCACCAGCCGCGGGACCGCCAGGCCGCTCGCCTGGGATGCACAGGAGAACCAGCAGCAGGTTACCAAAGGCATCAGTTTCGGCAGCCAGCCAGGACTGCGCATTGAAGCGCCGGACGCAGCAAAGCTCGACACGATTTGGATATACTGCAAACGAGTGCAGGGCAGTGCAGTGCAGTGCAGAGCATCCTGCGACAGCAGGTGCGTATGCATGTCGGGTGGCACCTTCATCAGCGCGGAGATGCGGGGCGTGGTGGGCAGCAGCGTGGCGGGGACGTGCAGCGAGGCGCCCGGCCGGGCGCACGCCGCCGCCAGCTTCTGCACATCCAGCGTGAGCACCTCGTTGAAGCCCCAGTACAGCCGCGCCCGCAGGTCCTGCAGCGCCCCCTGCAGCAAAGTCACATCACATATAAACAAATTGCCTAGTCAGGGTGTCGGTGTGTGATGTGACCATGCCTGCCACAGGGGCCCTCAAGCTAGAGTCGTCGGCTGGAGAGCCTGGTGTGAGTGGCGGGGTGCGGGGGCGCGAGCACCTGCACGCGCTCCATCTCGGCGGCCATCTCCTGGGCGGAGGCGGCGGCGGCGGAGCGGGGGCGCCGCGGCAGGAAGGCCGCCACCTGCAGCACCTGCGCCTGCGCGCGCTTGTCCCACACCTGTGGCATCCACCCTCTAGTGTGGGCTTCTATAGCTGAATGTCCCCATGCAATTGTTAGCGGATGAACCAGGGCCTCCATGAGACAGCAAGTAGAATGCAACAACTACTCCGTGCTTTGTGTCCAATCTGTCCGGGCAGAGCTGCTCGATCAGGGTGCACCTCGAGCCGGTCGTCCAGCACCACCGCCAGCGGCACCTCTGAGTTGTACAGGGGGTGGTCCTGCTCCAGGGGGTCCTGACAGGCCTCCTCATCTGTGGCCATGCGGCAGTGATCAGCGCTTGTGCCAGTACATGTGTCCATCACACTCCGCAGGCCCGGTAGGGAGGTGAGACCAATGACGGCGGGCCCTCCACGGACTCACCTGCAGATCGATCTGGTATGCCACCGACCGACAGGCACTCGCCCAGCGTCTTGCGCCGCTTGCCAGACACGATCCTCTGCTGCTGCTGCTCAGGCGGGATCAACTCCGCCTACAGCCATTATGCATCATCACCGATGCCCCGCCAACACCATGTGCAGAGTTGACCAGGGACTGGCCTTCGCACGGGTGCCTGGGATATACCAGTACTGAGGGCAGGTTCATGGACAGCTCCTGATGCCAGCTCCAGGGGTTACCTGGGGGTCCAGCATGCGCCAGGCCTCCAGTGCATACCCACGCTCCGCTGCTGTGCACACATACACCTCAAACCGCTGCTTCAGCAGCGGACGCCTGCACAGGGCAAGGGCTATATATTGGCCTGTTTGCACACGATGGTGCGACGGACATGCAGGACGTCGCTGATGAACTTAGCTGCACTAGCCCGTCCACGACTGCACATTTCCTGTACCCAGCATGAGGATGTCATGCTAGGAGAGGGTACCCTGTGGTCATGTCAGTCTGCGGCCGCAGGTAGTCCCGCAGGCTGGTCCAACCCGGCCGGATGTGCATGATCATGGACGTTTCTCGGCGCTCTGCTGCGATGCGGGTGAACACAAGGCCCAGCTCCGGCAGCCGCAACACGGGCCGCATGATCGGCGGCCCACCTCCCTCAGGCTCCACAGCTTCCATGCTGTAGCGAGGCAAAGTGTGGATGACGACACTGGCTGAGTCCAGCACTGGCTGCGCAACTGGATCCATCAGCGATCCGAACGACAAGAGCCAACTATTGTCTTCATGCACAACAGAAGACGCCAAGCCATGCCAGCCTGTCACAGGCCAGCACTGGGCAAAGCCAGCTTCGCACTTGGCCCCAAATGCAAGAACGGCCTTCGATCGATGTCTTGACAGAATGCAAGCCATAACTGCAGCCAAAACTGTTTGGCTGGGCGCATATGCCATTGATAGCCGTCAGAGCAAGGCCCTGTATCAGTCATCGACCTGGCCATGAAGAGCTGGCCGTGCTGCAAGCATCAGCTTCGAGAATGCAACAGTAAGTTTGGGCACGCGCCACATGCGCGCTGCAGATGCTACGGTTGTCTGGTGGCATGAGACGCATGGTTGCATGTTGACGCAACCACGTGATCTGCCGCCACTCCCAGGTTGCTTTGCTGGCTGCTTCGCAGGATGAGCATGCCTGCCAGCGGATGTGTGGACGTGTGCGTGTGGGCATGTGCGGTGTAGGCGGGATGGGTGGAAATCCTGCAACAGCCTGTGAAAGGCAGGCAAACCTGGCGAAGACGGTCTCCACGCCGCCGTCGGGAGTGGAGACCGTGACGCTGTCTGTGGTGGCAAACTGGTGCAACATGTCGCGGTCGTGCGCCAGCCCTGCAGCCTCCTCGGCGGCAGCTGCACCCCTGTCCCGCCTGCCGGATGAAGGGCAACATGTGCAGTTGGACCTCCGTCATGGGACATACATGCCGTGACGATGCACGCCGAGCTGCCGTGGTCACAGCCCGACCGCACCCTTCTCACGAAACAACAGGCCAGGAGGATGAGGCAACACAGCAAGACAGGGTTAAATATTGGGGATGTCCGATACCCGCTGTCGCGCAGCTTGGCCAGGCGAACGTCCAGCGTGTGCAGGGAGTAGGCGACCAGCAGCGTCTCGTCGAGGTCAAACACGATGGGCAGACGGCTGGCCTCCAGCAGCGCATGCCCAAGGGTGACAGCACCACTACCCACGCAGTAACCCCAAAATGCGCAAGTTGCAAGACCTGCGCAGCAGCTTGGGCCATTTATCTGGACAGCATGACCTCAGCGCAGTAGCCATGGCCAAATTCTGCATGCAGGTTGTCAAAGACGGCGACGTCTGCTGAGCAAGCGGGCATACATGCTGCACCTGAGGGGGGCAGCGGGACCAGCAGCAGGTCGCATGTGTCTGTCAGGCGACACACCAGTGCCTGGTTGTCTGAGCTGCACTGTAACCTGATCGCAGCCAGAGCTGCTTCACTGCAGGAACAACACGGTGCACATGTTCGTTGGTGTCCTACTGGCTATCAACGACCAAAACAAAGCCACCCGCTGTGCACATCCTGCGGATGGCAAAGTTTGTTTCCCATGTAGCCATGCTCCACCTGTCAAGTCCTCCAGATGCCCTCGGCTCCAAAGTCATGCAAGGCCCTGCAAGAGTAGCATGTGCACTGTGATGAAGACCGCTGGTGGAGAGTTGGGTTGACGCCCGGGTCCAAGTGCAAGCGAGAGCCTGCATGTGCTGACTGACGGCGCACCTCCAGTCAACACCTGTAGCACTGCAAGTGCTGGCATTCGCCGACTGCTCCTGCATCACCAAGTTGAGGGCTGCAAATCAGTCTCTGCTGGCAGTACCGGTTCACGAGACCCTAAGGTCAGCCAGGCCTAGCGCCAATCAAACATCCTGCGAAACCAATCTGTGCTGTCGTCCAGCATCGGCCTCGCAGCAAGGCTATGCAACACCAGGGACACAGCTGCTACGAGATGCCAGCGAGTCCGCGACCTAAATATGATGTACATCACCAAATATGCCGCCAAATCGCACAGATGCTTTAAACATAGTGCGATCTCCACAAGCAGTATTGCTCGGATATACGTCGGCCTATTGCTGCAGCACGATGACAGGTCTGCTGCAGCAGTCCTGCTGCAACTATCCATTATATGAAGGCACTGTCTTTCTGCAATGGTAGCTGAAACGTGGTGTCGGCCCTGAGAAACTAGTAGGCCGACAGCAATCCAGTACTTCCGAGGCGGGCGCGCTGATGTGTGCGCCCGCACTGCAAGGATGATGTCGCAGGCCCGAGATCGATGCTATGGCCGTCCCAGTGCGTTGAAACGAAGCGGATGCTGCCACTCTGTCGCAAGCAGTTGACTACACGGATGTATTGCCTAAGCATACATGATGTTGTGAATAGTCCACAAAAGACGCCGCTCAGCCCACAGGCTCTGCATCCGGGTCAGCCAAGGGGTGCAAAAGCGCAGTTCTGATCATTGCCACGGACCAGACGAAAAAGTAGCTCGCATCCACGGAAGGTTCGCAATGATGTGGCTCCAGCTTGTGACAGCATCAACGCTCGGAGTTGAGTGACCGATGGCGCACTGCTGCATCAGCGCCGTATAAAGCAGCAGCTCCAGCATACGGGTACATTGCTCTGTTGCCTCGTGGGTGGCACAACAGTCGAAATGACCAACGCCTGTCACGTGAACAGCGTTCCAACAGCTGGTTCGAGTGCTCATGCCACTTCCTGCTGGTCTTTCATGATGTCCACTCTACAGGGTGGCATCTGACGGCAAACTTGCTGATGGCGAAGCCCCCATCAGCCCGCCGGGTGTGATACCGCAGTGAGCATGAGGGCAGCGAGGTTGAGACGTGGCTAAGCCTGTCCAGTGGCCGACACCACCCTGCCGCCTGTGCCGCTCCTCTGCTTGCCAACGCCCAGACCAGCAGCAATGTGTGGAAGCTTGACACGCACCGCCTGCTACAAGTGGATGCGTCCGGGCATGCGCTATGCACAAGCTCGAAAGCGGTTGCGGAAAGGTGCGGGTACGGTGTGTGCCGGGCCCAGATGTCTGTGTGCGGAGGGGGGTGTAGGAGACGACCACAGCCCAGCGCCACCTGTTGCTATCTGTATTGGCCTGCTGGGCTGAAGCATCAGCAAGACAGCTGCGAAACGAAGCTCACCACCAGTCGTTGACGTGCAGCACAGCAGGCAGGCCAGCTTGCAGCGTCGCGGTCCAGTGGGTGTGCAGGGTGGCCTGCACATCATACTGCCGCCCAGCCACCTGCAGCTGCCTGGCCACGGACATGACGGCGTCAAAGCCACCACAGCGGGGCTACAAGGTTGCTTAGCTGGCTGCTGCCCCCGAACACCGACCGCACTGGTCCCAAAGGACTGCTACCCTGCTGGCTGTACGACCAGCGCCACGCAGCGCCATGTCGCAAAGCAGCAGCAGGCTACATCGGTATTGGTATCTGCTTGTTATCGCTCGGCGGTCGCGTTGGCGCAAAAATTGTAGTAGACACTCTCGGGCGGCATCTGCTTCCTATCGCCGTTCCTGCAGCCATGTCAAGGCCCCACCAGGGATCACAGTCCATCGCCCTCGATACGTCCGATTGCATCACTCAAGCGTCGAGGATGCAAAACAGCATGCAGAGCTGAACGCCGTGTCCGCAATCGGGCGTGAACGGCCGTTACATCTCATCACGAAGGCCACCTCTGATGTTGGGCTTCCTTCGACCAGCGGCTGTTGGATCCATTCGTGCCCTCACTGTTGCGTTCGGGCAACATACACAGAGGTCTGCATGCAGCGTATTGCCTGTCGACGATGCATCATGTCATGCTGGTGTCACGGACTGTGCACTGCCGCTTAAACCTAACATGTGCATCACCTGGCTACAGATCTAGCGGTGGCCTGCTGTTGGGGCAACCATGGCTCGAACCGCTCTCTGCTGCTCGCTCAAATTTGATGAGCACGCTGCCCCCTCACATGGTGAGTTTGGTGTAATATATGCTGTACGCCAGCGGCAAAGAGCCTGCAAGCACATGGACCAAGATCTGAGCATGCAAAGTCATGCGGTGCAGGAGCTGACCATGCCTGCGCTATCGCCAACGATGGAGCAAGGCAACATTGCATCATGGCAGGTAAGGCTCTGACGTCCTTACAACTAGCACCTGCAGCAGCGTACCCATCTGCATGTTTTATACCGTCTGATGGGCAGGCGTCAACCCCGATGATGTGAAACGTGCTGCTGGCAGGTCAAAGAGGGCGATGAGGTCACAGCAGGCGATGTGCTGTGCGAGGTCGAGACGGACAAGGCCACGATGGCATGGGAAAACCAGGACGACGGTTTTGTTGCCAAGCTGCTGAAGGAGTCCGGTTCGAAGGTGGGCTGGAGGCTGGATCAGGCTTGTGTCATGGCGCAAGTCACACACATTGCCCGGCTAGGATTGGCGTGCAACGTCACTCATTTGTGTCATCGGTTGCGTTGTTTTGCAGGACATCCCCGTCGGTACCCCCGTCTTGATCCTTGTCGAGGATGAGGATAACGTTGCCGCGTTCAAGGATTACCAGGCAGACAGCAGCAGCGCACCAGCGCAGCAGTCAGGGGAGGCAGCAGCTGGGAGCAGCCAGGAGCCCAGCTCAGGTTAGTGTTCACTGTCTGGTGCGCGTATCTGTGCGTCAGGGGTGGACTGAACAAGCATGGCGGGTCGGCAGGGAGGCTGTGGTGCTGCACGGTCGGCGTCGCCCCTCATGTCATTTGGACGATCAACATCAAGGCCTCCTCTTGTGCTGCAGATGACAGCCAGCAGCAGCACGACCAGCCAGCAGGGGGCCAGAAGGCAAGCGATGTGATGGGCCCTGCTGCGCGCATGCTGCTGCAGAAAGCCGGCCTGTCAGCCAACGATGTGCGGCCTACCGGCCCCAGGGGCATCATCACGAAGGTGCGCATACAAGAGTCTTATGCGTAGGATATCCCACCTGGCAGACCGTGCAAACCTGGGTTGTTTGTACAGATCCTTGGCAACTTCTGGACACCTGAACGTGTTTGAACAGCTTGGTGTCTGCTGGCCCAGGGCGACGTTTTAGCGGCCATCGAGAGCGGCACAAAGCCAGCCCAGAGTCCTCCGCAAAAACAGGCTCCTCCGTCGCCGAAGGCGGGCAAGGAAACAGCAGCTGAGCAGCAGCTGCAGAAGGACATGCCGAGAGATGCTGGGCAGCAGGATGCAGCCAAGCCAAAGCAGCCCAAGCAGCAGCAGCAGCCAGCGCAACAGCAGCAGCAACCACGGCCAAGGCGGCCGCCAGTCCCAGACTCGTACATCCGAGCACTGTTGGCAAACCAGATGCTGGAGAGAGGGGAGCCTATCCCGCAAAATTGGCTGATGGACTGGGTGGGCATACAAAAGGACAAGCAGCAAGCAGCCCAGCAGGAATGACGTGGTTGCTCCGTGTCAGCAGGCAGGAAGAGCAGAGCCCGCTCGAGTCAGATGTCTGGCTGTTGATAACAATGTTTAAACTTGGTATGGGCAAGTTGCGCACTGATAGCAAGTGCCAATCATTGCAATTGGGGGGCGTGCTGCAAGGCTGCCTTTCCATATACCCATCCGAGAATACAGAACACACTGTGCGCACCTCCCCGCTGCCGCGCACCTCGCAACGGACCAAGACGCGTTCGCTGCTTGCAGGTCGCAAGAAGCATTGCCGACATACATGTCGGCATGCAAGCGCCTGCCAAGCTGCCGAAAGCGCTGCTGAAGGAGTTGCAGGCCGAGACACCTTTCACCAGCAGAGAGCTTGGTCGGCTGTGGACGCGCTTCCGTGCACTGGATACAGATGGTTCAGGCTCGATATCAGGAGCGGTGCGATGCATCCCGTGACTGACAACCAGATCGACCACTGCTAACGATGCACCCCGCACACAGCAACCCCCAAAATGCTGCTCAAGCACAGAGTCCAATGTGCGTGCTGCTCCGTGATGCAGGATCTGAGAAACATTGACGAGCTGCTATACAATCCTTTCGCTGGCCGTATCGCTGAGGTATTCAGTGATGACGGCACCGGTAGGCTGACCTTTAAGAATTTCCTCGAACTCTTCGCCGTGTTCAGCCCACAGGCAAACTTCGATGTGAAGGTCATATTTTTGTTTGCTATCTGGGATTTCGACGGTGCGCACATATTCCTGGCCGTGAAGTGGCATACGCTGTGTTGCAGAGGAAAGACTGAGCATCAGGCTGTATGAGCGTCGCCACACTACAATAAGCTGCTATATGTTGCTATAGGTGATGATGTACTTGGCACAGCCGACATACACAAAGGTCTCAAGCTGCTGCTAAGCGAACCGCCGGCGATTGCAGCGCCTGCGGTGGACGCTAGTATCGCAGTGGATGTGGCAGAGGATGAAACAGATGTGCTGAGCACCGCTCAGCTCAATCAGGTACACGGTCGGTCGGAGTCTTATGCCTGTCCGTACATCATTCACTTTTTCATGCTCATGGTGAGTCCCGTTACTCTGCACCACTCGCAGGTGCTGGCCAGGATTGCATCAGAGGTGGACCCGGATGCTGACGGCCTCACCTTCCAGGACTTCCAGAGCATACTGCAGCATGCGCCGGATTTTGTTTCCAACTTTCGCATCAGCCCATGACGGCAATCAACGTAACCTGATGAAATTTGGTCGGAGCATAGCGGCGCACCAGCATGATCATAGCACGTCAGAATCATCTGTGGATTGGATCTCCTCTGCGGCCTTGCGCATGAGTCCCACGCATGCATAGTACGTTCGTTGCAAAGCTTGCCGCAGCATTTTCGGAAGGACAGGGCTGGAGCTTTACAGCCCAGTTGATGTGTGCTGCTGAGCTCGTATACTACTGTTGGTGTGCTCTAGTATGATACACCCCTCACAAGGGAACCAGCATCCTGGACGCAAGCAATACTGTGGATGACTTCGAGAACAGCTGTGGGAGGTCTGCAAACCCACTGCAGAACGGGGACTGGGGCACGCACTGCGGTCGTATCGCCAGGGGCATCACTTCATCCAGATGGCAGTCAGGATGGTGCATCACTTGTGCAGCTCCGGATACTGCCATGGCGCAAAGCCCTCGCCAGCGACCTCACCTGCAGGTACAACCAGTTCCAAGCAGCTCAGCACTTTGATACGCTGATGTTTGAGTCGTCAAGGCAGCAGCTATCGTGATGAACAGCAAGGGATGGTGGGGACATACTGGCGGACGCTTTCGGGGCTGGCGGCCGTGTGAGAGCCTCGCCAGTAAACTCCCACAGCGGGCACTCCTCTGCTGTGAACTCCAGGTCGAAAACCTGGACGCATGAAGACAGCAGCTTTCAGTGTGCTGCATCGTGTTGATGAGTGTCGATAGATACGCCACCGTTCGCTGGAATCCTATCGCATATGACAGAGCAAGCTCGCCTTGGCGTCAGGCGTGGCGCGGAACCACCTTGGCACCCACTTTTCACCTCGTCGTTCCCGCTCCTGGTATATCACACGCATGAGGTCTTGTTGGTGGATGCATTACACCGGCAAACAGTCTGGCTGTGCAAGATGACTGATGCTGCAAGCAGGAACTTGCAGCAAAAGCAAACAAAGGCGTGGGGCTGCAATGACCCACCCGCCTCTCAGCCCGCTGCACCTCCTCCACTGCTGCCTTTTCTGCTGCAGCCGCAGAGTTGTCGCCCAGCTGCAGACCGAGACACGAGAAATGTCAAATCTTGGAGTCACCCTTCCCACGCGACACCACTATAGTGTCAGGATCGTCCTGCCAACAGTCTTGGTGGCACAGACATTTTGAAATATCAAAACGTGTACACTGTGACGCCGGACATGGCCCCGCAGTGGTGCACAACGAGCCGCCAAGGCCTGCGCACCTGCAGCGCGTGACGGTCCTTGCGACGGCGTGAGTCTGATGGCAGCGGGCTGACGCCTTCAGAGCTGTTCAGCTTGTGCGCAAAGTGCGTGAAGCCGTACTTGTCGCCCTCAGGCTTTGGCGCTGCCTGCAGGTGCATCATGTGGTGTCATGTCATGTCGTGGTGATATGCTATGCCAGCGTCCCTACAGTACACGCTGGTGCATCTACAAGAGAGGGGTGTGTCGCTTGCAAGCGGAGCCTCGCCTGCATTCCCCATCACTTGCGTGCTTGCAGTGCGGGCAGCAGGCAGGACCGGCCAGTTGCGCACCTTCCATAGGTGCAGCTTCTCAGCGTCCGGCAGCGGGTTGCCCTCCTCATCGCAGCGCTGCGCATCAAGGTACTCGTTCCATTTTCCCCCCAGCGCAAAAACCTTCTTGCCCTCTGCCGTTGAGATGTGTCCTGACACCTGCAGCCAAGTGTGCTGACGTCTGCAAGGCCTGACTCCACACACACAAAGCCCCATCAAGAGGCAGCCACCAAATGTATACCAAGCGGTGCTCCCACAGTCCAGGACGGAGGTGTATTGCTGGGCACCTCATAGCGTCCGCTGCTGAACCAGCCGCAGGGCGTGAAGTACATTGAGGCGCGGGCGCCTGTGTTGGTGTTCTCCAGCACATAGTCGCCCTCATTGTCCACCCTGCAATGTCACATGTTGGTGATTTACACCCGCACACTACGCTGCAGAGCAACCTGCAGTACCTGCCGGTGAGCACTGCAGATGCGCAGCCTGCTGTGACGGTGAAACTCCACAAGGTGCAGATGTCACCAGACGCCGCCAACAATGACGTTGTGCGCCTTCACGTTGCACGGCCGCAGCGTGAAGACCTCGCCAGTGGACTTGAGCTTGATGCGGCTGCGGCCTGCAGAAGCATTCGTGCTGTTCAGTCCACTTCCTCGGGCTCTTGCAGACTGCACGTGTCTTTGCACCTGCATAGCTGTTGCGCATTGGCAGGTGCAAGGGCCACTGGCTTACCAACGGGGTAGATCTCCACGCTGTTGCCCAAGAACTTCGTGGAGGGCGCCGACACGATGTCATATGTCCAGTTGTCGTTCTCACCATGACCGACACCGATGGGTGGGTGGTGCGACACCTGCACATGCCGATTGGGTCGACTCATGAATCACAAATGTCACAGTATCGCATGGACAACTCGCGCATACCCTGACCGCGTAGATCAAGAATCCTCACTCGGTGACCGCACCTGCTCAGCAAAGAAGCGCACGCCCTTGTCCAGATCCACCTCGAAGGTCTCACCCAGGATGGGGTTGAACGGCTTCCAGGTACGTTCCATGCAGCCATATGGCCCCATGGCAAAACCCAGGACCCACGCTAGCCTGTAGAAAAACCATAGAGGACTGCAGCACGCATGACAGCATGCCTCCCATCTTCATCACCAAGTATGCTTCCGTATTGCCTGCTGTCACATGGCACGGTGACCCCAAGGTACCACCATCAGTTCCCTGACATGGCGCAAGACAGGCAAGGACAGGCAAGCAGACACCATCAGTGGACGACGGCGCATGCCAGCTGACGTCACGACCAGCAGGGCCGGGTGCTCCTCGCATGCAGATGCTAAGTGCGGCCCACTATTAACCGGACAGCATGTTGGTCATATGCTGATGGTGTCAGGCAGCGCCCACCGCTCGTACTGGTCCTCGGTGCCGGCCGCGCGGTCCAGCTGGTCGGTGTACTCCATGATCTCCGCCAGCCGCTGCAGGATGGTGAAGGGCTCCATGATCCACACCGGCAGCGTCACCAGCGACGTGATGTCCATGCCGATGTAGTCCTTGTAGGATGTGAAGGCCTCCTGCCGCTTCTGTGTTGTGCAAGGTTCGAGGTGGAGTGTGGCTGAAGTAGCGACTGGCAGAACGTGACGCACAGGACAGCACCATGTCACGTGTCATTCGCAGACATGGTGCAGACACAGTTCGGGTCTGTGGCACTGTTGCCAGCCGTGCTGATGACGCACCTCGGAAGCGGGGCCTTGGTAGTTGGCATCGGACTCCAGGTTCTCCCCTTCGGGATTGCTGACCTCCAGGTCGTCATAAAAGCCCATCACGCTGCAAGCAGGTGAGACATTGCGGTTGGGACCAATTGTGCTGGAAGATATTGATGCTGCATGGTGAATGGCTGCAAGGCGCCTCTGTCCGGTTTGCGCAGAGATTGAAATCGTCCAGAATTGTTATCTTTGTGCATCGCCTGCTTCACCTGTTGACTGTGTCGGCTGCATACTTCAGCGTGCCAGTCACCGCGGAGGTGATTGCGTCAAAGAAGCCTCCTGTTTCCTCTGAGACAGGATGAAAAGACCAACCTAGTCAGCAATACAGCCTAGAGTAACGTCAAATGGACAGCAAAATGCCACGCAAGCAAACCAGTACGTACCGTTGCCGGAGGCGGCGGCGGGGGGGTCCGCCATGTTGTCAACTCCGGCCTTAGCGGCCGGCAAATCGCAGCAACTCTTTACTGCAGATGACAGTTCCTCTGCGTCTTCGAGGCACGTACTGACCAGACGCTGCCGCAAAACGCAGTATCAGGCAAAGCAAGCTGGACCGGGTTCAAGATGCCCTTGCACAAAAGTGCTATGAAACCAAACAGTTAGCCGTATGGTTGCGCTCACCGGTCCGGATCTGACATTGAGAGGGATATGGATTCGCAATGAACGTGTGTGGGCGTGTTGTGTACTTGTGTTGCCGCTGCGACAGAGACCGACGATGAGCAGCTCCTCACGTATCGGCAGGGTTTGGAGGGGTTGGCCATTTCAGCGACTCTCAGCTGCTTCAGCGGCACTCCGCACAGCAGAGACATTTGACTCTTTGAGCACAGGCTGATGTTCGGACGTCCGCTTGATCAGATTTCGGAACAAGCTTGTGCATTGCCAGTCAATACATTCGGTGCAATTGCAGCTGCACCCATCTGCCGCAACGGATCTGCCGCAGCAGCATGCTCGCATATGATCTCATGAGCACAAACGCCTGCAGCATAATCCAGGCACGGTAGTGGCACACAGCAAACTCAATGGCAAAAGCAGGCGACAAACGAAGGGTAGAGGCAAACGCCAGCAAGCTGCGCCTGCTACGGATGGCCATCTTGGCGGCACTGGTACGGCTGTGTGCAAGCAACTAATACCAGTGTCAATTCAAGGCGGCTGCATGCCTTGCCTGATGTCACCTGTTTTCCTGTTACAGGCGTTCCACGTTGCAGTGCGGCTGCTGCTGTTTCGGGCATCTGTCACGAAGTGGACGCTGTTTGGCTTTGCATTCTCGGCGCTGACCGAGCTGGTTTGCTATAGAGCGTTGGCACAGATTGCAGGTGCGATAAGTGGAGTCGCACAACCGTATCGTCGTTAACGCGTATGTACATCAATCCTAGGTGCAAGCTTGCCCTGCTCACACTCATTACGCCATGACTGCAGTGCCCCACTATGGTCCCAGCGGCGACTTGGTATCTGGCGGCGGCGACTTGGGCCTAGGCGGCATCACGGCCTACTATTTCGATGCGATCTACCTGGCCATGTTCGTCCAGATCACCACTGTGCTGTCCAGCAAGTTCTGGCTGGTGTTCTTAACGGTGGGTCACCTTGATTTTGTCAGTCAGCCTCGTTGGCAGTCCAGCGTATGCAACAGGCCTGTGCACGTACTGGACAGGCCTCTGAACGATGTAAACACTGCACCACGTTGGTGCAGATTCCAGCATATGGTCTCTGGCAGCTGTGGGTGGGCGTACTGCAGCCTTACCTCACGGCGCCACGGCAGCAGGAGCCAGTGGAGACACAGGCAGAGCAGGCCCGAAGAGAGCGGACCGAGAAGCGGGCACAGCGGCGTACACAGCGTTATGCGTGACACCAGAGGGTTGCAACTGGCCCCTTCAAATGGATTAGTACATGGCTACAATGTAGGGCTGACCATCGTCTGCAATGGTCACTCCCGCACAAACTGCACAGCCGGCCCACTGCTTGAAAAAGTACACACTGCATGGATGCGAGGCTACACAAGGGCCTGTGCGCTACAGACACATCAGTGACCCTCTAGACATATGAGCAAGACCCAACTGATGCTGGCAGAAGACCGAGGGGTGCAATCCATGTGCACACGGCTTCATCCGAGGTGGTAGTCATACAGTACAATACATGTGGCGATGCTGCCGTCCTGAAGCTCGGTCCTGTACGCTAGAGCAGGCCGGTCAGCACCCGTGACGCTGTCCAGATCGCTGCCAAGAGCGCGCGGACCAGCCAGGGGTTGGTGTACAGGCTGAATGCTGAGTATGTGACAGCTGCGCAGCGATATATCGACTGGCCCCACCGCCAAACCTGCCGGATGCGGCTCTGCTGGAGCTCCTGGAAGGCCTGCTTCAAGGCCCGCTGGAGCTGCTTGGGCTGCATGTTCTGTGCCTCTGGCAGCGTGGCCAGATATGCGGCGATGAAGTCGCCAATGGCGTCAACCACATCCGACCGGTCAACAACCACATAACTTTCCATGACCGCCGCGCTGACCTGCGAGCCCTCCGTCTCTGCCTCGGTGACCTGCCACCAGTCTCTGCTGACCACTTCGCCGCTGCGGGCGCCGGGCAGCGGGGGTGCGCTGGGCTGTGCCTCCTCCCGCTGTATCTGCTGCAGGAAAGAGTCCTGCGCTATCCGCTTCTCCAGGTCTGCCAGCAACGTCTGTGAGCCGCTATCACTGTGCAGCGAGGGCCTGAGCCAAGGAGCATTCTGTCCTGCTGCCTCGAGCGCTGTCCGCTGCCGGTCCAGAGTCTGCTGCAGCAACACATCCTCTGTGAGGGTTTGGTGGGGTTCGACTACCTCGACCCCCATGTCAAATAGCGTGCGGTGTCAAGCGCGATCACATCGTGGTTTCGTGCAGGAACACCTGCGGGGTTGACTGCTGCAAGGTGCTGGCTGTTCACAAGTGCTGACACTGCTTGGGGAATTGCAGGAAGTAGGAACAGGACGAAGTGGAAGGACGAAGGAGGTGGGCTGTCGCATTTGGCGTTCTGTGCATGCAGAGAATCGATCATGCGTTTGCGCATGCTTACTGAAGTCGGCAGTCACATCTTGACATCCAGTCGCATGAAACATTGACGTGCACGTACATAGCGCAATAACACCACACAGTCCAATAGACATCCTCCCACTCGTCTAGTGCATACCTCACATCAGCAGCTCGGATCCACTGCCGTCTCACAAAGCTTTCGTTGGCTGGTCTTGCCCGTGATGCAATGCATGACCACTGGCCATTGGTCAGGTGGGCCATGCATGCACAATCGGCAGCGGCAGAGTAGATGCCCGCCGCCGATGGCACTGGCGCATCACCGTTGTCGACCATTTGGCGGCAGCTGCAGCACTCGTCTGACGACCAAACCGACCAGCAGAGTCAGCAGCAGCTGCAGCATTCCGCGGCAGCGTTTGATCGTGTGCGCAGCTAAACAGCGGGGCAAAGCAGAGCTGCCAGTCGAACCGCCTCCAGAGGACGACGTTGTCCTCCAGGTGCACGACCATGCGCTTGCGAGTGTGGGTGGCAACGCCGAAACGGCCGCTCTGAGATGCACGGAGCAGAGGCGGCAGTCTTCACAGATCCCCACCCTGGCGAACTTCATGCGTGCACCAGTGCAGGAGGAGGTGGGTGAGGTTGATGGTGAGGCAGCTGGTGCACAGACGGCAGAGCTGGTTGAGGAGGAGGGCTTGGAGGAGGGCGCCGCCGAGCAGCAGGTTCTCGCAGATGCTGGTCCGCCGCCAGGGCCGTCAGAGCGACAGCAGATTATCACCACAGCAGCCATTGGCGTGGGGGTGCTGGCAGCCGTCGGTGCCGCCATCATCGTGGGCAAGAAGCTGTGGAGCAGCCAGGCGCCCAAGGTCCAGAAGGTGGGATTAGGAATGTTGCTTTTGACACAAAAGCAAGTTGACAAAAATCAGCAAGTCGCTGCCATGAGAATGGTGTTGTACGAGCCCATGGTTGCATTGCAGTTCGCCGAGGCGAAGCAGCTGCAGCGTGAGTCGGCCGCGCGGCTCAACGGCTTCATTGACGAGCTCCGTTCAGGCGGCAAGGTGGATCTGTCAGCCAAAAACCTGGGCGAGGAGGGCACCGCTTACATCGCTGAGGGCTTGGCCTTCAACGACAGGTAGTTGTGAAGCAGTTGACCATACCGTGAGGCACTGACATGCTGGATGCACTGGCCACTGTCACCTCATCGTGGCTGCACTGCCAGGAGATGTTGAGCGTCAGCAACCCGGTTCTGCGACAGGTGCACAGCCGTAGACTTCAGCAAGAATGGGATTGGGACGCTGGGCATCACGCAGCTGTGCGAGGCGCTGAAGAGTAACGACATGCTGCGCACCCTCATCCTGGGTACCAACAGCATTGGCGACGATGGGGCAGCGCTGCTCGCCGGCTACATGGCCAGTGAGTCGCTGTGGCCCGTCATGTCATGCACCCATGGAATGGGTACACATTGTCACATCAATGTCTAACACCCTACTGTGCAAAACTAATATGGTTGATGCTCTCATCCCTGCTGACTCACTGCACGAGCAGGCGACATGTCCATCTCGACGCTCAACATCAGCGCCAACAACATTGGCGACAAAGGCGCCGCGGCGCTCGCAGAGATGCTCAGAAGCAACTCCACCCTGGAGCGCCTGGATATTAGCAGCAATGTCATAGATTATGATGGCATCACTGCAATATCATCCGCGCTCGTGGACAACACCTCCCTGAAAGCGCTGTATGTCAGGTGCGTGCTGCCGCTGCATGTGCAGTGGCAGGGCCTGCTGCGGTACTGTTGCGGGCTTGTATCCATTGCCTCCAGTGTCAGCTTGCGTGCGACCCGGTGGTGCAGTGACAACTACATCGGCGGCATGGGGGCCGTTGTGCTGGCAAACGCGCTGAAGCAGAACACCGGGCTGCGGGAGCTGCACATCAAGGGCAACGAGCTTGGCGACTCCGGCACGACCGCCATCTGCGACGCCCTCAAAGGTGCTGGCGCGTGGACCTGCAGGTGTCGTGACTTTCCACAGCAGACACAAGGTGATGCAGCACATGTGTCCTGCGGGTATCCTGCCTGCTGCTGGCGGTGTTGCTCATGTGGATCTGCCCCCTTGGTGTGCAGCTCGGAAGGTGGGCATGTTCCAGCTGGACATGGGCAACAACAGCATGACGGCAGAGGGCGCGGCGTCGCTCGCGTCCTACATGGAGGCGCACCGCGAGCTCAAAGAGCTGAACCTGTACATGAACGACATCGGCAGCGCGGGGCTTGAAAAGGTGCTGTTTGCCTGCTGCTGTGCACCGGCATTGACACATGCTTCAGGATCTGGACGGCTGCGCCAGGACATGGTACATCGACTTGTCAGCAGTGAAACTGACAGTCGGGCTTCGCTGCCTGTAGATTGCATCGGCAATCAAAGGCAGCAAGCACTTGGAAGCCCTCGACTTGGGCGGCAACAACATCACAGCAGATGGTGTCAAGGTAACAGGATAGGACTTTCATGTGGGCATCAACGCTGCCACTGAGAGCTGGACTGTTTCACCTTGTCGTTGAGCTGATTGCGAGTTGCACATATGAAACAGATGTTGATGGAAGCCTTGGAGGAGTGCAACAGCCTGCGGACCCTGGAGCTGGGCTACAACCCCTTTGGCGAGGAGGGCATCAAGGCCATTGCCGATGTCATGAAGTACAAGCTGCAGGTAGGTATGGGCACCAAACAGCTATAGTGGGCGATCCAGCTTCATCATGGCAGACTGACAGCAGCATGGTGCAGCTCATGCTGCACATGATTGCGCCGCAAACCCCTGACCCGTCTAGTGAGGGTGCATGAGTGTCGGCTTGGGGGTGCAGGTGGACACGCTGAAGGTGGGGTGGTGCAAGATCGGGGACGGCGACGGCGCCAAGGCGCTCGCCGACCTGCTGATGTTCAACCAGACGCTGTCCACAGTGGACCTGCGGGGCAACATCCTGGTGCGCTGCCGCCCCCAGCAACCTGCCGACTGTAGGACCTGTGCCTTGTCTCGTTTTGGAGGTGATGCATGTGTCGTGTGTAGTGGTGGCAGGTACGTTCGTGCAGGATCGCGCATACTGCCGGCAGTGTTCCACAGGGTTCTGCCTGTGCTGGACTGCAGGGTGACGCGGGCAGCATGCAGCTGGCGCGGGCGCTGAAGGAGCACACCAACGAGAAGCTGGTGGACGTGGACATCGGGTACAACGAGATCAAGGACGAGGGCGCCTGCGCACTCGCCCAAGTGCGTCGCACCTGCGGCATGGGGTACCCTGCGCCACATGACTTAAAGCATTGCCATGTGCCGCGGCTGGTGTGGCAGCAGGTCTGTTGCTGGC
This sequence comes from Diplosphaera chodatii, assembly GCA_032358165.1. Classification (NCBI taxonomy): domain Eukaryota; kingdom Viridiplantae; phylum Chlorophyta; class Trebouxiophyceae; order Prasiolales; family Stichococcaceae; genus Diplosphaera; species Diplosphaera chodatii. The sequence continues at coordinate 983,353 of JAALGY010000038.1, forward strand.
GCAAGCTGTATCCCCAAACTGCAACCGTCTGTGTGGCCACACCCAAAGGTGCCGCTTGGCAGACAGCACTCCGCTTGACATGCATTCACACGCTGCAGGCTCTGAAGGGCAATCCGGACGGCGCGCCCAAGGAGCTGAAGATCAGCGCCAACAGACTGACGCGCTTTGGTCAAATAGCGCTGCAGGAGGCCCTCGACATGGTGCGCCCAGTGTCCTACTGCTCTCATGGCATACTACGTGCAACAGTTTGCACACATGCACATATCCAACGTCAAACAGTCTCGAGGCTCAGTCGGAATGCCTTGCAGGTTTATGAGATGACCAGGGGGAACAGAGAAATCACAATCGTGTTCTGATGCAGTGCTGCCACACCTGCGAATAGCGACCTGCAGCAGTTGTGTAGCAATTGTGCGGTGTCATGTCGCACTCAGACGATCAGCTGATAGTTGGTGGACGTGTATTCCTGTTGCATTGACAGTGAAGCACACGTCCAGCTCGAAGCCCTTTTCCCAGGACCCTGACACGATGCCAGATGCAACTCTGCTGATGCTGTTCCTGCGTGAGCCAAGCTCGACTACGCCGACATGTCACACCTTGTCACTTGTTTGTTCTGCCTTGCTGCGATGCGTCCACATGGCTACCAGCAGTGCTGTCTGTCTCCGCTGCCCCTTTTCCATGCAGTGCCCTTATGGTTCGCTGCTGCAGCTCCGCAATGTCTGTGTCTGACTCGACATGGCGCTCCGCCTTGACGATCGCCTCAGAGTCTGCCAGTGAATGGACGTCACGTGTCAGCAGCAGCAAGGGACAGTTGATGGCTGCATGCACTGGTCAAGCATGTACTGCGCTGCACAGTGGCACAGTGGGGCTTTGAACGCAGTGACAATGTTGCACTCTCTGTGACAGCCACATCACACCTGATGCCAGATCTTCAGACCATCCATCGATGATTGCAGACGTTGACTCCCCTGCAATGCCAACGCACGGTACTCGACCGATGTAGATGGAATGCCCTGAACGAATAGCTGTCTCAACAGAAGATATTGATCATAGCGAGCCCTCACCTTTGAGATTGTTCTGTTCCTGTTGCTCTAAATGTTCCGGATCCCTCTCAGAGGACTGCGCACAGGTCCTGCACTTGCTCTACATATAGCTACTCAGTGTTGGCATCCCCAACGGTGCAAGCGGCCATAATCGGCTGCTCCAGCATACTAAGTCGGTCCATGTCGCTCATGGTGGGCAACTTGCGTAGGATGTTACCGTTGAAAGATATCAGGGAATGCACTGCCAATGCGCGCACCGCCATTGTACTCTGCGCTGCGGCTTCCGCACGTGGCGGGACGCCGGGCAGACCCACTGCCGTGGAAAGTAGTACGGTACTCTGCGTTTCAAGGCAGCAGCTGTTGGATCCATCCGCCACCGTACCTGGCTGGATGGCAGGCTGGAGAGGTCACCAGCAGATGCACCCAAGGCGCATGCTGAAACGGCGCAGACCAATCAGCAGTTGTGAGCGCTCAAACGCAAACTGAAATCAGCGTATATAATGATAGTGCTGCGATAACAAGCGCATCAATTAAATTGCAAGGGTCGCCACCTGCACCTTAGCTCTCGGACATGCCAAATGACACGGCGGCAAAGGCGGCGGAAAGGCGAGGGTGAAACCGGAAGGGTATAATTCTCCAGAACCTCAACGTGCCACCTTGCCCAGCGCGGCGTCTTAATACAAACGGTCGCAAAGCAAAGCCCCTCATGCGGCACCTTTGTAGCACCTCTGAGAACCCTGACACTGTGGACTCGCGGTCTCACGCCCGCACCTTTACACATCTACAGGCCACGCACGCTGCGAAGCTGCTGATGCAAGTGACCTTCTCATGGGCAGGACAATGACCACTTATGGCTTGCTGGCAACCGTTCAGTCAACTTGATCCTCATGATGCATTGCCTGTGCGGGGACGCCTTTGTCAGCCTCCTCGCCGGTCGGGCCGCTTGTGGTCACCGGTGTGGTCTGAATTTCCATTGCACCGCCGTCATGGATCTGGTGGATGAGCTGTACGGTGTACGCCTGCATGGCTGCGAAGTCCATGCTGCTGCCGTCATCGTTGACCAGCCTGCTTGGATATATCCACTGTTGAGGGCATCGCAACAAAGCCCCGAGTCAATGCAGTCATGCATTATATTCTTCTGATGTCCATGTGCATGTGTGACTATGCATGTAGAGACGAAGCAGCACGCCACCCACCTCTCAGCCTTGACTACAGCCTCTGCAGAGATTCACATGCCTGCTTCATGTCAAAGGTCGCTGCATGATTAGCTGTGCGCTTTGGATAGTACTGATAATAGGTTTGAGCAATATACCTGCGTCGCTTGCAAGGAGCTCGTTCCAGCCTGTGGTGGGAGATGCAAAAACGTTCAGGTGTGCGACACCGAACAGTGCAGCATGCACACGACATGCAGACTCAGACGATGCTGATACATGATGCCATCAATGACAGTTTATACAACAGGTGCCTTTGATAATGGTGGAGTATTGTGGCTCGCCTGCACCAAGCGCACACTTCACGTATGATTGGCAGCATCCTGCGCAGCATGGCAGGACCGCAGGCCAAAACATGTACAGCCAGCAAGTGTATGTTGTGTTGGCTCTCCCTTTTACGATCCTCACCGCTCAGGTGCTTGCGAGTCTGCACCTCAATGACGTCTGGGTTGTTGTCACTGCAGTGGCTGCCGAATCCCATGGTCCTTCAGTCGGTACACACAAGGTTTGATGACCTCCATCTGGCAGAATTGGTGCCGCCCGTTGCTTGCGTCGCAGGAGCTTCATGATGGACTGTCGCATAAGCAGGACACCATGCTCAAAATGCCGTTCTCAAGTCTCACCTGACGAACTGCTGGCCCCATGGGCGGGACGCCGCTGACAGTGCTGCCAAGCACCCCTGCATTGTGCTGCTGCGCATACCTGTGAGTACAGTAGCTGGAGTCATGACAACTGGCTACCTGCAACTAGTGGCCGGCTGGCAGCTTTCTATGGGATTCTGTGTGCGAAACAGACGTGTTGTAAGCATGCAAGACTTGTCCACTGTACAGTTGTTGCCAACGAAAAGCTGCACGGAAGTAGCATGGAAAGCAACGACCAAGGGCGAAACGAACATTTCATTCGACCACCGCGGGTGTGGCGTGTCTTGGTCGCCTCTGAGCTTGCAGGAGAGTGGTTTGTCGGTACGGGGGTTTATACGGTGCCTTTGGTGCAGCTGCTGTTTCCCCTGACTTGACATGTACTGTGTTGCTTCCAGCTTTCACACCAAGCCTGTGCACACTTACAGGCCTGGAAATGCGGCAAAGTGCACACTTACAGGCCTGGGAATGCGGCAAGATATCGATGTTCATCGTCACACGGTCTATCTACCACGTCCTAGGATGTATACCTGCTAACACTCTAAGCCCACCTAGAAAGCCTACCGCCAGCGGCCCCCATGAGAGTACAGCTGCCTGGCACAGCTGGCTGCTTATATTTCGGGCCCTCACCCCGTCTTGACATGTTCCTCCACAGAGGTCTTTGATGTGATGTCCCCACCCTGCTGATGAAGCTCCTGGACCTGCAAGGCACACGTGCAAACCCCTTCAACCCATGCATAAGCTGATCAAAGCACCAGCGTACGGAGCTGTGTCACAAAGGGAAGCATGTTTGCCTTCTTAATAGTGTGCTCCTGGAGCTCGGCGTCCGACATCTCCTGGCCATGTCGGTCCGCCTTCACCTGCATCACCAGGCAGCGTGTAGAGCTGGGTGTGTGCAAAGTATCCCTGTAAATGACTGGCGCGGACAGTGCCATGCAGCTGGCAGCAGCTGACCGATTGGCACACACCCCGAGGACTTGTTGTGGTCCTCCGCATGGGCCTGCTCGGTATGCTTTTGCAGTTCATCGATGTGCTCTTCGTGGTGCTCATCTGACTGAGGCACGTTGCCCGACTTCACCTAGAACAGTGCATGCTGCCACATTCTAACAAAAGAAGCGGCGAGAGACTGAGCGCGGTGTGCGCAGGGAGTGCTATGCAGCGAGCTGACTTGGTGATAGGGCTTCAATCTACAACCCTCACCGCAGCCTCTGAATCTGCAGGATCAAGAGCATCGATAGTCAGCCTTGGATAATTTGCACGCGGTGAGCAGGGTGCTGTAAACTGCACACAGTCAAATGTCAATCAGGATTTGGACTAGGCATCGTGCACAACATGCATATGCAGTGCCACCACAAGTTGAGCAACTGCGAGACATACCCGATGCAAGCTTCTCATTCCAGCCCTCGACATGGGAGTCGTCCTGCTTACAAGCAAAAACACAGCGTTGGCTGCCTGACTGCTGATGCCATGGTGAGGCATGTCAGAAACTGTTCAGCATCTGTAAGCTCGCGCGATGCCCAGGACGTCACCTGCTCTCCGCGAAGGTTTTTCTGCTTCTCCCTGCAGATGATGCACATAAGCAATCTAGCCACATACATGTGCTCATCCGTCATCTGGATCAAGTCATTAACTACCAATCTGGCCATGAGCTTCCGCCCAACAGAGTCATACCCACCGCTCGAGCGTCTCGGGGTCATTGTCAGACGCATGGCTGCCGAACCCAAACAACCTGCCAGGCAATCAGGCTGGATGATTGACCCGCTGTTGCAATGACCAGAACAGCATGGGCAGACAGCTTGCTGTTACATCCGATCAGCGGTCCAACACAGGTGTTGAGTTTTGTGCAAGTGGAGTGTTGAACCGGCCACTGGGATGCTGGAGCACCATGTAGATGCACATGGCATGACACATTCCTAGCCATCACACCTGACAGGGCAGTAGGAGGCCGCAAAGCGGGAGCGCAGCAACGCCGCGTCAGCTGGGTTGATCAGAGGCTGTGCAGCGCCAGTCAGTCTGACCAAGCTGTTGCGCAGCTGCGACATGCTGTCAGGCAACAGTTGTAGGACAAGGGCTCTGTTTGGCTTTTCTGGCAGGTGAGCCCACGGCACCGTCTGTGTCGATGCAGTTATAAGTTCGTGCAGAGTTGCAGGTGCCAGCACAATCGTTTTCGATGGTAGATGCGGGGATGCGCCTGATGAGCAGACCGCCGATACCGACCGGCGCTGGGGAGAAGCTGGCGAGGGGCTGCTGTACTACTTCGCACCCTGCACCCTGACTCTGCCCGCCTGCAGAAATGTCGAGCTGCGCACATGGATCGGGGTGAAAATTTGATGAAACATGTCCTTCTTGCTAATGCGACACAAGTCGCATGACCATTGTCCCGAAGTTATGAGACCGCAAGGGCATACTGCTACGTTACAGAGAGTCAAAGTATATATTTTGTCTTTTGAGCGGCATTGGGGCTGTGCGCGAGCCATCAAAGGGCTGCTTTCGAGGGCTACCATACTGCACATCAGCGCCCTCTGCCTGGTGTTCATCGTGCACAAACCTATCACTGCGACAAGAGCCGCGCGTATACATCATTATTTCAAGGTGACACCACACGCAGCAGGCTGTGCAATGTCCGTGTGCGTATTCACGTCTCTGATGTACAGCTGGACAACGCTCGCTGTGCCTGACGAGCCACTTGCAAGATCGCAGCAGCTGGATTGCTGCTCAACCGTCAGGTATAGCAGCAGCATCAGCAACAGCAGCAGCAGGGATCTACAGTTTGCAGCGTCGAACAAGTTTTGGGTGACCCATCCGACAGAGAGACAGTGTATGTGCAAGCCAGCGAGCGGCCTCATCAATGAACTGGCAGCTGACAGGCCAGCTGGGCGTGGAAGGGCAACTGCCGGTGCAAGGCAGCCAAGAGTTGCTGACATGGGGCCCCAACCCCACCCACATGCAACACGACAGGTGCAGAAACTGCGTGTGGCTAAAACAAGGCGCCAAGGCGCCCGTTACAGCTAGGGCAAGCTGCATAAGCATTAAAGATATGCGCTGTAGGGTTGCACCTCGACAATGCATGTTTGCACGTGCCTGCAGAAAGCCAGCATATCGAGAGCAGCCCCAACAAACGCACAGCCAACCTGTGGCGGATCACAGGCCCCAAACAATGGGCACGAGAGGCCACGCACAGCGTGACCGGCACGTCTCATGGCAAGGAACGGCAGCAGAGACAGCTGAGACTCGTGCAGATGTAAATGTGCCGGACCAGCACCAGGTTGTAGAGGGGCAACAAGCTGCAGCCTTGCCATCTACAATCGGTCAGCCCCCTGCAGTGCCAGCTGGCATGATGCCTGCTGCTATGGTACCGCTTGCAGCAGCTATGTCCGGCTTGCAGCTGCAGGATAGCAGCTCTCCAGCAGCGCATCCTGCAGCAACCGAGCAGCAGCCTGCGCATGGACAGATGCAGCAGCCAGTGCAGGAGACATCACAGCCACAGCCACCGCAGGCTTCTGCAGCAGTGCTAGCACCAAAATCACAGCCTGCACCTTCAGAGGCAGCCCTCGCCCAACAGCCTGCCCAAGCCAGAGGCAGCACAGCCCAGAGGGCGGCGACGCCTGCTGTAACCCGCCGCTGGGTGCGGCCCAAGCCTGCGCAGCAGCGCGGCTGGAACGACAGCACGCAGAGCATGGGCACCGTGCTGCGCAGGAAGCTGCCACCTGCTCCCCCAAGGGTGGGTCGGCATCCAGATGCTTGCCCTGGTCCGGCAATGCAACTGTCGTCACACTCAGATACTGTTCTGCAATGACACCAATCAGATGCGTGCCCTGTGCCTGCAGGCAAAGAGCTCCAAGCCGCTTTACAGCTCGCCACTGTTCACTGCACGCAGCCAGCAGAAGCTGGACACAGAGCAGCGGCACAGCACTGACGGCACACTGCAGCCAAAGCCTGCAAAGGCAGCGCCACGAAAGCAGCCATCTGCAAGCCGGCTGGCTCCGCTCCATGTGACGCAGATGGGGGGCCCGCAGGCGCCATCCCCAATACGACAGCCAGGCCAGCCGCAGCAGCCATACCAGGCGCAGCAGCCGCTCGCGATGACCACAATGGTGCCAAACCTCTGGGGCATGCTGCAACCGGCCCTGCCACAGCACCAGCTTATGACGCCCCTGCCTTTGCAGACCGTGCAGGCGCCTGCAGTGGCGCCAGGCATTGCCCAGATCAAGCAGCAGTGGCAGCAGCAACCTGCACAGCCAATGCCGACGAGGGTACCAGCTGTCCAAGCACATGGCTCCAGCAGCCAGCGGCAAGGGCAGCAGGAGCGCCCTCAAGTGCAAGTCAGCCATCAAAACAGCCCAGCACAGATGCAGCCGCAGATGGAGCACGCAAAACAGATGGACATGCAGGTGCTTCAGCCGCAGCTGCAACCGCAACAGTGGTGGCAGCAGCCGTCACTACAGCAGCCTGTCACTGGACAGCTCGGTGCCTCGCAAGCTCCATGGTTGCCAGACAACAGCCAGCAGCAGTACGTGCCATCTGCAGCACAGCAGCAACCGTCAGCACACGGTAACATGCCGGCCCAGCAGACCCAGCTGCAGCCTGCGCCGCTGCAGCCCTGGCCACTGCAGCAGCAACCAAGCCGGCAGCCGTCACCCGCACCTCCACAAGCAAGGACGCAGAGCAATAGCAGGGGCCTCATGTATGGTCGCACGGTGAGCATGAGTGGCGCGGGCCAGCAACCCGGCAGCCGGGCGCCATCGACCGCCGGGTCAGCGCGGGGCAGCACCACAGGAGGCGGCACCCGCAGCCGTGGAGAATGGAACTCCCACTTCACGAAGAAGACGACCAGGCGGAGGACAGCGCACATCGAGCCGCCGCGGTCCACGCAGCCGTACACAGAGCGCCTCAAATCCATGGCGCGACGCCGGTCGAGTGGCAACCTCGGGGGTGTGTAGCACATGTGTGTGGACTGTGCCCTGTATATGTGCTCAATGTGTGTGTGTGACAAGGTTACCATGGCCATGTCCAACACTGCTCAGGCTGAGGGTGCAACGCGTGGTGTGACAGCTGCAGGCGCAGCGAGCAACAGCGTGGGACCTGTCCTAGCGCAGCAGGCTGGCATGCTGCCGCAGTATGGGATGCCCGGCATGCTGTGGCCGCAACAGCAGCCCGGCCTACTGCCGTTGCCGAGCAGTGGAGCGTGGGGCAGCATGGCTGGGCAGGTGGTACCTTCGCAGTACGGCGGTTGGCCACCACCACAGGCAGCACAGTGGGCACAGCAACACACAATGTCGGCGCCGTCAGTTCAGTGCTAGTGAGTTGAAATAGCAACGTTTCCAAACGTTTCGGTTTGGTGCAACCTGTGCAATACGACTCATGGGCCAAACTACTGTGCGCCAAACAACTCGGCTATACAGGAACAATCGGATGGCAGCGTTTAGCTAGGTTAGCTATTGGAACTGTAGAATTTGTTTCTCCCATGTTCACCTGACCTCTCTGTGTTCTGTGTCTGACCCCACAATCCCACGAGCTACCCTCCCTTCTTGGCTTTGACTGACTTGCGTAGTGACTTGAACCTGCAGCAGTTGAGCACCCGCCATTAGCAGGGCATCGCACTCACTGTGGCAGCTGACTGCATCGACCCTAGCATGAATTATATGGCAAGCAGCAGCACGTGGACGAGCACCCTCACCGTTGTTGGCACTGCATCCTATCCTTGCCCTCGACCTCAGCAGCGATGCGGTCCCAGCGGTCCACCAAATCCTGCATGTGAGACGGACGCAAATCAGCAAGCCCTCAACTGGACGTGCATGGACAGCCTGAAACGGTGCACGCACATCCCCTGCAACCTGTGCAACGACACATCCAGCTGCGACCAGGCATGGCACAGTGCAGCATCAGCGACCAGCCCACCTTTCCATGCTTCTTCATGGCGCCCACAAGTGACAGCATCTGCGCATTGCTCCACTCCTCAGGGTCGGCAGCCGCGGTGCTGCTGCCATTGGTGGCAGCCTCCGGAGCAGGCGCTGGCTCCACACTGCCGTTTGCGGAGGGTGCCGCAGGCGCTGCGCCATTCGCAGGTGCCGAGCTGCCTGCTGCGGCGCCCCTGCCCGCGGCGCCGTCGGCGGCGCTGGTCTGCTGCTGCGCCGAGGGCGCCAGGTTGATGTCCACATCCGTGAACACCTGTGACAGAGTGTAAGTGCAAATTCGCTCTCGGTTCCCCATGTCATCAAGAGTGCTGGCATGTCAGACCCCAGGGAGCAGCAGCGGTATGAGTGTATGCCGAGGTGCGCGCGATCACCTCGTGGCGTGCGGTGGCGTCAGAGTTGATGGCGGTGCCGCTGCGCTTGCCGGTGGGCACGAAGCTGGGCTTCTTGGCAGCGCCGAGGCCCGCCTTCAGGCCATGCTTGGCCATGTCGATGACCTCTGGCACCGTGCGTGTCCGCACATACGCCGCCACCTGATCCCACCGCTTGGCTGTGCCCTGCAGCACAACAGCTGAGGCCCATGAGCCTCCTGCTATGACCGCACATCTGCACCACGATGTTGCAGCAATTCAGCAGGCGTCATCAGGGACAGCAGGACCTGTCCTCGGGTGTGCAGGCAGCACGTAGATCCAGAGCACATAATGACGGCCAACGGCTGGAACATGCAGTTCGCCACAAGGACCGGGCAAGGCACACTCACCACGGGGAACTTGGTCAGCGCCTTCTCCAGGAGGCGGATCTCGTCGGGGGCCCAGGACGCCAGGCGCGCGGCCCGGGCGGCCTCCTCCCGCTTCCGCGCGGCGCTGGCCTGCGCCTCCGCCGCCGACGCCGCCTGCTGCCGGGCTATGTCCTCCTCCGACACCTTCTGCCCTATCAGCTCCTGGTTCTCCTGCTTGCCAGGATGCACCTCTGTCAGTATAGAGTGTTATTCTCAATGTCACCGTAGGTGCTTGACCTGATAAGCAGGAGGGGACCATCTCACTCGGCTGTTGATACCAACATACAAGGTGGGGCAGCATCAGCGTGTGTGCATCTCGCGCACCTGGCACAGGGTGCACTGCGCGGTGCGGTCACCGGCGCGCTGCTCCAGGCCCTCCCGGAACGAGCGCAGCTGCTCCAGCGACAGCTTCTCGCACAGCTGCTCCATGGTCCAGTCGTCCACCAGCTTGCCGCCCTCTGTACGGACATATGACGTGTTCATGCGTGTCAGGGGTTTCCGCTGGTATGTGATCCATGCAACACCCGCCACAGGGCAGCAGCGCCACCGCGCCCTCTCAAGGACAGCGCACAGCGCTTGGCACGCATGAACACCGGGGCTGCCGGGCTGCGCACCGGCGCCGGTGATGAGGCCGCGCAGCCGGCTGCGCTCCTTCTGCATGGCCTTGCGCTCCGCCTGTCGCGCCTTCTTGGCGTCCGCCGCCGCCGCGGTCGCCGCTGCCTCTGCCTCGGCGCGCGCCACGGCCTCCGCCGCCGCCCGCGCCTCTGCCTCCTGCTGCTCCTTCTGCTTCGCCGCGTCCTTCGCCAGCTTCCTCGCATCCCTGCCCACGAACACTGGCTGTGAGCCCACCGGACATGGACACTACCAGCAACCTTTGCCCCTTGCCGGCATACGGTCCACTATGGTATCCAGCCCCACCAGCAGTTGCAGGGTGGAGGCTGACAATGCAATGTGGAGAGAGCCTCAGCACTGTCAGGTTTGGAAGGAGCAGGGCGGCTCACTTGGCAGCCTTCTCTGCCTGCCGCCGCCGCACCATGCGCGGGTCCTGATTGAAGGCGGTCTCCACAAAGGCCTTCAGCCGCTTGACCTCGTCCTTCTTCGCCTTCTCCCGCAGCTTTGCGTTGAAGCGCTCAATATACCGCCTGCAAAGGCAGGTGACAGTCCACTTCCTTTCCTGCCACCAACCTGCTATCTGCATCTGCATCCTGCGTTGCTCTCATGGCCGGCAACTGGAGAGCACATGCTTGGACCATGCAGAAGTGGATGTGCCCAGGTACACTGCTGGCTATGGATGAATGGCGCTGGCTGACAGGGCACCTGTCCTCACGGCACTCGGCCTGTTCGATGTCCTCCTCATCGGGGTGCGGGAACTCGCGCCACGACTTGAAACCAAACCAAAACTTGTAGAAGCGGTCCACCGCCCTGCATTATTTGTTAATGTCGGTATCTTGCTTGCGACTTAGTCACTTAGTCAGTTGGCCAGTTAGATGTTTGGCATTGGATCTTGCACATGCCAACACAGTGCTGCCCACACTGCGGCAGGTTGCGACGGACCTGTCCTCGTCCTCGTCTTCCCCCAACTCCGGCGCCGGCTGCTGCACACTCCATCGCGCCTGCCGCCTGAATGCAGGCCCAAACACCTGCACCGGGCGACTGCACTGTGGGCTGCCTGCGAATGGTTCCTGCGTGTCTGTGCCTCTGGTGCTCGCACATCAGCCAGCACAGCTTGAGCATGGCATCTGACGAGGCGCACCCTGAAGAAGTCGGCGGGTGCACATGACTCTGGCAAAGTGTCATCAAATTCATCGATAGAATCGAACTCACGCCGCTTCGCTGGATCCGACAGGTTGTCGTATGCCTCCTGGACCTGCAGCATTGCACGTGGCAGCTTAGCAGAGGCACACGCATTGAGAGGCAAGGCCGCCTTGTTGATGCCATGTTGCCAGCTATTCCTGATGATGTGTACTGACAGCAGTTGGTGCACACCTGAACGAAATACTCATCAATTCTAGCCTTTTCAGCCTCGTCAGTGATGCCCGCGCCAGCCTTGTCTGGATGATGCTCCAGCGCCACCTTACGATAGGCTGCGGGTCATGCAGGAACAGCGTCAGCGTACAAGCTGTCTGCACTTTGATGCAATCTGCAGGCTTTGGCCAGCAGATGCCAGACACGCACCCAGCTTGATGTCGTTCTCTGTGGCCATCCATCGCTCATTCTGCAGGCCCAGCAGCTTGTAGTAGTCGGGCTTTGACTTGTCCTTCTTCTTCTTCTTCTTCTTGCCAGACCAGCTCACGCTGCGCCATGATATGAAGGTGTTCCTTTGCGCGTCCCCGTGCTCGTTTCTGTCTCCCACGCCGCTAAATGAAGCATGCATGACTGTCCACTGGATCAGCAGAAGCTCACCCCTCTGGTATTGTGTCGTCCAGGAGGCTGGCCCTGCTGGCGCTGCTCCTGACCTCTGCGGTGGCATCGTCCTCTGTGGCGCAGTCTGATCCTGCGGTGGCAACAACGCAAGTCATGCCTGGGTGTGATCCCAGCTTACAAGCCCCCTTTCTCGATGCCCGAGTGGAACGTGCAGCAGGCATGCACTGCCAGGCCACCAGCCGGCACTGGCTGCAGCGCACTCTGCTCCTGTTTACCGCAACAACAAGACCGGCGGCATGCTCCTCATCACTTGGTGTGGTGCTCCACCTTGTTCAAGGACTTGAGGGATGGCTGCCCGCGGAGAACCGGAACAGGCTGCAAGGCGACGGGATGGCACGCATAAATGTAGGCCGGGATCCAGGGATGCAGGGGAGACCCACCTATGAAGCCGGCCTGGAGCAGCGCACGCTCATGGAATATGTGACCCGCTGCCTCCTTGTTGACCTGCTTCACCAGCTCGATTGACGCAAACACATGGTACCCGCCGTCGGGCACCAGGCTGCTGTCATACTCGAGAAGCAGCGGCATCCCGCCGGCCCTGCGGCCTGAGTACTGCCGGCACATCACACCGTGCTGAACTGTGCATTTGCGCACAGCTGGGTAAACACGGCCGTCATGTTGCGCTTCGCCTCGCTGGGCCGCCCTCGAGCATGACTAATGAGTGGTCTGCTGCTGTGCTCGCTGCTGCAGTTGGCTGGTACGACATGCAAACTCAGTCTCATATGACCGTAGCTCATAGCAGCATGGTGACCACGTTGCTATGTCGCGGTGTGATCAGAGGCCCTCTGCCTTGGCATCTTGTGTTATGCTGCAGCATGCCCTTTCCAGTGTATGTAAATGTGCAGTACGCAGCAGGGACTCAGTAGCTGTGGTATAGCAGAGCCATAAATGGCAGTTCGAGGACATTGTCCGGCCGCTATACATTGGACACGACAGCGGCCGTCATGCCCGCCACCATGGTGTAGGTGCAGTGAAACACATGTTGTCGGGTCCAAAAATTCGAGTATCACTGCTGGCCCGAAGCTGGTATGCCTGCAGCCCAATTGGCTGGGTCACATCGCGCCTGCCTTGCGCCGCCGCTGAGGAGTCTCCCTGCCCAAAAGGAGCGACTTGCTTAGATGATGGACCACTCAAAGTCCCACAAAAACATGGGCACAGTGATCAACACCTGATAGCAGTGGTGGGTGCTCACCATCAGAGGTATGTCGGCAGGCGCTGCCTCATCGTCGCCGTACAGGTGGTCCCCCAGCAGTGGCGCACCCGCGGCTGCCAGCTGCGCACGGATCTGGTGTGTGCGCCCAGTCCGCAGGTCAATGGTGTGCTCGAAGGCCACATCACCCCATTGCGCAGCGGCATCGCCTGTCAGGTGAACCTGTGTCGCCAAACTTGCGCACATGTCACAAGCTACCTGTTCAAGGGTTGCAACAATATGCTCGTTAGGTTTCAAGCGTCCACTTTGGACAGCCGACAGCAACGGCCGCTGGACGACAGTCCCACCTCTTCCACTGCAGTGATCTCGAGCTCGCAGCGTAGGCTGTTGGGCTGCTCGTGCTCTAGCACGACGGTGCACGCAGCACTGCCCGGCTGCCGCTGCCTGACATATACATGGTCGATCAGGACTCCTGCATCGCCATGCCAGCTGGTTGACAAGACCATCAATTCAGGAGCACTGCAATGCAAATCGAAACATGTGCGAGCAGATGCACAGTGTCAACCACACCATCAACATACCCGGGCTGAGAGGCACTCTGGTGAGGGCCCTGTATGTCTTCTGTAGTGACCCCTTGGCCATCATCGATGCATTAAACCGCTGCACAAACTCTCTTTTCTTGCCCATGATGAGCACGCCCTCTGTGCAGGTGTCAAGCCGGTGCGTAATGAGCAGCGGCGCGTCCCTGCCAATGGCCTGCAGATTGCACGCATAGCATTTGCACTCTTGATCTTGCAAAAGGTGACGCGATTTGCTGCTGGTGGACCAAGTGCAAAGCGACCTGTGGACTGCACCTTGGCACCCAGCGTGAGACAGCATTCCAGCAGGTTGTCCACGGTGGGGGTGACCTGGACCCCTGGAGGCTTGTTGAGCACCACGTACTCATCCTCATTGACTATGACACGCTCCTGTGTTTACAGGCACTGTCTGTCACTGGTACTGAGAGCACTGAGGGATCAACTGCCAAGGTACAGGAACATCTGCACAGCCATGCGATCTGACTTGACGCAAACCTGCCACTTGGCGTCATAGGCGAGCGGAAAGCGCTTCGGGTGCACATGCACCCGACAATAGCCGTGCTGATGCACATCACAGTCATCGACCACCCTGCGCGGCACCGACAGCGTTGGCTGCGGTGAAGAAAGATGGATACAGTCAATAGGCCGGACATACTTTGCTGCCCAGATGCCTGTAGCATGTCTGCACAGCATCAAAACCCAAAGAGACATGTGCGCACACTCTTGCCATGACGGGCTGCGCCCGCCAGCCGGGCTGCCTGAGCGTCTGCAAGCTGCTGTCGGCCTTCCGGTGTGTCTGCTGCAAGCTGTTGTGGTGGCTGCGGGTGGACCGGGCAGTAGTACACCGCGCCGAATTCAATTAGTCTCTGAATGTATCCCTGTGCATGGTGAAAACGGACATGACCTCGTTGCATTCAGTTGTTGTTGTCTTGGTGACATCCAAGTGTGTTGCTGTTGCAGGAGTGGGTGCTCACACCCACCGGTGAGAGGCTGAGCGCCTCTGCGAGCCGCTCGATAATGCTGCCGTCCTTTACAATTCTGACATGCTCTACACGTGGGCCCAGCCGCAGACTTGGTGGTATGTCAAGAGGAGTAGCCAGTCTGGCTTCGTGCGGGACATGATCGCATGAGCTGTGTGTGTCTAGCTCTGCCGGCTGCATCTCATAGCTATAATCTGCCCCTGCAAGCTGCATGGTGCCCAGCCTCGACCGACTGCACACTTGTAAGGTCCTATGCTGCGTGGTCAGCACTGGTCTTTCCCTTTCGCCGGTGCTGCAAAACAGATACGACGCAGATTGCAAGAACGCCACATGCGCCACTGTCATGGCATATGCGGTGCATTCACACTAGCAGTGGTTCATGGGCCTCGGTCGGTGTGCATTTGATCAATTGAAACCCGTAAATGGAGAGTGCGGGGTCTCCTCTGTACTTCAGGCCGAAGACCACACCACTCTGTCACTCGTGAAGCGCACGCTGCAAGGCCGCATGGGCATGCGCACAAAGAGCTTGTGCCACCTCGCCGACCCTTGGTGGCTAGTCTCCAGTGAGGCAGTAGGGTTTAGCGCGTCGGCGGACATGATTGTGGAAGCCTTCGCACATCCCTCTCTTCCTCGTTTCGGTACGAGGACGGCACATCTGTTGCCGAGTACCGAGCGACCGGGGCATCATGCAGCTGTTTGTCAGGACCGGTGAGCGGCTTATCAATGCAGACGTTGGCTCGGCATGCGATGAGCTTTGTGTTCTTGAAGAACATTCAAGGCTTCACGCAGACGCTCATCATTGCTGTACTCTGCTGCAGACCGCACGCACACCGTCGAGGTGGGCGCTGGCGCCACCGTCGCGGATGTCAAGGCTGTGGTGGCCGCGCGCCAGGGTGAGCAGCCACTGCACTAGCAGCACATTGCCCGACGCTGCTGCACCGTAGTCTATATCCGACTCCTGCTGCAGGTCTGTTCGCGTCCTTGTCAAGGTCTAAGTGATGCGTTTGCAGCCACCAAGCCTCGAGCTTGAACCCTGTCGAAGCATGTATATGGTGCTTGCCTTCAGGCATCCCCGCAGAGGAGCAGCGGCTGACATTTGGTGGTCAGCAGCTGGCGGACAGCGCGGTGTTGGCTGAGTGCGGCGTGACCGACGAGGCGACGCTGTACTCGCTGGCGCGGCTGCTGGGTGGCGGCAAGAAGCGCAAGAAGAAGACGTACACCAAGCCCAAGAAGATCAAGCACAAGCACAAGAAGATCAAGCTGCGCGTGCTCAAGTTCTACAAGGTGGGTCCCTGGTTGCATGGCAGTGCCTCATCCTTGTCCACGGTCCACAATCACTGCTGAACCATCGTAATCAGGACAAGACCCTGCTGACGGCTCAGTGTCTGGCATCACAACCTTACTCTGCATTCCTGTATAGGTGGACGACTCAGGCAAGGTGCAGCGGTTGCGCAAGGTGTGCCCAGCACCCACCTGCGGCCCTGGTACCTTCATGGCCACCCACTTCAACCGCGTGTACTGGTGCGTGCTCATTGACTTGATTTGGTCTGCCACCATGATGCCTTCTGTCGTCAGTCACCGTCCTTGAGCCAACACCTTGAAGGCTGCTGCCTAGCTTTGCTATTTTCAAGAAACTGTGGCACTGTGGCAACATGTCACTTTCATACTGCTTGCTGACACCTTCACCGTCTGTGCGCACAGCGGCAAGTGCGGACTCACCATGATGTACGACAAGGATGAGACAGCCAAGCCATGAGCTGGGCTGGTTCAAGGAAGGCGCAATGCACTGCTGCATTGGGATTGCTGATGTCAAACAGTGCGTTGCACAGCCATCTGGGTCGTCATGTCTCATCGTAGTGGAATGTGGTGGCTCTTTGGAGGCTGTGTAACTGAACTCTGCGGCTCAAAGGATGTCCGTTCATTACTTATATGCGGCATTCAACAGGCGTCTCTTGACACGACCTTCCCCCTCATTGCTATCGCAACCACGTGGCCCGCCCATCCTGTTACCCTCACGGAGCGTCTGCATCCTCCGCTGGGTGTGCAGCGGAAACAAACCTTGCATTGGCATGGCAAGAGGCTGCCAAGGTAAAGGAGATGGGCACCGTGCATGATGGACAGCTGCTGCTGCAGCTGTTGCTGGTGGCGAGTCGTGATGAGGGTTTGTGCTTCGCCATTGGTGCAAGTGTTGCCCACAAAATTGCATCTGGGTAATATGTCGCATGCTCAACGCCGGGGCAGGGGCCGCATCTTGGGTTGGTTTGCACTCTTCCAAGGTCGGCAAAGGCATAGCTCGCCCGGCCCTTGCAGCAGGATACCACAAGTGGACAGCCTCAAACTTTGCCATTTGCAGTTGGTCCAGGGTTGTTACTCGCCACCTCTTCCTTGGGTGCCACTGGCAGCCAGTACAGGTGCGGTGCAGTCTCTGTCTTCCGGAACAGGTCGTCCAGACCGAGCTGCATCGACGAGCAGGTTTCAGTCACCTCGATACACCACACGAATACACACTGCACACAGGCGCTCAGCCATTAACATACATGCAAGAGCCTGCTGTCGCAACATGACATGCATCCGTAGTACCTCTTCTTGAGGCGGTGGTGCTGGCTTTGCAGTCTGCTGCCGCTGCTGCCTGCGCTCCAGTATGTCTCGCCTGGCGTCCATCCGCTGCACAACAAAACCATGGATGGTCACCCTCCGAGCTGCTCAACGTGCAGGCAAGGTTCAACACGTACAATCACCCAACCCATCAACATCGCATCCTCAGACTGCCGGCACACCGCACCCCGGAGCTGTCTGCGGGCGTGTGCCCTGCCGCAGGGGCAGCAGCTGGTGCTGGCGCTGCGGGCGTGCGCGGCGTGCCACTCGTTGTGCCCGCAATCACACCCTCCGCCTCCTCGACTGTGACGAACCTGGGCGCCAGCCGCTTCTGGCTGTCCCGCGGGAACTGAACGTTGAAGGTTGTCTGCCTGTTGCATGAACAGCAAGCCATCTTCAGCCACCTAGCAGAACCCCATCCACCACTTACGGCTCAGCACCACCTCCGCAGACCGAGAGCAGCATACACATGCTACGTTCACAGACCCACGACAGCCAGGTACCTGATGGCCTCCGCCTGCTCAGCTGTCTCGAAGATGACATAGCAGTGAGTTTTGATGCTGTTCATCCAGAAGCAGTTCTCCTTAATGACTGCACCCTCCTGGCTGAGCAGCTGCTTCACCTGCATTGCATGGAAGCTCGCTACAGCGTGCACACGCACTCAACTGCTGCACTGCTTGCGCACCATGCAGTGGGGTTGGCAGTCGAGAAACCACTTGGTGGCTCAATGATGGGCTGCCAATGGCGGTGATCACCTGGGGCAGGGTGCATGGCCGCATGAAGTTGTCAATGCGCAGCGCTGGCGTTGGCTCCATGTTTGGCGGTGGCGCCTTCACGCTGCTCCGCTGTCTGGGCGTCAGCAGCGGCACATCACTGCAGCACCAACGTTCCCACGAACTCGGCTTTGGTGCTGATCGGAGCGCTGGGCATAGAATAGGTGACCAGCTTTGGTGGCAAGACAAATGCAGGGAGATGCATGAAGGGTAGAACCCGAAGTCAACACGGTACTTGCAGCAGTATACACCAGCCAAAGCTCTGCCTCGCCTCTGGGCAGACAGCCGTCTGGTGGGCGCGCTGCCTGGTGTGCCGCTCTCTGTACGCTGCGCCTTAGCCGGGCGTGCAGCATCTGATTGCCGCCCATCTGTCGTTACCTTGGGCGGCGCCTTGATGCCTGGGATCGGCTCCCGCTCGCGCTTGCCTGCTGCAAGCGCAAACTATCATACACCGTAACCACCACTGCTGTGACAGCACCAAGCTTGAACATGATGCTTGATGCACTGTGCACCTGCGCACACATGCCCACCTCTTGATGCTTTTGTGTCGTCCCCTGTCTGCTTGGCAGCCTTCGAGGTCGATGGGGGTGCTGTTGGCTCCTCCTCCTGCAGTGACAGCCAAGCTCATGAGCTGAAGGGCAGGGCAGTCTACCACCTGACAATCGAAGTGCACAAAACATTGCAGGGAGACTGGCTGAGCACATGGCTCACGGGCTCTATGTCGAAGTCCATCTCCGGCGCTTCATCCTCCACCATTGGCTCGGCACCATCTGCAGTGGGGCCTGGCGCCACAGCTGCGACGGGCTCCACTGCGGGGGCATCACTTGCCTCTGCTGCGGAGGGAGCTGGCTCTGCATCCACCTCTGCATTTGGTTCTGCAACTACGCTGCCACCCGCATCTGGCTCGGCATCTGCAGGCTGCACCTCGTCAGCAGGCGCTGCAGCATCACCAGTGGTGCCAGGACCTGTGGCTGCTGGATCGCCACCCGTCGATGTGTCCACCAAGTGCTGCGCGTCTGACGCCTGGTCAGGCTCCACCTCACGTCCCTCATCAGCGGCCTCATCCGGCTGCCCTCCATCAGCTGTCGAAGTTGGCTGCTCCTCTTCCGCAGCAGTTGGCTCTGCAGGTGCTTCCGCAGCTGCTGCATCCCCTGGCACTGCGTGCTCCGCAGGCGTGTCGACTGCAGCATCACCTTGCGCAGCGTCCTCTGCAGGCGTTCCGGTTGCCGGCTCCGCTGCGACGTCAGTATCTGTTGGCTCCGCTGCAGGTGCCTCCGGCTCGACTGCAGAGGCGTCTGGCTGTGTGTGTGCTACAGCTGCGGCTGCCTCATCGGCCTGCCCATCCTCTGCCGGTTCCTCCCCACCTGCGGCCTCCTCGGCTTCTGCGGGCTCCTCTGTCTGCCCGGCCTCTGACGCCTGTCAGTTGCATGGCGCACTCTCACATGTCGCAATCGCCTGGGGAAACACCGTGTGCCATGCGAACGCACAGTCGTGCGACATCGCGACGCGCCGCATTCGCGACAGCTACCTTGAGGGCCTCGACCAGGCGATCGACCAGTGCAGCCTTCAAGCCTGAGATGGGCAGGTCGCGAGCTTTCAACTCCGCCTTCAGGTCAACCACGCGCAGGCTTGGTACCTCTTCAACAGTCACCATGTCTTTGCCACCGCCGGTGTGAGTAAGCTGATATGTGGCGTGATACCGACCCTTCCAATCAGAGCATCAGTGCTTCCTACTGGCTTGGGATCGCAGGCAGGGGTGCGTGCGGCGCCGCCAAATTCAGAAGGAAACCACAATGTACAACGGAAAGCAGATAGTATAGGCGTGGATGCATTCCGCCACCGTTGGGCCATTCGCAGACTGTTCCAGGTTGCTGCTTCCACTGCTGCCGAGCACTATCATAGAGCACTGAGTCCGAGCACGCAGTCCTACACTTCCTGCTTCAAGGTGCACACCCGTCCATTGAGGGTAGACCTTAGGCCCGTTTGCCAGAACCCCTCGCGGGTCAGCAGTGGCCCAAATATAGCTGCTGGGTTGCATCAGCACCACTGGCCTGTGAGCTCGTGCAGCTGGGCGTGCGGGTATCCTGTGGACATGAAACAGGTTTCCTGCTTTTGAGGCGTACTGTCAGGCGGTGAGCGGTGAACGTTGCCGCTGCACCATTGGCCGTACCCAAACCTGGGCGCGGCTCGACCTGCAAACTTCACACCGCTGAACAGCAGGCCCAGCAGTGAGCTCTGCGAGCAAAGCGGCTTCGTCCCACAGGCGACTAGGTTTGGACAACCCACAAGTCGCCCACCATGAGGATTATGATCAAGGGCGGCGTCTGGAAGAACACAGAGGTGAGCTGCTTGCTCCGCATGTTGTCTCCAAGCAGGCACAGCTGTTGTGCGAGCGCATTGTGCATTCGGGGCCAGCTCCTTGCAGAGCCACTGCTGCTGTGCTGTCAGGAAACGGTGGCTGCACATGTTGGGCGGATTGTGTCATGGCCAGGACTACAGCATTGCATGCACCACCCTCCTGACCGTGAGGTTGTGCCTCACCTGTGCAGGATGAGATCCTCAAGGCGGCAGTCATGAAGTATGGCTTGAACCAGTGGGCGCGCATTTCCTCGCTGCTAGTGCGCAAGTCCGCAAAACAGTGCAAGGCGCGCTGGTATGAGTGGCTGGACCCGTCTATCAAGAAGACGGAGTGGACTCGCGAGGAGGACGAGAAGCTGCTGCACCTGGCCAAGCTGATGCCCACGCAATGGCGGACTATTGCGCCAATCGTCGGTCGGACGCCCGCACAGTGCCTCGAGCGCTATGAAAAGCTGCTGTGAGTGCTGCATGCGCCCACTTCTCAGCTACTTGCTTGCCCTCTGTCACCCCACTGGTTGTGCCGAGCCCTGGTTCCTTTTGTGTTTGCGCAGGCAAAACTTCCTGCAAGCTAAAAGCAAGGCTCGTCTGGTGCAGTCATGCTGAAAAATCACGATCACCTGCCTCTGCAGGGATGCGGCGGCAGCCAAGGATGAGGGGTACGACCCGGCGGACGACCCGCGGCGCCTGCGGCCGGGCGAGATCGACCCCAACCCCGAGGCAAAGCCCGCGCGGCCTGACCCCATGGACATGGACGAAGATGAGAAGGAGATGCTGTCGGAGGCGCGCGCCCGCCTGGCCAACACCAAGTGAGGCCGTGTGTGCTTTGGCCGTGTCAACTACCTGCAGTGCACTTGACAGCAGCTGCCGGCACTCCCTGTTGCCTCACCCAACTGCTGTCGCTGTGCGGTTCATCCACGGCAGCTCGTCATCGGGAGGTTTGGCGCCAGGGTCTGTGAGGCTGATGAGCGTGTCTGGGATGCCCAGGGGCAAGAAGGCGAAGCGCAAGGCGAGGGAGAAGCAGCTGGAGGAGGCCCGTCGCCTGGCGGCCCTGCAGAAGAAGCGGGAGCTGCGCGCCGCCGGCATCCAGCAGCGCGACATGCAGCGCCGCAGCCGCGGCATCAACTACAACGAGGAGGTCGCCTTCGAGAAGAAGCCTGCGGTGGGTGCCTTGTCTCATGCTGTGCCGCAGGTGGTGACCGTGTATATTGGGATCCCAAGAAGGTGCAGGCTGTCACTTGCCATCGGTGTGTAGCACACAGGCAAATCAGCAATTGCAACATGTGTTGCATCCCCTGATGCACATGACCCTGCAGTGCTTGTTGCCCTGGGTGTGCAGGCTGGCTTCTTCGATGTGCGGGAGGAGGATGCAATGACACGCGAGATTGGGAAGGAGTTCAGGCCCGCGACGGTCGATGAGATTGAGGGCAAGAGGCACCGGGTGAGGAAGATTGCGTATGCATCATCCAGCGCATTGGGTGTATGCACCACTCGAGCCTGCCACGTGATGCAGAAGCTGTTCGTCACGAGCTCTGCCAACATGGAGATTGAGAGACGTATCTGCGTGTCACGGTCGCAGCTGGTGGACGAGACGCTGATGAAGAAGGACGCTGAGCACCACAAGCTGCAGGCGGCGCACAATGCGCCAGCTGCTGTGGCAAAGGCCATTGCCATGAACGACCCTACCATGCAGCGGAAGCGCGGCAAGATGATGCTGCCAGCTCCACAGGTCTGCATTTTCAGAGAGACACACCAGCGTACAGGCTCTGCACACACAGCCTGCCAAGCAGAGGCTGCGGAGCACCGTGTTGATCTGTTGTGGCTGGCCCGGACAGATCAGCGAGGCAGAGCTCGAGGCAATCGCGCGGGGCGGCGCGCTGCCGGAGCTGGACGAGGCTGAGGCGGCCGGCAGCGAGGCCTCCCGCCGCCTGCTCGGCGAATACGAAACCCCGCAACGGTGCGCCGTGTATTTTAGCTGTGCTAGTACGAACTTACTGCTCGGCAGCACTGTACAGGTGCTACCAGAGTGCCGCCATGTGCACATGGCAGCTGATGGCAGCGCCTCGACATCTGGCAGGTTCGCGACGCCAATGCGGACGCCGCGTGCGGAGGGCATGTCCGGCCGGGACCGCATCCTGGCGGAGGCCGCCAACCTGCAGGTCTGAACAGCTTGCCATCAAACCTGAAGCATAATCTGCCTTAGCTGTGCATGATGTACAGCCAGGCACATGTCACGCTTTGCTCATTGATCTGTGCAAATCACCGCAGAAACTGAGCAGCACACAGACGCCGCTCATGGGCGGCGAGGGTCCAGACATCGCCAATGGCGACTTTGGCGGCATCACGCCGCGCAACATGGCACCATCAACACCCCACGCCCTTGCAGGTGCTGCATCACCTGCCGTTCTGGACATATGCACCGAGTGTCACTGTTTCTGACAGTGATTGAGCTGGTGATCTTTGCTGCACACCATTCTCAGATGCAAATGCCTGCCTGGTGCAGGTGCCACACCGCGTGTTGGCGAGACACCGGCCAGCGGCCGCACGGTGGCAGGCATTGCTGCCACGCCACTGGGCTCCATTGCCGGGACGCCATTGCGCACCCCCGGTGAGCTCCTGGTAACAAGCTTGGCTCATCGGCCGACACTCATGTGTCATTGGAAATGGAGTCAGAGTTTCAACCTCATCGTATGGCAAGGGCTTGAGGGTTACACCGCCTGCCTGCAGGTGGGGGCGGTGGCGTAGGGCTGACGCCGGGCCGCACACCGCTGCGGGACCAGCTGGGCCTCAACGACCCAGATGCAGCCACCGCCGCTGAGAACCGCCGTGCAGAGAAGGTATGTCCTGAGCATAGTCTTGGTTGCTCACCCACCACCCTGCATCCGCCTTCGACTGGCTCTTGCGCACTGGAGTCCCACCTTTCTTGTGCGCCTTTTCGATAGCTGTTGGGTCTATCGTGTCTAACTGGAACGAGCACCGTTGGCATGCAGGTGCGGCAGCAGCAGCTGCGGAGCGAGCTCAGGGGGGGCCTGTCTGGGCTGCCCGCGCCATCCAACGAGTACCAGGTCATGGTGCCGGAGGAGGAGGAGGGCTCCACAGCCGACGGCATGGACGTCGACGGCCTGG
Organism: Diplosphaera chodatii; assembly: GCA_032358165.1. Classification (NCBI taxonomy): domain Eukaryota; kingdom Viridiplantae; phylum Chlorophyta; class Trebouxiophyceae; order Prasiolales; family Stichococcaceae; genus Diplosphaera; species Diplosphaera chodatii. The sequence goes on from JAALGY010000038.1 coordinate 1,006,913, forward strand.
AGGAGGACGCCGCCGATGTCAAGGCCCGCCGCAAGGTGCAGCCTGCGTGGCAGACCCCCGTTCACTCCAGACTCCTGTTCACCTTGGACTGCCTGTTTGGGACATCAAGCTTTGCAAAGAGTTTCGGCACAGTTTGGATCAGGTCTCAGGATCTCCGGTCAGGGCCTGCGGCGCCCACCCACTGTGTGTTGTTGTGCAAGTCTCCAGCTCACCAGCACGCGGGTGCCCTGCTGAACTGTGCAGGCCCAGGAGGAGGCGGCGCGGGCAGCGGAGCTAAAGCGGCGGTCGCAGGTGCTGCAGCGGGGCCTGCCGCGGCCGGCGCTGCCCGGGGACGCACCCGCCGGCCCGGCCCCCGGCGCCGACGGCCCGGGGCTGCCGCCGCGGGAGCGCGCCGAGCGGCTGCTGGCCCAGGAGCTGGCCGCGCTGCTGGCGCACGACAGCGCCAAGTACCCGCTGAAGGTGGGCGCGTCAGCTCTTGTGCCTGTGCAGGCTGGACACACCAGCACGTCGTCAAGGCTTGTGTCACAGCAGGACCACGGGTCACCAGGTGTTGTTCCATGCATGCATTGCAACAGCTGATGCATCTGCCACTGTGTTTTCACCTGCAGGAGAGGAAGAAGGACAAGAAGAAGAAGGGTGCAGATGCAGCTGCTGCGGAGCCGCCCAGCATCGAGCAGTTCGATGATGAGGCCGTGGCGGCTGCGGCGCTGCTGCTGGAGGAGGAAACGCTCATGCTCAAGGAGGTGGGCGTTGCATGCGGTGTCCCTGAGGCGACCAGCTCGTTTGTTTATCACTGTATGATATGATTTTGTGCTCAGCGTCATATAGGTGGAAAGCGTGCCAGCTGCTTCACCGACACAGGGAAGTGTACCTCATGCTGCCCCTTGTACCTGCACAGGCGTCTGGACATGCGGCGTTTGACGCTGCCGCCTTCGGGGAGGTGGCGGACGCGGCGGCGCAGGACACCATCTGGCTGCCAGGCGCCGGCAAGTACGGCCGCGCTGCGGGCGCCACCAACAGCGAGCGCCTCGCCAGCGTGCAGGGCGAGTTCGACCTCGCGCTGGCGGAGATGACCAAGGAGGCGCAGCGCGCCCACAAGCTGGACCAAAAGGTGCTGCGCAGCTGCCGGCCGTGATGTTGTGTTAAAGGTCGTCACAAGCACACATCGTCCGCCAGTGCGGCTGGACACCTGCGCCTGCACTGCGGGCTGTGCATCTGGCAGCGGTGGGAACACACTCAAAGGGTGACGCACTCGTGGGTCTGGCCAGAGGCTGATGTCGGCATGTGGCTGGGTGTGCGCAGGTGACGCTGGTGACGAAGGGCCTGGTGGACCGGGAGGCGAAGCTGCGGAAGACAACGGAGGACCTGTGGCAGCAGGCAGTCGCCGCGAATCAGGAGCTCACCTGCTTCCGGGCGCTTGCCGCAAACGAGGTGACTAGCATTCTGGATGGCACATTTGCCCAACAACCTCATTGTCCGGGTTCTCTGCCCGATCTTCAGGGTAGCCTTCGGTGTGCGCATAAGGCTGTGGACTGCTGCTCATTGTCCGAGATGTGTAACTCTATGTCTGAGATGCTGGGCGTTGTTGCTGTTGTGTGGGGCTGACGCTGCTGTTACTTGCTGCAGGAGATTGCGGCGGTGCGCAGGAAGGATGCGGCTGCGGGAGAGGTGGCGGCCCAGCACGCACGGGAGGTTCAGCTGCAACAAAGATACAAGGACCTTCTCGCTACTCGCTCAGAAGTGCGGTCCATGGCGGCAGTGACGCTGCCAGCTGCAGAGCCAGTGGCTGTGGTGTGACAACATCTGACGGTGTTGAGGGCGAGGGACAGTTGCTGTCAGTGCCGACGACAGTGCTGTACACAGCCGCGCTGCATACTGTCGGGTCTGCTTCAGTTGATCACAAAAGAGCTGTTGGGTGGCGACATGCTCCACTTTGGCTGGAGGGCAAACATGGAAGGATTGATCAATGTTACTGAGAAGGGGATCAAGCATGGCCATCCAACTTGCACCCCACACATGACAGATTGGCAGTCCCAGGCGGCACAAAATCCGCAGCATATGCGCCCTTTCGCCAATTGCTTGCATGGCGCTCGCCGTTGGATACAGCGCGCAGCTTCTCATCGAGGGTGTCAACCCGCCATTGGACGTCGCACTGCCGCAGGATAAACCGCCGTCCGCACCTGGCCCGAGCGGACAAACGGCCTTGGACGCACGAGCGAGTGCGTATGCATGTTCTCTGGCCAGCAGACTCATCGTACTAATGCAAGATCATATATACGCGAGCAGCTCGTGTACAGGGGCTCACGGCCGGTTTGACGTCGAAACCAACTGATAACATGCCTGGTCACTGGTTCAACATGCTCCCTGTGCTGGTTGCAGCGCTTCCCCACACTCCATTTCCTGGCATCCACAACACCAATACGTCCGCTGGTCACTCGCATTCCTGCCAGAGCAGGTGCGATAGGGTTCCAGGCCTTGCGTGCCATCAAGTGCACTGCCCCGAGGAGCAGCCTATACATGTGGCCTGCAGTAGATGTTCGCACCACTGTGCATGATGTCGCTCACGCAGCAGCTGTCAGAGCCGACGCTGCGAGCGTAGTTGCAGCCCACCGCCAGCGCCATTGAGGCCACCATCTTGCAAGGGATCTTGCCGGAGATCACCACCTTGACGCTTGCACATGACATACAAGACGGTATCATTAACACAAGGCCCTGAAGGTGTGTGACATGCCGCGGGCCTGCTGTTGCAGGATGGTGATGTAGCCAAGCCCTCAGCACAGCATCCCGAGGATCATCAGCATGGCAGACGCTGCGGATGTGGTGGATGCACATCGCAGCGCTGAGCAGCCACCGGTGTACGGCCCGCAGCTGCCGCCACCACCGGAGGGCGCTCCGGCAACCCCTGCCAAGCCACAGCTGCAGCTCAATGATGGCCGGTAGGATCCAGATGGCAACCCTCTGTGAATGCCTGTCATGACAGCTGGATGCACGCAGAGGTACAGTGCCTCGACTTCCAGGGTACACTCTCACATGATCGAGTGAATGTGCAGGTGGCCTGCGCCAGAGCAGGCAAACGGTTTGCAGTCACAGCAGCAGCTGGCCTACCAGACCCTGCCCAATGGCTACCATCTGCCACCACCTGCCACCGCTGTACCTGCGTATGCAGCAGCATATGCTGCCGGCATGTACCAAAGTGCGCCGATACCCTTCCATGCCTGCCCATTGCCGCCAGGTATGCAGCCGACCGCACGGACCAGTTGAGTGTGAAGTGTACCCGCAGTCCAATATCACATGTGGGCTTGGCATACTTGCACAACTTATGTCATTGCAGGACTGCCGTATGCGCCACAGTATCCACCAACTGCTTGTTACGGTGCATACTACCCGTCCACAGCCGACGTGTGCCTGGGCGTTCACCTGGTCATTCAGCTCAACGAGTGCCGCTGCTCTCCCTACGATAAGATGGCTCTGCAGTTGTGCTGTCACAGCCCACTGGACGCTCACTCTCACCATGGGTCTGTGCCAGGACGTCTGGAGCTATGGCTATGCGGCTGCTCTGACGGGACAGCATGCCATGGCATGGGCACCTCAGACTCCGATGCAGCATGTGCCCCTGCATGGGCCGCGCCCCGCCCTGGCCCCGCGGCCGCCGCCCCGGGGCCCTCCCCCACCTCCGCCACCAGTTGCACCACCAAAAAGCAGGCTGGGTGCGCAAGAGCACCTGCCATTGCTCTTGTGGCTGTTCGTTGAGAGCTGCCTGCTTGGATTGCCCCAGCTTCCAGTCATGTCATCCTGTGGCGTCGCAAATGAATTTGATGTCGCCTGCAGTGCTTGGTGTGAAGCGAAAGTTAGATTTTGGAGGAGGCAGCCCAAAAAAAGCCGCCTTCCCTCCCCGTCAGGTATGTCAACAATGATCACATGTCGCAGCCACACTGTAGCACCTTTGTTTCTGTGGCTGCGCCAACAGCATCATAACGAATTCTGTTGCCAGGTGCCTGCGTACATCGCCATCAACAAGCGCATTGCTGCCGCACGCACTGCCCAGGTAGGCCACCATCATGATTCACTTGCTGCTCATTGTGCAAAGCACCTATTGCATTGATTTGCACGCCAGACGTTCATGCTCGTTGCAACGCGACGCTTCCTCACCATTCTGCAGGATATTCTTGATGTCGTCACGACGTCCGGACAAGATTTTGACACAGTCTGCATGGCAACTGCCGCGCACCGGATGGCAAAGCTGGATGCAGGTATCAGCTACCACATGTTGTTTGAGTCATACTTCTCAAAGTCGATTTGGACCAGGGGGCATACTGTTGCTTGTTGCCCTACTTTTACAGGCTCAACACACTATGAGTACATTGCGGCCCAGCCAGAGTTTGAGCGCCTGCTCAGCATGATTGGTGCGTGTCAAGCACACCACTGCATTTGTTGCTGGAGCATCCTGATGTTGCTTTGAAGCACCTATAGACTGTTCATTCAGCAGTGTTGACGTGCTGGGGATGCAGAGGGCAAGCTGCAGGAATTTTCTGCGCGTAACCTGGCAAATGTGCTGTGGGTGAGAATGACCACTGCAAAGTTGTCTGTCAGAAGATCGCCCTCTTTGACAGACCACAGATGGCAAAGCAATCCAGGTGCTGATCCGGTATCGTCGATCATACGACCGCACAGGCGCTGGCAAAGATGGAGCTGCGGGTGTCGCCGCGTCTGCTGAACCGTCTGGCAGACATGACACTGCTCAAAATCTCCGAGTTCAACCCGCAGGTATGTGAGGTTGTCCACGCAGTTCAGGTGGGCAGCTGTGCAGCAACATCACAACGTTGCGGACCTTCAAAGCTGACCCCATGTGCTCCTACCATGCAGAACCTGGCTAACAGCCTCTGGGTATGCCGTGCGATCCTGGGTGGATATCTTGATGCATTGCTAACGCTCACATGCAGCGCGCAGACCTAGTGTGAGGAGTAAGAGTTGTATGTGCTGCTGTGCAGGGCTTTGCTTCGCTGGGTGCGTCAAGCATTTGTCTATTTGCAGTGCCACATGACAATCACTGCCACTGCCGCAGCGTTTGGATCTGCCTGCCTGCTGAATGCTGCTTCTCGTGCAATCGGCACCTGTTCCTGCATGCAGAACACAACCCGGGCAAGGAACTATTGCAGGCACTTGCAGTTGCTGCTGAGGATAAACTCGATGCGTTCACCAGCCAGAACATCTCCAACTTGGTGCTGCTGCTGTTGTGTGTGTGCTGTAATGATGTGCTGCAGGGTTCATGTGGCATTTGCAGAAAGCCCTGGACAGGGACTGGCAACCTGCGTGACTTCCAATGTGTGCAGGTGCTGTCCTACGCCAAACTCGGCCATCACCCAGGCAGCGTGATGGCAGCAGTTTCGGCAGCCGCATGCAACAAGATTGGAGACTTCACTCCACAGGTGGGCCTCTACACAGGTTGATGTGAGTGCTGTTGCCAATGCATAGTAGTATTATGTTTTGATCGCCCACTGTGTGAATTACAGGCATTGTCCAACACAATCTGGGCGTTCTCAAAGCTAGGTCAGGAGGATGATGCGCTGCTGGAAGCAGTCGGAGTCGCCAGTGTGCCGCAGCTGTCACAGTTCAATGCACAGAACCTTGCTAACCTGGTGCGCCTTGCACAGCCTTCGCCTGCATGGCCACAACAGCCTCATGCAAGACACATGGGGTGCACTGTTTTATGCGCATGGTTGACGCGGCAGTATTCATGTCGTGCTGATCACAGCGGGTGCACCCCAGATGCATGCCTGAGTGCAGGCATGGGCATACGCCAACCTGATGTTCCAGCCGCCGTGCCAGCTCCTGGACCATGTGGCAACTGCTGCGCAGCGTAGCATCGCGAAGTTCAGCCCACAGAACACGTCGAACCTGGTCTGGTGCGCAGTACTCTAGCTTGCCTGTTGCAGAGCAGTCCCGCGCCCAGGGGCCCATGGCCGCTGCTGCTGCGCATATTGCAAACGATCCAAGCAATGGTACACCTGTGCAGGGCCTTTGCACGATTGGGTCATGCCCCCGCCGAGCTGCTCGGTGCTGCAGCTGCACATGCTGGCGCTCATCTGTCCGATTACCAGCCCCAGTCCATCGCCAACCTCGTGTGGTGCGTAGGATGCCCTGTAACCTCAATGTGCTGTGATGCCTAAACAGCAGGTACATGACACGCTGAGCAGTCCAGCGAGCCCTCGTATCTCTTGTAGTCGTCAGGGCATGCCACAGACGGTGCCTTTGGTCTGAGCATGCAGGGCATTTGCAACGCTAGACATACACCCAGGGCACACCTTTGTCGCACGTCTGCTATCACGGGCAACAGACATCCTGCAGTACTTCTCGGCTCAGAACATCAGCAACACAGTTTGGTGCGCCTTGATTGTACGCTTCATCCACAGACAACCATCTGGACAGGCCGCTGTCACTTCCAACTTGCTCTGGCAACCGCAGGGCGATGGCAACCCTGAAGCACACTGACTGCAAGGTGCGCACCGGCCAACCTCGTGTATCACACATTGATCAGGCTGCGACGTGTTGTATCAAGGCATGGTCGTCGACGAACAGTCATCAGCCCCGCAGGACTTTTGCGCTGCTGTGGCCCGCGAGGCTGTGCTGCGATTGAGTAGCACCACCAGCGCTGCAGAGTTCTCACGCCAGCACTTGTCCAATACGATGTGCGTTCGTCTCGCACGATATGTGGATCCAGACACCACCTCGACGGCCTGCTGACGGTGTCCAGATGCACAAGCTGTAACATGCGATCTGAGCCGGGCTGACCTCAGGCTGATCCAGCTCAGGTGGGCTTTCGCCACCCTGGAGCAGCAGCCTGGCGGCGCCATGGTGCAAGCTGTCGCAAAGGTGTGCAGTATGATGGGACGCCAACAAAACAATGTCCACGTTGTTCATGTTTCTGCAAATGGACAAGGTATCAAGCAGTGACAGTCACATGGGCTTTCTGCAGGCAATGGTGATCAGGGTGTCTGAGTGCAATCCACAGGAGCTTTCCAACACGGTGAGGACCAGGGGATCGCAATGTGTGCGTACAGCCAAGACTTTTAGTATGGATATATGGCCAAACGCATGAGGGTTGACACGCTGTGACCCTTCCACAATGTGCAGGTCTGGAGCTTCGCAAAGCTGGGTGAGCAGCCGCACACCTAGCAGGAATCACAGCCAGAAGACCATGGTGCAGTTTGGTTGGGTTGAATAATCCATGCCAGGTGCCTTGTACAAGGTTGCCAATCTGCTGCAGGGCAGTACAACGAGCGGCTCATGGAGGCCGTCGCAGCAGAGGCAGTGCCTCGCATTCACGAGTTCAGCCAGCAAAACCTGTCCAACCTCTGCTGGGCCTTCGGCAAGCTGGCGCACTTCAACGGCAAACTGATGGCAGCCATCGCCGAGCGGGCCGTTGTGCTTATCAAGGTGCTGTATATAGGCAGTGTGCTGGGTTGTCAGCCAGCAGACGTCTATAGCAGGCTGTGCCTGCACTCGCATCGCAGCAACTGGCAATGCTGCCTGCATCTGACCCTCGACTGACATTGCATGTGCGCAGGAGTTGGCTCTGCAGCACCTCACCAATATCACCTGGAGGTATGCTAGCTGTACGCTTTTTCATTGACACGCATGCACCTGTCAGGCAAACAACGAAAACCAAGTGCGATGCAACATGATGCGCATATGTTTGGGAACATAGCATGGTTGCGACGAGGATGTGCCATTTCTGCTGCAGCTATGCATGTCTGGGGCTAGTGGTGTCGTCGCTAGTGGAGGCGCTGTTGGCCGAAATCCGGGCCCGGCTTGCCACTGAGACCTTCAATGCACAGCAGCTCAGCAACCTGCTCTGGGCTCTCACCATCCTGCGCCTTTGCACTCCGGAGGTGTGCAGCAGCATTGGTGGCATCGGACAGTGGGGGGACATGGCGCCTCAGTACTGGCTACTCCTGGAATTGCATCAACAGCATGCCAGGTTCATGCGTTTCATGCTGAACCTGTCAGGTGTGGAAGGCATTCATGGAGCACTTCGGGCGCCTGAGCCAGAAGGATGGCAACATCGACCTTCCTCCCGAGGCCCTCACCCAGGCATTTTTTGACTTGCTCCTTTGCACCTGTCAATGCCGAGTGCACGACACCTTTGAGTCTGAACGCAATCTGACCCTCCCAGCTGATCCGATCAACAGGCGATTGAGGTCCCATTCCACGCGAGTAGCATCTTAACGGCCACCTCGGGCGCCGCAGGTGCACCAGGCCCGGCTGCTGATGGAGCAGGCGGGCGGGGGCACGGGAGCCGGCGCGCAGCTGGGGCCAGGGCCCGAGGGGCTGCTGGAGGCGGCGGCGGCGCTGTGGGGCGCCACCGTCCGCCGCGTGCACGTGTCCGAGTTCCACGCCGACGTGGCCGCGCAGCTCCGCGCCATGGGCATCCCGTGCGCCCTCCTGGTGTCGCCGCCGCAACTGTGGGCATCCTTAGAATGGCTTTGCAATTTGCCCTCCCTTATACATGACCCTGCGCACCTTGCTCATGCAGGCACAACCTGGAGTATGCGACGGAGGATGCGCAGTTCTCCATCGACATTGCACTGCCACTGGAGCGCATCGCCATGGAGGTACGGTCGTGCCTCGTAGCCACCAGTGTTCCTCACAGCCCTGAAAGGTGATATCTGCTGTGCTTATGTGCTTCGTTGTGGTGTGCCACAATCACAGGGCTGGTGATGATGCTGCCCAGGTGGACGGGCCGCACCACTTCACGGCCAACACGCGCACGCCGCTGGGGGAGACGGCGGGGCGCCGCCGCCTGCTGGCTGCCCGTGGCTGGACCGTCATCAGCGTCCCCTACTTCCTGTGGGACAGCAGCCCCTCGCTGCCCTCCAAGCAGGCCTACCTAATGCAGGTAAGCCGCACTGCTACCCAAGCCAGCTGCTCCAGACAAGTATCCGACCTGGTAACACAAAGTGTTCGCCGATGCGCAGTGTATACATCCTTGTCGTCGTGAACGAAACCACCGAGCACCTGACAGCATCAGGTTGGGTTGAGCTGTCGCCCATGATTGCAGGCTATCACGGAGGCACGCCAGCAGCAAGCTGCGCGACAGGCAGATCCGAGCCTCCCGCCGAGCACCATCATGATCACACAGTTGCCTCATGTTGGTGGCCAGCTAGTTGGCTGAGCATGATTTTAGTGACGGATACATTTTACAGGTGTTGGAGGCGGTCATTGGATGTTGATAAAGTGGGGAGGCACCACACTTGGCAGTTGGGTTGATCGAGACTTGGCGCTGGACGGCAGCATTGGGCACCCTGATGATTGAGCTGCATTCGTCCACTGTTGCTATCTGGTGGTTGCATGTGGTTCTGTTTTAGAGCGTTTCAGGTCATGCTCATGTTCCATATATATATGCGGCCTGAAATCTGGCGCCAAACGGGTGCCGCCAAATATTTGCATTTGTGAAAGGGGCATCAACATGGTGAGGTAAATCACGACACGACAGCATCTCGCGCACTTCTTCCATGCATTCAGATTGGTTGCACTGAGCTTCCTCTTGTTGCTACTCTTTGCTCATGTTGTACTGCGTCAACAGTGTAATTGATAGATTCTAATTCAACTACGCGGATGCAGACTTGATCTGGAACAGGTTTGAGATCAACAACCACGAAAATGTCTCCAAGTCAGGTGCTTGCTGCTTCATAAGCTACGCTCTGCTGTAGGTGGTGATGTGTTGCCTTGCAACCAGCACAAATCATCCCTGCTCGCGCTGCAGGAGCATGCGCGCCCGGCGGACGAGCTCGGCAGCAGAGCGTACGTGGTCTTCGTGCCAGTGATAGTCTGGCTATTTGATATGTCCTGCAAAGTTTCTCCTGCAGATTGCGGCGGATGACACTGCATGCAATGCTGTGCACTTCCGCAGGCGGTCACTAAGCCAGCGGGTGGCGACGCACAATCAGCGTGTGCTCGGGGAGCAGGATGCACTGGCCGAGGAGGTGAGGTCAACCACGATGAACTTCGCTGCATCGCAGATCAGGCGTGGATTGTCCTTGTATGCTCAGCCAGCCGACATGCCTGCAGTGCATATCACATTGCGCACGGGACCAGGCGAACATGACCAACATCAGGCGTGTGCTGTGTCTCAAAGGTCAAGTCGCTGCAGCGCGCACTGGCCGATGCACAGCAGAAAGCCCGGGATCGGGGGGATGCGGACGCGCTGCAGGAGCTGGAGGATGCAGACAAAGTGGTCCGCGGGCTGGGGCCCGGCGGTGACTTGTGCGTGCGCAAGTACAAACAACTCAGTATGCGTCATGCAGTTTAAGGATGCATCGGCTTGCGCAGTGTAACAGCCTGGACGGCTTCCTCAATTCTTCGAGGCCTCTGACCAAATCCGATGTATGGTGTGCAGGCGCAAGCTGCTGAAGCAGCGCAACCCGCGCGCGCTGCAGGTGCTGCTGGGGCGCAACACCAACGTGGTCACCCTGCAGCGCTCCGAGGGCATCCGCATGAAGGAGGAGTACCACTCCTTCCGCGACCGCACCGGGTGCGCTCCCTGCCCGGGCCCTGCAGGTTGTCTGGGCCCTCCTGGACGGCATGCCTCTGATGGTGCTGAGTTGAGCCTGTATCTGGCTTCACAAGGCCGTCAACCAACAGCTTTGACAGCAGGCTTGTGCGTGCATACATGCAGGTACCTGCTCTTCCTGTTTTCGTCGGTGTTGCTGCTGGGGTTGCGGGAGTCCAGGCGCCGGGCTGAGGCTGGCAAGCCGCACACCCTGACGCCACCCCTCATGGTACGACTCTATCTACGTCCAGCGGCGTACTGACATCAGTGATTGAGCCAGAACTACACCCCTGTTGATGCCCTGCTGCACGACAGCCCTGATTGCTCGTCCGCAGGTGGGCGTGCAGTTGCTGCTGCTGTACATGCTGTACTTTTTCACCGGCATGCTGCTGCGTGAGAGCGTCCTCAAGGTCAGTCACCCTCCGATGCACTGTGCATCCATCCGCGGCGACACATCGTGCAGCGTATTGAGCACCAAGAGCAATCCTGTACAGCAGTCACTGGATTGAATGAGCAGGTCAATGGCAGCCGAATCCGCGGATGGTGGATGATGCACCATGTGGTGGGTTTGCATCTATGTGTGAACTTGTGAGATGCAGATGCGAATGTTCTGACTGCACACAGTCACGACAGCTGCTTATACTGCAGTCTGGTGACGAGTGTAGGTTTCCATCTTTACAGTAGCGGTGCTGCTGATGCTGCCTGTAGACAGCCCGTCTGTGCAGTTCACAGTCAACAAGTTCCTGTGGTGGGCTTGGTGGCAATCCATAGTGATGATTTTGCAGAACAGGTGAGCGCATCCTTTATGAGCGTGTACCCTGGCATGCATGTGCCTTCTTCAGCAGCTGAATCTGACAGCACCCGCATTACCGCAATGCTGTGACTGGGGCCAGGTACCAGCGCACACGTTTGTACACTCGGATCGCGCTTGGCAAGGCCATGGCGATGGATGTCGTCAGCGGGGAGAGCAGCGGCAACTTCGGGCAGCTGTTACTATTGTGAGCCCACTCATCTTGGGGTGTGCTGGCCGTTCCAGATGTCTGCACGATGCGGGAACCAAACAATGGATGAGTGTTGCTGGTGTTGTGCAGGTATCCGCTACTATTCTGGCTGCAAGGCTTGCAAGCCAACATTGGCATGATGATGGTGTTGCGCGGGTGGCGCAATGCAATCTCAGCTGAGGGCTGGCTGGTGAGCAGCGGAAGCTTTCGGCCTGCTGTGTTTAGAGAAGTCACTGCATCATATCTTTTGCACTTCTGATGCTGGGAACGCATTGTCTGCTATGGCGTCACATGGTGAGCTGGCAATGCTTCGCAGGATCAAGAGCAGCATGAGTCAGACTTGCGAGGGAGTCGTGGCGTGCTGCTTGTGGGCGTGCTGATGCTCACCATGGCATTCTGCAACTTCCGCAACACGGCGAGCCCAAGCATCCTCTTGTACTTGCGGTCATGCATGCTGAAATGATTCACATGAAGCCATCTGGATCGAACATACATCTCGCTGTATGCGTGCAGGTGGCCACCATCTATGCGAAGCAAAAGCTGAAGGCGCAGCGTGGTAAGCCGCAGCAGAAGACGCGATGATGCTGGTAGTAATGCAGTGTCTGGCCGTCAGCTTTGCTTCAGTAGCAGCTTCATGCGTGCTGCGTTTGCTATGCGACCGACAGCTGGCCAAATACTTGTATCCCAACATCGTTTGGCGGCCTGCTGTGCTTGCGATATCAGCTACTCTCCTGAAAGGAATGCATGTTCTGACACACCTTCCTTGCTGCCATGGCGCAATTCGGGAGCATTTCGAAACCTCACACGGGTAATGTCTGTGCTGGTGCTATTCGATTGATCACCTGCAAGCATCATGACCATGGGCATGCTGACATGATCTCTGCCGTGTCCGTGCTTGAGTCAGGCCAGCAATGCATCTGTCTGAAAGCTGGAAGCTCAAACTGCGGCCCACCGTTTTGAGGGCGGGTGCGTCCAGCAGTCTGCCCAGGAACGGCACGCTGCGCAGGAAGCTGAGCACTGTCGGGAAGAAACCACGGAACAGCAGGAAGAAGCCGTACGTCTCCACCACGAACCCGATGATGGCCCAGCCCCAGACCACCAACACGAACCCAAACAGAAAACACGCGGAGCCCTGCAGGTGCACAAGGAAGTATTTGAATGCTTCCGCCAAGCAGCGTGCACAGCGTATGTGCTGCTTCACTGCTGTGCATTACCCTGTGGTTTTTTCGCCGCATGAAGAACCGGATTGTGGCCTGCGTGCCGATTGTCATGGCGACGCCGGCAACAAACAGTATCTGCATCATCACATGGTGGGACGGTCAGGATCTGCGTGGCGGGCCCTTGGAAGTGGATAACAGCTGCCATCATGTGCACACGTACGTTGCCCATCGCCAGCAGGCCCTTGTCAAAGAAGAAAATAACGCCCAGGAAGGTGAACAAGAACCCAAAGCCGGTGAGTCCCACGCCGATCTCTGCAGCAACCACACCCACAGACATGTTGGTTTTGTTGCAGTGACTCTGTTTGCTGATCATGCTAACCACCCGACAGCCAGCACATCAGATGCTACATGCTTGGCTGCTGTGCGTGCTGCTGCTCACTGCGGCGGTCGTCCATCATGGTGCTGCCTGCTGAGCGCCCGCTGCGGGCGATGCTCTGTGATGCGTTGTAAGGCTCATGTGCCAAACTTCATGGCGGCAAGCGCCTGATGTCCTCGTCTGCCTAAGCACTTTCTTCTGCTTTTCTTCCTGCTCGTGACCCTCCTCTTTCAGGGTCCAGCTGCCTATTGCGCGCTGATCTGACTATCTCAAACCTGACAGCAGGCTGTTCGGCAGAGCATTGACAAGCCGCAGCTGCTGCACCGAGCGTGCTTCAGCTTGAGACCAGAGCTCGACAGCTAAACTGCTGCAGGAATCAGTATGCACACCTGACAAAACACAGATAGCAGAAACACCCGATTCCACGTGGTTTCCACACCGCCGAATTTCAAGCCAGCTGCGTACTCGTCGAACGGACTGGATGCAAACCGAGTGCTCTGCAACGCAGATCAGTATGAAGGTGTTGTCGAGTAGTTTTGCGTCCAAATGTTGTATGTGTCAGGCGAGGGGCTCAGATTCCTCCGCCCCCTGTCTTCCAGCCACATGCTCATCCTGATGACCAGGTGCATCATGCGCCAGGGTCCATTCGTGACGTTTCTGCTGTCCTTTCCACACCTTTGACATCTGTCTCGACGATTGCGTCCTCCGACTGGGGTCGAAACCGCCTACAGTTTCGTGTGTTGACGTGCATGTGCCTGCCAGTTGCGTCAGAGAAAGTGTTCGGCAGGCAGTAGGTATGGACGCCGCTGCGAGGCGTTTGCAAGTCGTCAGGGACCACGTCAGTCCGGCTGAGCAGGATGCGTGCCGTGATGGCACCCCCAAATCCGTCTCAGCACCGGCTATGGCGCGGCAGCCGACGGCAGCGGGGGCCAGCGGCGGCGCAACCTCGTCTTATGAGCGGATACATGGCGAGGTGTCACGCGAGCCGGCGCAGTGGCGAAACGTCCCCTCTGTGGCGCGCGAACCCTTGCAGGAGGTGTTATACGAGAAGGCAGACGCTGACGGCATCGCACGGGTGAAAAACTGCCTGCAATTGGTGATGTTCCCGCATGCTGATCTAAAGCTGATGAATAATGAACTGAGCTGCAGTCAGACTCCTGCACACATACCATCAAGGGAATGCTGACTATCTGTACCTGGGATGCAGATTGTCATCAATCGGCCGAACAAGCGCAATGCCTTCACACCGCTGACGGTGCGCGAGATGTCGCTGTGCTTTGCGGACGCCCGGGACGACCCGGCCATCGGCGTTATGGTCCTGACTGGTACACCAGCCTGTCCATACTATCAGCTTGCTCACTCGCGTTGCTATCTGCCATGCCTGGCCATGGCTGGAGTTGAGGTGGTCCAACACAACTCGATTCTGTTAATGAACTACAGGCAAAGGTGATGCAGCCTTTTGCAGCGGCGGTGATCAGGGTGTGCGCGGCAAGGGTGGCTATGTTGGCAGCGATGGTGTGCCACGCCTCAATGTGCTGGATCTGCAGGCATGTCCTCACAACACGATGGAATTCGTGCTCCCAACCTAGTCTTAGTAGTAGTGAACCCAGCAGACCGCACGGAGAAACTCAGCTGACCTGACGTCTGTGGTCCTTACGTTGCAGGTGCAGATACGGCGGCTGCCAAAGCCAGTCATTGCGCAGGTGGCGGGCTATGCCGTGGGCGGCGGCCACATCCTGCACATGATGTGCGACCTCACCATCGCAGCGGACAATGCAGTCTTCGGGCAGACAGGGCCAAAGGTCGGCAGCTTCGACGCCGGGTACGGCTCCACTCAGATGGCACGTCTCATAGGTGAGAAACACAGCACATCACCTGGCCTTGATCAAGCAGCTACACCATGTGGACCCCTGTGGCCGCCGCCGCAGAGCCGGTGCGACACCAGTACATAAAACCGCACATGGCTGCAGGCCAGAAGCGGGCGCGGGAGATGTGGTTCCTGGCGCGGCTGTACAGTGCGCAGCAGGCGCTGCAGATGGGGCTCGTCAACACCGTCGTGCCCCTGGCACGCCTAGAGGAGGAGACGACCGCCTGGTGGGCGCCTTAACAACGTCCGTGAAACCACTCCTAGGGGTCTGGCTGGCCCACACAGTCGATCGCAGACAAGGCTTCAAGTTGTTTGGTTGCAACGATTGTTTGCGTGATGACGAGGCACCGGCATGTGTCATGTGTAGGTGCCGTGAAATCATGCGCAACAGTCCAACGGCGCTGCGTGTGCTGAAGGCAGCACTAAATGCAGCAGAGGATGGCCAGGCCGGCATTCAGGTGGTCCATGTGCTGCCACAACGATGGATTGACAGGGCGGGTGTGTGATGTGAGTCTATCCAGGTTGCTGACTAGGGGGTAGATGGACCCTGCCAGTGGCATAGCGTAAGCTCAAAGCCATGTCTACAGGAGCTGGGCGGCAATGCTACAATGCTATTCTACCAGTCAGAAGAAGGCAACGAGGTATGCACATAGTTCACATGGCATGTGTGCAAGCTCATGTTAGGAAACCACCATATGCACCAGTTATTTTAGCATATAGTTCCCCTCCTGCATGTGCAGGGCCGAGAGGCTTATCTGCAGAAGCGGCCACCAGACTTTTCAAGGTTCAGGCGGCTACCCTGATGTGAGCACCTGGGGGCCAGAGCTGGCGTGGTCACTGAGCACTACTCCTCGGCCGAGATGCTGTTCAAATGCACTTGCGCCGCAGCAAAGGCCTGGACAGTGAAGCATGGCGGGGTGTCAGTTGTGCAGCAGTCAGATAGGCCTCTGCTGCCGGGCGCATATCCTGCCGTTTGACACGGACGGCAGAAGGATGCATATGCTTTGCACCAAAACGTGATGCTCCATGCATTGTGCATGTGGCTGGACTTGGCTGGTCATTCACCTTGCGCGCAAGTGCACTATCGTCTGCAGGTCCATCCGTGCTTTCCAAGTGACAGACCGTAGATAGCTCGACTGCCGTTTTGATGCCGGTTGCAAACAGCTGCACCCTAACCTGCACTGGCTGCTGGCCGATCTGCAGCATAACCAGCACAAGAGCATACATCATAGTGTGGCATGCACGTGATATCTGCATGCATAATGATGCCTCACAGTGCAATACCTGTGTTTCGTCCACAGATATGACCAGTGCTGGCCACTTCTTGTTGCGCATCGACACCCATACCACTGAGCCTGTGCATTGCAGAATCGTTCAGAGCACTGCGGGACAGCGGCGGATTCAAGATCCACATGCATCGCACTGCACCCTAGCAGCAGAGGACGTGGTCTAGGTGTGCTCTCACCTTGACTGTATGTGGCCGTGCACCCAACCGTCGAGCTGTCTGTCATATACCTGCGTGAAGCCTGGCCAGCAGTGTCGTCAGGTAGCCACGTGCCAGCCTTCCGCTTGCGAGAAGCGTCAACATCAGGTGCGCTGGCCGCCTGACACATCACTTCATGCTGCAGATGGACGGCTGGCGGCAGCTGTGACTCTGTTGCCCTGGATATTGCTGCCCCTGTCCCATGCTGTGGTGAGTGATCCGGCGCTGTGACTAACTCTGTGCTGGCACCCTGGACATGAATATACTAGGATGGCATGCCTAAGTACATGACATGACCGCATGCTGGGTACAATCAGCAATGTCGCACCTTGCTGTCAGTGGCTGGTAAGTCCAGTGTTGGGCCATGTAGCTCGTTGCGCTGGAGAGCAATTTTCAGCAATGTGTTGGGCGTCGCCAAGCCCAGAGCTGTCAGATCGTCCATGTCCACTGCTGCACAATGGGCAGTCGCCTGCGGCACGGTGCGTACTGCTGGTGCATAGCAGCACCCAACCGCTGCATGCAGATGCCACTGAGGCACACAGGTATTTGTGCCCACCTGCGGCTGCTTTGCTGCCTCGGCGCGGCGCTGCATGCTGGACAGGGGCAGCCCCACCATCTTGTCCAGGATATCCTGCATGCACACGCGTAGTGACGGCGGTCGTACAGCAGTCAGATGCTTGGTGCTCTGCAAGACTCTTGGGGTGCTACAGAAACACTGCTTCGTGCACCTGCTTGGTCTTGCTGCCAACAGCATGGCCGTGCATGTACAGCACCTGCGACAAGACATGCTCAGAAGTTTACTTCTGAACCGCAGGTGTGTTTACACCGATGCACAGGTTTGCGCTGGTGATGCATGCCATGTGCACGTGGTCATGTGAAGCACCTGCTTGAGGTCCTGTGAGCGGAGAGTGTTGAACTGTGACGCATGCAGCTGCCGTACCGCTGCTGACCCGCCGCCTGTCAGGAGACTGTGTATATGACAGTAGGTCTCCAGGCACATGTTGCTAACAGGCGCCCCGGACCGGACATGGACCGTTGGATCATGCGCTGGCTGCGCGGGTGCGGCAGACTGAGGCATGGGCTGCATGGGTTGCGGCTGTTGCACACCACCCTGCTGTCCATGAAACACTGCAGCGGAATGGTTGGGATCAGCAGTGAAGTTGCATGCAGCAGGAGGTGGCCGCCCAAGCAGTGACCGGCCGATAAGAAGCTGCCATGCGCCTGGCACTGATGGCTGCGACCAGCCAGTTTGGGCATTGTCAGGCTGTCGGCGGCTGACGGGCAGCTGCTGCCTTGCCGGCTCTGGTTGCTGACCTTGCTGTGCTGCTGACCAGCAGGCGCCTGGGCTGTGATAGTGGCCAGCCTCATAAGTCGAGAACAACGGAACCTGGCTCTCACAGCCCTGCTGGGACTGTGATAGGTTGTAGACGACAGCCTTGCCGCCCTGCTCAGCCAAGTTATCGTGTAGGTCCCAAGCGTCCATCATGGCGGATTTTTAGGCGTCATACGGTACATGCCGAGTTTTGGGGCATCCTGCATGCATTGCTCTGCCCGGACGCTGGTCAGACCACACGTGACGACGGCCGGTGCAGGCCATGCTTCAACACAGCAGCTTTGAGTAGTCAGAAGTTCGGTGCAGGCGCACATGTGTGCGTGATTTGCAGCGAGTGGTGACACCGATGCTCCAGGGTGGGCTTCCTCGAGCTGCGAGCTCACTCGCAGGGCACTGCCTGCATCGTATTCCGTTCTTCACAAGCTGGCCAGACTGCGCACTCAGCGATTGCGCAAACGCTGCATCATCGACTGAGGCTTCTGGCTGATTCTGGCAGAGGAGTCGCATTGTGTGATATGAAGCTCTCAGCAAGCCCCTTTCGATGCATCAGTGATGGCAGTGGACCAAGCCTCAACATCACCATAGTCATGATCGTGCCGTCGTGATGTTTTCTAAGCGGCATGACACGAGGCGCAGAAGTCGCGGTGGCGTCAGGAATGCTGCCGCGGCTCTGCAGAGCTGGCGCATGCTGCTGTTCGGGGCGGCCCTGCTTGCGACCTTTTTCACCATGCAGCAATACATGTCCAGCCAGCACGCGCAGCACGTGTCGAAGGGCATCACGCGCAGACATCTGCCGAAGACCGAGGATGCTGTGCGCACATCCGCCAGCGGCATGGGAACTGCTAAGACCAAGGGCGACCAGCAGCTGCGCAGCAAGCAGCAAGTCAAGCAGCCGCGCACAACGGGCAGCAAACCAGCTGATGGCGGTGACGAGCGCCGATGCACCACACAGGAGCATGCCGAGTATTCAGGCGACGTTGTCAAGTGGGGCACAGACCATATGACGGTAATGTCTCAACATAGCAGGGACTGCAAGCTTGACGTCCTGTGGCTATCCTAGCATGCCACATGACAGCGCCACCACTCCGCTTTCGTGGCTTCAACAGCGTTTAACACCCTGGCAGCCTCTGCTGCAGGACAGCAGCGAGGCATGCTGCGGTGCCTGCCAGCAGGTCCCTGACTGCAACGTGTTTGTGTGGTGTGGTGCGCCCGGCGGCTGCGGCAACAACAAACACAGGGAGTGCTGGCTGAAGCGGCAGAAGCAGATTAACTTTCTTGATCCTGATGGCACCAATGGTGCAGGTACATGTGCATTGCGAAGCAGGCTGACTGGTGAAGCCGCGCATGCAAGATAGCATGACTGCGTGCTGACGATGCGTGCGCATGTCCCTTCCAGCGATCCTGTGGACATCAGGCGCAGTCGGCAGCCCAGCTGAGCGCAAGTCAGCACGTGAGAAACACGCCGCAGAAGAGGCAGGAGAGACTGAGCGACTGCGGACGCTCAAGGAGAATGCTACGCTGCCGCTGCTGTACCTCGATGTGGAGGTGTGTGACCGCTGCCGAAGAAAGCTGGGAATCTGCTGGTTTGTATCTACCTAGGGTGGCACAGCCAGTCACCATTGTCCACATGATTGCAGATTGCGGGGGCGGAAGTAGGGCGCATGCTGTTTGTGGTTTTTGTTGATGACGCCCCAATTGCAGCAGAGAACTACAGGCAGCTATTCAGTGGCGAGCTGGTGGGCTGCGACCTGATGTTGCTGGTCTGCTATACTGTAGCAACTGGTGCAGACTGGTGCAGACGTGGTGCACCCGTGTGTCCAGGGCTATGTACCAAAGGATGGCACAAAAAGGGAAGGCGAGGGCATGCCATACCACCTGAAGGTGCGGACGTACGTTGTCATCGTGCATGTCAATAGTGCATCAGGCCTGCCACCAGAAACTTCCATACAAGTGTTTGACGTGCCCTCTGATGTTTGTTGCAGGGCAAATATTTTTACAGGATCATTCATCGATTTATTGACCAGACCGGCGCAGGTACTGCAACATGATGCTCTGAGCACATGTTTCTGAGATGATATGCTGCATGAGTTTATAAAACACATCTATCGGCCTGGTCTGCCTGCAGATGTAGAAAGTGTGTATGGTGGGATGTTTGACGACGACCCAGGTGTGATGCAGGCGCAATGCTTCTGTAAGCGTTCACCACATATTTGATGGACCCTGTCGCCTGGTAACAAGCCTGTAGGCTCCTGTTGTGCAGGCGGCCTCAAGCTGAGGCATGACAGGAAGGGGCTGCTATCAGTCGCCAACATGGGCCCAAGTGAGCAGCAGGGTGCATCAGATGCAGGCTGCATTGTTGCAAAAGCCGTGGTGCCATATTGGCACATTGCCTGACACAGCCATTGTCATGCCTCATTCATAGATACGACGACCAGCCACTTCAGCATCCTGCAAGCCCCAGCGCCGCACCTGAACGGGAAATACACCATCTTTGGTGCGCATTGAAGACACACATCTGGGTCGTGCAGGCGGTCATCAGGTTGCAGCAGCTTCGCCCCTTGATTTAGCCATGGTGCAATGTATATGCAGGTGAGCTGGTGGAGGGCTGGGATGTGGCGGCAAAGGTGAATGCTCTGTCGATTGGCAAGCAAGATAACACTGCTGGCCGAGAAGCAGGGGCCCGTATATTTGATGCTGGGCAGTTGAGGCGGGGCGCTCCAGTCAAGTTGCCCCCAGCATGGCAAGAGAAGCTAGATCGCAATGCTAAGACGGTTGCTGTATGAAGAACGTGACCAGTTCGTGTGGAAAGGTCTAGTCAGACCAAGAAACACGTGTGTGTCGGGATTCAGGGTTGTGCTTTCAACTGTTAGCTTGCGCTAAGCACACAGCTGAGATGGTAATCAAGGCGGGCCACTCGGCGCATACCGTAGTCCGACCATGACCGCTGCTCAAATACCACAGTAGCACGGACACATGCCCAGCAGCGGCACTAAACGCCAAACCGTCTGAGCATCTGCCCGTTTATCGCCAGACGGCCAGGAGAGGGTCGCTCATGCGACCAACTGCACGGCACCGCCCACTGCGCGCACTTTCTGCTCTGCCAGCTTGCTGACAAACTTGGCGCGCACGACCACCGGCTGCTGTGGCAGCTGCCCCTTGCCCAACACCTTTGAGAGGCCGTACTTGGTGACATCGATGACAACTGCCTTGCTGGTGTCCTTTGCTGCTGCCTCCCGTACCTGGAGACATTGCACCAACCGTCAGTTGACCATAGGCCAGCTGACACATCAGGCGCACATGTCATGTACTGGGCTTTGCTGAGTAAGGGCATGTTTCACATGACAGCGCTATACCTCGTCGCCGACCAGGGTCCACAGCTTGTCCAGGTTCACAATGGGCGAGTGGTACTTGTTGGTCCGCTTGTTGAAGTACCGCATACCAACCTGCAGATTATCAGGCAGGACACTGATGTCATCCTCCAGCACACCCGCTGCGCAAACACCGTCCAAGGCTACAGCATGCTGACAAAGCAGTAGCTGTGAGCGTGGTTGCATCGCCCTTGCACGTCTTCCAGCCACCGTCAGGTGCAAACACTTGCCTTGCCGAAGTAGCCAGGGTGGTACTTGTCAAACATGATGCGGTGGTGGTGCTGGCCACCAGCATTGCCGCGGCCTCCTGGATGCTTCCTGTGCTTGCCGATGCGGCCATGTCCGGCTGAAACGTGTCCGCGCTTCTTGCGGTTCTTGCTCAGGCCTGCAGGAAAGCGCCACACCGCCTCAGTTGCTATGACAGCAATAAAGCATACGCTGACTTGCAAGACACGTAGTACAGGCGGACGCGAGCTGTGGCTTACATGTCGCCATGGCGACAGTGCGGAGCTAAGACTGCGTTTCGACGACAGCAAGCTTGGTCCAGACGAGCTGCTGCACTGCGGACGGCGGCAATCGTCTACAGCAGACATAGCACGCAGCAGCTGTCCAAACACCGCGCAATTGCACCACCGCTTTCCTAGCATGGTACAGGCGCATCTGATATGCCCTGATGCAGCCTGTTAGGCCAGCAACCGTGTTGCAGGCCAGGGCCTACTTGAGCATCTAGACACTGTGCTGCGATCCTGCCCGAAGTGTGACTCCCCACACAGCGCAACTATGCATCCAACTGTGATGCAGCCGCTTGTAACCCTGCCGACGCTGGCACCACCGTTGGCCCGACGACCAGTGGAGGTGATAGCTGAGGCCGCGATGGCCCTCGCAGGTCGCGAAAGTTCAAGGGTGCGCCGCTCGGACAGGGGAACACTCACGGGTCGTCATGGTGGCGCCGCCGCCCCTGCTCCCTGCACGCGCCGACGTCAAGAGGGTGCACCTCGCTCTGCACAGCCGCTTTCACCTCACCAAAACCCTACTGTAGGGTCGCTGATGTACTCCGAAAAGTGGATCACTTCATATCCCTCAGCTGTCAGAGCATCATGATGCGCGTGACTTGCTGTTGCGCATGGCACTGACGGTCACATCTAGACATCTGACGGCACTTTGCGACTGTACGCACGCGTGGGGTGCACAGAGTCATATTTGGCATAGTTCCTGTACACAGTGGCTTGTTCGGCGTGGTCATGCGCCCTTGGCATGATACTAGGATGTGAGCAGGCTGCCACAGGTTGGACGCTGTGTATGACCTGTGACACCACTCGTTCCCATCAGCTGGTGCAGCCGGAGCTCAACACCTTGGACGCCCGCTTTCAGAGCTGCGTACGCGCAGTTTCACAGCTCAGGCGGAGCGCTGCGCATGCCGAAGGGGCAATGGAGTGCAATCTTACCTGGGACGACCTGGACGACATTATGGTGAGGTTCACTTGACAATGAGTACCACCATTGACGTCTGGGACGTATCCAAGATCAGTGTCTGCGACGTCATCTGTCGGCAGGTTGCGGTGTCTGTGCGGCTGTGCATGGATGACGATGCCGCCCTGCTGGAGCGCCCCAGCAAGCGGCAGCGGCTGGTGCCCGTCTCAACAAGGAACCCCACGCCTGCGCCAGAAGCGCTGCCGGAAATGGCCTGGTCCGGCTGGGCCGAGGTGGCAAAGGAGGCGGGCCTCAATGATGCCCACGGGCCGGGCCTGGTGCACAGCATTGCGCAGCTGTACGCCAAGCAGCAGCGGTACGCTGCTTTAGCCTCAAAGCAGCGCCCGCAGAGCCCGCTGCCGGCGAATGCGGAGCTGCAGCGTCTGACTCCCATGCTGCGTCTGGCGCAGGCAAGCAACGGCGCTTGCTCGTCGTGTTTCCTGCCTGAGCATGTTGACCAAAACCCGAGTGCGCTGGTGCCTTACTAGGAACAACAGGTACTGAAGCTTGCCGCTGCTGTTGCTTGCAGGTGGGGGCCGTGCAGGCCAGTGCACCGGGTGAGGCAGAGCAGCCGCAGCAACCGCAACAGCAGCACCAAGGAGCGCGGCCATCTGGCGACTTATGCGCCGCACAGCCGTCGCGACAGGCGTGGCCTGACGGCGTGCCCACCGCCACACAGCTTTTGGAGTCGCAGGCCGATGAGCTGGTGGGCTGCCTTCTTGGGAGTACTTCTGCAACCTGTCACCACCAGTCCAAAGGCATGCTGACCCAAGCTGTCTGCATTTTGTGTCTGGGCCATCCGTCTTCAGGCAGCCAGGACCATACTGACGCAGCCGCAGGTGCCACAGGTGGCTGCCGGGACTGTACCGTTCAAGATTGCAGGCAAAGATTGGATAGCACGAGGCGACCGTGGGAAGGAGGTTCACTACCTGGTCCTGTTCCAGGGTCGTGCAGCAGGAGAGGAGGACTGGAAGCCTGCGAGATTGATCAGGCACGTGTCGACAGTATTTGCGCCCAGCAGTACGTCGCGCGCTGAACCGATCTGGCTGCTGATGGCAGATACAGTGCAAGCTCACAAATCCTGCTATCAATTGTGCGCTGTCATCCATATATGTGATGGCCAGGAGACAACCTTGTTGGTGTGGTATGACAGGAAGTCTGCGGGGGGCGCGGCAGTCATTGCAGAGTATGAACAGGCGCTTGAAGCCGGGGACCTGGATGCTTCGCAGCAGCAGTTGCAGGCAGACAATCCGGGTGCCGCGGCACGTGCGTCGCAGCAGTCACAGCAGGCGGCTCCCCCGCTGCCGGCCATCCCCGAGTCCGCACCACGTCAGCGCCAGACCAGCAGCGGTGCCCCTGCCGAGCAGCCACTGCAGCAGGTTCCTGAGCAGCAGCGACGGCAGCAGCGGCAGAAGCAGCCAGCAATGGCGCAGCCGCAGGTGCAGGAGACGAGCAACCTGCGGCCGCAGCATGGGCACACGGTCCCGCGTGACCCTGAACCCGACCAGGCAAGCCTGCAGCAGCCACAACACCATGCGGCCGCAGATGCCGCGCACCGCAGCCAAGGCGATGCTGCAGTGGCAGGCACAGTCCAGAGCCAAGCGGTGTCCCATGTGTTGCCCTCCCAACCGCCTACAGACTCGCAGTGGCTGGCAGCTGAGACACAAACGCAAGCGCCTGGTTCAAGCACAATTCTCACCATGGACATGGTTCCGTTCACACAGGTGAACCTGTTGAGACTTGTGCAGCATGCGGTGTAGGTACGGGTTCCTTTCAATACATGGCCTGAAGTGCGAGGGCGTTGTGTCCTGTGCAGGGATCTCAGCCATCGAAGCCCAGCGATGGCGCACACCGGCGACCGTTGCCAGCCCCGACTGCCGCAGCAGCTGCTGCCGTTGCTGCAGGATCAGCACCCACCGCATCTGCAGCAGGCTCCGCCGCAGCGGGTGCACCGCAACCAGCATCGGCACCCTCTGCCGCTCCTTCTGCAGAGGCTGCAGGGCCCTCAGCCAGCCCCGCGGATGCCAGCATCGCAGGCGCAACAGCACCAGCCGCACCGCAGGTGGCGGATGGGCTGGCAGCACCGCAGCACGGGACAGCGGCGTCTGGCTTTGACGAGGACAGCGCGCCCCCTGATCCCAGGACGCGGCTCGGCGTGGAGAAGCTGCTGCGCAGGCTGTCATCACATGCGGCGTCGCCCGCGCACCGCCCTCAGCCAGAGCCTGCTGCCCAGGCGCAGCCAGCTTCCACCCAGCAGCCGCCAGCCCTGCCGCCAGCCGCAAAAGCTGAGCAGCATCCGGAGCAGAAGGCTGCGCCGCTGCAGCACTCGGTGGCGAGCGGTGCACCAGCAGCAAGCACTGGCGGTGGCACTGTCACGGACCAGCGGCACGTGCAGCCGTGTGCAGCGTCAGGGCCCGGTACTGCTGTTGCTGGCAGCGGCACTACAGGAGCCGCACCCGGCAGGACGGCATCGTCCAACTCTGCCATCTCTCTCGACTCCTCCAGTAAGCCTTCCACCATGCCCGATTGGCTGAGATGCCCTCTTTCCGTCAGGAGCACCTGCCGTCACATGCCGACCTGTGGCACATACGATTGCAGACGAGGACGATGACGAGGCAACTTTGGAGCTGAAAGCGCACCTGCAGCCGGACATGTGGGCGGGCGCACGCATCACACGTGCGCTTGACACTTCGAACTCCTATGTCCAGATAAACCACGGTGAAGTCATGGTCATGTTGTGAGATCAGCAGCAGCACAAACTGCGCCCCGCTTGCCTTACCTAAGCAGCGGGCCTATGCTACTGGTGAAGGTGCCAGGAAGGATGATGACGGCAACATGTATATCGTGGTGAAGTGGGACGACGACAAGTTTGAAGCGGCGGTCCCGAACCAGATGCTGAAAGCAGAAGAGCACTGCCGGTTGAAGCTTCTCGACTTTTATGAGAGCAAGATCAAGGCAGTCTCCCGCAAAACGAAGGAGACGGACGAGGCCACAAGCTGACCAGTGACTGGTTGGTTGGACAGCCAGCACGGGCACTCCAAGTGCATTGCTGCCTGACTGTTTTCGCTCGTTGTATATCATCGCTTGGCAGCCCTACCGCAGGTTTGCAAATTGTGACCTGCTCGTTTCTGTGTCGATACCACCGTTGCAGTACTGCAGCCTGTTAGCACTTGCAACTGCATCCAGGACCTGTGAAAGGTTGTGTCACCAAACACCACTGGAACCCTCAAAAAGTCATTCCGCACACGAGGGCGCCGCCTTCACGCTGTCTGAGCGACTTCCGAGGCGCCTCCTGTCGCCGCTGTGCTGGTGTTCCGAGGCGCTGCAGGCGCAGTTCGCTGCCACTCAATCCCGGGCGCTGCATCCTCGTACAAGCGCCAGACCTTCTTGAGGGTCCCCCGCACACGTGTTGGCTGCTCATTCCTGGCTTTTCCCTTCCATGTGAAGATGCCCCACGCCTTACCATGGTGCCCGTCCTGTGATGCACACGGCACATCAGCTCAAGTAATGAAGGTATCATCTTGCAACTGATGCTGCATTGAGGGACGCTGCCGGTGCATGGCAGTTGCAGCATACATGACGGCCAGCACCGTACCACAGTGGGGCGGACAGCTGTCACAGTCCAGAAGCTCTCGGGTGGCCACGTTTTTCGCTGCAGCTTTGAGTTGAGGCCGGTTTCTGGTAATTTCTTGACCACGTCAAAAACTGCGAAGATCACGGGCCAACTGAGAAACATGGCGCACAGCGTCATGGACGCAACCATGCACAAAGTAGCAAACACAAGCTTCAGCATGATGCTTCAAGCAGTGGCTCACAATTGCGCGCGAGAAGCACCCTCGACGGGAACATTCGGCACTAGAAGCACCAGCACAGCACAGCCCTGGATGCCGGTGCGCTCCTTGCCGCACAGATGTGGTCAACTCGGGCTATTGATACGATAACGTCGTTGTATAGCGCACACAACGGCAGACTGTGACGAAACGGGTACGTCGCACTTCGTTGCGAGATCAGTATTTTGCGCAGGCAGCAGCGCATGCTAGTGTGGTAGTGTCTGCATGTGCCAGGGGCAATATGCATGGCCATGGCTGGTTTTTGGGTGCTACTCAACCTCAGTCCTCGACGCCATATTGCCAGGCAGTTGCACGGTTTATTGCGCACTGCTTTTACTCATGGACACGCAGGAAGCGACACACCCGCCGCAGGCTGCCTTTGTGGAGCAGCTGCGGGCCAGGCATGCCACCTCGAAGCAGCCAGAGTCGCAGGCCATCGTCGCGGTCTTGTCAGCCATTGTCGATGTGCTCAGTTCGCAAAGACTGCAGCCGACACCAGTTTCCGTGTTTGCCGCCGTGGTGTCCTCGCTGTCAACAGGCGGATCGCAGACCGATCCGCAGGTATCGACTGCAAGCCGCCAGACTTGTCGACACCTATAATGCCCACATATCCGGCTGCGGAATGCACAGGCTATATACAGGAGGGTTGTGACAGGCCGTGATGTTTTGCGCAGACGACGGCAGCTCTGTGTACCGTGCTGTCGGTGGCGCTGGAGCGGCTGCCGGAGGCATTCCTGCGTTCCAACTTCAGTTCAGCCGCCTCGACGGTGGAAGCGGTCATCGAGCAACATCGTGAAGATGTGAGATTGCTGTTGAAGGCAAACCTTGAAGACTATCGGAAGGTTGTTGCATGTGGTATTGACGGCTGCCGGCGTAACTGACCCTGAAACATGGGTGGTCATGCAGGCGGGTGTACTCAAGCCTGCAGTGGCGAGCCTGAGCTACCTCTTGGCAGCAGCGGATTTCAGCGACTGGCCGTCTGCTGCGCGGCCTTTTGCACTTCTGCTCAGTTTTGCCACCAACCTGCGGCCGAAGGTCCGCAAGCGTGCTCACGATGGCATGGTCCAGGTTCTGGTCGCCCTGCAGCACACCCAAGCTCTGCAGCCAGCCAGCGCAGCAGTTCTGCAGGGTAAGCTGCTCGCCAGCATCACATCCTGACCAACATGGTGCACTGTAGAACTGCATCTAGCTACCACCACTCTGATGCTGCTGCTGCATCCCTGCTCCTGCAGTCTGCAACCGGGTGTTACCGGGACCAGAGGCGGCTGTTCGCGCAGCGTCTGGCAGCACAAAGAAGTCAGATGCTGAGGCGCTGCTGCACCGGGCAGTCAACGATGCGCTGCACCTCCTGAGCCTGCTGCGCCTGGTGCGCATTGGCTTCCTGCACATCACTGGCACTGCAGCACGAGCAAATCCCCTAGATGTTGGTTGTGTCATCAGACAGGTGGCTTGCAATGCTGAGAGAGCGCTGTACACACTTACCTGACTACATACAATTCATCTGTGCTGCGAGGCTCGCCTGAGGTGCGCAGTCACCTGCAGGTGTTGCCACTGTTGGCAGCGTCACCTGTGGTGCAAGTGTGTGAACGGCTGCTCAAGCTGTACCACCTGCACCAGCGCTTCCTCAGCCGCTCCGCCACAAGCGTGCTTTCAGCCGCAATGGCAGCATCTGACGCCAGGTGTGTTCCGTGCCTGTTTCTGGCACCAATGTGTGCATGGCCTCCTTCATCTTACAATTTTGCGATGCAACCTGGCAACCCTATGCACGTGTGAACCTACCCTGGCATGACAGCACTGGTCGGACATCGCAGGTGGCGCGCCAGTGACCTGGCAGATCTGCTGTCGGCGGTGTTGGGGCAGGAGAGCATGTGGGACCGGAAGGACGCTGACATCCTGCTGTCAGTGGCTCGCCTGCTCGAGGATGGGTTCACCAGGTCTGCCTTGCAAACCTCTTGCATCGCTCCGTCTGGGAGTCATCATCATGGAGCTGCATGAGCGGTATGCGGGTGTGTGCAGTGCACATCTGTGTAGTGAGATGCTGGCGATGCCACCGCAGGCTGCACCAGCTGGATGCCAGCCTAGCAGCGACGCGCCTGCCGCAGGGCGCAGGTGTGCTGGTCAGCTTCTTGGCGGCAGAGCAGGAGGGTGTGCGCTTTGCTGCTGCTCAGGCGCTGCAAGCCATCCTGTGCACTTGCCTTGATGCCAAGGTCAGCCCTGGCTCTAACGCTGTGACGATAGGCCACCCTTGAAGTCGCCTGTGCATGGCAAGTATGTCAGGACCACTGGCACTGCTCCATGTCAGTGCCGCACCCCTCAGCTCCTCCTTTCAACCCTGGCCACGCAGACGGTGTCAGATGCGGTCAGCCGTGCCTCGCTGCCTGGCTCAAAACCCTCGGTGGCGCAGTCGGTTGTGGCCGCCGTGACAGGCGCCCTGGCAGCCCGCTACCAGGACTCATGGCCCCACGCAATGGCAGGTGTGCCTGCCGTGACGGCCACTGGTCCACCATGTTTCAGTGCCAGGCGGCTGGCAGACGAACCTGACAGCCTCTGCTGTTCATTGTGCAGTCGCGACGGAGCTGCTGGCAGTGCTGGGGCCTACAGGCGCGCCGCTCGCAGCCCCGCTGCTGGCGCGCCTGGACGAGATCGCCGGTGATACAGCAGCTGCGGAGGATGAAGACGAACCCGACGGCGGCCTGGCCGACCTGGCGGCGGCCCGGCGGGGGGCGGAGGGCGCCCTGGGCGCCGCGGTCAGGTCGCTGGGGCCCGAGGCCGTGCTCGACACCCTGCCGCTGCGCCTGGAGGAGGTGTGTCTCACGATTCCTGGCACTGTGAACCACCCTGGCTGCATTGGCACTTTGATTAGCCACTCTCTGCAACCACATTGAGCTCAGGCAAAAACTTGAGGCCAGCGGAGTGGTGTCTTCGTTGCAGACCCTGGCTTCCCTGGGACTCATCCCCCGGACGTGTGCTGCAGGGCATCAACGGCTCTGGCGAGGCGCGCACCTGGCTCCTGCCGCTGGTGCGGCAGCACACACGCGGCGCGCGCCTGGGCTACTGGGGCAGCAAGCTGCTGCCGGCGGCCCGCGCCTGCGGAGGGCTGGCTGCTGCAGCAGAGAGGGGCGGGCCCAGCCACCAGCACCAGGTGGTGATGAGCGCCTGAGGCGCAGAGCTTGGGGGCGCCGCTGGAAGGCGCTGCTCTAATCTGCACCTCGATGGCACCTTGACACATGCTGACGGTCGCGTGCTGGTGCTGCAACAGGCGCTGCAGTGCCGGGCGCTGGAGCTGCAGCTGTGGGCGACGCTGCCGTCCTTCTGCTCCTGGGCGGCCGACACCAGCACAGCATTCCCGTGCGTGTGGCATGTCACCATCAAACCGCTCAATCAATCATGTGTAGTCCGCACGCTTGAACTGCCAAAAGTTACATGTGCCAGGAGATGATGATACAAAACATGTCTTCTTTCCACAGAAAGATGCTGTTTCCATCACAAAGCCGTGTTGACAACAACGCAACATGTCTGATCCTGGCCGTGCTAGTTTTGATTACTAGTTTGCATTGAACCAGCCAATCTTCTTGTGTGGTAGCACTGGCATGGCGATGATGTCACTAACAACATGCAGGATTAACCAACGGATCACAAGGACGACACACTATGTTCCTGAGCCATGCCGAATGTTGCCACCACCCTTGTTGAGCGCGTCGATGACGAAGCAAATGTTGTTGAGATCTGAGATAGGCCTTGCGGCCATGTGAAGATCACACACATTGTCACTACCACTGAGACGTGTCACATTGTTGTGTGACTGCAGTGGTAGCTCTGAAAGTGCTGTGTGTTCAAAGCGGTCACAACTGGGCGCAGGGCACACGTGGCTCTCCTGGGCGCGGCCTTCCAAAGTCGGCAGGACCTGCGGCCGGCCATCTGCCATGCGCTGCAGACGCTGTGCTTGCAAAACAGGGCAGCCCTCAAGGTCTGCGCAGCTGCCTGCCATGCGGCGCAGAACCGTCGAGTATAAACACAATGTCAATATTGCATGACAAAGCCAGTTCCAGATGGATGGGCAACACACGCCCCGCTGTGCAGGCTGCTGGCGCCACGGAGCTGATCGGGCCGGGCGACCCTCCAGGGCATCATGCTCAGGCAGAGGAAGCACACGATGACGATGGCACCCCAGCAGCCGTGCATCCTGATGTGCCCGCCAGCTACACTGTGGAGCTTGCCACGAGGTGTTTTTGCACGCACCTGAGCTCTGGCCTGCTGCCGCACTTTGGTGCTCATGTTTTTATTTACTACCATGCGCAGCTCGGACCATCGTCATGACAAAGATAGGGCATGTCCCTCTTCCTGCTTGATTTGACAACACCATGTGCTGCAGGAATGTGGAAGCACTCCGTGCCTCTGCAATGAGTTGGGTGCCCGTGCTGTGTGCCGCCTTTGTGGAGGCAGCACCAGAGGCGCGTGGGCCCCTCGGCGAAGCACTTGCTGCTTACGCCTGCATCTGCGCGCCCGACATGGTGGCAGGCTTCTTCCGAACAGCAGTCCAGAAGCTCATCAAGGTGCCCCGCTGTGTCGTGCGAGACATGCTGCGGGTGCTTGTCGGAGTCTGCGCGCGCTGCAGCGACACATCAATCGCTTCCTTGTGTGCATCGCTGTCATTCGAGCAGCGTGTAATGGTGCCATCATGTTTGCTCACCTGAGCAGCCTCGCTGTGGCGCACAGGTGGTGAACGATGCGGCGGCAGCAGAGGTGCCGGCAGATGCGGTTCGCGAGGGCGGTGACACGCCCGCCGCCCAACGCGGGACATTTCTCGACCTGGCTCTGTGCCTGGCGGGGGGCCTCAGCGATGCCGGCCTCGCAACGCTGTTCAAAACTGCTGCGCTTGGCCTGCCGGTGGGTGCTCTGCAGCTGCTCGTGTAATTGAAGGTGCTGCTCGCATTGTACCTGGAAGCCAGGCGCCATCTGCCGCGCTGGCAACCCTCCCTCGCTAGTAGTCGAATGAGATATCATACTCAGGACGTCATGCGTCCTGCTTCGTGCTGGCAGGACAAGGACAGCGGGGTGCAGAAGAAGTCGTACAAGGTGGTGGCCTACCTGTGCGAGTCACGGCCAGGCTTCATCCGCGCCAACCTGCAGGTGTGCGCCATCCACTTTGAAGTACAGTCTGTCACCGATGGCAGCTGGACATGCGGATGCCCAACTCAGTGCAATGATGATCAACTGGACTGTCCCTAATTGAGTGCTTCGCACAGCGAGGTGTCATGAGAATGCCATCCTTAAATACTCTATCCGAGCACTGGGCCTGAACCCTGCAGACTGCATATCGATGTCTCTGCTTTGTGACGGTCGAGTCATTTGTGAGTGTCACATCAGTAGACTGTGTTGCAACCTGCAGGCGGTGCTGCAGGCGCTGCTCAGCAGCACTAAGGGGGTGTCTTCAGCAGCGCGCCGCTTCCGGCTGCGGTGCCTGAAGTCCGTCATCCTGCTGCTGGACGCCAGTCCAAACCTGGACTTTGACCTTGGCCCAAGCGAAGCAGCTGACGCGGCTGCTATGCTGACGCCACAAGAGAAGCGCCAGCAGGTGCGTGCCTTGCATATGTTGCTTGAAAAGATCAGGCTGCAGGCACCAATGCTTGCTGTGAGCATATGTTGACTTGAGGTGGTGTCCATCGACAGTGTCATCGATGCAGAGCACTGTACAGCGCCATTCATCTTGAAGTAAGCTCATGCATGCCGCAGTTGATGGCGAGTCTCGTGGGAGAGATCGTGCTGGCATGCAAGGAGGTGAACCAAAAGACGCGCTCCGCTGCAAATGATGTCCTCGTGGACATTGCGCACGCCATGCACGAGTCGGTGCCCCCCAGCCTCGACCCTGGTGCGTCACATGAAACACTGCAACATGTGTGCAGAGTCATCTGACTACACAGCGTAGGCTCGTTGTTTGCTGTGCGTCATGGGCAGCGTGAGTGCGACCCCTCCCGCTGTAGGTGGTCCCTGATGGTATAGTTGGCTGTATGCATGTCATCTTGCACATGTCAGCACGAGGCCCTGCATCGCCGCCACAGGCGCGCCGCCGGGCGGGCTGCGGGTGCTGTTCACCATGGTGCTGGGCGGCATGGTGGGGGAGTCGCCACACATGGTGGCCGCGGCCGTGATGGCCCTCGCGCGCCTGCTGTACGAGTTTGGCGGCGCCCTGGCCGCCTCGGTGCCGGAGCTCATGCCCGCCGCGCTGTCGCTGCTGCGGTCGCGGGCGCGCGAGGTCGTCAAGGCCGTCCTCGGCTTCCTGAAGGTCCGCCTCTGCCCTGCAACTGCAGGCTCTGCCGAATGTGTGGATAGTGGTTTTGCCTACGTTAGGCACGGCTCTCTTGGTGTGCAGCGTTCCAGTCTCGGATCAAACCCCGGACTTGGCTGCATGACCCTCCCATGCTTGCATCTCAACCACCAGGCTGTCTCGCATTGCACGGCAGCTCGGCAAGGTGATGCGTACAGGGACACCATGCGTCGCCGCACTCCCTGGCTGGGCAGCCTTCCTGCCAGCCGCTGGGATGCTGCAGTCTGTGCTGCTCGAAGGAGGGCGCAGTCTGCGTTGGCGCTGACACTTTACAACCCAGCAACACTCGGATCATCGATACGAGACGTGTCGCAAGTCACGAAAAGGGGTCAGACAGGTTGTACAGATTGACTGAAGCAACCAGCCGGGATCACACCTTTGATGTGCCATCGATCCCTGGCGCACAGGTGGTGGCGATGCGGCTGCCGGTGGAGGCGCTGCAGCCGCAGCTGGGTCCCATCCTGGAGGGCGTCCTCCTCTGGGCCGCAGACTCCAAGAACAAGTTCAAGCTCAAGGTAGGAATGTCGGCTGATGGCCGCCACCTGCTGTGCTGCGTGTTGATACTTGCATTGGCTGTGACGGGGCAGCATTACTGCGAGCATCGCGTACATGCATACATCGCAGTGTACGTACAGTTGCAATCAAGTCACATGGGTGCACGCATGCACAGGTGCGCTTGATTGTTGAGAAGCTGGCGCGGCGGTGCGGCTACGATGCCGTGGAGGCTGCCATGCCTGAGAGTGACACCAAGTTGCTGACCCACATCCGCAAAGAGCGTGCACACAAGGCCGCCAAGAAGGCTGGCGCTGCAGCCACCGAGGTGAACCGAAGGCCTATTGCCTCAGAAACCTCGGTAGATTGCAGTTTGGCAATGCGTTGTTGTGCACGGCTTGGCGATGATGACTCCAAACTCTCTTTCTGACCTTCATGAGGATTCAACAGACTACAATTCGCTGAGCCAAGCAGCACAACGCAGCACTTGCAGCAGTACCCCACGTCGATTTGAGTGTTCAGGGTGAATCACGCATTCTGCTGCACTGCAGGCTGGTGACTTCGAGGCGGTTGCTCACGATGCGCGGTCACAGCGCACTGTCGGGGGCCGCACAGCCCGCCGCCAGGCGTGGGCTGAGAACGACGTGTTTTCGGACTCGGAGGGCGAGGGAGCACCGTCGGTGAGCTGGTCCGCCGTTGCCATGCCTGTACCACATTGCTCGGGTCATGATGCCTGCATTGCAGTGCGTGTCAGCTTGGGCTGTGCATGCATGCTTGGCGGCCGTGGGTAACACTCCCGGCACCCTATGCGCAGAGGGCCGCTAGCCGGGCTGGCGGCTTGGGGCGCGGGGCTGCCTCTGCGGCCAGGACTGCCAAGTCGGTCAAGCAACGGGGCGGCGTGCGTGTGCCGGTCGCCATGGGGGATGGCGTCGCCGACCTGCTGGATGCGGGTGGGCCTGCGACTCTGCGCATCTGCGTGACATTCCCGGCTTGCACATCCAGCTGGTGGCCGGGTCAGCCGTGATGCATGTGCGCTGCATCCTGCGCCAGGTGCTGCGCGGCAGCTGATGCGGAGCGCGGCCAGCCGAGACCGTGCGCAGCCGGCCATGGACGACTTCACCCGCGACATGGGCGGCCGCATGGTCATCAAGGTACGCTGCGCTGCGGCTGCGCGGGAGCTTGCCACGCCTGCTACACCTCAGAAGCGGCAGCTGGTCGTCACGTGAGTGTTCTGCTGGCATGCATGGTGACGCTGCAGCAGACCCGGCTGCTCATCTGCCTGCAGGACGATGAGCAGGATGCCTTCGTTCCCACCGGGAAGGGCGCCAGGAAGCGCAAGGGCACGCTCACGGCAGAGGACTTTGACGACGATGATGACAGCGATGGCGGCCTGGCCGGCGGCGGCAGGTGACACTGCATGCCTGGCTCATTACTGGACCGAACGTCCTGTCCACCACTGCCCTGTGCTCACGGTCACACTGCGATTGGTCAAACGTGCAGTGCCAGATTTACAACAAACATGCTCGGATGTGACAATTGATGCATGCAGGGGCGTGCGCTTCGCACCGTCAGCAGCCGGCAAGTCGTTTGATGGCCGCAGCACTTTTGAGGGCAGATCGGTGGCGGGCCGCAGCACGGCCTCACGTGCCTCCGCCAAAAGCAGCACGCGCGGCGACCAGCACAGCGGCAACAGGCGCGTGGCGAGCACGCATGTTGGTACATACCCCTTGCTGCGTGGGCGGTTGTCTGCAAACAATCATGCAGCTTACGGCCACATAGTGAGCGACGTATCTGACATAGGGCACGAAACGGTCAAAATGCAGGTTCAAGGCGAAGAAGGGCGGCGGCGATGTCAAGGGCGGCAGCAAGGTGGAGCCCTACGCCTACTGGCCCCTGGACCGCAAGCTGCTCAACAGGCGGCCCGGCAAGACAGCGTCCGCCAAGTCGAGCCTCGCAACCGTCATCGGCCAGAAGCCTGCAGCAGCACCGGGGGGGCGAGCGCCAAAGCGGAGGCGTAAAACCCAATAGACAAATCGGTGGTGAAAGAAGTCGAACAGCTGGTCTGCTTGTCTAACAATTTCAGTGGTTTTGCCTTCATTTATTTCAAGTTTCCTGGCACATGCCTGTTCACTGGTCAGACGCTGATGTTGAGTGCCACAGGTCCATGCTAGCGTACATTTTACATATCACGTTGATTTGCTCTGCATTTGACTCAAGGGCAACATGGCTGCAACCACCCAGCCTGGCTCACAACCTGCTGCGATCATGAACCTAGTGAGCAAATTACTGCATGACGAATGGTGAGAGCGCTCTGCTTACCACTTCCTATGATTGGCCCTTGCCACGCAGCCCGTGTGTCGCTCCAGATCTGACGCTAGCTCTGGTCGGCGGCGCTGGAGCGGGGCGGCTGCGGATGGCTCGCCCCCTCTCGTGCACCGCCCGGCTGCTGCACCTTGCCGAGGTTCAGGGCCAGCCCGCGCGTTGCATCAGCTAGCCGCTCCTGTTGCTTGCTGACAAAACCCTCGAACTTGTCCGACATGCTGCCAGAGGCAAACCACCGTGGCTTGCCCTGCTGACTGGCCCTGAAGGAGAACACACATCGCAGCGTGATTGTCAAGAGGAAGCAGGGGCTGCATGCCGTGCAGACGAGACAGAAAGCAGAGAGCAAGGTACATCACCGCACCTGGCGGGCACAGGGGGCGCCGCTCTGCTGCTGCCTCTGCTCGCAGCGCCGCCCTGGCCGTCCGAGCCGGCGGCCGATGCCTTCGACCACTGGTGGCCTGCATACTCGTCTGTGGGCGTGTGGGCCGGCGCCACGAGGTGACCCATCTCCGCTGTTGCAGATGTCGGGCTTGCACCTGCACAGCAGCATGCAAAGGCATGCCTCGGGCTGCGCATGCACCGCGGCAGGGTGTGCAGGCTGGGAACCCATGGCGGAACATGTCCATGGTCATGCTGCCACAGTGAAACGTCACCTTCGACTTGTGAGCCAGCAGCCGCCCGCCTGCTGCCTGCCTCCTGACTGTCACCAGCATCTGACACTGAGACGCGCAGCTTCGGCAGCTGACTGGTGTTCCCTCCTGCAAGACATGAGCAACATCTCACATGCCAAGGATGCTGGCTGACCGCAGCGCATCGACTGAGCATGTAGAATGGCGTGGCATCGCTCACCTGCGTCACCGTGCGGGTGTGGCAACGACGCTGAGCGCTGACGCATTGCATCCAGGCCGGACGCCTGCTGCACCTGGTCTGCAGCCGGGCTGCTGGGTTCTGACAATGGGCCAGCAGCCGGCGGCTCTGGGGCGCGCGGCGTACAGGCCCGCGTGGCCAGCAGCGACAGCTCCACCTCCTGCGGCTCATCGGGCGGCGGTGGCTGCGACGGCCTTGGCAGCAGCTTTGTGGGCGAGCCCGGCAGGGTGATTCGAGCGGCGCCCTCCACTGCAGGCTCAGCACGCCTGCTGCGTGACGGCTGCTGGCTGCTGCCTGAGGCGAGTGCAGCACCACTGGCTGGCTGCTGCTGGGTTGTCGCACGGCTGCTGGTCTCTGCGCTGTTTGCTGCAGAGGTGCCCTGACTGTGCGCCTGCCTCTGCGCTGCATCCACGACGGTGCGGAAGGCACTGCCCTTCTCGCCCGACTGCAGATGCCAGCAATGCAGGCCAGATTCGAGCAAGGAGGCCTGTGGCATCCATGGATGCATGCTGCAGTCAGACATGCGCTGTACATGTTACAAGGAGTGGAGCACAGTGAGCTACCGGGGCAGATGCAGCGGCGTCCGCCTGTGCACAGGGGCTGCGGTCGCGCTCGGAGGACCCTTGCGATGCTAGCATCTGCAGCCGAGCGTGATGTCATGTAGTGAGAAGCTGTCATCTTCTATCGAGGATGCGCAACACGACTCGTGCATGCGCCTGGGGGCAGCAGCAGCAGCAGCAGCAGCAGCGGCAGCGGCGGCAGCGAGCACTGTGGTTGGCACCTCGGCTGTGGCGCGCAGCGCCGCCAGGTTGGTGGGCGGCTGCCGCGGGGCGCGATCGCCGCCCAGCGCCGCCAGGATGTGGGCGCCCGCCTGCCCCTTTGCCACCAGCGCATCCACCTCCTCGCCTGCAGTGTTCCGCACAGAGCACCCTCGAGGCTGGCTGCAGTCATCACGGCAGCCGGGCTCGATCTGGCTCCACATCTGTGTCATGCGGTGGCTTGCAGGGTCGTCAGAACCCAGGTCCAATGCTTCCACCTGCTTCGGACTTGGCCCTTGGCAGCGGGAGTGCGACATCTGGGCTGTCGTAGGGGATGAGGCCGGGCAGCCGCATGTCCGAGCACGCCGGATACATCATGTTCTTTGTGATGCTACGCTTGAGCTTGTTCTCGATCCATTGACTGGCGCGCGCAGCCTGCGCTGTCGACTTGAGCATCCTGCTGCCCACCTGTGCACATGCATCACGAACAGTCGAGTTCACCCTGCGGATGGGTCCAGCTTGACAGAAAGGACAGCAGTCCTACACTCTGGACCCAGCCAAGCACGAGAGCGTCGACACACACGGTGGGTGTCGTCTGTTTTGAGCAGCTGGGGGCGGACCACGGGCTTGGCTGTCAGGTTGAGCTCCCGCAGCGATGTGAACGCGCTCCAGAGGCGGTCCCCAGGCGGCGGCGGCAGCCACGCCAGCATCGTGCCATCAATGCTGCTGATGCGCACCTTCAGGCGCAGTGGTATCCTGCAAGGGGAGGCGGTACATGCGGCACGGTTCACCCGTCCGAGATCCTTCCAGCGGGACTCACGTCCATCGCATGACTGCCATTCTGCGCAAACCAGCAAGGGCGTTGCAAGCATCGGCAGCCTCAGACGCACTGTGAGATGGACTTGGCTGCAGAGTCGGCCATCCGCCGGATCTGCGACGCCGCTGCTTTGCGCATGGCACCAACGTCCAGCAGCCTGCGCCGTCTGCCCCTGCCCCTTTTGTCAGCTGGCGCATCCAACAGGGATGGCACGTCATCTGCAGTTGCAGATGGAAACTGAGCATGGACACTAGCTGGTATCGTGTCTGATTGTGACCCAAAGCTATCAACGACAACAGTGAACTGCCCAGGCTCATGATTGAACTGCCGCGATGGCGCATCCGACTGTGGAAACTATAATCTGGCAAGGTGTATCACCGTCGGTCGCGTCTTCCTCCTCCGAGGCCAAAGCAGGCTCAGCATGTTCATTGGCAGCCTCCCCGCCAAAGTGACCAATTGCCTCGTCAAACTGCGACCAGGCTGTGGAGGACCGCAGGTCCACCTTCGTCTCAACAATCACCCACGCGTCGCCTGCAGGACAGCGTGGCTCGATGAGGGGCCAGGTGCAGCAAGCCATTCGTTGTGCATGGGCTGTGAGGCGCGTCAGGCAAGCACCCAGCGGAAAGACACAGACCGCGGTATGAGATGTCCAGCAGGAATTGCGGCCAGATGGCGCCGCTGGGCGTCGGCAGC
This sequence comes from Diplosphaera chodatii, assembly GCA_032358165.1. NCBI lineage: Eukaryota > Viridiplantae > Chlorophyta > Trebouxiophyceae > Prasiolales > Stichococcaceae > Diplosphaera > Diplosphaera chodatii. The sequence goes on from JAALGY010000038.1 coordinate 1,045,624, forward strand.
GCCCGGAAATTGTTCACTTCCGGCACCGAGCGCCCCACACAGATGTCCACGACCTGGCCACACACAGTGGTCAGGGCGAAGCTCTTGGGTCGCACAACGCTACAGGGACCCAGTGGCGTTGTTGCTGTAATACTCACCATACTGTCCACAACGACCTTCGGCCTGGCAAGAGCTCGTAGCCTACCTTGAGGCGGTCGATGTACGCTGGGTAGCGCAGCTGATCCAACTTGCGCTGGACGTAGCTCGCTGCAGCGTCGCGGAAGGAGGGCATGCGCAACAAGTCGAACGCGACGCGGGTGATCAGCATGTTGGCAGCAGCCTCCACAGGCTCCCGCGGTCCCGCCCAGGTGTCCTCAGGCGCCTGCCAACCGACATAGATGCAACATATGCACACACGAGGAGCGTGAATCGTCGTAGGGATCTGCAGGTTGTTGGAAAGGCGTACCAGCCGTGTTGTGTGCAGCACTAGCAGCAGCGACAGGTAGACTGAAATCCCTGCACTTACACCCCACTCACCGCTTTGGCTGGCTGACCGGCCGCTTTCCCATTGGCAGCTCCTGCCGTCGGCGAGGCACCAGGCACATCGCCACGTCCATTTGCACCGCCCGTCGGCCTGCCTGCTGGCGGCTGCTGCGGGGGCTGGGCTGTGCTGGACGGGGCGCGCGGCGGCAGGTGCTGCCCCAGCGGACTGGCACCGTGACTGCCTGGAGCATAGCCATGTCTGCTGACATTGCCGTTGCCTGTCACAGCTGACTGCTGAGCAGCGACTGGCCCCTGATCCCAGGAGCCACGCTGTCCATGCTCCGCAGCCTCGTCATCAGACGACATGGGTGGGCCTGTGTACCGGAGGGCGGCCTTGGGGTCGTGAGACGTCAGGGAGCTGCTGTAAGAAACTGTATGCCATCATGTGACGGCAGGCTGTGCATGCAGATGGAGGATGACATACCTGCGCTGGAGCCAGATGCCGTGCGCTCTGCCGTGCTGCCCTCGACGTCCGAGTCGCCGTTGTTGGCTGCCACTTGGCTGGCGGCTGAGGCTGCTGGGCTTGGCCGCCCGGGGTTGCCCTTCACCGGGCCCGCCGTGTCATGCGGGGCCGCAGGGCTGGGGCCGCCGTCCTTCTGGCTGGCCGCTGGGCTAGATGGCAGGTGCACAGCCGCTGACGACTTGGGCTGGCACCACAGCGCGTCCAAATCGTCTGGGTCCACTGCAACAATGCAGATGCAGATGTGGGTGCCAATGCCCGCACCTGCAAGTCATGCAGCAGGGGCTGGCAACGCAGGTCTGCTGAGCTCGCCTGTTGCCGCAGGCTCATTGCGTGTGCTCTTGCGGCTGGTGGCGCGACCACTTCGTCGGAAGCTGGCCTTGATCATACCCCACCGGCCCCGCCGCTTGGCTGGCACCGTGTCATCATCATGTGATGCCTGCATCGTCACAGGAAGTGACTATCACTGTGCACCTGCCCTCAGGCCACAGTACTGAACACCCTGTGTTGCACATTGCCTTGCTCCTGCGGTAGACATTCTGCATCTCCGTTTCCGTACCTGCGGCAGGAGGTGCGGTATGCTGGATGCCATCCGCACGCTGGCTGAAAACGCGTCAAACATGCCCTCCACAGTCCGCGGCACACCGCCGCCAGTGGCGCCCCACAGCAGCACGCCATACCTGCCAGTGGCATCCAATGGGTCATTCGAGGCTCTGACGTCAAGAGGACCTCTGCGATGGAGGCTGTCAACACAGGCTGCGGGCGTCCGTGACAAGCTGCCACTCACCACTGCGTCTTCGTGAAACCATCAGAGGCAAACATGAAGAAGCTCTTCTGCTGTGACAGCAGCTCCTTGTCGGGGTGACTGATCTCCAGCGGACACTTCTTCCACCACCTACACAGGTGCAGCCGTCGCAGTCAGTCGTGAAGACATTGCGAAGTGCACAGGGCAATTGTATCAATTCAAGCATCTTTTGAAAAGACAGCAAAAGCTGGAACACGTACTTGCTCTTGCCACGGAGGCCCTCTGTGGGGATGTGGATGCTGCAACCGGCGAGTGGCACCGTCACGACCGGCACATACTTGTTGTTGCTGGTTGCTGGCTTCTCCGCCAGAAACAGTGCGCCTCCTTTGGCCAATGCAAACCACTTGGTGGCAACCGCCTTTTCGCCCTCAGACTCGGGCGGCCAGTTCGCGAGCGCCTGTTGTGAATTCAGAGGTTCCATTGAGTGCAGTCTGACACCTATTGCTGGCTGCTGGTCGTACACCGTGCAGAACAGTGCCCCTGTTCCTGCCTCACCTCGTTGCGGTCGTACTTCTCGCTGGCCATTGTGTACACCCAGTCACTGAATTCGCCGTTGCGGGCGAGGGCTGGCGGCGGCCCGTCCCTGCCGCCCGCCATGGGAATCATGTCCTCAACCAGCTGGGCATATGTGACGCTCCCCTGCTTCGCCTGCTGTTTGGCTGCTTCTTCCGCATGTATCTGAGCGTCGCCGTGCGCCGCTGCTGCTGTTCCTGCTGCTGCCGCTGCACCTTTTGCACCAGGTTTCACAGGTGGTCCTGCCACCGGCTCTGACAGCATGTACCATGCTGCGACCTGCGCATCAGATATCTCATCGCTGTCGACACGGAGGACGACACAGGCAGTCACTCAGGTCCTGCTGACATCACGGTCTTCGGCGACACAGGGCGCTCACTGACACCACACCGTGGACCAGTATGTGCTCACCACAAGGGCGCCTGCTCCCAGAATGGTCAGCAGGCTGCCAAGCAGTAGGTGCAGCAGGGCGGTGAGCACGCCAAATGGCGCAAACAAAGCGGGCACGCATCGAAGGATGTACAGTGCCGCGGCACACCTGCATCGCCACACTTTTGTAGCGCACATGCTTGCAGGTGTCGATGACATTTGTACTCCCACACTTTGTAGATCAACGCACCCCACGAGGGTGACGGCCCATCGCTCTAGGTAGCGCAGCATAGGCGTGTCACCTGCACGTGTCATGAAACCAATGCTGGTATCTCTGTAGGACAGCATGGGACGTCATAGACGCCATCGTGCGCTAATCATCGTTGTGTGAAGCTTTAGTGCAAGCGCTTGTACCCACCGTGCATGCGCGCTGCCTACATGCTGTTTCAACCGAGGATGAAGCAACCCTTGCAAAGCTTGCCGCACACTTGGATCATGGCGCGCCTTGGGTCAACCACACAGACACAGTCAGACTGCAGTATGCTGGCATCCGGCAGCAGTCCAGCTGCGCAGCGTGTGGCATGGAGGCCGACTTGAAAGGATTGTGCGATGCTGCATGTAAGTGGTGAGGCAGCGTGAGCGCGAGCTGATGGAAATGACCTGGTCAAACATGTGCAGGTGCAGCATGCAGGCATGTGCAATCGTCCGGAACCATACTTGGTCAGCTTCAACGTGTGATAGAGCATGCAAGAATGTAATAGAGCTCATCTCTGCGCGGTTCTGACGCGAGATGCGGTGCACGTGACCAGATAGTCAGCAACAGCAGAGAGGTGCATACCAGGTGCACATCGTCATAGTGCGTTTGAGGTGCGGGAAGCAATGGTGGCCGAGGGCTCAGGTCTACTGGAGCAATCGCGTCGTGCTGCACGTGGCACTTCGGTGGCGTTGGTGCACTCCAGAGGGCCCGTTTCCGAGACACATCACCTTGTTGTATCGCTTGGCTCCAGGTGTGTTTGCATTCGTAGCCCCTGTGGACCTGTGGGCATTCGGTTGACCAGAATTATGACCTGACCAGTTGGTGGACAGGTTGCTTCTGACAGAGTTGTGTTGCGGTGCGCAGGAAGGACACTCAGATCGTTCACCTGCAAGGCTACGGCGGCCGCCCGTACCATACAGCGTGTGCTGGGACAGATGTGTTCGATACAGAGGTGCAGTGATGCACCGACGGTCTCCCTGACCCGTGCACGCCAATGCGTCGCGTCCGCTGTCGAGCATGTGCTGCTGCCCAACCTGCAGGCGCAGGCGCTTGAGCACCTGCAGGGCGACGACAACGACCTTGAGGTGTGCTGAATCGGATGTATGACATGCTGGCTACGCCTCAGCACTGCGGAGCGCGGCGCTGAAGCATGCAATGGAAAAATCGCAGATCACACGGGGCGTCGCCGTCCTCGGCTATGTGCCGGTCGGCGACTGTGGGTTGGTCCTGCTGGCCACGCGGGTGAAGACCGTGGTCACCTTGCCCGGTGGCCACGACGTCAACCTGGTGACGGGCAGCGCCTGGGCCAGCGTGCCATTGGAGGTGTGCGATTGCCGTGTCCTGACGTGTCTCCTGTCTGTGCGGTAGACTGTTTAACCAGTTTCACAGTGCCCGCACGACACCACTCACGGCTGTGCACGCCGTCGCTGACAGGGCGAGGACGTGCGGGGAGCACCGCTGACGCGGGCAGAGCAGGAGAGGCTGGCACTGCTGTCGGAGTACACGCTGGACAATGCGCACTACTACTGCGAGACGGCGGACATCACGCGCCCCTTCCCCAGCGCCGCGCCCGTGGCGGCGCCCAGCTGGGAGTTTGTGTGGAACAACTGGCTGGGCGCGTCGCTGCGGGAGGAGGGCCTCGGCGCAATGTGCCCCCCACTCCTGCAGGTGGGCCGTGGTGACAGAGGTGCACAGCACGTCGCCGGCATCAGCTGTTCTCAGGTCATCAGCGGTGCAGACGGTCCACCGTGTCCCACTGTTGATTGACGCAGGGCATAGCAGCCAGCCGTCAGTTCACAGATTGCACGGGCAAGCGCTTCAGCCTGGCACTCATTTCGCGCCGCAGTTGCCTGCACCCGGGCATGCGCTACATTGCACGCGGCCTCAATGCGCTGGCCTCCCCGGGGAACGAGTCCGAGGTCGAGCAGATCGTGTGGACGGCACAACCAGGCAGGCAGCCTGCAACCTGACATCGTTTCGGCCTTCACTCCTGAGTTTCGCCAGCATGTTTACCTTACTCGACGACCACGAGCAGGGGCAGGCGAGGCTGTGCAATGGTGCAATTTCACGTGGCGCCGTGGCACTGTGCCCATCTGGTGGGGAGTGGAGATGAAGAGCGGCGGCTTTGGCGATGTGGACGTCCTCATCGCTGCCGACAGCCCATACAGAGGCACGACGAGGTGTGTACTTCAGCGCGTGCTGTGACCAGATCAGAGGCATGGGCGGTGCCTCAGCGCAAAATCCGCATCCATAGCAATCTCTGGGCATGCCTGTAGGTACTTCCGCCGCCTGCAGAAGCGGTATGCTCCACACGGCTCTGCAGCCGCCGGGGTGACACGGACACCGCATGCAGATGAGGCGCAGCAGCAGCAGCCGCAGCAGCACCAGCAGCACAGTCATCAGCCAGCAGCAGACAGCAGCATTCAGTACCCAGTCACCTGCATCAACCTGCTGCGCTGCAACATGCAAAAGCGGAATGAGCTCATGCTATCAGAGCACTTTGCGGAGGTGGGCTGCCTGATTCCTAATCTCTTCAACACTTCAACGTCCAGTATGGTCGCACAACTACGCGTCATTCTTGTCGAATCGAATCCAGCTGTGTTGCCGCTGTCCCGCAGAGTGTGCGGCTGCAGCGCAAGGCGGGGCTGCCCGTGCAGATCCGCAACTTCGACTGGCATGCGTCGCTGAAGGACTTCAGGGAAGCCGGCACGGTGGAGGCCCTGTGGCAGGTGTTGCAGCCCTTTGTTCCGGCGTGTGCAATGGCATCAGGCTCCATCAGCCAACCGTCGGCCAGTGAGCACCGGAACGGTGAGCCGCATGTGCTGCCACGAGCGTCGCGCTGAGTGTGTATCTCAGACGCGTGCCTCTTGACTGCTTCGTCGGATCTTGCAGCAGCTGGCTGATGCGCCATCGTGCAGGTGCAGCAGACCTGGAGGACACGCCCTGGGCGGGCGGCGCAACTGTGCACTGGCGGCAGCAACAGCAGGGCATGCTGCGCTTCAACTGCGCAGACTCCCTGGACCGCACAAATGCAGCATCGTACTTTGTGGCCGTGCAGGTCAGCCCCCAAGGTTCTCTGGCAAATGCGTGACAAGCTCTTGCTTTTGCTGATGTGTCACGAGGCAGCAGCCATGGTCATCTTGACAGATGTGGCCCGCAGGCGCTGGTGGAGCAGTGTCGACAACTGGACATCCTCGTGGAGTCTGGCAGCACTGCCACAGCACAGCAGCCACGCTCGCAAGGCGACAGCACACTGCACAGCAGTCCTGCACAGGAGCCCCTTGTCCTGCCAAAGGTGTGCCAGAGTTGGTGCATGCGCTGCACGTTTGTGGAAGCCACCAGGGTTGCTTGTGTGTTGTTTGGGCATTGCTTTCCTGCACGATCACTCTGCTCATTACGACAGGGCTGGGAGCAGCGATGCGACCCAAACACAGGCAGCCACTTCTACATCGACCACAACTCCAGGCAGACGTTCTGGGAGGTGATGCCTGGCTGGACACTGTCGGAAACGACTCGGATTCGACCCTGCTGTGTGGAAACATCACGTCAAGTTGTCAATGCAAAAGGATTGGCTTGATTCAGGAGGACCTGCCAGCGGAGCTGCGGCAGCGGGTGCTGGCCGCCCGCTTCGCAGCCTCAGTGTCGGCTCAAAGCACGTCGGCAGGGCCGCGCGCTGGCCCGCACCCGCCCAGCAAGTCGCACATGCATGTGTCCGCGAGTGCGCCCAACCTGCCCAGCGCCAGGTGCTCGGCTGTGACGGGCATTGGCATGTTGCATTGTGCGGCGTCCTGCAAGGTTCTGCTTTGAGACATGCGCTCACCGTGGTGTTTGTCTGGCAGTGCCGGCGCCCAGAAGCAGCAGCAGCAGCATCACGGCCACGGCAGCGAGCAGCCTGTCAGCTATGGCCTGTTTGGCTGCACGGTCGAGCAGGTGCGGCAGCGGCTGCAGCCAGATCTGGTGGCAGAGCATGCGGGTTTCTTCAAGGTGTGGACCGGCTTTGCCGAGGGCATCGTGCTGCTCTGGCTTTCCGCTGACATGTTGTCTCCGAGCGTCGCTGTGACCTCAGACAAAATTTATTTCCAAGCAACGATCTGACCTCTACGACTGTAGGTCAATGGTGACATGAACGCGTATCTGTACACCAGCTCACGCGCCATGCACTCGGAGATCCTCAACCTGCTGCTGCCGCAGGTGAGACCGTGTGCTCTAAGCCAATGACAACTGAAAGCTCGCGTCACAGTGCTTGGCTTTTTTCTGTGACAGCACCATCGAGTCTACCAAGTCCAAAGATACTGTGCGAGTTGCAGGTGGAAGGCCTGGCCAGCAATGCTTTGGGCGGCCTCAGCAAACTGCAGAATCTGAGCATCACGCTGCAGCGGCGCTGGTCCAACGTGCTGTCAGACGCGCAGCGGCAGCACATAGTGGAGCTCTTCCTGGGCCTGCGGCTGCCGACTTACCTGCCATCTGCGCAGCCGCTGTACTCGGCCACGCTGCCGCTGGAGGTGATCCAGCTGGTCTGTGCCGTGGCCATATTCGACACTCTATCGTACCTGCGCGTGCTGCTGCAATCTGCAGGACTACCAGACCTCGGCGAATGTGCCGTGTTGCAGGCCGAGAGCGACGAGGAGGCCGCCAGTCCAGCGGCGACGGCAGCAGAGCAGCAGCGAGACAGCATTCCAGCTGTGAGACAGCCGACGCCCGCGGTGCCGCCGCAGCTGGTCAACATGCAGACATCAGCGCAGCCACAACGCCTTGGTCGTGATGCAGAGGCCACTGCAGCACAGCACAGCACCACAGAGCGACCGCCGCCGCAGGTGAACGGTGCACCCTGTGATGTTTTTGGCCTATGCAATTTTTTCTGACAAGTGTAGATAGACTACATGGTCATGTGTGGATGCTCACATGCTGGCTTAACAGAGTGCACCTCACGCAGGAGAGGGGCAGTCCACATGTCAGTGCCGCGAGTGACAGGGCAGAGAGTGCGCCAGCAGACGCTCCGCATCCTGAGGACCAAGGGGATTTGCTTGGCCTTGGGGATGCTGCCGCGGCAGCTGATGACGTGCCGCACACGCAGCAGGAACTGCCACACCCCTTGGCATCATTGATTTGAAGCAACTGTGACTGTAAAGTGAAGCCTGCTGACGGCAGCGACAAGGCTGTGCTACAGCTGCATATCGCAACACAATGACCGCGAAGGGAGCAAGCTATGCAAGAGGGCCCCTTTGTTGTCGACCAGTCTGCAGCCCCGTTGTAATTGACCAGTCTGCAGCCCCTTCGTTATTGACCCAGTCAGTGCCCCGTTGTAATTGACCAGTCTGCAGCCCCTTTGTTATTGTCTCAATCTGCAGCCCCTTTGTTATTGACACAGTTAGTGCCCCTTTGTTATTGTCTCGTTGCGGCCCCCTTCGTTATTGACCACACTGCAGCCTTCTAGTCACTGCGTGAGTCAACAAAGGGGCACACGCGTCATCAGTATAGATACGCTGGTCCACAACAAAGGGGCCCCCTTCGTTATTGACCAGCGCACCCCCTTTGTTGTTTTTGAATAGACTGCGGCCCCTTTGTTATTTACCAGCCCGCAGCCCTTTTTTTATTGACCATCCAGTGCCCCTTTGTAGTTGACCACACTGCAGCCCCTTTGTTATTGACCAAACTGCAGCCCCTTTGTTATTGTCTTATTGCGGCCTTCTAGTCACTACGTGAGACAACAACAAAGGGGCCCAACGCGTCATCAGTACACTTCCGCTGGTCAAAAACAAAGGGGACCCCGTTGCTGTTGTCCCGCCTGCAGCCCCTTTGTTGTTGACCACACTGCCCCTTTGTTATCGACCACAGTGTGCCCCTTTGTTGTTGTTTGTTTAGTTGTTTGACCAACGCAGCCCCTTTACTTTTTGCTCATCAAAACGACCACGGCACTGGTCCCGAACGAATCGAATGAATGAAGGCGATTACATCCCATACACTCCACTGGTCACACAACAATCAATGCTGGTGTCCAAGAACTGTGGAGCACCAGGGTTTAGCACAGAGGCCGCACCCTGGATGCACCCAAAGGCACACGGGGAAACAACTCAAAACCATCAAGGCTCAAATGAGTGCAGCCGCCGTGCATGAAGCAGGCGGCGGGCTCAGCCCGGCAGGAGGAACCCGGCGGGCACACAGGCAAAGCACAGCAGGTGTCTAGCAATATCACCGCCAATGAGCAATGTGCCTAATGAGGCGTCAAGGGCAGAATGCCTGCCGGCTGCAGCACCGACGCATGACAGTGACACACCCAGCGAACGAATCGATTGGTTTGTTGCCGTGGCGGCGCTCGGATGATGTAACGCTCGGAAAACCAAATTTGACCGGGCCCCGGGCCACGGTGACCCGACACGCCGCACGTTCGATCCCGGTTCGATTCCAGCTAGTTTGACTCGGTACCCCTTTGTATCTAAAACGGCGGCCCTTCGTTATTCGCGTGCGTAAACAACAAAGGGGCCGCGTGAGCCCAAAGAGGAAAACGGAAAGACATCCAACCAGAACACAGAAAGACACGGACCACATGGTCAACAACAAAGGGCGCACCGATTGAGAAACCAAACAGAGCGCCCAACAGGGAAACCAGAACAGATAGAGTCGATAACAAAGGGGTCTCCGTGACTCAATAACAAAGGGGCTGCGTTGGTCATCACAAAAGGACTTGACAAGCCAACAACAACAATGGGCGTTCGCAGTAGCGAGACGCAAGTTTGGCCCCGATGGCTTTGAAGGGCAAACGCTAGGCAGGAGTTGATCGTAATCTCCCTCCGCTGGCGCGTAATTGCACCATCATCGTAGTACTTGGGCAACTTTGCCATCCCGTGTCTAAACGCTGCCAAAGCTTTGCAAATTGCATTACGGACGTCCACAAGTATCTCCGTGAAGTTTCAGCGCGATTGGCAAGCCTGGTGCAGCCGTGCCGCTGAACGGTCGTTCCACAACAATGATATGCTCTTCTTTTGCGTGCCACACCCCCGTCATTGGAAAAAACTTTACTTCGCTATTTTGGGCAATGTGACATAAACCGCGCACTAACCTACAATGCCGCGCCGCGCCGCGTCTGCGATACCTCAGCGTGTCTGGCAGCTATGTTGGGCCAGAAACATAGAATTCGAGGTGCACAGCTGCTGGGAACATCTTCAACGGACGCTGCGCTCTGAAATCTGTTCCGGAAATCTGGTCTTCAAAACTCGGTTCGGGTGGACACATGAGTTTGGCCCCCCCTGTAGGGGAGGCCAAACTAAAAGAGTCCCACCTAAGCCAACAACAAAGGGGCTGCAGCCTGGTCAACAACAAAGGGGCCGCAACTGAATCATAACAGGGGGTTGCAGTGTGGACAACAACAAAGGGGTTGCAGGCGAGACAATAACAAAGGGGTCCCCGCCCTTTGCTCTTGACCAGCGCAAGTGTACCGATGACGCGTTGGGCCCCTTTGTTGTTGTCTCACAGAGTGACCAGAAGGCCGCAACGAGACAATAACAAAGGGGCTGCAGGCGAGACAACAGCAACGGGGTCCCCTTTGTTCTTGACCAGCGCAAGTGTACCGATGACGCGCGTTGGGCCCCTTTGTTGTTGTCTCACACAGTGACTAGAAGGCCGCAATGAGACAATAACAAAGGGGCTGCACAGCGTGGTCAATAACGAAGGGGCTGCAGACTGGTCAATAACGAAGCGGGCCCCTTTTGTTGTTGACCTGTGCAAGTGTGTACTGATCACGCGTTGGGCCCCTTTGTTGTTGTCTCACAGAGTGACTAGAAGGCCGCAATGAGACAATAACGAAGGGGGCCGCAGTGTGGTCAGTAACAAAGGGGCTGCAGTGTGGTCAACAACGAAGGGGCCCCTTTTTGATTTTGACCAGTGCAAGTGTACCGATGACGCGTTGGGCCCCTTTGTTGTTGTCTCACACAGTGACTAGAAGGCCGCAATGAAACAGTAACAAAGCGGGCTGCGGTCAGACAATAACAAAGGGGCAACTTGTGGTCAACAACAAAGGGGGGCGCGGTGAGACAATAACAAAGGGGCACAGTGTGGCCAACAATAAAGGGGCGCAGTGTGGTCAATAACAAAGGGGCTGGCGTGAGACAATAACAAAGGGGGACCGAGTGCGTGGTCAGCAACAAAGCGGGTGATTGCACCAAGCAAATGCACATGCAGTGAGGCTGTGCTTGAGCTGCATCCCGCAAGACAATGACAGATGCGTGAGGAGGCTGAGAGCACGATGCCAGCATGTGCCATTGTGCTTGCTCAGCTGTCACCAGCTGTCACATCTCGAGATGCACCATGCACATGCAGTGATTGGCACGCACCCAGCTCCTGAGCTTCGTCATTCTGTGTAGTGCTCCGCTGGCGTGTCAATGTCGCGTTTGCACTAGCGCAACCAACATCACATCAACGTATCCAAGGCTTTCATCGTTTCCGCGCATCCTCATTTGACCTGGCTGACATCCATCGACAGCACCGAACTGTGATCGTTGCGTGTCCGGCTCATTATTGAATGACCTGATGATGTTGGCTGTACGACGTAGAAGTGCGATGCTTGAGAGGCCGGAGGCCCTACGGGCTGCAAGACGCCTGTGTCACATTGCGCATGCGCGACACAATACCAGTCAGGTTGACCTCGCTGCGTGAACCAAGTGGTGAAATCGCACATGGACGAGCTGCGATTTCTTCCGGAGCTGGATCAGTTGGTCAGGGAGTACCTCCTCTTCAGGCAAGCTGTGAGGTGCTCCGCTTCACAACGCAGGCAATGCACCACAATGTCAAGCGACCTTTGGTTTGTGGCAAAGCTGATAATGGAAAATGTGCAGGGGCTTCACTGCTACCTGGAACAGCTTCAGCTCGGAGCTCGCCTCCGATTGCAGCTGCGAGTTCCAGGTGCGGGTCCCTTACACATGGCGTGCTTGTCGCGTCAATGTCGCGTCGAACACCGGTGGAGCCCTGTGAACTCAGCAACATGCTCGGCTTCGTGTTGTCATGTGCAGGCCACCCGGCTAGCAGAGCTGATCCTAACAGATCTGATACCACATGGCAAAAGCCGTGAGCTCATGGAGGTTTTGCAGTGGCTGAAGCTGAATTGCATGGTGCACCTGCCGCTCAGCCACCAGCGGCTTGCAGGCAAACTGGAGGTGCTGGTCTCTGAGGCAAACGCCTCACAGTCTGGAATGGTGTCACATCAAATCAGTGTATGATAAAGAGTGACTGGTCACGAGCTGAAGCCCATCAAGTGTTCGCAAATGTTATGTGCAGACGGCGCTGGTGCAGCTGCACCTTGTGGCGGGCATCAAGTCGGGTGCTTATGAGCGGGTGTCGTCGTTCTTCTCCACCCACGGCGAGCAGCTGCTGCAGGGCCAGGGCGCGGAGACATGGAGCAAGTGGTTTGCACTGCCATACCTGAGCCAGGAGGCTGCACAGACGCAATTCCAGGTCTGACTTAGCGTTTGACACGCATTTTGTACACATGTCCCACACCGGGACCTGCTACAAGGCTCTCCTCAACATGCTGCACATGTACGTGAAATATGGACCAGATACAACATGAACGTGCCCCTGGCCTGACTTTCAACAGCAGCATCGTGTATACCAGCAGGTGTACTTTTCCAAGGAGTGGGCGGCATTGACCGAAGCCAGTGTCCGAAACTTCCTGGCAGAGGCGTTCAGCATGCTGCCGCTGCCGGGGTTGCTGCGCTGCTTCGATGGCCAACAGCTGCTGCGGCACCGGCTTTTGGAAGTTGAGGCCGAGGTGGGTGACGCAAGTGCCAATCTGGTGCGTGCAAGCAATTTGGCGCACCTAGCTATGGGAACATACAATCACAGCACCCCTGGCAATGCCATGTAGGCGTCGTCGCTTCGACGGCAATTGCAGGGGCCACAGCCGCAGGCAGCATTTGACAAGGATACAGAGGGAAGGCTTGCGCAAGCGGCACCTGCACACGCGCCTCCACTGACATCCGTGGGTTCACCAGCAGCGACCTCAAGCGCCGAGTGGCAGCCTGACAGCCAGATCAGGGCAGTTCCCAGTGGCAGCAGGAGCGGCAGCAGCAGCAGCAGCTCAGCACCGGCCACAGTGGCAGCGCCTGCTACCAATTTCGTACCTGCCTCCGCATCAGGCACTGTGCAGACAGTGGCAACCGCGAATGACGACAGCAGCAGTTGTGCAGCGACTGTCGCCGATGTGTTGCAGGTCTGCCATACTTTGGTGAAAACCCTTACAGCATGTGCCTGGCAAGTCTGTCGAATGCACACACAGTGCCTGCGTGAGATCAGCCTCAGCCCACGAAGGAATCCTTCTGCTCCCACTTCCAGGGCCACGATGCCGAGGTCACCTGCTGCAGCTTCAGTCCCGACGGCCAGAATGTTGCGACAGCCAGCGCCGACGGCGTGGTGCGCGTCTGGGCGCCGGCATCGCTGGTGCATGCAGAACCGAAACGTGCCGCGATGCTGCAGTGCGGTGCCCCAGTCTCGTGCCTCACCTGGGACCTGCGGGCAGGTGCCCGTCCACGCCATGTGTTTCGATGTACCTGTCACCAACCATTAGGACCGCATGATCGCGAGGTGTTCAGGATCCACCTGGTTGGTTGGTGCAGGCAAGCTTTTGTTGGTTGGGATGCGCAGTGGCAAGGGCATCAAGTGTTGGTGAGGCCTCCTAGTTTGAATTGAATGCCACAGCGCTTACACAGAGGCGCATGCGCTTGCTTCCTCTGAAGGATCGGACGGGCATGTCTTGCACACCACAGGCATGCGGACACGAAACACATGGTCGCAGCCGACCTGGGTGCCTCCACGGGCGGAGCAGCGCACGATGCAGCATCAGCAGAGGTGCTGGCGCTGGCAACATCGCCTGTGGACCCAATCTTCGTGTGCAGCACAGCTGTACCAGGTAATCTGTAGATCTGTTTGCCTCGGCTTGAGCCTCCGCACAAACCCACTGCGGCCGGTGTGGATACCAAAGTTCAGCGGCGCACCCTGATTCCCGCGCACTTGCCCCTGGCGCAGGTCAGCCGCTGTCTGGAACCCTGGCGGTGTGGAACATGCGCTCCTTCAAAAAAATCGGCAATCTGCCGACGGGCAAGGTGCCTGTGTCGTCACTCGCGTTCTCGCCCGACGGCTCCCTGCTGGCGGCAGCGACGCTCGACGGCATGGCGCAACTGTACAACCCGCACAGTCGAGAGCCGGTATCAGGCTGGCCGGTGAGCCTGATGGTTCGATCTATCGATGTACCTCGACCTTCATGACGGTGTTTGTCACTATGCTTTACTACAGTGCCACTGTTGCACCACCTGTCATAGAGATCAAGTCGCATGCACCCACAGGTGGGTGGACGGCACGGTGGCCAGGCCGCCATCGTCTGGGTGCCGGGCGGGCACCTTGCAGCCACGCTCTCGGCAGACGGGCAGCTCCAGACCTGGGATGTGCGGAACCCCGCAGCTCCAGCGCTGTTAGACGCCGCCGACAGTGTGACAGCTGGCGAGCCGGGAGCAGCTTGCATGGCGGCATCACCGGATGGCACACGCCTTGCTATGGCCGCAGGGCAGCAGGTCCTCATCGTGCTGCTTGACTGGCAGGGTCAGTTGTCGGTTCTGCAGCGGCCCGCACTGCAGCTGCGGCAGTCGGCACACGGGAGCACATGCAGGGTAGGCTGGCACAGCGGAGGACAGCTGCTTGTGTGTGCAGATGGTGCAGCAGCAGTCCTGCTCAGCACGTGATGTTGGTCTCACTGACCGACCGTACCCATGAGGCTACTTGAGGTAGATACGACCACAACGTGCGTGGGCCTTGTGCAAGTGCTTCCACAAGGGAGGCCGATTGAGACAACAACAAAGGGGCCCATGCGTCAAAATACCGTTACTGTACACTTGCGGACCCTCTCAATCCCCCTTTGTCATTTACCACGATGCCCCCTTTGTTATTGACCAGCTGGGGGAGGCATGTTAACCTGACTTGCAAGCAGAGTTTCTGTGCCGTTGCAGGACCGATTGCTGCAGCACGACCCAGCCCTGACGCCGCTGTATGAGCGGCTGTCCGTCCCCTCCTGGACTGCAGCGCAGCTGCTGACACTTCAGCCCCTTTGTTATCGACTTACTCCAATATAGTTTGATGCCTCTGTACCCCTTTGTTATTGACTCAACGAAATGAAGGACACAACAATAACAAAGTGGCTGCGGTGAGACACCAAGCAAGGAGGGGCAGGCACCCTCAACAACAAAGGGGCTGCAATGAGTTAATAACTGACGAGACAATAACAAAGGGCGCCCCTTTGTTGTCGATTCGCTGCAAACGTATCGATGCTTTGGCCCCTTTATTTGTTGTTGAACATGCAATTAGCATTGACCAGTGCAAGCGTTTACTTATGATGCAGTTGGGCCCCTTTGTTGTTGACTTACATGCGTAGCTGATCGAGTCAATGACAAAGGGGCCCCACTATGGTCAATGACCAGAGAGCAAACCCCTTTGTTGTTGACCAGTGCAAGTAATAACTGATGACGCGTTGGGCCCCTTTGTTGTTGACCATGCAATCAACATTGACCAGTGCAAGTGTGTACTGATGACGCGTCGGGCCCCTTTGTTATTGGTTCACGCAGTGACTAGAGGGCCGCAATGAGACAACAACAAAGGGGGCTGCAGTGAGACAAAACTTGCTTGTGGTCAACAACAAAGGGGCTGCAGTGAGGTCAATAACAAAGGGCACCGGATGGTCAATGACAAAGGGCACCGGATGGTCAGTAATAACAAGGGGCACCGGATGGTCAAATACAAAGGGGCACCGGATGGTCAATAACAAAGGGGAAGCAGACTGGTCAATAACAAAGGGGGTGCATTGTAGTCAATGACACAGGGGCACTGGATGGTCCATAACAAAGGGGCTGGCGTGCAGTGTCGATGTGTCGTCAATAACAAAGGGGATGCCTTTGTTGTCGACCAGCTCAAGTGTGTATTGATGGCGCGTGCACCCCTTTGTTGTTGACCCACGCAGTGACTAGAAGGCTGGTTTGAGTCAACAACAAAGGGGCTGGCGTAAACAATAACAAAGGGGAAATTTCTCAACAACAAAGGGGGGCGCGGCAAGACACTACCGAAGGGGCTGCAGTGGAGTCAACAACAACGGGGCTGCATTGTGGTCAATAACAAAGGGGCACTGGATGGTCCATAACAAAGGGGCTGGCGTGAGACAATAACAAAGGGGCACCGAGTGGTGAGCAACAAAGCGGGTGATGGCACCATGCGCATGCAATGATGGCACAACTCAGCTCCTGGGAACTTCGTCATTCACTGTAATGTGCTGCGCTGGCGTGTCAGTTTCGCATTTGCACTAGCCCACCCAACACCACATCAGCATATGAACTAGATAGGACCACAACATGCCGGCATAGTGCAACTGCTTCCACAAGGGAGGCCATGGTGCTATGCTCCACCAGCAATAATGATGTAGGCGAGTATCACTAGCACACCGAGAATCAGGGCCGTGAGTGCCCATTGCCGCTGGTCCGGCGGCTCGGTCTTGTGTCGTGGCCTCCACACGCGGCCGTCGTATGCCCACGCAGCCCAATGCCACACCAGTGCGGCCACAACAATCGCGAGGAACATGTCGACCGAACTGCAGAGCAAGGAACAGAACAGCCTTCGAGTGTGCTGGAAAAGAACATCATGATGAAGCCCCGGGGCACGAGACATCATCACAAGCTTCGGGACACCACTCACTAATGCTGCAGCGTGACGGGGGCCTGCGGGAGGGAGTTGCAAACATGTGCGTCAGTCAGGGCCATGAAGCAGATGTTGAGGGGCGACAACAGTGTACAACTGCGTACAGGGTCCAACAGGTCTTGGAGGGTTTTCGTTTGAAGCTCAACACACCCTGAAGCAGGTGTGTGCCACGCCCAGCCACAGCAGCCATGTCACCTGCCAGACACACGTCTGTCATGCTGGCTTTTCAGTCACAGAACGAATGGCAGCACCTTGTGCGAAGCGTGCGACACGTTGTTGCAGGCACATGCTCACCGGCTGGTGGCTGCCGTAGTAAGTCTGGAACGCGAGTGGTGCCAGCGCATATATGATGGCGTGCCCCGATATGACCAGGTCATTGCTGCAACCAGAGCGCACTCGACTTCGTCACCATGCAGTGTTTGCAACAAACCCTGACATGCTGCTGTCATGCAACCAACGACAGCGCTGGCTACATTCGTCTGCAACGATTGCGACGGCAGCACACCCACCAGCCGCCCATGGCGCGAAGCTTGGTGAAGCCGATGACCAGGAAGCGCCACCAACTGGAGGGCACCGGCGGGAACCGCCGCCCATAGCACCCCGGCCGCTGACTCGGCAGCACCGTCAGCATGAACGCCACTGTTCGGATGATCCTGCATGGCGACAACACGTGTCCACGAGTTCAAAATGCCACATGTGTGGTGAAGCACCCATTGCATCAGTCGCCTGCTGCGGATGCCGCGCACCTGGTGACCGTGATTGTGTGGATGGCACGCGTCATCATGCCAAAGCCTGAGAACGGCACCTGCACCACGAGCCCGACGCCAGTGGTGTACAGGCTCATCATGCGAACAGTGTGCAAGCATGTCGGGCTGCGGTTTCTGTTAGAAAATTTGGGTAGCACCTGGTCGAACAGCACCGACACGCCCAGCATGATCAATGCAACAAGCAGTTGAAATATCTCGGCCCTGCAGCACGTGGCCAGCCGCACACTGTTTACAGATCGTACGACTGAAGCAGTCGCTGCGCACGCAGCCATGGCGCACAAGCTCACCAGGGATGCCTGAAGATGATCTCAGCTGCTGGGACACGGGCGGTGATGCCTGCAGCAGTGCACAGACAGCGCCATTGCACTCCTCCACATCGGCGTGTCTTGTGCACACACACATCACTCGATGATGCGTCCTTGACAGAGGTTGCAAGCCTGCCTCGCCACAGCAGCAAGAGATTGTCTTGCAGCGGCTCCTGAGCGCTGTGCTTCCGCACATCTGATGCCGCCACAGCCCAGATGAAGAAGTTCTCAATGTACAGCTCGGCAATGAGCACGCCAAAGGCGATGAAGAATGGCCGCGCGTAAGGTACTTCGTCGTTCCAGCGCCGGAAAGTGAGCAGCCGCACAGCCAATGCTGCCATCGCAATCTGCGCGGCGTTTCGGAAGCAGAGTTCATTTCTTGTTGGCACAAACCGTTTGCATGCCGCTGACGTTTGTACATGCTACAAGCCGCTGCTGCCTCACCAGGAGGGAGGCCCGCATAAGCCATGGCGGCACCAGCCCTGCTTCTCTCAAGACTGGTGTGGCGACCAGGTAGGCGGCGACGCACACACCAAGGGCTGCTTTGCAACGCTTCTGCAGTGCTGCTCGGACAGCAGCAGCATCGTCCTTCCTGCGGGCGAGACACCGCACCTGTGACCTGCATTTGCAACAGCGCGGGAAGGACGCACAACATGCAGCGGTGGAAGTGAGCAGCAGCAGCGCGCACCTGTTGGGCGTGGCGGGACCGGCGGACGTCCAGAAATCACCGCTCTCGGGGTCCTGTTGCAGCGATGGGCTGCGGCTGTCCGCTTTACGCTGCCTGAAGTCGCCATAGTGCATCTGACCTGGGTTCTGCGTGTGATGTGCACCGGTGCCCCACAGCGTTTCAAGTACTTTGCAGCAAGCCTGCTACATTGCTCGTGTGAACCCGACTCAGCGATCAGAGCGAGTTTGCCGGGATGAGACGGGTGTCAACACCTCGTCCGGCAGCAAGGTTGCCAATGGCAGGCGCGTTCGCTTCGTCCGGCGAGCAACTGTGTACGTGTCAGTGCATTTGTGATATAAACTCCAGTGTTTGACACGAGAATCCTGACGGGAATGACAGCAGGTCTGCATGTTGTCGTACATCTGTACTGCAGGATGTCGCTGCGCAGCAAGTGCAGCAGGACATCGTCGCGGTTGCACGCATGCTGGCAGCTTGGATATTGCGTGAATCGCATGCCACCCTTGGAACTCGCGAGATGATGCATGTTGCTTCAGAACCGCGGCAGTTGTGACCACTGCATTCAGGGGCGGCCTCGTCAGCGGCGCCACCCGCAGGGGCGGCACTCAGCCATCGAAGACAGCATACCAGGGTCCAGATGGCAGCCTTGATGGCAGCAAGGGCGTCGGGTGGTCACGCCTGGCGTGAGCTGCTCCGGGTCACGGCTGGAGCAAACCTGACAGCAGCGCACGGCGGCTTTGCGCCATACCTGTCAAGAGGCTTTGCTGTCCAGCCGACCGCCGCAGGTGAGAGGCAAGGAGTGCGTTCAGCCTGCGGTCCGAATATACATGAGTGTGACGCCACCAGCTGTCGTGCGCACCGTCCAGATGTGCGCTCGGTGCTTGAAACGCCGCGGGTGCGGGAGGAGCTGCAGCGCCTGCAGGACCGCTATCAACAGCTCGACACGCAGCTTGCAGGTGTGCGTCGTGTTGTGCAAGCTGCGGAGCTTGCCGCCTGTCCTGCCCGTTGCACATCTGTGCAGGAGGTCTGTTGGCATCTTTGGTCGACACATGTGCGTGATCTGGTGGTGCAGGCCAGGCAGGGAGTGCCTCGGGGGATGCACTGCGGGGCATGCACCGGGAGTACGGTGCGCTGTCGTCAGTGGTCGGCAGCGCCACAAGGCTGCTCGAAAGCCAGCGAGAGGTGTGTCCACAGCATGCGGATGATTTGCCAGCTGCCGCTTGTGTAGGCATCAATCGCTGTGCCTAACAAGACCCTTCCTCACAAGCATCGATGCAGCACAGGTGAAGGATCTGGACGACATGCTGCATCAGAGCAAGGATGTGGAGATGCAGCAGCTGATTCAGGACGAGCGACAGCAACTCCTCCGGCGGGTGTGACATCTGTTGGGTAGCCGTACTCATATCAAACCTCTCATCACCGTCCAGCATGCTACAGCTGGACACTCATGCACCAGCACGGCTCGCAGGTGGACCAGCTGCAGCAGGACGTGCTGGCATACCTGCTGGCTGGGGACGACAACTTGCTCGACGGCAGGAACGCCATCGTCGAGGTGCGCCTCCTGGGCTTGGAAAAGGTGCTGGTGACGGCAAGGGGTCGTCCGCATCCCCACCTTGGTCCGCTGAATGCAGGTCCGGCCCGGCTCTGGAGGCGAAGAGGCTGCGCTGTTTGCCATGGACCTGTGGGGCATGTATCAGAAGTTTGCAGCGCTGCGCGGCTGGCGTTTCGAGGTCATCAGCCTGGCACTGACAGAGACTGGCGGGTGTAAGCATGGCAGTGCTGCCATCTCGGGTGAGCACCGCCGTCTGCCGCCTGTGTGCTTGTTGTTTCGGGACGTATTGTGCCGAACACGTTCATCTGCCAGCTGGCATGTGGCAGGCGACAGCGTGTATGGCGCCCTCGTGTGGGAGTCGGGCATCCATCGAGTGCAGCGGGTGCCGACCACGGAGACCAGCGGGCGCGTGCACACCAGCGCTGCATCTGTGGTGGTGCTGGCGGAAGCAGATCAGGTGGATCCATATCGCATGCACGCTGGCAGATCGCTGATGGGTGTGTCTTGAGCAGCTTGCTGGTGCTGCTGAACAGGACTCGGTGTTGACGGCCTTGGTGTCTTGCATGACTGAGAACAGGATCCAGTGTGCTGGATCCTTGACTGCTGTCTGCATGGCACGTGCTTGTGCCCCGCTGATGGCTCGGTGCCGCTGCTGTGGTGCCAGGTGGATGTGGAGCTGCGGGACGAAGACCTGCGGATCGATACCTTCAGGTGAGCTGCAGGCTTGTTGCCGAGAGATGCATCTGAGGCATCACCGCTCGGCAACACGTGCGCGAGGACATCCAGCAGTCAAGATGAAGGATGAACGGTCTTGTCACAGGGCAAGTGGCGCTGGCGGGCAGCATGTCAACACCACTGACAGCGCTGTGCGCATCACGCACATCCCCACAGGCAGGGAGTCTGCCTATACCACTGCTGCACCCCTGCCATGCTGTGCATGCACCCACTTCCACACACACTGCCGAACCTGCTGCTTCACTGACCTCATCCATCGTGCGTCGCAGGCACTGCCGTGTCCATCCAGGATGAGCGCAGTCAGCACAAGAACAAGGCCAAGGCGCTGAAGGTGCTGAGAGCGCACTTGTTCAAGGTGCAGCAGGAGAAGCAGCAGGCGATGACGTCAGCATCCAAGATGCAGTTGGCTGGGTCGGGTGATAGATCCGAGCGGATACGGACATACAATTTTCCACATGGCCGCGTCACCGACCACAGGGTGGGGCACACCGAGCATGGCGTCGAACGTGTGTTGGCAGGCGAAGCATTGGACGCATTCATTGACAAGCTACAGGGGCACCACGCGCATCTGAAACTGCAGAGTCTTGGCGCCCAGTGATGTAACATACAATCTAGTTTCGAGACGAATGCATGAGCAGCATCTAAAGCAAGAGCTGAAGCTGAAGGAGTCGCTTGGCATGGTACATTCCAGAGACTCGGTTGTCGCCAGCCTGGCAGCGGCTTCTCACTGCTGTGCAGCGGCACCATGCTGCGCAGCGGCCCCGAACACAAAGCTGCCCGCAGGTGCTCCCGGTGCAAAGTTGAAGCCTGCTCCAGATGACGCTAGATTCTGGCTTGCCCCGGAGGCGAGCTGTGGCTCTGGCCGCTGCAGCGCATCGCTGCTGTGGACTGTGTGGGGCAGCTGCTGAGCAGCGGCTGCATGGCCACTGGGACTCCAGCTGAACAGGCTGCCTGGCTGCTGCTGGGCCTGCTGCTGCGCGCTGCTGGAGGCCTGC
Organism: Diplosphaera chodatii; assembly: GCA_032358165.1. Classification (NCBI taxonomy): domain Eukaryota; kingdom Viridiplantae; phylum Chlorophyta; class Trebouxiophyceae; order Prasiolales; family Stichococcaceae; genus Diplosphaera; species Diplosphaera chodatii. The sequence goes on from JAALGY010000038.1 coordinate 1,067,307, forward strand.
AGCACCTGCTGCATTTGCAGGCCGCCAAAGCTGACAGAGCTGCTGCCCAGGGTCTTCACCTCAAAGTCGATGAGCCGTTGCTGGTCGCCTGCAGCCGCGTCGTCTGCCATCAGCTGCTGGCCATGTCCAGCAGCACAAACCGATGCACAGTTGCCATGAGCAGCGTGGCGCGCCACAGCGCGTACTGAGCTCACCTGGTGACAGCTGGATCCTGGGATGCTTGTCTGCAAGCCACTTGTAGGACTCTGTAAGACGCCACCGGCGAAGGTGCATAAGGTACGCGCACACGACAGTCGGCGACCTGCGGCAAGGTGCTGAGCAGTCAGCATCACAGACACAGGTGTGCAGCCCATGTGAGCAGCAGATTGAGAGGCAGTCTGCATGTCCATGTGACCTGGTGATGCCGGACATGCAGTGCACCAAGATCTTCGTGTGCGCCTCCCTGGCGGCGTCTGCAAGGCGAGCTTTGTTGTCAGCATTGGCAGGCTTGAACATCTTTTCAGGGGCACCAACAGAGAGGCAGCCATCGACGCTGACAGCGCTTGATCACCTATGAATTTATTGCATGCCGCAAAGTCCGGTGGCAGCTCCTCCACCGTCTCGTAGGTGAACGAGTTTCTGTAGAGGTTGGGGCTGGACGGAACCGTCTGCATGCAACATGCAGGCTGCTCATTCGCCATGTGAGGTGCATCACCGCTCATCAGTCATGCTGGGGGCAAGGACGGCCCCCGGTCATCATGCATGCTTGCAATGAGACGCACGTTCAAGATGTGCGTAATGTCCAGGGCCTTCAACAGCTCGCAGCGAGATGCGTTGTCGTAGTTGCCAAGGTACAGAAAGCCCGGCAGGATCTCCGAAGGGTATGCGCTGGGCAGTTGGCCCTTCTCTGCGGTGGGCTGCAGCCTGTGGCCACACACGCTGCATGGCACGCCGCCTTCGTACTGCGATATGGCAAAAGCATGGCTCAGCTGTTGGGGCGAGGGTCCCGCCATCGCATGCATATGGCCCTAATCTCCTTGCACCGTGCAACCCAGACTGGTGGCACTGCATGCGGATGCCTCACATCATGGTAATGCCCGCAGATGTAGCACGCCTCCTCCCGCTCCCGCTTGCCCTTCATGGCTGCACAGCCTTGGCAGGGAGGAGAGTCCCAGGAGTGGTCCGAGGTGCTCTTGAAAATGCACGCCGCCGTTGCATTCGCTCGAAAACACAGCAGTGTCACATGCTATGGGCAGCAGCATGTTGTTGCCGACCTGACAGCGATCAACCTGATTTGGACTTCCATCGCTGTTCTGTTGAATGGCACTCCCCAACAAATGCAGCGACGTGTGCAATGCCGATGGGCGAGATACGCTCAAACTCGACCACGGGCGTGATGTGCAGGCGTTGGAGCGATGGATGAATGCTTGAATGGAGCGTGCTGCAACTCTGTTGAAACATGTACTGTGCCACAGGGCGACTTCTCAGGTTCCCAACAGCGGGCTGACTAGGGTCCCATCCCCACGATCACATGCTGCAGATCACCGCATTGCGGTGGCCAGTTCACGCAGCGTCAACGACGTCCACATCGTCAGCCAGCCTACAACATGTTGGGGCTGAAGCCGGCACCAATGCACATGCGCTCACCCCGCCCGTTTGCATCCGGACAGCGGTGCATGCAGGCCGCAAGCGGCAGGTGCAGGTGCAGCACGCTGGTCCGGTGCCATCGAGCGACACCCAACGAACCGAGCGTCGGAGTACGCTCAGTGCTAGACAGGCGACAGCTGCTGGCTGCGTTGAGTGCAGCGCTGGCGGTCAGCCATGGACGCGCCGCATCCGCAGATGTCACCGATGAGGAGGCAGTCGCCAACAAGGAGCTGGTCAAGGAAGTGGTGGATAAGACAAAGCCTGCTGCACCAGGTGAGGGCCCGGACATGCACCAGGCACCGTCGCATGCGGGAGATTAAGCCCGGACATGGCGTGAACATCTGCATGGCAATCTGACTGGCACCCGATGCACCGTCAAATTCCATGCAGGCATGTCAGTCTACTTTGGACTGGCGAGCCCGCCTACCAGCTACGGTGGATACGGCGGCAACGCTGCAGAGGATGCAAAGTATGTACCAGTGTGTGTGTGGGGCATCAGCTTGGTGGTGTAAGCAGCATTTTCTGACCTGCTGCGCCCCACGCTTTCACGTCCCTCTCAGCCGCGTGCATATGCATGGCCCCAGGTACTACTTTTCGTACCCATCGGAGTGGAAGGTTGAGACTGTCAACAAGGTATGCGTCCTGCACACTTGGCCACTGCTGCCTGATCAGCATACCTGTACTGCCTATATGTCGCAACGCATCCACATTGCAACACCCTGGTGGATGCCACTGCGTGGTCCTGGCAGGTCAAGAAGGGTATGCAGGGCATTGATGCAATCCTATATGAGAAGAAGGGCAAGGGTGAGCAGCACACATGTCCTGCTGCGGTGCCCTGTGTGTGCGTGGGCGGCGGTCAGTCATCCATTTGCTGTCCTTGCTCCCAGGCTATCCAGGGGTGTTCGTCGTCACATTTTCGCGGGCTGGTGAAGACAACAAATCCTTCAAGTGAGCTTGACTCGAGCTGGTGGCCACCGCAACTGTCGCAGACTGTGCGCTTGTCTTCCAGCATGCTCCTTGATGGAGCACAGCTCTGTGGTAACCATTTCACATGGCTGTGCAGGCTGGCGAATGTTGAGACGACTTTCCAGGGGTTTGCAGGCGCAGACTACGACCTGCAGGTGTCAAATCGGACAGTTTGCAACATAGCTGTCGCGAAGACGACAAGCGTTGGCAGTGACCTCGGCGCAATTCCTGAGGAGGCACTGTGCTATCTTGCTTTGTAGGATGCACTTACAGAGTCCACAGACACTAAACAGGGCCAGCGTGAGATCGATGGTCAAACGTATTTCGACTACGAGATCTACTCCCCGGTGAGTGTTCAGCCCCGTTGTAGCCAGTCCCACCGCTCGTTCGCGTATGTGGCTTATATGGCCCTGCGCTGTGTAGCTGACCCGGTCACACGCGCCACGTGTGGACATGCAGGTGAACAACTACCTGGCAACCATCACTGTGCAGACCGGCAAGGCGAGCTGCTAGTGCCTTGAACTCTGCAGCTGAAAGTCAGTTATCGGTTTGCTCGTGGCCAAGCACTAGCTGCACCAAGCCATGACTCTCCAGTTGGAGCACCTGCAGGTGTTTGCGCTGTTTGTCAAGGCTCCGCCAAAGAAGTTCGATCAGCAAGAGCAGCAGCTGCGGACAATACAGCAATCATTCAGGTGCCTGTTGTTTTGACAAGCTTCTGTCAAGTGCTCTGCTTGGCACGCCGCGACCCCCACTCTGGCCAAAGTCGTACCGCCGGCAGCACTGCAATCAGCCTGGCGTCGTGCAGGACTATCCCCATCGTTTACAAGAAGAGCTCGGGCCAAGTCTGAGGCAGGCGGGTGCCGTGCCTTTTTTCATCCATGCCAGCATTCAGCGTGCGGCAAACACAGGCAGCTTGCCAGCACCTGGGCATGGGAATAGGATCTGCCTGCCTGAGACAGGCGACCATATGATGCCAATGGCATCAGGGCGACAGGGCACTGCTGACAGGCACCCAAGGCCTCCTGGCTCAACGCCATCTGAGCGATCTGAGGTTTCGCAAATGGATGCTATGCCATCAGCAAGTCCCTGCAATACCCTTGATGCTGCATGCATCGTTCATCGCTCACCCTAAGCTGCCTGCTGCTTGTCCACCTTGCGCTCCTTGGTAGCGCTAGCCCTCTGCTGCACGCTGTATGTTGGGCCATCTGCTGGCTGCTGGCCAACGGCTCTATCAACATATGGCAAGTGTGGTAAGAAACCTTTGTCTCGACCACCACATCGGCAGAGCGTAGGCACACCCTTTCGGGGCAGCTTTCAGGTTTCCCCCTATAACCCCCGCCCCTCAGAAATGCTTGCAGGTCGCAGACACTCGTACTTCTGCCAGGTTTGGCACCGAAAGCTCACTTCGCTGTCAAACTCGATAGCATCGCGCGCTGCTCCCCATGCTGCCTCTGTCGTCAAGCCAAGGTTTTTTTGCTGGCGTGATCATGCACAACAACTTGAAGTGAGCAGCGCAAGCAGAGTGCGTAGCTTTGAGCGGGGCAGCAAGGCATACAGAGTGCCTTGCCCATGCTGGTCGCCTTGTGCAGTCGATCATCCCACGCAGGAGAGTGGTGTCCAGCTGTAACATTTGTGTGCCGCTGATAGTTGGGGTGTTCCGTTTACCCCTCTGAGCGTTCGAAGCTCTCGATCCACCTCTTTCACCAGCAATAATCCAACAGGCTGCCGACACCATGGTGTCCGGGGGCGACGTGCGCACAGCGCTGCTGCTTACCTGCATGGGCGCGTGAGTGTTCTTCTACAACTGTGTGGTGGACACATGAAGAACATTCGAGCTCGGGCTTCACGTGGCGATTACGGCATCCCCTTTGCTACGATCGGCTGATGTGCTGTGAATGCAGATGTGGCACAGCGCTGGGAGGCCTCATTGTGGTGGCGCAGCCGGACATGAGCTATCGGCGGCTGGGCCTGCTGCAGGTGACCTGCGCATGTTGTGCATAGTTTCATTTTAAATAGACATGCACGCGTGTTTTGTTGGTCACGTATCACCTTGGTGGGTGCGAGTCACTGGTGGTCGTACACCTACTGCTGCGGTTGTGCCAAGCAGGGGCTTGCCGGTGGGCTGATGCTGAGTCTGTCTTTTGTCGACCTACTGCCACAGTCTATGCAAGTGAGTCGGCTGTCAGTCGCCCATGCGCAGACCTACCTGCTTCCGGCCACACAACACAGTGTCGCTGCACAAGCACCGTACAGAGTTGTGATGGTTTTTGCACACTGCAGGCTGTCGGCTTCTTGTTAGCGAATTTGTGGTTTTATGGTGGCGTACTGTTCTTTGGCATCATTGTCTACTTCATTCCTGAGCCCTCGGCGGCAGACGCTGTCATCAAAGCCACCGAAGCGCCAATGCCAGAGAAGGTGATGCAGCTTTTGCAATATGTATCATGAGGCCGAGCCTTGCTGCCTGATGACAACCTGAAGTCAAGTCGCAGCAGCGACCAGCGTCGAGTGTTCAGCAGCTGACAACACGTCGGCTGCACATGTCACAGGCCAGCAAGCAAACCGTAAAGGCTGTGAATGATGAGAGACGGCAGCGGAAAGACGTGCTCATGAGCGGGATCATCACAGCCATTGGTGAGTGCTCTTGTACAGCATGGTGTGGCAAGGTCGATCAGCCACATATGCCTGGTTGATAACTCCCAGATGTTCACAACGCCTGTACATGCGGCCCCGAAGTTGCTTCTCATGGTTCATTGCAGGCATAGCGCTGCACAACTTCCCAGAAGGCATTGCCGTGTTTCTGGCTTCGATGAAGTCTCAGGTAGCACGATGTTATCATACTGCTACCAAGGTCAGAAGATGCAGCGATCAACCACTATCATGTGGCCTTCATCATAACGCCTGAAGCAAGTCGTGTGGCTGATGCAGGCGGTGGGGCTGAGCATAGCCGTGGCCATTGCACTGCACAACATACCAGAGGGCGTGGCGGTTGCACTGCCCGTGTACTTTGCCACAAAGAGCCGGTGGACTGGCTTCAAGTATGCTGCGCTTTCAGGTGAGGGACAATCTGCAGGCGCAGCTTGTCAGCCTCAGGTCGGGGCAGTGGGCAACATCTACCCTGCACATGTACGATCAACTTTTCCTGCGTTCTACACTAGGGTTGGCTGAGCCAGCAGCGGTCATCTTTGTGGCGCTTGTCCTTCCAGTGGATTTGTCACCAAAACTCGTTGAACAGATGCTGGCAGGCGTGGGGGGCATCATGTGCGTCCTCTCTCGTAGTGATTATCTGCACATTGCTCAGCGTGATGCTCGTTGATTCAATCGTCGGGCAACTCTTCAATACCACGTGCAGGACGTGGATCACGCTGCACGAGTTGCTGCCATCAGCTTTTCAACATGCTGGGAAGGAGGGCGCAATCATTGCGCTGTTTTTGGGCATGATGCTCATGAGCTGCAACTTGTACATGCTGGATGTATGGAATGGCGATCATGGGCATTAGTCGTGACAACCATTGATGGCTGCTTCTTTAGCATTGACTTGTAACAACCTGGCAAGAGTCAGAGTCAGGATGGGCATTCACATATGTATTGACGCTTTGAAGGAACGAAGCAAGCTTACATGTATCACCCGACAAAGCCTCGTGGCTTATGCAGGAGCCCCAGCGTACGCAACATGCACAAACTTAGGATGAAATCCTGTGAGCAAATAGCATGAAGGAAGGATGGGAAAGATTTTTTTTTTGTTTGTTTGTTTGTTTCAAAGGGCGTTCAGACCAGCACCAAGCTTAATGAACAAGGCTCTGCGGCACAATGCGGCGTCTCACGTGGGAACGTGTTTGTTTGTTTGTTTTTTACAAAGGGCGTCCAGACCAGAACCAAGCTCAGTAGCAAGGCTCTGCTGCACAATGCGGCTTCTCACATGTCAACATGAGAGCGGCGAATGAATATCACATCAAACATCAGGTGTTCGAAACATGTAGATGGAGGACACTGAAACCACAAGGGAATGCAGGGCCCATGAGACCAGCGCAAGGCAATAGTCCCGATGAGGAAATCTAAGCTGCATGGCTGCAAATGTGCTGCAAAGGCTAAGAACGGTGGGAACGTGAGGGCGGCTGGGTAGGTCATCAAAATGCTCTGTTCGAAATATGTCAATGGAGGACACTGAAACCACAAGGGAATGCAGGGCCCATGAGACCAGCGAAAGGCAATAGTCCCGATGAGGAAGGCTACCTAATGGTCGTACAAGTGCGGGGACCTGACGGCGGCGGCAGCAAGGCGACGCACACGCGGCTAGGTCGCACCGCTGCGAGTGTCTAACCCTGAAGAGTCGTAACGTGTGTCTGTCCACGTGCCACGGCACCCGCGGGTAAACCCAGAAAACCCCGCGCAGACATGCAGGGACCGGTTGCGTACAAGTACGCCGAGCTCTGGGCCCGCTGGGACCGGATACGCCGCGAGGCGCCCTGCATGCTGGTGAAAGCAACCAAACCCAAGATGACAGAGGGCTGGCGCTGGCAAGCAACAGAGGGCCGGCGGCTGACGCCGCAAGCTGTCCGCCATGCACAACACCGGGCTCCAGGGTCTTCTGAGGTAGACGCCTCCAGCCACGCGGGGTCCGTGGGTGACCGCTGCTAGGTGTGCACGCTGGGTTGGGGACCTGTGATGGCGAGGAAGCATGGGAGACGGTGTGGAGCTGCTGCTGGCGAGGGTGAGGCAGAGCATGGGGAGCTGGTCGTGGGCTGGTCGGCAGGCGGTGGGGAGTTTGGCTGGGTCGGCTGAGTGGGCGTCGGAGCAGTGGAGTGGGGTGCTGCCGTCATCGGCAGTGGTGCTGGCGGGGAGGTTTGACATTTGACATTGATTACATACTGGTGGTGGGCCATTTTGGCCTAGCCACAGGCTCTGGCGGAAAAACCCAGAGCAACATGCACAACGAGTCGTGTACGAAACCGTTCACTCCCCGCTGACAGAATGGTTCCACTCAATCCCGGTTGGATGCACACCCCTCCAACTCTGCACATTGATCATGACAACCCCGCAAAAAGGCTGCCAGTTGCCCGGCATCCTGCTGCATAAAGTCCGCCACTGATGTGATGTTGCTGTCCTCAAACAGCTCCGAATGCTGCACCCTCTGATCTACTAGGGTTGGACACCCCCAGAGGTGCGTGTGATCCAGCCTGGGTGGTCGATGTGGTCCCGCTGAGCCGTGCGGTGCTGCTGGGCGTCGGTGATGACGGCATGCTCGGCGGCCTCAACGCGGGCGTAGCCTGGGGCGAACCAGCGGGGGATGGCTGTGGGCTGTGTGGTGGCCAGGGTGATGCGGCCTTGCTGCAACAGCTCCGACTCCAGGAGGTGTGCCGTGCCAAGGGAGACCTCGTACTCCATGAGGTTGCGGTCTTCCTCGCCGTAGCCGTAGATGTCGGGGACGATGGTGAGGTCGGCGAGCTCGGCAAGGAAGTAGGGGCGGTCCATCATCTTGCGGGCGGGCACGTCACCGTCACCTCCGCTGGCCGAGGGCGCTGTGCCAGCGGCCGCGCGGCGTGTGGGATGTGACCACATGACGAGATGGCAGGGTCTCCAGGGGGGCTGGGCGTCGAGGAGGGAGTCAGCGTCGGCGTGCGTAGCGAGGCTGTGGTCGAGGCGCACTTGGTAGAGTGGACCACCGTCTTGGCGGCGCACAAAGCGGTGGCGAGAGTCAACCTCCCACTGCTCCGAGACATCGACAGATGGAGGAGGCCGTGTGCCTGGGGCATCAGGCGGGTGCGGGGGCGGCGGGCGGTATTGCGGGGCCCAGACACCAGCCGCACGCAGGCACACTTCCTACGCTGGGGGTCGTGGTGGCTGTGGTGCACGGTGTGGGACAAGGGCCAAGGCAGAGGTGGAGGGCGCGAAGTCTGGCTGTCGAGGTGGGGGTGGTGGCGGAGGTGTTTGTTTGTTTGTTTGTTTGTTTTTTACAAAGGGCGTCCAGACCAGAACCAAGCTCAATGAACAAGGCTCTGCGGCACAATGCGGCGTCTCACGTGGGAACGTGAGGGCGGCTGGGTAGGTCATCAAAATGCTCTGTTCGAAATATGTCAATGGAGGACACTGAAACCACAAGGGAATGCAGGGCCCATGAGACCAGCGAAAGGCAATAGTCCCGATGAGGAAGGCTACCTAATGGTCGTACAAGTGCGGAGACCTGGCGGCGGCGGCAGCAAGGCCACGCACACGCGGCTAAGTCGTACCGCTGCAAGTGTCTTAACTTTGACATTGACATTGATTACATACTGGTGGTGGGCCATTTTGGCCTAGCCACAGGCTCTGGCGGAAAAACCCAGAGCAACATGCACAACGAGTCGTGTACGAAACCGTTCACTCCCCGCTGACAGAATGGTTCCACTCAATCCCGGTTGGATGCACACCCCTCCAACTCTGCACATTGATTGTGACAACCCCGCAAAAAGGCTGCCGGTTGCCCGGCATCCTGCTGCATAAAGCCTGCCACTGATGTGATGTTGCTGTCCTCAAACAGCTCCGAATGCTGCACCCTCTGATCCACTAGGGCTGGACACCCCCAGACCATATGCGCCTCATCATCCACCACGCCGCAGCTACACCGCTGACACAGCCGCTCTGCCCGCGGCAGCCGCTGCCACCTCCCTGTCTCCACCCCCAGCATGTGACTGCCCATGCGAAACTGTGCTAACCGCCGACGACCGGTCTTGGAGGCGACTGCCTGCAAGTAGCCGGCCAACTGGTAGTTGTCACCGTTCACAGGGCCCCTGACTCCCAGCCACTCACGCACTTTGCGCAAGTCGCTGCCATTCACAGCATCGAAGGTGCGGCGTTGCAGGTGTGCAGTGACAACAGATGTGTCAATGCGCTGCGGCACGCCGTCAACGATGGGTGACATGAAGTGCAGGAACGAACACACATGGGCAGCCCAGCATGCTGAGCTGCTGGTGCTGCGCCCCGGCCGGCTGGCCAGAGCACAGTTCTCCAGGAATGCCTGCTTGGTGAGGCGGGTGTCCGGCATTGCGACCAGCCGGTTCCAGAACCGGCAGATGGCCAGCGTTGCCGTGTGCGCCACTGGGAACCGCCCAAGCTCCCCCAACACCGCCACGTTGGGAGTGCCTGTGCGCACGCCAAGAACAGACCGAAGGAACTTCCGATGAACAAGCTCACAAGTATCCATGCCAGTACCACATAACGCCCCAGGTCCCCATGTTTCAACACCGTATAGCATAACAGGACGCACTAGTTTCATTGGACATTTGACATTGATTACATACTGGTGGTGGGCCATTTTGGCCTAGCCACAGGCTCTGGCGGAAAAACCCAGAGCAACATGCACAACGAGTCGTGTACGAAACCGTTCACTCCCCGCTGACAGAATGGTTCCACTCAATCCCGGTTGGATGCACACCCCTCCAACTCTGCACATTGATCATGACAACCCCGCAAAAAGGCTGCCAGTTGCCCGGCATCCTGCTGCATAAAGTCCGCCACTGATGTGATGTTGCTGTCCTCAAACAGCTCCGAATGCTGCACCCTCTGATCTACTAGGGCTGGACACCCCCAGACCATATGCGCCTCATCATCCACCACGCCGCAGTTACACCGCTGACACAGCCGCTCTGCCCGCGGCAGCCGCTGCCACCTCCCTGTTTCCACCCCCAGCATGTGACTGCCCATGCGAAACTGTGCTAACCGCCGACGACCGGTCTTGGAGGCGACTGCCTGCAAGTAGCCGGCCATCTGGTAGTTGTCACTGTTCACAGGGCCCCTGACTCCCAGCCACTCACGCACTTTGCGCAAGTCGCTGCCATTCACAGCATCGAAGGTGCGGCGCTGCAGGTGTGCAGTGACAACAGATGTGTCAATGCGCTGCGGCACGCCGTCAACGATGGGTGACATGAAGTGCAGGAACGAACACACCTGGGCAGCCCAGCATGCTGAGCTGCTGGTGCTGCGCCCCGGCCGTGTGGCCAGAGCACAGTTCTCCAGGAATGCCTGCTTGGTGAGGCGGGTGTCCGGGATTGCGACCAGCCGGTTCCAGAACCGGCAGATGGCCAGCGTTGCCGTGTGCGCCACTGGGAACCGCCCAAGCTCCCCCAACACCGCCACGTTGGGAGTGCCTGTGCGCACGCCAAGAACAGACCGAAGGAACTTCCGATGGACAAGCTCACAAGTATCCATGCCAGTACCACATAACGCCCCAGGTCCCCATGTTTCGACACCATATAGCATAACAGGACGTACTAGTGCATCAAACAAATGCAGCTGCAATGCTGGGTCATGCAGGCTCAGGTCGTGGCAACGATGCTGCAATGCAAGTGCGGCGCGCTGGGCGGAGGCCGCTCTGCCGATGCTAGCGGCAGCAAAAGAACTACGAGTAGAGATATCAACCCCCAGATAGGTAAACGAGTCCAGCACTTCGATGGGAGCATGCATGTAGGTGAGAACCGGTGGTGCAGCAGCCTGGGCTGCATACACCACGACCTTTGTCTTCTTCACGTTGACGGTGAGGCGCCAGCGCTTGCAGTACGACTCCAGCAGGTCGAGCTGCGCCTGCAGGCCGCGTACGGACGTGGACACCAGGTCCAGGTCATCTGCATAGAAGAGGGCAGGTGCCTGCACACCACACAGGGTGGGCAGGTCCAGGTCCCCGCCGGCGGCCTCCAGTTCCGCTTGGAAATCGTCAATGTAGATCCCGAAAAGGGTTGGAGATAGTGGACATCCCTGCTTAACGCCCAAAGTGCTCTGGAATGTATCGGACATTCCCCCCTCAAACTGCAATGCCATTGGCACATCAGCATACAGTGCCTGAACCCCCCTCAGAAACTCCCCATGCACCCCAATCCGCTGCAGCTTCTCCCAAAGCAAATCACGAGGTACAGTATCGTATGCCTTCTTGAAATCGACAAAGCAAGAGTACAGAGGCTGCTTATCTGCCTTGGCCTTCTCGATGAGGGTGCGAACGACGAAGGTTTGATCGGTGGTGCGGTGGTCCTTGCGGAAGCCCGCCTGTCCGCGTGCGCGCAGCTGGTGCTGCTCGGTCCACCTCATAAGCTTTTCGTTAAGCATGCAAGCATATAGTTTTGCCAGCAGAGACCCAACAGCAATGCCACGGTAATTACCCGGATCAGATGTGTCGCCCCCCTTATGAATTGGCGTGATGCCGCACAATGCCCAGCTCCTTGGCAACGCTGCAACTCGTTGACACGAGTTAAAAATACATGCAAGACAGGGTGCAAGCTGCGCCGCTGCAACAGATAAAGCATCCAATTTGAGCAATCCCACCGTCGCTTTGCCTCCGCGCAGGGCTCCTATAGCCTCTTGCACGGCGCCGGCTGTGAAGGGCGAGTTGAGCTCGCTCCCGTCGGCAAAAGGTGGCGCAGCCCCACTACCCGAGGTACCTGCAGTGCTTGATGGAAGTGTGGGGGCATCCAGTAGTTTACGGAAGGACTCGAGCATCACATCATCTGCTATGGGACAGGACCGCTTCTTAGCAGGTTTGAACTTCTGCCAGAACTTCTTGGAGTCGGTAGAGCGAGCCATTTCAGTGAGAGAAAGAGCCTGACTGCGGGTCCACTGGCGCTGTGTGCGGCGTAGCAGGTGCTGGTACTGCTGGCGCAGTGCGCGAGCAGCAGCTGACTGCGGGTCGCGACGCGCGGCTTGCCGCGCTGCGCGGCGCCCGCGGGCCAGTTCAGCGTCCCACCAGCGGGGCACAGCGTTGCGGTCACGCCCCCGCCCCTTGGCGGCCGGCGCTGTTGCAGCCACCTCAGCCTGCGTGGTCTCGATAAACTGGTCGAACTGCAAGCCCACAGCATGCATGTCATCAGGTACCTGGGCGGCGTCAGCTGCCGTTGCGATGTCGACCAGTTGGGCTGCTGCATCAAGCTGCTGCAGGCGCTGCTGCCACACTCCCAGCTGCGCTGCGCTGAGGCGCAGGGGCTGCTGGGTTGTGGGCTGCTGCGGTTGCTGCTGCTGATGGCGGCGGCGCTGGCGACGTGGGAGCGGCTGCTGGGCGGCGGTGGTCCTCTTGATGAGCAAGTGCAGGGCTGCGTGGTCCGACTCGGGAGCAGGGAGTACTGTTAGGGATTGAATCAGCGGGAATGCATCAGCACTTGCAAGCACATAGTCGATCAGGCTGCTGCCCACCTGACTGTGGCTGACAAAAGTGACTTGTCCCCCCTCATCTCCTGGGACACGACCGTTAGCAATCCTGAGGGATGTCTCAACACACATGTCAAGCAGAGCCCTGCCCCACTTGTTGGGCCGCTCCCTGCTGTCGCGGCTGTGCCGCTGTGACTGCACAGGAGGGGCAGTGGAGGGCAGGAACTCTTCTGTGACAGGGTGATCGACAGATCCCGGAAAGTCCGGGCAGGTGCTGGTGCGTGCGTTCAGGTCTCCAACAACAAACACATGCCCCATGCGGCAGGTGGCGCTCACCTCCTCACGTAACGCCTCCCAGACCGCAGGGCCATGGACATCGTGAGGGACTCGGTTCGATCCCTGACGGTGGCGGAAGTTTCGGGTCTAGTTCCGTGCGGGACCAACCCACCCCACCCTATGCAAGTGGTTGCCTCGGCAATCTGCCCTCCATTGTTTGTGTATATAAGTCGTTGAAAAACGCAATACACAAACAGCCTTCCGGTCAAAGGTTCTCTTTTCCATCGCTATTTGCAACTTCCCTTACCGCTTTCCATTCCACTAGTGCATCAAACAAATGCAGCTGCAGTGCTGGGTCATGCAGGCTCAGGTCATGGCAACGATGCTGCAATGCAAGTGCGGCGCGCTGGGCGGAGGCCGCTCTGCCGATGCTAGCGGCAGCAAAAGAACTACGAGTAGAGACATCAACCCCCAGATAGGTAAACGAGTCCAGCACTTCGATGGGAGCATGCATGTAGGTGAGAACCGGTGGTGCAGCAGCCTGGGCTGCATACACCACGACCTTTGTCTTCTTCACGTTGACGGTGAGGCGCCAGCGCTTGCAGTACGACTCCAGCAGGTCGAGCTGCGCCTGCAGGCCGCGTACGGACGTGGACACCAGGTCCAGGTCATCTGCATAGAAGAGGGCAGGTGCCTGCACACCACACAGGGTGGGCAGGTCCAGGTCCCCGCCAGCGGCCTCCAGCTCCGCTTGGAAATCGTCAATGTAAATCCCGAAAAGGGTTGGAGATAGTGGACATCCCTGCTTAACACCCAAAGTGCTCTGGAATGTATCGGACATTCCCCCCTCAAACTGCAATGCCATTGGCACATCAGCATACAGTGCCTGCACCCCCCTCAGAAACTCCCCATGCACCCCAATCCGCTGCAGCTTCTCCCAAAGCAAATCACGAGGTACAGTATCGTATGCCTTCTTGAAATCGACAAAGCAAGAGTACAGAGGCTGCTTATCTGCCTTGGCCTTCTCGATGAGGGTGCGAACGACGAAGGTTTGATCGGTGGTGCGGTGGTCCTTGCGGAAGCCCGCCTGTCCGCGTGCGCGCAGCTGGTGCTGCTCGGTCCACCTCATAAGCTTTTCGTTAAGCATGCAAGCATATAGTTTTGCCAACAGAGACCCAACAGCAATGCCACGGTAATTACCCGGATCAGATGTATCGCCCCCCTTATGAATTGGCGTGATGCCGCACAATGCCCAGCTCCTTGGCAGCGCTGCAACTCGTTGACACGAGTTAAAAATACATGCAAGACAGGGTGCAAGCTGCGCCGCTGCAACAGATAAAGCATCCAATTTGAGCAACCCCACCGTTGCTTTGCCTCCGCGCAGGGCTCCTATAGCCTCTTGCACGGCGCCGGCTGTGAAGGGCGAGTTCAGCTCGCTCCCGTCGGCAAAAGGTGGCGCAGCACCACTACCCGAGGTACCTGCAGTGCTTGATGGAAGTGTGGGGGCATCCAGTAGTTTACGGAAAGACTCGAGCATCACATCATCTGCTATGGGACAGGACCGCTTCTTAGCAGGTTTGAACTTCTGCCAAAACTTTTTGGAGTTGGTAGAGCGAGCCATTTCAGTGAGAGAAAGAGCCTGACTGCGGGTCCACTGGCGCTGTGTGCGGCGTAGCAGGTGCTGGTACTGCTGGCGCAGTGCGCGAGCAGCAGCTGACTGCGGGTCGCGACGCGCGGCTTGCCGCGCTGCGCGGCGCCCGCGGGCCAGTTCAGCGTCCCACCAGCGGGGCACAGCGTTGCGGTCACGCCCCCGCCCCTTGGCGGCCGGCGCTGTTGCAGCCACCTCAGCCTGCGTGGTCTCGATAAACTGGTCGAACTGCATGCCCACAGCATGCATGTCATCAGGTACCTGGGCGGCGTCAGCTGCCGTTGCGATGTCGACCAGTTGGGCTGCTGCATCAAGCTGCTGCAGGCGCTGCTGCCACACTCCCAGCTGCGCTGCGCTGAGGCGCAGGGGCTGCTGGGTCGTGGGCTGCTGCGGTTGCTGCTGCTGATGGCGGCGGCGCTGGCGACGTGGGAGCGGCTGCTGGGCGGCGGTGGTCCTCTTGATGAGCAAGTGCAAGGCTGCGTGGTCCGACTCGGGAGCAGGGAGTACTGTTAGGGATTGAATCAGCGGGAATGCATCAGCACTTGCAAGCACATAGTCGATCAGGCTGCTGCCCACCTGACTGTGGCTAACAAATGTGACCTGTCCCCCCTCATCTCCTGGGACACGACCGTTAGCAATCCTGAGGGATGTTTCAACACACATGTCAAGCAGAGCCCTGCCCCACTTGTTGGGCCGCTCCCTGCTGTCGCGGCTGTGCCGCTGTGACTGCACAGGAGGGGCAGTGGAGGGCAGGAACTCTTCTGTGACAGGGTGATCGACAGATCCCGGAAAGTCCGGGCAGGTGCTGGTGCGTGCATTCAGGTCTCCAACAACAAACACATGCCCCATGCGGCAGGTGGCGCTCACCTCCTCACGTAACGCCTCCCAGACCGCAGGGCCCTTGCCATCAAATGATGGGCTGCCCTCTGGTGGAATGTAACATGCGAACATGTAACTGTGAAAAGTCGTAACGTGTGTCTGTCCACGTGCCACAGCACCCGCGGGTAAACCCAGAAAACCCCGCGCAGACATGCAGGGACCGGTTGCGTACAAGTACGCCGAGCCCTGGGCCCGCTGGGACCGGATACGCCGCGAGGCGCCCTGCATGCTGGTGAAAGCAACCAGGCCCAAGATGACTAAGGGCTGGCGCTGGCAAGATTGAAACAGAGGGCCGGCGGCTGACGCTGCAAGCTGTCCGCCGTGCACAACACCAGGCTCCAGGGTCTTCTGAGGTAGATGCCTTCAGCATTGACATTGATTACATACTGGTGGTGGGCCATTTTGGCCTAGCCACAGGCTCTGGCGGAAAAACCCAGAGCAACATGCACAACGAGTCGTGTACGAAACCGTTCACTCCCCGCTGACAGAATGGTTCCATTCAATCCCGGTTGGATGCACACCCCTCCAACTCTGCACATTGATCATGACAACCCCGCAAAAAGGCTGCCAGTTGCCCGGCATCCTGCTGCATAAAGTCCGCCACTGATGTGATGTTGCTGTCCTCAAACAGCTCCGAATGCTGCACCCTCTGATCTACTAGGGTTGGACACCCCCAGACCATATGCGCCTCATCATCCACCACGCCGCAGTTACACCGCTGACACAGCCGCTCTGCCCGCGGCAGCCGCTGCCACCTCCCTGTTTCCACCCCCAGCATGTGACTGCCCATGCGAAACTGTGCTAACCGCCGACGACCGGTCTTGGAGGCGACTGCATGCAAGGCCTATGCAAGGCCTATGCAAGTGGTTGCCTCGGCAATCTGCCCTCTATTGTTTGTGTATATAAGTCGTTGAAAAACGCAATACACAAACAGCCTTCCGGTCAAAGGTTCTCTTTTCCATCGCTATTTGCAACTTCCCTTACCGCTTTCCATTCCATTCGACTGCCTGCAAGTAGCCGGCCAACTGGTAGTTGTCACTGTTCACAGGGCCCCTGACTCCCAGCCACTCACGCACTTTGCGCAAGTCGCTGCCATTCACAGCATCGAAGGTGCGGCGCTGCAGGTGTGCAGTGACAACAGATGTGTCAATGCGCTGCGGCACGCCGTCAACGATGGGTGACATGAAGTGCAGGAACGAACACACCTGGGCAGCCCAGCATGCTGAGCTGCTGGTGCTGCGCCCCGGCCGGGTGGCCAGAGCACAGTTCTCCAGGAATGCCTGCTTGGTGAGGCGGGTGTCCGGCATTGCAACCAGCCGGTTCCAGAACCGGCAGATGGCCAGCGTTGCCGTGTGCGCCACTGGGAACCGCCCAAGCTCCCCCAACACCGCCACGTTGGGAGTGCCTGTGCGCACGCCAAGAACAGACCGAAGGAACTTCCGATGGACAAGCTCACAAGTATCCATGCCAGTACCACATAACGCCCCAGGTCCCCATGTTTCATTGACATTGATTACATACTGGTGGTGGGCCATTTTGGCCTAGCCACAGGCTCTGGCGGAAAAACCCAGAGCAACATGCACAACGAGTCGTGTACGAAACCGTGCACTCCCCGCTGACAGAATGGTTCCACTCAATCCCGGTTGGATGCACACCCCTCCAACTCTGCACATTGATCATGACAACCCCGCAAAAAGGCTGCCAGTTGCCCGGCATCCTGCTGCATAAAGTCTGCCACTGATGTGATGTTGCTGTCTTCAAACAGCTCCGAATGCTGCACCCTCTGATCTACTAGGGTTGGACACCCCCAGACCATATGCGCCTCATCATCCACCACGCCGCAGCTACACCGCTGACACAGCCGCTCTGCCCGCGGCAGCCGCTGCCACCTCCCTGTTTCCACCCCCAGCATGTGACTGCCCATGCGAAACTGTGCTAACCGCCGACGACCGGTCTTGGAGGCAACTGCCTGCAAGTAGCCGGCCAACTGGTAGTTGTCACTGTTCACAGGGCCCCTGACTCCCAGCCACTCACGCACTTTGCGCAAGTCGCTGCCATTCACAGCATCGAAGGTGCGGCGCTGCAGGTGTGCAGTGACAACAGATGTGTCAATGCGCTGCGGCACGCCGTCAACGATGGGTGACATGAAGTGCAGGAACGAACACACCTGGGCAGCCCAGCATGCTGAGCTGCTGGTGCTGCGCCCCGGCCGTGTGGCCAGAGCACAGTTCTCCAGGAATGCCTGCTTGGTGAGGCGGGTGTCCGGCATTGCGACCAGCCGGTTTCGACACCGTATAGCATAACAGGACGCACTAGTGCATCAAACAAATGCAGCTGCAGTGCTGGGTCATGCAGGCTCAGGTCATGGCAACGATGCTGCAATGCAAGTGCGGCGCGCTGGGCGGAGGCCGCTCTGCCGATGCTAGCGGCAGCAAAAGAACTACGAGTAGAGACAACAACCCCCAGATAGGTAAACGAGTCCAGCACTTCGATGGGAGCATGCATGTAGGTGAGAACCGGTGGTGCAGCAGCCTGGGCTGCATACACCACGACCTTTGTCTTCTTCACGTTGACGGTGAGGCGCCAGCGCTTGCAGTACGACTCCAGCAGGTCGAGCTGCGCCTGCAGGCCGCGTACGGACGTGGACACCAGGTCCAGGTCATCTGCATAGAAGAGGGCAGGTGCCTGCACACCACACAGGGTGGGCAGGTCCAGGTCCCCGCCAGCGGCCTCCAGCTCCGCTTGGAAATCGTCAATGTAAATCCCGAAAAGGGTTGGAGATAGTGGACATCCCTGCTTAACACCCAAAGTGCTCTGGAATGTATCGGACATTCCCCCCTCAAACTGCAATGCCATTGGCACATCAGCATACAGTGCCTGCACCCCCCTCAGAAACTCCCCATGCACCCCAATCCGCTGCAGCTTCTCCCAAAGCAAATCACGAGGTACAGTATCGTATGCCTTCTTGAAATCGACAAAGCAAGAGTACAGAGGCTGCTTATCTGCCTTGGCCTTCTCGATGAGGGTGCGAACGACGAAGGTTTGATCGGTGGTGCGGTGGTCCTTGCGGAAGCCCGCCTGTCCGCGTGCGCGCAGCTGGTGCTGCTCGGTCCACCTCATAAGCTTTTCGTTAAGCATGCAAGCATATAGTTTTGCCAACAGAGACCCAACAGCAATGCCACGGTAATTACCCGGATCAGATGTATCGCCCCCCTTATGAATTGGCGTGATGCCGCACAATGCCCAGCTCCTTGGCAGCGCTGCAACTCGTTGACACGAGTTAAAAATACATGCAAGACAGGGTGCAAGCTGCGCCGCTGCAACAGATAAAGCATCCAATTTGAGCAACCCCACCGTTGCTTTGCCTCCGCGCAGGGCTCCTATAGCCTCTTGCACGGCGCCGGCTGTGAAGGGCGAGTTCAGCTCGCTCCCGTCGGCAAAAGGTGGCGCAGCACCACTACCCGAGGTACCTGCAGTGCTTGATGGAAGTGTGGGGGCATCCAGTAGTTTACGGAAAGACTCGAGCATCACATCATCTGCTATGGGACAGGACCGCTTCTTAGCAGGTTTGAACTTCTGCCAAAACTTTTTGGAGTTGGTAGAGCGAGCCATTTCAGTGAGAGAAAGAGCCTGACTGCGGGTCCACTGGCGCTGTGTGCGGCGTAGCAGGTGCTGGTACTGCTGGCGCAGTGCGCGAGCAGCAGCTGACTGCGGGTCGCGACGCGCGGCTTGCCGCGCTGCGCGGCGCCCGCGGGCCAGTTCAGCGTCCCACCAGCGGGGCACAGCGTTGCGGTCACGCCCCCGCCCCTTGGCGGCCGGCGCTGTTGCAGCCACCTCAGCCTGCGTGGTCTCGATAAACTGGTCGAACTGCATGCCCACAGCATGCATGTCATCAGGTACCTGGGCGGCGTCAGCTGCCGTTGCGATGTCGACCAGTTGGGCTGCTGCATCAAGCTGCTGCAGGCGCTGCTGCCACACTCCCAGCTGCGCTGCGCTGAGGCGCAGGGGCTGCTGGGTCGTGGGCTGCTGCGGTTGCTGCTGCTGATGGCGGCGGCGCTGGCGACGTGGGAGCGGCTGCTGGGCGGCGGTGGTCCTCTTGATGAGCAAGTGCAAGGCTGCGTGGTCCGACTCGGGAGCAGGGAGTACTGTTAGGGATTGAATCAGCGGGAATGCATCAGCACTTGCAAGCACATAGTCGATCAGGCTGCTGCCCACCTGACTGTGGCTAACAAATGTGACCTGTCCCCCCTCATCTCCTGGGACACGACCGTTAGCAATCCTGAGGGATGTTTCAACACACATGTCAAGCAGAGCCCTGCCCCACTTGTTGGGCCGCTCCCTGCTGTCGCGGCTGTGCCGCTGTGACTGCACAGGAGGGGCAGTGGAGGGCAGGAACTCTTCTGTGACAGGGTGATCGACAGATCCCGGAAAGTCCGGGCAGGTGCTGGTGCGTGCATTCAGGTCTCCAACAACAAACACATGCCCCATGCGGCAGGTGGCGCTCACCTCCTCACGTAACGCCTCCCAGACCGCAGGGCCCTTGCCATCAAATGATGGGCTGCCCTCTGGTGGAATGTAACATGCGAACATGTAACTGTGAAAAGTCGTAACGTGTGTCTGTCCACGTGCCACAGCACCCGCGGGTAAACCCAGAAAACCCCGCGCAGACATGCAGGGACCGGTTGCGTACAAGTACGCCGAGCCCTGGGCCCGCTGGGACCGGATACGCCGCGAGGCGCCCTGCATGCTGGTGAAAGCAACCAGGCCCAAGATGACTAAGGGCTGGCGCTGGCAAGATTGAAACAGAGGGCCGGCGGCTGACGCTGCAAGCTGTCCGCCGTGCACAACACCAGGCTCCAGGGTCTTCTGAGGTAGATGCCTTCAGCATTGACATTGATTACATACTGGTGGTGGGCCATTTTGGCCTAGCCACAGGCTCTGGCGGAAAAACCCAGAGCAACATGCACAACGAGTCGTGTACGAAACCGTTCACTCCCCGCTGACAGAATGGTTCCATTCAATCCCGGTTGGATGCACACCCCTCCAACTCTGCACATTGATCATGACAACCCCGCAAAAAGGCTGCCAGTTGCCCGGCATCCTGCTGCATAAAGTCCGCCACTGATGTGATGTTGCTGTCCTCAAACAGCTCCGAATGCTGCACCCTCTGATCTACTAGGGTTGGACACCCCCAGACCATATGCGCCTCATCATCCACCACGCCGCAGTTACACCGCTGACACAGCCGCTCTGCCCGCGGCAGCCGCTGCCACCTCCCTGTTTCCACCCCCAGCATGTGACTGCCCATGCGAAACTGTGCTAACCGCCGACGACCGGTCTTGGAGGCGACTGCATGCAAGGCCTATGCAAGGCCTATGCAAGTGGTTGCCTCGGCAATCTGCCCTCTATTGTTTGTGTATATAAGTCGTTGAAAAACGCAATACACAAACAGCCTTCCGGTCAAAGGTTCTCTTTTCCATCGCTATTTGCAACTTCCCTTACCGCTTTCCATTCCATTCGACTGCCTGCAAGTAGCCGGCCAACTGGTAGTTGTCACTGTTCACAGGGCCCCTGACTCCCAGCCACTCACGCACTTTGCGCAAGTCGCTGCCATTCACAGCATCGAAGGTGCGGCGCTGCAGGTGTGCAGTGACAACAGATGTGTCAATGCGCTGCGGCACGCCGTCAACGATGGGTGACATGAAGTGCAGGAACGAACACACCTGGGCAGCCCAGCATGCTGAGCTGCTGGTGCTGCGCCCCGGCCGGGTGGCCAGAGCACAGTTCTCCAGGAATGCCTGCTTGGTGAGGCGGGTGTCCGGCATTGCAACCAGCCGGTTCCAGAACCGGCAGATGGCCAGCGTTGCCGTGTGCGCCACTGGGAACCGCCCAAGCTCCCCCAACACCGCCACGTTGGGAGTGCCTGTGCGCACGCCAAGAACAGACCGAAGGAACTTCCGATGGACAAGCTCACAAGTATCCATGCCAGTACCACATAACGCCCCAGGTCCCCATGTTTCATTGACATTGATTACATACTGGTGGTGGGCCATTTTGGCCTAGCCACAGGCTCTGGCGGAAAAAACCCAGAGCAACATGCACAACGAGTCGTGTACGAAACCGTGCACTCCCCGCTGACAGAATGGTTCCACTCAATCCCGGTTGGATGCACACCCCTCCAACTCTGCACATTGATCATGACAACCCCGCAAAAAGGCTGCCAGTTGCCCGGCATCCTGCTGCATAAAGTCTGCCACTGATGTGATGTTGCTGTCTTCAAACAGCTCCGAATGCTGCACCCTCTGATCTACTAGGGTTGGACACCCCCAGACCATATGCGCCTCATCATCCACCACGCCGCAGCTACACCGCTGACACAGCCGCTCTGCCCGCGGCAGCCGCTGCCACCTCCCTGTTTCCACCCCCAGCATGTGACTGCCCATGCGAAAATGTGCTAACCGCCGACGACCGGTCTTGGAGGCAACTGCCTGCAAGTAGCCGGCCAACTGGTAGTTGTCACTGTTCACAGGGCCCCTGACTCCCAGCCACTCACGCACTTTGCGCAAGTCGCTGCCATTCACAGCATCGAAGGTGCGGCGCTGCAGGTGTGCAGTGACAACAGATGTGTCAATGCGCTGCGGCACGCCGTCAACGATGGGTGACATGAAGTGCAGGAACGAACACACCTGGGCAGCCCAGCATGCTGAGCTGCTGGTGCTGCGCCCCGGCCGTGTGGCCAGAGCACAGTTCTCCAGGAATGCCTGCTTGGTGAGGCGGGTGTCCGGCATTGCGACCAGCCGGTTTCGACACCGTATAGCATAACAGGACGCACTAGTGCATCAAACAAATGCAGCTGCAGTGCTGGGTCATGCAGGCTCAGGTCATGGCAACGATGCTGCAATGCAAGTGCGGCGCGCTGGGCGGAGGCCGCTCTGCCGATGCTAGCGGCAGCAAAAGAACTACGAGTAGAGACAACAACCCCCAGATAGGTAAACGAGTCCAGCACTTCGATGGGAGCATGCATGTAGGTGAGAACCGGTGGTGCAGCAGCCTGGGCTGCATACACCACGACCTTTGTCTTCTTCACGTTGACGGTGAGGCGCCAGCGCTTGCAGTACGACTCCAGCAGGTCGAGCTGCGCCTGCAGGCCGCGTACGGACGTGGACACCAGGTCCAGGTCATCTGCATAGAAGAGGGCAGGTGCCTGCACACCACACAGGGTTGGCAGGTCCAGGTCCCCGCCAGCGGCCTCCAGCTCCGCTTGGAAATCGTCAATGTAAATCCCGAAAAGGGTTGGAGATAGTGGACATCCCTGCTTAACACCCAAAGTGCTCTGGAATGTATCGGACATTCCCCCCTCAAACTGCAATGCCATTGGCACATCAGCATACAGTGCCTGCACCCCCCTCAGAAACTCCCCATGCACCCCAATCCGCTGCAGCTTCTCCCAAAGCAAATCACGAGGTACAGTATCGTATGCCTTCTTGAAATCGACAAAGCAAGAGTACAGAGGCTGCTTATCTGCCTTGGCCTTCTCGATGAGGGTGCGAACGACGAAGGTTTGATCGGTGGTGCGGTGGTCCTTGCGGAAGCCCGCCTGTCCGCGTGCGCGCAGCTGGTGCTGCTCGGTCCACCTCATAAGCTTTTCGTTAAGCATGCAAGCATATAGTTTTGCCAACAGAGACCCAACAGCAATGCCACGGTAATTACCCGGATCAGATGTATCGCCCCCCTTATGAATTGGCGTGATGCCGCACAATGCCCAGCTCCTTGGCAGCGCTGCAACTCGTTGACACGAGTTAAAAATACATGCAAGACAGGGTGCAAGCTGCGCCGCTGCAACAGATAAAGCATCCAATTTGAGCAACCCCACCGTTGCTTTGCCTCCGCGCAGGGCTCCTATAGCCTCTTGCACGGCGCCGGCTGTGAAGGGCGAGTTCAGCTCGCTCCCGTCGGCAAAAGGTGGCGCAGCACCACTACCCGAGGTACCTGCAGTGCTTGATGGAAGTGTGGGGGCATCCAGTAGTTTACGGAAAGACTCGAGCATCACATCATCTGCTATGGGACAGGACCGCTTCTTAGCAGGTTTGAACTTCTGCCAAAACTTTTTGGAGTTGGTAGAGCGAGCCATTTCAGTGAGAGAAAGAGCCTGACTGCGGGTCCACTGGCGCTGTGTGCGGCGTAGCAGGTGCTGGTACTGCTGGCGCAGTGCGCGAGCAGCAGCTGACTGCGGGTCGCGACGCGCGGCTTGCCGCGCTGCGCGGCGCCCGCGGGCCAGTTCAGCGTCCCACCAGCGGGGCACAGCGTTGCGGTCACGCCCCCGCCCCTTGGCGGCCGGCGCTGTTGCAGCCACCTCAGCCTGCGTGGTCTCGATAAACTGGTCGAACTGCATGCCCACAGCATGCATGTCATCAGGTACCTGGGCGGCGTCAGCTGCCGTTGCGATGTCGACCAGTTGGGCTGCTGCATCAAGCTGCTGCAGGCGCTGCTGCCACACTCCCAGCTGCGCTGCGCTGAGGCGCAGGGGCTGCTGGGTCGTGGGCTGCTGCGGTTGCTGCTGCTGATGGCGGCGGCGCTGGCGACGTGGGAGCGGCTGCTGGGCGGCGGTGGTCCTCTTGATGAGCAAGTGCAAGGCTGCGTGGTCCGACTCGGGAGCAGGGAGTACTGTTAGGGATTGAATCAGCGGGAATGCATCAGCACTTGCAAGCACATAGTCGATCAGGCTGCTGCCCACCTGACTGTGGCTAACAAATGTGACCTGTCCCCCCTCATCTCCTGGGACACGACCGTTAGCAATCCTGAGGGATGTTTCAACACACATGTCAAGCAGAGCCCTGCCCCACTTGTTGGGCCGCTCCCTGCTGTCGCGGCTGTGCCGCTGTGACTGCACAGGAGGGGCAGTGGAGGGCAGGAACTCTTCTGTGACAGGGTGATCGACAGATCCCGGAAAGTCCGGGCAGGTGCTGGTGCGTGCATTCAGGTCTCCAACAACAAACACATGCCCCATGCGGCAGGTGGCGCTCACCTCCTCACGTAACGCCTCCCAGACCGCAGGGCCCTTGCCATCAAATGATGGGCTGCCCTCTGGTGGAATGTAACATGCGAACATGTAACTGTGAAAAGTCGTAACGTGTGTCTGTCCACGTGCCACAGCACCCGCGGGTAAACCCAGAAAACCCCGCGCAGACATGCAGGGACCGGTTGCGTACAAGTACGCCGAGCCCTGGGCCCGCTGGGACCGGATACGCCGCGAGGCGCCCTGCATGCTGGTGAAAGCAACCAGGCCCAAGATGACTAAGGGCTGGCGCTGGCAAGATTGAAACAGAGGGCCGGCGGCTGACGCTGCAAGCTGTCCGCCGTGCACAACACCAGGCTCCAGGGTCTTCTGAGGTAGATGCCTTCAGCATTGACATTGATTACATACTGGTGGTGGGCCATTTTGGCCTAGCCACAGGCTCTGGCGGAAAAACCCAGAGCAACATGCACAACGAGTCGTGTACGAAACCGTTCACTCCCCGCTGACAGAATGGTTCCATTCAATCCCGGTTGGATGCACACCCCTCCAACTCTGCACATTGATCATGACAACCCCGCAAAAAGGCTGCCAGTTGCCCGGCATCCTGCTGCATAAAGTCCGCCACTGATGTGATGTTGCTGTCCTCAAACAGCTCCGAATGCTGCACCCTCTGATCTACTAGGGTTGGACACCCCCAGACCATATGCGCCTCATCATCCACCACGCCGCAGTTACACCGCTGACACAGCCGCTCTGCCCGCGGCAGCCGCTGCCACCTCCCTGTTTCCACCCCCAGCATGTGACTGCCCATGCGAAACTGTGCTAACCGCCGACGACCGGTCTTGGAGGCGACTGCATGCAAGGCCTATGCAAGGCCTATGCAAGTGGTTGCCTCGGCAATCTGCCCTCTATTGTTTGTGTATATAAGTCGTTGAAAAACGCAATACACAAACAGCCTTCCGGTCAAAGGTTCTCTTTTCCATCGCTATTTGCAACTTCCCTTACCGCTTTCCATTCCATTCGACTGCCTGCAAGTAGCCGGCCAACTGGTAGTTGTCACTGTTCACAGGGCCCCTGACTCCCAGCCACTCACGCACTTTGCGCAAGTCGCTGCCATTCACAGCATCGAAGGTGCGGCGCTGCAGGTGTGCAGTGACAACAGATGTGTCAATGCGCTGCGGCACGCCGTCAACGATGGGTGACATGAAGTGGAATGGAAAGCGGTAAGGGAAGTTGCAAATAGCGATGGAAAAGAGAACCTTTGACCGGAAGGATGTTTGTGTATTGCGTTTTTCAACGACTTATATACACAAACAATGGAGGGCAGATTGCCGAGGCAACCACTTGCATAGGGTGGGGTGGGTTGGTCCCGCACGGAACTAGACCCGAAACTTCCGCCACCGTCAGGGATCGAACCGAGTCCCTCACGAAGTGCAGGAACGAACACACCTGGGCAGCCCAGCATGCTGAGCTGCTGGTGCTGCGCCCCGGCCGGGTGGCCAGAGCACAGTTCTCCAGGAATGCCTGCTTGGTGAGGCGGGTGTCCGGCATTGCAACCAGCCGGTTCCAGAACCGGCAGATGGCCAGCGTTGCCGTGTGCGCCACTGGGAACCGCCCAAGCTCCCCCAACACCGCCACGTTGGGAGTGCCTGTGCGCACGCCAAGAACAGACCGAAGGAACTTCCGATGGACAAGCTCACAAGTATCCATGCCAGTACCACATAACGCCCCAGGTCCCCATGTTTCATTGACATTGATTACATACTGGTGGTGGGCCATTTTGGCCTAGCCACAGGCTCTGGCGGAAAAACCCAGAGCAACATGCACAACGAGTCGTGTACGAAACCGTGCACTCCCCGCTGACAGAATGGTTCCACTCAATCCCGGTTGGATGCACACCCCTCCAACTCTGCACATTGATCATGACAACCCCGCAAAAAGGCTGCCAGTTGCCCGGCATCCTGCTGCATAAAGTCTGCCACTGATGTGATGTTGCTGTCTTCAAACAGCTCCGAATGCTGCACCCTCTGATCTACTAGGGTTGGACACCCCCAGACCATATGCGCCTCATCATCCACCACGCCGCAGCTACACCGCTGACACAGCCGCTCTGCCCGCGGCAGCCGCTGCCACCTCCCTGTTTCCACCCCCAGCATGTGACTGCCCATGCGAAACTGTGCTAACCGCCGACGACCGGTCTTGGAGGCAACTGCCTGCAAGTAGCCGGCCAACTGGTAGTTGTCACTGTTCACAGGGCCCCTGACTCCCAGCCACTCACGCACTTTGCGCAAGTCGCTGCCATTCACAGCATCGAAGGTGCGGCGCTGCAGGTGTGCAGTGACAACAGATGTGTCAATGCGCTGCGGCACGCCGTCAACGATGGGTGACATGAAGTGCAGGAACGAACACACCTGGGCAGCCCAGCATGCTGAGCTGCTGGTGCTGCGCCCCGGCCGTGTGGCCAGAGCACAGTTCTCCAGGAATGCCTGCTTGGTGAGGCGGGTGTCCGGCATTGCGACCAGCCGGTTTCGACACCGTATAGCATAACAGGACGCACTAGTGCATCAAACAAATGCAGCTGCAGTGCTGGGTCATGCAGGCTCAGGTCATGGCAACGATGCTGCAATGCAAGTGCGGCGCGCTGGGCGGAGGCCGCTCTGCCGATGCTAGCGGCAGCAAAAGAACTACGAGTAGAGATATCAACCCCCAGATAGGTAAACGAGTCCAGCACTTCGATGGGAGCATGCATGTAGGTGAGAACCGGTGGTGCAGCAGCCTGGGCTGCGTACACCACGACCTTTGTCTTCTTCACGTTGACGGTGAGGCGCCAGCGCTTGCAGTACGACTCCAGCAGGTCGAGCTGCGCCTGCAGGCCGCGTATGGACGTGGACACCAGGTCCAGGTCATCTGCATAGAAGAGGGCAGGTGCCTGCACACCACACAGGGTGGGCAGGTCCAGGTCCCCGCCGGCGGCCTCCAGCTCCGCTTGGAAGTCGTCAATGTAAATCCCGAAAAGGGTTGGAGATAGTGGACATCCCTGCTTAACTCCCAAAGTGCTCTGGAATGTATCGGACATTCCCCCCTCAAACTGCACTGCCATTGGCACATCGGCATACAGTGCCTGCACACCCCTCAGAAACTCCCCATGCACCCCAATCCGCTGCAGCTTCTCCCAAAGCAAATCACGAGGTACAGTATCGTATGCCTTCTTGAAATCGACAAAGCAAGAGTACAGAGGCTGCTTATCTGCCTTGGCCTTCTCGATGAGGGTGCGAACGACGAAGGTTTGATCGGTGGTGCGGTGGTCCTTGCGGAAGCCCGCCTGTCCGCGTGCGCGCAGCTGGTGCTGCTCGGTCCACCTCATAAGCTTTTCGTTAAGCATGCAAGCATATAGTTTTGCCAACAGAGACCCAACAGCAATGCCACGGTAATTACCCGGGTCAGATGTGTCGCCCCCCTTATGAATTGGCGTGATGCCGCACAATGCCCAGCTCCTTGGCAACGCTGCAACTCGTTGACACGAGTTAAAAATACATGCAAGACAGGGTGCAAGCTGCGCCGCTGCAACAGATAAAGCATCCAATTTGAGCAACCCCACCGTCGCTTTGCCTCCGCGCAGGGCTCCTATAGCCTCATGCACGGCGCCGGCTGTGAAGGGCGAGTTGAGCTCGCTCCCGTCGGCAAAAGGTGGCGCAGCCCCACTACCCGAGGTACCTGCAGTGCTTGATGGAAGTGTGGGGGCATCCAGTAGTTTACGGAAGGACTCGAGCATCACATCATCTGCTATGGGACAGGACCGCTTCTTAGCAGGTTTGAACTTCTGCCAGAACTTTTTGGAGTTGGTAGAGCGAGCCATTTCAGTGAGAGAAAGAGCCTGACTGCGGGTCCACTGGCGCTGTGTGCGGCGTAGCAGGTGCTGGTACTGCTGGCGCAGTGCGCGAGCTGCAGCTGACTGCGGGTCGCGACGCGCGGCTTGCCGCGCTGCGCGGCGCCCGCGGGCCAGTTCAGCGTCCCACCAGTGGGGCACAGCGTTGCGGTCACGCCCCCGCCCCTTGGCGGCCGGCGCTGTTGCAGCCACCTCAGCCTGCGTGGTCTCGATAAACTGGTCGAACTGCATGCCCACAGCATGCATGTCATCAGGTACCTGGGCGGCGTCAGCTGCCGCTGCGATGTCGACCAGTTGGGCTGCTGCATCAGGCTGCTGCAGGCGCTGCTGCCACACTCCCAGCTGCGCTGCGCTGAGGCGCAGGGGCTGCTGGGTCGTGGGCTGCTGCGGTTGCTGCTGCTGATGGCGGCGGCGCTGGCGACGTGGGAGCGGCTGCTGGGCGGCGGTGGTCCTCTTGATGAGCAAGTGCAAGGCTGCATGGTCCGACTCGGGAGCAGGGAGTACTGTTAGGGATTGAATCAGCGGGAATGCATCAGCACTTGCAAGCACGTAGTCGATCAGGCTGCTGCCCACCTGACTGTGGCTAACAAAAGTGACTTGTCCCCCCTCATCTCCTGGGACACGACCGTTAGCAATCCTGAGGGATGTCTCAACACATGTCAAGCAGAGCCCTGCCCCACTTGTTGGGCCGCTCCCTGCTGTCGCGGCTGTGCCGCTGTGACTGCACAGGAGGGGCAGTGGAGGGCAGGAACTCTTCTGTGACAGGGTGATCGACAGATCCCGGAAAGTCCGGGCAGGTGCTGGTGCGTGCATTCAGGTCTCCAACAACAAACACATGCCCCGTGCGGCAGGTGGCGCTCACCTCCTCACATAACGCCTCCCAGACCGCAGGGCCCTTGCCATCATGATGGGCTGATGGGCTGCCCTCTGGTGGAATGTAACATGCGAACATGTATGCATCCTCCTCCTGTCCAATGGCCTTGTCGAACCTCAAAAGAGCGTAGCAGTTTTGGGGTCCAGTCGACAAGTGTGTTACCATTGGTGCCAGCTTGTCGGCGACGTAGACAGCGATGCCGCCACGTGCGCCGCCACGCTGCTGACGCCGGCTGCGCGGCAGGTGCAGGACGGACGTGAACCGTCCAGCTCCGGCGCATCGCTCCCCTCACGCGCCCACGTCTCGCTGAATGCCAGTACATCGAAGTCAGCCGCCTTGATGACCTGCGAAAGAGCAGATGCATCTCTGGACAGCCAGCCCTGGACGTTCAGGCTCAGCACAGACAGGGCGCTGTTAGGGGACCGGATTGCGCCGGGCGCAGCCCGGCCCCAACACCCCTAGCAGACATGGTTGGGGGTGGGTGTGGGTGTGGCTGGCGCCTTTGCTGGAGAGGGTTGTGTGCCCTCAGCCAGTGTGGGGCCACCAGGTGATGTGTGGGAAGTGGGCTCAACAGGCAGCACAGCAAAGCGTGATGCAATGCCGAGGGGAGCAGGAGCAGGGTGAGGGCCAAGAGCGCTTGGCCGCCGCTGCCGGCGCGGCGCGAGGTGCTGTTGTGCAAATTGTACAGCATCAAAGGTCCTTTTCCATCGCTATTTGCACTTCCCTTACCGCTATCCACTCATTGGACACCGTTCAGGGACCGGGTTCGATCCCTGGCGGTGGCGGAAGTTTCGGGTCTAGTTCCGTGTGGGACCAACCCACCCCACCCTATGCAAGTGGTTGCTTCGGCAATCTGCCCTCCATGGTTTGTGTATATAAGTCGTTGAAAAACGCAATACACAAACAGCCTTCCGGTCAAAGGTCCTTTTCCATCGCTATTTGCACTTCCCTTACCGCTATCCATCCGCGGCTGCGCGGCGTGCATTCGCCACTGGAGCTGCATCTTGGGCTGCCTGGTGCTGACTCCTGCGCAGCTGTGCTGCTGCGTCACGACGCTGCGGTGCCACGCTCTCAAAGATAGACACTCCGCAAGTGCGGGGAAGGCGCGCTTTCGCGCTGCACATCCTGCGCACAAACACAGCATCATCGATGCTGACGACAGCCAGGCCGGTCTTCTGCTTGCTCACACGCATCACAGTGACATGCTGTGCAGCATTTTGCAAGCAAAGCTTGCTGGTGCAGAAACCCTGTACTGCCGCTGCGGCAGCATCGCTGCTGCTGCCTGCTGCAAAATCCAGGCCGCTGAAAACCCACGCTGTTGAACCAGTGCTGCTGCTGCGCGCTGGAAGCCGCGGCTGCTGCTTTGGGTCAGTGCTGGGCCGGCTGGTTGCTGCTGGCTGCTGTGGCAATGTTGCTGCTGGTGCCGTTGCTGGAGTTGCAGGCTGGCTGCTGGGAGCTGCTGGCGCGGGCGCTGCATGCTGCTCTGGGGCTGCATGCTGCGTGGCCGGTGCCGTCTGCTGCTCCGGGCTGTTGCTGTTGAGCTGTGGCTGCTGCACATGTATCACAAGCTTGACTGACTGGCATTGCTGCTGCAGTGCCGCTTGCTGATATGTTGCTGCCTCGAGCTTCGACTGCTTCAGCTGGGCCTCAAGATCCGCAATCCTGTGCAAGTATGGTGCAATGGCTGCGTTAGACGAGGGCTGTGTGACTGCACAGCCTGCACTGGAATCACCCTGGGCAGTCTGGGCAATCACGTGATCCTGGTCAGCATCAACTGCAGTTGCATGCACGCATGCGTGTCCGTGCAGGGGGCCCCTTGGTGGCCGCTGCTGAGCAGCAGGCTCTGTATAGGCCTCGCTGATGGGTGCCGCAGTGTGCGTGCAGGACTGCTGCCTCAAGTCGGCGCTGGAGTCCGACACCGAAAACTCTGCAAGTGCAGCGTCCGCAATGCCGTCCATCGGCTCCATGACGGCGTGTATCTGGCGACGAACTGTTTCTGCGTTGGCACCCCTGCGAACAGATACGTTGTAACGTTTGGCGATCTTCCGGAGTTCGGTCACGTCACTCAGTGATGCAACCGTCGCCCAGTCCATCGCCGCATCTGTCGAGCACACAACGTCAGAGAACGAGCGCGTGCAGATCGTCATGTTGTGATGTATAGAAGGTATCTGGATGGTTGCAGCTTGGGACGCTGCTGCAGGGTGAGCGTGACACAGATTGGGTGGTTGGGGTGAGTATGGGACGCCTCAAACGAGGTGCAATGGCCTCAAACGAGGTGCGATTGCTGCGAAATTGCAGCAGAAGGGTGATGTGTGTGTGATGAGTCTGCTCGCAAGACTTGCAAGCAGTTTGAGCGGGGTAGAGCGTAGGGTTGCGTTGTTTGACGGGGTTGGTTGGTTGGGTGCGGTTGGCCTCCTGAGAGCGCACTGCCGGACACCGGGCAGCGCGGGATCCTTCGCGCTTGGTGTAGAGAGCCTGTATGTAGCCAGAGAGCGTGTTGAGAACGTGCGCAAGAAACCCTTCCGAGTATGCAAACGGAAGCTGCAAACGCTGCAAAACGGAAGCTGCAAACGCTGCAAAAACGCGGGGTCCGCGGGTGACCGCTGCTAGGTGTTGTCATGACATTGACATTGATTACATACTGGTGGTGGGCCATTTTGGCCTAGCCACAGGCTCTGGCGGAAAAACCCAGAGCAACATGCACAACGAGTCGTGTACGAAACCGTTCACTCCCCGCTGACAGAATGGTTCCACTCAATCCCGGTTGGATGCACACCCCTCCAACTCTGCACATTGATTGTGACAACCCCGCAAAAAGGCTGCCAGTTGTCCGGCATCCTGCTGCATAAAGTCCGCCACTGATGTGATGTTGCTGTCCTCAAACAGCTCCGAATGCTGCACCCTCTGATCTACCAGGGTTGGACACCCCCAGACCATATGTGCCTCATCATCCACCACGCCGCAGCTACACCGCTGACACAGCCGCTCTGCCCGTGGCAGCCGCTGCCACCTCCCTGTCTCCACCCCCAGCATGTGACTGCCCATGCGAAACTGTGCTAACCGCCGACGACCGGTCTTGGAGGCAACTGCCTGCAAGTAGCCGGCCAACTGGTAGTTGTCACTGTTCACAGGGCCCCTGACTCCCAGCCACTCACGCACTTTGCGCAAGTCGCTGCCATTCACAGCATCGAAGGTGCGGCGCTGCAGGTGTGCAGTGACAACAGATGTGTCAATGCGCTGCGGCACGCCGTCAACAATGGGTGACATGAAGTGCAGGAACGAACACACCTGGGCAGCCCAGCATGCTGAGCTGCTGGTGCTGCGCCCCGGCCGGGTGGCCAGAGCACAGTTCTCCAGGAATGCTTGCTTGGTGAGGCGGGTGTCCGGCATTGCGACCAGCCGGTTCCAGAACCGGCAGATGGCCAGCGTTGCCGTGTGCGCCACTGGGAACCGCCCAAGCTCCCCCAACACCGCCACGTTGGGACATTTGACATTTGACATTGATTACATACTGGTGGTGGGCCATTTTGGCCTAGCCACAGGCTCTGGCGGAAAAACCCAGAGCAACATGCACAACGAGTCGTGTACGAAACCGTTCACTCCCCGCTGACAGAATGGTTCCACTCAATCCCGGTTGGATGCACACCCCTCCAACTCTGCACATTGATCATGACAACCCCGCAAAAAGGCTGCCAGTTGCCCGGCATCCTGCTGCATAAAGTCCGCCACTGATGTGATGTTGCTGTCCTCAAACAGCTCCGAATGCTGCACCCTCTGATCTACTAGGGCTGGACACCCCCAGACCATATGCGCCTCATCATCCACCACGCCGCAGTTACACCGCTGACACAGCCGCTCTGCCCGCGGCAGCCGCTGCCACCTCCCTGTTTCCACCCCCAGCATGTGACTGCCCATGCGAAACTGTGCTAACCGCCGACGACCGGTCTTGGAGGCGACTGCCTGCAAGTAGCCGGCCATCTGGTAGTTGTCACTGTTCACAGGGCCCCTGACTCCCAGCCACTCACGCACTTTGCGCAAGTCGCTGCCATTCACAGCATCGAAGGTGCGGCGCTGCAGGTGTGCAGTGACAACAGATGTGTCAATGCGCTGCGGCACGCCGTCAACGATGGGTGACATGAAGTGCAGGAACGAACACACCTGGGCAGCCCAGCATGCTGAGCTGCTGGTGCTGCGCCCCGGCCGTGTGGCCAGAGCACAGTTCTCCAGGAATGCCTGCTTGGTGAGGCGGGTGTCCGGGATTGCGACCAGCCGGTTCCAGAACCGGCAGATGGCCAGCGTTGCCGTGTGCGCCACTGGGAACCGCCCAAGCTCCCCCAACACCGCCACGTTGGGAGTGCCTGTGCGCACGCCAAGAACAGACCGAAGGAACTTCCGATGGCATTCTTCCGTTTGCATACTCGGAAGGGTTTCTTGCGCACGTTCTCAACACGCTCTCTGGCTACATACAGGCTCTCTGTACCAAGCGCGAAGGATCCCGCGCTGCCCGGTGTCCGGCAGTGCGCTCTCAGGAGGCCAACCGCACCCAACCAACCAACCAACCACGCGAAACACCGCAACCCTACGCTCTATCCCCCTCAAACTGCTTGCAACTCTTGCGAGCAGACTCATCACACACACATCATCCATCTGCTGCAATTTCGCAGCAATCGCACCTCGTTTGAGGCCATTGCACCTCGTTTGAGGCGTCCCATACTCACTCCAACCACCCAATCTGTGTCACACTCACCCTACAGCAGCAGCCCAAGCTGCAACCATCCAGCTACCTTCTATACATCACAACATGACGTTGGGAGTGCCTGTGCGCACGCCAAGAACAGACCGAAGGAACTTCCGATGGACAAGCTCACAAGTATCCATGCCAGTACCACATAACGCCCCAGGTCCCCATGTTTCAACACTGTATAGCATAACAGGACGCACTAGTGCATCATTGACATTGACATTGATTACATACTGGTGGTGGGCCATTTTGGCCTAGCCACAGGCTCTGGCGGAAAAACCCAGAGCAACATGCGCAACGAGTCGTGTACGAAACCGTTCACTCCCCGCTGACAGAATGGTTCCACTCAATCCCGGTTGGATGCACACCCCTCCAACTCTGCACATTGATCATGACAACCCCGCAAAAAGGCTGCCAGTTGCCCGGCATCCTGCTGCATAAAGTCCGCCACTGATGTGATGTTGCTGTCCTCAAACAGCTCCGAATGCTGCACCCTCTGATCTACTAGGGCTGGACACCCCCAGACCATATGCGCCTCATCATCCACCACGCCGCAGCTACACCGCTGACACAGCCGCTCTGCCCGCGGCAGCCGCTGCCACCTCCCTGTCTCCACCCCCAGCATGTGACTGCCCATGCGAAACTGTGCTAACCGCCGACGACCGGTCTTGGAGGCGACTGCCTGCAAGTAGCCGGCCAACTGGTAGTCAAACATCAAACAAATGCAGCTGCAATGCTGGGTCATGCAGGCTCAGGTCATGGCAACGATGCTGCAATGCAAGTGCGGCGCGCTGGGCGGAGGCCGCTCTGCCGATGCTAGCGGCAGCGAAAGAACTACGAGTAGAGATATCAACCCCCAGATAGGTAAACGAGTCCAGCACTTCGATGGGAGCATGCATGTAGGTGAGAACCGGTGGTGCAGCAGCCTGGGCTGCATACACCACGACCTTTGTCTTCTTCACGTTGACGGTGAGGCGCCAGCGCTTGCAGTACGACTCCAGCAGGTCGAGCTGCGCCTGCAGGCCACGTACGGACGTGGACACCAGGTCCAGGTCATCTGCATAGAAGAGGGCAGGTGCCTGCACACCACACAGGGTGGGCAGGTCCAGGTCCCCGCCGGCGGCCTCCAGCTCCGCTTGGAAATCGTCAATGTAGATCCCGAAAAGGGTTGGAGATAGTGGACATCCCTGCTTAACGCCCAAAGTGCTCTGGAATGTATCGGACATTCCCCCCTCTTTTCCATCGCTATTTGCAACTTCCCTTACCGCTTTCCATTCCTCAAACTGCAATGCCATTGGCACATCAGCATACAGTGCCTGAACCCCCCTCAGAAACTCCCCATGCACCCCAATCCGCTGCAGCTTCTCCCAAAGCAAATCACGAGGTACAGTATCGTATGCCTTCTTGAAATCGACAAAGCAAGAGTACAGAGGCTGCTTATCTGCCTTGGCCTTCTCGATGAGGGTGCGAACGACGAAGGTTTGATCGGTGGTGCGGTGGTCCTTGCGGAAGCCCGCCTGTCCGCGTGCGCGCAGCTGGTGCTGCTCGGTCCACCTAATAAGCTTTTCGTTAAGCATGCAAGCATATAGTTTTGCCAACAGAGACCCAACAGCAATGCCACGGTAATTACCCGGATCAGATGTGTCGCCCCCCTTTTGGATTGGCGTGATGCCGCACAATGCCCAGCTCCTTGGCAACGCTGCAACTCGTTGACACAGAGTTAAAAATACATGCAAGACAGGGTGCAAGCTGCGCCGCTGCAACAGATAAAGCATCCAATTTGAGCAATCCCACCGTTGCTTTGCCTCCGCGCAGGGCTCCTATAGCCTCTTGCACGGCGCCGGCTGTGAAGGGCGAGTTGAGCTCGCTCCCGTCGGCAAAAGGTGGCGCAGCCCGCGACGTCGGCTGCGGGTGACAGCGGCGGTGGTGGCGGCGGTGTCGGCTGTGCTGGGGGAGGCCGTGGTGCTCGGCGGCGGAGGGTTGGCCATGATTGCCGCCTGGGACGCCAGTGCGTCTCGAATCAGCTGCAGGCTGTACATGGCGATGCGCTGACCAAGTGGTGCGTCGAGGCCGAGGAGGTGTTCCTGGTGGTGGGCGGCGATGTGGGCGTGGGCGTCGAGGTGGTACGTGTGCCGGATGACGGCGAGTGTGATGGGGACAGGCTGCCGTGCGAAGACGGCTCTGAGTGCCCGCACATGTTGGACGAAGGCGGGAGGGCGGGGAAAGGCATGGGCGTCAGGGCGGGCTGCAAGTGGCATGTGGACGGCGTCGAGGATGAGGGGCATGTACAGCCAGGAGTTGGTGGGGCGACGGGAGGCTGGCAGTGTGGCGTGGACGATGTTATCTGGCACAAGGGAGGGGAGGCGGCGGCGTTGTGATGCGGGGCGGGTGGCAGGGGGGCGGGCAGCAGGCCGTCGGCGGCCAGTGAGTCGTGTGGGCGGCGGAGTGGGGCGAAGTGCGAGGGTCGGTGAAGGAGCGTCTTGGCGAGGTGGCGGCGGCAGTCGGGTGGTCGCCAAGGGTGCTGCGGTCTGGGCGTCTGCAGCGGGAGGAGGCTCAGCTGGGCTGGACGTCGTGGGTGGCGTCGCCGCTGGAGGGCTGGGAGGGTGTGTGCCCGCCGGCTGGCGAGGAGTCTCGGGTGCGGCTGGTGGCACCGGCAGCGGTACGGCGCGGGTGGACTGCCGAGGCGGCAGTGGGGCGGCGGGAAGCGCTGCCATGTCCGCCTGGTTGGTGTTCGCCTCAAGCGCCAGCCGCATGGTGTCATCAAGGGAGGCCCTGATGACGGCAAGGTCTCCACGTGCAACGTCAGCGAACTGGGGGTCGCCCTCAATGGCTGCCCGCAAGTCGTCAAGGGACCAGAGGCCCAGGGATGCAGCTCCGATGAGGTCGGCGCCCTGGGCGGTGGGGTCAGCGATGGCGCGCCGGCTGAAGAACAGGCGGTCCCGCATGATGAGGCGGTGCGTATGCTGCTGCTCAGGGTCCAGGTTGCGCCCGATCCCGATGCGGTGAGCAGCCGCGATGCCGTTGCGCAGGCGTGGCGGGAGCGATGGCACAGTGGCGATGTCCAGAGTGGATGCCATGATGGCAGGTCCGAGGCCCCAGCGGTGAAGGGCCCGGGCCGGTGCGTCGGTGTGGGACATGGAGGATGCCGGGGTCCGCATGAGCTGGAAGCCGTGAATGGACTTCCACAGCGCCGGCTGCGGCTGGAACAGGCGGAACGCCCGCTTCGCTGCAAGTGCGGTGGCGAAGAGCTCAAGGGCGGGGGCGCCAGCGCCGCCAGCTCGTCGGGAGAGGCCGCACACCAGTCGCTTAGGGTTGCAGTTGGCGGAGAGGGGGTCGGTGTTGTAGCGATTGCGACTGATGTAGCTGTAGATGATGGTGTTGAGCTTCGCCAATTGGGAGGATGTGAGGGAGTCGAAGCTGAGGAGGTGCACCAGCTGCGACTGCAGATTCTGCTTGCCGACGTACGCCCGTCCAAAGAAGGAGACGGCGTGCTTGGACCACTGCAGGACCGCCTTGCCAATGAGGCCGATCCGGGAGTTGATCTTGTGCTGGCGCGCGTCGACAGCGTCGCTGCCGCAGCCGACGATGACGCCCAAGTGGTTGACGTGTGTGAGGTGTGGGGTGTAGGTGATGCCGGTGGTGGCGCTGGTGTGGGCGGGTTGTCGGGCAGCCGAACCGAACAGCAAGGACTTGGTCTTGGTGGGGTTGAGCTGGGCGCCTGAGGCCGCAGCGAAGGCGGCGACAGGTCCTTCGATGACCTTGTCGCAGTCCGCGGCGGAGGCGGCGTGGATGGTGGTGTCGTCGGCGTGCATGTGGCAAGGGGGAGCAGCTCCGCCGAATGGGAGGGTTATGGCTTGCACGGCGCCAGCGGCGACCATGCGTCGAGTGAGAGCGGCGAGAGTCTGGAGCTGCAGGATGTAGAGCAATGATGAGGGGGGGGCTGCCTTGGAGTGCGCCGCTGTTGATGGGGATGGGGTCGGTGGGGGCGCCGTTGACGCGGATGCGCCCAAGGGTGTCGGTCATGAAGAGGGCAGCCCAGCGCTGGGCGCCCTCCCCGAACCGCATGGCCTCCATGACCCTGAGGGTCCAGGCTCGGTCCATCCAGTCGAAGGCCTTTGCGAAGTCGAGGAAGAGCATGGCTCCGCCGGTGTCATGGGAGGTGAGCAGGTCTGCGAGCTCGGTGTGGTTGAGGATGTTGTCGCCGATCCAGCGGCCAGGCAGGAAGCCAGTCTGGGTGGGGTCGATGACGGGGCCAAGGGCGTGGGCGAGGCGGGTGGCAAAGGCGCGGGAGGCGATCTTGACGTCGGCGTTGATGCCTGCGATGGGTCGGCGGTTGGCAAGGTCGCGGGCATCACCTCGCTTGGGGACGAGGGCTTGGCCCAGAGTTGGACGTACAGCTCGGCTGGGAGGCCGTCCGGGCCAGGGCTCTTGCCGCGTTGTGCCGCGAGGGCGGCGGCCGTGAGCTCCTTGTGTGTGAGTGGCTTGTCGCAGGCGGCAGCATCGGCGGCGGCGACGGTGGCGTCCAGGGAGGCAAGGAGCTGGTCCTGAGCGGCACGGCATGTTGGGCGGGCGGCGAAGTGGTGGGTGTAGTGAGCGGCAACTATGTGCTGGGCGTAGGCGAGGCCGTCAGCCGTGTCCAGGCTGACGTACGTGCCGGTGCTGGAGTCCAGCACAGATGTGAAGGTGGTGTCGCTGAAGTGGCGGGGATCACAGCGAGCGTGGAAGTAGTGGGTGGGCTTCTCGAAGAACATGAGCTCCAGCGCCCGGGCGCGGTCGAGTGCAATCTGGGCATGGCGATCGTGGTGGGCTTGCAGGGCGTCGGCAGCGGCGCGGGCTGCGTCGCGGGCATTGTCCGTCGCAGCGATGGGCAGCTGCGAAGCTGCGAAGGCGACTGCCTGTTGCAGGTGCCGAAGTGCCAGGCGTCTGCGACGTGTGTCGGCGGCGGTGCGCCGCTGGGCCAGCAAACGGATGCAGGAGAGCATGTCCTCCAACAGCCCCTGCGGGTCGGTGTCGCGCAGCTCCGGGGGTGGGACATCGTCATCGGGAGGAGGCGAGGCGTGTTGGCTTGCGGCGGCCAAGAGGCGGAGGAAGTCGGCGGCCCGGCGGGAGGAGTCTTGCTGGTGGAGTCTGTCAGCCATGAGGCGGTCGAGGGCGTTTTCTAAGTCAGTGACGAAGTCGGTGTCGGCGAGGAGAGGGAGGGGGAAGCGCCATGGTGGGCGAGCCCGCAGCACCGAGCCGGGGAGCGTGAAGGTGAAGGTGACGCCACGGTGGTCGCTATGGAAGTCGTCGACGATGGCGGCGTGTGGTTGATGCTGGAGGAGGGCCTCAGCGACAAGCCACTTGTCGAGGCGGGAGGCGCCATGGTCGGCGTTGCGAGAGACAAAAGAGAAGTCGGTGGCAGGGTGGGGGTGGCAGTGCCGCCAGGCATCAGCTAGGCCGGCAGAGGTGGCGAGGTGTTGCAGCTCAGGGGCGCCGATCAGACGACCGGACCGCTGGCTGGCGGTGGGAGTGGCGTCGTGGACGGAGTCATTGACATTGACATTGATTACATACCCGTTGGTCAGCAGCTGCCCGTTGGTCAGCATCGCAAAGAGAGCGCGGCGCTTGTCCAAGTCGGCGAGCCCATTGACGTTCAGTGAAAGTAGGCGCAGGCGGGGGCGGTCGGCGTGGGCGCTCATGGCGCCCTGCCGCGGCGCCCTGCGGCGCCGCGGCCAGTCTGTGAGTGGAGGCCGGTGGCGGTGAAGGTCCGGCGTGCCGCCCAGCGGGGCAGCGAGCCTAGCCAGAAGGGGCATGGGGGGCTGCTGATGCGGCCGCTCCTGGTGACCGTCGAGGAGGGTGGCAGCGCACTCTGGCCCCGCGTCACGGCCGCCTGCGACCGCCAAGTGCCCGGCAGGTCGGCGGCATGGCGGGCGGCGCACGTGCGGGGCGTGCGCTGCCGGCGAGGCTGCTGCCAGGGCTGCTCCGGCGGGGCTGGTGATGGCGAGGTGTTGAGGGGCACGGGGCCCGGCTCCCTGTTGCAGCGTGCGATGTCGGCGAAGGTGGTCTGGCGGTCCGCCCAGTGGCACCGCCAGCGGTCGGTGGTCGCCGTGAGGAGATGAAGGGCAACTGGTGTGAGGGGCACGCCGTGTGCGCGATGTCGGTCGAGGTCGGATGCTGGCAGGGAGGAGACCCACTCGTTGTTTTTTTTTTTTTTTTTTTTTTTTTTTTCCCAAAG
This sequence comes from Diplosphaera chodatii, assembly GCA_032358165.1. Taxonomy (NCBI): domain Eukaryota; kingdom Viridiplantae; phylum Chlorophyta; class Trebouxiophyceae; order Prasiolales; family Stichococcaceae; genus Diplosphaera; species Diplosphaera chodatii. Next base: position 1,107,531 of record JAALGY010000038.1, read on the forward strand.
GGCGTCCAGACCAGAACCAAGCTCAATGAACAAGGCTCTGCGGCACAATGCGGCGTCTCACGTGTGAACGTGAGGGCGGCTGGGTAGGTCATCAAAACGCTCTGTTCGAAATATGTCAATGGAGGACACTGACCACAAGGGAATGCAGGGCCCATGAGACCAGCGAAAGGCAATAGTCCCGATGAGGAAGTCTAAGCTGCATGGCTGCAAATGTGCTGCAAAGGCTAAGAACGGCGAAAGTCAGCAACGCCAACAACGCGGTCCCAATCACCCAGGCCACAAATGCGATGTCCTGTGCTAGGTAATGCCATCGAAACTGGCGAGTCTCTATGGCCCACTGCTAATGCGGCCGAAGCTAGCGGCAGACTGCGGCAAGGGCAGATGCGGCAAGCGGCGGCGGCGGCAGCTGGCAATGGTGAAGCTGCATGGCTGAGGAGGCAGCACACGCTGGTATGACGATGTGACACAGTCGCGAGTATGGACATCTGCAGCCTGAGAAGAAAGGTCTGTGAGTGTCGGCTGTCGATGGCAAGGCGGCGCAGCTGATGCCAGACGCCAGTCCACAGCAGGCTCCCCCAAACCGCTGCAAACTGGATCTGACAAGAGCCGAGGCGCTGCTGAAGCTGCGTAGATGGATGCTGTACGCCGCTGAAAGCTGAACGTGCGTCTGGCCGCTACAGGGTGACCAAGCCTGCAGCAGCGCAGTCGCGCATGCGGCGCAGGCGGCTGAAGCGGCTGCTGTGAAGGCTGATGGCGGACTAACGGCTGTCATAGCGTATCATGACACCCTGTGTGATGGCTGCAGAGCTGTGGTGACGCCAGCCAGGCTGTGAAGGCGGTTTCCGAAACCGCTGTGCTGCGGGATCCCTGCTGATCGCCAAACCGAACTGCCCCCGAAGTCCGGCCCACTCGTTGATGATGCGGTCGGCAGGGGCGTGGGCATCTGTGCCGTCAGGCTGCAACACCTCCGACACCAGGGCCAAGTAGCCCGCGTGCATAACATAGCTGTCGGGCACTGAGGCGATGGCCACGTCGACATCGGTGAAGGGGACCCAATGGCCGGCCGGTGGGCAGCTGTCATCGTGGTTTTGACATTGATTACATACTGGTGGTGGGCCATTTTGGCCTAGCCACAGGCTCTGGCGGAAAAACCCAGAGCAACATGCACAACGAGTCGTGTACGAAACCGTTCACTCCCCGCTGACAGAATGGTTCCACTCAATCCCGGTTGGATGCACACCCCTCCAACTCTGCACATTGATCATGACAACCCCGCAAAAAGGCTGCCAGTTGCCCGGCATCCTGCTGCATAAAGTCCGCCACTGATGTGATGTTGCTGTCCTCAAACAGCTCCGAATGCTGCACCCTCTGATCTACTAGGGCTGGACACCCCCAGACCATATGCGCCTCATCATCCACCACGCCGCAGTTACACCGCTGACACAGCCGCTCTGCCCGCGGCAGCCGCTGCCACCTCCCTGTTTCCACCCCCAGCATGTGACTGCCCATGCGAAACTGTGCTAACCGCCGACGACCGGTCTTGGAGGCGACTGCCTGCAAGTAGCCGGCCATCTGGTAGTTGTCACTGTTCACAGGGCCCCTGACTCCCAGCCACTCACGCACTTTGCGCAAGTCGCTGCCATTCACAGCATCGAAGGTGCGGCGCTGCAGGTGTGCAGTGACAACAGATGTGTCAATGCGCTGCGGCACGCCGTCAACGATGGGTGACATGAAGTGCAGGAACGAACACACCTGGGCAGCCCAGCATGCTGAGCTGCTGGTGCTGCGCCCCGGCCGTGTGGCCAGAGCACAGTTCTCCAGGAATGCCTGCTTGGTGAGGCGGGTGTCCGGGATTGCGACCAGCCGGTTCCAGAACCGGCAGATGGCCAGCGTTGCCGTGTGCGCCACTGGGAACCGCCCAAGCTCCCCCAACACCGCCACGTTGGGAGTGCCTGTGCGCACGCCAAGAACAGACCGAAGGAACTTCCGATGGACAAGCTCACAAGTATCCATGCCAGTACCACATAACGCCCCAGGTCCCCATGTTTCGACACCATATAGCATAACAGGACGTACTAGTGCATCAAACAAATGCAGCTGCAATGCTGGGTCATGCAGGCTCAGGTCGTGGCAACGATGCTGCAATGCAAGTGCGGCGCGCTGGGCGGAGGCCGCTCTGCCGATGCTAGCGGCAGCAAAAGAACTACGAGTAGAGATATCAACCCCCAGATAGGTAAACGAGTCCAGCACTTCGATGGGAGCATGCATGTAGGTGAGAACCGGTGGTGCAGCAGCCTGGGCTGCATACACCACGACCTTTGTCTTCTTCACGTTGACGGTGAGGCGCCAGCGCTTGCAGTACGACTCCAGCAGGTCGAGCTGCGCCTGCAGGCCGCGTACGGACGTGGACACCAGGTCCAGGTCATCTGCATAGAAGAGGGCAGGTGCCTGCACACCACACAGGGTGGGCAGGTCCAGGTCCCCGCCGGCGGCCTCCAGTTCCGCTTGGAAATCGTCAATGTAGATCCCGAAAAGGGTTGGAGATAGTGGACATCCCTGCTTAACGCCCAAAGTGCTCTGGAATGTATCGGACATTCCCCCCTCAAACTGCAATGCCATTGGCACATCAGCATACAGTGCCTGAACCCCCCTCAGAAACTCCCCATGTGGTGGCGAAGGATGCGGTCGATCGATGGCAGCAGCGCGCTAGGGATGGCATGGCCACTGCCGCAAGTGCTCCAGGTGTCCCAGAGCACCGGCTCTGACTGGCTTTTTTGTTTGTTTGTTTGTTACAAAGGGCGTCCAGACCAGAACCAAGCTCAAGGAACAAGGCTCTGCGGCACAATGCGGCATCTCACGTGGGAACGTGAGGGTGGCTGGCTAGGTCATCAAAATGCTGTGTTCGAAATATGTCAATGGAGGACACTGAAACCACAAGGGAATGCAGGGCCCATGAGACCAGCGCAATTGACATTGACATTGACATTGATTACATACTGGTGGTGGGCCATTTTGGCCTAGCCACAGGCTCTGGCGGAAAAACCCAGAGCAACATGCACAACGAGTCGTGTACGAAACCGTTCACTCCCCGCTGACAGAATGGTTCCACTCAATCCCGGTTGGATGCACACCCCTCCAACTCTGCACATTGATCATGACAACCCCGCAAAAAGGCTGCCAGTTGCCCGGCATCCTGCTGCATGAAGTCCGCCACTGATGTGATGTTGCTGTCCTCAAACAGCTCCGAATGCTGCACCCTCTGATCTACTAGGGCTGGACACCCCCAGACCATATGCGCCTCATCATCCACCACGCCGCAGCTACACCGCTGACACAGCCGCTCTGCCCGCGGCAGCCGCTGCCACCTCCCTGTCTCCACCCCCAGCATGTGACTGCCCATGCGAAACTGTGCTAACCGCCGACGACCGGTCTTGGAGGCGACTGCCTGCAAGTAGCCGGCCAACTGGTAGTTGTCACTGTTCACAGGGCCCCTGACTCCCAGCCACTCATGCACTTTGCGCAAGTCGCTGCCATTCACAGCATCGAAGGTGCGGCGTTGCAGGTGTGCAGTGACAACAGATGTGTCAATGCGCTGCGGCACGCCGTCAACGATGGGTGACATGAAGTTGACATTGACATTGATTACATACTGGTGGTGGGCCATTTTGGCCTAGCCACAGGCTCTGGCGGAAAAACCCAGAGCAACATGCACAACGAGTCGTGTACGAAACCGTTCACTCCCCGCTGACAGAATGGTTCCACTCAATCCCGGTTGGATGCACACCCCTCCAACTCTGCACATTGATCATGACAACCCCGCAAAAAGGCTGCCAGTTGCCCGGCATCCTGCTGCATAAAGTCCGCCACTGATGTGATGTTGCTGTCCTCAAACAGCTCCGAATGCTGCACCCTCTGATCTACTAGGGCTGGACACCCCCAGACCATATGCGCCTCATCATCCACCACGCCGCAGCTACACCGCTGACACAGCCGCTCTGCCCGCGGCAGCCGCTGCCACCTCCCTGTCTCCACCCCCAGCATGTGACTGCCCATGCGAAACTGTGCTAACCGCCGACGACCGGTCTTGGAGGCGACTGCCTGCAAGTAGCCGGCCAACTGGTAGTTGTCACTGTTCACAGGGCCCCTGACTCCCAGCCACTCATGCACTTTGCGCAAGTCGCTGCCATTCACAGCATCGAAGGTGCGGCGCTGCAGGTGAGCAGTGACAACAGATGTGTCAATGCGCTGCGGCACGCCGTCAACGATGGGTGACATGAAGTGCAGGAACGAACACACCTGGGCAGCCCAGCATGCTGAGCTGCTGGTGCTGCGCCCCGGCCGTGTGGCCAGAGCACAGTTCTCCAGGAATGCCTGCTTGGTGAGGCGGGTGTCCGGCATTGCGACCAGCCGGTTCCAGAACCGGCAGATGGCCAGCGTTGCCGTGTGCGCCACTGGGAACCGCCCAAGCTCCCCCAACACCGCCACGTTGGGAGTGCCTGTGCGCACGCCAAGAACAGACCGAAGGAACTTCCGATGGACAAGCTCACAAGTATCCATGCCAGTACCACATAACGCCCCAGGTCCCCATGTTTCAACACCGTATAGCATAACAGGACGTACTAGTGCATCAAACAAATGCAGCTGCAGTGCTGGGTCATGCAGGCTCAGGTCATGGCAACGATGCTGCAATGCAAGTGCGGCGCGCTGGGCGGAGGCCGCTCTGCCGATGCTAGCGGCAGCAAAAGAACTACAAGTAGAGATATCAACCCCCAGATAGGTAAACGAGTCCAGCACTTCGATGGGAGCATGCATGTAGCTGAGAACCGGTGGTGCAGCAGCCTGGGCTGCATACACCACGACCTTTGTCTTCTTCACGTTGACGGTGAGGCGCCAGCGCTTGCAGTACGACTCCAGCAGGTCGAGCTGCGCCTGCAGGCCGCGTACGGACGTGGACACCAGGTCCAGGTCATCTGCATAGAAGAGGGCAGGTGCCTGCACACCACACAGGGTGGGCAGGTCCAGGTCCCCGCCGGCGGCCTCCAGCTCCGCTTGGAAGTCGTCAATGTAGATCCCGAAAAGGGTTGGAGATAGTGGACACCCCTGCTTAACACCCAAAGTGCTCTGGAATGTATCGGACATTCCCCCCTCAAACTGCAATGCCATTGGCACATCCGCATACAGTGCCTGGACCCCCCCCAGAAACTCCCCATGCACCCCAATCCGCTGCAGCTTCTCCCAAAGCAAATCACGAGGTACAGTATCGTATGCCTTCTTGAAATCGACAAAGCAAGAGTACAGAGGCTGCTTATCTGCCTTGGCCTTCTCGATGAGGGTGCGAACGACGAAGGTTTGATCGGTGGTGCGGTGGTCCTTGCGGAAGCCCGCCTGTCCGCGTGCGCGCAGCTGGTGCTGCTCGGTCCACCTCATAAGCTTTTCGTGGCGGCGGCAGGTGGTGGGCAGCACTCCGATGAGTGCGTAGCAGGTGGCAGGCTGGAGGTGATGTGAGCGGTGATGAAGGCGGCAGGCTGGGTGCTGGCGGCGGCAGGTGGTGGGCAGCACTCCGATGAGTGCGCAGCAGGTGGCAGGCTGGAGGTGATGTGGGCGGTGATGAAGGCGGCAGGCTGGTGGTGGCGGCGGCAGGTGGTGGGCAGCACTCCGATGAGTGCGCAGCAGGTGGCAGGCTGGAGGTGATGTGGGCGGTGATGAAGGCGGCAGGCTGGTGGTGGCGGCGGCAGGTGGTGGGCAGCCCTAGTAGATCAGAGGGTGCAGCATTCGGAGCTGTTTGAGGACAGCAACATCACATCAGTGGCGGACTTCATGCAGCAGGATGCCGGGCAACTGGCAGCCTTTTTGCGGGGTTGTCACAATCAATGTGCAGAGTTGGAGGGGTGTGCATCCAACCGGGATTGAGTGGAACCATTCTGTCAGCGGGGAGTGAACGGTTTCGTACACGACTCGTTGTGCATGTTGCTCTGGGTTTTTCCGCCAGAGCCTGTGGCTAGGCCAAAATGGCCCACCACCAGTATGTAATCAATGTCAATGTATGGAGCCGATGGACGGCATTGCGGACGCTGCACTTGCAGAGTTTTCGGTGTCGGTCTCCAGCGCCGATTTGACGCAGCAGTCCTGCACGCTTACTGCGACACCCATCAGCGAGGCCTATACAGAGCCTGCTGCTCAGCAGCGGCCACCAAGGGGCCCCCTGCATGGACACGCATGCGCGCATGCAACTGCAGTTGGTGCTGACCAGGATCACGTGACTGCCCAGACTGCCCAGGGTGATTCCAGTGCAGGCTGTGCAGTCCCACAGCCCTCGTCTAACGCAGCCATTGCGCCATACTTGCACAGGATTGCGGATCTTGAGGCCCAGCTGAAGCAGTCGAAGCTCGAGGCAGCAACATATCAGCAAGCGGCACTGCAGCAGCAATGCCAGTCAGTCAAGCTTGTGATACATGTGCAGCAGCCACAGCTCAACAGCAACAGCCCGGAGCAGCAGACGGCACCGGCCACGCAGCATGCAGCCCCAGAGCAGCATGCAGCGCCCGCGCCAGCAGCTCCCAGCAGCCAGCCTGCAACACCAGCAACGGCACCAGCAGCAACATTGCCACAGCAGCCAGCAGCAACCAGCCGGCCCAGCACTGCCCCAGAGCAGCAGCCGCGGCTTCCAGCGCGCAGCAGCAGCACTGGTTCAGCAGCGTGGGTGTTTAGCGGCCTGGATTTTGCAGCAGGCAGCAGCAGCGATGCTGCCGCAGCGGCAGTACAGGGTTTCTGCACCAGCAAGCTTTGCTTGCAAAATGCTGCACAGCATGTCACTGTGATGCGTGTGAGCAAGCAGAAGACCGGCCTGGCTGTCGTCAGCATCGATGATGCTGTGTTTATGCGCAGGATGTGCAGCGCGAAAGCGCGCCTTCCCCGCACTTGCGGAGTGTCTATCTTTGAGAGCGTGGCACCGCAGCATCGTGACGCAGCGGCACAGCTGCGCAGGAGTCAGCACCAGGCAGCCCAAGATGCAGCTCCAGTGGCGAATGCACGCCGCGCAGCCGCGGATGCTGTGCAATTTGCACAGCAGCACCTCGCGCCGCACCGGCAGCGGCGGCCAAGCGCTCTTGGCCCTCACCCTGCTCCTGCTCCCCTAGTGCGTCCTGTTATGCTATACGGTGTTGAAACATGGGGACCTGGGGCGTTATGTGGTACTGGCATGGATACTTGTGAGCTTGTTCATCGGAAGTTCCTTCGGTCTGTTCTTGGCGTGCGCACAGGCACTCCCAACGTGGCGGTGTTGGGGGAGCTTGGGCGGTTCCCAGTGGCGCACACGGCAACGCTGGCCATCTGCCGGTTCTGGAACCGGCTGGTCGCAATGCCGGACACCCGCCTCACCAAGCAGGCATTCGGGGCGCAGCACCAGCAGCTCAGCATGCTGGGCTGCCCAGGTGTGTTCGTTCCTGCACTTCACCGCACTTCACCGCAGCGTCGTGACGCAGCGGCACAGCTGCGCAGGAGTCAACACCAGGCAGCCCAAGATGCAGCTCCAGTGGCGAATGCACGCCGCGCAGCCGCGGATGCTGTGCAATTTGCACAGCAGCACCTCGCGCCGCGCCGGCAGCGGCGGCCAAGCGCTCTTGGCCCTCACCCTGCTGCTGCTCCCCTTGGCATTGCATCACGCTTTGCTGTGCTGCCTGTTGAGCCCACTTCTCACACATCACCTGGTGGCCCCACACTGGCTGAGGGCACACAACCCTCTCCAGCAAAGGCGCCAGCCACACCCAAACCCACCTCCAACCATGTCTGCTAGGGGTGCTGGGGCCGGGCTGCGCCCGGCGCAATCCGGTCCCCTAACAGCGCCCTGTCTGTGCTGAGCCTGAACGTCCAGGGCTGGCTGTCCAGAGATGCATCTGCTCTTTCGCAGGTCATCAAGGCGGCTGACTTCGATGTACTGGCATTCAGCGAGACGTGGGCGCGTGAGGGGAGCGATGCGCCGGAGCTGGACGGCTTCACGTCCGTCCTGCACCTGCCGCGCAGCCGGCGTCAGCAGCGTGGCGGCGCACGTGGCGGCATCGCTGTCTACGTCGCCGACAAGCTGGCACCAATGGTAACACACTTATCGACTGGACCCCAGAACTGCTACGCTGTTTTGAGGTTTGACAAAGCCATTGGCCAGGAGGAGGATGCGTACATGTTCGCATGTTACATTCCACCAGAGGGCAGCCCATCATTTGATGGCAAAGGCCCTGCGGTCTGGGAGGCGTTACGTGAGGAGGTGAGCGCCACCTGCCGCATGGGGCATGTGTTTGTTGTTGGAGACCTGAACGCACGCACCAGCACCTGCCCGGACTTTCCGGGATCTGTCGATCACCCTGTCACAGAAGAGTTCCTGCCCTCCACTGCCCCTCCTGTGCAGTCACAGCGGCACAGCCGCGACAGCAGGGAGCGGCCCAACAAGTGGGGCAGGGCTCTGCTTGACATGTGTGTTGAGACATCCCTCAGGATTGCTAACGGTCGTGTCCCAGGAGATGAGGGGGGACAAGTCACTTTTGTCAGCCACAGTCAGGTGGGCAGCAGCCTGATCGACTATGTGCTTGCAAGTGCTGATGCATTCCCGCTGATTCAATCCCTAACAGTACTCCCTGCTCCCGAGTCGGACCACGCAGCCCTGCACTTGCTCATCAAGAGGACCACCGCCGCCCAGCAGCCGCTCCCACGTCGCCAGCGCCGCCGCCATCAGCAGCAGCAACCGCAGCAGCCCACAACCCAGCAGCCCCTGCGCCTCAGCGCAGCGCAGCTGGGAGTGTGGCAGCAGCGCCTGCAGCAGCTTGATGCAGCAGCCCAACTGGTCGACATCGCAACGGCAGCTGACGCCGCCCAGGTACCTGATGACATGCATGCTGTGGGCTTGCAGTTCGACCAGTTTATCGAGACCACGCAGGCTGAGGTGGCTGCAACAGCGCCGGCCGCCAAGGGGCGGGGGCGTGACCGCAACGCTGTGCCCCGCTGGTGGGACGCTGAACTGGCCCGCGGGCGCCGCGCAGCGCGGCAAGCCGCGCGTCGCGACCCGCAGTCAGCTGCTGCTCGCGCACTGCGCCAGCAGTACCAGCACCTGCTACGCCGCACACAGCGCCAGTGGACCCGCAGTCAGGCTCTTTCTCTCACTGAAATGGCTCGCTCTACCGACTCCAAGAAGTTCTGGCAGAAGTTCAAACCTGCTAAGAAGCGGTCCTGTCCCATAGCAGATGATGTGATGCTCGAGTCCTTCCGTAAACTACTGGATGCCCCCACACTTCCATCAAGCACTGCAGGTACCTCGGGTAGTGGGGCTGCGCCACCTTTTGCCGACGGGAGCGAGCTCAACTCGCCCTTCACAGCCGGCGCCGTGCAAGAGGCTATAGGAGCCCTGCGCGGAGGCAAAGCGACGGTGGGATTGCTCAAATTGGATGCTTTATCTGTTGCAGCGGCGCAGCTTGCACCCTGTCTTGCATGTATTTTTAACTCGTGTCAACGAGTTGCAGCGTTGCCAAGGAGCTGGGCATTGTGCGGCATCACGCCAATTCATAAGGGGGGCGACACATCTGATCCGGGTAATTACCGTGGCATTGCTGTTGGGTCTCTGCTGGCAAAACTATATGCTTGCATGCTTAACGAAAAGCTTATGAGGTGGACCGAGCAGCACCAGCTGCGCGCACGCGGACAGGCGGGCTTCCGCAAGGACCACCGCACCACCGATCAAACCTTCGTCGTTCGCACCCTCATCGAGAAGGCCAAGGCAGATAAGCAGCCTCTGTACTCTTGCTTTGTCGATTTCAAGAAGGCATACGATACTGTACCTCGTGATTTGCTTTGGGAGAAGCTGCAGCGGATTGGGGTGCATGGGGAGTTTCTGAGGGGGGTTCAGGCACTGTATGCTGATGTGCCAATGGCATTGCAGTTTGAGGGGGGAATGTCCGATACATTCCAGAGCACTTTGGGCGTTAAGCAGGGATGTCCACTATCTCCAACCCTTTTCGGGATCTACATTGACGATTTCCAAGCGGAACTGGAGGCCGCCGGCGGGGACCTGGACCTGCCCACCCTGTGTGGTGTGCAGGCACCTGCCCTCTTCTATGCAGATGACCTGGACCTGGTGTCCACGTCCGTACGCGGCCTGCAGGCGCAGCTCGACCTGCTGGAGTCGTACTGCAAGCGCTGGCGCCTCACCGTCAACGTGAAGAAGACAAAGGTCGTGGTGTATGCAGCCCAGGCTGCTGCACCACCGGTTCTCACCTACATGCATGCTCCCATCGAAGTGCTGGACTCGTTTACCTATCTGGGGGTTGATATCTCTACTCGTAGTTCTTTTGCTGCCGCTAGCATCGGCAGAGCGGCCTCCGCCCAGCGCGCCGCACTTGCATTGCAGCATCGTTGCCACGACCTGAGCCTGCATGACCCAGCATTGCAGCTGCATTTGTTTGATGCACTAGTACGTCCTGTTATGCTATATGGTGTCGAAACATGGGGACCTGGGGCGTTATGTGGTACTGGCATGGATACTTGTGAGCTTGTCCATCGGAAGTTCCTTCGGTCTGTTCTTGGCGTGCGCACAGGCACTCCCAACGTGGCGGTGTTGGGGGAGCTTGGGCGGTTCCCAGTGGCGCACACGGCAACGCTGGCCATCTGCCGGTTCTGGAACCGGCTGGTCGCAATCCCGGACACCCGCCTCACCAAGCAGGCATTCCTGGAGAACTGTGCTCTGGCCACACGGCCGGGGCGCAGCACCAGCAGCTCAGCATGCTGGGCTGCCCAGGTGTGTTCGTTCCTGCACTTCATGTCACCCATCGTTGACGGCGTGCCGCAGCGCATTGACACATCTGTTGTCACTGCACACCTGCAGCGCCGCACCTTCGATGCTGTGAATGTAAATTAACTGCGGCGTGGTGGATGATGAGGCGCATATGGTCTGGGGGTGTCCAGCCCTAGTAGATCAGAGGGTGCAGCATTCGGAGCTGTTTGAGGACAGCAACATCACATCAGTGGCGGACTTTATGCAGCAGGATGCCGGGCAACTGGCAGCCTTTTTGCGGGGTTGTCATGATCAATGTGCAGAGTTGGAGGGGTGTGCATCCAACCGGGATTGAGTGGAACCATTCTGTCAGCGGGGAGTGAACGGTTTCGTACACGACTCGTTGTGCATGTTGCTCTGGGTTTTTTCCGCCAGAGCCTGTGGCTAGGCCAAAATGGCCCACCACCAGTATGTAATCAATGTCAATGTCAATGAATGGCAGCGACTTGCGCAAAGTGCGTGAGTGGCTGGGAGTCAGGGGCCCTGTGAACGGTGACAACTACCAGTTGGCCGGCTACTTGCAGGCAGTCGCCTCCAAGACCGGTCGTCGGCGGTTAGCACAGTTTCGCATGGGCAGTCACATGCTGGGGGTGGAGACAGGGAGGTGGCAGCGGCTGCCGCGGGCAGAGCGGCTGTGTCAGCGGTGTAGCTGCGGCGTGGTGGATGATGAGGCGCATATGGTCTGGGGGTGTCCAGCCCTAGTGGATCAGAGGGTGCAGCATTCGGAGCTGTTTGAGGACAGCAACATCACATCAGTGGCAGGCTTTATGCAGCAGGATGCCGGGCAACTGGCAGCCTTTTTGCGGGGTTGTCACAATCAATGTGCAGAGTTGGAGGGGTGTGCATCCAACCGGGATTGAGTGGAACCATTCTGTCAGCGGGGAGTGAACGGTTTCGTACACGACTCGTTGTGCATGTTGCTCTGGGTTTTTCCGCCAGAGCCTGTGGCTAGGCCAAAATGGCCCACCACCAGTATGTAATCAATGTCAATGTCATTCCTGGAGAACTGTGCTCTGGCCAGCCGGCCGGGGCGCAGCACCAGCAGCTCAGCATGCTGGGCTGCCCAGGTGTGTTCGTTCCTGCACTTCATGTCACCCATCGTTGACGGCGTGCCGCAGCGCATTGACACATCTGTTGTCACTGCACACCTGCAACGCCGCACCTTCGATGCTGTGAATGGCAGCGACTTGCGCAAAGTGCGTGAGTGGCTGGGAGTCAGGGGCCCTGTGAACGGTGACAACTACCAGTTGGCCGGCTACTTGCAGGCAGTCGCCTCCAAGACCGGTCGTCGGCGGTTAGCACAGTTTCGCATGGGCAGTCACATGCTGGGGGTGGAGACAGGGAGGTGGCAGCGGCTGCCGCGGGCAGAGCGGCTGTGTCAGCGGTGTGGCTGCGGCGTGGTGGATGATGAGGCGCATATGGTCTGGGGGTGTCCAGCCCTAGTGGATCAGAGGGTGCAGCATTCGGAGCTGTTTGAGGACAGCAACATCACATCAGTGGCGGACTTTATGCAGCAGGATGCCGGGCAACTGGCAGCCTTTTTGCGGGGTTGTCACAATCAATGTGCAGAGTTGGAGGGGTGTGCATCCAACCGGGATTGAGTGGAACCATTCTGTCAGCGGGGAGTGAACGGTTTCGTACACGACTCGTTGTGCATGTTGCTCTGGGTTTTTCCGCCAGAGCCTGTGGCTAGGCCAAAATGGCCCACCACCAGTATGTAATCAATGTCAATTTTCCGCCAGAGCCTGTGGCTAGGCCAAAATGGCCCACCACCAGTATGTAATCAATGTCAAATGTCAAACCACCAGTATGTAATCAATGTCAATGTCAATGTTTTTGATGCTTTGTTCCTTTCTCTAATTTCTGCATGTCGCCTCCGCTGGGGCCCCTACATGAGCCATGAGGCTTTGTTTCTGCTTGTTTGTTTTTGAGGCGTTGTCAGGCATTTGTTTGTTTGTTTGTTTGTTTGTTTGTTTGTTTGTTTGTTTGTTTGTTTGTTTGTTTGTTTGTTTGTTTGTTTGTTTGTTTGTTTGTTTGTTTGTTCGTTTGTTTGTTCTTTCATTACAAAGGGCGTCCAGACCAGAACCAAGCTCAATGAACAAGGCTCTGCGGCACAATGCGGCGTCTCGCGTGGGAACGTGAGGGCGGCTGGGTAGGTCATCAAAATGCTCTGTTGGAAATATGTCAATGGAGGACACTGAAACCACAAGGGAATGCAGGGCCCATGAGACCAGCGCAAAGCAATAGTCCCGATGAGGAAGGCTACCTAATGGTCGTGCGGGGACCTGGTGGCGGCGGCGGCGAGGCCACGCACACGCGGCTAAGTCGCACCGCTGCAAGTGTCTAATCCTGAAGAGTCGTAACGTGTGCCAGGTGATATTCTAAATGCTGTTCCTCCCTTCTGTCACAGCACACTTGTAAGCCTCTGACTTCCTTCCAGAGGCCACTCTCATGCATGCCGCACCGGCCTTGGCCATCGTTGAGAAACTCCAAAGAAAAAGATCACGGCGACAAAACCCATGAGCAATGCCGACACTCCGCTTCCCACGTCTTGCACATTGATCATGACATATCAACAATCGATTGCGCCAGATGCGTGGTGCCTTGCTGCACAAAATGTGGCACCGAGATGGCAAAGCATTGCTTGACCGGCTGAAAAAGCTCACGATTAGCCACCAAACCGAGAAATCCCATGTCATATTGTGGGCATGCAGACAAAATTCAGATTGGGACAATCGTATGGATATTTCTTGACAGACATCTGCTTGCCATTGTAGTGAAGCATGAACATACGCAATTTGAATGTAGCAATTGCACATTGGGTTGTTGCAATCACCCGGACTATGGGTTGTCCTTCAACCATTTCTGAATGGCACGGTATGTTTCGTCATTGATTCCACGAGCTTTGGCAGCCTCACGACTACCTGCCTCGAAGGCGAAATAATCCTGCAACACCATGCACAGAGCAGTGATCAATATTCATCCTGAATATCGGATCATTTGACTGAAGCTATGGTGGTTCTTGCAAGCAAGATGTTGGTATGTAGCATTTGACATGAGGTTCTATGCATGTTTGGGTCGGACTGCCGGCAAAGGCCGGGTGGCTAGATTGCCCACTCTCTGTTGTACAGGTTTTCTGTCTGTTCTTGTCTTGCATGCCCTAGCTATTTCATCATATGACACCGTAGCACACTGCTATGGCAACGGGAATGTTCCAACAAAAGTTCAAGCATTTTGCTGGCAACTTCGTGTGTCAATCACGGGCAAGCGGTGACTCACCCTGAAATTGCGGCGGTCATAGTCCCTGAGCCTTTGGATGTAGCGCGTCTCTCGCATGGCTTCAGTTTTCTTCAGCAAGTCTGCGCTTGCAATGCAGACAATATACAATGCTCTCAATGCAGTGCCTTGCCCTGGTTCTTACATATCCGATGATGTAGTCTGTACTCCTTAGTATGGGTGCCGCAACCTGGGCAGACAAAGGGTGCCGAGGGTAGCCGTTCGGACAACGGAGCAAGCAGGCCATGTGAGCTTGCCTTGGATATACGGGCTTGTCGCCGGATCCGCTTCCTGGTTCGCCGGTGCTAGCGCAGCATCAGCAGGCGATGTGAGACAGCCCTGCCGCAACAAAACAAAGTATCATTGCATAGCAAAGCTCGTGTCGACTGCAACGGCGCGCTGCGAATGCAACAGTCCACCAATCTACACACCATCGCAGTGGCTGCTGCGAGCAGCACGAGGTTCCTGCGGCTGCGCACAACTGCGACATGTGACTCTGCTTGCACCAGGTGTGTGTCCGCAGCAGCCTGGGGAAGCGTGGCGCATGGCAGACGCTTCGGGACGTTGAGATTGCGTTCCCGTATCAGCTTCGTGCTGACATGATGCACAAAGGTGCCTCTGACCCCAGTGCATGCACAGCATTGTGGGCTGACATGCGGCATCCAGCCAGCAGCCTGACCACATCAACCGTGCACGCGTGAACTACACCTTGTGTGTCATGATCACACAATAGGTGACTTTGCAACTGTGCAGGCATGCAGCGGCGTTCGGCTGCGGTCGATGTCAATCTGATGTTGCCTGCCCTGTATTCCACCCCCTACAAGGGCAAGAGGGGGTCAGATTCCTGGAGCAGCGCTTTCATACATCTGTTCCCCAGTACAGCTTCATGCCGGCCTCTCCCACTGTGCCGAGGGTGTCTGGCACATGCACACGCAGCCGTGTCGCATACGCCCGACTGGCTTGGCTGCTTGCTGCGGGCTGGCCGGACGCCACCACCAGGCACATGGTCTTGGCGGCATGCAGGGGCGCCAGGAGAACTGTCATACGTGACGATTGTCGCACAACGAGTGACAAGCTCCTGCAAGCCGCTGTATGCCGCTGCCAAGCTTGTTGCCACCATGCAGCACCGTTGATCGCCGGCAATGAAGTTCCGCGGCTCATACCGCACGGGCTCCATCAGCCCTGCCTTTTAATTCACAAATTGCATGATCACCACAGACATGCTCAGCCGCTCTCAGCGAAGATACGGTGCAGTTGATGGCACTTTCCGCACCCCCATTGCGGTGCATTGACACCAGCTGTAGATGCAGCAAACGTATACCCTGTTAGACGTATCGGTGTCCGTTCACGCTGGAGGTCTGCAGGTGCAGATCCTTGCCCAAGCTTCCTGTGAGTCAGGGAGTTGGTCTGCGCCAGGTGGGGACCACCTGCGCTTGTGGACAATGCCAGGAGGAATGGACTGTCTCAAGAGAAGTGGCTTATGTTGCAAGCGATGTCCGAGACTGGAACCGGTCACTTGATGGTATGATGGAATGTCGACTGGTGTGCGCAATGCACCTGCCAAGCTGCTTCGCCTGATACGTCCTGGCATAAACATGAGGCGAGGCACTCGGATGATTCTTCCTCTTTGTAGCGACTCTGCCTTGCACACGGACATGGGCCACTTGCTGACAACTTCTGCTGGCAAACGAGCAAATCAAACACAGTTGGCAGCATGTGACGGCTGACCAGTACCAACTTAGTGTACAGCCAGCTCCAAAAACATGAAGATGTGCGACAGCATGCATAGCTCAGTGCTGCCGGGACACACGACTGCCTGCACTGATGGCGACAACATGCAGCTATCTCAGGTCCACAGGCGATATGAATCCTGGCGGTGTGAGATAGCGTGTGCTCTGGAAGCATATGAAGGCGCAGGAACCCTCCCCAGAAGATGCAAATCACGCGGCGCTGGGTTGTGGGTTAGTATGGGGGAGGCGGCGCATACTGCTGTGGCTGACCTTGCATGCCCCACTGCTGCTGGCTTCCGGGGTCCTGGTATTGAGCTGCGGGCGCACCATATGTGGAAAACCCACCGCTTGTATTTGAGGACAGCCGCGGCAGCTGACTGCCAGCACTGCTTTTGCGGTGGCTTCTGAAGGGCGCTGGCGGATAATTCAATGGCGGCGCCACAGTTATGCCATTGGCAGGCGCAGGCGCGCCCAGCCGATGCTGCTGTTGTGGCGCTTCTGCGCCAGTGCTGCCATAGCCCTGTCGCAGCAGGCATCGACCAACTAGTATGCACACTGCATGACGCTGTCTAGAAGATGTATAGTGCAGGGACACGTGAATCCGCCCTCGGACCAAAAATTTTATGCGTGTGGCAAGATGCAGGGTTGTTGGCAGGCATGGCTTTGACATAATTACAGCTCTTCACCTGCACACTATGAGTCGCTACCTGGAAGTGCTGAGGTGGCGGACCGGTGGATGGGGCGTATGGCTGTGAAGGCGCAGACGAGCCGTATGCACCCGAGTTGTAAGGTTGCTGTGCGCCAGCCTGGAAGCCTGGCTGTTGCTGCTGCGGCACGGCGAACTGTGCTGTCTGCGTGGCATACGCGCCCGATGCATCTGGCAGGTAGCTCTGCTGGGGTGTAAGTGGCTGGTGTACCTGATTGTAGGCGCCTTGCTGCGGTGATTGCGGATAGGCTTGAGCGCCATATGGTGGTGCGCCCTGATAAGTATACTGCTGACCGGCTTCAGCCTGCTTGCATTGACAGGACAGAAGTGAGTCCGAGGGTCACGTCCTATGTTTGCTGAAAGCAGGACTGTACTCACAGCTCGCATCTGCAGGTGGTGCCAGATCAACCTGGCCGTAGTTGTAGCCTCCCTGCTGGTAGCTCATGTGTGTGCGCGCTCTGCTGGCCGGCTCACATCAGATGGTTTGTGTTCCGCTGGCGAGCTTGATTCGTCAGTCCGCATGCAAGGAACCGACAAGCGGCGAGTGGTGCGTGCATGAGAGCATGACGGAATGGAGTGACAGCATCGACAGGGGTCGCTGATGTCATAAGTCTACAACCCGGAGTCCCCAACACTTCAATTGTCTCACTCACTGGCTAGCGACATCACCCAGCAGTTAGCATAGGTGGACGTTGCTTCAGTTGAGTTCGCTGCGGACACTGCGACACTGCAAAGCACAGCAACTTGGGAGCGCCGCAACCGGGGATCGTGCGCACTACTTTGCCGATAGATCATAGCACGCCAGCGCTTGAGTCCAGCATGACTGACCGCACAACCTGATAAACGTGCAGCGTGCCGCTGAGACGATGCAGTGGCCCGTGGTATGCGCATGCCTAACCAATGCGGCATCACATCCCCGCAGTTCTGCTGCATCAGATTTTGGCACGACACTATAGGTCGTCTGACTTGCAAATGTGTACCTGATGTACATCAATCTCCTGCTTGTGTCCGCAGTTGTGCCTGGGACCAGTGTGCGTGCCGGTGAACCTCCTTTTGCCTTTTTTGGTTGGCGTGGCGCACCGCGCGGGTTGGCTGTCGTGGTTCAAGCGCGAGTGGGTGACGATGCGGTACTGGCGCAGCCTTCTCAGTGGCGAACCAGAAATCAGGTGGGCGCTGGCAACGTGGGCCTTCAGCCCGCGTGTCACTGGGGTCACCATAGCCGGACATCTGCGGCCTTCTGTTACAGGCAGACGCAAGTGAATATGGCGCTGGGCCAGGACGAAGCCCCGTTATGTACCCAGCATGCAGCGGTCAGCGAAGTGAAGCGGTCTACTACAGCGAGCCGCAACACTGACCAGGAGCAGCCATCAGCAGGGCCACACAATCAGGACAAGCCGGCAGGTATACGTGCCTGACTTGCTGTGCTGGCACACATATCTCATCGGGTGCATGGATCTCCTGACCAACGCCCGTGGTGCCACAGATGCGGCCGGTGGAACTCCATCAAACAGACTTAGCAGACGAGGGCAGCCATCGCTTGGGGCAGGAGCAAAAGCGCAGGAACCAGGACAGCACAGTGCTTTGCCGGCACAGTGATGCTGCTGGTGCTGCTCCTGCTGCTGGCCGCAGACTGCTTGCAGGCGGGCGTGCTTATGTGCATGGTGAGTTCATCCGGTGGCCGATGCTGCAGTGCCTGCCTGCTGCATGTTCCTGAATTGTGATGAAGGCTCAGGCAAGACTGCCTTGCCCTGCAGGGCCCTGGGTAAAACATGATCCAGCTGGCATGGAGACAGCACGAGGTTGTGGCATTGGCCATACAGCGCATGTTTTCAGCCATATGACATTCTCCTTTGCCAATCACATGGCAACTGCGGTTGGGACAGCCAGTGCACGAGCACAGGGTCCTTGAGTCGGTGCCGGTCTGCAATGCCTGTCAGATGCTCGGTGGCACAAGTACATGGATGTACGTAGAGTCTGGCCCGCCGCAGCAGTGTCAGCGTATGCCTTAGGAAGGCCGTGTCTGTGCCACAAACAGTTGGCTGCGCAGCGGCTGCCTGTACTACATATACGACTGCGACACTCAGTTGAGACCCACAATACTTGCTTGGCGCCCGCCGATTCCTCTTTTAGAACGCCACCGACAGAATAGAAGCAAAGTCTCAACTATCAAACAATGGCGGGATCCTCAGTGGTTGCCATGCAGCCCCCAGGCTGCGTGCCAGCCAGACAGCGGTTGGCCTTCTCTTCTGACGAGTGTGCATGTACAAGACTTTTGCAGGTTTGCACGCACATGTCAGACAGGCCACGAAACTTAGTCCACATTCGCACAGTGCCCTACACCTCCGCTTCGACCCAATGTTCACAGTGACCACTATGGGCGCTGCCAGAGCTGGCTCACACCTCACATCCTGCCCACTGGACTTTTCTCGTACTCTAGCCAAGCGCGACCAGCATCCTGACCGCTGTTGCCCTGGAGCCGCTGTTCTGTTGGCTGCCGCTGCGGCGCCTGCAGCCGCTGCATATCCTGCTGCTGTGGACATGCAAAGACATTCCTTCAGCATTGACTCACGATCATGGCCCAGCACACCTGACAGACAGTCAGCCGTTGCAGACACCCACCTGTGGGTCAGATGTGAGGCGTCGGTCTCGACGCGCATCAGCTATTGCCTGCCTTGCCTCCGCATTGTCAGGTCTGCTGCGCAGATCCCTGCCTGTCGACTGGCGCTGCGCCGAGGGCAGAGGCTGCCTCTGGACACCTGCCCGCTGAGCGTCAGACATCTGCAGAGGCTGCCGCTGTTGCTGCCCATTCTCCTGCAAAGGTAGTCATTGATAGCTCGTTGTAAAGCTGGAACGGATTTAGCAGCACAAAGTCACAACCTGGACGAGCTGCCACACAGAGATTGCTTATGCTTTTCAGGCTGTGGTCGTGACTACCAGAGCAGGCACCACCTGTACAGATGGCATCCTGGCCGCCCGGCGCCGGCTGCGGGGGTCCCGGGATGCTGCAGCGTCAGGAGCATACGCCTGCTGCTGCATCACTGGCTGCTGTGCTCGGGCAGGTCGCAGACTCAGCTGCTGCAGAGCTTGCTGCGGCGCAAGCCTGTCCTGGAAGGACTGTGTCTGAGGTGGCGGTAGCTGCCGCTGGCCTGCGGGTGTCACCTCTGTGTACGGATCCTGCAGAGACATCGCAGTCATGACGAAAGTGCCGATTCACAACTTCAGCCAAGGTCTGCTTGGCGAGTGACGTGCCTCTACTAACTGCATGACCACGTTCCATGTGGCTGAACATTGGGTTGCCCACCATGCCATGATACTGCCGGTACTGCTTCCCGAACTTCCGCTCCCACTCCATCAAGGCATACATGTCGCCCTCCTCGGCGCTCTGCACTTTGGCACGGGAATATGGAGCCAAGCAACGTGCCAGGTGTGACCTCGGTTGGACAGACCACAAGAGCACCACTGTAAGTAAGTGGGTGTGCGCGACCGAATGAAGGAGGTGGTGCACACCCCCATCTTGAACAGCGCGTCCGTCGCACGGTCCAGCAGCCCAACCGACTCCTGCACTGTCCTGTGCTGACTGGCCACCGTCACCCTGCCGTACCGCAGAAGCCCCTTTGGTGATTGCCGCACAAGCCTTGCAGCCCTGAAGGAGGCCGTGGCCCATGTGCTGAGTACAAAGCTTGGCAGACAATGTGTTGCCCTTGCATGCTTTGGCGGGCTCCAACAAACCATAGACCGTCAGCAACTAGCATCTTGGGAAGCAGGGTGTGCCTGTTGAAGCTGACGTGCGTCACATCAGCGACGGGCACGGAGAACACGCTGACGACGGAGGCGGGCACCAGCGGCCGCCCGAAGCGGTCGAACTTGATGCTGTCCAGTAGCCCCGTGTCGGGGTTGAAGGCAAAGTCCCGCACCTGCGCACCACGGTGGCTGCGGACTTCCAACCCCAGGTGCACACTCGCCAGGCATGCACAGCATGACCAAGCGCCAGCACAAGGGCAATGGGCGCCGATGCACTCGTGGTTCAAGGGTCCCTAGACATCGCTACCTTGCCGAGCAGCAAGCCATCTTCCGTCGCCACCTCCAACCCGACAAGCTTGGTGGCGCTCTGCTCCGAGTAGGGGTCCGGCTGCCGAGTCACTTGCTCGTCCTGGACCAGCAGCACGTCCCCGATCTGCTGCAGCGCAGCGATGGGGATGTTGCGGGTGGGCGGCGTCAGGGGGAGGTTATCATCCTTCAGGTTGATGTTGACCACCGCCAACTGCTGCGGCAGCACATAAAGCTGCTCGACGTATCCCAAGGACTTTCCCTCCTGTCGAGTAATGACCTGCAGCGAACATGACCCGCTTGTTTGTGATGACATTGCAACGACACCCACGAGCGTCATTGCACAAGCCACAAGGGTGTCTAGCCCTGTGGCATTCCATAAGCTTAAACAGTGTGCACGCCATGCTCCTGCCTGCTTGTCCATGATTAGACTGCGCAGGATGCTGAAGCTTTGGCGCCGGGGGGGAGGCCGCCTCTGCAAGGCAAGTGCTGTCTGCTGCGGAGGCGGCTGCGGCGCCTGCATCGGCGCCACTGGCGGCCGCGGTGCCGGCGGACGTGCGTCCCATGTCTGCTGTGCCGCTGAGTAGTGTACCCTCTGTCTGCTCCATTGTCTGCGGTTCGTGTGCAGGGCAGAGCACATGAGGGTCGAGCAGGCCCCAAGCCGCATGCGCACATGCATGCAGCTGCCCATTGCTGGGCTGCATGGCTGCATGACGGCAGCTGGCAGACTGACGTGTTTCAAAGGAGAGTTGCTATAGTGCTGCGATGGCCCCTGACACGGCTGCAGCCCGGTGCTGTGCCTGCGCCCCTGACCAAGTTGGACAGCAAGGGTGATACACGCAATTGAAGGCGCAATGCCTGCGCCCTTGCCGATGAAGCGAAGTACAGCGGAACTTGCATGCAATCAAGTCGCAAGTACGCCACTGCCAGGTGAACGCAAGGGGGCGTGAAGCGTCTGATAGCCCGAAAGCCCTGCTGGTACACGGTGTGAGGAGCTGTGCCAGCATGGCTACATTCTTCCACCTGCAGCGCACAGCTGCGTCCTACGGCCGCTTCTTGCGCAACAGTACCGACGAGGCGGCTTCTAGTACAGATCGCCCCGTGCTAGACTGCTGGTTGCTGCTATCAGCAACACGGATGTGCAACTGGGCCATTCAACTATCGATTTTCGGTGCAAGCAAGCGATAGCAAGCGTCTCCCGAGAGCGCACACTGAGTCCTGAAGACTCTTACAGCAACTGCGCTGCTGGTGGATCAGCCAGCTGGCCTCTGGGCGGTGCCTCGGTGCCGCACCCAGCCAGTGCTGCGCAGTGACGCCCCATCTGGATCCTCGATGACAGGCGGGGGCTGAGGGCTGTTTGCACCCTGCTCGAGAAATGATCGCTGGTGACACCGAGTCGGAGGATACAGACAGGCTCATGGACGCGGAGACAGGCGTGCGTTCGCCGCGCGCGCGGCTGTCCCGCTCGCACTCCGCTGGCCACGCCACAACCAAGGAGGTGCGCCACAGTCGGTTGCCTAGAATGCCGCGAGCAGGGCACCGTGGCTGCTGTTCGCCGCTGAGTGTGCCATCCTCATGACGACTGCAGGCACTCGCGGGCATGCTGTCGAGCTGGTTCTCTCGCAGGTTCTTCAGTGGCTGGTGCGCTGCAAGCCCGTTGCCATGAGACTACGCGATGCTCATTGGCTGCACGCGTGGCATCAGCAGCTGCTGTGACACTCACGCACTCGATGCTGTGTTTGCAGTGCGGTCCTGTTTCCCATGGTCGTTACAGGTGCGGTTGTTGTACGCCCTGCTCTGCTTTGCATGGTCCTTGCCATATGGTGCTTGCCCACATGTTGTCTTCTCTCTCGCAGTCTATGTAACTTGGTGGTTCCTCAGATTCTTTGACAACTTCTTTTCGGTAGGAACACATGCGCAGATGAGCATGACCCGGCATATCGCACGTGCACCTGTGCAGTCACGCACAGGCCGCTCACTATCCCTACATACTGTTGTGCAGCCGGTCTACTTTGCGCTGCTTGGCTTCCATGTCTTTGGGCTGGGCTTTGTCACATCCATGGTGAGTGCCCAAGTTGGCACCGCGAAATGCAACCGCATCATCTGTAGCAGAGCGTGTATGAACCTCACTGTGTTGCCTGCTGCAGGTCTTCATCTTCATGACCGGGGTGTTTGTATCATCCTGGGTTGGTGGTGCCCTGCTGTCAGTTGGCGAGTGGATCATCAAGAAGCTGCCGCTGATCAAACACATCTACTCGGCGGCCAAGCAAGTGACGGCCGGGCTCAACCCCGAGAACGAGAATGCAAAATCCTTCCGCGAGTGCGTGGTGATCAGGCACCCGCGGCATGGCGAGTATGCCATCGCCTTTATCACGGGCGAAACAGTCTTCCAGGTGACTTGCTCGCGAACATCGCTCATTGGGTTGCGAAGCTGCCCTGCGTGATACTGCCACCGCAGATCGCGCCGCACACATTCACACTCGTGCTCTGCAGACGCCCAAGGGCGACATGAAGTTGTACAGCGTCTACGTGCCCACCAACCATGTGTATGTCCTCTTTCCTGCATCCAACTACATGCTGCTCTTTCTGCACATTCCGGACCCATGCAAACTTGCTGCTCGCGGGAGCCATGTGTCTGCAGCATTAGGTTGTATTCCTGCCGTGTGCAGGTATGTGGGCGACATCTTCCTCATGGGGTCAGACGATATCATAAGGCCGAACTTGTCAGTGCGGGAAGGCCTGGAGATAGTGGTCAGCGTCGGAATGGCGCTGCCGCCCACGCTCAAGATACACTGATGGCACCACCCGTCAGCGGGGCATCTGCTGCATACCGTGATGGTCATGTGGCAGCAATCTCTGCTGCCTTGTCGTGGCGTTGGCAGGCCAGTGCATCAAACCG
Source organism: Diplosphaera chodatii (assembly GCA_032358165.1). NCBI lineage: Eukaryota > Viridiplantae > Chlorophyta > Trebouxiophyceae > Prasiolales > Stichococcaceae > Diplosphaera > Diplosphaera chodatii. Next base: position 1,130,999 of record JAALGY010000038.1, read on the forward strand.
TTGCTCTCGACCTGCAGCAGTAAGTTGTGTGGCGATCCAAGTTGACATAGTGAGCTTGACGTGCACCTCCATCCTGTCCGGCAGCATCTGTTGGCAGCACAGGCATGCATGCCTGTAAGGCGACCATGCGAATACATTCCCAGTACATGTATACTCCCACAGCATGCTGTGGACGGAGGCAATGTTGCGTCGATTGCACATATTGATTGATCACGCGCCAAGTTCCTGTACACTGTGCAGGCGAACGGGAGGGGACCAATGTACGTAACGGTTGTTCGTCAAACGTAATCATTACGGATTTCTCTTATTCTACAGCGCGTCCGTACACTTATTGCCAGCATCAGCTTCTGCGCGTACACTGGCAGAGGCTGATCGCGACAGTGCCTACGCTTGTGCTGTTGTGCGCTACTCGTGTTGCCGACCACGACGAGGGCCGATCGACCCAGCGGCGGTAGCATCATCACGTCATAAGGACCTCTCCAGTGTACCATGGACCCACCATGAGTGCTGTGCCATTGATCAAGCTTTTCAGATTCAGCGTGCCTTTTCAGCGTGCTTTGACATAGTGTCAGCAGCATGACAGACGCGCAGGCTCCTACAGATCAGGAGGTTGTAGACGTGCTGCGGGCAGCGCTTCAGGATGTCGATCTCGCCAACACTACAGAGCGCGCATTGCGCAAGCAGTTGCAGGACCATTTTGGCGTGGACATGACGGATCGCAAGCCGCTCATTCGAGAGGAGGTTGAACGGTTCCTGGAAGAGCAGGACCCCCTCGAAGAGGATGACGAGGCTGAACAGGTGTCAGCAGCAGAGGAGCTGGAGGTGGCAGTCCCTAAAAAGAAGGGGGGTGGATTCAGTCGCCCGTGTGCCCTGTCTGAGCCGCTGCAGGCATTCCTCGGGGAGGAGACGATGGCCCGCTCTGAGGTGGTGAAGCGAATCTGGGACTACATCAAAGCAAACGACTTGCAGGACCCCAACAACAGGCGGAAAATCATTGTGGACGAACAGCTGGGCACATTTCTCACGAGCCCGGTCAACATGTTCACGATGAACACGCAGTTGACCAGGCACATCTTTCAACCAGAAGCTGGCGGGTCTGCGGCGGAACCACGTTCACCGAAGCGGAAAAGCAGCGCAGGCAGCAAGGACGAGAGCAGCGCGCCTCGGAGACGAAAAAGCAAAAGCAGCAGCGAGAAAGAGGGCGGCAGCGAGCGCAGGGCGAGCAACGGCTTCACCAAGCCGCTCAGCGTGACTCCAGAGCTGGGGGCGTGGTGCGGTGGCAGGACAGAAATCAGCCGTCCTGAGCTCACAAAGCACTTCTGGGCGTACATCAAAGAAAACGGGCTGCAGGATCCAGATGACAAGCGGTACACAGTCTGTGATGACACTCTTCAGGCGCTGACGGGCGAGGACCGGTTCCTGTCCTTTGGCTTCATGAAGCACTTGAATAAGCACCTCATCAAACAGTGACGCATGCGTGCCGCAGAGCATATCGCACATGATTGTCAAATCTAGATTTGGCGGTGGCAATGGCGATCTGGCATCAAACGTAACTGCTGGCAGCTGTTGGCAAGTTTTGTGATGTCACAGCCATGCCTACATGCAGGGCGGTTGCAGACTCGCTCCCCTGCATGCCAGATGGCATTGCGCGCCAGCCAGCTTCAGCAGTTGGATGATGACCGACAGGGAGCACCTGTCCTCGCAAAAACCTTCATAATGCATGTATCTGCTGCTTCCAACCCTGACCAGGTCCCTGCCTGCCTTCAACACTACCGCACTGATGGGCTTCTCCAGAGTGTACGGTAAGGCATCCTCCGCCTGCAGCCTTTCCGATCTAGGGGGACATGTCGTTGCAACTGCCTGGTTTTCCTCCCCACAACGCACCGTCCCTTGCGCAGCACTGTAGCATAGATTGTGTCCATTGATCAAAACACAAGTCAGGTTGTTGGCGAAAGGTGCAATGCACGCCGCTCCCGGTCCGGCAGCTTGAGGTCGTGGTCTCAGAGGTCGCTTGGGTGCTTCCTCACCAGACAGTCTGGCGTCCTGCGTGGCCAGACGGCAGCTTGGTTGGGGTACCAATGCTGCCTGGCCCTGCGTGACCAGATTGCTGCGGTGCGACGGCGCACAGGCATTCAGATCAAGCCAGCCTGCACGGCACTTGATCGTTGCGACAGGCGCCGGGCAGCGGTTGCGTCAGGGTCCACAGCCCTGCCCTCCAGTTGTGCAGTGTGATGCACGAAGACCGGATAGCAGCTGTCTGCAGAACGCGGCACGGAATACCTCACCGGCGAAACCATCCGTGAGGAAGATGTCGTTCTTTGCCGTATACCTGCTCCTGTCGTTGAAGCAGCGGGCGTCAGGTGCCGCAGTGGGCGCGACCTACATCGGGTGACACAAGGCTCGCATTGATTCTGTCTGATTATTTGCTCAGCCCTAGTGCTTCTCAAGTGCTTCTCACGCTGCTTGTATGCTTGCTGACCAGCTCAGTGCTGCCACTCCCCAGGTTCACAGTGAATCCGCAGCGCCGCATTCGACAGCACAACGGCGACATTGTGAATGGTGCCAAAAAGACCAGCAGGTAGGCAGTCCGGCAGGGCACACTGGCATTGAAATAGCTCCACACGACTGCGCATGCTTGAGCCTGATGCTCCTGTCCGCAGGCATCGCCCCTGGGAGATGGTGCTGGTGTGCTACGGCTTCCCCAGCCAGGTGTGCGGTCAGCCCCTGAACAGGGCTGTGCGCCCGTATCAACCGGCAGCTGCAGATACTGACTTCCTTCCAATGCACATGCAGAGGGATGCGCTGCAGTTCGAGTGGGCATGGCAGCACCCGCATGTGTCCATTGCGGTGCGGACGATGGCGGCCACACTGCCCAAGCGGGGCCTGTCTGGTGTCAAGGGCAAGGTGCGGACGATTGTCAGACCAAAGTTGTTCAATGTCGCCCAAAGCAGCAGCCTGGCTTGCAGCGGCTCTGCAATTCTAGCTGTTTGCAGTTGGGCCTAAGATAGTGGCAATGAAATACTGGGCACTGTCAAGACGTGCTGCATGACCACGAAGTACGTGATCATGAAGGCGTTGCCATCGACTTGGTGCTGCGCCCCTGCCAGCGCACGCACGATGCCCATAGACAGGCCTGCGCTGTCCTGCCGCAGGTGCGGCTGCTGATGGAGATGCTGCATCTGGAGAAGTGGAGGCATATGCCGCTGCAAGTGCAGTTTCTGTCCTCAGCCAGCCTCAAGTACCTGGCAAACTGCCCAGCTATGCCATCAGGCATGGATGTTGGCATCGCAAGTCTGGAGGTGCACCCGCTCACAGCCTCGTTGTGTTCATGAATCATGCTGCCAGTGCTGCGTGCAGTTGGGTCGTCATGCTGCAACTGCTGCTGACAACCGATGCATCGCTGTCCAGGCCTTGCCGACGACCTGCGCTGACGACTTTGATGTGGAGGACAACGGCAGCATCAGCTCGGGGCCCTTTGACAACAGCGACTGCCTGCCCGGGGCGCTGGCGGCGGAGGCGGCGGACGACTGCGCGACGTCACCGGCACCAGGTGCCCCGCGGGCGGAGTGCGGCGACGGTGCACGGTGCACATGTTCTGTCCTGTTTGGGAGACGACTGGCCAGCCTTGCCACCTGTGTCTGTTGTCGGCCATGCAGCCTCCTGCCCCCCGCCACGACAAGCGGCAGTGAAGCGGCGTGGCCGCCCGCCGAAAGCAGCCCCGCCAGCTGTGGCGGCCTCCACCGCAGGTGCAGCCGGTGACAGCCCTGCCAAGGCAGCGCGCCCCAGGGGCAGGCCCCGAAAAGCTTCAGCAGCAGCTGCAGACGGCGTGTGCAGTCCGTCTCGCACAGGCAGACGGCCAACGCCCGTGGCCACGCTCGCAGACGGTTTGACCAGGCCAGGTGCCGCCCACAGCACAAAGCCAGCCGGGCTCACGGGCGCCAACGATGTAAACTCAGCAAGCCGCGATGGCAGCAGCGGCAACCAGCAATCCTCCGTCAGTCCAGCAGGCAAGCGTGGCAGCAGGGGCAGTGCAGCTGCGGCGAATGCGCCGGCACAGGACGTCAGCCCAAAGCGTGCGCGGGGAAGGCCGAGAAAGTCCCCGGCACCTCCAGCTGCAACACCACCTGCACTTGACAGCCCAATCGTGCTGAGTGCCTCTGACTCTGAGCCCGGCACCCCCAGCCAGCCCAGCTCAGCCGGCCGCGCCGCTGCCGGCGTCTGCGCAGCTGACAGCCCGGCCTCAGCGAGCTGCATCGACCTGCTGTCTGATGCTGAATCCGATGCGGCCTCTGGAGCGACAGCCGAGAACAGAGATGGCTTTGGCGAATCAGCTTCAGCTCGTGGTGCACAGAAGGGGGGTCCATCAAACGGCAGCAGACGAATAGCGTCATGGCCAGCAACTGACCCTCATAGCACAGCGCCGATGTGTACGCCGCAGCCAATCCGCGCGACCGCCAGCACCGCGACAGCCACCTCGCCATGCACCACAGCCTCCGAAGCTGCCCCAATGCTGACGCCGCAGCCCAGGCAGCAGCAGGAGGCAGCCCTCACACCGATGCTGTGCAGCCCGCCCATGGCGTCTCCGCCTGCATATGACAGCAGCCCCTCTCAGGGTCTCCTTTTTGACGTGCAGCAGCCCAGCCCAATGCGCAGCCGGGGATCAGCGGTAGTGCAGATGCCTGTCATCAGTTTGCTCACGCCAGACTGAGCTTCACATGCACTCATGTTATGCACATGCGGCGAGCTTGGAACTGTGAAATGTCCGTGTTCGAGGGGCAGTGATTGGGTGGTCAGAAACCTAGTTTCATTTGAAGTATATGTGCAGCGTGCTGTGCTGTGAACCTGTTGGGTCAACCCTGGCATTACTACAGCTCGTCCGCATTGAGGCGCACACCAGCTACAACAGGAGTGGATAGCTGTTGGCCCCCAGTGTGGACATGCCGCTGCCACGGTCCCGCCCACTGCTGCATCTCATCTTCGTTTGGATCTGTGTCGCGCACGCTGCTTCTGACCCCACACATAGTGCTCCAGCTCCCCCAGCAGTGTTGCCATCTATGCGGAGCAAAACATCGTCAGGTGATGGCTGCCATGCTGCAAGTGTGGTCAACAAGTGTGAACGGACCAAAATAACAGGCAGAACAAGCACATTGCAAAAGTGTGGCGCATGTTACCTGGTCAGCATCACGGGATGAGACCTCGTTGACAACACTGTCGATGACATACGCCGCCAACCCAAGCCTGCATGCAAAAAGAAAGGGTGGACACGCGCTGGCAGCCCATGTCGCCTTGCGCGTCCACACCGAGTTTATGCGTGTGACCGATAGTCGAGAGAGCTGTGCTGTTATGCAGACAGCGCGCTGCCTGCGCAGACGTGCTGCCAGGACATATCGCACCCTTCTGTAAGCGAGATGAGCTTCAGCCGCGACTTGCAGTCTTTTGCGTCGTCAGACATGTCGCCCTGTGTACGCAGTGCGTGCTCGATGTTTGCACATGATTGGGTGTGAGTGCCACCAGCGCCGCATGGCGTCGCAAGATGACAGGGTGCAGTGTCAATCTGCCACTCCCACCTCTTTGATGCGCGCCACATATTTGTGTACATGTTTGCAGCGCGACACGTCCAACTGGTATGTGTCACCGCTGCTCGGCCGCGTCGCCGTCGCCCGCTCCTCAGACCGTGGGTCCCGGCTGTCGGTGTGCCGTTCGTCGTACCTGCAGTGCACAGCGGATTGCTCCCACACCAGTTTTGCAGCATCGGCACGGGCATGCACACCAGGTTGTGCCATACACACCAGGTTGTGCCTTGCCGAGCGCCAGAGCACTCGATGGAACTTTGCAGGATGAATGTTTTCGTAGATGGTATTCAAGGCAAGGCACCTGCCGCGATCGGCATCCCGTGCACTCTCGCCAGCGCGCCCGCGCTTGCTGCTGCCGTCGCGCCAGTCCCTGTCCCTGTCCCTATCATGCTCTTCAGCATTGCCCCGGTGGCGCTCACGGTCCCTGTCGTGCGTGTGCCGGCGATAGTCTGCCTCCCTGTCTGCTTCCCGGTCTCTGTCCCTGTCGCTCGGGCCAGCCTGGTGTTCAGGGTCCCTGTTGGCCTGGTGGGCCCTGGCATGCGGCCGCTCACCATGGGTGCGGCCCCTGTCAAAACGAACACGGTATGGGTGAGGAGGCTGCTCAGCAGGCACGTGCGGCAATGGCTCAGCACCACACCTGCAGTGGAGAGAGTGGCACCCCAGCGCAGCGTCACCTGGGGACTGCCTCGTCAGCGTCCCGGTTCCGGCTGCGGTCGCCGTCGCCATCAGCTGCCCGGCCAGTCTCATCTCTGCAATCGTCACCATGCAAAGCAGTTGGGACCCTGCCGTCTCGTACTGGTGTATCAGACAAACGACTGGCCAACGGTTTGACAGCTGCATCGAGCGACCTGCTGGATGGCACTGCCGCTGAGTCGCCCGCGTCTGGTCGCTCGCGGAAGGTCTGGTCCGCATCCCAGCTGCCCGAGCGGGCCAGCCGGGACGGTGCAGGTTCGGTCCTGGCACAGGGTTGGGACAGGATCGGTGATGAGGTGCAGAGATCGTTGCCTACAGGCTGACGTGGTGCTTTTACCCATACTTTTATAACACAACATTCAGCGAAAGCTATGCTTGAACACACTGACCCTTACCTGGGGCGTTTGCTGCCGACGATGACGCCAGACCGGCTGCCAGAAGCTGGCCCGCCAGAAGCGGGTGAGGCGGCACCGGCTTGCAGCATACCGTTGCTCAGGCCCAGCACTGTATGGCCTGCGGCACCGGCACAGCAGCTACTCACATATGGATTGAGCCTTGTCGCAAGCAGTGTTGCAAGGGCATAAACCGCTGCGGAGGCTGTGCGGCATCGACCATCTGCAAGCTCGACAAGCACATTTGTGCAGCATCGATCGACCCAAGATAGCATGTGAAGGCTATGTAGACTGTGCATCCTGCTCATCAAAATACCTGCCGACGCGGGCCGGTTGGCAGGCAGCATTGCTTCGTCCTCTGGCGGCGACTTTGGTGTGTCGGCAATGTCCTCAACTGGCGACAGCGGCGTATCTGCAATGTCCTCCAGCCCAATGAACTGCTCGCTGTGTGCTGCCACGCCATTGAGGTGTGGCGCAGCTGCCTGCACAGGAGGAGGAGCAAGAAACTGTGAACACTGGCTGACAGCTTTGAGCTCAGCTGCAAGCCTCAGGATGCTCAGCAGGCCCACCAACCAGCCAGCCATACCAGCAACCAGGGTCATGCTACAACACAGGCGTGTTGACATAGGAGCCTACATCGCTGACGAGGTCATCGAGGCACTGGCGCAGCAGCGCGTAATCTGGGTCCGCCTCGAAGCTCAGGCTGGCGAGGTGCGTCGACGCCCGCGCCAGCGGCGCAGGCAGCGCCATGCTGCTGCTCAGCTTGCTGGGGTCCGCTGCACACTCACGCTTCAGCCGCACCACCTGTGTGTATCCAGCAACTTACATCTGGACGGGCTTGCAACCCTTGGTGTCGCTCCCCGCACAACAGAAACCAGGTCTCGGGCCTGTGGGCAGCCACAGGTCACCCAGACCACTGGGGCTGCCTGCTGTGCACAGGGCACGTGGGCACCTGCTCGCGGTCGCGACCCTCGTCGGTGCGCCAGGGCAGCGTCCCGGTGATCATCTCCACCATGATGTAGAGCCAGGACCACAGGTCGTCCCGCCGCCCTGCGGACGACATGTTGCATGAGCCAGCGGGTTGGTGCATGAGTGAGCCCTAGCACACCGGCAGGCGTGCCGTCTTGATGACCGTGTGGATGGCCATGCAGGAGCTCTGGGCCTCTGAGAGTAGTAAGCTGGGCGCACCCAGGTCCTCGCCATCGTGGGCGGCGATGGATGCGTAGGTGGTGCTGCCACGGAAGGCGGTGTCCGCCCGCGCGGGGATGACCAGGCCCGCTTCGTCCACATACCGCCGTGCAAGCCCAAAGTCGATGACATGCCAGGTGCCTGCTTGCCAACAAGGTCACGTCGATAACACGCGCAAGCTTCACACCTACTGGTTGCATTCCCTGGCTAGCAGGCCTGCAGCAGTCACCATGCGGCCGGCTGCACCAGCAGCTGGGTGTACATCTGGATGCGCTGCATGCCAACTGCAAACGGGCCTGACCTTCGTGCACTGCAGCGTGGCGGGGCGTGATGGCGAAGTTGGCGGGCTTGATGTCTCGGTGGATGAAGCCAAGCTGGTGCATGCCTGCAGCAGAGCAGGCTGTGCATCCAGGTACACGCCACATGTGCGCGGACTCGGGCAACGCACTGCATGTTCAGCTCCACCCACCAGTGATGGCGCTGAGGAGGTGCTGGCCGATGGCGCGTGCTGTGGGTGCATCCCACTTGCCATCCACAGTGCAGCTCTTCCGCGAGTCTGCCACATTCATGCCCAGCAACTGCAAGGCATCGCAGCAGGTCAGAGTTCGGTGCGCAGATGAGCACTTGTATCTGATTGCACGTGGTGACTTTGCTGCGAGCTGCAGTGCTAGCGCAGGTGCCGCCTCGTGCATGCCGGGGCGCCTCCCCACCTCCATGATCATGAAGCCGCGCTGCTCATGGCTGCCCTGCTCCAGCAGCCGCACCACGCAGGGGCACGGCTGCAGCCGCTTCAGCACCTTGGCCTCCCGCTCCACCGTCTTGGGGTCAAGCAGCCGGTCCACCTTCAGGGCCACCTTGCGCCCCTCCTTAAAGGTGTCCATCGCCTGCACCGCCACCCATGACCGCAGTGTCAATATGTGTCCTGGCATGTCTACGACCGCAGATCGGCCTGCTGCGCCATCGGTCCGACACTAGTGAGCGCTCACCTCGTAGACCTCTGCAAACTGCCCCTCGCCGATCTTCCTGGTGATCCGCCACCGCTCCAAATTGAGACCCTCCCCCACTGTGTCATTGCGCTTCAGCAGTGGCGGCATCGTAGCTTGGCTTGCTACCTCAATGAGGTCATGACAGTGCGGTTCACAGCAGCTCCGTGCTTCATCGGCCGCAGAATGCTCGTTGGACTTGCCCAAGTTGACAGCAGATCACCACATTTCGCCAGGCAGGCAAGGTGTTCAGAGGTGGCTAGATGGTCATAAGCACCGTGACCGCAGCAGATGGTGCAAGCAATTCGCTGCGATGAGCACGCAGAGCATGGCGTATTGGAGTTGCCACTGAGACAAGGCCTTGGCTGTTTTGCTTCAGGGCGGTTGACGCACTTCAGGCATGCTGACTGTGCATGTGCATACCAACAACGTTCTCTATGGTCACTATGCCGCATAATTCAATGGCAGATGCGTGCAAGTGAATGCCATATCTGATAGTTGATTCACATCACCGCGATGGCATTGTATCAACGCCACACACGGGCCCCGTGCCACGCTCCATCAGGCTTTGTGCAGTGTCAGCGCCTCGCGCCCGCGGCGCTGCACATCCGGCAAAACACCCGCAGATCAGCAAATTTACGGCTGGTATCAAACGTCCACGCGCGTTCCTCAAATGGCGCACCAGCGTCGGAAGCTGAGCAGCGAGAAAACTACACGGTCGTGCAGCGAAACCTGGCGCTCGAGCTGGTCCGTGTGACAGAGGCAGCAGCCCTTGCTGGCGGACGCTGGCTTGGCAAGGGCGACAAGAATGCGGCAGATCAAGCGGCGGTCGATCAGATGCGCAAGGTGCTGAACAGCGTTGCAATGGATGGCGTGGTTGTGATTGGCGAAGGCGAGAAGGACGAGGCGCCGATGCTGTACTGCGGCGAGCGCATCGGCTGCGCCAGCGAGCCGCAGACGGACATCGCGGTGGACCCGCTGGACGGCACCACGCTGGTGTCGCAGGGCCGCAACGGCGCCATCGCCGTCATCGCGGTGGCCGAGCGCGGCGCGCTGTTTGACCCCGGGCCCTGCATGTACATGGAGAAGCTGGCGGTTGGGCCATCTGTGAACCCACGGGCAGTTTCTTTAAACCGCAGCACACGCAGCAACATCAAGGCTGTTGCAGAGGCACAAGGTCGGAGCATTGGGGACGTGACAGTGGTCATCCTTGACCGGCCACGGCACGAGGACATCATCAGGGAGTGCCGGGAGACGGGGTGCCGCATCAAGCTCATCTCAGACGGTGATGTGGCGGCCGCCATCGAGGTGGCCAAGGCAGGCGCAGCCGCAGACATCATGATGGGCATTGGCGGCACGCCAGAAGGTGTGATTGCGGCAGCAGCGCTCAAGTGCATGGGCGGCCACCTGCAGGGGCGGCTGCACCCACGCAACGACGATGAGCGGGACCGCGCGATCGCTGCTGGCTACGACCTGGACATCATCCTGCACACCAACGACCTGGCAAAGGGCGACCAGATCTTCTTTGCAGCGACGGGTGTCTCAGACGGTGACCTCCTTCGGGGAGTGCGCTACTTCGCGGGAGGCGCCACCACCAACAGCATCGTGATGCGCCACGAGTCCGGCACAGTGCGGGTGCTGGAGACGCAGCACCGGTGGGAGCGCCCAGGCATCACCAACCTGGACGCAGCGCACCCGGACATAGAGCACAAGCTGCACAGCGGCAGCACAGTCGGAGGCCGCATCGTGCAGTGAATCAGGCTTGGCTACGGCCGACCGTCTGAACTTGTGTTGGCACCTTGCCGCATCACCCTACAGAGCTAGCTCCTGAACCTTGAGTAACCAATCGCAGCAACGGCCTTTCCGGTTTAGCAGGACATTCCGCATTTGTCAGCAAGAGTGTAGTCAGGTTTGAGTCGTAGGTGTCGAGCCTTTGGCGAGGTGTTACAGCGCAGGTACCGGTCATGCATGTATGCGTGCATGTATAGGAACAGGCTGGTTTGCAGGTTTACTTGGTAGCAGAATTACATACAGGAGTCGAGCAATCCGAATACAGAACATACACACTGAAGCGAATGGTTTGTGTTGAAAATGTGTCGAGCACAGTGGGTGTGAAAACGTTGTGCAAAATTCCGTTCCAATCCATCATGTTGACCCTATGTCGACCCGGTTGTCCTTCACCCAGTTTAATTCTGGCGCGAGAATGCGTGTGTACCTGCACAACAACAGCTGTACAGTTTGGCGACAAGCATTGTGCTCTGGAAACGGCGTGCAGACAGGGCCCGCTGTGTAGCTTGGAGCAGCGTGCGCACCTGTCCAGGTAGAGTATCTGCTTGAGCAGCAGACCAAACTCGCGCGGAAAGCGCACACCATAGCTCTCTGAGATCGCGACCACCCGCAGCAAAAGGCTGTTCACCTACAGGGACACAGCAGACAGGTGTAGTTCCATTGCAATCACGACAAGATTTCAGCAGCCGCAACCTCCACACATGTGTGACGGCAGTCGCAGCGGTTTGGTGTTGCGCGTGCCTGCTGATCTGCTGCCTGCGCTGCTCCTGTGGGGCTGGCGGCGCCCAGCGCATCTGACAAAGAGGCAGGGTTGATGCTCTCAAAGTCGTCAAACAGCTGCCGCAGGTCTTGGCCAAAGGCCTGCTGACAGCAAGAAGTGAGAGTCAGCATGGCCAGATCCGCACTGCATTGCTTTTCATGCGAGCAGGGCAAGCCCTAAACCCTATGCACCTTGATATCGATGTTGTCCCGTGTGGCGCCCACGGTTGCAAGCGCTGCCGCTATAGTTTTAAAGTCCGAGACTGCTGCTGAGGACGCCAGCGCCTGCGCAGCATGGCAAGTCAGATCACGACACGGGTGATACAGGAACCTGCTCAAGCAAGTGTTGTGCTCTTCCTGTCCAGACAGCTGTCCACCTGGATGGCCTGCCATGATGACGGCGCGATGGTCCCCACAATTCCAAAGTCAATGAAGCCGACCCTGCGCCCATCGGGGCAGGGTCGGGACATGGGTCAATGTCAAGGCCAGGTCCCCATCTACACCTGCCGACTGGAAGTCACAGCATGCACGCACACACACACACACACACACACACACACACACACACACACACACACACACCTGCCATCGTCCATGACCAGGAGGTTCCCCGCATGGAGGTCCGCATGGAAGGTGGTGCACCGCACGTCAACCACGGACCCAAACCACACGTTGAGCGCACTGCACGACAGGCACATGATGCTTTCAACGCGACTTGCTCGCTGTGCAACTTCGTTGCAACACACCATGGTCGTGCAGCTCTCCACAGGCATGCAGATCTCACTTGATGAGTACTTGCTCTGGATCCACAGCTGTGACGCTGCGGATGGCTGCCAGGTCTGTGAGCTGAGTGCCCTCCAGATATTCCATCACAAGAACCCTGCGCCGCGAGTGAAAATGTTGCACGGTGTACCACACACCAAGCTGCTGCTGTACACTTGATCAAAGGATCAGACCGCCGTGGTACTGACCGTTTCGATGTCAGCTGGCTGTACACAAAGGGCGCAGTCGCGACCTTTCGCAGATCATTCTGGTCAAGATAGCTGCTGAACGTCGCAATGTTGCGAGCTTCCGATCTGAAGTCGCACTCCTGCATCATGCTGTTGCGAATATCGCCTGCGAGGCAGGATGACAATTTTCCACCAAATCTGCCCGAGGTAGCGTGAAAGTTTTGGCAAATATCATTCAGAAATGCAAGGCACACCTAGAATGTCGACTAGGCTGGTGCGTTCAAGGGAAGGGTCGATGAACTGCAGGATTTTGGCAGACACCTCCAGAAATTGCAGGTCAACACCCAGCAGGTCCTCCACACCTGGCTTCAGCACCTGCGCACAGAATGATCGCCAAGTTATATCATTCCTGTGCTCAAACAGGCAACATGACACCCTGACGCTGGTGCTCGACACAGCACAGCGCGCACCTTGATGACGACATCCTTGCCGCTCTCCCGGTGGACAGCCCGGTGCACTTGCGCGATGGATGCTGTTGCCAGAGGCACCTCGTTCACCGATGCAAACGCGGTTTCGAGCGGCATCCCCAGGTCCTGCTCAATGATTGCCCTGCACCAGTATCACAGGGTGACTGGTGACGGCATGATGATAAGCTGGGGATCCAGCATGCTGACGTGCTGCAGCCCCGCCGCGCGCATGCCTGATGGTGGGCCAGGGCACCGGGGGCGCGCGGTCCAGCAGCGCCTGCATCTCCTCGACATAGTCGGCCGGGAAGATTGTTGGCGAGGACGCAACAAACTGCGCAGCGCGATCAGTAAGCGGATGACCACAATGGGGCCAGTGCGCCAAGTTCACATGCGACGAAGAGCGCCTGACATGCCAGGCAACACTTCCTGCGGCTGCACCCTGCCGACTCCACCGTGGCAAAGTCACCTGCCCCAACTTGATGTAGGTGCTGCCGAGGCCCTCAAACAGACGGCGCAGGACACGCGGCGGCGTTTGGACCGTGCCACGTTGCATGTCAGCCACATACTCTGCCGCCACAGAAGCCACTGCTCGCGCTGCCTGCCATGCTCTGCACCGCACCATGACGCCGTGGGTATCGGCCTTTGGCCTGACAAAAAGTAGCCGCATCCAGGAGCAGCTGTGTTCCTTTTGTCGGCAGCAGGGTCAACAGGACACACCGGTAGGCGCCAGTGGGTCCTGAGGCTATGGCGGCTGTGCCGATCTCCTGCAGCAGGGCTGCCAGCTCGCCGGTTCGCTCCGTAATTGACGGCGGAGCCCGCCGTGGCTGGTCTGCGGCTGCTGCCTCCGTGAAAGTGCTCTGCGACTGTGCCACTGCCCCACGGTGCCCAGATCTAATGCGTCCTTGGGGTGGGCACCTGTCGCGCATGACAAAGTGGTGGCAGCCATGCTGCCGGCGCACTGCTGCCGACGCCTCAAGCGGCGGACAGCCATCTGGTGCGCTGCGTTGCAAATTCATGTGAAAGCAGCGCAGATGCGTCTGCCTGAGCGAGCGCAACACAGGCTCGAAGACTTGCTGTTGCACCAAACTGTGTGCTCCGGCGCACAGTGCACCAGTCTGGGCAGCAAGGTGATGTGGATCAATCCGATATGGGTCTCGGTGTTGACACAATCCAATGTGATACTTTGGTGAGCAAGGTCGAAAGCACAGCGGAATGGCAGCGTGCTTGCTATCAACTTGCAACGCCACTCGGCACGTGTGCATGTGAGGGCCTTTGCAGCAACATCTCCAACTTCCGAAGCATTGGCCAGCTTTCGTCGGATAGCAGGCACCTGATCGCCTCGAGCTTGAGTGTATCGTGTGATGACACGTGCGTGATAGACCAGTCGACTCGCCGTGGTTGCTTGTGGCATTGCTCAGCGTATGCCTGCACAGGCTACACTTCACCACACACTAGCACACATTCGTGAGCACGGAGGTGCTGTACCTGGTGTCATCTTGCGAGACACTGCACCAAGGATGCCGTCGGTGGTGGCGCTGCGGCGCTGGCTCGTGGTTGTAGCGTTTCTCAGGCTCCTGTCGGGTGCGCCCCGCTGCCCTGCGCGCTGCTGCCCTGCTCTTCCTACGCCATGCTCTGCAGGTGGTCTGATCACTGTGTTCCTCACTTGTTGCATGCAGTGTACCTGGGCTATCTGGATCCAGGCCGCCTCAACTCCAACCTGTTTGACACAGCACCAAATGCAGGCAAGTGGCAATGCATGTCGAAAGGTCAGCAGCATGTCAGGCCCAATCTGTGTGGCTGACTGCGACGAACAATTTCATGCTGACATGAATGATTATCGCAAGCTACAGTGTCGGACCTGCATGGGAGGACGTTCGCCATGTGGACATCGCTCTCCTGCGTCCTCTGCCTCTTTTGCGCCAAGAACCCACAGAACAGATCCATCTACAGTGAGACCCCTTCGTCTGGCGGAGCGCCTGAGTTGACTTGCATGCGACATACTCCTTGTACATGCCAACCGATCCCTGTGCGACCTGTGCAGGTGTCACTCTGGCATCTTTTGTGCTGGCGCTGGTGTTCTTCACGAGCGAGCTGCTGCTGTTCAAGACTCTGAGCTGGAAGATGGCGCTTCAGCCGATGATTGTGGCAGGTGCGGTGCTGCGCTGCAAGCTGATGCCTCTGTGCCTCAACTCCTTGGGCTCAGCAAGATCGGCCGACCAGGACAGCCTTCCAACAGGGTAGAACATACGCAGGTGTGAGCGTGCTGTGGATGGGCCTGGGCCACAACTACTACCTAGACTACTCTGCCCAGCCTTCCGAGGAACTGGATGGCATCTTGCAGAGGAAGCGACCATGATCATTGTTGTTACCGCCTGCTACTGCCAATTGGTCCCGCAAACTCCGTCAGAGTCTTGCTGCGACGGTTGTTGTCTCTGTAGCTTGCCAGCAGAGTGCTGAAGTATGCTGTGCTTTGATAGATCCAGGTGTACCGTAAAGGGTGTTGTCATGCGCATTGTTACACTACTGACCCAACAGTTGGTGATTCGGTCTGTCATCTGCCATCACGGCTCTTAGAAACCACCAGCAGAGTGCGCACAAGACCACTCTCATGAGCGACCATGAGTGTGTCTTTCTGCCGCAGGGCCACTGAAAGGAGCCAAAACAGTGCCGTAAAACAGAGTGTCCCGAGCTGTCAAACATACGGTAATCACATCCCAGCCCCTCATTTTCGATGAATCCAACCAAAATCCTAACTTGCTTCCCACGATTGCCAGGCGGTGGGTCGGCAAGCCTTTACGACGCTGTCAACGTCACGATCCACTTCATTAGGAGCCATGTCGACGCTTCATACATCGGGGGGCAGCGGTCCAAACCGCTCGTCACCGGCGCCACGCCCATGCAGCATGCCATCCGCAAGTGCTGCGAGCTCCAGGCTCGCAGAGCGGCTTGCCAAGTAGCCGCTGGTGATGGGCGGCAGCGAGACTGCGGACACAGTCTTGGAGATGCCATGGCCGCCGCCGTTGCCCCCATCTGCTCCCTGCCCCTCTGGCACCGCTGGTTCAGACGGCCCATGCATCTCCGCCGGCGACAGCAGCCACTCTGCATCGGGCATCATGGCACCTGTACATGGCACGGCTCTGCTGGTTCTGACGTCGCGTGAGACGGTCACGAGTTGGACTTCCTTATGGGGCACATGAGACAGTGCCAGCAGCAGCCAGTCGTCACGCACCTGCCACTCCAAAGCCCTGCAAGCTGGGGCTTGCTGAGTTGGACACATTGGTACGCGGTGTCTGGGAGAAGTGGCAGTCGCCCGCCTCCGTGTCGTGGAAGATCTGCGGCAGGAGTGCGTCGGTGTGGTCCTGCATGGGCACGGGCACATCACGGTCAAGGCGAACATGCGTCAAGCGGGTCCGCCTGCCAGACCCGATGTTTGTCAACCAGCCAACTGTCTGGCTTGATGCCTCACGTCGTGCAGCTGGTACAGGTGGGCGGGCAGGCTGCGGGCGGTGTGGAACGCCGCCGCGGCCGGGTCGGTCCGGAAGTGCCCGCCCTCCAGCTGCAGGTGGGTGCCCGCCGGCGCGTGCACGTGCGGCGGCAGCAGCCGGCTGCCTCCGGGCGCCAGCGTGTGCTGCCGCCGCATTGGGTGCTGCGGCTGCAGGCTCTCCTCCGCGCCGTGCTCCAGCCCGCCCAGGTGCCGCTCTGCGGCCGCCTCGGCAGCGAGCCGTTGGCGCACCAGGTGCGCGTGCAGCGCTGCCTGCCGCCGCTGCTGCATGGTTGGGCTGCACGCGGACACCCCAACAGTCGTCAGCACATGTCTTTGACTCCCAAAGGCGGTTCCTTCACGCACCAGCCGCACAGACTCACGTGCAAGAGGATTGCGTCAGGCTTTCAGTGTCAGATCAAGTGACGGGATGTGTGACCCCGGTGTCACCAGCACCTGAGAGCGCTGCCGGCTGTGGCGCCGGTGCCGCCGCCGCCGCCCTTGAACGGGGACAGCTCCCCGGCCGGGTTCTCCACGGGGCTCGGGGTCATGGACGGCGGGCCGCTGGCCTTGAAGGGGCTGCCGCTGTCGTTGGGGCTGGCCACCGCCCCCGAGCGGCTGCGCTTGAAGGAGGCGTTGCCGCTGCTTGTGTGCGCCATGCTGCTCATGCTCGTGTGGACGTTGGGGCTCACGGTCTGCGGGCGCAGGCACAGGCCTTGTTGACCACCTTTGCTGTATGATGCACAACCCTGCTTCCTGCAACCTTGTGCAGCGGCGGCAGAGCCTCATCAGTGTGTGAGCCTCATCAGCAGCAGTGGTTGCGTGACAGCGCACCCAGCGGCAGGAGCTGGTGTCCATGGAGGGCGAGGACTGCAGGTGCAGGGTGCCGAAGCTGGTGCCGGAGATGCCGCTCCCGCGCCGCGCCGAGCCGGGCACCGGCAGGCCCACCACGTCGTGCGAGTGGGAGTGGGAGTGTGACTGGTGCAGGTGGTGCTGGTGGTCCGGGCCGCTGCGGACGTGCAGCAGCGGCGGCGGCAGCGGGCGGTGGTGCATCTGTGGTGTACCCCCCTCGGCATGCACCTGCACTCAAGGTGCCGTCGCTTCAGATGCAGGTCCGGCTTGACTGCACGGTACTGTCATGGCACGGCACTGAGCCACGGATGCCAGTCCCGGTATAACACCATGGATCAGCTTTGCAGCGCGTCCCGCCGGGCTGCCGTGGCGCACCTGCAGCGGCTCCATGTGGGCGTTGAACGCGGCGGAGAAGGCGGAGGATGGGCCGGCGCCGATGGCGGAGTGCATGTCCAGCAGCGCGCTGTCCAGGCCGCTGCCGCCGGCGGCCCGCAGCGGCGGCGGCAGCTGCCTCCGGTGCGCCGACCGCATCTCCGGCGAGTCGGGCAGCGCGTGGCGCGGGTGGCTGGTGTCGCTGCTGGACTGCGAGCGCGTGTGCTCCTTGGTGGGCGACCTGCCGCCGAGAGGGTATGCACACCTCACAATAGAGCAGAGCATTAGCTGTGTCAGCTAATTGATGGCCAGCAGTACTCGTTGCTCTGGCAGGCAGTGTCAAGAGGAGGCAGGGTGGCTGACCGGGTGGCGGGCGATGAGGGGCTGCTGATGGTGCTGTAGCGGCTCGCGCGGCCGACGCGCTCCCGACGTGCACGCGGCTGCACCGGCGCCCACCCCTCCCAGTTGTGCCTGCTCCCAGAAGGCAGCGTGCTTCAGCAACCCAATGGGCACGAGTGCAAGCTGCTGCAGGGCGTGCCGGCATGCGTAAGACACCAGGCTGCTGTGCACTCACGCGACGGGGACGACCAGCGGGATAAAGGCAGCGCCCGTGGGGACGTCGTTGTTGGCCAGCACCCGGATCTGATTGGAGACTGCTGTGCCCAGCAGGCACTCCCCGTCCTGCGTGTACACACCTGCAGAACGCAGATGGGATTAGCTGAGCGGCTGGCAGCATCGCAGCGTGTCCGAGCGCAACAGGAACGCATCCTGCACAAGCAGGCAAGCAGGACAAGCTCGTGTCCAGCACACCGTCAGTGCGCACCCACGAGCAGCCGGAAGAAGCGCACGCCCACGTGCGTGCTGGCCTCGTCGATGGACAGGTACATGAAGCGGGCGTCCTTCAGCTCGTGGTCCTTCTCCCTGCGGGCGTGCGCCGACGCCGCCGCCGCCTTGCTGGTCTTGGACCGCTGCCGCCCCGACTTCGTCACCGGCGCATCCTCGTCCGCCGACATCTCCGGGCCGCCGGACCGCCTGCAGGGCCGCGTGCTCTCAGATCTGACTGCGCTGGCGGTGGCGCAAGCAGGCTTGAAACACGGACAGATCCAGACGACCTCTCCTCAGCTGGCACGGCTGCTGCTGCTGCTGACAAGGGTAGCGCCACCCAGCATTGCGTCCTCACCTGCCGAGGCGGCCGTAGCGCTGGATGGCGCGCAGGATGGGGCCGTCGCAGCCCTTCTTGCAGGCGCTGCGCTGCACGCAGGTCCACTGGAAGCAGTCCTCGCCGGGCTTGGCGGCATGCTGGATGGCCTGCGGGTCGTCGTACACCACGAAGATGTGCACCTTCACCCGCTGCCCATTGCTCAGCCGCACCAGGTACACCACCCCGCTCTCCTGCAGCGCGCCAGGCAGAACACGTGAAAGCACCAACGTGGCTTGCTAGCTGCATGAGTGCAGGTATTCCATGCATGCGCGCCATGCCGAGGGGGCACGGGGTGCACCCAGCAGCAGCCCGCACCTGGTACTCCCCCTGGATGCTCTCGTTGCCGTTGGCCATGGCTTCCATGACGTTGAGCTGCTCGTCGCCGTCCTCCTGCTGGACGATGAGCTGGCACTGGTTGTACGACCACCGCCTCTTGCCCAGCTTGTAGGCCTTCAGGCTGCGGAAAGGACACAGGCGTGTGGTGGACGTGTTGCCACACAGGCTCGGTGCGTTACAGCCGAGTGCTGCCATGCATGTTGTTGCCGCTGACGCCTCTGTCGTCAGGGTGTGCGGTGCTGCCAGGCCCACCTGTTGTCGGCGCTCTTCCCAGCCAGGCCAGATGGCTCGTTGACGGCGGCACTCAGCTGCGTTGCCAGCGGACAAATGACGCGAGCTTGCTCCGTGGCATGTGTGTAGGCATCGGAGGCTGTGCTGCAGCCCCAGGAGCGGCTGCTGCGGTGCGACATCACAGCAGCACCGGGGGTGGCTCAGCCTAGGCCGCCGCTTGGTCGCCGTATGCTGATGCCACAGCAGTGGTAGCGTACCCGCTGCGCCGGCCCTCTGCACCACTCCTGCATTGCATGAGGATACAACAGTTGATGAATGCTCATGTGCAGTGATCGCGGCATTGAAGCTCTTGAAGTGCCACCGTGAGTCCATGCTTCCCTCCCATCCGACATGCAGTCGATGCAACTTTCAGAGCCATGATCTGCTCTATGGTGCCGCAGCTTTGCAACAAGCGTGCTTGCGCACACGACCACAACTCTAAGGCGGCCATGCACGGCGTGGGCAGGCCGTGCAAACTCTGCCTGGCCCCAACCGCCTGTCAGCAGGTTTGCCGGCCTAGCATAGCCGAGCCGGCTGGACTGATGCGGCAACAGCAGATTCGTGATCAACACTGACGTATCAGCGGTACTGTCGCCAGTCTTATGCAGGAGCTGGCAACGTCTCGGGCTGCACCTGCGGACTTCATGCATGCACGCATGCAGCCCGTGCTTCCAGGGTACCGCACAGCTGACAGCCCGCTGCGTCGCGGATACAACTGTGCTACGATCAAACGTCAGGACGAAAGCAAGACTGCAGCGGCGAGGTCAGTCACCTCAGTGTACGGCGCACTCCCGGTGCTGCCTGCCAGTTGGACTGCCCGACAGCCAGCGCGACCCGCGCACAGCTGAGCCGATCCCAACTTCGCCTGCTGCACACAAGATACATCGCATCGTATTCAATGACCAGGGACGTGGCCAGCGCAGACGGGCCAGGGCCGGGTGTCGGTTGCGGTGGGTAGTCGGGAGCCCGGCGCACCGACTGGAGCAGGGTCGCTGCAGAGTGCTGCACCGCGGGATCGCCGCGATCTGGCCTTGCTTGGCGTTGTGCTACCCTGCGGCACGCGATCTGCCACTTGCGCAGCTGGCAGCTGGCCGCCTGAGATCCGGGGGGCGCAAGCGTTGGTTGGTATCGGCCACACCGCAGGCCAGCGACGTGTGCCTGCCGACTTGCAAGCAGATGCCGAGCAGCTGTAGCACTCCAGTCTGTTCTCGCTGAAGCGGCGGCAGGGCCCGGGTGATGAGCGTGCGCCCAGGAGACGGTGTAAACTGCAAACTTGTGCAAGGGGGATATCCAGTGCCGCAGCTGTATCGCAGCAGCTAAATCAGGTCAAGATAGGGGGTCGATAACCGTATAATCGTTCCGGCCCGAAGGGCCGCGCCGCGAGGCGCCGCACCATATGCAGCCTCTTCCACACAGTCTGCAGCGTCGAACTGGCTAAATCGACCATTCTGAACGCTGTGGCACGTCGCGCTTGTGTCTCCGCGCGCTAAAAACGCTCAAACGCGATGTTTAGGGGTTAGGGTTTAAGGCTCACGTCAGCACTATATCATTATATCCCTCTGTATCTTGACCTGATTTAGGAGCCCCGCAGCTGTATCGGGACTGGCTGCATGTCCAGTGGGACGAATCCCCAACCGCCAGGAGAACATCCACCGACTTCCTCAACAATCTCGAACAATTCATGAAAGGTGGCTGCAGGTCTGCATGCGCTTGTGACGTGGAGTACAGCGTCCCTGATGACTCCACGTTCGTCCACGCCATCGCACACTCCTTGCTCAGCCCACATCAGATCGTGTAGCGATCCTTCGCTTTCTTGTCCATGGACTTTGCGTCACTCTGCAGCCAGACAACTTCCAAACATCAGCACACAGCAGATTGCAGACCTCATGCCAGCTCGTGTGAAAGCATTGTGCCATGCACAACACACTGACAGTTGTATCAAGGCCAGAAAGCAATACTGCATCATGCGTGCCAGCAAAGGATGGAGGGCGCGCTTACATGGGCCAGGAACCCGCAGTTCTGGTCGTACTCAAGGAACTCCTTGAACTGCTTGCCCACGTTGACCTGCACCGCCTCGTTGGAGGCGGTCTTGGTCCACAGGCACACCTTGTCCTGCCGCTGCCGCATGTTGACCACCACGCCGCACACCTCCTCCCCCTCGCTGAACTGCTCGCCAATGCACGCCAGCAGCTGCGCGTGACAGGGCAGATGCAGGATCAGGCAGCACGCAGGACTCCGCCCTGCTGCCGGTGATGCACATGGTGCCTGGTGCAGCCTGTGAAGGCATGTGACGAATCTGCAGCAGCTAGGTTGTGCCACCCCCTGGGGCCTCGTCCCAGGCTCAGGCACCATCAGGCACTCAGTGCCGGCGACCCACCGAGTGCAGCCAGAACTTGTCCAGGATCTGCTTGTTGCCGCGGGGCACTAGGATGGTCCACTTGCCGCCGTGCTCGCAGGACGGGTCCTCCCACTTCGGCTGGATGCCCTCCTTGAAGAGGTGGAAGTCTGTGCCTGGCGGCAGCCAGCTGGGCGGCTTTATGTTGTTATACAAGCTGCGAGAGCACGAGAAACTGAATGAGCCTTAAAAGGTGTATGCTGCAGTGGCGGCCAGGCTGCGGCGGCGTCAAGCATTCTCATGCAGAGCATTCCCTCGAACCACTTACCACCAAAAATCCTCCACTGTCTGCAAGCAACATGAAAGTGAGTGCAACATTCTGCAGGCTTCTGACATTGCAGCTGACCGACATACAGAGTGCACTTGGAGAGCACCCTCATCACAGGGTGACAACCCACCGAGAAAGTGTACACTGCCCGGAGTGTCTGCCCCCACGTGTTCTTGCTCTGCGACCCCTTGGGATTGTCTGCAGGACGCATTGCATGTGCATGTCAACAAGCCGTCAGAGGCAGCGCAGTCAGGGATGCGCAGACAGCAGCACATGCATGTCTGATATATTCTGCAGCATGGAACGGCAGGAGCCCGGAGCCACCCACCAAACCTGCGTGTGCATGCAGGAGGTCAGCACCTACTGCAGTACATGCCTGGTACCAGACAAGCAGGCTGCATGCAGCATGTCATGAGGACATAATTCGCAGCAGAGCGTAGTGACCATGCCCACCACAGCGTCCAGGAGTGCTCGAGCGGATGCTTCTTGCCGCCTGTGTCAGGTGCATCTGTGCTGGCAATCTCTCCCTCTTCCTTGGGTTTGCCCTCTGCCATTTCTAGTGATGCACTAGCAGCAGCCCCCTCAACTCTCTGATCTGTGTTCACTACTGACGCAGCGCCGTGGGCTTCCTGAGCGTGTATCAGCCAGCCTTTGCAACGGAAGAGGAAGCAAGTTAACCTTTGCGTGCGCAGGAGACACCCCTGCGACTGGTGCGCTCGCCAAGCCCAGTGCGGCAGGAGACTATCAAGTGAGATGTTGGGCAACAGTCCCTAGATGAGGAGCCTGTGCTGGGTTGCCCATTGCAATGTCCCATCGCGTGAATAGCTAACATCTATAATGGAGGGCTTATATCAAATTCCATTACACCCCCATATTCTGGGCTACGATGACAGTCCACGGCACCAGACTGCACAGCAGTTGCTCAACCATTCCCCACCGCTCCGGCCATGCCCCCAAAATTGCGCTGCAGAACCGCCAGCATGAACGAAAGAAACACCAGAACGCTGGTTATCAGCCGAGCTGAGGCCGCTGACAGCGGCTGCAACGCGCTGCCATCGCTACCGAACGGCGTGCGCATGGCTCGCGGTGTCGACTTGTCCCTGGGCGTTCCACCCACAGACCTGTGCACGCAGGACACGAACTCGAGGATTTGCAGGGACATGGTGCCAACCGGCAGACACATACACTTGCATCCATGATCATTGGCACTGGGAAGTCTGCGGCACGTGACCAAGCATCAAGCAAGCAGTGCCTGCTGCGCCGAAAGCTGCCTCGTGGAGGCAGCTCTGACAGGCCTCCAAGGAAGCGGGACGGCGTCACCGGCGTGACCGGGCTGTCTGCGGCGTCTCCGTCCCCCTGCACAGCACGGCAGCCAGCCTTGAGTTTGCAGGCGCGCAAATCCAGGGTGCTCATGCATGTATGGCAAAGCTGCAAGACAGTGATTGGCCCTGAGCCATGCGCAGCCCTGCCACACCTGGAAGGTGAGTCGGCGGGGGGTGCGGGGGGTGCGCGCCCCCCGGGTCCGCACCCTCCGGGCTCTGCGGGGTGTCTCTGCACACCATCAGGGATGACGTCCACTGCAAGAGCACTCGTGACAGAGGTGCATGTGCTGCCAGCACCGTGCGAACATGCTGACATACCTGGAAGTAGCGGGCCGCGCTTGGGCTGCTCGGGCGGCTTCAGGAGCTGGCGCAGCATGGAGGCGCAGTCCAGCACCATGAGCGGCACCCCGATGCTGCGCACAACCTGCAGCCCCTGCAATGCCAGCCGCGGCATGTCGGGGAACTTGCGGTCCGGCATCTGCAGCAGGTGGGACAATAGTCACCGACCAGCAGGCTGCCAGCCTCCACGCCATGCTGACACAGCTTCTGCTCGGCACTCTGTATGCAAGGAGATGCAGGCAGCAGTACCTGCCAGCGTGCCAGCGCCTCCGACAACGGAATCGCCAGGCTGGTGAACTCCAGGAACGGCATTGCCCTCGGGGCACGCCTCCGCAGGAGCCACAGCACCGCCAGCTGCAGAGCAAGTGTTCATGCTTGCCATATGCATAGCCACGTCCCCTAGCTGGGCGACATAAAGTTCCCCAGACTACCAGTGGTGGGCTGGTGACGACGGACCTTGATGACAAAGCTGAGTGTAATGCCGCTGTAAGCCTGCCGCAAGTGCGGCACCGCCTGCTCGTGCCATAGGTTTTGCGCACGGCGAATGCCGCTCTGTCCTGTGCTGAGCTGCAGCGGTGCATGCCGCATGCCGCGTGCCCATCGCCCCATGCCGCTGAAGCCCTCTGCCATCCGTTTGCCTTTGATCAGCAGCAGATTAGCTGTGAGTGGCAGGGAGCATGAGTTTCCTTGCAGAAGGCTGCTGGGCTGCTCGAGCAAACAACAATCACTCACCCAGCATGTTGTGATGCACAGGGCCCTGCTGCGTCTGCTCCTTTTGCGGGTTCTTGGGCGGCAGCTCAGGTGCAGGCCTTGGTTTCAGCTTGGGCTCGTCGTCATCGCTGTCTGAAAATTGCACAATGCGTGCAACGCTGCCATCCATGGTCACCTTCACGCCGCAAGCACCAGCGATTGAAGCCATGCAACTGTGCGTCGACGCAGTTGCAGACAGCACTGCAACCAGCGCCATCGCACGTCGTCTGATGTATGTCAGCATCTCACATTTGGGTCCTCAGTCGCAGTGACCGCCTTCACGGTGGCCATGACCTCCTTAGCGGCTGTTTTGACCAGTGCTGCGACGGTGGTCTGCTCCTCTTTCTCATCCTTCTTGCCGCCATCCTCCTTTCTGCTGCCTTCCTTGTCATCGCCGTCCTTATGTGTCTTGGAGAGCTGATCCTCTATTTGCTTCTGCCGCTTCTGAGCCTGAATGTAGGCACCCAGGCCTGGGCCTGTGGATGCCATCCCGCAACGACTTACGGCCAGACGTGCTCCCTAGCCTGGTTCATCGCTGACCGCTGACGTCGAGCAAGTACTACAGAGGCGACATGCTGAGCATTCGTGTACCAAGCCGAATCATGCTGAGGTGGTGCCGCTGCTGCTGCACAAGAGGACCGACCAGGCCAGAGTCAGGTCATGGCCGGCTGTCAAGCGCCTTCACCACGTCCCCTACGCTGATCTGAAGAAACAACCGAACCTGGTGTGCGCACCAGTGCTAGGAAGTACGGGCCACCTTCAGATAGCTTCATAAAGTTCAGAAAACGACGCTGCGTGACGACAGAGTAGGCGTTCTCAGAGCGCTGATCAAGCAGTGTGAAACTGTCCTGTGGCTCGGTTGTACGATCCGGTGCAGTGGCTGAAGAGGTCTCAATGCACAGGGTGCAAGATCACCACCAGCACCGGGAGACAACCGCACGTTCAGCGGCCAATACAGATCGTCGCGGTTTGCTTGTCGCACGGTGTGCAATTCAGCTGGTCACACAGTGGTGAGGCAGCGTTGAGATGCCTCGGGCGCCCCAATGCTGTTAGTTTCTTTCGAGGTGCGCACCACATGGTTGGGCCCCTTTCTGTGTCAGCAGGCACACCAAGGCCGGCATCGATTGCCAGTCAGTGTGCTTACTGTACTGTCTATGGATGTTGCACCTATGATACCCCATTTGCCCGATGCGCAAGGCCTGCTCCCGCTTTGGGCTTAGTTTGCTGTTGATCATCCCCGCTGACACGGTACTAGACCGGTTCTGGCGGCAGCAGCCCCCGGCAGCTGCTGCACGTCCAAAACCAGCATAGCCAGCTGCCCTACTGCTGATCATGTCGTCGGCAGGCCGTCAAGTGCCGTGGTCAAGCTGGCAGGAGTGGGCGCAGGTGGCAGCATGGCTGGACGCCGATGAGCCAGAGGATGTGCAGAAGGGCCTCGACAGGGTGCACAGCTCGCCGAGCCTGCACGAGTGTCTCTACATAGCCGCAAATCATCAACACGACGTTCTGGTGCATACTCTGGCGCAGGTGGCCACCTGGAGGTGTCGTGGCAGGGCGCCGCTTGGGGCGGACATCCATGCATGCCTGGCCGAGATCCAGCTGAGGTGCGCTTGCACGCAAGCCTGCACGCCTCCTGGCACGAGAGTACTGCCAGCAACTGCCTTTCTCGGTGGATGTTGGCAGCTGTCCTCATGCATAAGTATACCTGACTTTGCACTGCCACCATGGCAGCAGGGATCCCTGCCCCGCTGGCCGCCGCCGAGTGACCGTCGGCACGCCGCCAACAGATGACGGTGCGCTGCGGCTGCAGTACGCGATGGCCATCGTGCGGCTGGTCAATGGTGTTGCAGACGCTGCGCAAAAGGGCCGCACCGCCGTCTCTGTGGCAGGGCTCGCCGCCCAGGCAGGTCAGTACCCCTGCGGCTTGCTGCAGCCTCACAGTTCCCCTACAGTCTGCCCGATGACCATGCAGGTGGTGTGTCATCTCCCATAATTTATGGTCGCGTCACACCACGCTCCCATCTGTAATGCTGCAGGGCTGCCACAGGTGCTGGTGGACCTGCGCCATGAAGCAACCCACAACGACCTGCCAAGCCTGCCGCTGCTGCGCTTGGCTGCTTGCCAGGCGCTGGCATGGGTCCGTGCCTGCTACTGGCAGGCGCAGTCCGACCAGCTGGCGGCGAGTGAGGCGCGCTGCCGCCAGCTCTTGCAGGTGCAGGGCTGCAGCCTGGGCCAACTAGCAACACTCTTTGATTTTGACCATGCTGACCTGAGGCATCCTGAACATGTTTACCCTGATCACCGTATGGTACTGCAAAGGCGCACCATAGCATAACCTGGGCATCAACGCTGTCGCCCTTGCCTGCAGGAACTGCTATTGTCGTTTGACCCTGTGCTTGCTGGCGGCATCAATCATCTCAGCTTGCCTCCGGCGCCACAAGCATCCGCCGGCGCTGTGCAGAAGCAGCAGCGTGCAACGATGGCAGAGCTGCGAAGCCTGGTGCCGGCTGCAGCGGCAGCACTGCTGGCGGATCCACTGCTTGAGGCTGGGTTCGTCTGTTTGCCCAAGCCAGGTGCAGCACCGCCAGCTGCAGGCACACCGGACACAGCATCAGCCTTTGCTACAGCCGGCACTCAGCTGCGTGCGTGGCAGGCCTGCATGGCAATGCTGCAGCAAGACTATCCATCGCTGCCAGGGCTGCTGCTGGCAGGTTCAGTCGTAAGTCTTGCCACAGGTGCACACCCTGGCGCAGCGCAGGCATCAGCTTGGGTGCACCTGCTGGTGCAGCATGCTGTGTTGACGGACAGCAACGCAGCAGCATCACAGAGGCATCCTGGCAGCAGCAGCCATGAAAGCAGCAGAACAGCCTTTTCCTGGCAGCCATCGCAGGCTCAGGCGTTGCACACTTTGGCCACCTGCATCAGTGCGCAGCGCCGCTACCATGCCACTCAGCAGGCACTGGGCACAGAGCAGCCAGCAGCAGTCCTGCTCGAGGCGACACTCGTGTTGCTGCAGCATGTGGATGGTCCTCGTCCGCACAGCTCAGCGCCCGCTACTGCTGCCACATCTGCACTGGAGGTGAGGCAACAATGCAGTGGGCAGCCGATGCAAATTGCAACCAAGCTCGTGAACTCGAGACGGCGTCGTTGGCAGCAATGTGGTGATAGAGCTTACCTCACCTAAATCTACAATGCACAGGACGCGGGACAGCGGCAAGCCAAGCTGCTCGGCTCAGCTGCAGGAACCAAGCAGTGGGCACCTGCTGCGGCACCACCCAGGTGCATATTGCCGTGTCATGTAGATGCCGACTTCAGGCCATGCATGCCTGGCAGCATCTCGCAACCGTCTGTGAGTTAGCTGCAGGCCTCATGCCACGATCTTTGGGGGTGGCCTCTGAATGTCAGCTGATCTGCAGGTGGAAGCGAGTGGACCAATGGCTGCCATGCGCACTTGGCGGGTTGCCATCAGAACATGACCCTAACGGCATGTCGGCTCCTCTGCCACGAGCTGCACCCAGCAGGGCGCATGCCGCCGCCGACACAGCAATAGAGAATGGGCAGGAGGCAACCTTGTCAGTACCTCCCGATTACTTCGCCAAGTTCGAGGGTGGCCAAAGACAAGATGCAGTTGCAGCGGGCATTGGCCAGCAGCAGCAGCAGCATTCCCTTGCGAGCCAGCTGTCAGGGATTGCGCCAGCACATGTCATGGTCTGGTAAGCCGCGGTATGCTACATGTACAGACTAGCGTTGCGCGCTCAGCTTCTTCTGCCGTGTATCCTGTAGATTCGCACATCGTCCAGCTCCTCCATCCTCAACAGATGCTGAAACCGTACGACTGGCTGCCAATCAAGCACTTCGTACTTGAGACCTTGCTGCGACATCTGTGCCTCAAATGCAGCCAAGGTTTCCTCCAGTCGAATTTGCGATGCAAAGTATCCCACCGGCGGCTGCTTGCCATGTGGCAACGACCTGTCAAGCAGCTGGCTGATGCATGTCACCAGCGCTGGGAAGGCTGCCTTGTCGTACATCAAGTCGGCTCCCAGCAGCACCTCCGGCGTGCTGACATCGCTCCAGTCGTCGTCCCACCTCCTCTGCACCACCTGCGCGGGACCTTCACAGTGATGGCCTGCAGCGCCACAGCATGCGCGCGGTGAGCATCGCTGCATGTGTGCCGTGCAGGACGACCACCCACCTGCACCCTGCCGCCGTCGCTGTCTGCATCCAGGCCCACGCCATTCAGCGCCATGTTTCGGCGGCAGTTGGCCACCGCGGCTGCATTGCCGTCTGTTAGCAGCAGCTCCGCAGCCCCCGCTCGAGCGAGTGCCACGCCCACCATGCCAGTGCCGCACCCCAGCTCGACGCACCGCTTGCCTGTGGGCGCACGGCGTCACCACCTTATGGGGCAACCTTGAGCAACCAAGGAAAGAATGGCTTGCCATGCAGACCATGGACGTGAATAGGGTCGTACCTTTCACCAAGCTGGCATTGCTCAAGCAGGTTTCAGCCATGCGGAGGCCTGCAGACCACTCGTGGCAGCCGGTGCTGCCCTCGATCCTGCGTGCTGAGGTGACATTGAATATTGTATGCCATACAATGCTTGCACACGCAGGCGGCAATGCCATGCTGATGGACGCATGGACAACCTTGCAGGAGCATCTTGGGAGTCTGCGCACATGTTTTGACAGCACCACAGGGAGACGGAGCCGTGCGAGCCCGCAGATGCCTCACTTCCGTACATGAACGTTTTGAAGTGCCTGTCCAAGCAGTAGCAGGGAGCCTTGGTGTGCGATTTCAGACAGGCATGCGCAGCAGCATCTTCAGGGCAATGAGGTGTGGACCACGCTGGGGTAGGCACCGCTGCATGCACTTGCCATGACGGCTCCCCATCGGCTCGTCCGTCCTGCGAAAATGTTTTTGAGTTGGGATCCGACACGAACTGTCATCACGTCTTCAGTGCAGTCAGCAGTAACAAGTGGCACACATACCAGTTGGCCCCTGGTGAACAGCTCGACGAGCGGCTCTGCCAGCTCACAGCCGTCTTCCTCTGCAGCCTGCACCAGCGCCTGCAGCACACGGCGCTGGTACGTGGGCGCCAGCGGCGCAGCACGCAGTTCGGCGCAGCTGAGTGCTTGTTCCACCAGCGCCTGCTGCACAGCCGGCGTCAGCTGACCACCGCCAGCTTGCCGTGCGTCCTTGACCAACTGCATGCAGCCGTCCATGTCTGTCGGACTGGCTTAATCAAACAGACAGCCTGATGCTTACCTGATGTTGACCGAAGCAGGCAGCTAAAGCATGCTGCCAACTGATCGAATGGCTGTCCATGCTTGCGCACCTCCGAGGGGGCTTGCTGCTGCAGCAGCCAGCATCTGAACCGCGCCAATGGCTGTTCTGGCGTCAAAGACTGTGCAATGTTGTGTGACGCTGAGCCCAGCCCTGACATCTGATGTGCATCAGGTGTGAACGCCACCTGGTATGGCGTCACATCAGCGCAATTCCAGCTTCAGCGTCGAATGCTGTCGTGAGCAACTGCTTCAAAAAATCGAAGTTTGAGCAGCCGCAGGCAGATACTACATGCAGCAAAACCTATTATCACCCTGCTATCAATGATCACAAACCCAGCACAAGCTCAACAGGCGCGCTGCGGGAGCTTGTTTACATGCGGCGCTTGCATGCCGTGCGTCAGAGGGCCTGAGGCTGCATACAAAACTGTATCGGGAAAAGCAATGTCACAGCAGTGCAAATACCTGAGTGGCGGGCCTGGTCCGTGTACTACTCTCTCCCGGGCCCCGGGACGCGGGGCACAAACCAAGCAAGGGCATCGACTTCAATTAGTTGTGCGTGCGTTTCCCTATCCTTCTTGCAATTGGCCGGTCGGTCAAGGGTCCCTTACTCCGTTAATAGTGGAAGGTCCGATTGGCCGGCAGGTAAATAAGGCAGGGCAGAGCTGGAAAGGGAATTGGATCGGCGTCTGGCCCAATCTGGAGACCAACTAACGAGCTGGATATGGAATTGCAGCTAGCTGGCATAGCCACTGCATGGGACTGCAATGCTGACCTTCATCTGCTTGCTTACTTATTCCTCAGCTGCGTGAGCAGCAAGCACTGGAAGGTAGATGCAATCAGGCAGTGACCGCAGACCAACCTCACTCCCACCACACAACACAGTAGCAGGCTGGCAAGCTCTGGCCATTCAACACATGTATACGATGCCGTATTGCAGGCGCCCAAGCTGCATCCGGTGCCTCCAAAGCCCTTATAAACATTGATCAGTGCTGCGACGGCTCCCAGTGTCATGAGGTTCAAATGATATCAATAAATGCTGAAAAATTGTCTTGCTGGCCCTCAATCTTTGGCAAGATGCATCAGCCCAGAGCCGCCAGATGCACTCACAGCCAGATGCACTCTGGTGCAGACCTCAAAAGGATCTCACTGTAGCTCTTGCTGCCTGATGGCATCGCTCTGCTTCCTAAAGCTACTGTACTCTTTGATGTTGAAAACATAGTCGCTGTCCCCAGACACACACCTGCTCATGCCCACAACGATACTGAGTGTGATCGCAGCTCATGGCTGCCCCTGCTGTCAGGCTCATGCATACATGCCAGCGGACCCTGGACCCTGCATACACAAACTCAGCTCACCTCTCGAGGTTTGAGACGTCCATCAGTTGGCTGAGGGCTTCCCGCGCCTTCTTCTGGCTGTCAATGAATTTAACCTGCATGCATAACGAGAGTCACTGCCTGCGGCAAGAATTGACTCCACGTTGACGCGTTCATCATTCGCATGCCATGTCAGGTGAGAACATCCATGGTGTGCCTTATTGCGGGTGGCCACATCCATGAATGGATGGATGGCCTTCCACGTGAGGGAGAACACTGTCGGCGGCAGGTATGCGATGGCCTGCAGCACATCAACATCGGCGTTGCAGCCTGATCTGCTTCAAGGAGCCATCGGTGCAGGCACTCTCCACAGTCTGGCTGCGAGCTGCTCACCGTGCCCAGCCGCTCTGGATAGTGGTTCTGTTGCACGAACATCACCATTCTCAGGATCAAACACACTGAGTCTCCAGGTGTGCGTGTAACGGAACAGCACCGAGATACGTGACCTGGCAGTCAGCTGACCTGCAGGATGTGCAGGGTGTGGAGGGCAGACTTGATGGGTGGCGCATTCCTAATGCTATAGCCTAGAAAATCCTGCAAGCAGCCAGGCCTGGTCGTTCAGGCATTGCATTAATGCCGCCACTCCCGTGATGCACCTGCTGCTCAAGCATGTCCGCTCACGTTGGCACTTATTGCAGACGAGGAGCCTCACCACGAGCCAGGTCATGCCCGTGTCTATGCCGCCAGCGTGGTCGATGTGCCAGCTCGTGACCTCCAGGTGGTAAATCACAAAACGCATCTGTCTATCCCACTGCCACAACAGAAAGGACACTTGAATGGTGGCAAGCCTTCACGTGCGGACAGGTCACAGATGACAGTGCACACATCCTACATCGACTGTGCGTCGCAGCGCACAGCACTAGTCCTCACCGTCTTTGTGTTCTCGCACCTGCGAGCAAACAGTGGCAGGCACTCAGGCGACGACTCTGAGGATGCGTTGCTGCACCATCCTGCTGGGTAGGATTGATGCTGCTGATAAAAAGCCAGCAACGGGTGCTGGGCGCTCACCTAGGCCGCAGCATCAGCACCGGCCGGCCAGCATAGTCAGCTGCAACGCCACCGGCTTTATCCCGCAGCAGGAACTGCTTGCCAGTCTCTGCCTCCGGTGCAATCTCCTCCCACATGATCGCCTCGGGCTTGTATTCCCGCCGCCTGCGGAGCATGGCCGGCGCAAGGAGTGTCGATGCTTGTCGGCAGGGGATGCAAGGGAGCGACGGCACGAGTTTGGCGCAGTGCACAGTACCAAGACCAGCACTTGTCGCACGCAGACATGAGGCCGGAGTCTCACCACTGCAGGGTGGCGATCAGCATCTTGGCGGCTCGCTCCAAGTTCCAGCTGCGGGCCCGCAGGTACCTGAGGAGGGTGCTGCGTCCGTCGAGAAACTGCTGCAGGGGTGTGGTATCCTGTGCTCATGGCAAACGGAGCGAATGTGGGATCCGACAACCACACGGACATCCAGTGCATCGTTATCTTGAGAATGACATGCTGGTGGCCAGCATGCATCTGCCAGCGGCGCAGCGCCAGAGCACACAACGTGTGACGACGTACTGCATGGGATATGACTGCTGCCCGGAGCTCCTCAATGAGACCGCTCTCCTTCTGACTCAAATTGTAGTTGATCTGCTGCGGCTGCTGCTTTGCGTCTGCTACCCCGCTCATGTGACTGCCGTTGCCGGTGTCGATCGATGCGGTGGTCACCCCCATGGCGGGCTTGCGGTCACCAACAGCAGCTGCAGATCATCGTGACCAGCTGCTGCTGCTGCATCGGCTGCCAAAGCCCAGTGGACGGTCACCCGTGTTTTGCCGTGAGGTAGCAAGAGTCGATGTTACCGACAATGGCCGATCGCACCACATGCACCACTTGGAACGCTTCAGTGTTGTGCGTTGGACACGAGCAGCCAGATCATCCGCACGACTGCGCTGCGGCACAGATTGTGCGTCGGAGGTTTGAGTAGCCACATCGTTACATGAGCCGCACGTGACATCTCAACATTCGGTGCAGGTGCAGCGGTTACAAAGACAGCACCTTGTTGTGCCGAGCATGCGTGTGCAGCAGCAGTGTTAAAAGGTCACAGCTCAGGGCGCAGAATTGCAGATAGAGCAGGTTCCAATCTGCAGCAATGTAGGTGTGTGCGGACAACACCGGCACCCAGTGCAGTCATGAGGGCTACACACCAGGTCAACTGCTCCGCGTTGCCTGACGAGTGAGGTGGTCAGTCCTACTGATTGGGCCAGAAGCTCTGCGGGTGCCCCTTGGGCATGCCGCCGATGACGAGCACAAACTGATGGATGCCGCACCAGGCGGCGGCAGTGCACCTGCCGCGGCAGCCCTAGACGTTGCAGGTCCATGCTTTGCACAGTTCTGCCGGCTGTGGGAGGCCGGCGAGCTGTGCGATGTGGCGCTGTTGGCGGGCGATGCGGCCGAGCCGCTGCTGGCGCACAGGTACATCGATGAGGTCAGGCTCTGCCTACTGCATTACCTGCAGAATTAGCTCAGGCCACACAACGCTGGGTCCAAGGCCCGAACGCTTCCACATACGATCTGCACAGGCTTGTGCTAGCGGCAGCGTCGTCCTACTTCCATGGGGCATTCGTCGGTGCGGGGCGGCACATGGCGCTTGCTGTGCCCGTCAGCGGCAGCAAGGCAGCAGCCGACGAAGCGCAACAGCTGCAGACCGTGCGGCTGCCGTCTCTCGAGTGTCAGCCGCTGCGGGCAGTGGTACGCGCGGTGTACACGCAGCGGCTGCACGTCACAGCCGAGAGCGTGCAGTCGCTGCTCGCCTGCTCGGACTTCCTGGGCGTCACCAGCGTCACAAACGCCTGCTGCGCATTCATGGAGCGTCAGCTCAGCGTTGCCACGTGCTTGGAATCCCTTCGGCTGGCTGCCCACTACAACTGCATGAGCGTGCTGAAGCACACGGTGGGTCGTGGCCGCAGGGCAGTGACAGCCAGGTGTCGGGATCCCTGCTGATTTCTGCAAGATTCATTCTGTGGCTACTGACGTGCCACCTTGACGCCCCACAGTGTGGACATGCAGATGGCATACGTGGGGACGCACTTTGCAAAGGCGGTTGCTCTGGAGGGTGCCATCGTGCAGCTGGCAGCGCTGCCAGCCGAGTTGTTGCAGTCCCTGCTCGGCAGTGGGACGCTGCAGGCAGCCTCGGAGGTGGAGGTGGCCCAGGTCAGCATGTGGTTGCACTAGTCGTCGTCAGGTTCTCGAGTCGAGTCGCACTATGTCTGGCGGAAGCCCGCAACTTCATGGAGTGTGGCGAGTGCAGGTGGCTGTGTCGTGGCTCGAGGCCCACCCTGCAGAGCTGGCGACTCAGGCGGTCAGGCTGCTCAGCACCGTCAGGCTGCCACCAGGCCAGCTGCGGTCAGAGGTACGCCATGTGATGGGCATCTTGGGACTGTGGTTGTGTGACCCCACGAGGCTGCTGGTGTGAACGTGCATGGTCGCGCACGTGCAGATCGAGAGCGGCGAGATACAGTGCAATGACAGCAGCTGCCGGGCTGCCCTGCTGGCGCTGCTGTCTGACAGTGCGCAAGTGCGGCTGCCGCCGCCTGGGCCCCGCCACAAGCTGCCCGTCACACTGCTTGCAGCTGGCGGCCACGACCCGAGTTGGCACAATCTCAGGTACCAGGGGCTGGAGAGCATGGCGTGGGCAGACTGCAGCCAGGCAGCTGGTCTTATCATGGCTCATGGCAGGCTAACACTGTGGTGTGGACACCTTGTGCAGGGTCACAGAGCTGTACAAACCACAAATAGACCAGTGGGTCAACGGCCCAACACTGCCACAGGTGCGCTTTTCCTGGGTGTCACTGACACCCTGACCCATGCAACGCTGTCACCTGCCTGTGCATGCTGCAATCTTCATTGGCAGCAAGCATTCGCAGGCCTGCACCCACAGCTGGACCCCTTGCCGCAGGGCTACTCATTTGCAAGCGGTTCGGGCCTTGACAGCCATGCATACATCCTGGGCGGCGCCACGCACGGCACCAGCGTTGCACAGCTGCAGGACATGCAGCGCTGGGACCCCCTGCCCAGCTGCCTCACGCCGCGGCTCCACTCGGCAGTGGTCGCAGGCATCGGTCACCTGTTCGTGCTGGTGAGAGTCCCATTGCTGGATGTCATGCACTGTCTGCAGAGGCCTTCTTGTTTGCACATGTGTTCTTACCTGCCCTGCCCAAGTCAGTGGTGGCGCACCTGGCAGGGCGGCAGGGCGGTGGACGGCACGCTGCAAAGCACAGAGGTCCTGCAGCTCGGCAGTGGCCAGTGGCAGCCGGGCCCCAGCATGACGGCGCCCCGCACCGCACTCGCGGCTGCTGCCCTCCAGGTGCGAGGCGCCTCCGAGGGCACCTGGCAAACCATTCTCACATCAAGCGTCGCCGCATGGCACGGCAGCATGGTTTGTTGGGCCCAATGCAACTGGCATCAGCCGGCCTGCGCCCGCTTAACGCGTGCACCTTGCTGACACAGATTCCCTGCATCTGCCAGGGCGTCGTGTATGCAATCGGGGGCCAGGGCAACCATGGCAGGGCAGTGCACCCGACGATCGAGCGGCTGGACGGCGAGCGCTTTGTGCTGCTGCCGCAGCAGATGAAGGCTGAGCGAAAGTATGTCAGCGCCAGCGCGTTTGCAGGTGACACTGGACCGGCATCCCGATCAGGACGTCCCAAGCAGGTGCATGGCAACAGGTGGCCATGTTGCGCGTGGCAGCAACAGGAGGGGTGATCCGCAGGTCGGCTGTATGTGATCGGCGGCATGACGCGCACCCGCACGCGCATGAGGACCATGGAGGCGTTTGACCCGCGCGAGGGGCGCTGGACGCTGCTGCCGCCCATGGCGCAGGCCCGCGCCAGCTGCGGGACCGCCATCCTGGGCGACGAGTTGTTTGCTGTTGCCGGCAGTGGTGCGTGCTGTCGTGGCACCCTGTAGTACGCTGTTGGGATGACCGTGACTCTGGGAGGTGCCAGAGCGCCAAACAGACTTGCGCACTGAGCAGACTGTCACATCTGCATATCAGCACCCCATGTTTCTGCCACGCAGCCGATCGGCACCGTGCCTGTGCAGGTGAGAACGACACGATTCTGTCGTCTGTCGAGGTGTTTTCGCCCACAGCTGGCAAGTGGCGCCCCTGCTGCCCCCTCAACCTGGCGCGCAGCAACCTGGCGCTGCTGCCGCTGTGCGAGTGATGCATTAGGTGCAGCTCTGCGAATGCAGCTGATTCGAGCGAGCAGGCGGCGCTGAAGTCGTCGTTTCAGCACGGCAGGCAGAGTGGTGTGCCTAGGTTTCTGTTGACAATCTTTGGGTGTAGAAGCAGAACTGCAGAGCACTGTCGTGTGAGGGATTGGGGCATGTAGATGTCATTACGGTATGCTTTCTGACATCATTTTGTACAATGCAGCTGCAGCACTCGCCGGCAGTCTTCTGAATTGCACTTACAAACACTGTTGCCTAGTCGGCTTAAACGGCTTAAAGAGGGCGTTGATAAAGGAGGGGCGTGTGCAACACCTTTCTTTGATGTCTTCACACATCCTGCGGCACTCCTCACATCCAAACCCTTGTGCAGTCAGCGCATGTGACGCAGAGTATTGATGGACGCATGCTGCTCTACGGCAACCCTCTGGTGCACCTGCGTTGACAGACCATCACTCATCAGGCATTGGTGTTGTTTGTGGGCAATTGCCGAACTCGCTACTGGACAGCATTGCAGCGCAACCCAGATGCACACTGGCCAGGGGTGAGAAGGCATGACCGCATACATACCAGCTGCCGGCGCTTGTGAGGCGGCATGAACTCTGGGTCACGTGCCCGCTTCGCCTCGAACCCAGCACGATGGACATTGTCTGCAAGGCATCAATACCGGGCTCCACGGGTGTTCTCACCTCTGACACGTCTTGCATGCCTACTGGCAGGCAGTTCACACTGCAAGTTCCAACCTAGCATCCACTGATGTGCAGCTGTGAGCACAGCACCTGAGACAGTCTCACTGGGGATGCATAGCTTGTTCTCGCAGCCCTCAGCCGCCTGCCTGGTCCGCACCACCACCTTTTTGTCGCTTAGCAGACGCTGACCCCTGCCCTCCGCCTTTGTTGTCGCTGATCTTTGGCTGAGGGCGCTTTGAGCCTGTGCGTGAAAGAGTGTGGCACGTCAGGTAGAAAGCGTTCACTAGACGTTGGCATTGCAGCGCAAGGGCTTGCCCTTGAACCCAAAAGCAAGCAGACATGCAGTGGTCTAGCGGCGGCAGGCGGCCCTGCTGCCTTTACTGCCGGTGCATCTGTCGCAGTGGCCTCCATAGCCGCGGGAGATGCTCTGTTCGAAGGGCAGGGTAAGCCAGCGGCTGTGGGTGGCAGCGCCTGCAGCAAAGCACGACTCATGAAGTGCAGACTCAGTGTACGAGTCAGTCGCAATTGCATTGCATGCGTCACACGCTCTGGGTCCGGCATGACAACTTACAAGGCAGGTCCCTTCACCCAGGCAGGTATCCTTTGAAATGCAGAAGTTGCACAGGTGGTGCCCGTCGAGACGACAACCGCAAGCGTGCTGTCACCTCATCTGCAGCAGGTGGTGTGGCCATGGGTGGCAGCAGCCGACGCTGCTGCGCCTGGCTCCGCAGCGCTGAGGCACCTAGCATGCCTGCGGGGCGAGCAATGGGCTGTGCGCTGTGCTGCCCGCCTGCGGTAGCCAGCGACATCTGCAGTCCACCTGGCTTGACTGTCGCCCCGCTGCGCTGCTGGTGCACCGGGCCCAATGCTGCAGGCCGGTCGAGCAGAGCAGCTGCAGATGCTGGAGGCGGTGGTATACTGTTTGTGGGTACTGCATGGTCCTGCACAGCACTGTGGCCGCTGGAAAGCGCCAGCTTCCCGCCCCTGATGCGCCCGCTGCCCCGGTCGACAGTGTACCTGACCCGCAGAGGCGTGGTTGGCGGGGCGAATGGCGGCGGCGACAGCGGCAGTACAGTGCTGCTGCCTGGCAGGGTGCCTGCTCGTGCTGCGGCTCCAGCAGCAGCAGGGCTGCCGGAACTTGGCCCCTGCGCTGTGGCTGCCTCCACCGCAGCACACTCCAGCTGTCCATGGCGGATCCTCGCCTTGGCGCCTGCAGAGCGTGCCACCGGTAGTGTGCACAGGTCCAGCAGTGGTTTCCAGCTGCCGGGACACTTGCCCGGTTGACGACGAACGCAGCCAGTTCCCAAGCCGGTCAGTCTCAGAGTCTCGCGCACCTGCGGGGTGTCCGCCAGATGAGCCGCCAGAGCGCCGGCGACGTGGTGGCCGGCGGCCGCGCCGCGCCCTCACCGCCCGCCTCTGCGCCATGCCCGCTGCCTGCGCCGTCGCTGTGCCGCTGCGTGGCCTGCTCGCAGGAGACGCCTCATACAGCTGCGCAGCTGCTTGCACCTCTGGTGTCGGCTGCCCTGCTGCTGCAGTGCTGGCTGTCTGTGGGAGCGGCGGCACTGCCCAGCTGGCACCTGCCGCAGCCGACTCAAGCAGGCCACGGACGGCGATGTGCTGAGAGCTCTGTGTCGGACGTCCACAAATGCTGGGCGATGTTGCATCAATAACCATGCTGGGCTGCCTCACTGGCAAAAGGTCAACTGTGGTGGGTGACGTCGGCTGCTTGCCGATGCCCAGACAGGCTGCCGCCAGCCCTGCAAGTCGGCGAACAGGCCCGCTGCGGCGCTGCTTGGTTGCTGCCGCGCCGAGGCGCGCAGCCTCCGTGATGCCCCTGCTGCCGATGGTCAGCGGCGAGAAGGCGAGGTCGGCCACGCCGGGGTGCCGTGGCCGCGGCGGCGTCGCCTGCGTGTCGTCCCGGGGGGCCGACCAGCCTGCCGGCGCTGCTGCAGCAGCTGCGGCAGCCGCTGGTGCCTGGGGCCTGCATGATCCCGAAGAGACGACACGCCGCTGCGCTGCTGGCTGATAGACTGACGCCAGGTCGGGCAGCAGTACTGCATCTGCGCCAAGCCCGGCGGCAGTCTCTGACGCGTGGGAACCATTGCGGCAGCGCTTGGGCCGCGGGCTCCAAGCGCCTGGCGCACCCGTGCTGTGATTCACTGCAGCTGAGAAGGTCGTTGTTACATGGCTGGGCTGCTTTGTGCTAGTGTGCTGCATTGGCTGCGCAGCCCCAGCTGGGGTTGCTGCACTCGCTGGAGTGGCAACAGGCGGCGGGTGCCCCGCAGAACCAGCGTGATCATGAGTCAAGGGATCTTGCAGTAGCAAAACGCCTCTGTAGCGGCTGCCGTTGTCCTGTAGGTCTCCCATCCTCGTCATCTGCAGTCAGCGTTGACAGACAGTGACGGATGCGACGTTTCGCTGCACGTTTCGCTCGCAACATACGCACGCTGGCTGCAGGACTGGTCATATGCGTGTGCCACCAACCTTCATGGGGATAGTGCCGAGACCGTCCCGTCAGACGTCAGTCAGCCGTCAAGCTGTCATCCACACCGCGTCGACCGATCTAGGGACACACGCATGATGTCCCTCAAGCTTCGAGGCACATGATACGCAGAAATGCATATAGCTCTTTATGTTCATGTCTGTCCGCAAGCAGGTTGCGCGTGGACTGTCGGCGCTCGTCTCGTGTGTGCGTCTGTCAGCTGTCAGGCGTGTCTTCATCCGGGTAAAACCCTCAAGTAGATCCTTGGACACGTCCGCTGGCGGAATATACGGAGTTGATTGACTCAAACAGGGGTGCCGTCGGTATGCACATAGATACAGGAGCATTCCGACGCGCAGCAGATCGGCCTCATTGCCTCTCGGCTTCCGGTCACCGCTCACATGAGACCGCTGGCACCAGCTGCGTAGCCCTGCATTGACAAGCATGAATCGTCAGCTGGCTGGCTGCAGCACGCATGCAAGCATGGTAGAGTACGGGACAGCATGCATGCATGCTGCTTGGGCAGACACCAGCATCGGTACTGATGACCCACCTGGTCAACAGGCAATGTCGTCCCATTCACATCCATAGCCGCGGGGCTGAGCAGGAAACAGATGATGCCAGCCTGCGTGATACAGCACAGTTATGGTCCTTGCCAAATGCCTTTCAGACCGTATTGTTGCTCTCGGACCTGCGTCTCGTGACGAGCAGAATGCAGATTGGCCTCATCGTGATATGCTCACCATCGCTGGTGCAGTGACCATGGTCTGGTGCATTGGGCACAGCATCTTCATTGCCATCTCTGACGCTGCCTTGGCTGCCTCAGGATCAGGTGGCTGTGGGATGTTGGCTGTCATGGGCTGCAACAGGCGAGTGCAGGGTGAGCGCATGACCCAAGCCAGTGAACTTCGGAGTGACATGATTCACAACCATGAAGGCTTCTGCAGCGTGAGCTACACAGCTTCATCTCACCGTGGCAACTGAGGTAGGCGCTACACAGTTCACTCTGATTTTGTCTGCACAGAGCTTGGCTGCGGCAGTCTGAGTCAGGCCGATGACCTGCAATACGACAGGCACCCATATCAGCGACTGCGTATGGATGGTACATCGCGCACGCGGGCAGCTCGCAAGCAAGTGCAAGCTCGCACGGCCACACCATTGACGCACCCCAAACTTCGTGACACTGCACCACAGCACAAACGCTGGTCACATGACGCTTGGTTCCTGGCTGCAGGTTCATCAGTGCTTCCATGCTGTGAGGTAACAACGGCCGGAGGGTGATGGCACAGCACCTGTAACTGGGATCGATGGCTGCAGAGCCGCGCAGACCCGCTACGCTGGCAATAGTGACAATGCTGCCGCTGCCATGGTCGAAACGCTTCATGGTCCTGTTCATGCAACCAGTGCCATAAGCCGTGCACAGGTAGCAATCTGAAAGAGTACGCCTGCAATTCCCCTGCAGCCTGTGTGGCCGCAATCTCATGTCCGTTTGCTGGTGAGAACAGTGACGCAGCATACGTGCCTGGCGGCATGCTTGACACAGAGGAAACTGCCGCGCAAATTGACGGCGCAGGTGTCATCAAACTCCTCTGCCGTGATGTCAACCAGCGGCGTCGTGTGTGAGTGGTGCACGATCCCGGCGGACAGTACTGCGCCGTGCAGGACGCCAAAATGCTCACTGGCATCGTCGAAGGCCTTGGACACGCTGTCCTCCGACCTGCGAACGTCAGCAGTCTGTTGCCATCACTGCTGCTGATTTGGTGCTGCCTGTCAGCACTCACCAGGTGAGTTGCACAAAAACCGGAGTTGCAGAGAGAGCGTGTGACTCATGCAATGCCTACTTGACGTCGCAGTGCACAAAGTAAGCATGGTCCCCCAGCTCTGACACCAGCGCGGCACCCGCCTCAGCGTTGAGGTCAGCAATGGCCACCTTGCCCCCCTCTGAGGCAACACGGCGTGCCACAGCAGCTCCGATCCTGCAATGCTCAGATGTGTCCATCGCTCTCGCTGACGAGCCCGCGGAACATGCACACCTCCTTGTGAAGCATGCACTGATGGTTCCATATGAGGTCATTGGGTATGGCGGTGCACCAATTGGATCAATGCACCGCGGCCTCACCCTCCGCAGCCGCCAGTCACAAGGACGACGCGGCCCTCGTTGCTGTTTGTGGGGCCAGATGCTGCGGCTGCACCTGCCATCTTTGCAAAGCTGGCGAGTGCAGCCTGCCGGGGCTGCTACCGCCTATCAAGATGATGGGATCGCCGTTACACACCTCAATTTGCGTGAGCAGGACTGACGCTCGACCTGGGACGACGCAGCTCCAACGCCGTTCGATGCACCACGAGGTCCATCGGTCACGTGACTGAGATCTCGAATCATATTCACCATCGTCTCGCCGCCCACGCAGTGCCGTCTTATCCGGCTGAAAATCGCAGCGTGCTCAGATGGTGCCCACAGCGTGATAGAGCAGATGGTGTGGTGAGTGCGGCCATCATCACGCACGGATCCCGACGGCTGCACCGCTGTCGAGAGCACCGGTATCACCAGTAAGACCTTGACAATGGCCTCCCCAGAGGGCGTCGCCATCGTCACCGGCGGCACCAGCTGCCTGGGCGCCGCTGCAGCCCGCAGCCTTGCGCCGACGCACATGGTTGCAATCACCGACCTGCCCGAAACAGAAGCTGACGCGCGCCAGCTGGTTGAGGAGCTGGGGGCGGATCGCGCAGTGTTCATCGCCTGCGACGTCAGGTGGATGCAGGACTGCCATGTATGCTCATGGTCAACGTAGAACAGAACGTCCTACAGTCGGGACACACATGCCTATGTGTGCGCAGGTCCGAGGAGTCCATCGCCGCAGCCTTCAAGGAGGCTGTAGACCACTTCCAGCTGCCCCTGACAACGTAGAACAGAACGTCCTACAGTCCGGACACACATGCCTATGTGTGCGCAGGTCCGAGGAGTCCATCGCCGCAGCCTTCAAGGAGGCTGTAGACCACTTCCAGCTGCCCCTGACAACGTAGAACAGAACGTCCTACAGTCCGGACACACATGCCTATGTGTGCGCAGGTCCGAGGAGTCCATCGCCGCAGCCTTCGAGGAGGCTGTAGACCACTTCCAGCTGCCCCTGACAACGCTTGTCAACAACGCCGCCGTCACTCCGCTGCCCAACCCAGCCAAGACCTTGGACACAGCAGACATGCAGGACTTTGACGAGACCTTTGCGGCAAGCTCCCCACTCTCAGCGTGACCTAGGACTGCTGTTGCAGCGCCATGCCTGCCTCCGGGCACCGTGCGCTTCTGCATTCTCACCAGGCTGCTGACTCCCCACACCCGGTCGGCCTGAGGTGGCGCACAAGTGCTGCTTGCAGGTCAACTGCCGCGGCGCTTGGCTGTGCACCCAGGCTGCGGCCCGCCTCATGCAGCCCCAGCGGAAAGGCAGCATCATCAACGTGGGCACAGTCGCCGCCATCAACCGGGCTCTGCCATTTGAGGATGCAGCCTTCAGGTAGACTGCGCTGCAACATGTCTGCAGGCTTTGTGTTGTGCAGTCTTACTGTCTCTATAAGACTGACGAACCATGTAATGCACACCGCAGTGTGTCGAAGTTCGCCCTCAGAGGGATGACAGAGGTACTGTGACGGTTGTAGGGATCTCATGTTTTCGTCAATGTGCATTGCGCGCCAATTGAACGGCAAACCAGATGCTCGTCAAGGACACCGTTGTCGCCAGTTGTCCAGGTGGCAGCGTGTCGCCTGGCACCCTTCTCTATCCGCGTCAACACGGTGTCGCCTACAGCCATCGCAGAGTCGGTGCGCTCTGCAGTGCCCGGGACTGCATGCTTGGCGCGCTCCCGTCATCATGGCACGCTCAGAGCGGCACCTTCTGTGGTGCAGCCGCTGCTGATAAGGGTGCGCGAGGCAAACCCAATGGGCGCCGAGGCCGCCATGCAGGTGCGTTTGGAGCTTTCGATTCAGCACCCGCTCCTGTCCGGCATGATGTGCATCGCCTCCACATTCAGAGCTATTTGACCGCATGCGTTCGACCGCAGATGGTGCACACCCTGTTTGCTCCATTGCACCCGGGGCAGTTGCCGACAGCTTCAGACTATGGTGACGCCATCGAGTTCTTTGCCGGCCCCAAATCGCTGCACATCACGGGCATCAACATGCCGCTCGATCAGGCGAGTCTTGTGACATACACGCAGCTTGTCGTTCAGGTTTTGGGCAGTGCTGACATGATTGAAGTGAATGTTGCAGGGGTGGGCCGCAGGCGCGTTCGCCATGCCGGGCTGACACCTGACCCGGGAGTGGCATAATGAAGGCCGCCTGTCGGACAAACGTGCTATGTAGTCGGCCCTGCCATGACAAGCATCGAGACTCAAGTTGAACAAGTCAGCCGTTGAACCTCCTGAGCGGGTGCGTGTGTCATAGTTTCAGCTGAAGGCCACTGCGGCATGCTTGCAGTATTGAAGGTATGTAGATGCTTCATGCACCACTGCCTGGTCCCGACTGTACAGTATCAGCGTTGCAGTGAAACTCAATCAAATAGCAATCAGGTCGCTCCCACAAAATTGTTACTGCTGCCCAAGAAGCAGCTGTGACTGCCGGACTAGCACTTGAGAGGGGCAGAGCAGTCACACTGAGCAGGACGTTCGTCCAGGCGCCCAGTCACAACCGGTGCGGATGCAGCAGTTTGCGCTCAGACACATGTGGGTGGGTGAGGGCACGAGAACCTGGCGGATGCATTTATGGCTGGCAGCTCTGCCGCCAGCTGCAGCGGCCGGGCCTCTCCGGGTGCAAAGGCAAACTGCCTGTGGTTCCGCAGGTCTGCGCCCGTCGCCGCCGCTTGCAGCACGCTGAGATTGTCGGAGTCTACACGCACAAACAGGCATCTGCTGTTTCAGCTTGTTACGATCTGCTACGAAAGTGCCCACATCGACAAACTGCGGGCAACAGTCAATGTGCGCTGCAGCCTGCCTGTCAAACAGCCCCGCACCTGGACTGACAACCACGATGCTGGCATTGGACC
This sequence comes from Diplosphaera chodatii, assembly GCA_032358165.1. Taxonomy (NCBI): domain Eukaryota; kingdom Viridiplantae; phylum Chlorophyta; class Trebouxiophyceae; order Prasiolales; family Stichococcaceae; genus Diplosphaera; species Diplosphaera chodatii. The sequence continues at coordinate 1,175,431 of JAALGY010000038.1, forward strand.
ATTGGCTCTCCATGACGGACATCACCTGACGCATCCGCACCTGCAACAGGCCGTGCACACTATGTCTGACAACTCAGAAGCCGGTAGGCCCCAACAACACGTCATGCAGGCCAACATGCACGGCCCTTTTGCAACATGGCTGCCGCACCAAGACGTCGTTGACTGACTCATTCGGGGTGCCGTCGGTTCCACGGAAAGGCGTCCATCCAGGTGTCTGCCTGTCCCCTGCATCCACCTGCAGCGCTGCCTCGTCCAGGCTGCACAACGCACAAGCAGGTGCACCTGAGGGTTTGGATCACAGCGAAAGTGAGCATGCTATGGCACTTGCCTGTTGATTCAGTCGCAGGGCAGCCACTGCTTACGTGTAGCCTTCCAGGGCTCCCAGGCCGCGGGGGTCCAGGAAGCTGTACTCTGGGATGATTCGGTTGCGCGACACGCCGATGAGGGACCCCAGCACCTCCGCTGTTTGATATGCACGCTGCGTGATCGACGCCCAGATGTAGATGGAGTCGTTGTCGGGATTGAAGCCTGGGGTGGCCTTGATCACTGGCAACGCTCCCTTCACCACCTGCAACAGCGGGTAGGTGGTGTCAATTTTCCTTCTTGGACCTCCTTGCACCGCCCACATGCCATCTGTCTCTGTGGCCGCTGCAGGTGCCTGGCAGCACGGACCTGTTGCTTGCCCAGCTGGCTGAGCCCCGAGTCCATGGACGTCTTTGCGACTGGGTTGGTCAGCACGTAGCCCCTGGCCTCGGCCTGGCTCTCGCCTGCGTGGACCTGCGAGCGCATGTGCACGTTGCAGAGAGGGACAAGCGGCTGCAACTGCTGGGACTGCTGATGCGCATCACAGTCCTGTGATCCAAGCAACGTGCAAGCTCATATGCTCACCAGGATATATCTGTTTTTGAGTCGGCTGGTGGGAAACTGCACTAGTGCAGCTTGGGCGGCAGCTGGCTGCGTCAGCCTGCAATTGACGATGGCCCTCTGGTTGTCGACTGACAATCCGCCGCCCATGCGTGCCAGCACCTAGTGCTGACATGCATTTCAGATCCAGCAGTCGTGCAGCCAGTATGCACGCATGTGTTCCTGCTTGTAACATCTGCACCTACGGCCACCATCCAGCAATGCAGTCATGGCTGCAAGCTGAAGGAGCGCCTGCCGGCGGCTGCTGTCGGATACTGCAGAGCTGATCTGATCAGCGGCTGCCTGCGAGGTGCACCCTGTTCTGGAGTGGTGGTCTGCAGATGCGCGGCAGTGCCAGACCGGTCGTCGGCTGCGACTGCATGGCCTGTCAATCAAGGACTTGCAGCTTTGGTGCCACTGCGATGCAACCGGAACATGCTGCATCCCTGAACAACGCGTACCAACGAGCTGCAGACACACAAGCTGATAAGACGTTCAGCAGTCGAGGCAACTGCACAGTGCGGTGGAATACCGTTTGCAGGTTGCGGTCTGCTGTGGCTGCAACAAGATAGTCAGGACCACGAAACCAGGACAAAGAAGTTTGTAAACGTTGCAAGGCTGCAAGCAGCAAATGTGCAACGACATGACGGCACGTGCATGCACCGTTGGCATACATGATCAAAGTCATGCAGTCGATACTGCACAGCATGTGCACACCTTCAACTGTCATACTTGGATGTCACTGCAACAGTTTGCTGACGCAACCTGAGCGTACCCTGCAAAGCTACATCAATCCTGATCGCCTAACACATTCGGGCACGAAACATGCATGACTCTTGCATCGTTGCGAGCGATTGACAGTGCAGGCTGGTCCTGTCGAGCATCTTGTACCGCTGAAGTGATGACCCGCTGCAATACCAATCAGAGCGGGGCGCCTGAAAACCATGAGGCGCCTTGCTCACATGCTGCTCCGTGCACAGCCAGCAATGCGCAGCAGCCTCGTTCAGCTATGTCAAGACTCGCAGGTGCATCAGCAACAGCATGCAATGGCGGCATGCTGCGCACGAATGACCACGGTGACGGCGCGGTCAATGGCGGCAAATGCAGTGGCCACAGCTCATTTGAATTTGGAGGCGGCAGCTTCGAGCAAGAGTGCAGACGTGTGTTCACATTCGGGCGTAGAGGCAGCCGTGCGTGCCTGCTTTGTGCAGCTCGGCCGCAACCCCGATGGCGCAGACTGCACTGCCCTGGTGGGTGGTCGCCTCAGCTGCAGATCTGGCTGCCTCTAGACACACCAAGTGCAACATGTCTGTGGCCTGCCGCTTTCGGGCAATCGCACACTGCACATGTACAGGTGGCAACCCTCAGAGATAACTGGTTTGAAAGCGCCGGGGATGTGGCCATGATGACAGAGGTGCGTGCCATGCATCGTTGGGGAGTGCGGCAATGTTGGTGTGCAAGCCTGAAGTGCCGATGCAGTACAAGTAACAAGCGACATGGCCGTGTCACAGGCGCAAGCGGTGGCGCTGCGCATGCCGCTGCGGCTGCTGCACATGCTGCAGTCGCTGCTGGAGAGCAGCAGCGGCTTCGCGCCTGGCAGCGCGCTGCCCGCAGAAGTATCAGAGAGCCAGCTGGCAGCGTCCCCACCAGCGAGTGATGTACTGAGGGGCGACATCAGCGGGGCGGGTGCCGCGCCCGTCGGCGACGTGGAGGGGCTCAGCACCGTGGAGCAGGCCAGTGCGGTCAGCCTGGCAGAGAAGGCGGTCGCGGCCATGCCAGAGGTGGAGCCCAGCATCGAGTTGCGGAGGTGCCCCAGGCGGGAGGCGGCACTGAGCGACTCATCCCTGCTGCGTGTGACGTCGCGCAAGAGGCTCCCGCCGTATGCGCTCAAGGTGACCCACAAGGCGCCATGTGTGCCGTGCCAGGGAAAGCTTGTAGCCTCACCTGAGATGTGGCGCAGCAGTCAGGCGACGTGCAGCAGGTGACGTGGATGTGCTTTCATGACTCACAGGCAGGCCAGCTGCCGGAGCGGGTGCGCTCGCAGCTGGACGCCTTCCAGCGGTGGGGGACCACCAGGTTCTTCGGCGCGCAGGCGGACCCGGTGCAGCCCGTCACCATGCGGAAGTACTGCGACCACCTCAGGTGCGCCTGGCCGCCAGCCGGCAACCCGGGCATCCCAGCGTCGCATTCTGGTACCTGGCTCGTTGTGCACTGTCCAGATGATGCCCTTCTGAGTGATGTATGCCCTTCTGAGTGATGTATGCGGACTGCTCCAGGGGGATGCTTGGCTGGCTCGTGAACTTCAGAAGCGTGCCCATGGAGGAGGTCAGCTTGAAGCATGCCATCCCAAGCCACCAGCGGGAGGTACAGTGCTGTACCATGTTGCGTGACTCATGTTCGGTGATATGGCAAACCTCCCAAGTCCAAGGCGCATATACATAGATGAACTTGCTGCTGGTTCCCAGCTTTCCGATCACTGTTGTTGAGCATTTCGACAGTCAAGAAGCCCTTGCACCCGAGGGCATGCCGACGCCAGATGCAAAATGTCGCTGTTCATGCATTCCAGTCAATATAAGGAGTTCAGCAGGCACGTTCAGCCGTGTGAAGCTGTCGCCGACACTGTTCATGTTAATGCAGGGCACAGCTGTAGCCTTCGACTACATGCAATGGCTGCAGAATGAGCGGGGTGTGAACGTCCGCACGCTTGGGCTGGTCATTCGCAGCGTCATGTCAGCCGCCAAGTTCCTCTACCATGATGTCTCCAAGGTGAACCACCGAGCAGGTGGCTGACACAGCCAGACGGCTCAGGCCAGACGCACAACTGCTTGTGCCTGTCGCCTCAACCCATATCCATTGCCCCCCCGTGGGTCTGCTGCAGGCGCGGCCAGGGGAGGGGGACAGGCCGTACAGCGATCTGGAGGTGGTCAGAGAGTTGAGGGGGATGGCCAACACTGCCAAGCGGGAAGGTTAGCAGTCGACTGCAAGTTGAGAGTGGTGGATGATACAGCTGAGCTGTAAGCACACTGCACTCAAGATGATCCTGGCAACACCCCAGGTAAGATGGCTGGGCGCGCAAGCGATGAGAGCCTCAAGTGGGTCGACTGGCCAGAATATCTCACCATGGTGTCCAAGCTTCGTGAGGAGTGCGGAGGTGCGGCGCACCCTGGCTGTGGGTGCTCTACATCCGTGCTGTGTGCTTGGTCACTTGTCATGAGCATCTGCTGCTAGCCTGCAGCCCTGGACGCTGATGGTAAGCCGCGAGCAGACAAGGCGGTCGCTTGGAGCTTGCAGCGGTACCTGATCTTTGCGGTGAGCTCGTCCGGCTTTGAGTAGCTCCAGACACTCTTTGCTACCTTGTCAGGCGAAGCAGCCAGGAGGTGCTTCAGCACAGTTCCTGAGCAGCATCGCGCACAGTTGGGCTGTTGCGCGCGCAGATCCTGAGCTGCGTGCCGGATCGCCAGCGCACCCTGCGCGAGCTGAGCGTCGGCAAGACTCTGGTCAAGGAGGGCGACACGTGCGTTCCGTCAGAGCCTGCTGTCCTGGGCAACAGATGCACCCTGTGTGCGGCTGACTGCACTCGCCAGCGCTGCTGGGCCTGAAGGCGGCGGCAGCTTGCGCGACCGCCGTCTCTTTGTAACGAGTCACGGCTCCCTGCAGGTGGCTGATCAGGCACAGTGCGACGGACTACAAGACGGGCCGCAGCTACGGCGAGCGCCCGCCGCTGGTGTTGGCGCACCACCTCAACGCAGAGCTGGAGGCCTGGATCGACACCTGGCGCGCCAAGCTGAGCCCGCAGCACGACTTCCTGTTCACCAGGTGCTGCTAGCCTATTCAAGAGTGCACCTTTTGAGCCGAGCTCGTGTTGTTGTCTGGAGGGCAGTGCCTGGAGGGTGTCATTTCCCTGCATCTGGCCCCTGACTATGAACACATCAACTTTGCTGTGATCCAGGCGGGATGGCCTGCCGCTGGACGACACGCACCTGTACAAACTGTTCTGGACGACTGCGCTGCGGCTGAGCGGCAAGCGCATGAACCCGCACCTCGTCAGGTGTTCAAGCGCCTTGCAACGGCAGCAAAATATGGTCATGCTGCACCGGCAGCCCGTGCCACATGCCAGTGTTGGACTTCGACGCAAGTCCACCTTTTCGCTCCGCAGGGACTCCTGTGTGTCGTACCTTCGGGGGGAGGGCAATGCGAGCGAGCGGGAGCTCGAGGCCTTGGCCATCTACATGGGACACAGGTGGATACATGTCATGCTGTGTGTGTCTGGTGGCATCTGGCTCACTGTCTCGAGGGCCTGATGGATGCTGTGCTCTCGCTGCAGCGTGGCGATGCAGCGTGACACCTACGATCGCAGGACGCTCAAGCAGAAGGTGAGGGGGACACAACAGCTGTTGGCGGCCATTACATGAAGCAAAGTGGTTGTGTGCCGTGAGCGCCTTGCAAGGGGTAGGGCACACACGCAGTCAGTGCAATCTTGCCTCATACAGGCCCAGATAGACACACACTGGCGGGCGGCCTGGTATGATCATTTTGTTTCGGCTGCTCCGTTGGCGCTGGTCTTTCGACCCCCGCTGGAAGCTGACCCACGCCGTGCGCTGTTGCCATCAGCACTGCTTGGTGGCAGGTCATCGCGCTCGAAGCCGGCCAGATCCAGGCTCCGACGTAGTCTCGGACTTTGCCTGTCAGCAGTTGCAGGCGATTTGGTAGCCCCCATGGCTCTCGACCAACACGCACGACGATACTCATTGCTTGGCAATGCAGCTTGCCCCAGCTGCTCGACACTGTGTCAGGAGCGCACTGTGCAAGGCAAACAGCAGTGAGATGGAGTGCGCACTCGGGATCCACAACTGAGGAGATTTGCTTCCGTAGAGCTGGAAATGTACGCAGCAGCGGTTGCAGCTCAGAAACCTCCTGTGCATGTGCATCATGGCACCATTGCTGCAGGCACTGGATTAGACGCTCACGTTCTGTGCTGGCAAACAACACTGGACAGAGAACGGGTGCGCGACGTGCAGTAGTGTGCAAAAAAGTTGCTCACCAATGCCCAGAGCGTGCAGCCGCCGACAGCTCGGAATGCACACGCTCTCAGCGGCTTCTCGTCGCTGTCCCCATGCAGCAGTGCCTCCTCGCCTACGGGCCCAAGAGCAGTAGACTGTCGAAGCGCTGTGGCACGAGCTGCATCAAGTGCGCATCTGTTGCTGATCAGAGGGGCTGCATGCATTTGGCATTACAGTTTTCTTACCAACCAGTGCTGGAGCCTGGAGGCGCTCCCACCTGCAGCAGACAACCTGCTTCAGCCGAATTGCACTGGATAAAGGATGTGCTGTCTGCGGCTGCTGCACGGACAAACTGTGCAGTGGCCCTTCTGCTCACTGCACTGCGTGCTTGATGGCCAGCAGCTCGCCCTCCTGCATGGCAGGTGCAATGACCGTCAGGACCCTTGCACTGCAGCAGCACTACCCCCAGTGCAAGCGCACTGTGCTTGAAATGTGCCCAGTGCCTTCAGCTCCACATACCTGCAGCAGCCACAAGCAGGTAGCAGGCTCGCCCTCCTGCATATTCGAGAACGTCATTCAGTCCACTGTCCGGATGGCACCAAAACCAATACGGTGTGCCTTTTCAGTGCCACAACAAGCAGTCGCCAAGCCCAGCACTTGACTGGAGCCTGCCTGAGTGAGGTCGTGCCCTGGCAGCAGCTGCACCGGGTGCATGATCGCCGCCAGACGCCACCTCTCGCTCTCGGGCACTGCCTGCAAACACATTGTCAGGTCAGCCTGTTGGAAGCCCCAAGATGCCGAATGCGAGATGATGTTCAGACGCGCCGGGCACGACCAACAATGAGCGCACCTCCCACCAGCCCGTCGAAGCCAGGATGTCGTGCAGCAGGTGGGTGGCGACCTGGCCCCGCAGGAAAGCCGGCAGCTCCTCGTACAGCTGGCTTTCGTGAATCTCTGTTTGGGGAACCCTGCGATGTGACAAGCAGAGGTAAGCAGCTGACGAAACAGTGGTCGAAGGTGATGTCCTATTGCTGACATACAATGCATTGACTCCAGCACCTCCTTAGCACACACAGCTGGCCGCACCCACCATGAAGACGAGTAGTATCCCACAATGTCAGTGCGCAGCTTGCCGGGGAGCTGCAGCACTTGGTGGAGACAAGGTCAGAATGCTGACATTTGGGCAGCGTGACAGCGAACACCGGCAACAGCATTGCAGCTGACACTTCTGCCTTGTGCTTTAACCTGGCGGTAGCTCATCCAGGCATCGACTTTGTTGATCTTGTCCCGAAACAGCACGGCCCGCCGTGCCTCTGGACTGGACACCTGCAGCGAGCGACAACAGGGATGAGCGCAGCAAATGGAAGGCTGCAGTGTCCACTGTCAAACACAGGCCATCATCCCACCTCCAGCAGCCTGCCCAGCGCATTGATCACGAAGCCAAAGAACAACACCCCAATCTGCAGTGAGGGGAACCATCATTTGTAGGCTGCCGAGTGCCTCGATGAGCATGGTGCTGTGCTACACGAGAGTGGCGTCTGCGCCCACCAGCATGATGAACATGGTCACCGCCCTCTCTGGCGTGGATTGCGCCCTGATGTCGCCTGCAATGCGGATTGGTTCATGGGGATCATGCAGGAGGTGCAGACACCTGGCCACCCAGTCAAGGAGTTTTCGTGCCGACCAAGTGAGGATGGGTTGTGCACCGCTGTCACATCCTACCATATCCGACCGTGCTCATGGTTGCCATTGCAAATAGAACCTGCAGGGACACGCACACAATATTTAGGGCATCTGCATTAAATCCGAGTGCTGCATGTGTCACATCCCGTGGCGGACAAGCCCACCGAAGCAAAGTACTGGTCCAGAGGCCGGGCTTTGGTCAGGTCCTGTCCGCCTGTGTACCAGCATATCTCAGAAGCGGTCAGCACAGGCATCATGTGCGAGTTGAAAACCATTCGTTTCCGTGTAGGTTTCGAACTCTGGAAGACACGTGGCAGATTGCGCAGCCCTTACATGCGATGCAACAGAAGCTCACCGACGTCTGCAAGCCAACTGTTGTCAAGGCCCTCACACTGCGCGCAGAACAGCCACACCATGCCCAGGAAGTTTGTGAGCGCAAAGCCGCAGTAGAGGATGTCTGCCAGCAGCCATGCCGTGAGTGGCAGGCGCCACGCCAGCAGCCGCCGCCCGAGCCGCCCCAGCAGCCCGGCCATGAACTGGCCCTGCGCTCATGACAAATTTGTCTTGCAATGACTGGACTGCTTGTTGCCGCCTTCGACACACTTGGATTGACACGAGTGTCCATCTCGTACCCGCAGGAAGATGGCCAGGCGCGTCAACCGAAGCCACCTCAGGATGATCATCACACGCAGCAGAACGCTGTCAGGGTATCCGAACACACCAGCCAGGCTGAGCGCCTGCGGGTGAGCCCCAGGTGTCATGACGCCGCCGATGATGCGAGCAGCAAGCTGCATCAGAGCAAATGGTTTCCTGGTAGACGCAGCGCACTTGGAGGATGGACGGTGTCGTCGAGACCACATCCGCCACCATGCTGCCCTCCCGCAGATAGTAGCTGGCAACGATCCAGCCGTCCATCACAACACGGCGCTGCAGGTTGTAGCGGACGATGATGCCTGGCATGCAGTGGCAGCGTGAGCAGAGCTCACGCCATGTGGGCGATGGCAAGGGCTCAAGTCGGCCAGACAAAGCAGCATCAGCAGTTGGTGACTGGCAGGTTCTGCACCTGTTTGTAAGCTCTGCAGGATGCCGAGGAAAAAGATGGTTCCTACGCAACTCCACATGCAAGTCATCGACTCCAGACCACAGCGTCATGCGCTGCCATGCTGCTGGGTTGCGTCGGTGCGGCGGCTCACCTGCCACGAGGTCGCAGGCGGTGATAGCGCTCCAAGTGCCCGGGTTGGAACCAAATGCCACGCTCATGGGCACCAAAAATGCCGTGTAGCTGCAGTCTGCAAGGCATTTGAATTTGAGTCAGTGTCACAACCTCTTTGACCGATCTTTCAGGTAGCAACGCACGCGTGTGAGGACACTACACCAGCAACAGGAGGGCTGCCTCACCCGTCAGCAGGGTCATCACAGTGACTGTCTCCGCGACCCAGCTGGTCGGCTCCAGCATCGGCAGGCCGAGGATCGATCTGGGGTGCCTGTGCGCCAGACATGCGAAGAGGTGTCGTTCCCAGTCTAGCAGGTGAGTCCACGATTGCGCTCGACCATCATGCCATGCAACGGGTGTCTGAGCTAGCCTACTCGGGGTCCTCGTGGCCCAGCAGCGGTTCCTCCGCAGCTGCCTCGACATCCTCCTCACGCACGGTCTTGTGCGACGACTGACTCCAGTGCTGCGTAGCAAACCCTTCCAGCCGGCTGCTGTAGGTGATCGCCTGCTCACAAGGCAACGACATGTGCAAACCGTCTCAGCATCCCGGTCCGACCTCGCCAACAGTTGCATGTCAGCCCGGACACCATGCAGTGCCGCAAGAACCAAATGGGCTCAGAAGAAAGGTGTAACCTGACGGACGGTGGGCCGATCAGGCCGGAAAGCCTCGCTCATGATTTCAGATGCATGCGCAACGTCCACATGCGCCATGCTGGCAATTGTCAGCTGCCTCTGAGGTCACGTTGCACTTTGGTCCACGCTATGCAGCCAGCTGTGTGCTATCTAGCGCTGCTGCTGCAGTGATGAGTACCGAAACCGCCACCGATGTCGCATGCATTGCACGATGCGCAGTTCATGGGGTTGCAACGCCATCACAGATGTAGTGATCAGCGCGATCCCGAAGCGCTGTGCAAACCACAATTGATGCAGCATGCGAACTCATGAACGAACATCTTCGTGGGGCACCAATACGAACTTTTCGCGACCAACATGTTTAGAGCAGATCTCCAGCTTCCGGATGGGTTCGTCTACAGAGCGCCAGGCTGGCACACATCCAAACGTGACACAGTTACCCAAAAGTGCTAGAGCATTGCAAAAACGTCGGATCGTGGGCAACGACAGATTTAGTTAGCAGGGTCGCACACGCTGCAGAGCAGTCAAGATCAGACTCTCTGCTGTATGCAATACAGGCAGAACCCAGCAGGGTACAACAATCTCCGCCGGTGACCGAAGTAAAGACGAAAAGCAAAGAAATGATTAGTGCGCAGTCCTGTAATGTGCCCATGACAGCGTGGTTGGCGCCGAGCAGGCAGGGCGTTGCATGGCAGACGCGATCGCCGTCTGCTAGATGGCATCCACCCAGTTGCCAGTCATCTAGCCTGAAAGTCCAGCGGCTGCTCGCTTTGCTCGCGCGTGTCGACCGCGTGGCTAAGCACGCTGCGCACGGCGTGCTCGTCCTGCAACGGGGCGCGCGGGAGGCGCGGCGCTCGCGGGTGCTCCTGTGGGCATGCGAGAGTTTCGCTTTCCTGTGCTGGCGTGAACACTGCGGCTGGACGCTGCAACAGCAGGCATGTAGCACTGCAGCAACGACAGGGAGCCGCAACGAAGATGCCGTGGCAATACCCTGGCAACAGCCTCACCGGGCCGCCGAACCAGGGGTGCTGCCGGATCTCGGGCATGGTGATGCGGTCCTGCGGCTCCAGGCGCAGGATGCGCTCGATCAGGTCCCTGCACTCCTCGCTCACGTTGTCCGGCATCTCGTACGCGCCGTCAATAATGTTCTGGGAGGGAAACCACACCACAGCGTGCGTCAGCTGTCCCGGCGTAGCCAGGTCACGTTTAGTATGGTCAGCTCTCAGCACGACAATGGTGCCTACGTATTGCAGAGCAAGCTGACACCTGACGAGGCACCAGTGTATCACCTGCTTGATTGTCAGAACGCTGTCGGTCGGTGTGTGCTCAAACGGGTATTTGCCCGTCACCAGAAGAAACCTGGATAGCAGGTCATCAGAGGAGCTGAGCGAGATGAAAGCAGCATCGTAGCAGGCAGCAGGCTGTCGTACACGCCCACACAACTGCAGGTGCTCCGGAGGTTGAACAAGTCAGGGTCTCACAAGATGACGCCGCAGGACCAGATGTCTGCAAGCTTCCCGTTGTACCTGTTGTTCATGGTGCATGCAAATTCAGCCGGTCACTACCTGAGTGATGACTGTTGTGCATGCACCTCATAGCATCGGCGACGGGCGTCTCAACATCTGTGTGCTTCATCGGCCTACCTTGACCCCTCCCGGGTCCAGCTGGCATTGATGACCTCCGGTGCGATGTAGTCGATCGAACCCTTGAAGGAGTGCGCCGTTGAGTGGATGAGCGCATGCTGCAGGATTGGGACACAAGCAGCGGATCAAGGCGGTCATCGGTCATGGAGCAGGCATCGCGCAGATGACATGCAAGCTGGCGATCAGGCCCACAGACACCTGTAGTGCACGCAAAGCCAGTCGCCAAGTGCTGATACAGAGGTCGGGAGCACCGCTCATGTGCGCATGGCATACCTTTGAGAAGCCAAAGTCCGCGATCTTCAGCAGCATGGGCCTGCCGGGCTCACAGTGCAGCAGCACATTCTCCAGCTTCAGGTCGCGGTGCACGACGTGATTGTCGTGGCAGTACCCGATGGCGCTGATTAGCTGGCGGAACAGGACGCGGGCTTTGTTCTCCTTCAGCGCGCCCTGGCGCTTGAGCAGCCCGAACAGCTCCCCCTCCGAAGCCAGCTCCATCACCACCACCAGGTGCTTTTCGGTGGTGTACACCTCATGGAAGCGAATGATGTTCTCATGGTCCAGCAGGCGGTGGTTGAGGATCTCCCGCTCCACATCCTCCGAGATCTGGGTCAGAGGGATGTATTTGCCGCAAAAGGGTTGGCCTGTGGCCTTTTGCACCAGCACCTTTGTCACGCCAAAACACCCACTGCCCAGTTGCTCTCCCTCTTCGTACGACTCGGCGCCGGCTCTGGGTGGGTAGAGCCTCCAAAACACCCTCGATGCCTGCTTGAACGCGTGTTGAATGCTGCCTCCACTGCTCCTTACGCGCTTGTGGCCGCAATTGTGCACTGTCATCTGGATGGTGACATGACCGGCATGTCGAAGCAGGGAGTTTTGTCAATGACATCACATCATAGCCAGCGTTGCACATACATCCCTTCACTGGCACAAACCCTAGAATCTGTTCTGCAAGACTCGCCAATAACCTCCGTACCCGCACGTGAAACGGCACAAGATTGACTGTCGAACAGATACCAGTGTGTACAGGGGACGGCTGCGCAACCGGGCGTCGTGTGGCTGAGTGAGTACTGTCTGCCAGCAGAAGCTACAATGAAGCCTTCATGGGTGGCAGAGGCCAGCCACAGAGCAAAAGCGAATGGCAGCGGTGTGCCGGGAGCGGGGGTGTTGCTGTTGGCATGCATCGCGATGCCATGCTGGCTTGTGTTGTGCATGAGACAAGAGCTGAGCTGTTCGGTACCTACAATGTTCATCAACTGGACGCCGAACTGCGCAGTTGATCCTACATCAGCTGGCGGATTGTCCAACCCCATCGTCATGCGTTGCTGAGGGGTGCGTTACATCAACCAGAGCTTCAAGTTCATCCCTCCAGCCCAGCAGCTCGCACAGCTCCATCACGCCATCGTCGGCATCGCCGAGGAAGAGAACATCCCTGCACACGAGCTAGCTCACTGTCAAGATCACTCAGCCGCCACGCTGATCTGACACCTGGCAAACCTTGATAGTATCCGGTCAAAGTGGCTAGAACGGTCACCTGTGATTCTGGGCTTCGTCGTCAAACAGGAACCCTTCGTTTGACCATGCATCCGCAGCCCCAACCTTTTCTCGGTTGATCAGCAGGCGCGGGCAGTCTGACCGCACCTCATCTGCAGACAGCCAGGATGCCATCAGTTCACAGAGCAGGAAACACTACCGAGGTGACACCATGCGAATCGGAAGATGCGGAGCCAGCACGCCAGTCATAGGCACCTATTAGCGAGGCGAAGGGCTGCACCACCAAAGAGGTGCCCATGACGATTAACAGATCGGCCCGCTTCAGGTCCACTATGCGCCTGAAGAAGCGAGCGGGCAGAGACTCCCTGCAGCAAGCAGCACCCGCATAAAGTAACACCTCACAAGACCTGGGAATACCAAGTGCATTGCGACAGGGAAATGACGACAGGCGGGCAAGATACTGCCGAGGTGCCGACCCTGCCCAGAAGCACGAGATGCTCACCCAAAGAATACGATGCGCGGCTTGACCAAGCCCCCGCATGTGGAGCACGTGCAGATCTCATCTGCAAAGACTGCTGCCCTGACATACTCGGTCGTGAACTCGGCCGAGCAGTCGAGGCAGTGTGCGCCTGCATGCGGTCATGAATCAGGCTCTGGCACCTGCAGTCACTTGTGCGTGCCAACACCGAGGACTCACACAAATAGACACAGAGCCTCACTGTCAAAGTTGCCGTGCGCTGCGACGATTGCTTCCGCCGGCAGGCCAGCCTGCTTTTCCAGGCTGTCAATGTTTTGCGTGAACACCCGCAGCAGCAGCCCCTTTTCATGCAGCAACCGCATGAAGTAGTGTGCAGGCGTCGGCCTGCAACGCACACATATGAGGATCCGCAAGTGATGACGGTGGCTCTTCAACGAGACTTGCCTATGATACACCCATTCACTTATAATATATCAACCTGAAGTTGCCTGGAAAGAGCTCTTTTGCAAGAATGTTAAAGGGTTGCGGGTTTCGCTTGAAGAACGAGATCTCGAACAGCGATTGCGGGTCTGGCAAGTTGAACTTCTCGAGCTGGTTGTACAGGCCAGTCTGAGGGGAACGGAAATCTGCAGGTCAAACCATGTTGTCATGCATCAGACTTGTAGAGGAGTTGGCCCGATGAGCACAGCGTGCAGCTGTGATTTGGACAGCCCACCTGGTATGCCGGCTGATGTGCTGATGCCTGCGCCGCACAGCACCACGACCTTCCGCACCCGGCCTCGCTTTATGTGCTCCGCAATGCCGTTCAGGTCTAGCGATGGAAGCACCTGCTCCCGCGCCTCATCCTACAGCTGCCACCATGTGGACCCCTCAGCTGTACCGCCGCCTTGCTTGTCGGCTGCAATGCACTGCGTGTGCTTCCTGACACAGGCCAAGTGAGCACCGCACCCCCGATGATGAGGACAACCGTAGTTGCAGCCGCTGCAGCTCAGCCAGAAGGAAGTCGCCATCGTCACCGCCCTCTTCTTCTTCTTCTTCTTCTGCTTCTCCGCCGCCCTGCAGTGCTTCTGCTTGCACGTTGGCACAACGCGTGTCGAGTGTGTGCACATGGTCATTGCACAGCATGCAGCATGCAGGGCTCTACCGACCTGCACACTGCTTGCTGCTGTATCATCAGGAGGCGGTACAGACTCTAAAGTTGCATCGCGAGTCCTGCTGGGTCCCGTTGCGCTACTCTCGGCAACCTCAGCAGCAATCGCAGCAGAGGCGTTTGCTGCCGCTGAGTCTGGTGCCGCGGCATGCCGCTGTGCTGCCGCAGGTGAGCGACTTGCTGTCGAAGGACTGAGTGGAGGGGCCATCGCTGCAATGGGTGGTCTCACCGACTGTGCTGACGGGTGAAAGACGTTGTCAAGCATGCTGCGCGGGGGCCCCGCCCCGGCGTGTGCATTGCGGTTTTTCGGGCACGCTGCGCCCCGCAACCCGGCCAGAATGACTGCTGTGACTTGCAAATACCATTAAACACCTGCAGCCGCGCTCTGCACCAGGATTTGGGTGCTGCACCTGCAGCTGTATGCAAGGTGCAGCGAGGGGTGCGCTGCCCTGATTATGTCCCGCCGCTACCGCCGAAGCTTTGATTTGCTGCATCGACCTTCAACCTGCAAACGGTGTTGCAGCGCCCGAGGGCTTGCAGGGTGCCAAGAACGCTTGGCGCAAGGTGCACCTGCGTTTGGCCCACCCTCCACAAGTGAGGCTGGCGACTAACTGCAAGTCATCCAGGGCTTCACCACTTTCAGGACCAGGCAAAGGTGCGACCTGGGCCGCAGCTGCAGCAACACTTCAGCATCACGTGAATGGTCGACACTGACCACAGCCTCAAGATCTGTCTGACCGGCGATCACTTGCTCAATGCTGCCATCCGACCTCGCCAGCTGCATTGGGCCATGAACAGCACCTGCGTGCTTGCTGCCACGTCGCAACTGCAGAAGCATGACAAGCAATCGTGACTGTGTGCGCAGCAGCTGACCCCTCTGGGCCACGACCTCACGGAGTTGGTCCCTGATGTGTCCAGCTTTTGTGCAGCAGGTGCGCCTTTCAAGCTGACCCTGCGCAGCTGGTCAGCCAGAGTAGGGCGATGCGAGGCAGCGGAGCCACTGGATAGCATCCCAGCAGCAGCTGTGGAGGTTCACCCCGCCATCGCTCTACAGGCTGGCCGCCACGCCAGTCAGCAGGGCGCTGCATCACAGCCTGTGGCTGACTGCTGGGCAAGCAGCGAGTCGATCGGGCCAGCATGCCCGCAGCTTCACTGCTCTGACGCCACAATAGCGGAGCAGCCGTCCCAGGGGTTGTTGTGACCCACCGCCATGTTCTGGCGCGTGGCCAGCTTCAACCAGACATCTCCAGTTGAGGCCGTGCTCGACCGACCAGACTTCACGTTGGAGGATCTGCTTGAGGAGGATGACCTCATACAGGTGATGGCAACTGCAGCGAGCATCTTTGCACCCTACTGACGTAGCTTAGTTTGCCTACTCCAGTGTGCATCAGCACCAAAAGTACAAGCATATGGCACGCATCCTACAGGAGTGCAAAGCGCTCAACTCGCGGCTCATCGACTTCCTGAAGCTGCCCGATTCGGTGGCGAAGCTGCTGGAGTACATCACGCAGCCCGCGGGACTGGACGCCGATGACAAGCGGCAGTTCAAGTATCCGTTCTCGTCCGCCGAGGTGCGCATGCAGGAGCCGAGCTTGTGATGCAACCCGCCGGACACAGACGAACTGATAAGTCTAAGCATGTCAAGTCGGCGAGCATATGTGTGCGGTCACATCGGCCCAACATGTCTGCTGGCCGGCGCCTGCAGGTGCTGTGCTGCGAGGTGGACGCCATCTTCAGCACGCTGCTGGAGGACGGGGCGCTGTGCGCCGCGCTGTTCGCCCTGCTGGACCAGCCCCGGCCGCTGGACTGCATGCTGGCCGGCTACTTCGCCCGCGTGCTGGTGTGCCTGCTGATGCGGCGCTCGCGCGACCTGCTGCGCTACCTCAAGGTGGGGCACACAGCGGGGCAGAGGTGCAGAGGCATGATCGGCAAGCGACTCGCCAATGCATTCGTCAGGGTCTGGACATGGCTTCCCAGCGCAGTGGCGTGTGCTCATCATGTGGCGCCCTATGCTGCAACAGGACAACCAGCAGCACCTGCCCAAGCTGGTGGCGCACATGGAGAACACGTCGGTGGCGGAGGCGCTGGCGCACCTGCTGGGCGCGGACGACCTGAGCGCCACCTTCATGGCGCCCGGCGACCTGGCCTGGCTGGCCGACACGCGCGTGCTGCAGGTGGCAGCCCTGGCCGCATGCGCCTGGCTGGACCTTGCGTGTGCAGCCCAAGTTGCGATGTTGGGACCTTGGCAGCAACTACCTCACCACTACAAGCACTGTGTATTGGCAACTCGGGCACACTGCACTGGTGCAGGACCTGCTGGACACGCTGGGCTCCACTGCGGGCGGCCCAGCCCGTGAGAACGCTGCCATCGTGCTGTCAGCAGTTGCACGGTCAAATACATGCCCGCTGACTCACGCGCTTGGTGAGCCTGTTTCGATGCCTCTCCACGCTGTCCTGGGCCACCGTCAAGTCGAGCACAGCAGGGCCTGATGCAATGCACAACTGACCCATGTTGTCCAGAGGGCGTGTGTGTTGCGCGCACTTTTACAGTCACCCATGCGCCCGCTGCAGGCAGCGCGGAGTTCCTGGACCAGCTGCTGACGCGGGCGACGGCCAGCGGGGGCAGCGCTGCGGAGGTGGCGCAGGCGCTGGACGTGCCCATCGCGCTCCTGGAGCGGCGCGCCGCCCTGGAGGCAGCGCGGCAGCAGTACCCCTCCGAGTCGGGGCCCACAGACGCCGACATCTGTGTGGAGGAGCAGGTGGGCGTGTGCTGACAGCCCTTGGCACTGTGGCCTTCCACACTGTGGCCATGGACAATGCAGGGTGCACTGGACACAGTGCGACCATGTTGTCCAGATCATCAAGGCTCATGCACAGCAGCGGCGGCCTCAGCTGATGCTTGCCTGCGCATGTGGCGTGCAGACGGCTGCGGCGGTGGCGGCGCACGCCGCGCTGCTGGCCGGCATGCTGGAGCCGGCGGACAGCTCAGCGGTGCAGCTCACGCCCTTCGGCTGCCTGGCGCCGCCGCTGGGCCTCGCGCGCGTCAAGGTGGCGGAGCTGTTTGCCGCGCTCCTGGGCGTCGGCAGCGCCCCCGCGGGCGAGGCCATCGCCGCCGCGGGCGTGCTGCAGCGCACCCTGGCCCTCGTCCTGCAGTTCCCCTTCAACAACATCCTGCATGCGCAGGTGTCTCCAGGACTGCAACCTGCCGAAATGGGATGCTGTGCGCGACTGGCCTCTGGTAGCATGTTGGCAACACGGGCTTCGGGTGGTTCGCGCAGCTCCCCCGGACAATGGTAGCTACCAGGAGGCCGACGGGGCCTGTGCATGTCACTGCAGGCGACCCGGATGCTGCTGGCCAGCCTGGAGTACGGCGACGACACGCTGCTGGGCCACCTGTTCACGGACTGCGACCTCATCGGGTGGCTCACCTCGGCGCCTGAGGAGGTGGCGCCCGCGCCCAGCCCGCCGGCCGCTGCGGGCCGGCAGGGCAAGGACAGCGCGGCAGCCCCAGATGTCGCGCACAGCGCCGACGGCGGCAGCAGGACAGGCGCCGGCAGCGATGGAGGCAGCAGCCCCAGCAGCGGCGCCAGCCCAGCAGGCAGCGGCGCCGACCTTGCAGCCTCTGCCGCCAGCAGCGTCTCAAAGGGCAGCTCGGGTGGCAGCAACCACAAGGGCGCCGAGGCTGCAGGTGGGGCTCCTCTCTGCAGAAATTTTGAGCCACGCATGGGCCATGGTAAGAGGGGCTGGCGTCGTCATCAAATGTTGAGCTGACGGCCTGCACAGGCCACACAACACACCATCGATCGTCTGACCGCTGCGTCCACCACAGCAACGCCTCATGGCGTGGTCACAGGCAAGGAGCGGGCGCCGCTGCGGGCGGGGTACCTGGGCCACCTCACGCTGGTGGCCAACCGCATGATCGGGGCTGCGGGCCGGCGGCGCACCGTGAAGCGCTTCCTGGACGACAGCGGCGCCTGGGCCGCCTTCGTGGACGGCGCCCTGAGGGTGGGCAGCTGCGGTGCACCCTGTCACGCGTGGAAGCACATGGCTTCACCCTGCGCTTGTGAGCAGCATCAAGCCAGCGAGTCACATGCAAGGATTTGGTGCTGCTGAGCCAGCTGCTCGACTGACGCAGGAGCGCAATAGCAACGAGGACACCTCGGCGTGGCAGTGCGGGCGGCCTGACCCCCGCAGCATCCCGACCAACTCGGCGCCGCTGGACGCTGACGAGCCGGGCGTCACATCCTTTTCAGAGGAGGAGTTGGTGAGTCGGCTTGCAGCAGCGCCCGTTGGTGATCAGCCCATTCTGAAGGCCAAGGCACCAAACCACCATGGCGCACGCCGTGCAGGAGAAGCTGCCTGGCGGGTACGGCGGGGCAGGCAGCCCGCTGGGCAGCCCCACCGCGGCGGGCACCGACCGGTATGCGGGGGCGGGGGGCGCCAACTTCGGGGATGTCGAGGAGGACGAGGGCGCCAGCGGCAACCCGGGCGTGTCCGACCTGCAGCAGAGCAGCAGGGGCGATGGGCAGGTGCGCTGCTGCGCTGCGTCGTCGCGCAAGCAACTCCGGTGCATTGCGGCCCATAGGCCCGCATTTCAGTCGCTGCCGCGGGAGGACCCCGATAAAGAGCTAGACGCGGGGTGCAGTCGGCAAACAAGCATGCACCACCGCCGTGCTGCAGGAGCACGTGGACGTGCTGATAGATGCGGTGAAGGCGCTGGACGCGCTGCGGCTGGGGGAGGGGCCCCGCGGGCGGTCGCCCACCCTCGCGGCCGCCGGCGGCGCGCTGTCCTCCCCGCCGCTGTCCTCCGCCGCGCCGGCGCAGCCCGCCCAGGTCAGCTGCTGCATGCACGGCGTGCGGCCGCCCCGCCATGGCTGGTGACATCGACGCCTGTCGGGCTCAATCTCAGCTGGGCATGGCTGCTTGTGCCGCAGATGTCTAGCGACTGGGAGGCGGAGACGGATGCTGCGGGCACGGCTGCCGGCAACGACATGGATGCCGAGGCAGCGTCCGACAGCCCCAAGGCTGCGTCACCCCAAGGTTGTGCGATTTGCACGCATGGCCTTTTTTCCATGTGAAACACTCCATTGGCACCAGGGCAATCATGACACAGCATTGCCATGCACATTGGAGAGGTTGTGACGTTTTTCATGTGAATGCTCAGGGGCGCCCAGCCCTGCTGAGCAGCAGGTGGCGGACGTTGCGGTGGACCTGTTCCGCTCGCCCCGCAGCAAGGGCGGCTTTGGCAAGATGGATGACTGGGCCGACTTCCCAGAGCCCCCGGTAGGGCCGCTGTCCCCATGATTGCACGCTGCCTGTCACCGTGATCACAGCATGACTTTGCATGTTGGCCTGTCATGTCTGCCAGGACGATGACGAAGGTTGTCTACCGCATGTATAGCTAAAGGCCTGATGCACATGCTGCAGGCGTCAGAGCCGCCTGCCAGCCCGGGTCCGCTGCCGTCACTCCTAGCGGTTAGCGCACCTCCAAACAGCCCAGTCAGCGCCGCACCCTTGGCCAGCGTGCGGACAACAGCCAACAAAGGTATGTCTCGTGTTCGTCCAAGCGCCAAACTTCCCTGTAAACACTGGTCTCGCTGATCATGGGCACCCCGCAACATCAGTCATAGGCCGAGTCCTTTGCTGCGACTTGCAGTTGGCAGCTTCACGCGGGGTCCTCGCGGCAGCAGCAGCCCCAAGGCGGAGGCCGATGCCGCCGGCACAGCAGCAGCGATCCCTGGAGCCACGTCCCCCACAGAGCTGGCAGCATCGGCAGCGCCGGTCGCCACACGGCGGCGCTCCCTGGATGCGCTGAGCCCCGGCAGCACAGCCACCTCAGCGCTGGCCTTCGGCCCCGGCAGCGGCAGCAGCGGGTCGAGCGGCAGCAGCCCCCGCAGCCCCGGCCACGGCGGGCATGCCGTGGCGCCGCCGCTGCCGATCGCCGAACCGGCGGTCATGCCACCCGAGGGCTCTGTTGGCCCACCCTCACCGGCAGCGCGGGTCGGCAGCCCAAACACGATGCTCGCCCTGCCGCTGGGCAGCAGCCTGTCGCCGGGCAGCCCCTCCCGCCTGGCCGCGCCCAGCCTGCTGCACTGGCCCGCCACCAGCCCCTCGCGCCTCGGCAGCGGTGACACATCGCCTGGCGGTGCTGATGCCGCAGCGGACGCTGCTGCCGGCAGCACGGGCGCCCCGGGTGGATCCAGTGTGGGCGGCAACGGCGCAGCTGCAGCGACGCCAGCGTTGGCACCCGGTGCTGCGGGGGTCGCGCTGCCCCCTGGCCAGCTGTCGGCTAGTCTGGCGGCGGCCGCGGCCGGTGCTGGTCCCGCAACAGACGTCGTGCTGCCAGTCAAGGCGGTGCCAGTGCAGCCGATGGCAGTGGGCGGCGTCTCGGATCCCCCCCGACCACCGCCGTCTGGCGACGCAGCATCCAGCAATGCTAACCACTCGCCCGCAGCCCAGGAGGCCGAACCAGCTGCAGCAGCAGCAAGCGCCATCGGCAACCGCAGCAGCCCAGGTGCCGGTGCCCCGGCCTCGGTCGGTAACTGGGCAGACTTTGGGGCAGCCTTTGCAGAGCCTGGCAATGCAATGGCGCCGCCCCCAGATGCTGCCCCGAGCCAGGACTCACCTCCGTCGCCGCCCCCGCGGCGGCCAGCAGATCCCGAGGTGCAGCTTGAAGAGTCGCAGCCAGAGTCATTGTCGCCATTCAAGCGCACAGGCAGCCTGCGGGCACACAACTTCTGGGCACTCGAGGACACTCCGGCGTCGGAGACGGAGACAGACTCTGATAGGGACGACTAGTGAGTGGGTGTCATCCTGAAGAGATGTCAGGACGCAAGTATGCAGGTTTGCAGGGGCAGTGTGTTGCTGGCTAGGTTGAATAGGGGGTACTGTGCGATGTGTGCGCCAATGAAGTTTTGGCACTTAGCTGTGGTCTTTCATTCGGGCCACAACAGCGAAGGACGCACCGTTGTGCCGAAGCTGAGCAAGTGTTCCTGTTTGCAATATCCATGTGGTGTAGAAAGCTTTGCAAGCGAAGGACTGGCGGCAAGCACGATGCCAAACAAGGACGAGTCTGGCAACCTACCGAATCAAGGATATTACACCGCCAACAAGGCGAGGTTGCTTGTTATCATTAGCACAGCCGACCCTGACATGTGCACCGTTCACACTACATACCAGGTTCTACAGGACCCCATTCGTTGACAGACCGGCAAAAGCTGAAGGCACCGAGCAAACACAGCAAACCACACGGTCATAGCTAGGCAATGTGCCCCAGGGAAGCACCTTCCCGGTAATATCCTCCCAACGAACTGCAGTGAATGAATTGCAGGGAAACCGTTGTGCAGCTTTTAGTGGTCGTCCACAGTAGTTGTGGACCTTGCCGGCTGGCTGACATCTTGGAGACCAATCTCTTGAGACGCTGCCCCCAGGACCCGGCTGTAGCGTCTACCATCATGCCTCGTTGATTGTCACCAGTGTTGCGACTGAAGGGGAGGACATCATGGTTGGTATACTCCCACACTACTGCCACCAACAATGTGGAATGCCTGGTCGCATATTGGAAAGCCACGTTTGGTGGCTGTGTGTGCAGTGTCACTGGAACAGCCGCTCACCCGCAACGAAGACCCCGATGCCCAGCACCGTCAGCGGGAACAGAATGCGGGTCTGCGTCAACACATGCCAAATCACCAAAGCAAACGTTGCTGAGTCCTCAAAGGCAGTTTTGACGGAGAACGAGTTGAGGGCACCCCAACATCCAGGGAGGATGGGCTATCTATGCAGCCCGTCATGCAAAGCAGCAGCAGTACAGGGCGCACCACCACAGTCCAGACTCTGCAGCCGTCCCGTTCCCAGGAGGGGTAGAAGTACGGCTCAGCATCGTCCTCCTCGTCAACCTCCGGCTGCTCCTCCACCAGCTCTTTGGCGGCGTGGCCCACGTCAGCGGCGTGCAGGCCACCGCTGCAGGGTTGTTGCCCGCAGAGTCACTAAGCAGACGCAGCTGAGTATGCGTGCACAATGGGTGAGCTCCTGTGTCGGATGATGCGATCCATGCGGCAGAGGCCGGGCCGGCGTTGACGACCAGGGAGGCGGGCGCTCACTGAACGGATTCATCGAAGCCGTAGTCATTGCCAATGTGGTGAAGGCCGGCGGAGCCGACGGGGCGGCTGCCGGCGTTGAACTCCACGCTGTCCTCTGCGCCGGTCCTCGAAGGGATGCGGGCCTTTCTATCGAAGCTGCCCTCTGCCTCACCCTGCACACGGGCAAGGCGCTTGACGGCTGTCATATCTGTGGAGGCGTCGAACAGCACCCCAGAGCATGTCATCATAACAGATGCGCCAGCAGCACCGGCAGGCACGCAGCAGCAATGTGTCGGCAGAAGAAACTGATGCTCATGCACACAAACAGGGTTGCTGGTGCAATTTCGCACACCTGTCTCATGCAGCGGGCAAACTTGAAGTAGAGTGCAAAATGGTTCACAATTGGGATGAAGTAGCAGACCAACCCGGACCCGACTGCTCCCGTGACTGTGATGACCTGCGGTAGCGTTACGCCTCTAAGGAGGCTTTTGCAGTCTCTACGAATCCAATGAGGGCATGCATTGCAGCTTTGCTCACAAACTACGCGATGCACACATACATGGGGACCACAGGCCGGAAGTGTTGTTGCACACACACCTTTCCAGACTCGCCAGGAATGGCCAACGAAATGCCCAGCGAGAAGCCATAGATGATGAAGGCGAGCACCACCTGCAGGATGGACGCCGAGAACATGAAATGACAGCGTGTAGGGTTGCAAGCAACCGCAGCAGACAGATGTGTCTGGCATCTGATGTGTTTGTACAATCGCATGTACAAGTGTGTGAACAAACCTTTCTGATCATCATGTGGCAGTCCATGAACTTGAAGCGCTTCGCAAGGCTCGCCCACCTTCAGGCACCAATGTATGCTTGTGGTGCACTGTTGCAAGCACCATGGCAATGCAACAACTGCAAGGGTAATCGCACAGGTTGCACGCACCACTTCATCATACTGTGGCGAGTCACATATTCAAAGGGCGGCATCGAGAGTATCTGCAGGAACCGCAGGAGTGGTGACGGCACAACGGTAAAGTATGCAGAACGCCAATGCGATGTTTGTTACGCAGACCTACTCAACATCTCACCAGGTACAGGGTATAAATGATGTTGAGAGCGCCCTGCGCCTTGCCGTCGCCTCCGAGAGGGTCCTCTAACGTGTTGCTGCACGGCAGTAGCGATTTCATGATGATTTCAGCAGTGCTCAGAATATTTGAAATGGCTAGGACGCGTGTCACATCGGCACCTCAAGCAGTGCACATCGCCAGTCATGGCATCACCAGGGCCGAGTGAATTGAGTGAATTGTGAGGTTATTGCGGAAATGCGGGAAAAAAAGGCAAAAACACGCAAAAAAATGCAAAAATGCACCTAGTGTCATAGGCGGCAAACCCTATCAGTGACGCACCGAAAAAGCCTGCATAGCAACAGTTAGCACCACTTTTTGTGATCGCACTGCTTATCACTTGATGTGTACAGGGACAGTGCACAGAACACGACTCTGAAGACTCCCCAGCGTGGGCCTACACTAACACTCACCAACTGTCCAGTAGACAAAGGCGCCAGTGCCTGTGCAGCGAAAGTCAGTACACTCAGTCACCCCCATCCATCCACTGCACGTCTGTAGGGGAACAGAGGCACAGCTGCCGACACACAGCAGTGCCTACCCAAGATGGTTATTGTCGTCCCCCACGAAAGAATCTGCACTGCCCGTTGCCCCCTGGGCAGCTCCTCCAGCATTGCCATCGAAAAGGGCTGCATGACACAGTCGTCGAGAGTCAGCCCTTGCCAGTTCTTTCACGCTCATTATAGCACGCAGATGCTGTGAGCAGCGCACACAGCATGATTGCTTGGCGCACACAGCAACGATGCTTCGACATACACCTGAATGTAGAACGCGTAACCTGCAGAGCATGAGAATGTCAGCGTTGACATCTGTCTGGCATCCCGGCTATGCCATGGCTGGCGGCGGCGTCATCTGATGTGATGTGATTCTGCTGCCAAGCACCATTTGCCTTTGCCTGTATACAGCCTCGTGACCTGATGATGCAGCACTTTCAGCCGCGATCAACGGTCACAGGGGCTTCGACGCACCGTATGTGCCGACAAGGACGAGGACGTACGTCAGTGTGGTGAAGCCAACCACCTCAAACTCCCCTTTCACACCAGTGTATGGCATGCCTGCGCACAGCAGAACAGGAGTCTTAGGAGCCCCTCGTACTTCTCACAAACCGAAGGCGGCCTGCATGGCACTGTGAGGAGTCATGAACGCCAGCACGCCTTGCACCGGTCTGCATTTGCTACTCACCATGCGTAATAGCATTGACAATGACCACGATCACAAGCACCTGCACCACGAGGATAACCTCGAGTTCAGAAAAGAGCTGCCTCGCATTGTCCGACTGCATGATGGGTTTCTGACACCTGTCATCAATCCCAAGTGACATCACAACAACAGCCATGCAGCCATTGCCGTACTTGGTTGATGACGATACCTGCAGCATGACAGTGGCAAACTTGAGTGCTAGGGTCAAGCACCATGAGAGCGAGAGATGGGTCTGGCGCCGTGCAAGCGGCGTGTGATGTACACACAGTAACGAAACATGGTAACATCAGATGTCCAGATGCCAAGATGGTATCAAGCAACCCACCAGCATCTCCAGCGAGCTCAAGCTGCAGCAATGACAAAATGGGTGTCAGTCTGTGTGGCAATGTCGAGAAAGCTGTGATTTTATCTGCTCTGAATAGTGCAGGAGATGTTTTACCTGGCTCAGGCCTTTGAGGAAGACAAGCGGGGCGCAGACGGCCACCACCGAGATGACCATGATCAGCCGCCCGCTCCCTGCACGGGCCCAGAAAGTGCAATTTTGCCGCTGACATGACCAGTGAGTCACACACAGTGCACTGTCAGTCTATGGGGGCTGGGCAAGCTTGGAATAGATGGCTGACCTTCGACAAAAACTCCGGTGTAGGTGGGCTGGATGAATGTGACGCCGGCAGCCATCGACTCGCCGATTTGCTGAATTCCGGATATCAGCGTGCCAACCATCAAAATGACCAAGCCGACCTCTGTCGTGAAGATTGCAAAGGTAAGTGTTTATTTCAAATGCAAAACCACTACGCGCAGGGCTTCTTGGTGGAACACACACTCGCTGTGCCACGACACAAGTGCACCTGTCACAAATTTCCACCATTTTCCTCCTACAGCCTGCGACCACATGCAGCACCCAGCCCTTTACAACAGACACGCCAAGAGTTGACATATTTGCTGCACACCAAGCTGCTGTGCATGTGAAGCGTGACATGAGCGCACTTCCGACAGCGTCTCATAGTCTTTTCTGCGGACGGCGTGGGCCTGCCACAGCAGGATGTCGTTTGTGTACACATTGGCGAGGGCGATGATGATCATCAGCAGGGTCGCACACACGATTCCCTGCACCAATTACACATCCTTGCTTGGCCAGAAGGACGCGCCGTGTGCCGTGCTGCACAACAACTGAGAAACTAGTCCAACGCATTCAGCCACCACGGCATGTTTCACTTACTGTGGCGCTGAACACTCCAGCAATGGGCAGCACCGCCTGCAGATGCAAACAGATTGATCGGACTCTGGACAACATCACGTGCCGGCGCGGCTGCCCGCTTGCGGCAGATCAGAATTGGCAGGGGTGTGCCCAGCAGCAGACACCCACCCCGCCGTTGATGGCCAGGCATAGCACCGCCACGACGCAGCACATCAGCTTCAGCTCGGGCCATGTGAAGCCCAGGAACCTGCGCGGCCGCGGGCGGCCATGCCCCACCTCCAGGTCACCACCTGTCAAGGAGCCGTGTCAATTTGCAGCTGTGGTAGCTCTAGTGCATTGAAAAGGTCATGTGACGTTTATGCACGGCTGCGTGTGCGCGTGTGCACCAGGGCCAGGAGGCACAATGCATGGCAGCTGCGGCAACCGCATGGCACTCTGTTGCTGGACGATGGCAGGCCAGGGCTACAGAGCGCTGTCTTTGTGACATCCCAGCACTTTATGAGGACGTTTGCCTACGCCCGATCGCCGTGACAGGCCTTCACAGCGGGGAGTGGTGCCCATTGTTTCATATGGACAGCATGGCACACTCGCGGGTGAAAAGCTCACCCATTGCCATGGCGACGGCTGCAGTCTCTCAGTTGGTGCCGTTCACACGATTGTGACCGACAACGCCAGTGCCTGTGCGCCTCCGACGTGCGTGCACCTACGTGCTAGCCCTAGCTTGGCTGTCGTAAACCTTGTTGGCTGACGCAGCACGTCACGACCGTCCACACATTCTGCTGCGCGACAGTGAAGTGTGTATACCGCTACGTGGCTAATGTGACAGTGGTATTAGAGCGCCGCACAAGCAGGCAGAACGCACGTTCCCGCAGTCGAAGATCAATGACTCATCCAAGGATGTGGATTCGTAACAGGCCACCCAACAACTAGCCTGCCCGTCCCGTGGCGCTGTGTTGACTACATTTCCAAGGCTGTTGCGCCACTCCTGACAGCCGCCGCCGGTGTGCTCGGTCGCAGACGTGCCTGCGTGTTTGCCAGCTAGGCACTCGCAGACTGTTACAAGTTGCATTGCGTGCGGAAGTCGTTCACGAGATGGACTTCAGCACGCCGTTCCACTCTGTATGCATCGTAGGTTGCGGGTTGTCCGGGTGCGGTGTAGCGCGCAGCATGCGAGCACTGTTGTGTTGGCCATGCTGGTCATGTGCACCCACCACAGCCACGCCTGTCAAACGTGCGAGGCATGACACGCAGGTTATATGCCGCACGGCTGCTGCGGAAGCAGTTTCCTGACCTGATCTGCCTGGAGGCGAACGACCGTATTGGCGGACGTGTGCAGCATGTGCGGCCGCCTGCACTTGCATGATTATACTGTCTGCTGAGAATATGAGAGCTTGCGTGATGCGCACATGCCTGAGCACCTACGGTAGGCGTCCTGATACGCTGCACTGAGCCTGCAGCTGGAGGACTTTGTGGCATGGCCTGTGCAAGAGGGGCCCGAGTTCATACATGGGCTGAATGCGCCGCTCAGGGTGGGTCTGCCCTCAGGGCACACTGCTGCACTTTCCTGCTGTATATCCCATGCTCAGCTATGATACGACTGCTTTGCTGCTGAAATGGTGGCAGCCTGCAACGCCTATAAGTCTCACACTTGCCGCTGTATCTGTCTTCCACTGGCATGCAGAAGCTGGTAGAGGAAATGGGTATCGAGATGCGGGAGTACAGCTGGCCCGACAGGTGGTGGATCGGCAAGGTGACCTGCAAGATCAAACTGCATGCGAAGCGATGACTTTTGCACTTGTACAAGTGCATGAGCACGAGTGACGCTTGTGTCAACCTTGTTGAACCTGAGTGCCGACAGAATTTAATAAGCTGATGGACAATACCAAGGTGCTCGCAGGAGGGGCGGATGCTGGAGGCGCATGATACAGATGAGGAGATCGACCAAATGCACGAGTTGTTCAGCTCGATCTTCGATGAGGAGTACCCTCCGGAGGACATGTCTGCAGCCGAGTGGCTGAAGCAGAAGGTCGGCGTGCCGGTCGCATAGCCTGCCAATGTGTGTGGGTGTCCCTTGGGGCAGGAAGCGGGTGGTGTCCTGATAAGTTTGACGTTCGCAACAGGGAGCGACGCCCAAGATGTTGGCGGCAGCTGACGCCTGCTATGCAAACGACTGGGGTGAGGCCCGTCTCTCCGCTGCCGGCTTGCATGATGCTGAGCAATAACACTGCATCAGATCATTAGGACCGTCCCAGCATATTTGCCTGCGATCCGCTGCTTGCAGGCTGCTCACTGCATCAGCTTGGCGTCAGGGAGCTCATCACTGAAGCTCGCCGCACGGATGCAAGTCAGTCATGTCGTGCAATGGCAGGGGTTTCCGCTGGAGTTGGCCGTGCGTGCACACATCATACTTCCCAGAAGCCCTTGCAGCCGCGTGGTGATCAGCTGCTGTGCGGTGCTGTTTTCTGCAGGCCATGCGCGAGTCAGCGGCGAGCCCTATGTGCTGCTGGACCGCTCGCTTGAAGAAGTTGTGCGGCACATCGCAAAGGATCTGAACGGCAGGATCAAGCTGTCCTGGCCTGTCACAAAGGTGATCACCTGCCAAGCAGTATGTTTGCCACCTCTACCTTGCCCTCCTGTTGTGGGCTGGCCAGCTCATGTCAAACTCCGTCTGCCTCCCCTCGCTTCTAGTGATCAACTGCAATGCATGTTGATGCAGGTGGAGTATGGCAGCGGCGGGGCTGTGGTGTTTGGCCCAAACGGCGAGCGGATCCGCTGTCAGCATGTGTTGGTCACTGTGCCGATCACCTGCCTGGGCCGGGAAGACATTGCGTTCGTGCCACCGCTTCCAATGCGCAAAAGGGTGTGATCTGCACTCAAAGCTTGCAGACATGCCAACTGCATGCGCTATGTACTACGTGGTCTTGAACAGGCGCCCACCATCCTGCACTCCTGATGACGCAGATGGCGACGAAGCGTGTGCACATGTTCAACGCTGTCAAGGTTCTCATGGCGTTCAGCAGGCCATTCTGGCCTGACAATTTCTTTGATGCTGTATGCACAGGTGACCTATGTCCCTACCATATGAATGCATCGCACGTGCCATTCCCTGAGTCGCAGGCTGGCAGGGTTGTGCCTGGTGCTGACGGGCTTCGCACTTTGTGTGCAGACTCTTTCGTTCCTGAAGTGTGGGTCACAACATATCCACCCACGACAAAGGACGCCGAGCTGCTCAAACTGCACCCGATGACAGCTTTCATGGCGGTGAGCATCTACAGATGTGTCTTCCACCGTGTCATGGCACAGCGATGGCAGGCTGCTGGCAGAATGCAAATGTACCTTGGTCGGGAGCCGACTGGCAGCAGCCAGCTGTGGGTGTGTGCATGCCTCCAGGGAGTGCCGGCGGATGTGGCCAGCAAGCTGCCAGAGCAGGAGGTGGTGTCCCGCACGCTGGAGCAGCTTGACCGCATGTTTGGTGAGGCGGAGGGTTGCATGGATGCTGCATGATGAGGTCAGATCAGGTTGAGCCTGCCTATAGGCGAAGACGGTATGCTGACATATGAAGTTGGCACATGACGCATGGCGCAGGCAGTGAGCAGTCGCCAAAACCAGCTTCGGACGCCTTTGTGAAGGCCAAGGTGGTGGACTGGAGCCAGCGCCGGTATGCACTGGGATGCTACAGCAGCCCGTCTCTCGGTGAGGCTGCCCTGCACATCGCAGTTGTGATGGGTCTCACGATGAGGTTTGCAGAGCGCAGCCTGAGTGCCCTCTCGTTTTTGGGTCTTGCTGTCAAGCATGCTGCTTCTGCCAACGCTGCGTCAGGTGCTCTTGTCGGGGATCGAGAGGCCTTGTGCTCGCCTGTCGACCACACCATATTCTTTGCTGGGTGCGTTGCCTGACACTGAGTGACTTGCAGCCAAAACTATGACAAGCATATCTTGTTTTTCCCTCATGTCAGACCATATCTAAGAGACTTGTGTTCAATGTGATTGCTACTACGCTGCAGGGAGGCAACCCACCCCGCAGTAAACCCATGCATGCAGTTTGCACTTCAGACCGGGGAGCATGCGGCAGCGCAAATCATAGATGCTGTTGCGCACTTGCGGCTGGCCAGGATGTGAAGCGAATTGCATGTGCACGCGGCCAGTATGCTAGTGCAGTAGTGATGTGTCAGAGATACTGTTATAGCTGCCTCAGTCATTGTCATCTCGCCACTTTCTTCTGGGGCAGCCATCAGAGCCACAGGGCAGAACCGTATGCTTGCACGTGCCCTACCTGTAGCATCTTGCAGCAGCAGTCTGAATTGCTTGACCTATCAGTTGTCGCTAAACTGATGAACCAGGTGACGCCTGGTTCCGTTGTCAATTCGGGTTCGTCTGTTTGATCAAGTGGATATTTTTGCCGAAGTAAGGCTTGACCGCTTGTCCGAATGGAAACCACAGCTGCTAAACAGTCACAAAACTGCATGCCCACGCTTCTGAACAACGTGGGCAGTGGCTATTCCCCGTTGGGACCCCCGGCGGCCAGCTGATCCAGTACCCCCAGCAGTTCTTCCACGTGCTGCACAGTGAACGTGGGCTGGGGTGCGCCGCGTGGAAGGGGCTTCCCTAGTGGATTCACCCATATGGTTGCGCCAAGCCCCGCGTTGATGCCACCCTGAATGTCTGCTCCCAAGCTGTCCCCGATGTGCACCGCCTGCAGGAGGAACAGCAACAAATTCATGGGGCGTCATGGACAGCAGCTGAGCATCGGAGCCCATTGTGTTCAAGACGCTGCCATTGGCAACTGTTGACTCGCAACATGCAGTCAGGCACCGGGCATTCACCACGCACAGCATGGCGGCACCTCATGCGGCTGGCAGCCCGCGAGCTTGCAGGCCGCAAAGAATATGCTAGCTGCTGGCTTCTCTGCGCGGCCGGCCGCGATCTCCTCGCCACCAACCAGTATGTGCGTGAAGCTGGCCGCCGCGCCGCACACAGCCAGCTTGCCGCGCTGGATCTCGGGGTGACCTAACGATGAAGCCATGCTGGGCAGTCAGCACCCAGCTTGTGTGCAATAAGTACGACAAGCAATACCTGCCGGCACTGGTGCACGGTCAGGTTCTCACCATTGGTGATGATGACTGCCTCAAGACTGCGGGCACGCACCGCCTGGAGAAGATCCTGCAGTGGCACGATGCTGTTGAACGTCCATAGGCATGTGGCTCCGCAGCTGCACAGGTAGTCCAGCTGTGCAGGCTGCAAAGCATGTGATGACACGGCCAAGGCGGCACTGCATGCGCACCATCACACGCTGGTCGAAGACAAAGCCGGTGCTCCGCTGCTGTGTGAAGTGCGCCTGCAGCCGCGCGCCCAGGCTGCTGTCCTGCACGCCGCTGGCCTCCAGCGCATCCTGCCACAGCTTCGCCCGCCACTCCTCCACTGGCACCTGGGACAGTCGTCAAAGCTGTGGCGGATGTGGTCAGGGCTGCATGGCGCCTGCCTGAGGGTACACGAGACCGCTGCAGCGTATGCTCGCTGCAGCGACATCGCTGTCGTGTGGTTGCTAATCTGTGTGGTTGGTAGCTTTGAGCACGCGCAGCCAGAAAAGTGCATGGTACTGCAGCACCTCGCAGCTTCAGGTGCAGGACATGAGATGTGCGGCCCGTAATACTTCTTCCTGCTGCAGTCTTAGCGCAGGGAAACCTGTGCGGGCTCATTGGTGTTATGGGGAGCGTGCGGCTGATCGACCCACCAGCCTCGTGAGACTGGCGTGCCGCGCCGGTCAGGATCTGTCGAGCAGGTGACTTGCACCGCTCGCCCTGCCGGCCGAGATGCACACCCCCGATGCAGCTGCCAGTGGCCAGTGTGGTGCACCCTTTGTCCCCGGGAAAGACGTGCACCTTGTGCTGTGCGTCCCAGGGCGCTTTGCCAAAGGCTGCCTTCCATGCGGCGTGCACAGCGTCCCACTGCACATCTGGGTGCGACTCTGCCAGCAGTGCCGCCACGTCCTGCAGAGCTCTCGCGTCCGCCGCGGTTGTTGGCAGCAGTGTGTCGTCAAGATCTGCGGGAATGGCGGGTACAGGTCCTGCCCTACCTGTGGTCTATGCCGCCAGATCATATGAACAGTGCAAACTGCACTGCAACAGGAACATGCCTCGGCGCACAACGTCAGCAGCGACCTCACCAAAGAACACTGCCTTAATCTGGCCCTGCGAACGCATGCAGCAGGTCTGTCTGACGATCGGAGGCGACGCTGGCGCGCCGGGCAGTGCTGTCGCGGCGACCTGCAGTGCCCGTGGCTTTGGGGAGCACAGCTGCTCACCTGTTAGACGCCTTCCAGAGACGCTGGGCAAAGCCAACATGAAATGTCAAGCAGGGAGTGCGAATGCTGCACATTATGAACGGGTGCGGGAGGAGCTTCCTGCCGCTAGGGCAAGGGTGCTGAGCATGCTGTGCTGTCCCTCTCGGAATTTGGATCGAGCAACGTCCAGATGTTGCACAGTGTGACTTGGCGCGACATGCTGCAAGGTGAAGTTGGGACCGATGTGCTAGCCGATCGTCTGCAAGCTAACAAACCTTGAAGCTCGCAGATTTTGCAGACTTTCTCGTCAGCATGCTGTGCCAAGGAACCTTGGTTGTGCAGCAACCTCGCACCTTGAACGCTGAACAGAGACGGCATCATGTTTCTAGTATTACATGCTATGCCACGAGACGACGCTCAGGCGTTGGCAGAGTGGATCACAGCCAGGCCTTGGGCAGCAGGGAAAAGCGTGAACTTCCAAATGGTCAGGGGGTCATGCTCGACCAGGCATGTGCAAGCCAAGACATTGTGTACGGCCAGACTAGCAGACAGTTGCCCAACGGGCAGGGCTGCATCTTGGATGCGGGTCACTTCGTCATCACGCGGCCACGGCGGAGGTCAAATTACAGTCTAGTGCCCAGCCCAGGCGCTCAGATGCAGCAGTTTGCAAGCACGCCCGAGCATCAGAACCTGAGCCTCGCGCTGTCAGCCATGCAAAAGCAGAGCGGCATGGTGCACTTCCTCAGTGGTCAGATAGCCGCTGGGGCAGTTGTCATTGACACCTGGGCTGAGGATGTCACGGATGTCAGCAATGACGCTGCAGCTGCAGCGTGCCTTGGCATAGTGCCATATGAAACCCAGGGCAACACGAGTGAGCATACAGATTCACAGGAGCAAGCCGAGTGGATCATTGAGACCAGCAGTAAAAACCCACGTCGAACACAGAAAGTCAAGTTCACCTGCAATCTGTGCGGCTGCACCACGATCTCGCCCGTCAACCCCCACGCCTTTCACAGTGGGTCAATCTTCGCCCGCTGTGGCAACGCTGAGTGTGGCGTCACCCATAAGGTGAAGGACAACCTGAAGTTGTTTCACGAGGTGCGAGGGCCAGTGTTCAGGCCGCAGCGGGCAGTGCGCCTGCCGCCCGGTCTGCAGCGGCCCCGTATGCTGCCCGGCATGCGTGTTGGGGGTGTTGACATCCTCAGGAAGGCTGGCAGCGATGACGGTACCGAAGCAGGTGGCTGAGGGCCAGGTTGCCGAGTTCCAGCTACAAGCAGAAAGTGTCTCATTACAATACATGTCAGCATGAAAGTATTGTGAAGGCAGTACACCCTGCTGATGGGCGCAGGTACTGCTGAGTTGGCATTCCTGTACATTATTACACTTGCGTTCACAAGCTGCACATGTTGTGAAGCTGCAGATGCCAGTGACTGTATATAGGGTTGATGTACAATGGGCAATAATGTCGTCCAGCCCAGTAGACTGTAAGCGCAACCGATACGAAACAGTGGGTGCAGTTCATCCTCGCCTTGACACGACATGCCCATGCCAGACGGAGGGGATGGACGCCAGTGACTCAGGATTCCGAAAGAACAGCACCTGCAGCGTTCCACAGAAGCTCGTCATATGTCCTTGAACATCAGACATCAGGGTCGGACGGTGCCTCAGCAACAGGTGTACCTCCCAGCCAGACCGGTGCTTCCGAATAACCTGCAAACCGAGAGGGTTTCTCTTTCCTTCTGCCTCTCTTTGCGTACAGCTCTTTATGCAGCACGCATGCAGGCGCAGCTGTCGCCAAGTGCGCCGCACACCTCTGCAAGCTCGTCATCTGCTAGAGGTCGTGTGCACCAGATGCAATGGTGCTGCATGCCGTGATCAAAATTGTAGGGAAAGTCCTGCGCCACAAGCAATGCGTGGTGCCAATGCAGTTCTGCAAGCCACAGCTTGGAACAAGATCCACCTCCAGACACAGCATTTCCGCTGCGTACTGGTGCCTCCTACGTTCTGGTGAAAGGTGATGTGCGGTTTGCCATTTTCATCCAGCGGTGGATCGCCTGCCCGCTGAATGCCATCTGGATGAAACACTGCAGACATGTTGGCATACACACAGTAGAAGGCAAACAGCGGTGCAGACATGGTTTCAGCACACTGTTGTCAACTCACCTTCGTCCTTCACAGAGTCAAAGTCCAGTTTCGTAATCTGCACATAGTCCGCCACTGATCTGTACTGATGAAGGATCTGCAGCATTTCCCAGCGCCACGTTCACATGACATGCAACGGCATTGTTCACTGAATATTCAAGGCCATCAGTATGTAGAATCTGGTCGTTTAGTATTTAGAATCTGGTCATGCACATGTGCTGCAACCCACCTGTTGACGAAACTGCCGGTACACTCTGATGTCTGCGGGTGTGCGCCCCAGTTTGCCAAGTGACTCTTCGGTGCCGATCTGCAGCCACGTAACATATCAAAACGGTCGTCCTCGCCGCTCTGTGCTGTGTGAATATGTCACACTGCATCAAACACGCACCCTAATGAGCTCCTCCAGCCGGCTCCATGACACTGCGTCAATGCAAAAGCCTGGCGTGTGCCGCAGCCTGCCGTACTCCTCTTCGATCTCGTTATCAATGATCCGATCGACTTCTGATTTTGGCAATGGCCCTTCAGCATTGGCCATTGGTACCTCGACGGCGCTCCTCAGATCCCGCGGCTTGTCAGCAGCATTTCGCGGAGTGCCCGACGTGCGTTTTCGTGACGAGAACACCGGAGCCTGTACTGTCTGATTTGAACAAGAGGGCAGTGCTACGGGTACACAACGCACCAGTGAGACCGCTGACAGGCTGCCATGATGGCAGTGCCGCATGCTGGATGCAGCATGCTGCATAGCAGAGGTGCAGGTACAGCAGCACGCATTTCACATCCGTATCCCTGCTTGCACCGCCTGCGTCAGGCGTGTATATCACTTGCTGATGTGTTGATCGACGGTGGGGCCACGGCAGTAGTGCAGGATTCTTCTGCGCCTGCTGTGGCCATGCCCGCAATGTTCCGCACATGACACAGTTGCTTTCTTCAGTGCGTGTCATGCGCTACTGCTCATTCAAACCACTCAGAAACGATATCGTTGTCGATCAGGACTGAGCAGCCCTCGGATCTTAATCGTCCCCACCACCCCGTCCGGGACCTGCGCACCTGTGGCCGGCGGCGCCTGCGCAGCATGACGGTGATCGTGCCGCCAGAGTTGCTGCCGGATGGTGCCAAGGGCCTGGTATTTGATTGCGACGGAACGCTGATGGACACCATGAGCCAGCACTGGACGAGCTGGCGCCTGGCGTGCGCAAAATTTGGGTTGAAGATGACGGTGCAGCAATTCATTGGGTGCGTGGCCAGAGATCCATGTCAGTAGCTCGCATCCCGAGGCCATGTGTGTGTGTCTATGGAGCTCCGATATCTCCGTCTGCAGGTTTGCCGGAAAGCCCGGACCAGAGATTGTGGGCATTCTTTGTAAAGAGCAGGTGGGCAATGCATAGTGTTGCTCTCACTCACCATCAGGGAGCCTTTGCACTTCCAAACGTAAACACAACAACAGTGATGGGCGCCTTTGCACTTCCAAACGTAAAGACAACAACAGTGATGGGCGCCGCTGAACGGCGCCCTCAAGTCGTGTCGAGAGAGTACACGTTCCACACACCAGTGTGCAGACCTCACAAGGCTCGTTGTGCGCCAATGCAGGGTATTGACATTGATCAGGCAGCATTTATCAAATTCAAGCGCGACTGGTACCTCGACCAGATCAGCCTGGTCAGGCCGGTCATGCCGGTGCTAGCGATTGCGCGCGAGGCGCAGCGCCGGGGCATCCCCATGGCCATCGCCAGCGGCGGCGGCCGTGAGCATGTGCTGGGCGCCATTTGTGCCAATGGCCTGCAGTCAATGTTTGGTGCATTCATCTGTGCTGAGGTGCGGTGGCAGCGTGGCACGCTCAATCGTCAACAAGTTGCTGCTGCCCTGTCAAATCCTGAGTCACGACCCATTCAGCGCTGCACTTCACTAGCAGTTCTGCGGCCTGAGTCATTCGACGAAAGTTTGTGCAGGACTATGAGAACTCGAAGCCGGCGCCAGATTGCTTCCTCATGGCTGCCGAAAAGATTGGGGTGCTACCCGAACATTGCGTCGGTTACGAGGACGCTGTGCTTGGCATGCAGTCTATCAGGTAATGATGCTGTTCTGTGCCATGCAAGTGGGGAGGTCCATGCGTTTCTTGACCACACGGCAGGGTAAATGTTCACAACTCTGACTTGTCCTGATGTGTGCAGAGCGGCGGGCTTTATGGCTGCCATTGATGTCACTGGCATCCCGGGATATCCTGAGCTCACAGAAGAAGGCACAGATGTGTCCGGAACGCCGGAAGCGAATGGAAGCCTATGAAATATGGCCCACAGCCTGCCCCAGGGTCCAAGGGTCCATGCGGGATTGCATGAAAATGTGCGGCGACAGGCACATCTCAGTTGGTTCATCTACAAGCCCTCAGTTGGTTTCCCTCAGCATTGTCTCTATGTTCGCTCATACGAACGGTAATGCGACAGCATAGCTGCATTATTGCTAATTTCGTAAGCAACCACCCACCAGCCCGAGACCACTCCCCCCTCCCCTAAGGGCTTCTCCCATCAAGCCTTGAAACGTTGAAAGGCAATCCTTTAGGGTTTGAATCCTTTAGGTTATTTTCAAAGCGCAGGTCGGCAGGTGCAACTTGTGTCGGCTGCGACACCTGATAGGAGCCCGAGCAGTTTGTGTGACCTGACTGTTCCCACAGCAGTGGCTGGCTGATGTGCATTCGGCGTGCAGCAAGGTCCCCTGCAGATTTGACTGGTGTTTATGCTAGGATCTCGTGCTTGCGACCGGCGTATTGCGTGCAGACAGCGTGCAGGAGGGTGCAATCTGCTTCGGTGATCCGTATTATTGGTGTGGTGGTTGCAACGGTCAGCAGCGGCGCGTCTGCGACGTGATTTCGGTGTTCGACCCCCTCCCACCAGCTGGGCAAGATTCGCCAGGGCAATTTCAGGGGTAAGCGTTTACCGCATCAAAACACGGTTTCACGCTCGAAGTCCATCTGTTCCCTCCACTGCTTGATGATCCAAGGCAACGTGGTCGGGATCCACGCTTGACAGACCAAAAGTTTGACAAACGGCAAGTCCTGTGCTCGCCAGTATGTGTCACCCGCGTTGCATCGTCACTGCAGCCAGACGCTGGACGCCTCATGGACAGGAGTTCGGACATGGTGCACCGGGTGCGTGTGCGTCCGACTGCGATTGGTCCTGGCGACCAGTACAAGCCAGTCAGGAAGTATCCCGTTGAGCTGCTGTCGTCTGCTTCGACAGGCCAGCAGTCCGACGAAGCGGTCATCGACGACCGTACTGCGCCTTGACATCGAGGAGACGCTCCACCTCAGGGAACCCGCCGGTGACAACAGGCAGAAGCAACAGCGCCAGCCTTACAGCCAGGTGGCGTGAGTCATAACAGTATGCGGCAGTCGGTCGTGTGCTCGCCACAGACGTGCGCTCTCAGCAGACGGTCAACACCACCTGCTTTTCATCATCTTGACGCAGCTGCGTTCACCTGCAGGGGGGAAAACCCAGGTCGACACTGACGCACACCCCTGACAGGCGCGCAAGCGAGGGGTCCAGCAGCCGGCTGACCGAGCGGGCGCTCAACCTCAGCGCCAGCGACGACAGCCGGGCGCTGCACACCGCAGAGTGGCTGCACCACCTGCGATCACACTATGGGCGGCCCAGCGGCGTAGCTGAGCCGGAGAACTGGCCACCTAGGGCAACGCCGCCGGCAGCAGCAGCGGACGGCTCGGCCGCTGAGCGGCGGCCCTCAGACGCGGCTGTGCTCGCTGCCGCCCTCGCTGCACGGCTGCAGGCCTCGGATCAGTCGCTGCCCAGGTGATGCACGTGACCCTAGTCCAGCTGATATGACACTGAAACAACATGTAGGTCTGTCCTCCAGATGCACTTCGAGCATAGCGGTTGGTTGAGGTCTCTTTGTAATTCATGTGTGCTGACGCTGAGTGGCATATGACCTGCAGTTCAGCCCAGCACGGCAGCCGCAGCAGCACAGCGGGTCCGCCGGGCGGCAGGGCTATCAACCACAGCCCGCAGCGCAGGAATAGCAGCCCTGCGATCCCGCCTTCGAGCGGACTCCGCACCCCATCCGCGGCTCTGTCAGAGGTGCCGCTGACTCCGCAGCGCCCCTCGGGACCGAAGGCAGACCGCTTTGCTCGGCGACGCTCCGCCGGTACCGTGTCACCTGCGATCAGCAGCAAGGGGCGTCCCATCAGCATACGCACGAACATGGCTGGCGGCAGGGCTACCAGCGACCTGAGCCTCGTGGAGAAGGCAGTCGTGGTGCGAAAAACTGCATGACAGACGCTTGACAGAAGCAGAACGCCTTGATGGACACAGCCAGCTCCTTCAGCGCATTGACCTTTTGTTCCTATGTGACAGGTGGGCGTGGGGACGCTTCTCTACCCTTTCGTGAGGACTCCGTCCAGCAGCGGCAGCGCGGCTGCCACGCAGTCCGCTGGTGCCAAGCAGACTGTGTCGGTAGACCAGCCGCCTGCTGCAGCACAGCAGTCGACGCCCGCACCAGTGTCCAACCTGGATGCCCGGCTCACGGGTGCAGCGGCGGCATCTCCCAGCAGGGTCGCAGACGTGTTTGCCGCGACAGCCACCTTCACCCCACCACAGTCACCATGCCGTCAGCCGCACAACGGTGCAGCCGGCAGCGACGCAGTCTCGGCAGCACCAGCTGTGCAACAGCTGAATGGTGATGTGACACCCGATGCCCAGTCCCCGCTGCGAACGCCGCTACCACTGCAGCAGGCGGCGCCGTCCCCCATCAGCCTGTTGGGTGGCTTCGAGAAGCAGGGGTTGATGACCATCACGCCGTCAGGGGAGCTAGTGGTGAGGCTGCTGCTGGCTGCAGCCACGCCTGTGCCTTCTGTCGACCCACGAGCAGATGAGCAACGCACAAGATAGTGGCAAACGCAAATGAACTTCCCTGCATGTTGCGCAGCCAAGCATTGGACTGAACTAGCGCCTGCCTTCTTGCCGATTCCAGGAACCCACGGTGCTGCTGGCCTCTTCTGCTGGCAACAGCACTGGCGGCGGGATGCTGAGCACGCCACAGGCCAATGGCGATGACACCCCGTACCGCACGCTGCGGGAAACGTATGGGTCTATCCCGGCGGCCAACTCTGCGGACCGGAGGGTGGTGGATGCCAGCATCGCGTCTGCCATATCACAGCTTGCTGCGGCCGATGCAGCTCTGACGAGCATGCCAGCAGCCAGTGGAACAAGCGACGCAGGAGCTGGGCCGGAGTCTGCAGCGTCTGAGCCTGGTTCTGCCAGCATGCCATCCAGTACACCGTCTTCAGGTGCTCATGGTATCCGCCTTCAGTTTGCTGCCAGTCAATCACCAATTAATATGTCGGCCATGCATCGAGACGAGCTTCTTGACCAATGGTAGTGTCAACGAGGTTGGCAAGCCCAACTAGTCGTGCCCGATGTCGCAGTGCCAGGGCCATCAGGCGCTGTCAGCTCAGCACCGTCACAGGCTGCAGCAGACAGCACCTCGGCGGAGCAGCACGAGGCCAAGCCTACAGTGCCGCCTGCGCAACAGCCAGTCCCAGCATCAGCAGCATCGTCAGCAGCTGCGATGCCGCAGGGAGGCGCCAAGCGCCGCTGGCATAGGGTGCCACTCATACTGCTGGTGACGGTACTGTGCATCCTGGGTATCGGTGCCCTGGCGGCCTTCGATCTTGAGCATGGCCGCATCTCTTCTGGCATGCTGGCGAAGCGAGCCCGCCATCTGGCAGCGGCTAGCACAGCAGCCAGCCACCAGGTGCACGCATCCGCACTGTATGCTGCCAAGCGTGGCCCCGCCTACGCCCAGCAAGTCACAACGGAGGGCTGGCATGGCTTGAAGGCGGCAGCAGCTGCAGCAAGGCAGGCGACTGCCACTGCGCCAGCTGCAGTGCAGCATCTGTGGCGCCACAGCACCGCGATCCTGGCAGCAGACATGCAGGCAGTCGCGGCGTCTGTGCGGCGTCTGACCACCAGTGTGGCAGCATCTGCAAGGCATGCAGCAGCTGCCTCAGTCACGGCGGCACGGCATGCCGCTGGTTGGCCAGCAGCCTGGTCGATGAAGCAGGGCGGGTATGCCAGTCTTCTTGCAACTGCACTTCAAGTGTGATGTGCACCTTCGAGTATGATGTGCACCTGAGCTATCACGCCACAAGCACAGAAGAATTTATCGTGTGCGTTGTGGTGTATCTGCAGGGGGTGCTGGACGTCCCTGCAGTCAGCCATGCACGCTGCCCAAGCCAGCTCAGCAGACAGGCTACAGACTGCAGCAAGCGCTGCATACAATACGCTGCAGCAGGACTGGCGTCGGGTGTCTGCTGCAGCACGTCGCATTGCGGGGTGACCACCCCTAATTTATCAGCTGACTGCACTTGTTAAGCAGAAAACTTTTGTCGTGCAGAAGGTGTCCTGTGATTGCCTTCCATAGGCCATGCTCTTGTCCATGCAGGCACGTGCCCAGATCAGGAGCAGAGCTGGCAGCTGCCGCAGTAGGTACTGGCAGTGCGGCACGGCACGCTGCTGTTATCAGCTTGGAAGCTGCAAAGCACCAGCTGCAACATGCAAGGGTCTGGATAGCACGCCAGTTGTCAATGGCGCCACCGCCGCCACCGCCGCCATCTAAGACGACAGCATCGAAAGTCTGGGCCCGCATGACACGCCGCACATCGCTGCACGCAGCCGCGCAAGCAGCAGACTCAGCTGACATCGCAAAACCCAAGGGTGCACCAGCTGCCCGCAAGGTGGTGCCTGCTCAGCTGCAGCATGCGCCAGCAGCAAAACCTGATGCACCAGCTCCTGCCAAGGCCGCTGTCAAGGCCGCTGTCAGGCTGCGGAAGTCTCCAGCTGCAGCTGTGCTGCATGGCAACGGCAGTCCCGTGGCAAGGTCAGCCAGTAAGCCCAAGCCGGGTGGGCTCACCCCTGCTGCAGTCGAGGCAGCAACTGTGGCAGATGTCACACCGCAGCTCAGGCCAGCCCCGCCTTCAGCAACGTCGGCAGGCAATGGAAGGGGGCCTGCAGCTGCGCCCAAGCCCAGCAGCACCGCAGCTGCTCTCGCTGACGCGGTGACAAAGGGAAACGCAGCGTCTGCTGCAGTCCGCCCCCCGCCTGTGCACAGCCTGCCGCCCGCTGCAGGCACCACCCAGCCCCTGCTTGGTCAGGCGGCAACGCCAGCGTTTGGCGCCAGCGCGGCTGCTGCAGGCTGCCTGGCGGCCCTCGCGGTGTGTGGTCTGCTGGCAGTCGCGACCTGGCTACGCTGGCTGCCGGGCGCTCGTGCAGCTCGCCGGGAGCAGCCGAGTGACACAGGTGCTTTCCAACATGCCCTCCCACATAGGGCACCCTTGCCTGATGCCTACCGACATGTCAGGAATGTCAGCCCGGCTTGCACGGGGTCGCCACGTCGTGTCAGATCAGATGGTTCAGATGGTGACCAAGGTGCATGTAATGCTCTGCAGGCGAGGTGGAGGTGTACGGCGGCCCAGATGCTGACGAGCCTGACATGCTCTTCGAGACCTTTGAGGCGCACGACTTCACTGCCGGCCCCCCCCTCGCCATCAACCCCCGGCGGCACACGATCGCCACCACCCGCCCGCAGGCACACACCTCTTGATACTGCATCGTCCCAGTCTCATCCGCCCACCTCCTCTGCGCCCACTTGGTCGCATCAGAGAATCGATCGCATACATGGACCCTGCAAGCTGTTCTCAGCACTTGTCAAATGGGGATGCCCAGTGCCGTGACACCCGTGGCGATGCAGGGGCGGGAGTTTGCGTGGCTGCGGCCCAACGAGGTGGTGACACGGCCCACCAGCGCGTCTGGCGGCCGCGGCCTGGACTACCTGTGGCTGCGCAGCCGCGTCGTCGTGAAGCTGTCCCCGGAGATCCGCAGCCGCGTGGCCAGGTGCAGCAGCACCCCAGACTTGGACGGCGCTGCCTGATGTGACTACGTCTGAAGCCGAGGACCGTGTGCATGCTCAAAGATGCAGTCGTACAGGAAGCCATCAACGGTCATCACTCGTGCTGCGGCTGTCCGCAGGTCTTCGACCATGAAGCGGCTGTCGCAAGACACCTCGTTCCGCAGCCCGATGGGGGCGCTGCGGGACATCCAGTTCGGTGGCCGCGGCAGCAGTGGCGCTGCCGGCGGCAGCGGGGCGGCCGCTGCGGTGGATAAACCCCCGGCGACGCCGGTGTCAGCCGGCGCCGCCGCCGCGCGCAGGGCCAGCAGGCGGCTCACGCTCGGCTGACGGGGACTGTTGGAAAGCAGGGTTGACGTGCAGTATGACTGCAGGCACCGCTCACCGATGGTCGTGGCATGCACAAGCGGGCGTCCGCATCAGTATCTGCTTGTGACAGGTGCAACGTTCAGCCGGCTGCTCTCGATCCGCAGCTCTAGCAAACAGCAGCGCGTCAGTAGAGCAGCCGCTATCTGATGTACAATATGCAACTGCAGTTGAAGCATCTAGAACTAGGCTGCTCGGTCAATCTTGCACAGCAAAAAAGGGCCTGTTTCGGTTGCATGTTGCTCAGGCACACGCTTGGACCACAAGCACTCCACAGGCATTGTGCTTGGCAAATGCTGAAGACCAAATGAGAATCATACGAACGAGTGTCTTCTGAACACGCGGCGCAATGATTGATGTGGCTACACTTGTCGTGTTCAGGGCTGCAGACTGCTCTGTTGCCATCATCAGAAGAAGAAAACGCTGCATGCCCGCAAAATCCACAGCTGACGACAAGAAACAGAGAGAGCTGTGCGCGCAACTCCAGCACCGACACGGAAGCAGAACCTTGACCTGTTTCATCATTTCGTTAGGTCCTTCCAGACGAGGGCACCATCCTGCGATGTGCCGCGCAGCATGGTGACCCGGACCGCGTCGCCGACTGTCACCGTCCCCGAGCTCTGCTGCGTCACCAGGTTGTTGCCAAAGAACACTGCATGCTTCCATGACTTGAGGCCTGCATGGGTTGCAGCGTTACTCAGGTTGAGTACGGAGAGCTTGCAGGGCGGTGATAACCTTGACCTGCACGAAATGCAGCACAGTTGTTCACAGTGCAACTGCACAGGCAGCCGACCTGCGGCCTCTGCCCAGCCGAGCCCGAGTCCAGTGCGGAAGGTGTGCAGTGTCTCCAGCGGCTCCTTGCCAACCACAGCAGTCTGCTGGTCCACCGTCGTGAGCTGGATGCAACACACAGCAAGTAATGACGACGGCGGTCCAGAAAGGATATGTATGTCACGGGCAGTGCAACTGGTCGCATAAGGGCATGCCAGTCCCACACTACCTTGCATCGTGAGCAGGGCTTGATGCCCCCGAAGTTAACATCGCCAATCGTCAGCTGCTGCCAGGAGTCCTCGGCAAAGGGTGCTGCACCGGTCACCA
Organism: Diplosphaera chodatii; assembly: GCA_032358165.1. Taxonomy (NCBI): domain Eukaryota; kingdom Viridiplantae; phylum Chlorophyta; class Trebouxiophyceae; order Prasiolales; family Stichococcaceae; genus Diplosphaera; species Diplosphaera chodatii. The sequence continues at coordinate 1,219,014 of JAALGY010000038.1, forward strand.
CGATGTTCGGCCTGAAACGCTGCATCGGCAGCTCCTCTGGTAGGTGCGTGTTCAACGCAGCCAGTGACGCCTGTCCAGGATGCATCAACACATCCTCAGCACGCAGCCGATTCTGTGTCGACACTGCCCTTCACTGCGCTAGCATGCCTGTGAGACATCGTGCATGGCTGTGACACGTTGGGCATACCTCTCCACACATCAAGTATGGGAAGCCGTCAGAGAATGCAGTCTCATGCGCCGGCGCGAACGCAGGATCTGTTGGCCTCCGCTTCGGGTCAGAGCTGGGGTCCCCACTGCCTGACTGCCCTGCACACGGCAGCGCCACGTGCTGAGACGCTGGCGGCTTGGTCAGCAAGCATGACGCCACTGCCTCAACCGGAAGACGTGAACGCCCGTACAACGTCACACAAGAGTGTGGTCACGGCCTTGCACAGGCTGAACTGGAGTTTACCTCCGTAGCGCACCAGGCGCACCGGCTTGCCAAGGTGCGCCGAGAACCATTCTGCAGTTGCGTCTCCAGTGTCAACTGCTGGACCGTGCCACTCCCACACGGTGCACTCCTTGTGCTTTGCCGACTCAGTTGGCAGATCCAGGGGCACCTGCATGCGAAAGGCAACACACACTACATGTTACATTTGGACACCTGAGACCCCTGGATGTAGCAACAGCGACACGGCCATCGGCGTGCAGCGTGCCCCGCATGCAGGTGACGCACCTGCAACACGTTCGCATTGCCGTTGGTGGAGACCTGCATGGTCAGCCCAGCTGGCAGGGCATCGCCGGGCTCTGCATCCAGCGCCTCCTGCGGCAGCTGTACGTCCACCAGGGCCAGGCGTGGCTCCTAAGCTCAACAACACCAGCCTGCCGCTGAGCGCTGTACAACTCCGGAGCCGTGCGGACGCTGGAACATCACGATCGCACATTCACTACATACATTTCAAGCCAGCTTCCATGGCACCTGACGCTGCGTGATAAATTTGCCATCCGCCTCGCGCACAACCACCCATTGCCGATCGAACGCAAAGCCTACATGTGAGAGTGTGGGGTTCAGCACGCGGGTGTCAACTGGTCAGCGGCCACGCATGTCAGCCTGGCCACGGCCGAGACTCAGCCATGCGTCTGCAGAGCAGCAGGCAATGGCCGCAAGGTGCTCACCGGTGCGTGTTACGTGTGCAGATGTGACATTCACTGGCCGGCAGCTCTTTATAGGGTACAGGTGCAGGCTTTGCACGGTGACGGGTTCCGCGGGCATGTTTGCAGGTAGTTTTGGGGTCGCGGGCAGGACGACGCTGTACGCTCAGGCTGTGTCACCTTCCAAGGCAGCTCTGAAGCATTTGCGGACCGTGCAAATGTCACAACACATCTGTGACACCTGCGTTGATTAGATCGCAGGTGCGCCCGTCGGGGCAAAACGCCGGAAGCAGCTGGATCGCTGGAAGCAGCAGGGCTGCCTCGGCGGCTCTTCAGCGAGTCCTGTGTGTGACACGGCCTCTTACACCCTCCTGCAAGGTGCACACATCGACAACCAGCAACACTCACAGAAGCCACCATGGCCGAGCAGCTCAGCCTCCGCGTGAGTCTGGCTCCGATCTCAACAGCCTGTTGTTTGCCCATCCCATTTGCCTCCACCTTCATCAATGCGTGCGGCTGGCTGACTTGCAGCACGGCGAACCACAGTCTATATAGCCGCATGTGCAGGGAGCTGCACTGTCGGAAAGCATGCATGCCTTCACTATCTGACACGCTGCGTCTCGGTGCCGCAGGGTACCCTTGAGGGCCACACTGGATGGGTTACCAGGTGAGTCTGGCTGGACCTGACTTGCATCTGCATGCAACCAGCGTGCATGTCCCGCCTTGCGTGTGATCCAATGCTGTCGGTCAATAGTTTCTCGAACTGCTTTGCAGCATCGCAACGCCGCTGGACCCCAACAGCGACATCATCCTGTCGTCGTCCCGGTAAGCCGCTGCTTGGCGATGCAGCTGCGTGGCATTTGCAGCAGCTCGTGCAAGCGCAGCACGTGCTGAACGACGCCGCGCTTTGTCCGATCCAGGGACAAGACGGTCATTGTGTGGCACCTGACGCGTGAGGAGGGCCAGTACGGCTTTGCGCGGCGTGCGCTGCGCGGCCACTCCCACTTTGTGCAGGTTGGTGGCTGACTGACCGGCTTTGCAATTGATCAGTGTAGTACCGACTGCAGCGTTGAGTGCAGGGGAGGCCAGCACTGCTGCGCCTGTCTGAGCAGTCTGCTGGTCGTGCTGCTGGGGCTCCTGCTTATGGCAAGAAGAGTTTGTAAGCAGAAGGAAGCAGAGTCTACGCTTACACGTGCAGCTGGCTGTGGCATGCAGGACGTGGTGATCTCCTCGGACGGGCAGTTTGCGCTGTCGGGGTCCTGGGATGCGACGCTGCGGCTGTGGGACCTGAACAGCGGCAACACCACCCGCCGCTTCATCGGCCATGCAAAGGACGTCCTGTCCGTCGCCTTCTCTGTGGACAACCGGCAGGTGTGCTGCTGCGGCACCAGCGGTGAAAGGTGGCGTACCTCGCAAGCAATGCCGCATCTTGCCTGACGCTCCAGCGGCAGGGGCTTTGCTCTCAGGATCATGCCGCAACAGGCTGACACCGCCTGCTGTCCCGCGACCGCGCAGATCGTGTCGGGCAGCCGCGACAAGACGATCAAGCTGTGGAACACGCTGGGCGAGTGCAAGTACACCATTGGCGAGCCGGAGGGGCACACCGAGTGGGTGTCCTGCGTGCGCTTCTCCCCCGTCACCACCAACCCCATCATCGTGTCCGCCGGCTGGGACAAGCTCGTCAAGGTGCAGTCCCACTGTGCTTGTGGCCCCCAGGCAGCTGAGCAGTGCCACTCACGCTGTGCTTGAAGCAGCATCTAGGTGATGTTGACCGTTGTGCTTCTGCTGAAGCCTGTCATGCTTGTGGAATAGTAAGGGCGTCTCGTCGCAGGTGTGGAACCTGACGAACTGCAAGCTGCGGGCTGACCTGCGGGGCCACACCGGCTACATCAACACCGTCACCGTGTCGCCCGACGGCTCGCTGTGCGCGTCCGGCGGCAAGGTGGGCGCGCCGCTGACGTTACTGATGGGGGCATGCAGTGCATGCCGGTATGCCACGACCGCAAGACTGTCTGCTCAGACATGCCAGCAGCATGTCGTGTGTTGTGCTGAGTTGATGTAGCGCATGGCCGCAGGACGGCGTGGCGATGCTGTGGGACCTGGCAGAGGGCAAGCGCCTGTACAGCCTGGATGCTGGAGACATCATCCACGCCCTCACCTTCTCCCCCAACCGCTACTGGCTGTGCGCTGCCACCCAGGTGCGGGGCGGCCGCGGCCACGAGCTGGCAGCCTGTGTGCAGCGCTGGCCCGGTTCATCGGCATGCAAGTGACCTTCGGCATGCTCACGAACGGTCTTGATTGAGAGAGGACGTCCAACTGCAGTCCTGCATCAAGATCTGGGACCTGGAGAGCAAGTCGATCGTGGACGAGCTGCGGCCCGAGTTCCAGGTCATGTCGAAGAAGGCCACGGTGGGTTGCTTGTCTGTATGGCAACGTGCCAAGGTTGCGAGGTGTTGTATGCAATGAGGGTTTACAGCGTTGCCTCCTGACATGTCCTGCGTCAGCACTGCCAGGCTGTGTGCATGCGCAGGTGCCATACTGCACCTCAGTTGCCTGGTCTGCCGACGGAGCCACGCTGTACACCGGCTACACCGATGGCAAGGTGAGCTTCGCCGTTGGTGCAGTCCTCGGTTGGATGAAGATCCTGCCAACCCCCTATGATTTGCTGATGTGCTGTCCTCGTGCGTGGTCCAGATTCGGGTCTGGAGCGTGGGCCGCACCGTGTGAGCACACCCGAGCTTCTGCGGCAGTGGCATACATGTGCAGCGGGCCGGCAGCTTCAGGCTGCGTGTGCGATCCTTGCTGGCCTGCGCGTACCACTTGTGTGCCTCCGCCATGTAAAGCTGGGTGCCACCACATATCTCAGAGCAGACTGGGAGAGGGCTAGTCGCCACCATAGTCATCACCACCGACAGATCTTGCGCAACATGAAGATCCCGTTCCCTCCGTCGCATTGCTCTCACTTGTCGGCTTGCAGCGGGATACACTCAAAGGTCTGCAACAATGGCGCCAGCACGTGCAGCTGCAGTGCTCACGGCGGTTCTGCTGGCCCTGTGCACCACACCTGATGTCCTGGCACGTGCTCAAGGTGCAACTGCAGGACAAAGCGTATGGTTCGCCAGTGCCGTGATGATGCCAGTGCTGGCGTTTGCACGCCGCAAGATACATAGTCACGATTGGCATGTTGACAGGACGGTGCTGTGGCATGCAGGGGATGCGGGGCTGGTGCAGGTGCAGCTCTACGGCGAGGCGCTGTGCCCTTATTGCATGAGGTTCACCACGACCATCGTGGCGCCGCTGTTGAAACAGGGTGTTGGCAGCATCTTCAACTTCACATGTGAGCTGCACATGCAAGCGCCAACCCGCAGATCGTAGAGCATACGCACCACGCGGGTGCATGTCGGCATGGCCGGAACCATCTGTATGCTGATTGACGAATGTGTTCCTACCTGCGTCTCTCGCAGACATCGCGTATGGGAATGCCCTCAACACATCATCGGTGCGGCGCGCTTCACTTCTCAGCGTGCAATGGCAACATCATGCATGCAGCGGGTCGTTTTCATGCATTTGTTGGTATTTTGCCGTATTTTGCAGGGTCCAGTTTGCCAGCACGGCGCCGAGGAGTGCCTATTCAACCGGGTCATTAACTGTGCCCAGCACTCCAAGCCGGCACAGAGCGACTGGCTCCCATATGTCGCTTGCGTCGAAGGCAGCCTGCAAGGCGATTTCGAGAAGGACGAGGCAGCTGCCAAGAAGTGTGCACAAGACAGTGGTATTGACTATGCCGAGATCAAGGAATGCGTCAATGGTGCGAATCATTTGCAGTCCCTGTGTTGCTTTGTAGTGTCAGGGATCATATATCACTGCAAATTGGCATCTACATTTGACTGGACGTGGTGCTAATGCACGACAGGGAGATTGGGAGACGAACTGGATGCCCAGGCAAAGGCGGCAACAGACAGTCTGACACCAGCCCACAGGCGTGTTGATTATACGATCCATGACGGCACGCATGATCATGGCATGATGCAACGCTCTTGCCATCAGTCTACTTCTGCTGCGCAGTTATGTGCCTTGGGTCACGGTGAACTCTGTTCCCCTGGGTGCTGACTATGGCGCGCTGAAGTCAGTCATCTGTGCAGCCTATGCCGGGGAGAGGTAGGGCGATCAGCTAATCGAAGCAGCAACACCCTTGCGCGTCTGACCTGCTGTTTTATCTGTAACATTGAACAGCCAAAAAAACTCAATACCGTGCTCTATGGAGTATTCTGTGCATCCGCAGGCCTGAAGCCTGCTTTGCTGTGCCACCCACAGTCATTGCTGCCACGCAACTCGGGGGCAGCAGGCATCAGAATGGCGATATCACGCTTGCCTGATTGTCTAGGCTGCTGTCAATGCCAGCTGCTGATATCAGTGTATATTGGTGTATTGCTCTTGTGTTGCATTTTGTCACTTCACAACGTCGCGGTGGGCCCATCTAGCTGCTTGCTGTGTTCTATCCTATTCACGGTGGTCAATATGCCAAAACATTGTATGACCGAAACCACACGTCAAGCGCATTGTGCTGCGACCAGCAATCTCAGAGTCAACCCAATGATGTCAATCTCAATGATCTGCCTGGTGTACTTTGGTTGCATTGGCAGTTTTTGCAGCATTGCCTCTAGATACCGCTTCAAGCCACACCCTTGAGCAGCCCAGTGCCATCCATCTGCAGCCATGAGGGCAGGCACAAATTAGCGGTTACAAGCACCGATCAGGCAGGACCACGTCGAGGGAACACATCGAGGCTAGAGGGGCCATCCGGTGTGCACATGCTGGCTCACCTGCTGCACGCATTGGTAGCCCTTGCCGGTCGCAGGGTAAGGTGGCTTCTTTCCCTCTTCTAGGTGTGTGCGATCCAGCAGCTTCTCCAGCATCTGTACAATGTTCACCCGCTTGTTCAGCACAAAGTGCCCGTGGACCCAGAGGTGTGCTGGTGGTCAACACCACGGCGCTGTAGGCTTGCTGATATGTCGGCAGAACACCCTGAGCCAGCTACTCGCCCTTCGGCCAGGGCGAGGCATGCAGCGCGATGCAGCTGTCAGCCCACCGTGTCGTCGACGGCGCCGGACTGCGCCAGGTCGGCCTTGGCGTCGACGGGCGTCTTGAGCAGGGACAGCAGGTCGGCGGACGTCATGCCGCCGCCCGCCTTGTCCTTGTCGACGTCGCCCTCCAGCACGCTGCCCTTCTTGATCACCAGCTTCTCCAGCAGCAGCTTCGACCTGCGCGGCGTGGCGTCAGCCGAGCTCAGTGTCGCCTGAGATGCCAGGGGGACCCGATGAATGCATTGACAGCAGCTTGTGCCAGGTCCCTTGCCGTTGCAAATCCTGATGACATGCAGTATGGCCGAGCAAGAGGGGCTTGTTCGCAGGTTGCCTACCCAGCGCGCGCCAGCAGCTTGCCCTCCACTGAGCCGGCAGTTGCGAGGCGGAACACGAGCACTGGCCGCGTCTGCCCGATGCGGTGACACCTGTCCATCGCCTGCATTTATGCACACAGCCAGGCATGAGTAGGCAGATGTCCCGAAGTGCTACAAAGTGCATATCAACATGTCAGACCTAGTGCATACACAATGCCAGCGAGTCACACTCCGCTGGTAAGATGGGTGTCGGATATTTATTGTACCTGGAGGTCCTGGTGCGGGTTCCTGCATCGACACACGAGCAAACAGTTTGTGGCCACGGAATGGGAAGGCTGTCGAGGAACGGTTGCTGCATGTGAGCACACGCTGATATATGAACATAGCGCACCAGTCAGAGTCGTAGATGATGCAGGTGTCTGCGGCTGTGAGGTTGATGCCCAGCCCACCAGCACGTGTGCTCAGCAGGAACACGAACATGTTGGGGTCGCTGTTGAATGCATTCATGCTCTCCTGCACACACAGGGGCAAGCGTGCATTCATCAGCATACGATGTGGATCCAGCTGCCCGCAGGCTCACATTATCGCGGTCCAGCACCGCTCGTGATGCATGCCTTGTAGCAATGAGGTGGAGTCAGGATAGGCCGTTGGTTGCCAGGCACGCAAGTGACGGCACCTGGCGCTGCTGCCAGGGGATGGAGCCGTCAATGCGGGCGGGGTTGTGGCCGCGCTCCTCCAGGTACGAGTGCAGCAGGTCCAGCATCTTCGTCATCTGGCTGAAGATCAGCACCTGCGCAGCCGCAACCATGCAGGGTGGGCGCCTGCACAACAACTGCCAGCTGGACCCTGAGCCCAGTCGTATGTGTGCAGTACCCTACAAGCAACAGATGAAAACAGCCACGCAAAGCAGAGCTGCACCGCCATATGCAGTTTGCTCAGGCTTGTCGACCGCCGCATGCAGCTGGCCGTATCAGCGCCGCCGTACCTTGTGGCCGCCGGCGTGCAGGCGGGTGAGCAGGCGGTCCAGCAGCGCCATCTTGCCGCACTCCCTGATGAGCTGCTCCGCCGGCGGGTACTCCAGGTTGTGCTTGTCGAATTCCGCGGTCACCAGGTCCGGGTGGTTGGCGACCTGCAGGGGGTACAGGTTGTGCCTCCTGACATGTGGCAGTGCCGCCTCTGCAATGCGCGTCCACTGCAGGTGCGTTTGCACTCGAATTGGAGTCACGCCTACACAACTAGCAACAGAGCACAGAGCACGGGGAAGCAGCAACCCACCTTGCGCATCTGCATGAGCATGTTGTTGAGGCGCGACACGCCCTGGCTGGTGCCGCTGGACTTGTTGACGTCCTTGTCCTGCAGCCAAAACACCGACGCAATTTGCGCCTGATTGCGACGCATTGCACATTGGTGGATTGGCGGACCAGTTTGGCGACCACGGAGGCTCAACGGCATGCAGGGAGCGTCGCCGGCCTGGAGGACAGGCATGTGCGGCACCTGCAGCGTCGTCTTCAGCAGCTGGTCGTTGAGGCGGCGCTGGGTGGGGGTCATGGGCGCGTACAGCACCAGCTCCAGCTTGCCGGGCAGCGCGCTCTCCACATCCGTCTTCACCCGCCGCAGCAGGAAAGGCTTCAGGATCGAGTGCAGCTTCGTCACCACCTGCATGCAGGCCGGCGCATCGGTCAGTCCAGCATGCAAGCAGCACATGCCCACAATTGGGATAAGCCCCAGCATGTGCACTCAGTTGAGGCTAGGCACGATCTGCGTAGTTGATCATGTGCGCAGCACCTTGTTGCGCTGCTCCTGCGCCACAATGGCTGCCTCGCCACCCGCCTGGCCAATGCCGCCAAAGTCGAACCACGACTCGAAGTCCCTGACGTCTGAGAACACATCTGGCAGCAGGAAGTTGAGCAGGCTCCACAGCTCGCCCAAGTTGTTCTGAAGCGGCGTGCCTGTCCAGCAGATGGTTGAAAGCACTTGGGGAGCTGTCTTATTGCAAACATTTGCTGCACAACCGCTGCTTGCAAGTGACACGTCGGCAGATTAGTCAAGACTTGGGGTAACAGTATTGGCCCAAGCTGCACACCGGTTAGCAGCAGCTTCTGCTCAGCAGGGATGGTGCGCAGCTCGCGCAGCAGCCGGCAGTTGTAGTTCTTCAGGCGGTGCCCCTCGTCAACGACCATGTACTTGAACTTGTGCTTCGCCAGGAACTTCGAGTCGGCTATCACGATCTCGAAGCTGGTCACGATCACCGGGAACGTCGGCTTGTTCGATGGCCCTGCATTAAGGAGTTCGGCACTGCCTATGGCTGCTGCATATCACATTTCATCGAGACGCGAACACAAATATATCGTTTGAATCAGCACCATGCAACACTCTTATCCACGACCCATCCACAATGCCCTTGACAAGCAGAAAGCACCTGAGAGGTGCTTTTGGCGCAGGTCGGCCCGCTCCTGCTTGCTGCCGTGGTACAGCAGGGCCGGCTGGTCGGGGCACCACCGCTGGAACTCCGACACCCAGTTGGGCAGGGTCGACAGCGGACCAATGACAATGAAGGGGCCAAAGATTTTGTGCGCCCGCAAGTGCGACAGGAATCCGATGGTTTGCACCTGTTCGATGGCACACGCATCAATGCTGGGAGTGTCCGTTGATGGCCTGTCGCCAATTGAAGTAACAGTACAGTTTACAAGCGCAGCGCTTGCATGCAAGCACATGCAGGAGTTGCGTACCGTTTTGCCAAGACCCATCTGATCGGCCAGGATGCCGTTGAGGCCATTCTGGTGCAGTGACATGAGCCACTTGACGCCCTTCAGCTGGTAGGTCCGCATCTCACCCACAATCAACGGCAGCATGTCCTGTGCGTTGCAGTAACAGCATGTTGCTGATGGAGCACGCTTCAGCATGCTTGCAGACCGGCCCAGAATACCGCCCCCGATCCTCAGTGAATCAGTGACACCCTGCGCACCTGGGTGGCTGACTTGACGGCGGCGCCGTCGTCCTTCTTCGCCTTTTTGGCGGAGCCGCGGCCGCTGCTGCCCGCCTTGCGCTTGCCCTTGCGCTCTGCGTCCGCGTCCTCCACAGCCTGCTCCCTCATCTGCGCACCGGGACGAGGGGTCAGCCATGCCCTCCTGACGCCTGTCTGGTGCTGGACAGTGAGAGCTTGTATATGACTATCCAAATGTCACCTGCTCAGCACTGCCAGCCAGGTTCTCGTCGAACTTGGACAGCTGCTCGGTGAGGAACTGCGTGTACATCCCCGCCTTGGACAGCAGCGTCTCAAGGTTGCGCCACGACTCCGTGTTGAGCACATCGTCCATGCCCTTGGCGCGCAGCGCCTGCAATGCAGCGCATTTAGGCATCTTCAACAGATATCTGTTATCTTGCCCGGTGTGATGCCCCGTGTGAGCAAGGTCTACTCACAGGAAGGGAGCTGGAAGGGCCACAGGTGCTGGCAACACGAAGGCACCTCCAGAGCAGTCTGCCGGTTGTTTTCTTCCTCAGTTTCCCGCTGTTTCCGGAGCTCCTCCTCTTCGTGCAGCGCCTGATCTGGCCCGGCTGTTGCCTCATCTATGAGCTCCTGCATATGTTCAGCGGTGAGGCAGGTTTACCAACGCAGGCGACCAGAGGAAAGACAGTTGCTCCGACTCCACACGGCGCCACTCACTGCAGGGTGCGCGGGGTGCCAGCCTTTGCAGCAGAAAGCCCTGGACCTGCTCAGAGTATGTGCGGTCCTGGCTTGTCGACCGCCCCGCGGAGTCTGCCGCCGCCGTGCTGCTGTCAGTGGCATCCATGGCGTGGGCGCCGCCGTTCTGTGCAGCAGCGGACTGTGGAGGCGTCGCGGGCTGCGCAGGCTGCACAGCGGTGTCACGCTCCGCTTTGCTGTCGCTGGCGGCTGCCTGCTTGCGTGTTGTCCGTGTCGATGAGGGCGTGGCCGCCTGAGACCGCTTGCTGCCCGCCATTGTTGGCTGCAAGCCAATATCAGAAGACATCCGGTCGGTAGCGGGACTGTAGCATGCGTGGCGCAGTGCAAGCAATCCACAGGCGCGTTGAGCTGCGCATACCACGAGAAGCCGATCGCAACGCTCTGCGCTACACATCGCAGTGACGGTGCACGGCACGCAGCCTCTCGATCACAATGATCGTCACGACCTTCGCTCGGCTCAAAACTGTACAAGTGCAACTGCATGTCTGCCGAGCATGTGCTCGATCACCAGCCATGGCCCTTGCAGCATTGCAGCTGCCATCTAGCGCTGAGGGTGCGCTACATGCGCTGTATCTGCTGATCATGCTCATTCATGTTTGCGGTAGACTGCAGGCGACTGCAAATGCTTCAGTGCATCACCATCGACCAGACATGGGGCCCGCGCATGTTCTCGATTACGATAAGGAGCATAGCACGGTGCATGCGTTTGAAATTGCCCAGCATGCACAGGACCCCTTCACATGGAGCGCTGGGGTGTTTGCTGGTCGAACACATCATGCGTGGAGCCTTGTACCATCATGTGACCCACCTTGCTGATGCCCGCAGGCAGCTGAGGATCCGCGCTGCGCTGAGCCTGCTGTGGTGACGCACAGCCGGTCGTCTGATGGCTGGGGTCTGATACAAGCTGACGGGCCCTGCGAGTCAAGGCTGCTTGCCGTCCTTCACGGCTGTCTCTGCTGGCCTGCTGTAGCAACTAAAGATGGCATACCAATTGTCTGACCACTTGCACAAGCGACGTCATGCCAGTCTCTCTCAGGTGAGGAATAACCCTGTGCAAACCCGGCAAAGCCTTGATGTTCTGTGCCTACACAGCTACAAGCATAGAACAATGCCTGATCGCGCACCTGAGTTCTGACCGGTAGAGCGTCTCGTGAACTGCCTGGCAAGGTCCAAGACAACAGGGTGTTCACTGGACAAAGGAGATCTGACACAGAGAGCTGGTCTGTGTGTTGATCGGGTCACACACTGCCCTAAAACAGCATCAGCTTGCGATATATTCCGGCTTGACGGACTACTGGCTGGTGCATATGCCCATGAGGATGCTGTGATATGCGACATGCCTACGGCGGTTTCTAGTTGCGCACTATAGTAGCATACGCGCTCGTCAAGCACTGCACCGCGCAGGTCAGCTGCCCAGGTGTAGGATCCACTTGTGCACGAATCATGAACTGCTCGCGCCTGGAAGTCCGTGCTGCATTGCATTTGCTCTGCTGGTGTAGCTGAGAGAGCCTGAAAGTCGCCATGTTATCACATAAACCGTTGCAGTCCCCGCCATGGCATTGCCGTGTGGCAAGCCAGCCATTGCTGGGTGCAGGTATCAGTTCAGCAACGTGTGACCTCAGCAGTGGGCGGCACTCAGGTGCTGCTGCATCAGCATGCACTGGCTGGTGAGCCTGCCGCTGAACAGCAGCAAGGACGAAGCCTGGCGCACCCTGCAGCAGATCAGCGCGTGAGCTGACGATGCTTCTGCTTGGGCATCACTATTGAAGACTTGCTGGTCTCAGCATCTTTTTGGTGACAATGATTTTGTTGCTTGCCAGCAGTGGAAACATTGCTGCTCAACACGCCCAAAATGGCATCTCCGCTGGATGCAGGCACGATGCGCCGCTCAGTGAGAACCACAAGTTCAGCATTCCAGAGCTGCGGGTCGGCACTCTGGACAGCCTGATGGTGCTCAGCGACGACCTGGTCAAGGTCAACTCGCTGCTGGAGTCCGTGGTCAACAAGATCCGGCGGCAGGTACGCTCCATGTGGCTCTGCGTCAGCCTGTGTAGGCAGGACAAACACCAGTGTGACCAGCCTGCAGCACTGCGCGGTATGTTCTAGCATGCACGATGCATCCTCGTTGTTGGGACAGACACAGCTTCGCAGGCGTCGCGCCACAGTGCACACACATACATTACACTGCTTACCTGTCGCCGCAGATGTTTGAGCTGGCGGTGGCGACTGATGACACGGAGGAGGTGCGGGTGGAGGGCATGCCGCCAGAGACGTACCTGGAGCGCTTTGCCTGGGACGAGGCCAAGTACCCGCCCCGGCGCCCGCTCGCCGAGACGGTGTCCGCCATCACCGACATCGTGCAGCAGCTGGAGGACGGCCTGAAGGTGGGCGCCCTGTGCTGGACGCGGCAATCATCCGTGTGGCGGTACATGTAAGGGGTGCGGAACCACAAGATGGCGGCCGTGCGATGCTATACAGCGCAGCAGGGGCACTCAGCCTCGGGCAGGCAAGGAACCAGAGGCTGCATGCTTCAGCTGACGGGGGTGGCTTGCCCGCCCAGGTGCGCGTCAGCGAGTACAACCAGCTGAAGGGGCAGCTGGCGGCGCTCAACCGCAAGCGGACCGGCAACCTGGCGGTGCGCGACCTGGCGGCGCTGGTCGACAGCGAAGACGCAGTGGCGACGGAAAACCTGGTGTCGCTGTTCGTGGTGGTGCCCAAGACCAGCAAGGCCGACTGGCTTGGGGGCTATGAGCGGCTGTCCGAGTATGTGGTGAGGAGATGTTCCTGCTGGTCGATGTCACCTCCCTAGTCATCTGTGTCGCGTTTGACAGGTTCTGAAACGTTAAAGAGATGCAGCGCAAGTTCTGCCTCTTCCTGCGCCTGCTGCCCAAGTGCCGTTGGTGGCATCCACTGCATCTGCTCTCGGCTGCAGGTGCCGCGGTCGTCAAAAGAGATCACCGAGGACAACGACTACATTCTGTATCGTGTGATCCTCTTCCGCCGCGTCGCAGACACCTTCAAAGCCGCATGCCGCCAGGCTGGGTACCAGGTGGGCTGAACACCGGTTGCCACACCGCTGGGGGCCTCTAAAGTGACGAAGTCTGCTGCAACATGCATGGTTCAACCACCTGATACCTCGAACTCAGAGCAGCTGGCATGTCAGCTCCGAGATAGCTGGGATCCCGAATGAGACAACACATGTACGTGGTTGACAGGTGCGGGAGTACCAGGTGGATGAGGAGAAGCAGGCGCAGGATGAGGGCGCCAACACGCAGCTGTCCGAGACCGCCGCCGACAAGAAGCGGCGCCTTGAGCAGTGGTCCACCACCGCCTACGGCGAGGTCAGGCAACATATTGCCTGGAGGCATATGCAGATGTGGCCATCTGTGGGGTTGTTGCCCATAGGGTTTGTGGTTACTGGCGAAGTACTGCTGGGGGGCACATTTCAGTATGTCAAGCCGAACAATTCATGTACTGTCCGCAGGCCTTCAGCGCGTGGATCCACGTGTGTGCCATCCGGCTGTTCGTGGAGTCGATCCTGCGGTATGGGCTGCCGCCCCGATTCCTTGCGGTGCTGATGAAGCCCAACCAGAAGACCGTCACAAAACTGCGCAAGTCCCTTGCCAGCACCTTCGGCCAAAAGGGTGCGCTCCCAGGACCAGGATTGGGTCCACCCTTGCAGCGTCACTTGCTGAAAACACCTGGGACATAGGGTAGCCAAACCCTCCGGACGATTGTACAGGCTCGACATGTTGCGCATACTTGCAACCAGCGCAACGTTCGTGACTGTACTGATGCTGCAGGGGCAGGGTTCTTCGACAACGATGGCGAGAAGGGCAACTCGGGGCTGCCGTCCGAAGGCGACATGTACCCGTAAGTGCCAAACATCAGCATGTAGAACCCTGGCCATTGTGGATTGCACCGCCCCCGGCAACAACATACGTGCTGTGTCCGCCTCAACGTTTGACCTTCAAGTTGTGCTGTGTGCAGGTATGTCAGCTTCACGGTGGCCATCGACTGATGTGCACACTCATATTACGGCCGGTTGCTGTGTTTTGCAACTGCAACACCAATCACAGTATATAACATGGCTGTGCAAACACTGCAAACATTGCACAACCAACACATCAACCTCGCAGAGAGGTACATCTGCCAAGTGTGCTGAACTCGTAAAAGTGCCTGGTAGCAATCATCTCATGAACTGCACGAATGTGCATATGCACACTCAGAGTTCGTACTCAGCATTCTGCAACCTCCTACCTTCCGCCGCTCCACACATGCCCTCTGGCCATACAACTACAACTCAGCGCCTTCTCAGCTCTCAAGACAGTGGGCGGCTCCAGCGCTGCTCGCCCTGCATCCAGTGCACAGTCCCAACAGCATCAGGATGTACCTGGCCTTGATACATGGCCTGCTGCTGGAAGCCTCAAGCGGTAGACAGAACTTGATGGCAGCAGTATGGTGTGGTGAGTGGGCATGTCGGTGCATTCAAGGTGCATCTGTGACGGGTGCGCACCAGCAGCCACACGCTGTCGCTGTGGCCAGCCATGTCGTCGTCGTACTGCGTGTTCTTGGCGTGCAGGTCGACCAGGTCGGCCGGCTGCGCGGCCTCGCCCAGCAGCGCCCGCCAGGTGGCGGCGTCTGAAACCCCAGTCTCAGGCAGCCCAGTCATGCCCTGCAATGCAGGCTGCTGTGCGGTCACAGGCGCCCTATGGACCAAGCAGCACACGTTCAGTGCATGGGGCAAAGCCAGGGCAGACTGCTACATGTGATGGGCCGCATGTGTGGGGGCGCGCCTGGAAGGTGCGCAGCGCAGACTCGGTGGATGTGCCGAACTGCCACCACATCATATCGTCCTCGCCGCAGTAGCAGCCCGCAACCTCCAGAGCACACTGCAAGACCAGATACTGATTGCGTTACAGCAACATGGCTACTGCGGGTGACACTGAACTTCATCGTTATACGGTCCCGGCATCTGATGCAGCTGAAAAAGGGGTTGCCAGCTGCAACACTGTCAAGCGGCGCGCCTGCAGCCAGTGGACCTCACGGCCGCCGTCATCCATGCGGACGACCGGCCACTTGCTTGGCGGCGGCCCCGCTGCCTGCCGCGGCGGAGCTGTCTGGTTCAGCGGCTGGACGGATCCTGTGGATGCCGGGCTGTGACTGTTGACAGACCCATTGGTGGGTGGGTTGTGAGCGCCGTGGGTCTCCGCTGCTGTGAACAGACCATCCCAGGCGGGCGCAGCTGCGGACTCCAGCGGCGCCGCTGGCTGCGCTGAGCTCTGCGCGGCGGGGGGCGCCGCCTGGGAGCTGCCCGCTGGGGTCACGGGGCGCAGCTGCGGCCCCAGCAGCGCCGTCCACGTGGGCATATCGGCGATGCCCGTCTCATCCAGCCCAGTCATTGCCTGCGGACTCACAAGACATGCCCCTTCAACTAACGTGATTCTCGCAAACACACAGCGGCAATGTATCACGCTTGTTGAGCCTCAAGCAGTACAGCAAGCCACTACACTTTTACTGCAGAGGGCATGAGGTGGACCTGATAGGTGAGCAGGGCACTGAAAGTGCCGTCAGCAAAAATGAAGTCCTCCAGCTCGTCATCCCCGGGGTAGCACCCAGCTTCCATCAGAGCAACCTGTTCCAGCGACATGACAGATTCCATTGAGCAACTGCTAGTCTGCACAGGTGGCAACGTTGCTCTGATGTGTACCCTTGCAGGACACAGCCGCCTGTGCACAAAGACAGCAGGGTCTAGCAAAGGGGTCACCTGCAGCTGGTTGACCCAGAAGATGTCGTCGTCGCCCATGCTCAGCACCGGCGGCGGCCCGCTCGGCACCTCCTGTGCAGCAGGACCGTCATGTGGCCATGAGACCATGTTGGTGATGTGACCATTTGACGACATGGTACAGTAGGATAAGTGGTGCAGTGCAGGCTGCTCGCAGCGATGCCTCACCTGTGCACCGCCCAGCTGCGGGGTGCTGCCGTTGACGCCTGCGCCGCTGCCAACCGCCTGCGCCGCGCCTGCCGATGACGCAGCGGCAGCCGCATGGTCAGAGCCGCTGGCAGCAGGCTGTGGAGCCGCGGCGCCCTTGCTGGGGCCGAGCTGGTCCATGGCGGCGCGCACCGCGGCCATGTACCCCGCGTCGCCCGGCTGCTCCCGGGTCAGGTCCGGCTCCGGCGCCGCTGGGCTGCGCTCCGCTGACGGCTGCCCACCGGGAGGGGCGGCGCCATTCTGCGCGGCACACCTGTGAGTGTCAGTGTGGTGCCAACCCCCCGCACTGTCCTCAAGCACAACGATTGGTACCGCCTGCTGCTACTCGGACCAGTGACGCCAGCAACACACGAGCACGCACCTGCCCAGTCCTCGGGGGGCCCCACGACCCGGGCAGCGGGCTGCTGCCGTCCTCATGCAGCGGGGCGTACACGTCAGACCGCAGCGCCTGCAGTTGCTGCACAGGGTGCAGAGCGGGGTTGAGTCGCCCCGACCCAATGCACATGTGCTACTTCTGGCACACATCCCCAGCAGGCATCTGAGCCCGGCTGCAGTCGCAATGGAGGCGGCGCACCTCCTCCGACAGAGCGCCTGTCGGCGCCCGGCCCAGGTTCATGCTGATGCTCACGCCGCTCTTGCCAAAGGGCGTCGGGTCCAGCTTCGGCCGCGGCGCGGGTGCCGCGGGGGGTTTGCGGGTGTCCGCCGCCCCTGCCGCCCACTGCAGCTGGGTGCGCACAACATGTGAAGGGCGCACTGCGGTGGGATGGGGTTCAGCATCAAACATCGCCGTGTCATGCCACGCCCTCACCACTGAATCAGATCAGCCACTGGACTGTGTTGTGTATGCAGTGCATGTGCAGTATTGACAGACTAAGAACACACCTGTGGTGCAGGCGCATGTGTTGCTGGCAAGGGCGGCTGCGCTGCGGCAGCCGCTGGCTGGGGCGGCACAGGAGGCGGCGGCGGCTGCAGCTGCGGTGCCGTGGCCGCCGCTGCGGGCGGCGGAGGCTGTGGCTGCGCGGCGTACCGCTGCTGCAGCAGGCGCTCGCCCTCCGCGACGTAGTCCACCTCCTGGTTCAGGACATCGCGGTCCTCCACCGCATTGATGGCCGCCTGCACCTGCGTGCATGAGGACGGCCATGTGTGCAGGCCTTCGATGGAGTTGGACATGGCATGTCGGCCATGAGAATATGTCAAGCAGGCAAGGATCAACAGAGCGAAGCACTTCGGCAGCGACCTGTGCAACGACCGGCAGCAGCTCCTCCTCGGAGTCTGGTTGCTGGCCAAACAGCTCTGCGATGCTGCTGGGGTACCCTGCACAGTTCAAGCAAGCCTTCAACATGGTGGTCAAATGGCAGAAAGTTGTGCCGGAAACTGCACCATGCCGGATGCGCCTGCAAGTTGTCGTGCCTGTCCCGCCTGGGCTGGTTGCGCCGGTGCTGACGCCGGGGGGCGGCATGGCCGAGGTGACCGTCACGCCCAAAGCGCTGTTGTCCTCTGTGGGGTCGTTCACGATGGTGTGGGTGCCTGCCACCACTGGCCGCTTCCCTGACAATGTTGCACCTGGTGGATCCGCGACATCCTCGTCCATCGACCCCAGCAACGGCACCGCTGACAGCGGCTGTGCAGAGACGCCAGTGTCCGCTATTGGGCCAGACAGCGCGGAAAGCCGCCCCGCAAGGCTCTGCAAGCCATCCAGCAGCGATGTCGTGGCGGCTTCGATTGACGCCGCCTGCAGTGCAAACATTGACACGCTGTGCATTGAGGGAATGGCCTGCATGTGTACATCCTGCACCGGCAGGCCGTTTATGGCGCACAAGTGCATTATCACCCTCGTCCTGCTCTGTTGCACACAACGCATTACCTGCTTCGCAAGCTGTAGAGCATCCTCAGCCAGCTCGCTGAACTCCAGAGGCGGGATGCCCGCCGGTGCAGCTGTGGTGTAATCACTCTGCAGCGGCTGCATGGCTCCGGCCGCTGGGTGCCCATCAGCCCGCAGCAGCTTGCTGCGCTCGTACGCCAGCTCAAGGGCTGTGAGCCTGCTCTCATATTCCTGCGCGCACCATCCTGCGCTTTCATTATGTGGACCCTGGCATGAAGCATGCCAGTCTGCTTACAGGTGCATGTTTGCCGAAAAGATGCCGCAGGGCAGCTGCTTCCACTGCACCTCGGCAAGAGCCTCAAGCTGCTCCTTGAGCTTCTTCTTGTCGCCAGCCCGCACTATGTGGAGGTTGGTGCGCGGGCTGCACCTGTGCCGCAGCTGCGGCAGCGGGGCGGGTGCAATTGCACGTCGGAAAGACAGCGGCGGTGCTGCATGACTATAGAGCAGCTGACGCTGCATGACGCCCACCGAGGGTGCCATGGTGCAAATTCTTGCAGTTTGCGACGTTGGCACGATGCTGCAATCTGTTGGTCTCGGAAAGGGGCATGACGACATCCTTGCGGGGCGCAGAGCACGGACCAGGGCCCACAGCTTCATTCGATTCTGCAGTTGTTTGTCACCAGCACTAGCATGCGGATGCCTCCGCATGATCTCGCTCATTTCGTGGATGGTTTCAGGCCAGCCTGTGCGGTGAAGTTGGTGCAGGCGCAGCTTTGTTGCTGATCACTTATGCCAGGTCTGAGGAGTCACTCCTGATCCCGGGGCATCTGCATTGCCAGACACCAAGGCAACACGTTGATACGCAGCTGTCAACCGCTCGTACGTCAGCGCTTTGTAAGTGTCTGACGCCCCAAACGTCACATGACCAGCGGCGCTGAGAACACGCAGCTGAAGTCTTGGAATGGCAAGGACACAGTGCCATGCAGATTGCTGGTCGTCAACAATTCAGATGTAGTTGTGGATGTGCTGTGGGTGACGCCCACTGGCGCAGAGACCAGCTACCGTGTCTTGCAGCCTGGTCAGCTTCACCGGCAGGGTGAGAGATGTGACACAGCATCACTGGACGACAGCATGCACTTCTGAAGACATTCGACACCCCTCCTAGAAGACCTGTGCAGCTCCGCATGTTTCATTGAGTGCTTTGACCACATTGATGCAGCGACTTTTAGCACCCATGTCTGGCGGCTGCGAGCGGTGCTCAGCCGGCGCCTCCTGGCTGAGCACGTCGGCCTGGACACCACGATCGAGCTGCAGGAAGATGGCAACACCGTCGTGGTGCATGATGGGTATGGTCGCAGCTTTTGTGGTGCTCTGTCAGCAGCAGCCAGCCACTGGCTCTTCAGAAGCTCTCTTTGCCCTGATGCCCCAGTCTCCCACATACAGGTACCGACAGGACGTTCAGCCCAAGAGTCACAGTAAACATCCGAAAGAGTGGGGCTCGTATCGCCAGCGAGCAGTCTCAGCAATTGGCATCCCTGTTATGGTGACCACCTCACCGCCAAGTCAAGTGCCCTGCCTGCCAGCACTGCCACATCGCTGCAAAACATCAGCCGTGCTCCAGCTGCAACTTGCAAAGCAAGGCTGTGTCACCCATGCAGGCATGGGACTGTGTGACTGATGCTGCAATCGTGACAGCAGCAGACATCCTCGAGCGCATGTGTCAGCACACGCCAGCAGGAGTGCTGCAGCGCATGGTTGACGCCGGCTGTGACGTTGCAATCATCGGCAGGCATCAGGCAAGCTGCAGAACTTGCCCGTTGGCACCGCAATGCTGCAAACACCCAAATAGACATCCACTCCCTGATGCTACTCGTTCACACGTGGTGCATGGATGGACGTGACGCAGGTGACGTCAGATATGCCGCCACATGCGAGCCTGAAAGGCGCAGAAGCGGGCGGCGGGGGCCGCACCTTCGATGACGGCTGCCGTGGCGTTGGCGGCTCCCTACTGATCCCCACCACCTCCGCAGGCGAGTGCAACATCACCTCCCCAGGCAAAAGCGGTGCTTCGCTACGGCTGCTTGAGGTGCCCATCTGCCTGTGCAAGATCGGGTGCGATGTGTATTCTGCTGTGCGGTGCAGGCGAGGAGAATGTCACCATGGTCGATGACCGCTTCTACCCCAGCGAGCAAATTCTCATCCATGAGTTTGGCCACACAGGCTTGCACTGCATTATTCAACGGGGTATGTGTGCACTCAGGGTGGGCAGTTTGACTCTCTGGCTGCATCACGTTGCTGTGCCTGCGTGCAGTCATGGACGTTGGTATGCCAGCGGACCAGCGAGAGGCCATCTGTGCAGCATACAGAGCTGCGATCAAGCAGAAGCTGTATGATTCAGGCTGCTACATGGCGTCCAATGAATCTGAGTACTTTGCAGAGGGCACCCAGGTACATGGGTGTTGCAGCATAGCAGTGCTTAGGTTAGGCAATGCTGACATTGCGTTTGGCGTGCTGTGGGCAGCTAGCTATAGCTGGCTCGTGCCCTGCAGGCTTGGTTTGACGCCACGGTCCGTGAGGGTGAGCTGCCAGCCACTTACAATGCAACACGGTCGTCACGTCAGCCATGCAAATGCTGCACATGGGTGTCACATCGGGTCAAAGGTGCGAGATGGATGTTGCGCAGACGTCACCAGCGGCATCAACACACGTGCAAAACTGAAGAAGCACGACCCAAGGCTTGCGTGCCTGTTGGCGGCGGCTTATGGTGATGGTCCATGGCGGTACCCACAGACAGCACCATCAGAGTTTGTGCCTCACACCAGCAGGTACCATGTCCTGCTCGGCAAGTTGGGAAACGTCTGCGAGTGATTGACGTGTACCTGGCACATGCCGTAGTAATATCACAACGTCAAATATCTGCTGTCCGCAGGAGGAAACAGAAGCTGCTGCGGGGGCAACTCCGGCGCTTCAGCATCAGGTGGCTGTGCTCCAGCTGTCTGCCCAGCCCACGGCAGTATTCGAAGGTATCATGATCGCAAGTTTTGCATGTCAAACAGTGTCAGCATCTATCGTTCGGTCAGGTCTCACGTCAGTGCTTTGCTTCTCAGAGGGTTTGTGGTTTCGACATCTCCCAAAATCTTTAAGCACTTTGAACGTTCAGGCTAGTATCTTGTGCCACAAACTCTTGCATGCTGCATGTCTCAAGCCCCCAGGAACAAGTGCCTGCTCCAACCACATCGTCCGCGAGTCTTGCAAGCATGGCAGATGCAGTCCACAAAGCAACAAGTTCGTGTCGCATGTGGCATGGGTTCGTCACCCCGATGAAGGAAGCTGCCCCTTTCAACGGGCCGTTCCTACACACGACTTCTTGCTTGATTGGCATCAAGCCAGCCAACCAGCTGCTCACATCTCCTGACCCCGATACTACTCATCAGCATGCCGAGTGGAACATGCTGCGCCTCGCGCTGGCTCTAGCAAAACAGTGCGCGTGCCGGTGTAGGCGCAGCCGCAGCACGCGGCAGCACGGCCGTACGGCGCAGCGCCAAACGTGTGTGAAGCGTGCGGGGCGCCTGGGGTGGATATGAACAGAGTGCTCAGCACACTGCAAGGCTGTATAGAACCAGCATGCAGTGCAGCTGCTGATGTACTTCGGTTCCTGCTGATCCGATTGACATGGAGAACTGTGAGCACAGCAAATCCAAAGCGAAGGGTGTCCAGGAGGTGCACCTGCAGGGCGCGGTGCTGCTGCAGCCGCGGGGCAGCCGTCCGCATCGTGCGCCGCGGGGCGGCCCCCATGCTGGCGCTTGGCGCCTGCATGGCTCAAAGACGCTGGTCACAACATGAACAGGGTGCAATCGCTGGTGAACTGCTGTCAGGCAGCTACGCAGCGGATGCCATATTCGCCTGCGAACCACAAAGTGGCGGGCCTGCGAGCTTCCAGGTGGCAACTTGGCGGGCGAGCTGCCACAGTCTGCAGGGTGTCCAGATGCACGCACCGGCTTCCCGGCAGGCCCGGTGGGCCCGTACTCTTCGCCCTTCAGCGGCTTCTGCTGCCCGGCCGGCTGCACCTCATTGGCGTGCGGGTTCCGGCGCCATACCCCGATGTTCAGCAGGTTGGCAAACGCCAGCCTGCGGAGCCAATAGCAGCGTTGGAACCAGCCACGAGCTCTCACGGCAGGCCTGATGCGTCCAGACGCTGCACAGGAAGCACACAGCCAAAACCCACCAGACGACATATGGGAGCATGAGCTGGCCGGCCTCCGTGCGGATCTTGTAGAAGGCTCCGGTCGTGGCGACTGCAGTGGTCAACAGCGCCAGGTTCACCAGGCACGACAGCGCAAGCTTCCGCCAGTTGAAGAATGTCTGCATCGAAGCAACACTGAGGTCAGCATATCAGCTGCTCGATTAAAGGACATTCGGCAGCACAAATGGGGCGCAGTGGACAGGGGGAAGGATTGGCACGGCACTCACAATGGGCCACAGGAAGTTCAGCGCCAGCTGGGTGGCGTACAGCTTCAGAGCCCGGCTCTGCCAGTCAAAGCCCGTCACATGGAACACCTGCGCCAGAATGTGCCATGGACCATCAGGTGGCTTCTGTGCTGCAGCAGCAACCCTGGCCTGCAATTGGATGTTGCTTTGGTAGTGGCACAGTTGCTACAGATGGTCCACTGACCTGGTACGATGCAATGCCCATCAGGGTGTACAGAACAGCCTGCACACACAGCAGCGCGCCTGAGCACCAAGTCACAGGGCATACGACACTCCTTGACACACGCAGTGACCTGTATGGGACGTGCAGCAAAGCAGCCGCACCCACACAGGCCCAAAGAACCATCCCGGCGGGTTTAGCGCCGGCTTGTCAAGGGTGGGGTACCTGCATGGGCATGGGGACGGCCATTCAACACAGGAAGTGCAACAGACACACTTGTGCACAATCACGGACGGGCTTACATGTGTGGTGAGCATCAAGTAGACACACTGGAGGCAGGTCTCCCGGGAAGTTGTGTCAGCGCCTTACCATCCTGCCAGGCTTTCGCGCGTCAGATTGCTGGTGATGATCCCGCCCACCACGGGTATAGCAATTGCGATCCCTGCAAGACAGCGATCAAGACTGTCAAGGCAACAATCATGCACCTTCGACTCCAGTTTGACAGTGATGAGAGTGCTAGATTTGGTGGGAGCTGGGAGGAAGTTGCATGATCAAGCCCCCCGACGTTCGTGCCCAGAAGCAAACCACAGAGACGCTGCGCAGATGAGCGCTATGCAGCACTCATTTGTTGTTAACGCCAGCCAGGACATGTTTGACGGGCGCCTGTGTATGCAGACCGTGTCGGACAGATGCGGATTGTTCGGAGCTTCACGGGCAAAGTCTCACCGAGGCCGAGCGAGACGCCCACCATACCGTTAGATTCCTGTTGTGCAGCACTATGACGCACTCTGCAGCGGCGGAGGCTCGCGGAGTACAGCAATGCCGGAGTGGCTGAGCTGGATCAAACCTGGTGCGCTTGCTGCAGGGGTGGTAAGCTCCGGGCTAAACCCTAGGCAGCGCAGTCTGCTTGAAGCTTGCATGCTTGCTTGCTGCGGCACTAGTCTGCATCTTGGAGTTTCTTCCGTATCTGATCATCGAGCTGTTTCTATGTGAAGTCGCCGCGTCAGACCACTGTGTTCAGGTGGGCGCGCAGGGACCTACTGCATCAGCGATGGCATGATGCACACGAGGTGGCTGGCGGCGTCAGCCTCCGTGATATGATCGTGATGCACAGCTGAGCATGGCGGGAACTGGCTGCGCGCTGGCTGGGGCGTGAGGGCCCGCACTGCAGAGGCCAGTGGCTTCAGGGAGTCAGCCGGCGGTGCGCGCTGTGCTTCAGCACAAACGCTCCCATCCACTGCATCTGTTGCTTGCTGCCGATGCCGATGACGAAAGAACGTGCTACATTGCATCCTGAAGCTGCGGCACAGTCGCCTGCAAGGATGATACAAACGCACTTGGCTGTGGTACCGAGGCATGAGCGGCGTTTTCAACTTGTTGTGTTGGCCGCCGGGTGATGACATCAGGAAATCCAACGCTCAATCGTCCATGTGGATAACCTTCTGTACGAGCAAATACACTACTGACGGCTGCCGATTGACTGTGATCAGTTTGGTCCTGCATGATGGGCCCTGCAAAGTCCTGCTGTGTGGCAGTGGGCTGTGGGACGATGATGAATAAAACACCAACAACCTCCTACTCATTCTGAGCGTTGCGCTGCAGATAACGTTGGTCTGAGTCCGTAGAGCACTGCTCTGCATCATATGATCACCCTGTGGAGTCGGCTGTGATGAGACAACAACAAATGGGTAATTTGCGTCAGTGTCCAGTCACTGACAACACATCGTCACTGAGCCGACCTCCTGTTTGCACTGCAGGTCGCCACCCCAGTGCCGCACCCTACGGACGTGTCATGTGGCACTCCAGCAAGCGCTAGGCGGTGCAGCCACACTTGCGGCACCCGCCAGAGCGAGCATGGATCCGCACCCATGCCCTCTGTCATAATGGCTCCCAGAAGCATGGGCTTGGTGCATAACAAGGTTTACAGGCCCGTACCATCAGCTGTACACTATGTTGCATTGAGCTGTCGTGTCGGCTATGCTATTCAGGATCAAAATGGTCTGCAACTCCAAGGGAAGCTAATGATGACACATCGAACAATCTGGAACTGAAGACATTGACTCTCAAGTGCGCTGTTGCATGGCCTTATCCTCGAAGTCTGGCAGCAGCTCATCGCCCACGACGTCTTCCTGATGATGCATGTCACAACCTTGTCAACGATCAATTCTTCAACAAAGCAGTCGTGACGCCACCGTCACATGGTTGCCAAGATGCGCACGCCGTTCGATTTGTGCAACCCTGCATCGAACACATGGTTGCACCTGGTGCACGCCGCTCCGAGTGCTGGTGTAGTCCGCCAGCCTGACTGTTGGTGAGGAGGACCAATGGCGCTGCTGCTGCGGCTGTAGCTGCTGCTGCTTTGGCTGCCTGAGCGCCGAGTGCTGGGGCTGCGGCCGCTGTGCAGAAGGCAGCGCGGCCCCTGCTGCTATGGCTGGAATGCTGTGCGGTGGATGACTGCCTGAAAGTGGGCTGCAGCTTCCTGTCGCCCCCGCTGCTGCTGCCGTGGCATCGCGCTGCTGCAGGGCCGCCTCCGCACCGGCGGCTGCACCAATAGCAAACGTGACGTGTCCGCCGCCCACGTGACGCGGGGACTCCTCATCATCTCCTTGTGAGGCCACCTGCATCGTGGGCATTGAAATGTTGATGCAGACGCCCTTCCTGTGGACTGCAGGAGGTGGAGTGCATTTATGGACCGTCAGGGTTCCCACCAGAAGCCTGAATAACCTCTCAGCAGGATGTTCATGCACTTGTACCTCAGACATCTCGACCTCCGAGGCCTTCTTGCCGCCGCCCAGGAAGATCCTGGACAGGTAGCGCTCGTCCAGGTGCTCCAGCTTGGCCATCACGCCCTGCCGATTCGCCTCCCGCACCTTGGCAATCACCCGCCCTGCAAAACATTGCATCACCGGTTCATGCATATACAATGCTGCACCAAGCACTGGTTATGGTGACGCATCTGTGGCAACGTCTGCAGCCTGGCCAGCATGTCAGCGCATGGTGCGCTTGATGACCAGGGCACTGCAGTGTATTGCACAAAGCTTGCCAGGGTGGAGGCTGAAGCTGCGACGGCGCCGCGGACCGGCGGGTGTGCCGCCATCAGTGCTGTAGCCGCTGCCGCTGAAGGCGCTATGCCCGCTTGCATAGCTAGCCTCGCTGTGTGCGACGCTGCTGTCGCTCATTGCTGACCGCTCCACGCCCTGCGGGCATGCAGAGTTGGCTTTGCTGTGGGAACATCGTGGCTCACTGCGCAGGCACCCAGTGCAGTTGTCCGAAATGACAGCTAGTCATGTTTATGGATGATCAGCTGGCTGCATGAGTCACACCACGGCTGCCTCTTGGTCCAGCGCCGCCAGCGCCGCAGGGCCGGCATCGCCCAGGCTGATGTGGACATGGCGGCCGTTCCCATGCGACTCATGCCGCAGCGCTTCACCCAGCGTCCTAAAGTTGGCGGGCGCCTTGATCACTCAGGTGGTAGGAGCATGCAGTGGGCAGCCATGCTGGTCGGGCTGTACCAAGATTATGATATGCTCCCAACCCCACATCTGGTCGGTTTGGCACCTGACATCGTCTTCACCCCGTAGCTTCAGCCGCCGCATCACGGTGGCCGCCGCTCCGCCATTCACCAGCACCGTCAGCAGGATGAGGAAGAATGTCACCACCAACAGCACGTGTGCCACTGCTTCTGTGCAGACAAGGAAAAACAGCATTGTGGCCGGAGAGAATCGCAGACAAGGGATTCTGCTCATGTCTCTGCAATTTGTTTGCAACAAGGACAGGGACGCTCTGACATGTGACGAACATTCCTGAGGCATGCGACAGAGGTGAGGTGCGTGCCTGGGAGGTCCTCCAGGGCGCGCAATACCATGGCAAAGGCCATTGCGCCACGCATGCCCGAGAACCACATCATGAACTGCTGCGACTGCGGGATGCGCAGGTCTGGCGGACGCACGTAGTTCACCATGGCCGCATTCGGCCACACGTTGAGGGCTCTGGACACCGCCAGTGCAAGCATAGACACCAACTGCAGAAGCAGGCGGTACCCATAAGCTCGGCTGGCAGCAGCATCAGCTGATGTTTGAGACCAAGCAGAGATGCTGCTTACAGCCTTGCAATGGAGGTCAGCGCTGGTACCCACCAGTGTTGTCCATGTCACCCCATGACGCCAGGCGCTGGTGTTGATGGATATTGAGCTGCCAATGTAGGTGAAACAGAACAGCTCGGCCAGCACCGAGAGCACCTGCGTGGGTTAGCCAGAGTTAATGACAGGGTGACAAATTTGTACGTTGTTCGACCGCAGGATTGTATCGCGCAGGCACTGTAACCGATCCCAGTGTGGGTTGCACCTTGAAGAAGGCGGCTGTGCGGTCCCTTGCATTGCGTGAGATGTTGGGGCGCACATAGTGTGCAGACACCTGCAGATGGTAGTGGGTCATTCACCTCCGGGCACTGACCTTGGACATGTGCTCACCGGAAGCTGTTCATTCCTCGATGTGAGTGCACGTGCATAAACGAGCTTACCAGGCCACAAAACAGTATGGAAACGATACCGGACAAGCCAAAGCTGTCAGCGAGCATGTATGATGAAAATGCAAAAATGATAACCTGCACAACCACCAGGAGAGAGTTTAGTTACGCATGCGATGGTGCATGCTGCGCAATGGCGTTGCTTGCGGTCCGCCTGACCATGCATGACTCCAGGGGCGCGTGGTGGTGCCGCAGGAACTTGGTCTTGAACACCAGCGATGCCAGGAAGGCGATGCCCACTCCTGTTCGCAAGCAATCTTGAAACGATCAGCCGAAGCACTGCGCTGAACCTCCATGCGATGTTGCACAATAACATTCCTTATGATTAATATCGTAGTGCCTAAACAGGCCACCTTTCAACACTGACCTATCAGCACAGAGCCCAGGAACACGCCGACGAAGGAGAACAGCGCCATGAAGATGGAGCCGGCCGACACGCGGCGGTGCAGGAACATGGACATGGTGCGGTACAGCACGATGCCAACGGCGTCATTGAGGCACGACTCCCCGAACACCAGCGCGAACAGGTCCTCGTTGGCGCCCAGCCGCTGCAGCACCGCCACGATGGTCACCTGCATGCAGCTGGCAGTGCACTGGAAAGGGCACTGGTTGCTACATATGGGGCTTAGGTGCGACTGCTGGTTATTGCTGGTTGACAATGGGAGAAGGAAAACGATGACGCGCTGCCTTGCAAACGGCTTACTGTGTCGGTGGTGCTGATGATGGAACCAAACACCAACGCCTCAATGAAGGTGAGGTGATATGAGAAGCCCCATGCTCCCCCCGCCCATGTCGTGAATCCCACTGCAAACGTGGAGACCACCGTGCCCACGAGTGCAAACGTGCAGATCGCCCCTATATTTCGAAAGAACCTGCAGGTTCAACCACGACGGTTCCCTGGGAACGGCTCAACTTGTGTTGCATCACTGTGGATACGGACTGCTACGTTGAGCACAGCTTACGGCTTCACTTGAAGTGAGAACCCAGCTTCGAACATGATGGGCGGCAGAAGCGCCAAGAAGAAGAACTCCGACTGCATTCAGACGCCATGTCACACACTGCAGTTCTAGGATTGGACATCATGCATAGCATCGGCCATTTTGGCTGTGGATGGCGGCATGCGCAACAGGGACCCTCATCACTGCCATGCTACAGATCTCGATGCTGGTGCCGGTGGCCCCTGCCGCACCTGGAACCCCATCCAAGCCACGTATGTGTGGCTCAACGTGAACACACGTGCTATGATGCCCATGGCGAGGCCCAGCAGCAGTGCCACCGATGCCTCTCCCAACCAGTCCACCTTCTTCTTCTCCAGCCATTGGCCCAGGCCAAGCGCCAAGCCCAGGAGGACCAGCTGCAAGGCACACCTCATAACATTCACTCATCAGCGACCCACAACCATGAGGCGTCTGATACTTGCTGATCTCCCACATGCCATGGTGTGGGAGCCGCATTGTCACCGCAGCAGCGCGCCTGTGTGAGCACAGCGCGGCTCGCGCCCATTGCATCGTGCGTGTGTTCTTCCGATTCCTCTGCACCGGTAACACGTAGGCTGGTCACCTACCAATTCGGGATGCGTGACCAGAGTGTGCACCTGGTGCAACCGAGCGTGTAAAGCCTCACCCTGCAGCTCCGTAAGCAGCGTTCTTGAGACGTCTGTGAGGATGTGCAGTGGGGGAATTGCAAGCGTTGCTGCCATAACGCAAGGTTGGTATCCGTATCGACTGCTGCATACAGGAGCCGTGTCGTGCAGAGGTCAACCCTGACCCACGGCATCGCCCGACATCGTGCACACTACAGCGTGCTGCGGTTGCGGCGAGTCACTAGTGGCCCTGTGGCACCGCAGGCTCCCCTGCGTTAGTGTCCAGCCTGACGCAGGGGCTGCCTGATGGCAGATCTTGCTCGTCCGTTGCGGTCTTGGACCTGCCCATGGTGCTTCCTACTTCTGCCTGGCTGAACACGGTTCTGTTGGTCCTGACGGTTCAGTGTCCACTGTATGCTACATAGCTACACCACGGCCGGGTGATCAGTCTGGCTTCGGCTGGCTGGCGACACTCCTGCCGCCCAGGCTGCTTGCGGAGCGCAGCAGCTGTAGAGGCCGAGACACAGCGTCACGGCGGGGGGCTGCCCCGGTGGGGCTGAGCGGCTGCCGCTGCTGTGGTTGCCACTGGCTGCCGCTGCTGCTGGTGTTCAGGGCCGGAGGCGTGCCCACCGTCGGCTCCCGCTCAACAGGAGACAGCGCACCCTGCCCAGGCTCCGGGGTAGCTGACCGCCTGCGGGCCTGCAAGGCGTCGGAGCAACCCTCCATCATATCAGATGGCCTTCAGCACATGCTGCAGTTGCTGTGTCAGTTGAGGTCATGCCCAATCGACATTCCTCCCAGCCTTTGTACCAACTATCACGTTCTTCACTGCCTACCGAGCGCATCTCAATGCTGCCGCCGCCCTCCGGAGCCTGCTCCGCGTCTGCTTCATTCACGAAGAATGGCTGCAGGAGGACAAGTGTATGGTCTCACACATGTGTTTGATTATCGACAACCCTCCATCATGCATGCAGTAGACAAGTGCAGGAAACTGAAGCCGCAGCCAAGACAGGCGGGCACCTGGAGGTAGCGCTCGTCGAGCTCTGACAGCATGCTGTTCATGCCGGTGCGGTTCAGCGCCCTGACACGCTGGAGCCCCTGGTGCAGGATTGCATCAGCGCCCACCACCCCCAGCAATTTATCTGCAGAGTACGAATGTTGTGGATTGCTGAAAAGCCATGCCCACAAGGGCCATGCATTTGATAGCTTACTTTGGGACCGCTCAGCAGAAAATTTTATTGACCACCCGGCATGGGAACAACATGTGCAGCATGCAGCTGGGGATGTTGAAAGTCACCGTATTACTCACCAACAGGACCAGGTGATGCGCTTTCGGTGGCGCTTGCTGCACTGCCGTGCTGCGCATGCTGCTGACGCTGGCCAATCACTTCGCTGCCTGGCTGATGATCGCCGTTGCGGTGGCTCCCGCCCCATGGCACTGTGTCGTCAAGCGTGAAGACTGTGTGCTCCAGCGGCAGGTCATTGACGCCCCCGCTGCCATCGCCAGGCTCCCCATCAAAGCTGGCCACTGACTGGTACCGCCTGCATTCAGAAACCACATGCATCTGCAAGTGGTACAATGGGTTGTCGAATGCATGCGCTGTAAGGCTACATCGTCAAGATCCACACATCGTACTCACGTCTGTTGCATGGAGATGTTCATATACCAACAAGCCCCAGTCAACTTGGCAGCTTGCCTGGTGGCGTTGTCCTCGGCGCGCAGGCGGAGGCGGACGATGAGGTGCGCGCACGCGCCGCCGTTGACCAGCACCGTGATCAGGATGATGAAGAACGTGCATGTCAGCATCATCTGGCCCTTGCCATCTGCACGAAGCATAAACAACGAACGATAGGATGAACACTACTTCCATCTGCTCTCCTTGCAGCGTGCAGTCAATGTATTGCTGTTTTGTTTCTTTCTGGACAGATAACTTTGTCATCACCTGGGAGGTCCTGCACTGCCTGCAGTGACAGCGCAAAGGCAATGGCGCCACGAAGGCCGCTCCACCACAGCATTGCCTGCGTTTAAGCCGGGGTCCATGCCAGCGGTCATGACAGTGTCATGATGCATCATGTACAGAACAGCAGCATTGAGAGTCCGGTTTCTGCCCGACTCACAACATGCCAAGCCCACCTGATGACTGTCAGGGACACTCATCTCGGGTGGCCTCAGCAGGTTGACTGCGCGGCTGCAAAGCCAGATGTTGCACGCCCTCGAAATGGCGAGTGCGAACAACAGAATGACCTGCAGCAGGCACCAACAGCTTCTTGGTCGTGCAGCAGGTGGGCCTCCGCTGTGTGTTTCGCAGTCGCACTCGCTGACTGCCACCCACCAGGAAGGTCCAGGTCAGCCCCTGACTCCAAGCTGCGGTCTCTAGAAATAACGATGCCCCAATATCTGTATATGCACAGCAGTAGCACTGTGTTTTAGCAGCCGAACAGTTGCGAAGCTAATAGAGAGTCGATAGCACGTCTCAGTCCTCGACAGGAGCTACTCACAAATAAATACAAATGTCTCCGCCTGCGCAGTAAAGGATCGA
The DNA here is from genome assembly GCA_032358165.1 of Diplosphaera chodatii. NCBI lineage: Eukaryota > Viridiplantae > Chlorophyta > Trebouxiophyceae > Prasiolales > Stichococcaceae > Diplosphaera > Diplosphaera chodatii. Next base: position 1,250,354 of record JAALGY010000038.1, read on the forward strand.
GGGTGAGCGGTGGCAACCGTGAGTCTGCTAGCATGCCATGTGAACTGCAAGGTATCTCACACCAGACGCACCATGGTGGCCCAGCTCTTGAAGAACGCCATAGATGACTGCTGGGCATACGGCGTGAGGTTGCGGCGTGTGTAGTTTGCCATGGTCTGCAGCAGACGATGCCACCTGATTCGGGCCCCGCCCCACATGCGATGCGCAGCACATTGACAGGAGCCAGGTGAACAGGTATGAGGCATAGAGCGCACCATGCCACAGAACAAAACCGAAACAATGCCGGACTGTTTCTGACCGTCCGCAATGAAGTAGCTAGCAAAAGCGAACAGGATGACCTGCATCAGTCGGACACAAGACTGTGAAATGGCAGATGTACCCAACCTTGCTACTTCCTGCACACATCGAACGGCAGTCCTGGCACCGAGGGAACACAGGGAGCGACGCTCACCATGTTAGACTCGAGGGGTGAGTGGCTGTCGTCAGAGCGCAGCATGTGCGTCTTGAACGCCGGCGATGATGCAAACCCCATACTGATGCCTGCAGTTGGCTTGCTGACCTGGCTATGTAAACTATGTCATCCGCACACCACATCCATCGTATACATGCAGCTCTGGTCCTTGGGATCACGAGGCGCACTGACCTATCAGCATCGACCCCACGAATGTCCAGCAGAAGGTTTTGAAACCCACATACATGGCGGCAAGCGTCACAGGCTTGGCCTGCATGGACAAGCAAATCTCTGAAATGCGCAGCGCCCCTGGTCTGAGTATGAAGCCATCTACTGACAGCACAATGAACGGTGTGCTATAATGCACCAGGCTGCAGACAACGGCGCCCTCACCAGGAAGGAAAGGAAGGTGCGGTACAGGGTGATGGCGACGGCATCATTCAGCACAGACTCGCCAAACACCAGAGCGTACAAGTCCTCATCGGCATTGAGCCGCTGGAACACCGACAGCACAGTGACCTGCACACGCAACAGTAACAATGTGCGCAGTTCATGAGCATTGACTGCCGCAATTTATGATGTGCATCATAGATGACTGGAGGTAATCCCCCTGGCACAAGGCGTGGTTAAAATCAATCTTGCTTGCGCACGGGGTCTGTGGCGCTGATGATGGAGCCGTAGCACAGTGACTCGATGGCGGTGAGGCGGTAGCACAGCCTCAGCACGCCGCTCAGCCACCTGCAGCTCGATGCCACCCATGAGCTGACTTGTACAGTGCACATTTGGGGATTCGAAGTGCATCACAGTGAACTTGGGGATGCTTGGTGCGATGACTCACATGATGAAGGCGATGACCACCGTCGATACGAAGGTGCCAGCAAATGCATATGTGCAGATGGCGCCAACATTGCGCACAAACCTGCAAGCACAGGCAAGCAGAATCACAGCGCTGCCGACATTCAGCGCACAATTATGATGCATACAGACATCATTTAGGGCATCCAGGCGTTGCCACAGCAAACTCTTCAGCAGACTTACGGCTTCGTCTCCAGTGAGTAGCCTGCCTCAAATATGCTGCATCCAGGGCTGAAAATTCAGTATACACGACGATATAGTGTGGCAAGGTCATCTACACCTTTCTATTGATACAGCTGGCATGATGTGGCTTGACTCACATGGGTGGCAGCAGTGCGGTGAAGAAGAAGTCGCGGCTGAAACCAATCCTGCGGACATTGGGGCATTGGCAGTGTGAAATGGTGTCGTGAATCGGCCCAACACGGAAATTTACTGCTTCTTGAAGCAGTGCGCACCATGCTAGGTATGTGGCGGATAGGTCCAGATAGAAGAAGAACACGCCGGCAATGAGGCCCAGGAGCAGGGCTACAGCTGAGTCGCCAATGACACTGACCTTCCGCCGCACCATTATCTGACCCACGATCAGCGCCGCAGCCAGCAGCATGATCTGCCAAGAAGAAGACATGCACGCTTCTGTCAGGCTATTCAACTTCGGGTTCAGAGATCACTAATTCAGGTGACCGTCAGATGGAGAGCACGGCCTCGAAAGGACCATTGCCTGCTAGCGCGGTGATCTGAGCAGGGTCTATCAGCTATAAAACCCATGACGACGTACACGAAGCATCAGCTACCTGTGTCAGGACTGCAAGCGACGCCTTGGCCTGCGCATCTGGTTCCTCTACAGGAGGCGGTGGTGCGGCAGCAGGTTCTGGCGCGTATGCAGGAGCCAACTCAGGGCCAGGCCCGAAGGACGGCTGATCTGCGCGTTCACTCAGTGACGAAGGACCAAGTGAAGGCTGTGCTGCATCTGATGCCGCCTGAAGCAGACGCGCAAATGCCAACGCCATGCTGGCCACGCGGGTGTCAGCCTACATGGCAGGGTTGATGCCCCGCACAGCCACGAAGCAGTACAACGCTGCAAGTGAGACGCGCTTGCTTGGCAATCGATAGTTATCAGAGTCACAGCTGAGCATGCCAACTTGATCTAGGTGGAGAGCAATGTGATGTACGACTGCGATGGGGCTGTCAAGCTCATATAGTATGCTGATGCACTCAATATGCGTTGATGTGACACACATACATGTCACATGGCGTTCGGCCTCGTGCAGCAAGGAGCATATTGATGGCCATTGCCACCGTGATCATTGCTCCAGGGGGTGCAGCAGCATGGCGGTGGTCATACGACTCGCACCCGAATTGCCTAGTGCATGTGCGATGCTGCAGATCCGGACACACATGAGGCGACAAACTCTCGGATCCTCTACGCACAGGGACAGACGGTAGTCCAGTGCGCCGCGCATTGCTTGCCAAGCCGATGGCAGAAGCCCTACAGATGCATGCTCATTAGTACGGTGAATAACCCCCTCTGAACCCCCGGCCACGACCTCGCGGCGCATACCTGTCGCAGACACGACGTGGCTATGTCAGCACACTGACGACTCCAGATGTGACGCAACAGGTGCATGCATGGCGCAGGTGGAGGCAGCGCCTCACCCGCCATAATAGCCCCGGCCACCGCGGCGCCCTCGACCCCTGCCGCCGCCAAAGCCCCGACCCCCGCCGCGATATGCTTTGAGCCCTGGCACGTTTGTCCGCTTTGGACTGACCTGCAAGCTCGCACATGGCTGCTCAGCATGGCAGGCCTGTGGAGTCCCCGCCATGAATTGTTGTAACAGGTGATCAGGTATGCCGCCGACAGACCTTGATCTCACGGCCTCGCAACTCCGAGCCATCCAGCAGTGTCGCGCTCTGCACAGCGTCCACCTCCAGAAACTCCACATATGCAAAGCCCTGCAGAGCAGTGCGGATGGTGCAGGGTCTGCAGGCTGTGCTCAGGAGCAATATCTACCAATCAGAGCCCTACCTGGAGGGAAACAGCACGAGCTACGACCAGACAAAGCATAGATGACCCAGGTCAAGCAGTCTCACGACAGCGCGGGCTGCAACAGGGCCGTGGTGTGCACCTTGGCGTTGCCGAACTTGTCGGTCAGGATGGTGACACGGTTCACTGTCCCACAGCCCTGAAAGTGCAGCTGAAGCTCCTCCGGCGTGCAGGAGTAGTCGACATTGCCCACGTATATTGACCGCCCATCAACTTCCTCTCTGTCTGCTGCCTCCGCTGCCGAGTCACCCTCTTTGCCCTCCACCTTCCCCTGCCCGAGACGCAGAGCAGCTGGTCCGTCAAGTTTTCTGCTGGCCGTCGTCACGCACTAGTGGGTTTGTCAACAACGGCAGGCGTCACTGCCGCCAACACGTGCAACTCTGGTGCGTCAAGGCACAAAACGTGCGTCATCGCAGTAGCTACAGCAGATAGCAGTGGGACTGCACCTGGGCCTCCTTGGCCTTCACCTCCTCCTCCATGGCCTTCAAGCGCGCCTTCATCGCCTCCAGCTCCTGCGCCGACATGCAGCTGATTTGCCGGCGACTCTGGGCACTTCAGCCCCAGCTTTCGCAACACAGCGGTCGATCCATGGCACAACACGTTGTGCGGCCTGCCGGCGCTCACCGCCTGCTCCCGTTTGAGGTCCTCGGCGCTGGGCGCGGCGTCGCCGCCATCCTGCTGCTGGTCCAGCTGCGCGTCCAGGTCCTGCTGCTCCTCCCCCGCAGCCTCTGCATACTCCTCGGTCATGCTGACTGGGTGCTTTCCCGGCGTGGACGCTGGGGATCTGCTGCAGTGGACTCAGGCAGCCTGCAGGTCGACCCTATGTCTGCTTGCAGGACTCTGTCGCAGTTTTGCAGCTGCAGCAGCTCTCTGGCTCAATGATGCAAACAGCAGATATCATATGGTCGAGAGACTTTGCGGGCAGACGTCAATCTGGCGCAGCAAGGATGCAAGCGAAGAATGGTCTGCCCACTGTTCTTCTTCCTGCAGCCGTGCACTGGTGCAAGGTTGCAATGCTGCCTTGCCGAGAGCCCGCGCACTCCCGCATGCAGTAGCTCGATAACATTGTGCGGCTGTATGTTGAGCAACGCCCAGTTTCCGAGGTCATAGATCACTCAGGTGATCAAATTTGCGGCCGCGCGTGGGTTTGACCCCGCTCGCATGCGGGGGTCAGCTCTTGTTTGGTGGTGTGCTGATGACCATCTAATTGAGAGTGGTCACAGTGGTCACTCCAGCATGCTTGCCACTGATCAGGCATGCAGATGCCCAGAGCCTGTGCGGCATCTCCGTGCTTCACCATTTGAACGCAAGGCGAAGCTCGGCGGCGCCAGATGACTGTTGCCATGGACTGCGGTTTCTGTGGTGGTGCCGCCAATGCTGGCGGCGCCAACCTGGGCGAGATGCTGGGGCCGATAGGCCACACTCAAAGCGGCGAGCCAATCTATGTGCATCGGCAGTGTGCGCTGTGGAGCCCCGAGGTGATCATGATGATCTGCTTGTCACATGCCACTCTGCTGTACGCCTGGCGCATGCACCGTGTACGACATAGCAGCTCAGTGCTTCGCATCAAACTCCTGCATTCCGCTGCTGAATGCTGGTCCGGGCAGCAGGTATACCAGGGCGATGGCGTGCTGCTCAATGTCGACGCAGCGGTGCGGAGGGGCCGCACCATGCGGTGGGCTGCACAGCACCTGCCTGCCTGTCCACGCCATGTCAAACAGTGCCGTTAGCACATGCTCAGTGCAGCTGGTTGCGGCAACCAGCAGAGGCCAGGCAAGTTACTGCTGAAGACGATCGCATGACACATCAGGCAGCCATGCACAGGTGTGGGCAGTGCGGGCGGCGGGGTGCCACCCTGGGGTGCCGCCTGCAGCGCTGCCCCAACTCCTTCCACCTGGCGTGCGCTGGCGCCGCTGGCTGCACCTTCTACCCCGACAAGTTCCTGGTGGCCTGCCAGCAGCATGCGCCCTTCTTCCGCAGCGAGCCAGGCGCTGAAAGGTGAGTGGCGCCTGGCTTTTCCGTGCTGCTCAGTGCTCGACACACCGACGCTGTCAGCCATGGGCATAAACATGATCTTTGACAGGTTCATCCTGCCAACGACTGAGCAGTACTCAGTGGTTATGCTGGTATGTGTTTGGCGCGCCGAACCTGTCAGCCGTGGGCTTGATTCGCGTCTGGAATTGATCCATCTAGAGTCGAAGCGCGTTGAGCTACCAGGGATGCAGCCAGGAGGATCGCTGGTTGCTTGCGGACTATGTGTTTCGGCTGTGCAGGGCGGACCCCAAGTCCCCCTCCACGCCCTGGCAGCGCAGAGTGCGCGCAGCAGCGGTGTCACCGAATGCCGCGCACCGCCCCCTCGCCGGCCGCAAGCGGCCCCGCGACGGCGCGCCGGCAATTGAACGGGAACTGGCAAAGCAGCTGGGCCGCCGTGTGCGCCAGGCAGCCAGGTACAAGCCAGGATCTGTCAGGCTGCAGACATGTGCATAAGGCGGGTGTCGGAGCATGCGGAAGTGTCACTCGGACGACCTGCTGAACCCAGCAGGCAGACAGATGCCTTGTGTCTGTGCTGGGCTGTAGGCTTGCGGCAGAGCTGTCATCAGACGATGAGCAGCATTTCCAGAACAAGGAGGGGCGTCGCCTGCAGGCAGACAAGCACGCTCTGCGCCCTGTCCTGCTTGGCGGTGAGCAGTGTCCGGCAGACCAAACCTCTCTGCACCAGTTTGGCAGTGCTGCTCAGCCATCCTCTTGCACTGCAAGCGCGTAGCACACCGAACATCCATCCTCCCGGTGACAATTATCCAAAGTTCTGTGTTGTTGCACCTCAGGCATAGCAGCAGGCGACGCACAGGATCAGGATGGCAGCAGGGTGTCAGCAGCAGGTGCCGCGGCGCCTTTCAGCGCCAGTTGGGATGCGGTCGGGGGCAACGCCACCGCGATGCGGCAGCTGCGGGAGATGGTGGTGCTGCCGCTGCTGTACCCGGAGATGTTTGCACAGATGGGCATCTCCCCGCCGCGGTGAGCATTGTGAACAGCAACGGATGGCCCGTCTCACGCCCTACGTTCGTTGGAACGTGCAGTCAAAGGCGTACGATTTCCGTGCTAGATGATCCTTCTGGGACCGTCCAGGCTCTCGACATGCTTCAGCCAGGCAGCTGTTCGCGATGAGCTGGTCCTGACCATGCATCCACAACCATCTTGCAAGCGCATGTCGAAAGCCTATCATGTGGTGCAGGGGCATCCTGCTGCATGGGGAGCCGGGGTGCGGCAAGACGCTGGCGGTGCGCGCCCTCGCGGGCGCCTGCTGCAGGGCAAGTGCGCAGCGTCCCGTGGCGCTGTTCGCGCGCAAGGCAGCCGACTGCCTGGGCAAGCTGTACGGCGACGCCGAGCGCACCCTGCGCCTGCTCTTTGAGGAGGTGCAGCCACCTGGCGTCATGAGTTGCGAATGCTTCGCCTGCATGTGCTTCATCAGCAGATGCTCATGGTCCTTCAGTGTTGACTCAGCTTTCAGGTGGAGAGTACAAGAATGTGTTATGGGGATGTTATGTGGATGATGGGTGGCCGCCCTCGCCCGCAGGCCAGCAAGGCGGCGCCGGCCATCATCTTCCTGGACGAGCTGGATGCCCTGGCGCCCGTGCGCAGCACCCGCGAGGGCAGCGCAGACCAGGTACTGTGTGACCTGGATGCCCTTGCTTAACATCCCACAGTGTCAAGTCTGCAGAGCATCATCTGCATTTTCGTCTGAAGACAGGCGGCATCTCGTTTCAAGCCTACTGCTGCACTGGCCCTGCAGATCTACGCGTCTGTCGTGTCCACGCTGCTGGCACTGATGGATGGCCTGGCCGACCGTGGGGATGTGGTGGTCATTGCTGCCACTAACAGGTGCCCATTTGCCCAGCCTCTATTGGGACGATGTATGTATTCAATCCACATATCTTTGACATGAAATGGCTGTGCCAAGATACCTCAGGTCTCAGCTCACGACTGCAGGCATAGTAGGCTGCCATACAGCAAACGCTCTGAGCTGTGCTTGTGGCTGCCTGGTTCAGGCCTGATGCACTGGATCCAGCGCTGCGGCGCCCTGGCCGCTTTGACCGGGAATGCTACTTTGGTCTGCCGTCACAGGAAGACCGCGCCGCCATCTTTCGTGTGCATACCGCCAGGTCTGCCCTCACAGGATCTCAAGGGAATCGTCGATGCCACATAGTATGGTTTCGCGATGCGCTGCCCAATATCGACTCAGCTGTCGGCATGGCATGGCTCGCTGTGCAGGTGGCCAAACCCTCCCAGTGATGAGGCAATCCACCGGCTGGCGGCGGCCACGCATGGCCACGCTGGCGCCGACATCGCGAGTATATGCTCAGGTGAGGACAAGAGCAAAAGCAGGTTTGTCCCGCAAGTGCTTCATTTGGTGCGGCGTGAGGGACAGGGAAGCAGGTCACACACGCTTCATGGCACCTCTCAGGTGCTGTCATGGCAGCTGTCAGGCGGGTCGCGCCGGACGCCCTGCAGCACATCGGTTGCACAGGGGTGCAGCTGGGGAGTAAGAGCGCGCAGCACACCCCTGAACACAACGGATGTGTCGATGCCCTAGAGGTACACCTGTCACTGCATTTGACGCTGTCATGCCAAGCACACTAGTGGACATCACAGCAACGCCCTTTAGTAGACCCAGCAGCCCAGCATGTTGGCGTCCCATGGAAGAGGACTTGCAGCCGTCCCGGACGCTGAGGCGCATACCTCGTCTGTAACAGGTCACTGCTCAGGACTGGGCTGCAGCATTGGCCTCAGCGCCGGCGCCAAGCGCACAGCGCTGCAGGCGGGCCGTGCCCAGCGCTGCAGCTGCTGCGCAGCCGGTGCCGCCGCACCTCGCTCCCGCGCTGCTGCCCGCGCTCGGTGCGGCGCTGCGGGCGCTGCACAGCACGGGTCTGCCGCTGCCTGCTCCTGTAGCAGCCGCTGCTGCGGCCTGGGATGATGCGCCGATGGAAGGCGCTGAGTATGTGAGGGAGCAGCAGCTCGTGGAGGCTCTCTCGCACTGTGGTGCGCTGGCTGCGCCGCCAGACAGCAGCAGCGATTGGCCAGCACTGCAGCAGTCGCCGAGCAATGCGCCAGCAGGTGCAGCTGTGCACCTCGCAAGGGATGCTGCAGCCAGCAGCCATCCAGCCAGCAGCACGACAGTGAAAAGCTCGGTGTTCAGCCTGCTACTGGCAGGCGAGGGCGAGGCGGGGCAGCAGGCAGCAGCCCATGCGCTGCTGCGCGTGTTGCAGGACAGCCAGCTGCACACGCTCAGCCTGCCTGCGATGCTGGTGGCAGGTGAACGTGCGAGACCAATCGCATGCATTCACATAGATTATGTTCGTGAGTGTGTGCTGGGTGCATGGTCAGGCCAGACCTAGCACAGTACACTTATGACGCCAGGCACACTCCAGCACACGGACTCTGCGGTCATGCAGGGGACGGGGAGGTGCTGCACGGGTGCTCGACCATTCTCCAGGAGGCGCGCAGCCGCGCGGCACCCGGCACCTTGACGGTCCTGCACGTGCCTCGCCTGGAGGCTTGGGCAGTGCAGCAGCAGGCAGACATAGACGATGCCAGCGGCGAAGTGGGGAGCTTGGGGTCGTCACCGCCGCCGCTGCAGGGCATGCAGTCCCTGGACATGCAGCTGCCACACAGGTCCGTCAGCTGCTGTCAGCCGCTCATCATATCGTGTGTTGGTTGTACGCCGCACCGCATTACGTCCCAGGCAAGTTGATGGTGCAGTGCGCTTGACTGCTGCAGCCCGCCGCATCCGTCAGCGCGAGCGCGCCCGCTGCAGAGCTTCGTGGACATCCACGCGGCAGCAGAGGCCGAGGCACCCGCCCTGGAGCAGCCTGTCAGGCGGACAGAGCCGCAGCCGGCGCGCTCAAGTGAACATGCTGGCAGCGCCGAGGCTGCGGCAGCTGTGGACTGCCTGTCAGAAGCGACCGACGCCTGGGCGATCGCGGAGCACATGCTGCGCAGCTGGCCGCGGGACGCGCAACTCCTGCTGTTGGCAACGTGCCACGTTCCACTGAGCACCATGCCCGCGGCGCTCTACAGGCGCTTCGCCAGCAGTGGTGTCCAGGTGCGCGAGGCTGCGGGGCAGCCACAGTTTGCATCAAAAGGTGTTCACGATGTCGCAAGACTCTCAAGCGGGGTGTAGGCAGCCTCGATCCCGCTTCAAACACTAGTGACACGTGCCGATCGTGCTACAGGGCAGCGCCCACCGTGCCATCCACGGCGGTGCAACAGTGCACCTGAGCACACACATGGACGATGCAGCATGGCACAAGGGTCTGCGGGCCATTGCGGCCATTGCCGCCGCCCGTGCTGCACAAGCTGCAGGACGTGAGACCTGGCGCCAGCTGAGAGCTGCTGAGGAGCACACGGTGTCGCCAGCTGCCACTGAGGGTGCAGCGGCAGGGTCTCCCGCACCGCCGGCCACGGGGCAAGTGCATGACGCATGTGTGGCCACGGCGGCGCAGCCTGAGCCCGAGCCAGCAGCACCGCAGCGTACGACAGCAGTGAACGCGCAGGAACTGGAGTCTGCACTCAGGCTGCACGGTCAGGTGGGCTGAGCACAATTGTCGCTTGCTGACAACTAGCATACCAATACCACGGTCACATGGTTCGAGTCTGTGTAAGGTCAGGGTTGAGAGCGACATTTTCAAGCATGGCTGCAGCTATGGCTTGATTTGAGGGCTCTCAGCTGCAGGTTGTCCGCTCGCATAAAAACAACACGAGAGCAGCTGTGCAAGCTGTTGGCTGCAGGTCCGGCTCGTGACGCAGCAATGCGGCGTGGCGTTGCTGCGTGACAGGCGCACAAGGCTGGCGGCGTCGACCATTCAGCGCCGTCACCGTCGGAGCAGCGACAGCCAGGTGGTAGGGGAGCAGGTCGTGCGGCGAAACTCACATGGAGCCTCATCTTTACATCCGTGCAGCATGCTTGAATCAATAGCTAGACAATGCCAGCACATGATCAATGGCGACACACCCCTATGTGCAGGCAAACAAAGGCAACAGTATGGATCGGCTGGCTATGCTAGATGTGGCACAGCGTGCTGCACTTGGCAAGTTTGACACACCTTTGGCCTTGGAGGTGGCGGTGCATGACATGGCATCACAGGTGCGACTGCTGAAGTTCGTTGAAGGTGTGTTGCTTCAGACATCAAACCTGAGCAGAGCAGATTGGTCCCACAGCACGCAAAGCAGCTTGCGTCCTTTGCACAGGTGGCGGCGGCCGTGGGTGCCCAGTCTGCAGCGACACCCGCAGCTCTTGCCGGGTGCGTTCCCATGGGTGCACCTCGTCAGCTGCCTGCTTGCGGCAGAGTGCTGTGGAGCAGCTTCAACTGCACTGTGCAGAGGCATTTGAGGACCACCTGACCACGATGAGATTGTCATCTTCTGGTATGTGCCAGCATGTACCAGTGCTGGCTGCTTGCCTCAGGTACAGCCCTGCGCTGGCAGCCACCCATGCGCTGCATGACCACGTGTCAGCCTGGCGGTATGCCACTGAGACGTGGCTGGGGCTGCACGATCCGGCGGCGGTGCGTCTGATGGACATCGCGAGCTGTCACCTACAGCAGAAGGCTACCGAGGCGGCAGCCACAGCGGAGGCGACTGCTGCGGCAGGTGCTTGCAGTGGCGATGCCAGCGACCCTGCTGATGAGCAGCATGCTACTGGTGCGCGGCCAGATGGCGGTCCTGCAGCAAATGCGGAGCGTCAGCAAGCAGCGGAGCCACCAGATCAGCAGGAGCCGCCATCGCCCAGGACGCCCGATCGTGCAGAGCCGGGTGAGTTGCATTAGGACACATGGAGCAACGTGTGTGTGTGAGAGACTGTGACCCTCTTGTCGCATCAGTCATCTGCTGCGCGCATGTCTGGACCCTCAGGCTCGATGTGTTCGACATGCAGGTGTTGCGCTGCTGCTTCCCGGCGCAGTCGGAGCGCAGCTGAAAGAACCTGTGCAGCGGCAGGATGAGGGACAGCAAAGCCAGCAGCCACGACAGCAGGAGGATCGTCGAGCCGCTGTGGCAGCACTCACCACACGCTTCCAGTCCGACGTGCAGGTGTGCTGCTGACTTGTGCGGATTGGTTGCAATATTTCATCTGTGTGCAGGATCGAAGTCCAGGTTCATTAGCATGACAGACGCTGGTTGGCATATCATGCAGGCGGCGCTGAGCAGCCAGCTACAAATGTCTGATGGTCTGCGATGCGCAAATCACACGCTGGCAGCTATGGAGGCGTTGGCCGCCAGCGTCAGCACTACAGCTGTAGCGACTGCCCATGGCGCGGCCACCACTCTTGTGCAAGCCTTGCGAGACAAGGCTAGCGCGGGCGATAGCGATGGCGATGGCGGCGGCGACAGCTCCTGTGTCGCCGCCATCGCCATCGTTGTTGACGCTGTGAGGGCCGCGTTGACCGGATTGCAAGCGTTGGGTTGATTTTGAGCACGTTGACAGATGAACAAACGTCTTTGAACAGGACACACATACTGATGGTGTTACGTGCCAGCCTGTGACCAATCTGAGTAGATCACGAGCCAGTCATACTAGGCGCGCAACGGGCCGAAGCTTAGGTGCATCTCTGGCGTGAACAGCCTGTTTACATACACTGCCTGTTGCTGGGTGTTGCAGGCGCCAGCAGGCTGTGCTGCAGAGTCTGCATAACCTGCTGGTTCAGTGTTGACCAGTCAGCAAAGTCGAAACCAGGAAGTGTCTCGAGGAGTTGCGTTCGTGCCAGGGACCAGCATGAACATGCCGTGACATTCAGCTGCTGATATTTCAGGACGTAGCGGGTTCAGGGTTTCGGTGGGTGAGGAGACATGGCCGTTCAGCCAACGGTGTGAATTTGCGCACACCTTGCTTCAACAGCACCATGCCGGGACAAGAGGCCGCAGCATCGGGGCCCCGGCTGCGTGACGATCAGCAGTCTATCGACGTGAATGACGTCTTCAGCTTGCGCAGGTGCAACACTTGTCATGGCACACCAGTTCATGCACAGTGGCGGAGGCGCCGGTGGTGCTGATGGCGTCATGACGCTGTAGATGATTGCCATGGTCACACGCTGCAGGCCAAAGGATGCCAAAGCGGGCTTGGCATCGGGAGGCAAGTCGATTTTGAAAGGCATAGCTGCCGGCGCCGCAGGGCTGGTGGCCGCGCCCGCCATCGGTGCCGTGCAGGAGGGCGGCCTGGGGTTCGCCAAGGGGCTGGGCGCAGGTGGCCACTTTGTGCTTCGCTGCCTCAGGGTGTCAAAGTGCCACCAGTCTGCAGCATGCTTCTGTGGCCTTCAAGCCGCATGTGGGGACATCGCAGCCAAGCTGCGTGTCAGGGCTGTGCAGGTCTGGCGGGGGCTGTGCTGCTGCCGGTCGCTGGCGTGGTGGTCGGCGCGACGCAGATCGTGCGGGGCGTCGCCAACACCCCGGACGCGATCCAGCAGGAGCGCAAGGGCATGCACTGGGATCAGCAGACGAGGGAGTGGATCGAGCAGCCCGGCCTCGCCATCCTGATCGATGATGAGGTCGGTACGGGGCTGGCAGCGGGGGCTCACAGCCAGCAAGCATGTTGGTGGATGGGCCAGGACCTTCGATGCCACTGCCACGTGGCGTTGTGCTGCACCTGACTCGACGTCTGTGATGCGCCAGGTGACCCAGGCCGCGCGGGTGAAGTGGAACGGCGCGCAGCGGGCCGGCAGCCGCCTCAGCCAGGAGGATGACTACTATGCTCTGCTGGAGGTGCCGCGGGACGCCACCCCGGAGCACATCAAAAAGCAGGTCTGCAGGCCTGCACATGCCGCTGCGCTCACGAGCGTGCTCCCCGAGAAGTGTCCCCTTGCAACTGCATGCTGGCCTTGCCGGGGTACCTCTTGTCGTAAATGGTGTGCTCTGTGGTTTTTGTCATGACAACACGTTGCAGCACCACCTCAACATTGCGTTGTCATCAATAACTCGACCAGGCCTGTGATTGCTGCACTGCAGTACTACCTGCTGGCGCGGCGGCTACACCCAGACAAGAACCCAGACGACCCGCAGGCTAAGGATCGTTTCCAGAAGCTGGGCGAGGCCTATCAGGTGTGTGGGGGAGTGGTCAACTGACAAGTGCCATCGTCAGCACAGCCGCAGCTGAGTCGTAGTCAAGCTTTTCAATTTACCGCAGAGCAATTGCAGTATGCCTCTGGTGCGCTGACACTCGCCACTACTGTTCCCAGATCTTGGCGAGCCCAGAGCTGCGGAAGCAGTATGATGCGCACGGCAGCGAGGGGCTCGACGCCAATCTCGTGAATGGGGCGCTGTTCTTCACCTGCCTGTTTGGCAGCGACCGCTTCGAGCACCTCATCGGCGAGCTGCTCATCGCGGTGGCGGCCCGCAGCGGCGGCGAGCTCAACCTGGCCGACATGAAGGAGGCCCAGGTGGGTTCAGCAGGCCAGCAGACTGGCTCACCCATGTGCGGCAGCCGACGGCTTCACAGCTGCCAGCATGTGCGTCGTACATTGCCGGTAGTGGGGCATCGGGGACCGCGGACCCTGCACTGCTGCAGGCCAAGCGGGTGGATCAACTGGTGGTCATGCTGACCGCGCTGCTGCGGCGGTGGGTGGAGGGCGACGAGCAGGGCTTCAAGGTGACCGCGGGAGCAGCTTTCGACTGTGTGTTTGACTGGGCAAGCCGCACCCCCCATGCCTGTGAAGGTCGATGACACCACACTCTGCAGGCAGGCGGCTGAGAGTTAAGCTCATCGGTGCTGCAGGAGGCGATGCATGCGGAGGCGCACATGCTGGTCGATACCTCGTACGGCAGTCTGCTGGTGGGTGTGCTTGGCTGCGTGCACAGCATGTTGCCATTGGTGAAAGTTTCAGGCATGTAAACATCGTCATCGTCAAATTGCATTCTGTATCTTATGCTGTCTTCGGCGCGCTTTCAAAGGGTCCCAGTCAACATGCCACATCAACTTGCCATGCTGCGCAGCTGGGTACGATTGGGCGCACATACGAGATGCAGGCAGATACCCACCTGGGCAACTTCTTCGAGACTGGGGTTGCGAGCATCCGCAACAAGGGCCACATGATGAAGAGCCAGGTGTGGCACCGAGTACAGGGCATCATGGGATACTCTGGTGTGGACGTCAGAGGTCTGGTGCAGGTATACACTCAGAGACATAAAGGGCACACGGAACATGGGCCAACCAGGTGGCCTGTTTTGCATGCAGCTCAACATCGCCAAGTCGGCCATCAGGGTGTTGGGGGCGCAGCAGCAGCTTGAAGCGCTTGAAAGGTTAGGCAGAAGGCCAGCAGGCCGTCCTGCATGCCCTTCCAGGCTTCCTGCACCAAGTCTTGTCCACAACCCGGTGCTCAGGTTCCACAAAGCGTCAAAACTCGCGCCTGCTGTGCAGGGACTCCAAGCTGCACGAGCGACTGGACGACTTGGAAGCAGCCCGCGACGATGCGGAAGGCAATGCTGCCGACGGCGCTGCTGCTGCGGCCCACGCTCCTGGGCAGCCGGGCGACGCGGGTGCGCCCGCTGCGCAGAACGGCAGCAGCAGCAGCAGCAGCAACCAGCAGGTACAGCCTACATGTGCCTGTCTGTTGTGCGTGCACCCGCAGCAGATGCTGCATCGACCCAACGAGCCAGCCGGGTTGCAGCAGCATGCCACCGTTGTGTATGCACACCAGTCAGGCGCCCGACACGTGTCGTGTCTGGCGGCAGGCGGGCGGCGCGGCGCGGCAGGCGGCGGCGGCAGAGCACCTGGCGCGCAGGGCGGCCCTGGAGGAGCAGGCGCTGCCGCTGATGCTGGACGCCATGGTGCGCCGCCCGTCCCCTCCCCCGCTCGCTTGCCCCCAGCAACCCGTACCGGCGTCGAGCCAGCAGCTGCTGTGCAGATCGCGTGTGTAGGGGCTGCCATGGCTGTGGCTGCTGCCGCCCACGTAGTCATTGATCGGCACCGCAGTGGGCGGCCAACGTGCTGGACATCGAGAGCACGCTGGCGCGCGTGTGCCAGCGGGTGCTGGGCGACCCGGCGGCCAGCAGGGAGGTGCGCCGGTCGCGTGCGCTGGCGCTGCGGGAGCTCGGCCGCATCTTCCGCGCCACAAAGGTGCGCTGCGCCGGTCTGTCCACGGATGGTGGCCGCTGCTCAGCAGGCGAGGTATTGTTGTATGGGGAGGCTCGCAGGACCCGGGCAGGCTCGTGGTTTGCTGCCCAATGCAGCTGTTGTCACCCATCGTTATTGTGTTGTGCATGCCTGGCTGCAGAGCCAGCGGCCAGAGCCAGTTCGCAGCGCGTCAAACGCCAAGCAGCGGATGGAGGACGCCATGATGCAAGTGGTTCAAAAGAATTTTGAGGAAGACGACCGCATGCATGGCGCTGCATAGACGGCAATGGCAAGGTGCCGCGGGTGTGACAGCAGTTTCTGTCAACACCACCAGCCGCAGCGGCGGCAGTGACCAATGCAGGTTCCGTGGCAGATCCCATGCCGTTGGGTGCCCATTTTGGTGCGACCATGCGTGAATGGTTCTGCACAGTGACGAGTGTATGATACTGCTTCAAGGGCACGGCTGCTGAGCGAAAGTGATTGGTGCTCACCATGTGCTTAAGGCATCAAAGGCTGTTATGTACATGTGCCAACCAAACACAACTGTAAAAACACAAGCTACCTACAAACTTGAACACGCTGGCTGTGACAACTGAAGCCTGTAGCTGTGAATGTTCCTCGTCCCTGCTCAACTGCCCGTCTGACAAAATTGCTTCACGGGGCCATTCTGATGTTGCGGAAGCCAGGCGGCCAGCCTCTCCGTCCATACCACAAGTCAGTAGCTGCACCGCCAGGCTGTTGGGTGCCAGCATGACTCGCTGTGGCTGCATCTGCGGCTGCCGCGGCCTGCCTGCCGGTCTTCACCTCAGCAGATGACGCAGCTGCAGCCCTTGCCAGCATCCTTGTCCTTCGACTTGGCTGGCGTCTTGAGCGCTGCCTGCGGCCTCACAATGGCGTGCATCGTGAGAATGCTGTGCTCTGCTGGGTCGGCCAGCGTCCGCTGTAGATCCGCCAATACTTCATCGTTGTCCAGGAATTTGCCATTGAGAATCAGCTTGATGCATGCGATGGACGTCGGAGCTTCCGAGTCTATCTTGGCATCTGCAGTAAGCCTGCTCCAGTCGCTGAGAAGTCTACTTTTCAGCTCTCCCACTGTCTCCGTGCCAGCCGCGGCCACAGGCCCGAGGTCCCCGTTCTGAGTGCGCAAACGCACACGCAGGGCGCCGTTCATCTCACGTTGAGCACCTGGCCAGCCAGCCGCGCATGGTGAGCTGGGCTGGGCTGCTGCAGCTCAACACTGCCAGCTGACGTCAGTGCTGCCGCCGACTCAGTGCCCTGTAAGTGCCTGTGCAAGGTGTGATTGTCTGGCAGGCTGCGGAACTGCCGCCCGCGCATGCGTTTGCCTATGTGTAAGCTTCAGTGTCAGCAGAGCCCCGCTAAGAACCACGCAACTTCCGACGTCCTGCTTCCCATGCAGTGATGTCAGGGAACGGCCAGGTAAATTTCAGCTGCTGGCGCAGTTCATCCTGTTGTCCTCATGCCGCTGTGTTTTGACCCCTCACACTACAATCACACAAGCACCATCAATATTATCTGTCGACACTGCAGCGCCGGAAGCCATAGCCACTCCCCGCCACTCTTGCCCTCCGTCTACACATGCACACAGGCAGGCGCCCAGTATAAGTATGAAGCGGTCGTTTCTGTGAGAGACAGCCCTGGCGATGTGCTCTGCCCAACGCCAGCTTACTGCTGCATGCTGCACACCCCCAGGTGTTCAGTGCCTGTCCATGCTTTTCAATGTCACCTGCGGCACAGGACCCCAACACCTGAGCAAGAGCGCAGGGTTTGGACACACGGCTTGGCAAACAACCGACGCTGCAGGCTGCCACATCGATACAAGCTCTGCAGGATCCAGACACTCAGCACCGTGGCGGCTGGATCACGGCGGTTCAAACCAACGAATATCCTGCAAGACAGAGAAGGGTGTTGACACCGATGCCTGTTCGTTAGTAGGGTGCATGCACATCACGGTGCAAAGCCTCAGCCCCCAGGATAGCTCGCAACTCACCAATACTTGAAAATGGAGTCCAAAACGACTGGCACAATTGCCACAAAAATGTGCGAGGCGTCCTCCTGCCAGGGGCACTACCAGGTTGTCGCCACTGTACCAAACACCTCACAGTGCAAACATGTGGTGGAAGCTGCAAGCACACCTCGACTTCAGTGCCGTAATGCCCGAGAATCAGCCTGATGGCTGCTGTCCACCCTTCTTCCGAATGGTACCTGCGCAGGAGTGTCTCATAATAACCCAGGCTTGCATAGTGCTGACACGCTGGAGCAGCCTAAGGCCCAACATATACATGCGTACAACCCACCCAAGCAGTATGTCTGTTGAGGCGATGATGAGAAACGCCTTGGCTGTGTCGCTGAGCCCCCCAAACACACGGCCGACGGTGCGGAACAGCACCATGCGGCCTTCGTGGTTGCTGACCAGGATGACGAAAAGCAGGATGCCAGTGATCGTGTCACTGATCACATTCAGCAGCGCTTGCTTGTTGTCCTCCCGAAATTCTAGCACGAGCTCCTGCAACATACGATAGATGCACGTCAGAACCATGCATATGCAGGGCTACATATGTGCACTGTCACTAAGGAAGGTTGCAAAATCACTTCCAGAGCTGTGTGTTGACATGAGCACAGTGCAAACAGACAGCACACACGTGCGCCTCCTCGCGCAGGCGGTGTTGCAGCTGGTCCTCTGTCAGCGGCGGCGCCTTGCCAATGGCCACGTCCATCTGCAGCCGCATCTCCTCCTTGTGCACCCGCTCTGCGCCCTCCACCTGTCAGATAGGTAGGTCGATCAGGGGCAGGAACGTCAACCGTTCACAGCAGGGTTGTTGGCAACCCGCACTCAGTACAATGCATGAGATGGTTGAGATGGTTTGCGGGGGTCTGGTCCAGCCAAGGATTTGGGGGCATATGAAGGTCAAATTGAAGGCCAACAGCCTCGGTGTCAACAGCAGGTTGCCCACCTTCTGCCTGTCGTTGGGCGCAAAGGCCATTGGCGAACGCTGCTGCATGAACTCAAAGGCCGGCTCCGCGATGAGCCGGCTGACGCAGAACCCCGTCAGCAGCGGCACGAGGAACATGTATGCTGCGGTGCACGCACATCGCAGTTTTGTGGCCAGAACTCGATTTTGCCTTAAGTTCTCCAAAAGCACACAACCCTCAGATGTGGCAGACCTGAGGAAATCGGGGCTCACCCGCAAAGTTGACTGCCTGCCGCGACTCGAGCATGTTCACCTCAAACTCGTCTGCTAGCTCCTCCTCTCCCAACTGCGCATAGCATGTTCTCTCAGCATTAGATGCGCTTCATGATGCCTGACAAGATGCCAGTAACCGCAGGCTGTTACACGTCGTTATGTTTGGTACAGCTCACTCTGTACATCGATGTTCACCCTGTAGTACAACACTGTTGTCCTCCGTAGTACAACATGTTACTGTGTAAAGCCTGCTGTGATGAAGTTGGAACCCTGGACATGCCCACTCGCCTGCTGTTTGAATGCAAGCCGCTGCCGGATACCAATGGTGTCGATCATCGGCCGCAGGTAGGCGTCGCGCGGCCCACGGATGGGATCGACCTTCCGCTTCGGTCGTCGGCCCGAGGGTCTGGAGATGAACGCCGTGTCTTCCCAGTTGTCCCCCACCGTATCTTCTGACCACGAGCGCTTCCACTGCAGAGCAGCCACATGCATCACATCTGGTGACTGGTGCGTCTTAGATTGTAGCATACACAGGTGCGGGTCTGCTGCTGGGTGAGTACATGCGGGCTGCCCCCTCCCCCTTTCACCTTCTCCCATTCGTCGTCCGTCGCCAGGTCCTGCCAGGCGCCTGCACCATCACCCTGACCAGGTGGTTGACGCGGGGGGTAGTTGCGGCCGAAGCCAACAATGTCGCTGCTGGTCTCTTCGCTGTCGCTGCTGTCCTGCCGACGTCTGCCCCAACGCCGGTTTTTGCCGCCCGTAGCACTAACATCATGGCTGCAATGCCTGCTGCGCCTGTGCCATTGCCTGGGTGCTAAAGCCGTATGCAGGTGTGCGACGTCAAGATGCACCGCCACCAGCTGTGTCCGCAGAGCCCCGCGCCTCGGCAGCTGCCAGCACGAGCAGCCGCTGGACAGCTTGCTGACCATGCCGCTTCAGCATGCATCATGCATCACAACATGGACTCAATCGCAGGAGCGTGCCGCTGGCACTGCTGTCCAGCACTGTGGTGGCCGGGATGTTGGGCACCTCCTGCACGCGCTGTTCAACAGGATCACAATCAGCCACTGTAGCTGCGTGTTGTCAAGGTTCAAAGCCTAAACGTTGCTGTCCCTGGAGTGGCTGTTATGTAGTCACAGGGTGTGGGATTCTGAAGGTGCGCGATCAGCAAACTTCTACACTCGGCGGGCCAGACAAAGCTGCAGTCTCAATTCACGCGTGACAGACCAAGTCTAGCCCGCAGCCCTGTTCATCTGCAAAATCACCTGAATTAGCACAAGGCAAATTTCCTGATCGGCTGTAGGAAAGGGCCGCCTTTCGCGCCCGATAGCTTTTGAAGTGGCACCCGACTCCCGACACACAAGTCTGCTTGCACACTGGCGAGATGGGCATGGAAAGCCTCTGATATACATCCGTGGCACGTTGCCGGACGTGCGCATCGCGAGCATTGCACTGCATTGTGAAACATCATGTTTTCTGTTACAGTCTGACTGAGTCGGACCTGCAGGCGGGCCTCTCGGGGTGCCAGCACCTTGGCTTCCGCGTTCGGTCATGTGACCACGAGCAACAGGATCGGGTCAACCTGCCCGGCCACTTGATACGGCGCCTCCAGTACGCCCAACATGGAGCACGGTCAGGTAAGTGTTGGATCAAAGGATACATCGGCCGGCCATCATTCCAGGGCTGGACTCTTTTACGCAAGTTGTCCTGCGCATGCAGGGCGGCATCACGATGAGGACGCAGCCAAACCGAGGCGTTACCACCCCTGGGGTGCGCAGCCAGGAGCAGCATTCACATGCGGCAACTGCGAAATGCACCGAAGCTAGCTTTGCGTGTCCCCTCAGGCTCTTGTGGATCATTTGACGCGTCTGGCGCAGGCCAAACTGCTGAAGGAGCAGCTGGAGGTGGTCAAGTACCGCGATGCAGACTCTGGGGCGCTTCGATACTCCATCCGCCCTGTAGAAGGGCAGCTCACATTCGACAAGGTGCAGCTGAGCATCCCGTTGATGTGGCAGACAAGAGGCGCCGTGTTCCTCGCCCGTCAATGCTGACTTACGGCATCGCACGAACACTCAATCGTGCGCACCTGCTTGCAGGGCTTTTACATGTTTGTGCGAGCCATCCAGCTGCTGCAGCAGCGCATCGAGGGCGTCGTCATGGTGTGTCCTCTTGTGATGTCCAGCGACACTGCCGTCATGAAGCTCCTGCACACCTGCTGATGACATGCGGTGACCCTGCACAATGCCGCAGGTTGGTCTGGCCGGGCCTTCAGGTTCAGGAAAGACAGCATTTTCAGAGAAGGTCAGGTCGTTCATCCCGGGCTGCACCGTGCTGTCCATGGACAACTACAACGATGCCAGCCGCCTCGTCGACGGCAACTTTGACGGTCAGCTTCCTTGGTCCCCTGCTGTGGGGCAGATGTTCAGACGCATGTGTGCCTAGAGTGAAGATCCAGGACGGTGCTGACTATACCAGCAGACACTTGGGTGCCATCCGTCCATGCAGTGTCTGGTTGTGCGGCGCACAGGCATGTCCCTCATGCACCATGTGCCCTTTCAACTGCAGATCCGCGGCTGACGGACTACGACCTGCTGCTGGAGAATATCAGGGACTTGCGAGCGGGCAAGGCTGTGGAGGTGCCAATATACGACTTCAAACAGTCAAAGCGCACTGGTTACACACGCGTCCCGGTGCCCAAGTCGCGGGTGGTTATCATTGAGGGCATCTACGCGCTTTCTTCCCGCATCAGGCAAGCTTGCTGCAGTGCAAGCGTCACTGCCCTTTGTGCAAGCACATGTCGGATAAGAGTGCCACTGCATTACAGCTCAAGCACTTGCTGTCAGTGGTCATGACTGCACACATTTCATTGCACATGCTGAGCTTTCCGCCAAAGTTTCACTCATAACTACTGCCAGGCCCCTGCTGGACTTGCGGGTATCAATCCAGGGCGGGGTGCACTTCGACCTGCTGAAGCGCGTGCTTCGAGACATCAGCCGCTCGGGGCAGAATCCCGAGGAGATCATCGACCAGGTTTCTGCCACGGTTTTCCCAATGTTCCGGGTGCGACCTCTGCTGCATGCTTCCTGCAACCCTGGTCATGCTCGGCTGTTTTTGGTCAGGTTGTGAGCAGCGCCGCCATCAACTGGGCAACAGATTAAGCATTTGTGGCTGATGCAGACATATATTGAGCCGGACCTGAAGACTGCGCACCTACAGATCCACAACCATTTCAACCCTTTCAGCGGCCTGATGAACCCCATCTACATCCTCAAGTCCGCCCAGCCAGTGACCAAGCAGGAGATCAAAGCCGTGCTGAAGGTGTGCACACTTACTTCTAGCACTCGTGCAGAATGCTGTGAGCAGCACTCTTGGACAACACCCTGCCACACTGATGCCTCTTGTCATCCTGCCGCGCAGTCGGACCACACGCAGAAGACAGAGACGGAGACGCACGACATCTACCTGGTGCCGCCCGGGGAGGACACAGAGTCGTGCCAGTCCTGGATCCGCATGCGCAACCGTGACGGCCGCTACAACCTCATGTTTGAGGAGTGGGTGACCGACGGGCCCTTTATCATCTCTCCACGCATCACCTTTGAGGTAGACGTGGCTCTGGGATGTTGGATTCGTGTGTGCACTGTGCCCATCGCATTGCGGCTCTTTGTACCTTGGGGACGCCGGACAGGTGTGTTGTTACAGTGTATGGGCATTGCTGAGGTTGTGCCATTCGCATGACAGGTGAGCGTGCGGATCCTGGGTGGCCTGATGGCGCTCGGCTACGAGATCGGCACCATCATGAAGCGCACCTCCACGGTGTACTCCGACGACTGCCTGACCGTCAAGCTGGACGACATCGAGGGGATGGGCCGCCAGTTCATCCAGGTAAGCACACGTGCTTGGCACTGTCCGACATGCACCAGCACGGTGTATTGTAAAGAGAAGTGCGCGCTTTCTGCTGGGCCGTAAAAGGCCTGTCGACCTCGACGCAGGTGCAAGGTAAGGAGAGGGAGAAGGTGGCGGAGGCTGGCAAGGCGCTCGGGCTGGACGGCACCTACATCCCCTTCTCGTACATCGAGCAGGTGTGCCGACAACAGCGTCTCAGATTGACTGACAACCTGTCTGGTGTACACCAAACGAGAGCTATACAGTGCCGATGTGTGATGCTGGTCCGTGTCTCACACCACCACAGGTACAGCTGGAAAAGCTCACGGAGCAGTTCCAGACAGTCACAGAGGACATGCGGCGGCGCTTTGCTGTTGACGGCGAGCCGATGGTGAACGCGGGCCACGTGTCGGCCAGCTCACCGCTGGCGATGGCGGCGTCCCCGCTGCGCACCGCCAGCGTCGGCTTCTTCCGGCAGACCGGCTTCACGCCGCCGCAGCAGAGCCGCCCGGGCATCGCCTCGTCAGGTTTGCTCTTGCCGGCAGTGCTGGCAGTGCTGCCATCGTCGGTCAGTCGACCTGCTGGCTGTTGGTCAGCCACGGACTCCATCTTCCACCGCAACAGCTACTGATGCACCTGCTTTGCCCAATGCAGCGCCAAAGGCGATCATGCTGCCTCCCTCTCGGCCGGTCAGCAACAGCTCGTCAACAGAGAGCACGCTGACCCGGGAGCTCAGCCGCCAGGACCTCAGCGTGGAGCCGGGTGGCGCAGCAGCAGGCAGCGGCGGCGGCAATGGCCTGAACGGCCACCACAGCCACCTGGGCCATCAACAGCAGCAGCAGCAGCAGCAGCAGAACAGCAGTCAGCGGGGAGTTGACGCTCTCACCTTCTCGAAGGTGACCTCTTGCAGTAGCTGCTGTCCTTGCTGGCTGTTAATTGTGCACACTCCGTGTGTATGCATGGCTGTTGCCCCTGTGTTGGCAGGCATAGCCGAGCATACGTCATGCTGTGCTTCATCTTGCGCAGCTCGAGAAGGCTGTGCAGCACATCGCCAGCCGGGTGGACGAGCTGGCGATCCAGCCGGAGGTGTACGGCGCGCGCATTGAGGCGCAGCTGGCCTCGCTCGCCCTGGAGCAGCGCGCCCTCCAGGTGCGCCTGGAGCACCTTGCCACCCTCTGCAATGCCTGCACATTGATGTTGGATCGTCCACGCAGCCTGATCGACGCTCTGCTCTCAGCCCTCCACAGTGGGATTGAGCACTCGTGGTGTTGCGGTCAGGCGACGCTACAGCAGGTCCTGCAGCCGGGGAAAGGCGCCCCAGTGGCAGACGCCGCGGTGGGCCCCGGAGCAGCGGAGGCGCCTGGTCGCCTGCGCGGCCTGCTGGGGGATTCAGTCCCTGCTCAGGCGCTGGTATTCACTATCGCCGGGGCGGCCTTGGGCGTTAGCATGGCCATGTTGGCAACAACGCGGGTCCGTGGTGGCAGGTGACATGTGTGCAGCGCCAGCTGCTGGCAGCTCATCCAGCTCCCTCCTGGCTTCAGCCGCTGGTGGCAAACACCTGCTGTTTGCAGCTTGTCCACGTAATATAGCGCATCTGTGAATCTTTGCAGCGAATAAATTAGCGCACCTCAGCAATGTGTAGCATTAGAGTGAGCCTGGAACCCGTGCTGTCCGTTCTGTAACCGATCAGCACTGTATAGATGCAACCTAATAAGTAGCGTTGAATTTGCTTTGCATCCTATCTTATGTCTGCAAGCTCTGCCAGTAGTGCACATGGGACACACACTGTGATGCAGAAGCATGGCGTCCAACATCTCCATTGCCTCCCGCCTGTAAACTGCATACGGTGTCATGCGCACTACGATGTTCAAAGTCTACAAACCAAGCTGCCTGACCTGCAATCTGACTATGGGCTGTACTGAGACGTCAACTCATATCAGTTTCCCCATCCCAGCAGCAACCTGCCAGCTGTTGCAGAGCTACAAGAATGAAACGAATGGTCATATGGCCTGCCGCCAATGTGCCCAGGAATGGCGCGTGCCACTGACATGCTTGCAAGGACGTTGGCAGCCTAGGTTGTTGGGCCCCACTGTCGCCCCTCTTCACCGATGACCTGTGCACATACCAACCTCGTTCAGGACACGCCACGATTCTGTGCGACATCCGGCTGTTTGTTTGAGCACGTTCGAGTACCGAGCGCAGCAAGACACTGGACCATACCAACGCGTGCGCACCTTGTTGGTGGGGCCGGGCACGGGTCGAACCTCATAGACCGCCTGCACTGCCTCCCGCTTACGCTCTACATACTCACCCTGCCGTCGCATAGCGAGACACGATTGCAACGTTGGGTCGGACACGAGCCCAGACTACTGCGTCATCGTCAGACATGAGCATGAGGGTGGCCCATTCAGCTACCTTGATACCTATGAAGGTGATGCGTGATGTCTCTGCACCATGGTTAGACGGGAAGTGCAGGTCGAGGCTGTGCACGCCGTTGAACTTGGCCACCTGGATGTTGGCATGGTAACAGCTGTGGTAACAGCTGACGGTGCATGGGGTCTGCCTGGACACTGTTTGCGCAAGACAGAGAGCGCAAGTGGTGGGCCAACCTAGGCCCAGCCTACATCGAATGCAGGGGTGGGAGCGACTCACATTGCAGGGCAGCTCGATGTCGCCGCGCAGGTTCTCCGCAAGGTCCCAGCGCTGGACCGGCGGCAGGTCGTTCGCGGTGCCAAAGTCCAGGTCGTCCCGGTTTGTAAAGACCCGCAGCTCCGAGGGGCTGTACCCGCCCGCCTCGCCAATGACGCACAGGGCCTTCACCTTGGCGGCACCCTCGAATGGCACATGCAACAGCAGCTCCGGGTCGTCCTCGTTGCTCTCCAGTGGATTTTCAGGGGCATCCAGCCGCTTGTCCCATGCCCTGAAGACGCCCTGGGCCGAGTTTTCTGTTGCTTCATTCAGGCACCGCACCTGCGGCCATGCACGCGCAACTTGGCAGCTGTATGCCTGGCATCAGCTGGCACTGGCAGCGGGCGAACATCGTATACTATGAGAGCGCTGATGGCTCACCCAGTCATTCGCGATGACTCACATGTGGCAAGTCGATGTGCTTGTGCAGGCTCCATGCCGGCCCGCAGCTGGCCTCTTCACAGTCATGGTCATGTGCGCAACACCCTGCAAAGGAGGGCGGCATCTTGTTGGACCTGACAACAGCGGTCCTTGTACTGCGTCTGAAAGGAAGTGAGGCAATACGCCAGATGGTGTGCAATCTATGGCTCGATGGCCGAACATCATGCATTCTGGCACAGGGGGGCGACGGTGGATTGTGGACCGCTCAAAGCAAGTGGCACGATCGCGAACACACACCGTAGTTGTTACAGCCTGCACCCTGCTTCTGGGAGGGCGTCTGTACATCGGCTGACATCGTGCGCTGCTGCGAGCCAGCGCTTGACCTGCCAGTGTGTCCAGATCACTGGATCTTAGGGCCTGTTCACGACGAGCAAGGACTGAGCGGTGTCACGGCGATCACGCATCAGCAACAATAAAAATCTGTCATATTGCAGAGGAGCCAATCACCCCCACACAGCCTGAGCATGGCGCTGGTGACTGCACCCATGCATGCAGCGGGAATAGGCGGACTGCCATGCAGACTGCCGTTTCAGCACACAGCAGTCACGTCGCAACAGAAACAAGCATCTCAACGGAAGCACATAATTACCCACAGCTCGGTAAGCAACGCTGCAATGTTATGTTGGCCATATGCTGCATGGCGGTGGTGGAGGGGAGGTGCAAGAACGCTTGCTGCAACGGCAGAAGGACAACCGACCTCACCACCATCTTGTTCAGGAGTCAACGTCCAGCAGGGACACCGCAGCAGACCTTCTTGCGGAGACGGAAGCACTGCTGCAAGATCTGTCACAGGGTGCCCCGCCGCCCCCGCCCGAGGGTTACCTGTCGGATGACGAGGTTGGTGCCGCCAGCACGCCCTCAATGCTCATGAGACGTGATATCCGCATGGGCGTGTGGCAACACACACTGTGCCGTATTGTTTGCCGTCCTACCGGGCCTCCCGGCTAGACATGCTCATGTTGCATGCAGGGCGGCGGCTATCGTTTTGAGGTCAAATGCGACGTCAACGGCTGCATCATCACGCCTGTGGCGCAGGACCGCGCAGCAAACCCAGGGCCACCAGGTCCGTAGTTGATGTGCTTGTTGCTGGCACCTGGGTGGTGATGCTGTCGGACACACTCTGTACCTGTGGCCGCTTCCCATGCAACAAACCAAGCCAAGCAACCGCACTCCCCTTGCAGGCCTGTCCAGCCCTGTGCAGCCACAAGCCGTGCCGAAGGGTCCAGCAGCATTCAGCTATCATGAAGGCGACGGCTGGAAAATCGGGTTTGATGAGGCCGCCGAGTCTGACGGTGTGCTTTGTATGCAAGATGTGTGGGAAAGTATTGACAGCATGCAGGAGTACCGCTCAGTGACTGTACGCATGAATGCAGCATATATTCTGCACTGCAGACATCACAGGTCATATGTCGCTAACCTCTGTCTGCATGGCATGCTCCAGACACATACTCTGCAGTCATTGGCAGCGACACATGGAGCATTGCGCTCACTCGGAAGGAATTGGTGGACTTCATACAGGCAAGGCATGCTAGCTTAGATGGATGCCCCAGATCAACGCGTTCAGCTTGCGCATTATTAACAAAAGGCTTGAGGTGCATGTGTCGTCCCATACAGCTGCTGAAGAACCTGCGCCGCAGCGTCACGACGCTCGACATCTGTGGCCAGTGGGGCGAGAAGGGCGACGAAGCCACGCTGGTGCGCCATGAGTACTCATCGGAGCAGGCGGGGCCACCCGTCATCAGAAAAAGCATGACGAGAGCAGAATATCATGCCAGCACCTTCAGCGTACCTGCTGCTGGGTGCAGGAGATGGAGACGAAGCGGATATGGATGCAGGGCCGCGCGCCGCAGAAGCGTCTGTCAACACTGCAGGTGATGTGCATTCGCATTGCTTCTTACCCCTTTTGGTTGGACCATGCTGCAGCGAGCACCTGCAATGGGACTGAACAGCAGGCGTCCTCCTGACAGGACTTCTGGCGGCATGGCGAGCAGTCCTCAGCCAGCATGTCAGGTTTGCAGCCCAGTGATGCATCTCTGCCCAAAGCCTGGTCACCATGCCCAGCTTATCGGCGCATTGAGGGTAAAACCGGCTGGTGCTGGCTACCGCATCCTCGAAGTAACCACGCTGCCACTGCTGCCGCCACAGGGGAGGATCTCTCCACTGCCTTCAGTCTGCGCTTCATCGTCAAGACTCCGGAGCGGCGCGAGGTGATGACCTGGTGTCGTCAACACCATGGATGCACCTAGCATTGTGTGCAGAACCAAGCACCCCACGCCGGTCCAGTGCGCATACTCTGCTGCTCGGTGAGGAAATTGCAATGTGCGACACACATGTGGTCTGCCTCAGGTGGAGGGCCAATGGTATCCTCAAACCGTCATGAGGTAACAATAAGTTGACTTGTTGCCCGTACGCAACAAGTACGCTGCAGTACGCTCTAGCCGTGCCAGCTGCAGTGTACAAGTCGAGGCTGTCCTGATCTGAGTGGCTGTCTGCTGCACTGCAGCATGTTTGAATTCCTCGACGGCCAGCACGACAGCTTTCTGGGCAGCATCCAGGCCAACCCAGGCTTGCAGTCGGTTGCACAGGAGCCGGCCTAGTATGTCGGCAGCACCTGATACGCGTCCCACGGCAACTGAACATAACAGTAGTCAAACATCATACAGGTGGATGCTGGGCACAGATACAAAACACACAATGCACTCCAGGTTCATGTGCGCCGCCGGGGGTGGCTGCCATGGCCATTTGCAAGTCAGTTGGCTAGAACCTCATCAATACGGTTGCAACGTCATAGGGTCTGAGGTAATGGACTTGTGCTTTCGAAAGCTGCAAGGCTGATGACATTGAAGTTTTGTCGTTCAGCAGTCGATACATGTCAGCTTGCCGGGGGCCTGAACTACATCCTGTGAGAAGGCATTGGGCCTATCAGCAGGTCGGACACCGTCCACACGGCTAAATCTGTAAAGAGTGCAGGATACCACTCGATGTTGTAGGAATTATACGGACACATTGCCGCAGCAATTTCGTCAACAAGCTGCACTGGCGGCAGAGGAGTGCCAGCACACTGGCATGTTGGCCTCCCGTCATGCTTGACAGTGTCAGTAGCAAGCGGCTTGTGACCAGAGGAGCAGAGACAGCTATGGAGACTGCGACGGACGACGATGCTGTCAGGTGACAACATGCTTGCTCTGCAACAACCTCTTGCAGATGTGAAGCCAACAGCGTAGCAGGTCTATGCAGAATTCTGCACAGAAGCAGTTTGGCCGATCCAACAATAAACCATTCAGACCTCCGATGCACTTCATGCTGCTGTATCAGCATTGACTCCTGGCTGGGTGGCCGGTTGCCGTTCGTGCTGCGCCTCCTGCTCTGCTTCCCGCTGGCTTCCTTCCGCTGCTGCCTGCCTGCCGTTCGCAGCGCCCACCGCCAGCTTCAGCACCGCAGCCGTCGCCTTGACCGGCTGGGGGCGGAAGATGTTCAGCAGAAAGGCCTGGAAGCGGCGCGAGTAGGTGACCGGGCTGACCGCTGATATGGTGCGGCCGTCATGCACCAGCGACTTGAAGCGGTGCTCCACACGCTTGCTCACATTGTACTCCTGCAGTTGCAAGTACAAAGACGCCGTATGGTCGCAGTGCCAGTCCTGCAGGAAGTTTGGTTTACACTTAGGCCAACGCGCAGCTGCCTTGCAATATGTCACCCTCTTGCAGGTGTTCGCAGTGCGAATGTCGACCCTGCTCACAAGGCTGGCAGTCGAGCACAGCACACAGGAGATGCGCCGATGCGTGCCCTGACCAACCTGCAGTATGTCGATGATGCCGAAGTACAGGAGCACGTCCTCCGGCTGGCCCCCGGCATCGGGCACCGCGACCCCCGGGTTCCGAACCCCCAGCGGCAGCTGCTGCCGGCGGCCAGCCACCACAGCAGCTGCCTTCGCCTCCTCGCGCTTTGCCTCGCTGGCAGCGCCTGTCTCCGGTTGTCCCGTCTCGCTATCTGCCATGTCTGCAACCATCTCATCCTCCGTCCTGCAACACCAATACAATGGCCCTCTGGAGCTGGCGTACATTGCTACACTGACGGCCCTGGCTGCTGACGTCCCACCTGCTGCACGCTGTCAAGCATTGATCGAACGTTTTTTTGCATGAGGACTGGCCAGGGCGCGCCGGACACGAGTCCATGAACTCGGCCGCACAGGGGGAGGTGGTCACCGCAGCTCGGAGCCGAAGCTGGCGGGGGGCCGCGCCGCCTTCTGGGCGCGGCCGATCTTCCGGTAGCGCGCCAGCTGCAGCAGGTCCTCCACCCGCTGCTCGCTCACCTGCAGGGCAGGGTTGGTACACACATGAGTCCAGCGCACATGGCTCCCAATGTGCCACGCTGCGCATGATGCCCGACCTCGGCTTGCCCACTTGCCGTCTACGTTGTGCTGATGCCGACTACAAGTTTAACAACATTAACACAAATGTCAGGGCGATGAATGCTCGAGCACTGTACGTGATGACATGTGTGTGACCTCTTCTGCAACAGGACAACAGAAGCGCCACCCCACCTTGTCACCAAACCGGCGCAGGATGATCTGCTGCGTGTGCTGCAGGTCGCGGTCGGCGAAGCTCCCAGCGCCGCTGCCGGCGCCGCCCAGCTGCTTGGTGTGCGAGGGCCGCATGGCCACAGCGGAGATGGCAGCGCCCGCGTTGGCGCGGCCCGAGTGCTCGCCCCGGCCGCTGACGCTGCTGCGGGGCACGCCGCCGTCGCACTCGCCGCCGCTGTTGTACACCTCGTCCTCCGACAGGCCCCCGTTGGGCTGCCCGCCTGCAGTGTCGGCTGAGCAGCGTCATGGGCCTTCGTGAGGCGCTGTGCTGTCGGCACTTCCGTGCGTCAGCCGGCGTGCAGTGCGTTGAAAGTGAGACGGTGTGCGAAAGGGGGGCGCACCTGCGGGGTTACCGGCCCAGGCGGGCAGCTCGATGGAGGCCTGGCGGGAGGGGCCGGACGAGGCGGCGCGGCGCAGGCGGCCGCTGGGCCAGCGGGTGGCGACCACAGCGGGCCAGCGGCTGGTGGGCGACGCGCCGCCCGGGCTGTCCGGCTCCTCCACCTCCGTGTCCTCCTGCTCCTGGGTGGGACCGCATCTGCTGTTTGTACACCGCTGACGCTCGAGTTTGATGTAACAGTTTGGTGGTTGACGTGTCGGGTCACTGAACCTCAGGTGTGTGCAAGTTCTCCCAAGACCGACTATCCTGCTGATTGTCCAAGGCAGCGGCACGCGCAGGGTGTGCACTGCATGCAGAGGCGACCGTGCCACAGACTGCCAATCGTGCGTGAGCTGGCTGCAGAAGCAGCGACGGGGGCTTTCGAGGTTGTGTAGGGAGCCAGCTGTGCTCCCAAAGAATGGCAGCCAGCGCGCACCGCGTCGGTGTGCTGCGGGGTGGAGGTGAGGGCGCCCCCCGAGCGGGAGTGGATGCCCAGCAGCAGGCTGTAGTCCATCACCCGCAGCGCCTCCAGCAGTGCGCAGTCCGCCCGCAGCTGCTGCTCGAACCTGCAGCGCAGCGACGACCGCATGAGCGAGCTCTGTGATGTCACATGTTGCAGAGCTGTATCTCAGCGACCTGGCATGCGGAGGCGTGCTCACGAGTGCCAGAGACGTGCAACAGTGTGCAGTACAATCAGCCGTCCTCCTTATGCTGAACTCAGAGTTGTGCCCCACACACCAGCAGAACACAGGATGTGCTTGCTGAACATGTCAATCGGCACTCTGCATGGGGCCGTGCCAATGACATGTCTACAATGCTGGTTAACACCCGCAAAGAGAGGAGCGCTCACCGCTGATGCCAGTCGCCCGGCAGCAGCAGCCGCATGTCCACATTCAGGTCCTTCTGTATCGAGGCATCTGGCGGCGCTTCCCGGCCGTAGGTGCTGCCCTTCAGGTCGAACTTGCGGTGCAGCGGCACGTCCGTCCGCAGCAGATTGTTCATCACCACGAAGCGCACCTGCGTATGTACATGCAACAGATACAAACAGCACACAGCGAACCAGCACATGCCTCTGACAAATGCTGACGACTTGATGCCGAGCTGCAAACCTGCCATCGTGTGACCACTGCGAGCGCGGACAGCGGTCACATGTCCGCTTGTGCATGCGGGCGATGCACCGAACACGAGCAGCAGGGCACCTTGCCGCCGTTCTGGGGCTTGATGCGGTGCAGGCCCAGGTACTTGATGAGCAGCGTGTCAGGGTACTCCGCAATGTGTGCTGAGTACCGAGGCAGCAACTTCAGCAGCAGCTCCATCTCGCCTGCAGTGGCAAATACCCATTAGGAAGGGGACCAGCGACCCGCTGGTTGTGAGTACAACCATGGCCTGTCACCCAGCACCTGAGAGGACAGTGGAGCACCGCGCATGACAGATGGCGGACATGCGCGGATGTGGACCGGAGGCCTCACCCTTGCGCATGGTCTTGATGAAGAACCGCTCGTCGTGGCTGATGAAGAACACGCTGCCGCTCTTGCCCGGGCTCGGAAGCTCCCGCAGTGCCTTGTCGCCTGTTGTTTCATATCACAAACGAGGCTGGTCAAACTGAAAACCAACACGCAAGTCTTGCAGGCATTGCTGAAAAGTTTTGTGAACACAGCAGCGGATGCCCATGTGCCACACCGACACACACCGCAGATGGACAGCATGTAGTCCGCGGGGTCGATGTGGAAGGTGGCCCGCAGCTTGCTAAAGGCCTTCGGGCAGTAGTCCTTCCACTTGAAGTTGGATGCCGGGTGCGGCGGCGTGGCGCGGCTGCCATCCCGTGGGAAGTACTGCTGCGCCTGCAGGCAGCAGGCCCCACGAGCACCGCTGTCAGCACCGTCTGCAGGTTTTGTCTGGCAGTTGGCCTGCAACCTGCCCTGCTTCAGCGAACGAGGTGCAGGGTTGCGGAGCTGCTGGGTCGGGTCGGTGCAGAATGCATCAGAGCATCAGATCATCTGCCTGAACCCTGGGACACTGTACACGGATGTTGTCCCTGTAATCATCACTGCAGGCAGGCTACTTGATGCCTGCAGAGGCCTTCAGGGGCGGAGCTGCTGCTGTTGCAGGCGCCGCCGCTGGCTGTGCAGCTACGAACCTTGTGCGTGCAGGCCAGCGGCAGCCTGCTGCTGTGTAAATTTTCAAAGCAAACGTGTGCAGACCATCGCAGCAGGTCTGGCTATCACGAGCTTCAACAGTCTGCAGTATATCTGCCATGGGGTGCGGAGGATGGGGCGGGACGGGGTGCTGGACATTCCCTTGGCCAGCAACCCAGATGAAAGGGGTCCGGCTACAACAAGCTACACTGTGCAGTTGCTGTGGAGCGCCGCATCGAGAGGCAGCAGGGGGCACCGACCGTGTCCTGGAAGTCGGTGGGCAGCAGCATGGGGGCGGAGGGGCGCGCGTGCACCCCGCCCACGCTGTACCGGATGCCCAGCTGCAGGTTGAGCATCAGGTCGTAGCTCTTGTGCCCCTTGTATATCCGCTCCCCCGGCCGCTTGGGGCCCTGCGCAGCCGGCCTCGACACGATGAGCTGCACCAACAGCAAAGCTGCGCGACTGTGCCAGGATCATGCAGCAGCATCATGTGCAGCTTGGTCTTAGGCACAACCTCTCAGGCTGTGGTCCACCACCAGCAGAATGCCTGGCGGCAGCAAGGGTGCCAGCGCTGGCGGTCACCTTGGCGCGCGCGCGGCGCTGGCGGCGCTTGACTGGGGCGGCGCGCTTCCCCAACACCGCCTCCAGCTGCTCCGCCGGTATTGGCTCCTCCCGCACCAGCGCCCCGTCCTCGTACTCGCGCAGCTGCA
Source organism: Diplosphaera chodatii (assembly GCA_032358165.1). NCBI lineage: Eukaryota > Viridiplantae > Chlorophyta > Trebouxiophyceae > Prasiolales > Stichococcaceae > Diplosphaera > Diplosphaera chodatii. The sequence continues at coordinate 1,283,812 of JAALGY010000038.1, forward strand.
TGCGTGCACAGCACCTCCCACGCTGTCACACCTTCAGTCACTCTGTCGCGTCAGCTGCCCAGGTGCGGCTCAGTGGCACGCCGCCCACAGCAGCAATTGCTGCTCACTGTGCAGCATGGTGCAGGCCATCTGCTGCACACCGAGTTGTGTTGCAGGGCGCACCAGGGCAGTGGCGGAGCGGCCCATCTCCCGCTCGCTTGTGCCCGTGCCGCCTCGGCCTGTGGCACACCACACGAGTAACCCTTCAAGCGGATTGCCATTGGAGGCAACAAAAGCTCCCGGCTGCTAGCCATGGAGGCTGCGCACTTGCATCCAGCGCTTTGGCTCAGCAGACAGCCTTGCGCACCCGGGTGCAGAATGGACTCACCATGCCCTGAGCCTGTGTCTGCTGCTGCTTCGTCAGCGCTGATGACAGCAGCAGCCGCAGAAGCACTGAATCTGTCGCTGGTCTCAACCGAGGCGCGCCCTCCAACCGACGCAGGGACGAGCCGCGCTGCCAGCGAACCCTGCCGCTCGCTGAGCCCTGACTGCGGCCTAAAGTCTCTCTCTGTCGTGCCTTTGAAGACCTGTGTGACACGTAACTCAAGATGTTATTCACAGAGGCATCCAGGCCCCAGCAAGCTTGATAGTAGCAATGTTCGCGAGAAGGCGTGCAGCTAGAGCACAGACGCGTCCAGCGGTTGGAGCAGGACCACACCCCGACGCCATGCTTGCGGCCATTTCGCCAGAACCCATTGTAGCTGGACCCGTCAGCCCAGGTGAACACGCCCACGCCACTCTGCTCACCGTCCTCCCACTTACCGTCATATCGGTCGCCTGACAGAAAGCAGGAGAGCCCGCTCAGGAGACCAATGGTTGTGAGCTTGCAGATGTACACGCAGGTGCAGAGCTGCTGGCATGCAACAGCGACGGTGGTGCACACCTGATGCCCACTTCAGGGTACCCTGCCCGTGCATGCGGCCGGCGCGCCACTCGCCGTCGTACTCATTGCCATTCACCCAGCGGTAGCGTCCTGGACCCTCTGGCTTGCCGTTCTTCCATAGCCCCTGTGGATTCCAGATCAAAGTCTCCACACGTTGTGTCAACGAACAGTTCACGTGGTCACTGCATGCTGCCGCACGGGGCATGTCGCAGTGGCTGCAGCTTCAGCAAACCTCACCTCATAAACGTCCCCAGCTGCATACACTTTCCTGCCTAGGCCGTGCTTCTGGTCCTTCTGCCAGCCACCTGTTCGTGAGGGCAGCACATTGCACCAGGCACACCGACATCCACAACACCCTGCTCGTTGCTCACAATGACATGGCAAGCACCTGTGTAGACCGAGCCATCCGGGCCCTGCAGGGTCCCATGGCCGTGCATGCAGCCGTCGTGCCAGTCGCCACGGTACACCGCGCCGGTGGGCCAGGTGTACTTGCCCTCGCCCTCCTTGATGCCGCCCTGCGGTGGGGACATGGATGGACGGATCACAAGCGACAAACCCATGCTGTCGGAATGGGGAAAGATTCACTAGGCACACCACAGGACCTGAGCTTGAGGTTAGTTATCAGGCCGCATGGTTGGGGGTCACAAAGCTGCACCTGCCATTCGCCATCATAGTCGGAGCCATCTGCCCACCGATACACACCCACGCCCTGCGGCAGCCCTGCCTGCCAGCCACCTGCCACATGCAAGCTTGTGGACTGAGCTGAGACTGGGGATGATGCCACGTGCAGGCACTAGAGCTCCCCATGCCCTAAAGACACCCACCCGAGTACTTGTCGCCATTGCTGAACTCCTTGTGCACGCCGCTCTCAAAGAGGTGCGTGCGGCGGTCGGAGCGCCGGCGCAGCGCGTCCCTGATCAGAGACGGCAGGCCGCCCTCCCCTGGCGGCGCCTCTGCCTGGTGCGGCGACATCGCCTGCGGGCGCAGCTGCCCCGGCGTCGCGGCCGTGAGATTTGCGCCCGACGGCCGACTGGCGCCTGCAGGCGGACTGCCATGTGCTGCGCCCTCAGCAGGGCTCCTGCTGTTGCCGAACCTGCTGTCGGGGCTGTCGCCGCTGCTGGGCGTACTGCTGCCTGCTGTTGTGCGGCCCGTGGCGGCGGTCTGGCCTGATGCACCCCGAGCGCCCGTGTCAGGCGAGCCGCTGTCTGGTGTGCGGTCGTCCTGTGGAGAACCGCTTTGGCGCAGGCGGCTCTGGGCGGCTGGTGTGACAGGCGACCCCTGCATGGCAATGCCGCTGGGCGCCTTGCCACCCTGTGAGGGAGCGCATTCTGCGGCGCACGGGCCCACTTGCGCCCCGTCTGGGTAGGTTTTGCCGGGCACCGGCGTGCCGTTGCCCAGCGCGGAATTGCTGTAAGCCACGACGGGCCCATCTACCTCCGCCATCTGCAGTCAGTTGGGCTGCAGCAGCGCTGCTGCGCCCCGCATCCTGATCATTGCGGGCCGGCTGTTGGCAATACCCTCTGAGTGCCAGCCGCTGGACTGAAGTGCGTGCAGTACTCGCAGCCGTTGCGGAAACCCAATCGCACCAGCAGTTATGCGGTGGCGCTAGGCTGTTGTAAGACTGGCTACAGTAACCAGACAGCAGCTGTCATCCTTGGCATTGGTGCAGATCACCCTGAAGAAGATGGAACAGCAGCCGGACCGATTGTATGCGGATCCTGGCTTTGCCACGAGCAACCTGGTCACGGACGATCTGCCCCGGAACCAAGCGGGAATTTTGGCCCGTCGCTTTGCAGTCCTTTGCCTTACCCGAATGCGAGACACTCGTGTAGCATAGACTTTGTCACCGTACAAACTTTAGTGAGCGTGCGGAAGCGATCTGCTGCGGCTTCGCGGGGGACATGGGGCTGGGGGGCCAACCAGTGCTGGCATTGAAAGGGGAGCATTAGCCATGGTTGGGTGGCGCCTTTTCCGCGCAGATGGTGAACTGCCTTTGCCCTGTGGAACTGCATTCACTCGTGGTTTACATCTGACTGGACGAATACCTTATCATGACACCGCAGGATGCGTTCGACCGTTCATCGGAGCAGTGACAGAATGCTGCTTGCTGGCGGTTGGCACGTGCTGCAGGGCTGGCACTGCCATGCCCGACGGCGCCGGCATTTGTCCAACATCGAGAATGGGTTGCAGCGCTGCCAACGCTGCAGGCCCGGCTGCACTCGGAGCATGCATCGGTATGCTGTTGCCCAGGGCATTTGGCAAGCTGTGGAGCATGGCTGATGCTGCTGCTGCAGCGCTGACTACATTTGGGAGCGGCGCAGGTGCTGGCTGGGCCCCGTGCGTGCCGCCTGCCATGCCAGCCTGGGGCATACCATTGGCCGTCGCCTGCTCAGCAGGCACCTGCTGCCCTAGCGGCGGCAGCTGCATTTGGCCATATGCTGGCTGCTGTCCCACTGCCATCTGCCCAGGCGCACTGGCCACAAGCGCAGCCGCCAGCTGTGCGAGGCTTGCCGGGGGCAGTTGCCACTGTGAGCTCTGCATGCCCGCCTGACCCGGCCATGGCGGAGGCAGCCCTTGCGGAAGCCAGGGCATGGATACCAGTCCCTGCTGTGCGCTGTGCGCTGCCAATTGAGCTGCGAGGGCTTGGCTGCTCTGTGGCTGCATGGGAAGCTGCTGCTGCTGCTGCTGCTGCGGCTGCTGCTGCTGCGGCTGCTGCTGCTGTTTTCCTGCATCTGCACACCAGTTCCAAGGCTGAGCTGCCTGAGCAACAGCGCCAGCTCCTGATCCAGGCATCGGGTGGGGTTAGCACAGCGGATAGTGGCGACGAACATGATCGGAGCCAAGGCATCGCCGAGGCACCTGGGAGCTGCAAGGCTGCAGCGCTGCTGGCTGCCCTTGCGCTCCTGTCGGACTCCAGGAACTGTCCGCTGGTGACGGCCGCCACTGCTGCCGCTGCTGTCATTGCGAGCCGCGAGGCCTCATGCGCGGCATTGGCGGAAGCCTCACCATTTGGCGGCATGCCCTGCAGAGTGGCGAGTCACTACGTCCAGATCTGACAACACAATTCACATTGGCGGCAGCAGCAACCTTTCTGCAGAGTGCTTGATGCACCGGCTTACCCTGAAGTACGACGCTGCAGTTGCAATGTTGACGCCCTCGTTTGCCAGCTGAGCTGCCTGGAGTGCAGAGGCGTCGGTCTCAACATGTACTGTCAGGGCTGCCTGTGCTGTGGGACATAGAGGGGGCCTGCCTCCCAGTTTGAAGCGGGCAGATGACTCACCTCAGGTGCAAAGCTGGCCAGGCCGTCCCACAGCCAGTGTGGTGGGGGTACTGCCGCCTGTCCCCGCCCCTTGCTGATCTCCCACACCCCGCCCTTTTGAATGACCTTCTGGAAGCCGCTATGCGCTTTCCGCACATTGCCCAACCCCCGGCCTGCCATGCCTGAACACCATAAAGTCACCAGATCATAGGTCGCCTGCATGACATGATCCCCCAGAAGGCGCAAGATCTCCACTCGCAGCACAGCACCTGCATCGCCGGCAGACTGGTGACGCCATGCGTCACCCACGCCAGACCGCCGCTGCTTCCCGGCGCCAGAGCGCCTGCCTGTCACCGCCGGTGAGCCAGACCGCGAGCGGCCGCCATATTCCTTCAACCGGTGGCTCGATGGCTGCGGCCTGTGTGTGTGTGTGTGAGAGCATGGTGGAGGACTCCATCAGGCGGAAACTGGTAACCAGTGTGATGTTACACGACGAAAAATGCTGCCAGCTTCAGTCTCAGCATGACTCCACAGGCTGTCAACTCACGCTGGGATGGTTGGGTTGACCGTTTTGACGACCTGGCCGGCCTCAAAATAGACACTGCTCTCCGCCTCCTTGTCATAGCTCTGCAGTGGCGGCAAGCGACGTGAGTGCCACGCGACACGAACCAGTGCTGCTGATTCAGCATGCTGTAGAGTGTCAAGAGCTGCATGTAGACCAGTGTGTACCTCCTCGGGCGCGTCACAACTGTTCCGCAGCGGATCAGGGCTGAGACGGCAGTACCTAGGACACGACATGTACATTATGGTGCGTCATGAGACTGGTCGTCTGTTGTGCAGCTTCCTCCACAATCATCACGAACACAGCACGCTGCACAGCACGCCATGGCCGCTGCACGAGCGGATCGGGAGCTTGGTGCAGGACCGCACCATTTCTCTTTCTCGTTGAGCACCGTGCCAGGGGGCAGGCGGCGCCACTTGTCACAATTGTCGCAGCACGCCCACACATCCTCCACAAGCTGTGCAGGCGTGGTCGCCATGCAAGGCTACTAGCGCTCCAATGCACATTCGCACCGGCCGCCCGCTGGGCAGCAGCAATGCTGCGCTCAACGCATTCCGTATCTGTACGAAGCTAGATAGCGCTACGCCTGTGTGATGCTACTGCCGATGATCTCGGATGAAGCACCGAAACCAACACCCAAAGCGTCGCGGTTTCAGCCGCGCTGCGCGCTGCGTATCAGCGCAAGATAACCCGGGCTTATGTGTGGGAGCGTGTAATAGCGTTTCTGGTCAGGTACAGGGTTCAAGAGGCCAGCATCTGCACCTAGCAATTTCCTGTTCTCGGCTTCAAGCCAGGAGCAGGGGCCTACCCATGCAGGGCTATCATCCCCCACTCACTGCCATTTGGCCACTGCTTCACAGACCACAGCACTGCAGGCGTCAGCTGAGGCAGCCGATCATCAGGGTCACTGGCGTGGGACACAGTCGCATCCCACCCAGATCAGTCTTGTTGCGTCGCTGTGTTGGTTGCTTGCAACTTGAGCTAGCATCTGATGAGCCTCTGCTGCAACATTCAGGTACCCCGCCCATCCCACCATGACACCAACTGACGGGCAAGCACAGCTACAGCTATAGATGGTGCAATTTGCTATCAAACGCAGAAGTTCATGTCAGCTGCCCACCCAGCTGCAGTGCAATGTCAGCAGATGTACAACGTTAGAAGCGGCAGTGACACATCAAAACAAGGCATTCTTGAGCCTGCGCGGCCTGCATGCCGTGAACACTACATCCTGACATAGTGCTGACCCTAGTGTAACAAAGTGCAGTTCCGGCTTCCTTGCTGTCCCCGCCTCCTGCCTCCCTCCTGCCCCTCGCAGCCTCCTCGGCATCAAAGACTGTCTATGCTGATCAAAGTGTCGGCGTCGGCGCCGTGTTGGGCGCCTTAGGATGGGCTGCCAGGGCTGCCTGCACGATGATGATGACATCCGAGGTCACATGTCATGCAACAGCACGCCAATGTTGATGATGATTGCTGGGTGAATAGCATTTCCAGAGCAAGGCCGTACAGTGGGCGCGGCAGAGCAAGCACAGCAAGCACGCGCACCTCAACATCGCCGTGCTCCCAGTATGATGAGAGGCCATGCTTGAGGTACCAGTCGATGGTCCGCTTGAGGCCCTCCTCCCAGGATGTGCGCTCAACCCAGCCCAGGCTGGCCAGCTTCTGGTCGCAGATGAAGTAGCGCTGATCGTTGAACGCGCGGTCCTTCACCTTGATGATCTTGCCCTGGCAAATCAACACACAAGCGGGTGACTCATCAAGGAGGTTTGCATCAGCCGAGGGCCTGCCTCATGCACGATGATGCGTCAGACCACCGCTAGCAGTGCTGCCGCACCTCTGGCAGCTTGAAGATCTTGGCGATTTGGTGGGCAACATCCATGACTGTGCGCTCCTTCTGCGTGCCAATGTTGTACACCTCGCCAATATCGCCCTGCAGGAAAACCAGCACCAGTTGCAGAGTGCGGACCTGCGAGCTACTGGTCCCAGTGCATGCCTGCTGCCTCACAACTGGCCTGCGCAGGAATGCGCTGCCCACCTTGTGGAGCACGACGTCAAAAGCCTCTGCCACATCCTCCACGAAGAGGAATGACCGGTGGGATGTGCCATCACCGTGCACTGGGAGGTCGTCCCCCCGGCTGGCCCGCAGTGCAAACTGCAGGGTGTCGGAATACACGCGCTGTTCAGCCAGCAACATATTGAAGTGCTAGAAGTTGCCACATGCACACCTCAACGTGTCAATAGGTTCAACAAATGATGCAAAACCGCCGGAACAACACCACACACTGATCACCTTCGGGATGAGCTTCTCTGGGAACTGGTGCGGGCCGTACACATTGTTGCCGCGGGTGATGATGCAGGGCAGCTTGTACGATGTCATGTATGCCTTGACCATCATCTCGGCGCCTGCCTTTGCTGCTGAGTAGGGGTTGGTGGGCTCCAGAGTGCTGCCCTCGTGCAGGCCCTTTTCAGCGCCCACACTGGACTCGCCATACACCTGCAGTGACAGCCCAGAACTCAAAATAGCGATGGGTCTGTGTAGTATTGATGTGTCCTGCTCATTAAGCTTGGAACTTGCCTCGCATAGGTTGCGCACGGTGCACACCCGTTCATTAAGCAAGCCAGTACCTCGTCTGTGCTGACATTGATGAAGCGGCGGATACCGCCATACACTCGCGTCGCCTCCAGCAGCACGTGTGTGCCATAGGTGTTGTTCAGCGTGAACGCTAAACTGTTGCCGAAGGAGTTGTCGACATGTGTCTGCGTGTGTGTGGCGGACGAGCTTGAACACATGTCTTAGTCATTTGTGCGCAGCACAAAAAATGGGCGTCGTTTTGCGCAGAGTGCCAACTGCTGAGGCCTGCCCACCTGGGCTGCAAAGTGCATGATGGTGTCGATCTCCTCTGTCTGCAGCACGTGGCTGATGAGGTCCGCGCTCTGGATGTCCGCCTTGATGAACTGCACACGCAGGTGCCCAACAGCTGTCGGTTGGACGTCGCCCGACCATCAGGGACACGCCTGCTCTGTGCCGCAGGAGCATGCGGAACTGGTTGGCATGCAGCGCGCACCTTGAAGTTGGGAGCGTCCTTGCAGCTGTCCAGGTTGCGCTTGGAGGCGCAGTAGTCGAGCTTGTCAATGACCACAATCTGCAGCCAAGGCATATGCGGTATCATACCCTGCACATTGCTCCTGCCATGACACGAGCACACACGATGCATCGAGTAGTCAAAGACATCATCGTTCGGGGAGACAAGCCCGGCACACAGCCCCCCACCTTGTACTGAGGGTACTCCCTGACAAGTCTGATGGTGACATGTGAAGCGATGAAACCGGCGCCACCTGCACGTTCACCAGGCCAAAGCTGCGTTCAGCGCTCTGCAACGGCCGCGAGGATGTGCCGTCAGCCCGCTGCGCTGCGGGCTGCCCGTTCGAAATGCTGTATTGAATATGCACGGTGAGCGTAAGTCGTGCACGGAGCAATTGGTGCCGGCAGGCATGCGGCGCCTGTCGGTCGGATCTCATACATACGGAGGCATCCAGCCGACCACGCACCTGTGATCTGCAGCACGGTCACACAGGGCTGTCAGGCATTGTTGTGCATGTTGTCGATCCCAACAGTAAACTGTGTGTCGGTTGAAGCCTTGGGCAACATAACGACACCATGCACTGCAGCCGTGCCCACCAGGATGCTCTTCGGCTCGTAGGGCCCCGCTGAGCCATTGGCAAGGCCGTTGCCGTGGCTAAGAGCGCGCGCCAGGCCCGACAGGTTGCCGCTGGACCCGTTCGCCATACCCGGCGCCATCGCAGCGTCTCGTATGCTCAGAATGGGCGGTCTGGGGCCGCCGAACAACACCGCGACACAGCACACACGCGTTCGGCCGCTTCTTGGACGCTGTCTGGGCGCAAACCGATCAACAGCCACAACCGGACTTGCAGGCACCCTGTTTCGCGTCACTAAAACCTAAATGCAGGCACTCTTTGCGACCGAATTTGGCCAAATTACACACCCGGCTTGCTTCCATCTTGCATGTGACTGTATGCAGATTGCGGCGCACCTGCTTCGATGACTGGCTGTTGTTGAAGGTTGCTCGTGCTCACAGATCTGGCCTTGAGTCATCAGGCATCGTATGACTGCCAGGTTTTGCCTTGCCCTTTGGCACCCTTGGATAGGCCAACAACAGGTCCCTGCCTTGCGGAGCTGCTTTGTTTCGGTTAGTGCATGCAACAAGTTGTAGCGTTTGTGTGAGCCGATTGCCATCTTCAGGCGCGTGTCAAAGCCATGGGTCTTGCCTGTCGTGATGCAGGGCAGAATGTGAGCATGGCAAACTCAGAGTATAGGGCGCAGCTGAACGTGGCGCTCCTTGGGCTTGAGCAGCCGCACCTAGCAAAGCAGAGCTTCGAGGCTGGGCGCGCTTTGCTGTTGCACACCACCGAACCTGCAGTTGCGCCGCTGTACTTGCGCGATGTGTTGTTGCGCCTACATGAGTGCAGCAAAACAGCACGCAAGTACCGTTACAGGTGATAAAAATGCGACATGCTGGTGCTTGATTCGAGCCCACATGTGACACAACAAACTCTGCGTGCATGCGCCGCACAGTCAGTGCTCATCCCACCAGCTGTCGGCACACTTTCAAACTGTTGCACTGCGTGTCACAAGGCTGGCAACCGTGCTAGTGCGCACGGCTGCCAGCGGCGACCAGGCGATGCCGCTATTGCAAAGTGCGGCAAAGCAGATGGTGGCATGCATTCGGTTGGAAAGCCAGGTGAGGGACATCACATGGAGCATGCCCTGTGCAAGAGTGCCCCATTGCCACATCATGCTGACATCTTCGACTACACACGAGTCAGGCAGCGGACGTTGAAGACTTTGCTGCGCTATCCAAAGCCATCGCTGCAGCATTGGCCGAGCTGCCCTCGGGCGCAGGCAGCCAGCTCATGTGGAGGATTGCAATTGACCCACTGCTGTTCGGCACCGTCAGGTGGCTCCTGGCTGGCGTGGCACTCCTGTCTGCAATTGCGGAATGTGCGAGAAAATATAACTCAACTGGTCCTGGTCCCTGAACCAGCATGCAAAGTGTTCAGGGCACCATCGCAGCAGACGGCGGCAACCGCGCACGTGCTGCTTGGTTCAGCGCTCGAGGCAGTGAACCATGCACCCCGCTTTGCTGCCGCCCGTGCCACGGTCATGGCGCCATGTCTGGAACAGCAGCTGCACAACATGAACTCAGGTCCCATGCAATCTGCCACGAGGCTGATCTGCCATCCTCTGAGCATGTGCAGAGTCCAGTGACTTGTCAGACTTCTGCCCGCTAGTTTTGACATGCCTTGTGCGCAGGGTCACCACGCATGCAGTTGCCACAGGCGCACTTGCCAGTGCAGCAATGCTTACTGGGCATGTCAGGCGCGAGTGTGCCAGCATCCCTGGTCAAGGCATGCATCAAGGCCTGTCTGCATGCTGTGCGGAACCAGGTGATCCCAGCAACTAGTGCAGTACCAGTATATATGTATTTCACATGTTCATATGCCAGCCAGACGGCAGAGGCCTCAAATCAGACACTCTGCACTTGCGCAGGATCAGTGGGCAATGCGGCGTGAGGGACTGCTCACACTGTCAGCCTTGGCAGATGCCATGCAGGCAAGTTGTCAGGAGTACTCTGACCTGCGCTGCTGTGGTGTACGGTGCAACGTGGCGCAGGTGTGCTCTCAATTTTGAAGGTGTAGTGTTATGTGGGTTGCAGAGGGTCGATGGGTTGGCATTTTACAGCGGCAATGGTCCTGAACCAGAGGTCTCGCACGATCTGCTGCCGCAGGGCACCTCGTTCCTGCTCAATGCCATGCCCAAGCTGTTGACAGAACTGGAGGTGCGACAGCCCTTGCAGGCACACAGAAGAGCAAAGAGAGCCCCTATGTGTTCTAATGCTTTCGTCAGCTTGCTGCTTACATGACCAGACAGTCGTGTCTGTACGCAGAATGCACGGTACGACAAGATCCAGCACGTGCGCTCAGCAGCAGACAAAGCGCTGCGGGCCCTGCAGGCGCTTGCTGTGTGCTGTCACCACAGCCACATTGCTGCAAAGCCGGCATCAGATCGCACAGCCAGCAGAGAACGGTGCTCGTGAATGCTGAATGAGCAGCGCTGACCCGTTGTCGTCCAGTACATGTCACCAACTGCTGGCGTCGCGGCACAGGACACTGGTCTCGTTCCATTTGAGCAGGCCGAGGAGTGTGGCGCACAAAGGGAGCGCAGGTGGTCTACATAGGGTACCTGCCATATGTACACCATTGGCAGCCATTGAGAACCAGCTGGCCCTAGGCAATGGCAAACCGACGCCAGCCAGGCGTCCGTCGCTGGCGCCCCACACCTCAGCGTCAGCAGAGCTGGACTTTGGCGTCCAGGTGGGCTGTGCCGCTGATCATGCATGCTAGCCGTCAGCACTGCAATTGTACGTCTGTGACACACTCGTGACACACTGCTTGTGCAGGTGTTTGCACCTCCACCGCCGACCCCGGAGCAGGCGGCGCGCTTCGCAAAGGTCTCCCACTGTCCTGCCAGATGTCTCCTGGTATACGCAGTTGCTCACACGAACAGCTGCCTGCAACCTGAATTGCATTGTGCATTTTTGGTCCAGGGGAACGTCACACCAGATGCAGCTGCAGGCCAGCCAGACAGCAGGGCGCCTGGTGACACCTGCTCCACCGCTGCTGCAGTTCCAGCAGCGGTCCTGCAGCATGGCGCACTGCCTGCACAGCAGCCGGGTGCCCAGCCAGAAAGCAAAGCACCTGTGCCGCCGGCCGTGCCCAATGGCAGCATTGATGCTGCAGCTGCAGAGCATCAGCCTGCACAATCGACAGAACCAGAGTCGGCCGTCGAAGGTTCTTTGGCAAGCTCTGCCACAGCAGCACCACCTGCAGCAGCAGCAGCAGCAGAGTCAGTAGTGGCAGTTGGTGAGGCGCAGCCCAGCTTAGCCCCCGCCATCGACACGACTGCAGGCCCTCTCAGGGTGCGGATGGATGCATATTCGCCATCAGCGGAGATCGCATTGGACTCGCAACATGGCCCTGCCAGGTAAGGTTGCCTTGTCCCCTGGCCTCCATCCATTGGCCTAGCTGCACTACATATGGGCGAGCTGATGTCGGCCAAATAGTGATATATATATGACACTCGCACTCCCGCCAACTCCTGAGTTGCTGACATGCAGGTTGGATGGCCTACAGCAGCTGCGAGTATGGGCACATGGCGCCTGTGGAGAAATAGGCATTGAGATCATCACTGAATCAGCAGCAAGGTTGTCGCCTCAGCTGCACTTGCCAATTTGAAGTGCGGCCAGTGTGATGTCGTCTGCAGGGTTGCTGATGCATGTGCTCTGAAGATTAGCAATGTGCATGAGGTTTCATTGCAGGCCGGGCGCTTTGCGCAAGCACCGGTTCGCATGCAAAGCGGGCATGATGAGCCAGGAGATCGTGGACTGCCTTGCCAGGCCGCAGATGCCTGCAGCTGCCTTGCAAGACAGGACGACAGTACCAGAGGGGACAGCGCCTGCAGCTGAGGCCGATACGCACATGCCAGCCGGCAATGCCACTGTGTCAGTGGCAGCTCCGCCTCAGGGCGCAGTGGCAATGGCAGAGCAGGTTGTGACCTTAGCTGAGGTTGAGGGTGCGCAGGCCAGTGGGTCAGAAGCACAGCAGCAGTCGGGACCGGTCTTGGCACCAGTGGCCACCAAGCCAATTACGTGGTTTGTACCTACTTGCAGTTGATGCCATTCGAAAGAATATTACAATCAAACACTGAATGGCACAGGCCACCGAATGTACAAAGCCATTGCATGAAAGTTACAAAGAAGCTGACCGGAAATGGCTGCATGTGTGCAACCAGCCATTGCTTAGTGTACATGGCATTCACACTCGCTGCAGCGCTAGCATTCGGCAGTTTCTACTACCGAACCTTTGCTGCTCGCCGTTTCGAGTGGCTGCCAGGCTGGGGTGTGGGAGGCGCCGGCGGTGTCGGAACACTGATAGAACCCTGCTGTACATCCGGCCCTGCATCGGCTAGCTGCCTTTGGCCCTCAAGGTACATCATCAGGTCATGCACCTGCACAGGAGCCATGCCATGTGTTGAGATTCGTACCATCCCAGTCAGCAGCAAGCGCACATAAAGACAGCAGAGGTCACTGACATCCGCTCCGCACGGAGCATCGTGAGCACAAAGCATCATACAATGCCAGACACACTACGACACCTGCTCCCTGAGGTCCTGGACTTCGGCCTGGCTGTTTGCCAGCTTTGAGGCAGCCGCCGCGGCGTCATCAGTGGCGCGCTGCTTGAGCGCCGCCTGGTTGGCGCGCATCTGGCTGTTGAGCGCATCCAGCACGTCACGCTCCTTGCTCAAGTCCTTCACCCGCTGCGTCTGCTTTGCCTGTACCGTGGTACGCACAGACGCGTCCGTGCACAGTCAAGAGACGACATGCCATCCCAGCATTTTGATGATGAGGTGTGGGAAATGCTTGAGCCTGGCGCATAGCAAGTCTGTCATGCATGAATGCTGCCATCTGGGCCAATGGCCAGCCCAGTCTGCGTACCAGCCTGGCCTCGGCACTCTTGTGCAGGCGCACTGCCTCGCTCGCAGCAGCTTTGGCCGCTGCAGCTGACGCCTGACTCTGCGCTGCTGCTGCTGACAGCTCTGCGCACCGTGCCTCCAGCTCGCCCACCACCTGCGGGCATGCCACTTGCTGCAATCTGATCATTGCTGTGACGGTTACTGCGACCAGCTCTGGCTGAGATCGCAACACCCTGGTGTCATTTTGATGAGCATGTCGCAAAGCGTGGCCAATGGGTTATTGCACCAACTTCCGTATCCAAGCGCGATTCGCACTATTGCCGGGTCACCTGCGCATGGCGGCCCTCGAACCAGCGGCGCTGCTCCTCCAGCTGCCCCGCCAGCAGCAGGTTGTACTCCTGCCCAATGGCGTCCAGCTTGCTGCTCACGAGCGCCTCCTCCATGTCAGCGTCATACCGCGTGTCTCTGCGGTGTGCATGAAGCGGCACACTCACAGCCACATGTGTACATGTGGGCAAGCAAGCCGGGCGCAGAACACCTTTGCTGCCACGAACGCAGCAGTGGCCAGTGTGGAGAGCAGTGGCCAGTTTGGAGAGCAGGTTGCGCCACATCTTCTGCAGACGGGCACTGTCCTGCTCACGTGCTGCTGGGGGCGGCGGCGGCGGCGGCGTCCTCCCGGGGCGCGGGCGCGGGGGAGGGCACCTCCACCAGCTTGCCGTCCGTCTTGCTCTGGATCAGACGGTGCACGTAGCCGTCGCTGGAGTAGTCCCACACCTGCACAGCGGGCCTGGCCGTCAGAGCCTTACTGACGATCAGCCATGCGAGTGTCCGACCGCAGGTGTGCAGGCCCTGCCTAGGCTGCAACATTTGCACGCAGACAAGATGATGCAGCACATTCGCCGAGCCGGCGCACCAGGCAGCCAGTAGTACAGGGTCATCAGGCTCGCAGCAGTGCCAGCGACACATGACAGCCAGCGAGCGGGTGGCCAGCGCACCCGCTGCGTCTCCAGCTCCAGCGCATAGCAGTGGTTGGTGTCCTTCCAGTGCCCATTGGCGTGGCCGCTGCGGTAGCGCCCGCACCCGATGTGGCCGCAGATGAGGCAGATCCACAGGTCCGCAGCGGCGTTGCAGGTGGCGCAGTGGGAGACGTGGCCCTCGGAGTCGAGGCAGTACCGGCACACGGGGCACGAGGTGTCCGCCCACCGCATGAGGCACTCGTTGTGGAACCTGTGGTTGCAGACCTGCATCAGGACAATCGATGTCGTCGCCAGCGGTCCCTACATGTACAGCCCTGCCTTCCCACCGAATAAAGTATGGGCATCACATAGCACGACACGTTTTGATGATAGAGAGGCATGCCCTGGTTGAGTGTAGAGCTTTCGCTGTTATAAGCAGAGTCGCACCGTTGTGACGATGCCGCTGATGTGGGCGTCCAGCCGTTCCAGGCATACTGGGCATGTCGGAAGCTCTGTCTGCGCTGCCGCCCGCACTTGTGAGCCAAAGCCACCCGCTGCAACAGCCAGGCCATCAGTGCTGCTGCTGGCGCCGGGGCTGCCTTCCCTGGACCTGGCAGCAGCGGCTGCTGCCAGCTGTCCCACCGCTGCAGGCGAGGCTGCGCTGCCGTCATGACCAGTGCCCTCGTCATATTGCACATCTTTGATGAACACCAGGCGGCAGATGATGTCCGGCTCCAGCGTCCAAAAGGGCTTGTTGTTGTGCTCCCTGTGGAACGCTGCCGCAGTTGCTGCGGTGTCAAAGCGCAGCAGCACGAGGCACGAGTTGCGGCTGTCGTCACGGCGGACGAAGCGTATCTCCCGGATAGACGGCAGATAGCCACCCGTCCAGGTACAGAAGTCGGCAACGCCCATGTCCGGAGACACCGCCAACACTGCCAACATTTCCCCGTGCTGCTCCTGCATGCTTTCATTGCCTGTCATCAGCCACATGGTCAGGATGCGCACGCTGCAGCCTTTGCAGCACGCTGATGTGCCGCATTGCCATGCAGCATCGCACCGGCTGGCTCCATGCCGGACGCTGAGCGGAATCGGCAGCCGGAATCTCCCGATACAGGTGCACGACGCCGGTCAGGTGCTCGACACGTGGATTGCCGGCAGAGAAGGTGATGGCATCTCCGTCCGCAGTGTCAGCACTAAGACCGCCCTCTGCTGCGTGCGCTGCACCGACCTGACGCACCGGCGCCTGACCGCCCTTGCGGTGCTGCAGGTCCACCTTCACCGAGTACGCCATTTCATCCCTCAGATGCCTCTCACTGACGATGCATGAGCAGTTCGTGGCATGGCGCAGCGGCACAGACCATGTGCAGCATTACCACAAATTGCGAAAATATATGGCAACATGTGCAATAATCGTGGCAGCTGTGTCGCATGTATGTTGCTCGGTTGTGAACTCGACGCGGGGCAGAATTCCCGTTGTGGCAGTTGCGCCTGGGCACGCTATCATAATTCCACCAGCTTCTCTGTGGCAAAGTACTGCAAAAGTCGAGAAGGTGCTTGCGCAGATAGGGTTTGCAGAAGTGGACAAGACACGACTCGCCTCGTCTGCGTGACTGCGTCATTGCCCGCTTGCACGCACCTTCAGAGCCCAGCACCAGCAGCTCAGCCCAGACAGCCTTCAGACGCTTCGTACGTCCCACAGCAGCTCGCCATCATGCAGGTGTGGCCCGACGCTGTTACCTCGAAGTGGTTTAGGGGTTGCGTCGTGCTGTGCTGTTCTTCGCCGTGCAGCCTGCTACGGTGTCAACGACAATCACGCGTGGTAGCCGTGACAGCGGTGGTCGAGCTGCTTGCGCGTTGTTGCCGCCTCTTCGCGCGTGGGTACGCTGGAATCAGCGTGCTGGGGTCTTTCCCACCTCACCGGCAGCCTGCCAGCCATGTCGCTTCTTCGTGACTGGCTGGCTACCTGCGTTGTTTCTGCTGCGTGCTTGGACGTGCTGCGTCCTGTCACCTGCACCTACCGGGGTAGCCTGAAACTGCACAACTGTGATATCACCTGTATCCCATGACTCAAGATGCAGTTGCGTGGTACCAACGAGCGTGTTTGCTATATACGGGTCGAATAGCGTCCAGCTATGCTTGTGTATGCTGTACTGGCAGCGTGCACGCCTGGTACACACACCGGGGCCAGCGTAACAGCGAGTGGTCACAAGCATAAGCGCAACAGCGAGCGGTCACAAGTATTGACGATGCGTGCTGTTAATGCATTAGTCTGCACAGTATTACTGCTGCCTCTCCGGGCATTTGCTCATTGAGAGACTCGTGCATGCGCTTCTTCACCACAAGCATGCCTCGTCCGTGTGGCTTTGGCATTAGATGTGTGCTTTTGCTGAATCGGCGCTGTGCATGGACCTGTCCCACCGTTTGATATCTTATCCCATATCAGCACATAGTGCATAAGTGTCACACCATCTATCCTGCTGCTTTTGCAGATCTTTGTCAAGACGCTGACGGGAAAGACGATCACGCTGGAGGTGGAGTCCTCCGACACCATCGACAATGTCAAGAGCAAGATCCAGGACAAGGTCGGTCTTAGTTCTGGCGTACTCTACGTGTATGAGGGTTCACCCGAAAGGCGACTTGCTCATCTCAGCTCATGGCCTGTCACCCTGTCAAACATTATCTGCCTGCATCTGCAGGAGGGTATCCCACCTGACCAGCAGCGCCTGATCTTTGCTGGCAAGCAGCTGGAGGACGGCCGCACGCTGGCCGATTACAACATCCAGAAGGAGTCCACGCTGCACCTGGTGCTGCGCCTGCGTGGCGGCATGCAGATCTTCGTCAAGACCCTGACGGGCAAGACAATCACGCTGGAGGTCGAGTCCTCCGACACCATCGACAATGTGAAGAGCAAGATCCAGGACAAGGTTTGCGCTTTCCCGAGTGCATTCTTGCTTCTATGAACAACAGTTGCTTTCAAGGTCCTTGATGCTACTTTGTTCCGTTAAATAACTATCTGTCTATCCGCATCGCAGGAGGGCATTCCACCTGACCAGCAGCGCCTGATCTTTGCTGGCAAGCAGCTGGAGGATGGCCGCACGCTGGCAGACTACAACATCCAGAAGGAGTCCACGCTGCACCTGGTGCTGCGCCTCCGCGGTGGCATGCAGATCTTCGTCAAGACCCTGACGGGCAAGACGATCACGCTGGAGGTCGAATCCTCTGACACCATCGACAATGTGAAGAGCAAGATCCAGGACAAGGTTTGCGCTTTCTCGAGCGAACTGTCTCTCTCCTCTGTTCTTCAACAACGTTAGCTCTCAAAGCTCATGCTCTCAGGGACTTGCTGTTTATCCGATGATTCCTGGCTTCAGGCTGTCCCGTCGAGACACTATCTGTCTACCTGTACTGCAGGAGGGCATCCCACCTGACCAGCAGCGCCTGATCTTTGCCGGCAAGCAGCTGGAGGACGGCCGCACCCTGGCAGACTACAACATCCAGAAGGAGTCCACGCTGCACCTGGTGCTGCGCCTGCGTGGCGGCATGCAGATCTTCGTCAAGACGCTGACGGGCAAGACTATCACGCTGGAGGTCGAGTCCTCCGACACCATCGACAATGTGAAGAGCAAGATCCAGGACAAGGTCTGCGCTTTATCTGGTCTGATCATAGTCGCTATCACGCTTCTGCAAAAGGTAGCTGCTGTTCGCCTGGTGACAGCTGGTTTCAGGTTTTTCCCCGTCACTAACCATCTGTGTATCTGCACTGCAGGAGGGCATCCCACCTGACCAGCAGCGCCTGATCTTTGCTGGCAAGCAGCTGGAGGACGGCCGCACTCTGGCAGACTACAACATCCAGAAGGAGTCGACCCTCCACCTGGTGCTGCGCCTGCGCGGTGGCATGCAGGTGGGTGCTTGACATGGCATGTGCGAAAGTGTTGCACGCAAGTGTTGCACGCAATCTGCGGTTGTTACGACTGCAGCTGCAACAGCACCCCCTCTAGATTCATGTCTCCCCCATATTGCCAGCTGCGCTTATATGATAAGCTGTGAATCTATGCAGATCTTTGTCAAGACGCTCACTGGCAAGACCATCACCCTGGAGGTGGAGTCCTCTGACACCATCGATAATGTCAAGAGCAAGATCCAGGACAAGGTAGGTTTGTTCATCTAGTCATACACTCCTGCTGGGTTGGCCAAATGTTGGACTTGGGCTGGGTTGATACCTGCCGTCGGTGTGACAACGGGTTGATCTTCTTTCTGCAGGAGGGCATCCCGCCCGACCAGCAGCGCCTGATCTTTGCTGGCAAGCAGCTGGAGGACGGCCGCACGCTGGCCGATTACAACATCCAGAAGGAGTCCACGCTGCACCTGGTGCTGCGCCTGCGTGGCGGCTCTGTGTGATGTCTGCCACAGATGCCGAGGTTGTGGTGTGGGCTTCAGCTGATGTATATGCATGGAACAGTTGACCAGAGTGAAAGCTCTTCTGTAAAAGCTCTTCTGTAAATTTTGTGCTCAGATGGACATGATAGCCCTAACCCTCCACTCGGCAAGCAGCCGTGGTAGTTTTTACTGCGTCATCTCATGTACAGCCCACCGACCTACACGGACGGTATTGTAACGTGCGTGCAGGCTTCCCACCACTATGTAATATCCCGTTGAAACATGAAACTGCCATCCGCTGTCGCCCTGACAACCCTGACCTGTGACACTGACATGATGACATGAGTATCCCAGCACTTCGGCTGTGGTGCAGCTTGTCATATATCTCATGCAAGCACGTGCAGCATCACTAGAGGTGTTTTGGACGTCTCTGCCTTCGGATCAGCATTTGCTACGGGTCAAAAGCATGTTGATGCATGCCCTCACTGTTTGCCAGATGATGCAAGCGGTATTGGCTGTTGGGATATCAGGCTGTTACATACAATGGCACTGATTGGTGGTCATCCTTTCTGGTGTTACACTCGTAGCGAGCTCACTGGGCAAATGGACCGACGACCACAAGCACTGTGCTACCTCCCATCCAGTCATTTCCGCAGCGTTGCATTGACTTCCCGGTCATTTGGCAAAAAGCCCATCAGCCGCCCTTCATGCAACGCATGCCAATGTCAGTATTCACTACAGTTTTCCTCCTCCCACTTACCACCACACTGTGCTACCAAACAGATGCAAGCAATTGTATCCAGCATTGCCAAAACATTCGCCCACCTGACGACCCCTGGTATGCCAGCATGAAGCCAGCCAGCGCACCAATGGAGGCTGCAATAGCCGCCGATTGCCGTGGTACACCAGCGTTCTTGCCTGCAATGCGGCACAACGGCAATTTGTGCCATGCAAGACTGGATGTCATGCATTGAAGATGTCCCACTGCAAACACACTGTGCATGCTCGCTAATCTAGGTATCGTGCACCTGCTATGTACCCAAAAGGGTAGCTGGCGACTGTGGCGACTGACCAAGTAGTGTAGTCGTCGAAGCTGAAGTTCCCAACTGCAGAGGCAGCAGCTCTTCAACATCATCATGTGTCGTGATCCACTGCGTTACACAATTGCACGGCGTGTACTGCACATGGCTCGATGATGACCGACCTGTCCTCCAGAAGCCGGGTGCTTTGTCAAGGACTGTGGTCAGCAATGCATCCGAGTCAGCTGTCTCACGCAGCAACCTGTGCATGCACCCTACAGCAGACTACAAGATGCGCCAGCACAGCACTCCACGCGCACCTGGGTACTTGGGCTCGTCGAAGATTACGCCCATCCCGTTACACTCAATATGCCGCTGCCAAGGCACTGGATGGCGGTGACCCGGTCGCTTGATCACCGCCTCACCTGCGGGACAGCTAGTCCTGTATGCGCCACCTGAGTGCGTCACGGGTGGGACCAGCCCTGACGCAGGCCAAGGTGTACTTGTGCAGCGCCTTCCTGGCTTACTACCACCAACGTGTATGGCTGACTTCGATACCGACCCACAACGCGTGCAGCCTGGGATGCTCGCCTCTTGCCCTGTCTGTGATATGAGCGAGAATGAGCCTGACAAAACCCTGATTTCAGGCAGGTCGGGGGGGCTTGGCTGCTGCTTTGCTCTACTGCCAGGAGTCGCTGCTATCACAACGTGGTAGCCATCGTCGGGCATGTTTGCGCATTGCTAGGGTCCTTTCAAATCTAGTGACGCTGCTGCTTGTGTCGAGCAAACTTGGGAAAGAGCTCTTGATCGGTCACTGATTCAGCTGGGTGCAAAGTCCGCCTGCAGAAGAGTGACGCCCTGTCAAGGAGCAAACTGCACGAAGCTGCGAGGTTCAGCGGCTGCATAGTCGACGCCGTGCAAATCCGTCCTGTGCGGACGCCACTGCGATGGCGGCGGAGGACTTCTATGTGCGCTACTATGTGGGGCACAAGGGGAAGTTCGGGCACGAGTTCCTAGAGTTTGAGTTCCGGCCAGATGGCAAGGTGATCCTGGGACTGCTGTCGTTCGGCCGTGCATGCTCACTTGCTGCTTGCGTGTGGTGCCAGACCAAATTGTTGGTGCGAACCCATGTGCACCAATGTGCGCAGCTGCGATACGCCAACAACAGCAACTACAAAAACGACACCATGATCAGGTGGGCCTGCGGTCAGGCACCGCGACATGCAGCCGGCTCCAGCGGCTCTGCGCATACATTGTTGGTGTCGACACCGCTGAAGTCTGCGCCGGCATTCACCTGCAGGAAGGAGGTGTTCGTGGGTCAGGCAGTGCTGAACGAGCTCAAGCGGATCATTGAGGACAGCGAGGTAGGCTGTCAGATGTTGTGGCATAGTGTGCAACATTGGTTCTACATCAGCCTGCACATCTAAACAAAGCTTCTGCCAAGCTTACAGATGCTTCAGGTGGCTACCGGCATTGCACGCAGATCTTGAAGGAAGACGACAACAACTGGCCGCAGCCAGACCGTGTGGGTCGGCAAGAGCTCGAGATTGTGATGGGACAGGAGCACATCTCCTTCACCACCACAAAGCTGGGCTCACTGCTGCAGGTAAGCAGATGCGCCTGCTGCATGTGCTGCACATGCTTTGCGCACAGTAGCAACATTCGGCCCTGCTCTGCCAGTCTTGCACTGACGTGTGACAGCGCTGATCTTACGCAGGTGCAGCAGAGCCAGGACCCAGAGGGCCTCCGTATTTTCTATTACCTTGTCCAGGTGCAACAGCAGCTACACTCCGGCACGACGGCAGCATGCGTATCGACAGTTGCTGCTGATCCAAGGTGTCAGCACGAATATCGCATGCTGTAAGGTTTGACATGTCGCTCTGCAGGATCTGAAATGCTTCGTGTTCAGCCTGGTGTCCAGCCACTTCAAGATTGCACCCTTGGGCTGAGCGATCATCAGGGCGCCTGGGGCAATCTTATGCTGGTGACTGGAGCTGCCTGCTGCATCGCTGCAGCAAACTTATGCTTCGCTGCTGAGCTGCTGCCGCCGGCGGCCGGCGGGTTGACATAGAGAAGTGCTGTGAACTGGACTGGTTTTCTTCGATGGACGCCATGATGTTTGGAAACAACAATCATGCTGTGGTTGTAGTCTCGAGCAGCAAGCAAGCACTGCACGCTGTCATTCGCATGACCGTTGACCACGCTGTTGGCATCGCTCCTGTGAGGCCAATACACAGCCGCGGACGTGCCCCATTGTGGCCGAGTAAAGGCTCGAATTTGGCACCTTGCATCCTCCCCGACTTCCACGGCTTCCATGCACTGCATGCAGCCGAAGCAATGTCATGTGCACTCGGGTATACATACCGTCCACTGCATACTGCTGCAGAACGCTGCAAGCATCAGGTGTCTATCCACTCACGCAGTTTGCTTCTGGGCGCAGTGACCAATCGTGGCGGTTCCTTGAACACATCACGGTACACTGCTGTGTAAACTTTGGTGTTGAAGGAGGTTTATTCAGACATCTGGTGTACTTGGGAACGTCAGGCGCCGGGTTGTGCTTGTACACAAGCCTGCAGGTGGTGAAGCGGTCACCATGACGCTCCACCAGTAAGGGCTGCGGCGGCAGGACGCATCGGCGTTGGCAGCTGCGCATAGCCCATCATGGAGGGCGCAGCGCTCTACGATGATTTTGGGAACTACATCGGACCAGAGCTCAGCGGGAGCGACGAGGTGCCGTGCCACTGCACTTCCACTTTCTCCGCATTGTCCACATGCGCAATGACCCGAGCTTCCCGCCACCATGCGGCAGTAACCGCGGCCGCTTCATTCCTGTAACGAGACCGCAGCACGCTCTGTCAAGACCGATTTCCGTCAGACGTCCGGCCGGCAGCAGGCATGCACCTACAGGGCTGCTGGCTCACCCCATGACCCGCACTGCTGAACAGGATGAGGGAGACGAGGAGGAGGAGGTGGAGCAGCCCGATGAGGAGGACCTGGATGCGGCCGAGGCGGCGGCCAACGCGCGCATGGACGCGACAGAGGGCGATGAGGCCATGGAAGAAGACGAGGATCCCGGCACGCAGGTGCGAGGGCGCTCTGCTACATAGCAGCCAATGTTGTGCGGTGCTGCCGTGGTGCACCCCTCTCGTAATCACGCCAGCATGGCCTCTTGGTACTCGAAAGGTGACAGCTTCATGCACTGCCTACGTCGCCAACAGGTGGTGCTCCACGAGGACAAGAAGTACTACCCCACCGCGGAGGAGACGTTTGGCGAGGGCACCGAAACTCTGGTCATGGAGGAGGATGCGCAGCCCCTTGAGGTGGGCAGAGGTCTGGGCTTGACAGAGACATGCCTGCATGCCTTGCTGCACTTGCCTGGCATGCCTGCCCAGGTTCACCAGCACCAGGTGTGTACACCCAGTATACAGCACACAAGTCGGGCAATAGCTGCAGACTGCCATGGTACAAGATACTGCTGTGAATGGCAAGGTCATCGGATTGCATGCAGGTGCCCATCATCGCGCCCGTCAAGCACAAGAAGGTGGAGGTGCTGGAGAAGGAGGCCCTGCGCACCAACTACACCAACGACTTCCTGGCGGGGCTGCTCAACTCCAATGCCGACGTCATCCGCAACATCGCCGTCGTCGGCCACCTGCACCATGGCAAGACCACGGTGCGCGGCTGTTGGTTGTATTCAGCGAGTGGAACTTCGACAGGCCTGATCGCACTTTGTGCAAGTCTAGTTGATCAGCACAGAGTTCATGTCGTGCATGTTTTCGAGATGCTGACGTGACAACGCGACGATGCTTGTCCCGCAGATCATGGACATGCTGGTGGAGCAGACACACGATGTGCGGCACCAGTGGCGCAACAACGAGAGGGGCATGCGGTTCACGGATACCCGGCTGGACGAGCAGCAGCGCGGCGTCAGCCTCAAGATGGTGCCCATGACGCTGGTCATGGAGGGCTCCTCCGGCAAGAGCTACGTCATGAACCTCGTGGATACCCCCGGTGCGCGCAGCTCTGCGGGATGTGCATATGCTTTGTACCTCCCCTCGCCTAGAATTTATTGGCAGGCGTGATTGCGAGCTATCCACTGGGTGGCCGTCGCACCCCAAACGCTCTAATTTTGGAAGGTGTGCACCGTATCTTCACATGGCAGCTGCCAATGTGCGCAGGCCACATCAATTTCAACGATGAGGTGACGGCGGGGCTGCGGATGGCGGATGGCGTGCTGCTGGTGGTGGACGCCGTGGAGGGCGTCATGCTGGTCACCGACAAGGTCGTCAGGCAGGCGGCAGCCGAGGGCCTGCCCATCTGCCTGCTGCTATCCAAGGTGAGTCTGTTCTGACCGTGCCAGGTGTCGGGCGCATCACAGCTCATCAGACCTGCACAGCTTCTGCACGCGTTACCGACAGCCGGACATGGCCCACATGTTGCTTGTAGTGTAAAGTAAGAGTGGCATGCTGCCTCGCAACTGATGCATCAGAATTTTGTTGATAGGTGGATCGGCTGATCACCGAACTGAAGCTGCCGCCAAATGATGCATACCACAAGCTGCGGCACACCATCGAGGAGGTCAATGCGCTCATCGTCAAGTACTATGGCGAGGACGCAGAGCAGGTGGGCACACGATCATCATGGAAGAACGTGAAATTGCTGACAAGACGAAGCACACTCAGCTTGGCCCTGTGCCGCCCAGGACTCAATGCCGCAGACCCGGCAGCGCCAGACTACAGTGTGCACCATCCGCTGGGCATGCCTGTTTTTCATCACTTTGGCACTGCAGACTTGCTGACCAAGTGGCTGCTGCGGCGCAGGTGGACCCAGTCCGGAACAACGTGGCATTCACCTCGGCGCAGTCGGGCTGGTCTTTCACGCTGCAGTCCTTTGCACAGCTGTACGCCGACGTCTTCGGCACAGCCTTCGACACCACAGAGTTCGCGCGCCGACTGTGGGGCGACGTGTACTTCCACCCAGACAGTGAGTGGCAGGCTGCGCTGCATGCTCGCCTTGCGCTGGTCTGCTTGCATTCAACGTCAGTCCAGGCACTCATCATAAGGCAGCCGTCGTCATAATGGTTTGGAGTGTCTCCAGGCCGCACCTTCAAGAGGAAACCGCCGGCTGGCGGCGCGGAGCGCACCTTTGTATCCTTTATCCTGGAGCCGCTGTACAAGATCTACAGCCAGGTGCGCCTAGCCATATGCGGCAGCTGCATACGTCCAGTCCGCTGAGCCTGCAACCAGCCTCAACCTTCATCTGCGGCTGTTGCTATCCCCGAGCAACGAGTTGGTGTCACTTCAGCCTGACGTGACGGGTTGCAGGTGCTGGGAGAGGCGGATGTGAGCGTGAAGGGCATGCTGGAGGAGTTTGGCGTGTACCTGAAGCCGGCAGCGTTCAAGCAGGACGTCAAGCCACTGCTGAAAGACTCATGTTCAGCAGTGTTTGGCAGCGCCACCGGCCTCACCGACATGCTGGTGCAGCACATGCCGCTCTCGCGTGTTGGCACAGCCACCAAGGTGTGTAGTCTCTGACTTCTGCAAGAGCAGCGACCGCTCATGCTCATGCTCATGCTCATGCTCATGCTCTGCACTGCAATGCAACCTGAGGTCCTCCATCAAACAGCGTGTGGTGGTGGTGCCATGTCTTACCTGCGTGTGCCTGCTGGCTCCTTTCAGGTGGAGCGGCTCTACACAGGGCCGCAGGACAGCGACATAGCAGAGCACATGCGAGCGTGCAACCCGAAGGGGCCGCTGGTGGTGCACATCGCCAAGCTCTTCCCCAAGTCGGACTGCTCGGCATTCGACGCCTTCGGCCGCATCCTGTCGGGCACCATCAAGCGCGGCGACCGGGCACGCTCCTCACTGCTGTGGCTGGAATCTTGCAATTTTGGGCCTGCGCATAGCTCTGGCTCTTGGCATGGCGCACATCACAGCTTGACAAACATTTGCCGAGCAATGCATTCGAATATGTGGCAGCTGCTCAAACTTTGCAATGTGCGGGTGCAGGTGCGGGTGCTGGGTGAGACATACACACCAGAGGACGAGGAGGACAGCACCGTGGCTGAAGTCAGCAACGTCTGGGTGTACCAGGCACGCTACCGGGTGGCACTGCCCAAAGCCACTGCAGGTGCGTATCATATCACCCCTTGCTGACCCCTGCGTGGCGCGCAAGATCGTGGGATCAGACGCCCTGACACTCAGCAGTCTTCAGCCACCCGTGGCGCCGAATGGCATGCATGCATGGTGACGTGTATCATGTGCTTCGCACCTCAGGCAACTGGGTGCTGCTGGAGGGGCTGGATGCCACCATCACAAAGACGGCGACGCTGGTGCCCGAGGCCCTGGACGAGGAGGTCCACATCATCCGGCCCCTGCAGTTCCACACACAGGTCCGGCTCCGACAGTCTGTGCCATCTGTGCACGTGCATCTTCTGCTGCAAGCCTCACTCAGCTGGTACGAGCGTGCCCTGCTGTCCATGGCGCCAGGACAGCAGGCGCCGATGGAAGGGTGACGCATGCCTGTGCTCGTGTGCAGAGCGTGGTGAAGATTGCGGTGGAACCGCTGAACCCGCGGGAGCTACCAAAGATGGTGGAGGGGCTGCGGTGCATCAACAAGAGCTACCCGCTGGTGACGACCAAGGTTGAGGAGTCGGGCGAGCACGCGGTGCTGGGCACCGGCGAGCTGTACCTCGACTCCCTGATGAAGGTGCCGTGATCATGCACCAGTTTTGGTAGCAAGCAACTGAAAAGTAATAGGGTGTCATGTGATGCCTTGGATTCACGTGTACATATCCTAAGTGTAGAGTATCAACCTGCTGCAAGTCTGTTGGAGACGAGACTACCCTTGACTTGTCTGTCAACCTGTACGCTATGTAACTGTACGTTACAGGACCTGCGGGAGCTCTACTCGGAGATCGAGGTGAAGGTGGCAGACCCAGTCGTGTCCTTCTGCGAGACGGTGGTGGAGACCAGCCAGCTCAAGTGCTTCGCGGAGACGCCCAACAAGCGCAACAAGCTGACTATGGTGGCTGAGCCGCTGGACCGTGGGCTGGCTGAGGACATTGGTGCGTTGTCGGTGGATATCGTGCAGGATCCGGTGCTGGTGCAGCACCTTGCCGAGGCACTAATCTTTGCTGCGCTCACGTCTTTCATCAGAAGCATGAGTGTACCTGTTGAAGACGGGGGTAGCTGGTCCATGTCTCTGCTTGCACGGAAGTGATGTCTTGGGTGTGCTACAGAGGGCGGCACCGTCAGCATCGACTGGCCGCGGCGCAAGCTGGGCGCTTTCTTCCAGGAGAAGTACGAGTGGGACCTGCTCGCTGCTCGCTCCATCTGGGCCTTCGGCCCCGAGCGCCAGGTCTGGCCCGTGTGGTTCTGTCTGCGTGCCCAAGGACCGTCGAGTTGCAGCACTCCACCTGTGTCTTCAGCACCTCGCATAGCTCTGAAGCCACTGATCTGCCAATGCAGGGCCCCAACATTCTGGTGGATGACACGCTCTCCAGTGAGGGCGTTGACAAGTCGCTGCTCAATGCAGTAAAGGACTCCATTGTCCAGGTGCGCCATCTGGACTGCACCACAGATTAGTTCACGAGCAAGCACTCAGCATGTACCATTCTGCATCCTGTTCTGTGCCGGCGATGGGAAATGCATGCAAATATGCATGCTTGTGCTTCACTGCAGGGTTTCCAGTGGGGCACGCGGGAGGGGCCGCTGTGCGATGAGCCGATCCGCAATGTGAAGTTCAAGATAATGGACGCAGCTATTGCAGAGGAGCCGCTGGCACGCGGCGGCGGGCAGCTCATCCCCACCGCCCGCCGCGTGTGCTACTCCGCATTCCTCATGGCCACGCCGCGCCTCATGGAGCCTGTGTACTATGTCGAGATCCAGACCCCAGCAGGTGCCTGATCACATCTGCGACATTGCATACCGTGCTGCGGCACTGCATGCAGTGGTGCTGTACTTTGCTCCTGCATGCGCATATGACACGCTGATGCACAGCCCTACGTTGGTGCCGCCTTGTCTGGTGCTCGCTGATTCGCTTGTCATGCTTTTGCTATCTGCAGATTGCATCAGCGCCATTTACAATGTGCTCAGCAAACGGCGCGGCCATGTGACGGAGGACGTGTTGCGCCCCGGCACCCCGATCTACCTGGTCAAGGCGCTGCTGCCCGTCGTCGAGTCCTTTGGCTTCGAGACAGATTTGCGGTACCACACACAGGTGTGCATGTCGCACAGCCCTTGAAGTGCATGCACAGCTACAGGTGGGCCCAAACATCATGGTGGCTTGCAACTTGTGGCTTCAACATCATGCGGGCTGATCGTCTGGCTTGATTGGCACCCTGCAGGGTCAGGCATTCTGCCTCAGCGTGTTCGACCACTGGCAAATAGTGCCAGGAGACCCCCTGGACAAGAGCGTGGTGCTGCGGCCGCTGGAGCCGGCGCCTGTGCAAGCGCTGGCACGCGAGTTCATGGTCAAGACCCGCCGGCGAAAGGTGCGCAGGATGCAGCGCTGCTCCCGATGCCAGCCGAGTTGCTTGATCCCTCATCCAATACTACATTCAGCAGAAGCCTGGAATCACACGGTGCAATCGACAGTGGACCTGTGCACCATGGTATGCACTTGTCGATCTTCCCTGCGCTGCTGCAGGGCATGAGCGAGGATGTGTCCATCAACAGATTCTTTGACGACCCAATGCTGCTGGAGCTGGTGCGCTCTTTCGCAAGCTTGCGTTGTGTACTGGATCACTACATCCCGGATGCAGCCGTGTCTACCTGTCATGACAGGCTGTTTGTGTGCAGGTCTGAGTGTACTGTGTGTTTGATGTAACAGGCACGTCAGGATGCCGACCTGCAACAGATTTTCTGAGCGGTGCCGAAGCCAAAGGTGTTGTGAATATGACAGCACATCCTGCAGTGAGGGCCAAGGTTGGCATGCGCCACGCGTGCTGTGTGGTCTCTACCGTCCGGGTTGTGCGCTTGTAGCCTGGCCACAATCGGGTGACAAAGTGGAAAAACACAGCATACAATTGAACACCACCTCGCCTGTGACACCCCCTGTCAGACCAGGTGGTTCGACCGAGTAGTTGGAGGAGGAGCTCCGATGGCAGTGGTTGAGAGCCAGCATTGCATATCTGCTCTGCACAGCATCATGGCAGAGGCAGACAAGCTGAGCACCTTTCAATCAGTATGTGGCACGGACGAGGCGACAGCGACTCATGTGCTGGAATCGTTTGGAGGGGATTTGGACAGGGCAGTGAATTTCTTCATGGAGAATGGCGAGCAGGGCGTCGCCACACTGCAGTCATTCAGACCTTCTGAGCCCCAACTTGCAGCTGCGCCATCTCCGCCCATCGACCTTGAGGATGACGACGATGCACCAATTGTAGTGCCAAGTCAGAGCCTAGACCAGCAGCAGGTCGACCGTGACGAGGCAGCGGAGCAGCACAGGCGGAATGAGGGCTATCTGGAGGAGGAGGCAGCCCTGCAGCAGGCCCTTGAGGCGTCCAAGGTCACAGCACCAGGTGCCTGGGATGCAGAGGATGCACCCGCCCGCTGTGTCTGATGGCAGGCTATATGAGGCTTCAGGGTTGCAAAACGCCAAGCGTCGCTTCAGAAACCGCCGTCATCTGTCCTACGTAGCCCAACTCCATGCGATGCACTGTAGGCAGCACACGGAGCAGCGTTGCCCAGGGCACATCAACGCCGGGCGGCGCAGCGTCGGTGTACCGCAGCGCCTCTGAGCAGGTGGTGGGCCTGCAACCGTGTGCACACATGTGCAGACCGATCCAGCTGCAGATCGTCGTAAGCAATGCAAGTCGCATAAGGCTCTGGTCAATGCTGCAGACGGCTGGGAGCTCTGACGTGGAGGAGTATGAGCCCGACTACGACTCTGACGTGGAGATGGACACTGAGGAGGAGTACGCCGCCAAGCTGGCCGCGGCGCAGCAGGCGCAGGCTGCGCGCCTCCGCCGCCGTGATGGCGGCGACGGTGCGGGCCCCTCCGGCGCTGGGCCCTCTGGCGGTGCGGCCCTGCTGCACCCTCAACATGCATGCACACAGGCCCTGGGCGGGTCGAGTGCCCGTCAATCAGCGTTTCAATGTAACCTGCAGACGGTCATTGCATGCAACTTGCAATCGATGGCAACACTATGAAGTTTGGCTTGCAGCTGCAGCGGCTGCATTCTTTGATGGGTTGAACGACAATGGTCCGCGCATCCGAGGCAATCGCCCGTCCGGTGCTGCCGCAGCCGCATCGCAGCAGCTGCAGGATCTCAACGCTTTCAGTGAGGCGTTGAACATTTGATGCATACTGGCATATCTAGCATGACAATGCTATGCATATCATAAGTGTTAAAAAGCTGCTCTCCCTGCACATGTGACACAGCTAACACTGTTGTGCAGGCCAGCGCCTGGGTATTCCAATGCTGCCGGCCCTGCCGGGCATGGCCGGCCAGCCAGGCAGACCAGCTGGTTATATGGACGATGAGGATGTCGACTTTGAGGATGGTGCAGCGCCGTCCGGCCAGGGCATGCCAGGAGGTGATGCTGCGGCCTCGGTCCTTCACAGGTCTCGACTGGTGCTGGCTTCGACGTACATGGCGCCAATGCCAAGAAGCATGCATCGGACACAACATTTCACTCTTTCATTCCAGGTGTAGGACCATTTGGTGCGAACTACGGTGGCGGCCACGATTCTGGCCTGCCCGACATGCCTGCTGGTGTTGACCTAGAGGAGGCACGCATGCTGGAGGCTGCGATGCTGGGCATCCCGTACGCCGGCCGCATGCCCGACTTTGGCGCCAACGGTGCTGCACCCCCCGGCAGCGGCCTGTTCGGCAATGCTGGCGGCGCTGCTGCGCAGCCGCTGAGCCCGGGCGTGCGCCACACCCGTGCACTGCGGCAGGAGCAGGATTCGGCCTACCAGGCATCCCTGCAGGTACTGGGCATTGCTGACACTGCCAGGATTCCTTGTATGTGTTGATGTCAATCTGTGTCTGTTGTGGTGCGCATGTCCTCCATCAGCAAGCCAAAACACGTGGCATGCCCCTGGCTGCTGCACAGGCCGATCGCGAGAAAGCTGACGCAGAGGAGAGGGCACAGCGGGAGGCACAACAGGAGTCGGAGCGCCTGGCTGCGGCAGAGCAGGCGGCAGCCGTGGCAGCTGCAGAGGCAATCGTGCATGCAGCAGTCATGGAGACCTTGCCTAAGCTCTCGATTCAATATCACAAGCGTGTCATTGCTGGCTTTGAGTGTGTTTCGCTGATGCTTGCAAGATGTTCGTAGGCTGAGGCCCGCCGCGCTCAGACTCTGGCAGACAAGGCAGCTGCGCTGCCGCCAGAACCCCCAGCGGGAGGGCCTGACACGGTAGCCGTTCTCATCCGCCTGCCCAACGGACAGCGACGCAGCCGCAGGTGCATGTCAGAGCATGGTGGTAACATGAGCGACATAGTTGGTGCAGCCGAGCCTCTGTATACGCATGACCTGGGCTGCATCCCAATCCCCAAGCCCGCGGTGGCTACTGAACAGATAGCCAGGCGGCTGACATCACATATATAAATATAAGCCAAACATGCTTGGATGCAGGTTCATGAAGACGAACAAGCTGCGAGCGCTGTACGACTTTGTGGACACGAGCGAGCCGGGCGAGGAGCTGCCCCACGGCAGCTACCTGCTAGTCACCAACATGCCTCGCAAGGTGCAGGGCGTGACCCGCAGACACCATGCAACGCCACCACATTTCACCTGACTTCGAGTGCACGTGTGTGTTTTCGCACGTGCTGGGTTCGAGAGGTTGCACTGACATGTCTGTTGTCGTTGGCAGGTGTACGAGGAGACAGCAGAGCAGACGCTGGCAGATGCAGGCCTCACGCAGCGGCAAGAAATGCTGCTGTTGGAGCCGAAGGGTTGATGTGGCCCGCATGCTGTCCTCAGCCAGTGTGTATGTGTCCAGGGAAAGCTATGTCATAGTACGCAGTGTGGGCAGGTCACGCTGTACAACGAGTGCTTTGCCTGTCTTGCGACTATTTATTTGGCGCTCTTGGAACATGCACAGTCCTTTGCGCTGCTGTCCGTCGGTGCTCAGCAACACGGTCCAAGCAGCAGTCCAGGGTCCAGGCGGACCGTGACTGTACATCAGACCACAGGCAGCGTCTCGAACTGGAGTGGGGGCGTGAGGGTCCAGGCCCTCGTCTGACATCAGTGCGGCCCTACCACTGTCTTCAAGAAGTCTGCAGTTGTGCCCTGTGCGTCCAAAGTTCTCATCGCGCTCGGTCACAAAGCACGCAGCTGAGCTCTGATTGCACCGCTACAACGCTGTGGGCCCATCTGCAGTTGCAGCGCCTTGTCATAGCTGGGATTCTTCGCGATGCAAGGTCAAAAACTGGTCCGTCAGCCCCAGGGACTCCAACAGCCGTCGGCAATACATCCGTCGAACCGCCCCTGCACCCTTGGCGTGCTGCAGCAGATCTCAGGCGCACCACACACCCATCGCAAGCGCGGCCGCGCGCTGCATGTCATCGAGGCGCCCGAACGCGAGCTCCAGGCTGACCTGGCTGACGAGCGACGGTAGCTGCCCAACATAACAGCTGCAATGACTGCAGGCTCACCTCAGCACCAGTCTGTGGCTTGCCACTGCTAGTTTTGAGTATTTGATTGCGAGTTTTCGCCTGCTGGCTTTTGTAGAGATGGGCCGCGATGGACGCCAGCAGAATACGCGGGCATGTGGGCATCGTGCACACGGGAGGAAAGATACTGGATTGATGATGTGGAGGGCACCATTCCAGCAGCCTTGGAGGTAAGAGGTTCGCACATTGCGCTGGGGCTTTGATGGACACTTGGCTGAAGCCAAATTATTCGAGCATGTGCAACCCTTGCAGCGCTGCAT
This sequence comes from Diplosphaera chodatii, assembly GCA_032358165.1. NCBI lineage: Eukaryota > Viridiplantae > Chlorophyta > Trebouxiophyceae > Prasiolales > Stichococcaceae > Diplosphaera > Diplosphaera chodatii. The sequence continues at coordinate 1,316,340 of JAALGY010000038.1, forward strand.
GCTGGTTGCCGCAAGGCAGTGGTTTGGGCAAAGCACCAACTCACGGCTGTGTGCCCGATGGCGGCAAACGTTGCCGTATATCTGGTCACTGAGCGTTGCTGTACCACCACAGACGCCTCATTTGGCGGAGCGCTTAGGCCGCACCTGCATGGCAGGCGATGGCCCTGCCTTCCGTGGCAGGCACAAACCACCCAGATATCGCTGTCTATTTTCACAGGGCACGTGGTACCGCAACGGCCCGGGCACCTTCGAGATGGGGGGCCAGCCGATGCATGTGTTCGATGGCCATGGCCTGGTGGGCCGCATCACATTTTCAGGCGGCTGTGCCCATTTCGCCAGCCGCTTCGTCCGCACTCCGGTGTGAATCTGTGATGAATGGAAAGCAGTGAATCATCAATGCTTTGATGTGGTTGTCTTCACGGAGTCTTCTGTTAAGACAGTGATCGTTGGCATCACAAATGTCAACCTGCAAGCAAGTTTGCACCATTGCATAGGCGTTTGAGGAGGAGACCCGGCAGCAAAAGGTGCTGTTCCGCGGCTTTGGCAGCACCAAGCCGGCTGTGAACTTCGGAGGCGCACTTGCCAAGGTGTTTGGGCCGGAACTTACCGGGAAGGTTGGGGTCTTCCTCGGCAACGTGTTTGATATCAGGTGCGGCGCACACCCAACCAGTGCCGACAGGAATTGTGGCACGTATATGACACATGCAGCAAATCAGCTGTATTGAGCGCCGCGATGCGATGGCAGGGACAAGCCAGTTGCCAACACATCGCTTGTGGAGTGGAACGGAAAGCTGTGGGCGCTTTGGGAGGCGCACAGGCCGTACGTCCTGCACCCAGACACACTGGAAACCCACGGCGAGGAGACACTAGGTGCACCTGATGGCCATGGATGCCAGACCAGCATGCGCCATTGCTGCTTGCCCAATGCATGGCAGATGAGCAGCGAATTATGGACAGGTCATGCTCCGACTCAAAATGTCAACACGACTGGCCGGCAGGTGGGGCACTGCGGGAAAACCAGGCATTCTGTGCACATCCCAAGTTTGACGCGGAGTCCGGGCGCATGATCGCCTTCAGCCTGGGCCTGCGCTTTGCTGAGGGTGGGTGTGCCACTGTTGCAGTGTGGCAAAGCCATGATGAAGGGGTCCCTTGCATCCAATGCTGTGGCGAATTCGAGATGCATGAAGCTCTTCACAGTAGTATATGCCCTTGTCAACTGCAGGCAAGCTGCACATCATGGAGCTGAACTCAGATGGTGGCGTGCACCAAAAGATCACGCTGCCGGGCGTGTTTAACCCCATCACATACGTGCACGACTTCATGGTCACCAAGAGTTGGTGCGGCTGGCTGCGCTCCTATGCCACACCGCAATACCAGACATACTTGTGATGTCCTCCAATTGGGGTGACAGCCAAGCACGCATATACCATTCTGCTGGCTTTGCAGGTACGTTTTTCACAGACCGCCGTTGAAGGTGCAGTTTGACTGTCTGATCGGCTACCTGCTGGGCACCACCGACCAGACCAAGATGGTGCGCATGCTAAATGGATGCACATTTACGCCTACCCCATCCCCTACCACGGGAACTTCTCAGCACTGCAGTGCATCGTGGTCTCCTTGCGACTTACAACGCATGGCAGAAATACCCCATTGCTGTGCAGATTGATTTCGATGCTAGCAAGGCCGGGCAGTGGATGCTGATCTCGCGCGACCCTGATGGGCCCCGCCTAGAAATTGACACCCCGCCTCAGTTCATCTGGCACTATGCGTCTGCCGCTGAGGACCCTGTCACAGGTACCTTCACAGAGTGCTTTCCCTACTTGCTGCATGCCTGATAGCACGCTGGCTGGGTATGCTAGGTCTGGGACGCCTTGCATCACGGAAGCAACATGCTGCTGATAGCAGAAATTTGGAGATGTCTGGTACGATTCAATTTGTCCTTGGCGCAGGCAAGCTGACGATCGATGCGTGCGTCTTCGACGCCTTCAGTCCTGGTGGCTTCGACATGCAGGAGCCGTCCACCATGTCCCCATCGACGCTGCGCAGGTGTGCCTCAAGTGTCGAACATCCTGGCACATGACATGTACACCCGAGAAGCAGTGCGGGAGTCAGTGTTGTGCAGTGTTGTGTACCACAGTGTTTGGCCTGGTTTCAGACGTGAAAGTTGTTGGGTTGTCTCCGGGTATTTGCACCCTGGCCGACCCAAGTTGACACTGGTTGCAGGTTTGTGGTGGACCCCAAGCACGGCACATCGTCCTGCGAGCAGATCTCTGATGTTGCGGGCGACTTTCCTACAGTCAATGCAGCATTTGCTGGTGCGCTGGTGCTATGACGACCGAGTGCATCAGCAAGGCACCCATGTGGATCTACATGGGCATGACCGGGGTTTGCGTGTGTCCAGGGCGCGATGACTACGAGCATGTGTACATGGCAGCCTCCACCGAGCGCGGCGCTGCCTTCCCATTTCAGAGCATCGTCAAGGCATGTCTTTGACATGCATGTGCATCTGCCCGCAGCAAGTACATGATGTCGAGCATCCGTAGGGCATTTGTGTGATACCACACTGGATGTTCATCGTGCTCTGCTGCGTGGCAGGTGGGTGTGCAAAGCCGTGAGGTTGATGAGTGGGCTGCGCCCGACGGCTGCTTTGTGGGGGAGCCAGTGTTCGTGCCGCGGAGGGGCCCCACGACGCTAGCCGCGCTGCACAATGATCACAACCACAGTTGCACCAGCAGTGAGGACCACAGCGATTGCCCCAGCAGCAGTGGCGATGGTGATGGCTCGAGCGGCAATGTGGTCGTCTTTGGCAAGGGCAGCGGCGGCGGCAAGCAGTATACAATGCGGCTCAATGACAGCAGCGGTGCTGACAGCCGAGATGGTGGCAGCGCACAGCAGAGCACAGCCGATTCCGCCACAGCCAGCACAGCAGCCGTCCAGCAGCGGGACCGCGAGGATGATGGCTACATCATCTCCCCGATGTGAGGCGGCAGCTGCCAATATGTCGGCCAATGTGATGTATGTTGATTCGCTTAAGTGCGTGAATGTGATTGCTCTAGCAGACAGGCGGCACGCATAGACAGCCGGCACGAGTTTGCCGCAGGTATGATGGCAAGCGGGACCGCTCCACCATCGTGATCCTGGATGCCTCGAAGCTGGCGGCGGGGCCAGTCGCGAAGCTCCACCTCAGGAACCCGATGCCATTCAGCTTCCACTGCATGTGGAGTGACGCAGTGCACGGGCCGCGCCACTGATGGAGACTGTTCGTATATCTTCAAGACAAGTGGCGTTGAGCTGGTCTGCGGTGCTGCACTGTTTGATTGAAAGAACAGGAATGAATGCCGTCAGCCTGCGCTGAGGTGAGTGGCGTGTCCAACATATTGTATATGTTGTGCTGGAGCGGGATGGACATGCGTGATGTCTATGTACAGTATGTTGTGGTAATTCTGTACCTGTGCAATGAGCGATTGTATGTCCGGTTGGTTAGATTTTGGTCAGCTATTGATTGGTCGCAGAGAGTGCTCAGCACTACACTCCCACTACACTGTAAACGAGGGTGTAAACCTGAAGAAAGGCTCCCTCGCGTGTCTAACGATGGGGCCTCCAACCCATCATCCATCTTCCCATCTCATCAAAGTCATCAGAGTCACAGCGCGAGCAGCACCTATCTAACCGACCTGCTCAAGTTCCTACAGATAGCCTAGGGTGCTGAGCACACAGGCAAGCACTATCTCAGCGCTGCATGAAGCCTACCTAAGCAGGCGTTGCTGCTGCAAGAGCAGCGCAGCAGCAATTGTTACATCTGGCACACATGAGGTGCATCACAGTGCGGCCAGCAGCCTCCGGATTTTGTCCAGGTGGCTGCCCATGCGCTTGGCGCGGTCTCTCTCATGCTCGCTGACATCCCGGATCCATTTCTCACATGTGCGCACCACGTGCTCCCGCTGCAGCCTGTCAAGACGCCAAACATGCTCAGCATATGTGCTCAGAGCCTATGCACACGAAGTTGTCAATCAACAAAGAGCGTATTCCGTGATGGGTTGATTGATCAGCTGAACATGGCGCAGCAAGCGGTGCGCCAATCTTCCCCGCACAGGCTGTGCAGACACCTGAAGTGGTCGAGGATGACGTCCTTGAACTCAGGCGGTGGTGCTCGCAGCTGCTCCTCGATGGCGTACTGCATAGTGGCCTCCCTGCAGGGACCAGCCGATCCATCACATCAATCCAACAGATATACGGTGCAACCCGCCATGCTACCCCTGGTACAACAGAGCACTAGTGTTCTAAGACTGCAACTCCCTGTGCACCACATCGTGTTTGCAGCAAAACAGCGCTGAGTTCACACTATTTCGATAGTGCCAGACTAGCAAGTTCGTGATGCAGGGCCAGCGCACATGATGTTGGCGGAGTAGGCACGGCTGGCAGACTTGCCCCGGTCGGTGTGCATCTCGCGCTCAAACCCAGGCTCGTTGAAGTATGGGTCATCCACCAGGATGAGCGACTGGATGGACACCAGCACCTGCAGTCCAAAGCGGTCGGTGGACGTTAGAAACCTCCATGGATGGCCAGAGGATGAATCCCAATCAGGCGCGGTGGCGGCAGTCATGAGACGCTGAATGGCCAAGCCAGGAGGAGCGTGCCTGCAGCATGGAGGACACATTGGGGTCCCAGCTCTCGCCGCGGTCGCCCGACCAGGTGCCCAGCAGCGACAGGCACACCTTGCCTTCGTTGTACCTGCGCAATGAACAGTTGTGCCCTGCCACTCAGAGCTGCTCAACAGGCGCCGACGGACGACTGCCACAGTCGACAACAACCACATCAGCTGACTGCTCACACCGGGACCGTCTCCACTCTACAGCAAGCGCTGTGTCTGCAGAACAGGGCGGGAGCGCCGGCAGCCAGTCAGCAGGGCAGCAGATGAGCGCTCACAGGTTGGGGTTGAACCTCACGCGCCCGCCGCCCGTGGTGCGCAGCAGCACCTGCGGCGGGGACGCCGGGTACTGCGGCCCAAAGTAGCAATCGAAGACGAAGGCGCCATGCGCATCTGCGCTCACATCGAAGAGTCAGTCGTCGGGCATGGTCAGGACATGGACGCGACTGGCAACCACCGGCTCGATGCTGCGGGCGACCAGCACCCCGCCCAAGGGCGTCAGGCTCACAGCACCATGCAAACTGCAGCCTATGCTGGTCGGAGCAGGGACTCACAAGGTGTATCGGCTGGGCCAGTGATCAGCACCCTCCAGAGTGCAAGGTTGCCCTCATCCACCCGCACAAACACTGACGAAGAGAGGCTCAGCGGCAGTGACGCCTGCAAGTGTATACGCGATCTGCTCGACATGCAACCTTTGCATGCGCTCTGGTATGGGGGATTGCAGTGCCAATGCCATCGGGTGGAGCACCGCAGCTGTTGACACTCGAGAGCAACATGCAACAAGACATAGGATCGAAAGGCTCACGCTGAGGGAGGCGAGCTCCTTGCCGACGCGCACCATCCGCGGCCGCGGTCTCACACCCTCGCTGTCTGCGTGCTTCCTGAGCAGGTGGTTGGCCGCAAGACCTGCCACCGAATCCACCTGCATCGTGTGGCGTATAACGTAAGGGATATCGCAGCTGCTATGATCACACATGAGTGCACAGCTAGCTGGCGCAGCTGGGCGACACGACCCGCTGTTGCAGCGCAACAGAGTTTGCCGGCAACTCTACGGCCAACAGTGCGCTCCTTGCAAGCAGGGTGCACAGCCGTCACACCTGCCACTTCCGCATAGCGTGCTGATAGGCTGTGTCAACGTCGCCGCTGGTCTCCTGGGGGGGTGGAGCCGCCGCTGCGGTGCTGCTGCGGGTGCGCCCGCTGCGCAGGGCCCCGCCTGCAGGCAGGCGCCCAGTGCCGGGCTCCCCGCCCTCCGCCGCCAGGTCCTCCGCAATGGCCGTGACCCTGCAACTCAGCAGCAGCGGACATCAGCGTGGGCCCTTGTGAGTCAGACCTGCTCACACTGTCGCAACCGGTCGGTCGGCAGCTCGGTTCAACGTGGTGCGGCAACTGCAGCGCCTGCCGGCACCCGGGCCCACCTGGTGGCGGCGTCCACAATCAGGCGTGCCAGGCGCAGCGTGGTGGCCTCCTCCTCCCGCAGCTGCTCCGCCAGCTGTGCCGACGTCGACGACGCCGCCGCCGCGCTGCTGGGACCTGAACACAGCCGACTGCTCCCTTGACCACATGCAGCAGACACAACCTTGCCACCCGCTGTGCCGATGAAGTGGTGCACACACAAGTGCCCTACGGCGCAGCACACTTAAGATGGCCAGCAAATATGCATACCTGCGCCAGCGTCGTCGCGCGAGGGCACGAACACCCGCAGGAAGTGGTCCGCCTGCTGCCGCATCTCTTGCATCACGGAGCGTGCATCGCGTGAGGCACTGCTGGCTGACAGGCTGCAGCCAAGGATCATGCAGTTCAGCATATCACGCAGCGGTGGATCAGCAACTTCATGCCAGGTGTTGTTGAGTACCAGACTTTGGGCACAGTGAGGTGGCCCAGGGCATCACGGGTGAGCTTGAGTGCAGCACCTGTGGGGCTGCACGAACATGCGGGCTGCTCGAGGGCGTGCGGCCAGCTGCAGCACCACCTGCAGGAGCGCCTCGTAGTACCCCGCTCGGCTGGACATGTCTGCGCGCAAGGCAGTGCAGCTGGACGGCTGGCTGAATTGACCACCTTGCAATGGTGCTGATACATGCGTCCAATGTGCCGTGGGCCACTGTGCTGGAAATTCAAAGAGGCACAGCCTTGACATACCTGTGAACGTTGCCTTGTTGAGTTCGTGCATCAGCATTGGGATCAACACCGACTGACTGATGGCCTCAATGGGGTCTCTGGCTGCTGCCGCAATGCCAGCAGAACTCCCTGCCGCCCCACTGCCATCAGGTCGGCTGGGCCCCTCCACACTGCCACTGGACTTTGGCGCTGCCAGCAGTGCAGCCAGACGGCTTGCCAGGCCCTGCACATGGTGGGTTGCAGCATGAGCCACCTGGAAATCGGCGGCAAGATGGGGCGAGGTGGGATTGGCACCTCGACTCACGGCCCCATGGCCTTGTGAGCCGAAGACAGTCGCAGGTGGCCCGGTGTCTGGAAGGGTGCGCACCTGCAGCTCCGCATCATGGGCCGCCTGCGCGGCGAGGGCAGCCCGCGAGTCCCACACCTCGGCGCTGCCGCCCCTGTGGCCGCTGCCAAACCCGGTGCCCGCCGCCCATGCCACTGTCCTGGCCCTGCAGTGGAATGTAGTGCAGCCGGTGTCGCACAATGTCATGTGCATGTCGAGTGCCACTTCACCACACATGAGGAGGCGCCTTGAGTGAGGTTTATGATGCTCGACACCAGAGCTAAGCTATCCGCACTCTTTGTTGTCGGTGGTCTTGGCACGCTTGTTCGTGGGTTTGAGCGCCTGCATGCGGGCCTCATCCACTGCCACATCCCGCGCGCTGCGGGACAGCATTTCATTCGCATCATGGTGAGTGCGCAGTGTCATATGCTGGATGAAGGACATATGAGCCACCGAAAAGGTCAAGCACAGCAGGCGCATGACTATGCCGTTTAGCATGTAGCAACCACTATGTCAGACAGACAGGGGGCATCATCTGAGGTGAGTGCCACACCTGTACATGTCGCTGAACTCGGTGGCGCTGGCGGGCCGCAGCCCGGTGAGCGCCTCCATGCGCACCAGGCACGCCTCCACCTCACTGTATGCGCTGTCCTCGCCCGCTGAGATGGACGCCAGAGTCGCCGGCACATCCACGCGGCCCACCAGCTGCATGCAGCACAGGCTGCTGCTGGGCATGCGCAGCCAATCGGATTTGCTGCATGGGTCGTTCAGTGTTAAGGCAGACATGGCAACCTGCAACTGTCTGCGCACCAACTTTTCAGGACTTGACTGCAAGGCAGCTGGCAATGCTTTGTGCGGCAAGTGCCGTGCCAGGCCTTGCCCAGTAGATCTGTGGTGGGTTGCCCCACCTCCAGGAAGGTCCGCAAATGGTTCGCGAGCTCCTTCACAGGGCACCACGGGTCCCAGTTTTTCAGCTGCAGCATGGGGTGCGACGCCAGCGCCCCTGCCAGCGGGCCTCTGAAGCGCGGGCCCACCACCTGGCCGCAGTCATGGGCACGCATGACACGCGGGCGAGCAGAAGACGATATCATCGATTTTCGAACGTGTCTCACCAAAGGTTCACAGGTGGCACCTGCACAGCTGGGGGGAAGAAGGGGTGCAAGCCGCGCTTGAATGTGATGCGCAGGCGGATGCGGCCATCGCCTGTCCGCTGTTCCAGCTCTTTCAGGTCCTGCACACGATCAAGAGTAGGCAGCTTGCCGATCGGGCATTCTCTGTGCATTGCAGGTTGTGCATGGAGGACAAGGGGGTGCAACTTCCACCACGACCAAGCAGGCCAGGTCTGTATGCGAGGCAAACAGCACCTGTACAAGTGCGGAGCTGCTGTCAGAAGCGGAGATCCACATGTCCCTGCACAGAACCAGCCGCATCTGGCAGCTGAAAATTGCAGCTTCATGTGTGCATGCAGACCACCGTACCAAGGGACAAGCATAATGGAACGTGCATGACAAGACTGAGAGGCCTAGCCAATGCACCATGCGTAGACGTCATCGCCCACGGCGTCCGCCTCCAGCCCGGGCTCGACGCCGCGCATGATGTCCATGAGCTCCTTGCTCAGCATCTTGAACGCTTCCTTGGGATTGAACAGCTGCCGCCTGGCTGCCTCCTTCTCCTCCACTGTCATGGCCGCCTCCGGCTGCAATCAACGGCATGGTGCTACCAAGGATTTGCAGCAGCCTTGTGTCCCATTGTAGATGATGCTGTAAGGCACTTGAATGGGTCAGTAGGCAGCATGCATACACTGGCCGCATTGCTGCCCTGCACATGGCTGCTGACCTTGTCCTTGGCATCGTCATCATCATCCGCGTCTGACTTGGGCGGTGTCATTGCCTCCTCCACATGGGTCCAGCGCGTCAGCTTCTTCAGGACCTCGGCCTGCAGGCGTTGACAGACCCACCGGCCTCCTTGGTTGATGAAACAACAACATGGTGTTGTGAATGATGCTTGGGGCATGAGTTGTGAATTTCACAAAGTCAGACATCCTTGGCAGGCAACATGCTTGCATATCGCTCACGGTTCTGCCGTGGTCGTCATCCTCAGCCATGTCGTAGGCATCATCCTCGCCCTCTCCGTCGCTGTCGTCATATACACCATCCTCGTCCTCGTCATCCATGTCCGCCACATCGTTGGCAGCCTCCTCGTCCGGCACCCCGCCACCAGCGCCATCCTGCAGCGCCTCGCACTCGACGCCCAGCGCTGAGCACAGCGATGCCAGCACGTCCGCAAGCCTGGAGCTCGCCGCGTGCTTGGCGCTGACCTGTTGCAGCTGGCTGTCCATTGTGTGGTCCTCCTGCAGGGCAGATCACTGCGTAAGAGGTCGCCTTGGTGCACTTGTGGGTGGTGTCCATCCATTTGAACGCCAGAGTTCCCCGCGTGCATGCATGCGTGCTCACCGAGGACACGACACAAGGCGAGTTTGGATAGCTGTCGGCATCCAGATAGTAGATAGACAGCCTGGACCGCTGCGCGCCCCTATCGATGGCCATATTGATGCAGCTCTCATCCTGGCTGAGCTTGTGCACCGGCGGACCGCACAGTTTCGAGTTCAGCTGCGCCACATCCCGGGCAAGCTGCCGCGCCATGGCGCGCTACAGCATGCGGCAGAGGTGTGTCCCAGGTACTCGGTGCACGAGAGCTGCAGGATCGGCTCGACACGGCGTGCCGCGCCGGGTTTGAAGCTGCAGGTACGCCAGCTGGACGCAGTCTGAGATGGGTGATCCTTGCGACAGGCAATGTGCAAATGACAATGTGATCTCAAAAGTGTGACAATAAGCATTGCATGCTCCAATGCATATCTAGTCAGACACAAAGCCCTCGTTCCTGGGTGCACACCACGCTTTGTTGCAGAGAAATCTCATACAGCCGCTTGTCATAAACTCTGTGCGCGGGCTGGAGGGCCGCTACGGGGTTAGAGATTGAGGTGACCACTGAGCATCATGGATGTCTCCCAGCAAATGTTGGTCACGACCAGCTTCGTACAGCAATGACGCGATCTGACGGCAAGCGCGGATCAAAACGAGGTATATGTACTTGTTGAGCAGCTATCGGAGCATCAGTGCAGGAAATCTCGGCATGCTGAGGGTTGGCGCATCAGGACATGCGGTGCATCTGTCTCTCCTCAAGCTATGAGTTGGTACCTGCAACACCACATGCTGCGCAGATCACGTTGCGTCAACACGTGCAACAGAGCAACGCAAGGCACTGGGACATCACGAAGAGCATGAGCAGCACCGGCTTGGGTCTCGGCAGCACAGCTCCGGCACGCCACGCAGCCCAGAGAAAGCGCGGAGCAGTATAAGCGGCGGCAGCAGCGGGCAGGCGTTTCTCTCAGTGGTTGCGGTCGCAACCATCTTCGCGGGCATCATGTACTGGTCCGTGGTGCTGCTGCTGCCAAAGTGAGCATGCGGGTTTGAGCAGCAGCATCTGGCGTGAGCCGCAGCCATGCGGCAAGTTGGGCCAAAGGCGCAAAAAGGACAGGAGGGCACAGTCAAGCTCATACCAGAGGAAGGCAAGTCGCTGTGTGTGACATTTGCCGGCGCACTGAGCATGCCACTGCTGGTGCGCTGCGACCAGACCAGCAGGATGATCGCTGACCTGAGTTTGCGAAACGGGGCCTCCTACGCAGGCGAGGACCTGTGGCATGTGTACAACCTGGTGCGCACGGGGGATCTGGTCAGTGCAACCACGTTTCGAAAGATTCAGCGTGACAGCGGCGCCGGCCAGGAGAGCGAGAAGATCAAGCTGAAGCTCAGCATACGTGTCGAGACCATTGACTTTGACCCTGAAGGTCTGCCCTACGTCTCTGCCAAAAGTAGCATCTGACAGTGCCCTGGCCGAGAGGGCTGCGGTGTCGTGAAGGATGTGCAAACAAGCACTACGCCCTTCATGCAGGGCAGGAAATTCGGCTGAGCGGGAAAAACCTGACAGAAAACGAGTACGTGAAGCTGGGCGCGCACCACACGCTGCAGCTGGAGCCACACCGTGCCTTCCAGCTCAGCAAAACCGTCTGGGATGGCCTCGACCTGGCACGTATCCGGGAGGCGTGCGACCCCTCGGTGTCTGCCGACCTGGCAGTCGTTCTGATCACGGCAAGCACTGCTCCTCTTTACTGGTGATGTTCACGGCGGCTTGGATCGTGACACTGGTGCCTCCAGGATGCATGGCACCAAGTGTAAGCAGGCACCTTATGCTCTGTACAGGAGGGCCTTGCCAACGTGTGCCTGGTGGGTGCCAGCATCACGGTCGTGGCCGCCAAGGTGGAGGGCAGCATCCCCCGCAAGCGTGGCGCCGCGGCAGCTGGCTATGACAAAGCACTGGACCGCTTTTTTGACAAGGCAAGTCCCTGCTGCTTCTTGCCCCAGGCACTGGGGGCAAGTCATGCAAGACTTTGATTGCGTCGACCAGTATCTGCACATGTGGCTCTTATATGACCAACATGGCAGTTGCACAGGTCCTGCTGGCCACCGTGCGGCATGTTGATTGGGACATCGTCAAGTGCCTTGTGATAGCGGGGCCAGGCTTCGCCAAGGACAAGTTCCTGGAGTTTTTGACAGCCGAGGCAGTGAAGCGAGACCTGAAGTGCGCCACTGTTTGCCTTGATGCTGACCACACCGGGCGCTTTGCTGCACAGTCAGCGCCCATCCTTCAATGGTCATATGGCTGGGTTTACAACGTGCAGGCCGTTCCAGACCCACAAGCGCAACATCCTTGTGGCGCCGGCTTCATCGGCCTTCAAGCACTCTCTCAAGGAGCTTTTTTCCGCGCCTGGTCTTGCTGTTGAGATCAAGGTGCACACCTGACGCACAGCTCACGAGTTGGATGAAAATGGCGGGTCGACCAGATGTCAAGCGATCATACTCTCCACTTCGCCAGATGACAACTGTGTCATGGCACTGTAGGACACCAAGGCAGCACGAGAGGTGAAGGTGCTGCAAGACTTTTTCAGCATGCTGTCATCCGACCCTGCGCGCGCCTTCTATGGGCCAGGTGCGGCGGCATAACACTGACTGGTGCCCTACTGAAACGGGCGTCGGTCATGTCCTACACAGACTTTGCATACACTGACTCCTGAAATACATGCGTGGTGCAGGGCATGTGCGCGCAGCGCATGAGCTTGGTGCCGTGCAGACACTGCTTATCACAGACACCTTGTTCCGTATCAATGATGTGGCGGCCCGGCAAAAGTACAGCCTGCTCGTGGAGGAGGTGGAATCTGGCGGCGGCGAGGTCTTCGTGTTCTCAGGTGCGAAAGGACTGAACGCTGCAAGCACCTGCAGTGATGGCTGACGCGGCCGTGTCAGGGTGATGCGCTTGCCAGCCCTGGTGACATGGTTGTCTCATTGAAGGAGCATCCGCGCTGCAGGCATGCACACAACGGGCGAGCAGTTGGATCAGCTGACAGGGCTGGCGGCCATCCTTCGCTTTCCACTGCCAGACCTCGAGGATGCGGAGTTCGAACCAGACGGCACACGGATGGGAGAAGAAGCTGTTGGCGTTGAACCTGCCTGAGTGTCAGTTTCGCACATGGGGTGCAGCCTTGCTGCTGTTACAGTTCACCGTACATGAAGCACATTCTTTACAGAGTTGGCTGCACATCTTTGATGGTGATTGAATTGCAGCAAATGACAAGTTGTTCTTCCCAGTATCAAACCATTGCAGTATGACACACTTGCTGCAGTCTGCAACACCAGGCTACATGGGGCTTCACGATGGTTCACTTCTGCAGTCTCCCATATGGGAGTGCGCAGCTCGCTGGTCCAACCCACAAACACATACATGATGGACAGTCCTTCGCAGGCTGTGCTGCTTGGAAGGTGTCCTCAGTCTCCTGCGAACGACCCAGGTGACGCTTCATCCTATGAAGTCGGGTGCACAACGACCATCAGACCAGTACGACTAACATATGCCACTGGATGCAAATGTAGCATAGCGCCTCTGGGGTGACATAGCAATTCCCGATATGCACATGAAGACGCACACCTCCACCGCATCCGCCTCCGCCGCAGCCACCGCCACCACAGCCGCCACCACATCCGCCTGCAAAGACAAGAAAGTTTGCACCACATTGCCCCTTGCATGTCCTGTGTTACTCTGTGTCCCACACCAGATGAGCATGCTCGCTACCGAGGGCAGCTCGGCCCACAGCTAATGTCTAGACCTCTTGCATACAGAGGGGTACATGGCGGCCAATCGCTGCCATGCCAGAAATAAGGGCGGCATCTTGCGACCAGCTACGCTATCACACCCCCACACCCCATGCTCTCGTGCAATGCTGGCAGTCACCTCCACCACCGTCGCCACCATCGCCGCCAAGCGCAGATCCCAGGAAGAGGCCTCCAAGGAGGCCCGCCCCGCCGCCCATGAGGGCGCCACGGCCCATGCCGCCACCGCCACCGCCGCCAAACATACCCTTGCGTGGCGGCACGCCTGTCGAATGGCGACGAAGACACCGCTCTCAGACGCTACACACAGACCCAACACACTGGAAGGGGCCGCACTTATGGCAAGCCAGCTCCTCCATGCAGCAGGTGTCATGGTGGTATGTCGCTGGCATCTCTGCCAACAAAATAAACAGCCACCATGTCATACGTCTTGCCACCATGCCAGCGGCTCGTGCGTCAAAGTATGCCCATGCCTCAGGGCACTGCAGTAGCAGGCAGGTGTGGCGCACCATACGGAGCTGCGCCGGGGTAGCCTCCAGGTGCGCCGTAGCCAGGTGGCCCGTACCCCGGCGCACCATACCCCGGCTGCACGTTGTAGCTCTGCTGGCTGTAGCTCGGCTGCCCTGGCACCGGCTTCTGTCCCTCATACTGCTGATAGCCCGCCTGCTCGTTGAAGCCCTGGTCTTGGTTGAAGGGCCCAGCGGCTCCATAGCTCGGATATGATCCGGTGGGCTGCCCTGGAGATGGAATGTTTCAAAGCATTCAACAAAACCCTTGAATAGGTCCAGAGCACTCGCGTGAGAACAACAGAACGGTATAGACAGCGTGCTTCTCCGCGTCACCTTGCTGATATTGATTGTACCCGTTCTGCTGATACCCGCCGTTTTGTTGGTAAGGCTTCTGCCCAGAAACGCCCATGCCGCCAGGCGGCTTACCTAAGCACTGCCCCATGACCAGAGCTGTGTGCTGTTCAGACCAATTCCTGCGGTCCCCCCTCCTGTGGCGCAACGCAGTCTGCATGCAACACACGCATCAGCTCATTCACCGGCGCACGGCAGTGAAAGGCGGCATTTGGTGTTTTGTACAGGTGTGTGCTGGTCCAGGTATGTTTAGACGCGCTGATATTATCTCCAACGCAGTTGGAAGCTGACAGGAGTGTCATTGGGCATCATCGGCATGGCTGATACCAAGCATGCAGCACATGGCGTACCGGAGAGCGGCGCCGGTACGTCTCAGAGGACCACACAGACTCGTTTGCTGCTGCAGGCAAGTACGCAAGAGTGTCTGCCGTGTGGCCATCCTGCAGCGTGCAGTTGCATCGCAGCTGCTCGAGGTTGAATTTTGTTTTCGCAACCCTGATACCCTGTGTTGAAAACGGCAATTAGATTCATAGATGCCCCCAACATTTGCATCATATACCACTGCAGCCAATGTAGAGCTGATGAGCGATATACATTGGCTTGCCGACGACCTGTTTGATCGGTTAGATCAGCATTCATTTTCGTTACATCTGCGCACACCGCTGACCCTGTTTGTCCCGTTGCCTGCGAGCTGAACGACCGTTCACACATAACATGCACCTTTGAGCACTGTGTGTGCAAGAGTATATTTGTGTCGGCACACACAAGAGGTTCACAGAAGCTTGCAGCGTGCATGCTGCAGTATGCGTCGCCATGCTGGCCTGCAGCAGCTGTGCGAGGGCTCTGGCCTGGTTGCTGCCAGCCAAGGACGACGAGCATCGCCGCTGTTGGCATATGATGGACATGGGCTCCTGTGAGACCCTGATGAACAGGGATTGAGCACGGTGCTGCATGTGCAAATGGTGTTGCACAGATAAGTGGCGCCCTCAGACTATCACATATGCCGTAGGTATGCGTACGATGGGGAACACGAACTACGGTCGGTCAGTGTGCGTGAGCAGCTGCTGAACGATGCAGATGAGGTAACCCTGCTGCGTATATCTGATCAGTGTGTGCACCTAGCTCTCAGATCATGGCAGCGGCAACCATACCGGCTTTACGCTGCACTCGCAGCCATCAGAGGCAGGGCAGAGCAGCGCACACCAGCAGCAGTCGCGTGTGCTGCGGCCACAGCCAGCGCTACCATGCACAGCGGAGCGCCTGCACATCAATCGCGCAGGAACCTATGCCCTGCTGTATGGCCATACAGCCAGCAATGAGGTGGTGCAACTACCATATGGTTGACAGATCTGTGCACATGCCTGCTGAAATGCAGCCTGACATCGATGATGCCACACTGCGCCCCTGACACTGTTGAGGCTGCAATTTAGGAGGATGGACTGCCAGCACTTCATGTGGTCAGCCTCACGCAGCGTGACGATGACAACACAGCGCTGCCGCTGGAGGATGTGCAGCTGGTCGACCGCCCAGGGCTGCAGCTGCTGCAGGCGTCCTGGCACCCCAGCAGCGACGTGCACTTTGCAGTGTTGGCCTCCGACAACGTCTTCCGGCTGTACCACATCGACGATCTGTCATCGCCGGTGAGCAGAAGAATGCCATAAGTAAGGTTGTCGACCTGCACACTTTGTCGCCTGGCCATCGCTGCTGCCTACTCTTCACTGCACTGTGTTGCAGGAACAGCAGGTGGAGCTGCGGCTCAGGGAGCGGCAGCCGCTGGGGCTCACAGACATGGAGGGCAGCCAGGCGGTGGCCTTCGCCTTTGGCTCGCTGCACATGTGGTGCGCCAGCATCATCTGCATTACAATGGATCATGTTTGGCGACCGGCTCATCTGTATGCCAGAATGCACTCATGCTCGAACACGCTGAACCTTCTGTTCCACCTGGCATGCAGGGAGCGGTTTTCAGTGTTCTTCGCATGTGCAGACGGCAAATCCTTTGTGGTGGTCCCCTTCGTGCCTTTCGGTGAGCGTGCTCTTGGCGGATCTCACCTGGTTCACCCTGTTGCACGACTCTCATTATCTGCATGTCACACCCTTGACCGGCTGCGCAGGCTGCGCGCTGCCAATGGGTGCGCTGCGCAGGCTGCATGCACACACGGAGGTCATGGATGATGCTGCTGACCGCAGCTGCACGCGCGCCTGGCTGCAGCGGGTACATCGACCTCGCATCTCAATTGCTCCTCCGCAGTATGCTGTGACGGTGCCTTATGTCTGCACGTGCCCAGCCCTGCTCAGCGAGGTGCAGCTCGAGTTGCGCAGTGCACCAGGCTGATGTTGTGCGGCGCTCAACAATCTCTGGAGTCAGATGCATACTTGTGGCTTCACCATGCCAGGCGTTTCCGGCAGCACTGGATGGGGATGGGAGTGCCAATGGCGCAGTTGACGGCATTGCATGCTATCCAGCGGCGCTGGATGAGCATGCGCCGGCACTGCAGGTAGGCTGCTGTTGGTCGTGATGGTCAGGAGGTTGAGCTTCAGCAGAGGCTGCAAGCCGAGTGTGCAGCTGGCGAGTACATCATGCAACCTGTGCAGGGGCCACTGCCGCTGGAGTCCCCCGGCGGCGGGGAGCACTCTAGTTTGCTGGACGTTTTGGAGGGAGATGATGACGTGGTCACCTGCGCTACCCTGGGGTGAGCCACGGCCTAGCCCTGCTCTCTCACTTTGAGCCCTCGGGAGGGACGCTGCTCTGATGCTACATGGTTATGAAAATGTTTCGAGATGCACGCAAGCAGAATGCTCACATGCGCACAGTGGGCTCACTTGCTTCCTGTCCCCGTTGCAGCTGTCATGGCGCCATATGCTGCCTTGCAATTGGTACTGCCGGCGGCGCAGTGGCTCTGGCAGTGTTTGCCGACACATTGCAGCCTCGCTGGGCACCACAGCCGCCACAGGTCGGCTGGCTGCTGATTGCACGCTGCTGATTGCTGCCCCTTTGTGTCGACTGGAGCTGGCAACCTCAGTTGACAACTGCACCTGTGAGCTTTTCGAGTGGGCTGCCCTCAGGCGCACCTGGATGGCAGTGGGGGAATCACGCGGGTCCGCCAGCAGGCTGCTCGCTGTGCAGCTGATGCGCCACGCCTGCTGCTCATCGATGTCGTACAACTGCAGGTTTGAGTGCAGATGCAGTCAATCTTAGCACTGGCTTGGTCTAGCAACATGGTCTGGTCAAGCATGCATTGCAACAGATGCACGCCTGGGCTGTGCGTGAAGTGGACATGCCATCAGAACAATGGGTGTGCTGTTGTTTGCAGAATGAAGACATTGGGGCGCAAGCAACCATAAGCATCCAGCTTCTGCCATCACATGCGGACGCAGAGAGCTTACATGCTGTAACTACTGGTGGTGCGACGCCTAAACTGGATGGCCGATTTATGTTCGTTCCACGCCTAACAGACTCTTCCTACACACTGTTTTGGCTTCACATATATGCGCTGGTTTTCTGCCAAAGCCCTATGTGCAGAGTCACGCAAAGCATGACAGGCTGAAGTTGACAGCAGGGGTTGTTGCACTCCGGCTGCCCTGGCTGCCGCGCGTCGCGGCCCTCGCAAGCACGCCGGAGGCTGACAGCAGCGAGCGGTCACCGCTCCCATCCACAAACGTGCAGGAGGTCTGCAAGGCCAGCTCACGCACCACAGGTGTGGCCTGCATGGTACACGCTACAACGGCGCTCAGCTGACTCACACGGACCTCCTGACGTAGGAGTTTGATTGGTGAACCAGAACATGCAGTTGTGGGCATGCAGGTGCGTGCGTGATCGGTGATGCGCTGCTGGGCACGGCAGTGGTCGCATGCGATGCAGACGGCAGAGTGCAGTGCATGGTGCCTGCTGCCAGCCCCGCTGAGCAGCTGCTGGGCCAGCAGCACAGCCTCGCAGCTGCAGCGAGCCCCGCCACTGCACTGGACGACCCTGAGATGGTGCATACGAGTGCATGCTTTAAATAAGCTCATCGCCTGCAGCAATGTCATGTTGCAACCATCGAGTCGACATAGCTGTCGAAGCTTGAACACGCGTGGCAATGTCCACTTGTGCTGATGCAAGTGTGCAGCGACTCACACCTGAGATCTTACTGCTGAACAGGAGTCCACGGTGGCCCAGCGATTTGGGCAGCTGTTGCACCAACCAGATGCCAGCGGCATAGCCCCAGCTGGCCCGCGGTATGCGGCCACGTCTGATGGACAGCGCGCTTTGGCAGACGCAGTGGCGGCGCTGCGCAAGCGATACGTGGAGTTTGCTCACACTGCGCACCACGATCTGCTGCAGGTAAGTGGGTATGGTGCCCCGAACACTCGGTGATGCCCCGCGGCCAGAGAGCATTGGCACACCCTCCAGCAGTCGGTCACAGCTTGCGTGATAGGTCTGCATAGTGATCTGACAGTGTCGCACTGCCTGCTGTGCAGCATGCCAAGCGGCTGCAGGGCAATGCGGCTGATCAGGAGCGCAAGCTGGCGACGCTGCAACGACAAGCAGCGCAGCTGGCAGAAGCGGCCAAAGAGCAGGAGCAGCAGCTGATGCGGTGCGCTGGCAAAGCGTTGCACTGTCTGCTGATACTGTCCGCGTGCATGCTGACGACTTGGGTGTAGTGCTGTGCGACGCCATGTTGCGCTACAGACTGCCATGACAACCTGCTTGTAGCAGCTCAACACGCAATTCTCCTCCACCGGCTGCAGCGCGACGGAGCTGCACCGCAACCTGGACGCGCGCTTCCAGCTGCTGGCATCTCTGCACTGGTCGCTGCCGCAGCCGATGAGCACTGCAGAGAGTGCCTTTTCAGCCAGCGACCTGCCCGCCCTCGAGCGCATCGCTGGCGACCTGAAGCGCAAGTGCCAGGTGGGTGCCCTGGTGGGATGTGACCCTCGGCTGCGTCTTCAGCAGTGTACAAGGCGGCCATGTCGCTGCTCATGCTGTCGGTGCCAAGCAGATACGGCTGCGACGAGCCTGTGGTACTGCAGGCTGCAGCTGGCCGCGTGGACATACTGCAGGAGACACCGGCGCAACCGGTGGCGAGCACAGCGCAGCGGGTGGCAGCCCTGCCACCAGCGCAGGTGAAAGACTGGTCGACAGCCATGCACAGTACCCGTTGCGCAGGTGCTTGTGTGTCTTGGATACCGAAGTATTCATGACAAGCTGATGATGACGATGACGATGGTTGCAGGTGCGGCGTGTGCGCGAAGCACTGGCTGAGCAGGCTGCAGTGCTGGCAGCCAATCGCGTCAAGGCGCGGGCTTTGACAGACTGCCTGGCAGCTGAGCTGTGATGACCTGGGCTGTCATGCCTGCAATTTCTAGCTTGGTGGATGTGACGTCGACGCGAACGGTCACACTTGATGTCAACATCATAGGAAAAATCGCAGCTACGGTACATGCGCAACATCTGTTGTCGAAAAGGGGGACCGTATTGTAGTTGCTACGCGGTGGCAGTTCCAAGTGAGGGTTGTGCAGCTTAAGATGGTGTAGGGTGCGAAGTGTTGCATGGATGCAGCGATGTGTAGGGAGGCAACTTTGTCAGACTGGCTTTGTGTCTTTTCCAAGTTGTTGAAGAAGGCACAAGTGGTCGCGCAATTGATTTGGCGAGACTCAAGTGCAAGTGTTACAACCAGCCGCCGGCTTCGCCGTGGGCATGCACCTCGACCAAACGAAACGTGAACCTGCCTGTTCGATACAGCCGAATAGACCACTGTTACAGTGTTTGAAGGCCCGCCGCCGCACTCAAGGAACCAGCAAAACCCTTGAGCGAGTGCGGGGTCTTCACAGAGCGTTGGACACAACAAGCGTCCTCCACCCTCCCCACTGTCCGCTGACGAGAGCAATGGCCCTACAAAGTGTTGCTCTCCTCACCCTCATCATCCTCGCTTTCCAAGCCGACTGCCTTTGCTGTCCGTAGCCGAACTCTTCTTCATGAAAGGTGGGTGGCGGTCCGCTTACACGGAGCGAGCGTCAGGGGCCTTGAACTCGCTGGCGCCCTTGGGGCGGTGCACCAGGAAGCCCGCGCACTGGACCTGGCGGACGTTGTCGAAGGCGACAATGCGGATGTAGGAGGCGGGGAAGGCATCCTCGCACGCGCGGATCTCCTTCAGCACCTGGCTGGGGTCAGTGCAGCCGAACATGGGCAGCTTCCACATCGTCCAGTACCGGTTGTCATAGTAGCCCGGCTCGCCGGTGCCGAAGCGGATGTTGGCGTAGTCCTTCACGTACGCCTGCTCAGCCTCAGCGAACTCCAGGGTGGGGATGAAGCCGTTGTTCACGATGTAGTCGACCTGCTTGGCGATCTCCTCGTCGGACAGGGGCGGCAGGAACGAGAAGGTCTCGAAGAACTTGTTGTCCAGGGGGGTCCACACCTGCATGGCCTTCACGGAGGCGCCGTTGCTCACGGTGCGGGCCTGGAAGCTCGCGCTGCGGGCAGCCGGGCGCTGCAGGGACGCGCGGGTCACGCGCGGCGCCTGGGCCACCACCGGCACAACGTTCATGGACATAGCGGTCTGCATGGCGGCTGGCTGTGGGATCTGAGGGACGCGCGACTGAGCAGGGGTGCTCGTGCTCGTGCTGCGTGGGGAGGTGCAAAGACGGCAGAGAGTGGGCCGGACGGCGCAGCGGCAGGCTATGAGGCTGAGAATAAACCCTAAAGACGATAAGGGAACATTCACTCGCCATTGCTTGTTGTGTGGACACCCTGATTGGCACCTGCTGCAATAGGGCCTCCCGGTCGGGCCATGGGGGCAGCGTTTGAAGGGCGAGCAGGGCATTGAGGAATGGTCTCCCCAGAAACGGGGGCGCCCCAGCTCAAGGGGGTTGTGCAACCGGCCACACACAAGTGTGAACGCTCGTAGACCACGCAGGTGCACAACACGGTTCTGATCACCCGCGTGGCAGCCAACAACACTCGTCTGATCGTGACCACTGTTCCTGCACGCTGAGCGTTGGCGCTTGCCGCGTGCTGCAACATATCAAGGGCCCTCCTGCTCAGTCATGGCGCTGGTGCACTCCCTTCCACAGCAACCGAGCCGCCAGTGTACAGCCCAGCAAAGCATCAACGTGGTGCACGTGCAGCACAGCAGGCCAGCGCCGCACGCAGCTCCTGCGTTCCAGCGGCGGCGTGCCCTCAGGTCCGTTGCTGTGCATGACCGTCCACAGAAGATAGTTTGGCGCTTGGGAATGTGAAGCTCCGATCGCCCTGCTGTATAAGTAGTCGGATTGGTGACACACATTTCAAAGAGCACTTGCGGGGCTGTCGTTGCCTGCGAACACTGCTGCACCTGCTGGTTTGGCATGCATGTACTTCTGTCTGGCAGAGTGTCTGGCAAACTGATGGTGAGCAGAGCAACAGCATGCTGCCCGTTTGACAGTCAAGCTGCAGCACATAGCCTTCTGACCGTTCTGCGTTGCCGCCTGTGAGTGCAGGCAGCCCGCAAGGCGTCTCGTGTGTGCTGCCGGCAAACCTGTGGATGTCAGGAACCCCTGGTGGGACAAAAACAATGCCACGAACATGAAGAGCATCCACAGCGTCGACGAGTTCATCAGAGAGCTGGTGGGCGGCACATGCAGACTCTTTTGACGAGGCTTGCACACGGCAAGGTGCCGCCTCCCTCGGTGGACCCCCGCCTGTGACGTCTCCTCCTATGATCTGAGCCTTGTGTGTTCGTGACTGCAGTCTCAGGCGCGCGATCAACTGGTGGTAGTCGACTTCTTCGCCCAATGGTGCCGCGCTGACCCTGTGTCTACCTTGGGGTGCTGTTGCTTTCAGTTCTGAGAGATGGCAAATTGCATCAGCGCTGACAGTGACCAGCGCCACTGACGTCTCGTGCCCAGGTGCGGCAGCTGCAAGGCGCTGCACCCGAAGCTGTGCCAGCTCGCGTCGGACAACCCGGACATGCTGATGCTGAAGGTCGAGTTCGACAGCAACAAGGCCCTGGCCAAGGCGCTGGGCGTCAAGGTGCGGGTTCGGCATCAGGACACGCGCTTTTGGCACCCCGGGGCATGCCGACTTGCTGACTTGTCATCACGTCTGCGTTCACCGTCACACCAGCCAGTCGTGTCACACGTCAACTGCGTCGCACACCACGCACAGGTGCTGCCCTTCTTTCAGTTCTATCGCGGCGCGGAGGGCCGCGTGGCAGCCTTCTCAGCCAGCGTGGCCAAGGTGCAGCGCCTGCGCGATGCGCTCACCCAGTACAGCTCGCCCTACTGCAGCCTCGGCAACAGCCCAGTCATCTCCGAGCTGTCCAGCCTGCTCAGCGTCGACGCGGTAAGCCTGCCAAACAAACACATCTGCAGGCCCTCTCAGAGCGTCAACGCCCGAGACATGCTGTGAAAGGAGCATCCTCATATGATGTATAGTAGGGCCACACGGCTGTCCACTGCACGCTGCAGATGCCTCACGTCCTGTCGTCAAGGTGTTGACTCTTGTGCTTCAGGACGGCCGTGTGGTGCCGGGCCCGCAGGCGCAGCAGCAGAACGCGCAGGCAGTGCCAGCGTAATAAGTTTGTATAACAAGGGTTGAAGTCAGGGTCTTTCCAGAGTTTGAGAGGTGTGCGAACTGGAGGCTGGTTCCTTGTCTCGACCACGCACCATCAGAGGAACTCTGTCAGTGTTCAGCAGCAGTATTTCCAGTTTTCAGAACCCTGAAGGAACCCGCACCAAATTGTTTTCTTCGTGAGGGGGGTGCTGTTCAGTCCCTAATGAATGCTGATGACGTCGAGTATTGAGCGTTGCGATCGGAATTGCATCACAGTGTGCTGTCACGGTGATACGGGTAATGGTACTGAAGCGACAGATGTAGCCATGTGAACAACAGCTGCGTGGATCTTACGGTATGCATGGCAGCACTGCCAGCATTCAGTTGCCAGGAAAGAACAGACTGAACAGACCATTGCCAAGCCAAAGGAGAGCCGCGCAGGTCCTTGGAAGCAACTAGCATTTCTGTGGGCAGGCTGACGAGCAAAACACGGCGTGGGGCTGTATTGTGGTGCGGCGCAATATGCACCTCTGAAGGTTCTGTGCCAAGTTGTTCCGCCCAAACAATGCAACGAGGGCGTTCGTTGTAACGCCAGCCCAATGGAGGCTTGGTGCTGTTTCATTGGCCCGTGGAGCGCTGTGCATGCATCCTGCTGATGCTGGAGCGCACGAAGTCCTTGATCTTGGCCTCCAGCTTGCGCCGCTCTATCAGTTTGTGTGTCCCCGCACGCTCCCGCTCCTCGTACGCCTGCAGTCCCAGCGCTCTGAGCGGGCTGAGCAGGGGCATGGTGTGGTGACGCCGAGTGGCAGGTCGCCCATAGCACACATGCATGCACATCAAGCGAAGGGTTGGTGCGGCAAGTGGCCGCACCATACCCGCTGGAGAGCCAGACGGAGCCTGTGAGGGTACCACTGTGTTGCTCGCCGCACCTGGCGCTCCTTGCCCAGGATCTCGCCGGTGACCTTGGCGTACAGCGCGTGCGCGTCGTCGGGCGTGATGCCGGCGGGGCCGGGGGGCGCGAGCAGGTGGCGCCCCAGCCGCACCCGCACCACCTCCCCCACATGCGCCTCGAAGCCGGCGTCCGGCGCCTCCCAGTCCTCCGGCGCCGCCTCCAAAGCTGCGCTGCCAGCTGCGATGGCAGCAGGGCGCTCGAAATGACCACACAGCGTACAGCCATGCACCAGCACGTCGCAACGGCGCACAGGATCAGCCATGCCGTGTGTAGCAATCCGCACGACGAGACGAAGGCAGGCAGTGTGGTCAGGAGTGCACCTGGGTCGTCGGGGTCGACATGGAAGAAGTCGTCCGCTGCCTGGGGGGACACCGGGCGGCCCGAGGGCTGCCGGCGTCGGGACACAGCCACGGCGGTGGCGCCCGCGGGGTGCGGCTGGAGCGCGACCGCTGCAGCGCTGGTGTTCAGCACAGCCTCGTTCACGATCTCGCCATCAGAGACGTCCGACATCTGCACCTCCTCGATCTCGCCCAGGTGCATGGGCAAGCGCGGTCGACCCTGTGCATGGGAAACAGGGAACTGCATTGTACGATGATCAGCAGCTGAAATGCCTGCATAAGCTCACACTTCAGCAAGTACAGGTATTACACCCAAAATGCCACGTCATGCGGCACCGCCGTTGCTTATAAAGGACGAGGCTGCTCACAAAGCCAGGGGGAAGGTCTTCAGCAGCGGGTGGTGGGGATGCCAGGCCAGCGAGCCGGTGCAGCGGACCGTCCTCGGGCCTCGCAAGCGGCGGCGGCCACGGCGGCGGCACAACATGCATCATGCCAGGTGTGCCGCCAATGCCAGGCGGCAGCGGCGGCTCCGGTTGCTGTGCGGGAGGCAGTGCCGCCGCCGCCGCTGCTGGCACATTGGCAGGTGTCTGCAGCCCAGCATCGGGGTGCGACAAGCCCGGCGGGGCGCCGTGCGGAGCTGGGGAGCTGCCAAAGTTGGCCCAGCCATTCGCTGTGTGTGGCCCAACGCTGCGTGCCTCATACAGCCCAGCGCTGCGAGCCTCATACAGCTGCGGCGCTGAAGCCGGCGTGGCGACCCCCGCGGGCGACAGCGGGTGCGAGCGCTGTGGGGCGAGCGCTGGCGACACCGGCAGCATGTGAGCGTCTGGCGGGCCCCTGGGACCCGAGCCATTCTGAGGTGGTCCGGGCGGGAAGCCATTGCCCCAGTGGCCATTCGCTCCAGGTGGAAAGCCATTGCCTGTCGACAGGTGGCTGACAGGTCAGTCATTAATCCTCACAAACCAATATCTAGGTAAGGAACATCTTTTACAGTACTTCACAAGATGTAGGCAACGCACGCCAATCACAGGTGGAGTTCTCACCCCAGCCACTGCCATAGATGCCAGCACCGCCACGGCCACGTTTTTGCAGCCGAGACGGTGGCCGCACCCGTGGGCCGCCGCCGGACCAGTGAAAGCCTGTCGACGAGGATGCTGCAGATGAAAAGCGCCCACCGCCTGAGAAGCCGCCTGCACAGCCCACTTGTGTGTTGAACACTCTTGCAATGACCGCTGGCGCCGCATTGTAGGCATGAAAGAGGCCACGGCTCCTCCGAGCTATCCGTCGTTGGAGGTCAGCCAGTTCAGCACAAAGGGCATCTGCAGGAGAAGGTCGCAGCCGCAGGGGACGGGCAGGCACCCACCGGACGCAGGGGACCCAGCGCCCGCCAGGCTGCCGCTGCCGCGCACCACAGGCCGCGTGCACGCCGCCATTGGGTACTGCCGCAGCAGCCCCATCGCCTTCGTGCGCACCTAGCATCGTTGGTAGAACAGGTTGAGCGCGCGGCCGGCAGCATTAGCAGCAACAGCATCGCAGGGGATCACACCGCGCACAGTGGAACCACGGAGAGACTGTAGGCGCAGACCATCAAGTGGCTGCACCTCAAGGTCGCTGTGGTAGCTGAGTAGCTGCAGGATGTCGCCGAAGGTGCCATGTGCAGAGCGGGTGAGGTGCACATCGTCTGCCGACAGTGGCAGCGCCTCCACTGCTCGCAGCATCTTCCGCAGTACCACCTGCGGGCTCCAGGGAGGCAGGCTCATGCTGCAAGTAAGCAACAATGCTGATCAATGTGGCAAGTGCACTGCCATGGCCCAGCAAGCGAGCCATTCCCTTGATGTGACAGACGTTGCTGCGACGCACCTGGTAGGTTGGCGCAACATTGCGTCCCAGGGTACTATGCAGTTGCCGCAGCAGTCCACATCGTACCAGCTCCTGCAGGGAACACGCATCTCACCCCAGTTTGACAGACGCAAGGATGTTTTGATGACCGTGTGTAGGTGTCACTTCAGATGGAACATGCACCCCACATGGTCCACCAACACCACTGCGGCCCACCCGCTTGGCAGTGGAGGACGTGGTGTTGACGACTACATCCAGGAGCAGCGACAGGTCTGCCATGCGCGCTCGTTGCCTCGCGGTGAGCTCTGTGCGTGAGGCTTCCTGCCTCGCACTCTCCACCTCCACCTCCCTGCACCATGTCGCACTCCACAGATCAAACACGACCAACAGCTTGCAAGCAGCAGGGCAGGAGGGCGCAACATGTGTTACAGCAGAGCGTCTGCGTGCCTGAGGCGGGGCGGGCTGGCGTGCCGCCGGCTGCCGCCGCCGCGGCCCGGCCTGTGCCGATCATCAGTCGCCTCGCCTGGCTGTGCTGCAACGCCTGCTGTGCCGCGCTCTGCAGAACTCCTGCACACGATCACACAGGCACCAGGTCAGCATGTTCGGACTGTGTTGCCGTGCTGGGGCGAGTCCAGACTAACGATGGGCAACAGCAACTGCTGCAGAAGTGGGGCAAGGCCACTGTGGTGGGGGTGACACAGCGGCCGCGCCTCAAGGCCGGCTTGGAGGGGCTCCTGCCGGGGGAGCGGCCCGCGGAGGCGGGGCGCCCCTGCGAGCCGCTGGCGGTGGGGCTGGGGCCCGAGTCCCAGCTGGACGGCCCGCGCCCCGGGCTGCGGTGCCGCCGGTGGCCCGGCCGCTGCGGGGGCTGCCCCGCCGCGCCGATGTCGCACAGGTTGAACAGCCGCAGCACCTGTGGCGCGCCAGAGACATGCACTCATGGCATGATGTTGCACAGGCTGCGACAGCTATGGTACCTGCTGCCGGGTCCCGAATCACAAGCACAGCGTCTGTGACGCTGGTGTGAGTGCTCAAGAGGTGTGTACACCGCAGCAGACGTGCATTGGGGGCGTGCGGGGGCGACACGGGCTCACCTTGACGATGGTGGTGGTGTGGCTGTCCCTCAGGCGGCCGGCGGGCACCAGGGTGTCCAGCCGGCGGTCAATCTCCGACCGGCGCCGCACCCTGCTGAGAGGCACGCTGCGCTGCGTCTCCCGTGACAGCAGCGACAACACAACCCTGCACATGGACCAGGAAGCTGCCCGTTGCAGCAGTCTGATGGGCAACGGCGTGCCAAGACCTGCAACAGTGTCGCTGCCCAGCCAACTGTGGGACGCAGGAGCAAGGGGGTTGCCAGCGTACCTCGAGGGTTTGCGCTGTAGTGGCGGCAGGGCTGGTGCGACGGTGGCTGAGGTGGGCGTGCTCTCGACCGGCGCGAGTGGCACCTCAGCAGTGCTCTGCTCGGCTGCAGCCTGCGCCTCGCCACCCGACTGCTCTGAGGCTGACCCGGGCCGCTGCATCCTCGCGGCTGCCACCTGCGTGCTGGTCGACGCCGCTGACACAGATGGTTCGGCGGCCGCGCCAGCGGCAGACGTCGCATGTTTGAGCCGCTTGCGCGGCGGCATGGACAGCGCCGCCGCCTTGAGGACTGCAGACACCCGGCACACGGTGTCAGGTAGCTCAGCATTGGGCGGGGCCACAGCGTACGCTGGCATCGGTCATTCAAGGCGCACACGGCCCACCTGGTTGCGACTGCGGCGGGCGCTTGCTGCCCTTTGCTGCCGGCTTCCGTCTCCTTGCACTTAGGGGGGCGACGCCCATGCCATCGGCGTCCTGGCAAGCGTCACAGTTTGGCCGTCAGCATGCACGTATCAAAATCATGCTTACAAAGCAGCAGAGCGACCAGCAGGGCCACGAGCTTGACGCTACACCGCGCTCACTGGCTGTCCAAAGCTCTCCGCATCGCTGTCGCCGGCTGTCACGACCGCCTCCTCCCAGAGCGGCACCCCATGGTCCTTGGCCAGCTTCGTCAGCCTGAGGTGAGGCACACAGCCTCACAGCCTCTGTGCATGTGAAGACAACAGAGGGGCACTCGGTGAGGTTGTGTTGCTGCAAAGCAGCGGCATCACCGTCACTTGGGCACAGGGCCTCACCGGCGCTCCAGCTTGGGGTCCCAGCCATTTTGCCCAATGCCGATGTTCTGGTCCAGAATGGCTGCGAGCGCCGCATCCTGCTCTGCTTCGGTCACCATGATTGGCTCCGGATCCAGCGACGCATCCTCTGTGTCTTCGAAGTTGCTGCGCACATGTTGACAGTATGCATTTGCTGTGGGCGTTGGATAAGGACGTCAAGCGACCACGCCAGAAAATAGTAGCTACAACTGACTGCAATGAGCTGCTTGTGGTTCAAAGCACAGGAACACCATTGGTACAGCGCAGGCGGACAGGCTTGCATCCCCACCTGGCTGCAATGGTCTCCTGTGTGCCGCCAACAAAGCCGCGGCAGCCTTTTGACCCGCAGAGGCACTTCATCGGCTGCGGAAGAAACAGGAGTGACACTCACGATCTGCCATGCTGGGCAACAGTGACATGCTATGCTACCAGCTGCCGATATGTGCCATCAGGGCAGCGGACCCCGGACTTACCTTGTCGCCATAGCGTTCAAAGTTGTAGTCAAACGTCAGCTCCTCTCCAGCCTTGATGTCACGCTGCGCAAACAGGCCGATCGCCAGCTCGCCTTGCACCAGCCACTTTTGCGTCTCGCAGTTTGGCTCGCACGAGTGGTTGATGAAGCGCCCCAAGGCGCCCTGTGACAAGCGACACAGCACAGTGCAACATGAGTAATCGCCACTCTGTCTTGGTCCACGGAGAAGTAGGGCTGAGCTCCTGCTAACCATCAGTGTCACGAGGCACTGTGCAGGGTGCTGGCTCACCATGCGGCACGCGTCGATGACCTCGCCGTTGCCCACGTTCATGAAGTAGTAGTGCCGCTGCCCAGCTGCCTGATAAAACACCTTTCTCCGCACATACTCCTCCTCCTCCAGCACCTGCAGGCCGGCACCGCACGCCATGTCGGGGCAGCGTGCGCCTGCGAGCCCTGCTGACATGTGCAGACTGTGCACAGCTGGTGACGAGGCCTGTGATGCATCTCACCTCGCCCAGGTACTGGATGATAAACTGTCCCTCATGCAGGTCTTGCGTTGAGAACAGCCCAAACCCCTTTGCGCCAGCTCGCCGCTGAGGGCAGCAGGCATGCAGGTGTGTCAGTCCCTGTTGCAAGCAGGTCAGCATGTGGCAGCCAGCAAAAGGCAGCCGACCCAGCTCCTCACCTTGTCCAGCTGCGCATACTGCCGCTTTGAGAACATCTGGTTGCTGCAGGTCTCCTCACATGGGCAATACCCCTGCACGACCGCGGACATCATGCATTGTCAGAACCCGCCTGGCAAATGTTTCTGCCACCACAGACCACCAACAGAGCTGTCTGCAGACACCATGTAGCAGCACTCACTGGCACGCATTCGATGTTGAGCAGACGATTCAGGCAGTCCGGGCCGCAGCCGACTCCGCCGTCCGTCGGCCGCCGACACTGACAAATCATGATGTCATCCTCGTCCTGCTCCTTCCGCTGGCGGTGTGTGTAGATGTTCTCACGTACCAACTGCCACACAGCCGGCCGCTTCTTCCGTCGCCTCCGCTCGTGATCCATTGCATCCTCCTATTCAAGTGCGATAGCATCCGCATCTTGATCAGGTAATTCAAAACAAGGTTGCACGACCATGCGCCTGTCATCACATATGGTTCTCGATCCGTCTTCAGGAGAGAGGTGTTCCGGACGCAGTGTGAAGGCGCGGTGGCAGCAACATGAGCGTTGCCACTTCAAACTGCCTGCAGAATGGTAAGCAAGCAGCCATCAGGAGCTGTCAACAGCCTGTGATCCTGCTCACCTCGTCGCTCTCCATCTCCTGGTCAATCTCGCGGTCAGATAGTTCTTGCGGGACATCACAGCTCGCGAATGCCTGGTTCGGGTTTTGCTCGCAGTGCCTGTGGGGGCCAGAAACTTACAGAGTGTCATCATGGCGCTCTTCCAAGCCGGAGATTCACATTGCCAGCGCTGCATGAAATGCTTGCTTCAGCGTTTGACTCATTTATTGGTGTGCTTTGACAACTTGCGATAGGCCTTTCAGGCAATTTCAGCCAGCCTCTCGGAAACCCAACGCTGCACAGATGGTTGCATCAGCAAGCAGCGGTCTGCCAGAGCAGGTGTTGTGAAGGGGGACGGCCTGCAGCATCACTCACCAGGGTGCGTCTTCCTGAAGTTCGTCAGCCACAACCTTTGGTATCCGCCTCCACTTGTTGCACCGGTCACACTGCGCCCAGCTCTGAACAAGAGCCAGCTGACCATGCTGCTCAGCTGGCACAGCTGCCACCCCCTTTGCAGCACACTGGCGCAATTTGGCAACCTCCGCCATGTCAACCCGCTGGAGACACACAGCAGAAGACGCTTCACATTTGCCTGCTGGCCTTGCAAGGCAGCATCAGGTGTAGTATGTCGACTTGACGAGGCCCGACGAGTGGCCCCTGCATGACGCTGCACATCAGAACATAAACAACGCTTGCTGTTGGAGCTGCATCCTCCGCAAAACTCAGCTACTCAAGTTGACAAGCTTGCGACCTGCAAATTTCAGCTGGGAACCCTGCAGATGGGTCATCCATGAGCGTCCCTGGCTGCACGTGCGGCTGGATTCCACATTTGTATTTCGCACCTCTCTGGACTGGGGGGTTCAATGGGCAGGGGAGTTTACTACGCTGGTATAAAATCGTGCATTAATTGTCTGGTTGCTCCGAGGTGCCTGGACTTGCGATGGAGGTGCTACGTGCTCGAACTCCGAAAACAGACCGGACCACGCATGAATCAGAAACACAGGAATTTGCAGACGTGATGCCTTGCAGGCTGTCCATTCGGGACGCAAGCATGCTGCTGGCAGCAGCTTGAGCAAGTGCTCCAAGAGCGTGTATCTTCAATAGCAATGGCCTCCAACGACGAAGCCGATCGTCGCACAGCTTTCCAACAACGTCTGACAAGGTTTGTCCGCGCTGATACATCTATTTGGCTCCAACATGGATTTGTTTGGTTTTCACATGCAAGACATGATTGCCTGTACTCATGCGCATGCAACGCGATTATAGCATTTCGTGCATTCGTGCTGCCGACCTGACACTTCTAAATGGCAATGCGGCATCCCCCCGCAGCCGCTTCGTCGAGTTTCAAGGCAAGGGTCTAAATGCCAGTGAGGCGGCCAGCATCAGCCTCAAGGTGTGCATGCCTCTCATGGGTCAAGCACCAGCAATCGGCAAAAGCTGCATACGACTGTGCTCGACCAGCTCGGATCTAGATGTCTTGATTTGCCAACATCAGATGGAGGCTGGCCAGCTGAGGGCACCGGTAGATGTCGCTCAGCTTGCCAACTCGCTCATCACCAGCAGTGGCAGCAGCGACGATGCAGCGGAGATGCACCTGCGCACCAGTGCTGCCAGCGCCATCAGCGACCTGTTCTCCAGTGCGCCTACCCTGGTGCTATCACTGGCGCGCAGCCCAGCCCTTCACCCACCCAGTCAGCCCCAGACAAACCAGCTTGTGGAACTGGACTGGGAGGCAGTGACCCGTCTAGCCCAAGCCCTTGACGGATCCGTCAGCAGGTAAGGGCACATGCACCGCCAGATGTCCGACCAGGATGGTGTGGGCATGCTTCTGATGTATTGGATCCCTCAAGCGCTGTAGTGACCTGCACTGCAGCGAGGCAGCGGACCTTGCTGTATGGGAAGCTGCAAAGCTGCTGTCAAGCATGGCGGTGGACGGTGGGCGGCTAGATTTGTGGCTGAGCGCACAGGTGCGATGTCCGTGGGGCAAGGCTTGTGCTTCAGCCACAGACAGCCTGCCCTTTGAGCACTTCTGTCAAGGCGTCTCAGCTGCTATGCGCCGCTGCAGGCCATGGTCGTCATCTGCTGCATGCCTTGGCTGGCGGACTTGGCGCACGAGCAGCTGCTGGTGCAGCTGTGCACACTGCTTGCGGCGTGGCCAGACCCGCAGGCGCAGAGCTTTGTGCAAGCGCTCTCGCGTACCACACAGCAGCACATGGCAGACCTTGTCGGCAGCAAGCTGCAGCAGGTGAGTATATGGCACGACTGCATGTTGTTGTCCGGGCAGGACCGGGTGATGGAACTTAGCAACGGCCAGCTGCCATGAATATAGGTCCTGGTGCTGACAATGCACAAGTGGCTTCTTCCTGCAGTTTGTGGTGCTGCGGCTAATCTCAACAGCGATGCTGGACGATAGCATTGTATCAGCAGTGGAGACTCTGGATCTGGTGTTCCAGGTCCGAGAAGATGGTCACACTGTATCGTGTGCTTCTGCCTTTGCGTGCCCTTTTGCTCTCGTTATGACAAAACCGCCCACCGCTGAAACAGGCCAATGAACAATCAGGCCTGATTGAGCGGTCTGCGTTTCACTGCGACGCCATCAATCAGGTGTGCAAAACCACAAGCAAGTGATAGTTCTCAAGAGCTTGTCAACGGGTCAAAACAAATGACGTGTGGAACTTTTGCACTGCAGGACGACTTTGACTTGAAAGGCGACTATGTGCGCTGGCGGCAGAACCGCGGCTTTGCGTTTGCAGCACATGCTTTCATGTACACGCCTGCCTCCAAGGCCGAGCTTCTGCGCATAGAGAACCAGCTGGAGATGTGCGACTGCTGCACACATGCTGCGCCATTCTGTTGTTTGTCGTAACCTCACCATTCCACGCCCAACATGCTCTGACAACTGGCGTTGTTCAACCCTGCTCACCGTCGCTTTGCAGGATGAATGAGATGCGTGAGGCGCTCATGTATGATGCCATGCGCGGGGCCATCCAGAGCATCCCATACTTTGTGCTGAAGGCAAGTGTGCACTCTGCTGCCGGTGGGACCGGCAACATGGCAGAGCTGAATTGTCGTGGACTCTAGCACGTACACTGAGTGGCCAGAAACAAGGTACGGTCCTGCAGGTGCGGCGGCAGCAGCTGCTGAATGACACGGTGCTGCAGATGCGGCGAGCGAATGGGAGGCTGAAACGACCGCTGAAGGTGAAGTTCATTGGGGAAGAGGGCGTGGACGAGGGAGGCATCACGAAGGAGTTCTTCCAGGTGCTGCTCGAGAACAGCATCCGATCCCCTTGTGTATAGGAGCGTCTGCTCCCTGCATCTTTGCACCTGCCTCGTGCTAACCTCCATCTTGTCGTCGACATACAGATCCTCACGGACCAGCTGCTGAAGCCCGACTTTGGCATGTTCACAGTCGACTCAGAGACGCGCATACTCTGGTTCAGGTACACAGCTCATTGGCATGCATGTCTTGAATCCACGCCTGTGCAGGGTGCTGCGCACCTGTGCCAGTGGGTTGAAACAAGTTACTATGCTGGTCAGGGCATCCCAACAGCTGGACTTGTTGGGAGAGTTCAAGCTGGTCGGCAACCTTGTGGTGAGACGTCATTCACCACGCGAAACATTGTGCAGCTCGTGATGTTCGAGTACTTGTGCATATGCATTTGACATCTTTGTGTTGCCAAAAGTGCGTGATGTGATCAGTATCAGCTGACATCAGGTGGAAGCTTAGTCTGACATGGCCGCTGTCTCGCACAGGGCCTAGCTGTCTTCAACTCAGTCATCCTGGACGTCACCTTCCCCATTGTGCTGTACAAGTACGCGCTGTACCCTTCTTGCAATGACACTACTCTGCAAAGGCCAGAGCTGACCGTTCGCTGATATCTCCTGCTGTTTAATCGACAGAAAACTGTTGGGAGAGGCGCTTGGTGTAGAGGACCTGAAGCACCTGCACCCCGCAGTGTATGCAAACCTTAGCAAGCTGCGCACGTACCATGGCGACTTTGCAGACCTCGGGCTTGTGTTCCAGGTGCAGCCCAATGTCAAGTTGGCACAGACTTGCTGTGCACCCTGGCGGCGCTGGAGGCAGCCTGTGTAAACCCAGCGTGCATTGTGTATATTGTCTGGACACTGCCGACCTCTGGAGCTGCAGCCCACCGTCGCTGTTTCTGCTCCCACAGGCAGAACAGGAGAACGAGTGGGGAACTGGCAATGTCCTCGTGGACCTGAAGCAGGATGGCGGGAATGTTCCTGTCAGCAAGGACAACGTTGAGGAATACATCCAGGTGGCTATACTGTGCGGCGGTCCATCTCATTTTCTCTCGCGGAACAAGAACACACATGCACTGTGGCCAGGGCAGGACATGACATGAGGCGGACCGAGCAAGAACGCACAACCTCGTGCATTGCAGGCGTATGCGCACTTCTTGCTGGTGGACTCGGTGGCTCCGCAGTTTGACGCCTTTCAAGCCGGCTTCCAGCAGGTGCTTGCGCATGTGTAGCATCCACAGCGCGCAACATGTGCCGCAGCCTCCTACCTCCGTGCAAGCCTCAGCCCTGGATTGCCCTGTCCATGTAGGTCTCGGATGGTCCTGCTATGGGTTTGTTTTTCCCCGAGGAGCTGGAGCTGCTGCTGTGCGGAGGTGCTGTCTTGATCCGCTTGCTCAACTGTTTAGTATACGCAATGGCTGCATGACCGCTCGCAGGGAGCGTCAGCTTGCTGGTGTATCGCCGGGCAGCGTCAAGCAGAGGGTTCAGACTGTCATCTCCTGGAAATGCAGGCAGAGACATGGACTTTGATGCGCTTGAAAAGAGCGCTCGCGTTGAGGGCTTTGAGCCAGATGCGGAAGTCGTCAGGTGCTGCAACTGGCAGCTGCTGCAGTTCTTGATGTGGAGATCAGCAAACAGCCATGTGCAGGGTACGGCATGACGGACCGTCTTAATTAACACTTGGCACCATGAAATTTGCAGGTGGTTCTGGGAGACGGTGCACTCCTATTCAGATGCGCACAAAAGGTGTGCCAATGGCCAACATCCCACAAACTCCATCAGGCCTACCTTGCGATGTGACCGAGGATGGCAATGACCACGATGCAATGCCTGCAGGCAGTTGCTGGCCTTTGTTACTGGCAGCGATAGGGTGCCGATCAATGGCCTGGGGGCGCTGCACCCACCATTTGTCATCCACAGGAATGGTGATGCCAGGTGCCCGCCGCTGAAGCATGTAGTTTCAATGTCGAGTTGCGCCGCCACAGGTCGACGCACAGGTTGCAGCTGGCAAGCCCTTTCATAGGCAACCCAGCTCCTTTGCACGTGCAGTGACCGCTTGCCAACAGCGCACACCTGCTTCAATGCCCTCATGCTGAGTGCTGGGTACAAAGACAAAGCAGCTTTGGAGCGTGCTTTGGCGGTCG
Organism: Diplosphaera chodatii; assembly: GCA_032358165.1. Classification (NCBI taxonomy): domain Eukaryota; kingdom Viridiplantae; phylum Chlorophyta; class Trebouxiophyceae; order Prasiolales; family Stichococcaceae; genus Diplosphaera; species Diplosphaera chodatii. Next base: position 1,351,471 of record JAALGY010000038.1, read on the forward strand.
CTATTGACAATTTTGAGGTACGCATCTCCTCCTGACACGTGCTCATGTGCCTGCGACCAGCTTGGCGCCGACTGTTTCTCAGCAAGGCAGTGCATCGTCAATGACAACCTCTGACGAGAGCTTCTCTCTCGTGTATGCTGCAGGGTTTCGGGCTGCAATGAGACCTGGCCTGGTGACAGCCTGTGGCTGCCATTGCCTTCCTCTTGTACTCTGGGGGTCGCTCGCCTTGTATGTGATTTGATGCGTGGTGCTTGTCACTGTCAGTGCTTTGCCTCTCCAACAAGAGCGTGTACATCATGCTAGCCAGGAGCAACTGTACACTGGCTTGAGCTGCGGCCCATGCGCTGGAAGGCTCACAAGATCACACCAGATGAACGTTCCAATGGCTCTGGCACTGTGAACAGCGAGGCATAATCTGACGAGTGCGTGGGCAGCAGCCCCATGCCATCGAGCTTGTACACAGCGTAGCCGAGGCCCAGCAACTGCATATGGGAGAGGAGTGTTGGCGCCCCCGGATGCTCACTATGCAACGTGTCGGACAGCAGGCGTCAGTCTTCTTGCATATGCACTGACCTCTCTACACAACAAGTAAACACACCTGGATGGCGCAGAAGATCAGCTGTGGGCCTCTTGTCTTGAGCGCCTTGTCATCTTCTTGGAACACTGCATATAAGTGTCAGCACATGAGCATGCCAGACATCCTGTGCAGGGAGCAGGTCATGGCAGCAGGCTGCTGCAAAAGACAGAGGGAGATGAGGCCAGTGTGCAAGCACCCACTTTTGCCGGATGACAGAATGGCGGACAGCGGCTGGAAAACACCCGACATAGTGGACATCATGCTGAAGATGTGTAGCTGGCTGCCGCTCATCCACATCATGAAGCACAGCAGCCCGACGCTCTTGAATGCCCCGGTCGCTTTCTCCATGAGAGCCTGCAGAGCGAACAGCAGAAGCGTGACGACACAGGCGCCTCCAAAGCGCACAGATGTGCATCAGTGGCAAGGCTAGCACGTCAGCTCTAGCATCCACACAACACGTGCTTGTTGCACGTCCGAAGACACCGACCCGCTGCTTGGCTGCCCGCATGATGGCCAAATTGACATCTGCACCACGTGCCGGCGCGCCAGCGGCAGCTCGAGTGGTCTGCAGTGTGCTACGACGCATGTCAGCTGCACTGTACTGTTCGACCTTTGACGTTAGGCAAACTCTGGATCGGCAAACTCTCCATCCCATCACAACGCTCGTGTTGGGACACGGCAGTAGATACTAAATGCCTGCACCCACCAGCTGCTGAGCGGCCTTGTCAAAGCCTGGAGGCGCGGGCAGCTGCTTTGCTGTTGCACCGCTGTCGTTGAACTCGACACGCCACTTTCTGAAGTCTGTCATGCCTCTCGTTGCGTGGCCAACTGCTCGTGCTGTTCCCCAGCACGTTCCGCACCTGTCGGACGCGCTGCTCAGGGCCCCGGGTGCACACTGATCACCGTGCTGCTGTGAAGAGGGGACACAAGGGACAGTACACAGGCTGCCTGTTCGACGCTAGCCCTGCTGCAGGGACCAGTTGCTCGTTGTAGCAGCCTTTGATAGGCGGTGAAGCTGCAGGGTGCAAGATGTACGGCGTCACAGAGAAAGGTGGCCACAGCTGACTCAGCACGGCAGAGCAACGCTGTTCTGGGGTGGACGCTCAAGAACTTCACAAGGGAATAAAAGTGACACACTGCTGTGCATAGAACGGCTTTGTGCTGAATGAACGTGTGACTGCAGTCATCATGTCAGCATGGAAATCCGAGTGGATCTGAGCAAGCAGGGGTGCCAATGATGGCCATGCTCTCTTGCTGTGTATGCACTGCATGGCTCATGTTATGCTCATATCTCGCAATACGTTCACAATCACGAGACCAAGTGCTGATTGAGAGCACAGCTTGTTGTGGGTGAGGGGCAAGCAGAATGCTGTCGCGCGGAGTCTGCTGTAGGAGCGCTTGCGGATCCAGGCGTGCCAGGAAGCTCATCTGCACTGTCTTGTGAACGTGAGGCATCGATAGCCGTCTACGTGAGCACTTGCTGGGTCATCAGATTGGCATAACCAAACCGCGGCGCAAATGCTCAGCATGTGTGCCTGAGATTGCGGAACTGCTTTTGTCAGCACATCTTTCAGCTTGTCGGCTTGGACAGCGACGGAGTTTGACGCATTAGTGAGAGTCAGGGATCCAACGCAGTCCGCAAGCATGGCTTGCTAAGCATCTACGGACTAGGCAAGAAACGCCAATTGAACAGGATGGCAGACTCCACGCCCCTCTTGGCGGACACAGCGCCGTCTGCAGCAGGCGGCAATGTCGCAGGCAAACCCGCAGAAACGTCACGGCGGGCGCTTATATCAGCAGCAGCCACGCTCACGCTGTCCATTCTCGGCAGGTGTGCAACCGGAAAGCCATACAATGGTCATGAGCGACATCTGTCAACATGTTGGCCCGATGTTGGCATGCACCCACGAAGCATATAGTCTGACTAACATCCGCCACACGCCTTTGCAGCTCGGTGCTGCCGCTGCCATTCGCCTTCTCACGCACCGGCATCCTACTCGGCCTCGTGACCATGGTCGTTGTCGGCTTCTGCAATGCGCACACGTGCATGCTTCTGCTGCGTGCGGCTGGCAGCACGGGCCACGACAGCTATGAGGGTGTAGCGGAGGCAATAGGTGGCAGGTCATGGAAGGTATTGGCAGGCGATTGAATGTCGGTGTCAGTGCCTCGCGCCTTCCATTGCCAGATAGGTCAAACATATTGCCATGCCGGCTGTGTTGCAGGTGTTCACACAGGTTTCCCTGTTCCTGCTGCTCTTTGGGACGATGTGCGGCGACTTTGCGCTGCTGCACGATGCAGCGCTGCGTGCTGTCAGCAAGCTGTGGCTTGGTGCCCCTCCAGGTACCGCATGAGTGCTGTGTCTCGAGAGCGTCTTCTCGATTGGCACTCAGCAAACTCATGAATTTGATCAGCCTCGGTTCGTGTGCGCAGTGTGGCTCCTGGCTGCCAATGGGCGTTTCCTGCTGACGGCCTTGGCAGTCGTTTTGGTGTTCCCCTTGTGTTGTTTGAGGCGAATGCGCTCGGTGAGCACACAGGTCTTGCATGACGCCCTGAACATGATCTTCATGAGCGCATTAACTTTCTCCTCTGGGCTGAACCGTCTGTCAGAACTGATCGAACTTTCTGCGTGGCCTCCTGCAGCTGGAGGTGGCATCATATTCAGGATTCGTTGTGGTCTGTGCAATCATTGCCATAGTCATTCATGCAGCCTACTCAGCGGGGTTTCCAGCCGTCCGCTCGGGCGAGCTGAAAGTTTGGTCCATGAACGTGAGCAGAAACCGGTGACTGTCTATCTTGGTGCCTCATGATGGTCCAGGCACAGTGCTGCAACCGATGTGCAGTGATACGGATGCCTCCCTTCTGCAGTGGACACCAGACCTACCAGAGGCATTTGCCGTCCTTGGCTTCGCCTTCTACCTGCACCCAATGGTAAGGAAACCGGGTTGAGGGTGTTATCAGCTTCAGTGGCACTCTGACGGTCTCGACACTTTACTGCATGCCACTTTGAGGCTCTTGGCGACTAATCACAAGTGTCAGACGTTGACGCCATGACAATGCAGCTCATGCCGCTGGTTCACGAAATGCCACGAGGCGATGTTGGGATCAAGCTGACACAGCAGGCGGTGAACATCGTTGTTATGGGTACGGTGTCTGGCTCTCCTCAAATTCTGCGCCCTCAAGTACAGATGCATCAAGCATGCCAGGCAGCCACTGTACCATGGGGCTGGCTGCGTGTCAATATCTGTCAGCGTTGTCACCCTCTGAACATTGCCACCTGCAGGCATTGCCATTGCTGTGTATGGCCTGGTTGGCGTGTTTGGGGCGGCACGCTACGGCCTGGCAACAGAGGGTGACCTGCTCGTCAACAGCTGGCTGCACGGTCGAGCGGAGGGAGTGCTGGATGCTGTGCTGGTCGCCTACCTCGCGATCAGTATCCCGCCCATCCAGGTACAGTGAGCGACAAGTTGCAAGCTGCCAGGGGGCAGCCCATGGCACCATCCTTGACGAGGTTGTTATCACTGTGCTCGTTACTGCCCAGTTCGGACGCTCAGACCGAACCCAATGCTGCCTGCCGCAACCTGCTGCGGAAGCTACAGAATATCGACACTCATCATCATGTCCGCAGCTATCGCTCCGGTACACGCTGGACTGCCTGGTGGCGGGCGAGGATGCGCCCTTCTCGCGGAGGCGCCATGTCGCGCTGACCACCGCCGCCGTGTTCAGCAGCCTTGCCGTGGCGCTGGCCTTTCCCGACGCCGCCGAAAAGATCTTCGCCATCACCGGCGCCACGGCCGTCGCGGCAGTCTGCTACCTCATCCCGGTGGCGCTGCACCTCATGCAGCGACGGCAGGCGCAGACAGAGGTGGGCACAAATGCTGAAAGCCATGCACATTGTGCAGGGCAGTGCTGGTTGCGGTTTGCATTTGATTGGCGCCGTTCTCAAGTGAGAATCTCCATGCCTTGTTCGTCTGCAGGTGTTGCCGCACGATGGTGGCGGGCAGGAACAAAAGGGCTTCTGGTTAGAGGCACTGCACGAGGTGGTGCTGCCGCTGATCGTGCTGCTGGTTGGCATGGGCGTCTCGCTGCTGGCGTTGAAGCCGCTGCTCTGGGACCGGCGCTAGCACGCAGTGCTGCCAGATCCTGTACAGTATCCAAGGGGAATAAAAGAGTTTCGTTCCCCTTGCAGTGTCATGTTGTGTACGGATTACCATCCCCTGGTCTGGGAGGAGAGTGTGACCCTCTTCAGACATGCCGGACATTAGCATCGGTCTACTGCTGATGGGTAGCAGTCGCTGTACGTGCAGCGCCGCCTGTTATCCATGAATTCACGCATGTCATCCATGTGACGCAGGTCACTCATCACTAGGGCTGAAACGCCTTGAAGTCTGCACGCACAGAAATATGAAAGCGTTCTGGCAGCCGGAAGGCCTGGCGGCCCTCAAGTTGCTTCCCTGCACATGCCCACCCGAGAGCAGCTGCAATTGGCATGTCCTGACAGCATGCGCACGATCACGATACATGTAATCGGATAGCACTTGCAAGAATCCATCTGCTGCATTCAGTAGATTGCACGCTTGCTCTCTAAAGTCTTGCTGTTGCCTGAGACCTCCATCACTTATACGGCAGCATGTGGTGGGACGACCGATCGTCAATACAACCATCCTCAACTGAGGTAGTTGACAGCATCTGCATTTTGTATCATTCAAATGCTCTTCGGGATCGTCACATGATCTCAGCTGACATCATGTCCCACATGCAGCCGCAGAGCAAGGGTGGCAAGGCTGGCAAGGCAGATAAGAAGGCAGAGAGGGTGCGAGACCGCAGATTCGGAGGACATTGCATGGCGGCAGTGAATTACTGCTCCTGACCCAGTCTCGATCGGGCACAGCGGCATGCGGCTACCTGCGGCAGTTCCCAGGAAGAGAGGTCATTCTGCATGCCGCATGTCCTGCAGGCAGCTGCACGCGCCAAGCAGGCGGAGGTGCCGACACAGCCGGACGCAGGCGACCCTCTGGGCTCGCAGTATGGCGACGCCAAGCTGGTGCGCAGCGAGAGCGTCAGCGGGCGCACCTGGACGCCCGTCGACGCCCTCACGCCCGAGCTGAAGGACCAGCACGTGAGCAGCATACACTTTGTCGAATTGCCACTGCGGTTGCACCATAGGCGTCATGTCGCATGCTGCACTCCACCGCAGCATGTCGGGCTGCCGTGTCGCAAGCAAGAACAAGCGACAGACAGTTTTGACATGACCTGAAGCACGAAAAGCGCTGCAGGAAGCCAGCAAGGAGCTTTGGAGTTGGTCCAAAGCACGCTTACCGTTCGCAGGTGCTGGTGCGCGGGCGGCTGCATGCGGTAAGGGGCAAGGGCAAGTCCGCCTTCCTGGTGCTGCGGCAGGGCGGCACCGGGGCGACGGTGCAGGCCGTCCTGTTTGTGGACGACAAGACCGTCAGCAAGGTGAGATCGCGAAGAGCAGTCGCGCATCCGTTGGATGTGTCGTGCAAGAGAACTGCCTGACCAGCAACTCCACATTGATCGTGGTCATATGGCGTGGCGTCGAACTCTTGCACCTGGCCCTGAGCCCTGGGGTGCCATCGTCGCCACAGGGGATGGTGAAATATGCCACAAACATCACGCGGGAGTCCATTGTCGATGTGGAGGGCCTAGTTGCAGTACCTGCAAACCCTGTGGAGTCATGTACGCAATCCCAGGTGCTGCCCTGATTCCGCTCAGGATGTCTCCGATGGCTGGGTTCGTGCATGTGATCGATCTCACGGCTCTCATGACATGTTGGCACAACCAAAGCGATACCAGTGTTCATACTCGGGTGCGGTGAACAGGTGGAACTGAAGGTGACAGCTGTCAGGTGCATACACAGAGCGGCAGCGCTGCCGTTCGAGCTGGCAGATGCCTCACGGTCAGAGGCGCAGGTCAAGGCAGCAGAGGTACATCTGCTTTACCTTGGGACGGAAGCTTGGTGCTTGGATCACGCATGCTGCGACAGCAAGCTCTGGAAGCGCATGCCGAGCGAAGGTGGCGATGCACAGGCTGCTGGCGAGAAGTTTGCGACCGTTAACCGCGACACGAGGCTGGACAACCGGTGGATCGACCTGCGCACGGCCGCAAACCAGGCGGTTTTCCGGGTGCAGTCGGGCGTGTCTCAGCTATTCAGGGAGCTGCTGCGGTCCGAGGGCTTCGTGGAGATCCACTCGCCCAAGCTGATTGGCGGCGCGAGCGAAGGTGCGCTCCTCTGGACGGCGGCCACCTGGTGGCATGTGCACCTGATGACTCCCACTGCATCCTCCTAAACACTGGACTCATCAGCAGGTACGCTTCGGCTGTTATACTCCAGGGCAAGAAGCTGCCTCATGGGCACCTCTTCCGTGTTGGGCATGATCGTTGGGCAGTCTCTGCCTGCAGGTGGCGCCAGCGTGTTCAAGCTGGACTACATGGGCCAGTCAGCATGCCTGGCGCAGTCGCCGCAGTTCTACAAACAGATGGCCATCTGCGCAGACATGGGCCGCGTCTTCGAGATCGGCCCGGTCTTCAGGTGCGCCCTCAGCCTGGCCTGACATCCTGGCTCACACGCGGTGTGTCGAGCCAAAGCTCAAAGCTCGCTGCTGAGCGTCTCAGGCACACACATCACCCTTTCTGTGCAGGGCGGAGAAGTCGTACACGCACCGGCACCTGTGCGAGTTCACGGGGCTGGACTTTGAGATGGAGATCAAGGAGCACTACTTCGAGGTGCTGGACGTGATCGACGCCCTGTTCCGCCACATCTTCGAGGGCCTCACCCACTCCTTTGGTGCGCTGCGGGCCAGCGCCCGCTCCCGCCACCCCGATGATCATTTCGTCAACCTGTGCAGTATGACCCAGTTGACTGGGGCAGTGGCCGCCTGTCGCTGGCGGCCACTGGCAGTGACTGCGGGTGGTGGCATGCGGCGCTTCCGGGGTTGCAGCGGATGCAGCTGGCTCACTGTCAGCCGTGTATGGTCAACGTGCAGCCAAGGAGCTGGCGGCCATCAATGCGCAGTACCCCTTTCAGCCGCTGAAATGGCTGCCAGAGACGCTGCGGCTGACATTTGCAGAGGGCATCCAGATGCTCAACGATGCCGGCTTCGAGGTCTGTCACAAGATGTCACAGCAGCTGGCATGCGCAACGCTGCTGACATGGCCTGGGCGCCCCTGCTTAAGGTGTGTATGTGCGCCGAGAGTCAGATTGCACATGGTGCAGGCAGATCCGAAGGGCGACCTGACCACAGAGCTGGAGCGGCAGCTGGGGAAGCTGGTGGCGCAGAAGTACGGCACCGACTTCTTCATCCTGCACCGCTACCCGCTTGCGGTGCGCTGACTGACTGCTGGCTGAAACATTCTCAGCGCTTGTCGCATGCACATCCCATCAGCGTCGGACTTCAGTTGCACCTGGGCCATGAAGCTGCAATGCTGCGGCGTGTGTGAGTGAGGCGCCACATGCCTTCACAAAGTTGCGTACCATGCGCGTACAAGCAGATGCAGATCTGTGCGATGACCTGCTGCAGGTGCGGCCGTTCTACACGATGCCGTGCCCAGACGACCCGGAGGTCAGCAACTCCTTCGATGTGTTCATCCGCGGCGAGGAGATCATCTCCGGGGCGCAGCGCGTCCACGACCCGGACCTGCTGGCGGGTGCGCACGGCCCGTTGCATGCTGACACCGATTTACAGGAAGGTGCCAGTCCTGTCCAACGGCGCATGCCGTGCACGCGGATCTGACCCACTGAGCGTGGGCTGCAGAGCGGGCAAAGGTGCACGGCATCGAGCTGGAGACCATCCAATCGTACATCGACGCCTTCAGGTCAGCAGTGATCCTAGTGTCTGTTCCAAATACTCTTCTTGCAGAGCTCAAGGTGCTGCTCGTTCTCAGCGGTCTGGTCGCCGTCTGTCCTAATGAGGATTCCCAGTTTGCAGCTAATAAAGCGACTCAGTGATGTCTGATATGTAGGTATGGCGCGCCGCCGCACGGAGGCGTCGGCGTGGGCCTGGAACGCGTGGTCATGCTGTTCTGCGCGCTGGGCAACATCCGGCTGGCCTCGCTGTGAGTACTGACCAAGCTGTTGCCACGCACTGGTGGTCTGGCGCATTGTGCATTGCCATCACTGGTGGATGATGGCATGTGCTACTTGTATTGCAGCGATTGCAGCAACTTCATTCTGGCACAGCAACCCCGTACTGAATGTGAGATATTGCCATTGCCAGGTTCCCCCGTGACCCCAAGCGCTTGTACCCCTAGACACTGGGTGTCGTCAGAAGGAGGAAGTGGGCCTAGCGTTGGGCTGTGGCTGGTGTTTGCAGCTGCAGTTGTCCCACACAGCAGGCGGACTAAGCAGCAGAGGCGCCAACAGCCCGCCACGGGGTCACAGAGATGCAGCCCTTGCGACTACCGTACTGCACCGCAATCACGTGTGCCTTCAGATTGCCGAGTCTCAGAGCGAGCACTGGCAATGACCGGGCAACTGCAGTGTAGCAAGTTTGGTGTGGTTTGACCACGGCTTGGTACTTTCAGTAATGTGGTGGACAACCCGAGAAACCCAGCACCCGGCACAATCTGTGCACGGACCTTGCAATGGAGTCAAAATTCTGCAGCCAAGCAGTAGGTTCACTGAGTGTTGCAAGCAATCAGAGAGCAGCATGGATCAGCTCAGTGACTGCCAATGCCTAGGTGAAAGCGGCGGAACCCCTTCTCGTTGAAGGCATACTCCAGCCGCAGCGGCCCCACGGGGCTGTCAACCCTCACTCCCGCGCCTGCTTGCAAAGAGAAGAGTGTGGAGGCTGGAATGTCAAGGCCACCGTCTGATGATCAGTGATTTCCCCCCTCCCTCGTGACACGCACGCCACAGCTGCACTGCATAACAGCCATTGACCGATGCAAGCCTCAGAGACGTCATGACTGCTGCTCACCGTAGCCGAAGCCGCTGCCGGGCTTGCCGCGTGCCCCCGCTGGATCGCCCGTCACACTCATGCCGCTGTTCAGGTCGGTGCCATAGTCGCAGAACAGGGTGCCCTGTGCCAAATGGCTTCCATGTCAGCTCAGAGCTTGCAATGAAGTGCCGTGATACTAAAATGCTACACCAAATCTGTCTAGTGAAGGTGTGCAGCATGCCAGAGTATGTGCATGACCTCCATGCCAATGGCAGTGCATTTGTGAGCACAGGCAATACCTGCAGGGGTTTGATCAGCGGGAAGTGGAGCTCGGCAGTGCCAGCGCCATAGTTGCGTCCCGAGCCGACGCCACCCTCGCTATACCCGCGCACGCTGTTGGTGCCGCCGATGGGGAAGGCCTCATACGGCGGCAGATCGCCGACAATCATGCCGCCTGCAGTTGGTGTGCACGCAGAAGTGGGCACGCTGACAGAACCACAGATTGTGTGGGGCTGCTGGTGCCTCAATCGCCTGCATACATGTTGCCAGCTGAACGGCAGGGTTTTCGGCCTCTAACCATGTACTGATGAAAGCTGTCCAGGCATGGCGGCTGTGTGGCGCCCTGTCCAGCAGTCAGGCAGCCGCGCACCCTTGCCGCACAGCAGCAGGCGGTAGGGGCCCATGGGGATGGTGTGCTCCGCACGGGCCCGGAACCGGTTGAAGTTCAGCCAGTCGGCGCGCAGCGGCAGCGCCTGCTCCATGGACACCACCGCCTGCGTGTCGCCGCCCGCCTGCCCCCGGCCCCTGACCACATATCAAGCGTTCAGAGAGCAGGCAGCAATGCTGCCACGACCAGACGACCCTGCAAGCCCGCCATCCGGATGTGCGTGACATCTCACGATGGTCATCAGCATGCAGCATCGTGACATCTGTGCGTGTGGCGCAGAGCTCCGACGCACGAGTACACGGCGCGCAGGAGGGCGAGGGCCATGGTGTCGGAGTCGCCGCCCTTGAAGGTGAGCGGGCTGCCGTACACGTCCTGCTGCAGCACCCGCCCGTGCTCGTCCAGGCACTTGGCGCGCTGCCAGTTCACGCCAAGCGTGCCAGCCCACCCTGCACCCACCAGTCGCAACCATCAGCACGGATCGGGAAGCTGGCTGGCACATAGTGATCAAGACAGATGCAAGCTGTTGCGTGCTGTGTTGCTGGAGGAATGGGGATGTCAAGCTGCCACAAGGCGAGAACACCAGCGTCGCCATGGCTTCCACAGCCAATGAGTTGTGGTAGCAACACTGACCAGCTGCCAGCGGTCGGCCGTACTCCACGCCGCCCAGCAGCCGTGCCACGATCACGTTGCCGTCTGCGGGCGTGTCGCCGCCGCCGTCAGCCGACACCTCTGGCCGCTGTCCTGGCTCGTCCGGCACGCGCCCATGGATTGCGTTGCCGCTCGACCGGGTGTTCTGCAGTGCACCCACGCTTCACAAGCTCACAGAAGCTTGGCAATTCCAAGCATTGGCTGCGAGACATGCATGACGCTGCAGGATGGCCGCGGGGTGCAATGCAGAGCAATGAAAGGGTTTGCAGTGCCACTGTCACGGGTCACAACCCAGCAAATTCACCTGGAAGTTGATGGTGCGGCTGGTGCGATGCGCATCGCCACCCACCCATGGATCTGTGTGTGATATCCTGAACAGGCTGTCCACCTGCATTCGAAGGTATCGAAAGGTGTCAATATAGGCTGCATGCATGACGGTCAACAGAGCGTGCTTGCAGCTGCTGGCCTGTACACACTTCGGCATCTATGCATGGGGTTCCACAGCACCTGGCCCAGCTCGACAGTGGCCGCAAGCTTCTGGTTCAGGCCGAAGAGGTTGCGCTGGCTGTAGGAGAAGGACCCAATAAACCCTGGCATTGCGCCGTCTGCATGGCCCTGTGCAGATATGCCGCCGCCTGCTGATAGCCCGCCAGTTTTGCGCTCAACGATGTTGAGTGTGAGATCCATCTGCGGGAGCCAGCATCACACACCTGCTTAAGCTAGACTCCTGGGCAGCGTCCTCAATGTGCACCTTCCTTGCGAAGCAGGTGGAACGAAGGCATTGGTGTTGCAGCCACAGCACAACGAGCAACCTTTGGTGCATCCGGCGTGGCGTCCTCTGCTGGTGATGGCAGGATGTTGACGTCGTCAAAGAGGCCCATGCTGTACACGCTCTCGATGTCTGCCTGCGCCTGCTTCATGTTGTACACCTGCGTGATGTGTAAGCGGTAGCGCACACCCTCCCTGTGACTCGCTGCTCGCTCACCGGCAGATGAGACACACACAGGGGACATGCGCCTGAGGCCAGTAGTGCAGGTGCTGTCCCACTGCAGCAGCCCGCCGCACCTGCCCGGGCCGGGTGCTCATCTGGCGCAGGATGACCTCGGGGCGGGTGGCGCCCTCCTCGCGCCCCTCCCCCGTCTCCCGGTCCACAAACCGCAGGTTCACGCGGCCCACCTGTTGGCACACAAGCACACACTATCATACGACAACGGCCTTGTGTGCGAGCTCGCGCTCTCGAGGGATTGCTGTGGGTGGTCATGCTGATTTGGCATCACGGAGCAGGGTCTGTCTTGGGGGACAGCTGGCGGGCGGCGGCGCCGCACCGTCATCTCCTTCAGCTTCACGGCCACGATGCCGCCCTCCATGTCCACATTGGTGACCTGCGCCCGGCAACGTCGGCTGACCTCACGATGACAAACACGCCAGCAGCAACCAGTCTGTACTGCTGTCTGGGTCTGCACCAGTGACATGTGCAGGTGACATGCTGCTGCAAGCTGCCCACCTGGCCAAAGACGCCCCGGTCCTCATACCTGCCACAACGATAAGGGGCGGTCAGTCACAGCTGGGATCTGCAGGGTCTGCGTCAAGTGTTGGAGAGCTACCAGAAGGCCACAGCGCAGGGTCTGAGCATTCCACTTGCAGGCCAGCCCCGCCGGTCCGCAACTTAGGGTACACACCACGAGTTGAGCTTGCCGAGCGCCTTCTGGAAGCTGCGGAAGTTGAGCGTCTTGCCATACTGGTCCGCAAATGCCTCCTCAATGACAGCCTGTGGCAGCACGTTGGCGCCGGATGACACCACGCCCCGCAGCTCTGGGTTGGCCTCCAGCTGCGCCGCATGCCACAACATGAGTCGTCATGCGCCCAGAGAATTGAAGCTTAAGTTCTGGCAGACGCATGCCAGATGCTAGGTATGCATCTGCTTCTTTGCAAATGCACGGTACAATCCAGTGCTGGCAGCTCAGCATTCAGGGAGGCCCACAATCGCGGCACCTCTATGATGAGCTTGACGCCGTCGCGGGTGTCCTCCGGCGTGGGCGTCGCCTTGGAGAAGTACCCCAGGTCGAACACGTGGTGCATGTCGGCCTTGACCTCCTTGAGCGTGTACGCGAAGTTGGGCTTCATGCCGAGCGCTGCCTCCGCCGCCTTCTTCAGCTCGCCGTCCACGCCGCGGATCTCCAGCTGCCGACACGGGTATCACGCTGAAGTGCGCTGTAGCGATGAACTCTGCTGTCGCCTTTTGTCATACGGGCGTTGGCCCGACGACGACGCTTTTGGTGATGCTGTGAATCTTGTGCAAAGCATGGCGCTGAAGGTGCAGCCACCAGACTGACCTCGCTGATGAGGATGCGCTCCTCCGCGGCCATTGGGTCATCCTCTGGCGGCTGGTCGGGCTGCGAGGAGGCTTCGAGCTTGCCCTCTGGTCTGCCCGGCGCCTCCGCCAAGTCGCCGAACACCTGCTGCAGGCCGCGGCCCCGGAAGCGCAGCCTGCCGGCTTGGTGCTGCCGCTGCAGCATCGCGCTGCTCAGCGATGCCAGCGCTGCCTGCCGTTGCCCGCTGCCTGATGCGTGCTGGCTGTCGCTGATGCACGCAGACTGCAGGCGCTGCAGCGCTGTTGCAGCTGCCTCCAGTGCTTGTGCTGGCACATGAGCTGCGGACGCGCCCAGCTGCCGTGCAACATGCTGCCATGCGCGTCCAGCATCCGGCCTGATGGACAGCTCCTCTCCATCCTCTGTCCTGCCTATCTTCAGCTGCGGCCAGCCATGTCTAAACATGGCGGGATGTGCAAGAATTTGATCAACACCACTGCCAGCACAGCTGGATTGGCTGTCGAGCGACTGCACCGCCGATCCAGGCGCCTCAAGCACGCAGCCCTGGCATCACGGGTATCCCGTTCCAGTACTCCAATACACAGCCGGCCTTCAAGTGTGATGTCATGAGCCGGACAGCCGGCATGCTAGAGATGACAGCTTGACACCCTCATCTGCTGTCAGACAGCAAGGTTGCTTGGTTTCCCCTGCTATCGGACCCGGGTGCAGCATGCAGCCATGTGCACTTGACAGTATCAGTGAGCATAGCCGGATTTGTCTGGCTGTCAGCTGTTGCCGAGGGCAGGCTCTTTGCATTCGGTTTTTGACACCTGCAGGCAGCCATGCATATGCAGTTGGCTGTTGCAACAGTGCTGTGCTTGGCTGGCGGGATGTCTACGATGAGCATGAGGACAGAGCTCAACTGCGACGGTATGCAAGCGTCTGCGTTGATCTACACACAGTGCAGCAATGTGCACATCGCGTATGCCAACAAAGAGATGACCCTGCTTCTTCGACTAATCTGCGGTGCATGTTAGCGCAGATTGTCACATCATCACAGACTTCTTGCAGAAAGCTCTGCAAGACGGAAGTCAGCGAACTGAGCATGAGCTGGCGGGCGATATCAGGTGAGTGTGCATGCACAGCGGCACAGCTGCCCCTCCAGTATGCGGCGGATCCTGAATGAGCAATGGTAACCTGTGGAGTGCTGTGTAGGCCACGCAGAAGGATGCAACACCCACGCAGCGAGACAGATATCTTCAGAGCCATTGACAGCGTCTGCCAGGAGGTGTGCGGTCATGGTGCTTCTTCAGTGCTGCATGGGCTGCCTGAAACCACGTCTCCACAAGACCTGACCACGATGATTGGTATGAGTGCAACTGAGATCACCTGCAGGTTGTGGCCGCGTCGCCTGACGAATCCAGTTGGTTCAAGCGGCCTTGTCAAGCACTCATGCAACAACACCGCAGGTGAATTGCAGCATGCTGGCACCACATGTGACCTTGTCCCTTGAGTGCAGCTGAGTGCTGAGGAGTGCTGTCTGCTCTTGCAGTGCGCTGGAGAACAGCATCTATCAGCATGGCATCGACAACCTGCGCCGCATGTTCTGCAACGAGCTGACAGACCTGTGCCAGATGCACGACTTGCACGACCACGGCGAGCTGTGAGCAGGCCAGCTTCCAGGCAGCACACCCTGCACTGCACCCTGGACCCCTGGGCCATGATGACCATTGTCTCCTGCTGCCCCTCAACGCGCCGGGCTGCAGCAACTCAGAACATCTGGCTCTTCTTGTGGCCATGGCTCTGGGTGAACACTGGCTGCGCATGCAGCAGGCGCGCCGCCATGCTGGCTTCGTACGTTGCTGCACGTTGTCTGGCCAGCATGTCCTGATCCATCTCGCATCGTCGTGCCTGCTCAGCTGCTGCATGCTTGGCATCAACCTGAGCCTGCACGACATGGCGCTCATGGCTGATCTAGAAGCTGATGATCGATTGAAGTCTGATGTTGTGGCGTGCACACAGGTCCAGCAGCTGCTGTTGTTGTCAGGCAAGGGGGATGACAGCCCGCTGCAGTACGTCGCTGACCTGGACGGCGGCCCAGTGTTGCCTGTCCTGATCGCACAAGCGGGCCTTGCGCACTGCAGCCGCCTGCGTGGCCTGGGCGTCACGCTGCGCCGCTTCCTCGGCCTGTTGGGCCTCACGCCGCGCTTGCTCGGCCCTGGGCATGCACACCTCATTGGCACGACCGTTGGTTGTTGTCTCCCCTGCTCAGACTGTGCTGCCTGGGCTTCATTGATGGATGTGAGCGATGCACGCAGTTTGTGTTCGCATTGCTGTCTCGGTTCACCTGTCCCGCATATGCAGCCCGATCTGCATCTGCTGGAAAGACTGAACCTCCTTGGCAAGCCTGCGCTGGGCGGCCGTGCTGCTTTCGTCTGCCTGGCGATGCGCTTGCTGCTGGTGCCGAGCCTCTTCCATCAGCCTTGCACGTGTTTCGTTGTCTGCTGCCTCCTGTTTTGCCAGCTGCTCCTCCAGCTTTAGCCTGTGCAAGGTCCTTGTATGAATCATAGATGTAGTGCGTTTGGCAGTGCCATGTGATTTTGCAAACTTTGCGCACCGTGTGCAGAAGGCCCCAGCTGGGTACCTACCTGACAGGCCATGTGCAGCGACATCCGGCCAGCTCTTTTCACAAGTATTGCATGTTGGTGTCAGCACAGAGGATCAAAAGCTAATTTGCCTGTATGCGACTTCCTGCTGATGCAAGCGCAGCTTGGCGTGCTGCTCCGCAGCAGCCTGCTCCCGCTCTCGATCCAGCGTTGCAGCCAATTCCCTGCGGTCTGCATCACGCTCCTGGATCACCTGTACAGCGTGCTCTGCACGCCGCTGCCTGCGGCAGAGTCCAGTCATATGTGGGCATTTGCACAACACGTTATGGGCAAGTTTGTTGGGTGCGCACAGCATGTGAGAGACGGCATTCACCGCTCTTGTTCCATGGCATCAGCCATGCGATCTGCCTTCTGTCTCTGCAAATGCCAGACCTCGCGCTGCTGCGCTCGCTGATCAGCCTCCCATTGACGTCGTGTTTCTACAATGTGCTGCAAAATACCATCAGCACCACGATCATGTCAACGGCCAGCTTCAGCTCCAACCATGTACGGGGGGGTATGGTATCCCCAACCTGGCAGACAGGGTGAGGCTCATATCGGGTGGTCACCTTGACTCTCTGTTGATGTTGCTGTGCACGAGTTGCCTCATGTTGCTCCATCTCCTGCCTCAGGCCCTGGGCATGCTCAGCTGCCATTGCAGTCCTGTGCGCCCGCTCATGCAGTTGCCTGCCATGCAGCAGCAAAGGCATGATGACCTACATAAACCATCAGTGTGATCACCGCATTTGCAATGCATCGGGATTCAGTCGTCGTCGGAAGTCTGCATGCACTTCTGTACTCAGACAACAGCAACGCACCGCAAGTGCTGTTGTTCAACCACCCTCGTCTCTGCTTCGTTGTCTTGCTGTGCTTCCGCGGCCTGGCGCATTGTAGTCGCCCTTGCATCTGCTCGCTGCATGGAGCAACAAGGTGCTTGCAAAGACCGTCATGTCTATTGCGAAAGAGGATATGCGAGGCGTGCCTACTGCTGCAGTTGCAAGAAAGCTGGGGCACCTGCTGCTCTTGTGCAGCGAGCACAGCGCGCTTTTGGTGCAATTCATTGAGATCCCGGGCAACCTCGGAGTCCCGGATGTAGCGCTCTTGGTCCCTTTGCTCTGCCATCCATGAGGGAAACCAACTAGTTGTTTGGTATTTCGGTTGACTTCGTTGTCCTTGCGGTGCACACATCCGTTGCTGAACTACCGTCCAGCAGTGTGCTCTTGCCGGGGATACAAGCAAATTTGTTCATGCTGCCATCATGGCTTCATTACCGACCTGTGCACGAAGCTGTTCCCTCACGATAGCACGCTGCCGTGCCTGCTCCAGCATATTCTGCCGTCTTTCTGCGAGGTCTGCGGTTGCAGGCGCCTGCAATATCGCCCGCAGTTGCGCCTCCTCAGCTGTCAGCTTGTCAGCAAGTGCTTGACGCCGGGCATCCAAGTCATCAGCGATGGAGCTTCCTATCGTGAGCGGCTTGCTGCGATCAGCTGATGCCATCTGAGCCTTGATCCTGCTGTTGTTCTCCCAGGTTGCTTCGCCCCGCAGCCGCTGGTCCGTCTGCAAGATGTGCACTGCTCAGCACCGCAGTATCTGTCACAAGGCTGTCGGTGTGCGCAGCGCGACATTTGCTTCGCGCTCATAATTGAAAACTGTATCGCAAGTGCACAGGTGTGCCGGTATGTGTACCTTCACATCCTGTTGCCGCTGCGTCACCAGGAAGTCCAGCTGCTGCTGACGGGCCTCGCGACCCCGGCACATCTGATACGTTGTCATTGTGCGCGCGCTCCTTCCTCAAAATCACTTCTCAAAGCCTATCGACACTTAGCTATGACACACTGCCGCTGCATACTCGGTTGCACCTGTTATTCGGCTGGACAAGAAGCTCCGATGGCGCCGCTGACACAATACCCCTTCCGGAAGCAACAGCAAAAGCCTTCACATAACTTGTTACGCGTGATGTTGACTCGACCATTGACTTCATACCGTGGGCGCCAGAGCGCGCAAGCAATGTTCATGCCGCACGTGCTGTCGGGACGCTACAGGCTCCTGGGAGGGGTTCCCACCACCGCCGATGTCGGTGCCGCGCAGCGGCTGCCCAATTTGTTGAGGGCACACACAATCTGTCGACGGCGCGACGATTGCCTGCCTCTACTCCGGCCGCAGCAGTGTCAACAGCACTGGTACCCGGTCCGGCAGATCTCGCCACAAACGTCGCTACTTACCCGAGGATCGGGTGTAACCCCACTTCTGCAGGCTTGGTCCTGCTCAGCTTGGTCAGGTGGCCATGGCGAGCACGGCCGGCAAGGCGGTCCAGGCGGTCAAGCAGTTTACAACAACCGGGAATGCGAGCAGGGTGTCGGTGACAAAGGAGATCACCATTGGCCTGACTTTGGGCATTGGCGCCGGGCTCATGTGGAAGAGCTGGCACTGGAATGAGAAGCGGAAGCTCTCGGAGTACTACGATGCGCTGCAGGCAATCAATGCGCAGAAAGCTTCGGAAAGCAGCGAATAAGGCCTGGCTGTGGTGCGGATGGCCGTGAATGGAAGTACGGCAGTCCATATCCCGTTGTCATGTTTACTCATGGCGATGATAGAGTGGTGCTGCAATCGGGCTGCAGTGGCTGCAGGCTGAATATTGGAGCAGACGTGTAGTGGTGGACGACCTTGGAAAATGGTTTCAGCAACAGATGTTGTTCACGCCCACACGCCCACACATCACACACTTGATCAGTCAAAGTACACCTTGAACGAGCCCGCAAGCAGTATTCGACTCGGCAGGTTGCCCGCGGCTGGTGCCAGGCAGACGAGTGTTTGCTCGGTCAGCTCCACATCCTTCACATACAAAAACCCTGCGATGTTTGAGGATACCAGCTGCGATTCATCTGCGGCGTGCGACACGGCCAACAGCGTGTGCAGCAGGTCCATCCCAATTGCGACAGGTGACACTCTGAGCGGGTCTGCCATCGACATCGCCCCTGCGACAGGCATGCAGGTGCCAGATGTGGAGACCTGGAATGAGGCATATCTTGACTGCTGTTTCTGTTGAAGCTTGCAGCAGCAAGCAGCAGGGCATGCACAGCAGTCAACCCCGAAGTGCACTACCCACCAATGGGCAACGCTGATGTGGGAGCACGCGGGCCACCGCCCACACGGAAAACGGACACCTCGTCAAACTTCAGCCGTAGTACGTGAGGGCTGAGCTCGCCGTGGGGACCATAGAAATACTCGCGCACCCGCTGCGTCCGCGCTTCCTGCTGGTGCATGACGCGCAGTTGGCAAGGAGGACCTTGGGCAGCAGAAAGCATCGGGATCCTTGGGCGGAGTAAAACTCTGCGGGAGTTCCAGGTGCAACAATTCTATGAAGCACCTTGCGCAGCTGGGTCGGCCGCGTGACAACGCCGCCAGACTTGCTGAGCTTGACAACCCGCACATTGGGCTTGCCCTGCAACACTCAGGAAGCATGTCATGCACCACCCGTGCAGTTGGTGCTTCAAGGGATATGGGCGCTGCCTCCGTGTCAGGATGCACACTGCATACAGGCAGGCGCACCATGTCTGCAAGCGTGCTGCGCAGCTGATTATACAGCCTATCGTCCCCTAGGACCACTACTTTGTCAACCTGCACGGCACGGTGACAGATCTGACGGGGGCCGTGAGGTGATACGCCGCTGATAGCCACCTGAAACCAGGTGTCAGATGTAGATGCCCAACAATCGTACAGAATTACCTGCAGAGCCTGGATGGAGTGCAGCAGAAGGTCGTAACCCAGACCATCCACCCAGCCCATCGTGTTGATGATGAGCCCAGCTGCGTTGGCCTGCGGACATGCACAGCTCAAGGCAAAGTCAGATCGTGTAAGGATCTGTGACCACACAGGAACACACTTGATACCATCTGCACACGATGCGAGCCTACCTCTGGGCTGGCGGCTGCGCGTGATTTGATCATGTCACCCATGTGTGTGACGCACGATCTGTAGAGCGCCTGCAGGCGCGGTCATGGGAGTCATGCCGCACTGCGTCAACACTTGTCCACAGGTGTGAGCCCAAATGTGGGGTACCCGGGGTGCCACTCACGTCGTTTTCTGACGGCGACACATGCCCGAAGTAGTAGACCAGCGGCACCTCCACGGCCAGGCCGTCCTCCACATCGATCGGCGCCTCACAGGGTGTTGCGCAGATGGTGCCCGGGGGTGTCAAGCTGCCCTGCCCTGCAGCACAGGACCGCGCCCTTGCACCATCCCAGTCCATCTGTGCTCCTGGCATGCCTCGGCAAGAGTACAGCCTGGCCTACCATACATAGAGCGTCGTATCAGCACCTATGTCAAGGTCGATTAGGACAGGTGTGCTGTGCTGCCTGACTGCATAATTTGTCAGGATCTTGCACAGCGTGCTCTTCCCCGAGTCTGTGGGGCCGACCACCTGCCAGGGCGCACCAACAGGTATCAGCATGCTCATGTACCTTCCAGCCTTTGAGGGACCATCTTACTGCAGGCATTGCATCAGGGTCACAGCCTGTGCAGGCACGGCACGGCAGGTACCATGAGGCGTGGGCCCTGCATGCCGCTGACAAGTGCCTGCTGCCGCTCCTGCTGGAGTGCATGATGCGCATTGAGGTACAGATGCATGGGCGTCTCGTCTGCCTCGTATCTGTACAAAAAAGAGGTGACCTTGACATGCAAGTATACGTGAGACAAGTGTGGCGCTCCAAGGGTCTTTGCTGATGGGGATCTCCGGCATGCTGTTTCAGTGTCCGTCTCAACATACCCACACTGCACGTGCTGTAATTTTGGTGCTTGTCTGCTCACATGAGGTCTGTAGCTGCCGCAATGGGATAGTCCTCCGTAAACACATCGACTGTGCAGCCCGTCCAGGTGAAAACCTGTGTGACGCAACGAAGACAATCAGGCCAGTGACCATCAACGATCTCGACTCCAAGTGTTTGGGGTGCTGTCTGCACTGGCAGATCGCTTTCTGTCCAGCTGACTCACCGCAAATTTCTGGCCCCGCAATGCAACTGGCTGCCCGGGCAGCAGCGATGTGCCGAATACTTCAGCCTCCCCAGACACCAGCTGCAGCATCCGTACCACGTCACAACGCTGTTGCTTTGTATCCTTTGCTGACAAACATCAGATGCACGTTCACATGCTCGTGCACACCCCTGCTGCCAGGCGCACCATGATGGCAACGACATGTTCTGGCCGGACCTCGATGCGCAGCTCACACTCCTGCGCTCATTTGACACGGGCGTTATTGAGTGCTGACGGCACTTGCTTCATTGGCATGACAAGTGTCCAGGTACAACCGCACCCGCTGCAGCTCATATGTGCGGCGGTCGCTGGTGTCTGACGGCTCTGCGAGCTCCATCCTGGCCGTCGGACTCACACGCTACACATGACGCCGCCAAGCTCACGCGGCACCCTGATGTTCCTGAACGTCTGCAACCAAGGCCGTTCACATGTGGCGGCGCTGGTGAGCGCACCTGCAAGACTGCCCCCACCTCACCGTACGGCGCAGGCAGCACCCTATAGGTGTAGAAAGCGATCTTGAGATGTGTTGAGGGTAGTATTTCACCCGACAGCTGCAGTGCCGCTGTCGCGCGTCAGCACATGTCACTGCATAAATCTCCCATCTCAAGATTCATGGCGAGATGCGGAGATGGTGAACAGCGCGGTGGTGCGGTGTCGGCACCCCCTCGTTTTACCCAATTCTCGCGTGCTTCTTCGCATATTGTATGTATATTATTAGCATGGCGTCGGATCACTGTTCGGGGCGCCGATGACCTGTCATGCAACTTGAGGTGGTTTGAATGATCTAACAAACTGGGACAGCAGGCTGTTGGGCATGGCTGTCATCTTGGGGTCTATGCTGACACAGGGGCATGGTGTGCACCTGTATCAAGTCTCCTGGCTGCGCGATCCACGGACACTGGGCGTCCAAGGGTCGGCACCCTGGCGCACGGTGCACCAGCATGCAGCCAGATCCCCTGCCTTCGGGGGCTCCCACCGCTGCAGCAGTGCAGTATTGAGCGGCGCGGAACCCGCGCGTATCAGCAACCTGCGTGTCGAGAGCCGAGGGCTGACATTCACCCTGCCGGTGGATTATGCGCAGGTACCGTGTAACATGCAGCATTCAAAAGTGAACGTTGCAGGGGTGGCATGAGCCACCTCTGCGGCAACATCTGGCATGAAGGAAGTACTAGTGTAGTAATTCTGCTCTCCTGTGAGTGCTGATCGCACCAATACGCACACTGCAGCTGCTCGGTCTACGGGGACGGGAGGCATGGCTGGACAGCCAGGTCAACACAGTGTATTCGGAGTTGGCCAACGCCAAGCTGGAGGAGGACTACAGCGAGCGAGCCGCCGCTGGCCGCAAGCAGCTGCTCGATGAGGTGCATGCTTGCCCGGACGTCGAAGTGTCTGATGGCCTGCAGCCCATCGGTGGCCATCGCTCTCGTGCTGTTCATGCAACGCACTGCAGCACTTCCACCGCGCACACGCCTGCTGTGAAGCAGGCGCCCAGCTCAGCACTATGCTGTTTCACGGCAGGCCCGGGCGGCATTGATGAGCTCGCGGCCGGGGCGTCCGCTGTACGGCTCGGGCGTGGCGCCCAAGGCGCTGACCGTCGCGTGGGACGCCCTGCCCGGAGCGCTGTGCCTGCTGCGCGAGGTGCGTCCGAACCCCAACGATGAGGTTTGGTGCCCGCGGCAGCGCGGCTCTTCTGCCGTGATGTGCCTGGCCCCCTGGACGCCAGTCTGATTCTGACAGGACTCCAAAAGCGTGTGCACACGTGTTGGTGCAAGCCACTCAGTGCATGGGCAGTCGTCGTCCGAGCACGCCACAGTCACAGCGCACCACCCTGTCCGACAGGTGGGCGAGCTCGAGGCTGTGCTGGAGCTGGGCGGCCGGGTGCTGGACACGTGGGAGTCGCGGTCGCTGCGGCGCGACATCCTGCTGTCCATGGCGCTGGCGCACTGCAACCTCGCGACCCGCGCGCTCGAGCGCGACACCTCGGTGCGCCGGGTGCAGTGTGTGCAGTGCGGTCGTGGGCGCCTGCAGCGGGCGTCGCGGCGCCCTGAAATCCTTCACAGCAGAGAGTCAACAGGCTCGTGAGGATGTTATGCTCCCCCCTGCTGGCCCGTTGAGAAGATCAAAGTTGCCGATGGTGACTCTGTCGGAATCGTGGTGCGCGCAGGCGCTCGCCTCCGCGCGGCTGGAGGCGGCGGCGGAGCTGCTGAAGTCTGCGGGCGGGGAGCCGCTGGCGCCCAAGCTGCAGGCCAACATCCGCAGCGCGCTGGTCGACCTGCGCCCCGCCTGCGTGCTGGACCAGCTCATCGTGCGCCCTGCTCCGTCCTCTCCACCCTCATGGCCTATCAAATTTGCTGAACCCTTGCGCGTCTGCCTCGTCGAGTCGACGACTGCTTCGGTGGCAGGACTGATGGACCTGCACCTCTGCAGATGCCGCTGGAGGAGAAGTACAGCGGGGTGCGGGGGCAGGCGCTGGCGCCGCTGCGCTACATGCTGCTGGACACGCCGCCAGGTGGGGACGGTGCCCAGGAACCGAGCGCCCCGCCAGCACCTGCAACACGGTCACCTCGCATGAAGAATCATGCGATCGCATAATGCGTACAGATTGCTGCCCATCTGTGTGAAACATCGCTTCCACCCAACCGCCAGAGGCGCGCCCCATGGTGGACGCCAGCTTCGCCCTCACCGCCCTGGAGCGCCTCACAGCCGAGGAGACAGCCGAGCTGTGCGACTGGGCGGCGGTCGCATCCGCCCGCCGTGCCATCAGCAGCGTGTGGTGAGCACTGCGTGTGATGCACACAGACATGCATCATGGTCAGCTGTCTATTCTGACATCATGTTCGGGCCTTTCGGGGTATACCTGCCTGGTTGCATGCGCAGGGCCACACCCGAGGTGCTCCAAAAGGCAGCCAAGGCGCTGGTGGTGGCGGGGTTCACTGCCCGTAAGCCCAGCCTGGTCCAGGCAGCCCGCAATGTATACAGGCGCCTCCATCGCTCACAGGCAGGGACCACATATGTCCCCTTGAATTAGGGACAGTGCAGATCTGCAAGCGTGGGCAGTGCGGCCCGTGCACTCAAAGGCCCTGCAGCTGCGTAGCCACCCATGATCTGTAGGGTGATGTCAGTGTCTTCCATCCAGGCCAATGTGGCGGCTGAGCTGGTGGTGTGCCACGTGCTGCTGGGCGCCACTGGGGCAGCCGAGCGGCTGCTGCATCGCGAGAGGGACGAGGGCTTCACTGTGTGGCTGCCCAGCGGCCACAAGGTGCTTGACGACTGCACTCTCAAGCGCTGGTTGTTGAATGGGGATTGCCTTCTGCAGTTCCAGCAGCATGCATTGTGCATCAGCCGTCATCAGTTTTTCATTCTGCACTTTGTTCACGCTGGTAATGCGTGCTCATGCTACGCTCGATGTGGCCAGGCACGGGAGCGCGGTTCTCCGTCTGCAGAGGTGCTGGCCTACGTACGCGAGGTGTCTCCGCAAGGAGATAAGGATCTGCTCCCTGGTCTGGTACAGTTCACCGAGGGGTGGCTCGAGAAGGTGCATACACAAAGAAAGCATGCACCATCAGTAGCCCCTGCAGCCTTCTGATTCAGCACTTGCTGCCAGCCTTGCAGTCGCCTTGCATTGGCGGCAACAGTCTCCAGCGGCCATACAGTATGCAGCAGATCCTTTCGTCTGCCTGCGCAGATGGCATTCCCGCTCTTCCGGGGCTCTGAAAACAGCTCTGCAAGCCTGGTTCCCTACTTCAAGGTGCGCCCTTGTTGCTGTGGTCCGCACCGACTAGGCAAGCCTGTGGACAGAGCATTACACCACAAAATGTTCCCATGACGTTGCACAGGGGCTGACATGGTGTGGTTGCAATTGCAATATCCTACTCTGCTCTGTGATTGTTGATTCAACGTTCATCCCACTGACACCCTGCCATCTCACAATGTTGGACAGGACGAGCGGGTAGTGAAGTGGCTGGAGAGGCACGGGGAGGAGTCCGAGTCGCTGCTGGCCCGCGTGTATGCCCTGGGCGGCAGCGCACGCACGCAGCTGGCAGACATGGTGCCCGACAGTGTGGTGCGCCTTGTCATCTGCCGGCACCTGGCATGTGTGGATGGTGCAAAGTCCCGCCACTGGCGACACGTGAAGCAGCCGGGTTGGCTTCGATCTGCATTCACATCTATGCTACCCAGTTATTCAGAGCAAAGCAATAGCGTACGACTGGTAGCACCTGACAGTGGTGGCAGCTGCTTTGCTGCTATTGCACGGCAGGCAGCGCAGCTGGCTATACTCAAGTACCCAGGGCTACTGATGTTCGACTCCTGTGCCAAAAAAGGCTGCTGCCCTCGCTCTGCAGAAGCGGGTGCTCTGGCCAGCGTGGCTACTGCCCGGCAGCCATGCAGCGCGGCAATGGCACGGTAGAATGGCACTTGCAGCAGCAGCAGCGACCTTGGGCGTTGTCTGCCTGGCGCGACCGCGCGTGCTGAGGCCGCTCATGTACGCCCTACACCAATCATGCCGCCTCATGCCGTGATTCGTGCCCTTCGTTCGCACAGCTGTGCAGCAGTTGGCCACGCACAGGCCATGCCCAGATACCATGGGGCAGACCGTCTGCATGGTCAGCGAACAATGGGCAATGATTGTCGTGTTCTCGCAGGGCGCCGGGCGTCAGCACGACGGCGGCGAGCGGCAACAGCTACTGGTGGGGCAGCCGCCACGGTGGGCTCATCTCGCCCCGCATGGCCAAGCGCACCATCCAGCTGTGGCAGGTGCCCTGCAAGAGCAGCCCCTTTGCCGTCAAGGAATAGCCTCTGCTCTTCACGTCGTTCTCCACCACCAGCAGAACAAAACCTGCCTCGAATGCTGCAGCGCCACCAATGCACTGTGTTGCAGCAATTGCGAAGGTGCAGAGGGTGGCTGTGCAGGATGCAAAGGCAGCGGCGCTGGGGCCCCGGCACCAGGTCAACGCCCTGGCGGAGGTGCTCGCCGAGCCGCTGCTGGGCACCGTGCGGCAGCAGGCGGCCACGGCCGCCGCCAACGGCTGGTTCTGGACCTACCGGCTTGATGGCGTCAAGGTGCCCTGCCCCCGTGGTGTTCGCAAGCCAGAGTCGGCCGCCCCTTCCGCACTGCGACTGTACATCTGCAGGCACTCGGCACGTCACAAAGGGACTACTGCTCAATGCACATTGCCACAAGGCAACTTTGCATATCATCGTTCTCATACGCAGGTCGAGTACGTCCGGCCAGCGCCGCCGGCAGATGCAGGTACGGACGCACTGCAGGGTCCTGCGGCTGTGGTCACAGCGCGCCTGCACGAGGCGGCTGATGTGTGGAATGACCAGGGAAGGAAGGGCGACAGCTACGCGAGCACATACAAAGTAGGGCTGTCTCTGTGCCCCTGTGATATGCATGTGTCTGAAGCGACTTCCAGCGAATGTGACCACCTGCTGGCCTATACACAGCTGTTGCTTGGAGGCTGTCATCTTGCGCTGCTGCCTTGATATGCATAGTAACTTTCAGCGTGCCTGTCACATCAGGTGGAGTACAAGATGGTGCAGCAGCCCAATGGTAGCTGGCGCATTGCCAGCTCTACAGTGCTGGGGCGATGACGATGACCGCAGCCTGCACCTTGGAGGCACGAGGACGTGACCTCCTGGTCATCCTGCGACCATGTCAGGAGCACCGTGACTGCGAGGTACATGGGCAAGCGCTGTCTGCACAGCACCGACTGTATACTGTCTGACGGTCTGATGACTGATTGTGAAGTTTGCACGAGTCTTGTTGCAGAGATGTTCAGAGTTCATCCATGTCAGCGCTCTGTTGCAGTCGAGTTGGAATTGGATGATGTTATAACCCCTGCTGTTGTAAAGTTAACATGCTGACACTGCTGCTGCCCCTGAACGCATGGGTGGCCAAACTCCCTATCACCACTAAACCTGCACTTCTACCTCTGACCTAATGTGGCACCACTCAATTGCTCCAGGTCCGGTTTCAAAGCACTGAAATCAGTACCAATCAGGGCCCATACACAAGGACACCAACGCTGCACACTTCTGAAACCCCACTGATGATGCAAAGCAGTGTCCAGCACCGGCAGTGGCCAATCATAATCCTATGTGATGCCCTGCACACGACCACCTGCTGTCGTCCATGTTCTCAGCGCTCTTTAGAATGTTTTGCACCGTCCACCCACCTGCCATAACTGCATTGTACAAGCAGGCCTGCCGCGAGAAGGTGCGGAAAGTTGTCCACAGTCGAAGGTTTAGTGCCCATTCTTCCGCTTGCGGCTGTTGGACCGCTTCTTCTTCTTGGTGCCGCTGGCTCCCTTGCTGCTGCCAGTATTGGCCTCGGAACCATTTGTGGCGGCACTCGAAGGCACCGCGCTGCCATGGTTCTCTGAGGCGCTGCTCTCGCCGCTGTTGTTGATGATGTCGGCCTCAGGACCCGGTGGTTTGGCAGCCGCCTCCACAAATGTTGCAGCTGGCTGCTGAATGCCAGTCACATCCTCGAGCCTCGTGACCTCGCCGATGGGCTCCTGCGACTCCGCACCGGCTGCCTCGGCCGGGGTGGGGTCTGCCGGCATGCCATTGGCGGGCTTGGCATCAGCAGCTGCGGCCGCTGGCGCCTCAGCAGGTTCAGGCGCTGGTGCCTCAGCAGGAGCCTCGGGCCGCTGCTCGGGCTGCCGCTCTGGTGTCAGATCCTCCTGCTGCAGCTGCTGCGGCTGCGCCTGCTTGTTGTCGGTCTCCAGCTTCTCTTGCTGCTGCTCTGTCTCCGGGTCCTCCTGCTGCAGCTGTTGCGGCTCGGCCTGCTTTTCGTGGGTGTCCGGCTTCTCCTCCGTGTGCGTTGGCCGCTCCGGTGAACCGACACGCTGCTTCTTCTCTGGGGACGCCACCACGGGTTCCTCGCTACTTTCAGCGACCTCACGCGGCGCGTGCTCCTGCGTGTAAGGTGCTGCGCCGCTTTGCCGCTACCTTGGGCACGACTCGAACAAGTCTGCTGTTCTGCCAAAAGAAAGAATGCCGGCATCCACATGGCTTCCGCTTCACAAAGCCAATTGTGACTTGGGTCATGTACATACGTCAGATGGCCAGAGTAAAGCACCAACAACGAATGCATTGAGATCGGCTCCTCTCGGATCGTCATGCATGCTTAGCAAGCCGTCAGGATCGTGTTTGCCGACATGTGTGACGAGCCATCAGGCAGGTGGACCATGTGCCAAACAACATGCAGCATGCACCCACCTTTGTCTTGTGGAACAGTGAGTCCCGAGCAGTCTGCAGCGCGAAGCAGGCGCCCTGGACCAGTCCAACGCATCGGCCTGGCAGTCGGCAGCAATCGAGTCACGCTGCAGAGCTCAGCACACGACGGTGCAAGCGGCTGTCATTGGCAGGGTCTCGTTGCACAATTTCACACGCACCAGCGACGCCGTATGCGAGGGGCAGCACGCGATCCTGCAGCGTCTCCATCTCACGACACTGAATCCGTCTTGCGACGGATGTGCTTTCTGCCGGCCTCCGTTGCAGCCGTACTGATGGAGTGCTTGAGGCGTAACATCCGATCAGGATTTGAGGCTGTGAACATGTTGACAGCCTGCGCGCGCGGTGTTTCGACCAAGTCGGTGTCGCAGGGTGAGCTTTACAGCTGCAGACCCTAGTTCGCGTGTCATCAATAACACATATCACGACTTCCAGGAAAATTCTCGGGGCTGCATGTTCATACTGTGTCGAGAGCAGGGGAGGACAGCAACACGCTTATCGTCTGCCTGTGCTCGATATTCCGTCACAGCAATTCAGAACGTGACAAGGTCTGCAGTCCGTGAAGTGCAGGTACACACTGGCCACATAGTAGGGAGGCCTCAGACGCCAGTGTCGAGAGGCAGACCGTTGGCAACCTCAGCTGAATTCTCTGTTTGGTGCAGCAAGCAACTTCGAAGCTGCTTGCCGGCCACGTGCTCGTAGGTAGTGTTATAACACTCTGACAGCCTTCGCCACTGTGCGAGGTCAGCGGCGAAACAACATGACGGCCTGATCAGCACTCCTGGGCCCTGGACGGTATTGCACTGCAGCGTGGCCACGCACGCGGCCCGGCAGCCGCGGGCTCTTTGAGCGGACGGGTATGCAACGCGACCCAGGGGGCCTGAAACGGAAGAGCTTTCCGTTCGATGCCCAGTCATATGGCCCATGCCACAGCGACGGCAGCCAGCCAGCGAGCTACGAGTCGCAGGCGTCCAAGCGGACGCGCAGCTACAGCGCCAGCGGGCCTGAAGAGGTGGGGATCTGTCAATGTCTTGTGCTACCAGTGTCGCCCACCTGCAGCATGCTGTTGCATGCTGACTGTCTTCTTGTGGCATATGATTAAGGTCCTCGAGTGCCTTTGCAGATATTCTCGTCAGGATCCAGCGGTCCAGCTCCCACGGTTGATTGCCAGTCAGCGCCGCTGTTGAGCAATGTTTCTGCAGCAGGTTAGATACACTGGATATGTGCGATCTGCTGCTCGTGTGCGATCAGTTGCATGAGCATAATAACATCAGCCTTTCATCCGCTTGTTGTCGCCCTTGTTACGCATCCTGCGCAAGGCTCGCGTGCAGATATCATGCAAGTGAACAGCTGCTTCATTGGGCTATGGCAGGCTGGGAGGCTTCCTCACTGTCACAGCATCAGCAGGGGCTACACCAGCCGCAGCTGCAGCCTTTGCTAGCAGCATGGAGCCAGCCGCAGCAGCATCAAACAGCACCGCAGTTCAGCGGTTTCAGCCCACTGTGTCCCCCGCACCTGCGGCAGCAGCAGCAGCAGCAGCAGCTGCAACAGCAAATCCAGTCGCCGCAGCCAGCTTCTCTGCTGCAGGCGCAGCAATCTTCGTCGGTGGTGTGGCCTGTGCAGCCGCAGCAGCAGGCGCCGCCCACGCATGTAGCCATGCCACCGGGCGGCTCAGCCGTGAGTTTGGCCTGATGACCACGCTTTGGTGTAGCATGCACTGTTGGCATGGTGTACGTTTTGTGATATGGACACCAAATGTGGAGCAGCGCATGAGTGTGTTGCCCCTCTGCTTACCAACTGCTCGCCCCGCTTTCTGCTGCAGGCTGAAGAGAGCATGGAGGAGGACACCCCCAGCCTGCGACAGAGCAACTCGGCGCCGGACCTGCACGTCATGGTGCAGCAGCCGCTGCAGAGCATGCCACGCATGCTGCTGGGGCCGCGGCAGCAGCCGCTGGGATCGTCTTCAGCTGTTGGCGCGCTGGTACCCTATACAGCAACCTCCACAAAGGTGCGCAGGCGCTGCCGCTGCACCTGCTGGACCCTTTAGGGTCCAGCTGGTCCGTGGCAGACCGGGGCACTGGCCGCCAAAGCCCATGGCTGCCCAGCGCTTCCGCGTGAAGCCAGCTGCCTGAGAGCCGCTCACTCACCACCCGCGTCCCGAAGCTGCTGTGCCCTGGCTCAGGGTGGAATGCTGTTTTGAGGCGCGCCCGGCGCCCCCTGCGCCTACCATGCGGGTGCGCAGCGCTCCGGGCGACACAACTGACGGGTGCAGGAACCACCCGCTACGACTGTCAGCATCTGCTCTGACTCCCACTCTCTGACACATACTGCTGGGCCGATGCCAGCAGGCGTTTCTGGAGGAGCAGTACTGGCGTGTGCAGCGGCAGCAGCTGCTGGACGCCCTGCAGCAAGCGCGCAGCGAGCGGGCCGCAGCTGCCACCATCATCGAGGAGATAGGCGAGCCGGGGCCCGCAGTTGATGGCGGCGCATGGTCTGGCGTCGTGCCTGCTGCCTCAGTGCCATTGGCTGCAGTCACCAATGGCACTGAGTTTGGCGACCATGCTGTTCCGGTAACTGGTAGTAGGAAGCGGAAGCTGGATGGGGATGCGGCCGAAGCTGACACAGCACTACTGAACAAGCGCATGCACCTGGCGCCACACACTTCAGGAGACGCAATGGATATTGCGTGATGGTTTTGCTTCACATTCGTTTGGTATCCCTGGTCAGACTGCAAAATTTTATAGGCTCGTATCGGCCATCTTGCTGGCTGGCAACCTTGACAGTTCCCCTAGTTATGCTTTATGTATGTGTGGAACCATTGGTAGCGACCCGTGCGCCTGTGCTCCATGTCTGCTGAGGATTGCAACGTCTATCCAGGCCGCACCATCCGTTGCTGCCCGCTGCCAAATATCACCTGCGCAGGGTTCGAGCCAGCTTCAAAGCAGTGACCTGAAAACACCTACCCTCCGCATTTGTGAGCATCGTGAGACATGCTGTCAGGCATGCACGTGTGCTCTCGGCGTTTTGTGCTGGGGACCTGCGTGACGAAGTGGCTTGCAACACCCAATGGCCCAAATGCCGCTGCTACGAGCACAGAGTGCGCAGTTGCAACCCGATTGCGCAAACCTGTGAGCAGCAGTGCCGTCTCAGACCGGCACCGTAGTTATGCCATGCTGTGTGGTCCGTTCATCACTGAGCTCTGCGCAGCCAATATGAGTGCGTGAGTACACAGGCAGCTGCGCACCGTCGAACATGATCCATCTGGCCGCAAACATGTTGATGGCCAGCAGATGAACCCACAAAGAGGCTGCAGTGGCGTGACGAGAAAACAGCTGGCTGATGCCTGCCAGCTTCGGGATCCACTGCGGCGTTAAGCGCCCGCCTGCACGCCAGCACCACCTGAAGGCCACTGTGTGATCTGCAGCAGTCAAAAGCATGCTGCATGCATAGTGTTCGCCAGCATACTCTCTGGAGAAGGCATCAGGGCACCTGCGAAACCGTCTGCAAGGCTGCCTGGCATCATAAGGCTGAGGGTGTCAGGCCGCCATGACCGAATCAACAGCACAATGTAGGCCGTGACCAGTGGCAGGAAGATGACGTCCGAAATCAGCGTGCGGTACGCTGTGCGCCACCAGGGCGCCAGCAAGATCTTCGGAAGCCACAAGATACGTCAGAGGTTGTGTTTGCAGCATGATGTCACGGCATGGCGTCCTGGCAGCGCTGAGTCGGCCTCACCAGTAGGCATAATGGTATGCAGTACGCGGTACTCAGCAGAAATAAGCCTTCGCTCGACGTGGCTGCAGCAACAGCCGCAGCTGCTGGATGTGCGTCGCACCGCAGATGCCGCACACCGCGGCGGCATGGCAGCACGCTCCGCGCTGCAATGGCTACAGTCTGGAGCTGGCGATGCCGCATGGATCCTCGGCATGCTGAGGTCCTCTGATGGCAATACAAGAGTGTGCGAGACTGACGGACATT
The DNA here is from genome assembly GCA_032358165.1 of Diplosphaera chodatii. Taxonomy (NCBI): domain Eukaryota; kingdom Viridiplantae; phylum Chlorophyta; class Trebouxiophyceae; order Prasiolales; family Stichococcaceae; genus Diplosphaera; species Diplosphaera chodatii. Next base: position 1,383,459 of record JAALGY010000038.1, read on the forward strand.
GAGTGGCCACCAGTGCTGCAACTGCAGCGTTGGTGCCTGGGCCATGACGCAGCTACACTTCAACGCTGATCTCGGTTGTGGATCAGTGTGCTAGTACACGTCGCGCAGTGCAAGTTCCTGGACACACAACGCAGGCATGGTGCAACAGAAAATGCAAATGCGGGAGGTGTCCAGGCGTACTATTGTGAGCACTTTCAACGCTGGCGCAGTACACCCTGGAGTGCTGCTTCGCTGCCACCCTCAAAGTTGCTCAGGGGGGTATCCCAGACATCCATACGCAGCTCGTAGAGCACCATTGATGTATGGTAGTGTTAATCAAGTGCAATATCTGGGGCAACATCAGCCTGTGGCTCATCCGATTCTTCGTGCTCCCCGGCTGCCTCTGGCGTGCTGCCCGCCTCTGCCGCCTGAGGCGCGCGCTTGGCCAACTTCTTAGCCTGTCACATGACAAGACCGAGTGTAAAAGCAACTCTGGCTTCCTGTGTAGCAGTCAGTTTCTCCACTTCTGACTTTCTGCAACTGCACGCCGCGTCGGCCACTCGTCACACCTTCTCCTTTTGCCGTTTGGCACGCCGTTTGGCTGTGCGAGCTTCGTCCTGCTCCTCAAGCTCTCGGCGCCGTTTCTGCAGATGGCACAGATGTAGCAACATGGACGCAGACCAAGGTGACGGGGTCTGGGGTGTCATGAAGCATGCTGGGGGTAGGTTGCTGCAGCCCGTACCTGCGCTGTGTCCAGCTCCGCCTGCTGCCTGTCCTGCTCCTCAATGCGCTCCAGCCTCACTTGCTCTCGTCTCCGCGCCTGGGTGATGAAGTGTGCAATCTCAGATGGCGGTGTCAGCTCGCCTGCCACATTGCCACATCAACGCAGTAAGCAACCTCGCGTGGACATGCGCTGGCAACATGCACGACACCCTGCACCTGTCTGTACATGTGGAACTCGCCGCTGCCCGCGCCCGCATTGCTGCCCATGATGTTTTGCACACGGTGCGGCACATTCTCAGTGATGAACTTCAGCTTCTCCTCCAGCTTCTCTGCCTGCGCGAGGCCGAGCACACCATTGCGCACGTGCTGTGCGCAGGGCAGGCAACATGCAGCACCCCTCGGCTCACAGAAATGAACAGACCTTGATGACCAAGGTCATGTGCCATTCGACCCAGCGTCCAGCTGTTGATCTCACCTCTGCTAAGCGGGCAGCGCGTGCCTCCTCATTGTCAGGCTCCCGGATGGCAAGTTCACGGCTGGCTAGGTCCGGCTTCTCATACAGCTGGATGGCCATGTTGCTCTGCCGCTGGTGTGCACCCGTTTCTGCGTATGTATGAGAGCACGTGCATTCAGTTGAGGGCAAAGCGCCGTGGGTTGACAATCATGCGAGACTTGAGGCATTTGTGCCGTTGGCACGCACCGCTGAGATCAGGAAAGTGTTGCCATACGCAGTAGAGCGTCAACAAGCCTCGCGGCAACCTGCCCGGCACACCACTCGCAACAGCCTCGCCGGCAGTTGGTTTCAACACGTCGCAGGTGAGCTGCCAGTGACTTTCTGAGCTGTATTTCCAGACAACGGTACCTTGAAAGCGAAACTGAACGTTGTGCGCAATGGCCTGTGCGTCACTTGCACGTGCAGACACAGCCTGCAAAGCAAGCTGCCCAGCCGATTGTGCACGGCACAGAACACTGCAAATCAGAGTTTAGAGGTTCAACAGGCTGGCAGCAAGCGTGCATCAGGTGCAAAGCCAGTAGTACAGATGAGTACAGCAGCCACATGCAACAAGATCCCACTATCGGCAACAGCAGATCAGCAGTGTCGGAGTTTCCAGACCATGTTGCCGGTGATGCTATGCTGTAGCTACTCGTGCAGCCGTGGCGGCTCACCCTAGCTGGCGCCTTTCCTGAGTAGTCTGATCTCCTTGTGAAGGCGCACCACAATAGCTGCACACCAGTGGCACAACCGCCGATGGAGAGGCAGGGGCTCAAACGCCAGGCATAACCCTTCGAGCAAGCATCGAAGCATCGTCGAGGACAGCACGTTGGTGTGTGATCGGCGGTAGTGGTCCTCTGTTGGATACGGATGCCGTCGCCAGTGGGGTGGTGCTGCGTCGCCCTACGGCGATGAGCATGTCCGCGGCCAGCTGAGGGTGCACGGTCAGCAGACTGTGGGCCACTGCAATCGGACACCGCAGCCACAGTCAGCAACGTGGCATGGCGGATCTGCGCTTTGCAATGGTATGGGCATCCTTGGCCAGCTGGCTGCGGTGAAGTGCTGAACACCCAATCGACGTTAGAAAGGCTGCATGGCCCGATATGTACGCGTGGTTTGAGTGCCACGACGGGCTGTTGCTGACATTGCTGACTAAGTTGACAAACATGACTTGGGCCGCCTCTGCAGATTTGCGCAGCCAATGTCAACAGGTCCATGGAGGCCCACAAGCTGCTGAAGGAAGCTGGACTGCAGGTGAGCCCCGATGGGCATCGTGCTGAGTCAACACTAGTGCTGCGCAGTGTGACACAATGCATTGGTGTGTTCTGGTCTGCTCATCCCCGGTGCCTGCACCATGTGCAGGTGCAGTCGTTTGGTGTGAACACCCGCGTGAAGCTGCCTGGGGAATCGCAGGATAGCCCAAACCACTACGGTGCGTAGCCATGGCAGAGTGCATCCCACAGACGCACAGGACGGGCCGTGATAACTGAAACCCGCTCTGGGGTCTGCACCAGAGTACGAGGCTCTGCTGTGTTCTGATATGTGATGATTGCTGACCTTAGCTGACACTTGTGCAGAGTTTGACAGTGTTACCTATTCAGACATGTACGACGACCTCGTCCGCAAGAACAGGCAGCATTACCAGCTGAAGGGTATCCTGAACATGCTGCAGCGTAATATGGGCATCAAGAAGGGACCCCAGCGGTGGCAGGATCACAGGCAAGCCAACAGCTGGATGCAAGGCTGGTCCTGAGCCTGCTAGTTTGTCTGGTCAACAGCAGCTTGTGAGACACATTCCTGCGGGGCTGCAGGGATGTCAGCGTGGACGTGGCAGTGACATTCGAGCGGCGGATTATGGAAAAGGTTGTCAATGGTATGCATCTCCCATCATCATTGATCAGCCACCAGTGCGCCCTGCTGCACCTTAATTTGCTTCGTTCTTTTCTTTGGCGCGCTTTGTTCCTTACACCCTGCGTGCTAAGCCTCACGCTGTGTTGTGCATCAGAGATGCAACAGCGGGATGGCAACGCAGCCATGTTGGTAGTCAACATGGATGTTGTAGACCGGCACGAGGAATCTGCAGTCGCAGCCCCGCGGGTATTGCAGCTTTGTCAGATGGTGAGCAAGGCAAACGCAGTGGACATGCAGACCGTGTCTCGAGTTGAAACTGTGGATGGGATGACGGACCCTTCATGTCAAATGGTTGAAACGGCCAGCATGGTCAAACACCTCCAAGTCGCACATGCATGAAGAATGCGGGGATGCCGCCTGCTGTCCCAAGCTGGCCCTGCAAGTCACGTCACACAACGGCCATGCATACTGCAGCCAGCTGTCCGTATATATGCACCCCCGCGCAGTTCATGTCCACACTATGACGCCTGACCAGCAGCGTGTCCTTCATCTGCTGCAGCTCGAAGAGGCAGATGACTGGGAGGACTCGGTGGACGTCATCATGGAGCAGTTTGCGAAGGAGACAGGGCTCAAGCCAGTGTATACCATCTGCTTTGCCTAGATGGATGGGTTGCTCCGATGCATGCTTTGAGGCACATCAACAGCATGTGTGTAGGGCAGCATCTGACTGGCAGGCGGCTGGAAAGTCCAACGTGCGGCGCCTTGCATCAAGTGCTGAGCTTGGTGCTGCACATAGACTGTAAGCGTGGCAACCCGACTCATCGACGTGAACACTGACGTCACTGCCATCGCAAGGCAACCAAGAACGCCACTCCCCCACCAATGCTGCAGGGCGACCAGCATCCAGCAGACGCCATGAGTGATCTGAAGCCAGTGTTACATCATATGTGCAGAACAGCATGCTGTTCCTCTGCTGCAGCCTTATACTGCCCATCTGTTGTCTTTATTGCGTACCAACGCCCCAGTAGGGTGCACCGTCAAAGCCTGTGGCTGTTGACCACTCTGATGCTGCCGCCTCCGAATCCCCTGCTGGTGGCATGTCTTCTGACTCGATCATGCTGCTTGCTGCTACGCCGTCCATGGCAGCCGGCTGCAGGTCGTCATCTGCAGCGGCCTGATCTGCTCCGGTATCTTCGAGGTCTGCTGCATCATAGCCTGCTGCCACATCATCGTCGGCCGGCTGCCTTGCCACCCCTTGCTCGTCTGTGTCGTCCTGTGCAGCTGCTGCGGCAAAGCTGTCAGGCCACGTGGCAACATCCGCACCATCTGCCATGCCCCAGAGTGTTCCATCCCCGGCTTGCGCATCCGTTTCTGGACCGACGGTAGCATCTGCTACGCCAGGTGCTGCCCATCGGCCTCCTGCCAGGCTGGCACTGTCTTGGCCAGTCTCTGCCGCCTCACCAAACCCAGTGCCATCGTCAGTCCCATACTGTCCCAAGAAGGCCCCTTGCTGGCTGCTGCCGTCGGCTGTCGTGTCTTCCCTGCCAGCATACTCCTCAGCATTATGCTCCGTCAACACGCCTTCTTGGCTCATGCCATGCGTTGGGTGGGCATGCCTGGCGGCAGCACCCTCGGCGCCATCGACGCCCCCAACTGCCGCCCATCCACCAGCGTCCTCAGTCTGGCGGTACTCGCCCCAGAGTGCCCCGCCCTGGCCTGCGGCCTCAGCTGGCGCCTCATCGCCGGCGGCAGCATCCACAGCGGCGTAGCTGTGCCATAGCGCCCCGCCCTGGCTGGCGCTGCCCGGGCGTGCATCCCCCCCCGCGGCCGTGTCCACCCCGCCACGCGAGCCCCAGAGTGCGCCTCCGCGGCCGTGGCCATCGTCGACCTCTGTTGCCACATCATAGTCGTCATTGCCGGCATCTGCTGTGGTCTGCTGCCATGCTGTGTCATCGCCCACACCGGCCTCGACCCCGCCCGCTGCGGCATCGTAGTCCGTGCCTGATTCCGTCGTTGCAGGGTCACCCCAGAGGGCTCCGCCGCTGCTGGCACCATGTGCAGCGATGCCGCTGTCCGCAGTGCTGTCTGCGCAGACCTTCATGGCGCCCCACAGCGCTCCGCCGCCCTTGGCTGCAGTGGCGCTGTCGGACTTGGCGTACAAAACATGCCTGCATGATGCAACATCTGTCACAAGCCTAGATGCAAGCTTGAGTCTCTATCTTGTAAGCATCCTTTGTCATCGGTGGATGCAGCAACGGCGCTGGCACTTGGAAGGCTGCCGTGTTTCGCCGATTGCAAGGTCATGTGGCAACACAGCACTCACTCTGTCATGGGATCATCTGCCTGGCTGGACGCGCCCCGTGCCTGTACAACACAGGGCATGCCGTCCGAGAGAGCAATAACAAGCACACCGCTCTCATCAACAGCACCGTGCAAGCACAGCAACTGCAGGCGCGTTTTGTGCAGTACGAAAGGGTGTCAGCTGCAGGCACCTCGGCGCGAGTCCGCTGAGAACGCGTGCGGCCACAGCAGAAGCCGATGCGCCCCCGGCGCCAGCACAGGAACCAGGTCAAAAGCGCCAGGCACAGCAGCACCGCCACAAAGATGACGACCCAGCCCGCCACCGTGGGCATGGATCCGTCAAAGAACAGGCCGATGCCGGTGCGGGCGCTGGCCGTGGTGCCATTGGCAGCTGCGAAGGTGACAAGCGGGGTTAAATGACTGTACTGCTGTGTGGTGTTACGTGTGCCGCGGCATTTACAAGGACGCTTGGCTCCAATCTCGAAGCCAGTGTGCATCGTTATCCCGACGCAGATGCAGTGCTCGGTCCTCTGTTTGCGGGCATAGTACGTCGTCACACACACACCTGGTCCGTCTGCAACTGAGGTGCCGGGGGGCGGCGGTGGCGCCACCAGTGCATTGCAGTACGCGAAGGCAGACAGGTCCTGCCCTGCGCTGGTGGTCCATCCAGGATCGCAGTCGCACCTGCGCATGTATCAACACCTTTGCCTCGCGGCAATGCTTTGCGGTTGGCGTGCAAGGTGCGCAAGATTGGACACTTGACCATGGCAGCACCCGCAGCTGGACGAGACCGAGCCGTGCTGCCCGCAATCAGGCGTCCCATACGGGCAGGCGGCTGCAACATCTGCCTGCAGCAAAAGTGTCAAACTTTGTGCCAGGGTAAGGGATCTGGTGCAGCAGGCGCTGACCCCATTTATGGTATGGACGACTGTGTCCCTCTGTCGAGATGGCACAACGTGCTCTATCTGTGTTCATCATCAGTAGAACAGTCACCGTTGGAGCATCAGCCTGTGTAGGCGGCAGCTGTGGCGGAGCCGTTGGCGGTGGTGTCAGCGGCTGCGACAAAGGCGGTGGTGGAGGTGGTGGACACGCCGCGCACACCAGCTTCGGGGTTCCGGTATTGAGGATCGATATGGCACCGTAGTCAAGTGTGAAGCCGGGGTCGTGCACTGCCACTGCATGATACACAGAGTGACATCCGATGTATCTGCAATCCTATGGTTGCCTGGTCTGCGAGCATCATACACACACACAACACAGGTACAGAGCCTGCGATGTGAAATTTTATGACGATTGAAGTGGCACGACAGCGTCAGGCATGCTAGATGCATCGTGACTCACCAGGCCAGTACTGCAGGAAACTGCCATTTTGCAGGTTCTGGTGCAGTCGGAGCGGTAGGGTGACGTAAAAGTCGGGCGGCCACTTGACGCCCACGTCCAGCAGTGCGCTGCCGGAGCGGTAGGCCAGCACCGCGATGCTGGCGTCGCTGACACCGCGCCAGCTGGTCAGGCTGCCCGCAGCCGCAGTGATGGTGAACAGCCTGCAGCGGCACACCTCTGCAATCGGGTGTCGCACGACTTATATGAGCAGTGAGGCCTGCCGCAAAACCAACCCAGCTGACCCAGGAGCACTGCGGGATATCTGGCACAATGCTGGCCGGCATCTCTGACCTGGTCACCTGGTCTTGAGTCGTGTCAGATATGCGGTCGACGCTGCATCGGGCTGCAGCAGCGTCGTCAGGTTCAGGGCGTCAAAGGAGATGGTGAATGCAAGGTAGGGCGCGATTGACACGGGCGGCGGTGGCGGGGGGCTGGGTGGCTGCGGCGGCGGCGGGGGAGAGGGGGGACTGGGCGGCGGCGGCGGGCTGGGTGGGGGCGGTGCCGGCAGAGCCTGCACTGCAGCTGACAGCCGCCTTGCCACCGCACCTGATGTGCGGCGATGCTATACATGGGCCGCGTGAAAAGGCTGGCATGCCTACACCTGCCATCAAGCATGCATGCCCACCTGGAAGCCCAGCACCTGCTGCAGCGCAGGCACTACCTCCTGATTCACACAGGCCAGCAGCGTGCAGAAACCCTGCACGCCCGTCCTTGCCAGGCCTAGCACAGGCATTCTGGTATGTCAGCTACAGCCTGAAGATCGATGGACATTGGCTGCTCTGGCATCAGCAGAGGACAGGGACAGCATGCAAGCCAACATATGCAGGCTCAAACTCAGGCCAATGCTGCACCGATAGGCATCATGAAGGTGAAGGTGGCGTTGGCTGCAACCGAGCTTGACACATCGGGGCCAACGGAGATCACAGCACTGTTGGCACCGCAGGTGGTTGCAGAGCTACACGAGAGGAACACTACGTGTGTGAACGGCCAGCTCAACATTTGCGAGACAGTGTGTCTTATACGACAGCCCAGACTAGTGCTGCCCAAGGGGACAGCAAGTTACATACCGGTTGCCAGCGTCTGCCAGCGTGGATGTGCAGCAGCGGCTGATGGATGTGCGGAAGGTGCCGGTGATGTTGCCCACATTCTGGATAGTCTGCGCCAGCACCCCTGCAGGGCACCCAGAGGCTCACCTGATGTTGTGTGATGTGCCTCCATGCACAGCAAGCAAGGTGTGCAGCACATTGTGGTTGCATCATCCACACACAAGCAGCAGGTTGCATATGCATTGAGCGCTTTTTCAGGCATGCGTCCCGCCACATGCCTGAAAGACTCCCATCAATCAGTGCAATGCCGCCCTCCCCTGGCAGTGGCGCAAAGACTGCGATGGCCATGCCCCGAGCCAGTGAAAACACGCTCAAGTCTAGAGTAATGAAGACCTGTAAAGCGCGGGGCCCCCACCTCACGAGCAAGGAGAGAGTGCGACCGCGATGTCTGCAGCACATTCAGCTTCAAGAACACATGTACATTGCACACAAGGTAACAGTGCGCGCCTGCATGCTTGCGCCCGTGCTGTACGTGCAAGCCACTTCGGTAGAGTTATACGCAACGTTCTTGTACCAGTTGGGGGTATATCGCAGGAAGCTGCAGCTGGCATTGTAGGGTGGGCCACCTGCAACCAAGCGGGTTGGCGTGCTGACCATGTGGTCCTCTCTTATGAGTCAATGCATGCAGTCCCGTCAAGTGTGGTTTACACCTGGTGAGTCGAGGAGTCTTGCACCGGGCGGGGTGATGCACTACACAGGGAAGCAACTCACTTAGGTAGCTGGCCACGGTGGTATTGCGAAAGGGGCTGAACTGGTCGTACGGGCTGCTGCCGTTGACAACTGTGCACTGACCGTACTTCTGGCCGCACGCAAAACAGCTGGCCCACTGCTCTGGCAGCACAGCAATATGGTTTGCTGTGCCCGAGTCATAATCAATTGCACTGTTTGGCGCCAGAAACCCTGCAAATTCAGACGGAGCTGCTGCACCCACCGCCGGTTGGTGCCAGCTGTACTGGTTGCTGTGCTGTGACAGTGGGTTGGGTGGTCGACAACAGTACTTGGTTGCAGCATGCATCAGCAGGCCATCTTACCTTCGTCACTTGCGTTGCCCTTCAAGCGGAACAATGTGTAAGAAGTGATGCCAGTGAGGCTGACTCCTGCATTGGCAATGTCGGCAGAGGCGCTCATGCCGCTGGCATTGACGGCGCGCAGCACCGTGTCATAGGGCTGCACAGTCAGCGACTGGCCGCCTCCACCTTGCTGCTGCGCCTGATCGGCACAGCACCGCACTTCAGCGTCGTTGAAAAGGACACCAGACACTGTGTCAACCAGGCGAACCACAGAAAGGCCCATAGAGTGCCTTACCCCGACGTTCAGCGAGAATAGCTGGTATGATGCACTGTTGAACCTCATTGCGGTACCAACATACTGTGTGGAGTTTTCTGCAAACGCGTGGCCGATGCCACTGCAGCACTGAGCTACTGGCAAACTGGAGCACGCTGTGAGTAGTTCGTAGGCGTTCTGGTACCAGAAGAACTGCGGCGACGTTCCAAGAGGCAGCGCTGCACGACACATGTGCATTATGCATCACTGAGTAGACGGGAATCTCGGCAGCTTGACAAACAAAGCAGACTGACAGTGCGCGCAAGCATGCAGAGCTGCGGCGCACAGCGGCGGTCGATGCTGGAGGAGTTTGTGGGCGAAAGTGCGATAACAATGTCGGCGCTCGGTGCCCAATAGCTGCCCGCCTGCTCGCCCAGAATGGGCTGGTCTGCAGCATCAGAAGCACCACGTCATGTCATACCTTGATGCAGTCAGGTGCACGCCCATGCGTCCCATCTTGGCAGGCTTCGGTGGTATGCGATGCTGCATGCATGCATGCAGGGTGCCCCATCAGCTGTGCGCACTTGCTGCCAGTGTCAGGTTGTAGGCAAAGTTGCCGCTCCAGTCTCTGAAGTTGATGGCGATCGAGAGCTGCCCGTTGACGATGCCCTTTTGCATGCTGTTGATGACTGCAGCCGCACCGATGCTCGCCGGCAGGCAGAAGAGTGCGCATGCTGTCAGGACCACCCCAAGCACAGTCAGCTTACATTCATGTGACCTGTGGCTCATGCATACCATCTACGACACTGAGCCCCTTGTAGGGACGACTGCTGCCTCGACGCTGCCTAGGGGTGCATTGCACCAGCCATCCCGCCTACATGAAGGGCTCTGACAATGCAAGCCGGGTCGACTCCCTGCAACATCTCACTCAAAGGACGAGACGTTGCCTTTGAACCACCACAGCTTGGATGGACGGTGTGCAAAGTAAACCGTACTGCTGGGCACGAAACAATGTCGAAAAGAACTGCGAATATCTGCACAATGCAAGCTTGGTACGCAACCGGGGCAAAGCCGAGGCGGGCGTGTCAAAAGGCGCAAAATTTAACCAAGCGCACTTCAGCCGCGTCAGCCACCGATCCGAGCAGGGGAAACGAAGCGGCGTTACACAGAGCGTCAGCCGGTCCATGGAGTACGTGCTTCTTCCTGCTTCTGTACGGGCGGCTTCTTTAGTAGGAGCCTGGAGCCAGGCAGGGGCATCGCAGCAACATTTGCAACAGCACGATGCAGTGGGTAGTGCTTTGACATTTGTTTCGACCGTGTCAAATGCTTGTCGGCAGCGAGAGGTCCTTCCTGATAAACGGCTGCGAGTGTGGCATCCGGGGTGACGGGCGCGGCCACCTGGACTGGAGGCCTGTCTCCATCGACACCAGTATTGTGGCCTCTGCAAGCGGATCAGCACGCGTGCAGATTGGCGCCACCGACGTGATCGTGGGCGTAAAGGTAGGACTGTAGTGCCGCATGCCGCTGTGACGTTAAGCAGTGACACACTGCATTGCCTTTGCACCGTCTCCAACTCCAAGTCACGTCCAGTGGATCAAGCCGACGAAAGAATTTGCATCTGCTTCAACAGGTGGAGATAGCTACACCGCTCCCTGACCGTCCTGATCACGGCAGGCTACAGTTTTCGGTGGAATGCTCGGCTTGCGCGGGGCCAGCAGTGCAGGCATGCAGCTGCCACTGTCAAGAGAGATGTCCATATGGTTGTCACACTGCATAATGCCAGCTAAAACAGCAGTCTGCAGTACGTCAGACTCCAACCCTTGGTCCTTGCCAAACAGGGAAGACCAGCAGAGGCGCTGAGTGTCAACCTGACAAAGCTGCTGGAAAGAGTGTACGCTGATGCAGACGCCGCACACGGTGATCAGGCCCTTCGTTTCAACCTCCATACTGTTCTATGGTCACAGCGACAAGTGCCAGCAGTGTGACGGCAGAGCCCGCAGCTGTGCTCCTGGTGTCGCTGCAACACCGTGTCCTTAGGCAATGGGTCCATCGTGCAGGACTGGACCTGGCACAGCTCGGCATCGTGTCGGCCAAAAAGTGCTGGCTGCTGCACATAGACGCACTGATCATTGGTGTTGATGGGAGCCTGGCGGATGCGACCAGCCTTGCTGTAAAGGTCAGACCATGTCCTACTGACAAACCAGTGAGATGACCAACTGTCCTTCGCAGAGGCATCAGTGCAAGATACATCTCGCCACAGCACGCTGTAGCTGCAAGACTCCACCTCGCCCCCTGCGCTGTTGCCAACCCTGCCGGCAGATCTGCACGTTTCAACAGCGCGGCCTGCAACGACAGGCTGCACTGGCAGACACAGAGGTGCCCGCTGTCAGCGTCGTGGAGGCATCGGAGGCAGATGGCGAGCCGGAATTAGATGTGGATGACGAGGACAGCATGACGCTTGACGTGGCCGGCGTGCCAGTGATCGTGACCGTGGGGCAGGTCAGCTGCGAACCACAGCATGGCATGACAGTGCATTTCAGGCGTCAGAGCAATGATGAGGGCAGACTGTTTGTTGTACAGAACTGACTGATGGTGCTTCCTGATACACAGGTCGGCGCCTCGTGCCTCACGGACATGACGCCTGCAGAGGAGGCCTGCTGCACCGCGTCATTGCAGGTGGCGGTCGCTGCCGATGGCAGCCTGCGCGGCATGACAAAGACGGGGCAAGCTGCGCTCAGCCCAGACTTGCTACTGGTGCGCTGTGGCAGCGTGCTGCTGAATGCATCTGGATCCTCGCAATTGCTCGACCGTCATGCGCGTTTGCAGACCTTATTGACAGCTGGTACGGCATCTGAAATTGCAGGACATGATGAACCACGCACAGACATGTGGACCATTGCTATCAGCAGAGCTGACCAAGGTCTTACATGGGCCAGCGTCAGAAGCAATGCAAGCGTAAGCAAACCACATGCAGACAGAGGGCGTTGTTCTGTTGTCCTTTTGTAGGCCATCGACTACTTGCCAAGTGTACAATATCCTCTGCTGTAAAACACCAAGCTCCAAATGGCCCGCAACATGACGTGCGTCAGCCCTCCCAAGCTGAGTTGGGCTCCGCCCTGCAAACAGTGAACCCCGCATCAAGCCAGTGAAGACGAAAGCACATTGTCGTCGTGGATTCATGAGTGCAGTGGCTGCAGACCTTTACCGCAGCTGGCCTTACCGTGGATGCAGCTACCGCCGTGCTCTCCTTTTGACTGCCGATGCGCTGGGCAACTGCGTTGGTGGGTCCTTCACAGGCTGAACTTCCTGCCACTGCAGCGGATGCATGTTGAACCACGGCCAGTCAGGCACTGCTGCGATGACGGCAGCGGCAGTACCCGCGCCATATGTGAGCAGCGTAAACCGGAAATGGCCGCTGATCCAGCCCACAAGGAATGCTGCCACTGCTGCTCCAAGCAAAATATATAGCGACAATCGCTCTGCCAGTTTCTGGCCCTGGAAGTCCATCATCAATGGTTGCCCAATCAGCAGAAGATGTGGTAAGATCGCAGCGTGCAAAAGCCGACCCCTGACAGAGCCTGCTCCCTAGGATACGGCAGTGCCGAATTACTGTGTTTTCAATCCAGACACATATGTATCTACGGACATGCAAGCGCACCAGGGATGCCCTCGGCCCAAGTGAGCATGAGAGCTGAATCTGCCCAGCCTAGACTGTCCGCCGCTGCCGCCGATGTCGGTGTAACAAAGAAACAAACAGTCACATTGGTCGATTGGTGGCATGGTTTGCCAGATCAGCGCTAGCCCGGTCGATCATCATCTGTGGGCCGTTGAAATGCCCTGTCCATGGTCTGAATCGCTCTTCTGCTGACCTGAGAGTATTGCTAGACCTGGCGGTGTCGCTACATACCGTAGTCACCAACATATGTAATACCGTAAACCAAACAAAAATGCATGGCGCGTCACCTGCATGCAACCAGCTGCTGGGGGGAACCTAACGCTACCCACAGCACATGTTCGGAGGCACGGGTTGATGTTTGCTGTCGTGCATAATGAACCAGACTCACTACCCCCTCTGTTGCACTGGCCCACCCTCCTCTCCGCAGCCGGTGTCCTGCTCTGCGGCATCAAAAAAGTGCTGGATCGTGATGGCGGCGCCACCGCGGGCTGATGGACCTTTGTACCGCTTGATGGGCGGCACTGGGGCCACAGCGGTCTGCGCCCGTCCCCGCTTCTGGTGGGCTGCCATCATGTACGTCTGCAGGACCGCCAGGGTACAATTGACAGGTGTTGCGGATAGAATTTTGCACATCGTTCGCGCAATAGCAGTGACAACGGTTGTAATATGCATAGCAACTGTCGTCACCTGGCTGCTGGACATGAGCACCTTCGTGCGGCCGCCTCGGCCGTCTGGACCCTGAACAAACAGCAGCGCAGGCATCTGGAACTGATCGGGCAACTGGCGAGTCGATGCAAACAATCTGGCCTCATTGCTGGGATGGCGTTTTTCTGTTGCAAGGGCTTAACTATCAGCACATTCCTTGGGACCAAGTGAGTGCTAGGCGGGCTGCCGCCTCTGTGTGCCCGATGCGGCCACGCTGTAGTCAAGGGTCGATGTGGCAGCATTGCAGACTCAACGCCGTTTGCACCTCACGAATGAAGGTGCCGCTGGTGGAGGTGTTGGCAGCCCTGTGCATGAATGACGGCTCCGCAAGGCCGCGAGGGGCCAGGGCGCCCAGGAATGTGTGGCCGACCGCACTCTGCAAGCAATGGAGCGTATACCGGTCACGTTGCCTGAATCATTCATGCCTGAACATTTTCTGCTGATCTGTTGATATTGGCACTCATCGGTCGGACTGCTGGTCCCAGCTCCAAGTGCTACAAAATTCAAGCTGCTGGTGCCAGACTGCCATTCCGATGTTGGATATGCGCAGGAGGTGTGCAAGTGAGCTCACTGGTGCAGTCGCTGCACGCGGCTGGAGGGGCAGCCGTGGTCTTGGCGCCTCCAGCGGAGTCTCGACCCCGGCATCCTCCTCATCATCCAACTCCAGCCACTCGTCGCCTGTGCCAAGCTGCCCCGCTGCCTTCGTACCTGCATGTGCACCCGTTCTGCACTCTGGTCATCTTGCTGTGCTGCAGAGGTGCAGCGCAGGGTTTGCGGTGGAAATGACTGCGTGCAGGATCTGCTTGCAATGCAGCCAGCGGAGCGAAGCGAAAGCTTTGCAAGCAGGACCACCTGCTGCCTTGGAGGGTTGTGAAGGACAAGACATGTGGCCAGCCTGCATTGCTGCCGGCACTGGCGCTGCTGTTGACGACATTGCTGCCGCCTGCTGCTGTGCCTGTGCCGCCCTCAGCTGTGCCTGCAGGCAAGCACACAGCGTGTTTACGGAACATGTCTCTGTGTGTGTCTCAGAATCAGCATTCCCTTGTAGCTCAGGACGCATGAGCAGGGTGCAGCACCTCCCTGTAGCAACACAGCACGCCCTCGGGGTCGTGAACCTCGCAAAGTGCTACTACTGATGCTTGCAGCGGTTGTTATTCTGCATTGGGCTCAAACACTTGTGCCGAGAAGAGACTTTTCGGGCGCACAACACACCCGCATGCCCAGGATGGTGGCGTCTCTGTCTGCCAGCTGCTGCTCGACACGACGCAGCTGCTGCTCGGCCTGCACAGCCTCTCGCTCCTTATCGCACAGCACCTGCTGATTCCTCTCGTCGCGTGCCCTGATGGTTTCCGCGAACATGTCAGCATCTCTGCCTGCCTGCGCATTGCAGAGACAGGCCACGTCAGCTGTCATGACAGTGCAGCAATGTCATGTGGGCATCTGTGCCTCTGGATGCATCAGGTCTCACACCCCCACACCTGCTGAGATGGCCGTGAGTCATGCCAATCAATGCGCAGTCAACTGTGACACCAGCTGCAGATGCTGTGCAGGTCCTGTGCCACCTTGCCATGCCGCGCCGCTATCTGGACGAGTGCGCTGCGTGACAAAGACGCGTCTGTGCTCAGCTGGTGCCTGTCCACTGCCGTCTGCAGCCGCTCCGCCAGAGTCTCGGCCGCCCGGCGCATTGACCTCTGCAACACAAGGCACACTGAGCATGGCCAGTGACATGGTCAAGCAGCAGCTTCATTTGAATACACAGAGGTCGCTGGTGGTTGCTGTATGAGCCGCGCTGCAAGTTGGGCAGCCACAGTGCCAGCGCAGCCTGCCAGCGCACCTCGTCTTTGAGCTGTGCTGTGAAATGCCGCTTCTGGGTGTGCACCTCCTCCCGCGCTGCGGTCAGCTTCTCCTGGGCGCCCTGCAGCACCTGCTCCGACCTGCAATTGGAAAACCCCATTTTGAACACAATTTCTATAGCGCATGCATTGAACTGATGTTGTGCACGCTCGGTCTGCACCCTGGCGGAGGGCTGCCGACGGTTCGTAAATAGGGTCTCACTCACTGGTCGAGCGACTGCTGCATCTGCTGTAGCTGCTGCCGACTGGTGGACTCCCTGAGCTCCAGCCTCTCCTCCAGCGTCCTGCATTCTGACTGTGCCGCTGCAAGCTGCAGGCACACCAAGGCGACATGCCCGTTGCTTGGCGTATGGTCGTGATCAAGCAAAGTCTGACACCTCAAGAACTACCGTCAGGTTCTGTTTGTTGTGGCATGCACCCGGTGGTCACCTGCCGCTTCAGACGATCAGAGACTGGGCTGAGGCTCTGCAACTGCGAGGCGTTATCCTGCCCAGCAAGATCAAGGCGGATGGACAGCACGAGATTGCGCTTCAGCACAGAGCAGTCTCTGTCCGACTGGCGCAGGCAGATACCCTCCTGCGGATGTAGTGCGGGGACATGCTGGTGAGCATGTGACACAGACTGTCGTGGCCAGCAACATCTGCTTGCACAGCTTTTAGGCGACTTATACTGTATCGGAAACGTGCTTCGCCCAAATTGGTCATGCGGGGCTCACCCGGCAATTTGGGCAGCGGGGGTTGGTTGCGCAGGCCTGCGACAGGCAGTCTGCATGAAAGGTGTGTCCGCAACTCGACAGCACGCACCACGCCTTATCGGCGTTTTCTGCTGTCGTGCTAAGGCATATTGAGCATGAGCTCGCCATCGCTTCATGCTGAGGTCAGAGATGCTTCATCTGAGCAGTTGGGCACGCTGCGGCACCGTCTTATCTGGGTGCCAACGATGCTCAAGACGCTGGTCGCTAACAGTGAGTTCTGCCAATCCTGCAGGGTGCCGTCACATGGTTTAAGCTCGCAGATCAGAGAAGGAGCCCGCCATGCATGTCCCTCGGGAGAGAACAACCTGCAGCTTTGGCACAGCATGCAAGCGGAGGAAACGAGGGTCCATCAACCCGTCTTTGTGCGGCTCTGTCTGCAGATGAAGTGGTGGCAGTCAAATGTGCAATGAGCTCTGCAGGCGTGCAGGGGTGCAGCCAGGCTGCAGTGCGCAATTCGAGCAATTTCTCGATGACCAAGCCTGACGTGGCACAGAACGCTTGCATGGATTCACCGTGCAGCGCGCCGGAAGCCTCTTTTAATCTGCGTTTGGCAACTTGTGCACAAGATGCAAGCAACATTGCAGGCCTCCATGGCAACGGCGGCAGCATACGGCCGTTGCCCACAATGCCATGCTGGGTCCGTTGTCAGGTCCAGCACAAGATCAGCTTGGCAGGCAGGCAGCAGCAGGCGACAGCTGCAAATGAGATGCCGGCGGCAACCTTTCCGAGCGTCTGCCTCCAGGTGGGCATTGACCTGTCCATCAAGGACCAAGCGGAGCAACAGTGGCAGTAGCAGCATGCGCGCCAAATAGTCCCATCGTTAACACAAGCTCGACTCGGTGATTTGTTGCTGTGGTAGGAATCAGTCGTGCCTGCGGGTTATGGCAGTCGATCAGACAGTTGACAGCAGTGCCGGTGCCGACATAGAGGAGGAGGCGGTAGGGCCTGTTGCCTCACTCATGCAGCAGACGCTCTTCTGTGGGCAATCTGATCATAGTGACTGCCATGCTTCCGAACGCAGTTGTGACTGTGGTGCGATGCCGTGTTGGTCCATGCAGATGGAGAAAATGGACAAGTCATTCGAGGCAGTGCAGCGCAGCTTCACGACAGTCAGGACAGGCCGCGCCAACCCCAGCATGTTGGACCGAGTGCAGGCGAGTTTTGTCGAGTCATCGGGCGGCTTATACAGGCTACCCAAGTACCTGCATGTCAACCATCGTTCCTCCTTTGCATAGTAAGCTGGAGTGAATCAAATGGGACGCCATTTGCTATCAGGGCTGGCACGCAGCATCAACTGGATATATTTCGTAGCCTGCTCACATTGCTCACATCAGTAAAGGGTCTGCTTCCACATGTCAGGTGGACTACTACGGCGCCATCAGCCCGCTGCGCACAATCGCAGGCATCTCGGCCCCCGATGCGCAGTCGCTCCTCATTCAGCCATATGACATCAGTGCTATGGCCAACATTGAGAAAGCGATCCTCAAGTCTGACTTGGGCATCACACCCTCCAATGATGGCAAGGTCATCCGCATCAACATCCCGCCCCTCACTGCGGTGCGTTGCACAGCAGACTGCTGCTGGTTGTCTCTGACAAGTGTCCAGGACGGCATCGCATGGCAAGCGTGTGCATGCATGCACACTTGGCAGATGCTTTGACATGCAGAGTCATGTTTGCAACAATGATGAGTTCGGCATGCTATCTGCAAATATGCAGGAACGGAGGAAAGAGATGGCAAAGACGGTGTCAAAGCTCAGCGAGGACGGCAAAGTCGCCATCCGAAACGTGCGAAGGGACGCACTGAAGCAGGTAAGCCATCAAGACCTGCGACGTCATGGTTGCACGGCAGTCGCGCCATGCATAAGTGTTGAGGCTACATTAATGCAAGCTGTAAGTTGCTGAGCACAAGGGACACAAGCTGTCGTGCACACGCCCCAGGTCGGCAAGCTGAAGAAGGACGGCGATCTGTCAGAGGATGGCGCGAGCAACTTGGAGAAGGAGATCGACACTCTGACAGCTGACTATGTAAAGCAGGTTGAGAAGCTGGCAAAGGACAAAAGTGACGAGCTCACCAACATCTGATGCACGAGGGAGCTGCTAGGTGCAGACTTGCAGGACCACATGTCGTTGATGAACTCCACAACGCTTTGAATCGACCAGAGGACAGGGGTTGCGACAGCACCCAGGACTTTACACACTCCATGTACCGCCCATAGCGTGACCGCCAGCCAACAGCCCCAAGAGATGCCCCAAAAATGCTGAATTGCCCTCGCAACAATGCCTGCCGAAGTGATCTGATGTCTGCTTGACGCTGTGGCCTCTCACTTGCCAATGCCTGAAAAGAAGGCGCGCATCGCGTCCAGTGGCGTGCCGTCCAGCAGCTGCTTGGCAGGCGGGATGATGGTGATGTTCCTTGCCACATGCCAGCTCTTCGGGTTGTCCTTCTCCCTGCAACCATGCTCACATCGACTGACAGGCTGCATTTCAAGACTTTGAGTAGGCGAAAACAACAGTCCCGCCAGTTGTTGAGCTGGCATGCTTTCAAGCAGTGGCACACCGGATCTTGAAGCCATATTCGAGCTCCTTTGCCTGCTTCAACTCTGGGATGTTCTTTCTGCACTCCCGCTCCAGAGTTGCCTTGTCCTACAGGAGGCAGCAGCAACAGGTCTCCATCATTTGCACCTGTTGTTGAGCTCTGAGCATTATTGCAATCCTAGTAGGTCAGCAGCGTGCTTCCTATAGTTTAATGCAATGCAGTAACGAAAGTTACAAATTAGGCCTGACCTTGTACAAGGACTGTGCGATGTTGCGGATGAGGATGTTGCTGAACAGGGCACGGCCCCATCCGCTGTCCAGCGACCGCACCAGCGTATTGGCAGGTCCACCACCATTCACAATGCTGAGCGGTATCCACCGTGGCAGCTGCACGGTGCACACGCATGCTCCGTCGTCAAGCCTGATGCTGTGTGCACTCTGCCACATGCTCGAGGCAAAGCACATGCACAATGTGCCAGCAGATCATCTAGCGAGCTGCTTACCGTCTTGCTGCGCACAAACATGACAAACTCCACGTTCTCCGGATCAGGCTCTGGCGTCGGAATCGACTGCATACAATGGCAGCTGAATATAGTCACACTAGGTGTTCCTGCGGTTGATGTGTGCGTCGGGAATGAGGGTCAGCATTCGCTCGATTTCCAGCACATGCTGCGTAGCACGCTGTACAGCATGTCCACAGCTCACCGGAGGCAGCTGACCAGCTCCATACCCCTGCCGCATGCGACTCTTCCCCTTGGCGCACACCTGAAGCATGGCATGTCAGCAGTTGACAGCCTCGACAACTGCTATGACGATGTCAGGTGAGGTGCAGGACCAGCATTGTCGTAGGCTGTGAGCTTCTAGTTTCAGGCGACTTTCACAGCATTTCCTTGCGGTCACCTGCAGTGTTGCCCTGCCGCCGCTGCTGCCGCTACATGCTGATCGACTGTGCTGGACGCGCTGTGCGCCAAAGAATGGCGTTCGCCTGGCATCAGAGTGACATGTACATGTTCTGACGTTTCTAGGCATGATTTTCAGTGGGCATCATAGCATCACAGTGGGCTGCTTAGCTGATGCCCCTGCATACAGATAAGCTGGTGGACCAAGCATATCACACCGCGTTCCGCATTACAAAGCAATGACATTGATTTGCTACACACCTGCTACCAACCGGCAGCATGCACGCGTTGCAGCTTTGCAGAGCCGCGTGCATCGTGGGCGTTCGTGCTACAGGGCAAAACTACTGGCAGGCTGGAAACGCGTCAGTGGTACCCAGTAGGCCGTTCGTGGCAAGAACGCTGATACAGCTGCCTTCCACTGAGTATGAACTACCTGAAGTTGCCCCACAACTGGCCGAATCACACCCTCACAAGGCGTCAGAAACCCTATTATATTGCTACTGAGAAATGCAGCCGAAGAAATGTTGCATAAACAACAATTCCACACGCATCAAGGCCGGCCGTATTGTCTACTTCTGTGGCTCCACCTCGTTGCTGAGCTTATTGCCCAGCGCTGCCTGCTTCAGGTTGTCCACCGTTGTCTCGGCAATGTTCACGAGGGCCTCGTGAGTGAGGAAAGCTATGTGCGGCGTCGCAATGAAATTTGGAAAAGACAACAGCAGTTGCCATTGCCTGCAGAAACGAGAACAGCAGTAATGTGCATCAAGCGGTCGCACCAAATGCTCTGGAACCAGAGCAGAACTTCAGGCTCTGAATATTTGAACAGACCGAGCATATCAACGCAAATAGAAGCCGCACCTATCAAATGCATTCATCTTCTGCCGGTCCTTGTGTGTGTACTGGCTAAAGTCCTGGAAGAATAGGGGGCCTTCCTTCTCGTACACGTCCTGCAGCGCGAGGAAGGACACGCGTTGACGATGAATGCAAGAAGCCACAGCATGTAGCCGTCTGACTGTACCATGGCTGGACTCGGTGCAGCTGTCCAGCACACATCTGACGCACCATCGCTGCACCACTGATTTTGCCGCTTTCCAGTGCGTCCACGAGCGCTGCCGTGTCGACCAGGCCGCCGCGGCTGCAGTTGATGAGGATGGCGTCCTGCTTCATCTTCTCAATCCTGCGACAAGCTGGTCCCAGACTGATGGACAAGAGAGAACAAGGGGCAGGTGGCCGCGGTGTGCATCTGAGGTGAGGGACTGAACTACATACGAATCGGTGACTAGAGTTTGGCTCGTGATCACCCCTGCTCACCCGTCTTTATCGATGATGTGGAAGGTCTTGGACATGAGCGGGCAGTGCAGCGTCAGAAAGTCCGATGACTGCAGCACCTCATCCATGCTGAGGTACTCCACAGTGCCGCTGTCCGCCAGCTCCTGGTTGGGCTTGACATCGAATGCGACGACCCGGCACCCGAAGCCCTGCAATACAATGAAAACGCAGGCATGCCAGATGGTTGCATGACGCCTTTGATCTGCATTCGTGAGCTGCCACACTGCCATGGTCCCCTCTGTCCAGCGCCATACTTGCCTTCCATATGCGAGCGGCGCAGGCGCCAATTGCGCCAGTCCCAACCACGCCGACTGTCTTCCGGCACACCTCCATGCCAATGAGCCCTGACAGAGTATAGTTGCCTGCATGACAGGCACGTCTTGGTCGTGCTCTGCATGGCGAGTCCAGGACCCGCACAATCGACAAAACAACACCCACCCTGCATGACCCTGTTGTGCGCCCTCACTATGTTCCTGCATGCATGATGATTTGTTAGGTGTACTGCTGTTGTTGCACGGTGCTCGCACAGCTCTATAATCACATAGCAAGCATCATGGCAGTCATGCACCTGTTGAGTGCAAGCGCCAGTGTCACAGAGTGCTCTGCGACTGACTCTGGAGAGTATGTGGGCACGCGCGCCACCTGAAGGGCAAGTGAGGAGCGCCTCTTGCGCCCAAAGTATGCACCACATTTCTGACATCCCAGCAAAGCTTGCCTCTTACATACAAGATCAATCAGTTCTCACCTTGATGCCCAGCTCACTTAGCTTCTGGATATCAACTTTGTCAAAGCCGGCACAGCGCATGGCAACAAAGCGCACACCATTCTCATGCAGCGCTTCAGCCACCTGCAGGCAACGACATCCTCTGGCTCCCACAATTCGCCACGTATGTGCAGCGGACTGTGGCGACTTGCACGCAGCAAGACATCTTTTGTATTCGCCCTCACTTCTGCTGAGCAGTCGTCATTGACAAACAAGATTACAGCGTCATAGCCCTTCGACAAGGCAACAGTGTCCTTGTCCAACGTTGCCTACATGAGTCAAATTCAAGTGTCAAGACCTGGAAGTTGATCGTGCATAGCTACAGGTATCACGATGGCTATTTGTCAACCCAAAGCACACCTCAATGAACGATATCTCTGGGAAAGTGGACACAAGAGTCTTCTCCATTGTGTCATGCACATACTTCTGAGCACTGCAGATTGAGAACCATAAAGCATGGCAGTAAGTGCAATGCCAGGTTTGACAGCACCCATTTGGTATGCGACCACGACACAACTCCGCAGCATAACCCTGGCGCCCTGTGCCAGAGGTACTGCCGATCAGCAGCTGACCTGTAGCATAGAACTTTGTAGTCTGAGAGCCCCTTCTCTTTGTGATCCGTGTCCTTCGCCTTCCGCTGCACCTGTTGAGGAGTCACTGCCGTTGCTGAGCATGCAAGCAGGTTTGCAGGCCGAGTCTTCGCTGAAGTCGGCACGCACAATCTAGCGCGTCTCGAGGCTGTTGACACTCGTGGGCATTGCTGCGGACCACTTTGCAGCAATGTCACGGTTGCACGGCGTCCATGACTTGAGGCGATGTTTGCCATGTTTGCCAAGACAATACCAGGGCTTAATGAACAGTTCGATTAATCACCATGGTTGCGCTGAAATCACAGGTTGCTCGTGTGGATTTGAGACCGCAGGTGCTGGCACCGAGTATGCTATCCGCGCACGCTTGTCGTTGCACCTGCGGTTCCTGCCGTACACCTAGTGCAAGAAGTACGGGCTGCTGCCTTTGAGATGTGGTTCAGTTCATCAATCGGGGTAACATGTGATGAACACGGCACATCAGCAACTACATCGCATCAAAGGTGTCAAGTTGACAGCGCATGCCACGTTCCGGCGGGTGCGGCGAAGCCAGGGCGAAGGAGCCGCTGATCCTCAGCTTCCTGCTGTCGCCGCACTGCTTCCACCTTTCAGGCAGCGGCGGTGGGTTTTCCAGGCGGAGACAACCATACCGCGCCTGACAGCACAGCTGCCCACAAGGCCATTCACCATTCATGATACATCGTCAACAACAGTGAAACATAACTTGCTCGTCCTGCCAACACAGGCTACTTGGTTCCGCTGCAGCTCAGGCTTGGCAACGTCACCAGTGTTGGCCAATATGCATAGGGGTTTTCTGCAGGCAGGAGCAGAGAGCGGCATCACAGGTGCAGCACCGTATCACACCAAGTGCAGCTGCGCTGGCCTGCATGCACCCGGACCCCTCGTAGTGCGCAGGCGATTGGTGCAGCTACACACGCCGCAGTCGCTGATTGGTGAGCTTAGCTTGCATGCTGCTTTAGATGGGAGTGTGTTGCGCGTGACCTTTCTTGAGCTCCTTCCTCAGGATCAATGCCCACCATACCGTCCGTGGTCTTGCAAACTAGGTGGCTGTACTGTTCACCAGCTGCGGCGCGGCGGGCTACGGCGGCGGGAGCGGCCACATGTTATATGCATGGTGATACACTGAGCAAGACCCTATAGCTCAGATGAACCGCTTGGTTCAAAAGCTGTTTTGTCTACCGAGGCATATCATTGATGGCCGTCTGCATGTTGGGTGCCAAGCAGGCAGAGCCGCGGCGTGTAGCACGCGTATCAAAGCAGCTGGAGCGCGAGATTGGCAACTTGTTCCTGTATGATAAGGTGGGTGTCTGCGTGGTCGGGTCATTGGTGTTCTGCGCCATTGGCTCTTGTCCCTGCGCCGCTGGCACGCTTGTGCAAGGTGCTGGGCGCACACCCTGCAGGTGCTGCAGAAGGCCATCTGCCCAGAGCGACGGAAGGGCTTAGACTCAGCTGCGTCAGCCATCGCCAGTGTGACTGAGGTTCGGATATCCAACGACTTGCAGGTGCGCTGCTTTTGAACCCTGGTGCTGCGCTTGCCGTCCTGCCCCCTCTTGCTTAGTTCTTCACCTTGACCATTGCAGCCGCTGCACCACTTTCCTTTGACCGCTCTGCAGGTCGCAAAAGTGTATGTATCCGTCTTCAGCGATCCGCAGGGGAAGGCAGCTGCTATAGACCAGCTAGCCAAGTTGCAGGGGTGCGGTCTTCTGTGGATACCTCTGCGAGTTGAATGGCAGTCAGCACCACACTGCAGCACCGCACCTTTACGTGAACGTCAACAGTGGTGCTGCCCATGTGTGTAGGTATGTGCGAAAGCGCATCGGGCAGACCATGAGCCTGCGGCTCACACCCGAGATCCGCTTCATATACGATGAGGCACATGATCGCGGGGAGAGGGTGCGCCTCGGCTCACACCCCAAGTTTCGCACACTTGCTCAGCTGATATCAGCGCTTGGTTGACTAGGCATCACTGGTGGCACAGGCTTTGGCAGCCAGTTGGTGCTCCACCGCCACACTGCAGCAAATCTGTCGCCACTGCCGGTCATGCTGCCCTGCAGGTGCTGAAACTGCTGAAGCAGATACAGCTGGAGGAGCGGGGCGAGGTGGAGCCGCCGCCCATTGCGCTGCCGGTCGCTGAGGACTTTGATGAAGACTTTGGCGAGGAGGAGGATGACGACGAGGACGAGGATGACGATGAGGATGATGATGACAATGACGACGGTACTACACTGTGCTTTCTCAGCGGCAGTGTTTTCTGCATATGTCGTCCATCATGATAGCGCACTTGGGATACAGTTGCAACCTCAGGTTTGCACGATGCACCGTGCAGATGATGAGGTGGAGGGCTTCTTCGACGATGAGGACGACACGCCGTCCTCACCCAGCCGCCGCAAGAGCGGTCTCAGCATGGCAACCATCGAGCAGCGGGACTCCTCCTTCTTCGGCTTTGAGGACCCAGGCAACGCCTTCGTGGACGAGGACGATGCTGCGTGGCAGGACGAGGACGAGCTGCAGGCCAGCACAACAGAAACAGCAGCCAGTGGTGACAGCTGGTCGGATGACCTACCGGCTCTTGACAGCGCAAATTCGACAAGCAGCACGAGGCCAGCAAGGTCGGTCAGCAGTTCCAGGAGACAATGATGGCAAACAGCAGCGCTGAGGTTTTTGTTGGATCCATGATGTTGACATGGTACGCTGAAGCCGTTCACTCGTTCTGTGTCTCGATGGGTCAAGGCGCCTGTCTGTAATGCACCGGGAGGATTGCAAAGGAATACGCCAGGGTCAGATATGAATGTTATGGCAACCACTTCTCGATAGCAAGCATATCGCTCACAGACTGGCACACGGCACCCAACCACCCACAGACTCACGTCGTCAAGCAGGTGCGGGTGAGCCTGCCAACAGCCCCGCTGTCTTTACAATGCAGCCCACAAGATGCAAACGCTGGTTTCACGACACTACAGTACGCAGTCGTCCGTGTTTAACATGCGCCCTACGCCATGATTTCATCCTCGTTTGGTGAACAAATCTGCAAATTGCAAGGGAAACAGCCTCAACAGTTGTGCCATTGTGCCGCCAAATGGCACATACGCATGTGTGTTGTGTAGTGCTGAGCTGTCAGGCGGACCACCTTTTGCAATCTTAAAGCCAGGCAACCCTCCTGACACCAGCGGCAACTCGCGTGTTCTTGTCCTCTTAGCCTCCTTGCTGCATACCATAAGAGGCACAGGTCAGTTGCCAAGTGTGGAGTGGTGTGCGCATGTGTGCCACCAGGCTGATGGCCATGTTGTATATATACATAGCACGTCAGCATGTCACCCAAAATCTGGCTCTTCGTCCTCGGGGTCTTTCTTCTCCTCCTCCAGAATCTCGGGACGAGCACGCTTCTTGAACTCCATGCCATTGTTCTCTGGCTGCGCCGGGGCTGCCATCCTGCTGTGGCACATGATGAACAAATTTGCATCAGCGCCTACATACCCTTCATAGAGGGAGGATATGTGCCATGCGAGCGTAGGGCATTGTGATACAGCACCCTGACAGCACTTGCAACAGGGAAACTGCAGTGTTTGCACCTGGTGGTGCTGGTGCGGACATGTGGAAGACGAGCTGTGTGCTGACCATCCTGTCCGCTGCCATTGCTGACCTGGCTCGACCGTCGGCTGTGCCAGAGGCAGTGAAACATGATTCAACATGTCATCATCTGAAATGCAGGGCTGGGTGCCGTTGTGAAGTCGTGAAATACTTCTTGATAAAGCTCCCGATGTAGTGCACCTTGTGCCGTTCGACTGCCCCCCCGAGGATCCTCCGGACCGCAAGGTATACTGGCCAGTCACCCGACCGCCAAGTCCTGCCAACCAATATGCGCAGCCAGGACTTGTGGACATGGCTGGTCAGGACGCCACCGTGTATCTAGCAGGGCAGCATCCAACATGGGGGGACGAGCAAGCAGCCCGGTGTACCTGGCGAATTGCTCCTGGGAGTGCGCGCCTCCGCCTCAGCAGCATCCTGCATGAGTGATGCCAGCTTGCGCTGGTCGTCCGCGATCTGGCGCGCCTTCTCCACTACCCTGCGGACAGGCTCACAGCAACACCATGAGATGTCAGACTGGTGGGATCTGGTGCCGTCATTAAGGCCGAACCTAGCACCTCATAACGATGCTATCGGTGACTCAAAAGCATACCGCTCCTTCTTGACGACGGCCAGCTGCTGCATGATGTTCTGCTGCTGCTCCTCGATCCTGGCCAGCTCGCTGTACACTGCAGCCTGGGGGTATTATGGGGGTAGGTGGTCAGTGACGAAGCTGGCAGCACGTAAGTGCCATCACCGACCTGCGCATGCTGTCGTGCAACATGTAACAAACTTGGGCAACAACGACAAGTGTGCAACAAGGAGCGCCGACCGAGGCAGGATGCCGGTGCCGCGACCCTTCGTGACTGGAACATCTCACCTGCGCATTACGGTCCTGCGCCAGATTGAGTAACGTCACCTCCTCCGCCTCAATCTGGCGCAGCTGGCTGAGCAGGTTCTCCAGCTCATTGATTGTCTGGGTGCGCGCTGGCTGGAAGCCTGCAACAGTACAGGCTCTCATAACCGGACACCACGGTCTTTGTAACCGGTAGTCAATGGTATATCATAATCTATCGGCGCTGAGCCGACATGCACGCACCGGGTGAAGGCAGCTGCTGCACTGAGGATGGCGCCATCGTCGCCCCCGATTGATGTAGTCAGCCGACCTACAGCGTGGCAAGTGAGCCTAGCTGAGTCGTCGCTAAAATGCAATTCAGTAAATATCAGGTGCTCTCAGGCGTGGATGGCGCAAAGGTACCGACTCGAAAATCAAGCATACGGCTGACCCGACCATCAGATCACAATTGTGATATCTCGCGTAAGAGCAGCCGCGTGAGTTCAAGCAGTCTATACATATCAATAGACTTGCAACTAGAACTTCTCGTAGGTGCAGGCAGAGCGGAACTGCCGGGGCCAGGCGCACCGTGTGCGTGCGTGCAAATGTATCAAAGGAGCGAGCAAGTGACACCGGGTGATCTTCGGCCACCTCAAGACGTGACTTAGGAAGGCTGCAGCGCTTGCAGGATGTATCGTACAGTACATGCTACACGGTGGAGGCGACACGGGTCGCGATGAAGCGTCGTCGACCTCGAGCGTTGCGCAGGGTCGATAGCGGGAACAGCAGAAGGGCTTTGCCGGCTCGAAACTCAATCTGCACGCCTGCGACCCGAGCGCTGGCAGGCACCCCTTTCATGCCCCGCCGCATGTCCTTGCAACCTTGACCGGCCTCTCTGCTAGTTTCATGTAGTCCAAGGTGGTGCATCTCTCGCGCATGCGGGCAGAGCGGCGGGCAGGAGGCGTCTCCCCTCTGTCATAGGCGCTAGCCGCTTGTGCGGAGCATACCCGATGCAGACGGTGAAGCTCCTGCGACTGGGATGTACAGAACATCTGAATTGAAACTGGATCGCCCAGCTGCTGCGCTGCCTGCTGACTGGATGAACAGCTGCCTCGCTGGCTAGCTGTATGCGAGGGCAGAACAGAGCCTGCATCCCGTATGCAACAACCCTGCTGCCACTGTGGAGACGTAAAATCCTCTTAAAGCTTCTGGCGGGCCATGTCCGGCAGGCCCATATGCTGCAGAGATTCCACTCAGCCATCGTGTGCAGATCGAGCTGCCAGCCGAAGCGTGCAGCATGCCTGATTTTCGATCACAGAGCTGCAAGGCGCCTGATGATACATGAAAAAAGCATCTGTGTGCTGGTACGCGGCCATCTGGCACTGTAGCCTGACTGCCGTCCCTGTCATGCAGCGAGTCGGCCCCCAGCGTGCGGCCAAAGTGCAGGCCGCCAAAGTGCTGCGGGAGTCGTCGATAGACCTTCAGGAAGACATCGACGATGACGGCTCGTACGCCTCGCTGTACACGTCGAGCCAGGTGGGCAGCCGCGTGCTGTGTGACATGTCAATAAGGAGGCAGCAGCAGTGACTCATACTCGGAACTTGCACGTCTTTCCTGTCAAAACACACATAATTGCATGCAATGAAGCCATGCAACATCAAGAACCCTCTGTCGCACTGCAGGGCCGTCCCAAGCACCGGCGCGGCAGTGGCGGCGGCGGCCACCTGCGTACAGATGTGTCGCCCAGCGGCAGGGAACGGTCCGAGGAGGAGGAGCAGGCCATCATCAACGCCATCAAGGACGAGAACACACGTTCGTGCGCGATGAAGTGCGCTGACCGTTTTCGACCAGCTCAGCTCCCTGCCTGTGCTGCCTGCCGTGTGGCCGCCATGCCCGCTCGCCCTGCCTGCTAAGTTGTGGGACCTGCATCTTTAGACATACGGTCAGCGTGTCGTTGCAGCTGGCAGATTGGCAGGTTGGCATGTTTCATCCAACCTGGTTCTGCATATGTTGCAGGCGCTTCAAGAATCGTATTGCAGCCCGCAAGTCCAGGAAGCACAAGCTCGATGTCCTGGTCCAACTTCAGCAGGATGTAAGACGTCGCCGTGGCATGCATTGTCCTGTTGGTGACAATCTGTGACGAGGTGGCAACAATGCATGCAGGGTGACTAGCACGCTCCACACACGGCCTGCATGCATGCTGCATGAGCGTGTTGATGCCCTGCAGAATGATCACCTGAAGATCGAAAATGAGAGCCTGGAGGCCCAGATTGTGCGGATAGAGCGCAAGCTGCAGGCTAGGGAGCATCAAGTTGTGAGGATGCAGGTACTTGCTATGCTCGCACCCTCAGCATCAGTGTTGCAGCCCCTACACACAGGGGCGTAGGGCTGCTGAGATGGATGCACATGCTGTGGCCCTAGAATGTCGCGCTGCAGAGCAGCGTCTTAGTGAACTGCAGAAGCAGCTGTACAGTCGCATCGACGACCTGTTCGGCAAGCTCAAGGAGGCGCACACCCATGCAGCGGCCGAGGGACAGCCACTCGACGGCTTCGAGCTGTTTGAGCAGTATGCTCAGCTGGGTGCAGGTGAGCTGATGTGAGCTGGTCTGCACCTCTGCAACTATGATCGTCATAGTGGTATAGCCGCAGACATCAGCCTCACCAAGTGCAAGTCAGCATCGCTGTGACGTGCTCTGCTTGTATGTCCCAGACGATGTGCCTGAGGAGTTGCCGCTGCTGCGCTCGCCACTGGGCTTTGATGACTCACCGAGCCCCCAACACCGCTCCGACTCCCACAGCGAGGAGCTGCACGACTCGCCCTCTGCCCAGGCGCGCTGTTGTGCTGTGGTCGAGTTGTGAGGCATCCTGCCCTGTGATGTCACAACAGGTGCGCAACCCTGTGCCGCGGACTGCATGCATGTGCAGACATCCGGATGCCCTGCAATTGTGGACGACTGCTGAGGCTGTGTATCCTCGTGCATGCAGGCAGAGCTGCTCTTTGCCAACCCCAGCAACCAGTACGACACCACAGCAGGCCTGGAGGACTTCACCAGCAGTGGCTCGGAGCGACCATCCTGGCTCGACACTGACCTGGATGCTGGCAATGCCACCACCTCCGGACGTGCAACATCCACTGACGACCATGCTGCCATGTGCCTCTGAGCTGATCAGCTAGCAGCCGCCTAGGTATGTTGCAGCACAGGCAGTGCAAGGCATTAGGGCCGACATGGAGGAGGAGGAGAATCTACACATCATACGTTACATCAGCACCCATGGATTGACCTGACCATCACTGCGTCATTTATCATAGAGCGTCACGTCGCAGCCATAACGCTGCCAATGGCCATGTCTCGAGTGCGGGAGATGATGGGTACTGAAGAGTTGGCAGCAGCACCGCCAGTTGTTTGCTGCAGATCATGTACTTCTTCAGCAACACCGGAACGTTACCAGGTGGTTGAGTGTATACTATGGCATCGGTTTGCATGTCAACTGTGATGAACATCTCCTGACAAACAGACTGTAACTAAAATGGGCGGCATCCTTCACTCTCTTTGTGTGCTGGTTCCACAGCTAGACATCATACAGTACCGCTAAATCGTGCTGCTGCACGCTGCTGCTCACTGCTCACATTCTTGGCATGCTGTTGCCCAGCCAAAATCCAACAGCAGGTCCTGTTTGAACACGAACTCCGCAATGATGAGGCCCACAATACATGCTGAAGCAGCAGTATTAGCGCCAGCCTGGAATCGCAAGCATGTCGCGTGGTTTTGAACTCGAGAAACCTCATGGCACATGTCTCCGCTTCACACTGCCGACGGCTCGCTCGTCGCCAGGTGCTGCCTCCATCAGCGTGCGTATGCACAGCTCATAGGTGGCAAATGTGACGGCCGCTGCAGGCGCTGACTTCATGATGCTCGGGAGCGCACCCTTGTATAGACCCCTCATGCCTGCCGAGCATGCAGCACAACTTACGGAGGCATTGCCGGTTGATGTGTATAGAAAGGGTGTGATGATGTAAAAGTGCCGCTGTTCGCTCACAGTGCTTGAGAAGCTCTCATGTATCTGGCGCACTGGCGAGCCATCACCTTCTGTGCGCCAGATGTTTGTCAGGCAGCTTGGTAAGGACCTGACCAGTTCTGATGTGACAGCGGCGCCATACCTCTCTGACCGCTGTAAGCCTGCCACCTGCAACAGATACCCAGAAACGTGCAGCGTCGCTGCAACATCAGATCACCCAAGCACCAAGCTTGGTGGTCTGCTTCGTACATGACAAGGGTGCACATGAGGTGGGGCGAAAGACTGACACTGTCATCTTGCCTGAAACCGCTTCTTGCAAACGTCCAGCGGGTGCGTGCCCAGCTTTGCAACTGTGCCTGCCAGCAGGCCGCACAGGAAATGCTGCAGGCTGCCGGCCTTTTCATTTTCGCTCGCTCGCCGGCCGTCAGGCATTGTGCCTCGTCTCTGCAAGCACCATATATGAGCTCGGCACCCAGCCAGCCTTGGCCCTGCCATGCAATGTAGGTGCATGTCCATTGGTGCTGTAGCACTGGCTACTGTGTTAACTCCGTATGACACACTACACTGGCGCACCCTGACTCTGTTGTACGCAGCATTGAGGCTGTCGTACAGCCCGAACTGCAGCGCTGAGTACGGGACAATCTCGATCATGGTAATGCCCAGCCCTCGATACAATCCCCGTACGCCATGCTGCTCAACTATGCCCCTCGCTGCTGCTGTGAGCCCTCTGTACACCTGTACATTAACACAGGCTGTGCCCCTGAGGAGGAGACCAACAATGTGAACCACAGAATTGAGCTCATTGTGCCTTGCAGGCAACTCGAACTGCCGCGAGCACCATTATGAAATGGTGTATGAAGCTGTTCATAAACTACATGGCTTGCTCAGCACCACTATGCTCACCTTGGGCTCTCCTTGTGCAGCTAGCGTGGTACGCAGCAGGTCGAAGGGGTACGATATGCAGGTTGCTGCTATGCCTGCGACCGCGCCAGAGGCGTAGGAGATCAGAGGCGCCGCCCGCGTGTCTGTCAGCTTCATCCGCCGCGCTGCAAGATTGACCTGCTGCAGCGTGACGAACTGCACCACCGTGTACGGCACGTACAGCAGCTGCCCTGCCAGCGTGCCACGCCAGAGTCCCTGCACATCAGGATTGGTGGCTGCATGTCAGCGGAGTGGTGCATCCGTGCAACACCAACAAGCAGTGGTATCAACGGGCATGATGACAGACAAGCACTTGCACATCTTCTGCCACAACAAATGCCTCTTGGAATGCATTCAGGGTCGTGTTTGCTTGCCTGGATGCCCTCCTCCCGGACGATGGTCCGCAGCGCCTGACCCATGCTGGTGTACTTAGGCGGCAGCTGCCCCGGCAGCGCAGCAGCACCCTTGCGCAGGTGCGGTTCCAGCTGCACCTGAAATCGTATTTTCAGTACATCCAGCGGCCCTACTGCAAAGCGTGCCACACAGCCCGCAATCGCGCCGGCGCTGGCATCAACCCACGCCCGCTGACCACGCGACACTGTATCCCCGCCCATGAGAGCCTACAAATGTACCGGCAAATGATGTGCAACGCTTGCCCCAACAGCCGCAAGCTGAGAGTATTCACTCACAGTCTCCGCAAGCTGCGGCGGCAGTAGGCAAATCATGTGCAACCGGCGCCTGCAGTGCAAACCTGCATCCCTGACATTCTTCAGAGTTGAAGCAGAATGTTGATCGCGAAATGTAAGTGTGCACCGTTACAGGCCATGATGCATGGCGCCAGCCATATTAGTCATCATTTCGGCTCCAACACAAACTTCAGGTGCAGCCCTTCGATTCACACTTTTCAGCTTACCGCATGACCACCTGATCAAGTTTGGCTTGACAGGCTGTAAGTGCTGGGTCCCTGAGATTGTACCGGTTGCATAGCACCTTGGTACTTTTGCACCTGCGCCACCCGAGGTCAGACCAGCGTGCATGCCGCCCGTGTCTCAATATCACATCGTAGGGCTCCGGTTGCTACGCGGCTGCATGTGACCATTGCTGCTAGGGGCCTGGAAGGACGCCACCTGCACACCTCGACATGCCGCTGAGACTCGGGCATGACCACTAGCAGGTAGAGCACACAATGCTGTATCTGGTACCAGATTCAAGTGCGCCCTGCTGGAGCATGCATAGCTGTGCTTCCGCATACCGTTTTGCAACCATGCGCAGGCACAGCGTGGTGCCTGCAGCGGGCCCGGTGGGGGTGCCGGAGCCTGAATGGCGGAGGCCCTGGAGGAGCAGTACCTGCTGCGGGTGCAGGACCGGGGCCTGGCCGCACGCCTCAACCGCGTGCTGCAGGAGGACGCCGCCGCACGGCCTGCAGATGCCGACATCAAGCTGGACTTCGTAGGTACAAGCAACATCTGGTGCCCTTGGCACTCCAGCATCTGCTCCTACTGCCGCTACAACCATGTTGCGTATCGAACTTCCAGCCTGCAACTTGAAACGTTGACTGGACTGCAGCGGACGGGCAGCCAGGTACCTTCAGGGTGGGCGGTGAGGCGTTTCCGGTGCATGTGCTGAATCTGCCGACAATCGTGGAGTCATACAAGACGTACGATGACATCCACCTGGTCAAATCCAACGATGTTGGGCAGGTGCAAGCACCTTCGTGGCATGCCTCAGCCCGTCATTGTTCTGGAGTGGATCTGGCGACATGATGCGTGTTTGTAGCCAGACTGCACCAGAACGTGCCACTCTTCCTGTCTCACCTGGCTGAGTCTCACCACAGATGCTGCTGGTGACGGAGAAGGATGCTGTGGCGCCAACCTACGACGAGGCACGCCACGGCCTGACGCCGCCGATGCGCGATGCGAGGCAGCGGCACTTTCGGCCGCTGCCCACCGTTCCTCCGGCCCTGGTCTCTAAAACAGAGCAGGACCTGCTGGCCATCCTGGCGGTGCGTGTTCTGTCCCTGCTTGCACATATGCAGTAATCGTCCCAAGAGAGCATTCTGCCTTGCATCCCGTCTGCATGCTGTTTCCAGCTCTCCTCCCAACCGAAATGTCACTGCAATTTTGTGCAGGGTGGCGCCCCAGACGGGGTGGAGTTCGTAGATGAGGAGGAGGAGTATGTGGTGGATGAGCAGGGGCGCGGCAGCTGGCAGCCAGCGCGGCCGCTGGCCAAGCCCGCGCCCAAGGCTCCGCGCCAAAAGGGACAGCGCAAGGTGAGGGTGCAGGTGCAGACACATGTCCCATTGTGCCTTACCCGGCAGCAGCTGGCATGCAGCAGCTCAGCAGCGGCTTGAGCAGTGCCCCAGGGTTGCAGCTGTTAATCATGAAGTTGCAATTTTTCTCGGATCGTCTGCGTCACACACAATACTGAAGCTCTGTTGTGATCGCTGGCCAGCCACCGGGACCACGCAGCAAGAAAGCAAAGGCGGCAAAGGAACCCACGGGCGCAGCAGCTAGTGCTGGCACCTCTGCCAAGGCGAGCGGCGCTGTGCAGTCAGCGGTGCTGCCTGCACAAGCGCCGGTGCTGGACGCTGCCGCTCCTGAGGAGATCTGAAAGGGCAGCTATTGGATAGTGAGGGTCTTCTCAATGGCGATCTGCCACGAATGTACAGTTATCAAGCCAGCTGGACTGCAAAGCAGCGTAGTTTATGGGACGTTCACCCACAGAAGGATGTGAATGGTATTTCTGTACATTACGTCCTATGCGTCATGGCAGTGAAGGCCGACAACGTACATCTCCCTCGACTCCCTCCTGGTCGCCTCCGGCCGTACACGGACCACCCTCTGAAAGTGTGGCTTTAGCTGCTGAGTGAACTCTGACATGCCTTGCCCCTGCGCAGCAGAGTTTGGCCTCAGCATCTGATGTCTTATGATGGGTCCCCGTACAGCACAGCACGCAGAAACTTGGGCATCAGCAGCAGATGTGCTGCAGAGTATCAACTGCGCTGGCCACAGTCGCACTATTGCCTTTCGCTCACAAAACAGCATTGGTGAGCCGGCTTGCAGACGTCCTTGTCAAGCCCTTCGACCCACTGATGACTGTCCATGGGCGTCCTTTAGTGGCAGCAGCTACGGACTCCTTACTGTGGTTTGTCCACCAGATTATGCCATGCTGTCTCACAGCTCTGCTGGCACAAAAGTGCTTCACCTCCAGCAGCTTCACCACAAGGTTGCCGCGCGGCGCCAGCAGCCGGTCAGGTCCTCCCAGCGCCAGGTCTGCAGCGTACTGCGCTAGATCTAGAGACTGCGCGGCATCGGACGCGGCAATGCCGGATGTGGACGGCGCCATATCCGACAACACAGCGCCGAAACCCATCACACCCCTGCGAACCAGATCCTCGGCTGCTTTCGTACAAACAACATACACGCTGCAGTTCACGGATCAGGGGTTGCACGCTGCATCTCCTAGTCATGCAGTGAGGCCACGTGGCCTGCCTGTGCATGTACTGCCCGCCGCTCACTTTGGTAGCAGGGTCCGCAGCGTCGCAGCGCGTACAGTCTGCACGTCAGCGTGCAGCAGGTGCACACGGCCTGCGTCGATGTGACGCTCCGGCAGCTGGCAGTCCTGGATGTCAAGGCCCACGACACGACCGCCGCGCTGCGATGGCCCGATGCTCTGGCACGCCACCTGTAGCCAGGAGCCTGGGCAGCAGCCCAAGTCCAGGACGCAGCTACCTGCATGACGTTTCAGAGCATATGGTCCTCCTAGCTCATCGATGAGAAGCAGGCAGCAGCATGTTCGTCCAGCGATCATATGCACGCCATTGTACGAGCCGCACGCACCCAGCGGAATCACCCTAAACTTTTTCTGAAGCTCCAGCAATTTGTAGGCAGAGCGTGCGACGTAGCCTTCAGCCTGATCATACACAAGATGCATCAGTCTATGGCCGGCTGAGGGCATGTATACATGCATGTGCATGCCGCTGTGCCGCAGCATGCTTCACCTTTGCCAATCTCAGGAACCTGTCTGCCGGCCCAATGCGTCTGCTCATGCGCACTTACTGTCGCTGACACGGCTTCTACATGCCAAAATGGAAATGGCATCTCTGCATGGCACCATGGGTCCATGGCATGGCCAAGTCTGGCTCATTGTGACTTTGACAGGTAGATCTCTAATCGTGAGCTTTGGCCAGTCCAATGAAGGGCCAGACACCCTGGGCCAATGTGATATGCTGTGGATCGACGAACAGCAGCATCGCGAGGAATCGTGGCCCAGCAAAGTGCAACACCATATCAGTAGCATTGCCACATTGGTCCCTACAGGTAATGTTGCACCAGACAATCCAATAAGTCACGCATGTGTCAATCGCATGTTGTAGGTGCCGCTCTCGGCAGCATCCAGTTTCGATTCAGCTCAAACCGCATCACCCAGTGGACATGTACAAAGAGAGTGCCAGACAGAGCGGTCTATGGCAGCACTTGTCGCAGATTTGCTGACTGGCCGTGTCACAACAGCAAGTCTTGCTGTACATCCCAGGTGCAGGCGGCGTGCTCCTGGCGATGCTATGATCACCAGGCGGGGGCGACCACCTCAGGAGGCATTACGACGCGCCGTGCACGTGGCCACGTGGTCGCCTGCATTTAACGCCAGTGCTATCTGATGAAGCGGCTGTACACTCTCGCGAAACTGCTGCGGTATACATCGGGACCATTCCATCAAGCAGGGTAATATGTTGCAGTCACCTGGCCTCGGTCCGTCTCCAGGTCCA
Source organism: Diplosphaera chodatii (assembly GCA_032358165.1). NCBI lineage: Eukaryota > Viridiplantae > Chlorophyta > Trebouxiophyceae > Prasiolales > Stichococcaceae > Diplosphaera > Diplosphaera chodatii. The sequence continues at coordinate 1,419,780 of JAALGY010000038.1, forward strand.
CATATCGCACGCCTGGGTTGATGCGCTGGATCTCAGTTTCGATGCGGTCGACCTCTGCTCCAACTGCGTTGATGATCTCCTCTCCTGCACAACACGGATCATGCATGGAGTGTGTACCACGATGTTCCAGACAGAGTCTGATCTCATACCTGTGAATCTGCATCGTCAGCATCTATGCCCGAGGTACTCAAAGCGCACAGCTGCCCTCAACATACTGTCGTGCATGTCTGAGGCGCCACACAGTTGAGTTCCCGTGCCTGATGACCACTGGGTCCACGTCCAAAAACCAGCCCAACCCCAAGGGATATATGCGTAGGCAGTGGAGACAGCTACAGCGGGGCGCACGCACCATACGCCTTGAGCGCGTGGTCCAGCTCCATGTCGTTCTTGGAGGCGGCCTGAATTCGGCGCAGCAGCGACGCCCGTCCCGCGCCATTCATGTGCCGCTGCACCACCTCCTCCCCCAGGAAGTCTGCGCCCACAGCAGGTGGCACTGGTCGCCAATCGCTGTGGCGGATAACACTCGTCTGGAAACCATGAGACCCCAAGGGCCCAGTTTGTGCTGCTGTCCAGCCTCAGACAGGACAATTTTGAAGAACAGCAGAGCCCTATAGCTCAGCAAATCAGAAGCGAGCACTTCATTGCTGGATTCAGGCCATGCAGGGCTGCACAAAGATGGGCGCACCAATCTCTGCCTTGAACCGGAAGATGCCTGGCCCAATCTCCTCGCTCTTTGCATCATACACAGCCTGCAAAGCAGCATGCACTCGCCTTGACCGGTGGTTCAAGAACAGCACCGTGAGCGTGGGACTCGCTTCTCAAGAGTAATGTACCAGGCGCCTGCAGTGTGCGCACCTCAACCACAGGGTCGGCCTCCAGGTGCCTGATGATGTCCTGCATGTCCTTTGAGTCCATGGAGCGGCCTGCGGCAGCGGGAATCGCACACAGCTTTGCATCCGGGGTGATGTGCAGCAGACGGGAGGAAGGATGCATGGAGCCTTGAGCGGCATATGTTGACATTGCCTTGGAGGACGTGGTTGGGGGCCCCTGCCGACAGCGTCAAGTGGGCATGGGCTTAGGGCGCACCAATGAGCATCTGGCGGTTGCGGGAGATGAGGAACCAGGCGGTGGCGCCCATCATGGCGCCCACACAGATGGACCCAATGCTGTCCCACATGACCATGCCCGTGAAGTGCACCAGGCCCGTGCACGCCCCTGCGTTGCGGTTGACAGCAGTCACTTGGCACTCGTGGGTTACAGACAGCTGTCCATTGCAGGTAGACACCCATGCCAGGCTGCCGCAAACACTGCAAAGCTGAGGGTGCACATGCCATTGGAGCTTTCAATGCGATGCAGTACTACGGACACCAAAGCTGCCTGACAGTCATGCCCATGCAGCGATCGATCAGGCTGACCCGCAACGATGAGGCCGGCGCAGGCGCCGGCGTCCTCCATCATGACGGCCACACTGGTGGGGTCGATGCCGCGCCTGACGTACTCCATGAAGGACAGGCCCGCGATCTCCGCGCCCTCGCGGACCGAGCGGATCGCCACCAGCAGCGACGCACCCTCGAGCAGCAGCGACACGCCCAGCACTGCGGCCATCGGCAGGTTGCACCCTCTGAAGAGGTGCCAGAGGCACAGCACAAAGCGCTGCACGGGGCTGCGCCACACAGTGCAAGCAGGCCCGGCACATCCAGTCGTACGTGACACTTCCCTGCCAGCTGATGTACAAAAACCTCCAAGGGCCAGCATCCTGACGGAAGCCGTGTGCACCCTCAGATCTGCTCCAAAGCACCTGCGATGCTCCAGCCGAGGTGCTCCACGGGCTCCGGCGTCAGGAGGCCCGCGCAGCCGTGCCACACCGAGACGCCCGCCCCCAGGCAGAAGATGCCCACCGCGGAGATGAGGCTGAACACAAACTTGTCGCGCATGTAGCCGTACGGGTGCAGCTTGGTGGGCTTGCGCTTGGCGCGCGTGATGCCCACCCACAGCAGCGCCTGCGCAATGCACCACGACATGCTCGAGTGCAGCGCCTGATGTGGCAGCTGGAGGGCTTGCTGCTGAAGCGTTCGATTTGAGTGACAGGACTCAGAGCGTCGCACAAGTGCGGGGTCACGTCGCGAAGTAGCACGTTGCAGTGCGTGCCTGGTTGCAGACGTCCGCCAATGAATGAATGGCCTCCGCAAAGAGAGCACTGCAGGACAGGTGTGCCCATCATCGATGCAAATCCCTGCAGAAGTCACTGGTCCCAAGCTATGCAATGCTTCTCGGTGCACTTCACGTGGTGCTACATGACTCACTTGCTGCCGGTGAACGAGAAGACCCCAAGCTTCGCCAGGAAAATTGCCAGATTGGTGCCAATGGCTGCACACAGGAAGGTAGAAAGGTTGAGCACCACAGCAGTGGCTGTTGTAGGCGGCATTCATACCTACAGGACAGTAAAGGATCAAGTAGTAGCATGAGGCTGCTGTGGACTGCCCCGTGGTCCACGCCCCGTGGTCCACGCTCACCAACATTCACGGTGTGCAGCTCGCGCCGCAGCGATGCCTTCTCTTTACGTGCCTCTGCAAGCGGCTGCGGCAGAGCATAGTCCTCTGACAGGTTCACCAGTAGCCTGCGGTCTGTCACGTCCTCTGGCCTGTCGACACAGATCCCCACCGTCACTGATCTGAGGCTTTCTTGAAGTGTCCGGCATGCGAGCGTCGTACGCCGCAGTTGGTATTCCTGATATGGTGGCCTACCTGTCAAACGCATCGTCCTGGCTCCGATCAGGCCGTCCAGTCCAGAGGCTGAAATGCTGTGCTGCAGACAGTTGCCTCGTGTGCTGCCATCGATGCCTGCTGTGCCGCCAATGTTGACTGCTGGTGCTGCCCATGCTCCCGCATGAATGCGGTCTGCTGGGGATGGTGCTCCCCGGCTCTGGATGCCGGGCTGCTGGCGTCATAGGCTGCATGCCGCTTGACATGAGACAGGCATGGGCCGCAACAGTATTGTGGGGCTGCCTGATGCCGCAGGCCGGGAGCGGAAGCACCGCTTGTGCCCTACCATGTGATAGCGGCTGCTGGAAGCGTGGAATGTGCTGCTGCCTGCCTGCTGAACATGCATCGGACGCAATGCAGCGTGTGCTGCGTTCTGCCAATGCTTGCATGAGTAGGTTCGCCGTCCTGGCACTCACGAGACTACGGTCCACAGCACGTGCTGACACTGCCAAGGTGGGACACCGAAGCGCGGGTGACGCGGACAAACTCCTGCTCGCACATGTGAGCAAGCTACTCAGCATGTCATCACATGGCTTTCACCGCCTGCAAAATCCGCAGTATTGTGACTACGATCGAATAATTTGCAAAACGTCGATGTTCACCCCTGCCTCGCGCAGCAACAACTTGATCGCATACACAACGTGTATCGCAGCGTCTTCCAGTTGACACACAGCCCACGCTGTAAACCGGCATGTGCTGGTCAGACAGTTTGCTTTCATGGCTTCCAAGTTCCAACGTCAGCCACGCCACAAATTGCCAATGGTGTTTCAAGCCGATCAGGTGATTGGAGCCGGCAATCGGCAACTCTAGGCTAGTAGGAGCAATGGACCAAAATGGTGTGGCATGTTCCGCCATGAGGACCGCCACCTGCACTTCTCCTAGACCTTCTTCCCTAGAAGGTCCCGAGCCGTCCGAGGAGTTCTTGAGCTGTCTCACGTCCTAGTGCCAATCTGAGGTACGAGCGTGCTTTGCACACACGGTACATTGACACAAGTAGTTGCACAGGGACTATGCCTTCTTGTAGATGACTTCCTCCTTGCCCGCACGTTTGGCCTGTACAGGGACGACATGTCTCCTTCGAACGTGCATACGCAGTGCACACGTCGACGAGCACGATGTAGCACGCCAGAACTTTGACTCTGGTTTGTACCGCCAGGCGTGCTGCTGTGAAGAGGTAGTCGCTCAGCCGGTTCATGTAAATGCCAACATCGCTGCTGACTGATCCCTTTTGCACGAGCGGCACGACTGCCCGCTCAGCTCGTCTGCATATCGATCGGGCCATGTGCAGCGATGATGACGCATGGCCACCTGCACGATGCGCAGCAGCAAGTGGTCATCAAAGGCACTGCGGCACACTGGGCTGGCACGGTCACTCTTCGTAAGCTGCAACACACCTGACGGCAGGATGAACTTGGTCAGCTGTGGCAGCTCAAGGTCCATCTGGTCGATCCACGACTCCAGCATGCCGGCTGCATCCGTGTCAAACTGCACTCGCTGCTGCTTTGCTGCTGTGCCAGGGCCGGTCGCCTCTGCAGGCGTGGCCACTGCTGAACCCACGTCCAGCAGCCTGGACTGAATGCTCTCCAGCTGCACAGTGCAGAAGCGGGGCATCAGGTGGTGTCACCAACTGCACTCTCCGGCTGTAGAAGGGCATCAGGTTATAAATGGCATAGCCAGTGAGGTGACTTGCCCCATCTCTGCTTTGCGCATCCGAGCCAATAGTCACCTGTGCTGCCAACTGCGGATCCAAGTCTGCCACTAGGTCTCGGGAGATCCCGACTGCAGAGTTCAACTCGTCCACATCGCCCAGCGCGTGGAAGATGGCGTCATCTTTCTGCCGCCGTGCACCGCTGTAAAGACTGGACGTGCCCGTGTCGCCAGTCTTGGTATAGACCTTCCTGCAAGCAGTGCGAGACGTGCATTTGAAGGTCTCCTGACGTGTTTCACGCGATCAGGAGACGCTGCGCCATTGCGCATCGACTTGCAAGCAGCTGAAACATGGTCATATTCGATTTTGGAAAAAGCTACACGGAACGTACATTGAGCGTCGACGAGCAGGTAGGCTGTCACTGCAGATTGTACAGAAGGATCTATATGTAGTACTACTGCAGGCAAGGCAAGAACATGCTTCATGGCAGTGGTAGGAAGCAGTGAAGGCTCGTCAGATTCACCATTGACCATGCAGTGAGAAGCTGCACGACGAACACATGCAGCTTCGCCCGATGCGCCACAGCAGTTGTATCGCTCCTGCCGAAGGTGTCTCTGCCGATCTTCACCGGGCGTGAGCCACAAGTGGAACACGCTTCATCAGCGTGTACGTCATCGGTGGTTCAAAGCGAGCTGCAGCACAACTCCAGCATGGCCGACACCACGGGCGACAGCGCTCCGTCCAACACAAGTCTGATACTGGGAGTTGGTGCTGCGGGTTTGGTGCTGGCGTTACTGGCGTTCCCATCGGGCTTTCTGCTGTTGGCAGCTTTGCTGGCAGTTGGTGGCCTGGTCGTCACATTTGTGGGCAAGGGCGGTGCTCAGAGCATGGACAGCGCCACCGTCCAGCTGCAAGAGCTGCCCAGTGAGCCATCGGGTGAGAAGGCGCAGACGCAAGCCGACGGCAGCATCGGCGGCAGCGGTGATGCCGTGTCAGATGCCGTGCAGCTACCGCCAGACGAGAACATGTCCCGGGCAGCCGAAGTGGGCCCAGCGGACCCAACAGGGCCGCAGCAACCCAGCAGCAGCAGCGCAGCAGGCGCCACAGGTTATGTGCCGCCTGCGAGCACGGCGATGAGCGCTCAGCCGGCGTCATCAACCCAACAGCAGGCTGTGCAGCAGGAGCCACAGAATCAGCAGCGGGCTTCTCTCGACGAGCCGTTGGTCACCAGAACTTTCACCAGCTCGGGCACCAGCCAGCACAGCAGCACCAGCACGCACACGGTGGCGGCCAATGGGCAGGCGCCACAAACAAGCAGCAGCAGCCAGCAGGGCGGCATGTCCTGGCGCGCGTCCGGCGAGGGGCCGGCGCCCCCGCCGGCGCAGCTGCAGCAGCGCGCGCAGCGGCAGGCCGCAGCAAACCAGCAGCAGCCGCCGCAGCAGGGCCAGCCGGCGGCGGGGGGTGCCGCCATCCTGGCGCGGCTGAAGTGAGGCCGCTGCACCCCGCCACCTGTGGTCTGCAGGGTCGATGCCGCGCCTGAGTGAGCCCACACCCCACCTGCGTGGCGCGCTGTTGCATGCCTCACTGTCCTGCCAAGCCAGGCGACGGCGTGAGTGCACAGCAGCCCGCACATCAGGGCCGGTCGGTCACACATGCAGCATGTGGTGTGCAGGGCCCAGCGAGCCCAGGCGCAGAAAGCATCAAAGGTGGCACAGCCCCCTGTGACGGTGCTGTACGCATCGCAGACAGGCACAGCACAGGAGATAGCGCGTTCGATTCAGGCAACATCTGGGCAGCATGGCATCACGTCGCAGGTACCATTTCTGCTTTACAACCCTGCCTGATGTTCCCCGCACTCCTGCTTTCCCAACTTCCGTATGTCAGATCTCTTATGTTACAACTGTGTAGTTGGCCTTTCAGACTTTCAAGGATGGCAATATCACCTGCTTGCATAGGTGATGTCATGCAATGAGCTGGGGTGGGAGGGACTGTCACCTGGAAAGACCCCGGTGGTGGTGTTAGTGGCATCATCCACGGGCGATGGTGACCCTCCCGACAATGCCGCCAAGTTCTATGCAACCATGAAGTGCGCGGCTGCTGCGTGCTTTGGCCGTTCACGTCTGCCTGTGAACTCCATCCTGTGGCCTCCGTTGTGCTGTATGTCTTGATGTACAAACAGTGCCAGAACCGCATGTCAGGCTTTGGACCTGGCAGTGTGTATTAGACATATCGTTGTTGCACTTCTGATTGTGTTGCTCAGTCAACACCACCGCAAAGTCGCATTGCAGCGGCAGATATAAGCCGAGGATGCGTGTGCGTACTGACGCTTGATTGCGTCAAGTACAGGCGGCGGTCGCAGGAGAAGGGCCAGCTGGAGGGCATTAGCATCACGGTCCTGGGCCTGGGGGACTCCAACTACACGCGCTTCTGTGCAGTCCCTCGCACCTTCCGCAACCGCCTTGCTGAGCTGGGCGCATCGCCCTTCTACAAGGTGACATCACCTTCTGCAGCTGGGGCGCTGCCGTGCCATTGGCAGCATGCTGTCGCCAAGAAACTCGAAGATTGGTGGCCGAGGGACTAGGACACTGTGTTTCGTGGTCAAGTGCTGTGTACTTGCTTTCAAACTTGCAGACACATGCCTCAGCACCGTACTGCCCTATGCGTACAGGCTGCGGACTGTGATGAGGTGGATGGCCTGGAGGATGCCATCGACGAGTGGGTCGATGGCCTGTGGCCGCAGCTGAAGCAGCAGCTGGCTGCGCGCCTGTTAGATGGCAAGCCGCAGGTGCATGATCAACAGGCTCTAGCTCAGTGTGTGGCTGCCAGGCTGTGCAAGTCACCAAGGGTGGGGAGTGCTCATCCCATGAGTGCCTGCATATTGGCCTTCATACCACGTGCTCCCTGATGTGCATGCAAATGCTGCAGATGCAGAATGGCAGCGCCAAGCCCGAGGCACAGCTGGGGGCGGCAGCGCAGCCAAAGCTCGCAGCCCGCGACAGCAATCTGGACGGCGTGCCGCCCCCTCCAGCTTGCCGCGTGCGGCTCCTTTGGGAGGAGGATGCTGGCCGAGCAGCGCAGGTAGCTCTCCAGTCCCACTGACTCTTTTGATTCGACTGAAGGACATTTCTTCTCTGCTCATTGTTCTGCGCGCCTGTACCAACCTGGTCGTCATCAAGGTGCTGCAGACACGTGGCCTTGCTGATGCCAACCGACGTCTGGCAATGCATATCCGCTCACGAGACTACTGGGTGTTCATGATAGTCAATGACAAAGCCTTGCTGAGGCTCTGCGCATTGCACACTTCTCCTCAGGCCCCTGCTTATCGTCCCAACACTGCTCCAGGTGTCGTCAGCAGAGCGGGCGCACCCAACTGGTGCCGAGCTGGCCCGCCGCGACACTGCTGGTTTGTACTCTCGGGAGGCGCCCTTCTGGGGTCGCGTCGCAGAGGCCAGCGTCATGACGGCGCCCGACAGCGACCGGCGGGTGAGCGCCTGTCTCCATTCTGTCTCCTACAGTGCTGAGACATCACCAACCATGTTCACCTATCACCAGCTTGATGTATCGGAGGTTTTGCTGCGTGTAGGTGCTGCACCTGGGCGTGGACATTGCGGGCAGCGGGATGCGCTACAGCCCGGGCGACTCTGTTGGCGTTGTCGCGCAGGTGTGCCAGATGCGGCAGACTGAAGACATGCTGTACAGCTGTTCATCAAGCCCAGTGCCAACACGGCAACAGCAACAGCGGATGCAGTGTGCCTGAGGCCCGTCGCCCTGGTCCTTGCAGAACGACGAGGCGCTGGTGGACGGCCTGCTGGAGCGGCTGGGCGCCGGGGGCGGGCGCGTGTTCAGCGTCGCGCCAGCCTCCTCACCCGATGGCCCCGCCGCAGACGACGGCGGCAGCGGCCGCCTGCTGGAGCACCTCGGCTGGCCGTGCACCCTGCGCGTGGCGCTGCTGGTGAGTGTGTCATGCAGCAGATGCGTGTGGCAAAGATACCGATGCACGCCCATGTCCTCCGGGCGATCCAGGCCCGCAGGCGACAGCCATCCCGGCTTTGGTCGTGCAAGCAGCCGCTGTAGCTTCGCTTTTGACAGCAGTCTCATAAGCATTGCCAGGTGCACCGGCAAGCCAGTGGTACTCATCCTAGCAGCTGTGGGCTGTGATGTGGCTGATTATGCTGGGATGCGGTGTGACGCAGCGGGGGTGCGACCTGACGGGCGTGCCGCGCAAGTCGCTGCTGCGCCTGCTGGGCGAGCACTGCTCAGACGCGGGCGAGCGGGACGCGCTGCTGCACCTGTCCTCCCGCGGCGGCCGCGACGCCTACAACACCCAGGTGTGACATAACTCTGTTTGCAGGATGCGGTGAGCATGTGCAGGCATGCAATGCCAAAATCATGCCACAGCTCCAGGGGCCGAAACCAACCATTGACATGGCCGATGTTTTTCTTTAAATTGCGTACTCCCACTGATCAGGTGCGGGACAGCAGGCCGTCGCTGCTGGACCTGCTGCAGAAGTACCCCAGCTGCGCGCCGCCGCTGGACGCGCTGCTGGACGCCCTGCCTGCGCTGGCGCCGCGCCTGTACTCCATCGCCAGCTCCCCCCTGCAGCAGCCTGAGCAGGTGCCGTCGAGCTGCTTGCTGTGCCGGCCCCTAGTCGCCGACGACAGAGACAAGCTCCTGCTGTGACTGCAGCAATTCCTCTGGACTCTGGCAATGCGTCCTCATGTGTATTTGCATCAACTGGTGTCCGAATGTCACTGTCCAGGTGGATGTGGCGTTCTCGGTGGTGCGCATGGAGACGCCGTACGGCACCAAGTGCGGAGTGGCCACCAGCTGGCTGGACCGCCTGGTTGCGCCGCTGACCGGGCCGCAGGCGGCGCCCGACCCCGCGCTTGTCAAGGCATCAGACGATACACTGCGCGTGCCGGTGCGCAGCCGCACCCGCTCAATGCCCAGATTGTGGCTTTAGTGTTTGATGAGCACCGTGGTCGTGCCAACATGCCTGCACTTCTGATATGCTCAGCAAGCGTAGGACATGTCTCACCATGCATGCACGACCCACAGGTTCAACAGCGTGATGGCATCATGACTGAGTTCCTGTTGCTCTGCTGCAGGTCTTTCTGCGCGGTGGCGGCGCCTTTGCCCCGCCATCTGACCTCAGCAAGCCAGTCATCTTCGTTGGGCCTGGCACCGGCGTTGCTCCCTTCAGGTAAGAGCGTGTGGCTGAAACTGCCAACCAGGACACTCTGTCCAATGTTTGCTTACATCTGCTCTCGCAGGGGCACCCTGCATGGTCCCCTTCCCTCCATCCTGGGCATGCACTGGCAGGGAACTCAACAGGCTATATGGGAATCCATGTTGCAGGGGTTTCCTGCAGCACCGGCGCTCACAGCTGTCGGAGTTTGCCGGGGTGCCTGGCGAGGCGTGGCTGTTCTTCGGCTGCCGCCGGGCCGAGGAGGACTACCTGTACAGGCAGGAGTTCGGGCAGTTTGCTGCAGATGGCACGCTCACACAGCTGCATGTCGCCTTCTCCCGAGCCCAGGTGCACAGCGACGCGCCTTTGCTGTATGCAGCGGAAGGCTATCAGTGTATGCAAAAGCTCAAATTTGCTGGCATGTTCCCCTGCAACATGCTTGCTGTGGTGTGAGCGCAGGCAGACAAGGTGTATGTGCAGCACCTGATGCGTGAGCAGGGCGCAGCGCTCGCACCGCTGCTGCTGCAGCAGGGGGGCTCGGTGTTTGTGTGTGGCGATGGCGCCGCCATGGCCCGCGATGTGCAGGTGGGGTGTGCTGACTTGACTGTGTACATGTGTACCCATGACCTTGTGACCTTCATGAGGTTTGTAAAGGTGCCTACTGCACATGATTTCGCAGCACACACTCTGCGGATGCTGCCGCACCAGTTGCTTGGCGCCGCGAGCCTGGCAATGTGACGAGGATTGCTAGGCCTGACGTGGCTGATGTGAGCTTCGTGCGATGTGCAGGCCACCCTTGCAGACATTCTTGCGCAGCATGGTGGCCTGTCTGCTGACGAGGCAGCTGCTGCGCTGGCTCAGATGGCAGTCGAGAAGCGATATGTTCGTGACATATGGTCATGAGCCGGGTGTACTCTGGCAATTTCAGTTAGGTCGGTGAAACAGGTTCATATCCTGTTTCATGTTAGGGGGTCAGAGGCGCTGATGGCCACACCATCACTGCAGAGCGCTGGGTTTACCTTTGTGTTGCTGTACAAGGACGTGCGCTCAGAACTAAGGCTATCGTTACTTAGCTGCCTGAATCAGGGAGCAGTTTGCCATTATTATGGACCATTCCCACCGTATACCATACACCTGTCGGCATCGGACCATGCATACGTGCTACTAGATTGCTGCCGAACTTAGCAGCTCAGGATGTAATCAGGGTTCCAACTTGCTCCACCGCTCTTCAATGCCATCTAGATGTGCCAGTCCCACAACTGCAACAACTTTGCCCGTCAGCATGCGAAGCTGCTCCACGAGATACTGCACCACGACATCCACACTGTTAGCATTTGAGTTAGTAGATACACAATTTCATAGAATAACCTGTAGACAGTATACAACTATCATCATTACGTGGGCTGCAATGACATCAAGAGGTGTGCAGGGACAACAGGATGAAGAGTCCCTCACATCATCTCGCTCATCAACTAGGACGGATGCCAGCTGCGGGCTGTTCTGGCGCAGATGGTCCCGCATGGCAGTTGCCGCTTTGCGTGTCTTCAAAGCCTCAATACGGTCGACCACGGCACCGTCGCTGCCATTTTGGCTCCTCCTTTCCTTTGTGACCCCCGTTGTTGTTGGCCCGGGCGCCATCAACAATTTGATTAGGTCCTGCACATGCAAGCATGCTCATGTCATGGTCAAAGAACAGAGCTGTCCTTTGAGCTTGTTGATTGTCCATTTCACATGTTCTGACGTTTAGACATACACGTGCAGATGAGTGGGTAACTCACCATGAAGCCTATCCGTGATGCAATGCGGGAGCTGGTGACTTCGACAGGCCTGTCCCCAAACACTATTCGCGCTTGCACTGCCTGTGCTTCCTCTATTGCTGCCTTGAACTCACCGCCTGTTGTGCCAGGATACTTGAGTCAGCAGCGTGCACCTGGTGTTGGTGGCGGCGTAAGTCATGAGTGCCGCAGATTGTCAGATGGTAGTCGAAGGAAGACATGCATCAGGGCAGCAGAAGCTTCACCTGGCTCCATGCCAAGCATGCGTAGTGCCTGGTACCTGCAAACGAGCAATGCCACACATCGCCCCAATGCCTTCATGCATGTATGCAGCTTATCTGTAAATGTATTGAACGTAAACAGGTTGTTTTTCGATATTTCCCATAAGACAAATGCTTGCTCACATGCCACCAACGCCCAGCTTGACCACATTTCCACCCCATTGACGACCCGGTATCAGCACTCCTGGCAGCGTACTCTGCATTCCCGCAAGCAGATGCAGTCAGATAAGTCGTGCAGCAGCCATGCCACGGCCGCTCGTGACAGCTTCATGATGAGATTCTCTCTTGACACGCCCACCCGGAGGAAGCCCAGCATGGATGCGCTCTCGCCGTTCTGCAGCCGCGCTGCTCTGCCTTCATCCAGTTCGAGCAGCACAACATCTGGCTGCACGAGCCGTATGAGTTGCCGCACCTCCTCTGCTGACGCCTTCGATACGTGTGCTGTGCCTGCACCGCCATAAGTCATCACTAATAATAAGTGGATGGCTCAAATGGCGACCCAATCAATGGCACCTTGGGAGGCATCAACGTACCCACAAGATATATCTCTGAGCCGTTCCGCAGGTTGCGAAGGAAACTTGTGGTTTCCGGGCTGCCCACTATACGGGCCTCTGTGGGAAACGGCGCTGTGCTAAATTGCTGACTGGCGTGACACCAGACGGGCGGCCTTTTGCGCTGTGGGCCCGCACGTGCAGCAGACTGTCGGTACTGCGGCTTGAAGTCCAACAGCGACACCGTGTGCAGACATTTCACAGGTGGGCTGAAGCTACTACCCCCTATACACGCCTGCAGGGTGCTGACCCGCAGCGCGCCACTGCACCTGGCAACACCCAGCATGCTTGACCGCAGGGCTACTGAACCGTTTCACAACCTAGGGGTGCTCGAGTGCCCAGAAGTATCACCACAGACCCTGTGAGGCATCAACAATTACTACAACTCGTGATGTACTGTGGGAGACGCATGCGAGCACTGCACTCCTAGAGGGCTGTGGGGCAACGGTGGCGGATGCGTCGGTGGAGCCTGATAGTTCAAGTCTTGCACACACGCCGCATCTGTCAGGTGAGCAAATGTGCGTATACTGACTTGTGCGCAGAGAGGGCGCATGTGTCTAGCCCAGCATGCTCACTTCAGGGTGGGGCAGCTTATCGCACGGCAACAATTTGCGATTTTGGACAACCTGCATCGCTTACTGGCTGCTAAGCCTTTCACCAAGATCATTTGCAGCTTGCGCCGGGTAAACTTGTTCAACGCCAACAATCCTTTGAGCACAAGCTTGCTGCAGCGTCGTCTCCGCTTGAGTCGTTGTGCAACGAAATCATGAGGTGTCGGTAGGCAGATGTAGGCTGGCCCATTTCGGCAGATCCGGTGGGCCGGGCAAACATGCAGCCAGCAGCGCTGCGGCCGCTTGGTCACTGTCAATGTAACTTGCGATGCAGCTCAGGGCCTAGACACACCGTCAGAAGGCCGCTCTCGGCAGCATGCAGAAGCCTTCGTGCGGCGCACATGACAGCCCCCCTCAGACCCAGCCACATGCCCACATGTAGAGGCATGTGTGGCCTCAGGCGGCCGCTGGGTACACGCGTATATGCGCAACAGCCCCAGCAGCGGTCTGGCTCAGAGGTGCGCCACTGCAGCAGGATGCTGTCGGCCTGGGACACCGCCTTGGCTGTGTGTATCATAGTGCGTAGGTGTATTGTCACTCTTGCGGAAGTTCAGCTCTTGCAATCATGCATTCTCATCTGGGCTGAAGTGGCTGCATCAGGCAGTTCAGTGGCCACATCCGGAGCATGCTCAGGAGGCTCCAGACGACCCAACATCTGGCAGGTACGAAGCAACCAGTAAGCACTAGTTAGGCCCAGCAATGATCGAGTGCAGCGCTGAGGGCTTGCGCATGATTATTTTGCAGGGCTTCAGATGGCGATGCAGATCCAGAGTGGCCATCAGATTCTGAGGTGGGTTTCAGCTATGTTGTCTGCAGGAAACTTCGAGCTATATATACGAGTAAATCTGCTGTGCATATTCTTGAAGTCGCTCTGGTGCCAACATATAGCTGGACGCAATGGCTGATGACGCAGCCGTGGGCCCACTGCTAGCCGCCGGTGTCGGTGTCATGGATATAAAACGAGTGTGGCACAAGCTTCAGGTGCACTGCAGCGTGTGAGCAAGTTTAGTTGCGTCTTTCGCCTGCCGTATAACTGTTGCCTCCTGGCCAAGCCTATTATGAAGCCCATGCTCGTCAACCTGCAGGATCGCATCTTCTACGATGACATTCTGCCGCCAACTGGAAGCCAGCAGATCTCCTTTGCACGGCTGCTGCAACTCCTGCAAGATCGCCGTGTCAAGCGCATCACCCTGCTGGCTGATGGGAAGGTTGCTATAGTGGAGGTGAGCGATACGACGGGCCATCACTCTTAGGCACGGCAAGGGCGCCGCATAGCCAGGCTAAGCATTTGAGCATCCTGTGCAGGTGCCAGTTGAGGGCTTTGCTACCGACTGGACGAGGATGCGCTATGATCGTAACGACTTTGGGTAGGCTCTGCCAGAGCGGTGCATCATAACCTGCCAAATGTACTGTTCAGGTACTTTTGCTGCAGAGGGCTCCTGGGCTGAGGCATCTTGCATTTGCAGCATCTCGTACGGGCCCGAGGTGCCGGAGTGGAAGATGGAGAAGCACCGGTTCTATTGCGAGCTGCCTGGTGACATCTGGGAGGACGGCTACTTCATGCAGCTGGTGAGGAGTCAAGCTGGAGTAGCGTGGGGACTCAGTGACGACTGTGCTCGCAAGCGTCGAGAGCAGCGCTATGCTGATGCCATCCTCAGCACATGAGCATCAGTGCTGAGGACCCACGACATGGTCACAGCAAACACAGCTGCAGTGGCTACAAGCACAGAGTTGCATGCATGTGTGCTGTACTCGTCAGAGTTTGGGCGGTGCCATTGGAAACCTTACACGGAGGTGCTGACCCTGCATGCATTCTCACGGCTACAGGTGAAGATGGCACAGCCGTACAGGGATGAGGAGGGGCGCTGCCCGTATGACATGCTGCTGCGCGAGGGCCAGGTCCACTGCGAACTCAGTGTGGTGGATCCCAGCAACCAGTACGCCCCTGAGAGCACTGCATGGCCTGTCTTTTTCACCTCATAATTAGATGCTCGTGGTTCACTCTTGAGCATGATGTGCTAGGCCTGATGGCTCACTAAGGTGGTGCACCATGTTTCACAGTACACAAATGTTGTCGCAGGTCCGTCTGGCTGAACCAGTATGCGCGGCAGTTCATCCCTATCATCGCGCTACTCGTGCTGCGTGGCTTTGTGGGCGTCGGCGGCTGGATAGTGTCCAAGTGCGTTGCTGGCGGGGATGACATGCTGCTGGCATATCTGCCACGGATATCTGCCCAAGTCTGCTGTGCAAGCCGCTGCCGCCTTGTGCCATGTCTTGCTGGACAGTCTGCTGCTGGTGTCGGCAGGTTCTCCAAGAAGAAGGATGCGATGACGGAGATGGCGGAGGAGCTGGGGGCGCACCGTGCCAAGGAGTTCAACGTCGGCGTCAACCCCAACAAGCTGGGTGGGTGTCATTTTGCGCGGCAGGGCAACGCTGTCTGTTACTTGAATGGCAGCTGCAGAAGCGCGGTACTAGGGTCCTGTGTACCTGTCAAGTCCTCTGTTGAGCGGTGCACCTTTCCATTACCACTCAATTGTTACCAGCAAGGCGGCCTGGCAAACAGTGTTGCACGTGGCGCCCATCGCAGGCGTGAAGTACTCGGATGTGGCGGGCATCGACAAGGTGAAGGGCGACATTCAGGTCGCCATGGACATGCTGATGGGGGCGCCGGCCTTCCGCGCCATGGGCGCCCGCCCCTTCAGGGTGCGCCCCCACCACTATGCCGCTCAATAGGACCAGTCCCATGCATTAACGTCTTGCAGATGCAATGCATCCTGAATGTTTGCCAGTACCCTGTCATGCTGCTGTCCGTTGAGCATCAAGCATGTATTGTATGGCTTGCCACAGGGCATCCTGCTGGAGGGGCCGCCTGGAACGGGCAAGACTTACCTGGCCAAGGCCATGGCCGGCGAGTCGGGCGTACCCTTCTTCAGCGCAAACGGCGCAGAGTTCGTGGAGATGTTCCAGGGCATCGCTGCAGCACGCATCCGCTCACTGTTCCGTGCGGCACGCAAAGTCGCGCCTTCCATACTTTTCATTGGTGGGTGCCTGGGCTCTGCCTGTACGTCTGAACTGCAAGCAGGCACATCAAGGTTGTTGCCATACCGTACTATTGTATGGCAATATATCTCGCATGGTGTCGAGAGCGCCGTAAGCAGGCTTGCTGCATGGCTGATTGACCCCGTGTCATTGCAAACTTGCCACAGACGAGATTGATGCGATTGGCAAGGCCAGAGGCAGCGGCTTTGACAGCGGCAGCCAGGAGCGGGAGCAGGGCCTGCTGCAGCTGCTGACCGAGATGGATGGCTTCAAGCGGGATGACCAGGTCCGACCTTGCGACCTCCACGAACTCAGAAATGACCTTGTGGATTCCTGCAAGCGTCATTATATTTGCTTGATAGCTGGTTGATAGCCAGCAGCCCGCCACAGAGTCCGACAGTGCAGTGGGCCGGTGCTCATTGCATTGCGGCATGTGCAGGTCCTCGTGATTGGTGCGACCAACCGCGCGTCAGCGCTGGACGACGCCCTGCTGCGGCCGGGCCGCTTCGACCGCCGCATCTACATGGGCAACCCCTCCGCTTCCAACCGCTTCCGCATCCTCCAGGTGCACTCCTGCTGCACCTCGCGGGTGCCTGGGCACCCGCTGCACAGCCGATTTGCAGAGGCAACCCCAACCATCTGTCGGTGCCGACAGTCCCCATGTGCTGAGGTACTGTGACGGTGGGCTGTGCAGGTGCATGCGCGCAACAAGCCAATCGACAGGTCGGGCAATGCGGAGCACGAGGAGGATGCGCTGCTGCACAAGGTCGCCGAGCTGACGATCGGCTACTCTGGCGCGGAGCTGGCCAACCTGCTGAATGAAAGCGCCATTCTTGCGGTGCGCATGACAGGCAACTTGCCCTGACACCCGTTCTCGAAAGCTAGGGTTGCATGTCTGTCTTTACCTTCCTTCTATCTGTGCAAGCCATGCATTGACGCCCTGGGCTATGCATGCAGAAGTGTACCGTTTGTTGTACCGTACGTGAGCGAGTACACATGCAGAGGGCCGAATGCTGGCTTGCTGACTGTGCATATTGCTGCAACAGGTGCGCCGCAGCCAGGCGCAGATCGACATGCCGATCGTGCTGGAGGCCATGGAGAAGATCAAGCTGGGGCTGCGGCACCAGCCGCTGCCACCGTCAGACGCCAAGCGGCGCATGGCCTCCCTGCTGGCGGCGCGCGCAGTGAGCATCGCGCACCTGTGTGCTATACTGCCAGCATTGACTATGCAGCGCTTCACCATGCACATGGCGCCCAACATGAAGCGGATGAGAATGTGTGAAGGATGCTGAGCGGCTTGTGACTTTACAGTCTCCTGGTGCCAGGTGGCGCTGACGCTCACCCCTGGCATCCCGCCGATCGAGCATATCACCATCCTGCCGCGCGGCGGCGTGCAGAGCCGAGTCCTGTTCACTCCTGTGGTGAGCTATCTGCGCAACACTCCCGGTTTGCGCTCCTGGCACTGCACGATTGCCACCAGCATGTGATGCGCATGATGATGCCATCAGCATGAAGCACAATGATAGCAGTCTGCTGAAGCACGCATTCCCACTTGCAGGAGTCGGGCAGCCAGCAGGCCGGAGTCATCAGCAGAGCGCGCAACACGGCGGGTCAAACGCAGAGCGTGTTCGACTACATGTGCCGGCTGCTGGTGCCGCTTTGCGCTGCACGTGCTGCAGAGGAAGTGCTATACGGCCGAGACAGCATGACACTGTCAACAGCGAGCGAGGTGCGGAGCTGTGCGTTGTGCATTTGTTGTTCAAGCTGCGAGGGTCGCACTGCGGTGGCGATGAGCGTGCGCGCCGAGCATGCAGCGCCACAGCTACGGCTCCATGTATACCCCACCAAGCACAGCTGACTTGCACGCGTGCTGCGATGTGTAGATGTCGAGGGCGGTGGACCTGGCGCAGTTCATGGTGAAGGCGTCCACCCTGCACCCAGCTTTCCGGCAGTCGTCCATGCTGTATGGCATGGAGATGGGCGGCTGGGAGGACCCCACCACCCAGGTGCAGTCCCTGGTCACATGTACGGCGTCACCTCATTGCCTCAGTTCTGCTGATGCTATGTATCACTGCGCGGGGCACGTGTGCAGACTTGTGTGATCAGCTGTTGAGCCCAGCAACATCCAGCGCCGATACTGTTGCAGGGCTTGGAGCCAACGTTCGAGCCGCTCATACAGCAGCTGCTGGATGTCACATACACGCGGGCGGTTGCCATCATGCAATCGCAGCGGCAGACTGTGGGCATCATCACCGAGGAGATGCTGTCCAACAGGTGACTGCACTCTGTCTCACACTAGCCCTGGAAGGTCGTAACCTGTCGACTCGTCATGCAGCGCTCTGTGCATCGGTGTTGAACCCACTGAACAAGTGTGAGTGCCATGTAGTGCGTAGTGCTGTGTTCCTGGCAACATTCATTTGCATGTGCCTGGTGTTAGTGGCTGTCTTAGCACAAAGAGGAGCGGGGCTACACAGTGAGCCCTCGTGTGTGGCACCAACTACTGGTGACGCTGTTATTTCGGCTTGCACAGGGATGAGCAGGTCAGCGGCGCGCGCATTCGCGAGCTTGTCGAATTACAGCCGGCTGCAGGCCTGGACCCCACGACAGAGCAGCTCCTTGCAGAGCAGCAGCAGCAGCCGCAGGTGCCCATCCCGTAGCACCTCGGCACTTTAACTGCATTGCTGTCATGTACTGCCACTGGTAGGAATGCAGCAACATCGACAATGTCTGTGCAGGTGACAACTGCGGGCGAAGCAGGCTTTCGAGCAGGTGCAGGCAGCAGCGGCGAAGCTACGTTCCAGCAGCCAGTGGTGAGATCGGCTGACTGAAGAATATGCACTCTTCAGCTTGCATGTCACATGAACAGGGGCAGATTGTGGAGTTATCATCGTTGCTTATGAGTACAGCTGAGACCATATGATGTTACGTCACAGTTGGAGTCCTCAGACGATGCCCTACGGCAAGCAGCAGAGGTCATCGTCGGCCGGCTCGAGGCCAAAGAACTGACCGGCGGCAGGCCCCGCGCTGATCTGGTACGGCACTGACCCGTCGAGTTCTTGACGGGCATCTACCCTGCACCTCTGCCTGGCAATATTTTCACAAGCTCGCAGCCGATTCGTCATATGACAATGACCTCATCGGATGCAATGCTGATACCGTAGCATCAAAGCTGCCAACATGTGCAAGTGCAGGTACGGGAGCAAATGCAGAAACTGGAGGAGCGCGAGGCTGCCGCCCTGGAGTATGCAGCATCCAGCAATGGCGCGCCCTTCCCGCCGCCACCAGTCGATGAGCCGGACTGGGAGGGCATGCTATTGGAGCAGTGGGTGCCACGTCGTGATGTCATCGAGATTCACGGTTGAGCATAGTTCAGCTTTGGCTCGTGTGCCAGCAGCCCTCGGGGCAGAGCGCCTCATGCAATACTTTGGATCTTCGCAGAGTGTTGATGTTCAGGATGCCCTGATTAAGCGTGGGACTTCCATCTTTAGCATCCAGCAAAGTCAGCTACACCCTCCTGTTGTGTCCACATCCCCCCGTTATGCTGATCTGTGCCTGCGCATGATGTTCTCCCTCTAGAAATCAGAGGCCCACCAGCCGAATATACTTGTTTAGCGCGCCAGTGAAGTACTCGAAGCTGCAGCATCAGCAGACATCATGGTCAGGGAGCGAGCCGGCAACATCACTGACCGTCAGACAGTGAGCATTGACTGCAAAGGCTGGAGAAGCGTACTTGAAGGGCCTTCCCGGTTCATATAAAGGGTTTTTCGTCACGTACTCGACAAAGATGGAACTGTAAACGTAGTGCATGTGCTCTCGCAGATCCCCAACAGCCTCGTCTGTATTCAATACGAACTTCAGCCCACTGCGCCATGGCACAATGAGCATGAGTAGGTCCAGGGTGTTCAGTTATACACATACAGTCAGCATCATCTCGTCAGCAAAGCTGTCCACCTGAGTGTTTCTAAGAAGTGCAGTTTGTAGTTGTTGGCTCGAAAGCTGTGGAAGCTGCAATTCTCGCCGATGCGCAGCGGTGCACCCAGCTGCGCGTCTGACTTCGACCTGCGCAAAGCCATATTGCATTGCGTAGAGGACAACGCTACATGAAGTATTAGTGGGGTTTGCCACCATGTTCGAAGGCCGCATGGTGAAGCCTGCCAGAGGCATGCATAGAGCACTTGACGGCGCGCACTTTGGATCCATTGCCGCCGCAAAGGTCTTCAGCGAGAAGAACAGCCCAAACATCATCTTCTGGTCGTCTGAGATGCTGCCTGCGCCGTCTCGCACCGGCTTTGGCCGTAGCCACTCATGATAGTAAAGGCATACGCCATCACGGCCGAAAATGTAGATGTTGTGCACCACCATGCTGCCGCAGCCAGCGTCGCTCACATTGTAGTCACGCAGATGTGCAGCTGGATGACAGTTGTCTTACAGGTTCAAGTCAGTCAGGCGCTCAGGGGTGCGTGGTCTGCACAACACCTTCGTGAGTGCGGCGGCAACAGGAGTGAGCGGCGCAGCTGCAAGTCCAGCAAGTACATGCCAAAGCGTCAATCCGCAGTAGGGCGCATCCCAAGCAAGCAGAAGATTGCAGTGCACACGACCGCTAAGAACACACTAGGGATGGGTTGATCAGGCACTGAAACTTCACACGCTGAAACGTCGCCCTGGAGTGACAAGCAATCTTGGCACAGCATGCACAGCACGATGCACAGACAGCAGTCCCAGGCGATATCTCCGATGCGTACTGTACACTTTTCGCCCTGGCAATATCAAGAGTGTTGCAGTGCTCTTGTCTCTGTGCATGTGTATATCTGGCCAACTCGCCTCGCTTGACAGATACGAAACAGTGCGACATCAGTGCAACAGCTCATACCACTTCTGGCAAAGCTCAAGCTGTTGCATGCTGCTGACCTGCAACATCCTGGTATCTGATTTACATGTAGTGTTGTGATACATGCGACAGCATGTCTTCCATCGACAAGCTGCTCATCAAAGGCGTGCGCAGCTTCAGTCCCAGCAATCAAAACGTCATTGAGTTTTATCGTCCGCTGACCCTCATTGTGGGCCAGAATGGCGCCGGAAAGACGGTACGATACGGCAGTGACATATACACCAGTTGCATGACGAGGTTGCTGATTTGCTCGAAGATGGCGCATCCTGGGACGGGCAATGGCGCTGAGTGTACACTGACATCCCCTGTTGCGGACGTTGCACCTCTCACAGACCATCATCGAGTGTCTCAAGCAAGCATGCACTGGCGAGCTGCCGCCAAACGTACGGTCTGGTCAGGGCTTCATCCACGACCCCAAGGTGCCGCATGGCAATGCGTCTGATGGTGCCATGCAGCAGCCCATTACTCAGGCTGTCAAGCAATGTGTCAGCCGCTCTGCTGCGGCTGCGCAGATTGCCGGCGAGACGGAGGTCAAAGCGCAGATCAAGCTACGGATCCGGACGGCACAGGGTGCTCCCATCGTCATCGTGCGCTCTTTCCAGCTGACTCAGAAAGCCAAGTCGCTGCAGGTGTGAGGTTGATCTACCGGTCAGCTTTGATGCAGAAGTGGTCATGTGTGCAACTGCCTCATCAGAAAATTGGTGCACACAGGCACATGCTCAGGGACCCCCATGAATCTGTCCCACATGCATCTGCTTGCGATCAGATGTTGACAAACTTCAAGCTTTCATGCCCGTCTGCAGTTCAAAACATTGGAGCAAGCAGTACAGAACTATAATGCAGCAACCGGTGCCAAGGAGTCTATCAATCACCGTTGTTCTGATTTCGACAAACTCATTCCGCAGCTCATGGGCGTGTCCAAGGTGCACACGCATGCCTTGCTTGCCACCGTGGCATGCACTTTTGATGGTGTGCACCTACTAGCATACACATGGACCATATGCATCTCATCCTTCGCTGTGTGATAGCACGACCAGAGTTCTTCAGTGCAAACCCATACTTTCTGCATACAACATGCTGCAGGCGGTGCTGGAAAATGTGATCTTTGTGCATCAAGAGGATTCCAACTGGCCTCTGGCAGAGGGCTTGGTTTTGAAGAAAAAGTTTGACGACATCTTCGCTGCCACCAAGTACACAAAGGCAAGGATGTCACTGGCGACAATCAGAAGTCTTTGAGCTGCTGGTCTGCGGTCCACAGCCATTGTGCAGTTTATGGTCATCGAATCAAGATGTTTTTATTTTCAGCTGCTCGACCACATTGTCCGCAGGCGCTCGAGGCGCTCCGTAAGCTGCGCTCCGAAAAGACGGCCGAAATCAAGCAGTTTAAGTTAGAGCTGGACCACCTCACGACACACAAGGTGCCCGCAGACTGCTTTTGCAGGTGCCAGTTCAGGTGAACCATGAAGTAGGCGGATGGTGTGGCATGTGCGCTTACAACTGGCACAGGACACAGCCACACGCCTGCGTACAGACATTGAGAGTGGCAACGCACGGATCCAGCAGCTTGACAAGGACATCAAGGACTGTGAACAGCAGACTCTGGTGCACTGCCTGTAAAATGTTGTCCTTGCATATCTCATGGCATGTGCGCTAGGGCCCTGGTGCAGATGCACCCTGATCAGGATCAGGACATGCTGCGACATCCAGGATGCATCGTGTGTTGCCAGGTCCACATGTGCTCATGCATGCGTGCTGGCCTGTAATGCAGGCTTATCAGGAGAGGGTGGACGATGCCAATGAGAAGCTGAGCTCGGTGCATGATCTGCACAACAAGTCGGAGAACCTCAGGGTCAAGCAGCAGACGCTGGCCAAGCAAAATGGCGATGCATACGCACGCTTTGTGGTATGCGCGCTTGCCGGACTTTGGTTCGCCAGGCATGTTGTCCTCCTGTCTTTCCAACAACAGCTTGTGTGGACGCTTGCACGACTTCGTGAAACCCCTGCGCAGAGTCGATGGAACGAGGAGGACGAGGGTGAACCAAGCGATCAGCTTCAAGGCTACCTGGATGGTGCTGACCAGAAGGTGGCGTGTCCATGTTGCAGCAGGCCAGTTATACACATGCCCTGCAGACATATCTGGTCGGACCTTTCGTGCGCTACTCAGCTTCTGCAATTGTTCATGCAGTTGCAAGAACACCAGGCCCAGCTGCGATCAGCACAGCGGGAGGCACACAACCAGCGGGGCAAGCTGAACGGTCTGGAGGGACAGTATGCTCAGGTCAGCCTGTTGGGTGATAACCGAAGCACCTCTTGAGCTGCACCTCCTGATCTGGTCATTGCATGTAGCTTCTGCTCTGTGCTGCGAGCAGGTGCCTCCACTGCTGATGTGATATCTGACATCTCGTGTCGTGAACGTGATGAGCCTCTACCATGCGCAGGACTCGCAACGGCGTGACCGGCTGCAAGCGCAGAAGGAGCAGCATGCCCGCCTGGTGCAGGATCGCGATCGAGCTGTCCGCAGAGCTGGCGCCGACCTTGGCATCCCGATTGCAGGTGCTGTCGGACTGATTGCCACTTGGTTTGGATGTACCATCCAGTTTGGAGTGCGATAGAATGTAATATACTGCACATGCATGGGCTGAAACATCGTTGTGAGCATGAGCAGCGGGCGAGGGCGCCCTGTCGGACGAGGCGCTGCGCGCCTTCGACAGCGCCTTGTCAGGCCGCACGGCGGAGCTTCGGGCTCAGATGCAGCAAGCCAAGCTTGCGAATTGCAATGCAGAGGAGCAGGCATGTCCCAGTCGTGTCGATGTTCCAGCTCCCCTCGTGCTGGTAGCTGCAGCTGTTCAGTTCAGCTCAACAATTGCAGGTAGCGGATCTGACGATGAGGGTCGTGACCCGCATGGACGTTGAAGGTGCAGGACACGCACCAACCATGTCACTGACTGCGCAGATGAGTGCACGCCTCGACGGCGTGAACGGACAGATGGCAGGCGTCACGGAGGCCATCAGGCAGAAGCAGCAACAGCTTGATATGTTTGAAGAGCGCAAAGCTGCCATCGACCAGCAGGCGCGCTCGATCGTGTCTGCACTACGAGCGGGCAACAAACCCAAAGTCAATATCTGGGCTGCTCTATGTGAGCATGTCTGTATTGCTCCTTTGCCCTTCTGCTATCCTGCCAGGGGTGCAACAATGCCGTGCTGTTTGTTACTGACTGACACAACATGTCTCCTCGGTCAGATTGCGGCCTGCAATGTGAAGCGCGTGGACATCAAACGAGCCGAGGAGCGGCAGGAGGAGACCAGCCAGGCGGCAAAGACGGCAGAGAAGAACCTGCAAGACGTCAACCAGATGGCTCAGATGGCCACTCTCGACGGCGACCTGCAAGGCATCGCCAACACCATCCGGCGATTGCGTGAGGTGCTGCTTGTGCAGCGCCAAACCTGCGGTTGTTGCAATTCACTCTTGTGATCAGCGGTATCACACCAGCAATTAATATGCGCTGTGCCCGGATCTGACTGGTATCTGCACCTTCAACAGCGGAATGATGTGTCAAGCTGCGACCTTGGGGCCGTTTGCAGGAGCGCAACCGGCTGTCGTCGGCCAGCGAGGCCGCCACCCGGGTGAAGCTGAAGCGGCAGGAGGTGGAGGCCAAGGAGGAGGAGCTGGAGGACCTGCTGCGCGCCCACCGCACCCGCCTCACATCCGTCCTCGGCTGCAGCGGTGTTGCCTCGCGCACCTTTCTGATCACATGCATGTTGCAGTCGTTGTTACAACCCTGTGCACATATGCATGCAGTGGCTGCCCACTGCGAGTCGGCATAGCTTCATTACTGTGCATGCGCAGGTGCAGGAAGGACTGGCTCAGATGCAGTCAAAAAGTGCGCAGTGAACGTTGCATGTGTGACCCTTTTTCAGCCTGCTTGCCTGCAGAGCTGCCCCAGTCGATGCAGCAGCTGCGTACAATGGTGGATGATGCTGTCGAGGCCTGCAAGGCGGCCTTGGCCGCGGCGCGCAAGGAGGCTCAGGACGCCTTGCGTGCAGCAGCTGTTGATAGGTACGTCATGCTGTCCTGAATGTGGCTGTGCAAACCAAGTAGCAGTTTGCCATAAGGCATGGTGTATGGCTTTACGCACAGCAGAAGATATCATGCTTTGGCAGGGCTACTGCGCAGTCAGCAAAGCAGGCACTGGATGCCCTGGAGCGGGAACATGCTGCTGCCTCTGCCCAGCTCTCCAGTGGTCTGAGGGCAGCTACCAGCACACAGGTTGGGCCGCTGATCAGATGTAGGGATCACTTTGTATCGTGGTTTGCTTTGGCAAAGATGCAGACCCATCCTGCAACCACTCAAGCATGTGTATCAGCCAGACAGAGTGACCGCCCCTTGCGCTGCAGACGCAGCGGGAGACACAGACAACGCAGGAAGCAGAGCTGCCGCAGCGCATTGACTGGAAGCAGCGCGACCTGGAGTCAGAGACCGCCCACCTGCAGACCAGCGAGTCTCTCAAGCGCATGGTCGACGTGTACAAGGCAGATGCACGGGAGAACCATCGCTGCTATACATGCGAGCGGCCCTTTGAGGACGATGCTGCCGTTGCGGCCTTCATTGCCAAACAGGTGCCTCGCGGCAAGCCATGTGTTGATCACCGAGATGTGGTTGCAGCAGGTGTTACCAAAACAGTTGCAAGTCAGTGGCGCCAGTCCACATTGGGACACTGCCTGCTGCAGGACCAGGAGATTGCAGAGCTGCCGGCCCGGATACAGCAGCTGAGGGGGGTGCAGGACAGTGTTCGGCAGCAGCTGGCAGCTCTCCGCAAGCTGGAGCCCCTGCACCTGCGCCTGCAGACGCTCAGCCACGAGCTGCTGCCAGCCGCGCAGCAGGCAGCTGAGGTGCCATCCAGCACCATTGCCACCCTGCAGAAGCCATAAGCTGCAAGGGGATGCTGCCAAGGAAGCCGAGTCGTTGCTGTGTTTGCTCTGTCCACCCCATCGGCAGGGATGCTTACTACACCAGGCTGGAGTGCCCATAACATGTCTCTTCTGCAGGATGCGCATGCAACATCCGAGCGGTCTCAGCGCCACGCCAACGCGCTTCAAGCTGCCGTGCCAGATGCAGAGCGTGCGCTGCAGGTGATGAACATACTGCCAGGGATCGACATGCATGTCACTGCACATTAAGGCTTGCGTATGCAGAAAGCCTGACCGCAGCCAAGGCAGGCAACTGTTCAGTGCATCCTGTTGTGTACCGCAGGCAGCGCAGACAGTGGCTCATGATGTGGCGTGGCCTGCAGCGTCCCTAGCGCAAGACATGGAGGCCTTGCAGCACGACATCGAGACCGAAACACGGCAGCAGGTAGCTTGATGATTAATGCCGTGCTTGATCATGGGTTGACTTTCCATCTGTATGGTACGCATGACTGTTCTGCCGCCGCAAGCAAGCTGCTGGAGCCGCAGCCAGGAGAACGGCCGCTGAATTTTTGTCTGCAGTTGCAGTTGCAGGTCCGTATCTCGAACGCTCGACTGCCATGCTGCAGGCAGCAGCAGGTGCAGGGCGCACGGTGATCGACGTGGACGGGGACCTGGAGGAGCAGGAAGCGCAGCGGTCCGCCAAGCAGACTGCACGCGACCAGCTGCTCGCCCGCGTGAACGACCTCAGGCGCGCAAGCAGCAGCGTCGGCACGCGCTGGCTGCCGCGGTTGCGCACGCAGCCCTGCTGTGCAGGTGCTTGTCTGTGCAGTGCAGCCTCTGGTGGCAGAGGCTACCGTGGACATATGCAGGGACGAGGTGACAGCCAGCACGAAGGCGTGGCACGACGCTCGTGAGCAGCTGAACCGAGTGAAGACGCTGGCAGAGCGCAAGAGCAGCCTCACTGCGCAGCGTGCTGAGGTGTGCACCCTGCTTGTCCACCGTGCCGGTGTCCACTTCGTGCTATCAGTCACCGCTGTGGCCATTGGAATTCACAAGTGCTCTGCTGCTGCAGAGGCTGACTACTATACCGTGTATCATGTCGTTGCCAGTCTGTTCTATTGTATTTGGGTGTGCCTACAGCTGGAGAAAGGAAACTCAGCAGCGGCGGCGGACATCGAGCGGGAGCTCAAGCGCAAACCCGACCTACAGGCCCAGCAGC
This sequence comes from Diplosphaera chodatii, assembly GCA_032358165.1. Taxonomy (NCBI): domain Eukaryota; kingdom Viridiplantae; phylum Chlorophyta; class Trebouxiophyceae; order Prasiolales; family Stichococcaceae; genus Diplosphaera; species Diplosphaera chodatii. The sequence goes on from JAALGY010000038.1 coordinate 1,446,651, forward strand.
AGAAGCTCATGGAGTGCGGCCTTCAAGCATCCCAACCCTGGGCCTGCATCCCTGCATGCCAAGTGCTGCTTCCGGCGAACCTGACCACTGGGTGTGCGCTGCTCATGGCCATGTGGGGTGCCTTGCAGGGAGCGGGACCAGCAGCGTAGGGAAGGTGCGCAGCGGGAGGCTGCAGTCGACGAGAAGCAGCAGGCCATGCGCCAGCAGCAAGCCCTGCTGCAGAGCCTGCAGGCATGTCGTGCTTTATCACCGTGCTCTTCTCATCAGCTAGGGATGGTGACTTCGTTGTTCAAGATGTTGATCGTACCTGATGATTGACTGTGCGTGCTGCTCCTGTACAGGACCAGCTGGATGCATACCTGCAGCAAGACATCGCAGGGCAGCTGGCACGTCTTGAGGAGACGCTGGGCATATCGCGGCAGAAGCAGGAGGAAGTCAGAACGCAGCTCGGGGTGCGTTGGGCTGCTACTCATCATGCAAGTATCTGCTCAGATTCCGTGCTTGCAAGCAGTGTAGCACGCGCACAGCACGCCTGCGGCTGTGCCACTGCAACATCGCTTGCCCTGCACTGCTGGCCTGATGCGTGCAGGTGCATGAGGCAGACATCACGGCATGCCAGGACACAATCCGCAGCAGTGAGGACATCCGAGCGCAGGTATGAAAATTGCAGTAGCATGGTCTTGCGCATGGTCAGCATGCAGAAGTGTGCATCTTCCGTCTTGTTGGTACACCATGTGCTTCGGTCGCGAACTGACGCAAGTCGTAAGCTGGCAACCCCAGCATGTGTGACAGGCTAGTCAGGCTGGAGCTTGAGCTCTGTCAAAAAAAGGGCGCGCAGCATGGTATACATTGGCCACTGAGTAGTGAGCGTTACCTGCAGGTGGCGGAGCTGCTGGCGCTGCGGCGCAGCAAGGCAGAGGAGGAGGCGGTGTTCCTGGAGATGGAGCAGCTGCGCGCCCAGATCGGCGAGGCAAGCGCACCGTGTGATGTAGCTTTTTCGCAGGAGCACAGCTCCGAGTGGTTCTGACCAGCGCAACCGCTTGTTTGGTGCAATCGCAGCACAGCCTTCCTTCTTGCTCCAAGTGCGCACACTAAAGCCTCGGACCATCCTGAGGATTGTGTTCTGTACGAAAGCATTTCCTGGGGACACAGCTTGACGTGCACACACAATGTGCGCAGGTGGATGTTGCCGCGCTGCAGCGGCAGTTCAGCGACAACCGGCAGCAGGTGGTGGAGGCGCGCTCGCGGCGCGACACCATGAAGGGCGCCCTGGCCACCGTCCAGGACAATGTTGCGATCGCCCAGAGGTGAGGGCGGACTGGTATGGTGCACATCGAACACCACATGGTGTTCCTGCTTCAGCATGTAGAACACCGCGAATTGTTGTGTAGTGGCGTCTGACTCCTCGGCTGCCAGCCGTTGCCAGCCACTGCTCCTGCCAGCATACGGCCTGAATTGTGTTGCAGGGACCTGGGCGCTGTGCAGTACCAGGACATTGACGCAAAGTACAGCACGCAGAGGATCCTGCTGAACACGACGACGATGGTGACGTCAGACTTGGAAAAGTACCACAAGGTGTGGTGCTGCTGCATGTTCCTCAGTTACAGGCGGCAGTTTCTTTAGGAGCAGGTTGCTGAGCATTGCAGCCATGCCGAGGCGTGTTTGATGGCTTTCTAGCGTCATCATGTATGAGCGCAGGCGCTGGAGAAGGCGCTGCTGATGTTCCACACCACCAAGATGACGGACATCAACAAGACCATCAAAGAGCTGTGGCAGAAGACGTACCGCAACCAGGACATCGACTACATCCAGGCACGCTGTGTCAGACACTCACGATCTGTAGGTGTCATGTGACATAGGACCATGGAGACATGTAGGGGGATCGGCGGTCAGTTGTCAGTTTCCAGGAAATCGCTCATAGTATCCGCGCAATCGTATCCGCAGGTCAAGGCGGACAGCGAGGGTGCCGGCGCGCGCTCATACAACTACAGGGTGGTCATGGTGGCCGGTGGCGCGGAGCTCGACATGCGCGGCCGCTGCTCCGCTGGCCAAAAGGTGCTTCCCATGCTCTAGCACTATGAAGGCGCACAACGAGTTCGGACACTGCTGACACTTTTGAGGCATTCCCTATCCGTGCTTCGTCCCTGGTGCTTGTGCACAAAGGCCGCCTGGAGTGTAGTGGTTCTGAAGCCATCTCCCGGTGATGGCAGGTGCTGGCGTGCCTGATCATCCGGCTGGCGCTGGCGGAGACGTTCTGCCTAAACTGCGGCATCCTGGCGCTGGACGAACCAACGACCAATCTGGATGCCGCCAACGCCGCCAGCCTGGCTGCCGGGCTGCGCTCCATCATTGACGCCCGCCGCGTGCAGCAGAATTTCCAGCTTGTGATCATCACGCACGACGAGAAGTGCGCCTCCTGTGCTGTGGTCATGCTTGCAAGCTGCAGGCTAACAGCTGACAAGCTGGTGCAGCGCTTCATGATGGCGACATGAGTCTTGTGGATTCCTGCTGCGCTCACTGACAAGTGGTTTCGTGCTGCCAGTTTTGCGGCGCTGATCGGCACGCGGGAGCACGCGGACTACATGTGGCGGATCACCAAGGACGAGAACCAGCACTCCCACATTGCGCAAGAGGACATTGTCGGGTAGTGCCTGGCGGCCAGGGTTCAGTATGACATGTGTACAGCAGCTCAGCAAATCGTCCAAATCTGATGATGTGGTTTCTAGGTAGCCTGTACACTTGTGTGCTTTCGAGTGGTGAAATGGATTTGACAACCTCGTGACCAGTCACACCCTCCAGACATCACCCATCTCCACCAGCAGTTGATCCTGTGACCCTGCCACACCTGCAAGTACCGGGCGTGGGTCAACAATTTCCCATTCCTCATCCACAATTGATACGGTGACTGAGTATTTTGCAAAGGGCACAACAGCTGCAGACCTCTTGCCACGCCCATTGGCGCTGAAGGCGTGTGGTGATGAATGTCCGCAGCCCTCAGGGGCAATAGCAGGTTGCGCTCCAGTCTTTGTCGAGGTCAATTACTGTTACTAAGGTTGTTGCTTGGGGACAAGCACTGACCACACACTGCATCGTCACCAGGCCTCCACATGTCAGCCAAGTGCATGTAAGACGACAGTCTGATTGCTCGTCTGTGTACATGCCTTGCAAGTGCAGCCTGCTGCCTTGCAATCAAGGTAAAGCTACCTGTACGTTTTTGCCACCAGGGCTGCCATCGACCACATACTTCGGGCACGGCCGCAGAGATGTGTCGCTCTTTCTGTCGTTGATGCTGCCTGACGCCAGCACCTCATCTACTTCGGCCCGCGATATATGCCTGCAGCATGCACAAGGCTGACCGTCAAGCTGGCCATCAACCTGGAGACGACAGCCACCCACTCAGCCTCAGTCCTGAACGCCCGTGTTCATCATGTGCACCTGCAGTCCATTCGGCAGTCGGCGTGCTCCGAAATCATGAGCGGCAAGCGCTGCATTCTGGTAAGCAGCGTAGCATCCCTGGCCACTTTCTGCCGGTGAGCACGGTGCTGCTGGAACAGGATGCCAACGCACACTGCTGCGACGGCGCCAAGTGAACCTGCGGTCAGAACAGCAGGGTAGTTATGACCTGCACCATCGCACCATGGCGTGGTTCCATGTATCACAGTGCTCCAGTCGACATGTGCATGCACACGACGGACATTGTCTCTATCTGTGCCTACCTACGAACCCAGCAAACCCTCCTTGCTTTGGCCCAGCGTCGCCGCTGTTGCGTTTTCGCTGCGGTTGCACATGTTTGCCGCCTGGCTTGCCTTTGCCCCTGAAGCGGTCTTTGGCCATCTTGCCGCGCCCCATGGTGCAGAGCTATGCTGCTATGCAGCCTGAGGTGCCGTCGTCGATCTGCCACTACGCTATAAATCAGACGGGCACGAGAGTCGAGAGTTCTGATTCTTCACACACATGCACACCGGCGGAGCAGAACAGTGAAATGCATGGCGCCTCACACATGCAACATGACCTCGAGAGCGCTGGCGTTACTGCCTCAGCCCCTTCACAAACGGGTTCTTGATACTCAACCAGATGCAATGGTGCTCCGCTGTAATGGTGCTGCGCTGCACTCTTGCTTTGATCAGCCCATCAGCATGCTTGCAGCAGGGGGAAGAACGCTGAGCCAGACAAAGATCTAAGATAAAGATCTGAGCACCATTGACGGTTGTTCAATGCTTTGTCCCTCTGCAGCCTTGAACACTGTACACCAAATACCTGATCGGGTATTCATCGTCTGAGCATGAACGAGTCCGTCCGCTGAGTGTCTGGTCTGGTGGAAGTGCTGCAAACGGGTGTGAAGCCTGACTGCGCGACCTTCGTGACGTGCAGCAGCCGCAATCATGGTGTCCTTTGGCACGCACACTACCTATCAGCAATGTAATCACTACCAGGTGCGGTCCGGACCATGCTTCCGCAAGTCGTCGTCTTGGCAAGTGGATGCACTCCACCCCTGCTCACTCATTCTGCAGGCCCAGCTGCAGACGACGCGCCAGCATCTAGCGGGCGTCAGGTGAGGTTGCTGATACTCAGACTGTGCCAGAAGCGGCGTTCAAGCCTGCTTGAGATTTGCAAGCCGGCGCCCTGCTGCTGACAAGTGCGTGCGTATGGCAACAGGTTGCGGAGCGGCAGTGCAGCACACCGGCATGCACAGCTGAGGCTGCAAGGTGCAGTCCTGTGGCTCTGTGCACACAAAAAGAAGGCCTTGACGCATATGCATTCTGGCCAACACACCATGTGCAGGCACGACTCGGGTAAGACACTCGATGCCTTTCGACCCATGCAGGCCGGGGCAGGATATGCCAAGCAGCAGCAGCAACAGGCTCGAACCTGACGGCCAAAGAGCAGGAGGAGCTGGCGGCCGACATTAAGAAGCTGGAGGACCGGGAGTCTTGGTGCGGCTGTTGGGCGATGCAGATCAAGGACGGTGCACAGTGCGCAGGTCCACAAGTGATTGCGGATGTAAGGGGACGGCACCATAGACTGGTGAACGCTGCCCTTGTGCAGGTACACCGCGCGCTTCATCGCGGACGATGCCCCGGACTGGAACCCTGCCGCGTTTGTGGCAACCCGGCAAATTGCCAATGGACTGCAGGTATATGAACTGTGTTGTCACCCCAAGCCATGTGCGTGACACGGCGATGAGTTGTATGTCACCCGTCCTGAGTGTGCCACTGCCGAACCTGCTTGCATCCACGTTCGTGTGTGGCGCCATCAGGCGGTTGAGCTGGATGTGGAGATCAGCCGGGAGCGGGTGCCGCTGCGCAACGCCTACCGCCACGTCGGCCAGCAGGCGGTGGTGCGCGTCAACTCCGGGGAGGAGTACACGCTGCAGGGTGGGCACCGCAGCTGGACTGCTGGCAGGATCGGCAGCACACCCTGCAGCGCTGTGCAGCTGTCGCCATCATGTCACGCACATGGTTCATGTGCGTGATATGATGACTCAACCTGACCTCGTGCCATGCAGTGTCATCAGCGCCGTTCCCGCTCAGCATGCAGCAGCAGCCGCTGTACCATGCGCGCGGCGACCTGACCGCCGGCGAGATCAAGGCTGTGCGGGAGCCCACCAGCGTGACCGCGCGGCTGCAGGTGAGCGGCTGGCCGGCGCGACCTGGTGGGGTGCGGCCACCGCAGCACACATGTCAGACTGCATGTTGGCATCGCAGACACTTGACGGGCAATGCGGAGCTGCTTTGCTCACCGGCGCGCACAGGTGCTGGTGCCGGAGGGGGAGGCGAAGGACCTGCTGGAGGCGTCGGCCGCGGATGGCGTGGAGGTCGGCCCCTTCCAGGTGGCGCCCGCCTCGCCCCATGTCAGTGTCGTCCGCCAGCTGCTGCCGCCTGCCGTGATGACTGCTTGGTACACTGGAAGGTGGGTTCTGAGTCGTGCCTCAAAAGAAGTCACACGTTTGCTGCAGGGTGCGGGGCTGAACTTGCGGGGCGATATCATCGGCACCTTCCGCTACCGCACCATCCTCATCATGTGCGAGGGGCTGGCCATCGGCACTGCCAAGGCGCTCATTGAAGCCGACTCCAGCGTTGGCGGTCTCAACTTCCCGCTGCGCGAGAACGTGGTGCTGTACTACCGGGTGAGCCTGCGGTTCGATGAGGCGCCGTGCTGATGTTGCCTGCTTGTGCCGTGTGCACAGCGGCGGATGCAATGCTGCAGGGCACATGCCGTAAAGCACACCAGCTGCGAATGTCACCCCAGCTCTGCTGCAAGCCTGCAGGCCCAGAACGACGCGTCCCTGGCTTACAAAGACGAGTTCGAGCGGTGGCAGTCGGAACTGGGCGTGCGTGTCAAGGTCGCCACGCGCGACACCTTCATTGACATGTTTGACGACGATGACGAGCTGGAGTATGAGCCGGCGACGACTGCAGCCATCATACTGACTGGCGGTGACGAGGACGCTGAGAAGGCGGCCCTGATGGTACGCATCGCCACGTGTGGTCGCGATAGGTGTCCCCTGCGGTTCAGCCCGCCCGTGCTCTGCTGAGGCTGAGCCGCCTAGCGCTCACTTACAACCATGCGTCCCTGTGCCTGGTGCAGGTGTGCAATGAGGCGGAGATAACGGAGGTTGTGAAGGACTCAGAGCAGGCGGTGCAAACAGAGTATCTTGCCATGAGAACCCACAACAAGGGCATGCATTGACATGCGGGTCTGCTGCGCCCACAGTGTAAAGCATCTCGACTCCAGCAGTGCATGCTGCCCTTGCTTTTGTTTCGGAGCCTGGCATCGTTTCCGAGCACACACCATGCAGCAGAATGGCAGCCCATTCATGGGTCACATCATGCACGTCAACAAAGATCCACGAGCTGGGCTGCACTACCGTATGCCGCATGGCAACATTGACCACCAGTGCAGCAACAACCCAAACAGCTCGTTAGCTGCCCGCTAATTTGGACTAGGGTGGAAGCCTAATCTTCCTGCACAACTGCAGCCAAAACTTGCTGCAGTGCCATGGTGCAGCGTTTGTGGGGGACCACTGTGCGCTGCACGTCCGCCTGAAGCACCATGGCGAGCTCCACGAGGACGTCGTTCCGTCCGCGGCCTCTGGACAACAACAAACAGCTTGAAATTGTCAGGGACGAGAATGCAGATCTGCAGAGCGTGGGGCCCATCGATCAGGCAGACATCGAGGCCACCAGGCGCATCACCAACGGCCATGAGACGCTGGACGCCCACAATGAGAAGGTGAGGCGACAGGGCGTAAGGCAGCCAGAGGTGCATGGTGCCAAGTGCAATTGCTCTATCTCTCTGAGACTGTCATCACACGCACGGTACACATCATAAAGGCTACCAGGACCTGGTTCCCACGCCCCGGGCGTCACGCAGCTGCCTCTTCAGTCTTACTGGCCTCTGCACCTGTTCAGTGCACCTGGTAGTCCCACATAAGGTCTGCGACGCTCTCCCTAGCAAGTCCAGCCATTTGCTTGCGCTTGATTCGTGCACAGTTGCCTATAATAGTGCTTGTTCGGCGATCGAGGCCTGTCGACAGTGCGCGATGCGTGTGGGAGTTGTTCGAACCTCGACTCGCGACGTCTGTCGAGCGACCGACCCTTGACATTGTCACAGCGCTACGCGAGTCCAATACGTCTGCAGTTTTTGAGCTGTGTCATCATAATGGTCGTTTAAACACGGCGCGAGGCCATATCTACGGTCCACGAGCGACTGCACCTGCATTGGGCACACCCTGCCTTGCACATGCAATGAACTGCAGCGCTTGCTTACCTGACCAGCAGTTGTTACAACCAACATCATCTTCATGTACGCTTTGTGCATGTCGACGCTGCAGGTGCTGACTCTGACCAGCGAGAAAGGCAAGGGCGGGCAGGAGATCCCCATCCCAGTGGTGACAGAGGTGGCGTCCTACTCACGAGACTACCTGCCCACCTACCGAGAACGACCGGTGTACGTGCGCGGGCGGGGTGAGAAACGCTTTACTGTTTGGCCTCCTGGTATACACGTGCAGTGCATGCCGTGTCTGTGGAGCATCACATGAGGGTACTGCACTCTGCTGCATCCTTTCACCACACCTCATGAACGTTGCCAGGTGGCGTGGGGTATCGGGATGACAACCTGGTGGAGTATGACCTGGACTCGGAGGACGATGCTTGGTTGGCGGCATTGAATGGCGATCAGGTGGGGTCCAATCACAGATCCACATGCGTGCAGTTTGCAAATGACACATGTCAGCTGCTTACTCAGTTGCACGGCAGAGGAAAGCAAAGAGCTGAACCCGTTGTACCTGTGCTGATGTGACAGGATCGCCTGCCTCAAGCACGGTTTGAGCTCATGATCTGGCGGCTGGAGACGACCAACGCCGCCGCAATCGACCGCACCTTTGCAGCTGCAGGTGCTGAAGCGTAGTCACGCCAGCAGATGATGTTGGTGCTGCAATACTGCCATGGTTGCAGCACTGATGAAAGTAGCTGCTTCTCTTCAAGCTGCTGTGCGAAACCTGCCACACCGCCTGTTGCACTGAAGCTGTCGAAGTGCTCCTGCAAACCATTTCATTGAACACCCTTGCAGGCGCTGCGCCCCAGGAGCGCACCGCACCGGCAGTGGTGGCGTCCACTGACCACATGTCCAGGGACGAGGCCCTCGCGGCGCTGGCAGCCTCATGCCCCGCGCGCGACAAGCTGCGCGTCATGGTGCGCCTGCCCCGCAGCTGTGCATTCTCTGTGTGCCTGACTCAGCCCCGAGCGAGCGGTGACAGTGGACCTGCTCGTCACAGGTCTGCAAACTCGTCGGCAATCAGGTGACAGGCTGACCATGGTGTGCAGGTGTACGACTACTGGATGGCGAAGCGGAAGAAGCGCGGCAAGCCGCTGCTGCGCTCGCTGCAGGCGCCGACGCCGTCGGCCGACCAGAACCCAGCCAACTGCTTCAGGTGCTGCCATGCTGGGGCCCCCCTGCCTTGCAACCCGAGTCCTCCACATGACGCATTCTGGCTCACTCCTACTCGACCTGTTGCCATTGAACAAGACCCTGCGGCAGGAGGCAGCAGGCGGTGCACGGCTGCTGTTGCCTGTTGGCACAGGCACACCCCTGAGCGACACCCTCAAATGCTGCGTGCAGGCCGCGGGAGCGGATACACCGGCCGCAGACGCGGCGGCGGAAGGAGAACAACGAGGAGGCGATGGAGAAGATGCGGGCGATACAGACCAACCTGAGCAAGGCGCGCGAGCTGGTGGAGCAGCTGCTGCGGCGGGAGCGCAAGAAGCGCGACACCGTGGTGCGCAGGGCGCCGGGGGCGCCCTGACAAACCTGGTGTATGTGCAGCACCACACGGGCACGTCACGGCAGCCGGGCTCGGCCCCTGCGAGCGGCTGTGCTGCCGCAGAGGAGGCTATGCAAGTCTGCAACTTGATCTGCATGAGACTGCAACATTGCATCGCCCATCAACCAACTTATTCTCCAACATGAGCCAGGCAAGCTGATTTTGAGTGTCCGCCTCTGCTGCTGTCTGCAGTATGCGGAGATCGACGCACAGCAGCTGCAGGTCAAACAGCGCCACGAGCCGCGCTCAGCGATGGAGGCCATCGAGGCAGAGTATTCAGCCGCAGCGCGAGCGAAGCCTGGCCGGCGGCCACTCGGCTTCGAGGTGGCTGCTTCACCTGCCGGCCACCTTGTACTCTGTGCGATTGACTGCTGTGTGAGCTTGCTCAGCGTGCCGATGATCGGTCTAACATGCATGTGCTAGCTGACATCGAGGTGCATTTGGCGGCTGCAGGCTCGCACGGGGCTCGCGCCTGGGGGCACCATCCCTCTGGAGGGGCCGCCCGCCACCGCCGCATCCGGCCTGCTTGACGCAGCCGGGAAGCGCGCCAAGCGCAGGTCCGCCAGGCCCCGCGCCGCTGAACAGCTTGATGCAGCATGGCGGCCTGTTGAGTCGTGCACAGTCGGCACCCACGTTGAAAGATGTGATCTCGGAGGTGGGACTGTTCTGTGCTGGCGTGTAACAGGAAACGGGACCCCAGCAACCCGCAGCGGGACGCGATCGCGAGGGTGGGGTCGCAGCCCTGGGAGCTGCAGGACGCGCTGCTGGCGCCCTACCTGGTGCTGCTCCCCTCCTGCCCACCACCCTGCAGCCTGTCATACCTTGCATGCCCTTGCAGGGTGCTGGCGGTAAGTGACCCCCCGTAGCCGGGAAACGGGACAGAATGCAAAGACCTGCCAGGCATCATGAGCAGTGAGTGTTGGGCGTCATCATGCTGGCAGCCTAGTGGCTCAGCCTCATCCATCTCCACAGGCGGTGGACATGCCGAGGCTGTGCGCGGCGCTGGGGGAGGCGTCGTTGCGGCTGCCCGGGCGGGTGGCGGCGGTGCTGGCCGGCGGGCGCGGGCGGCCCCGCCCCGGCCGGGGCGGCCGCCTCCTCATCGACCGCTGCAACCCGTGCGTTGTTGTCACAGCCATGCTGTCAGAAGGGACCACGGAGCAGGCCGTCTGCTGTCAGCTGCACAAGGCGCACCATGCTGCGGGTCCGGGAACCGCAGCTGCAGCCTGCTTTTGTGAGGGACCTGGTGCGCTGGCGGAGCAACGCGGGGACCAATGCATGGCCGTCTTGCAGGTTCACATACGAGCCGTATGGCCAGGACGACGACGATGGGCCGCCGCCCATGCACATGCTGCACAACCCGTACACCGGCAGCGGCAAGCCGGCGACGCCGCGGCACCCGCCCGTGGTGCCCGCTGGCGCCGCCGCCGCCCCAGCCTTTGCTCCTGACAAGGCGCAGGTGTGCCCACGGCGGCTGTGTACTCAGATGCCTGTGGACCGCTGACATCTGCATACCGATGCAGCGTAGCTGTATGGAGTGCAAGGGCAGCTGGCATCTCTATACACACCCAAAGAGCCACCATTCTACCAATGGTGGCCAGCCGTGGAACTTCCAAGTGCCATTCTGTCATGCAGACATCCCAGCCAACAGAGCCGCTGCCACCGGCGGTCACGCCAAAGCCCTCTCGAGTGAGGATCTGCTGATGCTTCCCTTGCTGCATCTCTCTGCCGCACGCAAATTGCTTCAGCCGCATCCGCTCGTAGCTTATGCTGCATATGCTGCATCTGGCACTTGCCCACACCCTTGATCGTGTGCACATTGCTGTGGGCTCAAACAGGAACTCATGTGTTGCCTCGACAGGTGGCGCCAGCGACGACACCCAACCCCACACGCAGCAGCACGCGCAAAGCATCGCTGCGAGAAGTGCGGGGCGGCGGCGGCAGCGGCGGCGGCAGCGGGCCGCCGAAGCGGGGGCCGGGACGGCCGCCGAAAGCAGGGCTGAAGGTGAGCTGGCGTGTGGAGTGCCACACCTGGCCAACACGATGCTCCGCACATATGACCAGTGTCGTAACATGTAAGTTGTTGTGGACTCGACAGCGACACGCTAGACTGTTGTGGATGGCTCCTAATCCGCATCCATCTTGCCGTGTGCCCTGCAGACTGGCAGTGGAGGCACCTCCCCGATGGACCTCGATACTTGATCGAGCCCAACAGCAGCCAAACCGATTGCTGCTGTTGTTGACGGGTTACACAGTAGTACCCTCTAACAACAGCCCTTCTGTACAACAGCTCAGCAGTTTTGAGGTCTATCTGAAGTTCGGCAGTAGCAGTGTGTCATCCACAGGTCACAGCCCCAGCTAGCGCACATTGCACAGCTGACTTGATGATGCTAACATTCACGATGCGCTTACCACCTAAGTACTCAGCTGACAACAGCATGTGCAACTGCAAGAATGGAGTTCCGCACAGACACGGCTGCCATTGTTACAGTTCCCCTTACGGTATGTGGCTGCTGCATGGTCAGTGGCGGCATGCTGGTCCAATATGCACGTGCTCGAGGTTTGGTGAGCAAGCGACTAAACGATGCAGCAGGGCAGGCGGGCCTCCTGGTGTCATCACCCAGAGTCGAAGGCGGATTTGCTGACCACATCCACAGCAATCCGCAGCTGATTGCTGTAGGCAGCGCTCAACTGCAATGCGAAACCGACTCGTGAGCAAAGCACTTTGGCATCAGCAGGCATCCTTTATGTTGTGTAGAAGGCGGTCTTCATGGCAAGCACCATGCACAGCACACCTGTGCGGACGCTGCTGTATCTATTGCAGCGCTGCTGCCAGCTAAAGTTGCTGATGCCACGCCGATGATGGCGGTAGCAGCCTCCTGTTGCAGCTGGTGCGGGACAGCACCTGCAGGCCCAGAGTGTGCTGAACATCCGGGTACACGTCCATGGGAACACCTCCAACCATGGGAACACCTCCAAAAGCTCACTCAGGTGCCATTAGACACCTGACCCGCGGCCTTGACTCGCAGCACTCCTCGCACCTAGGGTGGCAGCTCCCAGACGTCCACGCCCGGCCGCAGCACAGGGCGCAAGTGGCACAGCTGCAGGCGCGCCTGTGCTGTGCGCTGGGCCGCATCGATGGACAGCTCTAGCCTCAGGCTCGGAAGCTCGAAGTAGTAGGATCTGGCCGCGCCGCTCATCAGCAGGCAGACGATGGTGCCGGCGGTGCTCCTGGACAGGTGGCCGACGCAGTAGCCGTCGGTCACGGCGGGGTGCGGCTGCTGCGGGTTCGGCTGGAAGCCCGGTGGCAGGGACACCCAGACGCATGGCGCTGCAGGTGGCACCGCTGATCCCGCTCCAGCTTGCTGGCCCGACCTCTCCCTGGCCGAGTGCTCTGCCCGGTGCAGCTCGACGGGGCTGCCACCCTGATCTGTATCTGCAGCTTGCGATGTGCTGTCAAAGTCTCGCAGTGCACTGTCACAGAGCCGCGGGCGCAGGTACGAGCTGAACTGGTAGCCTGCTGGCGCACAGCACGCAAGGAAGCGTGCCAGCAGCTGCAGCCAGTCGAAGCGTGGGCCGTGTCGCTCCAGTACAAACTGCAGCTGAGGTGCTGCTGCGTGCTCGTCCCAGCGCTGCACAAAGCGTCCCGCAGTCAGGGCCACGTGCCGCTGGTGGACGTCTTGAAGGACGTTGCTCCCCCACCAGGTATAGAACCTGCGTGTTCAACAGCAAAAGGGGGTGCGCCCAGGAATGCATGTGCAAGTGGGCTGCTTCCACGCAGAGTCCAGTGGCTGCATGCTGCTACAGTCACAGCAGCAGGCTCACCTCCGGCACGCGAGGCAAGCGGATACCCGATCCCTGATGTCCGTAAGCGAACTGAAGACCATACACGTCCAGATCTCTTCGGGCAGCTGCAGCAGCGGCGAGGCTGTGTCCATGGTGGACAGCGTGTTGGTGGACGAGGTGCCCGGCGCCCGTTCAGCTCCTGCAGCATCACAGACGACAGATCAGACCACTTTCAACCATGAAACATGTGTGTCATGTGTGATAACGGCCCAGCGCCTGGCCGCATGCTTGATGTCGGATGAGTCCCCCTCTGGTGCATGGAGGGGGATCTGTTGGGCGCAGTTTGATAGGGCGCGTGTTACGTCCCAAATGTGAGCCTAATGCACTTCACGAGATGCATCCGATGTTCGCCAAAGCTGATGCGTCTGGATCACACAGCTGCACCTGCACTGTTGTGTCAGGAGCTGGGCAGGCGGCAGTTGACGGTGATCACCACGGACCACCTGTTGCGCTGCGCCACGATACACGTCTAGGCTTAGTATTGACACCGGGAGCTGTACGCAGCCTCTGAGTGGCTGCGACCGCACTAGCCGGCCTGGTGCCGGAGGTCTGCTCACATGAGACCACACTGAGCGGGGGCGGGCAAACTTTGCCGCACCCCTCTTGACCTGGAAAGCGCTCCCGGCAAGGCCTCGGCACCGCAGATCTTCGCTGCTGGACAGCAGCCGTGCATCAGTGATACATCTGTATAAGCAGCGTCTCTGATTGTACCTAAGTGACGTGCTCGAGGTTTCAGACGCGGGCAGTGGCTGTTTACTGATCTGAGGTGCGGGTACCAGCTGGCCCTGCGGCAGCCCGCAGCCATGCCCTGCGGCGGCACGATGCAGATGGGCGGCCGCCTCGGCTCGCGTGCAGGTGGGGCCACACATACATGTTGTGTGCCTGCTGCAACTGCTCATTGCCCTCTGACAGGATATGCGAGTATCCAGCGGTCGGAGCGGTCTGCACATCATTCATCGTGTACGTGCCTGCGACCTGCAGGCCTCGACAGTTCGCAGCGCATTTGCGGATCGTCCGTGCACGATGCACCGCGCACCAGGCATTGCAGCAGGCATCAGCAGCGGCAGGCAAGCTGTTGCCGCCACTGTGCTTTCGTGTGCAGGCTGCTGCGGCCCTGCAACCATCATCTGACCAGTGATGTCAGCTGCAGGTCACGAGGGCAGTGGTGCAGGCGCCGCCGAACTCCCTGGAGCGTGCGGTGACAGACAGCTTTGAGAGCGCGAGCCGCATACGCATGGCATCAGAGGACAACCTGCAGATGTCGCGGGTGATCGCGGCTTGCAGCACCCGATGCACTGTGGATCTACATCGCAGCAGATGCAGCGACATGCCACATTGCGTCCGCGGCACAAGCAGCACTCTTGGTGGCTGTGCATCTCCTAGCACGTGACTGGCCGTGCCACGCCACTGCCATGCGTCTACCCAAACATACCGGTCCGTTTGCATGCAGACGGTGCTGGGCATCATCCTGGGCGGCGGCGCGGGCAGCCGGCTGTACCCGCTGACCAAGACGCGGGCCAAGCCGGCGGTGCCCCTGGGCGCCAACTACCGCCTCATCGACATCCCGGTCTCCAACTGCATCAACAGCGGCGTCAACAAGATCTACTGCATGACGCAGTTCAACTCGGCGTCGCTGAACCGCCACCTGGCTTCGGCATATGTGAGCGTGTGCCTGGCGCTGCCGTCGAGTGTGACCAGAAGTGTTGCTGTGCAAGGCGTGCTGTTGGGCCTGTGCATTGCCCTGCCAGCTTGCGGCCGCAGCAGCACGGACATGTTGCTGATGGGCAGAGCTCATGCTGGCTTTGCATGTGTGTGCAGAACGCAAACGTAGGCAGCTACAGCAATGAGGGTTTCGTGGAGGTGCTGGCGGCCACGCAGAGCCCAATCTCCACATCCTGGTTCCAGGTGCAGAGAACAGATCTGGGTAGCACTGCTCTACATACAAGCTTTCGGCATGTGATGCTCACATCTTGTGAAACAGGCGCAGCATGATGACCCCCCTCCTGTCGCATCTTGCTTGCAGGGCACGGCAGATGCAGTTCGGCAGTAGCTCTGGCTGTTTGAGAACACCACGCGCACTGGCGTGCAGGACTTCTTGATTCTCTCAGGCGCGCTGCGGATGGTACCTTTGCACTAATTGCAGCATTGCATGCAATCAGACACGCTGCAGAATTGCCGCATTTGGGTGAGGCTCCAGGTGTTTTTGGAGCCCCTTGCACACTTATATACTGCAGGTGACCACCTCTACCGCATGGACTATGCACCCTTCGTACAGAAGCACCGTGAGACGGGGGCTGACATCACAGTGGCGGCGCTGCCCATGGACGCTGCCAGGGCAGAGGCCTTTGGCGTCATGAAGGTGCGCCTGCTGAGGCCGCAGAAGTGCAGGGTCAGAGGCGTACAGCCATCGGCTGCACCTCCTGGAGGGCGGCAGAGGCCCAGTACGCAGCAAGGATGCTGATCCGTGTGCAGCCCGCCACACCGTCCGCATCGTGCACGCCGGCGTCAACTGTGCGGACCCCCTTCACATGCTGATGCGTGGGGTTGCTGCTGCTGCAGATCGACGACAGCGGCCGCATCGTGGACTTTGCGGAGAAGCCGAAGGGCGACGCGCTGCGGGCCATGGAGGTGGACACCACCGTGCTGGGCCTCGACGCCGCCAGGTGGCCCCCCTGACGTGCACCCCGCACCTTTACCGCGCATCCCTCACCACCCTGTCCTGTTGTCAAACGGCATGCCGTCCACCTGTCGGATCCAGCACACTGTGCCATTCTGCACCAGCCTGGGGGTTTCTTTTAACAGCTGTCGTGCGATCATCCACATGGCTGGGGCGGTGTGCACGGACCCTGTAGCAAGCGCGCAGCAGGGCCCCTGTGTGGTCCCAGGGGGGCCCCCAGTTGCTGGAGGTGACGCATGCACAGCAGAGTGCGTGCGCTCTGCTGCAGGGCGAAGGAGATGCCCTTCATCGCCAGCATGGGCATCTACGTGCTCAAGGCGTCCGCCATCAAGGAGCTGCTGACGAAGCACTTCCCCACGAAACACGACTTCGGCTCCGACATCATCCCGGGCGCCAAGGACCTGGGCATGAAGATCCAGGTGGGCGCCCATTTGTACGGTGCAGCATCACGACATTCCTGGCAAACTTGTCAACACAAGGACAGTGTCCACACACTATCTGCACCTCAGCGGTGACCTCTGTGCCTGTCGCACATGCTAGGCTTACCTGTACGATGGGTACTGGGAGGACATCGGAACGATCAAGTCGTTCTATGAGTCCAACCTGGCGCTCACTGACACCAACCCCAACTTCAGGTGGGCCGCCACGTGCAGCAGGCCCATGGGCTGATGAACCTTGTACAGACGCCCAGCAGTGCGGAACCTGTGCGTTGTAAGCTCTGTGGTACCTGCATGAGGTTGAAGCTCACAGCAGTGGTCACCGTTCACTGCAGCTTTTATGACAAGGATGCGCCCATCTACACCATGTCACGGTTCCTCCCGCCATCAAAGGTGCTCTCCGCATTGTCTGCAAGCGAACATCTCCAGCGCCATCCTAGCACAGATGATGTTGCACCTGCTGCTGCGGTCTCGAGGTGCAGTTTGTCACACTGGCTTCCCAGTTAGAATGCAGGCTCTTGTGCTCTGCAGGTGCTGGATGCGGAGGTGACGAACAGCATTCTGGGCGACGGCTGCGTGGTGCGCGCGGGCACCACCATCAAGCACTCGGTCATCGGCCTGCGCTCCCTCATCGGCGAGAACTGCCACATCGAGGACGCGCTGATCATGGGGTGCGGAGTGCCTGCGCAGCCGGCTGACATGCTGATGCGCAGCAGTCTGGGCGCTGCACATGTCAGCTCCGCATGTGGGTTGCCGTCATCTGCACCCAGGAGCACTGCAATATGATGCGTCTTGCTGTCCTGGCAGGCTCTACCAGTATCACACATGACCTTCCCGAGACCCGCCCAACATCTCTGCTGCAGGTCGGACTACTTCGAGACGCTGGAGGAGTGCGCGCTGCTGCCGGGGTGCCTGCCGGTGGGCCTGGGCCCGGGCTGCACCGCCCGCAAGTGCATCATCGACAAGAACTCCCGCATCGGCGCCAACGTGCAGATCATTAACAAGGACGGCGTGCAGGTGCGTCCTGTGAGCTGGGGCTTCAGGGGAATTGAGCATCGCCTGGCTACACAATGTCTTGGCCCTGATTGCAACATGAACACGCTGGTGGGGTTCACTGCCTCGTGCCCTGCCACCTCATGGCAGTATCAGTGAAAGCTGCAGCCGTGGTGCAACCGTGTCATCCAGTTTGTGATGTGCGCTGCAGGAGGCAAGCCGGGAAGAGGACGGCTTCTTCATCAAGGACGGCATCATTGTCGTCACCAAGGGTGCGCAATCCAGCTGTGCGGCTTTGGCTGAGAAGCATTCCAACATTCCCGTTTGCCAACTGGAGGCCTAGCGTGTCCCTTAGTTGACTGGACGTTGCTGTTGGGTCCTGCAGGCGCTGTGCTAACCGCTGGCACCGTCATCTGAAGACCTTCCAACTCGGGACAGGTCTGGGGGCGGCCCAACGTTGACCAGCAACATGACCAGTGCACATGTGGCAGTCAGCTCTCAGCTTGAACAGCTTGATCAGGACTGTTGTAGCTTGCACACACGCCAACAGAACTTGACTCACATAAGTGCTGGTGCAACGCTTCTCCCGTTGGGAGAGAAGCAGAGGGATATCAAGTTGATGCACTGATACCGTATGACGAGTGCCCGTGAAAAGATGGCTCTTCCTACATGCCATCATGTACGCTGCACGACCACGTACAATTACAGGGTATACGACTTGACACTTAACTCAAGGAGAGTAATGAACGTATCCGCTTACTCGGACTTGGAAACCACAAACAAGTTCTGAGGACAGCTCTGGGTACGGTGTGTTTGAGACGGCACCCAACAGGCAGGGCACAAGAGTGGGCCACGACCGTGCTGAGCATGCTGACTAGCGCAGATCGCTGCAGAATCTACGGTACAAAGCGCGAGGTCGCACTGGAGGCCCAGCCGTCAGAAGGCCGCCATGAAGGCCTTCAGCGGCGACGCTGCAGTGGATGCTCTGATGACCACGGGCAGGTCGGGGCTGTTGTGGCTGCCGGTGGCCGCGACGTCAAGCAGCCGGGCGCCGGGCTCCTTGTCGTTCGGCAGGAAGAAGAATGAACCGGACGCCAGCTGCTCGTCGTTGGCCGGCACGGCGAAGCCCTCTGCGTCGTCCACCGTGCCGTCGCCGAAGTCCGGCAGCCCCCGCAGCACGTGCAGCAGCTGCACGCCGGTGGTGCCGACCGGGAACCTGGCCGGCTGCACCCCGCCGCCCCGCACGCGCACCGTGATGACTTCTGTGCCGCTGCCCAGCTTGTCTGCGGTTGCCATGTCACAAAAGTAAGCGTGTGAGGCCGGCGTCAACAAGGCAGGTGTCCCATCTGAGCATGACGCGGGGACCATGGAAAGCCGCAGCCTTGCCAGGTCAACGTACGTTTTGACCAAGCCGTGAAGAAGTATTGGCCGTCGGGCACAGGCTGGTCTGTGTGGAGCAGATTTTGACCGTCCGCAGTCTGCACATTGCCATCGCCAAAACCCGCTGCGCGACAAAACCACAACAGCAGTTTGGCACTGCTGTAGGTTAGGCAGGAGGGCTTGCTCGGTGACCAACAACAAGACGTCTCAGGTTCATGCACACACACGTAAACAAGTCTCACCTCGTCGCCGCACCACGTCTAGCAGCTGTGCAGCAGTGACGCCTGCCCTGAAGCGCAGGGGCCGCACCTCCCGCGCATGCACCATCACGGGGGCCACGCCGCCGGGAGGCGGCATCGTTACGTCAAACTATGCCTGCAGGTTCCATCGCGGCAGCCTGATTGGCAACATGCGACTGTAACCTCAGGTGCATGGCTACGGTACGACTTCCCTGCATGTGCCCAGTACTGTGGCCCTATGGTGCTCGGAGCATGCTGGCAGCTGATTACAACGCTCAGCTACTGCTGATAGAATGCCTGCAGGCAGGCTGCGGAAGTTTGCAGGGGCTCACGCTTTGGCACGCGCCAGGCAAGCGAACGGTGGCTCCAGTCGTACTACAGTCGATCCGCAACCGCCCCAATCTGCCGAATCTGAGTCACTCAACACGTCACAGAGCACCACCATGCCCCATGGCCTCAATCCAAGCAGGTAGTACCTCTGTTTGCAGGTGCTGTGTTGCGTGCACCTCGTGCCGTTACAGGTCAAGCGCGTGTGTCAGCATCAATGTTTTTAGGGCACTGACCCCCGCTGATAGTCTGAGCGGTGCACCTTCCGCTGCAACTTTCCTCTGAGGACACGAAGGTGTGCCGGAACGCTGCGCGCTGGTGTGACTAGCGGTCACCCTCGGGTAGCTGGCTCACGAGATGATTTTGGTCATCAGGGGTCGGAAAGGTACATTGGCCTGTTACCCAATGGTCAAGGGGAACAGAAGTATAGAACTGGTTCTATTCCCCTTGCAATGGTACAGGGCAGGCAGAGCAACCATGGCAAGCAAGGCATCGATGGGACCAACGACAGCATTTGCCGACAATCCTAGCACCTGCTGACTCGTCCTCCGCCGGTCAGCGTCAAGTGCGAATCCTCGAGTCTGGTGTGCTTTGAAAGTGGTGTGGGCAGCGTGCGGTCAGAGGGCCACATCATAGCAAGCGATTCAGCGCGGTGCAGAAAGCAAGCTGAGATGCTCAGCTGCCCTGATGTCATTTTGGTCCAAGATCAGTCGAAACATGAGCATGGAGTGACCGTCACAGGATGATGGGGCGTCATCCAGCAGCCATGGAGCCGCACAGGCGCGGACATGGCGCACAGGTGCGCCACCCATGATGATGTCAACACCATTGACCCTGTCGCAGTGTTCTTGGCCTCGAAGCCTGGAGTGAAGATGGCACAGGCGAGGCTTCAGTCCAATCATGCAGGTGCTGCTGCTCGTGGCTGTGTTGCTGTGTACCGCGGCTCATGCCGCAGCCGGCAATGCCACGGCAGCGGAGGAGTCACCGGCAGACGCCGCGTACAACAGGGCCACACAGCTGCGGTGCGTCCACATTGCAGCTGCTGCGGCTACTCTCGCATGCGGCCGCCGGGTAGCTTGAACGACACATGGTAGTCTTCCTGACATGCGTGCGACGGCGCACAGGTCACGGCGGGATGCGTCAACACGCCACCTGCGAGAGGCAGCAGCGCTGCTGCGATCGGCAGCGGGTGTCAGGATTGCCGCGTCAATTGCGCCGGCAGATCAGGCAGCTGGCGAGGGCCAGCAGACCACAGCGCAACTGATCCAGTTTGAGGACCGGGCCACCTCGCATGCGCCGGCGCTCTGGGAGCTTGCACAGGCATACGAAAAAGGTCAGCAACGGTGCACAGATGTCAGAGGCGGTGCAGCCGCGCCCCATCCCTCGTTAGTACGATGCACAGCGGTCTTCCAGCCCTGCGGCGTTTGCAGCATTGCAGTGCTGTGCGGTCTGCAGGCGAGGGCGTGGCGCAGGACATGTACATGGCGGCGAAGCTGGTCGGCGCAGCGGCGGAGGCGGGCTATCCCGATGCCCAGGCGGAGGTCGGCTTCAGGGCGGCGCTGGGCCTGCACCCTATCAGCCAAACGTCCTTTGCATTTGGCGAGCCGGATGTGCCCAAGTGCGGCCTCGCAACCTGCACCCACGAGGATGGAAGGCACCATGCCACATCTGGCCATGCACAGCCGCAGCAGCATGTGTGCCGATCAGAATGATTATAAGTTTGACGGTGTGTAATGGCAGGGCGCTGCTGCACTACTACTTTGCGGCAGCGGGCAACAGCTCCTTTGCGCAGCTGGCATTGGGGTACCGTCATGCGCACGGCCTGGGTGTGCCCAAGTCCTGCCAATCTGCGGTGAGCGGTGGCCACTCGGCTGCATGTGCCACCCCACCCTCCAGCAGGGCATAAGCATCACCTCGACTGTGGCACACCAGAGTCTACAGAGTCCACACGCAAACGGAGGTATAGAGGCTGCATGCTGTTTATGCAGGTGCTATACTACAACCCTGTTTCGGAGCAAGTTGTAGAGCTGGCACGCTTACCAAACACAATTCCTCAGGCAAGATGCCATATGCGCACCAAGTGATCATGCTTGGGTCCTAAATCTGATGTATGGCCAGCTCCAAGAGTGCCGATAGGTGATGCTTATTAAACATCGGGGTGCTGGACGCTGTGGCTTGTTGCCTGCAGATGTCAAGGGTGCGGCTGAGTGCAAAGTCACTGGACGGCCTGCGTGCCAGCACTGAGCAGGATGTGCTCCACTACCAGGTGCGCGCATGTTTCCGGGTTGCTGCCAGCCTGCACAGAAAGCTTCCCTGGAAACTGTCATGTTTTGAAACGCAAATGGACGCACTGGCGCCACCCCGGCTCAACGTCAGCCCTTTTTGATGGGCCCGGGGGAGGCGCGCATGACTCATCAGCCCGCACCCCGCAGTGGTTTGCGGACCTGGGCAACGTGGACGCACAGCGCGCCGTCGGACAGATACTGTCGGCGGGCGGTGCGGGGCGCGACCCCGAGCAGGCTCTGCGCTACTTCCAGTGCGACCGCCAAAACCCTGCGTTCACAGCGCCCTCTGCGTGCTAGTGGTTTGAGCCAGCAGTGGCTGGTGCATGCACGGCGTGATGGTACATAGATGGTACGGCAGATTGGGAGCAAATTGCGTTGCTGCAGGCGCGCAGCGGATGGCGGAGATGCTGACGCCATGGCAGCCCTGGGCCACATGTACGCCAATGGGCGTGGCGTCAAGGCCTCCAACGGCACCGCCCTGAAGTGGTCAGCAGCCTCCTCTTTTTGATGCTGTGATGGCCACACCCCAGTTGCAGAGTCCTCGGCACGCAACCACTGCAAGGCGGCATGCAGTGTCGATGGGGTGGTTAGACATCCTTGCTGGGCGGTTCTCCATGTCAGGGCTTGGACCGTGACCAACAACGCGAGATATGCGTTAGGCAACAACAGTGGACCCTGAACCACAGGTTCCGTGCGGCGGTGGAGCACAACCATGCCAGCGCGCAGTACGGCCTGGGGTACATGCACCTGGTGGGCCACGGCGTTGCCATGAACCACCGCAAGGCGTACAAGTACTTCTCGTCCGCCGCCGAGCAGGTGGGCCGCTCAGGGAACCCTCACCCTTCCAACCAGGGACAGGGTGTTTGTATGCGCAGAAAAGCGCAGCCTGGCTGATGCAGGCGGTGACCTGCGACCGCCCACGCATTGTGCAGGGCAACACGGAGGCCTGGTTCCACCTGGGCGTGATGCACCTCAATGGGTGGGGCGTGCCGCGCAACGTCATGCAGGCGCAGTACTTTTTCTCCATGACCGCCAAGACGGTGCGGCACCCGGCTGACCAGCACACGTCCTGCGTCCTGAACAACTGCGTGCAGTGCTGCCTGTGCAGTTTGCGGCTGCCATGCGCCTGGATGTTTGCTACAGCTGCTACTGCAGCAAAGCAGGCAGATGAAGCTCATCCGCTGGTGTTTGTGAACATGGTCAGTCGCATGTGATCCGCAGGGTCATGTGCTGGGCATGTACAACCTGGCCATGATGCACCTGGCAAAGGAGTCTGGAGGCTGCGATAATGCAAGGGAGCTGTTGAAGAAGGTCGCAGGTACCTTTCTGAACCTCCCTGCTGCAGTGCTCATATGGTGACATGCAGGCAGCCATCCGCTGTGGTGTGCTGCCTGCAGCATGTCGTACTGAGATGACGATGCATTGCTCGCTGCGCCTTGATCGCGGCATGAAGCACCATGACTCTGGTCGTGCTGATGAAGGGAACCAAGTGCAGGACGAACAGTGGATGGTTGCCACTTCACCAGCACTCGCAGGCGCCTCTGTCATGCCGAAGTCCTGTGTGCCGCTTGTGTTGCAGAGAGGGGCCCCTGGAGCGCGGTGCTGCAGGAGGGGCGGGAGGCGTTTGCGGATGGTGACTATGACGGCTCGCTGCTAGCGTACCTGCGTGCCGCTGAGATGGGCTACGAGCTGGGCCAATCCAATGCCGCGTGGCTCATTACACACGTGCGTGCAGTGCAGAAGCACATCAGCAGGAGTGACAGCATGTTGGGCAACCCCACCGCATGACCCTTAAAACAGCGGCGTCGGAAGAAGTGCACATGCAGGTGTCAGCCTTGGGCCTGACTGAAGTGTGGCACTCATAGCAATTACTGGCAAATCTGCGACTGCAGGGCTACTCAGCGGCAGCAGGCGGTGCCGGCAGCCTGTCTGTGGGGCTGCACCAGCACGCGGCACAGCAGGGCCACATGCCAGCGCTGCTCGCTGTCGGCGATGCTTTCTGGTAGGCCCGTCTTCGCTGCTGCTACTGTAAACTGTGGACATGGGCTGGCGATATCATTGCAATTTGCTGCAGCATGGTCCTGCGCTTCGACGATGGAGCAGGAAGTACGGACGTTTAGGAACTGAAGCATTGTCGGATTTCGTGTCCTATGCAGGTATGGGCGTGGCACCAAGCCGCACTGGCAGCGCGCGGGGGAGGTGTATGCGAAGGCCAACCTGGGACAAGCGTACTTCAACCTGGGCTACATGCACCAGTTTGGTGCCGGCCTGCCACAGGTGCAGAGCCTGCTTCGTCTTATGTAGAAATCCACTGCAGCGGGCTGCTTTGCACGGGCGTCACGTTGTCACATAACCATGCTTTGAGTGCTGCTGAGCCAACGTTCATGCTGTTGGCACAGGACCTGCACCTGGCCAAGCGCTTCTACGACAAGGCGGCGACGGCGGCGCCGGACGCCTGGCTGCCGGTGCGCGTGGCGCTGGCGGGCCTCACGGCGCACTCCGCCTGGCTGCGCCTCGCGCCCCGGCTGCCGCCGCAGCTGGCGTGGCTGCGGCGCTACGTCTTCGCAGCGCCGACACAGCCAGGTGGCGTCCTGCCGCTATTCAGACCCTTGCCGGTGCCAGTAGCCTCCCTCGGTTATTCGACTGTGGAGGTGGTCAAGTAATCGCAGCGGAGGACCATGGCCAGCCATCCTAACACACCTGCAATCCGACCCCTGCTCTGCCATCGCTGCAGCGGCAGAGGAGAGCGCCCGGGCTCGGGCGGGCATAGGCTTCCGGGCGGCCAGCCTGGTGGCCGGCTCGCTGGTGGGGTGGGCGGGGCGCGCCAGCGGCGCGTCCCGCGCCCTGGCCGCCGGCGGCGCCCAGCTGTCCAGCGCCCTCAGGTGCGCACCAGCCTGCGCAGCAGAGTGCTTGCCCCCATTGTCACTGGCAGCCCAATGTCAGGCAACTGCTGAAGCCGCCTTCCTTTTGCATCATCTGTCACGAAGCTGCTGGATGCGCTCAGGTCAGGCGCCTGTGGGACCCCCCGCCATGCATGCTTGCAGGTTTGCTTCCCCTGTTTCTACCGGACGCTGCAGCATAGTTGATCACCTGATAACCATGGAACTCATTTGCAGTGGAAGCGGCGGTGATGGCTCAGAAACGCTGCTGCTACTGGGGCTGCTGGCGGTGCTGGTGCTGGTCCTGCGGCGGCGCGCAGCGCTGCGCACCCTGTACGGCCCGCCCCCGGGGCCGCTACCGGGTGTGCATCCTTGTCATCACGGCCTCCATCCAGACTTCAAGCTGTATCACTGCTTCTGAGCGCAAAGCACTGGGCCAGTTGCTGCCCTGATGGCCACCTCTCTGTTACCTGTACAGCTGCTGGACGGGCCCGCTTGCTGCAGTGTATCCCACCGTAAGTTGTGCATGCCGTGCAGTGCCGGACCCGGCCATGGGGCCGATGCGGCGGCGATCCGGCAGCGTGGGTGCTGCCGGCACAGCAGCCCCTGCAGGGCCGGCAGCCCCGGTACAGCAACATACGGAGCAGCCCGCAGGCGGTGGTGCGCAAGGCAGCGCACCTGCTGGCGGCCACGCCGTCCCCGCCTCTCAGGCGCACGGCAGCACCCAGGCAGCAGGCGAGCAGCGGCATGGGCAGCACCCTGCTCCGCCGCCCAGGGGGTCGCTGGCGGAGCTGCGCCAGGGGTTGCCTGCAGAGCGGGGGCGGGCGCAGGAGGGAGCCGACGACGAGGCGGGGCCTTCAGGTCAATGAAGCCTTTGCGACAGGCTGTTCCGGGAGGAAGGAGACACGTTGCCGTCAGCAAAGCTGCAACTTTGTATTGCACCCCAGCGCAGCCTCATTCTGCTGGGACTCCCTTCAGCATGATCGGTCTGCCCTTCAATGCCCACCGCCGAACTCCCAAACAACTCAAATCACCCAATGCCAGCTCAAACGCGCGAACCTGCTGCGATCCTAGGCCCATGCACTGCTGCAAGCCAGTACCCTTGTCCGCGCGGCCAGCCGTGTAGTCATCGCAGGTGTGCGTACTTGCTTGCTTGTGGCCTGAGAGAGCCAGAAATTCTGACCTCTGTCCATCGACAGACACCTGACTACTGCTTCTCCGTGTGTACCGTTTGCTGCTCGCCTTCGACCACGCGAGTCAGCAGGATCACCCGACTAATCCACAGCTGCCTCCAAGACCGTCTCAGGAACGCTGCGCACAATGCCTCAGCTGCACACCGCAGGCAGCTTGCAAGCCTGCAGCGCATGATGCCAATGCGATGATTTTGTCGAATGCCTCCTACAGCGCAGAGCACAGCCGCAAGAAGGTGCGTGCTGAGAGGTGCCTCACAAGACTGGGAGCACGCCTCCTGCAAACTGCTGTGTGATGTGCCAGATTGTGGCGCAGTGCTCTGCCCATTTCTTTTATATTGCGCATCCGCCTCTAGCGGCTGGACGGCTGCATAGACATCGCCAAACGGTTGCCACCAGAATGTGCTGCGGTGCGACTCAGGTCAGGGAGCAGCCACCGGAAAAGCTGCTCACGGACCGCTCCGCATACATCCTATATCTAGAGAGCCAGCTCGAGCGCGTGACGGCAGCGTGCATGACTGTGCACTCGTTTGAGGAGCGGCTGGAGGATGTCGCCAGCCACATGCATGCCTTGGACGAGAAGGTGCGACATCAGCAACTTGGCGGTTTACGGCACTTGCTGAAGTCGCCATTCAGGGGGGGCCAGAACCACCCTGTCTTCCAGAACCCGTATCACCACATCAACAGACGGCGGAGACAAGAGGCATGCAGTGAGCAGGCCAGAGCAAGCGCTCAATCAGGCTGCAGTCATGCTGTGAATGAAGGCGTCCACTGATCTGATGGTTTCTGCTGCAGGTGCTGAACACAGGCCGCCTGGGACGATGCATACAGGAGGATGCGCAGGAGGCAGTTGCAGGGCTGCAATCAACGCAGCACCAGCTGGCAGACCGCCTGGCGGCGGTCGAGGATGCTGTCCAGGGCCTGCTGAGCAACGACTCGCTTGCCATGGAGGTGCGGCGCAGCTGCTGCCCGTCTTGCTGGGTCTGTATTGATGGTGCGCCTGTGGATGACTGCTCAAGCGGTGTAAGATATCGTCAATCTGCCTAGCAGAGCTGGCCAGATGCACGGCTGACTGAACGCATTGGAATGCAGCAGGCTGTCCCGTCTGGGCGCGATGGCGCCGACAACAGCTTGCAGCTCGAGGGCACACGCCCGCACGTGGCTGCAGACGGTGCCCCCTTCGGCAGCCATCTGCAGTCGTTGGCTGAGCTGCTCACACCGCACCAGGCATGCCCATACAATGCAATGAATGCAGATGCTCCCACACGAAACGATTTGACACGTCTGGCCGCTGACGAATGCAAGTTGACCGACCAGCTCGGGCTGAGTAACCAGCCGCTACTGATCGGTCGACTCCTACTGGCATAGGCACACGAGGTGCAGGAGGCCGTGGGACATGTGCAGTGCGCCTTCTCAGATATCCGCACATCACTAGCGACGCTACAGCGGAGCAAGGTGGATCGCAGCGCCGCAGCTCCGGCAGAGCAGCCGCGAGCTGCTCGGCAGCCTGAATCACCCGCAGGCAAGCAGCCTCAAGAGCGGTGTTGGCCCTCTGGCTGTCAGGCCGCAGCTAGCCGACCATCAAAAGGCAACACATGGCCCAAGGTGCAGCTGGAGCAGGTGGACCACGGAGGATGGACAGCGCCCATCGAAAGTCAGGGCCCTGCTGGGTGTGCAGAGGAGCTGCAGCCGCGCAGCCCGTGGCCGCCCGCGCAGCCCGCTCCCAGGCCGCCTGCAGCATGTCATGGCAAGCACAGCAACTCCTGCGACCGGCCCCGAGCTGCAGCTGCTCAGCGGGACGGCAGCGCACCACCATCCTTGTCGGTTCAGACAGGTGGACAGCAGCGGCAGCAGCCGAACGAACAGCAACACCGCTGGCATTGGCGAGCCGAGGCAGCAGCATTGCAGGTGCATGCTTGCCTCTTGCGCACCGCAGGCATGGCTGATGTCCTTATGCCAGCCACCCTCAACGAACATGATGATCGTAAGGGGTGCAATCCCTCAGGTTCAGCCGGCCGGAGCTCCTCTTTATTTGTTTGGTTTTGGCTGCAGGTGGAGCAGGCAGCCTGCAAGCGGAAGGCGGCAGCAGGTGGCCACCATGGACCCGGGCCACCCGCTGCTGACATGGCTGTCTGGCAGGGCGCAAGCCGTCGCGCCACAGATGCTGCAGAACCAACAGCTCCGATGGCTGCTGCCGCACACTATGCCGATGAGAACCAGCAGCGGGATGGAGCAGAACCATGCGACGTGCCTGGGACTGCCAGCTGTCAGCAGTGGCGGAGGGTTGACCCTCCAAAGGCAAGTAGCGTAGAGTTTGGCGGCACTGCTGGCACACCACATGCCGCTGCTGGTCTGCAGCGACAGCAGCGGCTGCAGCAGCTGTATCGGGAGCTGCAGCTGCTGGATGGGCAGGCTTTGCAAACTTGAGTGCGTCAACCCCGTAGGTAATGCGGGTTGCTACCCACCGACTCAAAGCTCGTCCTGTCATGATTCTGGCAACAATGCACACCAAGCAGACTAAACCTCGGCTGTTCAAGAGCTTGAACAAGCACACAGCAGCATTACAGTCACAGCAAAGGACAGCAACGTTCAGAACCCATCATCGAAACCGTCGTCTGTGCCACCAATGAAGCCTGACTCCCGCATCTCAGAGTAGTACGCTAAGTCGCTATCAGATTCTGAGGTCTGGAAGAACTGCACGAAGAACGAGAAGATGTTGACATGCGGACGCAGGTGCAACTTGGAGGTTTTGTGATCCCATGTGATACCAGCAATGGGCACCTCTGCCAGGAAAGTAACGTAAATCGCAATTGGAAACAATGCATAGTATGCGAACTCAGCTAAGCTGTACACGCAGTATCCCTGCGAGAATGAACAGAGAGTGCTAAGCCACCAGATGCACCGCTGTGCGTCCATCAAGCTTAGTGGTTCGCAGACTGGTGATGCGTAGTCACTGACTGACCTTGACATTCTTGCTGCCAAGCAGTAGTGCCCCCAGTGCTGCAAGGAAATTGAACACCCACAAAGCCGCTGCATGGATCAAGGTGGCACAGGATGTGACACACATGGCAAAAGCACAGGCCATGGACCGCTCAACATCACTCGAAACTCCACAAGCACCTATGTATCGGAAGAATGACGACTTTGCCGGCAGGAGCTCCTGCAATCTCAAAGATATTGCGCGAGTGCCAGACCCAGGGACAAGACGTCGAGAGCCAGCATCATGTACACCAATTGTGTTGCACACGCCTCACCCGCCATTTGGTGTGGGGCAACACCAGAATTGCGGTGTACACAGAAAGGAATATCAGCGAGTGCAGCAGCCAGTAGCTCCACTTGGCCCAGCTCAAGTCCCCAGTCGTTGCCTCATCGCCACTGCAGTGTCATGCCAGTAAGTCGGGACAGTTGTGCGTTTTCTCTGAAATCATGTGCTCCCTGATAAATTTGTCGGTTGTCCTGAGGGAGGGAGCTGAGACTCATGCGCACCCGTAGAGGAAGAGTGGGATGTGCATGCCGAACACGATGATGATTTTGAGCAAGGTATCTGCTGCTGCAAAGGTGCCAGAGACGTACAGGGTCCTGACGAGTGCCTGGGATGGAATGAAAGCGATTGTCAATGTAGCGCTGCAAGTCCTCAAGCACAAGACGTGCAGACGTCGTCTTGTCACTGCGAGTGTCCCTGCCATATCCACATGCTTGCACCTTCATTGTGATCGACACTGCAGGGCCGGAGGGCCGTCACACCGACATGTCATTGCCAACGCGCACCTCACGCCCTGTCCTGAGGTACCCCTGGAGCAGAAACACAACGACGGACACCTCCAGCAGCTCCAGGCCGAAGCGGGTGCCGATCCACAGCCAGTTCCACAGCGCAGGGTGGCTGGCCTCCGTGGAGGCGATTTGCAGCAGGATGCGCAGCACATTCAGCGCTTCCACGGCCCACAGGAACACATAGTATGTGCTCATAATTTGTGAGTGCGACTGCCTGCGCAAAGCGGCTAGTCTGCCGTCAGAGTGCAAGAATTTTGGTGAGCGCGTACAGCTGTCACAGGCAGACAGAGCCAATCGGGATTGCTGATGCGACCAGGCCATGACCCTGTGTCAGCAGCGCACCGCAGCTTCTCCACCGCTGGCCTCGCATTCCATGCCTGCATGCCATGCAGCAATACAATGGTGGGGAGCTCAGTCGGCATGTGCAGTTGTATCAAGCAAATGCACGTATAGGCGAGCCAGGCCTTCAGGCAAACTCACCAAGAAGACCACGAACGCCTGCAGTGAGCATAGGGGTGTGGCCAATGAGCGCATGCACCACCGCACGAGTGTGCATGTCGGTCGTCACATTGAACGTTCAATGTGATGCTTGCGTGTGCAGCATGTCACACAAGCTCACCAACGTTGGGATGCCGACACTGGCGTTGTAGAACACATATCTGGCGACAGTGTGCG
This sequence comes from Diplosphaera chodatii, assembly GCA_032358165.1. Classification (NCBI taxonomy): domain Eukaryota; kingdom Viridiplantae; phylum Chlorophyta; class Trebouxiophyceae; order Prasiolales; family Stichococcaceae; genus Diplosphaera; species Diplosphaera chodatii. The sequence goes on from JAALGY010000038.1 coordinate 1,476,669, forward strand.
GCGACACAAGAGCCGTGCAGAACGAATGCTGGTCCATCTATGCTGTCAAAGCGGTTGCACGCGTGCTAGAACAGCTCCACATACACCCTGGAAGAGAGGGAGCATAAGATCGTCAAACCACAGTCCGCAGGCGCGGCGCATGTGGGTGTGCATGCCCTCCCGAAGCACGAACCCAGTGGTGCGGAATGCAGTATGCAGGATCCAGGCAGTAGATCTTGCACGGTCTCGCAAGTATGATACAGTGGAGCGCCACTGTTGCATTTGCACTCTGCACGTCAAGTGTCATGATCGACGAGACCGCAGGTTGACTACAGCTCCTGCTGACTGTGCAGTACAGGCACATGTACGGGTCGCCAAGGCCCCCAATATCCCACGGCGTTGGATATGATGCCAATCTTGCTTACAAGAGTCGTCAAACTCTTAGATTGCAGGGGTGCATAAATCCACACTGTGCGTGCATCCTTTCACAGGTTATTGGCAGGATCGCAGCAAGCTGCACCGTACCAAGTCATTTCCACCACTTCACTGGCCGAGGAGACGGTGTCCTCACGTCAAGCCTTCACGGGTCTTCCACTATGCGAATCCCCTGATTCTGCCACTTTGGCTGTGCTGCAGAAACCGCAACCTGGCTGCTGTCGCGGCGCTCGCGTTCCATGGCGGCCTTCTTCTGTGCTTCCTCCACCTGCAAGTCGGGTATCAGGATCATTTGATGTCAGGGGTGTGCCGTGCATGCAACCCTCAAGAGCAGACTGTGTCAAGCATGCAAGCCCCGGAGGAAATCAGGTCCAGCAGTCAAGGCACATTAGTGCAACAGCACAGATGCAAGAGAGAAGGCCGGGAGACGGTGAGGTGAAGGCGTGGTTCGGCACCTTGCGCTGGTTTTCGTGGAGGATGCGCTCCAGGTCGTCGGCCTTGCGGCGGCGCTCGTCCTGCTGCGCGCGCTTGCGGGCCAGCAGGGCGCGCCGCTCCGCCGCCAGCTGCTGCGTCACCTTCTCCTCCAGCGCCCCCCGCTCCTCCTGCGCACCAGAGTTTACCAGATGACCGTAGTTTTCAGCCTGTGTGACGGGAATGTGTAATTATCTCGACAGGCAGGCAGCACATGCGAGCCTTGACGTGTCAGACGCTGCTATGCACTCCGCCTGGGGTCACATCGGTGCAGCATGGGACGTACTGAGCTGCTCCGCACACCTTCAACCGCTGCTGGATGCGCGCTGCCACCTCGGGCGATGCCATCGCCGCCTCTACCTGCCTCTTGACTTCGTCTGCGATCTCCATCGTCATGCGTGCCTCCTCCTCCGCTGCCACTGCCTTCTCCTGCTGCCGCTGCTTCTCCTGTGCCGCCCTGCAGTCAGCAACAGTGCAGATGTGCCCTATGCAAAGTACAGCAGTGTGCCAGAAGTGGGGTTGGTCTGCAGCATGGGACACTCGCACCTGGCCTGCTCTGCTGCGGCACCGTCGTCATCGTCCCTGTGTCTCCGAAAGTGCCTGCGCATTGCCGGGGAGCAGCACGGTTGTGAGGATGTGTCAGCACTGTTAACACCCAAATCCAGCGCATGCTGGTGTACCACGTACCTTTGTGTGTGCTTCACTGCCTTTGGCACCGTCAGTGGCAAGCTGCGGGGATCTGAGCGCCTGCGTGGCGGGCTGGGGCTGCGGCGGCGGCCTGCCAGAGTCGACATCCATGTCAGCATAGGGGCGAACAAGGAGCTCCCTACTCACGCACAACATGCAGGAGCGCAGCGCTGCTGTTGCCTGATTGCGCTGGCGAGTGGCTGCGACTGGGGCTTCTGGAGCCGCTCCGGTCGGAGCTGGCCTCGCCACTGCTGCTCCTGCTTAGGCGCACATGCACAGACGGGCATCAGGTGAGCATGCGGCCTGCTCGCGTACCAGTGCTCCTTGCATGCAGCTCGGACACCGTACATCATGAGCCTGCAACGGGTATGCAAGTTGCGAGTCCTAGCAGTTGGCACCTGGACCTGCTCCTGCTGCGGTGCCGCTTCCTGGCGTCGCGCACCATGCTGCGGACGACGGTGCGACAAGTGGAGCGCGATCAAAACGGTCAGCGTGTAGAAGACACTCGAGTGAGAAAACCCGCAAGCTCTCTTGCTATGTCATGCTTTGATCGCACCCTTGACGCTGAACCAGACCAGAATGCATGCCGCTAACTGGCGTTTGAGCAGCACCAAGTCACAACGTTTGTCAGATGAAACAGGGAGATTGACTTGGGGCGTCACGTCAACACATCACACATCGTCGCTACAACACTACTGCATGCTGGCGTAGAGATTTTTGGCCCTGCGGCACCAAGTGCTCAGGCATCAGCGCGAGCTGCAGTCGGCCTGATTGCCGAAAGGCCTTGCCTTACCTCTGCGATCGGCGCTACAGCTGGAGCACTGATCGAACTAACTGACAACTCGAACTTGAACGTGCGCCGCGCGCGCCTCGATCCGATCGAGGCAATGCACATCAGCACACAGGCTGCAGACATACAGTAGTAGCCGTGCCAACATAACAACTGGTGCAACGCAGCGTCGAGGTGGTCACGAAGCCGCTTCCTGAAGGTGTTACTGCACACGGGCAGATGCGCATGCAAACAGCGTCAGCTACAGTTCGATAACAAACCGCTTGCACCTTGCTCTGCTGCATATTCTGTCCTTCCTGTGATCCGGACGACAGTCAAGTCTGCCTGGGCGCACTGCCATTGTAGAACATGATCAGCCTCTGCCACCAGCGTCGCGCTGACAATCGGGAGCGCTGCTCGCCAGCAGCGTAGCATTCCTCCATCGTCAGAAATCCGTCTGAAGTATGGAGGCGCACCAGTTGCAATGCTGCGCTGAGGGGTTGGCGGTGATGCGCGGCTTGGTCCGCCGACGCTAATGGTCCGCGCAGCAGGCCGCGCCACTCCTGCGTCGGGCCTGCTCCTGCTGTTCTTCAGCTGCTTGGCTTGCCTTTACGTTGCTGGCAGGTGGGGACCGACCCGATGATCTTCATTGCTTGACCACATGTGGCTTCCACATGCATTGCATTGGGGCACATTGCATCATGCAAGGTCAACACCGCCATGATTTGCAGGTTGTGGACGACGACCAGGCTCGTGCATCATTTGGTGGGCAGATGATGGCCTATCTTGCCTGCATCCGTTACCTTGCGTCCGTTACCTTGTGCGAGCCGTGGTGTATGGAACCTGCTCCACCTCCTCCTTCTGAGAGGCAAAGCGATGCTTTCCCCATGTCTTGCAGCAAGCACAGCAGCAGGTCCTGGAAGCGGAGCGCCAGGATCTCATATCGGCCGCAAGGCCAACCACTGTTAAGTGCACATCAGCCGCTACTACACCCAGTGTCCAGACGCAGGGTCCCAGGTGCAGACCAAGCTCCGCAATACTGAGATGCACATGTCTCAGCATTTGCATGACATTGCTCACTAGGACGTAATGTGTTCACCTTGTACTTTGCTGTACAGATCACAGGATGACGGCATACTTTTACAGCATCCGGCGGGCAGCAGATGTGCAACCGTTGGCGGGAGTGGGCATTGAACAGGATGTGCCAATCACTGCAGAGGTGCGTGTTTGACAGCCACCATCAGTACCACCAGCAGGCCTTCATCTGGACTGATGTCGACCATCAGTACCACCAGCATGCCTTGATCAGGACTGTTATCGACTCTGACAGCTACCACCGGTTCTGGGGATGCCATGCATCAGCCTGCTGCCTGCTCCTTCCCTTTTTGTCAAGCAGCCTCGCGCGTGAGGTGGCACTGCAGGGGGATGAGGCGCTCCTTGGCGCCGTGGACTCGGTGGAGGCAGGCGAGGTGCGGGGGTGGGCATGCCTCCGTGGCGCGCCAGCCGAGGGTTTACAGGTGACGCTCCGGCTCACTCGCCATGCCGCCCTTGGCGTGCACCCCTGTTGACGACCACACATATCGAAGTCGTACATGCACACCTGACCAACCGTGTCAGCACCCTGGACTACAACGCAAGCTCATGCACACTGTCATGTCTCGCCACCGCAATGCAGGTGCTCACATATGTGGACGGCGTCAAGGTGGGTGAGACCAGCGGCGGGGAACAGACACCGCACCTGATGATCAACCGCCTGTGCGAGGGCGAGACGTCGGACAGTGACGGCAGCGTGTCCACCCGCCTGGGCTTCCGGCAGCAGCTGCCGCCTCTGCCTCCTGGGCGACACCAGGTCGGACATGCAGTGCAGCGTGCACATGACCCGCATGCACTGGAGTATGGAGGCCTGCAACTCTGCTGCTGTGTTAACCCAGCACTGCAAGTTCTAACGATATAGGTGCGTGCCTTTGTGCGCCGGCCGGGTGACACAGCGAAGCAAGAGCTCAATCAGTCGCCCGTTCAGTTCATCGAGTCGCCGTACCCATCAGACGCTCAGCAGGCGCTCGCCCGCAAGGATGCAATCATTCGCGTACGGAACGCGCAGGTGGGGAACGATGGTACATGGTGCGTACTATCGTCCTGCAATAATAGATAAATGGCCCCAGACTAACCTTCAACATTGTCGAACCAACAGTGATCGAACCTCGCTCCCTGGCTCTTCCCAGGTTTCTGCACTGTGGGACGAGCTGCACACACGGCGCCCATGGCGCACCGCAATCAGCGCCTCCAATCTGTCCAGCTTTGAGCAGCAAGGCGATGGTGGTGCAAGCGAACCAAAGTACCTCGCCGTCATTGCTATCAACACGGTGTGCCTGCAAGTCGAAAAGAGTCATAGAGCCCAGATTCAGTCGCTGCGAGACATGCTGGTCGCATGGTTCAGCGCGCAAATGAGACAGGCTCTTTGAAAATGTGTGTCGGGTGCAGGGGTTTTCAGCACGCGCCCGGCGCGACCTCTTGCGCAAGACTTGGGTGCCGACTGGGCGCGCCCTGCAGCGGCTCGAGGCTGACATGGGCATCGTCATCCGCTTCATCGTTGGCAGATCGTGAGACGGCAGCATGTGCTGCTCTGGCTGTATCCTGTGCTCTGGTATTGGATTGGACGCACCGACACAGGGCACGTCTGTTTGTGACCTTGCTCACCTCAATGGTGCAGAGATCAGGCAGACGATCCGCAGGATAGATCAGTACGGGCAGAGACGAAGGAGTTCGGAGACATCATCAGGCTGGACTCCACTGACACATATGCCGACCTGGCACTGAAGACGCTCAAGCTGTTTTCCAAGCTGCCCGACAAGTTCGATGCCAGCTTCTACTTCAAGGTGGGTGCTGTCGTTGTTATGCACAGTGGGAAGCAACAAGCGTTACTCCATATGAATGTCATAATACTCTGGTCTGTGGTACAAGCGAATGGGTGCTGGCCTGTGGCTGATGTGTCTCAAGCCTGCATAGGTTGACGATGACGTCATTGTCAACGTCAAGGCACTGGCAGAGTATCTGCGGGAGCGGCGGACACGTGGCAACCTGTACATGGTGTGTGATGGACGCTGGAGGGGCATGAGTCACCACTGCAAGAGCACCGTTGCATGTGTCAGCAAGGCCAGCATGTGCCGTCCCAGCGGTCGCAAGCCAGAATCACCACCATTCGCAATGCTCGTAGGGCTGCATGAAGTCGGGCGCAGTGCTGACGGACAAGAAGTACAAGTGGTTCGAGCCGGACGCTTGGCGGTTTGGTGACGGCGCGGTACGCCTTCGACCCTGCCTAACATGTTATGGGCTTTGTGGATAGACGCTGGCCATGCTGCTTGCACTCCACTGGGGTGGCCCTGTTGGCTGCAGGACGGCGGGGCAGCTCAATACATGCGGCATGCCAGCGGCCAGTTCTACGGGGTGTCAGCGCCTGTTGCACGCTACATCAAGCAGAATGCACCCATCCTACACCACTATGCCAACGAGGTGCCTCTTTGTTGAGCATTGTACACACGACACTGCTGGTCATGCACACCAATGGATGTCACACGTTGTCGCCTCAACCCTGCAAGGTGTGCACATATAGGATATCACCGTGGGCACGTGGATGCTGGGGCTGGATGTTGACTTCGTGAATGAGCGGCGGATGTGCTGCGCCAACGCTGACGAGTGTCAGAAGCAGGTTTGTGGGTGCCTTCGGACATCTGCTCCTCTGCACACAACGATAGCTGTTCTCGCATCACCGTGTACCCTATTCCGCTCAGCTGGTTGACGATAATGGTGCAGAAGCAACACAACCAGGAGTGTCTTGGTTTCTTCGAGATGGCATGCGCTGGCATCTGCAACAGTGAGAAGAGGTGCGACGGTCAACCCCGCCCCTCTGCCACTGAACATCTGCTTCAGCCTCCCGTTGTTAAACTTGAGCTTTTGAGGGCCATGCTGGTGTATCGCGCAGGCTTGTGCCGTTGTACAACAAGTGCGTCGCCGGAGAAGCCGATGCTGCTGCGCAGAACATTGCAGGTGATGGGTGGTGTGTTGCTGCTGGTTTCTACATACAACTGACCACCACCTACAAGCTAGTCTGCTGGTGTTTGTCTGGTGTGACGTGTGTGCATGCACCACTGCGTGACCCTGCTACCGTGCTGACTGCAGGCTTTGCGCAGCGTTTGCGAGGCATCAAGGACGCCAGGCAGCCTGATGAACGTTGAGTGACATGCAATTGGCTTGACGTTCCGCAGTTAGATATTCTGTTTTGCCGCAGTAGGCGGTTTCATCCGAGCGTGCCACTGGTGCTTGCGGCCTCGCCATTTGGTCCCGTTTTCGCTGGTGGCCTCGCCTATCGATTTCAGTCCGTATAGCAACAGTTCTGACAGCACCGCCACTTTCTGGTAACAGCAAGTTATCACGTACCTTCAGTTGCTTCTTTCAGGCCCATGCCGTTTGATAGGACTCAGCTGGAACCTGCCGATCAAGGGGGCTGAAAGAAGCACTCTGGGGCACGCAACTTGCAAACATGCAGTTGGCAAACCTGACCGTCTCGTTCACTGTGCGGTTGTCAGACTTGCAAGCTTGCGTTCCTGACCCATGTTGATACACCATGAGCGATTGCACTGCCGCTGATGCGACACACGGTCCGGTGTGGCTGGTTTGCAGCTGAGTTGACCCAGATCGATTCTTCCATTGGTGCAGCTGCAGGTCGCATCAGCGCAGGTGCACATCGTTTCAGTCACACGTACGCGTGAGCCAGCCATTGTGACAGACTTGAGTCAGCGCAGCACATACCATCCATGGCGGAGGCGTCCTGAGTTCGTGCTGCCCCGCCGTTTGCCGCAGCAGCTGCTGGCCGTCGCAGGGATGGACTTCCATGCCAAAACTATGCTGCAGCCCTCAGACTTCAGCGAAATGACGCCCATCGGGCGCGGCAAGTGAGTGCCATGCGTCTTCAACTCTACTCCGGAACACTTGATATGAACCTCCTACATGAGAGCCCGGGCTCGACCGCACGGCGGGAGCTATGTCGAGGACTCTGCTGCTGTGGCCCAAGCTGACAATGACACGCGCAACGACAGCCGTCTTGGGCCATGGAAGCCCACAATCTCCGCAGCGCGTCCCGTTCTGCCTGTTACGGTCGCGCCCCAGGATGCACCTGGCGCCACACCCGATCAGCTGCTGCCGTGTTTAGTGTGTTCAGGGTGCTCGATAGCCGCGCTGTCGGTTGTGAGTGGTGTGCATGACGCGTCACGAGCCGTCAACGCCCGAGGTTGGGTGTTGAACTGCCATGTCACCTTCGGAAACATCGCTGTCCGGCGGACCCCCTGACGCCAGGCTTCTACCGGTGGCGCCTAGTGCATCCAGAGTAGCCGCAAGAGGCCTTGCCGCGGCCTAGCACGCTGGCAGCCTCGAGCTGCCGACACCCTGGTCCAGCTGGAGTTGTGGACCCTCGCGTGACCAGAGGCATATTGCTGCGGGGGCGACGCCGGGGATGGCATGCACCTGCAACATGCTCACGTTGCCGTTCAGCCGGCAGTGTGGCCGCGTGCAGCGCGCTGCATCGTTGTGAGCCGACTGCGTATCTCCAGCTCGGACTGACCCAGTCAGCCTGGTCCCAAACATGGTGGCGTTTGGCGTGCGCGGCCTGAGGGCGTGCGTACCCGCGCTCCTCGCAGGGACAGCGTCATCTACGCAGCCTGCTGCGCCAAGCTGGGCGGCAAGGTGGCGGTGAAGGTGTATCAGAAGAGCCGTACCTCAGCCAGCAAGCTGCGTGCCATCAAGCGCGAGGCGGCCATCATGGTGTACCTGCTGAAGAAGAGGCAAGTGTGGGACATTGAGAAGGGCTTGTGAGGGCGAGGGCCCCGCCAGGGCTCAAGCATGTCCACTGCTGCCTGCACAATATCTCGAACATGCTGCGGCAATGCACATGGTGTAGACCCTTGCAGTCCTCCATGAAATGACGGTCACGCGTCCTCTGTGCTGCAGCGTGCCCAATATCACGGCGTACCACGGCGCCTTCCAGACGCGCGAGGAGATCTGCATTGTGATGGAGTACTGCCCGCGGGGCGACCTGCTGGAGCGGCTGCTTGCCGAGGGGCGCGCCTTCGAGGAGCCCCGCGTCGCGCAGGTCGCCGCCACGCTGCTGTCCACCCTCCAGGTGCCGGCCGACACCCCCTCTGCAGCTGTTGCCCGTTGGAACTGCCCCATGCCAGCGATGTACCTGCAGAAGCCCCATGCACTGCCTCCGCTGACAACCATTGCACCAGCCCTCGCGGAACGGCCTACGCGGACAAGAGGCCAGGACGGCATGACCGTCGGGAGCCTTGGTGACTGACGCGAGGTCGCTGGCACCCTGCAGAGGATGCACGCGCTGGCGGTCATCCACCGCGATGTGAAGCTGGAAAACATCTTCATCGGCAGCGCCGGCGAGCTGAAGCTGGGCGACTTCGGGCTGACCATGAGCATGAAGCAGGAGGCGGCCATCAGCCCCGTGGGCACCGTGGAGTACATGTCGCCCGAGGTGCGTCGCCAGACTCCTGACCCTGCAGCCGGTCGGGCACACCACGAGCGGCTGGCCGGGGGTGCGCATGTGCCGTCAGGGGCGTCGGCCGCGGCAGCGCCGGGCGGCCCGGTTGACGCGTGACGGCAGCAGATGCTCAGCACGCCGCCACAAGTGCCAGACATATACAGCTATCGTGCTGACAAGCACATGAATGAAAGACGCAGCCTGCTCAACAGACGGTCAAAAACCCCGCCGCACGGTGCAGGTGGTGGCGCTGCCCCGGGTGGAGCTGGTGACCAGCGGCGTGGTGGACCCGGCGGCCATCACGCCCTGCGGCACGGGCGTGGACATCTGGGCGCTCGGCATCACCGTGTACGAGCTGCTGTCGGGCCACCTGCCGTTCGACGGCCGCGACAAGGTGCGGGGCCTCGCCCGGCTCTGTCTGGATCCCTGTAGCGCCCTGCATCCAGCACGCCGCCCAGTGGTCCAGCCGGAATCGGCACATGCGTCGAGCAACATGGCTCTAAGACTGCAGCCTTTGTGGTCTCTGCGCAGATGCACATCAAGCGCGCCATCATGGCGGGCGACATGCGGCCGCTCCCGGCGACGGTGTCGCTCGAGGCCTGCGACTTCGTGGCGGTCATGCTGACGCCCGATGTCAGCCAGCGCCCCGACGCGGGCGAGCTGCTGCAGCACCCCTTCCTGGCACGGCTGACGTGCGGCAGCCCCCGCAGGTGGGCCCCACCGTCTCTGGCCTCCCTGCAGCGCTGGCAGGCTGCTGGCTGCAGTACTTTGCAAGCCATTAAAGCGCCAGGCTTGCTGCCCTGCTGGCCTTGTCAACCTGTTGTGCAGCTGCACAATGTGCTGTGCATGCGAAGCAGCACCATCGCCTCATCCTAACAATGCCCGCACTCCCTGCTGCAGTGTGCTGCCGCCTGTGGCGGACGCGACAGCGTACCTGCATGCGGAGACGAGCCCGTGGCCGACCAAGGGCGGCACAGCCTGCTCCGAGGTGGCCCCGCAGCCGGCGGCGGCCCGGCTCCTAGGCGGCGGCGCCGCCCAGCTGTCCATCCCCGAGTCGCCCGTGCAGCTGCGCGACGCAGGCAGCAGGGGCAGCCGGGCACACGACGCAGCAGTCGGCGCCCAGCAGGAGCAGCAGGAGCAGCAGCAGCTGGTGACGCCGGTCGCGTTCTGGAACGCCGACCTGGCGACCCCCGACGCGCCGCCAGAGGGCCAGCTCATCCGGGCGTGCTACGGGCGGGACGAGCTGCCGACGCCCCTGTTCCCGGCCGCCTCGCCCTCCGAGGCGGCCCGCGGCAAGACGCCGCTGCCCTTCAGCGGCTCAGCCGGCTTCCGTGCGAGCAAGGCAGCCCCCTGCAGCAGGGCAGCGCCCAGCGGCGACCTGGGCAGTGTGCCGCCGCTGCAACCGCTGCAGGCGGTGTCCAGCGTCGGCCGCGACAGCGCAGCCCAGCAGCAGCAGCAGCAGCAGCCGTCGCCGGCTGCTGCGGCGCAGACACCCTGGGGCGACCGCTCGCCGCTGTGGGAGAAGGCGCACCAGTCGCTGCACGAGGGGCAGCCGCCGCGCGCCAGCCCCTCGCGGCTCAGCAACTGCAGCAGCGGCGAGTCGCTGCTGCTCCGGCTGCCGTCGCTGCAGCGGGGCGGCAGCTTCAGCGGCAGCCTGGCCAGCGGCGGCTCGCTGCTGGCGCCCTACTCCCCTGCGGCCTCCGGCAGCAACGTCGGCGAGGAGGACATGCTGTCCTGGCGGCACGGGCAGTCGCACCTCGACGGTGCGCCGTTGTCGTGACGTGCGGTGCTGGTGGCGCGGTGTGCGTCAGCGTGGGATGATCTGCTCCACCGCCTGCGCCTCATCTTGCTTGTCTTTCGTGATGTGCAGGCCTGCAATGGAGTCCCAGCCGCCTGCTGCAGCGCATAGGCTTCTTCTTCCGGCCCACAGCAGCGGTCAGATGAGGCAAGGATCGTTTGGTGGCCCCTAGTTGCAAGCTTCGTGGGGACCAGCAGAGTTTTGGGGGCAGCCGGGCAGCCAGCCGGATGGCACGCCTTTGTTTCTTCTCTTGCAGTTGTAGCAGACGTGGCTGCCAGGCTGTGGCCAACCTGCCAGCTGGCCACTGGTGGCAGCCATGCACTGCTGCGGCCGTTGCAGTGTGACAGCAACATCATTGTATTGCTAGTCAGCGCCCCTGATCGGGCACTCCGTGCATCAGTAGGTGATCTGTACCAGCACTGATATGGTTGTAGAATGCATCGATGTTCATGCAGTTCTTGCCATTGGTGTCGTGAGCAAGTGTGGTAGGAGCAGCAACACGTCGGGGTGGTTTGCTCTCAGGGAGTACAGCTTGTGAACATGGGGACCGTACATAAATACATGGGTTGTGACTGAATATATGATGCCACAAGTCACTCGGTTCACCACAGACACTGACACACTGACGGCATAATGCACAGCTAGACTTCGTGGATTCGATGTGATCACAGTCCCGGTCGCATCAAAGACAGCAGGCAAAATGGTATCCTGTACTTGTTCCAGTGGCTCCTTAGCTAAGTGGCGACAGCACCAGCCGGTTCCGTTGGTCGATGCAGTCGACCTGCAGATGACGACATGATCCATTCACTACGCTCTAGGTGAGCGGAACATGGGCATTCAGGCTTACCTACTGAGGGACAGCTGGCAATCGACACAATAGCTGCAGGACTGAACAACGACGAAGCCGGATGTGCAGTTTTGACTCACGTGGCCTGCAAGACGGATGGCGGCCACCTGCCAGCCACCAGCCACATTCCGCAGCTCGGTGTGCAGCGTGCGCAGCGTGGTGTGCCAGCCCGCGCCCTTTATGTACTTTGCAGCCTCGATGTCGCCCTCCTGAGGCTTGCCTGAAGGAGGAGTAAAACGGCAAACTCAGCATTTGGGGGTGCGCTAAACGCTCCCGCACGACTTTTCACAGCCCTCCCGATGCTGCGAGCTGTCAGGTCGCCATCAGCAGCAACGCCAACGTTGGTACAAATCAGCGCATCTGCAGGCTCTGCTCAGGAGCTGCCCAGCATCGCGTGCAGGCCCACCGCTGCCCGCGCGCTGGGCGACGGCCAGGGTGCCGGGCCACAGCAGCAGGTCGGCGGCCCGCACCGCCGTGTCCAGCTCCCACACATCGAAGCCGCCGTCCTCCTGATGAAAATGCGAGGGCGCAGCACGGTCAGCTCCCCGTGGGAATGCCGCCAAAGCATGCGCAAGCCTGTGCAACAGATGTTGAGACGCGTCATCCTGAGGCCGCGCGGCCTCAGCGGGTATCCGCAGGGGCACCCAGCACGGGCTGGAGCGCAGACAGATGTGCACCTGGAAGGAGGCCTGTGCTGCCTTCTTGGTGTCCTTGGCGTGCGCCTGCCACCAGAGGCTCTGGACGACCGCCTGCGCAATGTGCCCGGGAGCTGTTGATCCGGCTTAGGACAAGCATACTGCATTTATGATGGCCAACGTTCCTGACATCGCTGTTCACAGCGCAATAAATACCACTTGTCATGCCTGTGGGTCGATGCTGGTCAGGTCTGGCACCGCAGGCGGCTTGATCTGCATATCAGGAAATTGTGTGTAGTGAAACCCTTCCAGTTGTAAGCCTGCAATTTGCCACCATGCCTGCTGCTAGATCACCTGATGCAGATGACAGCTCGAGTTCCCCCTAGTGCACAAACATCTTTGGCGTCGTGAGCCCGTACCTTGCTGCTGGGGGACGGCACAAGGCGCGTCAGCAACAGTGCAGCAGCGGCCGCCCGCAGCTTTGCGCCCCGCGCACTGTGCTGCGGCACCGCCTGCAGCGCTGCCAGGTGCGCCCTGCGCAGACATGCACCGTGTTGCACGCTGACATGCCTGCCTGAAGCCATAGCATGAAGCCGGCTAGACATGCGCAATGGCGGTCTGGAACGAGGAGCTTCCTGGTGGTCCAACCGTGCAGCACAGTCTCAGAGCGAAACAAACAAGCTTGCATCCATCCAGGCTGCCAGCATGCCTTGCAGAGTAATAGGGGCGCACAGTTGATGGGTGTCACCTGTGGTTGGGGCCCAGCTGGGACACGTCGTCAGCCAGCGCAGGCAGCGATGTACGCCACTCCTTGTCAGAAGGCCAATTTTCCAGCAGTGCCTGCACCGCCACCTGCAGCAGGCAGTACCACTGTCTGGCGCATGGTGACCATGTGAGCAGCACCAAAGCAGGCGAACCGGACGCACTGACGACGCAGCATTGGATGAGCTGTGCACGACCAAATAACGCTGAGCCATGCTTGTCTACCCAGTTGGTGGCACGATCCGTGCGTGTGTGCATCAACATCTTGCATCAAGGTTGGAAGCCGCACCTGCAGCTCGGTAGAGAGCGCCATGCCGGCCGGGTCCAGTCGTAGCTGGAGCAGCGCGGTGACCAGGCGACGCAGCCCCGCCGCCCGCAGCCCGCCCCGCCGCCGCCCGCCGCCGTGCTCCTGCAGCGCGCACGCGGCCATGCAGGTGAGCCAGACTGCAGGCCCGAAGCCACACATCCCCGCAGTCCCTCACGCGCCTGACGGCCAAGGGCCGCCGGTTGCCTGGACCTGCAGGCAGGCACCCTGCCAGGCGCGAAGTAACATGCCCACGAGTGTCTTGGCAGCTGTCCGGCGCGTGCCTGATCGTGGCTGCACAGCGCGGGGATCAGCTGCAGCAGCAGGCGCATGCGTGCCACCACGGGCGCCGCCTCGGAGCCTCCCGCCGCCTCCTCGTCCCCCGGCTGTGCAAGCGCCCGCTTCTGTCCCAATGACCGCCGTCCGCCCTTGGCGGCCTTGTTGGGCGACTTTGCTGTAGCTGCGCCGCCTGCACGAGGGAGAATTGCGGTTCGACCAAAGGATGTCAGCTGCGTGCAGCTACTCAGCTACTCTACTACAGGCTGGCAGCACAGACACCATGCGACTTTGTCGGCTGCGGCGCAATGATGGCCAACAGCTTGTCATGGACCGTCTAGCTCCCACCTGCCGTGCCTGGACTGCGGTAGCCGCACTGCTGCAGCGCTGCCAGCAGCGCGTCATCGCCAGGCAGCCACTCAATCTGAACGTCTCGCTGCGGCCCGTCAAACTGTGCTGCGCTGGCGGCGTCAGCTGCGCACATGCAGAGCGCCATACAGGTGTACACCGGATGACAGGTGGCGTGACAGACACACGTTCCACTGCGCCATCAGTACTGCAACATCCACAGCATGGCATACCGGTCGCAGGCTGTGTCAGTGGGTTGCATGACAGCTGCTGTCCCATGATTGAGATGAGCGCATCGAAGCTTGCACTGGCCACCTGAAGCGTAAATTGGTTGCACTGGTCTTGTTCATTATAGGTGTCCTTGCAACGAACGGGATCACCCTCCCTGATCCACAATGTACAGAATAACCATGCCTAGAGAAAACACTCACGGTCAAGTCCTGTGAAGCAACCAGCAGGCGCAGAAGCTCCTGTGCAGTGGCCGCGGAGCATTTGCCAGACGCCCTGCAGTACTCTGCCAGCAACCCGCCAACCTGCAATGAGGGGACATGTCTCGTAACATCACCAGATCCTGAGTGTGGTAGGTTATCAGCATGCATGTTCACAGGCAACCTGACTGTGAATAGCACTTTACATAATGGCGCGATCGCCCCTGTATGCATGTCGGGTGTAGCTGAACGAGCATGTCTGACACATCTCAAGAAAGCCAACAGCGGCGCACCAGCAGCTGCCGCACTGCATCCTGGTGGTCAAAATCTGCTGCTGTGCTGGTGCCGTCGCCATCTTCTGCTGCAGGACACGCCTGCAGCAGGTCGCTGTTCTCCAGCTGTACGTGCTGCGCCGGCTCGGCCTTCAGTGCACTCAGATGAGTTGTCAGCAGTCGACCACAAGTTGTGCTGGGCATCTGGTGAACAACGCCGAAACCCCAGCCTGACTTGCGTGCGGCTGTACTGTGCAGCATGACCACGTGCATACGCCTCAAACACACCCACGTACGTCATGCCTCAAACGTCGACAGAGTTTGACCACTGCTAAACCATCAGATGGCCAGAGGTGCCGCAGCGAGCAGGCCAGAGCTGCTGCTATGATAGGCTGCCAGGTAAGCCTGCAATGCTGCAGCAGGGCCGGCTTACCAGCTCTGGAAACAAGCACTGATGGGTGGCATCAGGCTCTGGGTGGTCGGTCTCGGTAGCCGGCAGCTTGTCGACTGGTAGCTCGACATCGTCCTCTGGCGACGCCAGGCTCTCCTGCTCCTGCATGCACCAGATCATGTCGCCCTGCGATGCTTGATGGTTGCTCGTGTGACAGACATCCATCAATCTTGCGGCATGGCTCCCGTGTGCCACTTGCGTCCAGACACTATAGGCTATTACCGCCTGCTCTTTGACCGCCTCCTGCGATGCCTTCTGCTTGTCCCGCTTTTTGGTCTCCCGCACCAGCTGCTCGAGGCTTGTGACGCCCTGCTTCGGCTTCAGTCTGCATCAGCAAAGGCCGCACCGCATGATACAGAGTGATGTACTCAACGACCGCACCGTGCGGTGCCCTGCAACTTGCAGCAATGCAAATTCGTCGCAACCACAACGGCATGTGGTCCCTAAGATTTTCAGATCGCTCACAGATCAGCAGCGCCTGCGAACTCGGCAAGGTCGGCGCAAAAGTCGATCATAGCTGGCATGGCGTTTGAACAGGTGGCCAACAGTCTTGAAATTCAGACTTTGGAGTGAGTCGGTGGGCTTTGCGGCACCCCACACAAAACTGCGCCTTGCAGCGGTCTTGCTGTCGCGAAGCACAACAGGCTGACGCTTTGCTACATGCTAACGACAAGGAAAGCTAAGTGCCAGAGTTTCACGTGAGGGTTTGCACCTTTGCAGATCATGAAAGGAGAAACTCGTCGGGGCAGCAGGTAGTAGGGGCGCCTTTCATGTAAAGGGTACGTCAGTAACGGAGGACGTGCGGTCGGCCTGCAGTTTCACACACCGAGCACCACATGACGCTTTGACCGCATTTATCAACACCAGATTTTCCAGACCATCGAAAGTTTCATTTGCCACCGTTCCTTACAGATACCGTGTGGTTGCACGAGTCCAGTGCCTGCTGCGTCAATTGTGAGCAATGCTGCAGCACCAGGGTTTGCTCGGCAGGGTTGGGCAGCAGGCGCCTGCCGGGCTGCTCGACGCCCACATCGCTCCATCTGTCCATCGAACGCTGCAGCGTGGACAGCGCAGGGCAGCCAGGCGGCAACAACAGGGGCACCGAACTTGCCAAGCCAGCTCCACAGCCAACCCACCCAGGCCCACCCGGCCAGCGGGCGCGGTCAGCCCCTGGTCACCGCCGCAGCAGCAACGGGAGCTGCCGTCGCTTGGTTATGAGCGGGACTTCAGCGAGCGCTACACGCTCGACCAGCCCCTCGGAGCCGGTTCCTTCAAAACCGTGTTCGTGGGCCGCAGCAGAGCCACCGGCGAGCGGGTCGCCGTGGCCGTGATAGGCAAGGAGCGCGATGGAGCTGACGTGGAGCACAACGTGCGGCGCATCGAGCGCGAGGTGGGGCTCATCATTGCAGTCAGTCTATCCCACGTCAGCATGCCGTCCTCTTCAACTCCAGCGAAACAGCGGTCACAGCGGCGGCAGCACCGATCAGAGCTATATTAGCAGTCATGATACCCGGAACAGGGCTGGTGCGCTTGTCATAGACTCTTTAGCAATACTTGCACTGCATTGGTGTCCCATCCCGTTCGGTTAGCTGCTCGGCAACCATCACAGCTTGCGAATGTCAGAGAGTCGCTTGCCATTGACGGTCTGAGACCAATGTGCTCTTCCGGCGACCCAGTAGCGCTTGATCTCGATCTTTTTGCTGCACCAGGGTGCACAGTCAGCGCACCCTGAATAGGCTGGCCAGTCGGGCATGATATGTTGACACCAAGTTGGATCTCGACGGAGATTTGTGGCTGATTGTTGTAGGTGGACATCACGCAGCGATTGCAGGTCCGACCGGAGACGGTTAGGTTGCTGGGAAAGTTCGAGGTACATGGCTGGCGTGCGCATGTGCAATTGGTGTCACTGTCACACCGTCTGCAGTGCACTGTCCTGTGGCTTGCAGGTAGCAATGCAGAGGCATGTTGTTCCTTCCGCCCTGCAGCTTCATTGACTTTGTCACTCATAAGTCTTTTTGCAACATGCAGGACGCAAAGAATGTTTACTTGGTAACAGAGATGTGCGATGGCGGCACACTAGAGCAGTACATGAAGGTGATTTAATCACGGTGGTTAAATCACGCCATACGTGCTGGGGGATATGTCGTGCAGATTTGCCACAGATCGTGTGCACTGACAGGACCGGCAAGGAAACACCATGCTGACCAATGCTGTCAAACTTGTGCAGAATCACAGCAGGATGGCGGAACACGATGCAGCCCTCGTGGTGATGGATGTGCTGCATGTTCTGGCAGAGTGCAACAGGCAGAAAGTCTGCTATGCGGATATCAAGCCAGCCAACATCCTGCTGAAGCGGCGATATCCAGACGTCCAGCTCAGCCGCCTCAGCAACTGCCAGGTCTTGACCTGTTCATCCGCACCTGCGTGCTGTTGGTTTTCGTTGCACGGCCTCATGCGTGCACATACACTAGCCCTAACGGAGCTTAACTTGTGTTTGTCCGCCAACAGGATGCGCCGCCAGAGGTGCGCGTCATCGACTTTGGCTGCTCGCAGTTTGTGCAGGAGGGCTCAAAGCTGGAAAAGCGGACAGGTGAGCAGTGTTGGCGTGTGTGCAAATGGGTCACAAGCAGGGGCATCGTCAGTGGGGCATCGTGAGAAAGCATGTGCTGATGACACTAGAGGGATGCTGACGCTGCGCATGTCCATGGATCACATGCAGGCACCCCGCTGTTCCTGCCGCCTGAGATGTTCATGCGGCACTGGGGCCCAGAGGCAGACCTTTGGTCGCTTGGCATGGTGACCTATGTGCTGCTGTCAGGTACGCTGCTTCTGCTTGTTTGCATTCTGAAGTGGCAACAAAGGCGACAATGCAGCCTGCCCCATATGCACTCTTTTTTAGAGACTCACCACACGGGTGCGCTTACACTGCAGGTCTGATGCCATTCTGGGGCGGCGCCAGCAGCGGCATCCCGCCCTTCATGGTGATGCAGGAGATCCTCGGCGGCGACATCAAGTTTGATGGCGACCACTGGGCTGGCATCTCGGAGGACGCCATCGACTTCGTGGACAAGCTGCTGGACCGTGACTTCAACACACGCATGACTGCAGAGCAGGCGCGTACTGACCTGAGATGGCTCGAGTGTGCATGCATGTTGCATGGCACTTGTGGCATGCTCGAACCTGGGGTCTTTCCGACCTGCATGCACACGAAGCACCTTGTCATTGTCTAACATCCTTTGGTGCATGCAGGCATTGCAGCACCCGTGGCTGGTGAGGGCAGAGGGCAGGGAGGATCTGGAGGAGTGCTTGCTGGATTGGGACACGGATGGCAACGAGTACGCGGTGAGTGCGAGGGTGATGCCTGTCCATGGTCTGCATGTCAGCTGTGGTGAGGTGGCGTGTGCCTCCGTCGGAACTATGCGCCTCCAACGCTCACAAGCCGCCGCAAACTTCGGATGGTATTGCATGACTTATGTTCTCTTCCTTCGGCGCAAACAGGAGTACAACATGATGGGCCGTGACCGTGACCATGATGGGCACCATCTTGGCAGCTCCGGCGCCCCGTCATGTGACCTCAACACCGCCAGCCTGGAGGAGGCTGCGCACTAGGCAGCCACAGCCCTGTAGACATCCGGTGGGGGGACGTCGACGCCGGCGTCAGGCAGCGACGGTACTGGCGTGGCGCAGGCTCAGACGGCAGGCAGTGTTGCCCTCAGCTGCTGCAATTTTGGCAGGGCGTCGTCCTTTTGACGGAGCTCATGCGTCGCAGCAGGCATCCAGCGGTCATGATGTATTTATTAGGTCTCAGGGATCAGGAGATCGGGGTGTGTATAGTAGGGCCTTGATATTGAGGTGGCGCCAGCATTGTGCCCGCAGACATTCGTTGTGCCACTAGCAAAGCATTCGGAACCCCCAACAGCTTCTTTGTCGTAGGGCTTGTTCTAAGGCAGCAGCTGATTGAACTAGGAACAGTTGACACATGACACCGTGCTGTTGGACAGCTGCGCCATCCTGGAGCCTCATGTTGAGTGGCACTGTAGCTGGCGAATGCATTGAGTAACAAACTCCTGCCCGCCTTTGTTTGCAGAGCAGATGCGAGTATGGCCCGATGTCTGACATCTGCAGCAAAGCCATGTCTTCATGCGTCACCAGTACCTGCAGCCTCGATTCTCGCAACTGTACATAATAGATATCCTCCTGTCCCTAATGAACATGTCAGACAGCCTGCCTCATCATGCCATCAATGCTCTTCTGCTGCATTGGCTTGGCACGACAGCGAGGGGATTAATCTGCGTGATACGCAGAAAGTGTCTGATTGCGCAGAGCTGACTGTGATCTTGTCCAATGCCATTCGACCGCGGTGTTGGTCCCCCGCGCCGCCAACATCACGGCCTTAGAAAGATGGGATATGTCTGATAGGATTGCAGACCTTGATCTCGGTCTTGCCCCCTCTGTACATGCCCAACTGGCAGCTGAGGTTCCATCAGGTGATCAGTGGACCTGGGCGCACCTTGGGACTTGCGCATCTGCCATAACAACCTTTGCCAGGGGTGAAGTGCATAGTCTACCCATGTGGAGTATTGAACGGAGTGCAACTGACGTATACTCAATGCAGTGGCACACTACCTCGCACGCACAGCACCTGTTCAGGCGGGCGGCAGTGAAGCATGGGAGGAGGTGCGATGTGCAGGCAACCGCCACATGCGCATCTGTCTGCGCATCACACAGCACGCGAGCTCACCCCTAGACATGCTGGTTGCAGGCAATCCAAGCGCTGAATGCACACATTTTGCACAACATCGTGCCGCCAGTCCGGTCTGGCGTTGATCTCTACAATGACGCCGGCATTTTGCGGTCAACAGGCAGTCTCAGGTACTGCTGCATCATGAACGGGCATCTGAGGTTGCATGCAAGGAGCAAGTGGAGGAAACTACCGTGCACGGCCAAGTGTGATATCTGCCGTCGATTCACAAGGCTAGACGCGCTGCTGGGTAATGGGTACCGGCAGGGGCAAATGATCGAGTTTGTGGGCGAGTCCGGTTCGGGCAAGACCCAGGTCAGCTTCCCTGTGATGACAACGTCCTATGCATGGCGGAGCACACTGTGTGTCGAGCAACTGAGTTCGTTGACACGGATAATGCACAGGTTTGCCTGTTGGCAGCAGCGGCCAATGCGGCAGCCGGTGTGCAGGTGTCATACATTGACACTGGGAATGGCTTCAGCTCCCATCGCGTTGCGGACCTCTTGCAGGCGCTGCCAGCTTCACAGCGGGTAAGGCGGTGCTGCACCATCTGACACACCAGCTGAATCAACAGCATTGTGATGAGACTGCGCTAGATACTCGTCCCGCTGCTGCCAGGGGCCGGCACAGCTGGCTGATGTCCTGGCGCACATTCAAGTACAGAAGGCCTTCGATGCACAGGCAAGCACGTTTGGCCTGACTGTGCTGCTTCTGCCTGATGAATTCCTGTCACGGACAGCTGTCAGCCACTAAATGATGCACATGCAGGCGCTGCTCAACGCTATAAACTCACTTGCTGGAGGGTTTGCTGCGTATGGTGCTGAACCCGACACACGCATGCCGCAGCTTGTGATCATCGACTCCTTTTCAGGGGTCGTCAGCCCCATTCTGGGCCGTCAGCATATGCAAGGCACGTGGGACAGTGCCTGGTTCCAGATGGTAGGGATTAATTCAATAAACGAGCGTCTTCGGAACGCAGGCAACCGTTGTCTCCACGCCAACTTTCCGCCTTCATCTGGCATCTGATTTGCACTGCTGCAAGCAGGCAATGCGCTTATGATTGGAGCTGCACGCCTTCTGAAATGCCTGGCGGCCCAATATGGCATGGTCGTCATCGTGGTCAACCATATAGTTGGCAGCGCACAGGTGGTTTGATAGTGCTGCTCGACTGCCAAGGCTCTGGACAGCCACAGGCCTTACAAGCTAGGCCTGCCATTGGTCTGATCGAGCCGGTTGGAGTCGGCAATTGATGGCAGGCAAGCGAACGTCGAGGTCGAAGCTGGCTGTGTACCATCTGACGGACGCGATGTCTTCGCGCAGGATCGCAAACCAGCACTTGGCGAGCACTGGCTGCCGCAGCCGCACGCGCGGGTGCACCTCCAGCGGCAGCAGGTGCAGTGCTCCAATACAGATCCCTCCCTCCAATTTTGTGGTAGACATTCAAAGTGCGATGTGAACACTGGGAGTATTTATCCTCCTGGACCTGTTTTCCAGGGCAAAGTCCCCATGCCAGCGCCCTCGTAGTGTTGCCCCGTGCACAGGTGTAGGCGCTGTGCACCAGCACCTGAACGCACCTAGAGACTGGTGGCTGAGCGCCTCTCTCCCGGTGGTCGCAGGGGTCATTGCGCATGGCTGTGCTGAAGACAAGCACCGTGCTGCCCCCGGGTGGCAGCACGATCCTGGACATGGACGATCTTACTGGGACACGAGCTGCTGCCCCTGTGTAGCCTCACGCAACAGTGCTGTCCAGGCCTGACGGATTGGCCGTGCTGGAACCAGCTGCGCATTCAGCCTCTGCCAAGTGTGTATAGAGGTCTGCAGACAGTAAGTACCTCAGCAGCATTGTGCCCACGTTTCTGCGTCTGCTGTTGCCCTGTCGCTGCATCTATGAAAGGTGCCGTGGTCGTTCACTTCGACACAACCAGTATTCAAAGGTTGCAATGAACGACGCGCCACACACCATGACCCCCTGGCAGCACAGATGCACATTGCTGAGACGCTGGTGAATGGTGTCTATCATTCGACGTCTGCCACCTTTGCCAGCTTCTGCAGCCTGTTCAGAACCAAATCCCCCTGCTTGATGGCCTGCTGGTACTGCTGATTCTTCAGGTCCAGCCTGTGTCGCAGCAGAGCAGTTGTCGGACCACAAGCCTGGTGCATCGGCATAGCACAGACGTCGGGGCAGCACCACATTTTGTGCCGGCACTGCACAGTTGAGAAGCGGACACGAATGCCGCCACGTCCCCACCTGCTGGTCTCCACCACGCCGGCAACCTTGTCGATCTTCGCTGGCAGGCGGCCAGCGGCGATGAACCCCGCCAGCTCCTGGTCCATAAAGTCCGGCCCCACACCGAATGCTGCTGCCATGGAGCCCAGCTTTACGCTCTTGTACGACTCCAAGAACTGCAGTGTGCAGTGGTACAAGCACTTCATTCGTTTGGTCGATACTCTTGATTGGGGCCATTGCCGAGGGGGCGACGTCATATGCGAAAGGTGGGCGACACCAAGGAGATAGTCGCATGATCATGTTGTGACCAGACGGTGACATGTGAACAACGTGCCACGACATCTTCCGGAGCTCACCTGTGAGTAGGCGACAACACGGACTTCCCGGATGTAGTACCTGAAGTGCGGCGCCAGCGCAAAGTCCCGCTGCACCTCTGCTGCCACATTCACGAACGCCTGCACAGGTGGACTGCCATGAGTGCGCTGCAGTACTACTGCTCTTGCAACGGCGTATCTGGAATTTATTGAAATGGCTTGACTTTGGTGTGCATACCTTGAAGAACTCGTGGTATTGGCAGTTGTACAGGGAGTTCAGGAACTGAGACAGCTCTGGCATGGAGTCAATGATTGTCAAGACTTCAGGGGCGTCTACAACCTGTGTACGCAGACCCGCGTGCACTCTCAGCAGCGACATCTGGATGAAGCATGGAGCGCCAAGTGTCCGACCATGCGCTGCAGTATAGTTTCCATGTGCTTGCCACAGTGCACCAGCAGTAGGGTCGCATACGGACCTTCGCCTTCAGCGTCGTGCGGTCCAGTGACACCAGGGAGGTGATCACCGTGTAGAATATGCACCGCTCGAAGGTGAACAGCTCCGTCCTGCAACACATGAGCCTCAGGTATGGAAGGCAGCAATTTCCAGCAGCTGATGCTTCAGCATGACCGCACGCCTCAGCACCATGCTACCCACGTTGTAAAGGTGGCAATTGCCTCCAGGAACAGCGTGGCGGCTGCCTTGAAGTTGCGTGTTGCCATCAAGAAGAACGCCTCATACACCTGCACGCCGATCGACCCCAGTGTGACCTCATATGGCAATGCAGTATACCCAGGCTTATCCTGACATTCGGCTGGCTGAGGCTACGCTGTGTGCAGTGTAACACATGCACATTCAGGTCCAACTATCCTGACGCTATCCCTTGGCTGGGCACGTGGAACGCTGCAGATACTGTTTCGAGCAACTACGCTGACAGAACAATTGAGGTGGACCTTGAGGCGGTTCTTGCGCTCCCAGTCGCCTCCGGCGGAGCACAGCTCCTTTGCCCGCAGGATGCCCTGCTTCACCTCGGCCCAGCTGCCGGCTGCCAAGTCCCCTCTGCAGCCACTCCACGAACAGCTCAAAAAGCTTTTCAGCCTCTGCGCTCAAGGCAGGCAGACTGGCTGCTCACAATGAGCCGGTGCAGGCACTTTATGTCGTGAAGCAATGCTAGCCTCAGAGCCTGCTTGCACTGGGCGCCTCTCCTCGAAATGCGCACCTGAGCATGGTGAAGACATTGTCCATCTTCAGGCCAGACCCCGCCGCTGTCTCCTCGACCTTTTTGTAGGCCTCGACAGCCGCTGGTCGGTCACCTGTTTAAGACAGCCAGTGCCCCTGAGCCTGTGAGCTCTGTGGCACGAGGTGTGTCATCGCGCAATGGACATATGCTGGCGCTAGGGCTGAAGGTTTGCAGATGATGTAATGCGCGCCGCAGCTAAGGGACACAGCACACTCGACACACTTGAGCTGCTTCTGGAGACTACCAAACATGCATAGATGAGAGTAGTACTTGGTGAGTTGCGCCCCTGCCGTGACTGTCATCAGCATGTTGGGGGATCTGCATTTACCGATCTTGCAGAGGTAGTCCGCCTTGGCAGCCCGCGCCTCCCGCACTTCCACGTCTCCCAGGTTCTCCTCAGCATCCTTGATCGTGGCATCCAGCTGCTCGAGCCGCTGCTGGTTTGCCTTCTGCAACCCCTCGAGCTTCGCGGCGTTCAGTTCCCATCCCAGCTCCTCGCAGACTGCCTCGTAGGCAGGCGCCATCTCTGCGGGGATACAAAGCAACGTCAAACGCTGCGCCCATGACAGCCTGCTGTGGGCGCGTGCCAGCCTGGCAGATGTGACATGTGTCGGCTTGCCTTCTTTGGTGATGATGTCCAAGATGTCCTGCTGAAGCGCGGCTCTGTCCACGCCCTCGACGTCATTTGCGCGGTACAGGAAACGCTGCAGACCATAGCCCGTGTGATGCAAAAGTGAGACAAGCTAGGGTCAGTGGAAAGCTCGACCCCAGTACACAGGGATAGGCAGCGCCCAGCTCGATGCCAGTGACACCTTCTGAGCAAGGTCCAACCGAAAGTCCTGCTTTACTTCTTGGTCCACCGCTGCATCCGCGGGCGCGGCAATCATGGTCACCCCGGCCAACCGACGGCGCAGTATGTCCAAGCCAGTGGTGATGTGTGATGCTTTAGATCTTGAACGTCCTTGGCAGCAGTGTGGACTCGGTGCTACAGGAAAGCGATGGCAGCCTCGTGGTGATGTTCATCAACAGGCTGCAAGTGCCAGAACAGCCGCTTTGCGAGCAGCTCCCAGGCTACACGGTGATGGTGTTACCTTTCTGTCGAAAGACAGCGTCAAATTCTGCAAACGCTGTGATGCTGCCCAGTGTACCTGCACGTTTCTACGCTTCAATGCCCACTGCTACAGGGCAAGTGCTGGATGTGCAGTTTGTGCACAGGTTTGAGTCGCCGTGACTCGTGCGCACGACACATTTGCACCTTGACATCACTGTACAGGATGTGTATCAAGCGGCGAGCTGAGCTGTGAAGCTTCCCAGAACAACGGTGGCACACTCGCGGAGGATACCTGCATGCAAGAAGCGCCACTTGCTGCGACCGCCTGATGTGCAACAACATGTGATCAGGAGCGGATCAAGTGTGTCATGCTGTTGAATGGCCGCCTCAGTCCTAATGGATCAGCAGTTTCACAGCTGCCGGTGATGCAGCTGCCATGCCCACGGATCGTCCGCCAAGTTGCATGTGGGAGCGGTGAACAGCAACTTATTATTCGTGACTCTGTCGCAAGATGTGAACACACGCCGCATCGGTCCGATGTCCTCTGCACTCGGAGCAGCACTGCAGAGCGTACCTGTGATACTGCTCACGTTTGTGGCCGGCGATCATCGCTCGCGTCATTAGCGGCAGCCGGTACGCTGGTCTTGTCTTGTTTGCATGCAGTCAGCTGATAGATCGGCCAGCTGCTCCTGAGTCGACGAACTCATGACTGGCGCAATTGCACAGGTGCAGCATGGAGCAGCCATCCATATGCAGCAGATGCGGTTGTAGGAGTTGAGCTGCCAGATGGTAGACAGATCCAGGTGTGTCTGCTGCAAGGTTCCACAGCCCGAGTCTTCAGCCACAGGAGCTGGAGGTGGCCTTGTCAACTACATGGTGCGACACTGCTGCAAATGCCATCCACTCTATATATACGAATCAAGCCTGCGCTTGTGCGGACAGGCATGGGAATTTGATGTGCCAATGCGGATCGTGGCACTGCGGGGCTCAGTCCCTGGCGCGTGGCCTTCCGACTTCAAGGCTGTCAGCGGCAAACGTGCGCGGCTGGCATACGAGCAGCGTGCTCAACTAGCAGACATCTATTCAGACCTCACAGTTGGCAGGTACACTGTATATCAGCACAGAGTTGGTTTACGTACCCAGCACATTGCTCTGCTGCACATGGTGTCGACGGTCCAGAACCAGGCAATGCGTGCATCTTTGTGGTTGGGGTTGTCAAGGTGCAGTCATGTACCTCTGCAGGTACAAAAAGAAGTCAGCGGCCGTAGCCGATGCAGTGACCCTGGGGGATGCATGGCTGGCTCCTGCTATTCAACAGGGCGCGCTGCGGCCCATACCAACAGCGGAAAGATGGCGGTGGTGGGTGCGTCAAAGGTCAAGTTGATAAGTGATTTAGCTCAACACCAAAACGCTCTGAGACTGGGAGGCATGCTCAGGCCAAGCATCGCACCCAGTCGTCTACCTGTGCTGCCAGGAGCGGCTGAGCCCGGCTTTGAGTACATTGGTCGGTGGTGTATGCACAGGAGCAGCTGCCGCCACGGTGGCGGCAGCTGGTGCGGAGGGATGCCACTGGTCAGCTTGATCCGGAGGGCGATGTCTGGGGAGCGCCCTATCGGTGGGGCTGCACACTGGTGGCCTATGACGAGCAGAAGCTGAGCAGGTGCGCATGCCCAAGCAAGCAGTCAGCACACTGCATTGCATGACATGGACTTGTGAGTCTGCAACCATACAGCCCGCGGTCTGCGCTGCAGGGCTGGCGTCACCATGGAGGACTGGAGTGACTTGCTGCACCCTGCTCTGCGCCGCCGAGTTGGCATCGTAGAGTCGCCTCGTGAGGTGCCCAACTCGATGAAGTACGATTCTGGGGCTATGCTGCCGCTCTGAACAGGGTGGGTCTTGCAACCACAAGGCAGCTGGCGTTTGGGCACGCAGGTGCTGAGCATTGCGCTGCGCACCCTAGGGCTGCCAGCAAATGCCGGGCCAGAGCAGCTCAGAGCGGCAGGCGTCTCTGAACAAGATATCTTTCAGCGGCTGCGACAACTACGACAGCAGGTTTGTCAGCCATTTTTGGAGGCCCATGGCATGCCTGGCAGATAACACCGTACCAGAACTACTGCGCACCGTGGGGCCTGCTGACATCGGATCCGGTCTGCTGTGGTAGGTCCTAGTCGCCAGCAATCGGGAAGCCGGGCGGGCGCTTCTGGCCGGCGATATCTGGGCTCTCGTCGGGTGGTGAGTCTCGATGCCCAACCGATCATACTCGCTCGGTCTGGTGAGATGCCCGCCCCCATGTGCTGATGGCAAGCCGGCCAGACATGTTACATTGACGCAGGTCGGAGGAGCTGGTGCCCCTGTCGCTGCGTGCGCAGCGGGTGCAGGTGGTGGCCCCGCGGTCGGGCACCACTCTGTGGGCAGACATGTGGGTCGTGCCCGCCGGTGCTGGCGGCCCGCAGGGCCCGTCGCCGCTGCTGCCGCTCTGGTTCGAATTGCCGCTACAGCCAGCCAGGTGCGTCTGCTGTTGCCCCTTTGATGGCTGGTGCCTCTTCACTGATGAAAGAGCCCATGTGCTGTGTGGTGAGGCCCCACCTCAGCAGGGCTCAGGTCCTGAATGTACAAACACGCTGAAGACTCCATCAAGCGTTTGTGCACTGGTCATCTGGCAGGGCCAGGGAGCTAGGCGAGCTGCGCAAGGGGCTGTCGCCATTGATGCTACCACAGGACGCACTGCATGCGCAGCCTGGCACTGCAGCAGTGCCATCCTCGCGCAGCGCGCTGCTGGGTGGCTACATGCCGAGCGATGACGTGCTGCAGCACAGCAACTTCATGGCGCCACTGCCGTCGGATGCACATGCAATGTATAGTCGCATCATGTCAGCTCTGTGAAGAAATGCACGTATCCAACAGAAGTATGGCGGAGCAGCGTTGTCAACAGGACATCCTAGCAGATCAGTACATCCTTTTCAGATGATTGAGCTTACGACCACTCCCAGTCGAGACATTCACTGAAGCAGCCCTGTACTAGCTTCCAGGTCGGCATGCACCTAGGCCGGCGTGCCTCTCATCTCGCTATAGGCCGCTATCCATCTTGCGTTTGGTTGTCACCGGAAAGTGTGACCATTGCTGTCAACTTTGCCTGCTAAGCTGAACCTGCACGCTCTTCAGCAATTCGCAATATCACCATTGCACCGCACGTGAACCCCGTCGGTGGCTGCAATGCCACCCAAACGAGGCAAGAAGAAGGGCAAGCCCGGACTAGGCGACTGGTCCGACGAGGACGCTGTGCCCGGCGACAATGCTGACGCCGAAGCGGATGCCGAGCCACCAGCCCAGCAGCAGGCGCCGCTGCAGCAGCCCAAGGGGAAGAAGGCCAAGGCCAAGAAAAAGGGCAAAAAGCTGGACTGGAGCGACGATGATGAACTGCCGGCAGCGCCTGACGCCGGCGGCACGGAGGCTTCGGATGCAGAGCTGGATGCTCCGCGCCGCAGTGGGTCCGGCTCATCCCATGGTGCCGCCGGGTTTGCGGCACTGCCTGACGAGGAGGCTGATGAAGCGGAAGAAGCTGCGTCCCCATCCGCAAATGGCGCACATGCTCATGCGGACTCAGATGATGGCTCTGAGGAGGTCGGTTGTGCATGTCATTGCACACATGTCCTAAATGTGCAGGTGCACGCACTTGGCGTCATGCTCAATACCAATGATATATCGCTGTTGAGCCATGCTGTTCATTGCATGCAGATGCCAGAGCCCATCGTTGCTAGAGTCACCAAGGTGTCCAAGCATCCCAAGGCAGATCGCCTCAAGGTCTGCCAGGTTGATGCGGGGGGTGGCGGCAGCCTGCTCCAGGTGTGAACGCATGCTGCACTGCGGTCGAGCACGCAGCTTCTTATGCATGTTTTCACCATGCAGCATCGAGGAACGGTATCCCAAGGGCTTGGCCATGCTGCGGCCTGCAGGTCGTCACCAATGCCGCCGTGGTCAAGGGCCAGATGGTCATTGTGGCGGTGTGTCCTTCCCTAGATTGCAATGCATGCACCCTGATCAACAGAATCGGAGGCAGACACACAGTGCATATCTATAGAAACACACCATACTGCATGCTTGCATTGCATCGAGGACCTCAACAGACGTCAGTAAAGTAGCTCGCTTTGCACCCTGCAGCCGGCGGGGTGCACAACGCCTGGCAGCGCAGTGCGGGTAGAGGCCGCTCAGGTGCGTGGTGTGGACAGCAGCGGAATGATCTGCTCCGCATACGACCTCGGGTGGGCGGAGGACCCAGATGGCGCGCCCGCCTTTGTGCCACAGTCAGCCCCCCTCGGCAGCTCCTACCCCGACGAGCCCTTTCAGGTCAGGGTCCGCAGCAGCATGCCTACCATTAGGTTCTGCTGCGTTGCGTCGCGCGCATTATGGCACCGCCCATGACAGTTGCTGGTGCTCAAGCGAATGCTTCATGTGCAGGAGGAGCACGAAGAGGAGGAGGCAGCGCAGCCGGGCCACAGGGCCAAGGGCGGCAAGAAGAAGAAGTCCAAGCGGGACCTTGGCTTTGCGGCCCTGGACGACGAGGAAGAGCCGGCAGCCGCCTCTGCAGGTGACCAGCTATGCTCATGCTGCTCATGGTACTGACGAACTACACTTGTGTTCATACTCTTCCTCAAAGTGTCAAAACCAAACATGTATCAAGACCAGCAGATGGTTTGGGTCATAGCTGCGATCTACCGGTGCAGAGGAGCTGGCGGACCAGCCAACAGCAAATGGAGACGTCGCCATTGGAGGGGAGGGCAGCAATGCCGTGCAGGAGGAGCCGCAAGTGCGCGGCAAGCCTAAGGGTGGCAAAAAGAAGAAGTCCAAGCGGGACATCAGCTTCGACCTGCTAGACGAGGACGAGGAGG
Source organism: Diplosphaera chodatii (assembly GCA_032358165.1). Lineage (NCBI taxonomy): Eukaryota > Viridiplantae > Chlorophyta > Trebouxiophyceae > Prasiolales > Stichococcaceae > Diplosphaera > Diplosphaera chodatii. Next base: position 1,506,129 of record JAALGY010000038.1, read on the forward strand.
CAGCAGCAGCAGAACCAGCAGGTTCACAGCTGCCTTAGATGCATCTGTGTCAAGGGTACACAGTGCAAGTGTTCATGACGCTCGACATGAGCTGGGCAGAGCCAAGTGAATGCTTTGGCAGAGGATGTGCCTGAGTATCTGGACTCTGATAATTGTGGCATTGATATTGATGCGCTGCTGTGGTTCATTGCACAGAGCCTGAGCCAGCAGAGCAGCCGGTAGTCAATGGTGGCTCTGGCGCCCTTGCCACGGAGGATGAGACCATGGCGCCGCAGCCTGGGCGCAAACAGGACAAGAAGAAGAAGAAGGAGTCGAAGCGCAGTGTCAGCTTTGATCTGGACGAGGATGAGGTGAGCAATGGGCAGGCAGGCCTCTTGCTGTCCACCCCAGGCATTGGCTGACTTATGTGTGGGCTATACCTGCATGCCATGCTGCCACATCATGCGCGCAGTGAACCGTCTGGGATCGGACTGAGCTGAATGTGGTTCTTGGCATCCTGCGCCAGGCTGCAGTGATGTCTGAGGAACCAAGCGCAGCTGCAGAGGATGATGAGCCTGCGGCAGCACCAGAGGCAGACAGTGAAGACACCATCTTCAGCGGCAGCAAGAAGAGCAAGAAGAAGAAGTCCTCAAAGCGCACCGTCAGCTTTGACGCGCTTGACGATGATGAGGTAGGCGGCGGAGGCTATGTGTCTTTGCATGCGGAACACGACATGGATCAGCATGCTTTGTGATAAGTACTCGCATCAGTGTGCTTGCATGTGAGCAGTAACGTTCACATGTGAGGAGATGGTATGCGGCTGGCACAGAAATCTCCGGCGATTGAAGATGCCAGCTCAGCCGCAGCAGCAGCAGCAGGAGCGGAAGCAGCAGCAGATGGTGAGTCTGCAACCACGCCGGAGGCAGGTGGTGAGGAGGCCTTCCTGGGTGGCAGCAAGAAGGGCAAAAAGAGCAAGAGCAGCACAAAGGCAAGACAACTGCACCATGGACTTGTCGTGCAGTCTTGTTGCAGGTCTGCCAGGTTTCATCACTTTGTGCTTGCCTTGTTGCCGCCTGAGTGGTGTAGGGACTATTGGTTGCAGGCGCTTGCAGACATGGATAGCGCATTTGCTGCATTGGATGTGGCATCGCAACAACAGCCGCCAGCAGAGCTGCCCGAGGCTCCTCCTGAAACAGACGCTGATGCAGACGACCTGGTGTTTTCAGGTGAGCTTTCTGCTGCCAACTCTAGGATTAACTTCCAGCGCTGTGATACCGTGTACATCAAGGTGCAGTTGCATTGAAGCCAGACATTCCTCAGCATGTCTACCACATGCTGGTGCAGGCAGCAAGAGCAAAAAGAAGAAGAAGAAAAGCAGCAAGGCGGATGTTGACTGGGCTGCACTGGAGGCGGATAGCAGCGATGCACCGCCTGCGATGGCACCCATGCCAGCACCAGAGCAGCCTGAAGCGGCACCGTCTGATTCAGAGGCCGCACCCGCGCCGCCAGAGTCGGATGCTACCCCAGCAGGCTAGTTGTGCATGCTTCTCTGTCTTCTTTCTGCCATAACCACCTGCTTGCTTGATAATCGGCAAGGTGTGGCTGGAGTGCTCGTCTGGCATTTCTCATCGTCTTTTCACCTACTGCAGCAGCAGCGTCTACCCCCGAGGGCAATGGCGGCAAAGGCGGCAAACCTGCTGCAGATGCTGAGGAGATTGATGCGCTCCTGGCTGAGCTGGACGCCCCCAAGCAGCCGGCAGCCGAACCTGCAGGCAGCAGCAAAAGGAAGAAAAAGAACAAGGTATGTGCTGGCACCTGCTTGTCCAGCATCGTTGATCAGCATGGGTGTATTGGTTGGAGGAATATGTGGCTTCGAAGCCTAATGGCCAGCCTTATCACGTGACAGGTCGGTGCAGCCGAGAAACCAGCAGATGAGGACTTGGATGCGATTCTTGCTGAGCTGGGTGGCGGCGCAGCGCCAGCAGCAGCAGCAAAGGCGGACCCAACGGCAGCCCCAGCACCTGCAGCAGAAGGTGTGCTGCTAACTGTTCTCGCAAACTGTTCAGCAGGAAGCACATAGTCCACGAGGGCGGCATGAGGAGCGACCTCGGCACCTCCACAGATGAAAATGTTCCATGTTACCATCGAACAGTGTCATCAAAGGTATACCATTGGGTCTTATCTGCTGCATGCAGGTGGAGAACCAATGGCAGAGTCAGAGCCTGCTGCGCTCACAGCAGGTGAACCAGCAGAGGCAGCGGATGACGATGAGGTCGCTGAAGAGGGTGGCAAGGTGCATGAAGTGTCTTGAATCCAGGCTGCCAAACAACACGAGGCCTTGCACCGTCATTGCACACGATTTACCTCCCACAGGCAGGTTTTCAGGCGGTTGCTGGCCCTGTTGTCTGCATTAAGCTTCTGCGAGCGTTTGTTGCATCCGTGTACGTCCAGGAGCTAAGTGCGGCCGCCAAGAAGAAGGCTAAGCGCAAGGCAAAGGAGAAGGCAGCTAGGGCAGGGGGCGATGCTGCCCCAGCAGCAGCGGCAGGTCCGCCCTGACGCCCTGTTGTCACACCCGCCGACACAGCCCCATCGGCCTGGTACTGCTGTGCCTTTTACTGCTTGTGCCTTGCCATGTAGCTACGGGTGACCCTGGCTTTGCCCTGGATGCAGGCGTGCCGGCAGGAGGTGAGAAAGGCAAGCCCAAGAAGGTGTCGGCGGCGGTGCGGGCAATGCAGGAAGCACAGGAGGCACGGGCGCGTGCTGAGGAGGACGCCCGCAGGGCCGAGGAGGAGCGCCGGCGCCAGGTGTGTATCAGCATGCCCGCCCCGGTTGAATCGGTGTCTGTCATGGAGAGTGAACCGGCCTGTCACCCCAGCAGAACACACTCACTGTCTGTCCTGTCAGTCCTGTGCCTGCTACAGTGCTAACCGCCCCGGTGATTCTGACCACCAACCGCTGCAGGAAGAAGAGGAGGAGCGGCGAGCAGCCGAGGAGGCAGAGGCCAAGGCCAAGCGGGAAGCTGAGCGGAAGGAGCGCCGCGCTGCACAGCGTGCCCAGGTCAGCTGCCATTTGGTTGGGTGTGTATGCGCAAAGAGACAGGCGGGACAGTCAACAGAAGACGCGCACTATCAACGCTGATCTGAGCCGTCGCGTCTGGCGGCACTGTCTCCAACCCGAAATATACAAAAACGCGTGACAATTCGATGCTGCGTCTGCCAACAGCTCAAGAAGGAGGGCAAGCTGCTAAGCGGCAAGCAGAAGGCAGAAGCTGAGCGGCTGGCTAAGATGCGGGAGCAGATGCTGGCAAATGCCAACCTGCCGATGCCAGGTACATCCCCCCGTGCATCTGCATTGCGGTGAAATGTGTAACCTGAGATGGCCAACTGGCGTGCTTTCCCTGGTAACTTCGTTCCCTTAGAGTCATGCAATAGGTGCCTACCAACCCACGGGCTGGTGCGCTTACATGCAGGTGACAGCGAGGCAGCGCCTGTCAAGAAGAAGGTGGTGTACTCCAGGAAGAAGCAGGCCCCGAAGAAGCAGCCCTCAGATGCCAGTGCTGTGGAGCTGGAGGCACAGGCAGCCGAGGAACGTTTGCGGCAGCAAGCCGAGGTGCTGCCCTGTACTTTGGCAGCGTGCCCCCATGTGCTTACATGCAACAACCATACAACGTGCATATGGTCGCCACCGTGTGGGTATGTCTAAATTCAAGCTCGGAGCATGTCGCTCTGGGTGCTTCTCCACCTACTCATGCATATCAACCAATCTGTTAGGAGGAAGAGCGCCAACAACAGCAGGCGGCAGCAGCGGCAGAGGCAGCAGCAGCAGCGGAGGCAGAGGCTGCGGCCGCCAAAGAGGCAGAGGCGGCTGCAGCCGCAGCAGCTATGGAGGAGTCCTCAGATGGCGAGGACTGGGATGCCATCGACCCTGCCCAGGTTGAGCTGCCTGCCCAGCGCGAGGCGCGGCTCAAGGTAGGTCATCTGCATAGTGATGCAGAGATGCTTCACTGGGTGCTCACGCATGTCAGTCAATAGTGCAGGTAGAAGTGCACATCGTGGATGAAGCTCTCACACAGTCAGCAACCGTCGTCTCAGACCTCATCATCGTCTGACGCTTCACATCCAGGCCGAGCGTGAGGCGGCAGCAGCGGCAGCAGCAGCGGCAGCAGCAGCCGAAGCGGCGAAGGAAGCAGAGCTGCGGGCAGCTGAAGCAGCAGAGCAGGCGGCCGCCCGCAAGGCGGCTGAGGTGCAGCCCATGGACGAGGATGAGGAAGCGGCAGACGAGGAGGGGACAAATGATGATGAGGAGGACTCTGACTCCGAGGCGGAGGAGGAGTCCGAGGAGGAGACCGAAAGGTGGGTGGCCGAACCTGTTACATTGGAATGAGTGCTCTTTTACCCCAGAGATCGCCAGCAGATATGAGCACTTCCAGCTGCGCGCTGCACAGCAGATGTATCCTGTCATCACACTCATGTGGCTCAAGGCGTGGGCCCATTGTACGCTCAACTAAAGCTCAACTAACGCCACGTGGTGCGATAGTACTGGCAGCTGGCTCATGACCCTGACTCATGACCCTGGTATGCTGTGCTGCAGCGAGTCGGAGTACTCGTCATCCTACGAGAGCGAGACAGACAGCGAGGAGGCACGGCAGCAGCGAGTGGCGTCATCTCGGGCGGCGCGAGAGCAGCGCATTGCTGCAGCACGGGCCGCCGCGTCCCCCGACGACCTGCGCTCCCCCATCTGCTGCATCCTGGGCCACGTCGACACAGGTATATCCCGCATCCCATGCCTGGACATGCAGTCTGCCCCGCCTCTACTTCTGCCTCGTGCAGGCTCCTGTCCGAGCTACTTGGCCAAAACTTGAACAGAGCCTGCCTGTCTCTTAGCAGCATCATGATCATGCAGCCTTCTGACAGGAGCGCCACCATCTGTATGTGCGCCAATGCAGGCAAGACGAAGATCCTGGACAACGTGCGGCGGACCAATGTGCAGGACGGCGAGGCTGGCGGCATCACCCAGCAGATTGGTGCGACCTATGTGCCGGGACCCAACATCCGGTCACGGACGGAGGAGCTGCGCAAGGGCCGCGAATTCGAGCTCAAGGTCCCCGGCCTGCTCATCATTGACACTCCAGGTCTGCACGCCCCCTGCCGGGATCCTCCTTGACACTGTGGAGCTCTGCGTTTGAACATAACAGCAGCCTTGCAACTTGTTTGCAGAATCTGTCGCCTGTGCGTGCACTCGATCATCAGACGCGCTGGACATGATAACGGCCTCCATCCACTTCCTGGGTCTGTCCTCTAGGGCACGAGTCGTTCACCAACCTGCGGTCGCGCGGCAGCAGCCTGTGCGATATCGCCATCCTGGTTGTCGACCTCATGCATAGCCTGGAGCCGCAGACGATCGAGTCCATCAACCTGCTCAAGCAGCGCAAGACGCCATTCATCATTGCACTGAACAAGGTGCTTGATGCACCTGCCGCTCATATCTGGTGCCATGGTGCTGCAACTGCGCAGAAGTTCGTCTGCACTCCAAGTCGTTGCTGTGTGCTAGGCCGGCTGTAGGAGAGGGCTGCAGTGCTTCAGGGTCCAGCCTACACGTGCTTTGCCGTGCGTCAACCACAGGTGGACCGGTTGTACGACTGGAAGACGTGGACAGATGCACCAATCCGCGACACACTGGACGCTCAAGAGCGGCATGTGGCAGTGGAGTTTGAGCAGCGCCTGAACAAGGTCAAGGCGGAGCTGATGCAGCAGGTGAGATGTCTGTGTCGTACCTTGTTAAATAGGGACCCTGAGGTAGATACCCAAGCCGCTTCCTGCCACCTCTGCATCAGACGTAGACCCAGCCTGTAATTTCCAGACGCTGGAAGGACGTGCATGCGAACTGAAGCACTGATCCCATTGCAGGGGCTGAACACCGAGCTGTACTGGAAGAACCCAGACGCCCGGACATATGCCAACATAGTGCCCACCTCCGCCATCACTGGCGAGGGTGCGCCGCGCACCGCCACCTGCCCCCGCAGACTGCGCGACGCCTGTGCAGGGATCTGCGGCTTGTTGCCCTCAACCGCTGCAAAGCGCAACAGCTGTCCAGAGCACGCTTGCCAAGCATACTTCGTGTCAGCGCAGGCATCCCAGACCTGCTGCAGATGCTGGTGCAGCTGACCCAGAGCCGCCTGGCGCAGCGCCTCATGTTCATCAACGAGCTGCAGGCCACCGTCCTTGAGGTGCGCTTTTGTGCTTGCACCGCTTATTTCGCCTCCAACCAGCTGCCGTCTGGCTCTTGGGCTGCCTCGACGCCTGGACGCCAACATCTGACATGGACCTGTTAGCTTTGCAGCACGAGCACACTTCTCTGGAGCACTAGCACACTACCCTGCTTCCACCTGCGACCGACAACAGGTGAAGGTGATCGAGGGGCTGGGCACGACCATGGACGTGGTCCTGGTGAACGGGCTCCTGCGGGAGGGCGCCCAGATCGTGGTGTGCGGCCTCGGCGCGCCCATCGTCACCACCATCCGCTCCCTGCTCACGCCGCACCCCATGAAGGTCCGCATGACTGCACAATATATGTCTCTGATCATAGCCATGCATGTCACTGGGCTGTGCATCTTGTGCTACATGGTTCAGCTGGCACTACAGAGCGAATCCATCTGTTGCTGATCATCACACTTCGTGCACCCGTGGATCCACATGATGAGGTTCCGAGGTGTTGTGTCACCACAGGAGCTGAGGGTGAAGGGGTCGTACCTGCACCACAAGGAGGTGAAGGCCGCGCAGGGCATCAAGATCGCGGCCAACGGCTTGGAGAGCGCCGTTGCTGGCACACAGGTCAGAGCCACCATTGCCGTGGTGGTATCTTGGTGCGGTGAAACTTGATTTGTCGGCATCACTCATCTGTTGGACCTACGTGCCAGTGTGTGGTGATGTTGCTTGATGCCGTTTTCTCGATGCCATTCCATGATGTAGTACCCCATGACGACATCTGCAATCAACACGTGCAGCTGCTGGTGGTGGGCCCTGGCGATGATGTGCAGCTGCTGAAGGATGAGGTCATGTCCGACATGGCGGACATCTTCTCCTCTGTCGACAAAGGGGGTGCGTGCTGTTGTATGCTGCATGGTTTGCTGCCTCAACCAGGATGCCACCCTGTTCGGCCTGTGTGTAGCCATGATGTGTGCAACATTGTCTCATGTTAGCGGCTTGGCATTGTGCACCAACAATATGTGGGCTGCTGGTTCATCTCGACACAGCAGTTGGTGGTATGCAAGAACAGCAGGTTGGTGTGACCGTGTGGTCCTGGGCCCCGCAGGCGAGGGCGTGTGCGTGCAGGCCAGCACCCTGGGGTCGCTGGAGGCGCTGCTCACCTTCCTGAAGTCCGACGCAGTGCAGATCCCGGTGTCCGGCATCAACATTGGCCCCATCCACAAGAAGGACGTCATGCGCGCGTCAGTCATGCTGGAGAAGGTGCGGCGGCACCCCACACCACTGCTGCTGTGATGCTGGGCGCCAGTGTCTGTGTGGTGTTATGGGTGCCCCGGGAGCGGCCGCCATCACTCTACAGGCTTGCTGATGCGTCCTTGCCACATCGTCGGTGCTTGATTACACCACAATCCCAGCAGAAGACACCATGGCTGCATTTGCAGGGAGCCAAGAAGTTTGCCGTCATCCTGGCCTTCGATGTGCCGGTGACGCGCGAGGCGCGGGATCTGGCCGAGTCGATGGGTGTCCGCATCTTCACAGCCGACATCATCTACCACCTGTTTGACCAGTTCACAGCATACCTCAAGCAGGCACGCACATTCTGCAAGCCAACATATCACACTGTGCACATGCACACACAGCAGCCTGAGCAAGGGTTGTGCTGTGCCTCAAGCTGTACGTGCTGCACTGACCGTACTCACGAGTGGACACTGCAAGCCTTATGTGCCGTCATTGCTGCAGGTGAAGGAGGAGGAGCAGGAGGCAGCCAAGTATGATGCGGTGTTCCCGTGCGTGCTGAAGATCCTGCCCACGTGCATCTTCAACAAGAAGGACCCGATTGTCCTGGGTGTCGAGATCGCAGATGGCATTGCAAAGGTGACCGAGACTGACGGCCATGGCCAGCATGCCTGCCAATGCTGACATGCATGCTTGAGGCTCGCTGCAGCAGCTGCGCAGCCTGACGAACAGGGCGTGCCTGGCGCGCAGGTGGGCACGCCCATCACCGTCCCCAGCCAGGGCTTTGTCGACCTGGGCCGTATTGCTTCGATGGAGCTCAACCACAAGGTGCGCTCTATGCCAACATAGAAGCAGCTGCGCAGCCTGACATCATGGCCGGCAGAAACCTTCGTACACAGCTTGTGCACGTCCGCACTCGCAACCACTCGAGGGACTTGCCTTGACCATGCAACCCTGCAGGCTGTCAACACCGCGAAGAAGGGGGACAGCGTGGCCATGAAGCTGGAGCCCGGCAACACGACGGAGGCGTCGCGCCTGTACGGCCGCCACTTCGACCACAAGGTGCGCCTGCGGCTTGCGATGCCATCCTGCATTCGTCTGCATGGCACCCTGTCTGCTGCGCCGTCCATCGATGAAATCTGGACCCGAAGGCCCAGAAGCAATCTCAGCTTGTTTATCCTTTTTGGTGCAGGACGAACTAGTCAGCAGGATATCAAGGAAGTCCATCAATCTGCTGAAGGTGACAACTGTTTGCGATTAATAGACCCGGACCCATGCATGCTGTCATGGCAATGCACTCAACTCTGCAATATGCTAACTTCGCAGGAAAACTTCCGAGACGACCTGTCGAAGGATGACTGGAGGCTTGTGGTCAAGCTCAAGGGTGTGTTCAACATCCAGTGAGACAAGTACGGCTGTGTGGTGTGGTAGACAGAGGTTTCTGGGATGCTGCTGCTGAGTGAGTGTTTCAGGTTTTAGGGTGAGACCATGCTATAGTGTTCGTCAGCCTCTGCTCGTGGTGCGGCTGGTGACTCTTATAAGACCAAGTGCGTCCCATCCGACACCCATACATCATAAACCACCAACATTAAATTATGTCATGCGGGCGAGCATCGAGGTTGTTCCGCATCTTTGCAAACTCACAGAGATTGTGACTGAGCCCTCTTTCTGGCCAGTGCCTCAGGGCAGCCTGATGCGGGCCATCAGCTGCCCAATCTCGAGTCGACTGGTTCCCCGCTCAGCATCATACATTTCTGTCAGCCTGAGCGCCACGCTATACACCTGCGGCATATGGGAAGGCGTCACGCACATCCGCTGTCACTACAGCACCTCATTCGGATACCAATCAGAAGCAAAGCAATTTCACTTGCCTGATCAAGGTTCACATCCAACCCCTCGAGCCAGTGCCGCACATCTTGCTGCTTCATGCCCGCACCCTGTGTGTAGGAACCGCGTGTGTGCATCATGCGCGCAGCAAGTGCGGAGTGTGGGGACTTGCATGCGTCACATCTCGCACGCTGCTCACTACAGGGCGCACCACTGTCAAGCAGCCTAGCGCAACGATGTGTGGCGGAAACTGCAGCAGCACATCGGTGTTGTACGAGTCGTTGAGGACGGACCTGTGAGGTTCATGGCCCAGGGGTCAGCACTTATGTGGAGGTGTTCAGTGGCGCAGTCACGCTGAACTTCAATACCACTTACCAGCACTCTTGCGCAACATCTGTGAGGCGAGCGCTTTGAAGACATGCGGCAAGGTCTGTATATGGGTGCCACACCGTGAGGCGGTAGTCCAATCCATCCTGTAGAACAAGGTCGCTCTCGCTATAGCAATGATTGCGGCAGGGAGCACCCTCGTATGCAGAAGGCCGAAAGCACCTGCCACTGCTTGTGACAGCGTTGCAAGGGCATTGTTTTGCAATGCAACCCACCAGCAGCGCCATCTCCAGGTCCATCAGCGTCTTCGTCTCCAGCTCAGGCAGCATCGACGGGAACTCGCCTGCACTTGATGTCAGCAGTGACATCTCACATCTGTGAGGGCCCATACACGCTGCTGCTGAGCAGCCTCTGACGGCCAGTGGACAGCATTTTGTGGCGGTGACCAGCATCATCGTGACACACCTGCAAGCTTCTGCATGGCATGGAAGAGGTGTCGGGCTTGCAGCAGCGTCTCCTCCACTTTGGCGGCCAGGTACAGCGCTGCTGGCGCCACAGCACGTGGGTCCACCGTGCAGAAGTCGCTGCGGAGGTAGAAGCGCCGGAAGAACACGCACGCCGTCGCGGCCACCCTGGGGCCATGCAGCCATGTGCTCCGCACTAGGCCATGATGGTCCAGAACCAGCACAGCGCCCAATGGCTGGGCACGACCAGTTTTGAATGGTGTGAAACTGACTGTGCTGTGATAGCGCGACACAATCGGGCACTGGTGCAGTCTATACCGCTGGCGGATGCCATGAGCTGCGGTGCCCTGCGCCAGGGCCCGAATGTCTGCAGCACAGCAGGAAGCAACTTGCGACAGTGCTGCCTATACTGACGAAACAGCCGCATGGCCCAAGACTACGGCCTCTGGCTCACATCTGATGTGATGGTTGGTCAGCTGCTCAATCTGCACATCTGACAGACCCCTCGCCAAGTCCTTCGAGTGCGCCGCCTGCTGCGGTTTATTGCTCTGAAGTTGTGCGCTGCAGCAAGACACAACCGCTTTGAAGAACTGGTCGCTGGACAAGAACATGAAGGAAGCGCAGCAATAGGTGCAACAAAGCAGTGCGCACGCTTGGGCGGACGCCCAGAAGTTCGCTGCCATCAAGCCACAGAAGCGGCAGCCGTCATACAAAACACCGTGCGAGCTGCGTGACACAAGCAAATAAAGGCCCTGAGGATGCTGTGCCAGAACAGGCGCAATACTTGGGGTCTCGTGAAACTTCGGTGATCTGATGCAAGCAGCTTGCAATGCAATCCAGATGTTCACTGGCCGTCAAAGGCCAAGATGGCCCAAGGCAGGATATGTGTGACACTGGAATCCGCAACCCGTGAAGCAGGTGGTCAAATGCTGAAGTTTGAGCAAGTGGAAATTTGGCTTCTCCCGCAGTTCCGGGACTTGCGCGTTGGCGGTGGGGAGGTAGTGATTGGTGATGACGATGCAACGTGACGGATACGTGCACCCTTGGCGAAGGTGCCGTCCCCTGGGAGCCTTCGCAACACCCGCACATCGCCAGACACACCACCTTGTACCACTGAGCGCCTGTAAGTGCTCTGCACTGTTCGGATCCAGTCGCAAATCGGCACAGCGGGTAGGGTGGAGACCGGTTGGTGGTCCGTGTCCTCAGCTCGTTCCGCTGCTGTCCAAGCAGGGAACCGATCTGCGGCAGTTGCAGGCCTGCAGCACGGTCGACGGGGCTGCGTTTGCGGAACAAAGTGGCTGCGCGAGCAGTCCAGCCAGCGGCACTTGGCGGTGTTAGACCCAGGGGCGTGACTTGGGGCCTGGGCAGCGGCAGCAGCCGGCGCAGCCGCTGCGTGGGCCGATGTCGGCCAGCAGGCGCCACACTCGCCGCCCTCTGCGGGCGGAGCACAGGCGAGCAGCAGCCGTACAGAACATCAGAAAACCATGTTGGTGCGCAGTGCTGCTGGGCAGAGTCCTCGACGGCTGGCTACCTGGAGAGACACATGGGCGCTATGTGCTCACCTGATGCATGTGTACTGAACACCCGGTGTCGATCTAAGGCTTGCAGGTGCATCGAGTTGTCGAAATGGCAGACAATTGCAGCTTGAAATTCATAGCAAAGCAGTGTCTCTGACAACGCCCTGGACGCTTGCAGGTGCATCGATTTGTAACATGGAAGGCGATGCAGATTGACTTCGATAGCTGAACAGCGTTATGAACAGCGCCATGGACGCTGGCGCCAATGGCGACGTGCCTGAAGTGCCCGTGGCAGCTGCTGCTACGCCACCCACTCGCACACCTCGTTCACAGAAGACGCCCATTCAGAAAGAAGCTCTCGAAGCAGCGTTCAGAAGTGGGCGGCGTCTTTGCAACAGACCATGACCTCTATTGACGGAAGCACAGCATCATTGAACTGCGCTATGTTGATCTGATCTCACCCATTGTTGCTGGGTGTACATATGCAGTCATGCAGTTTCCCCCGGAGGAGGTGCGCTCGGCGCTCGGCGAGCGGATTGGGTTGACAGAGCAACAAGTGCAGGTTTGGTTCTCCCATGCCCGCCGCCGTGCAAAGAAGCAGCAGCAAGACCAGGAGGGTGCAGGCGGCAGTGCGCAGCCCAGCCCCTCGCACAGCCCAGCCAGAGTGCAGCACCCCGCAGCAGCGCAGGCAGTGGCCAGCGATTCCCCGCTGCGGCAGCCTGCTGCTGTTGCGCCTGATGATGACGATGGCCGCATCAGTCCAGTGGTGATCACAGCGATGCTCACCGTTCTGCTGCTGTTGCTGGGACCAGCCGTTGCCTTGATGCACACAGTGAGCTTGGCTTGGTCTCTGACATCCCAGAATTGATGCTAGCCTGTCCTTGAATTGATGAATCGCCACACAGGTGCACACAGCGCGACAGCAGCCCACGCCGACACGGGCGTCACCTGCGGATCTGGGCAGGGCACAGGCTGCAGCACAGGCTGAAGCCGCACAGGCCGCAGCGCTTGCTGAAGCACAGCGCCTGGTGGACGCAGCCAAAGCAACACTGCCTGTGCCCTTCAGGCCCGACGGCCCGCCCCTGGGCTACATCTTCGACGACCCACCAGGTAGGACCCAGCTGCACGCATGTTGCACTTTGGAGGTGTTTTACGCCTGCATGCAGTCATACATGCTTCGTGGAACCGCAGCATCGGGCTATGGAGGGTGGAGTAGCCGCCCTTGCTGCTCATTCGCTTTGCTGTACTCTAGCTTTGCAGCAAGGATCACATTCAGGCCTACACCATGCAGATGCTGCAGCCGATGCAGCTGCGCTGGGTGCGGCAAAGCGGAAACGTGTACAGCTGGAGGGTGGCCTGGAGTATGAGCATGGCGACGATGGCGGCGGTCTGCAGGTGCCTAGGCACCTACAATGCTTGTCTCACATGTGCAAGCGAGATCATGCAGGTCCACCACCGTGTCAGAGTGTGTCAGAGTGAGCGGGTCTGCTTGCTGGTGCTCAGGCAAGGCTGCTGGGCTACAAACTGATTGCACGGTTTCAGGACCCACATGCTGTCTGGCCGAGCGCAGTTTGCGCAGCCCGGCGGCGGCAAGGGGCGCGCCATGCGGGCGGGCGACTGGGAGGGCGCCTTCGACGAGGCGCGCGCGGCTGAGGAGGCGGCGGCCGCCCGGCACGAGGAGCGGGCCGCGCTCCTGAGAGCACGCCTGGAGACCGGCCTGCGCAAGGTGCGCGCCGCTGCATTGCGCAAGAGGTGCTCGCACCCAGCCGCCAGCCCATCGTTTCATGCAAGCACGCGACCCTCTTGCATGTTACTCCCTGCCATCGGCGCGTCATCATGTTCGCTCCCGTCTGGCTATGCAGGACCAGGAACGCATGCTGCGGGAGAGTCTCAAGCAGGAGCAGCGGGCAGCCAAGGCGCGGGAGAAGGTGTGCCTCTGACCACTGCCGCTGCCCGAATGTCCCCAGCTGCCTGTCGACTCGGCACACTCATGTGCCCTGCACTGCAACCGGCTTACCTGACAGCTGTGGCTCTGCATCTCACCCTGCCGAGCGGCCGCCTGCAGGAGGCGCAGCGCCTGCAGAAGTGGGCGATGTTCGAGCAGCGGGAGGCGGTGCGGCTGCAGGCGAAGGAGGAGAAGGCGGCGGCACGGGAGGCGGCCAAGGAGGAGCGCCTCGCCCGCAAGGCCGCCGAGCGCGCCGCCAAGCAGGCCGCCGCGCAGCAGCGCAAGGAGCTCACCCGCAAGTGCGGCCCCTCTGCCGCTGAACTGCAGCCTCCCAATGCATGCGTTGATGACTGCAGTTTGGGGAATTTGAGGCTGCTGTGCACAGGGCAGTGATGATAAGCTACGTCGAAAACGAGGCATATGGAAGAAGAATGGGCGGGAAAGGGGTGCCTAGTGCAGGTCCAGCTGGCAACCACTGCGGGTGCTCCGTGCAGGGAGAAGGAGCTCCGACGGATGGCGGACGGGGCGCTGCGGGCGCCCGGCCGCGTGGCGCCGCAGGCCCCGGACGACGAGGACCTGGAGGCCCACGCGCTGCAGCGGCAGCAGGATGCTGGGTATGTCCAACACGGCCTGATGCATGTGTTGCATGCTTGTTAATCAACATGCGGGCTCATTAAGCTTGCATGTGGACCATGTTGCATGCATCGTGCATGTTTAACCGGACACAGGACTTGACAGGGACAATATGGGGACAAGCATGCATGCATCTACCTGCATGTGCACACCCAGCAAGCTCGGGGGGGCGCACATGTGTGCGAGGTAGCTGCTCGTTGGAATGGGCATGCCAGCCTGAGTGCTCTGCTGCCTGACATGCAGGTATGTCTCGGGCACAGACAGCGGCCAGGTGCCATCCACAGTGACACTGCAGCGGCCTCCCTTCCCGCCGCCCGCTGTGCGGCTGCAGCCGGCGTTCCCGGAGGAGCTGGGTCATGAGGTGAGGACAATGTGAACTGTGCTAGTCAGCCGGCACCACGTTCTTCAGTAAGCAATAGCAAAGATGAGCAGGGTGCACTTCTGCTGCACATGAGAGGGTTGTCATGCTGCAGGCTGCACGGGAGCTGGTCGCGGCCTGGGGCTTCCTGCACACCTTCAGCGAGCTGCTGGGCGTCTGGCCGGCATCGCTCACGGAGCTGCTTGCGGCGCTTGTGGGCGGCGCCGGCTCGCGCCTCATTGCTGAGCTGCACATCGGGCTGCTGCGCCTGCTGCAGGTGCCTGCCCAGCCTGTCGCTGATGCAGACGGTGACTTGCTGCTAGATACTGCATTGCACACTGTCTGTCCTAGCCATGACAATGTGGTCATTGATGTGCAGAGGTTTGCATACCAGCTGTGCCGTGCTGATCTGGCATGTTCACTTTGTGCGCCTGCTGTGATGTAGGCGGACATGGAGGAGGCGCACCTGACAAACAGCGCCACGGTGGCGACCGGCTTCACGGACCGCGCCGCGACAGCCTGTGCCGCGACGCTGGACGAGGCCTGGGCCTGGGGCTTCGACGTGGACGCCTGGCGCGCGCACCTGGGCCCCGCCACCTGGCCCGAGGTCCTCCGCCAGTTTGCCGTCGCCGCAGGTGACGACCCGTCCCCTTGCCTTGCATGCCGAACAGAACGACAGCAGATGGCTGCCAGTCGCCTCCTCGAAGGCACCATTGTCCAGCGAGGGGACCAGGTGGCGTCGAGCTGGGCAGCTGATCCGGGCATCTCGGGGTGCTGCAGGGTGGGGCAAGCAGCGGCCCCGGCTGCGGACCGAGGCCAAGGCCAAGATGGGCAAGGAGGGCGAGGACATCGTGGCCAGCGGCACAGCGGACGGCGACCTGTCGCTGCGCATGCCGGCGCGCTACCACCCCGCGAGCGTCAAGGGCGCTGCCTGGCAGGTAGTTACAACCCTGCATGCAGCAGTACTCGCTCCCAAATTACAGGGGTTGGGTTGCTGGCACCCTGGGGTAGCCTGCATGCATCACATCAACGTTTCCTTGCCACACAGGTGCTGGCAGAGGCAGGGCCAGATGGCTTGTCGGTGGGAGAGATTGTCCGGCGCATCCAGTCCAGCGGGCTGCGTGATCTGCGGTCCAGCCGCAACCCTGACGCCTCAGTGAGCGGGGCGCTTGCACGTGACGTCATCTTCTGGAAGGTCGCCCCGGCGCGCTTTGCTCTGCACGCCGTTGTGGCGCACCACAGGTGCGGCTCCTGCTGTGGGGTGACTTCATGTAATGTGCTGCACAGCCTTTGGTGGTTCTGTTGGCCATGCTCTGAGTTTGTACAGCCAGAGCATCAACAGATCCGTGATTGGGGTCTTATCTTCTGCTGATACAGAGCAACTACGCACAGCCCAGCAGGCAAGGCAGCAGATGCAGCAACCACGTCAGCAGCTCACAGCAAGGGGCAGGGCGCAGCAGCACCGTCAGGCGTCAAGTCGGAGCCCAGTGACGAGCAGGTGACCCTTTGTCGCAGCTGGGCATCGTGCCATGTTCATGTGGCCTGGACTATTGTGCAGCTGCAAAGGCTGCTCGGGCGCTTCTGGGCTCATGCCTGACATGTTGCCGAGCTGCAGGCGGCGTCCGCGGAGCAGCGGCGCGTGCAGGTGCTGGCACGCGAGGACGCGGGTGGTGGGGCTGCGTCGCGCGAGGGCACGCCTGCGCCCGAGGACGATGAGGACGAGGAGGACGAGGAGGAGGATGACACTGCAGAGGTGTGCTTCTGTGCACCGCCTGAAACTGCAAGCAGAACGGTCAAGTGATGCCAGATGACACTAAGCAGCTCGTGTTGACAATTCAATGTTAGCTGTTGGAGGCATGTTTTTAGTGATTCGAAAGCATCACAGCTGACATCTGCATGAATTCTGTATAATAGGCTGAGGAGATACATCCGTGGGTGGCCACGCTGCTGGCGGGCGACTACGATGCGCTGTCGCTGCAGGAGCGCCTGGCCGTACTCGCTGCACTGCAGCAGGTGCCTGAACACCAGCCGTTTCCTGGTGCAGAGTGTGCACTCGTCCGCTGATGCAGAGTTTCATGCAGAAAGTGCAAGGCCCCTGCTGTGCATGCACTTGACAACACGCTAGGATCGTGTTTACACCTTCGGCGACTATGTGCCTGCAGGCAGCACTGGAGGGGGTCTCATTACGCGCATACCTGGACCACCGGCAACAGGAAGCAGCGCGTGCCAAGCGCGTCGCTGCAGAGGAGGCCGCGGTGCGGCGGCAGCCCCAGTGTCCATGCGGCACGACCGTACACACCTGTCTGCAAGCAGCTCCCTGTGAATCCAGGGGCAGCAGCTGTTGTGTGTATGCGGGCTGGATATGTGGCCGCCAGACGCACGTGGGCTCCTGCACCTGCAGGCGGAGAAGAGGCAGCGGCAGGTGCAGGCAGCATACCGCGCGCAGCGGGCCGCGGAGCAGGCCCGCAAGGCGTTGGAGAAGTACATGGCGCCCGGCGGCGGGGGGTACACATCGGTGCAGGGCAGCCGCGCGCCCTCGGAGGGGCCTCGCGACAGCCCGATGCCGCAGCCGATGGACGTGTCCCCAGGGCCGCAGCCCGCCGGACAGCCGCCGCAGGCAAGCCTGCTACAGCAGCGCATGGCGATGAGGGTGGTTGCCTTTGTGGCGTTTTGTGACTCAGAGCACGCCCTCCTGCCGGGCCAGCTACTGGCGTGCAAGCAGCTGTGGTCTGCCCAGCGCGAGGCTAACGCTGCTTCCTGCTTCCATGCTGCAGCCTGGCGCACCATCAACTGCCGGCTCCACAGACCGCGACATGGATGCCTCGACGGCAGGCGCGACCCCTGCCAGCCGCGCGGATGTGGTCATTGCAACGGCCGCACAGCAAGCAGAGGTGGGGTCCACCATACCGAGTGCTTGCAGTCCTGCTCTACACACGGTTGCTTTCAGGTTTCTCATCATGGCGATGTGTGATGTCAAGCAATCTGCAACCCTTGCAGGGGCAGAGCATGCCGGATCTGGGGTCAGCAGAGGCAGACGCTGCGAGGGCAGCCGCGCGCGCCGAGATGCTGCGGCGTGCAGAGGAGGCCGCCGCGGTGAGTCAAGGGTCTTGCCACCAAGTGTGGCACGATGTGAAACTCTGGAAACATGACGGTAGGCCGCTGGTGAGCTGGTCGAGCAGTGGGTGCACTTGAACCAATATGCGTGAAGATTGCGACACACCTTTGACTTGGACGATGGCGTGTGGACGGCCGCTCACCTACATGCAATATGCTGCAGATCCGCCTGGAGCCGCTGGGCTTGGACAGGCGCCACAACCGCTACTGGCTGCTGCTGGGCGGCGCCGAGACTGCTGCCGATCCTGCCTCGGGGCGCCTGTTCTTCGAGTCCGCAGCCGATGGCAGCTTCAGGCATGTCGCCTGGAGTCCACCTCCGCCATGCACCAAACACTTCTCAGCATCCGCAGATCATCCACGTGGTTCCTGTCTGGTTGTTTTACTCCTGCATTGCAGGCTCAACACATAACCAATGATGTTTATGGCTATTAAGCCCTCTTCGTGGTGCACGTGACCTCATCTACCTGCGATTGCTGGATCGACTGTAACAATGGTAGACCCATCATGCAGGTTGATTGGGGACAAGGACTCACTGGACATCCTGTTTGGGGCGCTGCTGCGGGAGGGTGCGCGCGAGGGGCCATTGTGGGCAGCCCTGGAGCGGCACCGAGGCAGCATCAAAGCGGCGATGCCAACAGGTGTGCATCAGGGCCATGGATTATGCTCTGGATCTGGACAGCCTGAACAGATGCTGGGAAACAGGGGCCCCAGCGTAGTCATGCTGACATGATATGCAGCAATGGTAACACATGAACAAAGATTGGCAGATGCAAGCTTGGCGTGCTATACAGGCATCTAAGTCTTAGGGGTGGTCGCATGGCGGCTGGATGCTCAATCGAATGCCTGACCCTCCACCACCATGTGTCGGGGCAGCGCCTGTGCATACAGCGGTGGCGACATCTGGCATGCAATTGCCGCAGGTCCTGTGGACATGCCTGCGCCGGCGGCTGAGCGGCCAGTGAAGGAGCGACAGCGGCTGGCGGAGGAGCACCTGGCACTGGCGCCGGGGCTGCCCTCGGCGGCGTTTGGGCTGATGAGCGGGCAGGCGCCCTCGGTGCTGCGCGCCGTCACGGAGCAGACGTCCACGCTGCCGGACGAGCCGCTCCACATGAAGCAGCTGAAAGCGGTACGTTTTGTAGCACACAGTCGGTCGTGTTGAATGGTTGGTAGCGGCTGCCGAGCGCGGCTGCGATTCTATGAGAGGACCTGCTGTCATCTGACGCAAGCACGTGGCGCGCCATTCCTGCACCTTTGCTGTGGGGCCTGCTCAGCCAGCTTGCGTGCGTTCCTACAACCGGCTGACGGCGCGCAGGCGATGCTGCTGGTGGGCGCTGCGCTGCCGGAGTCGGCGGTGGCCGGCTGGTGGGCGGCGGGGGCGTGGGCGCGGTCGGTGCGGGGGGCGGCGGGCTGCGCGCCGCTGCGCCGGTGCCTGGCCTGCCTGGAGGCGGCGGTGCGGCCGGACTGGCTGTCCGTCGCCTTCTGCCGCGCGCCCTCCCGCGTCCGGGGCGCATGGGTGCCCACACGTGAGCCATGCAGACGGTTGCAGACAGCTAGACTGTGGGTGCTGAGCTGTTGTGCCCTCTCCGCGCTGTGCTGTACTCCACAGGATGGTGCACAGGCAGCCTTTGTAGGGCGGGTGTGCAAATTTCGATGCGGTGCTGAGTATTGATGGCACAAAGGCTGCACACGCAGAGGGCGAGGTGGCGAGCGCGGTGCCGCTGGCCAGTGGTGAGGCGCCACCGCTGCCGCAGCGGAGGGGACACACGCCCATGCCCGCCAAATCGCCCTCACCCTATTCAGCTGCCAATGGCAGCGATGCAGCGGACACTCCAGCTGATGCCGTCAAGGCCGCACCTGGCAGCCAGGGGACACCCCACGTGAGTCCCAGTGCAAAGTCGTAGCAATGTTGGTCTGCCTGCTCGTGGCAGGGGTTGCACCAGTGCTCCACTGCTGTGTTGTGACCCTCAGGATGACGAGGACCCGCTGGCCTGGCTGCCCGCGACGCCAGCGGCGCTGGCTCTGCGGCTTGCAGAGTTCGACGCTGCCGTCATATACACACCCGGGCAGCCGCCGGCGCGGGAGACGGCGCAGGTGAGCCACCATGGTCTAGCTTAACATGTTTAGCCCGTCAGGTCTCATGCGGATGCTGCGGCTGCTGCAAGCTGGGACATGCTCAAGTCGGTGGAGTGGACATTCAATCTGGCGGTGCTAGCGGTGAGCCGATGTGTGCACCGCAGGCGTACCAGCGCATCCAGCGGGCAGCGCTGCCGGCGCCGCCGGAGGGGGGCGAGGCAGCGGGCGGCGACTCGTGGCTGGTGGCGCGGGGTGGGGGCCGCAGCGCAGCCCGCATGCAGGCGGCGCCCGCCGCGGGCCGGCGCAAGGACAAGCAGCTGCTGCCGCCCTTTCCTCCGGTGCGTGGTGTTGTCCCTGGGACTGCGTGCACGCAGGCTTGCTCCCATGATTGGATGGTTATCATTCTACAGCGTCATCGTGTGGATCCTGGGGCTGATGTTATGCATCCTGGGGCTGATGTTCACGTGGCGCCAAGCCGATCATGCATGGCGCCAATGGGATGCAAGTTGCATGGCCCCCTTCTGTGCAGATGCACGGGCAGGCAGTGGACTTCCGCTTGCCCCGTGACTACGGGGAGGCAGGCGCCTTTGGCGGCCCACCCGAGCCGCTGCTGCCTGCAGGCCAGCAGGGCGGTACAGCCGGTCTGCCACCTGCAGGTGCGCCGCTCGTTGCTGCATATGGCATGCTGTTGGCCCATGAATTTTCAGCGTGGTAGACCCCAGTCGTCACCTCGGTGACAACACACCACAGTGGACAAGCTGTTGTAACTCATTGCTTGTGCAGAAATCTGGCGTGTTGTGCTGGTTCCCTCGTAGACGCTTCGGCGTGCTGTGCGCAGGCAACGGCGCACAGCAGCGGCAGGGGCAGAAGCCCATCAAGGTGCAGCTGGGCAAGGGCGGCCTGCCGCCGCACCTGCAGCCGCCCAGCTCCGCGAATGCGACGCCCGCCACGTCCACAGGCGGTACGGCCATATGAGCCGTGTGCTGCTTGTGTCTGCTTGACGCGCTGCAGACGCTTTAACATGGCTTGGCACAGGCAATGCTGATGTCTGCTTCGTTCTCGGAAACGATGTCCTCAGGTTTTTCGTATGGTATTGGCAAGCAAGGGACATCATGCTATTGTCATCGTCATTCGCAGGTGATTACAGCGGCTACGAGGATGCACCCATGTCAGAAGCCGGCGATGATGGCGCCGAGGATGATGTGGTAAGCGTTGAGGTGCTGCTGGTATACGCACACTCCTCGCTCCTGCTGATACCTTCGGGCTGCAAATACTGCAGCACTGTCTGGCAGGTCCCACTCCTGAGCACCCTTGCCTCCGTGGACATGCAGGCAGACGATGACTACAATCAGGCAGCGCAGGAGGATGAGGATAGCTTAGATGAAGATGAGGAGGAGGTGGTTGGCGGCCTGTCCGATGAGGAGATCAGCGACTGAGCTGCTCTGTGCATAATTGTATGCAGTGGATGAATGTGCTTGAGCCTTTCTGGCTCGCTTCAACGGGCATGCATGCACACATGCTATCTTCTGCGTCTTGGGATTGTTGCAGAGATCATGCTTGCGGTTTCCACCTCCTGAGATTATGCAGCAGACTTCTCTGTGATGACGCTCGGTGTGCTACCCTACAACCGATTCATAAGAAGATGGACTCGACTGTGCTCCTTTGCGTTTGTGTCTGTCAGCTTGCAAGGCTTCGGCATCTACTCGCAGCATGCTGCCCAGGTACTGATGCACGACCCAGACCTCCACCGCTGCCGCCACCAACCGGCCGCTGACCACCACTGCTCCAAGCGCTGGCGAGGCCAGCAACGACCCACGCAGATACCTGCGAGGCGAAGATGCACAGGTGTCCCGAGGGAGTGCGAGGCAAACTTTGTCATCGTCCGCTGCAATGTTGTGCTTGTCCGCAGCATGTGTGCTGCAACTTGCCTGCGGCACCACAGCCACAGCGGGGCGCCCATGAGGCCGGCCACGGCCCAGGCGCCCGGCAGCGACCGGAAGTTGGCCGCCATCACCGAGTGCACCCACCAAGGCGCGCCGCGGAAGCACCCCGACTTCCACGCCGCACCGCCCCCCTGTGCCACAGGGTGTCAGGCTGGGCAGTCGCACACCCTGACGGATGCAGTGTGTCGCCAAGGCAGAGCCTATGACAGGCCTCCTGCGTCTGTTGCGACAGAGACGATGCAGCGTCGGGCGGCAGCCACGTACCGCGTGCGTGCAGGTGAAGACGGTCATCTCCAACAGCGGCATAGCGACGCCAGCAGGGCCATCGATTGCGCTCGCCCACAACACAGCTCTGCTCGCATTGTCAATCAGCACGTCCACAAAGGCCCCGAAGGACGTGGCCTGATTGAGCCTCCTTGCCAGATAACCGTCTAGAGCGTCCAGACAGAAGTTTGCCAAGAATAATGTGATGCATGTCGCGGCCTGCTTGGGCCCTGCAACCAGCGCTGCAGCCAGGCAGGCAATGCGAACTGCGCCAACCAGCTGTGGCGCCAGTAGCAGAACCTGCACACGGCGTGAAGGGGTATGTTGGGGACAAGACCGTCAAGTACGACTGTGAACTCGAATGCTCTCGCGGTCAGGCGTGCACCTATCCGCCTGCGCACCGTGCATTTGCATGTTCCCAGTGGTCAAGCTCAGCCACTGCGAGATGCCGTGACGCGCCTTCAAGCCGCCCATGTGAAATGTGAAACGTGCCAGGCCTTGTCGCCTACTGCGAGCGCAGGCAGCATGCCCTCAACATGTCGCCTGGCGAGTCCAGGCCTGAGTGCCAGCTTCTGCACACACTACCTTGCCAGCATTGAACAGGCCCAGATTTCAACCTGATGATGTTGGTAGAGGCTGAACACACCGAGATAACAACAGCATAATGACTGCACCCGTTGAGAGGTGCTTTTGGGTTTCACCAAATCCGGCCCTCGCTGGCCCAGCCTATTATGTCCCTGATTCTGCCAAGGCATCTGAGGCCAGCATATCACTGCAACATCACCGCTTGCCTTCTGCCCTTGGACCTTGAAGATCAGGCTCAGCTCGTGTGAACAGCTCGGCAAACGCGAGCGGCGACAGCACCCCTGGCAGCCCTCGCCAGGATGTCGCCCTTCGGCGGCACTGGCTGGGGTGGGCAACTCCAAAGCTTCCCTGTCGACAGCAGCCTATGGGCCATGGCGGCTGTGCCGCTGCTGAGCACCGGCGTGTTGGGCCTCGTCGTGGGCATACTGGTGCGTTTGCAGCCCTCGGTCAGCGCGAAAACAAGAGTAGTAGCTGTCCGGCAACCAGGCACCGTGTCCCGTCGCCACTGGTCCGCAGCGTTGCACGGGCGCCGTGCATCTGCACTGCTCAGACGACCTCATGGGTTGTGTCAGTGTTGCCGCGGCACTTGCACCCACAGCCCCGATGGCCTGTGGGCACAGTTCGATGCTTCGGCTGCTGGCGTTGTGTTGCTGGGCTGACTGCGGGCAGCATGAACGATGGCTTTCAATGGGGCGTTCTCTCTGTTTGCTGTAGCATAACGTGGTTGGCAGTCTCACGTAGCAGCTCACTGTCTGGTTTGCCAGCTTCGAAATGGGCACTGATGTGATGTCTGTGACTTGTGCGGGAGCCTTGCTCACGGTGTGCTGCAGTCGTGTACGTGCTTGCGAGTGTAGCTTCATTGATTTCATGTCGAAGCAGAAACGGCTGTAATACGGTGTCCTTGGGCCGCCTTATCCTGCGGGTGCGCTTTCTGCCAACACGTGCGCTTGTTTGCCTCTGCAGCTGCCCCGGCCGCGCTTCCTGGAGGGCGGCGCACGCACAGGGGCGCTGCTGTGGTCTACACCGCCGGGCACAGCGCTGCGGCGCATTGCTCTGCTGTTCCACGGCGCCGTGATCCTCAGGTGGGAAGTTCGACTTGTGTGCTTCTCCCAACTTGGTGCACCGCTTTTTGTCCGAGTCACCACGTTTCGATCTGGTCTCTGTGTAGTGTCAGCATGCTGTCTGCTTCGGCGCCAGTGTCGAGCAGCCGCAGCTCTGGATCGGTTGTCGCTCGACTGTGCACACATCTTGACCTGCCAGCTGCTTGTTTCGCAGGGACGTCTGGCAGCACTCCATCGCGGCCGGCGCCCACGCGTATCTGCTGGCGCTCTGGGGCTGGCTCGCCGGCGGCGGCTGGGTGCTGGCGACGCAGCAGCCCGCCGACGCCAAGGCAGTGGTGGCCCTGCCGACGAATCCGGCCCCAACGCCGACGGGCCGCAGGGCGCCCGCGTCCCGCAAGCAGCACGGCCCGCGAGGCATCTCGTCGGAGCCCACCGATGACTGGTGAGTTGCCCGGCGACTGCGTGCACCGTCTTCTGCATGCAGGACACCAACACCAGATAGGCACCATATCTTGACTTATCTGCTCACCTGTCCTGGCAAGCCTGTCTGGGTCATCGGCAGCTCTTTGCACACGCGTTGCATGCAGCCAAGGCGCAGCATAGAACGCAGCCGCGTGACCAGGTGGCTGTGGCAGCTGCACTCCCCGATCATTTGCAGGTTGTCTGCATGACTGACATGCCTGGCTGCCCGCCTGCTGCAGGTACATCACCCAGGGGGACCTGCAGTTCTTCAAGGACACCTGCGAACGGAACGTGCCCCTGGCCGGCGCCAGCCAGTGGGAGCAGCAGATGGACAAGGACTTCAGCACATTCAACTACGCAGCGTACCGCCGCATCCTGCCGGTGAGACTCACGGGCCACCCTGTCTGGCGCTCAAGCCCTGCTGGGGATTGAACGGCGACAGCTGTGCAAGGCAGCACGTTGCAGACACTGCTGCGGCCCGGCCATAGATCCCTATCGCCTCTGACGCAGAGTGGCAAGGCCGAGTACAAGAGTGTGACGGTGTCGCTGGACGCCACGGCAGAGGAGTTCACGGACTTCTACCTGGACGACGACATCCGTCCCACTTGGGTGAGTCGGGAGGAGCAATAGCTGGGCATTTCCTGCTGCCTTGTGCACCACCGCTGCTCTGCACCGGGTTCATGGCCTTGGGTGGCTCAGGCTTCCAGGTTTGCGCTGCAGGACGGCATGATCACGGAGCATGATGTGCTGGAAAATGGGTCGCCGGCGGACCGGTGCCAGGTGGTGCACTGGATCCGCTCCTTCCCCTTCGCCTTCATCAGCGACCGGGAGTATGTGATCGCGCGCCGCCAGTTCCGCGACGCCAACGGCTGCATCTACGTCATCACCAAAAGCATCGAGCACCCGCGCGCGCCTGTCGACGACAGCGTCGTCCGCATGTGAGTTCATGATGGTCGCCCTGAGTATTTGCTCCTGAACTTCAGGATGATTTGCACATCCGGGGGGTTTGTCATATGCGCATGACTGATGCTCTGCTAGTTCACACGTGAGGGTGTGTGTACACCAGGTTGACCGCGCTTGCTGGGCCGTGCGCAGGGATGTGTTCTACTCGATGTGGCGCAGCCGCACGGTGCCCTGCCCCCGCGGCAGCGGCCGGCCGGCGTGCGAGACGGTGCTGCTGCACCACGAGCAGTTCAAGATCCCGGAGAACCTGGCGCGCTTTGCCGTCAAGGCCGGCATGGCGGGCTTCGTGAAGAAGATGGGCCCCGCCGTCGCCAAGTTCGTGGAGGCGCGCCGCGCCACCACCGACCCGGTGCGCGCCGCCACCCCTCCAACCCATGTGGCCGCCGCAGCTGTGGATGTGGGCGCTCTGCTCGTGTAACGTTGCTTGCAACCACAAAGCCTGTTGGCTCTGGGTTTGAGTCTGTGCATGCACTGATCGCCACTCTGATCTGATGTGCAGTTCGATGCGGATCCCAACGCGTACGGCGTGAAGCGCATCGCGCGCACCGCCAGCAACGCCTCCAGCCTGGACACCGTCGGCACGGAGTACACAGACGGCGACAGCTCCATCGCCGCAGACGACAGCCGGTGCGCTGCAACACAGCTGTCCCCATGGGCTACCTCGTCGGCCTTCCTGCAGCCCTGCTTGCTTCACAGGCCGGGTGTTGACGTGCCTTTCCCCCTGCTGCAGGTATCCGCAGCGCGCAGAGCGGAAGCGGAGGCGAAAGCCCAAGCGCAACGGCATGCGCCGGCTGGTGGTCATGTCGATGGGCGTGGCCGCGGTGGCGGTGGCCCTGCAGCGCGGGCGCGGGCTGCCTGGCCTGCTGGGCGCGATTGCCGGCCTGCGGCCACGGCGGCAGCGGCAGGTTGCCGCACCCAGCGCCTGAGCCGCTAATGTCCAGACCGGCACATCCGATGGCAACAGCCGCAGCAACCTGCCTGGCTGTCAGGCGTGCAGTGACACTGCAACAGCTGCCCGCGCGGCAGCGGCGAGAAAGGCATCAGCTGGCGAGGGGAATTGAAACTGTTTCAGGGGCAGCTCAGCGGCAGTGGGGCCGCAGCGAGCCCGGGATGGTCGTGGTATTCGTGCGCGGTGAGAGAGATGAGTTTTGTGCGGCACAGTGCGTTTTGTGCAGCGGTCCAGCGTGGCTTGGTCGGAGGAGGCCAGCACTGGCAAGAGCTGTTTCCCACATCATGAGCGGGGTCCAGCAAGTGGCGTGGACAGGCAGCAGCTTTGCGGGGCAGTGGTGGCTCGAGCTCCGGTCCCAGCACGCTTTTGGGGCAATAGCATCTCTCTCAGGCGTCGCAATCTGGTCTTCGCATCGAGTTGTCAGGCGGCGTACAACATGTGCATACATCAAGCCGATTGATACCAATGCCTGTGGTTGCACGCAGCCTGACTTATTTAGACCATATTTTTGGCAACGTGAGTTTAGGTTTCAAAGCATGTAGATGTCCGTTGAGTTGTCCAGTGCATGGATGCTCAAGCCTGTTTTGGTCGTGTCTGAGGCCTCTAGGTGGTCTCATGCAGCGTGCCGTGCTGACCACTCCTGGCACAGCTGTAATATTAAGAGCTATCCACCAACTCAGTCGCATGCGGAAGCCATAGAGGCATCAGCCCCTCATCATGCAGCACGTCACCACAACACTCCGTTTCACTCTTGGCATTTGCTGCCCTTCCCACCAGAAATTCTCCTATTCCGACAGCTTCAAAGCTCCAATCAGTTGCTGTCCTTGATGACATGATGCCGCCATTCCACACCGCGACGGATGCTGCGTGACGGAAGCAGGTGCAATTGCCAGCCCTGTCCAAACCGATGCACGTTGCATTCTCCGCGTCCTTCATACTGACAGGCTGGCAATGATTGTTGACAGCGGCCGGTTTAATCAACAACCAATTCAATCAACTACCGTAAACTGCTGATAGCTGAGCAGACATGCAGATAACAACAGTCGACTAGTCCGAAATGAGCTCAACCAAATCAGTCAACGTGAAAACATTCGTAATCTGTAATACAGGTTCAAAATGTTCAGAGCGAGCTGGGAAGCACATTCCAGCCTGTTGCGCAGTGCTGCCTGCAGCACAGCACCTCTCAGCGAACATGCCATGCCACTGGCTCTGCTGCTTGCCAGTTGCGCTGGCTTCACCTCAGGACTGCTCAACAGTATGTAGGCCTCGGTTGCAGCGCTGCAGCGCCTCGTGCTCTGCCACAAAACCTCCCGCAGCCGGCTTGCGCCCTGCCTTCAGCAGCGGCAGCGACCCAGGGCAGCCGCCGCCGCTGACACCCTTGCCGCGCGGCCGCGGCATCAGCAGCAGCTGCTCTGCCTGGCCGCCGCGCCCGGGCGAGAGGGGGGCGAGGAGTCCGGGCTCAGCACGATGCTGTGGCTGCGGGGGCTGCCCGGGCGCGCCGCCACGGGGGACAGCCCCAGCGGCCGCGGCGTCGCCGCCGCGCCCCCCGCCCCGGCGGCCAGCGCCTCCGCGATGGCCTGGAACAGCTCCTGCACGACCAGGCGCCTGTCAGCTGACACGGAGTGCTGCATGGCACACCCGCGGCGAAGCAACTGCCGCTGTGGTGGCAATGCTCCATTTCAGCTCCTTTGGCACAATGTTGTCAGGCTTGCCTGAGTCCCCTTGACTTCCGAATGGCAGGAGTTGCAGGCGCTCACCCCTACGCCTTGACCGGACTTCGCCGAGGTGCTGTATAACTTCGCACCAACGCTGTCTGCAAACTTCTGCGCTGCTTGCGGCGACACAGCACGCTTGCCGCTGGCGGTGCCGCTGCTGTCATTGCTGTCGCTGCC
Source organism: Diplosphaera chodatii (assembly GCA_032358165.1). Lineage (NCBI taxonomy): Eukaryota > Viridiplantae > Chlorophyta > Trebouxiophyceae > Prasiolales > Stichococcaceae > Diplosphaera > Diplosphaera chodatii. The sequence continues at coordinate 1,533,924 of JAALGY010000038.1, forward strand.
AGCAGCATCCAGCATATCTGCTTTTGTGGAAACCAGATGAATCTGGCACTGCGGTTCGTTGGTCCTAAGCTCATTCACCTGCATGCGTGCGGCAGGCTGCATAACGCGGTTGGCAGCAGCTCAAGGAAAGTCTCAGGCTGCTTCTGTGCGGAAGGAGCGGGCGTGCGCTTGCTGGACAAGCGGACAACCCACCCAAAACTGTAGCTTCTCGAAGCTCGGCCGCGAGCATGGATCGAAGCACACGACAGCAGCGCGTGAGGCGCGGTAGTAAAGGCAGGAAAGGCTCTGGAACTGCTCCGCTCCAGCAGTGTCCCAGATGCCCAGCGTGATCGTTCTGCCACCATTCACATGCACCTGGACGCACAGGACAGACTTGCGCCAAAGTCGCCATGCATGTGTCATGGCACAGGCACCAAAAGAGAGGTAGCTGCGGCCCGTCCAGCATCGCTTCTCTGCCCCACCTTCTTTGCCGCAAATGCTGCGCCGATCGTGTTCTTGAGTGATGGCTCGAAGCTGTCGTTGATGTATCTGTCCAGAAGGCACGTCTTCCCCACGCCCGAGGACCCCAGCAGCACCACCTTGCAGTCCACCCTGGCCTGCAGGCTCACCGCCCTGACACGGTGGGCCGTGAACTTTCTTGTCCGAGTGTTGGCTGATCAGTGGCAGCCGCCCTGATGCCGTCGTCCATCGGGCTCATGCATAAACATGATTGATGGCTGCATGCATGGCAAACACCATGCCAGATACAGTGCCGTCTGCCGCGGTCGGCAGCTTCAAGGCCAGAGGAACGTGCGGCAGGGACGTGCACCCACCATGTACAGCGGCGGGTCGTTGTCGACGTGGGTGCTGCCTGATATCTGTGAGGCCGACGCCCAGTGATGCAGTCGACACCCTGCACCGGGTGCTGCTCCGCTGCCCTGGCACACGTGCCAGCTTGCCGCACTCCAACGTGCGATCACAATATACACGAAAGCTTGCAACTGATCCAGTCAGTGCGTGCTACTTTGTGGCAGATATAGCACGATGTTCAGCGTCCTTGAGAGCAGTTGTTGGGACTCGGGCTTCTGCTTCCGATAGTAAGAACCAGAGATGCGCAGTACCCGCAGGTGAACAGTGCTCCGATGCAGGGCTGCGTCGGAAGCGGTGTGTGTGTGAGAAGCAGACGCTTGGCTGTGCTGCAGCCGCATCCCGCAATCGATGTTGAGGCGGTGTTGAGCGCATGAGCACGTGTGAGCACGTGCCGTCGGGTCTAAACTATTGGGAGTTGTAATTTTAACTTTAGTAGTCGGTGCGTTCCCCCGCTCGCCACACCCGCTCTGCACCCTGATCAGCTGCTGATCAGCATATCCAGTCAGCCTAATGCATTTGGGCATGCCAGCATGCCGCCTGATCGCGCGGCCTGTACGTCGCTCCTGAAAGCAACACAGCTCGGCGAAGTCGGCCACGCAGCCAGCATTGATCGTCGCAGCATTCGGCAATCGCGGGCATCGTTGCTGCGCCATCATGTGATGTGATTTGTGCATCGATCACATCATGAACCATCTGAAACTCACGTTGCGATCATGAGCTGGGATGTCACATGCAAGCCACAGTGAGACTATATCAGCATGCTCCCCGTCTGCGACCCACTCTCGCAAGCGGGTCAGCGTGCAGCTGCTGCGCTCGCACCTTTGTAGCAGCAGCAGACGGCACCAGCCCCTACGGCAGGATGCACGAGGCGGCCAGGCTTGCCAGCATGGCCCGTTCTGCATCAACTGAGAAGTTGCATGCCAGTGCAAGTGGCACTCCCGCCTGGCGCCGTTCGCCGCCGCCCCAGCATTCCGATGTGCACGCTGGTGCGCTGGCTGCGTCCCCTTTCAGCAGCAGCAGCGGATCAGCGTCGCGGTGCAGCAGTCTCACCAGCATCAGCAGCGCAGGCGCTGCTGCCAGCAGGCTTGGCATCACGGTCAGCTTGAGCCTCAGCCGCTCGCTGTCGCTGGGCGACTGGGGCCGACCTCTGCCTTGGTTGCGGCTGCCGGATGAGCTCTGGGGTGCTGTCAACGCCATCACCGCAGCGGCCAACCCAGCGACCGAAAAGCCGCCTCGCGGTGCAAGCTTCTCCACAAAGGTGCACAAGATGCATGAGGCAGACGGCGGAATGCATGCAATCCTGAGTCAACTATGGGCCAGTGCCAAGTCGCTCATGCTGGGGCAGTGGCAGGCATGAGCAATTATGTCATGCTCCATGCTGAATGGTCTCAGGCAGCAGCAGCAGCTGAGGTTGCGCCGGAACCAGAGGACATACCGCCGCCCAGCAGCCCCCTGCGTGAGCGCCTGGACTACCGCCCACGCCTGACGAACAGACAGGTGGCGTCTGTGCGCTGCAGAAGTCTGCAGCTGGCATGATCTCCCGTATGCTTTGCTGTAGTATGTGGCTTGCTGCCTGCACCATGGTGCGGAGAGTCATGACCTGGCATCCCCGGTCTTTGCAGGCCGCCTTCTGTGCTTTTGCCGCTACATTGGTGTGCATCATCGTGTTTGCGATCCGCCACCCTGTGCGCCTCAGTCCACTGTACGCCGTCGCGATGGGCACGCTGTTTGCGGGCGTGCTCCTGGCAACCCGCTTCGTTCTGCTGGAGCGCGAGTTCACGGTGCCGCTCAACTTTCACTGCAACATTGCAGCAGCTGCTGGAGTCTTCCTGTTTGCAGGCCTTCTCGTTATGCAGATGCACAAGACACCCAGCAGAATGTTCATGCTTGCACCCTGTCTGCTCTCATTTACGTGTGCATCGTGCTGACATGCAGAGGCGGCTGGTTCCAGAAACAGAGCTTGCAGACAGTCATTCGCGCTTCCGCACAGTCGAGGGGGTGGAAGTGCACTACAGGGTAGAGATTCCACCGCCAAGCGCCAGCGCCAAGGCCAGCAACATCGCGGCTGTGCACTGCTACCATGGTTTTGGCGCCAACACCTTCAGCTGGTCTTTTACGCAGGTATGCATGGTCTGTCACAACTGACGCATGCGCAGAAGGCTGTGGCATCCTGCTTTCCATGCTGCTGGTTCATGATGCACATATCGCAAGAAGTGTGATTATTGACATGATACGGTTGTATGTAGGCACAACTGGCAGCCCGGCTTGGCGCAACCGTTACAGCACATGACATGCCAGGCTTTGGCCTGACGCAGCGGTGCGTGGAGTCATTGTCAAGGCCGACTTTGCACGGTGGTGCCGCCACAGATCCTAGGATTGTCTGGTCAAGCGCAGCTTGACAGGCTAATAACCCCGTTGTTTGCTTCCGTGTCCTGCAGGGTGACCCAAGCATCAGCATACACTCTGGAGTGCAACGGTCGGTTGGGACGTGCAGTCATGGATGCAGAGCTCTCGGCAGAGGGCAGCAACAGCACCAGCAGCAGCACGCGCGGGCACACGGATGGCCAGGGCAGGTACGTCACCTCCAGCAACCCGGTGTGCCTCGCTGCCTGGCAAGATTGTCCGCAGCACTGGGTGTGCAGGCTGCTAGCCCTCACCCAGTGACAATGCACTCGCAGGGAGCGGGGCCGCGTGCTGATGGGCCACTCCCTGGGAGCTGCCTGTGCTGCTGCTGAAGTGATCGCCAATCCACAGGTTTGTGATATACACTGCTCATCGTTGTTCATCTTAGCGGGCTTCATGTCCACATCAGACCTGCATCATCCACAACAAAGAGCGGCATGGTGTCAACCGTGAGTCCGACCTCCAGGGCATTCATGCGCTGGTGCTTGTGGCGCCGGCAATCGTGGCCATGTCGCTGGGGTGGCACAAGCAGCAGGAGGAGGCAGACACGGAGGCTGCTGCGCTGGCGGCCGGCGATAAGGTTGCTGCCGCCAAGGCCGCCGCTTCCACTGCAGAATTTCAGTCCAACACGGCCGGCCGCATCATGTGCGTCCCTCAGTCTTGCAATGGGGACATCCAACAACCTGCACAAGTATGGGGGTTGGTCCATTCCTCAACAGGAGTGCATACGATACGGTTGGTGATGCATTGGAAAGCCAGACGGGAAGCATGCTGTGGCATCCAGATACTTGAGATTGCTGACAACTGCTGCAGGAAGCGCATCGGGAGCACACGCAACACGGCGCTTCGACTCGTCGCCGCTTTCGCTATGCCGCCGTCGCCACAGCAACACGCAGCGCGCTGTGGGTCGCAACGCCCTTCATAGTGCAGGTGTGACATTGCCGAGGACCACTGTTCCTCCGTATGCCAACTCAAACCCCTTACACATGTCTGTGGGCAGCAGCACGTTTGCACCTTCGGTATTGAGCGTCCAAGTCTTGAGGTCCTCGTGATGGCAGAGCTCCTAGAAGATAGTTTTGGGTGCAGGGGCTGCGCGCGTCGGTGCGCTCGCGCGCCTTCTGGGAGCGCGGCCTCGCCCGCGCATGGCACCGCAAGGTGTGTCGATGTTCACTCTCAGCTAGCTTTGTCAGCACACTGCACGCCATATATGGCAGGCGGCAGCAGCCATGTACCACCTTTGGCAGGTCGTGTGAATGCGCAATAGAAGGTGTCATCTGTGCAGTGGTAGCATGTGCTTGACACGGTTGACATGGGTGACCAGGCGGGGGTGACAGAGGCGGTGGTGGACAACTACCGGCTTCCGCAGCTGGTCAACGGCTGGGAGGCGGGGCTGCTTGCCTTCCTGCGCGCGCGTGTGGTCGCAGGCAAGCAGGAGCTTCAGCCCTGCTGACCAGATCCCCTGCATGACACTGTGATCAACTCGCTTGCGTCGAAAGACGCCATGTATGGCTGGAAAACCATGTCTTTCTGCACAAGCAGGCAAGCCGTTTGGCGACCGCCTGGCGGCGGCGTACCATGGGAACGAGGCCATGACGCAGGTGGAGCAGCTGGTCGATGTCGTCGCCCGCCACGGCATCAAGGTGTGCTGGTGCCTGCTGTGTTGCCGTGTGTGCTCATCATGCCCACCGAAACGCTGCTCATCTGGGCCATCGAGGCGCATGTGGGCTTGCACTTGCTGTCAACTGCACACCAACATACGGATTCACTGGGCTGATAAAACGATGTACTGTGGATGAGAAGTCCTTTTGTGTCTTGTCGCAGGTGCTGATCGTGCATGGCGAGAATGATGCCCTGGTGCCCTACAGAAACAGCCGCAAGCTGGCGCAGATCATCCCTGATGCGGAGTTTGCCACTCTATCTGCATGTGGCCATAACCCTCAGGTGCACCATGGTGCAGTGACTGTGCTCCTGCACACCAACCTGTGTGCAATGCCTATGTGAGGCACACATATGTGTTGGTCCTTGGCTTGCATGATGCTTCCTGCATGTAAGTCCTGCCAGTGAGGACTTTGGATCGCTATGCATAAACTGCCGCATCCATGCTCATCACAGGAGGAGCTACCTGAAGACTTTGTGAAGATAGTCACCGACTTTCTGCGTCGGTAGACAGCAGCAGGTAGTCACAAGCAAACGCAGCCTCTCTGCCGATGCAACAGACAATGCTCTTGTTTCAATGGCGCCGGCCGCCAGCACGGTTCTTTACACAGCGCAGCGGTCGATATCTGTTGCAGCATGGTCTTGAACAAGTTGGTCTGATGAACAGGCCAACACTATTCTCTGCTTTGGCTTGCTCTCGCCAGAGGTGCCTGACCGTCTGCAGCCAGTATGACAGCAGCCGGCAGGCTGCTAGATGCCTGTAGCAGGCGCTGGATGTAGCCTTTGCCATGCCAGCTGCGCTTGCATGCAAGGCATGTTGGCTGTTGCCAGTGGCGCAACGATTTTGGTGTACTGCAATGATAATGATCGACTGTAGTGCAGAGGAGAATGACGACATTGGACTGGGAGCAATAGGTACTGACATTCAGCATGTTGAGGTTTAGGACCCGAGGGCGAGCGAGTTCAGGATCAGGAGCATTCAAATCTTGAGCCTCTCTGACATAAAGTGTTGAAATCCCTGGAATTCTCTGAGCCAGTCGACCTTCCTGTAGATACCTCTGCTGACAAGAAGGAAACCACTCGAAACAATGCACTTACGCAGATGTTGTTGCAGCATATCTGCTATATGTTTGGTTCACAACGACCCACGAAGCTGACTTGTACCACCTGTTGTGCCCCATGGCTGCTGCTGATGGTTCTGAGCTTCCAGCGCCTCAATGCTCTGCGGCAAGGGATCTCCCACGTCAGTGGTACCAAAATGAAACACATGTCAATGGATGAATGCATGTGCTGAAAGCGGTTGTCAAGCTTTGCAAAGGGCAGTCTCGGATACTACTCCTGTTGTGCCTGTCATGTGCAATATCACACAAGGCATCGCCTGCAGGTGTCACCTGCGGTGACTGTGTGGCAGGCATGCTGTCCTGGCATTCAGGCTGGACCATCACACGCACGCGGTCCCAAGCGGCACAGCCACCAGACTGCAGCATCCCAACATGGTAGGTTATTGCATGACGTTTGAAGATGCACCATGTACACTGCATGAGGACAGCATGCTCTGGCAACACATCTTTTCCTCCACATATGCGTCACACATTGTTGCGTGTAGGTACATAGACAGCTATTGTCACCGACATGGAAGATATCACCGCAAGGATGCTGACCAGCTTGAGCGCGTCCAGATGTGACTGCTGAAGTGCAGCCTGGAAGTTGGGGCTTGCATATGCAAAGGCATTCCCCTCCTGACTGACGAAGAAGCAGAAGACCTGCATGATACCGCATGCTGTGTCCTGTCATGCCAGCCGCGGCTGTAGCCATGCTGTTGTTACCTTGCAGCACACTCAGCGAAGAGTCAACTTGCTGACCTTTGCATCGGCGACCTCACTCAGCTCATATGCCTTGTCCATGATGGTGCGCTTGCGCTTGGTGAATGCCTGCTGCTGCCGCTTGGCCTCCTGCAGGCGATGTACTGTTGCCAGTCGAAATTTCGCCAGCACACTGCAGCGTCTGCTGTATCTATCAGGGGCTATAGTGCCTTTCGTGGACATTGCACCTTCGAACTGCCATCAGTGCCAAGGCGCCTTCGCTTGCCGCAGGGTGCCGCAGCTGTTCTAGCGTCTGTCTCCGGAGGTGAGCAGAATGTAAACGCATCATAGGGCGTGTCAAGCGGTTCTTCGGCCGTATCAAGCCCCGCAGTCAGGAACGCTGGGTGCAGCATGGCGCTGCCGCTTGCCGAGCTGATCTACATCTGCTAGCAAGCGTCAGTGCTGTGCGCCGATATGCTCATCATCACAGTGATCGTGTCTGCACAATCCACGTGTACATGTCAATGAAACCATGCACAGCGCCTGTAGCGCATCGGCTTTGCCAAAAAGGGGTGAGATGATGGCGGGGGCATTTCGAATGCGCAAATCGTCTTTCGTCAGCTTCTTCCCTTCCTGCAGTCCAGAATCGCGCATGCTTTGCGATGTCACAATCTGGAGTGTGCGCTGCGATCCAGATCTCAGAGTTTGCGCCAGTGCTGCATTGCACAGACATGCTCATTCATGCTGCGTCAGCGTGCCAGGCGCAGCGCTTCATTGTGCACATAGACTGCCAGCAGATGTGCCGATCTCGCGTGCTGGAATGATCAGAGGGTATCATAGAGACTGATACGCAAGCAAGACCCGGGCGTCCAGCTCAGAGAAAACATGGACGACAGCGATGACGATGGCATCGTGAGTCGGTCCAGACGGTATCCAGTAGTGTAGTAAATTGCACAAGCAAGGGTCGACGGCGTTTGTGTCCCCTGGTCAGCGTCCTGTTGCCATTTTTTGCAGGACTTTGCCCAGCTGGATGCCATGCAAGCAGAGCACCTGGCTGGCAAGGTGCGGCCTTTGCACCAGGGCGTTGACATGATGCCTGAGCATGAGATCGCAGCTGTCGCCGCTGCTGGCGTTGGTTCACGACCTTGCTATCATCAAGACGGTTTACGGCCCGCGCAGGCTGCAACCTACGACAGGTCTGCACCCTCGGCTACCACAGCATGCACAGCGTGGCCCGCAGCCGATGGTCAGCACCGCCCAGCACTGGCGCAGCTGGGATCATGGGCGGGTGGCAATGTGTCTACTCTCAGTGGACAGCATGCTGCAGCTGATTCCTCAGCGGGACATGCCGCCCCTGCCGGCATGCCGCAGGCCGTCAGACAGCATGTGTGTGCTGCCGCTGCCGCTGCCGCTGCTGCCGAACAGGACCACGATGAGGATGTGGAAACGCTGGATGCAGGCAGCAGCCCCACACTTGTTGATGTGGATACGACAACTGGCGGCATCCAGCTGCACAGGTGTGGCCGCGGCATTTCTGAAGACCCTGGACAGGCTTCAGCATCAGACCTTGTATGCCTGCCGGTCAACTGCGCAGGTGTCGTCAACACATCCGTCACAAGCAACGTGATTTCTGCTTCTGCGTTGATGTGCACAGGCACAACGCCCGGCACTGGATATACCCAACAGAGGTGCCAGAGCGCGCGTACCAGCTGGCCATGATCAAGACCGCGCTGCTGCACAACACCCTGGTGAAAAGCACCCCGCCGCATCGATAGAGCTGATGACACCCTCACCTGATGCCAGTATATCACCTCCCATGACAACGAGATGCAGCTGCTGAATGCCAGTCGGTGACACAGCATCCCCGGCATGTTTTCCGCAGGTGGCGCTGCCCACTGGCCTGGGGAAGACGCTCATTGCCGCCGTCGTCATGTACAACTTCTCTCGCTGGTTCCCCAAGGTCCGTGGCAAGGTGTCTCTGCCGTGACCAACGTAGTAGCATCACACATCTGAAGACGAGTGTGGCTACCAGGGCACAGTATGTCACACGTGCTGCAGGGGAAGATCGTATTCTGCGCGCCTACCAAACCACTGCTCAACCAGCAAGTGAAAGCATGCTACGAGAAGATGAGCGTGTCAAAGGTGCAACCTGACCAGCCTGCTCAGCACGTCCAGCCGACCACTCACAACCTTCATGCCTGCGGCATACTGATGCTTGGAGCGGGTGTTGCCGTCTGGCTCAAGCCATGAAAGCATCAGCATGTTTGCCTGCCAGATATAACCTCGGTGTGTTGGCCTCTTGTGATGGCTGACCCGGCACATCCGCCGCAGGATAACATAGAGGAGCTGACAGGCAGCGTGAATGCGGAAAAGCGAGCAAGCATGTGGGCGCTGCCGCACAAGCGTTTCTTCTTCATGACGCCCCAGACCTTTAAGAACGACCTGGTGAAAGGTGGGTCGTCCCTTCTGCAGCCTGCGTGCTCAGCAGACAGCTTGTATGATCCCCGTCGCGCAGCAAGCTCGCTGTGGCTCCCTGCAGGCATTTGCCCCGCGGACCAGGTCGTGTGCGTGGTTGTGGACGAGGCGCACCGTGCAACCGGCAAATACGACATTGTCACAGCCCTCAACAAGGTCCGGAAGCTTGCGATGCAGGCTGTAAGTGGGTGCAGCCAGCAGCTCAGCTGTGCAGTGCTGATCCGCCGCTCAGCCCTCGCTTCTTAATCATATCTGTGTTCCAACAACCAGCTGCGGGAGGAGAAGGTCAAGTTCCGTACACTGGGCCTATCTGCGACGCCAGGCTCCAACAAGGAGGCCATACAGGTGCATCCGTCGTCTGACAAGCAAATGCAGGTACTGCTGTCAAATTTCCCGTGCAAGGCGCCAGCCTCCACGAATATCATTGCACAGCACTTCTGTCATGGGCCGGCATGTCCAGGGTCCTGGCACCGATGTTGCCCCATGACGTGCAGGAGGTGATCACCAACCTTGGCACCGCCAAGTTGGAGTTCAGGACAGAGGACGACCCGGATGTGGTGCCGTACACCCACGGCCGCGCCATCGAGGCCAGTCGTTTACGGATCACAGTTCCTACTAGCAGATCTGGCACCTTGGTTGCATATGCAGGCTCCCTGATCTGCCCATCCCGGCTTGTGCGAGCGTGACGCCTCAATGGTTTGCAACAGGTGCTTGCGGTCGAGGCGACACAGGAGCTGGAGCAGTGCCGGCGGTGCCTCGTCGCGGCGCTGGACGGCGTCCTGTCTAGTCTTCGTGCAGCACGCGTAGGCATACCGAGATCTGCCTCATCTCAGCGTTGACTCGCTGTTCAGCAGCCTACCTATGCCACACATCGCTGACATATCCATCTCTGCTATGCTGCAGCTGCTGCCGCCGTACATCAACTGCACGGGGGCCTCGGTGGCACGGTTGCAGGTCCACAGGTGCTGGGACTCAAAGCGCGACTCGGAAGCCAAAGGCTTTCCCACCGACCCCCGCGGCCCCATGCTGCTCAACCAGGTCCGAAGCTCCGCCATCCTGTCTGCGCCGCACAAGATGTGGTTTCCATTCTCAAACCCTTCCCTTTCAGCTGGAGTGCTCGTCTGCGATCCGCACCGTCGCATGCTGTGCAGGCCACAGTCATGGTGACACTTCGAGACCTCCTCGAGATGTACGGCATCGGGGCTGCGGGCGCTGCCTACAAGGAGAAGGCCATCGACCGAGACATCCGGAACCTGCTGCAGATGTCACCACCGTTTGCTGAGGTATGGCTGCAATACTCATGAGGGATCAAAGCATGTCCATCACACTTGTCACAAAACGTAGGAGCCAGGCCGGTGCCTACATTTGCACCACCTGACAACAGTCCAGAGTGCAGCCTTCATGTGATCCGATCGCTACGCCGCCGTGCTGCAGTTTGCCCAGCGGCTGGAGGGCATGCTGGAGCGGGGTGCGGTGCACCCAAAGATGGAGAAGCTGCAGCACATCCTCGTGCAGCACTTCAGCGCGCTGCACGGGGACGCCCCGCCCAGCAGGTGTGCCGCTCGCCGGCAGGTGGTGCTGGACGGATAACGCCTGGTCATTGCTCAGAGCACAGGTGGTCGCAGCATTGCACATCACTTGGCGGCCCCTGAACAATCATGTTTCGCTTGGCGCCAGGGAGGACGCCACCACGGGTGTAGCCCAGGCGGCCAGCGCCACTGGCAGCCGGGTGATCATCTTCACCACGCTGCGGGAGAGCGTCAACTCCATCGTTGCGTTGCTGAAGCGCAAGACCCCGCTCATCACGCCCAGGTGCGAAATGCGCATGCGGTGCAGCAGCCATCCTGCGCAGCTGTGTGGTGGCTGCAGCAGCGGCGATGTCCAGCAGGCTGCAGATTTCGCATGCCAGGTGGCGATTCTGGTGTGCAGGGTTTTTGTGGGCCAGGGCACTGGAAGCGGCGGGAAGGGCAAGAAGGGGTCCGGCGGTGCGGCAGCCGCAGGCGGCGCTGCAGCCAAGCCCCGCGGCGGGGAGGCTGGCATGAGGCAGTCCGAGCAGAAGCAGGTGCGCTGCGCATCCCTGTGAGTCGTGGGATATGTGCACAGCAGGTGCTGCCCTGCGTCAGCACCCTTCACAGTTGCGTCAACCCTTGCCCCTGCACTCCCAGGTGCTGGCAGACTTCAGGGCGGGCAAGTTCAACACGCTGGTCGCCACCTGTATTGGCGAGGAGGGCCTCGACATTCCCCAGGTGCTGCAGAACTGACATGTACGCAGCACCAGTGCCTGCTGCATGTGGACTTCGGTGCGAGTCTCACGCGAGGTTGCCACATTCGAGTGGTGGTGTCCAAGCGGTGATGGTTCTGTCCAGCCATAATGTTCCGTCACAAGTGGTCGCTGCCCTGGTATCTCAGGTGGACATGATCGTGTGCTATGACGCCAGCGCCAGCCCAGGGCGCAACATACAGCGCATGGGCCGCACCGGCCGCCATGGCAACGGCCGGGTCGTGTATGTGCTGGCTGCGGGCAAGGAGACCGAAAAGTACTGCAAGTCGCTGACGGTGTGCCTGACTGCCCTGTGCTTTGGTGATTGCCTGGCTGTGCGTTGGCATGCTGTGCCCTGAACAAAGTTGCACGTCATGCTGAGTGGGTGTCGCCACACAGCAACATGCTTAGTCTGTGGACCAGACGAGGATTGAACGAAATGCCGCCATGGCACTGCTTGCAGACGCAGAAGCGGCTGCAGGACCTGCTGCGCAAGGGCGCCTTCGAGATGAGCGACCAGAACCCGCGCATGCTGCCGCGGCTGTACACCCCGCAGCGCCTGGACGTGGAGACCGGCGCCAAGTCGCAGCCGCTGCCCAAGGCCAAGGCGACCCGCCGCAAGGCACCCGGCGCTGGCCGGGGCAAGGGCGCCGCTGCTGCAGCACCCGAAGGTGGCTGCAGCCTTGCTGCGGGCGGGGCACATGCTGCGACACATGGGCAGATGCGTCCCATTGTGTGCATGCGCTTGTTTTGCTGTGTCGACACCGGATAATTGACATCATGATGCTTTTGCAGCACCTGGGGCCATGGCCCCGGCAGGCCGAGGGCAGGGCCGCAGCACGGTACAGCCTGCCGCGCCGAAGGCAGCGGCTGTGCGGCCTGCATCCCTGCGGCAGCCTGCGCCCGCTGTTCCGCCTTCAGCTGCAGCGGGTGTCCAAAGACGGTGGCAGCCAGCGGCCGCGCCGCCTCGGCGGGTGCTGCAACACATCACCCTCGACGACAGGTGGGCGGACGCCGCATCAGGCATCAGCTTCCGACATCACGAAGAACCACAGCTTCAGTCATCCTGAAATATGACTGTGCTGGCATGTTGCAGTGACGACAACGAGGACGCCCCAACAATGCCAGTGGCGGCAGCCGCACTGCGCAGCGGCGAAGCCGAAGCTGCGCAAGGCCCCGGCGAGCCAAACCAAGCGCTGCCAGCGCCTGCCGCCACAGCAGAAGATGAAGTCGACCCCGAGTCCCCACTGGTCCAGCTGCCCAGCCCCTCGAGGCGGCGGGCTGCGGCGTGGGAAGACTCTGCAGCGGCGGCAGATGTGCAATGGTCAGGTGCAGATGGGGTCGCGCCTCCACAGCGGCAAAGTGCACACGGCAGCCACCTGCAGCCAGCGGCAGCAGCAACAGCTGCTGGACTGCCAGTGGTGCCGAAACAGCCGGCAGCAGAGCACCTTGGTGCTCCTGACACTCTTGGCGGCTGGGAGCTGCCATCACAGGTAGGGCATCGATGTGTGGACCCCTACACTAACCCGCAATGATCCTTGCTAGGCATCCTGGCCTTGCTTGAACCCGTCCAACACATCTGTGAAGCATTGTTGCAGTTTGCAACCTGTAAACTGACATGTTGCTGCACCCCCGATGCAGATGCCCCTTGCGCAGGTGCTGCGGCTCAAGCAGCATGCCGCCGGCAGCACAGCAGCACCTGCGTGGCAGACAGCGGCACCGCCGCCAGCGGCAGCTGCCACAGTCGAGCCTGCTGCAGATGAGCATGCTGACCATGGTCAGACGCTCACACAAGTGCCCTTGCTTCAGCGGCTGCCACGCACCGGACGGCCAAAGTCGAGCGTACGCACTGCTGCCGCGCAGCCTGCAGCTGCAGCAGACCCGCAGCTTGCGAACCAAAGTGCACATCCCGCAGCGGCACAAAGCTGGCCAGCAGCTTCTGCCAGGACTCTCTCTGCTGCTTGCAGACCTGCCCCGCCAGCCCAGCCGCTGCATGAGCCGCAGCAGGCACAGCCGCAGCCGCAGCCACAGCAGGCAGCTGCTTGCCAGTTCAGCAGTCCAGCACATGCCCAGGGGCCTGTGGCTCTGCTGCTGCCGCCGCTGCTGCAGCTTCACCAGCGGCAGACTGCAGCGGCTGCGCCCGTGCAGCCTAGCAGCGCCTGCGCTGCCGGCACGAACCGCCCTGCCCCCACCTGCCATGCAGCGCCTTGGCAAGCCCCGCAGCATTCGCAGCAGCAGGTGCAGACCGCTGCGCCAGAGGCAGAGGAGGAGATGTCGTTTGCCGAGCGCATCAGGCGGCGCCGGCAGGCACTGGCTGCTGCCGTCCAGCAATCAGCAGGCGCGACAGCCCTGGATGTGTCATCAGGACTCTCTTCCGCAGCTTCTGCGCATGAGTCGCTGCAGCAGGCAGCCCTGCAGTTGCGCAGCGGCCATGCAAAAGATACATGGCAACAGAACGGTGCAGCTGCTGGTCTGCCCAGCTCACCACCACTGGCAGCAATCATGGCACCCCGTGCCCAAGCCGCAGCACATGCTCCGCTCGCAGCTGGTGCAATGACAGCAGCGTTGTTACCAGCGCAGCTCCGTCCGCTCCCACCATCCTCAGGTGCTGCTGTGGCCCACAGCAGCCCACCGGACAACCTGCCTCTCTCCCAGGTGTAAAGCCTGCTCTGTCCTGCATCTGCAACATTCTGCATAACTTGCAGGATTACGACAAGAAACCACACTGTAATCTTGCAGGCATTCAAGCTGCACCAATTGTAATGCTTGTTGTTGCAATATTTCGAGCTGGGCGCAGGTACCGCTGAGCGACCTCCAGGCAGTGCTGAAGCGCCGCCGTAGTGCGGGCACAACCCCCGAAGGTGCCTCTGCTGCCCAAGGGGTGCGGCCTGCCAGTGCGTGGGCCTCGTTCCTGCCAGGCGCTGCAGCTGCCGCCGCTGCGACTCCTCCTGCTGCGCAGCAGTCACAGCACATCGCCGTGCCAGCCGCAGTGGTGCGGCCTGCTGCTCAGCGCCAGCAGCACCCCGTCGCGACGCCAAGCGCCCGCAGCTGCATGGCTGCGCACGATGACCCACTGGATGAGGTGCCACTGTCAAAACGGCGCAGATCGGGATGTCACCAGCGTGGCAGCAGCGGGCCCACAGCGGAGGAGCTTTGTGCGCCCCGTCAGCAACAGCAGCAGCGGCACGTAGTCATGACATCAACGCAGCAGGTGCCGCCCGAAGTGCAGGGCCTCAGGGGTCGGCAGGCGCTGTCAGCTGTGCAGCCTAGAGTACAGCAACCCACTGTGCCAGCGCAGCCAGCGATGCAGTACCCCACCCAGCAGTTTGGCGTGCATGGGATGCAGGCAGCAGCCTTGCTGCCAGCCCATGCAGCCGTCCAGCATCCACAGCAACAGCAGCTGCCAGATCATGGCAGACGTCCTAGCGTGCAGATGCCGGCTAGCCAGCCAAGCATGCAGCAGCCAGTGCAGCACGTCCCGCTGCACGGTCAGTCTGCTCATGGCCGCACCATACAGCCGCTCCTGCCCACCCAGCCTGTGCAGCATCCGACACAGCAACTGCAGGCTGTGCAGCAGCAACCTGTCACGCAGGTGCAGACGCAGCCATTCATGCACACCCAGCCAGTGTCACAACAGGTGACCAAGCAGCAGCGGCAGCAGCAGCAGCAGCAGCTGGGGTGTCAGCCCACAGCGAGCACACCTCGGCAGACGCAGCTCGCCACGCAGCACCTAGTGCAACAGCAGCACATGGGGTACCAAGCCATGGTGAACACGCTGCAGCCAACGCAGCTGGCCACACAGCAGCTCATGCAGCAGCAGCAGCAGCAGCACCACCATGCAGCGGCTGACACTGCGCTCATGCAGACCATCGTGGCTACCCCTGCCGGCGGGGGCACCGGCGTCTTTGCGGACGACGACGATGACCAGGACGACGTCATGTGGGTGTCCCCAGTGCACCAACACCAGCACCCTCAACAATGGCAGCAGCAGCAGCCACAGCACTCGACAGTGCCCCGCCCGCCGCAGCTGCCAGCCATGCAGGTCTTGCACAGCGGTTTTCCAGGCATGGGGCCATCCCCAAGCCTCGCGCCTCAGCAGCAGCACACGCAGCAGGTCCTGCCGGCCTTGCCAGGGTGTGTCAGCGCCTGTCCTGCACAGAACCAGGCCGCCGCACAGCTCGGCAACCGGATGCCCAGCCCAGCCCAGCAGGCGGCGACTGCTGCGACGAGGGGCGCGATGCCGCCGCCGCCCTGCAGGCCGCCCCTCAGGACGCCGCGTGCTCAGCCGCCACAAGTCGACGCCGATGCCAGAACACCGCAGCCCACCGACCCGTCTGCAGGTCGGCTTGTTGCCCATCTGCCCTGCTGCTGCATCCGACGGTGCACAGGGCAACCACGCTGCAGGGGCCACGCCAGTTTATGTGGTCGCGCTCGCCTGCTTCCAGCACCCATTGGCCAGGGAGTGCAGCCTTCAACTGCCGCAGCCCTGGCACCACCCAGTAAACGTATACGCCCATGCTTGCACCGCCAAGACGAGATATCGCTTAAGTCTGGTTGATGGTCATATCTGCAGGACTGGCAGACACGCCCGATGGCGGCAACTGTGGTCGACGGGCCTCGACTTCGGCTGCGCAAGACGGGAGCGCTGACGACAATGATGACTCCCCGCCGCTGGGACTGCAGCGGCGGCCACGCCACGGCGCTCTCGTGCTGTCATCAGGTTCGGCTGGGGCCTCACTCTGCAGCGGTAGCATTGCAACACATCTGCAGATTGTTTCACCATGCGCAGTGTGGCATGTCTGCTGCTAGCCCCGTGGTTTGAGGAAGCGTCTTTGTGCTGCAGAGGACGATGCTACGCCTGCAACAGCACAGCGCACGCAGGCCTTCGCTGTATCGCCGGAGGATGCAGGAGCTGAGCCGCCCGCTGCGCAGCCTGCGGCCGCGAAGCAGCCTGCTCGCAGCCGCAGGCGGTGCGCTGCTGCAGGCTCTCTGATGATGCTTGAGACCTGCTGTGGCACTCTACTGGTGTTCCATGCAGCTTCGTTTGCCCAGATCCAGCAGCAGCGCCAGAACCCTGCTGTTGCACGCAGGCTGCGAGCAGCACAGTTCATGGACATGGAGGCTGGGTGTTCCGATGAGGACGTGTCAGGTGACCCTCCCTCACTGAACATGCTGTAACCACTGCGTGCAAGCGCATGTGTGACCTGGTGTTGCCCAGGTGCAACCCAGTGCCACGTGCATCCGTACCGAGATCTGGCATCGCTCAACCACAGCCGATGAGGATGAGGGAGGCGTGGACGGGTTTGAGGCGGACTTCATCTGCGACGCCACCCAGCGCATGGCCAGCACCGCCTCCACCCCCGCGAGGTGCGACCCTGGGCGCAGGACTGCTGTTGTCTCGTGAGCTGGCTGCGATGAGTATCTGTCATCTGGCGGTCATGGCTGAAGCAGCTAGTTGGCGGTCCTCTGCTGGCTGTGGATGAGACCATAGTCCGGTGTAGCAGATGGTGCACTGCGAGATTGGCATATCATGCGCCTGCATGGATTGGCACACAGCTGCGCGCTCATGCTGGGCAGTGCATATTGCCCTGGTCGCACCGTTGCCCAGTGTTCCAGATTTGGTAGAAGACTCTATGCATCTGATGATGGCGTGAGCCCGAGCAGAGGGAGGACGTGCAGCTGGCAGAGTGCGCAGCTGGCCGCACACCACGTGCTCCGCTGCTCGTGCGGCCGGCGAAGTGCATCATGTAGTAAGTCCACCCGGGGGTTCATGTCGCGGCGCAGGCGGCCGGCGGAGGAGCTGGCCATGTACCGCACCCTGCTGCCCTCGCCGGACCAGGGCGGCTTCGCGCCGCGGCCCTACGCCGTGCGGCCCCCGCCCGCAGGTCGGAGTGCTCTCCCTGAGCTGCCTCATGCCTCAGGTCGCCGTGCTGCGCAGCACCCCTGCACCTGCTGCACATCTCTAGCATCGAGCTTGCCGTGTGTGATCAGGTTGATTGGCACTGTGTCATGTGAATGCAATTGAGAAGACCCCATTCTGATGACCGTCTTGTTACTTCACGCGTATCGCATGCAGCCTCCCGTGATGCTAGTCTGGGATGGTACCTGCAGGCACGCGAGCGGGACCGGACACACCGGGGGCGGGCGCCGGTCCTGCCAGCCAATACGACATGGACGACGGCTTCCTGGCACCAGGTGTGGCGGCCTTGACTTCATCGCTGTGACGGCCTTGCAGTGTGGCCCGCTCAAGGGCGTGCTGCAGCCAGACCTTTCGTGCATGCAATCGCAGATGGCGACAGCGACAGCGGCGCCAGCGGCAGCGGCGTCAACGACAATCAGTGTGCGATATGCGGTGGCCGTGGCGACCTGCTGTGCTGCGATACCTGCCCCCGCGCCTTCCACCTGGCATGCTGCGGTGAGGCTATTGAGGCCTTGCTCTGAAGGGTGCTGTCATGTGTCTGCGGCGATGCTGCGCTGCTAGGGGTAGTGAAATAACTCTCTCTGTGCCTACCCCTAGCGCTGCCGGTCCACGGAAGGCTTAAGCATACACTGCTGCCACACGCCGGCTGCAGTTGTACATCCGCCACCACTGCAGGGCTCCAGGACGTGCCCAGCGGCGGCTGGTTCTGCTCCCGCTGTCGACAGGCCGGTGCACAGTCTGCGCCGCTCCAGCAGCACCAGCCTACGCATCCGCCGCTGGCACAGGCAGGCCCCCCGCAGCAGCAGCACCAGCGGCGGCAGTGGGGCGCACATGTGTCAGCAGCGCAACAGCAGGGCTGGGGCGGCGCAGCCCGCAGCAGGGCGGCAGCATGAGAGGTTGCTGCCGCGCAGCACACCCGGGGTACCCTTGTGTTTATACCGTCTTGGACGCCTGCACTTTACTGGTATCAGCTGCATACGGTGATCAACGCGCAGTAGCCCTAAGAGCTGACTGTGCGGTTCTGCGGATTGGAGTTTCAAGAAGTAATGATCAGCATTTGAGGATGATCTGGGCGATGCAACGCACACCAAACCTCCTTAATATTCCCAGCAATTGCATGCTCCCGCCCTGCATCAACACCTTCCAGCATCAGGGTTTTGGCTGGCGAACGCTAGCGTGTAGCCATGCAGCGAAGCACCGGATCACGCTCGCATACGCCACTGACACCCTCGCAACGCCCATAGCGCAGCTGACATTGCCACGGGTGTGCGCTGCCATGTGTCGATGCCAGAGCAATCAGGAGCCGCGCACGACCGCAGCAGACATGGCTGTGGCTCGCGTGCATGGCCATGCACATGCATCAACCAGCCAATGTGGCCTGGATCATATGATGATACGGTGCGCTTTGTTTCCATACCCCTTTGTTTGACACCGAGGGAGCCGCGCAACGAGGGGCCGCCTTGCTTCTGAGGACTGCCAGACTCTTCCGCACCATCCCGGCGAACCGCAAAGACTGTCTCTTTGTGGCGTTTGCTGTCTCGTACACCGGATGGGCGGCGTTGTGTTGCCACTCAGCAGCGTCCTCGGGGCTGCAGTGTCTCTGACCCTGGTCCTGTGTGAATGCAGCAGGCCAGCGAGCGACTGGGCCCATCGCTGAGGCGCACAGCATGCGGGGAGCAGCAAAGATGATCGCATGTGCCGTTTGCACGCCGCTGTGGTGACGGCCGCCGGGAGCTGACGCCCCTGCGAGGCGGGCGCGCCGCGCCGCCGTCACATTTGATTCCACAGGCAAGTGGCTGAGCCAGTTCTTGCAGCGCTCCCCGCATCAGTCGAGAGCTTTGATCACTCGTCAGCGCAGCACGGCGGCTGCCCCGCGGCCCTTACAGCAGCAGCGCCCACCCAGCTTGGGCCGACGCAGCGATGACCCCACCCACAGGCCGGCCACCCCAGGGTGGGACCCAGCCCCGCCGACCCGGGTCATCCTGCCGGCCCGGTCGAGGCCCCCCGGTGCACGTCCTGTTGGCAGCAGCAGCACCCCTGCAGCGCCAGAGGACCCAGCACAGCCTCCGCGCCACCGGCACCGCCCTCCGGTTATGCCCCACAGAACCGCATGCATCTGCGCCCTGCCGGCAGCAGTCCGCGGAGGCCTGATCCTTGGTGCACCTGGCGCGCCGCCCCTGCCCAGCTTTACCCCCTTGCACGATGACGCTAAACCCCGACGCACGATTGCAGCGTGCCCCCCTTTGAAGACCCCCACCCCCGCGCCTGTGGTGGCAGCGGCCCCGTTGCCCCTCCCCACAGGCGGGCCGGCCCCAGCCACGCCAAACGACCGCCCCACGACCCCCACAAATCACCCAGCCCGGGTGCTTTCTTGGTCACCCAGGTCGTTGTCGGCACGGCTCGGGAGGCCCCACCAACCATGACGATCAGCAGGCCGCGCCCCGCCCCGGGGGCTTGCACCTCGGGACCGTGATCCCCTGCAGGGGATCTCGGTCCTCCTTCGTCTTGGTTCCTGGCCGCGGCTGCTGCCTTGTGGTCCGGCGCTTGTCCGCTTGCGACCCGCGGAAAGCGCTGACCACCGGGGCCAGCTGCGGCTTCGGTCCGGCATGCGCCAGCCTGTACTGGCTGGCGCATGCTCGGGGGCGCAGTACGCGACACCAAACGCCCATACCGCTGCCGCTGCCGCGACAGCCAGCCAGCCAGCCACGCCGCCGCCGCCTTTTTGCCCCCACCCAATCTATCACCGGTCCTTGTTGAGGCGGGTCTCCAACTTGTTGGAGCCCCTCCTCACCCCTTGCTTCCTGCACCCTCCTGGGGATGCAGGTGTGAGGTGGAGAGCGGCAACTCGAACAAAGGCCAGCAACGTGAGAGAGCGGGAGCAGCTGGTGAGCGCGGCGCGGTCGCTGGGCACTTCGACGTTGGAGCTGACACACACGCGTGTGCCAATCGCACTTATGAGGTACAGACGTAGGATATATGTGATAGGGATATATGTGATCGTCCTCTGGTGGCCTGGCCCTGAAACCTCTGTTCTGTACGAGTACCACGATGACATGAGCGTTGAGTGTGTTATGGTGCTGTCTGCAGCAGCCACAGCGGGCCGCAATCAAGCTGACACGGGAGCAGCTTTGGGGGTTGCTGATGGCAGAGTGAGCGCGGGCAGATACAGTCAAGCTTGTGCGAATGCAAACAGAAGATTTCCGACAGGGTGTGAGCAACGACGTGCCAGACGTGGAAGATAATGTCATCGGATACCAAAACACCGTCTCTGAAGGATTGCTGCTGTGCAGCATGACACTATGTGAAACCTGAGGACTTCGGTGTCATGTTCAGAGAATGGCGTCTGAAAGCAAATCTACTGTGTAGCATGACCAGACACCGATGGAGTTCTACTTCGTTCATCAATCACCAGGCAATGTCCCAGTGACAGACTTTCTGTCTACGACCACTTCTCACTGCTCCCCTGCGAAACAAGCAACAGCTGCTTGTTTTGGTCGCAGCGACCAGAGCTCACTGCGCCTAGCATATGTGATACTGACCATACAGCAGGTCGCGCACTACATAGTACTCAGGGCACAACGCGCCCTCCAGCAGCAGTGCTGCATCGCCGGGCACAGGCCCTGCAACGCCACTGCCCATCTTGCTGCTGGTTGGAGTCCCTGCTGTTGCACTGTCGCCTGGCGCTACCAGGCCGTTTGCGGAGTTGGCAGCAGCCCCTGCTGGGTGCTGCAGCAGGGCGCTGCCATTCGCCAGCCGCACACGCACGCGGCCGCCGCCAGCAACCAGCGCGCCCGGCCCCTCCCAATCCGAGGACAGGCCGGCTTTGGTGAGCGCCCGCTTCAGGTCCGACAGCCGCACATCACCTGCAATTGCATGTACAAGCGCTTTGCCTATGTGTGGGCCACTGCAACTGAGGTGATAGCAGGCTGTGCTCGTCTGCAGCCTGCCTGCAGCAACACAGCTCACCAATGAACACGCCGCCCTGGCCGGTGGGCAGCGGCGCGCCATCTGGCGCCGGTAGCAGCTCCATCAGGCCTTCGTCCTGACAGTCAGACTGCAGCATGTCTCCAAAGTGCACTGAGTACGGCAGTCGTAAGGTGCTCTCGCGGTGTGCCCAGATGTCTATGTCAGTCCAGAGCGATGCACAGCGGCGGCACGGTCAACAGGGTTCAGGGTGACGCAGGCGGCTGGCAGCACCTCTGCTGCCGGCCCCACCACGCCCGCCACCCAGCCCAGCTGGTACTCCCCGACCGCCCGCAGCCTCAGCTCCGCGGCCAGCTGCGGGCTGACCCCCAGCCTGCGAGGCGACAGGAGGCGACTGAGAGGCAGCACCAAGCAGAGAATAACCACAATGGGGAAAGGCTCCCATGCAGGTGGCGGCATGCAGCCGTCTGCTGCCTGGCAAGCGGACGCACGAACTTGCAGACACATGGTAACTGCATGCAGCCTCTTGGATGCGGCCTGCGGTGCCAACGATTCTGTTGACACGCACTGCCCAACCAACAGGCCGCCGTGTCGCACCGGTATGCGTTGCAGCCCTCGGAGGCGTCCACGGTTTCGCCGGCGACGGGCACGTGCACGACAGAGCGCAGGGCCGCCAGCTCGGCGCGGCAGTGTGCAGCCAGTGTGTCCCGCGCCTGGGAGCAGCGTCAGAACATTTGGTAAACGATGCCCGGACAGTGAGTACTCCGCATCTAGGTAGAGCTGAACCAGGCCGTGGCAGAGCCTCACATACCGTATAGGTCTGCTGCCTACATCTGCTCGGTGGTGGCCACCGCGGGGGTGGCTGACACAGCCCAGGAGGTCACCTCCACGCTGCCGTTCACAATGACGAGGTGGCGTGGCGCCACGTGGCCGATGATGGTGCGCTGGCTGCGGCCGTCTGTGCGGCCCTCGAAGCCCGGCAGGTGCAGCACCTGCGCACAGGATGGGTGCACACACCTCGAGGCTTACAGAGGGCATCAGGCGGCAACGCAGTCTGTGGAGCAGCCGATGTGCTTCAACGCTTGTTGCGCAATGTACCAACTGTCACCGAGACTGGGTGTGGAACACCTCGGTGTGTTGGCCATTGCGTCTCCTCAGTGTACTAGAGTAGCTGACTTGCCAGCCTGTCTGCCAACAGCAGCCCATGACGGAGGCATCCAGAACACACGGGCAGCACTGCTGGGTGCACACCTGCGCGCGCAGCAGCAGGTCGATGTGCTCGGTCACCAGCTTGGTGGGCTGCTCCGTTTCCAGCGTCTCCACCGGGCCGCCGCCGCCCACCTCCGCCGCCGCTGCAATCAGCGTGCACAGGCCAACGTCAGCACAGTGCTCAAGTGCAGCCTGCGCACGCCTACTGACTTCCTGCATGTCGTGGAACTGCCCAAGATAGCGCTGCGCATCTGAGCAACAAAAGGCTCCAGGGCTTGGCACCTTCGCTGCCTGCGCCCTGCTGCTCGAAGAACCGCGTGTCCAGCTCCGCCCCGTACTCGTCCCAGGCCACGCCCGCCCACTCGTCCTCGTCTGGGAACATGGGCGCCACCGCACCCTGTAGTGCGGAGCGGTCCCGATGTCTGGCTGCAGCGTCAGCACCTCGGCTTGAGCAGGTGTGTGACACAAAGTCTGAAAGGAGCCCGGCAGCAAGGTGTCCGAGCTGTGCGTCACCTCTGGTGATGTGAACCCCTCCAGCAGCACCTCCCTCCGACCTGCCGGCATTAAGGCATGCGGCGCATCTGCCTGTGCGGGTGCTGCCTCTGCTTTTGGCAACAGCTCTAGGGCCCCTGCTGGCCCTGCTGTCGCTGCTGCCTCTGCTGCTGCTGCCGCTGATGCCGTCCCACCGCTGCCTTCGCTGGGCATGCTGCTCATGGCGCCGGCCTTCGCGATCTGCTTGCAGCTGCTGCGGCGGGCGGGGGCTGCTGAGGGCGATGCCAGCTCTGATGCGGGCTCTTCAGCAGCTACTCCCGTGGCGGCCTGCATGCCACCAGTACAGGCACTGGCAGCATGCTGATGTGTGAAGTACCACCTGACAACATTGCAGCAGATGGCACGGGCTCTTCGAAGCGCAGGGGCCATCGGGCTCGGCCGGTCTCGCTGTTCTGCGCGATCACCCGGGCAGGTGCTCAGCACATCATCTAGATGCTGCAAGATCCTACCAAGCGACCGCCTGCTCACCTGCTGCTCGGCTGCCTCATAGAAGTCAGCAAGCTCACGGCCTGACAACGGCACGCGCCTCGACAGGCTGTACTGGAGCGTAGCCGAGCCGCCGCCACTATCCCGGGCCGCAGCCTTGGCCACGACAGCAGCAGCCAGCGAGTCTGCCTGCAAGCAGATATGCGCGCGTCGTCACTTGAGCGGGTGGCTGCGTCCAGTGGTTTGGCAGCAGCTGGGCGTTTTACCCAGCGGAAGGAACGCGCCGTGGAAGCAACCATAACCGCAGTGCTGCAGGGTGAGGAATGCGGGCCGCACCAGGGGCCGGCCGGGCACGACGATGAGGTTGTGTTCGCCGGTCGCCCAGCGGGTGAGCAGCTCGCGCGCGGGGCCGGCCTCCAGGGACGGCAGCGACGCCAGCACTACCGCCGGCCCCGGCGGCAGCCGCTCCACGTCACCCACCGACTGCAGCATCTGCACATGCCTGCAGTGGCACAAAGCAGCCGTCCACAGGCTGAGCATCGAGGCAACAGGG
This sequence comes from Diplosphaera chodatii, assembly GCA_032358165.1. Classification (NCBI taxonomy): domain Eukaryota; kingdom Viridiplantae; phylum Chlorophyta; class Trebouxiophyceae; order Prasiolales; family Stichococcaceae; genus Diplosphaera; species Diplosphaera chodatii. The sequence continues at coordinate 1,557,953 of JAALGY010000038.1, forward strand.
GCGCTTCCCTCATGACTGGCCGGAGCTGGCTGCATGCCACTCGGGGGCTGCAACAGCTGCACCTGAAGGCCCGCAAAGTTCAGGGCTGACCACAGTCTCCTTGTGCATCATCAGCGGCAGCCTCGGGGCAGCTGGACTGATGTTGTTGCGTGTGTGGTGAAGCGAATGTGAACGGCGGCATTTGGCGCAGTATGGTGCGAGAATGATCGCACTGGAGGCTGAAGGGATTGGGGTTGTCGCGCTCCGCCTCAAAGGACCGCTGCAGCCCGTCTGCCATCCACTGCAGCTGCGACTTTGCTGTCTCCACTGCAGATGGCTTTGCGGCACCTGCCATCGGACAGGCAACACATGGGGATTTGACTGGGTGTCTTGCTGGTCGAACCCAAGGTTGTGCTGCTGCAGCTACAAACCTTTGCCCAGGCGTCTGCATGTGTATTCTGCAGGCAGCTTCACCCACCGTGGTGCAGGGCATACATAGCACCATCACTAGCAGGCATGCCTCTCTGTTCTCTCTTGTCCACACCATGCACACGTGCAGCAAGAACCCACCAATGACCATTGCCAGTGGGTATGGCAGCCGCCCCCCAGTCCAGGCTCGCTCCAGAGCCAGCAGCAGCTCCAGCACTCGCCCCGCCGCATCCGTTGCAATCAACACCTTTGCTTGCACCATGCACGTGTCATTCTACCACCAGACAAACTAGCACGTCCTAAGTTTCATGTGGGCAGGTGCATCACAGCTTGGTTGGTGCGCTAGCATTGCCCACAGGCATGCCAACTGCTGCTATCTGTACCTTGCCATCCGCTCGCAGCGCTGCCTTGATTGCCGTCAGCAGCTGCGCCTCCCAGTTGCCGGACTCTGGCTGCAGCTGCTGTGCATTGATGGCATCTGGAACGAGGACAGCAGTCCCAAGTTACAATCCGAAGGTGCATATGTGGACGGGAAGAGTCGACGATGCTGACCATCAACACCGGTGTTGCATTTGCAGTTTTTGTGGCAAAAGCTTGTCCATATCCATGGCCGCACCTGTGATGAGCATGGCTGGACGTGAGGCAACCGACTCTAGGGCAGCGCCGTTCAGCAGACGCTCCTTCCGGTGGTTCATCTCGACTGCATAGACGAAGTCCTGCATGGCACAGCCATGTGATTGCCAACCTCCTTCATGCGACATTACGTTATGGGTGGCTCTAACGCTTCATCATAGCCACTGGGTGCTGGCGGCTGAACGCAAATTTCGAGACAAGCGCCATGCCCTCACCTCGCCGCGCCAGCTGATGCGCCAAACGCTGCTGCCAATGAGACGCCCCGCTGGGAAGGGCGTAATGCTGAGGCCCTCAAGTGCTCCTGTACGTGTTGCTCAGCGCTGAGGTCCACTGATGTTAGTTCAAATGCCCATTCACACTGGTCATAGGGGGTACATGAACTGCCTCAAGGCATGCAAGGATGTGTACACGTGACTTTTTGTCGCAATCATTAGCAAGCGAGTACTGGAGGGTTCAGCTGGTGCAGGGCCACACTACCTGGCACGATGACTGTCTCGCGCCAGCGCAGCTGTGTGACATTTGCAAAGGCCCTGTCTACGTCCCCCAGACTGAACGGCGGTGCATCGGTCTCCGCCGTCCGCGCTCGGCAGGCATCGCGCATCGTGACCTGCCCCATGCGCTGCACCGGCACCGTGGCGTACACCGGCGCCTGCATCAACCAGTCCCCAGTTGCTGTACAGCGCTCATGATCCGCATGCACAGATGCGATGGCCTGCCAGCGGTGACGCAGACCGGCGGTCCGTGCACCTGCAAGCCGCCGCGTCCCACCAGCAGCGGTAGTGCACCCAGATGTGCGATGTCTGGGTGACTGAGCAGCACAGCATCCACCTTTGGTGCCTCTGCCTGCACGTCCCAAGCGAAACAGCCTGTCTGGTGCCGCTTGTGTGACAGTCATGTGGTGCGTTGAGTGCATGCTGACTGTGCCCTGCGACGGCTGGCGAGGCCGCACACCAGGAGCGTGTTGACCGATGCCTCATCAAACCGCTCATCCCAACCAGCATCCAGCAGCAGCGTGATGCTGTGCTCTGGATCAGAAGCCAGCTGCAGCAGATACGCTGACGGCGACACTGTGTCACTGCCTAAAAGCGGCGTGAACAGCACTCTGGCGCCCATGTTGCTGCAGTGCGGGCTACTGATGTGGCGTCATGTCATCATTGTGGTGCACGGCTGCACGCGCTGCAGCTCCGGCGCAGCGCCCCCGCCACACGGGCTGTGACCCCTGCCATGTGGCATGCTGCTAATACAGCCAGAGGCCTGTGTATGGCGAACCGTCTTTGACTGTAAGCTGTCGCAGATTCCTCCTGATCGCCGGCCAACATCATGGCGTCCTAGCTGTCATGGTCTGCCAGCTGCTTCGAGCAGCGCAGGGACAGTGATGCCGCAATTGCAGACTTGAAAGTTCAAAGTCGAGACGATTGTGGAGCTTACAAGGCGAGGTTTACAGACTTTTTCGCGAGTGAAGCTGTGAAGTGACATGCATGCGCCGCACGGCACCCGGGTGCTGATGCCAGTACTGGGATGCAGCACCTGTATCCTCACTAGCGAAACGTTCTGCCACTCTAGTTTGCGCAATTGACAAACAGGACAGCATGAACAACATGCCTCATTGCGCACAGCATTGACCAGGATCGACCTCAGGGCGGGTGCTCAAGCTCAAGGCAAGCAAACTACACCCAAGTGCGTAAATATCGTCGCCGACTGGCGGACGGCCCGCGAAGCGGAAGCTTGTTGCTGTGATCGTTCGCCCGTGACATCCATCGCCTGCTTCGGTGACCTGCAGCATTGTAATACCATGTCGCCGCCGCCGGGAAAGGCGCCACCCCTTCCGGCCTGGGCAAATTTTGTTGCATCAGCTGCAGCAGCATGCACAGCAGAGGTGCATAACCTTGATGTCTGCACACAACCATGGTGGTATTGTGCAAAATGACTGCAGAACTAGATGTACTACACTGTTGACCCATCGCCTGTGAATCACCCCTGCGCTTGGCCAGAAAGCAGTGCAGGCGCACCTGAGGCCCGACCAGCATCAGCCATGCATGTGCCGCTGCACGTGCTGAAGAACAATGAGCAAACATCATGCACTATGCAGCGCAATCGGGCTCATGTTACGCTCGGGACCGCAGGTGGTCAGCCTGCCGCTGGACACAGCCAAGGTCCGGCTGCAGCTCCAGGCAAAGGGTGCCATCACCCCGAAGTACAAGTGAGGACCTCGCTATATCATCCCGTCCTTGTTCAGACTGAAGCTTGCACACGAAACGCTTGCCGAGTCCAGGAGTCGACAGTGTCAACCTGTCCACCGTGGCAATGCCCACATGCTGTCTCCGCAGGGGCCTGGTGGGCACTACAATGACTGTCGCTAGGGAAGAGGGGGCGAGGGCGCTGTGGAGCGGAGTCATCCCAGGTTGACACATCATTCACTTCATCCTGAGGCACTGTACTGCAGAATCAATGACCATGCTGTACGTGTGTGCTGACATTCTGAAGGAGGACATGCGGGGTCCTGGCAGGGCTGCACAGACAAATACTCTACGGCGGCCTGCGGATCGGCTTGTACGAGCCTGTCAAGGCCGCGTTCATGGGGGGCGACGCAGACAAGGTGGCGCCGCTGCACATCAAAATTGCAGCAGGCATGACGACCGGCGCCTTTGCAATCGCCGTCGCCAGCCCCACAGACCTGGTCAAGGTGAGAAGAGAAGGAACGCCTGTATTCTATACCAGGCTGAGCTGCCATCTATGACCTGATTAGGTGCAAACACGGCCAGTCCTTGAGGATATCAGTGGGGCCTGTGGTGCAGGTGCGAATGCAAGCAGAGGGCAAGCTGCCAGAGGGCACCCCAAAGCGATATCCCAGCGCCGTGCGGGCTTACGGCATCATCGTCAGGTGCCTGTCAGCATGGTGGCGCACAGTGTGGTGGGATATGCGTAGTCGGTCTGCCAGTGCATCCGGAGGACATCTTCGTTCTGTCATTTGGGTGGCAGGGAAGAGGGCCTTGCAGGCTTGTGGAAGGGCGTCGGCCCCAACATCGCCCGTAATGCCATCATCAATGCAGGCATGCACTTGCCCTGATCATTGATAAGCCACAACGAGCATCTGTGCATGAGCATGTGCATGAGAGTGCTTCCTGCATGCTGCCAAGCTCAGTGCATCCAGTGCACATGGCTGTACTGCAGTGCATCTTTCGGCGTGCACTCACTCTTGGTTGCAATGTGCCTGCAGCGGAGTTGGCGAGCTATGACCAGGTCAGCGGGCGTCATATCCTCCGTACCTATGCCATTCCTGTCTGCAGCATTCACCTCCGAGCATTGTTGTCATTCACATCAGGCCCAGGTCATAAGGGAGACTGATGCAGTCCGTCTTGCTGTGTGACAGATCAAGCAAAGCTTGCTAGAAGCAGGCATTGTGGAGGACAATGCATACTGTCATATACTGTCGGGCCTGGGCGCGGGCTTCTTCGCAGTCGTATGCGGCTCGCCCGTCGATGTCGTCAAGTCGCGCATGATGGGTGAGTTGTTATGCCGAGCAGCCAGCAATGTCTACGCCGTGTCAGGGTACGGAACGCTGTGGATGCAGCTGGCCGCTGTTTGGTGCTGTCTACATTGCCGCTGCGGCCCTGGCACTGTGGCTTGGTATGCATGGCCATACCTGATTGTGCGACGCCTTGACCATGGCATTTGCACATGTCAGCGTCATGCTAGATCGAAGGCAGAGACTGTTGCGTCATCTGGTCCCAGTGGCTGACGAGGCTGGTTGACTCCGCTACAAGTGTCCTTATTTGGATTCAGCTCCCTGCTGAGACTGCAGTGCATTTCGACCTGTGGCCTGCGGGGTGCTGCAAGATGTGGTCGTGCAGCATGCACTGCTCCGCATCCACAAGCGTGTGCTGACGCCTTGTGCTGTGAATGATCACAGGCGATGCGAGCGGGCAGTACAAGGGTGTGCTGGATTGCTTCGCAAAGACACTGGCGCATGATGGCCTGGGCGCCTTCTACAACGGCTTTCTGCCCAACTGGGTGTGCCACCGCCCATCTCGGTCGACTGTGAACTGTGTACTGGGATGGCCGTTGGCTTGCAGTGAAGCCATTGTGTTTGATTCATGCAGGGCCGCCTTGGCGTCTACAATGTCGCACTTTTCCTCACGCTCGAGCAGGTGTGGCACTGTGCAGTATCTTTTACTCCGCTACTGTCCTGCCTCAACTTCTAAACACAGGCTCAGAAAACCGTTTCAACATGGCTGTCTACGTCTGCAGACGAGGAAAGCGATGCAGCCTTTTGCTGGCAAATCCTAAACTGTAGAATGGGATGCCCGAGGTCGCACTGGTTTATGTCTGGGGGGCCTGTCTGAGAGCAGCCGCGCGTGCACATTGCACATTCTTAGACTTATGCACAGCCTGATTCTTGATTCTTGCTGCCGACCGAGGCACTGTCCGTGCAATGATATAGCATACACTGCCATGCGCAAGGCTTCATCAGCCTGCTGAGAAGGGCGATGTGTTTACACACTACGTGAGCCCATCAGCGGGATGCTACACAGCTGCACATCTGGACTGCAAGCACATCATAGAAGGGTGGGTGCAACGCTGAAGTGACACATCAGTCGAACAGCGAGAAGCCCATGTCGTCATCCTCCTCCTCCTCCTCCTGCAGCACCCAACAATGCACCATTTCAGCACCGAAAGTGCAAGTCAGGAAGCAGCAGCCAACCTTGGGCTCTGGCTAGTAGTCGACATGCCAAGGATACGGAGATGCCATGCACGTGCAGGACACTCTGCCAGTTCAGATGCTACTTAGGCTGCCCACCTCGTCCTTCTTCTCCTCCTCCTTGTCAGCCTCGCCGCCGGCGTCACCACCGCCACCACCGCCGCCGCCGCCGCCGCCGCCACCAGCAGCCGCAGCGCCACCACCGCCTGCAGAGCGGTGGGAAGGTCTCGGGTCAGCGACCGTAGCACACGTTTGTGGAAAGCATGCAGTGTCCCACAGACATTGCAGCCGGAGGCTATGCAGATGCACATGCAACTGTTGAGGCGCTCTATTCGAGCATGCACAGGTTGTGCTGCCGATGCTGATTCCGAAGAAAGTGCAGCACTCACCCACACCGACGTTCGAGATGAGGTCCTCAATGGAGGTCTTCTCGAACAGCTTGGCGAACAGGCCCGGCCAGTAGGGGTCGATCGTCACGTTGGCGGCCTTCACCAGCGTGGAGATGTTGTCGGCCTGCAGGCGGCGGCAGGCAGACGGTCAGCAAGCTCGCCGGACTGGTTGACATCCACGGCTCTCAACACTCCTCGACGGCATGCACCCAGCAGCCAGCGCCGTGCAGGTGCGGCAGGGTGTTGTGTAGGCAGCTGAGGAGCCTCTGGACTAGCACAGCGCTGTTGGACACCATCCACGCATCATTTCACAGAACGGTGTGTCGGGCTGCACTGGCCCCCCGAAACGCATGCTGCCGGGTGGTGCCGTCCCAGCCGGGCCTCACCGTGATGTCCACGCCGTCATCGTGCAAGATGAGCGAGGCGTACACGCACGCAAGCTCGCTGTTGGCCATTCTGAAGGATATTAAGCAGCTGGCACCAACGCCGTGCTGCACCAACAGAGAGGCCCGACTGTGAGCCTGCTGCGAGCCTTTGGTGGGCGCAGAATCTAGCTCGTCGCCTAGGTATATAGTCCAAGTTGTGCTTCCAGCATGCTTGGGGAAGTCTTCGGGGTTCAGGCCTCGGTGCATGTTTAGCAGGGGAACGTCACACCGTACGTCACACCACAGCCACAACCTTCCAGTCACCCGATGAGTGTTGCAGTTTGTGGAACCAGATACACGGTAGCTGCTGGCATGACCATGCTACCAAACCTCGCATGGGCGACAGCCGTACCCCTTGAAGCCGTCCAAACCACCGAAACTTGAAGGATTTTACGGTTTATGTACACCAGCCACTGCTCGCGGCCGCTGCACTGGTCGTTGCGGTCTAATCCGATCCACTGAGTACCCCCAGCTCCCAGGTAGCCGTCGTGTCCCTTAGCGCGGATTACACTCGGGCCACACCTCCTTCATGAACCGCTTCAGCGCCGGCAGGTAGCCATCCGCCATCTCCAGGTCCTGCAGGTGGTGACGCCACCACGTATTGGCTGCAGGCCCATTCATTGTGGAGCCCTTGTCATTGTGTCGTTCTCAGGGTGAAGGGCTGCAGGCTGCTATCATGAAGCATGCCTCCCCATCCCACCTGGTGATTGTGGCCTTCCGCCCACAGAGGTTGCGACTTGAGCCTAGCCAGCTCATGCAGCCGCTTGCCGTGCCTGATGTCGATGACTTCATCCTCTGTGCCCTGCAGCAGTCAGCACTCAAACTCCTGACTTCTGCCACACTCAGGTGTTTGTGAGCTGAACACCTGCTTGCAACCCTGGACCTACTTGACGGCAATGCAATGTCACTCACATGCATGACGAGCACGGGGCAGTCGATGCGTGGCATCAGCTTTGAGCTGACGAACACGTCCAAACAGGACGGCCATGCGCTCCATCCGGGGTTCAGCACGCGCATGCCTGTGGGCAGCACCTAGATCTCAAGCAACATACTACAGCACGTAGTTGGAACACTCGGCAGATACCGCTGGAAGCAAAGCTGGAGGCAATGCAAGAGAGCACACCTGACATAAGGGGGCTGTGCAAGACCAGGCCTGCGAGGCCACGGGTTCGGGATGCCAGATCCACACTGGGACCGCTGCCAACACTCTGCCCGTACAGCACAACATCACCTGGCGACCTGTCGAACCTGGGTCATGACAACGAACAACATAAATAAGCGCTTGCATGAGCTGCACGAAGCACGAGAAACTGCATCCCCGTTTCTGCTCGGCAGTCATCGTCCAATGTCGCAGATGCGAGCAATGTACCTGTCGAGGAGGCAGGTGTATGCTGCCTCCAGGTCGGCGATGCTGGCTGCCACAGACGGCTGCCCTGTGCTGCAGCCATAGCCGCTGTAGTCATACCCCATCACGTTGCAGCGCAGCTCCTTGGACAGCTCCCTGCAGTTGCAGGAGAAATACTTATGCCAATTGTTGGTTGTAACATTCCGCCACTGCTGGATCCCCAACGACTGTGTGGAGCCTCAACTTTTGATAATACCAGCTTGCAAAGTCACCGATAGAAGGGTAGCATCTGCCCCAGGTCGACTGCATTGCCGTGGCTGAACAGGATGGTGCGCTTGGTTTCACGCCCTGCTGAGGTGTATGGGATATATGCTGCAACAATAGACTCTGCTGGCGCGCCATTCCTCTTGGAGCCAGTAGGTATCCGCAGCACCGTGCAGCTGAGCACTTTCCGGCAGCCCCTGCAAAAGGCCAACCTGTTCAGTCCTGGACGATGAAAAGGACATCCAGGTACTGTGCAGCGGCGGTGTCACCAGCTGCAGTGGCATGTGCGGCAGGCGCAGCTGTTTACACCGAGTGAACAGCATAGGCGGTCAAGCGCGCACTGGAGCAGGGGCTGGATGTACAACTCGTGCGAGCCGTCCTTATGCTCAGCAACATGGTATGTGGCTGGCCGAGGCGGGAAGAACGCCAACTTGGAGCTGATGTGGTCCACGACCTTGCTGAGCGGACCCCTGCAGCAGCAATCACAACGTCAAACAGAGTTGCTCTGCCTCATCACATGATGAAATTGCACGCAGGCCGCGGCTCATCACATTTGTGGGTGTGGCTTACATCCTCTTTCTCCTGGGCTTCAGCCAGTGCACATCCGCCTCGTGGTCCCCGCTGCAACAGGGGCTGACGCAGGGTCTTAGGCCCATGCCATGATCCCTGCCGCCCCGACGCTTGACTGTCTCTACTGCCCGGCACTGGCTGCCCAACAGGTCGCGGTGACGTGGTGAAGCCCAAGTGACTGTGCGACGACCCACGCACGTGCTGAATCAGGCTGTAGAAGGGCTAAACCGGTCAGTGGCATGCGTGTCAGTCGCTTGCCGGGGCTGCCTTGAAGATCTTGCAAAGGTTCGTCGCTCGTGTGCCCGAACTTTTCCGAGCATGCGCGCGAGCGCTGTAGGGTCAGTGTCACCAGCAGATCCACCACCTGCTCACTTGCGGCGATGAGCGTCAGAATAACCTTGCTCTACGCAATCTCTGATGTGGCGGTGTCAGCGGCCAATATCATGAGTATGGTTTTGTCGTGCAAGCTTGTTGACGCGTCATTTCCCCTGGTGCTTATGTCACTGTTACAGGGCGCCCGCAGAATGTAGCAGTGCATGCACCTTTGCTGGCAGTCATTCCACGCTCGACTCCTCCAGCAAATTGTCGCAGCTCAAATCTACCAGGGGTTGCCGCTGCACGCGCGTCACTGTGATTGCGTGTTGTGTCGTTACCTTTGTGACGGCTGCGCAGCGCCAGCACAAGGTGCAGCAGTCGCATGTGCGCCATTGCGTGGAGTGTTGCAACGTGCAAGGGGATGTGAAGCCCTGCAGATGTCCTCCGGCGTCCTGAGGTTCGAGGGCAGCACACACTTCCGGCAGCGCCTGGTCTGCTCCACGCTGTCGGGGCGGACCATCCGCATCGACAACATCCGTGCGCAGGACCAGAACCCAGGGCTGCGAGACTTCGAAGCCTCTCTGCTGCGTCTGTTTGAGAAGATCACTGACGGCTGCGTGGTCGAGATCAACGAGACAGGTGCATGCCGTATGCATGCCGTGAGGGCGGCCATGCATTGCTGCACAATTACAGCAGTGCAATTTGTGCGCATCTCCGGGTGACACTTGCATTGATACATAGGAACAAGCCTTCGGTACCGGCCGGGCATCATCGTTGGCGGCGGCGGCCTGCTCCATGAGTGTGGCACCGCTCGCGGCATTGGCTACTTCCTTGAACCGCTTGTATGCGTGGCCCTGTTCGGCAGAAAGGTGAGTGGCCACAGCTGCAATGTCGAACCGTGCATGGACCGCTGCTTGTGGTACTGCCGCTTGTACAAGGCTGCAAAGGTGCTGCGCCAGGCGACCCAGTTTGCCTGCCTTGCAGCCGCTGGGCATCACGCTGCGGGGCATCACCAACAGCGCGGAGGACCCCAGCGTGGATGTGTGGCGGGCGGTGACGCTGCCGCTGCTGCGCAAGGTCACCGCCGCCGATGGTCAGCTGCAGCTGAAGATTGCGCGCAGGGGAGCGCCGCCAAAGGTGTGTGCCACCAGAACAGTCATCCTCATGACCCATCACTAGTCACCAGAGTGGCAGGACCATGGACAGGGACGACCCCAAGGGGAGGACCTGTACGTCGCATGCATGCTGCAGGCTCTGTTTTTGCTGAACAGAGCTGAGCTGCGCCTGGGGTTGCAGGGTGGCGGGGAGGTGCAGCTGAGCGTGCCGGCGGTGCGCGTGCTGCCGCCGGTGAGCCTCCTGCAGGAGGGCATGGTGAAGCGGGTGCGCGGCGTGGCGCACTCGATGCGCGTGTCGCCACAGAACAGCAACCGCATGGTACGCCATCGCGCTGCTTTCCAATTGGAGTCGAGGCAACTGAGATGCGGTCGGCATGGCGTGATGATGGCGTCCCCCTCAGACGAGCCTGTGCGCATCAGGTGGACGGGGCACGGAAGATGCTCAACCAGCTGCTTGCGGACGTGTACATCTTCACGGACCACGTGGCGGGCCCGGAGGCGGGCCTGTCGCCGGGCTACGGCATCATGCTGGTGGCGGAGACGACCGCCAAAAACTTCCTTTCAGCAGAGGCCGCTGTCGCCGCAGACTCGATGGTACACAACACATCACTGTCGTCACATTGCCGGGTGTTTTCGGCGCACAGTGTGCTTTGCACGCTGGCATCTGTACTGTCATCATGAAAGCTTGCAGCACGGCTGCCTTGCCCCTGGACCGCCTTGCGGCGCGCAGTGGTGACTTACATTCATATGAGCAGGGTGACGAGGCGGCGGTGCCGGAGGAGGTTGGCAGCCGCGCAGCCCAGCAGCTGTTTGAGGAGGTCAGCCGCGGCGGGGCGGTGGACAGCACCCACCAGGTGCCGTGCCGCACCACAGCCACTGCACCCAGGCCCTCCGCATCTGTCCCCCCTGATGACCGCAATGCTGTGCTGTGCCAGAGCGGGTGATGGTCGACCAGCTCGTGGTCGACCAGCATATGATTGTGAGGTTGGGGTGGACTCCTGCGCCTGCGCCTGCATCCAGCAAACAGCTTCACATGGGGTTTGCAGACGGCTTGACAGCTTTGCACCGCAGGGCCTAATCCTGCTGCTGTGCGCGATCGGTCCAGCAGAGGTGAATGAGGTGCGGCTCGGGCTGCTGACACCGTACGCAGTGAACACCCTGCGGCACGTGAAGGACTTCTTCGGGGTCACCTTCAGTATCAGGCCAGAGAAGGAGAGCCAGACGATCTTCCTTTCATGCATTGGCGCCGGCATTAAGAACACTTCCAAGGGCGTCACATAGTATTTTCAGGCTGGTCTTGCTCTGTTTTCCGCCGATAGTTGAGCATCCATCTCCTTGAAATGATGGCCTAGCAGATGTTGCTCCTGCCACCATCTCCCAACTGTTTCACGCGGTGAAAGGCGTCAACATGAAGAGCGAAGGTCCAATTGGGGACCCAGTTCTGGCTGACATACACAAGTCCCCGCCGGCAGAGGCATTTGCTCGCCTGGCCGTGCCCGCGCTCGGCCTCTTCGCAACGGCACACGGCGTGCAGGTGGCTTGCCGGAGCAGCGGCCAGAGCCCTTCACCATGTTGAACGACGAGAACGAGCTGGTTGACCTGTACCTGCCCCGCAAGTGCTCATGGACCAACAAGCTCATCACGTCGAAGGACCACGGCGCGGTGCAGATCAACATCGGCCACCTCAATGAGGAGGGCGTGTACATCACCGGCCAGTTCTCCACATTCGCGCTGGTCGGCGCCGTCCGCGCACAGGGCGAGGGTGACTCAGCCATCGACCTGCTGTGGCAGAAGCGGCGCCAGGAGGTCGGACAGTGAGCGGCGGCACACGGCAGGGTGGGCGGCGGCACAGGGCAGGCCGAAAGTTTGGAGCCTTGCAGCGGGAGGAGCAGCGGGCTGGGGTGTCTGCCGTCGTAGCAGCCAGCAGATCTGCACGCCTGGTGGTACCTTGAAGGGCTGGCCGCAGCATGTTCTGACATTAGCATGCCCAGCACCGGGCTGCTGACATGCCACCATAGCAGCGGCAGGGCCACCACTTGAACATGTATCGTCTAGCTGCATATCAGCAAGCTCGACAAACTTACACTAGCAGAACGCCAACGTAACTGTGAAGCGGAGCTGCACTGTGTGGGCTGCGTCCCGAGCACCTGACCATCCACCTATGCCCAGCAGACACCTCCCATGCCAAGATTGTTGTGCATTTCAACTTGACTCTCACTCACACAGTACCCTGGTCAGCCTCTTGGGTCACAAAACGGCTGCGTGTTTTGAGTGCTGCAGGGCATCCATCGACATGCGCTGCAATGAGGCTCTGTAAGCTTGCTGCGGCGGCACTTGCGTACTTGCGCTTGTCCTCCCACATGCAATTTGTCGAGCATCGACGCCTGCATTAGGCTGAGGATGCATGGCCACTGTGCATAGACGTGTGGCATTGAGGCAACCGATTGCACAGCATGTCAGACAACAGCAGCCTGCTGTTGATCGCCGGTTGCTACGAACGATTCCTTTTCGGGTTCAGGCTATCAGCAGACACCGAGGTGAGGCGCCATGCCTGCGCTCAGAGCGGTCACGCCCACTACGTCACAATGCCGTACCCTGACGCCGGCTCTTTGTGCGATGCAGGCGCCCAGCATCGTTAGGACGTTCAGCTACCCAGCGCACAAGGTGCCGTCTTGTCGCAGTTTGACATGTAGGCCGCAGTGTATATTTTAAGTGTGTATCATGAGGTGCAACCGTCTGTGCAGGGCGCCATCAAATGCATTGCTAGCTCTGGCGATATCCTGGCATCCGGCGGCGTCGACGATCTCATACACATCTACGATGTGCAAGTGAGTGTGTAGTGTGGTGGATGCTTGTTGTGAATCAGGCTCGTTTGTGACATGCATCTCGCCATGAGGCGGCTCACAGGTCCTCCTTTGCAACCTGGTAGAAAGGCAGGGATCTGGGGTACCTGATGAACCCTGGGGATGGGGCGGTGACGGCACTGGCGTTCCACCATGCGGCAGCCGGCCCCAGCCACCTCCTCAATGGCAGCTCAGACGGCAGCATCAGCGTGTGGCAGGCAAGCAATGGCAAAACACGTAACGAAGCGGCGTTGCCGCCTGCATGTGGCCACGGCGCTGTGCACTGATCTGCAACCTCGCAGACACGTGGGTTGGCGGGCGTGCACAACAAAACATGTTCGGGGCTGTGCTTGCAGGCCGGCAGCTGGGACTGCCTGAAGTCCATGGATGGCCACAAGGGCAGCGTGAACAGCGTGGCGGTGCACCCCAACGGCAGCGTAGCTCTCAGCGTCGGCAGGTGCGGCGCTACGGAGGCAGGGGCTGGTGGACCACGAAAGGCAGTTGCAGCAGCTGCGCTGCGCCGCGTACGGGCCGTGCAATCCAATCGGAGCACTTGCATGTGGACGGACAGGATCATCCGTCCTCTTCAGTCCAGGGCCAAGCTCCCGGCGTCTAGCCAGTACACCCTGGATGCATAATCGCCCGCGTTTGCAGGGACCGGGAATTGCGGGTGTGGAACTTGACGAAGGGCAAGGTCACATACCACAGCAAGCTGGCTGGGGAGGCAGACCTGGTGGCCTTCCACCCTTCAGGCGCCACGGTATGTGCTGACTTTACATCGGCTGAGCGCACTGTCTAGCGCAGCAAAGGCACCATCACTGCGCAGCTTGCACCGAGCATGCATTGGCCAGACTCGTTCATGCTTTCACCTGACCAGCCTGCACCAGTGCACAGCAATGGTGCAGTTGTGCGTATTCAGCCAACTGCCCAGCCCGGCACATTTGCACTATGCCATGCTCAGGAATGTTGGGGTGGTGACATGGCGTATGGGCTGGCGTTTCCAACTCCATAGCACCATGTGGGCTTCGTCCTTAATCAAGGCGATGTGTGGTTTGCCTTGTAGTATGCGCTGATGGTGGGCCGCACGGTGACGATGCACGGGCTGGCGGGCAGCGGCGAGCAGCTGGCCGACATGCCGCACCCCTCCCGCGTCATGTCGGCCGCCTTCTGCAGCGGCGACGGCCTCCTCACAGGTGAGCTGACTTCATTGTAGTCATAGTCCACATGCTGGCTTAGGAGGCTGAATACAAGGCCGTGGCCTACGGCTGGCTTGAGCACCACAGCACGAGGGCAGTCGAGGCGCCGGGAGCAAGTGGGCTGTGGTCGCTGCAGGGTGTGAGGACGGCAGCCTGCGGCTATGGGACGCACGCTGCAGTCGCCCTGTTGTGGAGGTCATCCGTGCACACAACACACGCATCAAAGGTGTCGCAGCCGTCAGCACAGCATCGCCAGCAGAGGGCAGCGGCAGCGGTGAGGCAGCAGATGCGCCGCTCGCAGCGACGGCATCGTCAGATGGCACAGTTCGACTGTGGGACATGCGGGCGGTGGCCAGCAACAGGTGGGGTCTTGCCTCCCGCACCTCGTGTGTCTGACATGCTTCTGCTGTGCTCTCGACTGAGCTGCACTGACTTGGCCGTCCTGCATGTAATGTATCGTGTTGTGGCGATGCAGGATGCTGGCACAAGTGAGCACATCCGCCCGCTTGACGTGTCTAGTGAAAGCATCGCCGGGTGCTTCCCAGATGGCGCAGAAAAGGCAGCCGGTGCAGGCGTCGCAGCAGGTTGACAGCAGCAATCCTGACAGCCACAACGCCAAAAGTCCCGTCCAGCAGCCAGCCGCGGCAACGAACGGACACAAGCAGCAGAGGCGAGAAAAGCAGCAGCAGACAGCAGAGCAGCCAGAGCAGCCGCAGCCCAGGGCCAAACAGAAGCTGAAAATCAAGGGCAAGCAGCGCACTGAGGAACACAGAGCCCCGAGGGCTGGCGCCACAAAATCTGCAGGTGCTACACTCTGCAGGCTGCCACTGCATCGCATGTAGATGAGGACCATGCCTCTGTGCATGGTTTGTCAAGCTGCACAAACAGCACGCGGCTGTCCACCTGAGCCACAGATCGTGTTTTGGGCTGCTCATGCCAAATAAGGCTCCTGACTTGCTGCAGATGCAGATCAGAAGCTCAGCCTCAGAAAAGAGCGGAAACCTCAGGCTCCGGTCGGGGATGCGGCCCCCCAAAAAGCCAAGCAGGCGGCGAGGCAGACCGCCAAGGCAGCAGCACCAGCGCAGCCGCCTGGCGACCGCGGTGTGGTGAGTGCCCGGTCAGCAGCATTGCTTGGCGTGATGCTCATGCCCCAAACGTTCCAATTGCTCACAGGCATGCCGTGCACATGCTGCAGACAGAAAGTGCTGCAAGGTTTCACATAACCGAGCCAGCTGCGGACAGCTCTGCACCCGGTGTGTCCCGCATCCTGCAGGCGAAGCGCGGGCTGGTTGACTTTGGCACAGGAGACGGGGAGCAGGCCAGTGTCGAGGTGCCGCAACGGCCAAAGAAGCACCAGAAGGGCGCTGCGAAGGAGGGCGGCAACAGCAAGCAGCGAGTCAAGGCGCAGCTGCAAAATCTGGATCGGTTCGACTAGCTACCCACAGGCTCGACATGTTGGCTGGCTTGCCGCACATCTCTGCGGTGTCAAATTCTACACGAAATTTTCTGCTCCAGCCACACCGTATGTGAGCACTCGGTCTCTCAGTGAACAGCTGCAAGGCCATAATCCTGGTTTGCGCTTCACGAAGAGGCAACACCAATGTGATGAAGAGAGTGTCACGACCGCCCAAAACAAACCACAGAAATGAACAGACCCATCCTGGATGACTTCAAGCACTTCAGCTGCTGTGACGTCGGACCAATAGCCTGCCGACAAATTACACTAAGCAGACGACAACCTGCTGCTGTGCGTACGCTGCTGCGCAAGCCGCAGCTGTTGCCATCGCGGGCTGCAGACAGCTTATCGCAGTCACATGCTGTACACGCTATGAACCTGCCCCTCGATAGTCATGTGCGCCGACATCGATTTGACAGTCTTGGCCCTGATCTGCCGGCGAGTGCATGGACAACATCGGGCGCTGACGCGGCCACCGATTGCCTGTAGACATCCTGAATGCTAAGAGGTCCGCAGCTTGCTGACGCCGCCACCATTATCCCCGTCGTCTTGAAGCTTGCTGCTATCTCGTCGTGCTGGGTGCAGCGAATTGTGCAGCATCTTCTTCGCAGATCGCCAGGCGTCAGGGCCGAAGGTCGCAGCCCAGATCAGGCCAACCACGCCCACGAGTATGGCTATCCGCAGGCCCCGGCCATCATCTGGCGCAGCGACCTCCACCGCCAGACCGTCCACCTCCGCGGCATTGCTGATCATCAGCCTCCCAGCGTCACATGCTGCGCACGACTGTGCCACGTGTGCTCAGAGCAGCGAAAGCTGCTGGCCGCCTGCCGCTGCGGTGAATCTGGTGACCGCAGCGCCTGCACATGCATGTATGGGTGTCACATCGTGGTTGACAAGAACGCTTGACAACTAGGTACTTGTTGGAGGGGCACGCGCCCCAAAGTTGGAGCTGATGGACAAGTTAACATCAGCAGGCTTGCATGCACTGCAGAGTCCAGCCACGGCATTCCAGGCCAAACGTGGCTGGGCAGGCGGTCATGTCAGAGTGCCAGGTGGTATCGACATTGGTGTTCGAGCTGCTGCCTCTCATACATGATCTCCACCCGCTGACGTTTGAAACATCGGGTAGGGTCGCACCTTCTTTGGGGATGGCTGGCCTACCCAACGGAATGCCAGCAGATTGCAAAGCTTGGCCACACGCTGTCCTTCCTGAGGCCGAAGCCTGGCTTGCAACACCGACCTGACCGGTGAAAAGCGGGGGAGTTGCACTGGCCGCTGGGTGCACCTGCGCACCCGGCATCGGCCGCTGGCCACCGAACCAGGAACTGGCGGGAATGGAGCACAGCTTTCATGCAATTGAGATGGTGAGATCAGAATTTGACAGCAGGGTGCAGCTCAAGAGTCAGACTTCAGCAAAGTCTGGCCGTCGTTATCTGTCTCTGGTATGGTAACGTTAACACACGCTTGCAACGCGGTTTACAGCACGGGACATTTGCATGCAGTCGCGGACCATACGGTGCTGAAATATATCTTGTGCGCAAGAAAACACAAAGCAGACCACACATGCAACCGACAACTGCAAGCACAATTTTGACTCACGACACGAGTACTTGAGGCTGACGCTGCTGATCTGAACAACACCTAGCTGATTGTTCACAAGTGGGGCTGTGGTCACGCACAACATCACAACTGGCCCGATGCAGGGACATGCCAACATACATACATATTACAGCAACATTCATGTCGGCAGGGTGGCTGGCACACTGTGGACAAGGAAATGCCGCCTCACTTCATCCTGCGATAACAGGCACCTGCCAGCTGTTGGCTGCAAGCAAAGACGCAGCCGCAGCTGCATGTGCCTCTGCCCGCCGCAGGATGCATGCCTGTCCATTACACGAGATCATTGCTCATGCTGTCAAGCATAGCCGCCTGCTTCAGCATGTGCAGAGTGTCTGCATGCGGACCCCGGCATCGTGAACTGCAGCTGACACTGCTGTGTTCAATCGTTACTGACCTTCTTCATCGCACGGTTGAGGCACGTTTTGCACTGACCGCAGCGATCCTGCTCCCGGACGGCGGCGAACCTGTTGACTCGACGCTTTTTCGCTGCAGGTGCATCGGCTGCAGCTGTGGCCACGTCCCACACAGGCGGCAGGAGTGCTGACTGTGGTTGCTGCTTTGTGGCTGGCTGCTGATCCCTGCTGCCGGATGCCATATGCGGCTGCAGCGTACTGCTGCTGGGCAATGCACTCAAAAGGCTGAGGGCCGGGAGCTTCAGCTGCTGCCGCTGCTGCTGCTGAGTCTGGCGCGACTCCTTCGGCTGCACGCTGTTTCCACACAGGGAGCCGTGCATGACAAGCGGCGCCTTGACGGCGCTGCCTGTTGCAGATGCAGCTGGTGCAGCCTTGGGGCTGGCAGGCATGGTGCTGCTGCCAGCAGATGCTGCAGTTTTGGCGGCTTGCAGCTTTGGTGGTGCTACCAGCCACGTCGGCAACAGTTCAGGGGTTCCTGCAAGTACAAGATGGGATGGCTCATGGCAGAGCGGCATTGTTGTGGTGACTTTTGTGGCGCTTGTGTGCAAGCGCAGGCATGACGTTCACCTGAGGTTGGGTTATAAGCACGAACACATATGCGCTCACTTGCAAACAGGCGTGCAACCTGCAATTGCATAAGAGCAAACGCTCTGCAAGTTCCAGCTTCTGCAATCACTGTACACGCAGCAGCACAGCAAGCAGCATGGCTGACGTAATCGGCACAAGGTGTCAGCCAGCACCTGCGCCTGACTCATGCCGCGGCAGATGCTGCCGATGTGCGTGCCAAAGTGCACACCTCTCCGGGCACTGCCTAGCAAGGCCCTTGGCACCTGTTCGAGGTATGAATTTTAGCACAGCAGAATGACAGGGGCGGTCCACAGGGATTCTGTGCTACAGTGCCGAATGAGTCGCGGGAAGCAGGCACACTACACCTGCACCGGCTGCGCCACTGTATCATGCGCCAGGAACATCTCGTTGATCTGCGCACCATCAGCAGACTGCACGTGAGCGTCAAAGTGAACCCACTGTTTTCCAAGGCGACGAGAGCCCGCGACGACATCGTGTAGGTGCATCACAGCAAGCTTGCCTGGAAGTAGGTTCCCGCCAGCGGGAAGCTGCCGTGCATTGCCGCACGCACCGGCACCAGCAGCACCATCGCAACAGCTTCTGCCTCACTGCATATGGACGGTTGAATGCCTCAGTGTCGGCAAATCCATACTGTTGCTCATGCCACACCGTCAGCTGCCTAGTGCTGCAGAGCAATCGACAATCGCTTCGTACTTGGTGCCAGGCTGCAGCGCCGTGGGCAACGGCAGCAGCAAGCATGCTCCGCAGCTGCTGCTGTGACGCTGATGCAACGTGGGCAGCAGCGCTTCCGCTTCCGCTGTCACCTCGTAGGCCTGCGTGCCAAGGTCAGGTTGCCTCTGTGCCACTGTATCGTCGGACGAGCATCAGACTGCATTGTGTCCTTTCAGACGTTGCGACTGCCCGCGATGATAAGCAGGAGTACACACGCATCCCATAGCCTGCAAGCGGGTATATACTGCACCTGCGGCACATCACGGCGCACGCCGGAGCTGACAGTGTTAACACCGATGCCGCTGTCATGAGGCATTGCAGGAGAGGTGGGTTGCAGGGGCGCAGCAGTGGCCAGCAGTGGTTGCACCACCTGGTTCGCCTCCGACAGCATTGCAAATGCCTGCACAGGTGGCAAACATTGCCAGCATAAGATGCCAAGGGACGTGAGACTGATGGTTGGTAGAGGTTCGCTGCAACAAAGTGCAGACAAAATTACGGCAGCAGGGTCCTGACAACATGGATAAGGACTACCTTGCTGGCGAGCGGATGGCTGCACTTGTCAGGGTGCACCGCCACACTCAGCTGTCGGTAAGTTTGCCGCAGTTCTGCATCGATGGCCTGCAGCTGCAGAGCACTGCATGCAAAGGCCAGCTGCTGCGGCTCCCGCGCCTGTGCAGGGGGCGTCACTTGCAGCGGTGGCTGCAGCACGCCCAGGACAGCGAATGCCCTGCATGCAGAGCGTGTCCCAGCCAATTACATGCTTGCAGTTGAGCGTTGTTGAATGGCACACATGCCACAGCGTGCGGGTGGCGTTTACCGCCAACACTTCATGGAGAGCATACCAGGCCAGCTTGTCAGCTTCCGATGCAGCCGAAGGGCCGTGTGTTGGTGGGCTGTCACCCGCTGACAGGATTCGCTGCACCGCTGCAGCTCGCGCTGCCTGCGTCAGCGCCAACGTTCGTGCGACTGGTGGCTCACACTGTCGTTCCTGCTGTCCCTCTGGTGCTGCTGCGGCTGCATGGGCTGCTGACTGCAGTGCTGGAGCTGCTGCTGATGGACATGCCACGGCCGCCGTCGGTGAGGTGCAGCTTCTGCTGAGGCTGTCCTCGATGTCCAGCAGTGATGGGTCAGCAGCAGGTCTCGCACCCTGCTGCTTGGCCTGGAGGCTGGCGCAGCTACGCGGCCGTGCAGCCTCGAACCTGGGCGGGGTATCCGGGGCTGCAGGTTCCGGCGCTGCCAGCTTTGCCGGCTCAAGCACGATCGGCCTTGCGGGGGATGTGTCGGCAGGTGCGCCTTTGCCACGCTGTCCTGGAGGTGGTGGTGCGGCAGGGGCTGCGGGCTGCGCAGCATCGCCTTCTGTGAAGCGCCGGCCGCCCTGCTGTGCATACTCGCACTGCGGCGCCAGCGGGCAGGTGCCGCAGGCGGGCAGCGCCTTGGTGCAAAACACCTGACATGCAACGGATTCCGCTCATCGACAGTGTATTGTCGCTGTGCCCGACAAGGTTGTTCAGCAGTGTCTTCAAATTCGCACAGATGTGGCATGGGAGTGGTGTTTGAATAGCGAGAGGTTGCAGACCTTGCCCAGCGTGATCATCTGGTAGTGCAGCTCGTGCAGCGCATCCACATCCAGCTTCAGCAGCCTGAGCACAATACCAAGACCTGTTGCCAGCGTAGATGGTGGAGGGAAAGATCACATTGTCAGACCTGTATGCAATCCTCTCTGCAAAATGCTGCTGTACACGAGCTGCATTGGCAGGTAAGCCATCGCCCACCTGGAATGCAGGTACTTGTGCACTTCTGGCTCAGCTGCGTACTGCTCCAGCTCCTATAGGACATGCTAAGGATTGTCGCATCCACTATGGGCAGCATACTGCAGATGCACACCTGGTGCTGTCAGCAACTCTGCGGTCGGACAGCACATCACCTCGATGCCCTTGTCGCTGTCCAGCGGGATCCAGCTGCAGGTGCACTGCTCCACGCTCGCAACATGGCTGAATCAGCATGAAGCGTACAGCAAGAACATCAGCCATGTGAGCACCAGCACGGTCTCTGCACTTCCCTGCGTGATGGCTCACCCCAGACGAGAGCAGATGCGGCCAACATTGGTGTCCACCGGGAAGTCTTGCAGCCGCAGCGCCAGCAGCAGGATGCACGCGGCACTCTTGCGCCCCAGGCCATCGATGGCCATGAGGTACGCCCGCGCCTCATCTGCTGATACACCCCGTAGCCACTCCAGTGACAGACGCTGCTGCAGAGATTGCAGATGTTGAAATTTGCTCAACTGTTGGCTCAACCCATGGAATATACTGTGATGTTCAGTCGTGATGTGACCAGGGCAAACCACACCTGTTTTGGTCGGCTACACGGGGCACCCTCCACTGCCAGTGTTGGTGGCGCACTGCAGCACCTGGGCGGCTGTTCGAGCCCTTCGGCGTCCAATGCGTCTGCTGTCTTTGAGCGCTCCGAAGCACATTGGCTGAGGGTACTCATACTAGCCGAGTGCCGCAGACGCGTCAGGGTCTGGGGCATTTGTGCGGAGGCTGCCTGCCTTTGATTGCACTGTAATTGCTGCTGTTCTGGCTGCGTTGATGGCTGCTGCATCGCGGGTGGCGTGGACGGTGACCACGCTGCAGGGGAACAGCGCAAGTGCTGCTGCGTGTCAGCTGGCCGCCTTTGCTGTATCAGGTCCTGCTGCTGGCCCTGCGCAGGACTGTGCAAAGCCCGCTGCGGCACGCCAAGTAGCAGCTTTGCGGTTGCCTGCATGCCGCTCCACACTCTGCTTGCCAAGCTGCTGCTGGTGCTGTGTTGCTGACTGGAAGGCAGACACTGCTGCTGCTGCTCTGGCTGTGGCTGCAATGGTGGCAGCAACAGACGCTGTGTTGGCGGTTGGTGGCGATCCTCACGATGTCCATGCTCTTCACGGCTGCTGCTGCAGGGTGGCTGAGCTGCCAATGCCCATGCTCCAGATGTTGGTGGTTGCACCGCGCGCCTGCTGTGGTAGCAGGGCTGCGGCAATAGCTTGTCAGGCGTGGCAGGTTGCTGGGGACTGCAGCTTGCTGTAGGAGGCCCTGCCTGCTTGGCGCTGCTGCTTACTGTGCCGTGCAGTAGAGCTGCACCTGCGAAGCTGCTGCCTTGCTGCACAGACTGCATGCCTGTCGCTGCTGTGGGTGCATTACGTAGGGCCTGGCACCCCTGCGCATGGCCGGACAGTGCTGCCAGCACACGCCGCCGCTTGGCACGCGGAGGCCCCAGCTCTGCCCATTGCCAGGTGCCCCCAGCAGGACGCTTGCGTGCAGTGCGTCTGGCTGTGGGCCTGCTGCTAGACGAGCGGTCGACAGCCATAGCTGTTTGAGGCGCTGCAGCTGCTGCTGGCTGGGCTGTGCTGGTATCAGGCACTGCAGGCCGCGGATTGCCTGGTGCATCCGGCACCAGTGGGGCATCCACTCGGGTCTGACTTGCCTCTGCTGGGCCACGAGTCTGTTTGGCTACTGCAGCGGCTGTCCCTGCTGTGGACTCTTCTCGGCCACATCCTTTCCCAGCATGTATGCGGTTCAGCAGCGCCTGCGACATGCAAGATGCTGGCTAGGGTACTCCAGACGCTCAGATACTCCAATGGTCATCTGGCGGCAGATCATCTTGCCTGGATGCGAGTTGCCAACAGCATATGCATGCCTCGGCACTGTATTGCTTCTGCCACCTGTTCCGCAACACACGAAGATTGATGAGCTTGGCAGTTGTAATTTGGCACTGTTACCCAACCAACTTGATCTGGATCGTATGACTTCAGACATACACTGTTGCAGCTGAATACAGACCTCCACAACAGGGGCCACACGCACAGCCTCCCAGTCAATCACATCCGCATGCGGATCTGCTGGCTCGCCTGAATGCATGGAGCATCTTTGGGCCACTGGTTGATAAAGCTACATGGTTGACACGGTGTGGGGCTTGGCAAGACAACTTGGTTGCCTGGCACACCTGCATCCGTCATGTGAGGTTGCCGAGCTGGAAAGCGGGCAGCCAGCATCATGAAAGCCTTACTAGAGGCAACATCTGTGACATTCTGTGTCTGTAGCACGCGAAATTTCTGTCAGTACAAGGCAGCAAGAAAAGCGCCCATGACGATTATCAGGATGGTCAAGTTCAGCAGTGACAGGAGCCTAGGCGCTCGGGCCAGTGCAGACTTGCAATTGGGGTACAACCGAAACAGCCTAACCTTACCAGGAATGCGCCGATGACAGAGTCGAGGACAGACCCACCCCACGGCGTCTGCCCAGGCTTGCGGTCCCCCAGAACGCCCCTACTTGCGAGTGATAGTATGTGATGCAGACCATGTGATTGCTTATGTGGTGACATGAGCCCGACTTGCACATCATAGCTTAGCTAGCTAGCTAGCTATTGATGTGCATAGATAGACTTGCACAACATAGCTCGGTCGCACATAACAAGTGCGGAGGCCGCTGGTGGCAACAGTTTCATGTGTTTGTAAAGAGTTGGCTCAGTGAGCACCAGCTCACCGCACAGCACACTGAAACTCGCCGATGCGCTTGAGCCAGGTGAGGGATTCGTCGGCGCCCCACGTGGCCAGCGTGAGGACGCCGTCCTTCAGGATGCGCGCCTTCCGCGGCGTCTTCTTGTCTGCATGCGTGCAAACCCGATGGCTCGACCAGGCACATTAGCACTTTCCACAGTGTCCTCACAAGATGCAACAGGCAACACGGCCACTGCCTGCATCTTGCTGCCCTCGCTTCTGGCTGACAGTTCAGTTCAGCCCATGCTGGCTTGCAGACAGCCTTAGAACACCCTTGCCGTGGGAAGCATCACAACATGCATCTCATATCAAAGAGAGCTCACTGCGCTTGGGCCTAGGCTGTGCGCCTTGTGCATCAGCGGTGCTGGGCAGCCCATGCAGCTGTGCGGCCGTGCTCATTGCTCCGGGTGCAGGCGGCGGCAGCTGCAGCGGTGAAATCTCCAGTATGGGCTTGCTGCATCGGATGAAGCTCGCCAGCATCATCAGACTGCAGTATGCATGGTGAGAGGGGCACAACTTAGTGGAAGCATGCAACATACCAACACACACCCCATCTGCAGCAGTGATGTGGCACATCAGGCACACGCCACCCACTTCATGCATCAGCCTACCGTACAGCGGCACAGACCTGTGTGCGGGGGGTAGCAGGAAGGCGGAGGGCCTCATGGCAGTCGGCAACTCGCTGCCGAGGATTGACAGTGCTGACGGCAGCTGTGTTTCGCATGACACGCTGCCAGTGCCAGCAAAGTTGCCACCAGGTAGGCCAGGACTGCTGGTGACAGGCGCGGTGTGGCGTGCTGCAGCATTAACCAACAGCAGGGAGGGCTGATATTCAGTTGCTGCTGCGCCAGCTGCTTGGCTGCAGCGCACTTCTGCAGGCAATGCAACTGCTGGGCACGCGCCGCCGTGGCAAGGTAGGGAATGCCCGCCGCCTGCTGCTGCTGAGTGTGGCACATTGCCACCTCTGCCCTCACGACCTTGCACGAAGGTAGGGCCTCCCCCGGTGATTCTGAGCTGCTCCGCAGGCAGATGTGACTGTTGCTGTCCTGCTGTACACCGGAGTTCCTGCTGCTGCTGCTGAGTTGACGCCAGCTGAATGCTGTTATGTTGCATGTGCTGCCAGCCGATACGGATCTGCTCAGCATACGGCTGTCCCGTGAGCGTGCGCAGCATCGCATCCCATCGCATGGCAGACTGCTGCTGATGTTGGTACTGTGGAGCAGTATTGTCGAGCTGATGCCGTGGCGCGGGCACTGTGACCGGCGGCTTTGGCTGCGTTTCCACTAGCAAAGCCAGCTGCAACAGGCTCAGCGGCTGGGTGGTGCCGGGCAGTTGATGCTCAGCGGTGCTGGGGGCCCTGGGCGCAGGGAGCTGCCACTGTTGCCCCAGCTGTCGACTGATGGGCAAGCTGCTGGGAATGCCTGCTGCAGAGTCCCCAACCACTGCCGCTGCCTGTTCGCCTTGCCATTGCTGCTGCATGCTGAGAGCTGGCAGGCTACCACGAAGTTCTGCGACAGCTGCTGCCGCTCGGGCATCCTGGAACGTCCCAATCAGGGCGCTAACTGGCGTCTGCGGAGCGGCACTGCCTGGTGACGCTTGCTGTTGCTGATCTGCTGTCATGCTGTGCAGATGCATGCTGCGAAGAATAGCCCAACCAGGCGGCAGTCAGCATGCGTGCCTGCAACGTGAAGAATGTCCTGGAACCATGCAAAAGGAACACACTTGTCCGCCTATTGCACGCCCACATATACGAGCGTGCATGCATGCATGCATGCGATGACCCTGGCCATCTCCCTCGCCTGTCGACGCCATGCAGCGCATCGTCGCCTGTGCGAACGCTGTTGAGAGCGGTATATGACGCACGTTGCCGCCCCGCGCGCTCCATCAAGCCGTACTGCTCCCTTGCTGACCAACAGGGTCTGACGCCCCGACCTGTGCGCAATGGGTGCAGTGGCTGCACGCGCAGCGGTCCGCTGTCAGATGCCTACAGCTGAATTTCTAGACATCTGAGTGGGGAGATCAAGCAGCGCAGATTGCAGCAACATTCCAAATGCGATGAACCCACCACGTTTTGCAAGCGTACATGCGAGGTTATTCGTGCAACTGCAAGAGGTCCCAGCGACATCGGCGCTCAGACCCAGACATGTTTCGGAAATGTGAGCACATATAGAAAAGCACTCGGGGCACCAGGATTTAGTGTTACAGAAAGACTTGCCTACGTCGGATGCCTTCGGGCAGACCATCGAAAGGGTCGATGCCATGACGCAACAGGATCGGCTTGATTATGCAGCCTTGCTGCCAGCAAATTCGCAGTTTCTTTCTTGCCTAAGCTCGCTGACTTGCTGCAGTTGTTCTGTGCTCGTTGGTGCCATTGGGGAGCGAACTGAACTCTATCACTGACAGCCATCGTCTTCGAGGTCCCTGCAGCTGAGTGGCAACAGCCATGCACACCTTGCCAATGCCAACATGCGGCCACTGCAACGGTGCAGCCCAGACCGTGCGTGGCTACACAGATGCATCCATGCTGCAGCGGCGGATGCCTGGCTGGCAGGCCGCCAGGCGCAGCTACAGGGCCGGCACAGACGTGCGACAACACATGTGCAGGTGCACCTGCGCTCCCAATGGCCTAAGACCGGCGTGTCACGCGCAACCAAACAGTGAATGCGATGCTGGAAGATGTCCGCCGGTCAGCGTAGACTGGTGCATCGTTGTGCACAGGGCTCAGGTAGGCAACGGCGCAGCCGACACCAGCACCGAAGCTACGCTTGATGCTGACGACGGCGAGGATGAGACTGAAGAGGCGCTGGAGGCGAAGATGCAGGAGTTCCTCAGACAGCAGGCGCAGCAGGAGAGCGGTGGGTGCAGGGTGTGAGCATTGTGTCTACCTCCAATGTGCGCCTGTTTGCAATGCAGGCTGGCTGTGCTATCTGAAATTCGTCAGACTTTACCATGCAATCTGATGCGACAGGTGAGGCGTACGTCACCCCAGCAGCAACAGGCAGCACAGTGCTGGGCGCAGACGCTGTAACAGATGAGGTGCGCCACGTTGCCCAACACTGCACCACTTTCAATGCTGAGCTGCGTGCATGCTGCAGTGTGAAGCACACCGTTCCCTGGCCTGGTTATCTGAGCAGTGAGGCCTGTTGCTTGCAGGATGCACGGATCTACTGCCAGGAGATCAGGGATACCATCAAGATCCTGAAGTCAAACCGGGATATGGCCTTCAACGAGATCAAGCTCACTGTGATGATTGAGGACCCACGCGCTCGGGAGCGGCGGGAGAACCTTGGCATCGAGGTGCGCCGCCTGTGCACATGCATGCCTGAGTGTTTGCTGCCATGCAGCTGCAAATGGGCACCCATCCACATCATAGTGTGAGGCGCTATGAGTTGTTTATCTCGTCAATTGTGCTGGACAGGCTTCATGCTGCGAGGGCGGCAGTCAGTGCCGACATAGGGGTGCAGATCGCACTTGGACCGCAGGGTCAGCCATGTCTAAGGGTGGTGCTGTAGCGTTGCAGGACGAGAGCGGGGTGTCGCGGGACGAGATGGCGGCGGCGCTGCAGGAGGTGGCGGAGGGCCGCATCCCCAAGGACCGCCTGGCGCTGCGGGAGCTGGCGCGCGAGATGATCGAGTGGCCGTACAAGGACCTGTCCACCGACAGTCGCCTGTCGCAGCTCAAAGACGCGGGTGGGCGCTGACCCCGCCCCCGGTCCCTTGGTGATCCCCCCCACAGGCCTGCTTGCGCCCCTGGCTTGCCGGCACTGGCGAATGCCCTCGAGCAGGGCTGCCTCTGTCGGTGCTGAGCCGCAGGGCGTCTCCACAGCCTCCCCTTTGACGTTGTCAAGATGCCTACTGGTGTTGAGGGGGTGAGCTGAGTCGAGTGCGGGCTCTGATGCCTCCTCACATACTGCCTCCAGGTGTAGAACAGGATCCAGAGGGCATCCTGCGGCCGCGCAAACTGCTGGGCCGTGACAAGAATGAGGCGCCGCAGGGTATTGCGGACCTCCTACCAGAATGGATGGGCTATGGCGCGCTGTATGCCGTCTCGGCAGCACCCATTGTGATCGGTGTTGGCGTCGTCGTCATCCTCTTCGTCAACTCACTGAAGTGATGATGGCTGCGCACAATGCTACACACTTGAAATGAGTCATGTAGTCACGCAAGATGTAAATTGTACTTGGTGGACTGAACAGTAGAGGTGCTTGAGCCGGATGGGCGGTACCGATCATGGCAAACAACATCGGCCTGCCCGACTGGCACACGCGGCGGATTTATAATGGGAGTCACTCCTTCAAAGCTTCAATTGGACCGGGACAACATCTCCATGTTCATGTTCGGCCTCAGCGCTCAGCCCTCAGGCACCCTGCAACCTGCGTTTGCGCTTCGGATCACATCTGATGCAAGCAGTGTCGATCTGCACGACGGATGCGCTTCTCAGCAACCAGTGCGTGGGATGCAGAACCATTGATCTCGCACCCCTGACAGCTCGTCACTGAAATTGGTCCGATGAGCACAGGACATTCCGGCGTGCAGCAAGTTCTCACGCGTTAGACAGAACGTGCTTGCTGGTGCATGGTCTGGCTTGTCGCTGAGGCTCTCCCCTCGATCTGTGCCAGCCGCGGAGGTGGTGGTAGGACTGCAGACTTCTGGACGTTGCGACGCAGTGTGGCAGACTGCGCAAGCGATGCAAACATGAAGGCAGGAGCGGTAGCAAAGACCTTCAGCCGCAAAGCACGGAGGGTGCCGCCGCCTGATGATGTGGATTTTGATACCATGCGTGACTCGCAAGGCGCTACAGACTCAAGTCAGGTGATCAGCAGCCGTGCGCGGCACCCCACGTGTTACTGCTTATGACAGGATGCTGCTTTCTCGCGAGTCCATGATGGCCTTCTGATGCAACACGTGTCATCGAATCACACCCGGCATAGGTCTAAACTCCGGCATGCATATATGCATTGCGGGACGCCATTCTGCATGCGTTGACGCAGGAACAGCAAACAGACAGCCAGCGATCGCTTGGTAGCAGCTTCGATCTGCTGTTGGCGGAGCCGGATGCACCCGCTGGTCCCTCCTCACAGCTGGCTGCAATTCCAAAGCCCATGCGCCTGCAGGCGACTCAGGCAGCTGCAGCAAAGGCAGTTGGTAGCGTGTCACCTCAGAAGCTGCGGCGCAGGAGTGCAGCGTCGCTGTTCGATGCCATGCAGCAGCAGAACTTTCTGGAGAAAACGGCGCAGCAGCCCTGCCTTACAGCTCCGTCTTCCACCAAGGACCCACATGCTCCTTCGGAGCCGACAAGCGAGCCGCTGCCAGCGCCGCGCAAGCGCAAAGTGCAGCTGTCGTACGGATCAGAGCCTATGGGCCCGCCAGCGGCGCGGCAAATGGCGGGGCTGACTGCAGGCCCAGCCATGCAGTCCAGCAGTGGTGTCGGCAATGGCGCTCCACCCCAGCGAACAGCTGGCGGAAGCGTGCAGCGGGCAGCTGATGGTAGCGTGCCAGCTGCCAGCGCAGAGTATGGCACAGCAGCTCGCAGCACCAGCAGTGGCTCTCAGGGCCCAGTGGCAGCAGCCACAGGGCTTACCAGGACCAACAGCGGCAGGCAGCGCGGCAGTGGCGGCAGTCAGACGAGTCAGGCCACAGCGTCTCCCAGCAAGCGCGTCGCTGCCATCACGCTGGTCGAGGTGCGGCTTTGCGTCTGCCCCCTGGTCGGCAGCGCAAACGGCCCAGATCTTCGTCAGTTTGCTCAGGCCCCTTGCAGACCCACCAGCAAGCTCACCTGGGCCAGCTTATGGTCGTGTGGGTGACCTTCTTTGCCATGGTCTGCAGGCGCAGGACAGCGGGGAGAGCGTGCGCATCATGGATGACCTGATGTACGCGCTGGACGGCCTCAGCGCCCGGCTGCCGGCCTCCACGCAGCAGGAGAGCGCCATCGCCATTGCTGAGGCTGCGCTCACGCAGCGCGGCCGCATGGCCCTCAGGTCTGCCCAGCCTTTGCGAGCTGTGACAGCACTGCTACAACAGTTGTGTGCACGCGGCCGCTGCATATAGCAGTGCTTGTGAAGCGGCTATTAGGCGGCTGCTGTGCAGTACACATGGTGGATTTGACAACGCCCGGCTCAGCACTCTCTCCTGCAGGTCGGAGGGCGCGATCGGCGACGTACTGAAGGCGGCGGATGGGCTGCCGCTGGCGCGCGACCCGCTGGTGGCCGCCGCGCTGGCGGCGCTGCTGCTGTCCTTCAGCCGGGCGCCGCTGGACCAGCAGGTCCTCGTGACGCCGCCCGCCATGTCGCTGCTCGGCAAGCTGCTGCGGGTGGGCACACACTTCCCATTTGGCGCAGGGCGGTTTGCATCCCATGGCATGGAACTGCTCCTGAGGAGGTTCCAGGTTTGATCAGTGTCCCTGCGAGGTCGTGAGGAGGCGCTCAGCTGACGTCATGACTGGGTGGAGTGGAGTGTGAGATGGCAGCTGTGACTGCTTGTGATGGTTGAATAGATGATAAAAAAACAGTGAAGTTGTATCAGACTGGCTGTCTAATGAGCTGCGCCACCCCGATCAGCCTCATAGCGCCAAGCGCAGGTACCTGATGCCGCACTTGGCAAGCCTGCGACAGCTGTGGAGCGCATGCTGCGTGGCGCGGCGGAAGCTGCGCAGCTGTCCCCAGCCGTGATTGCGACGCCTCAGTGCGCAGCGCTGGCAACACTTGCAGGTGCACATAAGACGTCCATAGTTTCACACGATCAGTATGCCAACCTGGCTTTCTGGGCTGCTGAAGTGAGCCGTCACATTGCAGAGCACAAGGATAGACGTGACTTGCTGAAGGGAGCACTTGTCACAACACGTTGCAGGTCTGCTGCACCATGGCACAGCCGCATCAGATGCGGGCAAGCGGGCGGTGCGGGAACATGACCTCCTACGCATAGTCGCCCTCACAGCGGATGCCACATTGAGGCAGCTGACACAGCCACCCCTCAGCGGGAAGAACTCCAGGTGACAACTCGTCCAATGACTACCATTCACCTTCCAGGGCGTATGCCAGTGACTGCCGTAGTTGTCGTTTGCAGCAGTTGAAAATGTTTGTAGTTTGTGGTGTGAGTGTATTCAACAATAGCGACATGCCATTGCCATCTGCAGGCATGCATGGTTGATGCAGCAGGCGATGCTCGTTCTGGAGCACGCAACATTCGCATCACCCAAGAACGAGGCGGCGGTCGTGGGCATACTCATGCCCTGTGTGCCAGCAGCAGAGGGCGATGGCAGTGGCAGTGGCGGCATCTTTGGCGCTGATCAGCAGCCTGGACTAGCAGGGGAAACCGGCGAGCCCTTCCCGCAGTGGCTGGTCCGTAACCTGGCAGGCGCTGTCTGTGGCGCTGTCGCCACCCAGCCTGCACACGAGGCAGCGCCAGGGACACAGGTACCGTCCGCGCATGCTGTGTCACCAAGAAATTTGATCTGTACCTCTGCGCATCAGTTGGCGAGCATGCTCTGACCCACAGGATTGGCTGGAGCAGTGATGCAGCTCACACTGTTCGCAGGAGTGGCTGCACGCCGGGCTGTCTGTGCTCATGAACGTGACGCACAACAATGAGGCGGGGCGGGAGGCGGTGGCAGCGGGCGGCGGCCTGGAAACCCTCGCCCAGCTGGTGGCCTGCTGTGCGGCGGCCGCCCTACATGCTGGTGTGCTGACTGCACCATCATGCACCGTCATGATGACATCTTCACCCCTGAGCCTTAACACAGTGCACTGTGGTTTGTGTTGCAAACACAGCTGTAGGCATACCATTCGTGGCTACACCCTGCGCAGGTGACCAGCAGGAACGTGGTCTGGAGCTGCTGACCTCCGGCCTGGGCGTGCTGATCAACCTGGCCTCTGGGTCGGAGGCGCTGCGGGCGCAGCTGGCGGTGGCGCCCGTCGCCCAGCCAGTCGCAGCAGGCAGCAGCAACAACAATCTGGAGCAAGCTGCTGGAGCAGCCAGCAGCCTGCCTGATGGTAGCGGGCCCGGCAGCAGCTGCGCCGACGGGGTGCCCGGCGGCAGCCCACGGCCACCTGCGACGCTCATCCCGTTGCTGTGCCGCCTGGTCGCGCATGCCATGCAGCGCCAGCACTGCGAGTCGCCCAGGTGCTGCTGCTGCTCTTACTGACTTGTTTGGACAGCCAGCGCCCTGAGTTGTGGCTGATTCTGAAACGACCCCAACACTATGACGCCGTCACACCGCAGGCTGGACGTGCATGCATGTGATGTTCATCATGCCCCTATACTGATCCGCTCATATCCTGTTCAGCAGGTCGCAGGCTGCACCGTCACCAGCACCAGTGCAGCTGCGAAGCCCTGCTGGCGTTGAGCTGACAACAGAGCAGCTGGAGCGAGTTGAGTCGGCTGGTGCCGCCTCGATCCTTGAGGTGAGCTGACCTGCTTGGGCAGCTTATTCAAGTTGTGTACTGTTGTGCGCCCGATTAGACCACTGGCACTGGCTTTGGGCTGACCACAGCATTCCGGCCTACACAACAGTCGCTCGCACTGTGCAGGCATACTCAGCGATGCTGCTGGGCTTCCTCGTAGTTGAGGATGCTCAGCTGCGGAGTGAGGCGGCAGCGGCACTACCGGGTGGCAGCCTGGCCCCCGTGGCAACTGCAGTGGAGCAGTGCCTCCACTTCTACCTCGCTGTTGGCGCCATGCCAGCTGAGAACGAACACAGCTTGCGGCAACTCGTGACATCGCTGCGGCGGCAGCATCCAAGTGATGACGTAATGGTCGACGGCCAAACGTGAAACTGATTGGAAAGCCTACGGGGGACCCAGTGAACACGGGGTGTATTTGTTGATTAGGGCCCAGAATATGCCATGTGGGCGGCAGCATGTGATCAGCATGACCTCAGCAACAACACATCCGTCGTGTCTCTGATGACGGCAGCTACAGCATGGGTTGCTTGCCATGCCTGCCTCTGAAGTCTTGCAGCGCTATGCGCGTATGATCAGTCCTAGCCCACGAGCGACCATTCGATGCCGCTAGGCGGATTGGTGAAATTCTGCCTCATTCTGATGTCCATCCCGTAACATCCACCTGGACAACGTTAGGTCTTGCCAATTCTGCCTCGCGGCTGCTGCAGAGCAGCTGTGCCTGCCCTTGGGTGCTGTCAAACAGGGTTTTGGCTGCGGTGCTCAAAATTTGAAGTGCAGTACGCCGTCCGTGCTCAGCATCATCGGAGCACGTCTGTGATCGACAGCACCGTCAGCACAAAGTTGGAACGGACACGTGCAGCGTAAGACAGGCGCAGAGATTGCCATGGCTGACAATGAAGACGGGCTAGACTTGCTGCTTGCCTTAGCGGACGATCCTGAGGGATGCCAACATGCAGATGCATCATCGCCAACCGCGCCTCGGCACGACGAAGGCTTGGCTGCAGAGGTAGATAATGGCGAAGATGCCATGGACATTTTCTGCCGCTTGGCAGAAGAGGCAGAAGATGCCATGGTGCCAGGCAGCCCTGGCGCAGCGGATGTGCCGTTTGATACCGACAACGATGAACCCACAGCCGACGCACGGCATGGACAACTGGGCTCCCAGACACAAGCTGTGCAATCCAGGATTCCATTGCGACCAGATGCACAGCCGCATTCGGCACCGCCTGCCAGCACCTCAACAGCGGCAGCTGCAGGCAAGTCCCGTGGTGGTTGCTGCCGTCAGCCTATCCTTGCAATCATCAAGACGTTCTTCACATGATGAATCTGTCACATCCGTGGTGGATTTGCAGGGCGGAGTGCGTTTCTGGGCATCAAGACCGGCAAGGACGCCACAGCGCTCACAACCAGCAGCGCAGGTTGGGTGGAGAAGCGAACCGGCCTGCGGGTAAGCCAGCTTCGTGCTTGCGGTACAAGTGCTCCTCTGGTGTAACGTCCTGTGATGGTGGTGATCGCACTGGACTGCCGGTCATCATGTGAGACATCTGCTATCTGCTGTGCAGGTGAAAAGTCCAAAGTACTCGAGTGTGGTCCTGAATGAGCGGCTCAGCGAGGTCGCATACATCAGCCTCGGCCGTATCGCGTGCGCTCACGACCCCACTGTATGCGACCATCCTGATACAGCAAGCACGACCTTCTTGCATGCAGGAACAGCTGAATGTGCGACCATATGCTATGCCTAGGTCCGTGATGCCTGTGAATCAACCTTGCATACTGCACTGTGATGCAGGGAAGCAGCCGGCAGGGACGCGCCCTGGGGAGTGGTGGGCGTGCTGTCGGAAAAGCTGCCCATCCGGGCGTCCTCCAGCGGCAATCCCTACTCGCTGTGGGTGTTGTCAGACCTCAACGGTGCGTCACGTCCCCATCTGTGTGCAGCTGCACACGTGCAACACCCTCAATGCCCCTGACCAGCAAATGCAACGCTGTTCCACCCACAACAAGCATGTTGCCATGCTGCAGGAGCGTCAGTGAAGCTGTTTCTGTTTGGGGAAGCTCACGATGAGCATCGCCAGCTGTCACAGGGCTCCCTGCTGGCGGCCTGGGGCGGCAAGGTGCTTGCCGGTGCCGCTGTCGCACGTGCTAAAAGCTTCAAAACTGATCTCAGCGCATGCAGCTTGTCGTCAGTGAACCAATGATTATGGGCGGTGCCGTCCCTGTGGCTCATTGGCGTGACCATGGGCATCGCCTCCTGCAGGTGCGGCTGGAAGGCACACAGCCATCACTGACACTGACTGGTCCTGAGCAGCTGACGCACATCGGGACCGCGGCAGACTTTGGGACGTGCCGCAGCACTCGCAAGGTGATGTCCTGCCACTCCATTGACTGCCGACCTTCCAGTACGATGGACTGCACATGTTCACCAAGACATACAGGGCGGGTGCTGACACCGCCTGACCTGGCGAGGCAGTCATGTGGCATGACCCAGACGGAGGGATGCGCTGCAGGATGGGCTGCGGTGCACGGTGGGGGTGAACGTGGCCAAGTGCCCCTTCTGCGACTTCCATGTGTCCAAGGAGTACAGGAAGATGGCGCCGCGGCGGGGCGGCTTCACCGACAGCCTGCTGCCCACCGGCTTCTCCCGCAGCAGTCCCGCCGGCCAGCCATGTGAGCGAGCGCGTCCATGGTTATTGCCGCCGCTCCTTGATCTGAGTCAGTTGCACGTACTGCTGTCGTTTCCTGCCCGCTGGCTGCGCACCGTCGGCACGCCAGGATAACGCTGTGGCTTGGTTCTAGACTTCTCCTCTTGGAGCCCTGGGTAGGGGTTGCAGAGCTTGATGACTATGCTTCTTGGTGACGTGTGCAATAGTGTGTAACAGTGCTGATTCCTTCCACGCAGATGCAGGCGGCCGCAGGATGGTGAGCACGAAGCTGACGGCTGCCGCGCCAGCGCAGCCACGCATCAGGCAGCACTCGGCGGCGGACATGGCCGCCCTTGCTGCACGCGATATCGGCCGCCGCGATGGTGTGGGCCGAAGGTACAGCATGTGCTGGCTTGCTTATCGGCCCCTTGAGGTGTCGACCACTGCGGCGCTTGGCAGCTGTCAACACCTGCAACAGATGCTGAGTGCCCGGATGCAGGCGCAGTGCAAAGGCTTCGGCATAACACACGTGTCCAGTCACACGCTCCAGCTGCTGTCAGCGTACCAGCAACGGATGAATGTCCATGATTCTGCAGGTACATGCTGAGCCAGGCGCAGGCTGTGGCGCAGCATGTGGACCAGGGCTCGGGGGGCAGGCTGCCCCCGGTGCGGGCCTTGGCCTCCAGCCGGCCAGCAGCCAAGGCCACCGGCGCCAGCAAAGCAGGAGGCGGGGCGCAGGCGGGTGACAGCAGCAGCACGCAGAGCAGCGGCGGCGGCAATGCCAGGCAGCATGCCGCTCAGGGGACGGCGGCCTCCAACGCAGCAACTGCAGCGGCGCCCGCCGGTAGCGCGAAGCGCAAGTCGCCAGATGGAGCAGCCAGGGACCCTGGCAGCTGCAGCCACAGGACTCTGGCCCCTGCGCCTGTGCGTGGAGTGCCCCGCGGCAGCAGCCTTGGGACTCCAGCATCAGAGGCGTTGGATATGGGAGGACCCGGCGGCACTGAGCTGATGGAACTGGAGGCCGAGGGCACCCTGGAGGACGACGAGGCCGTCTGGCAGCGCCCGCAGCAGCGGCAGCAGCAGCCGGGCAGCTCATTGTCAGAACCGCAGCGGCGGCAGCGGCAGCACCAACAACAGCAGCAGCGCTCGTTGGCCAGTCGAGCGCGGTCGCCGTCACAGCCCGGGCAGGAGCAGCGGCGTGCTATGCAGCAGCAGCAGCCGAACCAGCAGCGGCGGCCGCCCACAGCTGCTTACCAGCGAGCTGTGGCGGCCATGCGACGAGCAGGTGCTGCAGACATGTGTACGGCATCTCGACGAAGTCAGCAGCCACACCTCACTGCGCTGGGGTTTGCGACTAGCACCAATGTGCCAGTATGTGGGTGGGACCCTCGACCTTGTGTGTGCACCTGTGCAGGGGATGCACCTGCAGCGAAGGCCGGCAAACGGCCCTGCACTAGGCCGCCTGCAAACCCCAACCTCCCACAGCTGATGAAGGTGAGTGATAAGCAAATGTGCATTG
Organism: Diplosphaera chodatii; assembly: GCA_032358165.1. Taxonomy (NCBI): domain Eukaryota; kingdom Viridiplantae; phylum Chlorophyta; class Trebouxiophyceae; order Prasiolales; family Stichococcaceae; genus Diplosphaera; species Diplosphaera chodatii. The sequence continues at coordinate 1,594,030 of JAALGY010000038.1, forward strand.
GTCAGACTGCAGTCTAAAACGTGCTGTGCACAAGTGCAGCTTTGAATCAGCATCTGACCGCCAAAATAAGTGTATCTTCGGGTTGTGTGCACGTTCAACATCTGATCAGGATTTCCGACCAAGCCTCCGTTCGTGGTGCAGCGCACCGGCCCTGACAACAAGCGCTACGATATGCTTCTGGGGCCGGGCCAGGGCATCGTGAGCACATCAAAGGGTCAGTACACCGACCGATCTGGGGTATCAGAGCCGCCTCAGTGTCCCATCGCAAACTGCCTGACTTGTGATGCTGCCCAGCTTGGTCATGGCCCAGCACATGCAACTAATGACGATCAGCTGCACGTCTGCAGCACGGGCGCCGTTGGCAGCGAGGCTCGATGCAGCAGAGGCCGGCCGCTCGGTGGCCGCGTTGGCAGGCGAGCGTGCTCGGCAGCAGAAGCGAGTGGCAGCGGCAGCGCCGGCGTCCTTCGCAGCCGCCTTTGCGGGCATCGGCACCGATGAGGCGCAGCAGTCGCGGTGCGCTACACCGCTCGCCTGACCCTTGTATGTGTCGCCCCGCCGAGTGCACCAGGGTTGTCCATGCCCGGTGTCGAACAGCTTCTGCTGGCATTGAACTCGTGACTCCGAACCTGGGCAGCCCTGCGGCAGGTATCAGCACTTGGCGGACGCCGAGGAGGACGAGGAGTTGCTGCGGGTCATGGACGGCCTGGACCGGAAGGATTCTGCCGCCTCGCGCATGGACGACATCAAGGTACCGCCACCCAGGATGTTCCTGTAGCGGCTGCCAGGCTTTTCACCAGACAGCAGCTGCGGATGCCACGAAGAGGTTCAAGCACTGCACAGTCCAGATATCCTTGGTGGCAGTTCCAGACTTCTGTCGGGGCAATGCACAGAAGATGCCGTGCATATGTTATCTGTCAATGCTACTAGAGTGTGAGCCTGCTGACAGTATGATGCAGGTCCAGAAAGTCAAGGCCTGGCACTGCACGAGCTGCAAGTACACTGCAGAGTTTGCCGCCAAGGTATGCTTGCTGAGACAATATGTCTGACAATTTGCCACCACCTGCATGCATGCACTGTCAGAATGACTCGGTGCCATGCTTGTTGGCAGCGTCAAGCAGTTCCCCTGCTGTCCAGACCTGTCGCGATGCGGGGCACGTGCTGGAGCGGCTGACGACCAACAAGCGGTGGTGGCGCTGCAATGGCTGCGGCCACCATTTTGCCACGGTTGCCGTGCGCTACCCAACCAGCCGCTGCCCCAAGTGCGTCACCGGGCTTTCCTGTGGACTTTCCATGCAATCCAATTGATTCACAGCTGTGGCGTCGATCCAGGCTGTGTACATGACACTATCAGGCCGCCTGGTTCCACAGTGTGTTGATAGGTGTGACTTCGGCAATGCGTCCACACATGTCTGCGGCAGGTGCGACAGTGCAGAGCCCAGTTTCAAGGCGGCAAGCATGCTACGGGGTTCGAAAGGGCCGCAGGAGCTGCCATTTGCCAGTCGTGACGGTTTGAAAGCACGCGGCACTGAGCACGGTTTCTGCCTCAAGTGCTGAGGGCTGCAAGCAGGGTATCTGTGTGTTGTCGGCAGACCTGCGATTTACATTCGGACTGCTTGATCTGGTAACGAAGTGTCTCATGGAGCTTGCCATGTGTACCTTTTTGATGCCCTTGGTCGGAAGCCTGTAGGTCTTTGTGGCTTCGATCCCTGTTCACTCTTCGCCATGTGCAGTATGTAGCAGTATGGACATTAATGGGCCATGGGCAGCTGTCAGTGTTTACCAACAACACTACATTTCGCTCCTCTTCCTTGCAGCCAACAGCAGCACTTGCATTCGGCCTGACGGTGAAGAATTGGTCTGTATGTCTCCTATCTGGTGCAAAAGAGATGCATGAGTTCCAACCGAGTACACCCCTGTCTAGTCTCCCAACAATATGCCGCTTATGGGCGAAATCAACACAGTGATAGATGGACACAGCAGCCAGCCTCAGCGACCATTGGGGTTGCTGACTTTGCCTCTTCTGTGCCTGTTGTGTTTCAGGCAGGCAGTGCCCAGGCCCATGTGACTGCTGCTGACGGCGCCTCTGTAGTGCTTGGTGCATCGCCAAGCAGGCGCCGCCATCAAGCAGTCGATGCTGCTGTGCATGTGTATCATACAGCTGCACTTGTGGCACAGTCAGCTGCCAACCCCGCCTCTGCAGCACCTGGGTCACCCAGGCAGGTGGCATTGGCAGCATCAGTACCCCGTTCCCCTTCCCTAATGTCGACCCCATATGATAGCCGGTGCGACCGCCTCTGATAGGGCCTCAGCACTTGAGGCAGGCGGTTGCGCCGCTGTTGGCTGTCAGCCCTGACATGGAGTCGGGGTGCCTGGCATAGCAGACCAAGCGCTGCCAGAGCGATAGGCTCTTGTTGCGCTCAGTGCGCGACGCCGTTGGCATGACCATTTGCCAAGGGCGTTGACTGCTTGATGGACGACACATCGAAGCCGGGCATCGCGAAGCTGCTGGCAAAGCCCTCGACGCGTGACCGCAGGTCAGCGAGCTCCGCATTGTTCTCCAGGCCCCTGCAACAGACGACAGCTTGCTAAGCAGCTGTATGAGGTTTGGCACGATGCTGCTGTTTTGTGTAGGCTGCAAGCCTTTTGCGACATGGGTAGCAATGCAGTCGATGATACACAAGCACTCAATGTTACTGCTTTGCGCACTTGTTGAAGTCCTTCAGCAGCTTGCCGCTCGATGACTGAACTGACTTGGCAAGCTCCAACGCCTCGTGCAGGAACTCTGCAATCTGCTCAAAGTCCTTCTCCACCTGCGCAGCAGGCAGGCGTGTGCGTGAGCCCAACACCAATCAGGCACCAAGGGGTTTGGCACACTACGTGCAGGTGGTACGGTCTCATGAGACCTTGCTGCAAAGGGGTCACCAGAGCAGCAATCTGTCACTGGGCAGCAAAAGTCCGTGCGGCTGCGTTGGAGCAGGTTGCAGGACGCATATCAACACTGACAGAACAACAGCAGGCAGCAAGCCTACCAGGCCGCGGGAGGTCATGGCGGGGGCGCCGATGCGCACGCCGCCAGGCGTCATGGCTGACACGTCGCCCACCACAGCATTCTTGTTCAGCGTGATGTGCGCCAGGTCGCACACGCTCTCCATCTTGCTGCCCGTCACGCCCTGTAGCACAAACGCCACGACTCTCAAATCACAGCACGACTTCACCATGTCTGATGCCCAGCCGCATGCCACCACTGGGCCCAGTCTGGCAAGCACTGCATTCAGGGACGGCACTGGTCCGCTCATGACAACCATGTGATCAAGTGGGTGGTCGCAGCAACCAAGCTGTGGGTGCAGCTGATGCCGCCAGCAGCCAGGGGGGGGCCCACCTCCCCGCGCAGGTCCCACAGCACCAGGTGGTTGACGGTGCCGTCCGTCACCAGCTTGTAGCCCTTCTTCATCAGCCGCTCGCCCAGCGCGGCCGCATTGGCGCGCACCTGTTGCAGACACCGCGTGGCACTCAATGTCATGATTAAGTTGCAATGTCATGGTCAAGACTCGCTCCAGACCCACCCAGCTGCAAGGCGTCAGCATAAAGGCTGCTGCCAGCGCTGGTGCAAGAGCTTCACCCTCGGCGAACCTGGATCTGGTACTGCTTGAACTCAGGCGTCTGCGCGTGCTTGAGCGCCACTGCCAGCGCTGCAATCTGGTGGTTGTGGGGACCGCCCTGCAAAGTGTTTGTGCAGATTGGGTATAAGTCGCAACCTGTGCTTGCCTACAAGTAACTCACAGAGCACGCTCCAGCCATAGTTGTATTTGACACGAGGGGCAAACCGCAAGGTTGTAGTCCCACCTGAAGCGAGGGGAAGACTGCAAAGTTGATCTTGTCCTCGTAGTCAAACTCGACACCCTCCTTCTCGCCCCGTCGCAGGTATCCCTTCGGCTTCGGGCCCTGTGTTTTGGAGGAAACTGGATGTATGACAGTCTCTACACCCCCCTCCCGTGACATCCCGTCAAGCTGCACAGGGTGGTATCCCCGCAGAAACGCAACTCGTGCCAGGATGAGCTGAAAGTGCTTGATAGGCATTTTCGAGTTGTGTGTCAATCGGCCTGACTGCAGTCAGGGAGGCAAGGATGAGGTGGGGCGAAGACGAGCCACAGCAATGGATGCCTCACCCGGCGGAAGAAGATCATGCCGGCACGAGGGCCACGGAGCGACTTGTGCGTGGTGGTGGACACCACGTCACAGTACTCGAACGGCTGCTCTGCCTCCTGTGCCGCCACCAGGCCGCTGCAGGGCACCCCGAATGTGCACATGACGGCAGGTCTTGGCCAGACTGCACGTTGCTAGGCCAGCACGTACCACAGAGGTGCAGCAATGCCCAAAGGGTGCACAGACATCCTGCCCATCATGTGCACGGACATTGCGCCCATCATGTGCGGCAGTGTGCACAGGGGTACCCTGTGGGGACATTCCTCACCTGATGTGCGCCATATCCATCAGCAGGTAGGCGCCGACCTTGTCGGCGATGGAGCGCAGGCGGGCGTAGTCCCACTCGCGCGGGTACGCCGAGCCGCCGCAGATGATCATCTGCGGCCTGAAGTCCAGCGCCTTCTCCTCCAGCTTGTCGTAGTCGATGAGCCCCGTCTGTGGCAGTCAGGAAAACACAAACTGACATGTGCTATCTCGAGGCCACCTGTGAAGGAACAGGCGTATGCCCACTCTCAGCCACTTGGTGGTGGCACAGGACGTCAGATGGTCACAGACCCTTGCAGACAGCTACATCAGCGCGCCTCGGGATTCAGCTTGTAGGGCAGGGACTGGAAGAAGATGGAGGTGGCAGAGATCTTCTTGCCGCCGGCGGTGTAGTAGCCGTGGGTGAGGTGGCCGCCGCTCGGCAGGTCCAGCCCCATGATGCGGTCGTTGGGCTGCAGCAGCGCCGTGTACACCGCGAAGTTGGCGGGGCTGCAGCACAGCGGAAGCAGGACGTGAGTGTGCACCGCCACATGTCCACCAACACTGTGTGCAGCAACGAGCAAACTGCCTGGTAGCTCATCCACCTTTGCAGCAGATGGACAGGCTCTGCAGCACTCAAGACAGCTCCGTGACAGGACTGCGTTCTCACCTGCCAGAGTAGGGCTGCACGTTGACGCCCCAGGCGGAGGGGTCGAGCCGGTACGCCTGCAGCGCACGCGCCTTGCACAGGTTCTCCATGCGGTCGATGTTCTCGTTGCCGCCATAGTACCGCGCCCCCGGCTGCCCCTCGCTGTACTTGTTGGTCATGCAGCTGCCCAGCGCCTGCATCACCGGCGCAGACGTGAAGTTCTCCGAGGCGATGAGCTCGATGCCCTTCCTGCACAGCAGCAAGAACCATGTTGATGGCAAACTCATAAGCTGGCGGTTTGTCAGCTGTAAGCTGTAATGCCGGCCTACGGCTTGCCATCATTGTGAAGGCACAGGTCGAGTGCCCAGACTGGGCAACCAGGGCTGAAACAACGGTGAGAGGCTGCCATGCAGTCTGTCTGGCAGCCGCCACGCTGTGGCCATGTGTGACCATCATAATGCTCAGCTCTCTCCATGACATGCAGCATCGTCGTCTTCAGAAGTGGAGAGACGATGCTGAAGCTCTGAATCAAAGGAGCTGCATTTTCAGCTCTCACGCGCATACAACGTGGCCAACTGCTACTGCAGTCGGTTGTGACGTTGTGGCACAGGAATTGCTGAGCAACGCCGGGCCGGGCCTCTGCATGAAACTCATACGTTGGGTACACAGCTCAACAGCGACTCAAAGCCAGCGGCGCAGCACGCACCACTGGCGCGCCTTCTCGTCCTCGATGATCGACGCCACCTCGGGGTCAACATGCTCCAGGGACGCCAGCGCCTCCGGAAACACGCTGTCCATGGCCTTGGAGGATGTCATGGTGTCCAAATGCTCGGCGACGGCGGCCGCACGGGCTGGCAGCTGCGAGAGCCGCGGGCTCCCGTGCTGCAGCGAGGTCAACGCCGGCTGCGGAGCGGACCGCTGCAGCTGCACCGCTCGCGCAGGGGAGCCCAAGTGACAGGTGCGTCCCAACATCAGCAACTCGCAGGCACAGCGCGTTCCTGGACAGTGACATCATTGGCGTCGTGGGCTCGTTGCCTGAAGCCAGACACTCCGTGCAAGTTTGGGGTGACCTGTAGTTTGCCAGTGGTCAACGTCGCACATATCATGCAGGTGCAAGTGCAGCAAAAAAAACCGCTGATGGTGTCAACAAGCTTCACACTACACCTTTGCTCATAGTCCACTCCCCAACATTCGATTGTGTTGCCAAGCACGGCATTCCAGCCCTGGGAACGGCCGACCCTCTTGGCACAATCTCCGGTTCGCACCCTCACGAAGGTGCAGCTGCACTCCACGGCGGCGTCTCTGCTGGGCGCACGTTGATGTGAACTGGTGACATGCCACGCGGCGCCTCGCCCATTGAGCGCAGGGACAAGGACAAAGAAAGAGACAGAGAGCCCCGCCGCGACGCATCGCCAGGAGGTCACCGCGAGCGGCGCGAGAGGAACAAAGACAGAGACAGAGACAGGGACGCTGACAGGGACAGGGCCAAGAGCCGCGACCGCGACCGCGAGCACGGCAAGCGGCGGCGGGAGGACAGCCGGGAGCGCGGCCGCGACGATCCCAAGCGCGCCCGCCGCAGCCACAGCCGCGAGCGTGGCGGCACCCGTGACAGGGACAGGGAGCTCGCGCGGCGGGCGGAGGACCGCGACAGGGAGCCCTCCAAGCGGCCCGATGACAGGCGTTCAGACGACAGGGACAGGCGCTCTGAGAGGGAGAAGGAGCGTGAGCCGCTGGACCGGGACAGGCGGCCAGACCGCGGCAGCAGCAGGGACAGAGACAGGGACCGCGCCGAGCGGCCCCGCAGCCGGGCGGGCAGCCGCGAGCGGCACAGCAGCCGGCGGCCCGACGACAAGGAGGCCGCCGCCAACGGCAGCAGGGCGGAGCCCCGCGACGCTGAGAACGGCCACGCCGACCCCGAGGAGGGGGAGGTGCTGCCCGGCACGCCAGAGCCCAAGAAGAAGGCAGAGGTACAACGCCTTCACATCCACGGTCCACCCCATATGCTGCCTGCTGGCGACAACACTGTCTGCAGAGTTGCGCTGCTGATGACTCATGCAGTAGCAGAGGGAACACAGGATGCTGTAAAAGCCTGCACCTCGACTTGATCCTGGTTGCTCCTGCTGCTGCAGCCGCTATCCCTGGAGGAGCTGGTGAAGAAGCGGGAGGCGGAGGCGCTGGCGGCCAGCAAGCCCGTCTTCCTGTCCAAGAAGCAGCGCGAGGAGCTGGCCCTCAAGCGCCGCCAGGTCCGAAGCAGTGATGCCATGCGTATATGACACTTTACATCTGTTCTCGATACAGTATGTTTTCACCTGTGAGCACATGTTGTTGCAGTCCTGCTGTTCGGTTCATGGCTGCTTCCAGTATCGCAAATGGTCATGAGGATGTTCCGGCAGTGTGGGGTGGCCACAGATGCAGAGCTGCTGCATGATGTGCACATACAGGAGGAGGCAGCGGCGCACGTGGCGGCCAGGGACGCGCTTGCCGGCCCCACGGCCAACAGCGCCAACGGCGCGAGTGGCTCGGACACCCGGCGGCGCGATGACGAGCGGAGGAGGGATGAGGACAGGCGCCGGGATGATGACAGGCGGCGCGAGGACAGGCGGCGGGACGACACAGACCGCAAGCAGCGCGACATCGTGAGTGTGCCCATGGTCTTGAGCATGTATGTCGCACACACGTGCACTGTGGCGATGCATGCTGCTGACCTCCATGCCACTGCAGGTTCTGCCGCAGCTAGGGTGCTGCAGGTGGTCGTCTGTCGAAGCTCTTGGTCATCGTGACTGAAAATGATTGACTCGATGTGCACAGGACCGGGAGCGCGAGAAGGAGCTGGCGATGATCAAGGCGCAGTACTTGGGCGGCGAGAAGAAGAAGAAGAAGGTGCTCAAGGGCGCCGAGAAGTTCAAGTTCAACTTCGACTGGGAGGCTGGCGACGACACCAGCCGCGACCTCAACCCGCTGTACAACTCCACCCACGGTGCACTATTGGCGCCTGTTTCCATCGTTCTACATCACCTGATGCGCTGCTGGCAGCAGCTGCTTGCACAGCGCATTGTGGGTGGACTTCCTCATAAGTCGTTACCGCACTTCCAAAGAGCGCAAAGTGCCTGTCTCTCAGCATCCCACACTAAGATGACATGGTGCCTGCCGTGCAGAGGCGGCGCTGCTGTTTGGGCGGGGCCTGCGGGCGGGCGTGGACCGCCGCGAGCAGAAGAAGGCGTCCGCCAACCACGAGGCCGACCTGCTGCGCAAGGCGTGTACTTGTTGGAGCCTGACTCCTGCCGTCTTGTCGTGCCCCTGAGCGGAGGGAGCGCTCGCAGTTGGCTCACTTTGTTGGGCTCACTTCGGCTTTCAGACAAACCTGCAGTGTTCTTCTGCTGGGTGTACCTGAAGGGTGTGGTCGTGCATGCCGTGCTCAATGGACAGCGCCATACTGTCCTGGGAATGCGTGCTCACTCCCCTGTCTGTGTGGGTGCAGGTGCGGGAGGCGCAGGGCATCAAGGACACGGACGAGGACCGGCGGCGGGACCGCAACCGCAAGGCCATGGCCGACGCCTACGACAAGTCCAGCATGAAGGCGCGCCCGCCTCCCGCCTTCGGTTTGTTGTGCCCGGGACGCCTGCCGCCGGCGGCACGGCCTGTCGACGGCTGATGCTGCGGAGGGGCTGCATTTTAGTGCCTCAATATGCACGACTTGCTACGAGCACAATCCGAAGTTGCCCACGTGCTGTTGACTGATGCTGCAGGTTGGGTCGCACTGGTCGGAGAAGGCGCGCGACGACATGACGGAGCGCGACTGGCGCATCTTTCGGGAGGACCACAACATCGCGTACCGCGGCGCCGCGCTCGACAAGTCCACGCTGCCCATCCGCAACTGGCAGGAGGCCGGCCTGCCCAAGACGCTGCTCAAGGTGCCCCTCGCCTGTTCAGCAAGCAGTGGATCGCATGGCTGATTCTTACAGCCTCATCTAAAGTCTAGCCCCCTTGTAAGTCCTGCAATGCGCTGATGCCTTGCACAACTTTCTGACGACACATGTGTCAACGCAATGCAGGCTATTGATGCGCTGGGCTACACCAAGCCGTCGCCCATCCAGATGGCCGCCATCCCGCTCGGCATGCAATTCCGCGATGTCATCGGCATTGCTGAGACGGTACATCCAAAGCTCGTAACTGCACAGTGGTCAGTGCGGTGTCGCTGCTGCCATGTGGGTTCTGTGCCCATGCCACAACCTGTTGCATGGCCAGTCGTCATTGAATACAGTTGCTGCTGTATTGCAGGGCTCAGGCAAGACAGCGGCCTTTGTGCTGCCCATGCTGACGTACATCATGAACCAGCCCAAGATGACGGAGGAGGTGGCGGCGGAGGGCCCCTACGCCGTCATCATGGCCCCCACCCGCGAGCTGGCGCAGCAGGTCAGCAACAGCCTGGACCTGCAGGGCATGCGCAGTGTGGATGCCGTGACATTGTGGATGCTGTGACCCTGACTCACGCTCATGTTCTGTGTGTGACGTTGCAGATTGAGGAGGAGGCCATCAAGATGGCGCAGTACACGGAGTTCCGCTTCGTGTGCGTTGTCGGAGGTAAATGACGTGCACAGCAGTGCTGGATCGGAAATGCCTGACATGTCCGTAAACCCTTCCTGCAGCGCATGTAATGCTCCGTTGGGCTGCTTTGGTGCTGATGTGGCAATTGCAGGTGTCACACAGTGAGTTGTGTCCTTCTGCTGTGCGCAGGCCAGTCTATTGAGGACCAGGGCTTCAAGCTGCGCAAGGGCTGCGAGGTCATCATCGCGACGCCGGGGCGGCTGATCGACTGCCTGGAGCAGCGCTACGCGGTGCTCAACCAGTGCAACTACATCGTGCTCGACGAGGCTGATCGCATGATTGATCTTGGCTTCGAGCCCCAGGTCTGTCATATCCTGCCCTCTTCTCCCCTCGTTTGGTGCACGCTTTGGTTCTCAATGTAAATGCAACCCTCAGCCGGGGCCACTGGACCCAGTCAGCATGATGTCTGCTGTCCGCACGAGCACTGCATGCCGGTGTGAGCTCGCATGTATTGCTGCAGGTCATTGGTGTGATGGATGCGATGCCCAGCAGCAACCTGAAGCCGGAGGGGGATGACGCGGTGCTGGAGTCCGACCGCATGTACCGCACCACCTACATGTTCAGGTGCTGTGCGGTGCAGCACGGTGACCATGCAGCTGCTGCTGCGCTGCTGTCCGTGCACATGCGCACTGTTGTGCGCCCTGACTTGCAACAGGACGTCTGCACACATGCTGCAACACTGCAGCTGATCCCTACAATCACCATCGGCTGTCATGCTGGCGGTTGGCCGCATCTGCTGCTGACCCAGTTTCGGTGTTCGTGCTGCAGTGCCACGATGCCACCGGCGGTGGAGCGGCTGGCGCGGAAGTACCTGCGGCGGCCGGTGGTTATCAACATTGGGTCGGCGGGCAAGTCGGTGGACCTCATCACCCAGCGTGTGGTGGTCGTCAAGGACAACGAGAAGCCCAGCCTCCTGGAGCGCGAGCTCTCGTGCGCCCTGTTCCTTCTGCCTTCCTTTGGATCATACCTGCAGCCGTGCTTGCCTGGTCTTGATGCACGAGTCCTTACTTGTACATCCGTCATGCTGTGGATAGCATGTGGATGGGGCAAGCATGACGTGTCTTTGATTGGGGCGCATGGGTGAAGCTGGTGCTGTTGTCATCCCATCATTCAGGGGTTGGTGCAGGGCACCACCATATGAGCATTGCCCAGAGCTTCTGCTGCATCAAGTCATGCACTTGTCCTGCAGGTACTTCCCGCAGTCGGCCAAGGTGGTGGTCTTTGTCAACACCAAGCGGCAGTGCGACACTGTGGCAAGCATCCTGGCGGACAAGGGGCTCGCCTGCACCATCCTGCACGGCGGCAAGTCGCAGGTCTGCAGTCCAAGAGATTTCAAGCTCATTTCCTGGTTCGAGGATTGCATCCTCATGTTGACTGCGTGCTCATGCCGCATATGTCGAAGGTACATCAGGCCAATGTTGCAGATGTTGATAGGCTGCACGTGTTGCGCGGTTGCAGGATCAACGAGAGGAGGGGCTCAAGGGCTTCCGCGACGGCAGCTTCCCGGTGCTGGTCGCCACCGATGTCGCCGGCCGTGGTATCGATGTTCCAGACGTGAGTCACGCTGCTTGAGAGCTCGTTCATGCTGGCTCTGATGTTCCCAGCCTGGTTCAGCCAGCTGACCATCGGTTCTTGCAACGTGAGCACATGGTGCGATTGCCTGCTTGCAACCGTTGGCCAGCAGTGAGAGCTGTATCACACTGGGTCACTGTTGCCTGTGCAGGTGGCGCTGGTGGTCAACTACGACATGCCCAACTCCATCGAGAACTACACGCACCGCATCGGGCGCACAGGCCGCGCCGGCCGCAAGGGCACAGCCGTCACCTTCCTCACCATGTCCGACACCGAGGTCTTCTACGACCTCAAGAAGTGAGCACCGGCGTGCTTGACGAAGCATACGCTGCAGTGTGTTGTACCATGCTGATACCCTCTGCTGGCGCTGGGCTGCCCGCCTGAGTCTCACCGTGTTCACGGTACTGTGTCAGCCTGGCTGCTGCTGACATGCTGCTCCTCGCTGTGTTCTGCAGGTTCTTGGAGGACGCAAAGGCCGCTGTGCCGCACCAGCTGGCATCTCACGAGGCATCGAAGACGAAGCCAGGCAGCATCGAGGGCAAGTCGCGGCGCGACACAGTCATCTTTGCCAAGAAGTAGCTCCAAGCACTCGCATCTGGGCAGCTGCAAGGGGTTTCCAGATGGCTGCTTGTGTCGTCCTGCTGTGCATCAGTATGAGTGTTGCGCTTGGGCCAACAAGCCGTCACTCCGAGTTGCAATTATGCTGTTGGCTGCACATGTACAAAACACATTCAACAGCATCAATGAGAGCGTGAGAGATAATTGGCGATTGCTGTGTGAATGCAGCTGAGCATGCCTGCTCCACATTGAACACAGCAAACATCAAGTCACGGACCCCTTTGCAAAATTGAATGGACTTCGTTCGCTAAGCAGATCAGTGCTGGGTCTGCACTTCTTGGATACTAATGGCTGACATGCCTGTCAGCAACCCTTCTTCAACCAGCCCCTGGTTGTCAGCCTCGAATAGTGCGGCAGCAGCCACTGCCATGCGGGCTCATCACCAAACACATCTGCAAGCCGATCCCTGCACGTGAACACTGCGCTCTTGGCAGTATGTCAAACTTGCAGGTTCCAACCATTGTGCGACACTCTACATCTTCGAATTCTCAATGTACTAAAGCGTGAAACTTGACGAGGTCACCTGAGAGAACGCCTGGCAAAGATGGGGCGCACGCTGTGAGGCGCAGCATTGGCCATCTTGAGTGCATCGACATACGAGACCCCAGTCAGCGCCCACAGCATCTGCTGCTGAAACAGCATCCCGGCGGCGCCCAACACGCTCAGCGACGCGCACAGCAGGTACAGCGTTGCGCACAGCCACACTGGGGACACCTGCACTCGGGTGGTGCAGTCAAGGTCTCAGGTTGGCGCTGTGACTAGCAGGGCAGGCGCAGCATTCAGCCACTGGTCATATCTGCAGCCATAGCAAGGCCTTGCACGGAAAGCACCATCGAGGTGCTGAGCGTCAATGAGCTTGAACGTGAACATATTCTGTCTGAGCGTCAGGGGCACTGACGCAACGGCCAAAGTGTAGTACGTGTAACTGGTACACATGTACCTTGGCAATCCACCAAACCAGCAGGTAGGCATGCCGCCAACTGAACCCCTGCCTGAATGCCAGCCAGCTGGGTCGCGCAACGTCCCACCGCCTCCAGACTGTCAATGATGACAGGACGACAATGTACCTGCACGCTTGTGCAGGATGAATTGAATATGCTCACTTTGGCTGCCTCAGGTCTGTACCCAGGGATGTGTTCAACTGCAGTTGCATGCGTCTCAGGAGTCGAGGCAGGTGCAACCGAGAAAGTGTGCTCACCAGCATGCCGCAAGCGTCCAGAACAAAAATACGATGAACCAGCGGCGGTTGCCAGCCCCCACACAGTTCCCTGACAGCCAGGATATTGTTTCGGGCTCGGTCGACTGGGTTGATTGGCACCCAAGCAGTTGCTCTGTGCACTCCAGTGATGACCAACGTTGCAGCTCACCTATGAATGGGCAGTGATGATCCATGCCCTCAATGCAAGCCCCGCACTTCCTGCATGCGAAAAACAGGTTGATATGCTAGTCAGAGCATGTCCCTAGGACAGGCACAGTGCGAACTGTCTATGCGATGACACTGAGACTCTGGAACCTGCATTTGACATGCAAGCACACCTGCAGTGATGTGCAGTGGGTGTCTTGGCCGAGTCACACACAGGACAGAAGGTATACCCTTCCATACTGCCCTGCTGCACAGGCTGGTAGTCGCTCAGCTTACAAGTGAGAATGCCTGCGCAAAGTGATGAATGGTAGGCTATGATTGTGCACCCACAGGTTTGCAGCTTCTTTCACAAACTGCCAACTGTCCCACCGAGGTTGCTTCAGGTCAGGTAAGTGCCCACCTGGATCTGCCAGCACGGCTGCAAAATAGAAGAAGATGACCACAAACGACAGCCAACACGTGAGTGGCACGTGCAGCCACCAAATTTCAGCCCATTGCGGCAGGATGTATGTCACCCCAAGCCCGATCAGTGTCGCAATCAGTATACATACGCCCACCAGCCGGCTGCGCCTGCATCACCATGGACGTATGTGACATCAGCGCAAACACAACTGATGTGTTGTGCTGCCCGAGTGCCAAGGCAAGGAGACTGCACATCTGTTGTCGGACCCTGGGTCTATCATCGTACTCATGCGCTTTTGGACGTTGCCGTGCTGCTTTCTGAGTTGGCGTGTGGGCTGGTGCTGTCGGCAATGTCAGAGCGCCACAGAAACCACACTGCATTGCAGCCAGTCGATGATGCCTGCTTTGAGCAGTGGCTGATTGATGAAGTGGGGCCTGCGTGCAATGCTGTGCACAAGCAAAGGTGCAAATGAGCCGTGGTACCTTGTACGTTGGTGCGAGCTGGCCGTGTTGCAGTGGAATCTGCACCCGGGTGTCGCATGCCCAGCAATGTGCCAGATGCAGCGGCACAGCGTTTCTGCTTGCGCAGTTGTCTCACACGTGGGCTGTGAGCTGTCCGTCATGCCGGCTGAGCAGACTCTAAAGTGCGGCGTGAAAGATCAACCCATCTCAGTGCGCGCCCATCAACATCTCTTGTGCGGCATAGCGGTCAGTTGAACATGACCCGTGCCCACGGCGCCAAAGACGCTCCTTCAGTGCATTGGCTCCTTGTTCATTTGAGCTTACAAACGTCCCAGTGTAGCGATTGCTGTGGTGGGAAAATAATCGCATCGGTGGCAAGATGAGAGTATGCATGTGCAAATTGCTAACATGAACTGCAGTCAGACCTGTCAGACAGTTCGCCTGCAAGGGGCATGGCATTGGGGCGAGGAGGCGAGCTCGCCAGGGGGAGATGATGGAAGAGCATCACATGCACGTGTGGCCGCTGAAAGCCAATCGTACTTGGGTGATGAGCGCATACTTTTGCTTGGACGAGGTTTTGCATTGCTGCCCAGGGGCAGCACGCAGCGCTTCGGTGAACTGCCAGACCGCAGACTGCTAGATCCCCCACAACAATCCCAGCTCGGCCAGGCTCTTCAAGTCAATCTAGACGTTGTGATTGCTGCTGCCGCCACAGTGTTCTGCTAGCTGCTGTTTGAGGTCCTTAGGCACCATGGATATGATCAAATCCTATGCGAAGGAGTTCAAGAAGACGGAAGCCTTCGGTTACGTATCACAGCTTTCTACCAAAGTCAAGCAGATGGCACTGAATCTGACTGACTTGGAAGTGAAAGTTGAGGAGGCCACCAATAATGAGCCGTGGGGCCCCCACGGCAGTGCTATGGCAGGTCAGTCACTGGCACTTCCCGATTGCTTTGTAGCCATGTGTTGCATACCGTCCAGTCGAGTCTGGGCAAGCCTTCATCAAAAGTTAGGTCTTCTGCAACGAAACAAACGCAGTGTGAGTGTCTGCACCCCGAAGATGCACCAGCACAGTCCTTGTCTGCACCGTCTGCTGCAATGCACCGCAACTTTGCTCGTATGCTGCGATGTTAGAGATCTCGGAGGCGGCTTACGACTCGGAGGGCTATCGCCAAATCATGGGCGTGGTTGCAAGGCGCCTGCAGGACACCGGCGAGCTGTGGCGCCATGTGTATAAGTCACTGCTGCTGCTGGAGTACATGCTCAAGCACGGGCCGCAGAAGGTGGGCAGCAACCTCAGCACACCCTCTCGATTCAGGCCCAGTGCACGGTCATGTCGTCGCTGTGGCTGTGCACCCACCCTCATGTGCGAGTCCCAGTGCCAGATGTCCATGCAGATGAGTTGCACATCTCCTGCTGTCGTTTGGTCATGTCCTGTGTTCATTGGCGGCCTCACCTTTGACCTTGCTGTTGCGGTGCTCCAATGCAGGTGGTGCAAGAGCTGTCCAGCAACTTGATTGTCATCGAGAAGCTGCAGAGCTTCCAGTACAAGGACCCAAACATGCGGGATCATGGGGAGAATGTGCGCCACCGCGCAAAGCAGCTGTGCGAGCTGGTCATGGACCCTGAGCGTGTGCGCGAGGAGCGCAAGAAGGTGAGCATCATATCTAGCAATAGCTCATGCAGCGAGGGGCCTGACTGCACTGCAAGCACTCTGTGCTGTGCCGGCGGGCCATCCGGCTTGCATGCGGTAGACATCCTCTGCTCACAGTTAAGCATGTTGCCCCTGCTGCAGGCCAAGGAGTTGAAGAGCAAGTACACAGGCGTGTCGTCCGACATGATGCGCAACCGCCTGGGCGGCTCATCCGCCGGCGGCTCTACTGGTGTGCACCATGACGTTCCACCGTCACGCAGCGCAATGTTGCAGATGTGACTGAAACGGCAACATATCGTGTCTGCACCATGTTCGGCCATGGCAACCACCAGATTGTATATGGCAGGAGGCCGATACTATGATGATGACGATGATGACGATATCTATGCAACGCGCGAGTCACGCAATGGTGGCTCGCGCGGTGACCGCGGCGCCATCGGCCAGTCCAGCCGCTCGGAGTCAGACCCAATGGAAGCCACCAGGTAAGGTGTACCTTTATTGCAGCTCACTGCAAGATGAGCTGGTTGCATATGCTCTGTGCGCTGCCTGGGTTCACAAGTGTCGCGAGCGGAGGCGCTTCAGCAACTGCCAGACCACGCTTGTCACCATGCTGCGGCAGGGCGCGCATCGATGCCATCAAGGCGAGGAAAGCGGCAGACCAGGAGGCAGAGGCGGACGATGGGGCGGGCAGCAGACAAGCTCGAAAGCTTTCCACCATGCGCGTGGACCCCAAGGCAAGGCAGTCAGCATGTTGCATTGTCGCTGAAGTCGATCTGGTACAGGCCTCGCACGCATTCAAGTTAATACACGTTTGCCCAGATAGGCTGAGGATCAAAACATGCCCTTGCTGACACTTGCGTAGGTGTCTGCATCGCTGGGGCTCAAGGCGCCGGCACCCGCCCCAGTGGGCGCTGCACCAAGGCCCAAGGCCGCGGGGCCGGCAGCACACCAGGAGGTGGACCTCATGGGCGGCTTCGACCATGAGCCGGCGGCAGCGGTGAGCACAGCATGCAGTTGATCCGGTGTGTTCCGTATCATGTTGCTATGTATGTAGGCCCTGTGAGACCCTCTGGAGCATCTGCAAAGGCATGATCAAGCCCAATTGTTCGTGCATGCTAAAGGACTCTGGTGCGAGGGCGTCTGGGGATGCATGGAACGCCTTCGAGGGCGCAAATGCCACTGAGCCAGCAGCTGGCAGCGACAGCTCGTGGGCAGCCTTTGGCAGCACGGGCGGCCAGCCGAAGCCAGCCCAGCCCGCAGACCCTGTGGCGGTGGGATGCAGTTCGTGCTTACCAGATGCGGCCATTGCGTCACTCGCAGGAATGTGTGGCTTCCATCATGTGGATGCCCTGGGCTGCTGAGTTTGGCGTATTCTCCGTGTGTAGGATCTGTTCACGCTGGACACCGCACCCGCTGCGCACTCCGGCACCGCGTCTGGGCCAGCGTCAGCTGATGCCTTTGGCGACTTTGGCTCTGCCTCGCCAGCCGCCTCCTTGCCCGCACCTGCGGCCAGCCCAGCAAGCACAGCACCAAAGGTGGCTGTTGATGCATTTTGAACTCGCAGGCTGCGTGCAACATTCACACGGCCATCCATTGCAGCGAATGTGCAGAGTTGGCAGCAGTGAAATTGGTGAAGCTACGGTGCAGACCTCCTGAGCCTGCATCTGCAGGCTGCCACGCTGTCAAAGCCAGCGCTGCCAGAGGATATCTTCTCGGATGTGCCGGCGCCGCCGCCCGCCTACGGCAACAGCGGGCAGGCACGCATTGCTTTTTCGCTGTTTGCTATCTGTAACCTTGCAATGCAGTGTGCAATGAGCGATTGACGAGCATTCTGCATGCATGCAGGGTCCTCCTTATAACATGACGCCGCCTCAGGCAGCCGGAGGCCAGTTCCCGCAACAGCAGGGCTTTGCGCAGTTCCCTGGCCAGCTGGGCGGCATGCAGTACAGCGCACAGCCGGGCGCTGCGCCGTACGGCCAGCCGCAGTCAGGCGTGCCGGCCTATGGCGCTCCGCCTTCTGCTGCGACAGGTCAGATGGGTGCCAGCGGCAGCTTCGCAGCAGGGTTCGGTATGCAGGCAGGGGCGCAGCCAGCGCAGCAAGGCTATGGCAGCGGCAGCCTGGAGCCGCAGTCTCATATCGGTGACCTGGGCCTCACCAAGGGCAAGAGCGGGCAGCAGCAGCCTGCCAGCAATGGCAATGACCCGTTTGCAGGCCTGGGCTTCTAATCATAGTGCATGCATAAATCAACCACACAAAGAATTGCGCCTATGGCAATTGCACATCTGTGAAGGGATGGAACATGTCGTCGGTGTTCGTTCAATGGCTTTCAAACACTGTGACCGACTTCTCACACACCTCACCAGGCAAGGCATTCACCTCAGGACACCGACATCTGATGGTACCTAAATAGCAGGCAAATGAGCTAATGGACCGAGGCTGGTCCAAGGCCTGGCTTCCAGCTTCCTACGACCGGGCAAGCAACAAGCATAGCACGCGCACGGGGGTATCAGTTCATGCATTTTTGTGATCAGCATATTGCAGACCAAAGTGCAGCACGTCAAAATGCCATGTAGCAGCAGGTTCCAATATGTGCACACAAAAACTGGCGGGAAAACATGGTGGGGCCGGGTCAAAACCAAAACCGAACACGGCGAGCAAAGTTACCACCACTGTGGGACTCACCCAACTGAGGAGGCAGCAGCAAAAGCATGCGATCAGTGCGACATTTTGTGATGATCAACACGCCTGCTGCTCAAGATCCCCACCGTCTCCAGCTTGTACCTTGCCATCAGATGACGGCAGTGCTTCTGGGTCTGCGCCAGCGATATTTTCATCGTGTTTAGCAAAGACGTTGCAATGCAGGGTGCTTTACAAGCTGAACGGGCCACATTACGACAGCTTCCAGGTCGGCCTGAGCGCGGAGGAGATGCGGACACTGGACTCTGTCACGCTGGAGCAGCTGCTGGCGCTGCTGAAGCGTGCACACCTAGAGGTCCGCCAGGGCAAGTCCAAGTACAAGGGAGTTGGCCCTGGCCGCCACGGAAGGTGGCGACTGCAATGTCAGTTCGGCAACATACGGCACGAAAAGCATTTTAGCACAGAGGACGAGGCTGCTCGCGCATATGACCGATGGGCCCTGCAACACGTTGGCAGGTGAGCCACAGAAAACAAGCACACTACTGCATCTATCAGCAGGGCAGGAGCACGTGCAACGTCCTCCAGCTGTAGTGTGTGGCAGGCTGGTTGATATCAGACAGTGCTGCTTGCTGCACCACAGGCATGCTGTGACAAACTTCATGTACTCAGGTAAGCCTCTGGCTGTGCTCTGCATTCGACGCACAGATCCATGATGTGGTCCTCTCTTTGCTTTCAACCGAGCAACGCCTTCTGCCACCTGGCTTCTAGACTACGTCAAAGCACATTGCATGATACCCAACATGATGGAGCAGCTGTAATGTTGCATTTCAGTCTACAGGTGAGGAGTTAGATGCAATCTGTGGCCCAGGAGGGGAAGCTAATGAAGGCGGTTTGGCAGCAAGGGTAGCCGGACTCGGCACAGCAACAGGCGGGCAAAGTCGCCTGCATGCAGGTCTGGTTTCCGTCTGTGTGCTGGTGGATTGCAGACTGTGGTCTGCTTAGCACGCACGTGCAGATATGTGGGAGGCATGTGCCTGCAGCTGTACCTGAAATATGGTTTGAAACAGGCCTTGCAGCGTTGCAGGCCAGCGCGCTCATCGCAGACGCAAGGTGGCCTCCGAGTCCGAGTGCGAGGCGTCAGCCGAGGACAGCTCCAGTGATGGGGAGGACATGGACCTGGATACAGTGGCGCCTGCTGGTGAGCAGCGGGAAGCAACAACTCAATGCTGTATTGGGCACATGACATGCAGTAGTAACCATACCATCAGGCAGGTCAACTGGCTTAGCTGCAAGCATTCCTTGCCAGTTGCTCCATCAGCTCAGAATGCTGATGCTGCCATGCACGGAGGATGCATGCATGGCACGGTGTCTGTTTACTGGCCCAGAGGTGGGTTGACAACTGACTGCAAGTACATGCCTTGCAGCTGGCACCGGCATTGCAGGGCGCCTGCGGCGGCAGAACAGGCTGCGCCAAACCATGCGAGAGGCTGACAGCGGCTCGGAGGGCATCGAGGAACAGGGCACGTCTGAGCGAGACACAGATGAGGAGGTGAGGCCATGTGCATGTTGAGCTTCCTGGTGTCAATGTGCATGACTGATGTCCGCAGCCAGGCGTCTTGTCAACCATACCAGAGTGTGGGTGCTGCGATTAATCTGCTGAAGGCTGATGGCATGCATGTTTGACAGCGATCCTGGGTATGAACGACATGCTGGGTCCACCGAGTATCTCGACATGGCATAATCCTTGTGCTGAGTCTCTGGGACCTGCATGATCACACGTTGATTACGCCTGTTAAAGACAGGACCCCTGGTTACGCCTGCAGGATGATGCTTTCCAGTTCCCAGCAGAGCCAGACGGCAGCTTTGAGTTCCCTACCGAGCCTGAACCCTCTGATGACGATGCCATCGCCATGCCACCATGCAAGCGCGGACAGCCTTCTGGTGTCGTGCCCTTCGATCAACTGAGTGAAGGTGGGTTCTGGGACCTGCATAGTATCACCAATCTACAGCGCAAGGACAGATGTCCATAAAACAGAAACAGAAGAGCAGTTGTACAGATGATGGCTGTGTCCATGGGCTTGGCTCGCTTGCACATACTCTGCTACCCTGTTAGGCCGGTACTGCATTGTACGACAGCAGCCTACGGCTGCATGTGCGCAACGTTGTACATGGCTTACTTTTAGGTCTGCATGGACCGCTACACTTTTTAGCAGGTGGTGGATACGCATCTCTCATGTCTGGGATGCTGCTCTACGCCACCTTGATCATTTCCCTGCAGGCAGCTTGCAGGAGCTGGCAGATATGGAGTGCTTCCCAGGGTGGCACGAGTATTTCCAGCCTGCAGAGCTGTCACTCGACCTGCTAAGCGTCCCATCGCCACATGAGCAGACAAAGACGCCCAATCCATATGACAGTATGCTTTGTTGTTGACCAGCTGGCTTACTGTTCGCATGAATATATACTTGCATGACCCAGCATGCACCTCTGTTTTCTCGTGCAGCGGTTGCTGAATAAAGGCTGCCTTGTGTAGTGGGCAGGGTGAACTTCCTCAAGTACGCCTGGAACCACCAGAAGAGCCTGCAGGCGGAGGGCGGTGCCGGGTGCGTGATCAACGCGCCCCAAGCTGAAGTCTGTGACGCTGTTGCGTCCTGATCAAAACCACCATTACTCTCATGTGTCCCATTCGGTTCAGATCACCCCTGTGCTTCAGGGTGGAACGATCCATCAGTCTCATCAAGGAGGCAGCGGCCCGTGGAAAAGCCATGCGGGCTGCTGCAGCTGCCACCGCAGCCACAGCACCTGCCAATGGGGCGCAAGCTCCTGTTGCTGCAGCCGTTGCTGTGGCCACTGGCACAAGCCACACTGCTCCAGGTTGGTCATCCCACTCACTGACATGAGCAAGCATAGCTTTGCACAACTGCTTAGGATATGTCAACTGCAACATTGCCTGACAACATTCGCAAATTGTTGCCGACTTCAGGTGTGACCGTGCAGCTTCCTGCCAGCAGTGGCCCGTTGTGCACATCTGAGCTGCTGGCAGCCGCTTCCGGGCCCTCTGTGAGAACAGCCTCAGCCGTGCCACTGCAAAGCGCCACTGCAGCGTCTGCCAGACCGCAGGCGCTGCTGCCTGCGAATGTGACAGCCTCAGCGGCGGCAACACCGGCGCCAGTCCCAACAGCAAATGTTGTGAAAGACTCTGCGCCAGAGGCTGCTGCAGAGGTGCCAGCTGGCATGACGCCAGCAACTTTTGCAGCAGCTCAGGTGCGCAATGGCAGATGGTGACGTACTGCGAATTGCACCTTAGGACAGACGTGCTCAAAGCTATGAGCTACCTGTTTTCTTTCTCCTCTGTTGAGGCGCTGTCAGCGTGCAGTGTGACGTGTGTATCTGCGATTGTACTGCAGTCGAGAGTGGTCATGTGATGTCTGTCATCACATATCATACAGTTTGTCACGCATTGCTGATAGCCTTCGTTTTTGACAGATCGCGTCGAGAAGCTGAACTGCCTGTGGCTGATGGCGCATGGCTGTTGCATCTCACAGAGGCACAAGGCCACAAGCAACTGTCAACTTGACCAGTTCTGGCTTCGTTCCCCTGCAGCGAGCGGGCATCACAACAGAGAGATACCTGGAGATGCTGGGGCGCCTGGGTCTGACGGCGCAGGAGTATGAAGCGGCAATCTACCGGGAGTGGATGACACCCGACCACATGCTGGCACAGCACGACCCGGTGAGTCTTACTGACAGAAGGCGTGCAAATGTGGCATGACCGGCTTGGGTGTCTTTTTAGCCTGTGTCTCTACAGTGATGTTGTGATGCAACGTAAAATTGGAGGTACTAGTCTCATCTCATCTCATCTGCAAAGCTGCACAGTGACTGACGTGATGTGACCTAGCATGTACGTATGTTGTACATGCACAGGTGGTGCTGCCTGTCCATATCAGTCTGACCTCATTGCACCCGAATGCTGTGCAGGAAGAGCGCGCCAGCATTAAGGAGTGCGACCAGACGTTCATCGACACCCAGCTGCAATTCCCAGTACGCACATTGCTGTTGCAGTTCGTTTCCATCTTGCATCATATGCTGTATAGAAGTAGCATGGACGCCCAGTGCACAGCAAGCAGGTGGAGTTGTCACCAGTGCATGCCATCAGGCAGGTTCCACCGTGCACTCGATCCACCATTCATGCATGCCATGCCTTGCACTCACATCCCTGTATGATGCCTTGGGCCGCAGGTGCTCAAGCCATCAGACACACCATCCTACAACAGGGATCCGTATGCTGACGATCCGCCGCCCAACAGGGACGCCACAACACCCGAGTGGCATGTGCGATTGCAATGCTACATCTGCAGTGGCTGCACCAACTGTAAGCTTGCGCCAGAGGGCTGCACACAGCAACCTACAACTGGCACCTTCAAGTGACCAGCCGCAAAGCTCTGCTTGCAGGAGTGGTATGACCAATACAGTACCAAGCAGACGGCAGAGCTCGAGCAGCTGCTTGCATGGTGCCAGCGCTGCCAGCAAACATGAGGATGACCTGGGGCCATGTCTCCTGGCGTCGATCACGTGAATACATGGGCGTAGCATTGCGTAGGAGCACAGGAGGCAGTGTGTCCTTTTCAGCGGCAGTCGGTGCCCTTCCGCGCCCCTCTGCTAGCCTCGGCAGCGTCGGGATCCAAGCACAGTACAGCGAAACCGCCTGGCTGGATGCTCTGGCACCGGCATGGAGCACTCGGTGGTGTAGACGAGGACCTGCACCCGTACTGATGAAAACTATCTAGCAACCGCCATCCTACCTTAGCAGTCGTCTATTTGCCATTCACAGCAGCTGCAACGGTCAGGGCTGCTTGGCTGCTGGTGTATGTGGGAAACCACCGGCAAAACATGCCAACAATGATCGAGTGCCACTGTACCCTTTCGCTGCGAAAGTTTTGTTCCAGGGCTGTGTAGCACGCAGATGTCGCCCGAAGTTCGTGCACTGTTATGTTTCTCAGATAATCCGCTACTGCTGCTGGACGCGGAGCAGGGGCACAAGCATGGCCCACACAAGGTGCCAATTGCTTTGCGGAACAAAAGCATTGCCTTCACTGCTGTTATGTCTCTGACATGCAGACCCCAACCATAACTGCGTGATGGAGTGATGAACAAGTGCGTGTATCGGCATTTCACATCTAGGACGCGAAGTATTTCAGTTTTCAAGCACGCACTGATGGGTGTTCGGGTCTGCGTATTGTAGCGGACGACTGGTCGACGTGCTTATGGGCTGCTGATGCTTATGAGGTTCCTCTAATGAGCGATCATCAGAAAGCGGTTAATCAGCAAACGCGCACGCCGTCAGCTTACTGCGCATGCAAGCGCAGCGCCTGTAGAGCAAGCAACTCTGAGGAGTAGCTACCGGCTGTCGGGATGGACGGCGCCGACCTGGATGAGGTCATCGATACGCTGCGGGATCAGGCGCTGCGGCTGGAGGGGCAATACGATCGTGCTGGCATTGCCGCTGCAGCCAAGTGCGGAATGTGTCAATGGCGACCAATCAGAACTGCAGTACACGGCGTGGGACGTCTGCTGTAACATGTCAATGCTGTCATCTCAACACCCGACGACTGTGTGGGCAACTGTGATCAGGAACCCTGCCGATTAATCATTTCTTACTCCGCCCACCCTGCACCATGCACGCAGATGGGAGGATGACCGGCCGGGGCTTAAGGAGCTCATCGGCGCGCTGTCGGAGACGCGGGACCTGATGCGACGCGAGATCAAGGCGCGCACAGATGCGCTGGCCTCAGGCGGAGCGGCCGCGCAGGCAGTCGGCGCGGGCGTCACAACCGGCTTCAATGTCATCCAGGTGCTGCTGCTCTCGCAATGTATGCTCTCAAATAGCTCGCAATGAGACCGGGACAGGAGGCCTCCATGAGAATTGAGTCCAGCGGCTGTTCGCACCATACGAGTTGGCATTGGCCTGATGCTCAGGAGATAGTTGCGTGATACATGTGCAGTCGCGGGCGGGGCAGGACGGGAAGCCGCTGCCCACGGAGTCGCTGATGGCGGAGCGGGACCGGCTGGTGGAGGCGCTGGCCACGCTCGACGGCCAGATCGCGGCGGCGCGCGCCGACCTGCAGGCCCTGTGCCGCACCGACGAGCAGGAGCTGTGCGAGAGCCGCCTCATCATCCTGCAGGTGCTGCGGTGCATTTGCGGTACTACCAGAGTGGTGTTGTTGACACATGCTGTCCAGGTGCAGCGGTCTACTTCCTGGGGGAGCGAGGTAACCAGTGACGCAGGACACAGGCTCTCGCAGCATTGGCGCTCAACAGTAGTGGGTTACTGGGTGGAAGCTTGAGCATGGGGTGCATGCATCTGAAGGCGGCTACCACACGGCCCGCAGGACACGCGGCGCATGTACCAGGATGAGGTGGACATGATGGAGATCGAGCTGCTGGGGCGGGAGCGGGCCGAGCGCCTCGCCGCCGAGCGCGCCACTGCGGAGGCCAGCGGCCGCGCCGAGCTGGCCCGCATGCAGGTGAGCTTCACGGCGTCGGGGGTGTCTGGGATTGTGGGTTTGGCCTCTCCTGTGCTTTGAGGCACAGATTGCAGCCACCGCTCCCAGATGGCATGTGCTGCCTGAAGACTGCTGGGCTTGTGCACACCATGAAACACTGGAGTACACCTGCAGGACGCCTTGACGGCGACGGAGCAAAAGCTGGACATTGCGAAGAAGCGGTTGTACTTCCCCGCTGCAAAGGGCTATGGGTGAGGACCCGCTGCAATTGCCGTGCACAGCGTCGAATGGCTGCACAAGCGCAGCATAGTTGTGTGGCAATGAGGTGTTTGCCCTATCTGTGCCACAGTATGAGCTTTGGCAGCAATGGCATTTATGTTGGCGGCAAGGACACATTCATTTCAGAGCTCAGTGGGAACTGGAACGTCAAGGGCGAGGTGTTCCCTCAGGTGGGTTCGTCAAGCTGTGTCGTGTGACAGCTGACGTGCAACTGACATATCAGGACCGGGTGCCAGTTGATGTGGTCGTTGGTGAGGACCCTGGGATATATGCTGCAGGGCATCATGGGCAACCAGGGGCCTGTTCCCCGTGTTACGGTGACGCTTGGCATGCCGCCACCCAAAACCGTGCAGAGGTGTGCACCGCATACCAGCATCGTCAGCAAGATCGGCAGCAGTAGTATCACGATTTATTGCAATACGTTCCACCTCAGCCCATCTGCAGCAGTGGTGATCGCTTCTGGACTTGATAATCAAGGCGCCAAGTGCTGGCGACATGCAGGTCGAGCGGCAGCGCCACATACCAGCTCCACCGCAGCAGCGGTTCGTTCCGGTCGGCGCAGCAGCAGGCGGCAGCCGCAGCCGCCCGCCAGGCAGCCGCCGCCGTCCACCCCGAGTCGCCGCTCAGGGTGTGATGCTGCAGACGAGTGTGTGGAACGTCGTTTCTCCATTCTGGCGCTGGTGTCGCATTGCGACCTTGCGCCAACATATCGAGACGGTTTGGCCCTGCAGTACTTAGTCGGTGTTGTTGCTGGCATGCAGCCGGCGTCAGCTCAGCTCGGACGTGCAGCAGAGCAGGACGCTGGCGTGGCCAGCCCCATGCGCCCCGGCATGGAGGCAACAGAGTACGTGTCCCCCAGCCGCTCGCCTCTGGGAGCGACAGCTGCCACATCAGCACAGCAGGTGGTGAGCACATGGGGCGGTTGTGTGAAGCCCCACATCATCTTGAGCATGCTTGTGAGCCTTGCACTGGAGGTGTCTGCAGCTCATTGGCACTTTGAATCTACAGGCTGCAGAGGCGCGGGGCAGCGTGCAGCAGCTCAGAGGCGAATTCGAGGGTGGCGGAGGGTCTGCCGCTGAACCGTCTGGCACATCTTTTGTAGCCGCCTGGCCAGCCAGCGCAGCAGAACAGCAAGCAGAACAGCAGCAGGCGGCCCAATCATTTGAACAACAGCCGCTCGGGTATGCATCTGGTACTTTGCTTCTGCTGTGACCAATCACGCTAGTGTGTCAAGCAGCTCCTCTGCAAACGAGTCAACTCATCCCCACTGCCACTGCTGCCTGCAGGCGGACCAGCAGTGAGCTGCAGTCGCGAGCATCATCAGACGCACGTGACGCCTCGAATCGGCAGCCAATCATGGGGCTGCCACCTCGGGATCCACGTTCAAAGAGCAAGAACATGGCCATGAAGCTGATCAACAAAATCGGCAACAAGCAGCCCAAGAAGCAGATCCAGGCGCCCAAGTACCCAGGTGAGGAGATGTTTGTGATTGTGGCAGATGTATAACGAGCAGCCAGACGAGCATTTCGCCAGCAGTCATGTGGTGTTTGCTGCAGGTGATGCTGGTGAGGGTGAGAAGAGCAACAGCAACAGCCTTGCGTCCCGGCTGCTGTCGAAAAAGGCCAGCAAACGCACCGACAAGCTCACCTTTGGCAGCAATGCACAGGCATGCAACCTGCCTACACATCATCCTGCTGCACTGCAATGACAGTGTGGTGGTGTGCAGTGCACTTGAAGAGTGTGCCCGGCATCTGTGTACTGAAGCGCCTGGAGGTTTGTATGCAACAGGGCTTGCAGCGGCGGGGCAGCGCGCTGCCGTCCTTCTCAACAGATGTGCCGGTGGCGCCGCCGCCCCTGGCATCAGCGCCGTCCGACATGGGCGTGTTTGCGCCCCAGGCCACAATCAATGGCCACCACCGCATGCCGTCAGCAGACGACCTGGACTCCCTGGCACCCCGATCCGCACGGTGCGCCTGCTGCCTGTGGCCTTAACCTCGAATGCTCATATTCATGCTCATTTGAGTTGAGTCTCGTCATTGTGAACCTTGCGAGGCTAGTCCAAGCTTGTGCTGATGTGTGAAGCTGAGGGCCACAGGACCAGCGAGGCCGAAGAGGCAGCCCAGCCCGCAGCAGCAGACTTCGATGACAGCCCGGAGGTGTCGGAGTGGCCAGACGATGAGGCGGCCATCGCAGCGCCAGCCCTTTCGCGCCAGAGCACAGGCGACTGAGCTCACAGCCTGGCCCATATGTGACTGCCGCCGGCCAAAGTCCACATGCAGAACGGACCATTAACGCCTTAGGTTGTATGGCGCCGAGCTGACGGACAATGGGCTGTACAGGCGCGGAGAGTTGGGAGGGCCTGTCCAGCCAGGCAGGCGGCGGCAGCGACCGGGGGTCTGATGGCCAGGCGTCCACCCTCACGACGGGGCGGCGCGGCATGTTTGCCGCACTGCGCATCGAGGACCTGGGGGTCATCGGAGAAAAGGGCACCAAGGTAAGGACTAGCCTGCAGAAATATCGGGAGGATGCCTGCAATCGGGAGAGGCGTTGTACCTGAAGTGACATACATTGCAGCTATTGCTAGGTGTGGTCAGGCACTGGTACCAAGACTCCAATTGCTGCTCTCATGCATGGACACTGGCGCAGGTCCCCAATGTGACGGTGGCAGAGATCAACATCGAACTGGAGTTCCAGATGACATTTGTGCTGGAATATGATGCCTCCGCAAATGTGTGGGGTGCTCCCCGCAAAGCCAAGGCAAGTGACTTTTGATAACTAATTGAGCACCGGCACCACGCAGACTGTGCACGAGTTGCTATTCGTTGGGCATGCCTGTTAGCAATCAACAGCACCATCGTGCTGCAACCTGCAGGTGGAGATGGTGCATCTGGATCGCACCGTGCGCGGCAACAACGTCCCGCTGCCTCGCACCCTGCTCAGGTGGACTCCTTCTCGA
Source organism: Diplosphaera chodatii (assembly GCA_032358165.1). NCBI lineage: Eukaryota > Viridiplantae > Chlorophyta > Trebouxiophyceae > Prasiolales > Stichococcaceae > Diplosphaera > Diplosphaera chodatii. The sequence continues at coordinate 1,622,173 of JAALGY010000038.1, forward strand.
TGCTCTCGTTGCAGGGCTCACTCAGTCGAACCGTCTGCATGGTCTGGAGCCGACATGCTGCAATACACTGAGCGAGTGTGCAGCTGCGGTGCGACGCACACTGCAGTTGGAAGCAAGTGAGAACAGGAGGGTTTGATGCTTGACATCTGGTCCGCTGGCAGGTTTGTGCTCAACGCCACGCTGCCCCGCATCATCCAGCGCCGCATCCTGCGCATGCTGCCGCCCGAACTGGGCCGCTACCTGCTGGACGGCGGCGCGGGCATCTCCACCCATGGCGAGATTGGTGAGCCTCTGTGCCGCCAGCGAGATATTGAACGGGTGCTGGACTGCCACTGTTCCAGACGTAGTGGCAGCTAGGCTGGACCGCAAGCGTATGTGTTAGATGTTGACGACAGATGAACTGTTTTCGCATTGCAAGGTGTGCACTGAGCTGCAGGCATCGTGGGGCCGGCGCTGTCGGCGCTGGATGCGCACATCAGCTATGCGCTGGGGGCGGCCACGCGGGCAAAGGACGCCCGCCGCGCCGCGCAGCATGCCGCCGCTGCACAGGAAGCACGCGCCATGCTCGGTGGGCTTGCTGAAATCTTTGGAAGTGTTGGGGTATGGTTGTGCATGACGCACTGGCCACCGGTTCAATTTGATACTGCGGCCCCTACAATGACACCAGTGAAGCACTGCTGCGGCACGATGGACTGGGTGCTGAACGGACGGTGTGATTACCGGCAGGCCTGACCCAGGAGCAGGCGGGCGCGCTGGCGGAGCTGTTTGGCGGGCAACACAGCCTGCTGGGCAAGCCCAAGCGCGCGTGCATCGCCGACCTCATCGCCTTCTTCGTGCACCGCTCCCAGGACCAGCGCCTGTGGCCGCAGCTGTGCACGGTGTGCTTGCACATGCTGGTCAATCTGCCTGTGCTTGACTTGCCGTCCCTAAATATCCCACCTCACCAGGTGGGCATGGCTCGTTTGTCGAAGCTTCCGTGCCACATGGTCAGCGAGTGCGAGCATCACGCAGGTGTGGGACGCGGCGCTGCGGGGGGTGTGCCAGGCGTGGGGGGTGCGGGGCATGCCGCCCTTCGCGCACCTCATGGAGGTTGCGGTCGCCGGCCTGGGCCGCAAGCCCGTGCGCGCCCGGTGAGCAGCGCTGGCCTGCAGCATTCGCCTGCACATTCAGCCACATGCCCTTCACGAAGACCCCCCATGTGCCTATGAACTCGTGCATCTGGTAAGGATCATTCACTCAGCGTTGACGCATTGCCTGTACCCTGGACCTAGTCGTCGTTCGTTTTGTGGTGTTGGGAAGCGCCGCTCGTTGATGAGCATGCTTGTCTGCAGGTTCCAGATGCACCGCTTTGAGGCGGCCGTGAACGTTGATGCGCTGCTGGGCGCGGCGCGGGACTACTTCGAGCGTGTGACGCGGGAGTACCACGCCAAGGGGCCCGGCGGCGGCCCCCAGCAGCCCCGCGACGTGGAGGTGAGCACGCCTGATCAAGTATTTACATTTCCCTTGCTACCTTGTGGATTTCGAATGGATTGAGCATACTGCTGTCTGACTGCTGCGGCATCCACCCGTGACGGCTGCAGCTGCCTCTACAGCCCCATGAGTCCCGGCTGCAGGCAGCGCAATCGCTGGAGGTGCAGCTGGCCGCGCTAGCGGCGTGGGAGACGTACATCTTTGGGCGACTCAAAACCTTCAAGGTGCCTTTCCCGGCCACCTCCCTCACTGCTGACCTTTCATAGCTAATCATGACCCAGATGCACGACATGCCTGTGCCACTGTGGGCAGCGGCAAAGGGACTCTGCGTCAATGGACCGGCGCCCTGGGTGCAGAGCCGGTTCCGGAAGCTGTCGTGCACGGCGGTCGGCGGCGCCGATGCAGAGCGCTTCTCCATCGGCGCCGAGGAGGTCAACTACGAGGGGCCGCTGCAGCTGCGCCTGCAGGTGTGAACCCGCAGGGTTCCCGCCCGCAGAACAGCAGGGCTTCGCTTCATCAGTGCACCAGCACAGTGTACACATTGACCTCAGGGCGGCGAGCACCATAGCCACACAAAAGAGTGATGCTTTGGGTCATCGGCTGCAGCAGCGAACCGGTCACTGCGCAGGTGCCGACGCCCATAGTGGAGGGCGACGGCGCGTTCAGCTTCCACATACCGCTGCCCAACCCGAAAGGCCCCATCCGCGCGTTCCTGGACCGCGTGCGGGAGGTGCTGTCCAGCCCGCTGCCGCCCCACTACGCGCCCCACCTCAACGCGCTGATGCCAGGTCCGCACCTTTTCATGCTGCTCCGGGGAAGACATTTGTGCTCTAAGTCTTTTGACCTGCTTGGTGTGCTGCATAACTTGTCGGTCTTGTGCATAGCCTGGCGTGCTAAGACTGAGGCGAGCCTTGCTGTGAAAAGCGAGCTAAACGGGCCCTGGCGCGCCAGTTCGTCTGACCAGTCTTTGGCATGCGCCCCACTACGGACTGAACCGCTTTGCTGCAGGGAGCACGCCCGCCGAGCCAGAGCAGCCACCAGAGGAGAAGTCGGTGCTGCAGGCGCTGCAGCACCTGGGCTCGCACTTTGGGCGGGAGGGCTCATTCGGGTCGGTGCCAGCGGCAGCGGCGGCGGCAGCCCCCGCAGCGGACGCTGGACCCGATCCACCTCGCCCACGGATCGGCAAGGTGCCAATCTTTCGCCATCGACACTGACAATGCAGGCCCTCGCACTTCGCAGAGCATGCTATGCCTGTAGCATCGTTTGGCAGCTTTGTTTGGACACGCAGACAGATGCCTACACAATATGTGATTCCTTATAATGACTGCTGCAAGCCCCTATCTTCCTCCAGAGTCCAGGACAGCTGCAACAACCGTTCGGTCCCAAACCGCAGATGATCGTGAACCGGATGCGGGTGCGGGTGAAGCTGAACGAGCGGCGGGTGGCGGAGATGCTGCGGGGCATGGACCCCGCCTCCCTGGGCGACAGCTTCGCGTCTGTCACCGCCGGCCTGCTGCACTGCATCGGCGACATCGCCGCCCTCACCTTCGTGCCTGTCTTCGCAGGTGCAGCTCGTGGACTGGATAGAAATGCATATCGGCCTTTCGGTAATATCGTGGAAGCTGTGTCAACTGCCGCTATTCCAACGATGGTGGAGCTTCACTGCATTTTGGGGTGCAGAGGATGGTGGCAAGGGGCAGTACCTGGTGTGCCTCGAGTCCAGCGACGTCAGCAATGTGTCTGCAGACCTGCAGGTAGGCATTGTGCGCACCTGCAACACCGCTCAGCTTGTACCAGGTGCAGTGGGTGACAACTTGCTGCAGCAGATCAGCTCGTGAGCAGTAGCATGCCGGCGTTGCTGATGGAATATGTGCCAACGTCCGCTTGATTGGGGTGCAGGCGCTGGGCTTCCAGTCAGCGCAGAACCCAGGCCGCATGATCCGAGTGCTGCATACGCTCGTGCGCACCGTGCTGGTCACCTTTCGGGTGAGCTGATGCCTTAATTTCACTTGCCAACACCAGCCCCGAAGTGCCGTCTTAAGGTGAATGGCGCTTATGGTGCCTGATATGCACACCAACTGAAGTACCCTATGCCAGAGACCAGTCAAGCGATGCTGCTCTGTGCCCCGCCGCAGCCGCAGGCCACGGAGGCACTGGAGAAGGTGGACAGGTTCTTCGAGACGTTCTACAGCTACGTGGTGCGCGACGCGCTGGACGTGGCGCTGGCCTTCTCCGCCCACGGCCGCGTGGAGGACCACCCCAACGTGCCGGGGCTGTCGCAGGTGCGGCACACCCCGCAGAGCTCTACCCCGCATCTCACGCAGACAGCTCGTGCTGCTGTCTGGGTTTTGGTTATCAGCTCTCAATAGGCGACCTGCTGCGCATGGCCGTCGAGCACTGTGCTCCTCGCTATTGCGCACACGTGCAGATGCTGACCCTGACGCGTCTGCCTGCTGTGCAGCTGTTTGTACACCTGGGCGGGGTGAAGGACGATGGCGAGGTCCCCCCGCTGAGCGCCACCAACGACATCGACCTGGTGACGCTGTACCGCAGCCTGCGGGCGCCGCCGGAGGAGCCCTTCTGACTGTCAGATTGATTATTCTTGTGATTGTATTGGGCAGGGGTGAGAGTAGTAGTGCAGCGTCGTGCCAGCACAGCATTATTGGGCAACGTACCATAGTAGTTTGATGCGACAGTTCGCCCTTGTGGCCGCGAATCAGAGTTCCGATCGTAAGGATCTGGTGGTGCATGAGGTTGTCAGATGAGCATCCGTGTTGCTTGGTTGCATCACATTCATCAGTCTTCAAAGTGAGCTTGGGACGGAGCAGCCCTGAACCATAATCTCACTTGGACGACTCAAACTTTAAACCCTGCGATTCCCTCCCTGAGCAGCTGGCGTTACGCAGTGCCTAGTCTGCCTGCATCAGGAACCCAAGATGGTGCTGTACGTTGGCGATGAAGGGAAGGCCTTGGTGCGCAGTACGGCGTAGCGGGCGGTCATGTACGGCAGCCGCGCGCCCCTGAATCGGAAAGGTCGTTCAGGCTGGAGCGTTCGTTTTGTTCGCTTACAATAGGCCAATATCTCAGCTGTATCGATTGCTTCGATATCTGTCCTCTCTTTGCTTGGTTCAGCCATGCATGCTGCAATGGCAGCGCTGGTTGCGCTGATGCAAATATCATTGCTCGGCTCGAGTCCGGCCGACGCTGGCATGGCGCTCGCAGCGGAAGCCGCTCAGTTGGAATCAATTGGCAGGGCAGATCCAAAAGAGAGGTCCGCAACGGATGTTGTGAGGCCGTCGCGTCAGCTCCTGCAAACGGGCATGCAGCCCGGTGCGCAGATGGCAGACTGGGCATGTCCGGCCGGCGGCAACATCTCAGACGCAGCGCGGACATCCATCATGAACGGCCAGCCCTGTGTCGCAGCAGTGGGTTTTCCGGGGCGGCTCCGGTGCGGCACCGTGCTCGCGAACCCAAAGCTGGTGCTGGACATCAACTTCAACCTCTGCAAGCGCATCACGCCGGTGAGAAGCAAGGGCAAAGCTTGTGCTGCGGCTGCACATGTTTGAGCCTGAGCATCATTTCAGGACACGCTATTGGTAGTCACAGAAACACGTGTGATTGATCGCTGACATCAGCTGATATGGGCACCTTGCGCAGGAAGTGAGCAGGAGCACCATTGCATCTCTGCCCAGTGCCAGCAGCACAACAGCGACAACCGCAGGCAAAGGGGCGCAGGCGCAGCAGCAGCCAGTGGATCCATCTACAGATGCTCCATCTCCGCAGCGGCCTCCGGAGCCGCCGCCTTTCCCGCCACCTGATGCATCTTCATCGCAGCCCACCGCCAGTGGCAGCGACCGCATGCAGCCAACGCAGCAGACCACCCCCACCGCCATTCCAGCGGCCCCAGCGACAAGCATGCCAGATGCCTCTGCTAGATCAGCCTCGCCATCGGTGATGTCACCTCCGCCTCCAGCTGTGACAAAGGCGCCATTTGCAGACGCTGGCGCTTTGGGCCGCATCGCGACTGGCCAGTCAATGTTTGTCCAACCACCTAGCAATGCTACCGACACACCGACAGGCGCGCCTGCAGCCAGGCTGACATCTGCCAGCAAAATGACATCCGCAGTGCCCACCGCTAGCAGCACAGAGGCACCCAGTGCAGATCCAATGGCAGCACCATCTGCGATGCTGCCATCAGCAGCCGCCGGCAGCCAGCCTCAGCCTGTCGGAGTGCAGTATGTGTGCACCAATGCGCCTGATGTGCACTTCTTCCTGTCCCCGCAATTGTATGCACTGCTGCGCAACAACGACACCACATGCCGTGATGGTGGGGGCGGCGGCATCATCATCTGTGCCAGCGTGCCTATCACTGCCGCAGCATACTCGGCAGCCACGAGCGATGCCTGCGAGCTGCAGGTCTGTCCATTGTGATGTCTGGATGCATAATGTTAGCACCCCCGTGCATCTTGCAGTGTGCCCTTGAGTATGATCACCTTGTGATTGCTGTGCACTCATGCCTGCAGGTGTGCACCGGGGCTGGCTGCGGGCTGCCTCCGCCACCGCCAATGCCGCCACCACCGCCGCCATCACCACCGCCGCCGCCCCCACCTTCGCCGCCGCCGCCAAACCCGCCACCGCCGCCGCCGCCCTGCCCCCCTTGCTCGGCGACTGCACACATATGTGGCCAGATGCAGGCGTGCAGACAATCCACCTTTAATCACCTTCTGAAGCTCCTTGCTCAACATTCACGCTCATCGAAGCATTGAGAAAAGAGAACTGTGGTGAGGCTCATTCTATGTTCACCAGGTTACTTGTCGTTGCAGATATCCAATCGGCTGTATGATAACGTATTGGCTGACACAGCTGGATGCGTGCTGCCTTTGTGCACCGTGTCGGGAGTTCAGCTGGGACAACCAGCGTACCAGGTGTGATGACAACTTCGCATTTTGCAGATAGGCTGCACTCTCATGATGTGCACCTGCCACCCAGCTGCCTGGTGCTGGCATGCTGGACTCGGTCAATGCAAGTGCCACGGCCGTCATCGAAGACATTCGAGTCGAGTGGAGTCCAGTGTTACTGCGTTGCAGGCCATCAAGAGTGGCACATGCACCACTGAATGTCTCGACCCAACGTTCCTGACGTGCGTCGGTGCGGCTCGCTTGGCGGTCGACTCGACCTTCCAGCCGCAAACAGCAGAAGCTAGTTCCCAGGCTCTAACAGTTGCGTCGACGGCAGGAAGTGCCCCACCGCCCATTGTGCCACCGCTATCGCCGCCGCCGTCGCCACCGCTTTCAAGCAGCAGCAACTTCTTGTCACAGGACCAGCGCCAGATGGGCTACATAAGTGGACCAACCTATGGCACCCTTTCGTACGGGGGCTATGGCTTGACAGCAGGGGCATATGCCTACATGGGCAGGCGGATGTCTCCCCCGCCACCGCCGCCGCCTCCCCCGCCGCCGCCGCCGCGGCGCTTCCAGCCCTCTGGCGTCCAGCAGCGGCTGGCAGGGCCCCGACCAGGCTACAGCGGGCCAGCTGCCCATGATGACAGTGGCACTCTGGAGAGCTATGGGGGAGCCACCCCATTGTCGCTGTATGGATATGGAGCTGTCGCCGGGCCGCCAGCATATGTGGGGCGGCTGTTTGCGCCAGGTGCACAGCTGCGCAGCGGCAACATGGCACTGGGAAAACCGATGTCACTCAGCAGCAGCAGCAGCATGGCACTGGGCGATCCGATGTCGCTCACGCAGCCACCAGTTAGTCAGAAGTTCAGTCTGAGGCTGAACTCGGCTGCAGAGTCAGCCAATGTGGTGCCGAGCAGCAGCACCGCTGCAGCTGCGCACCTGCTGTTTGGTGCCTTTGCGGGCTGCAGCCAGCAGTGTGACGCAGGTGCAACCCTGCAGCGCCTGCTAGTGTGCCTGCGAGCATTCCTGCAAAGTCACGAGACAGCTGCTGATTCCGTTACCCAGAGGTATGCTGAGGATCGGGACCTAACGGTCATCTGCTGCCTGCAGGCTACATCCAACGCTCGCTGCTGTGCATCGACGACATGAGCAGCCTGCCTGTGCCGCTGGACGCCTGCAACGTGACAGCTGCAACATACGCATCGCTGAGCAGTGAGCTGCATGCACATATGTATTCTGTAAGATGATTGCGCCACTTTGGCAGTCGACTCACGACCATGATGTTGCTTTTGCCACACCTTTTTCGCTCCTCTGCAGCGCCATGTAACACACAGCCCTGCCGACCGGCCTACTGGCAGCCTGGTACATGGGGCGCCTGCTCAGCAGCATGCGGGCAGGCAGGCACTCAGGTACTGCGCCGCCAGCCCATGTGTCCGCGTTGCACCACGCACCTGGTCATGGCTCCATGTGCGCATACCGTGTGCAGTAGATTCCCTTCTGTGAATTGCTTTGTTCATCTGCAGGAGCGCGCGGGGACATGCATGGTAGATGGCACAGCCGCGGCATCAGATGATGTGCAGTGTCAGAGCCAGGCGAAGCCGGTGCTGCAGCAGCCCTGCATTGGCGCCTGCCACGCGGCAGCACAGTACTCATTCTGGCTTGCCAGTGAGGACTGGAGCGACTGCAAGGATGGGGAGGCTGAGCGGGAGGCCGCCTGCTACACCGATCGGGGCGAAAGGCAGCCGGATGAGGTGAATGTCTTGCGCTGCAAGGTGGTGGCTGCCGTGTTGGGTGTCCCCTACGGATTGAGGAGCTCACAAAACTGGCGACATGTGTAGGCCTGCAAGGGCGCAGTGGGGTTCACGCCACAGACTCGCCGGCTGTGCGATGTGTTCAGCTGCAAATCTGACGCCGATTGCAGCGGCCATGGCGCCTGCAACAGCACCTCCGGTGCCTGCACTTGTGCAGGAGCCTACTCAGGTGCAGACTATGCAAGATGAACTGATGCACTGATGCACAGTTGCACAGCATCACTGGCACCCTTTGATGGTCGAGCGAGGTATGTGGTTGGCTCATCACGTGGAGCGTTTGGCACTGCAGGCCAGAGCTGTTCAGTGTTTGCTGGACCCTGCATCGAGGGGTCACACGCTGCTGATTCACAGGCTGCCTGCTGTCCCCCCAGTGCCTTGGACGATGACGGCAACTGCTGCACATCAGGTGTGTCTCACTGCAGCCAGGTCCCTGCCTGGACTCCCATCATCTCGGGCCATGTTTTTCCCATGTGGCTCCAAGACTGTCAACGAAAGTTAGGCGGTTAGCCACGTTCATATGGCGGGACAGGCGTCGTCAGTGAGGAGGACGGCTGCTGCGCCCCGTCGGCAGCTGGTCTCGTGACTCTGGACCGTGGCGGCGCCTGCTGTGCCGGTCACCTGGACGCCTGCGGCGTCTGCAACGGCAACGGCACCGCCGTCGACCTCAGCGGCGCCTGCTGCGCGGGCATGCTGGACGCAGGTGCCCCCGCATCTGCTGTGCAGTCCCTCCCGCTTGGGGCTGTTGCACCTCAGCCCGGTGCCCAATCGGTGAACACCCCTAGCAGTAGTCCACATGTGCAACTTGATCAGAGCACATCGTTCGTCAGCCTACGGTGAGGCTCCCGCTGCTGCAACAGGTGGGCGGTGCTGCGAGCCACCGGCGGCACTAGACGACTTTGGGGTGTGCGGCGGCAGTTCGTCCACAGGGTTGGTGCAACTGAAGCTGGGCGCGTACGTGAGTTCGACAGCTGCTGCGTCTCAAAGTAAGTGGACGGCTGTGTTGAAGACTTGCACGCATGATCGTGTGTCAGTCAGCCGTGAAGTGGCTGCAAGCCAGCAACATCTTAATCAGCTGGCATGCGTTTGCACTCAGCCAATTTTGCCCCTTTCACTGTGCTCATGTGCAGAACTGTAAGTGTCAACACTGCAGCTGTGGGCCTTGTGCAGGCGGCAGTGCCACCATTGCGATGGGTCAGGGCTTCCAGCAGCGGGTGGCGACTGCGCTGCAGCTGCCGCTTCGGCAGGTCAAACTGGTCGCAGGGCCTGTTCCTGGTGTGCCGTCACAGGTGAGAACTCCGTTGCTGGTCCCAGAGCCATTTATCTGCTTCAAGAACAGACACATCAGGCCACATCAGATGTCGCATTGAACTTCAGTGGTATGTAGCAACGCATGCTGACCAGTAGCAACTCGTTCCTTTGTGGCGGCAAAGCTCAATGTCAAGGGTTGGACTCGTCAACGCCGTCAAACACCAAGCCTACACTGGCTGCAGGCGCTGGGTGCAAAGCGGAGACTGCTGGCAACCGCAGCAGGCACCAACTGGATGTCCGCCACTGTGTCAGTGGCACCGCCTTATGGCAGCCTGCTCTATGGGAAGCTGCTCGACACACTGGTGGCCAAGGATGCGCTATCAACAGGTCCGATCATGTGGAGCCGTCCAGGCAGTATGCAGAAGAGGCATGCTTTGCTGCTTGGTAGACCAGGGGAATAGATGCACGATGAGCAGATGAAGCTGTGTCAGCAGGGGATGATGGCCTCAGCAATGTGACCCTCACTGACGTGGTGAAGAGTGGGCTGACTGGCAATGGCATCTGCGAAGTAGGCGAGCTGCACACCAGCGAGGATGCCATCGGTGAGCGGCAACTGGCTTGGCAGCTTGCGGATACAGCAAAACCTGCTGTCTTAAGCCATTCGCTCGCCATTGCAAGAAGGGACCCAGGATGGTGGCTGTCACGTGCTGCGGATGACGCTTGCTGATTCATCTGCAGATATTGACGATGACTGCAAGGCCGCACTGCTCCCCATGCCGGCGTCATCAAACAGCCGCCCATGCAGCGGCAAGGGCACACCCGTCGCTGTCATGGGACAGTGCCTGTGCTTTGTCGGCTGGTCTGGCGCCGACTGCAGCAGCTGCGCAGAGGGCTACGCCCCTCTGGCTGGTGTCTGCCAGCGCACGCCTGAAAGCTTTGCCCTTGAGGCGAAGCTCAAGGCTAAGAGGCAGAAGGTGAGCATAGGGACCTGCATGCTTGCAGTCTTGTACCTTTTGCTTTTGACGGCATTCAGGCCATGGGGCATCAATCAAGCAGGACAGTTTTAGTGAAATGACGCAGTCCATGTCAGCTCTCATTCGGTGCAGGCCAACAAGCTGAGGCTGGCCACATATGTCTCGACTGGCATTGTGGCCGCCTTGTGCATGCTGGCGATGTGCTCCTGGGTGGCGTGCTATGTTCGATGGCGCCAGACACTCCGGTAAAGGCAGTCCTCATCGGACCTACGTCTTTGACTGTGCCAGTTTCCTGGCTTCAGTGCACATGGTGTACATTGGAGCTGCACCAGGGCTTGTAGCTTGCTATCTCAAGTGTCCTCGATTCTCCTTGTTGACTGTGCAGACGCCATTTGTCCGAGTCTGCTGGCGATCTGGAGGTTGGCGACGGTGCACTGGTGCGCTGTGTGCCGTGTGTATCAATATACTGCTCTCCTGGCACCTTAGGGCACGCTGTGCGCGGTGCCCAGGATGATGCTAGATAGCCAAGCCTTCATCTCTGCAGGATACTGCGCAGAAGAGCGCAGAGACAGCCTGGTGGGTGAAGGCTGGCAGCGTCTACCCGGGCGACCACGCCAAACATGCGCATGATGGCTCGCTGGCGCTGCAGCAGTACAAGGACATGTACAACGAGTTTGGCGACGCTGACAAGGGCCTCAAGCACCTCATCGAGGTATGACACACATGTTCGGCACAGGCACACTTGCTCAAGGCTGAAATGTCGTAAGAAGTGTAGGGTGCATTGCTTGACCGTGTCAGGCGTGTGCCGCTGCTGTGAGGCACTTGTGCGGGCCTGTGCAGGACGATGTGAGCTACACGCTGCCGAGCGGCGTGTGCAGGACGGATGCGGGTCCTGCCAGGCGACCCTTCACCGCTGCTGTCATCTCTTTTGGCGGCACACTTACCAGCGCAGTGTCTGCTGCAGGTAAAGGATACCTACTGCACCTGCTTATACAGGACTTGACAGTCCTGCTGCATGCAGTTGCGCTAATAGTGTGTGCAATTTAAGCAATGAAAGTGCCTTTTGAGTGGGTCATACAATGCATGCGGCTGCCTCAACCGCAGGCAACTCTGTCATGTATGACGATGAGGGCCGCCGCCGTCTGCTGTTCGGAGGCCCACACAGCCTACAGCCCGCGGCGTCGGCGACCCGGCACGGCAGCAACGCTGTCGAAGCTGTCGGACAAGCGGCGGAGCCGGCTCACCCAGCTGCGGGGGAAGAGGATGATGCTCTTTCGGTCGACCCTCGGCGCATCAGTGACATGTGGGACCAGCATGGGAACAGGTGCAGAGCTGAGGACCAGGATCCAGCTGGCATGCAATCACGATGCATCACGATGCTGTTGATGCGTGCGCTTGCTGTTGCATGATCAATGTGAGATCGAATGTGCAGGCGGAAGCTGTCAGCATATAGGATAGAAGTAGACAGGCAGAAAGCGGAAGCAGCGGATCTGAATTTAGCAGAGAAGGCAGCTGAAGAACAGGCGATGGCGGAAGAAGTGGGAGAGGCAGCATCTGCGGCGAAGGCATCAGAAGCAGGACAAGATGCAACAGCAAGCCTCGTGGAGCTGTACGACGAGTATGGGCAGCGACAAAGCAGCCGCTTTCAGCAGGTACGCCACGCTGCAGAGCATCCCAGCTCATACCCATGAAACGACATGAGTGCAAAGACGGACATGCGGCCTGAATGTCTGCAAGCTTTCATAAAGGCTTGTCTGCGCTCATAATGCAGCCATCTAGACCTGGCAGCAAGCGGCACCGGCCCAAGTCGCGGGGCCGCCAGCATCCTACGTTGGCGAAGACAGGGGCAACACGACAAGCCATTCTTGCCGCGATTGACAAGCACTGCAGTGAGCTGCACTGACGACGTGTGAGGCTGATCTATTCAACAAACGCCAGTCAAACCGAGAGCTCAGGTCTCCATGCACAGGCTGATGCATGTGTGCAGGTGAGAAGCAGCTGCGGAGCTAGGAGCACTTCGACGCATTCGCAGACCAAAGCTGTGGTAACAGCGGTGTCACTGAAGGGATGCAGGTGTCAAACGCACTGTCAATGCTGCGGGTTATGCAGCCAAGTGTCGTCTTTTGCAATCGGTCAGGAGTGTCCAAAGTTGTCAGTATATTGTCAACCCACTGCTTTACAAGACCTGTCCAAGTCCACAGCACCACAAAGAGCTCCCGCACAGCACGAATACATGCCAGCCAGGCTGCTGCACGTGAGCAATCGAAGCCCGAACAGGCAATGCAGAGCATCAAGGCTGTAAGCCGCTATGACACAGGCATCAGTATGCGGGCGCGGCCGCAGCTTGTGGCGGGCCCTCCAGCGCTGCTGTCTTCTCATACAGCGCCTGCTCTGGGTTCTTGGCCTTGTCGCCCTCCTTGCCGCCACCAGCCACAAAGCCGAACTCGTCGTCCTTGGGCGTGTGCACCACCACCACATCCGGCAGGGGCGCCTTCGGCCCATCGATGCCCCGCGGATCATGCGTCTTCATGATCTTCACCTTGATGCCCAGCACACCCTGACGCAGCATGACGTGCCGCACTGCCCCGTCGATGTAGTCATTGACTGGCTGCCCGCTGGAGATCATGTAGCCATCCTTGAACTTCATGGCCTTAGCACGCTGCGCCCGCAACTTGCCGCTGACGATGACCTCGCAGCCCTTGGCGCCGCTCTCCATAATGAAGCGCAGCACACCGTAGCACGCGCGGCGCACGGCGAGGCCGCCGAGCAGCTTGTAGCGCAGCGACTCTGCCTGGGCGATGGCGCACAGCCCCCTGTTGTTCACCTTCTCCGCGTACAGCTCCACCGCGCCCTCCTTGAACTTGAAGCGCTTCTGCACCACGCTGGTCAGCTCCCGGATGCGACGCCCCTTCTCGCCCAGGACATTCTGTGTGCGGGTGGCACGGATGATGATTTCCGTGCGCAGTGGCGTGACCCGGACCTCCACACCGGAGTAGCCGTGCTCCGCCAGCTCCCTTGTGAGCAGCTCATTGAGCTCGGCATAGAACACGCCGTCTGCGACGAACTTCCGCTTCTTGCTAATCGGCACGTTCGCAGTCGCCATGCTGGGCAAGTCCTGGTGCTGCGTAAGGCCCCCGGCTGTCGGTCAGAGCAACCCAAGCACAGTGACCGGCCCGGCACAACCGCCGTCGCAGCACCCTGTGGAAGAGGGGGCACGTCTGCAGTGGCTCGCCGCCTGAGACCCTGAGTGGAAGCACATCAGGGAGGAGGTTGTAGGAAGGCGCCCAGGGTTACTAATCGCTGAGTTGGATCGACCGATGTGCAGGAGTGCAGCAGCAAGCTGACAGTCATGCCAGAACTGGGGCAACTGACAGTGCTCGTTATATCCTGAGCGACGCAAGCGTTCTGTGATGCTGATCGGCTGCTTACATTCCGCCGCTCAGGTCGCCAGCAACGACTTGACTTGGAATGATCGACGAAGCTGGGGTTGCGATCTGGGGGTGCAACGCCTCGCAAATACCTCTGGATGCTGACAAAGCCTGTCAGATATCGGCCGCTTCCGCTTGGGTGACTGGTAGCAATGGCACAGCATGCAGGTGGGTGGCCCCACCTGGCCACTGTATGATGCATGCAGCGTTGTGGAGTCGGTTTTGCAACCCATGTGTTATTTTGGCTCCTCTTTCGAACAGGTTGCAATGGAGCAGCGGGATGGCAGAGGACGAGGTGGCGCAAGATGTGCAGCTGCGCATCACGTCAGCCGCTTGCGGACACACATCGGCGATCCTCAGCATACTGCACGTCTCTTCAAGTGGGTGTAGACTGCTGCATTGCCTCGCGGTCTGAGATCGCCGTCGGCGAAACTGCTATGGGACCATGATCCGTTGCGCTCTTGGGTGTGCATGGGCACAGTTTTCACAATCAAGCCCCGACGCCGCAGGTGCACCGGGGCAGCATGGTGCCGTGCTGACGGTGGATGCCAGCGGCCGCGCGTGCCTGTGGCAGGAGCAGTCGGGCACGCCGCTGCGGGCCGCGCAGCTGCCGGTGCAGCCCGCTGCAGGCGCTGCGGTGCTGCTGCCGGGCGGACACCACGCCGCGGTGCCATGCCACCTGCCCGGCCTGTCGGCGGACGGCAGCGCTGTCAGCCGTGCTGTCGAGCAGCAGGGCTTCGCTGTGATAGATGTGCGCAAGCTGGCAGTCACAGATGTGGCGACGCCGGCTTCGCTGCTGTCGCTGCAGAAGTTTTGGCACCCAGGTGTGTTGGGCATATAGCATGCTGGATGCAGGATCGTGCCTCTTATGAGCATGTCCTGTCGTCTGTTGATGCAAGAGTTGCCTCACGCTGGGCTGACTATGCAGACCGTCAGCCGGACAGTCAGAAACCGTCTGGTCAGCCAGACGTGCTGGCAGCCAAACTGCTGGTGTCAGTGAGCAGCGAGGCTATCATCGTCAGCCTGACAGAGGCTGGAGATCTCCTGACGTTCCTCCCAGACTGCCCTGCTGGGCTGCCGCCGCCAGACGCCTGCCTTGAGCCAGCTTCCCACCCGCACCATGTGACCAGCAGAGGTGCACAGCAGTGACCGAAGGGCCACAGCAAAGTGACCACCATCTCTGATATGCTAGCACCTGCCAGCTCGCCGGAACGCCGACAAAAGGTCCGCCTGCGGTGCAGATGAAGCGTCGAGGACAGCCGGCAGCAATGCCCAGCTGTTGACTGGACCGCTGGTGGCAGCCGCCTTTGCACACGGTGGCCAGCACATCCTACTGGTCGCGCATACACACTGGATGCTGCTGCACGCCCCCTTGTGGGAGGTGATAGAACGGACGTATAATCCGTTCGAACGTCCACAGCTTGCAAGGCAGCTTTGCTCGTCTCAAACATGATTGTGCTCGCTCATACGGTATGCTAGCAGACAAATCCGAGACATCAACAGCAGACAATCGGGCAGTGTGGCCGTAGGTACGTGGCCCGCCACATCTGGAGTACACCGTCTCCTACGGTGGTGCCGCAGAAATGGCGTCGGGCTTTGGGACTCTGGCAGATTGCTGCATGTTCCCAGCCTCATCCCGAGGCAAGGAACTTGCATGCACAACGCATTACAATATTCCATGTACGATGTGCTCAACAACTTCGTCAACAGGTTGAAGTGTTGCACTGCAGATGTGTGCCACTGGGCGCTTTGCTCCACGACAAGCGCTGTGGCGGTCTTCAGTCTGCGCCCAGACGGCAGCACCTGTGCATCTGCGCAGCAGCCAGCAGCCATCTATCTGCCGGCACCTGGCGCTGCTGTGTGCAGCACACGGCTGCTGTTGACTGGCGATACCAAGCTGGCAGTGCTCTGCAGCCACAGCCCTGCCACTCGAGGCAATTGCCACAGCCGGGCGGCAGACGCAGGCGAGGCCGCACGCCTCAAAGTGTCAGTGCTGGACGCCTCCAGCGCCCTAGCAGCTGGCAAGCAGCAGCAACGGCTGCAGCCAGTCTGCAGTGAAACCTTGCCGCCAGCCAGCGCAGCGGAGGGTGCAGTCACGCAGCAGCTGCTGGCAGGAGGCAACGGCGGCACGCCCCACCTGCTCATACAGGTGGGGCATGTGTATGTCGATGCTGACGTGTTCAGATCGTTGGCACTGCAACAGGCCGGCACACGTGGGCAGTGCTTTGCCCCCATTCTGCACTGCAGGGTTGGCAGTCTGGCGCCGTCTCTGTGGCGCCCATTGCCAGCGTCGCAGCTGGCGAAGCCCTGAGGGTGCAGCTGCCGTGCCCACACAGCAGGGCAGTCACCTGCCTCATGCAGCACAAGCGGGAGCCGGCAGAGCTCCAAGCCCTGCCGCATTGTGTGCTGCTGTCAGGTCTGCTTGGCCATTCGATACCCTGAGGATGCAGCCAGACATACGCCATGGCCCTGCACATTTTTAGACAGAGTGCCAGTTGAGCAGTGATGCTCACTGACATGACAGGTGCAGCAGACGGCACGGTCAAAGGTTGGAGTCTTGCGGATGAAGACTTTGGCGAGCCTCTCTTCACAGTGACTGCGCACAGCGGCGCTGTCACACAAATGAGGGCGATGCCAGCCCATCCAGGTACTTCGTACTCTGGCAGCACATCTGCCCATGGGTTGCATCACATAGAAATTAGCCATGGACCCCACACTCTGAGTGTCATGTCAAAGGTACCTGGCAGAACTGCGTCCTCAGCAGTGGCGAAGACGGCATCGTCTGCGTCACGTCCCTCCTGTCAGGCTGCTGCGAGCGCATGCTGCCAGGTGGGCGGCACCTCTGCATGCTGAGTGACGATGTGGCGCAGCATGTTTTGTTGTGCCCTGGGCTTCCACACTATAGAAAGTGCCATTCTGATCTTGCTGCAGGGCATCCTGTGGGCTGTGACGTTCAAATGGCCGTCGATGCAGGGCGCGGCTACTTAGCCTGCCTCTGCACCGGTGGTGATGCCGAACCAGTGGCCATCGTGTGGGATCTGCATTCAGGTCAGCATATCAAAATCTGCTGCTATACCACAGTACAGCTCGCATGCTGGTCAGAGCACGAGTACATGTCGCAGGCCACGTGTGACAGATCCATGTGCAGACGTCACGTCCGAATGATTTGGCTGCCTTGCAGGGGTTCAGGACAGGACATTATGGGGCGCAGCGGCTCATGCACAATTTGACCATGTGGAGTCCAGCACATCAGATGAGGCAGTCGAGCACACATTTCTTTGGCCTTACGAGCAGAGCCCCAGCCAGCCATGCAATTTGCCAGAGGGGGTGCTGATTTCTTGTGTCGCGGTGCGGCAGCTGCTCGCCTCTCAGACCGCACATACCGCAGGTACAGCAATGTGAAAGCGCGCTTGAAGTCCGGTCTCAGTCAGCCACGTTATGCCTGCCATGTATGCAACCTCACCGCAGCCCACGAAGGGGTAGTCGGTGTCGAAATTGCGGCCAATAGGTTGGCGCATCCTCCCGTACTGCAGATGTGGCAACTGCGCTGGCGCTGCTGCATCTGTGGGGTGTGGACACAGCAGTGGACAGCCTTCTGCGGGCGCTGCTGGCAGAACTAGCGCTGCTGCAGCTGCCGCTGGCGGCAGCGCAGGCCACCGAGAGTGGTGGAGCTGCGTGCGGTGTCAAGATACAGCAGCGGCCTGCACTTCTGCCGGCCATGATCAGCAGTGACACAGTCACAATGGCAGTGCCTCAACAGCAGGCTGCAGCATCGCCTCCTCACCAGCACCAAAGGCAGCAGGAAGCACAGCAAAACGCCTCCTCAACAGGGCAGCAGCGTACAATGCCAGCCCTGCTGGAGCACAGCCCTGCCATGGCTGCGCACAGGGTGCTGGCTGTTGCGGCGCTTGCCCACCGTCTACAGGCAGATCCACAGCCGCCTCCAGCAGCGGTGAAGCCGCCGTTCTTTGGTCAAAGCAGATCGTGTATGTCAGCAACATGTACCTCCGGGCTGAGCTCACAGTAAATATCGCCATGTTGCAGGCTGCAGCGTGCAGTGCGCTGCTGGACTTTGTCGCCGTCGGCTTGCATCAGGGAGCGCAACCCATTGCGGCCCCACCGTTGGACATCCTGCTGCCGTTCTCGCAGGTACGACTTGTTGCACAAACGATGGCACAGACATGGTTGCTGCTGTGACATGCAATGTGTGCAGCTGCAAGCGCATCAGTGAATGAGCGCCCGTGCACTTCTCAGGACCTGGATGTGCACGTGCGGGAGGCGGCACGCCTGCTGCTGCGGGCGCGGCGCTCTGCGGCGGTCGACAGCGGCCTGGAGGCACTGCCGCCAGAGGCGTCCGCCCTGCTGCGCCTGCCGGAAGACAGCCCCGGCGGGGTGGTCACGGCCGCGCAGCTGCAGCAGCATGCGGCAGAGGTGCCCCCTCCACAATGCGCCTGTATGCTCGTGCCGAAACCAGGATCCAGGTTAAATGCTGAAGGTCATTGTTCATCACCCTGATGATGGTGGGTGCTGTGCAGCTGCTGGTGGCTGCTGCGGTGTGCTTGGAACAGCCGGGCGCTGTGCCGCCCCAGCTGCTGGCCATCACCGCCTCTGGTGGGCGGCTGCACAGGCCTTCCCCGTGGCCGCACAGTGCTCGTTTCACGTGCCACCCTCCAGCCACTGAGCCTGCCTGTCTGAGGGCTGACGGCAGATACCACCACCCTCTGACACTGTGTTCACAACCAGCGCAGGGATCCTGGGGCTGGCGTGCGCCATGCCGGCGCCCAGCGGGGCCGAAGCGGCGGCGCTGCTGGCGCAGGCGCTGTCAGGGCCGTGTGCGGCCAGCTGGAGGCCGCACCTGGGCTCCCTGCGCAGTCTCACAGACAGGTGTGGCATGTCAGCAAGGAGCCGTGCCATGGTTTGCAGCTGCAGAAGTGGAGGAGGTAATCAGCATTGCCTGCGTCAACCAACGCAGCTGCGTGCTGCGGCTATGGCTTCCGAGATGGCATGCCCAACCGCACCTCTGCCTTGCAGGTTGTTCGAGGTGTGCGCACGCAATGGCGTGGGGACTGCACGGCCGCCAAAGCGGCTGTCCCGCCGCTCTGGGGTCGAGACGTCGCCTCTGGCATCGCCCCTCAGCATGGCAGGCAGCAGCAGCCCCTTCAGCCCAGTGCGGCCTTCCGAGGTCCATGCTTTGGATGGCATACACATCACAGATTTTGACACCAGCTCGGTGCAAGGTGACATTGTGTCACCACAGCCGTCTGAACCACAGCTGCAGCAGCAGCCGGAGCACCAGCAGCAGCAGGAAGTTGCGCCCTCATGCCGCAATGCAGCAGGTGACGCACTCTTTCTGACCCATGGCAACCCTGCCATGTTGCTGCAGCACAACGTGGTGAACCTCTGCAAAGGCCAGCGGGTTCTGTGCACCGCCGTGTTGTTTTCAGCATGCTGGCGGATCTTTGGTGCCACCACTCGGCGCTGGTACGAAGCCTTGCAGTGTCGTTCCCCACCGTATGTTGCTGCTTCCTGCCATGACAGTTTGATCAAGCCGACTAAGCCACTGGATCTGTGGGCCACCTGCCTGCAGCGGGCCTGCTGCCTGCGCTGGCGCTGTTCGACCTGCCGGGCTTTGTGCTGCTGCTGTCGCGGCGGCTGGCAGCTGGCGGCGCTGAGCCATCCAGCCCCACCCACGTCATGTCCTTCCTCGCGCTGCTGCGCCTCGCACACTCCCACCAGGCGAGCTGCTGTGCACTGCCCCAGGTTTGCTGGGCGAATGGCAGCCCATCCGGCAGTGCGCCCTGCTTGAAATTGTCTACCAGTGAGTCAGAGGGAAGGTTGAGGTTCTCAAAGTACCATGTACTTTGCTTGCGCAGGGCCTGCAGGCGCTGGCGGCGCACCTGCCCGCCGTCGTGGCGGCTGTGCTGCGCGCGCTGGGCGAGCTGCAGCTGCGCAGGGCGTGCCTCCCTGTGCGCATCCTCCCTGCCGATGCTCTTTCAAGTCTTCATGCTTGCTTGCCGCGGGTTTATGTCCAAACAGCAGGGCAGGCAAGGAGACCCCCACAAGTTTGCAGTTGCAATCTGGCGCCCGGCCGGCGTCTGCTTGCAGCTGCTCGTGCAGAAGCTGAGCATGAGCCACCGTCTGCATGTGCTCACTGATTTGGTTCGCATCTGCAGGGCGTCACAATGGTGGTGCAGGAGCTCTGCCGACAGCTGCCCACCATCGACTTCCAAAACACAGCACAGCTGCTTGCTGTGGGTGTCCCAGGTGCACCTGTGCTCTGCATCGCTTCATTCAAGCTTTCAGTGGAGCAGATGCTTCCAAGCGGACTGTAGTTGTGCAGTTGTAGCAGGCTGAACACTTAGATGTCAGCAGCTCTGTTGCATGAAAGTCGGTCTTGAAGCGCAGGCTTGCAGGTCGCCTCTGGCAGCGCCGCTACTGGGCTGGCTGGTGCTGCCGGGCTGGCCAACGCCCCGCAGCCGCCCGGCCGCTCCGCACTGCTGTACGACATGCAAACCGGCGCGCCTCGGATACACCTGGTGACAGCCCACGACCTGGCCGCCACTGGCTCAGGTGCCCAAGTGTATTGGTGCACTGTCACTTACTGTTGTGAAACTACAGCGTCGAGTGCCATCAACACCATGTGGACGTGCTGTCAAATTCCGTGGACGTGCTGCGGGGATGCGTCCAACTGTCGACGTGCCGGGTGCAGATGCCAGCCACAGTGATGTGTCGGCACTCGCATTTGACGCCACCGGCGCACGCCTGGCAGCACTGTCAGTCATGCTGCCGGAAGGACAGCCATCCGCAGCCGCAGTGGGCAGGGCAGCCGCCGACACGTCAGTCAGCGGCGTCGTTCGAGTCTGGGCTCTGGAACTCGGCTTTGCGCAGCGGCTGCAGCAGCTGCGGGGACCTGTGCCGATCGAGCCAGCAGTATGCAGACCGGTGAGTCTTGCTGCTGTACAGCTGTGAAGCTCCGCATGCTGAGGTGCCAGGATGTAACGGGGTCATGCTGTGACAGTTCCCCCTGCAGGTGGCGCTGAATGGTGTAGCTATCCCCATAGCTGGCGGTGCAGACGTGGATCTGCGCTTCCAGGTCAAATGGCAGCCCAGCGGAAAGAACATTGCCGTCATGCACGCCGGCAAACTCCTAACCATGGTTGCCTGCTGACGACGTGCAGCTGTGATACCATGTACATGACGTTGTGGAATGCATATAGTCGCTGACGAATTCCCGCAGACAGTCTCGATTTGATCGCAAGGAAGCAGTGAAGGTCATGTTGCTGCATCCAAGAACACCAGTTCCTCACGACCACACTGAGGGAACCTTGGCAGCAGCCCGCAGCTCACAATCATATACAGGTCCCACTCTGGCTTGTTACAGCACCTTCACGCATCAGGTGGCTACGCGTTGTGTGTACTCCCATATGCTGATGGCATCGCCAGCTCCTCACCTTTCACATGCGCTGCTGTCGACAGCTGAGGACAGCTGCAGTCCTTGAGCCGAACCAGGATAGCCAAGGCGACTGCTGACAATAGCCAGCTCATCTGGCATGTGTTCAAATCGTGATAGGAGTGAGCGGAGCACGCGTGCAGACAACAGACAGCCAAATGCTGCACTCCAGGAGATCGCGCGAAGGCGCATGGCCAAGCAGATCAGTCAGGAGAGTGCAGCAGTGTCGGTTGAGCATCTATCCAGCAAGCCATTCGATAGCGATTGCAGGCAGCACCGCGACAGTGAGCAGCCCACAAATGCTGCCAGCCTTGGATGTTCCAGCGCAGCATCACCATGCGGCAATGCTGCGCCAGCAGTCGTAAACATGACGCATGCATTGTTCAGTCACAGAAGCAGCACTACAGCTGCGACAGATCTGCTCCGGGGCGCGAGTATCGCGAACGCCATCCCATTGGAGGATGATGTGAGCGATGATGAGACTCACCCTGCCAATGTGGCGGGAGTGGCACAACAGCAGCAGCAGCAGCAGCAGCAGCAGCAGCAGCGGGGTGAGCCCAGGCGACTGAACAGGCTGCGGCGAGCGGGTACCCACAAACCAGAAGGCAACGCAGCCAGCAGCAATGCACAGCAAGAGGGAGCAGACGCTGCTGGCGCTAGCATTGATGGTCTGGTTACAGGCTTTGGCAGCCTCCAGGTATTTGTTGCTGTGCCACCCTGATTAGTGCACTTCCTAAGACTAGCATCCATCGTGCAAGTGTGGTGGCAATGACATGTGATGGCCCGTCACAAACCAAGATATCAATTCTGATACAACCGTACACATGTAGGTCTCGCGGAATCATCCGCACAGTCCAAACCCCAGCCTAAGGGGCAGCCTGATTGCAGCCGCAGCGCTGCCACTGCCGCATGATGCAGCCGCCAAGCTTGCTGCAGCAGCGGCGTTGCCACTGCCAGACCCAAGCAAAGATCGTGTCCGCAGTAGCGTCAGTCCGGCTCACAGCTGCTCAGAAGTGGAGATCACCAGGGAGGTCACCACTGGCAGAGCAGCAGACCACACAGCAAGCTTGCCTGAACACAGCACAGAGGACTTGGTGCGAGCTGGAGGCAGGTCCACCCTCAGAAGGCCAGACACTGACAGCAGCACGCCTCCTACGCTGCTGGACAGCTCCAGCAGCGACAGCGACAACAGTTATGTGGACGCAGAGCGGTGCAACGACACCCGCAGCCGCAGCGCAGGCTCAACCCACAGCGACGCATCAGGTGCCAACCATGTGTGCAGTCGCATTTGCAGTGCATCCAGTAGGAGGTGACTTGGGAAATTCCACACTGCATCGACCATGTCCACCAGGGTTGCCTTGCCTATAGCATACCGGGTGCAGCACATGATGTCCCACCCTTGCTGCAGAGGCAGCGCCGGGCGAGCCATACCGCCTGGGAGATGCCGGGGAGTTCAGGCTGGACGCAGACGTTGCCGGCATGCTCTACACATACCAGCTGGACGGCGTAGCCTGGCTGTACAGGCTGCACACCCTGCAGCGGGGTGGCATCCTTGCAGGTGGGAGTGCCTGATCCGCTTGAGAGTGTCCCTCGGCTCAGCGTTTCGCTGCCTGCCATGCATTTGCAGCAGCTGTGCAACGTCACAATTGGCGCTGAAGCTGCAATGTTTACGCTGATGCAGATGACATGGGCCTGGGCAAGGTGAGCCTCGGGGGAGCGGCTTCTGTGACAAGCTGCAGTCGCAATGTGTCCCACCTTCAGCTTGCAGCGCATCCAGTGGCTTCTCGGCAGCCTGACACTGAAGCTTTTCAAGCCACGGCGCTGCAGACGATGCAGTGCGCGGCGTTTCTGGCAGGCATGGTGCGCAGCCGCCTCATCCAGCGCGCCATGGTGCTGGCGCCCAAGACGCTGCTGGGGCAGTGGGCCGCGGAGCTGCGGCGCTGCGGCCTCGGCGGCCGCGTGTTCGAGTACCACGGCACCAGCGCATCGGACAGGTGCTGGGTCACGAACCGTCAGAACTCCATGCAGCCCTCGGCCTGCATTGCTGGCCACCGTCTGTCAACAGGGTTGCAGGATGCTGCAGCCTACTGTGGCAGCAGCGGCCTGGCCCAATGGATACCTGTTCTACTGCAGGGACATGGCGCTGCACCAGGCATTTCAGAAACGTGGCGTGCTGCTGACGTCGTATGGGATGGTCCTGCACAATGCCGAGGCGCTCGCCACGCCACCCAGCCGGCTGCGGGCCGAGGAGGGCGACGCAGCTCTGTGGGACTTCATGTTCCTTGACGAGGTGCCAAGGGATCTGCAGAGTCATATGGCAACTGCTGCACAACCAGTGCAATGCTGCGTTGCTGTGCAGCGGCCTGTGCCTCTTGTTTCGCTGGCATGCAAGTGGTGCACCCAGCCGGAGGCGCCCTTCCCTGCAGGGCCACAAGGTCAAGAACGCCAAGACGAAGCTGGTGCAGGCGCTGCGCACGGTGCCGGTGAGCGTGCGCGTCATCCTGAGCGGCACGCCCATCCAGAACAACCTGGGGGAGATGCACGCCCTGTACGACTTCGCCTGCGAGGTGCGCCCTCCCGTTCCCCTGCAGCTGCCTTCACACTGCAGCGTGCGATGGCACAGCCGTCAGCAATCAAGCAGCAGCGACACCAGGCGCTAGCCACACCGTCCGTGCTGCTGCAGGGGCTGCTGGGCGATGCGCGGCGCTTCAAGGACTTCTACTCGCGGCCCATCGAGGCGGGCAACGACCGCCACGCCACCGAGCGCATGCGCCAGGTGCTGCGATGCGCTGCTGGCAGTTCATGCATCGCAGAGTATGTGGCGCATGCTGCCGATCAGGGGCATGGCGATCCAGCTGGCATGGTGACTGCAAGGGCACACCGCTGCTCAGGTGGCGGCGGGACGTGCGGCAGAGCTGCGGGCAACCATAGCGCCCTTCTTCCTGCGCCGGGAGAAGGGCAGTGTGGAGCGCATACGAGCAAGGTGTGCGCTGACACCTCATCAAGAATACAGGGTCTTGGAAGAAAGCGTTGTGCTGGAGCATTCACATGCTTACCATAACATTGCTGCTTTGGCGGATTGCACCCTTGCTGCCCACTCACAGCGTGTTCATTGCCTCTACAGGTCTGTAGGGGCAGACTCTGCGACTGCAGACGCTTTGCCACCAGAGCCAATGCCGCACAAGAATGACCTCATCATCTGGCTGCGCATGCAGCCCCTGCAGCGGCGGCTCTACGAGGTACAGGCTGTTGACGGCTGTTGTCATGCAGAAGGAGATTGCTTGGATGCATCGTTACTGTGTCACTTGACACGTGACTAGATAGGTGATGCCAGGATTGCTGACCGATAGTAGATTGACTGCAGGCATTCCTGGAGAGCAAGGATGTGAAGAAGGCACTCAACCAGTCGCAGTCGGCGCTTTCAGCAATCACGGTGCTGAAAAAGGTGAACAAACCGGACAGGCTACCCATGTGATGGGTCGACTGAACTGCAGCTCAGAAGGCTGACAATCAAAACGGTAGCAGAGGCACAATGACAGTCCTTGTCTTCTGCAGGTGTGTGATCATCCAGCATTGCTAAGCGAACGGGCAGCGTCAATCATCGCCCAGAAAGGTGCCCCATGCTCGGTCACTAGAGAGAAAACCTGGTTAAGGTTTTTCAAGTACATGCACGTTGCACGGAGGGCCAGATGAGCAACACGTTTCCTCATGCTTCCCATAGGCAGCAAGCATGATGGTCGGCAACGAAGCCACGAGACATCTTTTGACGACTTTGTGGAGTCTGAGTGTTCAGATGCATCAGATGCAGAGCCAGCGGTGTCTGTGGACCAGGCACTCATGGGAGAGATACACAGAACGGGTGCACACACCAGCATGCACTGTCAAAACACTCAGCTGCAGGTAGGTGGCATACCCGCCTGTACCGGCGACTCACATACATGGCTTGCTGTGTGCAGACGTGGACTCGTCGTGCAAGACCCGCTTCGTGATGGAGCTCCTGACTCAGCTGGTGGCCGAGGTGAGCCTTCAAGCACATGGACAGAAATCGCAGAGCATGGATATCTTTTCGGTAGATCACGGCCCTTGCAAAGCGGGAGGAGAGTGCCTGGCGTCGAGTGCTGCTGTGTCTCCAGCCCAACTTGATGGATGGCACGGCGGCCAACTGCAAACATGTCATGCAACACAGGGCCACAGAACACTGATCTTCAGCCAGTCGCGCGTGATGCTGGACATCCTGCAGATCGCCATCGTGGCGGCAGACTGGGATTTCCTCCGGCTGGACGGCAGCATCACCTCAGCCACTGACCGCTCGGTGGGCTGTCGACATGTCCTGTGTGTCTTTCGGAGCTGCCGCTCGTCAGCATACCATGCGAAGCACAATAAGAAAGCCCATAGAAAGCCGGATATTGCGAAAGGTGTCACACAATCGTCACATGTGTGTGGCAGGCGATCGTGGCGCGGTTCCAGCGCGATGCCAGCATCCCGATCTGCCTGCTGACCTCGCAAGTGGGCGGCCTGGGCCTGACATTGACGGCGGCGGATCGCGTCATCGTGGTTGACCCCAGCTGGAACCGTGAGCGTTTTGTACGACGTGTTGTAATGCAGCAGGTTATAAAACTGAACATCACTGTCAGCAGAGTACACAGTGCATGCCCGTCGAACCTGCAGCCGCCATGGACAACCAGAGCGTGGACCGCGCCTACCGCATCGGCCAGACCAGGCATGTACTGGAGGGTTGTTCACAGCAGCAGTTGTGGTTTGCAAGTACACATGCAGGATGGTTGTTGCAACTCTGCTGCCTGTGTGCCACTGCTGCCCGATGCTCGGCTGCTGCCTGACAACGATCTGAAATTTCGCCTTTGGCAGGGACGTGGTGGTGTACCGGCTGATCACGTGCGGCACGGTGGAGGAGAAGATCTACAGGCGGCAGGTGTTCAAGGGCGGCCTGAGCCGCGCGGGCATGCGCGATGAGGAGCAGCTGCGCTACTTCAGCTACGTGGTGCGCCCAGGAAGGGTCCGCAGCATGGGAGACGGCCCACTCAACATGCAGCTTGCGCTCCCGCAGAAAGCCGCTGCACCTGGCCTTGAGATCGTGTCGTATCTGACATACTGAGTTTTCGTGCATCTGATTGAGTCACCATTGACAAGATATGTACATGCTGCTTGTCGGACAGGAGCTGCGGGACCTGTTCAGCCTGAGGGCGGAGGAGGTGGGGGCGTCCCGCACGCAGGCGGACCTGTCGGCGAGGCACGGCGCCCAGCGGCGCGCCAGCCCCGCCCTGGCCGCCCACCTGGCCGCCCTGCCGCGCCTGCCCAACTACGTCGGTGGGCCGGCACCCCTCCCACGTGCACCGACGTGCCCCTCTGCACACCTTGGTGGACCAATGTTCAACAGGATTTAGCCAGTCATGATGCTGTCAGCACATCTCTGCGACACGCCTTTCATTTGCGCATGTAGTCACACATGCATGCACCGAAGGACCAACTTGCTCGTGTATGGTCCCTTTTGTTTTCATCGCAGGCTTCAGCGACCACGACCTGCTGTTCACCCGACCTGATGAGCATGCGTGTGCGGGTCAACCGGGGGCTCAGGTGGACGCGCCCTCGCAGCGACAGCAGGAGGCGCGGCCACCAGCTGCGGTGCCGCCAGCCAGACGCTGCGCCGCAGGTGCAGCGGCTGCTGGTGCCCACCTGCTGTCGTCAAGCCAGTGCGCACCCTGGCATCGCACAGCCTGCATCGTGCGCCACTGGCTACATGTTGTCAGTGGCGACCAAAGGCATGCGTCTCTGCAGGCTGGGGCGGGGCGGGGGACCTCAGCAGCCTGCTGGAGAAGTCGTTGACGCTCAACCCAAGGCCCAGCCAGGCCGCAGACCGATCAGCTGGCATGGCCGCCGCTGTTGGTGGGCAAAACGGCAGCTCGCGCAGCACCGCTCAGGCGAGCGGCCCCGCAGCCGGCAGGCCGCAGCCAGGCAGGCCGCCGTCAGGCGGCTCTGCGCTCCGCACCAGCCCGGAGGACCCGCAGGCGCGGCTGGCGAGGGCGCGCTCGCTGCTGGCCGACGCGGCGCTGGTGGCGAAACTGCCGGACCGGGGTGCCAGGCTGCGGGGCCAGGTCGCTGAGCTGGAGGAGCAGGTGCAGGGGTGCCAGAGCGGCGGCCGGGGTGCAGCCGGCGGGTGAGGGATCAGGTGTACGCGTCCCGTGCTGAACAAGGGTCTTGACGGCAACCATGCCGAACATTGCCACACACAAACAGAGACGCATCGATCAGCATTGCTTTGTGGTTTTGCTTATGCTGACCCCACAACATCGTAAGGCAGTGCTGAACAACGCAGGGTGCCTGTCCGGCGCCTGCTGTGCCAGACCATGGGTGACACTGCAGTTTTGGTTCCTACTGTGTCTCTGAGTTCGCATGCATACTGTGGTCCCCCCTATCGTCCCGCAGCAACTGTCGTTGTGGTAACTGTTGCCGGGCCAGCTGCACTGGAGGACGCTGCCGCAGACCCTGCTGCCGGGTTGGTGCCCACCTGCACAGGAGGTGGCATATAAGCAACATCATCCTCTGTCCACCTGGCATCGCACAACCCTATCGAGACGATACCCATGGAAACCCTTCTGGCTAGGACGTCATGCATAGCACTATACATTGAGCACACACTCACCAGACCAGGGACGCCACTGGCAGCCTGGACAACCGTGAAGCTGGAGGTGATCTGCTTGATGAGGTCCTGGTATCCGTCTTGCAGGATGGTTGCCAGCTTGCCCTGCAGAGGCAGGAGATTGTAGAGGTAGGCGGTCTCAGCATGGTCAACCTGACCAGCGTGTACCATGCCGTCTTTCTGCAGAACAGCCGTTGCAAAAGCATACATGGGTACCAGGAGGATGGTCCAAGAGTTGACCAACGGTTTGGAACAGATAGAAGCACACCTGGATGAGGGAGGCCAGCGACAGCGGGTCAATGGGGTTGGCCTCGTCAAAGACGTACAACACCTCGGTCGTCGGCTCTCCCACCGCCTGGGCCACCTTGCACTCCTACAAAGGGTGACAAGTCAATCCGTGTGGATGGCTTACGAGACAGGCTGCACCTGGACAAGGCAGTCGGAGGACACAAGGGCTGCCTGCTATACATAATATGATGAGCCGAACCAGGTGCCACAGGTAGTGGCGCATGAGCAACGGTGGACACATCCTCACACCTTGCCCGTCCACTCGGCCGCGGAAGTGTAGGCGCTGGTGTAGATGGCCGGCGTCTTCACAATCGTCAGCGACGGCTCCGTGCACTTGATGAGGTTGCCGGCGGCGGGCTTGGTGGTGTTGCTCGATGGCGTACCGGACGTGAGCGAGGCCTTGCTGCGGAGTGTAACGCTCTGCAGTCAGCGCTCAGCTGCGGGGTTTATGGCGCCAATACAGCTAGTGTTCAATGGCCAGCCACCATACACTGCGCT
Organism: Diplosphaera chodatii; assembly: GCA_032358165.1. NCBI lineage: Eukaryota > Viridiplantae > Chlorophyta > Trebouxiophyceae > Prasiolales > Stichococcaceae > Diplosphaera > Diplosphaera chodatii. Next base: position 1,650,896 of record JAALGY010000038.1, read on the forward strand.
GTATGGTCAGCGCTGCACGGAGATCCTGCCTCGATATATGTCGTACCTGTTGTTGCCTTTGCCGCCAGAGCTGGCGGTGGCGCCCCGCAGGCGGCGGGTGGCGCCCGCTGTGGTGCCGTCGCCGCCCGCTGAGACCCCGGTGTCGCCCGACGTGGCATTGACGCCGCCGCCGCCGGCCAAAGCGCTGCCGCCGGACACGGCGGCATCGTCGCCGCTGCCGGCAGTCGGGTCGCTCGCGCTGCCGTCTGTGGAGAGCGGGATGGTGCACGTGCCGGTGGTGAAGGTGATGCTCATGCCAGGGCCTGTGCGCCGGCGGCAAATGTTGGCTATTTGTCAGGTAGGGCATTGTGAGCTGCCATGGGCAGGCTGCATGGAGCTGAAGTGAGGACAAGCCTGGAACGTACGGCCAAGTGGCTACACATGCATGCCACAGCAGGGCACCGGTGTAGTTGGCGGCATGGGCCACGGGCAGCTTGAAGCTGGCGGGCGTGCAGAACTCGTCGCTGAACTTGACCACCTCCTGCACGATGACGCCCATGAATGCCACTGGCGCCACCTGCAGGTGCATGATGAAACACTGATGATATGCTGCAGCTGAGAAGTTAGCTTACAGCATCAGCCTGCATGCACTGCTGTTGCTACCACAAACAGCCGCAGCAGACGGGCAACGGTGCACCAGGAGCATAGCAATATGGGATACCGGGGTGATGACGGGCTTGACGACGTCAAACGCCGGTGCCACGGCGAAGCTGGGCTGCACTGAGCCTGCTGCCTGAGCTGCCACAGCGGCTGATGTTGTGGAGCTGCCGCTGCCGCTGCTGCCACCGGAAGCAGATCCACCACCTGTGAGGCCAGCGGCTGAGGTGGTGCTGCCAGTGGACGCTGCGGACGACCCTGGCGTCGTGATGGTGCTGTTGTTGCCGCCAGAAGAGGCTGCATTTGCAAACCAGTCGGGTGTTGAAGGGCGAGGCGTCTGAATGGCGGTTTCTTGCACACATGCATGCTTCTATCTGCTCCAGTCGATCAGTTCCAAAACTTGATGCAAACGTAGCAGTCCGGTCAGCACAATGCCACAGCAGCAAGTGGAGATATCACCTGTCGCTTGTGCGGACACCGCCGATATGGCGAGCAGCGCTGTGAGGGCCGCAGCGGCCAAGAGTGTACGAAACAGCGCCATGCCGCCGATTGCACGCACCGCCGCTCGAATCCAAACCAGCCGGGGCAAAGAGCTGGCCGTCGCAAGCTTTTCACTGGCAGATGTACCCTCGGTTACCGCAGGATGCTGTGCAGTGGCAGCGCGACCACGACGGGCGGCTGCCGATGTTGGCAGTTCGGGTTTCGTGCTGTCGAGGCACTAGACCCTTATTCCGCCGCCACGTGGCAGGGTGGTGCAGGTTTATAGCCAGGTCAGCACAGCTCTATCTCTGACTGGACAGGAAAGATGCACGGTAGGTCCCTGCATCACCTGCTGTATCAATGCCCAAGCAGCGATGAGACAATGCAGCAGGGTGCATGAGCGATAATGACTGGCTTTTGCACTGCGCATGCACGCATCTACACAGCAGACTCCCAGCTGCCGCAGGCGTGGATGAGGAGTCCTAACGATTGATAATAACAGCCATGCCTTGACTACGTACAAACTGACCGCAAGTCGACAACAGAGCCTGCTCGAAGATCACTGTATGTGCTGCAGAGTTCTAAGGGCCTTGCTGCATACAATCTGTCCTGTCAACCACAACTCCAGGATGCCGGCCGCAACTGCTGCATTATTGTCGGTCAACCTTCATATACAACAAGCAGACTCCTACACGGTGCCTGCGGAAACTTGCAACACCAACACCAAAGCAACCATGTTTTTTATACCAGGGGCCACAACCAATTCTCCGAGCCCTATGCTATCGCTTGACACTAGATAAGCAAGCTGCAGATGACTAGACCCGGTATGTATCGTGTGTGCTTCTGCGGTTGACAGGGCAGTGCTTGCACTGCAGAGGCAGTCCAGGGCTGCAACAGGTCAGGTGTGCACCACTACCTGCCGAGGGCTGCTGGCTGGAGTGGTGCCCATCTCATCCTCACCTGCTGCCATACAGTGCAATACGTAAAACCCTGGTCAGGGCATAACATGGTCATCTGAACCGAATGACAGACATCAAGGCGTCTCAGCTCAGCAACAATAAACCCTTCTGCAGATGTCTGCCGCTTGGCGCTCTGAACGCTGGTCAGAGCAGCACCTGTGTCACTGGTGTTGGATGCGGTCAGCTCTGCCAGCACCAGTGGTGCAAAGCGGTCAGCAATGGCGCGCCACTGCCAGCATACGCTCCGCACAGTGCAGAAGTTTGCCATACCAGCATCGTCCCTGTACCACGCGGCAACACATCCTCGGGAGTGGTCGTTCCTCGAGAGGGGTCAGCTGGCATCGCACAGTGCATTTCGTTCAGGGGTCAGCAGCAACATCAGCATGTCTTGGGCATGTAACGGTGTCTTGCAGTCCCTCATCCACGAAGCACCAAGTATGGCAGCACATGCTGATATGTGGCGCGCTGTGTGGTAGGAATCCATATCCTTCGAATGGCATACCGCAGGACTTGCAGCAGGATCTCGTGCCGGATGGGGATGGGTAGTACAGCCCAGCGGCCCCTCCTGCATGTGCAAGACAACCCTCTGGTGGGAGACCATGTCCCTGCAAAAGCCAACATGGCCTCTGCATTTGTTGACAGATGCAGATTTGGATGAGCAGCGTGAAACAGCATACATTAGGGCGTGGCTAGCACAGACCCGGCTGCTGGAACACCCTATGCCTGTGCGTGGCACAGACAGACCATACAGTTGTGCGCGTGGAGCGCGCCTGCAGCTGGCATGCCGACCCCCGTGCACGCCAGGCGGCATCGCGCTGCCGGTCTCGATGCAGAGCCATCAGAGCAAAGGGCGTGGTGGGTATACCAGCCGGGGGCGCACCTGGTGCCGGGGTCCTGGGCCCGCAGCTGCGCGGCCAGCCGGCTGGCGTGCCAGGCGGCGATGGAGGCGGCGCGCCCCGCCGGCCCCGCGCTGGCCGGGCCGTCCAGCAGCGGCTCCAGCTTGGCGGCTCTGGCGCGCGGCAACGGCTCCTGCAGCAGGAGGAGCGTCAGCTACGCAAGCAGCGGGGCAGACCACCTGCACCATGACAAGGCTTTCGAACTGCCATGAGCGGCGGTGTGTGTGAGCTTCTCGGCATGCACTGATGCACTGCTGCAAGACTCGCACGCACATCCGCTGGGGCAGCAACGAGTGGTGGGCGGGTGCAGTCATGATGATGCAGCTGCAGCTCACAGAACGGCACCTCTCCTGCCGGCGGCAGCAAGATGGGCGGCATGGGCTTTGTGAGAGGGTTGGCGCGGGGTAGGATGGGGAAGTAGGTGGGCGGCAGCACCTGCAAACACACAGGAGGACGTATGATGGCCATGCCAACCAACTCAGGAGCGCACATGGCAAGCTCGACATCAACAACAGGGAGACGCCTCGCAGCAACCCACTGGTGGTGGAGATGACGGCTCAGCGTCGTCCTCAGGGCCATACTCACACTGCGCTCGCACAGCAATTGGTGGGTTAATTCAGCATGATCACGCTGTGTGGCAGGACCCTAATAAGCAAATGCTTCACAGTGACGTCAAAATGGTTGGAGAACCTTCACAGAGGAGACGTGCAGCAACGGCATCGCCGGCAGGGGCAGCGGCGGCAGCTGCGGGGGTCGGGCGGGCGGGGTGACGGGCGCTGCCAGGGGGCTGGCCGCCTGCTCCAGGCCGGGCGTGGGCGTGCGGCGGGGGTCGCGCAGCGGCGGCGTCGGCGACAGGCCGTGCAGGCCGCCGCCGCTCCCGGAGCTCAGGCACCCGACAAGGGGGGCGGCTTGCACCTGCACGCGTGGGCATGGCACACAGATGGGCGCGTCTGCTGCTTCAACTCTGTGGCACAGTCTGGTTGCAATCAACCGCAGCACGCCTCGTTTCCAACCCAAAAATGCTGCTAAGGCAACACCGCCACATATGAGCGGCTCACCTGGCGGACAGGCAGCTTCCTCCCCGGTGCGCGCGGCAGGACCACCGGCGGCATGGGCAGGGCACACGGCTGCAGCGCTGCGCTGTCCAGCGCTGCCAGCAGCTGCTCATGCGACAGGCCCATCGGCGGCGGAACCTGCATGTTCACACGTGCGGCACATGCAACATGACTGACACCTACACCACCATACGGTGGTGTCCGTTCGTACGAGGCAACAGCAGTGGTGCCCGGTGAGGCATTTGCATCACTGTAAGCTGGTCATGGTGGGACTCAGCATGAAAGCCCAACTGCGCAGGGTACATGTACTGTGTCGCCTCCGCTGCAGGACTGATACCATATTGCGGGAGCAGATGCACCTGCGGAATGACTGGCATCAACGACGACTGCAGCACGCCGCCATGCAGGGTATTGTGCTCCTGATGGTACAGCACCTGCGCCATCTGCACCACAGCGCAGGGCGCACACTCTGTCAGTCCCTGCACAACAGCATGGCACCCTTGCAGCACTCTGCCAGGTGAAGCAGCTGGCTTTCAAGTGGCAAACAGTCAGGAAGCGGCTTAACATGCGATTGCAGCCCACTGAAGGCATGGCTGGGCTTGTGTGACCAACACTTGGAAGACGCCTTGTCATGCTGTTGCCCCAACGTTGCATCTCCCACCTGTGCCAGCTGCGCTTCTTGGCTGCTGCGTGTGCAAACGGTTCCAAGCCTTCATTCGCAAACTGCTGCAGGAGCTGCAAGCTCTCCAGTGCGTTGCACCCTGACGCGACCTGCCTTGGACGTCCCAGGCCCGGATGATGAGAGCATCGGGCTGCCGCCAGATTTACAACATGGCGGCCTCACCATCCCGACCCCCTACTGCCGATTGGGGGCCCCGACTAGCTGTTCATGTGGTTGGAGCAGAGGCACACGGCCTGCCATCAAATGTGCTGCGCATGTAATGTGTCACGATGGTTGTTGAAGTTGGTTGTGCACGTTCACGCGTCGCGCTCCTGCATGAGGAGTTTGATTTTTGAGATGGCTCATTTACTCTGCATGATTGTCACGAGAGACACTGATCAGCAGCAAGCTAAATTGGAACACAAGCTGTTACACAGTGGATTGTAAGGACAATTTGTGCCGATGGCGGAAGCGTCAGAAGACACGGGCGCCAGGTTCGTTATCGCAGTTGAGGACATCAACGGGGCATGGAGCTCGGTGCAGGAGGTGAGCTTTGGCAATGCCGCAGCAGCAGCGAACCAGAGTAGTCTGCTTCGTTGTGCAATCAAGCCTGCGGAAGACATGGCGCCTTCTTGGTTTCACTCCAGTACAGTTCTGGATTTGACGCAATGCACAACCACGCTCTTGCAAGTGCGTGTTCTCACCTGCAGCTGCTCAAGTCAAGGCTGCCGCTGAAGAACCTTGCGTTTCCGAACAAGTTCGGCAAGAAGATCGCCGTGGATGAGCTTCCCGTGCAGTGCGTTCTGTGCATGCCCACTGCTCTGCAATGCATGCCGTATGGCTGGGTTAGGAATGCGAACAGCTGAGGCCGTTATCGCTGACGCAGGTACCTGCTGTCGAGCGATCCCAAGCTGCAGCGGCTCAGGCCATACTCGCAGAGCCCGGTCACCTGGTTCCGGAATCCCTATGCGACGCTGCTCGTGGTGCGATGGCAGATCTTCGCTCAGCATTAACAAAGGCCTTGTGATGCAAAGCGCTATACATCATCACACAGGCCCTTGCGGTGCTGCGGCTCTGCCAGCGTCTGACTGAAAAGCATTGCCTCAACGCCAACCACCAGGTGGCGTGCGAGGATGGTGAGGAGTACAAGCGCGTGCTCAAGACGCAGCTGCGCGCGTTCACGGAGGGCGCAGCGGCTAAGGACCCACTGTCTGGCGGCGCCGAGTGGCTCATGCTCCTGGTGCGGCCGGCCAACAGCGATGCGCTGGCGCGCGGGCCCCGCAAGGTGGGTCCTGGCAGGATGTTGGCTTTGCAATTTGCATTGGTGTTGTTGTCTGGACACCCATTGCTGTGGTATGGTGTGCACACCAAACCCCAAGCAAATCTCGGCATTGCAGCAGCTTGGACGCCCTGCAGCAGCGTCAGTGCTGACGAGGCTGTGGTGCTGCAGATCTTTGAGGCGCTGCGGTACGACTTCAAGGCGTACGGCGCCGCACTGCGGGGTGGGGGTCGGGAGCGTGCGGCACGTGTGCACCTGCCTGCGGGCGCTGCCATCAGCCCGGCGCTCAATGCTGAGATGGAGGCCCTGGAGCAACAGCTCAAGGAGTGCATCATGGCCAGCTTTGAGATGCGGGCAGCAGCCTATGAGGAGGAGGTGAGCCTCTGTGCATATGCTTCTCCACAGGAACTGCAAGGGCTATCAGTGCTATTGTAGGCATAGGCGCCAACCAGCAGGGACTCCCAGACTGCGGATTGTTGGGTATGGCATGCCAGCCACTGGCAGCATGGCAAAGCGTTCGGCAATTGGCCCCACCGGGTTGCGAGCGCAGTCAAGGGCCTTGGCCACGTGCGGCAGGTGCGGCGGCTGATGGCGAGTCGGCTGGAGCCGGGGTGGCGCTTCTCCACCCTGTACCTGGTCAAGGACAGCCTGGGGGTGATGCTGGAGGCGGCCGGGCTGGCGGAGGACGCGCTGCGCGAGTTTTTCGAGCTGGAGGCGACATACCTGGCAGCCGTGGCGCCGGGCGGCGGGCTATCCGGCCATGAGCAGGGTGAGCACAGTCGAAGAGCAGGCCGGGCAGGAATCCTTGCATCAGCACCTGCCCGGTCATCTGCCTGAGGCCACATGCACCACGTACCTGGGATCCACTTGTCACGCTGCGGGTGATGACCACTCTGCACCTCGCGCTTCCCTGACACGGCGTCGTGTGCGCCGTGGGCGCAGAGGCGCGGCAGGACGGCGCGGACTCGGCGGTGCTGCTGCGGGCGACGTGGCGCGACACGCGGCGGGCGGTGCTGCGCGCCGGCGGCGTCGCCGACTTCACCTTCCGCCAGTACCTGTTCGCCTGCCAGGCGCGGGTGCTGCTGCGGCTGGGGCGGCCCCAGGAGGTGCGCCGGCCCCATCACGCCGGCACCCATAGCTGAAACTGGGAGGTCCTCAGCTGAAGCTGGGCATTCCTTTTGCATGTCAAGAATTTGCAGATGTTGCTGTGAACAAAAGTGAACAGCTGCGGCCTGGCAATTCCCCTGCAGCCTCGTGCCCTGCAACTCCAGGTGGCAGAGCGGGGCCTGGCCTTCGTCAAAGCCTTCTCCGACAGCCTGGCGGCGCAGCAGGCAGCGGGCAGCGCGCCGCCGCTGTTCCGGGAGGCCTGGGCCTTCTCGGCGTGCACCGCCCTGGCGCACGCGACCCTGGCGCAGCTGGGCAGCCGCGAGCACAGCCGCGCCAGCGCAAGGCATCTCCAGTGAGCTCCGCCTGTGTTTTGGTTGCCACACTGGATCCGCATCTGGTCATGTGGCTGTGATCCCTGGCCCCCTGTTGGGGTGAAGGCTGATTAAGTGCATTGAACAGTCCCTGCACATGCACAGGGCGGCACCCCTTGGCGCACTCCACCAAAGCTCACCCGAAGTCGTGCTGCTGCCACAGGCGGACACCCGCCGGGAAGACGGCGCCAGCTGGCGATGGTCTTGCAGTCACACCCGAACAGCCCAATGGCCTGCATCACGAGAGCAGCGCCATCGACCTGTCTCACCCAACAGGGGTAAGTGCTCAACCTAACCTTTGCAAAACTGTGATGCCCGGCTGAAGTCTTCGACTGCATAGCATGTGGGACCGCTTGATGCTGCAGGATACGTCCGACCAGGCCCAGGTGATCGCCATACCAGCGGAGCCGTACGGCAGCCAGCACGATGCATTGGGCGGCATCATGCCGTCTGCCGACTCTAGCAGCAGCCTGCCTGACTTTCAGGCCCAGGCAAGCGATCGCTTTTGCTATCCAGAGCCTGTCTCAGTTCATCGCCTGACAAGCCCCTCATCATTTTTGCATCTCTTGCAACCCTTCTGCCTTGAAGGCTCACCACTGCAACACCTCTCTGTTTCCCCTTTGCAGCAACAGCGGCTGCAGCATCTGTCGCTGGCCAGCAGCAACCTGGCGTCATTTGATGAGCAGCAGGGTGGCAGCCCCGCCCGCCACAGCCGCCACGCCTCACTGGTGCGGGTGCCAGCAGCACGTGACGACTGTCCTTGTCCTGATGATGCATCGGATGGCTTCTGAGAAGCTCGATGTCAGTGCAGGCTGGGCTGGGGTCTGGCAGTGAGCTGGGCACCCCCGTCAGCGGCCTGCTGCAGGGTGCCGAGCGCGATGGCCTGGCGGCCCCCAGCGTAGACTGGCAGTTGGGCGCCCATGCCGAGGAGGTGCGATACAGCTCCCCCCTGCTTTTTGTCACTTGCTAGTCTCACCATGTTTTACTTACAGAAGCTGCGCACTCTGGTTGCCCTGTGCAATTTCGCGCTCATGCCGAGCAAAATTAACACGCACACATGCCCCGCCTTGCCAGGTGGTCGGCGAGCCGCCGGGCGTGGGGGCGGCCGCCATGCTGCCCTCGCCGCCGCGGGTGGCGCCGCGCAGCGAGCCGCCCGGCGCCGGCGCCGACGCCGCGTTCTGGGGCACCATCGGCCACCTGTACGCTGCAGCCCGGGCGGAGCTCATGCGGTGAGCACCCCCGCCCTCCCAGCATGTCTTGCTGGTATCGTGTCTCATCAGTGCCACTGCCTGCTTTGTGTTTCACAGACAGGGGCTGTGCCTGGGCATCGTGTTTGCATGGCTACACTGAGACACTCGAGGGTGCCGTGTTGGTGAGCAGTCTGGGGCGGGGCGCCAAGCTGCCGTCGCGCTTTGGGCAGGACGAGGTGACGCTGAGCTGGCTGTCCCCGATGCGGCTCCCGGCAAACGGCAGCGCCTCACGCCCTGGCAGCCCAAGCGGTAGGTGTTCATCACTCGCCGTGGTTGCCCCTGACCAACTCAGGTGACGCAAGGCTTGAACTGGCATCAGGGTCGAATGTTGCTGTGCACCTACAGGTGGTGTGTCTTCACACCCCTTGGTGGCCGCCGGCGACAGCAGCCCGGAGCTGTCCAGCCTGCAGCCACCCACAGCCGCTGCAGACGCCAGCACAGTCACGGCAGCTGCAGATGCGGCACGGCCCGCTGCTGCCACATCGACAGCAGCGGCGCAGCAACAGCAGCCGCTGGGGCAGCGGCTGCTGAGCCGCCTCAGCCGCAGCTCCGGCAACGCTGCAGCGGCCGCCTCCGAGGCGCCCCAGGCGCACGGCCGCCACCAGTCCACCGTCAGCATCGACCTGCGCCCCGCCCCCGAGGTGGAGCCGGCGCAGCCCGACGGTGAGCTGCTGTCATGGCACCGTGCCTGCGGGCAGGCGTAGGATTTGCGGTGGTGTCAGCGTGACAGGCATTCAGTTCATCACCGCGCTCGTCCGGTTTGGCACATGATCAGGTGGTGAAGCAGATACGCCGCAGCCGCTGCTCATGGAGGTGGCGCCGCGGGAGGAGTCCGTGACCACAGGGAAGGATGACTCCACCAGCGTCAGCAGCTCTGAGGCCTCGCAGGTGAGTGAGACCCGTGCTGGCGGTGCACCTTCCCCTCGCTTGGCTCACTGGCTGACTCACAAACCTGATGGCACAGCTCGACCGCCCTTTGACGACGATTTCGCAAACCGCTGAATAACGCTGTGGCGCAAGCAGGCAGCCTTTGACAAGCAGCTGGAGGCGGCGGCTGCCGCGGCAGCGCAGCCGCCATCGCCCAGGAAGTCGCTGCACACCGACCCCCGCTTCATCGAGCAGGAGGTGGGGCCTTGCTGCAGCTTGCGTCGCCAGGAGCACGACCACAGTAGCCGCTGACTGCATCCCAGCTCACACAAGGCTGGCTGCATGTAGATCGCATCCCCACCTACGATATCCACAACCTCGCGTGCCCTTGGCGCAGGTCGAGACGTCCTCAGAGTCCTCCTCGCCGCGCAGCGTGGCGTCTGACGAGCAGTCAGTGTACCGCCGGCTGTCCGGGGGCCAGCGCCCGCAGGGCAGGGGGCCCGGCGCCAGGTTGGCGCCCCCCTGGCTGACGGACTGGCGCCTCAAGCTCGCCCTCAGCTCCAAGGTGCACTCAGCAAGCACCCTGCTGCCGCCATGGGCAGATCGCACCACAGCCCCTGCCATGCTGCCGTGGGCGTACTGGTACTCTGCCAATGTTACAAGTCAGTACGCAGCCACCCGTCACTTGTTGCCTGGGCTACCTTGTGCATCACCGCGGCCGCTTCTTTGTACGAGCAGGAGCTGTTCGAGGAGCTGTACATCGAGCTCAGCGCCGCGGCGGCGAGGTGCTACAGCCGCTGCGGGCGCCACCGCAGCGCGGCCGCCATGCGCGCTGACGTGGCCGACGCCCTCGCGGCCCGCGGGCAGGCGGCGGCGTCGGCGGCGCTGTACGAGCGGCAGGTGGCAAAGCACATACAAGGAATCTGCTGCATGTCACCCTGATGCGGACGCCGCGATGATGTCTTGCCAGAGCGCAGGGTACACAGGTGTCCCCGCCGAGTCAACGTTTGGCAGCACAGCAGTCAGTGACAGATCGTCAAGTGCAGCGCGTAATGTGTGCAGGCCAGCTTGCTGCTGCGAGAGGGCTGGGCTTCGCTTGCAGCGCCAGTGCTGCTAAAGCTGGCTGCCACTCAGAAGGTGGGTCCAGTGAAGGCAGTCGGAGACCCATGCCAGCTCTGTACAGTGTGCCTGGGCACCATTGCTTGCTGACCAGAGCCATCAAGCGTCACAGTTGTGTCGCGTGACCCCAACATGTGCAGCTGCAATGTGAGCATGCATGAGCGGCTGGCTGCAGGACCTTGGCTCGCTGGCGCTCCCGGCAACGTATGTGGCGCTGCTGTCCCTGCCAGCAGACGGGAATGCCGGTCTCGACCGGGCGGCCCTGCAGACGGAGCTGGAGCAGTGTGCGCAGCAATCCAGTAGCGCGGCCGTCCCCAGCATCCTCCAGGGTACGCCCTGTGCCAGCTCATGGCATGGCAAAGACAGCTGTGTGCTGCACTGTCAGCAAGCAATTGGACGCTGGCACCACTGCAAGTGCGGCTGTGCAAGCAGTGTGGCTGCAGCAGGCCATGGCTCGCTTTGGGTGCAGATGCCACAGCAGACCCGGCGAGGGGCTTGGACACGCTGGCGATGCTGCGCGTGGCGCCCCTGCCGGGGACCTTCAGCCGCTTCTACGGTGAGGAGACGGCTCGGGTCACGACATTCTTCCACTGCAGACAGCATACCATGTCATACTGTGCAGCCTTCACAGCGGACAAATGCATGGCAACTGCATGAGCAGGTGACACCGGCGCCGGCGGTGCGCCAGTGACTCTGCCGCCGGCGTGCACACCACGACCGGCTGCGGCAGCAGCCATGGACGTGGATGGCAGCAGTGCAGGGGCGCAGCGGCTGAGCGTCGGCGACATCGCCACCGTGGCAGTGCAGGTGCCCGCTTCCCCTGACACCCTCGTCGCACTGGCGGTGATCAATCACATCGTCAGTCAGTACCTCCCTGCAGCTCAGCGCGTCACCGGGCTGCTTGGTTTTCGTTGATCGTCGAAGGATGGCAGGACTGCTGTTCTATGACGGCAGCGGTAGTCCTGCACATGCCATTCCATCGATTGTTTCCATCGTCGACTGCTGGCAGGAGTGCTGTTCTGTGCCGGCAGCGGTAGTCCTGCACATGCCATTCCATCGATTGTTTCCATCGTCGACTGCTGGCAGGAGTGCTGTTCTGTGACGGCAGCAGTAGTCCTGCACATGCAATTCCATCGATGGTTCCACCGTCGACTGCTGGCAGGAGTGCTGTTCTGTGACGGCAGCGGTAGTCCTGCACATGCCATTGCATCGATGGTTTCCATCGTCGAAGGATGGCAGGACTGCTGTTCTGTTCGAGCAGCGGTAGTCCTGCACATGCAATTCCATCGATGGTACCACCATCGACTGCTGGCAGGAGTGCTGTTCTGTGACGGCAGCGGTAGTCCTGCACATGCCATTCCATCGATGGTTTCCATCGTCGAAGGATGGCAGGAGTGCGGTTCTGTTCAAGCAGCGGTAGTCCTGCACATGCCATTCCATCGATGGTTTCGATCGTCGAAGGCTGGCAGGAGTGCTGTTCTGTGCCGGCAGCGGTAGTCCTGTACTTGCATTTCCATCGATGGTTTCCATCGTCGAAGGATGGCAGGACTGCTGTTCTGTGACGGCAGCGGTAGTCCTGCACATGTCATTCCATCGATGGTTTCGATCGTCGAAGGCTGGCAGGAGTGCTGTTCTGTGCCGGCAGCGGTAGTCCTGCACATGCCATTCCATTGATGGTTTCCATCGTCGAGGGAGGGCAGGAGTGCCGTTCTGTGCAAGCAGCGGTAGTCCTGCACATGCCATTTCATCGATGGTTTCCATCGTCGAAGGATGGCAGGAGTGCGGTTCTGTTCAAGCAGCGGTAGTCCTGCACATGCCATTCCATCGATGTTTCCACCGTCAGCTGCTGGCAGGAATGCAGCTTTGCCGCTGCACTCGTGGACGATGTTGCTCTGTTCATGCACTCTTCAACATATGGAGCTTCGCAAGAGAGTGTGAGGAGTACAGCTTTGCCACAACCATGACAATGCTGATAGGATGTGGCGTGCCTGCAGGTGCACAGCATGCTACAGCAGCCGATCACGCTGCACAGCCTGGCGCTGCGGCTCATGCTTCTGCAGGAGACGTCAGGTACATGCTGCGCTGAGATTTGCTGCAGATTTTGACAAGGAGTGTGGAGTAAGCAGCTCCTCAGGTGCGGCATCGTTAGCATGGTTGCTGACAAACCCACTCCTAACCCTGCAGTGACCACCTTCGAGTCGCCCACAGCATTTGCTGGCGATGCGGACCACAGCCGGCCAGGCAGCATTGTGGGAGAGTCCCTGGGCACCGCCTCCGGCATCCTGCCTCTGAACCTCTCGAAGCCAAGCTCGCCAGCGGCCTCCACAGCAGGTGACACTATGTGCCTTTGCTTGATCCTGTGCTTGCTTCATGACCTACACAGCTTCAGGTACCCAAACGGCCTCTGCTCTCTTAACGAACTCAGCAGCGTTTTCTGGCTTGCAGCAGCGACTACAGCAACGGAGCAGGCGCCGTCCTTCAGCGAGCGCATCAGCGTGCAGTGGCTGCCCACCGAGGAGCTGCTGTGCCCCCCGGCGGGTGACCACAGCCTGGCAATCCCCAGTCAAGTCTGAGGAGAGCAAAGCAGCCCGTACCTTGCACCGCCGTGCGGCGCTTGTTCGTGCCCCCTTGGTGCAAAGCTCGAAGACTGCAATGTGGCAGCTTGCAGCTTGCAACGAAACGTCAGGCGCGATATGCTCAGATTACAGTTTGTCATGCAGACGGTGAGGATACAGTGTCGCTGTCGCCTGGCGCCAATGTGCTGCGCTTCACGGCGGCGCCGGTCAAGGCGGGGCTGTACGCCGCGCGGGGCATCGCAGCGCAGCTGGGCAACCTGCGCCTTGCGCTGCCGCTGCTGCCGCCGGCGCTCCCGCGCAGCAGCGCCGTGAGCTGGCCCCACCTGTCAGGTGAGGATGCTCAGGAATGGCATGTTCCGACTTGAGCGGTGTGCATGCCCGCATGCCTCTGCAATGCACGCCCGCTCAGGTCGAGGCATTCACCTGAGGGCCCTGCCTCTGCTCAGCACTGCAAGCTGTCAGCAGCACTTGCACGTTCAGTGTCAAAGCTTCATGTCACGAAGTTGTGGGCGGCCAGGTGGCGGCAGCGGGGGCGCTGCGCAGGAGGTGGTGCTGCTGGGTGTGGGGGCGGTGCGGCGGCGTGCGGCCTGCAGCGTGCTGGCGGCGCAGGGCGGCCTGACAGCCGGCACCGCGCAGTGGCTGGGCCTCGTGGTGGTGCCCCTCGCCGACGCGCTGCACCGCGCGCAGCTGCAGCTGTCCGCCTTTGGGCCTGCAGGTGCCCCCTCGCCCCATATGCATTGGTGGCTCCACCCGGATGCACCCCAAAACGCTGTACATGGCCCCGTGCCGCTCACCCACAGCGTCTTGAAGATGTTGTTGTGATATTGATGATCTCACACCAGCCTTTCCCCGCAGGCGCCGGCCTGCCAGCAGTGCAGCTCCCGCTCAGCCAGGCGGCCGTCGTGGCGCCGCTGCCACGCAGCAGCATCGCCGCCAGCTGCAATGGCGATATGCCGCCGGCAGACGGCAGCAGCGGCGAGCAGCCGGCGCCGCAGCAGGTGGAGCTCAGACGGGGCGCCGTGCAGCTGCCCGACTGGGCGGCGCGGCGGCCCGCTGTCGTGTGGCTCCGCGTGCAAGCGGGTGGGGCGCCGTTCTCTCACTACCGGCATGCTGCACTTCCACCGACCTTGGCTGTGGCGCAAGCTCTGCTGCAAAGTTCTGAGATTGCAAGGTGCACGATGGATGCATCAGACCTCAAACTCAAGCGCTCTGCCACAATGTAATTCATGATCCGCAGTCTATGCTGTTTTGTGTGATCTGCAGCGCCCCGCATCGACCCGCCAGAGCTGGTGCGGGTCTCGGCGCCCGGGGCCCAAGCGGTCGCCGCCGCCGCCGCGTCCGGCAGGGTGCTGTCCGACACCGGCAGCCTCCCGGCGGAGCCCATCGCCAATGGTGCGTTCCCAGGCACCGCTTGCAGTTGCCACTCCCGAAACTCTGCACATGTGCTCCTGCTGTGCTGCTGCTGCAGACACCATCATACGCATCGCAGAGACACGGGTCCTGAGGTGAAAAGACGTTGGCGCCCCCGTGCAGGCTCAACAGGGCGCGGCGGCGGGCTGGAGCTGGACGTGGGGCTGCAGTACGACCGGGACTGCCGCCGCTCGCACGCCTGCCACCTCAGCGTGCCCCTGGCGCAGCCCTTCAGGTGCCCTGCGCGGCGGCGCAGCACCCACGCTGCAGGCCCACTCCTGGCGCCAGCTTTGCCCCACTGCCGGGCTGGCATGCTTTGGGCAGCGCAGGCTGCACATCACTGTGCGAGGTCTGCTGCAGGGTGCACGTGCGGGCGTGGGAGGTGGGCGGCAAGCAGCTGGCGGTGCAGGCGACGCTCACCTCCCGCTGCGCGCACCCCGTCACCATCACCGCCTGCCACACGCAGCCCCAGGTTGGAATGGACCCCTGACAACCCCAACCCAAGCCCCAATCCCCAATGCCCAGTATGTGCTCGCACGCCGCCTGCCACACGACTGACATTCCCACTGGCCAGCTTCAGACAGCTTTGTGTGATGCACGACCTTGTGGCTCAGCACCAGTCGCGCTGGCGCTGGCGCAGGGGGGCTTTGCCACGCAGGCGGACCTGCTGGCGGTGGCGGGGGTGCTGCCGGCGCGCCTGGAGCCGCGCGCCAGCATCGCCCTCGGCACCCTGCTCCTCATTCGCTCCCGCCCCTCCGCCTCGCCCAGTGAGCCCCTGCGCTGTCTCACTGCTTTCAGTCTGAATGACCTGCCAGCCAGCCAGGGCCAAGCACCGGAGACTTGAGGGTCATAGCGGCGCTGGTGCACGCAACACAGCCTGACGTGCAAGCCACAACACCGGGCTTGTGTGCACTGCAGGCAAGCCCCGCGGCGCGCACAGCGAGGACAGCAGCGTGCTGGAGGTGCAGTACAGGGTGGAGCACAGCCCCGCGGCGGCCGCCTCAGCCACTGAGGTGAGACACGAAACCAATGGCGGCGCAGCAGCTTTTGCACACAGCACCCATTTCACACACCCTTTTCGAAGCGGACCTGGCCGCAAAGCATCCCACAAACGAACTGCACCCTGAGCCCTAGGATGCTGGGGGTTGTCGTCCATGTCAGCCAGACGCTCCTGCGCCGGACAGGTGTCACCGGCGTGGGGCCCGCCGCTGCTGGCGCCCGGGGCGGCCGCGCAGCTGCCATCCGCGGCGCCGCTGCAGGGCGGCGCCGAGGCGCAGGACTGCACCTTCCGGCACGCCTTCAACCTGGAGGTGTCGCGCGAGGAGGGCACGCCCCGGGGCACCGTCGTCGTGCGTCTGCTGGGCCCCTTCACCGCAAGGTGCGTGTGGTGATATCCAGCAAGCGAACCCGCTCCCATCAGTAGCCTGATCACCTGCGCTGCTTGCTCGCCTGTTTGCTCAGCCATGTGGCGTGCAGGCTGTTGGCCTGGCTGGAGGTGTGCTTTTCACTCACACTATATTGATGTGCCTGGCCAGCAGGCTGGATCAGCCTGTGACGCTGTGCTGGCGGCTGGAGCGGGGACCGGGCGGCAGCGGCGCCCCCGACACCCTGCAGTACGAGGTGCGCCAATGCTGACGGCTGGTCTGGGCCCTGCTGGTAGTGATACGCTGCAGCTCGACGTAAAAAGCGCTCGCCAGACGGCGTGTTGAGACGGTACCAAACTCATGGACAGACGGAACAATGGGCCACATATGGATCCCCGAATGCAGGTGGTGGCGGAGGGGGAGGGTTGGCAGCCGCGGATGTGGCGCCCCGGGAGCGTGGGGCTGCCCGCCGCCGCCGGCGCCTCCGCCACCGTGGAGGCCTCCTGGCTGCCCACCGCCCCAGGTGCCCGCTCCCCCATGCCACCCGGCCCCATTTGCTGCACGGTGTCGCACATGACAGCCTTCGCACGCCACGTCGTAACCATCCGTGCTTTGCTCTGCAGCGCTGTCAGCGATCTTGCGGTCTGTGACGCAGGACCGCTGCCGGTGCCGCGGCTGCAGCTGCTGGACGTGGCGCAGCAGGAGGTGTTTGACGGCGGGCTGGCGGCCGACACCGTGTACGTCACGGCGGCAGACACCTGAGGGTCTACATATCGGGCAGTGTTGCCTGTTAGAATGCGGTGTGTGGGGTGCAGTCAGCCGAGGGAACATTGCGAGCAGGTTGTTGACTTTGGCCAGGGGCCTTTCCAGTACAGGGCAGCCGCGCCCCAAATGACCAGTTGCAACATGCCTGTGAAGTCGTCCATAACTCATTCACCCAATCGACGAGACCGGTTTAGCATCGTAGTGGAACGCGACTCTGAACGCTCAGCATTGCAGCCGTTTCACTGCTCAACCCACACTTGACTGCTTTGCATCCGTGCCAGTTGCCAGCAGCTCTTCACCACCGATAGCGCAAGGGAGCAGTGTGGACCCAGCAAACATGCAGAGAATAGAAGGCATACCTTCGGACAGCGACTCTGAGAACAGCTCGCTCGAGGATGAGGTGTGCGGGGGCTGCGCATTGCAGACGTACTGGCATGACGAATCTACCTCTGCACGATGCTGCCGCTGCTTTTCAATCAGACGTACTTGTATACTGCTGGGTTGCATCTTTGACTGCGATAGGTGCGCATCCCGACATGTGTCTTGCCTGTACAGGAAGCGGCGGTGGCAGCCGGCGGCGCGGACCGCAGGGCACAGCGGCCCCGCATTAACAACATGGACGCCCTGCAGGTCAGCGCCGGCTGTCTCACGAGCTGCATGTAGCTGTGATCATCAGCGACCACCTGTCGCAGGCGCTGCACATGCACACGAAGCCTGACCAGGGCGGTGTCCAGGCTCATCGCTGCGTCAGCAGATGCGTCATGCACTCTCGCGCTCCGGGCCGCAGGAAGCGCTAGAGGAGATAGCGTGGCCGGAGGACCTGCCGTGGGACGAGGCGCAGGCGGTGGTGGCTGACGCGCCGACAGCGGTACAGAATGTTGACGATGACCTCGAGCGGGAACTTGCATTCTACAACCAGGTGAGCTGGACATAGGATATTCCAACCCCTTCCTCGGCGGGGCTCCGCCCTACGTCGTTGTTTCCACGGCACCTGGGGAGGCCAATCAAGTAAAGCAAATGCAATGTCGAATGTTCAGGCGCTGGGCGCGGCGCGGGTGGCGATCGCCAAGATGGAGGCGGCGGGGGTGCCGTGGCGGAGACCAGCGGACTACTATGCGGAGATGGTCAAGACGGACGACCATATGCTGAAGGTCCGGGAGCAGCTGGCGCACGAGCAGAAGCAGATCGAGGAGGCCGCCCAAAGGTCAGGTCATGTGTCAAGCAGGCCACCTGCATGAATTGCAAGACCCCGGCACCGTGAGGTTCTGGGGGCTATACAGATGCGTACACTGACTGCACATCAGGCACACCTGGCGTTGAGTAGAGTTCTCAGCTGGCCAGCATGTATCCATGTGCCGCAACAGGCGAAAGCAGCGGGAGGCGAAGAAGTACGGGAAGCAGGTGGCGGCGGAGGTGCGGAAGGAGCGCTCCGCCTCCAAGAAGGCCAACGTGGACGTGATGACCAAGCTGCGCAAGCAGCGGGCCAAGAGGTGGGGCCTTGACGTTTTGTGTGACCGTCGAATGATGCACCCGGTTGTGTTGTCTTTGCTGTGATAACACACGTGTGCGAACAGGAGCAGCAGCATGTTGTCGTTCAGACACTCGTTGTGCCATCCCCCTCCTCAATGGCGGCTGATTTTTGCCTCCTCAAGCTGGCAGTGCCTGATAGTCGTGCGCACGGTGGCTGCAGCGGCTACGAGGGGGAGCTGGACGTGGACGCGGTGCTGGAGGGGCGCAGCAGCGGCGGCGCCGGCCGTGGCCGCGGCAGGGGCGCCGCAGCAGGTGCGGCTGCCCAGCCTTGAGCTTGCCTGTCAACAGCAACTGCGCTAGCAGATCCTGGGCATGCCGCCACTGAGCTGCAGAACAACAAAGCACCATTCGAGTCTGAAGCCAGTGCATCTGGATCGTCCAGGGGGCCGGGGCGGGGCGGGCGCCAAGCGGGAGGCGAAGAACAGCAAGTACGGCTTCGGGGGCCCCAAGCGCGCGGGCAAGCGCAACGACGCCGCGTCGGCCGCCGACATGGAGGGCTTCCGCACCAGCCGGGCAGAGGGCAGAGGTAAGTGGCGTTCCGGCGACCATGCCATTTCTGCACGGGCACTACCTACTGCCCCAACGTCTGCCCTCATGCTAGCATGTTTGAGTCATACTTACAAGCGATCCGCGCTTGCCTGGCAGGCCGGGGGCGGGGCCGAGGGGGCGGCGGCGGCCGGGGGGCAGGGCGGGGGAGCGGCGGCGGCCGGGGGGCCGGCGGCCCCTCGCCGGGGGGCGTGCGCGCCGGGCGCGCCAAGAAGGGCGGCGGCAAGCCCAACAGGCCGGGCAAGGCGCGGCGCGCGGCAGCGCGGGGCTGATGCTCCGCCTGCTGTATGGTCTGAACTGCATTGTGCAGCGGCTGGTGTTCGTGGGAGGTGTAGGTCAGTTGAGGTGAAGATGTGGTTGTAAACGGACATCTCTTTGTCCTGTGGTGCCCAAGACATCTCCACCAAGAGCTTGTGCACGGGAGTCTGAACTTGCTGCAGACGCGGCAAGCATCAGCAGCCGGCACGCCAGCGCTGCTAGCTGTGCTGGTTTGCACAGGCATGCTGCGGCATCTGAGGGGCATTCCCTGGGCTTCATACACTATTCTATAAATGCTGCTGGAAGAAGAAGTGGCAAGGGGCTGCGTCACAGGCTGCTGCTGGATGCCAGTCGCGGCTCAGATGGCATGCAAGGTCGTCAATGGTCACAGGCGCGGTGCTGCAATCATACTGTAGTGGTGTGCATGCCAGGAAGCCTGTCAACGCTCAAATGTCTATGTCCCCCCTTCGTGTCACCTCTGCTCGACACTCTACACACACGTCCGACGCCTACACGTACTCTGTACGCACCTCTCGCGGTGCAAAATTGGAGGCGCGGGGCATCGATCCCCGTACCTTCTGCAAGTTCGACGGTGAACACCGTATATTTACCGTTGCGAAGCAGGTTGTGCTGACGTGCGTTCAGATGCTGACGTGCATCCAGGTGACATCTGGTGAGGTCATTGAACGAGACTGCCTTGCTTCGCAGGATGGTGTGGCGCGATCAAGGTCGAGCTTCATGTAGTTGCTGTGCATAAGGCGTCACATATGGGACAGATGTAGAGCATATGGCAGATTGCCCGTGGGGTGCACCGACTACGGGGACCACACGACCCTTCTGTTCTCAGTAGCATCGAGATTCTGACGATCCTGTCGGTGATGATGCCTCTGCACTCCAGCGTATCGCAGGAGTAGTCGCGGGTGATCGACGCGAAGCATTCCGAAGTGACACGTGTGACTCATTACGTGTGGACATGTCACCTGAACAGTCCGAGATGTCTGTCTGCAACGTTTCGAAGGGTGGTGGCATCTCTTCATGATCAAATTGCTGCCCTTGCAACGCATACTACTGAGGTCTATTGTTACTGATCCGCAAGGTCAAGCAGGCAGCCGTAGAATGTAATCGTGCTGGAAACACTCTGCGCATCCTGTGGGCTGTGCAGCCATGTCTGGTGATCCTGCACAGTTGGTGCGGATCAATTCAGAGAACTTCAAGTGGCTCAGCAGCACCAGCAAGAACGGCTCGTGGCGCGCATCGCCGGGCGAGGTCGGAGATGGCTGGCCACCGCACCTCGGCTCCTTTGTGTATAAGAAGGAGCACCATGGCGCCACAGTCTGCTTAATGTGAGCTGCTAGCATGAGTGACCCGTGCTCAGGACACCTTCGTGACTTGCTGCGTTTGCTTCGCCTGCTTAGCCAGTCAGTGCACAGTCGGTGCATGCACAGGCGACGCAAATGCCTTCACTGCCACCCTGCAGTACGTGTATATCTTTGGCAAACAAGCGTGCTGCAAACAAGCGTGCTGACTGCGTTGTGACCCGCACTGCAGCGTGGCGCACCTCAAGGGCCATGATGTGACACATGCTGTCCCATGCGGCCTGACGCCTGAGATGAAGACGCTGCTGATGGTGAAGATGCTGCCATGCGCCGAAGCGGAGTACAACGTGGACCACGGGCGGTTCATCAAAGTCATATGCATGGGCGGCGCGCTGTTCGGAGAGAGGGATCAATATGGTGCGCCCTTCCCGGTGGTACTCAGCGCTGCATGCTCCAACCTTCGCATGAGTACACTGTTGTTGCTGCATGTGATGCTAGCATGCTCTGCGCTGGCATGCACGTCAGGCGTATACATGCGATTGCAGCAATGATAGGGTGCTCAGCGCATCTCCATGCATATGCAGCGCCTTCATGGCAAGCTGCTAAGAGGATGTGACAAGAGGTGCATGGCATGTGCATGCAGGAGATCAGAAGTATGCCGGCGTGACACGCGAGCGGGGCGGCACCTACATCGCGAAGTACGAATCAAAAGACAAAAGCAAAACCAAAAAAGAGCGCATGCTCAGGCAGACTGGCCTGCCAAGCGCAGACGAGGCAGCACGGGTTGCGAATGCCTGGATGCATGCTGACCGGCAGTTCACGTGCGCATGCAGCCTCTCAACAACTGGCAACGCCTCTCATGTGCCTGTATCTTGCGCGCAAGTTCGAAAAAGCATCAAATGCAAACAATTCAAAGCCTGACAGCATACAGCGCATGCATCAGGCAGCAGCTTAAAACATCTGTAACCTTCAAGTGGCATGTGCACTCGAGCAGCAACACCTGTTGTTCGTTTTTGCTAAGGCATTGTGTGCCTGACATGGGGTGCATGGCAACTGCAGGAAGAAGCCGCGGCCACACCTCATTCTTGCCGACCTTTCAGGCGGCCTGCGGACGCTGCTGCAGCATGCGGACACGTTTGCGAAGCTGTGGCAGCTCCGCCAGCGCCGCACGCCACTGCCCTGGCTGCCTGGGAGCTCCTCCTCCTCCAAGCAGCCGCCGACGGCA
The DNA here is from genome assembly GCA_032358165.1 of Diplosphaera chodatii. Lineage (NCBI taxonomy): Eukaryota > Viridiplantae > Chlorophyta > Trebouxiophyceae > Prasiolales > Stichococcaceae > Diplosphaera > Diplosphaera chodatii. Next base: position 1,672,566 of record JAALGY010000038.1, read on the forward strand.
CCTGCATCACTGGCCCCTGGTGCGGCTGGGTATCCAGCTTCGGCTTTGCTGTACTGTGGTATTGGGTATGACCTTGTTACCTGGCACCTGCACTGGATCCGAATCATAGTTGGCATGCAAGTACACATGCGCTGGTGCAGTGCCTCTGCTGTGATCGTGCTGCAGTTTGTGCACAGCTGCACTCAGCGCCTAAGCATGCACGCATGCAGGTGGTTTGGCAGAGAGCCTGGGCATGGCCGCACAGCCACCGCAGGTCCCCACCGGCAGCAGCGGGGGTGGTCAAGTCCACCATGCAGCCGCCAGCGTGCTGCCGGTCACGCCGCACGCCCTCCCAGCTCAGACAGCGGCTGGCAATCGCATGGCAGCAGCAGCAGCGGCAGCAGCAGCAGCAGCAACAGCCGACTCCTTGCTGCCAGGCGGCTTCTGGTCGGGCAAGTGGAGCTTGGAGGACATGCGGCGCGCCAAGGCTGCAATCTCCAGCGCTGGTCTTGCAGGCAAGCTGCTTGCTTGCCAAGGATGACCCCCAGTCAGGAGTCTTGCTTGCAACCCTGCCGATTGCGCCGGTGTTCTATGCTACGCACCATGCCTGCCAGGCGTCCAGTGCTCACGATGTCAGTGATACACCCGATTTCTGAACATCCAGATTAGGGATACCTTCAAAGTCTACTGATAAAGGTCTCATGTTCACACGATTTCAGGTTACGTAGAAAGCACCCTATAAGTCAGCCACGACCATTGTCTGCACTCGTGTTTTACTGAGCCTTTGTGTGTCTCGATGCAGATCCAGCAGCTGGCACGCAGGGTCGCTGGAGCCTGGCAGGTGCAGCTGCGCCCAACCCCTGCGACCTGACGCTCCCCAGCAACCTCCAGTTCGGGGCGAACGTAGAGCCGCCGGCGAAGCGCGATGCTGGCGATTGCGAGCACGGTGTGCCGCCAAAGCGGCAGCGGGTGGCGGCGGCCGCAGGTGCAACTGCGGCGCAGCCACCAGCAGCAGGCCCTGTGTCGATGCAGCGCCTGGCACCAACCAGCTGCGCCCAGGTGACAACGCCGTCTGCCTGGATGGCATGTTGCGTTGCCAGTGTCAGCGCCAGCTCCAGTTGTTACAATGTGAAAATGGCCACAGCTGCGCGTCCGCTTCGTTAGCCAATGTGGCTGACAAGCAGCGGCTGGCTTATGTTGCTCTGTGTGCAGATGCAGACCGCGGCGGAGCTGGAGCCGGAGGAGCTGCTCAGTGATCAAGACTGGGATCCCAACGACACACAGGTGAACCTCTGCTATGGCACATCAGCCCCCACATCCACTGTCTGCCTTGACTGCTGACTGATCTTATGACTAGCAGCTGATTGGGAGTGCAGTTCCTAGAGGACAGTCTAGCCAGTCACCACGACAAGATGGCCTGGCTTCCATTGGCAAAGCGCTGCCAGCACTCAATACTGCTTCACCCTTGATCAGATCGAGGCCAGGAAGAGGCGGTTGCGGCAGCATTGCTCGACTGGCGATGTTCCTGGCCTGCACTTGATGCCGGCCCCCAAGGCAAACCCCCAGCAGACCCATGCATGTTCCTCTGGCTGCGTGTCATTCTGGCGTCCTGTTGCCCTGCTTAGCGCTTGGTGGTGTTGCAGCTATAAGCTACTTGCAGAGCACTTGCCAAAGCGGGTTGTGCGTCTGGTGTGAGGTGACATTGCGCGTTCTTGCAGGTGCTGCCGGCTACCGGCGCTGCGGTCGCTCCCTGTGTCATTCAGCCATCTCATTCGCAGCAGGCGGGTCCCAGGCGCAGCCCCTTCACCCCGGTCTCGCCCAACGCTCGTCAGGTGATCTGTGGTCGGATCTTCGTCTTGTTTCAACCCTCACTCATCAGCACCCCACCGTCAGGTCAAGGGTGGGGTGGCAGCTGCATGCTTTCTGTGCATGTTGCAGTCACGCACTCTGGCACACACCAGGGGCAGGTTCAGGCTGTATGCCACTGTCCGTCGGGGGGTTTTTCAAATCAAGGGACATTGTGTTATTGAGATATGACAGGGGACAAGAAGCAGTGGCAGTGGCGCGTCGGCACGCAGGAACACCCCGACTGCATCTGGTGCGCCAAAATCGGCGGAGGGCAGCCGCCTGCTGCGACTGGCGTCCGCAGAGGCGCCAGTGACTCAGCAAAAGGTGCAAATGCCCTTGCCGCTGCTGCAAATGTGTGTCATTACAGCATATGTGGGAGAACATGCATGTTGCAAGGTTCCAGGGTTGAACAAAAAACAAACAGAACCCATTCGCATGTGTCTGCAGCCACTATGCTGACAGACGCTTCGACAGCTCTGGATGATGGCGTTTGTTGCTTAACCCTACAGGCTGACTTCCCCCTGTCTGCACGCCAGGGGCGTGCGACTGTGCCGCAGCTGGGAGATGGCAAACCCCGCATTCCGCCTTCGACACCTGCCGGTCGTCTGGGCAGTCTTCACAAGGTGCGCTGGGACAGGCTGCTCCCCCACAGTAGTCGATTGCACCAAAAGACTTGCAGGTGCCGCAGGCTTGTGATACTGCCCGATTGCTGGGCCAGCCATGCCCTGCCTGGAGACCTGCACGCGCTTCCCTGTCACAGAGGCTGTCAGTCAGATCACTGACTTGAGCAGGTGGGGGGCCCCGGCAAGGCTGGCGCCAGCAAGGTCCAGCTGGGCACGCTGGCGATGGCAGACTTCGAGACGCTGCCCACTGCACGGCGTGCGGCTTCCAGATCGAAGGTGGCGCCAGCACCTTCATGCTGCATTGCATGAACTATAGCACGTGCTCCAGGGTGTAGAGATTTGCAAGCAGTGAGCGCTCGCTGGCCGTTGGCAGGCAGGTTCCGACCCCAGGGCCCATCTGACCCTGTAGGTTTGCAGGCAGGCCAACCCTGCTAGGATGCTCTCTTGGCACTAGTGGCTTCCCTGGACTGGTGCTGCGAGTAGTGTGCAGGGCATGCTGCTATATTCCACTCAGCTCGGCTCAAGCAGCTGCAGGCGTTGGGGTGGCTGCCCCTCGCTGCGCCTTTGCAGTGCTGCAAGCGTCAATTCGACTGTGAATGAAGGTTTGCACTGTGCACAGGGCGCAGCAGACGACTCAGCACTGCAGCGCAGTACCCAGCAGCTTGGGACCCAGGCCGCCTCCGCCCGCAGCGTCGCGCAGCCTAAGGTGTGCTCCGTGCTCTCCTGCATGTCCATGTCTGCGATGTCATGCGCAGGTTTCTGCCTTGCACCTGTTTGGCGCACCGCAATGGGCAGTCCATCTGGCAGTCCATTCAGCTGCGCCAATGTGTGTTGCACTTCACGACCTCGCATTGCAGGCGAGCATGCCTCCCTGCGTTGCGGCGGGGGCAGCAAAAGCAGCAGTCCTGCCAGAGGTGGCCAGCGGGGGCCCAGCGGGCCCATCTGGCGGGCTGGCTCCTCCGCGCTTCGGTGGCATGCCGGGTACGGTGCACCGAGACAGGGTCAAGGCGACCAACCTCGCTGCTACCAACCGTTACACCGGCAAGAGCCGCAAGGTGCGCCACATCAACATCGCTGGCATGGACGTGTGTGGTGCTTGCTCATCCAAAGGATGCGTGCCATTGTTGGCTCCGCATCACCCAATGCCAGGGGTCGGCGTGCGCATGCTCCCCATGCGCTCCAAGGTCCACAATGTCAGACTACTGTCTCCTTTAGGTGGCGCCCTTTCTGTCACACGAGAACGAGAGGGTGCCCAGCATCACGACGGGCATCGCTGGCCTGCTGGCAGACTACCAGGAGGGCTGGCAGCGGGCGTACCCCGGCAGGGACCCCCGTGAGGTGGGGCTGCTTCGTGGCCCACAGTCCCGTGTCCTGGCTACGGCCGTGTGTCCAAACATTGCTGAGGAAAGCACTGCAGCTGGCAGCAGTGTCACCGGACTGCTTTTTCCTTGTGCGTGCAGATGAGGCCGCTGGTGCTGCCAACATTTGTTTCCAATCCTTACGAGGTGCGCGTGCAGTGCACCTCGGCATGCAATGTGGTGTGGGTGTGGGTTGCGCTGTGACAGCGCCCATGTTGCCGTCTGTCACGCCTGACCTGATGTTGCACTGTGGGCGCAGGGTACGCAGGACGATGCTGTGCACGGCTTCACGGGGTGCAGCGCGGCGCGCATGCGCAGCGGTGCAGCGCTGGCGGCCAACGCCGGGCCGTTCCTGTTGATGGAGGACCTGGCGGATGTGCCGGCCGACCTGCCAGATGTCTCGCTGGTGGGCATATCTTACTCACCTCAGCCTCTTCCGTCCTCAGGACCATTGCTGTTGTGCAACTCAATGCCTGGGTCAATGCGCCCTGCAGCTTCCTTCAAGCGGACCTACATGTTGTGTAACGTCATCAGGCAACGATTGTTGTCTGTGCAGCCCCCGGGTGAGGATCTCGAGTGGCAGCCGCCGGATCCCGACGCCGAGATCGCCTTTGCGCAGAGCAAGGCGTTCCAGCAGAACCGTGCGCAGCGGCGACGCCAGGGCGAGGTCGAGTACACCGACAGCGAGACAGAAACAGAGTGACTCTGGGTGCCCATTTTTGGCAGCGATCAGCGCTGTGCTGGCGGTGGACTTACACGCATTTGAGAGTGCCCTGCCCGGTCGGAAATGCCAGCGGTGCTTCCAGTCTTCTATATATGCACATTAATCCTGAACTCCAGTGTGTGTGAAGTCTGGCAACGCGGGCCTGTAGTGTGCAGCAGCACCCCTTGCAGCTGCCCAGAGTCGGATTGATCTTAGTGAAAACCTGCAAACGAGATGCGTCAGTCTGGCCATGCAGTACCTGCCAATCACCAAGTGCTCGACTCGTACAGTGCACCTACAGGTACCTACCAAATCACATACTGATGTGACAGTTCGTTGCTGGACATGTACAGTTGCTGGCAGACCGGCTGTATGGTCGATGCTTGGGCATGTATGTTCTGAGAACGAACGAGTGTTCTGCCACCATGTCTGCTGTTACATGTTCCTGCAGCGCAAGCCCTAGGCCAACTTCTGTGGGGTCTGCTATGCAAGGCCACCAGCGTAGATTTGTTTTGCAGCTGCGCAGAACCGTTCAAGCAATTTGCAGTAGTGGCATGCCTGATGACACACAGCCACAACGAATGTCAGCAAGGGGTTTGCGGCCCAGGTGCTGGTGGACTCAGTCAGCACATGCCGCAGGTTGCAAAGGCCCCTTGCCCTGGTCTGTTGCTGAATCTGCTGAAGTTGCATGTGTTGCTTTTCTAAACCGATAGTGCAGAGCTCCTCTGAAAATGTTGCAGCAGCCCCCAGCTGGCTGCGTCATCAGCCCACCGCACATGCCGCGGTGAGGCAGCAGCACGCTGCAGGGTGTGAAGGCGCCTCACAGCGTCTGCAGACAATTCAACAGCTTAGTCAGTATCAACTTGCAAACGCAGCGTAATGTGACGGTTACGACTGAATGGCCTGGTGGCAGCAGCGACGGGCAGCTGCACGCGGCAAGAGGATGTGACCCAGATGCACAAGCACCCGAGGTGAGCAACTGACAGGCTTGAGTAGTGATGCATGTGCAGCCGTCACTTGCACCCACGCACGTTCAGGAGCTCGTGGAAGGTGGGCAGTCGGCTGCGGCTCATCTGGCGCTCGCGCTCGCGCTCGATCTCCAGCTCGACCAGCCTGGCCACCCGCTGCACCGCCGGGCTCCGCCGCGCCGCCGTCTCCTCGTCCACATGCTCCAGCACCACCCGGATCTGCACCAGCGGAGCACCGGTGGGCTGTCAGACATGCTGCTGTAGGTGCTTGCCTGGAACGCATGCGCAGCAGCCTGCCACTGGCTGTCATGCAGCCACTGCAATGATGGCAGACACCTAGCTATCGTGCCCATGCACTGCCCAGTCAGAGCAAGTGGAATATTGCAAATGCAGAAACTGCATGCGCGGGTGGTTGAGTGCATGCATGTTGTGTCCATACAAAACACAAGCAGAAGAAGTGCTTCCACCTTGCGGCAGGAGTTCCACAGCTTGCCGCTGGCCTTGCTGGCGGTGTGCGCATGGCTGCACGGCTGGACAGCCTTGATGAGGCCTGGCAGCTCCACGACGATGACCACGCCATCACAGCGCCTGCAGCGGTGCAGGGCGTGGAAATGTGAATGTCTGCAGTGATCGAAGAAGCGCAGGCAGCGCGGTGTCGGATGGCCATCTGGATGCTCAGTAGGTTGGGCCCCACAGCAGTCAGTCACATGTGGTACACGCATAATGCAATAGCGAGGCAAGGAAGCTTTGCAAGAGGCCAGACTCACCCACGCTCATCATTCTCGACCGGCTCCCAGTAGACCTCCTGGTGGCCGTTCGTCACACAGCCTGGGGTATCACACGAGTGTGACAGGAGCGGCGGCAGGCCGGTGTAGGGCGGGCGGGTGATGGTCGGGATGAAGCCCGGCAGCTCCCACGGCAGCATGCCCGGCTCGAACTTGGGGCCCGGCGGCGGCCGCCGCTCGTGCTCTGGGTTGCGCCTGCACCTCAGTTCAATACCAAACAGTCTTCAGCGGGCTGCGGACCAGGGTGGCGCTGCCTGAGTGCTGCACAGGGGTCGAAGCAAAGGATCCACGCAGCATTGCTGCATGTGGGCCTTGATGTGCATTGCCCATCTGCTTGTGCACACTTGTCTACATGTTTTTGGAAGTAAGTGATGAGGCAACGACGCACAGGTACTGGAGGTAGTGCAGCTGTACGCTGCAGCGCGGCTCCTTCATGCCGCTGCAGAGCTGCGCCAGCCACGAGAGGTACCTGTCGCCCAGCGCCTGCTGCCACACCCACATCTCGACGAACCCTGCAGAGCACCGACACAAGACTGCAGGTGCCCTCTCTGTAGGACTGGTCATGCCTCATGCCCGCTCATAATCAACATGCGGCGTGCTGCAGGCCAGACACTCGGCTGCCAGCACTGCAGAAGTCGTATTGGTGATGTGCTAGCAGTCTGGCAGGCTGCATCGCCAGTGTACTCACTAAAGTCGGTCAGCATTCCGCACCTGACGTGCCGGAGGCGGCCTGGAACTCCGGCACGGCGAGCTCGTAGTCGACGGGGTCGCCAGCGTCTGTGTTGCAGACGATCACCACACGGTTGGTGCCGGGGACCTGCAGGTCAAGCGCCAGCTTATGGTGATCTGCTGAGCTGCACATACCACATGGAAAGGGAAGCAGCTACAAGGGGGGCTGCTGCACTGAGCCTTCGCTTTGCCTTTGCACTTCAAGCAGCACTTCCCAGATGCAGAAGTCAGGCCCGGAGCAGCGGATGTTGTTTGGCGCAAGTAAAGAACAGTACACTCCCACTCTTGCTATTGCTCTGACCTTCACATTCTAGAAGAAGGGCGCAGCACCAGCTAACTGCTTTATGATCAGCTGTTTCAGCCAGCACTTTGCAAACCACGAGCCAACGTGTTGCCAGGCTGCAGCAAAACGCGTGGCGGCAACCGAAGTGTGTACCTTTCATCAGGCCTAGTATGGACTGCATGTGGAGGGGTACCTTGCTGAATTGCAGGTACACCCTCGGGTGCGCCAGCAGGCTGCGCTTCTTGGCCTTGAGGGAGCGCTGGTTTGGCACGACACGCCACCTGCAGGTCGCCCACTCCACGAGCTCGCGCCCGGTGACTTCGGGCGGGTTCTTGCCCGGCATGGGCAGCCAGGCGCGCATGGTCGACAGGTCGTCCCGGCTGGCGCCATAGCCGAAGGCCTGCATGATGCAGACGCACCAGGGCTCGACAGGTGACGATGCAAATGGGTCCTGAATACATGTGCCGCCCTTGGCATGCGGAAGTGTCATGCTTGACATACATATATACAACTGCCTTGCACCATGCAATTCACGTCATAATGCGGCTGCAGCGACCTCAGCTGTTGGGGCCTATGGCTGCACACTTTGTGACAGCAGCCTTGATGCTTAATGGCGACGCACCTTGATGACCGGCGGGAGTGTTCTGTTGTGGTTCCAGTGCTCGATGAGCAGCACCTTCAGCAGCAGCACCACTGCCTTGGCTGCTTGCTGGCCGCACTTCATGAGCCGGTATCGCAGCATCCACAGCAGGATGAGGCCGATGTTGTTCTCTGTGTACAGCTGCACGCAGAACGGAACGTGGCAGTCGGGCACCGCCTCGGAGGCGGATAAAGTTGCTACTGGTGCAATACTGTGTGCTCTTGACAATGTGCTGCTTGTGCAAGGCCACCAGCAGCAGGGTGGCAACAATTTCGGCAGTGTAGATGCACCAGCACCTGGGGCTGCTGGGGCGGGGCATGCTTGTCCAGCGGCACATGCCGCTGCGACTCTGGAACGTCGCTGGACAGGGCGGGCATGGGGAAGCTGTCATTGTCCATGGAGCTGGCTGTGGCGAGGCTGAGCCCGCAGCTCGTCAGGCCTGCTGGGCACTGCACTGGAGGCCCAAATGCCGCATGGGTGGCCTCGGCTGAACGAATCCAGTATGGTACTACTGGCTGTGGACGATTGTCGATGCTAGAAGCTTGGGCGACGAGGTTCTGAACAATGTTGCGGGCTGTGCTTGCAGCGGCGGCTGGCTGCCCGCGTGTCCGAGGCAGCAGCTTCCCTGAAACCCTAGGTTTGGTGCCTGACGTGGTCCCGCAGAATTTTTATGTGGCGGGTGGGCCAACGGCATGCTGTGGCGAGGATCGTGGACAGTAGCGAGGATGCCTTCACAGTCAAGTCAGTTCTTGTTGCTGCAGTGGCAATATTGTGTCCACACGTTGCAGTATGAGCAGGAACACCCAGTCCCCAGACTCCTTGCTTGCGTTGGGCACTGACGGATGGCGGCGGCCTCAGATGGGCTCTGCATATATAATAAACACTTGGCATGCATGCATGCTCGCTTGCAGGACGATTGTCGGTTCACAAGACGTCCACTGTCGGCACCCTGCGCGTGGCAACCGACTCCTCTATCTCAGCAGTCGGCGCTGTCGTGACCTGTTGATGTGGTAGAGCACACCCCAAGCACGCCATCGGTGAACCAGGTGTCAGCCGCTTGCAACAGAGGTACCTATAATAATCCATTGTATATGTGTGTGCCACCGCCACTACTATCAGGTGATACTACTTCTTCTGCTGCTCAGCTTGCTGCTGCTGCTGCTGCTGCTGCCATGCTTCGGATTTAGCTTGCACCGTGCTGAACACTGCCGCCACTTGCTTGCACCATGGGGCAGGGATGTGCTGCGCCCGTGCAACGACGAGGAGTGGGGTGGCAGGCTTGCAGATGCTCGGTGCCGTCATTGCTGTCTTGTCAGCTAGTTGTTGCCGTCTGCTGCCGGCCGCCAGTACATCTCCTTGATGCTTGCTGCGGCAGCGCCCGCCCAACAGCTTCGAGTATATTCGGCCACACCTTGGCCACGCCGTCCGCAGCGTCAGTCTCCAGCCGGTTGCTCGCTGACATCCACCGTCAACTGTGCAAACTGGGCATGGCGTTGATGCCGCTGGGCGTCTGGTCCAGCTGCAGCGATATTGCGGTTTCAATAGTGAGCTGCGATGCTGACACTGCCATTCGGCGCTGGCGCCAGCCAACATGCTTGCCCCAGAAATCGTCTGAGCGAACGCCGAGGCGGGCCGCTGCTGCATGTGTGGGCTGCCCTGACCCACCCTTTGAGCATTCTGGCCTGGCCCTGCGCCAGGGTCACGGTCAAATGGACGGCACTGTGGTCATAGAGAATGAATGAACGGGGCCCAGCTTGGCTTGCCTGCAGTGCCTTCACCACAGCCTTCCCACTGCTGAGCAGGTGCCCTACCATCTGGAAGTGGGCCACCCGCCGCAGAAAGCTGATGTGAGATGCAGGCCGGCGCGCGGGTGCGTGTCTCACCAGCTGCTGGCGGGAAGCACCGGGTTCCGCCCCAGGGGCGGCGTAGCCGCGCATCAGCAGGGGCCAGCGGCACCCTGCAGCAGCCGGAACTGGCCCACTGCCCGCAAACCGCTGCACATGCGCTGCGCTGTGGGGTGTGAGCGGTTGAGCACGTGCTGACCTGGCTCCGATGTCAGCAAGGACAATGGGGAGGGCGCGTGCTGGGTGGACATCCCTGCCACACCACGGATCCAGCCGCCCTGCGGGGCACTGTTGGGTGCCGCGGCAGTTGCAGTCTGGTCGGTGGGGTGCAAGTGTTGTTGTTCTTGATGCCACTGCTGCTGCTGACGCCGCCGCTGCTGCCTGGCACCTGCCGCATGCTGCTGCTGCTGCTGCCGCCTGGCAACTGCTGCATGCTGCTGCTGCCGCCACCGCTCGACGGGTTCCCTGTGGCAACCAGCTGTGGCAGTCGTGGTTACCCTCGGGATCTCTGTCAGCACATCCACTAGCGGCGGCCCCAAGGAACTCCGCATGGTACAGCAACGCAGAAAAGCCCCCCGTCGAGCAAGGAACCAAAGCTGCGGCCAAGGGCTGAGAGCGGTAGCTAGTTTTTGAGGCGGCTGTAACCGTCGTCCATGAGCTGCAGCCGCGTTGGCCAGCTGTGGCTGGCTGCCAAGTCCATGTCGGTCGCCGGCCCAGCCAGCCATTGACTGACGGCACACCTGCTGGCACTGTGGCCTGCTGCCTGACCTGGACACAGAATGCTGGCTTGCAGCTTGGACAAGCGCTACTGGAGCAAGCGGCGGCACCACTGCAGGCTGAGTTGTGGCGATGGGCTGTGCTGCAGGGTGGCCAGGGGGGCCGGTGGGGGGGCGCTGCAAATATGCTGCTGTTGTCGAGGTGGTGACCTGTGCTGGCCCATCAGCACCCACGCCATTCTTCGTCCTGAGCGCAGCACATGGAGAGTTGGACACTATGCGTGCTGTGACCGTGAGCCCGACGTTCATCTGGGGGGTGTGGATCGCATGGGTGGACCGTTCGCTTCGTTGGGTTGCTGCATGATGAAAGCGCATGAATGAAGGCGATTACATCCCATACACTCCACTGGTCACACAACAATCAATGCTGGTGTCCAAGAACTGTGGAGCACCAGGGTTTAGCACAGAGGCCGCACCCTGGATGCACCCAAAGGCACACGGGGAAACAACCTCACCGCCAATTAAATGCATGACGGTGTGCACATAATATAGTAAAGCGCGACGCTCTAAAGCTATCCGGGGGCGTAGATCAAATGGTAGATCGTCTGCTTCGCATAACGAACCATGCGCACGAACATGCAGAAGGTACGGGGATCGATGCCCCGCGCCTCCATTTTGCACCGTTGAGCGCGGCATCCGGCCCGCTCATTGCGCCCTGATGTGGGGCGCTCCATCGTGCAGAGGTGGAGGTGACGGCTGGTGCTGGCAGGTGGTGAGTGGATGTGTTAGCGAAGCAGCGCTTTTGACGCGTCTTGCTGTCACTGCACACCTGCCGCGCCGCACATGCGACATTGTGGATGGCAGCGACTTGCACAACGTGAGTGGCTGGGAGTCAGGGGCCCTGTGAACGGTGACCACTACGTATTGGCCGGCTACTTGCCGGCAGTTGAAGACCGGTCGTCGGCGGCCAGCGCAGTTTCGCATGGGCAGTCACATGCTGGGGGTGGAGACAGGGGGGAGGTGGCAGCGCCTGCCGCGGCAGAGTGGCGGCGTCAGCGGTGTAGCTGCGGCACGGTGGATGATGAGGCACACATGGTCTGGGGGCGTCCAGCTCTGGAGATCAGAGGATGCAGCGTTCTGAGCTGCGAAGGCCAAGCAAGCGGCAGGCATGCAGCAGCAGCTGATGGCAATTGGCGTCGCCTGGAACAGGAAAGCCAGCAAAGCCAGCAAGTCCATCAGGTTCGCTCACGGCAGTCATCATGTGCAGGCTGCCAAACTGATCGGTGCAGGGATGTCCGGCGGGCCGTTGGCTGCGGGCCTGTGCTGCACCTGCATCAGCCAGCAGGCAATGGCAGGTGCGGCACCGCGCCTTGGCAGTGCTTGTGCACAGCGAAAGCGGCACCGATCCAGGGCGCCAACCTCCTGGCGCAGCCGTGCGAAAGGAGTGTTTGCAGTCCTTCTGGCCCATCTGCCCCGTTGGCAGGCTCTGCAGCGGCTTGCCCAGGCGGTATATCGCTCATCTGCAACCCGCGCACCGGCGCGCAGGCTACCCTCAGCGGCGGGTGCCGTGCTGCCATCGTGCACGTGCTTCCAGCAGCACCACTTGGCGCTGCAGTAGGTGCGATTGTGCGGGCGTGCAAGCGGTACAGGCGTCAGTGCGCCACTGTCATCAGCACTTCACAGATCTGGCACACTGCGAATGACAGTCTATACCTGTCTCCGCTACGGTCACCACTGGGTCTGCGCCTCGGGTGCAGCCAACGATCAGCACATTTGCCGCGCCGCAACCTCCCTCAATGCGTAATTGCAGTCGTTTCGTCTCCCTCAGGCGTGGTGCGCACACGTACCGCGTGGCAGTCTGGCTGCACACTGATGCTGTTATGGGTGATGGAACGCTGACGAGGGCGGATCCACCGTTTTGCCAACGTCCAAATGAGCCTGCACCAGCCTTATACGGATAGAAATGTGGTATCATGCACTTCATGAGCCGCTCGAGGCACACCGAGCTGTGTATGCACCTCAGCAGCCCCGAGAGTGCCGCCACATCCCTTGCTCATTATGGGTCCATCTATCGCGTGCATCGGATGTGGACACATCCATTCACACCCCCGCACTCACGGGTGTTCACAAACGTATCAACGCGATGGAGTTGCACCGCGTCCAGCATGTTGATAGAAGGACGCATGTGCAGTACCGACAGTGGCTGCCTCCAATCATCCAAGCAATTTATCACAGCAGCATCCCAAGCGTCAATGGATCCTATAGTATCAACTCATCACAAAACCCACGATAGAGGTGCCTCCAATGGAGATGAGTCAACAATGGGATCCATCGGTCTCAACTTTGCGATGGTGTCAAGAGGCTGGACCGCCTTTGTGACCTGTATGCTTGCGTGGGCGCACCGCACGAAACGAAGCAGACGATCTACCATTTGATCTACGCCCCCTGGTTGCAAGTGCCGTGCTGCAAACCCATATATACATAAATGACCGCTTCTGCAATTAGCAACGGCGTTGCCCATCGTGCCAATCGTTGCTGGCCATCAACAGCGGCGCTCCCCATCAAGCAAGGCGGCGCTACCCATCACACTTCAGACGAGCGCTGAACCAAATGCTTTCCCATCAGCCAGACACTTTAGTGCTTGCGGACTGTCAAGCAAGACTGTCGCGCGTGTTGCTTCGGGCGCATCCACCTTCTCCCAGCATTTGCCAGCATCAGCTGCGGCTGTGGGGCAGTCCTCTGTGCACTCACTCTCGTATATGGTGTTTGGACTGGTTGTGCGTGTGCGCTACTGCTAGCACTGATGGCCAGCGCTGCGCGCTGGCCTTCGTTGGTGCCTCAGTGGGCAAGTAGAGTGCTGCCCACCCGCCCATGCTCACGTCCAGCAGCTGAGTACCTGAGTCGCCCCTTGCCCTGCAGCCTGGCCTACAGTCTCAGATATCGCAGCCCATGGCCCATTTAGCTTGCCATCGTGGCACATGCTTACTCACCCGCCTACACACTACTTGTACGTCTGAGTATATTCTCCGTATGTATACCTCTGACAACATATCCAGCACAAGTAGGCTTGCAGCCAAGCTTGGTATTCTCGGTCTAGAGCAAACAGCTGTATGTGACCAGTCGTCGTATATGGGGTTCAACCGCCTTCGTTCAGATGGCGTGGCAAGCTGCAGTGCGGGATGTGGCCGCTTTTATCACGTTCACGCAAGGGCTGGTCCTCAGCTCCTCACGTCAGGCTTGTGCTTTCTTGACAGTTGTTAACGTGCCTAGCCTCGTGCCCAGTGCGGCCATCGGCACGGTGCCAAATCGTGCAACTATCAGGCAAAAATCACTCAAACATCAGTGCATCAAGGAAATGCGTAGCATCTGGAATGATGTGCCGAGCGTAAGGTGTACTCGCACCGAGGCAACCAGCCCATCATTTGCTGCACGTGACGACCGCCCTGTGACCACCAACAATGCAAGGACCAATGCCTTGACAGTGTGCTCCTCACACTCTCATGCCCATGCGCATCACAGCGGCTCCACGCACACAAAGCTCTTGCGGTTGCCGACGGTGAGCGTCAGGTCGTCCTCGATGATGCGGAAGTCACGGAAACCGTGCGCCGCGCTGCCTGGGAACTGGATCTCCGCCCGCCCATTGTCGTCCTGCAGCAACCATTGTGCATGAGGATCTGCTGATTCTGCTGTAGCAGTGCTGCTGCAGTGCAATCCAGCTAGAGCATAACTGGGATTGATCAGCCAGGCGCAGTGTTGGGTTTGGGTCTCTGCTCGTCGCGGACCACTGACAGTACACTGTAAGATGAGGGCCCTGCAACCCACCATGGACGGATTGTGCTCCTTCATGGCGGCCACCCAGCGCTCGCGGTCCTCAGGGTGCTTGGGGAAGATGGCCACGCCGGAGAAGTACACGTCCTGTCGGCCTGGCTTCTGCAGCAGACGAGGTGTTGCGCAGTCGTTGGAAGCGCATTCGTCACAGCGTGCGTATGTTGATGGCAGGTGCATGGCAAAGGGAAATGTAGTCAGGTGCTTCAATGTCTGTCAGCGGGGCTGCAAAGGACACCAACCTCGCCAGTGACTGCATAGTGGCCCAGCGTCTTCTGGACGCCTTCGACGCCATCCAGCTCCCCACCAATGATCTGCGAGTTTTTACAGCAGCTAGCTACAATTGGTAGCATCTGTACCTTCAGCATGATTGCAATAAATGACGCTGAGTTCGCAGAGCAGTACAGCGTGTTATGCCGTGTGGTGTACACCTGGAAGCTGGCCTCTGTCGAGTACTGCTCCGGCGACTCCACGCCCTGCAGCAGCTCCACGCCCTGCAGGTGCAGCTGCGGACAGCCAACCACAAGCGCTGTTGTCGATGACCTGCCCAACTAACCGGCTTCAGAGCAAAGCGCACAAATGGCAGCACAGCACACATCCACCCAGATGCAACTGACTCGACAAGTCACGCACCTTGAGATCCTTGGGGCCAAACTGATTGAAGGTGAGCGTGCCCAGTGTCAGGGAGCCGTCGGCGTCCACGAAGCTGGTGTTGTTGAGCACCTGGCGGAAGCGGCCCCGAATGCTCTCCGCCGTGATCTGTTAGGAGTGGCAGAGACGCCAACCCCTCAGCACAAGGCTGTGGTGCAGGTATATTGCACACCAGACACCAGGGATGTCTGGGGAAGAGAAGAGGTGTACATGCGCTGTTGCATGCGATACTGTACCTCCGGAATGCCCTGCTCCTGCACGATGCTGTCGATCTGCTCCAGCACTGGTAGGGCATCTGGCGGGAATGCTGTGGCGGCGTCATTGGTCCGAATGACGTCCCTGAGCTTCTGCGTCAGCTCGGGCAGCTGGTCTGTGGATGTGGCTGCGACCACGTGCCGGCAGGCCTGCGGCTGTCGGCATGCGCGCTGGAAACTTGGGGTGCACCTGCATCAGACTGCATTGCTGACCAGATGCTACTTCTTCAGCAGGTGCACTCCGGATGGCAAGACACACAATGTGCGTCTGACATCAGGCCTGGAAGCAATCCACGGGGACGTTGTTGGCACCTGAACGTGGACCGCAGCGACAAACGCTGTGCCTGTGGCCGATGGATCAGTCCACCCTGGCACGTGCGCCGAGCCTGGGCCTGCATGCTGGCGCTGCGCAGCGTGCCTGTCAGTCTGTTACAGCTCGCTCAGCGCGTGGAATGTGCTGTGGGTGAGAAGTGAGCGACCGGTCGTGGCCACATGATGGGCATGGCGAGTGTCTGGTACCTGCTTCCTGCCGGCAGCTTCCAGGCGTACCTCGAGTTGCACCTTGCCAACTGAGCCTGCTGTCGCAGGCTGCAGTCGTCCCGTTGCCGCAAAACATGTCAAGGACACTGTGCAGTGGCTTTTGTATGTGCTAGTAATTGTGACAACAACTCCCTCTATTGACGAGTTTTGGAACACAGAGACAGTGAACAGGTGTTACCAGCCGAGTTACGACTGCCTCGACAGCAAACGGCAGGAACTGCGAGGTTCCTGCCGGGCCATATGTCTACACAGAGATAGATCACCGCGGTGACGGTGAAGATAGGTCGTAGGGCCTCTGTGACATGCACGTGCGTCAGCGGCACATGCACGCGCAATGCCCGAGAGGTGCCTAGCATCATGCGCAGCTCACTGATCGTCTGCCAGGCCGGCTGATGCGCTGACAATGAGCGTCAAGGGCACGCCACGTGGCGGCGGGACCTACGGCAAGCACTGGAGCCATGAGACCGTGCCGATTGCCGGTGAGGCGGATCCGCAGCACGAGCAGAGGGGCATGCCAGCGGTGTCACACGAATGTGCGCAAGGGAGATTCAAGTCGTTCGTGCGCATAGGTGAGGAGTATTCGCAGTACGGATCAGAGCCATCCACGCCGCTGGAAGGCCAGGGCTACCGCCCCGAACAGGTGAGCAACAGCGTACTGCGCAAACCCAACCAGCACTTTTCGCGCAACCCCAGGCATCATTGCTGCCATCGTGCACACCACAAGGCAGTTTAGCAAAGTGGCGACACGGCCCGAACAAATGGTGATTCTCGCGAGCCACAGGTGTTCGACCTATCGCTGGACTATGATGACGACGAGGACCTGCTGCTGGACTGGCGGCCGCAGGGGGCGCGGCTGGTGTGCTGCGGCTGGGGGCTGCCCTGCATCCTGCCCGAGTGGTGGTACCGCCTCCTGCCGCGGCAGCGCCGGGTGAGACTCGATGTCGCGGCTGCCTCTCACCCTCATGCTTCCGTCGGCGCAATGGACAAGCGGATGCACCACACAGGCGTGTGACACGCGGCCGATGCAACACTTAGCCCCCTTGCCTGCGTTGCTTGCAGGTCATACTGATATGCTTTGGCAGCATCGCGGCGGCTGCGCTGCTGCTGGTCGCTGCAGTCGTGCTGCTGGGCGTGCAGATCAGCGGCTTTGGCTTCCAGCACCGCTCCGCACCCGCCACAGCCAGCAGCGGTGACGCCTGCAGCTGGGACGCCTTCCGCCTGCCGCCGCATGCAGTGCCAACACACTACAACCTCACATTTGATGTGTCGTTCTCGCCAGCCCAGGTGAATGGGGGACGGCCGCCATGCCATCTATTGTTACTACTGACGATGCTTGTCAGGTGCATGATGCCGTCACATTGTCCCGAGCCATCTGTCCCCTGCATCGGTCGACAGGTGATCGGCAGAGCAGACATTGGTGTTGACATTCGTGAGCCGTCCCGCTGCATCGTGCTGCATGCGGTGCACCTCAATTTCAGCAGCATCGAGTTCGCCTCACAGACAGGTGCCCACTTCTGGTCTGGCATCCCGGGGCTGCCTGATGGCACCGACTTGCAGTCTTGTTGCTTGTGGGCTTGCAGGCTTGTCTGTGCATTGCCCCAAAGCATCCAGCGTACTCAGCAAGTTCCTGATCCCCACAGGCACATGGGAGCGATCAGCAGCTCAGCGGGATCAGGTGGTGCTGCGATTTCCAGATCCGCTGCCGAGAGGGCACGGGTTGCTGTCGTTGCAGTTCCAGTACGCCCTGCGGCCGGGGCTCAGTGGCTTGTACCTGGCAACCTCCAGATGTGAGTTTTTATGGGTATAGCTACAAATCAATCTGAATGTGGAGCATCTAGCACATTCTTCGCCAAGGAAGTTGGCCGGGATCTAGATGTGTCAAGCAATGAGCTGTGCCAACGGCCTCACCGTGTGTGTTGGTGCCATGGCAGCGGATGATGGCAAGGCGCAGAACTTCGCCATCACCGACTTTGAAGCGACCGCAGCGCGCAAGGCCTTCCCCTGCTTTGACGAGCCGCAGCTGAAGGTGATGCCCCTTCTTCCAGGCCTGGGACAGCTAGGTCGTTGATGCATGACGTCGAACAGCGCATGGTGTACCGACATGTGGTCTGTCACTGCTCCAGGCGCCTTTCCAGCTGCAGCTGACGGCGCCCACAGGGCTGGCGGCTGTGTCCAACACGCACAAGGTGTCCGAGCAGGATGTTGGGGGCGGCCGCACTCGCCACGTGTTCGCAGAGACACCGCCCATGTCGACCTACCTGTTTGCCATGGTGGGGTGCCTCAGCCTCATGCCACATAGACTGCAGCTGAGATAGGTGGTATGCCTTCAGAAATATCCCTAAATTGTGGAGGAGGCAGACCTGAGAAGTTTGACACCTCACGACATGCTGCTGTGACAGGTGGTTGGCAATATGAAATATGTACACTGGGAGGTGGGCAGCGTAACGATTTGCGTGTGGGCGGTGCCTGGCCGGTCAGTGCCTGGACACTTGGTCTTGCCTGCTTGTTGTGTATCTTGGTGCAGCACCTCCCTTCGATCGTCATTATCAACAAATAACATCAGATGCCAGTATGCTGCAGGTCCAAAGCTCAGCTGGACAGTGCAGCCAGAATCGCCTCCGTCCTGCTTCCCTACTACGAGAAGCTGTTCGGCATGCCGTACCCTCTGCAAAAGCTTGATCTGGTGCGTGACGCCAGCAGATCGAGCTGCTGACAGTCAGCACAAGCTGCTCAGCCAAGATCTGCTCGAGCTTTATCATGAGACTCATCAGGATCGTGCCACCCAATGTGTTTCACGAGTCTTCATACCGCTGCCTGTAGGTTGCGGTGCCAGAGTATGCCGGGGGCGCCATGGAGAATTGGGGCCTGATCACGTTTCGGGAGTCCTACCTGCTTGCAGACCCTGAGACGGCCGGGCTGCAGGAGCAGCTGGGTGTTGCGTCCATCATCGCCCACGAGATGGCGCACATGGTGCGTCCCCGCGCCCCTTCAGGCTCTCGCACATACTTTCTTCCTGCGCTCTAGCCCATCCGTTGGGTGAATCAAACATGATCTCCTCCAGTGTGTAGGCTCGAACCCTTGAGCGCTGGTTCGTTCTGTGTGCAGTGGTTTGGCGACACTGCGACATTCGCATTCTGGGGCGACCTGTGGCTGGCCGAGGGCCCAGCAACCTACTTCGAGGTGAGGCTGGCTGCGCGTGATGCTGCTCCTGTGCACCTTGGGACCCGCTGTAGACCATGTGTTGGTGATCCGTGCTGTCCGAAGCATGAGTGTCCAGCAAGTTGACCACCTTTATGGCAAGGAAAGCAGAAGTGCGCCTCAACTGGGCGCACGCCTTGAGTGCAGAATGTGGGCGGCGAGGCAGCATTTGCGGGGGCGGCCTTCCTGGACCGCTTCTATGCGGACAGCGTGACGCGGTTCCTGGACCACGACGCTGCTGCGGGCGCGACACACGCTCTGGCCACTGATGCGTCCGGTGCGCATCCGCGCTGTGTTTACTATGCAGAGTGTTTGCTGAGAGATGTGCACACACCTTTTGCCCAAGGCAAATCTATATAAAAGGTGCAACAGTAACTGGCCATGTTCCGTGCAGAGGTGGGGAGCGATGCAGCGATCGAGAGCTTCTTCGACCCTGTGGTCTACGAGAAAGGTGGGCAGCACCTGCCGCCATCTGGTGGCGCTCTGCCAAGCAGTCTACGTGTGCACGCTGGCTAAGACATGGACATGACGTGCTACCCCTGCTGACGCAGGTGCGGCGCTGCTCCGCATGCTGCGCGCGTACCTCAACCGCGACGTCAGCCCGGTGCCGCGACTGCGACGGCGCATGCTGGCGGGCACCTCAGTCCGGGTCGCAGCATCAGCGCTGGCAGACGGCCACCCAGCAGCGACCGGCAGCAGCAGCAGGGCGCTTCAGGGGGCGGCAGCAGGCAGCGGCAACAGCAGCGGAGATGACACCTTCATCTCCGGCCTGCAGCAATATCTAGCAGCCCACAGATATGGGAGCGCCACAACAGCCGATCTGTGGGGTGCGCTCGGCAAGGCGTCAGGTATGCTATACAGACTGGGGTACATCGGCTCGAGTCCAAAGCCCTTCAACCTGTGGTCTTCGGCTGCTGGCACACACGTCAAGTATCTGCTGAACCTCACTCATGTTATTAGACAGCTTGCCAGCAATAGTGGACCGCTCGTACTGCAGGGTCTGACGTCGGCCAGTGGATGGATGCCTGGACGCACCAGCCCGGCTTCCCGCTCATCACGCTGCGCATTGCTGGGCAGGACGACGAGGCAGAGGACGATGACAGCAATGACGACGATGATCAGGGCGCCGGCAGCTCCGCACCGCTGCGCCTGACAGCACAGCAGGTGGGTGTCCTGTGCAGGAGTTCCTATTTGCTGTTGGATGCTCTCTCCACTCAAGAACAGCTGCAACTTGTCGACGTGTTGCTCGTGCAGGAGACTTTTGCGTCCGGCCAGCAGCTGGCGTGTGATGGCTCCGGCAAGGGCAGCGCACGCCGGCCGTGGTGGCTGCCGCTGGCGCACCTCGCAGGCGGCTCGAGTGGGAGCAGCGTCAGCCCCGCCGGCTGGGTGGTCCTGGACGACTGCTCGACAGGTGCTTGCCACATTTCAATCAGACAAAAAGCGCTGTCCAGTACATCAGTGCACTTCAATATGACAAAGCTTGGTCCTCAGCGGCTCCAGTCTGGTGGCTGCACTGTAATGCCAAGCTGATGCAGGAGTCTGAGAGCCGTGTGGGTGATTTGGTCACACCTGGCACGTCAACACGTGATTTTGCAACCCCTGCAGATAGGCCGCTGCTGGAGCTGACGAGCGGCACTGGCGCCTGGGCGAAGCTGAACGCGGGGCAGCTGGCGCCTGTGCGGGTGCAGTACCCCGCCCGCCTGTGGACAGCCCTCGCGGCGGCCGCGCAGCACCCAGACCAGCTGCCAGAGGTGTGGTGTGGCGCACTTCCTGCCGCACTGAGGTGCTGGGTGCGTGGCGGAGCCTGCGCCGTGTGGTGCACCCCTTCAATGAGGTGATCAGTGATCTTGCACTGACTCAGCAGCTCGGGCGTGTGCCTGCAGGTGGATGTGGCCGGCTTGATCGATGACGCGTGGGCGATTGCCAAGGCGGGGCGCGGCCGCATCACCCCCTTCCTGAACCTCATCAGGTGCGCCGGCTGCTGGCAGGGTGCCCCACTGCCCTGTGGCGGCTGCACATAGCTGCACCTTGTTTCAATACTCAGCAGGTGGCAGGGCAGTCCATCATCAATCATGCGGTGCCTGCCTGTCATGCAGGGCGTTGGCAAAGAGAGGCGGGGCGGAGTACTCCCCCTGGACGGTGGCCACTCGGCACTTGGGTGAAGTGCACGCGTTCCTCAGCAGCGGCACAGACAGAAGCGAGTGCGCTGAGGCGTGGACGTCTTTCGTGCAGAAGGAGGCGAGCCGAATCCCTGACCATGCTTCCAGCTGTCGTGGACTTGGCGTGCGCACGTCACTCTTGTGCTGCATGTTACGTCTTGCACGGCCATGCCGATGAGCTTGCTGTTTATCTTGGCAGGTGTTGCGCAGCGCATTGCCAGCGGTCATTGGCGATGGCGGTCATGGCAGCTTTGTGGTGGGGGCAGATGACTCCACTGGGATGCGCCTGATACGACCAGCCATCCTGCGCCTGGCGGGTGGGTGGGAACAGCTACATTGCGCATGTGTGGCAGGCGCTACCACCGCCACATCACGGATTAAGGCTTGTCACCGGCACAAGTACCTGCAAAAGTTGAATGCTGCCTGGCATTCATACTGCTTTAAAGAAGGCAAAGGTAGTGTGGAGACGAGACATCTGACTCAGCATGGCACTTGCCGACCCCGACTCAGCACCTGCGCTTGCTGCGCAGGCGACTTCGGCAACGCCACGCTGCAGGCGGAGGCCGCGCAGCTGCTGCGGGCCGCCCAGGACAGCGGCGCCGCCATCCCGCCGGACCTGGTGGCGGTGGTGGGGCAGCTGGCGGTGCAGAGCGGCGACGCCATCGCCATCTACCGCGTCACCAACACGTTCCAGAAGGTGCATGGGCAGGCAGCGACCCACTGTCAGCTGCCACTGATGTCTGTCATGCACAGGGTGTGCTGGTGTCAGTCGTTTGCCAATGGAGGCTTGCAGCTCACCAGCAGGACGGCTGGCAGACGCCCCCAGGGTTGCAAGCGTCAACACATTAGTACCGCAACGGCTGCCTTGTGTCTGGCAACCGGTGCCCCTGGCAGTAAAGCGCTCCCAACCGCCTGTGCATCATCAGCAAGTGGCACGAGCACTGGTGCAGGACCCGTCGCCGGCGGCTCGCGACCGGGCGCTGAGCGCCCTGGTGGCCGTCACGCAGCTGTACCAGGTCGACCGCGTGCTGTCCATCGTGCTGAGCCACGGCACGCGCTCGCAGGTGTGGCCCGGCTGACGCGAGGAAGTGGCAGTGGCTGGTTGCTTCCTGCAGAGTTCACAGCTGCATGTGCAGCACATACGAGTGTGGCCGACCAGGTTGCGGGACAACACTCATGGTCGGTTGCCGCAGGACATGGTGCCACTGGTGCGCGGCCTGCTTGGCAGCGCCAGCGGCGCACCTCCGGCGGCCGCCTGGAAGTTCCTCCAGGGGTGAGCTCATTTGGGCCTTGGGGGCTGGCATGCTCTGTCTGCAGTGATGCTACGTGGGGCTGAAAACCTGCTCCTCAGCCTTTGCCAGCCAGCAGGAGGCTTTGGCAGCGCGTGCACCTGCGCATAACACTGCAGGCATGTGAAGGAGCTGTACGACAGGCTGGACGGCGGCACGCGAGCAGCTGGATCGGTGGCGGGTCTGGTTGTGGATGCAGCCAAGCAGCCGGCGGCGGGCGTCACGGCAGAGCAGCTGCAGGCACTGTTCCACATGCACGAGGGGGTGAGCGACGAGCATGTTGTGTTGCTGGAAGCAGCTGCTGCTGCGAATACCTGCGGCAACTGACGTTTCTCAACGCTGAGCTGTGCTACTGCGCAGGTGCTGCCTCAGAAGCCGTACCTGGATACTGCATTGGCAGCGGTGCGGAGCAATGGTGCATGGCTGGAGCGGCATGCTGAGGAGCTGTGTGACTGGCTTGACGACCGATGATGAGTTGCAGTGCCGGGGGCGCAAGGCGTACTACACTGGAATTGGGCTTGACAGGGTGTGTGCCATCCCGCAGAACATTGCTGTCACGTTGCGGCAAGCTATGCTATGTTTGTGGTTTCGTTGTAAGAGGATGTGCTGGGGAGCGTCCCATGTCCCTCTTGTGATCACAGCATCATTCGATGACATTG
The DNA here is from genome assembly GCA_032358165.1 of Diplosphaera chodatii. Classification (NCBI taxonomy): domain Eukaryota; kingdom Viridiplantae; phylum Chlorophyta; class Trebouxiophyceae; order Prasiolales; family Stichococcaceae; genus Diplosphaera; species Diplosphaera chodatii. The sequence goes on from JAALGY010000038.1 coordinate 1,695,617, forward strand.
GCTTGCTGGATTGTGCCTCAAATTCATATTCGTTGCCCCACACCATTGTCTGGCTACAAACCACAAACACGAACAATATGTCTCAGATCCCCGCTGCACTAGCAGTGTTTGATGACCTCTGATGCTCTTTTGAGCTGTTTTCAACCTGCTGAGCCATCTGCCGACTACAGCTGCTGTCGCTGGCTGCTTTCGCCAACGCTGCGGCGCTGCGGGCAAGGACGATCAGCGGCGTCGGCTTGGCAGCGGGAGGCCACTGCATGACCAGCCCCGTCAGAGGGCGGCCGCCGCCTGCTCTATCTCCAACGGGCGGCACCCGGCTGCGAGTTGCAATGAACGACCTCACAGGTGCGGTGTGGCATACTGCACGGCTGACTGGATGTCACAGGGCGGCAGCTGCCTGCTCCGGGGCCGGCGGCGGCGCCAGGCTGCGGGTGAGGATCAGCGCATCCCGCCCGTCCGCCAGCTTGTAGTAGTCCTTCACCACCTCCGCCTCCTGGAAGCCGAACTTCTTGTAGAAGTTGGCGGCCTCCTGCGGGTCCCACCGAGAGGAGGCTTCGATGACGCGTGATCAGAACACACTGACATATCGCAGGCAGCTTGCGGCCTGCTGTGCATCTGTGTGCTGAAAAGGGTCAACAGCGGCACCTTGTTCGTGGACTGCACATGCAGGTACGCCGACTTGATGTTTGGGTCTGCCTGAGCCGCCTCAATGGACCGCTCTATCAGCTGCCGGCCTGCGCAGTCCGCAACGAATGTGTTGTTGCATACTCGTGCATCTGCAGGCAAGCAGTGCCCAGCACACCGTGCTCACGGTAGCCACAGCGGACGGCAACAGCAATCTGCTGGGACATCTGGCGCACCCAGGCCGAGGCCGCGGTACGGCGCCAACACACCAATGGTCATGACATACATCTGCACCCAAGCATCGGAACGTTTGAAGCCGGCAAGGTGATCACGCTTCATCGCTGCATCTCTGCATGTCTTGACGCACACAGCGCGTGGCTCCAAACAGCATCGCCATTGCACCTTCGCCGTGAAGTCCGCCTTCTGCAGCTCCAGGCGGCACGCGATGGCGCCCACCAGCACATCGTTGTGGTATGCTGCAGGTGCAATGTGTACGTTCCATGTCACACTGCCGGTACACAGCATTGGCGCAGGCTGTGTTCGTCTGCACACTACATGCTGCATCCGCAGACCGCTGCTGTACACTACCAGCCTCACCCAGCTGCGTCACATCACCAGCGGCGCAGCACTCCCTGTAGAACCCATCCTGATGCATGACACAACAGCGTCGATTGGCACACGTGCAAATGCAGGCTGTTTTAGCGATCGAGCAATGGATCATAGAGGTGTCGAGCGGCGGCACCTGGTACTTGATGGGGAAGATCGCCGCATTGAGCATCTTGAGCTGCTCGATGTTCTTGGACCGCAGGCCGCCGAAGGTGACCTGAAGCTTCGGCTCCTGCGTCGCCGTCCCCATCAGGCTGCGCACAGGAGTGCGTCGATTGAAGCCAATCACAAGCAATCACTGAGTGAACGAGTGAACAGTGGCTATGGCGCGCGATGACTTTAATCGCGCAAGCTGAGCGCGCGGGCCCATCTGCCTGAACATGCAATGCGATCATGTATGGATGGCTGCTCAAATTTTTTGTCATTGGGGCTGGCAAATAAGTGATGCTTCCTGCTTCCTGACGCTGTGCTTCCAGCTCCACAGCGCCATCGCACCAGAACGGCCGCTGGGCCGCACGCAGCCCACACAGCGTGGTGGGGCTACTGCTATCGTGGTGAATTGGTCAAAGAAGACGAGCTCATGGCTGGAAAGAGACGCTAATTGCATGGCATTAGCACCCTCCCCCGAACCTCATGTACAAACACATCATGCGCTCCGCACCTCGCACGACGCACGTGGCGGTGGCTGCTTGCACGTCGCCTGTGGCGCAGGGCCGCGGCTGGCAGGCCTGACGGCCTTGCGATGCTGATGTCCGACGCTGCACGCAACGCTGGCATGTGCATGGCTTGCAACGCTGTCCGCTGTCTACAAAGGCATCTCTTCTGAAAGGACCTGGAGGCTAAGAAACTCCCCCGCTGTTTCAATGGAACAGATGAGATGTGTGGATTGCAAGACGTGCTGTGTACCAATGTCGAGGGCAAGAAAGCAGCAGTAGCGGCAACGGCCGCGAAACTAGACCAACTTGTGAGAAGAGCCTTCTGCGAACCCAAGCGATGCGGCTACAGTGAAATTCTGGCCGCCGCAGGCCGCACAGATTATAGATCGCCTCGCAGTGCTGCGCACGTGATTTGACGTCAGCAACATGCATCGATGGCCCGGTGGTGCTCTCCACATCAGTGGCCATGTAGCTTTCACTGGCACTTTGCGCGTGCTTGTATCCACCTCTAAGATTGCTGGGTGATGGTGGAACCAAGCTGAAGGTTCGGCAGTGATTAGTTGGAGGCTCATGCTAGGGTGCCGCTCACCCCACCACCCTGCCCACCGCGTGACAAACAGCAGCCTTGCCTGCGACTCAACACCCGTTTCCGGCTTGCATCGGTCCCTCCGTGGACAATCCTGCCGGTTGGCACTTGCCGTGCGTGGACCGTGCCAACCCGACCTCCGCCGCAGCATCAAGTGCAGGAGACTTGCAGCATCAGCAGAGCGTTACAGCATACCCTCCCCACCGGGGGTCCAGGATGCTGAGGAGATACCATGGCAGGACAGCTCCACAGACGTCGCCTTCATCGGCATGTGCCGCAAGGCGTACGGCAAGCTGGCGGGGTGGCAGAGCGATGCCGATTGGAAAGATGGCGCGGAGAGCTACAGAGGAATGATTGAAGTGTCGAGGGCCCTTATGAAGGTGCTGAGATCAGCCAGGTGATGCCGTGATGCACATTGCAGCCGATATCACAGGACCCCTTCCGATATGCCGTATGGCATCGCAGGGCAAAACAGCAGAGCAGCAGCGGGACGCCGTCATCGCAGGCTTCCCCCAGGTGCCGATCTATGCTGTAGTGCGAATGTGGTTGCGAGTCACCAAATGCCCTGGATACCATCATGATGCATCATCGCACACCGTAGGTGCCAGCATGGTTCCGCCGTGTCTTTCCGGCAACGCGGTGGGGCGCAAAGCTGAACGCGCGGATCACCCCTGCCTTTTTCTCGTGGCTGGTAGGGTGCAGCGTGCTGACTTCCAACGCTGATGGACTATGCACATGCAGGCATGGTGGCAGTGTCAACGATGAATTCTCAGATGGACCAGAGGGACCTGACACCTGCAGGTGGGCCCCATGGAGCCCATTGACGTCGAGGTCGACGGCGTCATGCAGCGCAGCGGCGTGCACATCAAGCGATGCAGGTGGCTGTCGCAGCCTGTACACCAGATGCAGATCCTGGGACAGATGGTTCGCACAACACACAGCACTGCACCCTGCTTGTGCAGGTATCTGGCTGAGTCTGGCTGCGCTGGGATGTGCATCAACCTGTGCAAGACGCCCACGCAGGTGCAGCAAACATGCACATGTGTACCTCGCATTTTGCTTGCATACCCAATATGCGTATGTTTGACTGCCTGTCACAGAGGATCGCTGATATTGTGGAAGTTGCGGAACAGAGCTTCTTCACGGAGCAGCTCGGTATGCCGGTGACCATGGAGCCGAATTTTGAGACGTACGAGTGCACCATGAGCTTCGGCAAGCAGCCGCCGCCGGTCTCGGAGGACGAGGCCGCGCAGCAGCCGTGCCTGGCCGGCTGCCCAAGCGGCCGCGCCACGGGCAGCCCGTCACAGCCCTGCCACAAACTGCAATAGTAACAGGCGACTAGGGAGAGGCGACAACATGGTGTGTCTGTGTGCGCGGCAATCCAAGCACAGTGTATCAGCAGCAACTGTCAACTTCAGCGGCCACATACCGAAACTTGGCAACTGACCTCTACGATAGCAGACATGTACAAGACCAGTCGTGTTGACTCTGCCATTGTTAGTGATGTGCATGCCCCTGACGCCAAGCACCTAGCTAACAATTCAACCACTGCACACAGGACCAAGCAAATGGTCATCTGCTGGACAGTCTTGCAAACCCACAATTGCAACTCTCATCTTGGTTTGGCTCAGCTGGGTTCCGGGTTTCAGAAGGGTTCCGAGGTTTCTGAGGGGATTGTTCTTGCAGCTTCTGGAATCAGCAGCGCTGCTGGGCTGGTGCGCCCTACTCCATCAGGCCTGGTCGTCCAGGGTGCCCGCTGCTGCTGCACCAAAGCGCGGGCGCTCAGGATCTGTGCTTGGGGGCACCTTGCGGTACACGCCACGCGTGCGCCAGGCAATGACGCCAGCCAGCAGGGTCGCGAACCCAGCCAATCCCGAGGCCACCAGGAACGCCGGTCTGCAGGAGTTGCAGGCAATACCTGTGCACTCTGTCACCCCTTGAGGTCTGGGACCGCGTCTTTAATATTTCAGTTCCGAGGGATATGCGCAACCGAGGTGAGCAATATGACCGACACAAGTGCATCGGATGCAGCCTGCGAACTCTGCGCACCCAAAGCAGTCACCCCCGAGGCACTCGTGGCCGTCTCCCCCGTGCGCAGTGGAAGCAGCAGCATACAGCTGTCCTGCCAGCTGTGTCGCCATCATGTATGCTGACACCTGGCCAGCAGTGGTGAGAATGCCGTGTGATGGTGCTCCCAAGCAAGAAGGCCGCCGCATAAAGAGCACTAGGAACAAGAGTGAAATGCTAAATGGTAAGCGTAAAGTTCATACGTGCCACCCCATGGTTATGTCGACCATGATGCGAAGCAGATACATATTGACATTGGCAACATAACAAGCTTACCGATGTAGCGAACCCAAGCGTGCAGTAAATGGCCCCAAAATGGGTCAGGCCGAAGAGCTCCGATGCAACAGCGGGCATCAGGCCCCAGAACGCCCCATAGCTTGCACCGCCAGCTGCAATACAGCAAGCAGACCATGATCACTGGGAGACACAACCGTCAACACCACGTGCTTCAGCGGTAACCTTTGCCGGAGTAGACCAGCAAGCAGGCATGAGTGCACATAGTGCCGACACCCTGCAGTTGCTGCCCATCGACCAGGGCGCAGCTCACCGAGTGTGGCCGTCATGAGGCCTGCTGGGACCGCCGCCAGCGCTGTGCAGATGCACACCCCAGCAGTCATCGCGCACGCCAGCACCAGCCAGACCGTCCTGCAGAGTCCGCACACGAGACTTGCAATGCTGCACGCCCGCCAAACTATCACCTACCGAATGTGACAGGTGCAAGGGGACTCAAGGGGCAGCACAGTGGAAACACATTCGTCGTCTGTTGTGAGTGTCTGTTGGTCATGCATTCCTTCTGAACGTGACGATTGGACAGGCAATGGTCGGTCAGCATGTTCAAAACCTGGGCATGCCGAAGCTGTGGAGGCAGCGCTCTGGGAAGAAGCCGAAGGCGAGGCGGCCGCACGCATTCATGACCGAGAAGAAGGACACGAAGATGTCGTGGCCGTCCACCTCCCCTCCCAGGCTGCGCACCAGCTCCCCTGCAATACAAGTCGCTAGTTCAAACTGCAGTTCAGTTAAGCTCCTTTTGCAGCATCCCTGGACGGTACCATGCCAACAGCGAGCCACCAGTTCAGCTGCTGGCAAACAAGCTCTTGTTTGCAGGCATGTCACAACGAGCAGGCTTTGTTGCAGAGGACGCACCCAGGTTGTTGATGAGCATGAGGCCGCAGCCGGCGCCAATGCCAAACACGATGAAGAGCAGCCAGAAGTCGAGGCTGGCGGCGCACTGCAAAGGCGTCAGGTCCGATGCATCTGGCTCATCCGGCACCACCGCCTCTGGGCCTGCGCAACGTAGGGTCCATGTGGGACACTTTGATTGCAAAGGTGGTGACAGCTGCTTGCAGCTTCTGCAGTGCAGGTTACATGTGACACAAAACTGTGACGCTTGCCTTCTTCAGTAATCATACACTGGTGCTGCGTGGTGCTTGGCTGCCAGGCTGAAGTAGTAGCAGCGCTTTGTGAATTGCTGTCAGGTACAGCTGCCGACTCTTCCAGTAACACGAGGCTGCCGCTTCGGAGACCTTCTGAAATGCTCACATCTGTGGCAGCGAATTTCTGAGCGCCTGGCGCTGTGTGCACACCAGCCTGCTGCTGCGACACCACCAGCAGCAGCTTTGATGCCCCAGCTGACGAGGCTGTCGGATGCAGCAGCAACGCTGGCTCTGCGATGTAGGATGTGTTCTGCGGTGCCGTCTGCTGTGCAGTGCTGAGGTTGGGGTCAGGTGCTGCTGGCGATAGTGGCATCGCAAGCGGCTGTGGGGAAGCCACAATGATGTCAGGTGACAGTGCCAGAGCATCTGGCTTGCCAGTGAAAGCGACCGCTGTGTGGCAGCCCAGTGCTGCTGCAGCTGCAGCTGGCGGCTCCTGTTCATCTGCTGTGCATTCCGAGTGCCATGGGTGCAGTTTCTCACCCTGCAATGCCACGAAATGTGATGTGCCGATGGTCATGTTGTACAGAGTGGTCGATGCAGTCACTCGTTGCCACCAATGTGTACGCATCAAACGGACTTCGTCACCTGCTGCACGAAGCCAGTACGCTGCTCCTGCAGCTGCAGCGCCCACCAGTCGTGGCGGCGGCCGCCGATGGTGATGGGCTCTGACGACGCTGTGGGCCGGTGTGCGGAGATCACGCCGCTGCCCGGAGGGCCACCCTGCAGTGTGACCAGGGATTGCTGGGGCACCGGCTGCGCCGCGCTGCAATGAGGTGGCGGCTGCTGCTGCTGCTGGGCCGCTGTGAAGCTCGGAGCCTTGCCCGCGTCACACGGCACTGCAAGGGGCTGCCTCATGCCGGTCCGCTGCAGGTCGGGCTGCTGGCTGCAGTCTGGCTGTCTCGGCGGCGGGGGCGGCGCCCACAGCAGCGGGTCTGCCTCGCTGCATCCATACAGCGTGGCGTCCAGCGGACGATTTGCCACGACGGTGTGGCCGCCGGCATCCGCCCGGCCGCCGGCACGAGCATGCAGGTTGATCACGTTCCTGCAGTAAAAGGACGGGCCTCACCCATTGCCTTGAGCAGAGCCACGCTCTGATGGACTATGGCTGGAAGGGTTTTGCATCTCTGCACGTAGGCGCACCTCCCGGCAGCACTGGCTTTCGCTCCATGCTGACGCTCGTTCGCTGGTGCCTGCCCGCCGCTGAGTACCCTGGGGCTGCCCGCCACCTCCTCCCTGCCGTGGATAACGACAACGACGTCAGCAGCGCGTCTGAGGTGACACCTTAGGTAACATGTGGCATATGAGCTGGCGTGTCGTGACAAAGTCATGCTAGAGCAGGCAACCCTGTTGCAGCCTGGCCTTCCGATGTCAGATTGAGAGCCCAATGTCTTGTACAGCGTCGAGACCACCGGCGGTGCCAAGCGGCTCGCCTGTTGTTGAGGTCGCCCCGCCACAGGAGGCCCCCTGACCGCAGCGGCAGCGCCAGCAGGGGCGCGACCAGCGCCAGGGTGCCCGCCATGAAGGCCAGCCGCTCGGCACGTGGCCGCCCCTCAGACGCCGCCACCGCCGAGGTGCACAGCTGGTAGAACGCCAGCAGCAGCACCGTCATGTACCCCGCCTGCAGCTGCACATCTGCAGCAGCACCCAGCCGCCGTGGTCAATACTTTTCTGGGATGGCATGGCAGTGGCCCCGAACCAGCGCATCTGCAGCAGCATGACTGTGGGACGTGCGTCATGTATGTGGAGAGTGCTACAGTACGCCCGCCGTAGTGGAAGCAAGTGTCCACCTCCAGCTGCCTGCTTGATGGTCCCCGTCAGGCTGTGGCGCTGGCCGGCTGCTGCTGGTGCGAGGGGGCGTGAGTGAGGCGGCACGAGGTTGACGAAAGCCAGCGCCACGGCGCCTATCAGCGGCGGCGCGGCCGCCAGGAACAGCAGGAACGTCAGCATGTGCGGCTTGAATGCGCCCATGTAGACCGTGGTGAAGACCGAGCCGCTCAGGCCCACAAAGGCCTTCAGAATGCCTGCAACCATCCTCGCCAGGTGTCATGGTGAGCGAACAACACCTATACTGATTGCAAGCAACGATGAGCATGCACCACCATCAGACATTCAAGCCTGCTGGACTGGAGGGCAGCACTTCATGCGTTGGCGTCTCACCGACGACTGAGCCGCGGTGGCGGGGGAAGTTGCGGACGCTGGTAACGATGGCGGCGGTGTCCACCCAGCCGCTGCCGGACAGCCCCATGATCGCCAGCGTCACGACCTGCGGGCGCACTGCTGAAGCGTCCTGACCTGACGGCCATGCCAGCAGCGCCAGAGCGCTGCCACTGCACCATTCCATTGGTGCTGCAGACAACGACAATCACCAGGGTCACATGAATCAATCAGCAGACCTGCAGGTACGACAGGGTGATGCGCCCTGTGGCTGCGAGCCACAGCCCAAAGTGCCCGAGGAAGTGCAGGGACAATCCGATGGCGATGACAATCCTACAGATGTATCAGAAGGCAAGCGTCACACTCAGCCATGTCCAACATGTCAAAATCACAGCACCTTCGCCAAGTGTTGAAATAGCCATCTATGTCAGCAACGGATGTGCCTGGGGCCCAGGCGGTGTCGGCGTGCCAGGGCGTCGTAGGTGAGGCCCGGCAGCCAGCCGATGACGGCCACAAAGAATGGCGGCGAGATCATGCCCTGGATCTGGGACTGGCTGTAGCCGAACACGTCCTTCAGCGTGGGCGCCCACAGGGCCACCACATACTGCACGCCCGACAGCAGCTGCAGCAGCATGGACGCCGCAAGCACCACCCAGGGGTTGATGAACAGCCGGGGGCGGCCGCCGCTGCCCTGGGCAGGCCCCAGCAGCGGCTGCTCCACGCCGGCGTCAAGCATATTTGACATGTCTCAAGCGCCCTCTCGACAGCGCTGCTGGGAAGGATCAAACGATCTGTGTGCTGCTGCCACTCATCACCACCCCCGCACAGCTGCTGCCCATGCGACACCTGCATGGTGGAATGACTTCGGAGCTTTTTCCTTGTAATCAACGTATTACGCCACATCTGCACAGCCGTCGGTCGTCATGATTGCGGCATTTTTCGGTGCGCCGAAGCGTCACCAGATCGCTGTCTGACGGTTCAGTGTCAGAGGCCTGCTCATGCCATCCACTGGGTGGGATCATGCACATCATGCATAAACACACTTCAATAGTTTAAAATGACCTTGCAGGAGGCTGCGCCGTGTGACAACGGGTGTAAATTGGTCACCTTTGACCGCAGCACGTCGCCGATGGGGTGTTTCAAATCTACCTCGCTCACATCGATACACTCACACAGATCGAAGAGATCGGTTCAAGACTGAGTGCGTTGTCGGTCATGAACAAGTGCGGCATCGGCTGGCCGGCCAGCATTCAGGCGATCCAAGTCATCAGGCACGTGCGGGTTTGAATGGTGATCTTCAAGCGAGGTGCAGTCATACCCACGCCCGCAGACGGTGGAAACCTTTGCCAGCAGCTGCTTTCACACTCGATATCACTGCGTTCTGTGCCGCGTGCAGCGTTGTGATTGCCTGTGTCAGCCAGGTGTCATCCTTGCCACAGCTGCAGCGCATACTGGTGCTGCGTTGCTGCGAAGAGCGACAAAGCAGTTGCTGGCCGCATCTGAGGCAGCTGCACTCCAGAAGACATGGACAATGAAATCCAACCTGCGCCAAGGGACGCTGGCGTGCAAGCTGAGCAGGTGGGCGGTACAGCACGCCGCACTGCCAACACCAGCAGCACTACTGGCAACGGCAGCAGCAGCGGCAGCAGCAGTTCCCACAGCCTGATGAATGCAGCTGTGTTGGTGCCTGCGATGCTGGCGTCCTCCTGCTGCATCCCGCAGCTGGTCCTGAACTTCTTTGCCTTCGGTTGCGCCGGATTTGCGGCCCTCACACCCTTCAGGTGTGCTGTTGTGCAAATGCATTGCCAAGGTGTCCAGCAACGACGCACCTGCAGTCGTCACACATAAAAGCCCCTGAATGGCTCCTGAGCGGTAGCGGCAATGTCTTCCGCAGGCCGTTTTTCCTGGCGCTCACGGCCGTCGCCATGGTGGCGGTGGTGCAGCGGCATGGCCTGTCCAACCGCACACTTGTGCTGACTCTGGCGGCGTGGGCAGTGGCCTTCTCAGACGTGGCAGTGCAGCAGTACAACGAAGGTGCATGGCTGGCCACACAGCATGCAGAGGCCAACATGACGGCATGCCGCAACCTGTTGCACACGCCATGTGGTGCACACGGACATGTGGGTCATGCAACGCATCCAACCTGCACTGCTGTCATCCAACTCAGTGGCACGGTGCAGTCCATGCACGGTGCAGGCGCGCTGCAGAAGGCGGAAGTCTTCGGCCACCCGCTGCCGGGCTGGCTGCAGACGGCGCTGGAGCCCCCGCAGTGGGTGCCCCGCTCGCAGCTGCACATGAAGCCGGGCGCGGGCAACATGCTCAGCCCGCCAGCGGGCGCAACAGCAGCCCAGCCGGCAGAGGTGACGCATGCTGCCGCCGCCCACATGTTGACAGGCCATTCTTAACACATCGTGCCATGGTAGCATGCACCACCACAGATGGCGCGCCCCAAGTGCACAGCAGCTGTGCAAGTGCTTCAGCACTGCAAGTGCCATGCTGTCAATTGAACGCATGTAACCATATACATGTCTGATGTCGGACATGCAACGTGGACATACACAGTGGCAGCAACCCTGTGGAACACACAGCCTGGTTGTGCAGGCGACTGTCATAATGACGGCGCTCAACATCAAGTGCGCGGCCTGTGGGGCGCGCATCAAAAATGGGCTCAAAGCCAAGTTCGGCAAGCATTTGAAGGAGGTGAGGGCACTGCTGGCTCTGCCGCCCTGCTTGTGCATGTGATCTGCACTTTACGCTGCCAGGTCACCACCACGTTGTGTCAGCCGGGAAGATGTGGGTACTGTGCTGCAGGTCAAGATAGAGGAGAAGAGCAAGGCGGTGGTTGTGCGGCTGGCGGACCAGGCCGCCGTCACCGACCACGCGCTGCTGGCTGCCATGAACGAGCTGGAGAGCCCGGCCTCGGTGGTGCGGCGGGACGTGCACGCGCCGCCGCCGCCAACATGAAGCGGCTGACAGGCAGTGCTGAACGCGCAATCAGCCGTGCGCTTGTCGCACTGTGCAGACGCAGCGAGAACTGGAACCTGAAGTCATTGATAGTTGTCGATTGTGCATCAGCATTGCCTTTGCGTCCACTGCTCGCTGCGGCAGTATGAGTACTACGACCATGGTGGGAACCAGCTGTACAGGCGTCAGGTCAAAACGTGCCAGGCGACGGCCACACAATCGGCCAGTTGAAGCCCTGCCTGCCTGTGTCCTCCTCGTCTGCCTCGTCGTCATGTTCAATCATCTCATTTGCCCCGTCAGCGGTTCGAACTTGTGCAGCAGCCTCAGCATCGCTGCCGCCATTAACCGGAGCATCTTCAGACTCGTAGATGGTGGGCAGCGCCAGCCTGTGGTGCGACTGGTGATGCGCTGCCAGGTGCACAGCCACTGCCGGCTGGCCTTCCTGAGGCTGAGACCTTGCAGCCAGCTCCCCCTCAGCCAACCCTGTCGCTGGCACTCCTACTGAGGCCTGCTGCAGGGCAGTGACCGCAGCTGCCGTGTCAGCGCGTCCTATCCCGTCCGCAACCGCACCGTCTGCTGCGGCGGCGCCAGCTGCCTTGACTCCATCCTGCTTGGGGTTGGCTGCACGGTGCCTAGCACCACCTGCGGCTGCTGACGCGGGCCCGGCGTCTGCCTCTGCGTGCGGGGACTGGGCGGCGGCGCGGGCCGCTGCCTCGCTGGCGGCGCTCGCGGCCGCCGGGTCCTCGTCGTCCAGAGCGGCCACCAGGGCGCCTGCGGCCGCGTCGCGCAGCCCGCTCGCCCGACTGGAGCCGTGCGTCCACCGAGCCGCCTGCATGGGCATGGCCGGCAGCTGCTTGCCATGCTGCGCACATGCTGTTCATGAGCCTCAACATGCTCTGTGCCAGACATGTCTGACCTTGTTGTCAACGCCAGGCACAGACATGTCAGGCTATGTTGCAGGCATGCAACTCACCAAGGCACGATGTGGTGGCTCGTTCGCAGCTATGGCAGGGTCCTGCTGGTCTGCGCTGCCGTGCTGGGTGCCATGGGCCGGCACCGCAGCTGGCCTTGCTGCGTCCATTTCTTCATCTGCAGCGCTGGTTGCGGGGGATGCGTCAGGCCGCTCACGATCCCAGGCGGTGCCATCACTGGCTGGCGGTGGCGACACTGCGTCGCCGCTGGTCGGCCGCTGGGCCGCTTCCGCAGCAGCGTCTGCCTCAGGCTCGCGGACTGCGGACACCGCTGTGACGCCAAAGTGTGGCATGCTGGCCGACGGCAGCAGTTGCTCGCTGTCGCTCAGCCGTTGAGCCGTATCTGCTGCTGCCGGTGCCACAGCCTCTGGAACTGCCGACGCGGCGGTGATGCCAAATTCTGCAGAGCCGGCTGCTGGCACTATGTGCCCGGCATCTGGCGCCGGCACCTCCTGTGCACTAGCATATGGCTGTTCAAGTGCAAGCACACCCTATATGTCCTGCACTCCAGGGAGCAGACTGGCAATGGTGGCAGGCGAGATGTATTCAAACGCACCTCTGGCACACTGGCATGCTGGCTGTCCATGCCAGGCGAGAACAGCAGGTCGCGCGCCAGCAGGTTGTGCGGTTCAGCGCTGCCCTCATCGCTTTGGCGAGGTGTCACAAACTCAGGCGACACGACAGTCAACCCGGCTGAGCCGCCCACAGCAGTTGCTTCCGAGTCGCCTGGTGGTACACCTGCAGTCGCTGACAAGTCTGCTGACAAACAATTCGACTGAAGTGTGTGCAGTGTGCGCCATGATGATACACTTAACTTGTGACACAGTGCAACCCTGTCCAACACAGACCTGACGAGGCAGCAGTGGTGGCCGGTAGCAGCAGGATGTCTGCACTGCTGGCGGCTGTACCACCGCTTGCAGGCCAGCTGTCAGTGTCTCCAGATCTCCATGGGCGGTCGTCTGCGACTGCCAACAGCAGGCTGTCTGCAGCATCAAGAGCAGCGGCTGGATCAACACACTCAGCCTGCTGCGGATCGCTTGTCATGACCTGCGCTGATTGCTGCGCCTCATATGCTGCGCTGCTGCCGCCGTCACCAGTAGCTATTACAGCTGCATGCGAAGTGTCCTGCAATGCGGCAGCCTCTGCTGCTAGTTCTCGTGCAGACAGCACAGCTGCCGCTGCACCGACAGGTTGCAAAGCGTGTGTTGCTGTGTGGCGCATGTCTTTAGCTGTGCTGGCATTCCAGCTGGTCACAGGTTCTGGCAGTCCTGCTGGCTGCGTGGCCTCAGCAGTGAGCTGGTCTGCAACACCCAACGCTGCTGCTGCATCGTCGGCAGGAGACGCTGCCTGCCAGTTATCCCTCATGGCTCGCTCTGCTGTTGGCCCAGTGCTGCCTTCTGGATCAGCAGCTGAATCTGGTGGCTGTGGCGGCACGCTACTGTTGGGGCCTCGCTCATCTGATCGGCCCTCTGTTGGCTGGTCTGATGCCAGCTGGGTCGCATCAGCAGCCATAATGCCGCCTCCCAGCGCCTGGCAGCAGTGACAATGCTGGTCAACAGGGCATGGTGTTGCTGCATCTCATGGGATAGGACGCAAGTGCAGGTACCTAGTAAGACCTGAAGCTGGCTTTTGCTGGAGGCAACAGCTTACTGGAGACTCCTGCACGAGGTTTGCAAAGCTATGCTCTGCAGTGCCAGCTGTGCCACCGTCTGCATTTCTGTGCGCCAGTGCCGTGGCAGCTTGTAGCGCATCAACATCTGCGGACGGATGTCTGGCTGACTGCTCTGTTGGCGAGTCTGCCGCTGCTGACGCCTCTTCTGGGAGCTCTGCTGCAGCAAAATGCAGCTCTGCTGCTGATGTACATCCATCTTCGGAAGGCCCTGCACCCTGCAGTGCCTCAGGTGCACTGGTGGCGCCAGCACACGAGGCAGCGTCCAGCAGCAGCCACTCCAGGGTGGGCAGCTGCAGTGGGCATGCCATATCTGTGAGAAGTGAGCACTCTACAGCACAAAGTGCCTGTTGATATGACCTATTATAGTGGTCACCTGGGCGGCGCCAGCATCACTTGCATCAGGCCTGCTGCTGCCGCCAGCGCTGCTGCCACTGGCGCTGCTTCCAACACTCTTAGCACTCGTTGCTCGTCCCGCAGATGCGGCAGCAACGGCGGCCCAGACGGTTTGCGGGCTTGCAGCTGGTGCTGAAACATCTGCAGACTGCGCAGAGGCTGCGTGCGAACCGGTGGGCGGCTGGTCAGATGGTTGTGCCTGCGCTACCTGCCTGTCGACGGGCTGCAAGCCTGCATCCAACTCACATGGCATGCTGCCTTCTGCGCTTGGCCTGCCCGCTGCTGAGGGGTCATGCGGCAGTTGCTGGAAGTCCAGCTGGGCTGGTGCAGGTGGCGGGTCATCTGGAACATCTGCCGCCACCCTATGCTGAGGAGCCTGCAGGTGTGCGCCCTGCTGCAGCTGGTCTGCATCCTGCTGCTCCTGGGCAGTCTGATCAGCAGACATGTGTGATGTGTCCTCAGCCGCGGCATCTGTGTTAAACTGCCGCAGGGGCGCTGGCGCTGTGTTTGGTCCAGCCTCTGCAGCAGTGAAATTCACAGCTGCTGCCTGCTGGGCTTCATCTGCCCCTTCCAGCAGCTGCGGCATTATTGCAACTGGATCGTCTGACCGTACATCAGAACTTGACCGCCAGCCCTGCGCTGCAGTGTGGTTGGCCTGTGCTGTTAGGGATGCTGGTGTACAGGCGTGCTGTGGCGCGGTGACCCTGAGTGCCTCGGCTGCCTCTTCATCACCAGCACGTTCCTCCGTTAGCTGCTGAGTTGCTGCGTCAGCTGCAGCGTTGTTTGACGTCCCGTCCGCTGCAGCTGCCTCCTGGTCAAGCAGCTGATCAGCGACGGCTGCAGCAACATCTGCAGGCCTTGCTGCGCTGGCGGTGCCTGGCTCCGGCATGCTTTCAGCCGCCGGCTGTGAGGCTGGGATCACTTCTGGCAGAGCTGCTGCAGAGGCGACCCCATGCGAGTGAGTGTCGACACTGGCAGAGTCGCCGTGCCCGGCGGGGATGCCGAAACTGTCACCTGAGAGGTGCGCCCCCCCTGCGGTTGGCCCGCAGGTGTCCACGTCTGCCCAGGACTGCTGCTGCTGACGTTGCTGCAGCGGCTGCACGTCCAAGACAGCTGGCATGTCATGGACTGGGATGCCGTCAGCAGGCCGGCCCTCAAATGCGAGGTCCGATGGCTCCCGCCTTGTTGCAACTGCTGCCAGAGATGCTGCTGGCTGTACAGCACACGCCTCTGGCGTGTGTGCGAGCTCGTGCGCAATGCGGTCTTGCAGGACGCCATCTGCTGCCGTTCCGTTTGCTGCAGCATCAGGTGTTGACAGTGTTTGGGCTGCAGTCCCTACAGCGTCATCATATGACCAGTCTGTGCGGACGCCCTGAGCGGCTGCTGATGTCCCCGCTGCGCTGTGTGTCGTCCTAGCGTGCGCAGGTGCGTCTGCCACTGCTGCAGCAGCGGCTACGTCAGCTGCTGCTGAGGCTGCTGAGTCTGTTGTGTTACGGCGATCATCTATGGTCATGGCATCTGCGCCTGCTGGCTGCGGCGTTGTGGCAAGCGCAGAGTCCGGGCTGAACATGGGAACAGGACCACTGTCCTGTGTAGAATCGCACGGCTGCTGCGCATCTGTCGTGGGTTCGAAGCTGGCGCTGGTCTCCAGTTGCTGAGTTCTGGCAGCGGTGGTCCGAGCGCTGGCATGCAGCAGGGTTGCCGCTGGCTTGTGCATGCCCTGCGGTCCAGGCATGGCAGTGCTCGACGGGCCACTTGGGCTACTGTCCCTGTTGCCACCTGCTGTAGTGAGCAACTCTGCCTGCGTGGCAGGGGCTCGCTGCAGCTGCAGAGGCTGTGACTGTACCACCTGCGAAACGGTTTGTCAAGAACTGGTTGGCAGTCTGCATATGCTTCAGCGGACGACGTGCATTCAACAAAGATGGGCAATTCGCTCCACCCCTACAGGCACGGCAAACCTGCAGGCTGTGCCCATGGTCTCTGGTCCCAAGACTGGTGTGCCCGGCTGCTGGAGGAGGGGTTGCCGACTCCATACCGCAGCTGCGTGCGGCAGCCAGCAGGCCCTCATGCAGTGCGCAGTCAACGACGACGTCCAGTATTGGCTCGACCTGCACACAGCACACTGCGCATGACTCCGACCTGGCTACATATGCACGCAGAGCTGTGGCTGACAAGTCATGACCGGCTGGCGGCACACCGCAGGTCGTATATGAGGTGACACAAGCGCCAGGCAATCACCTCGGCGTCAAAGCTGGGCAGCTCAGTATCGGTGAGCTGCGTGCCGACGTCCTGTGCGGCAGGAGCAGTGGTGGCGGGCGTGACAGCAGTCTCACGACGTTGGCGCTGCGGCGGTGTGGGTGGCGGTAGCGAGCCGCTCTCATCGGTCTGCGTGGCGCCGAAGGAGGCAAGCTGCTCCAGTGTCAGCGGCTCCAGTGCCGAATTGATCTGCTGGCCGCTGTGCTGCCGCCCCGCCACCGCCGCAGGAGTGTACGGCTTTGGCACCTGCAACAGCTGTCACGGTGTCAAAACGGTGCTCTGGTCTCGGAGGCACCTTGCCGCTCATCAGCACTGGCACGAGTATGAGGTGATCTACCGAGGCTGGAGGTGTGCCCTACCGGCGAACGACGCTTGCGTACGACTTGTGGCCGCTCCCTAGTTCTGTGCTTCGATTTGCTCCGGCCGCATGCCTCGACGACAACGGCATTGCGATCAGTTGCTGATCCTGCAGATCCAAGCGCTGGTACGCCAAACACGATGTCCACGGCATGCACCTTGCGTGAATCCTGCGTGGGCAGCAGCATCGGTCGAATCGGTGCATGCTTAGGTTGTTGGCATGAGGTATCCTGCTCATCAGTAGCGGGAGACCCACCTGTGCATTTGCGCCCGCAGCCGCAGGTTGTCGTGAGGCGGCCCTGCGACCACTATCACGACCGGCGCGCAGGCTCATTGCAATGATTTCAGGCTAATTACGCCTCTGTATGGATAGAACATGCGTGTTGTCCGCTGAAAGCTGGGCGTGCCCCCGTCAACCACCACGGTCGGACACGTGTGGCTTGCTAGAGCCCCGTACCAGCGGCGACAGCGTTGAGAGGTGCGCAGCAACGCGTATGTATCTGCTTCGATACGATACAGGAGTCGCTGCCCGATGGACGATGCATTTGAGACGCTCGGCGGGTCCCAGCAAATCCCTCGTTATTGTGCAACCCCTGCTGACAACATGCTTCGACTTGCCGCATGCGACCTGAAACCCTACCGTTGCATATCTATCGTGCTGTGTGCTGTCTTGCAATAGTTCAGCGGTTGGCGCGCGGTTTGCCATACCTCCACGCGCCTTCCGTGACATCACCTAGCATCAATCAGGTCATTGACAGTCGAAATGAAGGAGGACGAGCAGAGGGTGTTGATTGCTGCAGCAACAGCAGGAGCCTTAGGGCTGGCAGGGGTCTTCGCCTGGCGGCAGCTCACCCGCACAAAGCAGGTGGGATGCTGGCTGCTGCCGCAGTGGCGCCATTGAGGGGTGTACAGGGAGTTGCACCATTTGTCACACCGTGAATTTATGTACCACGTTCTGCATTGGCGACAGGGTGCCGCGACTGGGGCGGTACGGGTTGGCATCATCGGCACTGGCTGGGGCGTCAAGGTAGGGTGTGGTGCCATGCGGCTCCATACAAGACTGATATGCCAGAAAGTGCGAGTGTTGTGCGAACAGAAACCTCGTTGTGTAACAGCATTTCCAATTCGGCCCCGGCTAAACGCCTGCTTGCAAGCACGCACAGGTGCAGCTGCCGCAATTCCGGCGGGCTGGCCTGGAGGTGACGGCTATCGCCTCTCGGAGCCAGGACACCGCCGTCACAATTGCAGCCACGGTGACAGAACGCAGTGTCAACATGCATGTCACACAGCGCCATCACGAAGTGAACCGCCTGGATAATGAGCACCTGATGTCATTACATGAGTGCACAATCTCAAGCTGGCTTTTGACCCGCCGGTTTGAAACGGCACTCTGCCTGTGATGCAGCACCACATCGCGAGCCCCTACGACAACATCATCTCGCTGTGCCAGAGTCCCGATGTGGACCTGGTGTCTGTGGTGTCGCCAGCCTACCTCCATGCGGAGCAGATGATCGGTGACAGATGCTTGCATTTGCCGTGCGATGCAAGCTGGATTTGACTGGTCTGTGTTCAAACGCTAAACACCACTACTGGTGTTGTGCAGCCGCTCTGGTGGGCGGGAAGCATGTGCTGGTGGACAAGCCAATGGCAGTCAATGCAGCGGAGGGGGAGCGCATGCTCGCAGCGGCCAGTGCACACAGCAAGCAGGTCAGCAACGGAGCTGACGTGTACCTGCAAGATGGTCTGCAGCCTGACACAACCTAATTGGTCTCAATGCTGTAAGCTTGGCGCGAGCAGTGCACTTCAGAAACAGCATCCACCGTCTATATGCTAGGAAAAACGGCTGCAACCTACAGACCTGGTTTGCGCCTGGGGCATGACATCTGCCGGTGCCAAGCGCCGAGCTGTCAACCCTGCAGGTGGCCATCATCGACCACGAACTGCGCTTTGTGCCGTCATTCCAGCGCGCGCGGGAACTGCTGCTGGACGGTGCCATTGGGACGGTGCTGAGCGTTGAGTGCATCGCCGTCATGGTGTGTACTGTGCTCTTTTACACCAGACCCACATCCTGCCTGAAGGGCATTGTCCTCGCTGCACCTGCAGCACCTGCTTGTGAGCGCCAGCACCGACACACATGTCTGGCCACACGTGCTGCATACAATGGATATGATAGGAGCAGCACCTTCCTGATGAACGCTAATTTCATGACTGCACCCTGTGCAGCCGGGCCTGGCAAGCGACTGGACCTGGTGGAGCGATGCCGTCAGCGGCGGCGGTGCTTTGGGCGCCATAGGCAGCCATGTCATCGACATGCACCGCTTCCTTTTCGATGCGTGAGTTTGCACAGACATGTCGGTTTGTGTTGGAGCGCATCGGCAAGTGCTCAATAGTTTGAATGGCAGAGAGGTCGTGTCGGGCACCCAAGTGGGTGTCGATCAGCAATATGCTGCACTGGCTGCGCAGGGAGTTCTCAGCTGTCTCGGCACATGTGGAGACCATTGTGACGGAGAGGAAGGACAAGGTGACGGGCAAGCCACGTGCCGTGACAGCAGATGACTACTGCTCGGTGTCGTTTAAGCTGGAGCCCCGGCGCAGCGCCGAGGCTGGGCCCCTGTGGGGCGCGACCGCTGGTGACGGCAGCGGCAACGGCAACAGCAGCATTCTGGTGAGCACCTGGAGGACGTGGTGCTTCCATGAAGGACGCTGTGCAGCAACACTTCATGCTGTGCTGCCACGGGCTGCTATACACCTGTCCCTCACAGCCACAGTAGGTATGAGCCGGAGTACATGCAGTATGGATGTCCGGTCACTAAAGAGTACACCTCATGCCTGCAGGGGCACTTCACGGTTGGCCTGGTAGGCAGCGCATCGGTGGGATCATCCGAGATGAGGATGTACGGCAGCCGTGGCGCACTCGTCATCAGCTTTGCAGACAGCAGCCTGAGAGCTGTTGGCGAGGGTGGAAAGGTGCTGTCAGAGCGCCTTCTGTGTTGGTTTCAGTTTAAGCGAAGAGTGTACAGGATGGTTACTTCGAGACCAACTGCCCCATGTCACACTGTTGTCACACTGTTTGGATGCCTGCAGGAGATTGCGTCAGTGGCAGGCAAAGGCAACGGTTTTGCTGTGGTCGGTACACATGCGCTGGGCGTCGGGCTGCAGCGCGCGCTAGGTGCACGCCCATCCTGCAGACTCTAAGTCATGCCCACCTGACAGCTGCAACTGCGGCTGCTAGATGTGAAATCACGTGTGCGTCCCCAAATTTTGATGGTGTGCGCATCATCCTCCAGGCCCAGAGAAGGATGGTGCGGCGTTGCAACATGCAGCCACCGTTGCAGACGGTACAGTGCTATACATGCCGATCCTGAGCGTATTGATTGGCTGACGGGTGCCCTGCTTAAGCCATGTTGGTGGACCTTTCCCAGAGGAACATATGTTGTCATCATTGCAGGACTCGCCGTCATGTATGTGATGGATGCAATTCGTTCCAGTGGCGAGCGGCAAGGGGCGTGGGAATCCCCAAAGCATGTACAACTGGATTGAGCCAGGACTACGTGCAGCATAGACCAGGATGGTAATGGGCGGTTCCATATTTGCGGCCTTCTACTGTGTCACGCGATGCTGTTTGGCATTTGGGACATCAGGCGTCTCCTGAGCAGCTTCAGATTTATGTCTTGCATGCGTTACTTCTGTGGTGATGTTTTCATGCTTTGTGCGCAACGAGTGTGGCTCATGCCAGCGTCGATCAGGTTGCATGCACGTATGGGGTCGCTTGAAACAGCATGTGTACGACAGATTGGCAGCAGATGGTAGGGTTTGCGGGGGTTATGCAACACACTAGGGCGGCGTCCAGCACCATCTGCAACGGTAGATGGGTTAAAACCCACAGAGGTATCATGCACATCGTGGAGGCCGACCAGATGATGATGAGAAAGTGACCGCGAGGATGTGCTGTGCCAGTTCAAATGGCAGAAATGGCACTGCCGACCGTGCATCTGCGCTTCTGCAGCCATGCTCCAAGATCAGGGTTTAGCAAGGGTAATGCATATTCGCAGGTGACGTGGTGACCAGCTGAGTGCAGCTGTTGATTTGAATCCATGTGAGTTTGCTGCAAAAGAGCTGCGCGCACGCAGCGACAGCCGCCAGCATGGCACAGGCGGTGCTGCTGGGTAAGCGGCCGCGGCCAAACTATTCGATGTCAGCGTTAGAGCAGAAGCGGCCGGGCGCAAGCACGCCCGGATGGCTCGCGAAAACTCAGGCACGCAGCGGCGCTGACACGCCAGCGGGCGGCAGCAACGGCAGTCCGGAGTCCAACGCGTCGTCTAAGGAGAACAAGGTGCCGGGGCGCAGCAGGGCGGTCGTCAAGAAGCCTGTGACAAAACCGGATGCTGCAGCTCAGAAGGGCAAGGTGACCCGCCAGAAGCCGGAGAATCAGCCAGAACGGCGAGCCAAATCGGCAGACGGCAGGCAGAGGCAACCTGAGCCGGCAGATGATCAGGACGCGCCCAGAAAGGGTCGCAAGTTTGCACCTGCTAGGGCAGACAAGCCTGCGCAGCCCAAGCAGGCTGCAAAGCCTGCAGTCGAGTCACCGGCGGGATTGGACAGCAGCAAAGGCCGCAAAAAGTCGGCGAGGGCACGCATGTCAGCATCGCCGTCAGAGAAGGCAGCGGCACCGGCCGCACGCGGAGGCAAGGACGCTGCTGTGGACCCGCCACAGCCTGCAGCTGGCGGAAACCCGGATCGGGGAGGCAGGGCCACGAACAAGCGGGCGCCGACGGTGCAGCAGGCGCAGCCGTCGGACCAAGGGGCAAAGCGACGTCGAACAGCGTCAGCGTCAGGTCGGCTTGGCAAGCAACCAGCGGGTGAGCATTCATGCATAGATTGCAGTTGTGCTCAGATGCAGCCGAGCTTTGGCCGCTGCGCATTGCACTTCCAACACTTCTGTGCGACGTTCAGTGCCGTGTGACTGCACACCGCAGAGGCAGCAGCAGAACCAACACTGGCCGCAGCTGATGCGCTAGCGGATGTAACAGCAGACGCAGGCGCCACTCCCAAGCTTGGTAAAGCGCCACTGCCGCAGCGTCGCAGCAGTGCACGCGCAGCTGCCGCTGCATCGCCAGCAGAACTTCCGCAGCCGGGTGGTCGTGGGGCAAGGCGTGCACCGCCCCAGCCAGAGGCGAGGGCAGCTGAGACTGCAGAGCGACCGGCGCCAGCTGGGGAGGTGACTGCTATCTGCAGCCTGCTCTGGCGCTGACGGCTCCTGCAGGGTTCTCGCATCACAACGCTAATCTGCGTCAGCTTGCCGTCCCGTGCTTTGACTCCTGTATCGTGACGCAGCAGTCTGCGGAGGGCGCGGCTGGCGGCGCCTCGCAGGCGGGCGACCCCGTCAGCAGCACCCCGGGCTCGGACCTGGCGCGGCGTGTGGACGCCAACATCAGCGCGCTGCAGGTGGTCCCTGTCACCATGCATGCAGCGTGAACCTGCCTCAACGTGCTTGCAGTGGCCCTCACCGCCTCGTGTCCCAGCTGCATATGCAGCCCGACGGCTGCAGAGGGATGCAGGGCTGTTACAGGTTACTGCATGTGGGTGATGCAGGCCGACTACGCAAAGCTGCAAGCAGCGTACCAGGCGATGAAGCGCCAGTCGGCGCACCCACACAGTGCAGCTGCCTTGCCTCTGGCGGCGCCTGCGCCGCCATCCGACAGCTTCCTCAAGCTGCAGGTGCTGCCTGTTCTAGCCTTCGCATGCCTGCCGCTGCTTAGTTCTGCTACAGGTCAACCGTCTTGGGCTCAGCTCAGGGGGCTGCCTGGACAACTGGGGCTCTCGAGGACGCACTTGTCATCTGACATGGCGGCTAGATGTACGCCTCCTACTTGGAGTGCGCACGTGACCCCCTGTTGTCCTTCACTATCAAGGCTGCGCACGAGGAGCTGCTGCAGCGATACAAGGATCTGAAGGCCAAGAAGATGGAGGGCCTGCAGGACGTGCTGGCCGCGCAGGCCGCCCAGGTGCTGCCTGGGTCACAGTCATACCGCACACTGCTCCTGTTTGCCTGCGCACCTGCGCAACCCTGAGCACAGCCAGGGCGCTGGCGGGCAAGTACGTCTGTCTGTGTGCCAGCCATACACCGCGCACACTCGCGGTGCTGTCTTCGACAGGTGGAGGAGCACCGAGCGGCGGCAAACAAGGCGGCGGAGCACTGGAAGGCGGAGGCGGCGCGGCACGAGGCCGCCGCCACTGCCGCGCAGGCCCCGCAGATGCAGGTGGCCATTCGTTTCACATGTTGCAGATCGCTCTGCATCGCATGCATCCCGCGAGCCGTGGCCTCAGCGTTCACTGCAGCCGGCCCAGCACCCCGCATGCAAGGGGCAGGCCCCACTCACTTCTGCATCACCAGGCTCAGGCCCCCATGGCTTCGGCGGACAAGGAGCCCGGAGCACGCCACAGTGTGCGTTCCCTTCCTTGTCGCAGGCGGAGGTGAAAGCACTGCGGGACGGGCGGCAGCGGCTGACGGAGCAGCTGCTGGACCTGAGGGCGGGCGTGGCGGAGCGCGACTCCCGCATCGCCCAGCTGGAGCACCAGGTGGCGCGTGCCCGCCTGGACGCGCAGCTTGCAGAGGTGGTCAACATGCCCTTATGTTGCACCTATACCTCAGCGTGGGGTTTGATGCCCTTCTGACGGAGTAGCAATGTCTGACATACATCTGTCTGCCTGCGACTGTCCTGACAGCAGGTACCAATGCATGCAGACTGCGCAGGCTGCTGCTGAGAAGGCGGCGGCGGCGCTGCAGCAGGCGCTGAATGAGCAGCAGGCGCAGCAGGTAGCAGCTGCTGTGGTGGAGGATGTGGTGCTGCAGCTGGAAGCGGGAGCAGCAGTGCAGCAGGCGGCTGCTGAGCCGCAGCCGATGGACGCAGAGGCGACAGCGGCGGCGGCAGAGGTGCCAGAAAACACAACGTTGTCAGCTGGCGGTGGCCAAGCCACAGCGTCACCCACTGCTGAGCCGCAGCCGCATGTGCCACAGCCCACGCCGTTCCACCTCAAGGTCAGCATATGACACACCTGCTCACGTGGCATCAAGGCACCCTGCGGAGTTTGGTGGTTGCTGCGCTCACAGCCATGCTAACTGGCACTACTGCTGTTCTGAACAGCTCTGCATCGGCACTGCAGGAGGCTCGGGCGATGTGCCCTGAGGGCCTCTCCCTCAGCGATGCCTACTGCCAACCGTCTGCATCTTCCAGTCAACCCAGCGGTGCGCCCCGAAATCTCTTTATGCATCATGTAGGCCGCGCTGCAATGTCAACAATGTGGACCGGCGCGCAGATCCACTGACTGCTGTACGTGTATGTATCTCCTGAAACCCCTCTCAGGCAGCACGGCCAGACGGTGTGCACCATGCTGCAGGCTTTGTGCATGTTCAAGCAGCCGGGCAGCCGCTGGTTCCGTACCTCAATGGTGCCTCCCGTGAGCTTCCGGACGGCGCCGCTGCTGAGGGCAGCCAGTCCACCGTCCGCACCCCAGGGCCTGGCACAGATGCCGCGGTGCGCACATCCACCCGCGAACTTACAAATGAACAAGCATATGCGTGGTGACGAGTTTTGACTGTTCTGACATGGCAGCTTCACTGAGTCCTGTTCGCCATGTAGGCGGAGGCGAGTCCAAGCCAGACGCAATGTGGCGCGCTGCCAGGCATCGGGGCCGAGACGCCCAGCAACGCCTCGCTGCCCATACGCCACCTGCAGTTCGCGTCCGCCGCACGTGCAGCAGGTGAGGAATCAGGCGGCTTTTCGAGGGTCAGGGTCATTCTGCTCAATGCTGTATGTATGCGAGCGGATCGTTTCCGGGTCTGCTGAATGCGAATGCTCTGATTCTGACATATGCAGGGCGGACATATGCAGCCAAGGCCGCACAGGCGGTCGGTGCTGCCAATGCCCAGGCAGCGGCTCCACCAGGTGCGTCCATCATGAGGCGGTGCACCATGATACGTGTGCTGACTGGTGTGTGCTGGACGCTACTCGCAATCCCAGCTGACCACTGCTCATGCACAGCAGGCGAGCATGGGAACCCGCTGCAAGTGCTGACCGGCTTTGAGTCATCGCCCTTCAAGAATGGCGGCTACCTGTTTGAGCACCATGCCTGCGGGTGCGCCAAGTTCGAGTTGTTCAACGTTCTTGCATGCAGAATGTTGCATCCGCACCAGGCTGCTGCATCACAGCTATGTGTTGCTCGACCTCCACTGCTCCCGGTCAGCAGCAGAATGGCCTGGAGCATACATAGTGTGCCCTGCTGCTTGCATCTGTATGACACCCTGTGCCTGTGAACCTGCTGCAGGTACACTTTCCGGCTGATGCCGCTGGTCGACAACGAGCTGCTGTATCGGCCCTACACCCTTGGCGAACTGTACGACGTGAGTCGTCCTTCTGATGTATCTGCAGTGACAGCGTTGACTTGTAAGCCACTATATACAGTGTCTGCCGCTGGCTAGCAATTGTGCTATCGACAGACATGACGGTGGACTGCAACGTACAGGTACAGCTGCGGCTCTGCCATCCATCTGTGTCCACCAGTGCAAACGTCAAGTAGTTTGCTGCTCTTTGACACAGGAAATGCCGGCCTTCCTGCGGAGCGAGATGACCATCAACATCAGCCAGCGCACCAAGCTGCTCAACCACATCATGGATGTCCTTGCACGCTACACTGGCGGTGACTCACTGGGGGCACAATAGAGAGGCAAGGACTGCTTGGGGCAGAGGCTTGTGAATCACATCGTTGACACAATTTGTGGTTTCAGTATGGTGACGGTGGCGATTGACGATGCATATCATGATGCGATCTTGAGGCTGTGCAATACGGTATGGCAGATTTCGATGGAAAAGACTGCACATACGGTGCGGTATCACAGCCAATCTTCCTATGCATGGACACTGTCCACCCCACCATTCATAGCATCTTGATGATGCACCGCTGCAACTTATACACATTGTGCAGCCACTTGCTGTCTTGCTCAGTGCGCTGAAGATCCTCCGACACGTGGCAACAATAGCGGTCGAGTTCACCTGCACTCATAGTATACAGTAACTGGCGGAATATCCGATGGTGGCAGGAGCGACTGGTTCTTGCACCCTCCAGTGAGCGACCCCAGGGGCATGATCATGCCATGCATGCATGTGTGACCAGACACCGACATCACTACACGAGTCTGCCATCGCAAGTCGGTTACTCTTCGCGTTGCCATCATACAAGCACTTGATGAAAGATGAGGCTCGACGTTGGCCTGCTCATAACGCTGGTGCTGCATCTTGGGCCGCTCCTTGTCACATGCCAGCGTGAGCAGGTGATACATCCTTCAAAACAGCTGCATCCTCATGCTGTCTCGCATAACATATCTGCTGACCCGAGGACCGAACACCAACGGCACTTGCTGTCAAGATGCCAGCTGCGTCATGTTGGACGCTGCATGACGCAGCATGCATGGGCTTCTTCGCTTTCACATCTCCATCAGCAACGAAAGCGTTCATGTGAAAGTGAACACCCGATGCGATGAGGCACGGATCTCTTGCTTGCAGGCCGCCCTGAGCGGCACGGGCTGCAGCTGGGACGACCTGGCATGTGCTGAAAGGGCCGCTGCTGGCGGGCGAACGGCAGCAGCAATCCCCTACATCCCTGCTGGACAGGGCATGCCATTGCAAGATGAACAGCATCCCACGGTTGATCACCAGCCGATCCGCCGCGTCAAGAACGACCACCGACCAATGCCGCCTGCGTTCCTGCGGCTAGGCCTGCTGCAGCTGGGCAGCATGCTCAATGCACCTTTCAGGTGAAATCATCCCTGTATGCTGACGTCAACAGAGTTTGCCTTCTGTGCAGGCTGGCCACCCCGGTGATCGTGTGTGCAGCTGTATTCTGCGAGAGCAGGCCTGTGAACCTTTTCTTCAATTCTTTTACGCTTTCTGTCGGTTTGCAAGGTGGCTGCTGGCCGGCAAGCATGCAGCACAGCAGCGGCAGCAGGAAGCGGAGGATGAGGCGGCGCTCGTGTGCCACATCCTGGAGGCGCACTTCCACCACACCCGACGCAACTGGCATGCTGCCGTACACGGTGGCCAGCTCGAGGCGAGCTCAATCAACAGCTTGGTCACGGTCTGGCCGACGACAAGCCCATTTTGGCAGTCTGTCTGCATGATCTGCATTCTCCAACTGACAGATGATAGGGACATGTCAGCAGCACTCTCAATCGTTGTTGGCCATGCATGTCCAGAGGCAGGTGGTGACCAACTCCGTGTCTGCTGCTACACAGGAGGCGGGTCCAATGGCAGAGCAGCTCCAGGTGCTGCAGATTGCACTATTCAACGAGGAGTGCACGGCCGCGCAGCAGACAGCGCCGCTGGCTGAGGACATATGGCGGCGACACCTGCAAGTGAGGCAACTGCATCAAGCAGACGCCAGCCGTCTTGGAGCCGTCTGTGCACAGTGTTGTCAATGCCGTGCATTACGATGGCTCAGAGGCTCAATCCTTGCCTGCAGGACAGGGAGGGTCGACCTGCAGCTGCAGCCAGGAGCCCTGCTGCTACCCTGGACACTACCACCGCATTTACCATGCTTGCGGCGCCTGATGCAGCCTCAACGAAGTCTCCTGAGCAGGCCAGCGCCCCAGCGCCGAAGCAGGCAGCTTGCACGCAGCCAAGATCAGAGAGCCCTGCAGAGGATGTGGCTGCTGCTGCAGATGGTATCCGAGACGACGACGACGCATTGGCTTCCTCAACGCCTGACTCGCTTGGCAGCTGTGCTGCCACAAGCAATGACAGCATGACGCCGCACCAGCTGCAGCCCGCAACTTGGTGGCAGATGCTTGTGAAACCTTTTCAAGAAGGTAAGTCACAAAATGGCATCCTGCAAGATCTGCTGTGCTGGCTAGCTTGGTACTGTCAACAGTTTCGAGTCTAACTCCAACAGCACTGTCCCCGCCCTCACCTGCCCAAGTGCCTGTTGCAGAGGAGCGCAAGCCAAACACAACACCGTACATCGAAGCCTTCAAGCGCCGCATGCCTGGTGTCGTCGACCTACCGCTCGAATGTGACGTGGAGGCGCTGGCTGCCGTTGGCAGTATATCTGTGCCATCGGGCGGTGGCAATGACAGTGCACCATGTGGCAGCAGCCAAATTCATGAGATTGGAGACACAGATAGCGGCGCACAGATAGTAGAAAAGTCTGCGGAGCACATACAGCCGGTCGAGCCGCAAGCACAGCAAGATCCAGCAGCAGACGATGCAGCTGAGGACAGCACTTTCAGCAGCCAGGCTGGCGCAGAACACAGCAAAGCCGCGTTGGCTCTGAGTGCAGCCAGTGAAGCTGGTTGGTGCATAGTCAAGGTGAGCAGTGCAAAGGTGTGCTTGCTCCTCGTGACATAACAGCCTGGAAATCGTGCCCATAGTCAAAGGTGTTGACTGCCATATGAGGCATAAACGTCTCAGGTTGTTTTTGCCATCATTCTGCAGGCGGCACTGTCTGCAGGTGAAGCCGGTATGTATGCCATCGCTGCTGTCAGGGAAGAGGTGACAGCTGCATGGCGCTCCGTGCAAGCCTGCGCGGCTCAGCACTGTCGCCGGTGGGAGTTGCCGCAGCAGCTGTGGGAAGAGGCCAGCAGCATTGCCAGCCGCACTGCCGACGCGGCGGACCCACACACCGCGATGCTGCTGGGACGGGTGCTGCTGGCGGCACTGGTCATTGCCTTGCTGGCATGCCTGCCCTCCTGGCTGCAGGTGCATGTGTTTGTTAGTGGCAGCCCTGCTGCAGGCTCCTGCCGGCTCGGCTGTCAACATACATAGTTGTCTATGCACGCACGAATGGTCTGCTCAATCAGCTCCGTCGCGGGCTGCAATGTCATCACTGTTCTGCAGGCGATGCTCGAGCAGGACAGCCTCCAAGCCCTCCTACCGCCCCAAGGCACAGATGAGGACGGCCCCCCGCCAGATGCGCCGGAAGAGCCAGCGTCGGCGGCTGCCGGCAGCGCAGCACCCACGGGGCACACCCGCCGCAGCAGCTGGCACGCCGGCCCCGCACTGGAGCCAATCCGCATCGACATTGGGCGCCATGCCGCCGGCAACACCGGCGCTCACCAGGCGCGGTCTCACCATCGAAGCAGCGCCAACGATGGTGCTGCCGTCGGCCCCGGTCCCCCCATCACCCTGCAGCAGGCGGCAGAGCTCTGGGCGGTCACGCCGCCGGGGGCACGCCGGCGTTCTCTGCAGCGGCTGCCCGATGCCTTCAGCCTGCAACCTGATGCACCAGAGGCTGGTGCAGCGGGCAGCACTGCGGCCACTGCTGGTGATGATACATCAGGCAAGGCCTGCAATGCTTGATGACCCCTCTACATGCAGTGCTGCCTGCCACGGCAGAGTACAACGTCACTGGGTCAGCTGCAACCAATGTGTGGCATTTGTTGCCCTATTCCAGGTTCCGATGTCTCGCCGGGGTTCACGCCCCGCTCCAGAGCCTCTGCCGCTGCTGCCAAACGCCCACTGGCTGCTGAACACAGCGCTGCTGCAGCAGAGGGCAGCCCTGCTGCTGGGTTTGTGGCAGCGACCACCGACTCAACATCTGCAGGGTTTCGAGTCACTCCCGCCCAGGACAGCACCAGCCAAGCTGTTGGACGTGCAGCAGGAGGGTCGCGCTGGTTTCATGCCCACCCTGTGCTGGCGACCCTGGCTGCTGCAGAGCGCGCACTGGAGCCAACTACAAGTGCAGGTGGTCTGTTTGCTTCAACATGATGGACCCGTGTGCAGGGTGTACCTTGGCTCCAGACTGATCTGTTTGCTGTCAGCGCATGCTAGAGTGTAGCTTCTGCAATGCTTGACTGCATAGTATTCAGGCGGATATGGTTATGGATATATATTTGCAGGCAAGCCAGCGGTCAGCCAGTCACGGGGGACTGTGCCTCAGAGGCCAAGCACCGAGCCAGGTCCTTCCTTGTCGTCCAAGCCTGCAGCAGCTGCAGCACAGGCTGGAAGTTCTCCATTTCGTTCAGCAGCGCACTCACCTGTGCCCGAGACCACACACGCTGAGGACCCAGCCCCATGGGGCGGTCCTGCTGAAGAAACGGTAAGCTTCCCTGCTACTGTCCAGGTTGATAGGGCTCAAACTTTACTGTGTGCGTCCTATGCAATGTCTCAAACACCAGCAGAGTGCGTGGTTGCAGCCGTTTCGTCATTGGAACACACAGGTGCGCCAAACCATGAGGCCGCGGCCATCGCTACATCCGCCCGCCCCTGCAACCAGCTGCGGCCCTCAGACGCCGCAGCAGCCGCTGCCGCCGCCAGGCTGTAGCCCCACGGCAGCAGGAGGCACTCCAGCAGCGGTGTCACCGGCCATGGGCCGCCTGCTTGGGCGCCTGACCCCCAGAGGCGACCATGATGTCTCAGCAGATTCTGCTGCTGCAGCTGCTGCCGCTTCCAACAGCACTGGTGCGGTGCCGTCGCTGTGGGGCAGCACCTCAGACTCTCAGGCGCCAGAGGCGGGCGGCTTCCGCCTGAGCCTCAGCGAGCTGAGCGCCAGCGAGGAGGCGGCGGCCACCGCGCTGTCCGAGGTGCCTCACCTGGTGTCCAAAACTGCTGCTGGGCCATTGGCAGTGCTTTGATGTGCATCGTGGGGTCAGCTTCATTGGAGCGCAATAGTAACCGCTGTGGCGTGCCGGCCTGTGGCCGCCATCCAACAATGCACTTGCGTGCAGAACAACGTGTTTCGATGCCCCAGCCGCCTGTGGGTGCGGTCAGTCATGACGCCTGAGCTCAGCGTGCCGCAGGGGGACCCGCCAGCGGCCGGCGCAGCGGAGAGCCCCGCCAGCAGGCTGGCCGATGCGGCCGCCACCGCTGAGGGGGTGCTGGCGGGCGTGCAGCGCACCCTGCAGCAGAACACCGCCTTTGACGGTGCCTCCTCCGAGGTGCAGCCAGTTGCTGTGGTCCGTCGTTTGGTTCCAGGCGGACAACCCAACCGTCAGTTGACGACGGTGGCTGTTGCTAGTGGTGCTGTGCAGGAAGAGGAGCCCAGCATGCGGCTGCGGCGGATGTCGTCGGCAATGGCGTCCGCGGCCCGGCGGCTCGAACAGTCGCATGGCGACCCCGGTGCCGAAGTGAAGGACGGCTGCGACGGCAGCAGCGGTGGCATGGCAGCCGCAGCTTCGAGTGCAATCAGCGAGCAGGGCGCTGGCGTTGATGCCCCAGGCCCCCGCCGTTGGGCGCAGCCTGCAGCGCAGCAGCCAGCGGCGCCAAAGTCGGCGCCTGCCAAGCAGCTGCCGCCGCTGCCGCCATACGAGCTGCCGCCGCTGGGCGCACCCCCTGCCACCGACAGCACTGCACGATCCTCGCTGCTGACGGCCTCCTCGCTGCCGCAGCTCCACAGCGCAGGTGCTCTGTGTTCTCTGCAGCAGTGTGAACGCTGCTTCTTCCTCTTGATGCAACAGCACAAACCACTATGACAAGCGCACCCAGCTTAGCTTCAGTGCTGTCCTGAACACCGTTGTCTGGCGAGCCATATCGATGCTCACCGACGGCAGGACTAGAGATGCCCTCACCGCCGATGGCGACGCCGGCAGCCTCCCTGCCGCCGCCCATGCTGGCGAGCCGCATCCCCCGCCCAGCATCTGGCTGCCACACACCGTCCCCTCAAGGTATGGACCTGCAGCACTCGTGCCATTCAGCATTAGCGGTAAGTTGGCTGCAGTCCCCGAAGGACACTGTGTTGGGCACACTGCAGCTTTGTCACTGCTTGTATTGCAAGTTGTGCGCAGCATGCTTCCAAGACCTGTACCAGCATGTTGGTGCCAGCTGGGGTCCGGCACGTTACCAGCATTGGTCAATTGCAGGTTGGCAGGCAGGCGGCGCCTAACCAAGCCCATATGCTCTTGCCTACTGCCGTGCAGCCGCCACGGCCACCGCGCATTGGCCAAGCTGCTGCTGGTCGATGCCAGCTTCATGAGGCCAGCACATGCAGCTGGTTCACAACAAGAAGCAGGCACAGGCAAGGCGGCCAGCAAGTCGAACCTCCGCAACCCTCAAGCCATCGCAGACAGCCATGGCCACTGATCACATGGAAAGCTGCCTCAGCAGCATAGGAGCACGGCAGTGTGTGTAAATGACGTCGTAGCAGTGTCTGTTCTAGCAGCAGCAGCAACAGCGCTCACAATGCAGCGGCACGAGTTTTTCGAGAGAACTACATGTCCCTGCTGCTGCGTGCTTGCTGCATCAGCCTTGGCCAGGATATGTATCTCGAGTGTCAGGAGAGGCTTGCACCCACAACGCATGTATGTGTCCTTGCCTGTGAGTATTGTGTGACATGCGTAGAGGTCTGTTGGGTGACGGGTCAGAATGTAGTGTCTTGCTCTGCTGTCAATGAGAAGTGGATTTACTGGGACAGCAGGTGCTACTGCGCTTTTACCAAACGACTGCTGACGTCGTCACAAACATCGACAACCATGCAAGCCACTGTTGCGTTGTCACTAAACTCGGCACAGAAACTGGTAACCATCCACAACACAGACGGGGCTACTGGTTGACACCACAAGGGCGCACGACCAGCAGCAAGAATGGTGCAGGCTCGGCCAGCGAAACAGCTGGAGCCGACAAGTCTGCTAAGAATCGGAGCTGCCACAAATCCCTCTGGAGCGGAGGGCGCTGTGGCAAGCCCACAAGTGGACAGCAACAGTCCAATGCGACTAGTGCGACCAGAACTGCAGGAGCCAAAACTGCTCGAAAGTCGACAAACTGCTCAAGTCGACCGAAACGCCCCGCCCCAGCTCGAGCGATGCTGAAACAGGGTGGTGCCACCTCGCGCTCTGAGTGCCTGCATCTCTGCAGGCTGTAGTGGAGGTGTGTCACCGACTGACTTCGATGATAAGCGCGCCCTCTGCTGCCGGGCGGGTATGTACTAGACGAGACTGACGCTCTTGTGCTGAGGCGCCGATGGCCGGCTCACGCCTAGGCGGTGCGGTGGGTGCGGCCACGGGTGCGCAGGCCGGCGCGGGCGGCCACGCGGGCCAGCACATCCTTGCCCGGGTGGAAGCGCAGCTTCACCATGGCGTCGATGGCCTGTGGGGCGCAAAGTCATGCAATCAGCAAGCAGTCCATGCTTACTGGACGTCCGCAGCACACAACAAACACATCTTGAGATTGTGTGGTAGCTAGCTGCTTACAACATCGATAATGAATGCCCCTGACTGCTGCAGCGTGAGGAAAAGTACAAGTCGATTGCCCAGCAGAGCTACGGGCAATGTCATGACCTTGACCCGGCTGCAGCACCGTGTGTGTCGGGTTAAACAAGGAGGAGCAGCGTCATGCACCGCGGCACCTGGGACAGCTCGGCGGGGCGGAAGGAGTCCAGCTGGCGGCGCAGCGCGGAGCCCAGGCCCCTGAGCACCTGCCGCGGCGGGGGGCGGCTCAGCGCCGCGCACGCCACCAGCAGCCGCGCCACGTCGGCGGGCGCCACCTGTTGTTCGAAGATATCAGCACCATTGAACACCATGAAGTACACTCTCTGATCGTCAATGGGTGTCGACACGTCACCATCTGGGTGCCACCGGGTGCTCAAGCTGCACTGATGTGACTCTGCAGCACGTGACTGCGTCAAGTGAACTATGTCAACAATCGAGGCGTCGCCCACACCTGCAGGTCCTGGTGCGCAAGGGCCTCCCCCACGGCATTGACCAGCGCGGCGCCGGGCTCCTGCCCCAGGGCCGCCAGCGCGCACAGCAGCAGCGGCAGCTGCGCGGGGGCAAAGCCCCCCAGCTGCGCCTGCGCCTGCTTGTTGGCCGCCTGCAGGTGGGACACCTAAATGCTTAGGGTCCACAAGATGCCATATACTTCACCAGCGTGTGGTGTGGACATCATGTATGCTTGCGGAGTCAAGCCACAAGATCTCTGCATTTAGAATGCGGCATTGTGCACCTTGAGGAAGGAGGCGGGCGCGTTGAACTCCAGGCGCGCGAGCGCGTCCAGCGTCTCGGTCAGCTGCTGCGGGGTCAGCGCCGGCAGCCGGCGCTCGGCCATGGCGGCCAGGCGCTCCACCAGGCCCGACGCCCGCACCTCCGCCCGCTCACCCTCCCTGCAGCAGCCAGAAATGCGTACGTTAGCGAGGGGGCACCAACCAGCTCTGTCGCGTGCAGTCGGTGTGAGGTGCTACAGCCTTGGTGCGATGATTGATGATGGTCGGTGCTTGAAACTTTGGAACGCCATATTGGCGAACATCTCGCACCCGAGGTGTGAGTAGATGGCTGACAGGCGGGACAGGGCGGCGACCACAGACGCCTCGTCCACCATCCAGGCGCTGAAGTCGGACAGCGACGCCGAGATGTCCAGCCACGAGTATGCCGACCTGCGCGACATTGCCTGACAAGGGTCAACAAGCTGGGGAACGCAGATCCTACCCAACGGACCGTGTTCACGCTCCCGCACTTACAAAGGACAGTAGTGTCCAGGCAAATCGCTGGTAGTAGATGTCGAGGGCGCGGTGCATGGCCGTTCTGCTTTCACCAAGCATAAGCTGGGTGATTGGAATCGCGGCCGCACCTGAGGTGCGCGTGCAGGCGCTCCAGCTCCAGCGAGTCCAGCGACGCAAAGTTCGACGCGGGCGCGGTGGAGTACTGCGCGCCGGCGTGCTGCTCGCGCGGCTGCGCGGCTGCTGCTGCGGCATGGGCGCACCGCCTGCAAAGGCAACGCTATCAGTTTTGAAAGACAAGGCTACTCGAGTCCCATCACAACACGATTGTAAGCCAAGGGTAACGTCATGCTGGACCGGGCTAAATGAGGAGGAACGGGCGTCGACATGCACCTGTGTGACTGGTTGTGGGCCGGCAGCCGCAACAGAGCAGCAGGGCGGCTGTGTGCTGCTGCGCTGCTGCCACAGGGCAGCTGCCCTCCAAGCCTGCCGCTCAGCATCCCGCCGCCTGCGCAGCCGAAACATAGACGTCCCATCATTGTGTCACCCGTTTTCTGAGGGTTCTCCCGCTTTGGACGCAGCAGCAGGCGCAGTGACCCGCAGCGAAGCTCTGCCTTGTACTGCGCCTCACTTTACGGGCTTTTCTAACCCAGGATAAGGCGCGGACTCGGCACCGCACATGATTGCGGAGTGCGGCGGTTCGAGACCGCTGCTGAGGCACGCAGCTCAGCGCGGGCTGTGTGTGCGCGGGCCTGGTTCAAACCCCATCCGTCCAGACAGACAGCCCCGCACGCAAGGCCCGCATGGCGCCAGGCTTCCCTGCCCACTGCTCACCTTGATACCTGCCGATATGATGATGTGGGCGCTGACGCTTGTTGCGCGAAACGTGGGACTTCCTGTCGAGCGGGAGCTGGACTGTCGCGTGTTTGTTGAGCCTACAGCTGCGAGCTCAACGGGCACAAGCAGCTGGTCTTTGATGATCTGCCACCTGCTGGGCACTCTGTGTGCGGCCCGCCACAAAGCTTGGGAGTTTCTGCTGGGGATGCGAGTTTTGCCGCTTGATCGCACAGGATTCTGCCTGGGCATCGCCTGGTAGGCAGCTGCTCGCAGGTGACTAGGCAGATCCCTGGGCAGCTGTCCCCTTCTGTGGATTGGCGTTCACCATCGGAGCCTTTCTTTTGGGCGTCTGTTGATGACTTTTAAGTCCAGAGCCTGGTTTCTAAAGTACCGCACGTCGTTGTCACCGAGCCGATTGCAATGCCGCGAGCCTGCGTTGTACAACGAACGTTGCGCGGCTGGGCGGCGGGCTTCTAGAGCTGTGAAGACCGTTGCAGGCTTGGTGCTCGGCGCTGCCGTCGGTTGGTGCCCGCGTACACAGCACTGTTTCCGGTGCTGACTGGCGTCGCAGCTGGCACGGGATAGCAAACCGCTGCACACAAGCGGCACCGACCAGCGTTCGATGTCCTCACCACATGTACAGGCGAGCTGCTCGACGGGCTGTTTGGGTTGTTCTAGGGACTGGTATTTGGCCTGACGCGGTTTGCCTTGCTGGCAACATGTCGCAATACTACCAAGGTGCGGGCAACGGTACTGAGAGCTCGTGCAGACATCAGTCGGTGTTAACATCCGCTATAGATCAGATGTGAAGGCGCAGCTGCAACTGCTGATCCGTGCAGGGAGGCTGGGCGGTGGCGCCGCATGACATCCTGGAGCGCATCGGCAGCCTGCTGTCGCCAGAGGCCGTCGCTGCTGGGCGGTTGACGTGCGCAGCCTGGCGAGTGGGGCTGTCTGCAGGCGTCACGTCGCTGCGGCCAAGCTTTGCGGGAAGGAGCAGGTGCACACATCGGTTGCAGCTGCCACTACATGCTTTGCGCGTTGTCCGTTCTTGGTCAGTCTCCGCGATGGGTGATCAAATATGTGTTGTCCAGCAGGGGCTGCAAGCTTGAAGACTGGGCGCTCATGCCCAGGGTCTTCCCTGCGGTAACGTCCTTGGACCTGCGTCGCTGCAAGCACGCTTCACCCGCACTTGTTCAGGCGGTCACACAGGTGAGGGGCACTGCTGGCGCCTGCGCGTGCACCTGCGCTGTCGCGTCTCCGTTGCAAACGTGCTCCTTGCACGTACGATCCTTACACAGAGTGCTGCTTGTAGGCTGTGCCCCTGGCGGATGTCATCCAACTACGTGTCGGCCTGCACTGCTCCGTGAACAAGCGCAGATATGTAAGCATGGACTTTCACTGCATCTTGTCAGCAATCATATTTCACCAGCATGACGTGGACGCCAGAGCACATCAGAGCTGTGCGTCAACCGCTTGTCTGCGACTGTGCAGGTGAGCAACATCCGCCGTCTCATGAAGGCTGTTCGGGATATTGGTGCAGTGCCCTGCCAGGGTCGGCGCACCTTCCTCCTGGACTTTGAAGTACTGGACGGCCCCTTCTGGTGTGTTCCAGCGCCAAGCATCGCCTTTGATACGTCGAGGCGTGGTGCTACTCTGGTTGCCAGGCTCTTGCAATGCTGAGCATGGTCACATATGCGCCACCCAGGTGGAATGAGAATCTAAGCGACTGCCACATGAAGCGAATGTTCGAGTGCACGCCCGCCAATATGCAGGTATGCCGCCTGAGCCGGTGGCAGCTGTTGCTCAGTCGCATGACATCAGTCAAGTTGCTAAACATAAAGCAATATTGATGCACCGTGCAGGTTCAGAAGATGGACTTCACGATGCATGTGTGCCAAAACCTGTCGCGGGAGTCCTTTGAGCTGCTGGGCACGATGACAGGGCTGCGGGACCTGACACTGATGAACAGCAGCACAGTCAGCAATGCAGGTTTGCCCATGCGTGCTGTACCCGCATGTTGAAGTCCGCATCAACAGCATTGTCTCAAGGCATTGCAACCTTGGCCAGTTCATGCCGCTGAGACATTGTGTGCAACTTGCCCAGGTTTTGCACAGCTCTCCAATCTGACGGCCCTGGAGCACCTGTACATTGGCGCGGGCATGCCGGTCACGGATGCAACGCTCGCCAACACACTCGCGCCGTTGCAACAGCTCAGGTGCGCCAGAGCGCATCAGGACCCGGTCGCAGCTCGTGACCACCCCTGAATTGGATGGTGCCTGCCAGTCAGTGCAGCTGGGCCGGTTGGGGCTTTGTGCACCGGCTTTCATGCAGATGTTGTGATGTCGCAGGTCGCTGACACTGCTGGAGCTGCGGCGGGTGACAGACGCGGGCATCGCTGCGGTCGCAGAGCTGCACCTGCCCACCCTCAAGCGGGTGCTCGTCAGAATTGGCAGCATGAGCATCATGCACTCTTTGCCTGCACATGAGCCACCGTCATCTGTGTGTGTGGTGACCAGGACACGTCCCATCCGTGTACACATATCAATCGGTCCCTTGACTGGACAGCCGGCTGTGCTGACGAATCTGAATGCTCACAGATTGGGCTGCATGGGTTCACGAGCATCACCGACGAGGCGCTGGCGCTGCTGAAAGGGCTCACCTCACTTCGCGTCGTGGCGCCACGAGAGTGCCCGCAGGTACACGTTGACCTTGCAGCTGCTTCTGTGCTCATACTTTGCTGGTGGTGCATATGTGAGTCCTGTCGTGCATGCATCGTACACAGGCCACACATATGGATCTCTGTACGGCCAGTCCTGCCCCCTGCCTGATCAGGACAAACTGTGTCCCGTTCCCCGAAACACGTGTCCTGCTGTCTCTACCCAGATCTCTGACGTCGGGCTGTCTTACCTGGCGGACATGCCAGCGCTGTGTGTGGCGGACGTGCGCGGTTGCTTCCGTGTCACGGCTGCCGGCGCAGCCGCACTCCGCAACCGCACAGGCATGCTGGCCCATCCCGTTTCGTGCATCCTCGTGAGCAACACCTGCGCCTGGTGTTGATGGCTGACTTCAGCATCTGGCCTGCCTGCATCGTGCTCGCACGTCGTCCTGATGCCTGGTGAGCTGCGCAGGGCGGCGTGTGTGGGTGCTGCTGGGTGACAGCGACGCAGCGGCGGCGGCGCAGGCAGCGGCTGCAGATGCGCTTGCGGCAGCTGCTGTGGCGGTGCCAGACCACCGCGGCGGCGACCGCGGACTGAGCCTGCCGCCCGCCATGGCGGCAGCTGCTGGCGGCCTCGTAGCTGGTAGCGGTGGCGGCGGGAGCCGTGGGTGTCCGCTGTACGCCAAGTATTATGATAAGATCTACCCCCATGCTGGGCAAGCAGCAGGGGCTAGGCAAGCTGCGGTGTCGGTCTGAGGCTAGCCTCTGCCGTCGCTGCTGTTGCCCAAGCAGAGGAGTCGCTCAAAGGATTCTAGACAGCGCTTTGCTCTTCCGGTAAGTTGATAGGCAGGGACGTTGGGTTGCATGCCACAGTTCCAGCTTCATGTGGACCTAACGCTGTTAGCTTTGCACATTTCACCATCAGCTGAGCTGGCATGCATGTTCACGCAAAGCTGCCGCTGCAGTAGTACATTTCTGGCATACAACATTCAACGACAGGTCGACTGGCGTATAACAAGCGTGTACTTTCGGACGTGACGGCGTACTTGTCGTGAAATTGCTGCGTTTTTGCCCTCGATCGGCTGCGTTCATATAGGCTTGTCATACTTGGCAGGGTCGTAACACATTACTTGACAGCCTTGGTGGCCGCGAGTGGCTCACAGTACACAGTGGTGCTACAGGGACTTGTCTTTTTTGCAAGCTGGGCGGGTAAACCTGGTCTATACTTTACAGCACAACAACAGGCTCTGGATTGCCTGCGATCGGTGGGGATAGCATGGCGCCGAGGGAATGATGCCATCCTGGCGCGTCACACACAGTGATGCGGGGCCGCCTGTCCCGCTCGAATTCGAGGTCCAGCCTTGGGGGAGCAGAGCGAAGGCAAAGTCGGTCGGGCCTTCGGGTGGGACCAGATGTCTACACCGCATGAGCGCGATGCAGTGTCCACTTCAGCATGCGAATCGGATCTGTCCTTCAGGCTGATGCTGATGCGTGAGCGGTGGTACGTTCGGATCTGAGCTTGGCCTTGCATCGCCCTGTGGATCGGCAGGTGACATCATGATATACAATCGCAGGTGCTTCGGCCGCTGCGAGGTCGCCACGCACAGGCAGCCTTCTTTGTCTTCCTGCTGGGCGGCATCGCCTGGCACGGCGTGTCGTGGGTGTCTTGGCGGCGCGATGCCCCACTCACAGGTGCCGCTGCATGCCAACCGCCCAGACCGCAAAACATGTTACAGTAAGCTTTGCTGTGACTCTGCAGCTGTCGACCTCACACATCCTCCCATACTCTACGCAGACAGCGGGACATACGACGGACCCGGCCGTGAGGTGCCGCCGCCGCTGCTGGTGGCGCACAAGCAGACGCAGGCGGGCGCGTACTTGCGGCATGCCGGGGGCCTGCCAGCAGGTGCCGGAGGCCGGCCGCCGGGCCTGGTCGTGCGGTATGCCGCCTGCGGCGGTCTCTTCAACCAGCACTACTGCCACGTCACAGCCATCGCAATGGCGATCGCGCTCGGCGCCGAGGGCGTGGTGAGCTCAAGCTGCACTGCACAGCTGCATCATACGGCTGTGTCTACGTATCACTCTGAAAACACGTTGCGCACGAGGCATGCCTGGACAGCCGGGACGAGACCTGTGCAATGGACCATCAGTTGGTGCGGATTGCGGTAAGACTCGTCTGTTGTGCCAGGTCATGCCGCCGGCGCTGCGCCGCAACAAGTTTGCCACGGACGCGCGCAACGCCTCGTGGCATCCGGCGCCCGCCAGCAGCGTGTGGGACCTGCGCCGCCTGCGCGCATACGCAGCCAGTGAGCCCTGCACGCCTGTGCCTCCTGCAGGCCCTGACATGCATGTGCACACTCTCCGCTGCAGCTGAGGCCATGCAGATGGTCAGAGGGCGCATGCCAGTGGAGGCAGTGCTGCAGCTCGTCACGACTCAGTTGTTGAATCAGTGGCACGTTGCTCCGCTGCAGCCAAGCGGCTGACGGTGCACGAGGTGCCGACGCTGCTGCCGTCGTGGGTGCCGGACGGCTTTGGCGCGTTCAACCCCTACGGCATGGGCCGACACCAGGCATGGCCTCTACATCAGAGGACTCAAGCGCCTACCGTCATGGCTCTAGCAAGCACAGAGTGCTTGGAGCAGAAGAACGAAAGTTCCAACTACCCACCGCTTGCCGGCTGGGTCTGCTGATGCCAGGCGCTGCTTCGCCCAGGTGGTGCGGTTCCCGTACATGGCCAACGAGCTGTACAGCATGGGGCAGTGGGCGAAGCTGGCGCGCAAGCGGGTGGACGCGTACATGCGGCACCTCACACGCGGCTCCAACAGCACAGAGCACCGCAGCCTGCGGTGGCGAGAGGTGCGCCGCTGTGGGGTCATGGCTGAGGCGGCTGCACTGCAGGACCTGGGCTTGGCTTGGATGCCCTGTCAGCCCATACCCACAGACCCAGCAGAGAGATACATGGTCCAGTTGGTTGGAACTGACTTGCTGCTAGAGCGCATGGCAGGACACTGCTGTAGCAGTTGGTGGTTCATGGTCACTTTCACAGCATGTGCGCTGTGGCGGCTCCAGGTGCAGGGGGAGCTGGTGGCGGACCTGCGGCAGCCGGTGCCCCACTGGGCGGTCGTCGTGGAGCAGTCCACCAACCGCTCCCGCGCCGACAGCCTCCTGCGCACCGACCACCGCATCAACCAGAGCAACTGGCCCGACGGCGGCCAGGTCGGCGCTCTGTGACCCGCGGCCCGCTGCGCTGCTGCAGATTGCAGTACCGATGGTGGGGTGACTTACCGGGGACTGCATGTCGACGGCGGGCACCGTTCCGCGGCACCCGCTGCCCACTGAAGCGCGTGGGCGTGTGCGCAGGTGTGGGAGCTGATGGGGAAGTACCTGGTGAACCAGACGTTCGCCGCGGAGTGGGGCTTCCCGCTGGACAGGGGCCCGGCCGACGTCATCCCCAACGACCTGTCGGACCCCAGCCTGAAGGACGGCTGGCTGCCGCCGGTGAGTCCACCAACACCGTGGCATGGCGATCATCAGCCCAGCAGCACATTCAGACTACTCTGACGGTGACCTGCGTACATGTCATGGGTTCTGGACACATGCAACGACAAGCTAATGGACGCAGCAGTGGTGCAGCCCACTGCCTTCAAACTTGACGCCAACACCCCACATCAATCAAGCGCACAGTTCATCCCCCATGCTGGCACGTTCCCTATGCAGCTGTCGACTTGCATGCATCGATATGTGTGCAGGTGGACGCGGGCAATGGCCAGACGGCGTTTAAGCTGATGGCGGCGCCCGACCGCCTGGAGCTGCTGCTGCCGTGCGTGCTCTTCGGGGTGCGCAGCCACAAGGAGCCGCTCATGGCGGAGGTGGCCATGAACCTGGACTTTGCGCCGCGGCTGCACGCTGCCGCCAAGCGGATCACAGGTGGGCGGGTCCGCAACCCTCGGCAGTCTGCACTGCCGGGCCGCAACAGCCGGTGTCACACCACTCTGCACAGCTCCGCCACAGAGAGCCTGCAGTGACGTGTGGCGCAGTGTCCTTTACATATCCACCCAGTGTGACAATGACTCACATCTACTTTGCGTCCAGATGGCATGGCGTGGCGCAGCCGCAAGCGGTACTTCAACGGCCTGCACCTGCGGCTGGAGGCGGACGCCGCGGCGTGGATCGAGATGTTTGGCGGGCTGCACACGCTCTGGGGCTACTACCTCGACGCCGCAAGAGGAGCCGGCTTCGACCGCCGCACCCCGCTGGTACGCTTCTGCTGTCAACTCCGACAACGACTGTAGTGACTGTCGTATTGCATGCTGGCTGTGTGCGTCACGAAGCTCCCTGGACCTGCAATAATACATGATATATCGCGCCCTGCTTGGTAGCGCTGTAGACATTGCTGCTGAGTTGTGCGGTCTTTGACGAGCAGCAACAGATGTCCATCGAGAGCGTGTGCCTGTTTCATGACTCACACTCGCTTTGCTTGCAGTACATTGCATCGGGGATCTTCTCCAACATGACGCCGTCCAACAAGCGCCACCTGGCAAAGCTGCGGCGGGCCGCCGCCTCCGGCGTCTACGACAAGACACAGTTCCTGAGTGCGCATCCTGCTCCAGGGCAGGAGCCTGCAGATGTTCACGCTGGCACCGGTAGCAAGCCCACGTGTATGGTCAGGAGGTGGACCGACGTGAGCCGGCCGTGCTTGACTATGCGGTCCCGCCCCTGCAGAGCCGAAGGAACTGAAGCAGTTCCACTCGGAGCAGCGGGCAGCCATCGACTTCCTGGTCCTGGCCAAATCCCAGGTGTTTGTTGTGTGCAAATGCGCTTGCACTTCAGTCACTTCAGTGTGACTCCGGTTTGTCCATGGTACTTGCCGTGCGCACTGTGATGCCCATGGGAACGGCGTCTGCAGCAGAAGTGCACTCTGAGCCTCCAAACAAACGTGTGCACGTGGTGCCGTCGCAGCGGTTTGTGGGCTTCATCACGTCCACCTACTCGGTGTTCATCCACGAGTACCGCAAGCTGCACGGCTTCAGCGGCCCGGCGCCCGTGTTTGTGGATGTGCCCGCGCTGCACCCCTTCACGAAGGTGAGCCGTCCAGCGTGGCGCGGGCGCCTCCGGACTGATGCCTTGTGCACCTCAATGATGTGCTGTTACCATGTTGGCACGCAGTGCCTGCCTTGATGGGAGGCAGTAAGCATATTGCCACCCCAATGTTGGAAGGCTACATGAGCATATGTGTGCACGACCCCATCCTCAGCAGGCCAGATGCTGACACTTGAATGTCCATGTCTGCAGGAGATGATGGATAAGGGCGCTAAGTTTGGCACATTCCGCGTCGTTGCTCAGTCAAACAGCAGCCGAACAGCATGACAGTGCATCGCAGGGATAGTCATTGTGCAGCTGCTGACGGAGCCAGCGGGGTTCATGATGCGGCCCTTCACTATGTATGACGCCTGCTGCAGGCGGTGGCAATGCCTAGTCAGTAGTGCAATGGGTCCGTCCTATACATGAAGTGATGTTTGAAGGGCAACCCACCAAATGTCATGTGCCCGAAATGCCGTGACACAATCAGCCCAGAATTCTTTATAGAGTGTGACCACGACTACGTTGACCCTTTGAGGCAAAGCTTTTCAGCTGTCAGACGCTCGTGATGGTAACTGCAATCCTACTGCTAAGGGTACACACCAAATTGAACCAACGCAAACTAGGCCTGCAGCAGACTCCGTATCAATTCCACAATCAGCAGCCGCCCATATATGAGGATTCTGTCCACTGCTGCCAACCCAGTGCAGGTCTCCCCACACGCGCCCAGAACTGTAAACATACATTGAACGTCCTCAACTGGTGCAAGGGTGTCTGTCATCAGTACCAATCTGCCACACACGCCTAACAAGCTGGTGGTCGGTATCTTGCCCGCTCCAGCAAGTTGTACCTATGCCCCTGCTACCTGACGATGCCGTCCGGCTTAGTGTAGTGCCCCGCCTGCAGCATGCGCTGCAGGTGGGCGCCCGCCGCAGCCGCACGCATGGCGCAGGCTCGGACCTCTGCACCGCCGTCGCGGCCCACGCCGCCCTCCGCCAGGCTGTCGGACGGCGGCCCCAGCTGTGGCTCACTGTGCACCGCGGGAGCTGGCGTGGTTGTGGTGGCTGTGCGCCCTGCTGGGGCGCACTGCCCTGCAGCTCCTTGCTGCTCTCCTGCTGCAGCGTCTGCAGATCTGTTGACTGTGGCGTGTGATGCGTCCGGTTGGCCGTGTGCGGCGGCGTCGAGGTTGGCGTGGTCGTCGGTCCTGGAGGTGACAGCCTGCACTGCTGGCAGATACGCAGCTGGCTCTCCGTGTCCTGCCCAGGCCTGCAGATCAATATGCTGCTTCATGTTGCAAGGGTGCATGTAGTGTTGCCATGTATACATAGAGCCTGAGAGCAGGTGCAAGCGTCGCTGCTGGTAGGGCACGACTGTCACCATGCTGACTCCATATACGTGTTGTTCACCCTGAGGTTGATGTCTGTGCTGCTGGGACGCGTCGGCTGAAGGCCAGCTGCGGCGGCAGCCAGCGCACCCACACCACACCCATGCGCAGCAGCAGCAGGCGCACCGTGCTGCGCCGCCTCAGCAGCGGCAGCCCCACCAGCGCCGTGCTCGCGGCAGCCGCACAGCCCC
Organism: Diplosphaera chodatii; assembly: GCA_032358165.1. Classification (NCBI taxonomy): domain Eukaryota; kingdom Viridiplantae; phylum Chlorophyta; class Trebouxiophyceae; order Prasiolales; family Stichococcaceae; genus Diplosphaera; species Diplosphaera chodatii. Next base: position 1,739,917 of record JAALGY010000038.1, read on the forward strand.
TTCTGGAACACCCTGAGGAGTGGCAGCACACAGAGATACTCTAGATCAGCGCTCAGGCCCATCACCTGGCAACGTCCGACCAGCACCAGCAAGCATACACCCCCAGGCTACACTGAACATGCCAATACACGAAGGTCTAGACGTAGGTAGGTGCACACCAGGGCCCAGCGGGGTCTCCGACATCACGCTTGCAGAGGCCGTGATCGTAGCCCGAAGCCGGGAAGGCCTCGTGCAGTGGTGGCCCCCAATCATCGGCATCGCGCGGTGCCTGTGCACATGAACAATGCAAGTGGCATGCATGGCTCAACATGTGGCCCTCAGAGGTAAGAGCGAATGCAAGTGGATTGAAGGACACACCGTTTGCGGCAGGCCTCCGTTCTCGTGGATGGCAGCAGCAGCACCGATGGACTTTGGCACGCCAGTCTCCCCAAACGCCGCAGCTGCAGCAGCAGCGGCTCTCACCGCTGCCGCAGCAATCCGCCGCTTGTCATCAGGCTGCAGCGCCTGATTTTGTTGCTGCGCAGGCTGCTGCTCTGCCCCGGGCGCCGCTGCCGCACTGTCCTGTGGCATGGCAGCCTGACATGCGGGTAGCATAGCGCAGCTCTGAGCTGCAGCCACACTTGAGGCTGTGGCTGGCAGCAGCCACAGGGCTCCACGGTCGTCCAGCTGAAGGCGGCTGCCCTGCAGCAGCAGGCGAGCAGCTGTCAAACCGCCGCCACAATCGACCCTGGAAAATTGCTGAGATAGTGATGATATTATGGACAATCAGTACCTGGGCTGCGAGTTGCTGGTTGACCAGAGCCAGGCCTGACGCGCCCTGCTGCTGCATAGCTGGAGTGTGAACTGCCGCGAGAGAGTCAAGACCCTGGCTAACTGCATCGCGGCCAATTCCTGGCTGCTGCTGTGGCTGTTGCATCGCAATGTTGGGCAGAATTGGGCCGCCGCCTCGTGCACCTGGGACAATGTGTGGTGGCAGAGCCGGCGCCTGCACCACATGGCACCATTAACAGTATGATGCACCCAACCCACTCTGCTTCTGGAGGATGCTTGCAGCTGCCAGCCTTACATCTTAGCACAATAGCATGCCTCCAATCATGGAGACCGTAGCATGGTGCAACCGCACCGGTACATGGTAGATGCCAGAGGCAGTCTTGCTGGGGAACGGGAGGTGACTGGCAAAGGGGTTGCGCCCGCCGCCGCCTGCAGCGCCACCTGGCGGGGGGAAGGAGGGCGGCGACATCAGGGGCGGCCGCAGCGTCAGCAAAGAGCTTGGCGGGCTGTGGTCCACGTACTGTTTGTGCCATGGCTTGGGAGATCTGCAGGGGCACACAAGAGCAGGGCTAGCAGCTGCGCACATACGCATTTGTGAGAGCCATACTGCCAGGAGACCGACCGGCTGTACAACTGCTGCCTCATCCTCGCTGGCAGGCTGTCACCACGGCTGCACCATCCCAGTGTCGTCCCTTGAATTCCTCGTCTGTGGGCAGACCCTAGTCCAAGTTGACCGGCATGTACCTCAGGCCACGGCCGCGGCGCACTTGCACATCGGCAGCATCTGCAACCCCAGCAATGTAGTCTGGCCGGTCCTGCAGCACTGGCGTCGGCACAATGCCTGATGAGCTGCAGCCTGCGCCAGCGCCTGCTGCAAGGTCAGGGTCCAACGCAATCACAGCAGCAGCAGCACTCATCAAGAACGGCGTCAGCTGTCCTTGGACGAGACCAGGCTCGCAACCAGTGTGCCGGCTTGGTATGCAGACTGCATGGATCGACGTTGTCCAGGAGTGGCTGTGAGCATCACAATGCACGTCGAGTCAAAGGCAAGGCACGACAGAATCTTCCACCACTTAGGTGGCTGTCATGAGTCTGAGCGCTTTCACGACGTTAAACACCGTTACACAGTATACGCGGCGTAGCAGGACATAGCCTGTCATCGAAAGCTGTTGAAGCGGCACGAATCACAGAACCGCCGCAAATTGACCCGGCGGCCAGGTGGCCAGATCATCTGCTAACTTGCCAGTCAACCTTCAACCTTAGGTCAACCTTCTTCTGCTCAATCACAGCCCCAGAGCCGATGGCTGTCCGATTACATTCCAGGGCACTACTGTCAAAACACATTCCAGGGCAAAGCCCTTTCATCGACGGCTATCACATACAACACATCCCCAAAAATGTGGCCCTGCTGATCAGGAACACCCCTGCTTGCTCTGTCTGCGGCCCAATGCAGCACTGGAAAAGTAGCATCGAGCCAGACTGCCTATGTTCGACGTATCAGATTGTCGGTCTTGCACAACACCCGCCAAGCTTCGCTGCACACAGCTAGTTGCCTTGCTGATGCTGATGCGCCAGCGCATGCAGCAGACCAAGATCCTGTGCACATTGGGGTACAGCCTTGACACGCCTGTACAAGTGCAAGTGTCGGTCACCCTGTTCATTGTCGCGGGAGCGTGCATATGACACGTCAGTGCGCGAGCAAGACGCCCACCAGGTCTGCCTTTGCACCCCAGCCGCGGGTGCCATCTGAGACCGTTGGCCTGTGCACGCGCATCACATGACATCATGGTTGATGGAATGTCAACATCACATGACCAGTCGGTCTGCTGATCTACCAACGACAGCGACGGTGTTGTGCGTGTGACCAGCTGCCGGCGGCATGAGCACCTGAAGTTCTCGTACAGCCGGTAGGCGTTGCTGCCGATGTCGTCCTTCCCGTATGCTGCTGCCAGCTCGCCCATCGCCGCCTCGACGTCAGCAAGCTCGTCGCCAAAGGCGCGGTGCAGATACCCGCGCACCTTGCCCGGGTTCATGGCCTGCAGAATGAACAGACCGTGGGCTCCGTGTTGGCAAGACTATCTCGCTGCTGTTGCCCGTGCATCCTGGCCAACCAGGAGGATGCATGTGCAATAGGAGGCCTACATCCACCCGCGCATGAGGATGCTGGTATGTGACGAGCACATCAGCCGCAACTGCTCTGTTCCGGGCAGCAGGCCCATATGAGCTGCCGGTAACTAAGGAAGCCGCTGCAGGCTGGTTGAGCAGCTCGTCAACAGTGGACTTGCTGAAACGTATTTCTGCCGTCGTCCAGGAGGCGCACCTGGTCGCCGCCCTCGGTGGCGCGGAGGGCGTCGCCGTCGCGCACCACCTTGAGCTTCATGCCGAACACCTCGGCGCGGTCCAGCTGCGGCTTGCCTGGCTCCTGCTGCTCGTGTTCCTGTGGCGCAAGGGTTTAGGATTCAGTGTGCAGGGCGACGGTCTTGCAGCTCCCATACGGCAGTCAGGGCGCAGATCGTCAGCATGATGCTAGCTGCTGCAGCATGCGGAGGCACCTTGTCGTCAAAAATGCCCAGGCGACGACCCTTGCTCTGTGCCAGCATGCCAGACACGGCCTTGCCGAATGTCAGCGCTGCGTCCTCGTCATACCTGCAGGCAGCTGGACGGGCAATGGTACACAGCTGCAGCCCAGGTGCCACTACAGGGGTATGTGACGCAGGCGCCCCACGTTGTGAGTACCCTGCGCTGTATGTGATTGATGTGCGTGACAGCGAAGATGGGGTGCGCACCCCTCGCACTCGGCGACCACCTTGACCCACAGTGTCAGCACAGGAGCGCGATTGATCTTGACGACCTTGCCCGGGTGCTGCTCAGCCTCCTCCTGCAAAAGCAGCACTGAATGTTGCCTCATGTGACAACTCAGCTTCATTTGCGCAAGCTGAGGTGGCATGAACACTTGGAAAAGGTCAATACAGCAAGCCGCGACGAAGCACCTTGGCAGCTCTGGTCTCGGACCCCTTGCCGCTAGCCCCGCCGCGCCTTGCGCCCGCTGGCTTGGCATTGCCGTGGTCCGACTTGTCCAGCTTGACATCCTTCGCCTCCCCGCTGTCCCCTTTGCCATCGTGTTGTGCGCCGTCCCCGCTGCCTTTGCCGCCGGCCTTGTTGTCATGAGGCTTTGCATTGCCGCCGCCACCCTGCTTGCCACTGCCACCGCCGGCACCGTCTGCTTCGTCACTATGCGGTTTCCCATCGTCGCTGCCACCATGCTCTGCTTCTTCGTCACGCGCTTCGCCGTCACCACTGCCGCCAGCCTCAGCCTTGAGGCCAGTCTGCTTGGTGTCCTTCTGCAGCTTTTCCTGTGGGTCCTCGCCGGTGTCGACTGCAGCTGCTATGGCGCGGGCATCGTCAGCCGCGGTGTCCTGCCCCTGCTCCTGTGCTGTGGACTTGCGCGCCTCGGCTGCTGCGGCGGCCTTCTTGCCGCTTCTACCGCCAGCCTTCGTTCGCTTCAGCGGTCGTTCCTGCTGCGGCTGCTGATCCGCTCGCTTGCCGCCGCCGGTCTTGCGTTTCAATCCACCCTCGGCATGTCGCTGAGTGCCTGCTGTGAACGTTGGCCACGCGTTGCCACCATCGGTTCTGCGTCAGCACGCAGACCGGTTGGGCGCAGCGTTGACGGTTCACTTCATCGCTTGGCTGCTGACGATGTGCATGGGACTGCAGAACAACAAGCTCGGGGCGGGACGCCACCAAATGCGGCAACGCAGCATACATGTGCCAGAGTACTGATGCAGGAGCTGCCAGCTGATGCTATAGTACCTTTTGTGCCTTTGAGTTTTGCGACGTCGTCGGTTTTGCGTCAGCACGCACAGCATGCACGCATCACGGCCGGGTGCAGCACAAGCAGAAGCAGCAGCACGGCGCAAGCAACAAAGCAGTGACCTTCGCGGGGCTGAAAAATGCCATCGAAAGCGGGCTGATGCGGGCATGCGGCGCGATTGAGAAATGATGGGCAGTTGCTCACCAGGTGCGTTGGCAAAATCATGTCCGATGCAGTACAGCGCCAGTCACGACAGTTCGTAATGATGCTGAGCCCGCTCATCTCATCAAATTACGCCATTTCAGGTGTGGTATTGTCGCATGTCCATCTGGTGTCATGCCGTCCAGGTGGGGCCTTCTGCATCAGATTGAAATTTGTGCTGAGTCGGCAGAGGCCGTTCCGGAACGGCACAGACGTCCAACTTCACCAAACTGAAGGCGTTTTCATCGCGAACTGTGCGTGCAAGTTGTGTTAGGGCACGCAACAAAGCAGCTGCAACACTGGGGTCGCCTGCGGAGCGTCGTCGCCCCATATGGCGCATGAAGACGTGGGCCTGAAGCCAGACTGCGACGCGCCCCCTGGCAGCACTGACGCAGAGAAGCTTGGCGCTGGTCCCCAGCCTGCGGATGACTTTGAGCCGCAAACGCCATCGGGGTCTGAAGCTTATCGGCCGCACGGTATCCGCCAACGCCTCTTGAAGTGGACTTGGCACTGCCCTCAGCACGCTGTGCCCTTGCATTCCGACACGGTGCATACTCTCGTTGGAATGGGATCTTGAGCAATGAGGTTCCTGCTTAATGTACTCTGCAGGTGGCAGCAGTGTGGACCTTGCGTCTGATGCCAGCGGCGGGGTGAACAGTTCTGCTGCAGGCGACAAGCAGACTCCAGGTTGTTATCGTATCTAGCACGCCTGTGTACATGGTGATCGCCAACGTGGACTGGGAGTCAGCACATGCATTTGCTCTGTCGTCTGTGCAGGCGAAGCTTCTTCTGTTGGTGCTGGGATCGCAGCTGTGAGCAGTGATACCCAGCCGCCTGCACCTGACAATGGTCTGCACAACTGTGAAAGACAGACTCGTCATTCACACTTCTGGGTTCGAGCCGTTTGGCAGCCTGTAGAAGAGCAACAACGGTCAAGCGAAGAGTCATGCTGATGAGCTCATTCGTATCTGCAATGCAGGCAAGCGCCTGACAGCAGCGCATGATGAGGCGCTGCTTCGGTGGGCTGCTGCGGAGGCTGCTGACACAGAGCACTCCTACTACGGCATGCGCCCTCTGGAGAACGACAGTTTGGGCGAGGCTATCGCGGTCGTCACCATGCTCATCTGCTTCTCGTGAGATCTAAGCATGTCTTTGGCGGATACACGTTCATGAGCATCAGTGCAAGCGTAGTGCCTCCTTTCAGAGCATGGATTCGTGTGGAGCTATGCGCAGCAGATGCTGTTGTTGCCCAGCTGTTATGCCGCATGCTGCAGCAACGGCTGTGCAAATGCAGGTGGATATATGTTGGGCCCGTCATCACATTTTTGGCGCTGCCCGCCGCCATTGTCGGCCATCGTGCCTGGGCTGTGCTGTGGCTCGCCACCATGACCTTCCTGGTGTGCACATATCCTAATGTGATGCATGGCATGGTTGACACACTTGCATGGAAGTGGCCAGCTGCTGCCTGACTCGCCGCCTTCTGACTCTATGATCCTATGGTGGCAGTCTGTGGCGCCCGTCAAGCCGGACTATGGAGCCTGGGGCCGCCACTACGTTTGGCAAACCTGGCGCAGGTATGCAGAGCCGCATTGGGTCATGCTGACATCCACTTTTATACATACACGCTGCTTTCATCATGGATCTTTGCTTCGCGTTGTCGGCTGATGTTCGCTGATACCCGCAGCGCTGCCCTGCAACACAGGTACTTCCGCATGCGGTGGGTGACGCCACGCAAGCCCTTCCTGGCCAAGGACCGCCACTACCTCTTCCTCCACTTCCCGCACGGTAGGCCAGGGAGCGTGTGCACCCCTGCAAGGTGCATAGCCACGAGCACGTAGCCGTCCCGCATGCGCAAAGTACACTGCTGCTGTATGAGACATGTGTAACACACGGCGCTTAGTGTTTCATTGCAGGAGTGTTTCCAATGGGTTCCTTCCTCTCCATGGCGCTTACAGGCAACGAAGGTATGATTACACATGTAGTTGCTCCTGCATGGCATGCGCTTTGATTTGCATTCTGCGCAAATGGACACGACTTGTGGCTCTCGCAGACTTGATGGGCATCCCGGAGCGCACAGCAGGTGCCGTCGCCACCGTCCTGCTTCACCTGCCAGGTGAGTGGCGTGCTGCTCCCCGCAGCTGCAGTCCCGCACCGTGAACGCCACTATCCGGTACTGCTGCCAGCTGATGGCGGCAACATGCTGGTGCAGTGTCATGGGCAATCATTACAGCGTCATACGTGCTTTGAGGAGCTGTAGCCCATCCGTGAGATTCAGTCCATCGTGCAGGCCTGCGCTACTTCATGGTCAAGATGGGCTGCCACCAGGCGGGCCGCCAGAACATGGTGGGCATGCTGCAGCGGCGCTCGGTGGGCCTCATCCCGGAGGGCATCGCCGGCCTGTTTCGTGGCGCCAGCAGGTGCCCTGTCATGAGGGCATGCTGATGCTGCTGCATGCCAGCATCCGCCGTGCGCAGAAGACGATCAGATACTATCATTCACTCTTGCCCCCATTCTGCAGCAATGTCTTGCAGACCTGGCGTACATGCACATTGCTCGCACCATTGAGCAATTGTGAATGCTGGCGACAGGGCGCGGGAGCAGGTCTACTGGGGCCCCAGGCTTGGCGTCTGCCGCATCGCGCTGCAGACCGGCACCCCCGTCGTCCCAATCTACGACCTGGGCCAGTCGCAGGTCCGCCTGGCGGCCGTGTTGGTCGCAGAAAGCCCTCTTTATTGCATGTCAGGCGGATCGTGTCAGCAGCTTCGCAGGGCCAGCATCATGCAGTCCGAAAAGCGAGGTCGTGTGAGCGAAAGACGTGGCGTCGCTGCACTTCATGTGCCTGCTCGGATCTACACAGCGCCCGCATCATGGTGGCGTAGGTGCTGTCGTTCGCGGGGTCGGAGCGGGTGTCGCGGCGGCTGCGCGCCACGGTGGGCGCCTTCTGGGGGCGCTGGCACCTGCCGCTGCCGCACAAGACCGACATCATCATCGCCATGGGGCCCCCCATCCCCGTCCAGCAGGTCGGCAGCTTGATGCGATGCAGGCTGGAGCTGCTGTACGTGACATCAGTTGATGGGTACACCCATTCTCAACAGATGTTGAAGAAAGCAGCATATGTTGCTTTCCTCATGTGCACGTTGCTCTCACTGCTGGTGTGTGTGCTGTGTCTGGGTGGTGTGCTGATGATCCAATGAGGTGCGGGCACCTGTCTTGGCGGCTGGAGGGCCTTCAAGATCACATCAGCTCACTTCCTGAGCTTGCCTGCAGACGCCCAATCCTAGCATGGCGGAGGTCAAGGCGCTGCATGCGGAGATCCAGGACGCGGTGCTGCAGCTGTACAAGCGCCACCGCCACCTGCTGCCGGAACTGGATGGGAAGGAGCTGACCTTCGTGTAAAGGTGTCAGCCGGCTTCCAAACTGTGGAGGCAGGAGTGGTATGTGATGCGCGAACTGGACAGCAACACTGCTGCCGTGCGCTTTCTCTCGCACTGTGTTGGCGGTGATCAGCAAGCCGCTGTCCAGGGTCCAGAAGCGCTGGGCGCAGCTGACCTGCTTGGCAGCGGCAAGAGGCAGCAGAGCAGCCATGCCGTTAATACACATGACGGGTCAACGTGATATTGCAGTTGTATCATAATGTGTTGCAGCGATGCTGCTGGTGGTTTACAGATAGCATGCTTTGGGTGATGACACAGGGCGGCCGAGGCGTTTGAGTTGTCGATGTTGCAACAGCCGCCTCGGCCGCGCCGCTCAGATGACCAGTTCTGCGAACAAGGACAGCGGGTTCAGGACCTCGGATTGTGTTTTGCTGCTGCTGTCATAGCGCCGAGTGCGGTTTGAGCTTTCTGGGCAGTGCTTATGGTTTAAGGTCATAGATATGTGTGTTTGATTGTGAGGTGGGTGTGCAGACAGTGCTTGTCAGGATTGGAACATGAGTTGCTAGAGGTTATGAGTTTCCAGGCACAGGCAGGATGGCTTCAGATGCATGTGATCGCGTAGGGTGAGATGGATGCACCTATCAACGCAGCGAAAGAAGAGCTGTTCATGCCCGCTGACAGGCATTTTACTGCCAACATCACGTCCGTCTCCTGAACTTGGCAATGAAGAAGCCGGGTGTGTCCCTTGGGCCAGCGGGGTCAAAGCGCTGCACCAGGCGCGCCTCTGCCTCCGACAGCCCCCGGCCCACCAGCTCTGCAGCCGTTTGCAGCGGTGCTGCTGCCGCCGCCGCAGGCACATCGCCTGACGCCCCACACACCGCAGCTGCACTTTCACAGGGGCCGACCAGACCGGCGCCGCCGATGTAGGGTGTGTGCGCCACCAGCTCCAGCGAGGGGTGCATGTCGAGTGCATACCGCACATTCGCCTCATTCTCGCCTGTTGCACGACAGATGTGGGAGAGCTAAGCCATCTCATACATCAGCGATGGCATTGCAGCTTCCTGACGCCATGGCAAGACATCTGCACCAGGCAGTAGAATGCCCCATTGTTGTGCCTGAACGAAGATCTTGTCGCCACCTGGATTGATGGTGCATGTCGAGTAGACCATGTGGCCTCCAGGTTTCAGGAGCCCTGCCGCAGCGTCGATCAGCCGCCGCTGCTGCTGGGCCGCCTGCGCTGCAGCCCCGCAGTCGAGTCAGTGCATCAGGCTGCGACCATGTGGGGCTGCCGACATGTTGTGGGTCGCCAGCACACAAGCTGCATGCAGGCCACAGCCATGACGCCCTTCAGATGACACAGCCGCTGTAAGTGATATCACTCATGAATGCGAGCCAAAAGCGGAGGAACCTGCCTGTGCAAGCTCGTGCAGTGGGATGCGGTGCACAAGGCGCGGCCGCAGCCCAAGCCCTGAGCACGGCCCGTCCAGCAGCACCGCATCAAAGCTCTCCGGTGGAAAACCCCTGTGTGACCACCCTGACATCAATCGCGCACCTCACCCCCAGACACCACTCATTAAAACCATGCTGCAACACTTTGCCAAGTGCAATGCTCTGCAGAGGGGTCATGCATGAGGAAGCCAATATGGTACATACCTGATGCTGGGCTCCGGGGCTGTGCCCAGCAGCAGCGGCGGCGGCTGGAGGCCCCTCGCCCGCACAGCCGCCAGCTTCCGCTCCCGCCTCGCGCGCTGCCGCTCGTTCTCTGCCGCCGCCTGCACCGGCGCCTGAGCAGCTGGTTCTGCCGCCGCAGTCACAGCTGCTGGGCGTGCCACTGCGCCATTCTCGTGAGCTGGCACCGCCACATGACTGTGCTGCTCTCCTGCCTGTGAGCCTGCTGCCTCATGTATGCTGCCATTGGTTGCCGCTGTGACTGCAGTGTCTGCGGCAGCGGCATTGGCGTCGCTGGGCGCTGCTGGCGCGGCGCCGCTGCAGTTGCTGGGACCAGCTGTGGAGCGCAGCACTGCTTTCGTCGAGTCCATGCGGTGCGCCTGGATGCAGGTAAGGCCAAACTCCTCCGCCATCGCCCTGATGCCTGGCACCTGCACAGGCTAACAGCAAAGCATTGGTCCGAGGGTCGCCAGTCTCTATTTGGTGCCACCGTCCTGACTGCTTTGGCCACTTCTCCCTTGAGATATGTGTTCCATCGTGTCTTTTATGCATCACGTCGTAGCGGCTGTCCTGCTGACAGACAGCACAATCCGGCTCGACAACAGGAGCATCACTGTGAGGCATTATCTGCACTGGCACTGTCACTCGATCAGGGTGCATGCATAGTCAAGCAGGAGCAGTACTGCGCATCTGACCAGGAACAGGCTGAAGGGCTCGCCTTGTTGGCAGAGCGCTCCAGGGCGACCAGCGTGCCGCGGTCGTCCATGAGCTGCGCCAGGGCGGTGGCCTTGCCGCCGGGCGCCGCGCACATGTCCACCACCCTGCTCCCCGGCCGCGGGTCCAGCGCCTGCTGGTGCCAGCCGGCAAGGTCAGACGTGTGAGTACAACCGGCTCATGCTGCACTCACAGGGCCTCAGGGAGTTGCCCCCACCTGCTCAGCTTGGGCGCAGGTCATGCGCCACTTCAGAGTGCAGTCGGGAGATGTCAAGAACTGCCGGAAACCCACCACACAATGTGGTGTGTATCTTGCGCAGCAGCGCCACACCTGCCCACCTGCGCGGCGACGACGCTGGCCAGGTTCTGCAGCATCACCTCCCCTCGCAGGACGCCTGCAGCGCGGCAGCATCACTGCGAGTTGACTCACTTAGATGACTCGGCCAGCTGGTATGTCACTGCGTTGGGCAGCTGTTGGCGCAAAGTCCCTGGCAGCAAGCTGCGGCATGCAACCCCCCACCGTCACACGAAGCGTTTGCATACACCCGCTGCAGCATCTGCACGCCCAGGCCGCTGCGCGCGCTGAACAGGTCGCCCCGCGACAGCATGGCCCGCCCCAGCCCAATGTGCAGCTGGTGCCTGGTGAAGCACAACCGAAACAGTCCCATTGACATGTGGAACACACAACGCTGGATGCTGTCGATGCGCTTCGCGCGGCATGCGGAACTGTGCCGCAAGCAGTAGGTCACTGATCCAGGGTCCGAGCGACTTGGCACGCTTTCTGACCTGTCTGGCAGGCCGGGCACCTCCGCACCACCCTGCAGCGTGGTGCCCCTGGTGATGCCCAGCGCAACGCTGCCTGGCGGCTCCACTGCCACCGTCACCTGATGGGCACTGCATGCCGTGTCAGATGGGTCAGCTCCTCAGTCCAGTCCACTGCACCACGGCATGGCAATACCTCATTGCAAAGTCGCGTGCCTGGCTGCCAGTACAGGGCACGAAGGCGGCCATGCTAGATTCCCAAGCATGGCTCAATCAGACAGACCACCCAAAATGCTGCGCAAGAAGATATGTATGAAGCATTTCGTCAGGAGTCATGACGTTGGTGACCGTAACATCAACGGTCCTCGGTGGTCCATGAGCAAATGTGGACTGGCTGCTCACCGCCACCAGGTCCCCGGCCTCCAGGCCGGCGCTGGCGGCGAGGCAGCCGGGCACGTACGGCTGCGCGCCCCGCAGCACCGCCTCGCCCGCCTTGCGGCTCACCACCACCTCCCTGCCGCCTGCAAATACGGAGACCAGGGTTCCAGTCGAACGGGCATGGGACTTGCTGCTGCTCAGCATCTCATGACACGTGTGGAGTACTGTGCGCCGAGTTAGCTGAGCCAGATGCTGGCATGCCGTGCATGGTCTGGCATATGCATGAGCTCACACACACCGACCTGCGGCGGAGTAGTCAATGGCGTGCGGACCGCTGCCGGGCACGATCACCACGCCCGCCACATCCGACACCGTGTGCGGCTGGGCGCCTCCGCTGTTCAGCGCGGCAGAGTAGTCTGGTCCCAGCGCCGCCGGCAGCCGGTCAACGACGGACTGCAGACGTAGAGACTAATATCATTCAAGCAGCACGGATCTGTCCAGTGTCAAGTGTCGCAGGCAACCCGCCGTCTTATGCTCATGTGCTCAGCATGCAAATGTGAATGCCTGAAGAGAAGCACCACCTATGGGCTGTGCAACGCATCAGAGGTCGAGTCCCGTCTGCATCAGACTGACTACTGGCCTCTATTGCACAAAAACCCTGTAAGGCGGCCCCACACCTGCGTTGTGGTGCGCAGCGGGTTGATCCGCAGGCAGGCGCCCAGCGGCGGCCGCAGCAGTGCAGCAGCCATGCGGGCGAAGTGCTCTCGGCCGAACGCCGCCTCAAAGTACGCGCGGACACCGGCGTCCCAGTCCTCAGCGGGGTCGTATGTGGGCTGCATGGCGGTCGTCTGCCGGCTCACGGAGTATGTCTGATCAACACACGTCCCAACGCGCCTAAGACCCCGCTTGCTCGAGTTTGACAGATTACGACCAAGTACACGGCCTTCGATCACGGAGGGACGTGAGCAGACATCACGCCGGCGCCGAAGGCAGCAGTAACAACACCATTGCCGGTGCGGCACGGCTACTCTGCTAGCCTATCGCCCATCCGCATGTTTTGAATGCGCACAGCAGTTCGTCCTGATGGACGTCTGCTGAAAAATCATGACAATGCGCAACGAGTGGCAACTGTGCATGGGCACACAGCTGATCAGAGTGTGCCACTGCCCTGTAGCAGACTGGCGCCCTGATCGGAAGCTGGCTCGGGTGCGTTTGCCCACTAACTTTACATCACTCGACAGTTGGATCGTTCCTTGATCTGCTCCACCGAAAACAACAGTCAGGATGGCAATGCGGAAGGTGCTGCCGCTGTGCGCCCGTTTGGCAGATGTTACCACATTTTCCACAGGGTAGGCATCTGGTGCGAGTTGTGATCGAATGGTGTAGGGGCGCAGGTCATGTCTTCAAATATGCTTACAAAGTCTCTTCTGTAGATTTCAGTATGCGAGAGCGCCCCGGCACACGTGTTCGCGATGATAGTACAGTGTGCGCGGTTGTTGAAAGCGGCTCTGATTGCTGTGCGATTGACGATGATCTGCTTCACACGTGCAGATCGGCTCTGAGCAGGACCGTAACGCAGGTGACAGCAGGATCCGCTGCGGCGTTGTGCACTGGCCGCCTCCACTTCGCCACCAGTGGCGAGGGCGCAAGCTTGCGGCAGAGCGCGGATCAGCACCTGCAGGCACGCAAGAATTCTCTCGTTTGGAGGCTCATGAGACCAATGTTCATCCTGGATCATCTATTGTGTTCGTACCGGTGCGACATCCATGGACCGCAGCTGGGAGCCTACTGAAGTCCCTTCTGTCGCAACAAGCCGCTGCACACCTAGCATGGAAGGCCTTGAAACCCTACATGCACTGCAGGACGGTGGGTCGGAAGCACGACCGGTGCCCGACAGCACGGCGATCAACCAGACGGCACCGTTGTCGTCAGACGACAAGGGAGAGCCCCAAGTCGGCAAGGTATGGAATGACCTGTCGTGCTGTGCCACTCATCATGCCAGTTGCTTTGTGTGTGAAGTGCAGCACATGCTGACAGCCTCCGACTGCGTGCCAGGTTTCGACACCGGATGGAGATGACGAAAGCAGCCCCAAGGTCTCATCCCCGGATGTCGAGACGGATGACGTGGTAGGGCGCCTGGGCGTGACTGAACGCATCCTCTACCCTGTGGTATCCTTGAGGCGGAACTTGTTCAGATATGTATCACTGATGCTCCTTCGGGCTTGAATAATACATCCATGCATGCTGCAGGTTCCCAATCTTCAGACGCCGAAGGAGTGAAGTGGACCGGAAGACTGTAAGCAGCTGAAAAGAGGGGTTTCCTTTGTCGTTCCAATTTGTACATGTACCATCAGGTGCAGAGGTTGAGTGGGCTGACTGCTGCGTTGATATGATGCCTACCGGTGTTTCTTAAACACCATGTTGTTTGTTGAGGAGTCGAAGCGTCATGCTACTGCTTTGATACGGAAGTCCACTAAACGTATTCGCAATGTGCGCGGGGCTCAGCCTGCAATCTGCTTACAGATGCCTTATGCAGGCTGGTGGAAAGATATGTTCGCAAGTCCACGTCTGACAGACCGTCATTGTTCGAGTGCACTGCACGACAGCTCGCATGCCTATAACCCCAACAAGCAGGACAATGGAGACAAACACACTGCATGGCCCAAAGCAGCGTTATTGGGGCACGCTGGCACGCTGTCCTTTGCTCTCAATGCTGCGCACGCCTGTGGTTGTGCCTCGACTGTGGGTTCCCAGCGATCGTCCGCTGCAGGATAGGTCAAAGCGAGACTGAGCACATCTGAGTCGCCAAGGTGTGTCACCTGCCCATGAGGGCGAGGCGGTTTCAGCATGAGGAGGTTAGCAGCATGAGGAGGAAATACCAGCTGCCACGCCAAACATGAACACCCCCCCTGCAGGACTGCGCACAGCAAGAATGTATTGGGACACAAAGCCATCATGCGCGACATCCTCACTCCAATGATGCTTTGTATCGGTCCTCGCCGCCCTCTTTCCGCTGGATCTCCCCTAGCAGCACCGCAAGCCGCTCCTTGTTGGCACGCGCCATGACCTGCTGGCCCAGAACCGCTCACGACTGCTCGCATTTTCTAGCAGAAATAGTCTCAGCATCATCGCGCGCTGAAGCATTTCCATCGGCTGTTACATGACATGCTGCTGCATAAACGCATGCTGCAAAGCCAGTTCGCTGCTGCATGAGTGTGCCCCTTCTTCCCACCTGATGGTCGGTGGTCATACGCCTTCGCAGCTTCTCCTCCAGGGAGTTCTGCGGCACCCCTGCTGCCTGCTGCTCTTTCGGGCCCAGCATCTCCCCGTTTGTGCCCTGCTATGCACGAGCTACGTAACAAGCACGACACTGACCAAATACAGCTCATCACCGCCAGTTACACCAAGACGGCAGCACTGCAGGCTACTGTCATCTCGATGGTACTGACGGGCTCACCAGCATGACAAATTTGCCGGCATACCAGGATCCCGCACAGACTACAGCGGTGAAACCCGCCATTGCCAGCGGTGACTGCTTTGTGATGGCCACGATACGGCGCCATGTTCTGCTCTTTTCATAGATGAAACTCATCGTTATGTCACCACGCTATGCCTATTCCAGAACCGCGGCCATTCTACGTGTGCCAAGCGCTGCAGACAGAAGGGTGCAGTGACCGCAGGCGCTGCATGCTGTTTGATTGCGTACACACAGAGGTAGGCACTGCAAATCGCCGGGACTGCAAGGTCTCAAGTCTCAGCAAGCCTACTGCGTCCACTATGTTCAAGCGTGGTGCAGCAGGTTGGGCAGCTGTCAAGGTGTGCGATGTGTTGTTGAAATGCCTGATTTGGCTGATACAAGAACATATGTACATGCCAAAGTAGCGAATTGTGGCCTCCATGGAGCGCCGAGGCTGTGCACCTTGCTCGAAGATCGTGCCTACGTGGCAGAGGGGAGATCAGGTGTCCCACAGTGCAGCTGAGGCAATATAGATCAGTTTGTCGCCGTTCGCAACTGTTTGTCAGCGCTGATCACAGTGTCTATCGAGCTGTGGCCGCGTCAGGCCTTGGGCGCCATGCCTAGTGCGATGCTGCAGTGCAGTCCTGTCGGCAGGTGTCCCACTGCACCCTTCCAGGGCAGCACCAAGGCCTTGCGTGCAGGTGTAAGCTTACAGATGCACAGGATTGCCCACGAGTCGCAGCGGCCCATCTCCTGCAATGGCAACGGGCAGCAGCAGTCCATGGTGTCAGCGGCGCAAGACTTCCTGCGCAACACGGCACTGAGCCTTGCTGCAGTTGCAGCACTGCAGATGCCAGCGGCTATCGGACCGGATCAGGTGGCGCTGTCGGCTCATGCGGGGCTGCTGTCGGTGGAGCCAGTGAAGAACGCACGGGCGTTGCTGCGGAACTCGCTGCCGATCAAGAATGCCACCATCAGGGAGATCCAGAAAAGCCTGGAGTCCGTGTCAGAGCAGCTGCGTATCCCTGGCAGCAAGTCACTGGGGCCCATTGGTCAGTCGGTGCGGCGGGCGCAGGGGACGCTGAACGCAAACAAAGGCAAGCTGGAAACGGATTTCGCGCCAGAGCACAAACAGGAGGGGCAGCAGGCGATTGCAGCGCTGGACGCAGCCCTGAAGGACTTTGCCGCCACCGTGGACGCCAATGACAAGCAGTCAGTGGTGGAGAAGCAGCAGGCAGCGCTGACGGCTGTGGGCAACATCGAGGAGGCCATGGTCAAGGGCTTCCCCTTCACGGTGCCCTCTGCGTATGACAACCTGCCACAGCTCAAGGGCCGTGCGACTGTCGAGATGGGGCTGACCTTCAAATCTGCACGAGACAACGGCATCAAGGGCGGCACAATGCGCATTGTGGCGGATGGCTACAATGCGCCGGTGTCGGCCGGCAACTTCATCGACCTGGTCAGCCGCAAATTCTATGACGGCCTGACCATCCAGCGGGCAGACGGCTTCATCGTACAGACGGGCGACCCCGATGGCCCGGCGACAGGCTTCACAGATGAGTCGGGGAAGAACCGCACGGTGCCCTTCGAGATCATGGTGCAGGGCGACAAGGTGCCTGTGTATGAGGAGACGCTAGAGGACAACGGCCGGTTCAACGAGCAGCCGGTCCTGCCGTTCAACGCATATGGCACGGTCGCTATGGCACGGTCCGAGTTCGAGGCCAACGACGGCTCCTCTCAGTTCTTCTTCCTGCTCAAGGAGAGCGAGCTGACACCTACAGGCAGCAACCTGCTGGACGGTCGCTTTGCGGTGTTTGCCTATGTGGTCGACAATGCCGACCTGCTGGGGGAGCTGCAGGTGGGCGACAAGATTGACTACATGAAGGTGATAGATGGGCTGCAGAACCTGCAGCAACCCAAGAAGGGAGCTGCGCCAGCGCTGCAGGCCGAGACTGCAGCGGCACCCGCATAGCTGACATGAGCAGCGCCGTGATGGCCACATGGGCCGCAGCCCGCAGCTGCTTGTCATACCGAGGATGGTGGAAAGCAGGGTTGGATGGTGGAAAGCAGTTGAGCCATTGCAGTGCACTGATGAGAAGATCACCAGTTGAAAACAGTTTTGGGTTGTACTGGATGCAATTGGGCATCTATTGCAGTATGCGCTTGCAGAGAGCATCCAAGCAACAAGCGCATCTCGTCAGACAAACTGCCTGCAGTGCCCAGTCTTCTCAGCTCAAGCTGTCCATTGCCATATCTCGGCAAACAAAATTGGGTGCGAAAATAATGTAGTGCAGGACAATATTTGATACGAGGGTTTGCTCTGTCCACCTCTACATGGAGCTGCAGATTGCAATCCACAACACTATGTCATATGTGGCAGCTTCAGGTCAGTGTTCCTCAGGACCATGAGCTTGACCTGCAATACATAGCAGATTTCAAGTTAACACAAAGGGCAGTGAGCTCGAGCCAAGAGCTCTAGCCAATAGAAAGCATGCTATGAAAACACGTTGTCAGGAGGAGCGAGGTCCTGGGCATCTGCGCAAGGCAGCAGGAGGTCCTGAGCATCAATCCAATTACTAACCTTCTCGAGTGCATCAATAGCGCCCTCAGCTGCAATGTGCTCTGGACCCTTCTCACCATTCTTGTATAGCTGAATGGTCGGCATTTTCTGCAGGCGTCAGCAGCGCACTGCTGGCTTTACAGGCTGGCAGATGCCTCTTGCAACGCCCCATACCCCGTGATGTCTGCCCAGCTCGACGCCAAAACAGCAGTGTTTGTGCGATGTGAAGCTCGCAGTCAGATGATGTGCAAACACACCTTTACGCCAGCCTTCTTGATCACAGCAGATGGCACCGCGTTGACATCGACGAACAGGATGTGCAGGCTGCACGCATGAAAATTACGTGACATGCTTGAGGAAAGATCATGCTCACAAGGTCGGACGGTGCGCAACCATTTCAGGCCCGTGATCGGAACAGCGGTGCAACAGCTCGACAGCAGCAGCAGCAAGTATCTCAGTTCGCACTCTGGAAAGTCCTCACGGAGCATTCGCTCCAGCTTGGGCTTCAGGTAGATGCACTTGCGACACCACCTCGCCATGAAGTCAACAATGACCACTGCAACGGCAGGACAAGCCTGCTCTGCTGGGGAGGATGATCAAGGCTGCAGGCCATGGCGCCGTCACTTGACGGTCACACAGCAGCAGCAGTCAACGACAAATCTGCACGCAATCACAGCGATGGATGGCATGTAGCAACTCACGTTCGTGCGAGTGGATAGCGCTGTCGAATTCCTCCTCTGTTGTAACCTGCACCCAGGTATTGCCATCTGGCCGCGGGCATGACATGCATCGCACAATCCACCGGACCCGAAGATCGGTTCGGCTACCCACGCAGATCATCGCACGCTGGCCAGCATCGTATTTTGGCCAGCAATAAGCCATCGAAGATATATGCATGATGCCAGCATACCACTGGGAGCGTTGTGTCGCCCGAAACTGATGCCGTCTGCTGCAGCGCCGCCCTGTGCTGGTGCCATGCGCTGGGATGCCGCCTGCCGAAACAGAGGCCTCTACTACGCTGTTGCGAAAGGCTGCAAAGGCTGCCGCTGTGGCTGCTGCTATGCAGGCGGAGTCCGCTGCGCCGCTGCTGAACCTGAGGGCACACTACAGCCTGCGACCCTGCATCGGCCCCCGACCTGCAGGCAAGGCTGTGCTGGCACCCCCTGGCTGCCAGCGCGCAGGCTACCATCGGCGCAGCTGGTGGTTGGATCAGGCCTAGTGTATACTGGAGGTGGTGTCGCGCAGCGCCAACCAGCGCAAGCAATGGGCAATCACCGAGAGGCCAAGCAACGCAGTGAAAGTGTTCTCTTCTTCAGTCTGAACAACAGCAAACAGGTGACGTTGTAGGCATCCTGCACCTGGCAAGATGTAGCGCTTGGCAAGCCCTACATCTTTCTTGGCAAGCACCGTGCAAGCAAATCAACCTCTGACATCTCCGCAATAGTTGTTTCCTGTGTTGCATCAGCCGCATGCACTGTGCAGGATGTTTCACGCTCAGGCGGCAGATACGATCGGCACTCACCGACACATGGGCATGTTCAGCGCCGCTGCGGTCTTGGCTGAGCGTCGTCAAACTCATGAAAGTGCATGACTTTCCTGCTGGACTCGTGACGTGAGATGAAGGGCAGCAGCTTCGTCAGGCGGGGTCCAGCCGTCAACCGAGGTGACTTCAATGACTGTTGCCCCAAGGATGTCCTGTTGCCGAGCGGCGGCATGTTGGCTTCAGCTGTGTTGCATTCCTCAGGGCAGCGTTGCGTCGCCAACAGATGTTGTGACACTGCACTCCGTTTCCCATGATCTCGCAGACCCAGGTACGGTGCCGGGGCCCTACGGCCAGACGCTGGTGTCAATGGGGCTGGCAGACATGGATCGGCTGCTGGGCGGCGGCCTGCCGCTGGGCGGCCTGCTGCTGGTGCTGGAGGACTCCCCGCCAGAGGTGCGAGGGGTGCCATGTCTGTAGATCCTTGACGATGATCCGTTGTGGGGCTTTGTGGCGGGTGCGCCGAACAAGCTGGGACATGCTATGAATCCCTGCTGGTCAGTTACGGCCGCAGGTCGCCACCATGTTGCTGCGGTACTTCCTGGCGGAGGGCGTGGCGGCGGGCCACGCCTGCCACTGGGCGGCGCAAGCGGGCTCGCCGGGCGAACACCTTTGGCTGCCGCAGCAAAGCGCACCGCACAAGCAACAGGGTCCTGCACCTGTGAACGGCAGTTGCCAGCATCAGCCCCATAAAGCAGCAATAACAGGAGGCGGCTCCTCGCCGCAGCACCAGCAGGAGGACCACCTGCGGATCGCCTGGCAGTACAGGCGATACATGGGCGGCCGTGCGGATGCTGCGCACGCGCCGCACCCAGCGCAGCAAGCTGCACATGCGAGGTGCCCTAGTCGACTGCAAAGTTGCAATGCAGGCTGTGGCCTGCATGTTCCTCGCAAGCTGCAGCCACGACCAGCGCTGGATGCACGCTCTGCTGCGGAGTCGGATTGTAGATGTCAGTGTGGCTCTGGTGTCGACACGCACAGGCACAAAGGTGCAGTTCCAGCAGTCACCACAGCCTCAACGCCTGTCGCCTCGGGCTGGTGCCACAGCTTCGACCTCAGCGTGCCGCAGCCAGCGGCTGACCTGGCGCCTGCCCTGGTGAGCCTCGCTGACAGTTGCTGTAAGCGGATCATGACGATGGCTTCAAACACCTCGTCGACTGTGCGGCACTCCCTCTGAGACGTGCTGCGCCACTTCATGCTATCTCCTGAATGCATGCCGTACAGGAGGTCAGCCGCCACAGCGGCGCAGCAGACGTCGTGGCCCTGGCAGCAATGCCCGCCGCCTCCCGGCCCGGCATCAGGCGCATTGCAGTGCAGTCCCTGGGCCGCAGTGCCGGCTCTGGCGGGTCCAGCGCTGCCGTCGCTGGCGAGCCGCCTTCTGCTGCCCGTGACACCGGCGCTGCGGAGCACCAGGGCGGCCCTCCCCAGGGCGCAGACCGGGCGGCCGGGGTGGTGCGGGCGCTGCACGCGCTAAAGCGCGCCGCCCGCTGCAGCCGCTGCGCCGTGGTGGTCACCGTGGCAGCAGGTGCCCCACCCGCTTTGTCTGCGAGCAGCGCACCTGAAACTTGGCTCCCGTAGGGTTACGCCCCTCCCAATTGGCCTGGCTTCGCGGGTGCCAGACAACCCGTCAAAGTGCTACCGCGCTCACCTGGTGCGGGCTGCAAACATGCAGCTGAGTTCGAGCCGGCCCTGGCGGTGCGGCTGCAGCACATGGCGGATGCGGTGGTGGCGCTGGAGGCCATCGCGCCGGAAGCCCAGCTGCTGCAGATCCTGCCCGAGCCTGACACGTGCGTGCTGACACAGCAGGCCTGTACCGTCCTGTGCTGCCTGCCTCGAGGTGGCCGCTGACGAACATGGTATACTTTGCAAGCATTCTGTCTGTTGCATCTTTCACGGGCTGAGGATCGCACAGGTATCGTGCCTGCGGCATCATCCGCCCATTTGCAGCGTTTGGGGCCGCAGGTGCCAAGGGATGCTGCGTGTGGTGAAGCTGCCGGGCATGGGCGCGCTGGCGGCGCCCCACCCTGAGGTGGACTTGCTGCTGGTCAGGTGCGGCTTCAGGATGCACATGGCGGCCGCCGGGCCTGTTCCTGAGCTTTTGAGACCTGTGCCACAGCATAACGGCTGGTTGCGAGGCGCTTTGGGCCCATGTCTCGCTGGGCTAGTCATGAAACACAAACCATCTGGCACCTTGCTGAGCAGGCGGCTGCCCCAGTGCCTGGCGCTGCAGCCGGTGGACGTCGACCCAGATGCAGCAGATGCGCTGCTTGAGGCGCAACAAAGCGATGCCGCTGCCTCGGACGTCAAGGACGTGCAGGTACATGCTGGCGTTGCTTTGCTGTGCAGTGCCGGCTTGCGCCCCGTATGGTGGAAGCGACGTCATGGTAATTTCAATAAACCCGGAATGAGCGTTGCGCGGAGGTGTTCAGTGCACAGGGACAGCATGTTTCAGCGTTTTTCTGCTGCTCGTAGGATGATTTGGACGACGACGAAAGTGACAGCGTGAACACGATCGGTATGGGCAGCAGTGGCGGCATGCTGTGTGGCGGCAGCAGCAGGCCAGGCAACACACCAAACCCTCTAGACTTCTGAGCTGAGCAGTTTGGGTGCATGCACCTCGCAGCAGTCGGTTTGCAAGCTCATCGCAGGAGTCAGCATCTGGGATGTTGGAAATGTTGAGCCTGGCATTTATTACAAAACTTGGAGGAATCACTCCCAAACAGTGTATGCACAATGCAGCCGCATGCATGCACACCGTCAATGGCTGATGCCAAGGCAGACCGTTTCAAACCATGGAAGTCCTACAAACGCCCTAGTCAAGCCAAGAATATGAGACGCCTGCATGTCACGCCTGCTGTTCCACACGCCTGCTGTCTGCTCAGCACCAGCTGGCATCCTTCATCCGCCGTCCGTCCCCTGCCTCTCGGGCGCGCTGCTCCCAGCTGCCAGTCACTCCCAGCTTCCAGTTACGCTGGGTGGCCCGTATGCGACTCGCGCCCCTCCCCTTCCTCGTCCATCCTTCAAACCGTCGCCGAGTGGTACTTCTCCTGCACCACGCACGGCACAAGCTCGCCACAGGCGCAGATTGTTCCGATCCTTCCAACACCAATTGCCCGGGCTTATGCAGCAGGCGTTCCACAGCCAGATCGTCAAGAGCCACGCCAAGGCTGCTACAAGTAACAGGTCCAGATGAGTCTTAAACACCAAAGGCGTGGCGTCGATGAAAGCAGGCACGAGGGGGGCACCTGGGCGCGGTGCTTGGCCTGCTGCGCGGTCTCGGCGGCCGCATCGGCGGCGCGCTTGGCGGCCTCCTGGGCCCGGTGCGCCGCCGCCTCTCCCGTCGCTCCCACACCCCCAGTCGCGCGCCTGGCCGCATCCGCTGCCGCCTGCAGGCAGCCCAGGAGCAGTTCGCGCACATGCATGCAGTGCAAGCAACAAAGCGTGCATGCAGACACATACACGGGACACTGGTGGGTCTACAACGTTTTGCATTGTTTCAACCATTTGCATGTCGGCATGCATGCCCTGAAGCTCATGGACGAGCAGCACGACATGCATGCGCACATGCAGGGTGTGAGCAGTGAAACAGCACCTGGCCCCCCTCTCCGCTTGCCTGGTAGGCCGCATCGGCCTTGGCCTTTGCCGCAGCTGCCACGTCTCCAGACTTCTCGTAGCCGGCCTGCGCGTAGTCCTGCATGAGAACAGCAGTGCGTTGCACGATAGAATTGGCCCGTCCTATGCAGGATCAGTGATGTGCAGAGCACACCAGCCCATAATCATTCTCTTGAAACAGCCCTGATGACATACGAGGCAGTGCATCGCAATGAGTTTGGGACAAAAGCAGAAGGTGACTGCCATGCCGAACATAAACAACCCACCTGTGCAGTGCCGGCAGCGTCCTTAGAGGCATCGTATGCGCGGCCGGCGGCGTCCTTGGTGGCGTCGTAGGTGTCAGAGGCACCGCTGGCTGCGCGGCTCCCCATGTCGCCGGCTGCAGCAGCAGCGCCCTGGCCCGCGCGGGCGCCAGCCCTGCCATCATACCAGCACATTCTGGAACCAGATAAAGCGTCACATGCAGGCTTGTGCAAACATGTAGGGGGCACAGTGAGCGTCACACACTTCAGGCAAGAAAGTGTCGGCGTGCTGCCCATGCCACACTACCACAATTGCAGTTGCAACACCAGATGCCACGTGTGCAGCAGTGTAGGTACCTGACGCCGGATGCAGCGCTGCCCGCAGCAGCCTTGGCGGCCTCGTACGCCTCGCTGGCGGCCTGCACATGCAGTGCTAGTCGTCAGTCAAGACCAGCACCAGGGCAAGCAGGTCAAGCGGCTGCAGTGGCTTACATCAAACATAGCAGATTGCAGACGTGCTAATCGACTCAAATTACTCGAGAGGCTCTGTCTACAGATGTACACATGCAGCACATGGTGCAGAGCATCGCGCACGTTGCCAGCATGGTCGTAGGCGACACCGCCGGCGTGCTTGGCGTCATCGTAGTGCTTCTCGGTCGGCGTCTTAGACGGGCCGCTCAGCACGTGCATCAGCTTCTGCCAGACGCTCTGTAGCAATGAACACATTCTCCTGAGGGGCCAGTGGGATGACAGGAAAAGTATGCAGCCACAAGTCTGGCTCATACGCGGACGAACCGTTCTCAAGCCAATACACTGATAGCTCGTCTGCTTTGTGACATCAGGCGTGTCCACCTGCTTGGAGTTATACTTGGCGCGCCACTGCGCCTCAGAGGCGATGAGGCGCTGGCGCTCCGCCTCTTGCTCCGCACGCGACTTCATGCCGAAGAACAGCTTCTTGATCTTGTCCGGCACGCCCTGCGCCTGCGGGACACACCAGAGCACACAACTTACCACCGAGGCCAGAATGCCACTGGAGAT
Organism: Diplosphaera chodatii; assembly: GCA_032358165.1. Classification (NCBI taxonomy): domain Eukaryota; kingdom Viridiplantae; phylum Chlorophyta; class Trebouxiophyceae; order Prasiolales; family Stichococcaceae; genus Diplosphaera; species Diplosphaera chodatii. The sequence continues at coordinate 1,764,045 of JAALGY010000038.1, forward strand.
CGCCATGGCAACCAGCCCAGCTGGCGCAGGGGCCCAAAGAAGTGACCACAGATGCATGTGCTGAGGCTTCGCCAATGGGCACCTGCTCCTTGGCCTGGCCGGCGGCATCGTAGGTGGCGTCAGCAGCCTGCTGCGCGGTGTCCTTGGCGTAGTCCGCGGCGCCCTGCGCCTTGTCCTTGCCCTGCGCATACGCCGCCTCCGCCTGCGTTGGTGGAGACACCGCCTCAGTCTCTGCAAGCCGAGACCTCTTCCACAAGGAACACACTGTCCAGGTGCTGGCCACAAGATGCTGTCGAAGGCTGTATTTAAGTGATGCCACTGGTAGCAGACCACACGCTGCACCGCACAGGCTGCACGGCGGCAGCATGTGGGGTGGCAGTGTAAGCGAATGTGATCAGTGGCACCTGCACTTGCCGCACAGGCTTGCGGGTGACAAAGGCCTTGGCCTGATCCCACAGAGTGGGCTCCGGCAGCGCCTGTAGCGGCAAAAGTACATTCACATCAATAGTTACAGCACCAGCAGCAAGCTGGCGTCTTGCATCAAGTAGCTGCACGACGGGCATCAACACTTGTGACGATGACACCCTGCAACCATGTAGCTTGCAAGCAGCAATCAGACAGTTTCGTGGCCGCGTCCTGAAGCAGGAAGAGGCATGTGGATGCGTAATCACCTGCCGGGTGCCGTGCTCGGCGTAGCCCTTCACCTCCTCCCACGACGGGATGGCCTTCCAGTAGTCCGACGGCTGCGCCTCGCCGCCCAGGAAGGCATACCGGCCCCGCTCGATGATGCTGTGGGTCTGCAGGCGTAAGCAAAAGCCGATGTATGAGCGCCATGTCAGGGTATACGTGACGATCGCAGGAGGGGAACGATGGCTGGTTTGCGCAGCAGAATAGCCACTTGAAATCCCCCAGCTTCCTCAGTCAAGTGCTGGCCTTCTGCAGGCAGCTCTGGCTGCGATCATAGTCTTATCCCAGTCCAGTGAGTGAGCACAGAAACGGCACTCACAGGTAAATTTCCAGTTGCGTGTTTGCAACGGCTGCTGACTCGGCAGTCACCGAGACTGGAGGCGTTGCCAATCGTTCGGGCAGACAGTTGTCCGATATCCTACCTTGTGCTGCACGGAGTCGAGCGCCAGGTAGCTGCCGCTCACGGCGAGCAGGCCGACCAGAATGGAAGTGAGCAGCACCACCGAAGTCGATGCGAAGCTGCTGTTCCTTTGCTGCGTCGTTCGCCCTGCGCAGCAGCAGGCGCATCTGCTTATCAGAATGCCCTGATATTGTTCACAGATGACACCAGAAAACATACTGTGCATGCTTGCAGGTTTATGTAGGAGTCGGCGTTCGCGGAAGAGCAATCGAACCCACCAGACCGGGTCTCGACCATGGTTGCAAGCGCTTGCTCACGCTTGCTCAGTGGTTGCCTCACACGTTTCAATCGTCCTAGAAACACACGGTTGTATGCAGACTGTGGTCCGCCGTGCCGTCAGCGACCGCCGAGATGGAGCTGGCGAGGGTCCATTCGTCCCCTGTCGTTCGAATGCCTTTTGGTCCAGTTGTAGGCAATCATAGGCACGCCGGCTCATCACAATGGGGCACAGTGAGAGCTGGGAGTCTCGACATGCTCTGTGCAGGTGCACCGCTGCCACACAGACATTTGCACGGTTGCACCGGGATGGTGAGGCGCCAGGCTTGCTGCCGACAGTATCTGACATCACAAGCCTGATCTGGAGCGTTGCTGGTGTAGCTGGCAACATCCGGTGGTGGCGGTGCGCATGGGCAAAGGCTGATGAACCCAGGCATGTGCAGCACCGCAGTAGTCACCTGAATCCATGCTGAGTCTATGTGAGTATGCGAGGATCGATCGGTAGTTGATCGCGTGTTGGAACGTTCATGGAAAGATCGCCGCTGCGGCGTGACACGCTCAGCTCCCACTTCATGTTGATAAGGTTGTAACCCGCGGCAGCCTGTATAATTCAAGGTGACACGTGCTGCTGTGTCTCTCCACCTTGACGCTGTAGCAAGTCCAGTTGGTGACCGGGATCGTGGACAGTCCAACGGCATTGGGGCAATGGCCAAGAAGCCTGCAGCAGCGTCCGCCAAATCGAGAAAGGTCAAGGCCTCGCCACCGACGACCCCAGACGGCCGGTACATCGTGGTGCGCGGCCGCCTGTGGCGGGCCAGCAACCCCGGCCTGACGCCCGAGGCGCGCCAGCACCATGTCAATGATCTCCAGGTATGTGCCACAGGCTGCAACCTCAGCACCTTGTGTCCTCAGGGCTTTGGTACGTAGCAGGTATTGTAGCTATTTGCGATATTTGGCCTTAGCATTGCCGTAGTGATGTTCCCACTGTGGTGGCTAGAGCATTTATCCATTAGTATTGCTCTGCAGGATGCACGGCGGGCAGTCAAAGCCGCAAAGAAGGATACCGATGCAACTGCCCTGAAGCGAGCGCGCCAGAAGGTGCATCAGCTGACATACTATACCCGCAGAAGCACTTGCGGGCAAGATCACCGCTTGTATGCTGGCATACACTGGACAGGACAGACCCGCGTCCAACCGGATGGTGATGCACTGCCTCTGCTTGCAGGTTCAGCATGCAAAGGAGGCACTAGGCGAGCGGGGGCCCGTGTGGTGGACAGACGGCACACCCGACTGCAACCGCCGAATGGCCAAAAATACGGAGTATGCAGAATGGTGGGCAGAGCAGGAGGTAACATCAGAAACTAGATGAACATGGTCAGCTCGCCAGCCCCAACGCATCTGAGGAGTGTGATCCAGGCTGGCTGTCGAGTCAGTACGGATGGGAGTTGAGCGGCGTGTGGTGGGCGCTTGCCGAACCCTCCTGGGCATATGCAATAAAGGAATGGCAGGGGGCAGCATGCGGTGCATACGCTGCACACCCTGTCGGTAGAGATGCAACTCGCACAATGCAACAGAAATGCTCGAGGTACCGCCTCTGACAGACGGGCTGCATGTGAATAACGGATATGCTGCCAACGCACCCTGTATTAATAGCACCGCCAGGCAACTGCCGTCGAGCTTCCCCACTGGTGCACGACCTGGAATCGGTGCGCAAAAGGATGCTGCACTAAATAGTCCGCAGCTCGACACGCCGCAATCTCCTCGTGCATCAGTCTTTAACATTTATCGTGCGTGACATCGTTGCCGGAGGCCACTGCGTCTAACGACCGGGAAGCATGCAGCGCAGTCGCAAGGCGCCATGCGTCGCAGCGCTGCTGCTGAGTGTGATGCTGCTGATGGGCGCGCAGGCGTTGGATCTCACCACGGTGCTCACTATTCCACGCCACTGACTCCTGTTTCGCAGTGCTTCATTGTGCGCGATATGTGAGCAGCTGATCGGCATCCGACCTTTCGGAGAATGTTCTGGACGGCCATGGCGGTGCCACAAGTGCACATGGGCAAACACAAACCAATTCAGTTGATCAGCTGATCGCTTCGAGGCTCCTATTGATACCGTTACTTTCGTTGTGCATGCAACTGCTGCAGCATAGGCGCCAGTGCGCAGCCTTTGTTGTTGTCGATGCATCGCGTCGTCACTCCATTCGAGATGTCGATCAGCATCTAAGCGACGAGATATATACTACAGTTTCGTGCATCCATCATCCGCTCCACGTCTTTCAACATCTTATGCATTTGTCGCCGCAGGGCAGCAACAGCGGGCACGCTGATCAGAAGTTTGAGGAGGCCAAGCAGAAGGCGGCAGAGGCGGTCCGGGAGACCGTGAGGGATACGGTGGGAAGCGAGTCCCGGTCTTCGGGCGGACAGAAGAACATGGCCAGCCAGGCATATGACGCTGCCGCAGACACGGTATGCCAAGTGCCTGGTTGCATAGTGGTCTGGCTGCTCTCTTAGCTTCTGCCAAGCCCGACAATCGATATCTCGCAGCAGGGCACACCACATATACCAGACATGCGTAGATATATATGTTGATTGTGGATCTATACACTATGCTCCATTGTGGTAGCTCAAGCATCATGCTTGAACATCTGCTTGCTGTATGCCTCCAGGCCGGCACAGTGAAGGACAAGACCAAAGGAGCAGCTGAGCAGGCCTACAACACGGCAACCGAGGTCCCATCGGATGCTGCGGAGATGGCTGGTGCGCTTTTCAGCCTGACAACATGCTGCTCTTCCCCCACTAATGATGCTCAGGAGTCCCAACCTTCAGCGTTTCTTCGGGCACAAAGCTCCAATGCTGGTGCTATCAGACAATTGGTAGCTTGCAGGTTGCTTGTGTATGCGTCCACAACAGATGGGTCATCATGGACGGAGCATGCCAGCTACCGCAGCTTCCTGTCTGCTCAGGCAGCGGCTACGACAACGCACGTGCACGCGCCTCGGAGGGCATCGCGCGCGCCAGCAAGCAGTGGGAGGAGCAGCAGGCCCGGGCGCGCGACACCGCCGGCCAGGCTGCTGACGCCGCTTCAGGCCAGGTGGGCTTTGGGATCGGTCACCCCGGTGGTGCTGCTGTGGGCAGGCTCACCCTCGGGTGTTGTTTGAGGCAACCATGGCCGATCATGTGTAATGCGTCAGCTACGGGCCTCCATGCATCACGAGTCTCTAAACAACCCTGCCCGCGATGATGGTTGATGGCACTGCAGTGATAGCAGAGATGCAGCAGGGGCACCGAGGCAGTGACGCTTCTAGGCCTGCGTACATCGCCTGCTCTTGTGTCACGGCATGTTGCATGGGCTGCAGGCGGAGGGCATCGTCAACAGGGTGAAGCAGGCAGTGGGCCTGGGCACCGAGAAGGCTGAGGACGCCAAGCAGTATGCTGCCGATGCCGCCAACACCGCCTCCAACAAGGTGAGACTGGATCGAACTCCTGAACTCACCGACTCGGCAAAGCAGCTTCAGCAACGCAGCCCTGTTTATAGCAATGTTTCATTTGGCCTCATACCGCCTGCACCGTGACATGCTGCAATGCAAGGCAGTGGAGGCCAGAAGTTTTCTGACATCAGACGTGCCCTGCAGGCCCAGGCTGGCTACGACTCCGCAAAGGGTGCTGCATCTGATGCTGCATCTACTGCGCAAGACAAGGCCTCACAGTATGCAGAGGCGGGCCAGCAGCAGGTCAGCGTGTGTGCATGTGAAGCTGACTGTCGTGCAGTCTGGCTGAGATACAACGCTGATCAGAGCAGCTCTGTATATGGCCCTTAGCACGGTTCTGATGACATCACAACTCCTTTGCAGGGCGAGGGCCTGCTGCACAGGGCGGCCGCCGCCGTGGGCCTGGCATCCGACAAGGCGCAGGAGACCAAGGAGGCCGCCAAGGACCAGGCCTCCAAGGGGTGCGTACCAGACCTTGGCGACCTGGCAACTTTGTCCGCTACTGCTCATGCATTAGCGTGGCGCACTGCCTCTGGCCTGCTGATGACCCAACCTGACGGCCCAGGTGCTGCCCTGGTTGTAGGTACGACGCAGCGTCTCAGACGGCCGATGCAGCGGGTCAGAAGGCGCGGCAGACAAAGGACCAGGCCGTCAACAAGGTCAGCAGAAGTCTGCACCCACGACACATAGCTACACACGGCCATCTGGGCATTGCAGTGGTGTGTGTTTCGGCATATCATCCATATCACCTTAATGGTGATGGTGGTGGCTCGCTTTAGCAAACTCTGCTGCAATAGTTTGTGTCCTTCCGAAGAGCGGCAACCGTGAGGAGTGCAACTGCAATGGAGCATGACCGGGCGTGGTCATAAGCTGGTCTTACCATCCGCACTGCAGGCCCAGGCCGGTTACGACTCCGCAAAGGGCGCCGCCTCTGATGCAGCCTCCACAGCGCAGGACAAGGCCTCGAAGTACGCAGAGGCGGGCCAGCAGCAGGCAAGCAAGCATAACCCGCTTTGCCTGCTCACACCGCCTGTCCTCTATTGCTGCGATTGCCCACATGGTTGCAGGGCGCATGTGAGCAGCCTGCCACTCACTCGCAGGCGCCTGACGTTGTTGCACATCCTCTGCAGGGCGAGGGCCTGCTGCACAGGGCGGCCGCCGCCGTGGGCCTGGCATCCGACAAGGCGCAGGAGACCAAGGAGGCCGCCAAGGACCAGGCCTCCAAGGGGTGCGTGAAGCACCACCCATTGGCCTGCCTGTCAGAGCGTGCACTGCTTCGCGTCAACGCAATGGGCCTGCAGCACGAGCATACACGCCATGTGGTTTTGGGCGTCGAACTCATGGTGTGCAGAGCAACAGCAACCTATGGCAGCATCGTCACCCCGGACTGCCGCTGGGTTGTCCATCCTGTGACACCCGAGTCATTCATTTTCCGTGGTATGCAGGTACGATGCCGCGGCCGACACCGCAAGCGATGCGTATGTGGGTGCGCTGCACGGCAAGGACAAGGTCGTCGAGGACGCGGGCCAGGCCGCGGACCAGGCCAAGCAGCAGGTGCGCAGAGGACACACCACCCCGCCTGCAGTCCTGCTGTGATGTCAGTCCTTGACTCAACCCGTCAGATAGCCACAGCCGATGGAGGCGTCCAACACTCATTCGATTGACGTTTCAGGGGTTGCACATATGTCAACTGCAGGGCGAGAGTCTGCTGCACAAGGCGGCGGCAGCCGTGGGGCTGGCATCCGACAAGGCGCAGCAGGCAAAGGACGCTGCGACGGATGCTGCAACAACGACGGCTGATGACACGGTGCGCCTCGCACACTTACATGTTGGCCTTGGGTAAACGTGCCCCTATGCTCAGACCCAGATCATGTTGGTGCTCCCCAGCCTGGGACCTGGCTGCTGCGGATCAGCATTGTGAACGAGGGCATGCAAGGTCAACTGGTATAGGTTCACATGACACCTCTTACGGTTGTGACCATAGCAGCAGAGCTCCTCTGCTGCTGGGCGCGTACTTTTGCTGCAAACCCTTCGCATGATGGTAATGTGAGCCAATGCAGGCCCGCATGGCTGTTGGCACGTACAACACGGCGGCTGATGCTGCCAGCCGCGTCGCGGACAAGACAACAGGCACTGCCCGCCAGGTGGGTCGCTGGCGACGGCATGAGCCTCAGGTTCCCTTCGTGCCAAGTGCCGCTGTCCGGTGAGCGTGTAGGACGATGTGCTGGCTGGCAAGTACCCTTTGGTTTGTGTGGTGCAGGCAACCAATGCCGCAGCACAGCAGGGCCGCAAGGCTGCCGATGCGGCCAGCGAGACCGCTGACAAGGCATATGAGGAGGCCAGCCAGGTGCGGTCTGCCACCCTGGCATCGTGTGCGCATCCAGTGTGAACAGTTTGGTACGGGTGTCCTCAGACCATTGCTTCGTGAGCACATGCAGCGCGATGCCCTTGCGGTGGCTTCAGGCCGAACAGCGCTGTAATCCACAACTCGGTTGTGATGCAGACTGTCGGTCGCGCGACCGGCGCAGCAGCGGACACTGCCGAGGCCGCCAAGCAGAAGGTGTCCAGCGTCGGCAGCGCGGCATACAACGCCGCCGCGCAGGTGCATGTCCTGAACGGTTCGCAGGATCTGTTGCAGCTCGCGCTGCGTGTGCGCCTTTGCACCACCAATGGCGCCAGCAGCCACGTGGCAATCCCAAACACATCTCGCACCCTCCTGTGCATGTGGCCGCTACGAAAACGTATGCCGACACGATGTTCACGGTCCTTGCACGTGTTCTGCCGCACGCAGGCTGGCGAGACGGGCGGGGAGGCGCTGACGGAGGCACAGAAGAAGGCGCGCCAGGCGGCGGGCGCGACCCAGCGCACCGCCTCCGGGGCAGCGCAGGCCGCGCAGGACGCGGCGCAGGGCACCGCCCAGAAGGCGCAGGGCGCCGCTGGCAGCGCTTCGCAGGTGTGCTCGCTGCCTGCATGGGCTGTTTGAATCGACAGCCTGCCGACAGCGAGGCCTCTGCCATTTCGTGACGAGTTCTTGCATTCCAATGATCGTGCTGAGATGGGCAGCTGCAGGTGGTTCATGATGCCCTTGAAATGTGCACATGGCCCTCTTTCTCCTCATACTGACGACTTTGGGCGTTGCTACTTGCACAGACGGTCCGGGAGGGTGTGAAGAAGGCAGCAGATGTGGGTGCCGACGCGGCCGACACCGCCCGCGACTATGTCCACCAGGAGCTGTGATGATTCTTAGTGTGGCGTTCAGGCGGTTTGGCCCGACGTTGACACACCCTTGGCTGTTTGATCTCTCGAAGTAGGGCTAGGCATGACTAGGTTTGCATGCACATCGTGTGCACAGGTTTTGGGGTGTCTGCATGTCGCTCTGCCGGTTTGCATGTGGCCATGTCGCATGGCACACTTGCACCGCCGTTGTGTGGAGCATGGCAATTGGCCCATTTTTCATGAGGCAGTCTGTAATCGAAACCAGCGCCGTCAGCATCCTGTTGTACTAACTATGTGGCATGCAACTGCTGGCACCATGCATGTGACTTCCTACCAGCTGCCACCCACTTGCTCACAAGTAGCTGATGACCTGGAGTGGACCGGGACAGTCCTGACAATTGCATGTATCGGTCTAAAATAACTGGTAACCTGCACCAGACTCTGCAGGGATACTTGGCACAGGTGTGGTCCCTGCACCGCCTGTAGACCTTGCTGCAGCTGCCGCGCTCCCAGAGCCCATCCGATGGGCAGCGCGCAGAGGACGCTGGTCTTCGTCCTCTTTGCAGCAATTGTGCTGCAGAGTGCTACGCCAATCAGCGGACAGTCTGATCCGGCAAGTTTTCTGTTGCTTTGACAATGCTCTTATCTTGCGCTGGCCTCGCACTGCAGCTATTCTACTGCGGTCTGTGCAACTGGGTCCTACATGCAAATGACATAGGGCCAAATGTCACGCCGGATCACCATTGTTGTGCGCAGGGTGGCCTCGTCGAGACCATTAGAGACAAGGTGCGCTGAGCGGTGCATGCCGCGCTGTCTTGTACCGGCCTGTGACTCTGATCGTGGGGGCGTGCTCACGGGGCACCTGCGTCGAAGCCAGCGCGCTGTTACATCGGGCAGGTGACGGGCTTCTTCCAGCAGAAGCCCACGAAGGCGGAGAGCTTCTCGGCGACGGTGCGGGAGGCGGAGGAGACGCAGGAGGCGCACCAGCGGCGCCTGCAGTACGGGGTGCGTCGCGCAGAAACTGGCTCAAGAATCTTCACGGAACAACAATTTGCCATCGCTCCCTAGAATAAATAGAGCAGGTGGCGACCAGGAGTGCAGCAGTGCGCTTGTACATCAAGCATGACATCCAGCGCAACATCAGCGTCGTGCAGGGCTGCAGCACTCTGCGGGGCTTGGCGCAGCCCACAGGTCACCAGCACAGTTGCGGAGCAGGGTGTTTTCATGACTCAGTGCTGAACTGGAGTAGCTGTGTGCTGAGCACGGCAGGATGACACCTGGTGGGGCGCGCTGGCGGAGAAGTCGGTACGGGCGTGGCAGTACTCCTCCAGCTACTACCAGTTCGCACGCAAGCTGCTGCTGGTGAACACTGCTGCAAATGCACGGGAAGCCGACATGTGGGCAATCAGCGGGCATATTGGACGAAACGTACAGCACGTGTATGTAGGTGCACCTACCAGGTTCGGCCAAATGTGAAAATGACATCAATAAGCTTGCATGCTACTTGCAGGACTACGTGGTAGCACACTTGCCAAAGCAGCTGCTGGGACACCTGCCAAGGCAGGTGACTGACTGGCTCGAGACGGTGCAGCGCCAGGCAGCTGGTGCCGGCTCCGCAACAGGTGTGCCTGAGGCGACCTCGCATCTGAGCCTCATGTCTTGCAGTGACCACCAACCTAGCGAGCGTCAACGTAGCGAGCCTGAAAGTACGACCAGCAGTTGTGGGGCTCGCGTCGAATTTGATGCCGGCGTTGTGCGCAGATGACATTGCCCGGCAAGCGGCAGGCTTTGCACAGGACAAGGCAGCTGAGGTGGTAGGCGCCGCCAGCGACACGGTGCAGGGTGGACTTGATGCAGCTTCACAGAGGGTCAAGGTGGGCAGAGGCTCGCATCCTCTATCCTCATGCTTTGTGTGCATATGTCACTTCCGACCCAGACCCAGATAGGCTCTGCGGTGCTCAGCAGCTGAGTTTGCTGCAAAGCAGGAGGCAGGCGATGCAGCAGGCCAGGCATCGGGCCGGATTCTCGAGGACCTCTAGGCATGCAGCCACTCGTGGGCGTGGAGGCCAACATGCCTGCTGCAGCCACGACGGCAGTGGAGCAACGATGGCAAGAGTGACATGTGCAATCACAAAGACATATCCAGCTACGGATGGGAATACCCAGGGGAAAACTACTGATCACAGATGCCTGCTGCGACTCATGACCGTTTCATATGTTGTCATATTTGTGTCCGTCTTCCTTTGCAGCAGCAGCTGCAGCCTGTGTGCTGCTGCCCATGCATGATGCTGCTGTTGGTCTGAGCACAGCACTGTTGTTGCAATGCACCTTCGTTGCTGACAGTCACACGAGGAATCACTCCCCTCTCAGCGCTGCCGCTGAGGGCACAGTCAGCACCATCGTCAGCCTAGCCAGTGCCCCCAGTCCTGATCTTTCGCGGGCGCTCTGATTAATGACTGTGGTCTCGACATCGACGGTGCCATATTTTGACTCAGACAGATCATTGGACCCCGAAATAGTATGCGGAGCTGGAATACCGATATCGCCATAGCAGAGGTGTTCTCCCTCAGTGGCTGAGACTTGGCATACGCGTGGTGGCGGAGCCAGGCAGGCGCTGCAGGGTGCAGTTCATGACCGAAAGGTGGCCAAAATTCTCCGAAGCCGTCACTCTCGTGAACAGCGGTGACACCTCATGCTCGTTGCACAAAGCAAACCACATGTGCGGGCGGCAGACAATGCACAAAATGTTGCACACCGTGCCAGCTGCATGTTGTCGCGCTGCAGGGAATGTCCACGCACTGTGTCAAATGCCAGCAGCCAGAATCAATAAGTTCTCTTGTGCTCAACCCCACAGGTTGGTATCATCGAATGCTGGAGTACTGTCCATGAACTCTGTAGTGGACTTGTCTTCCCACAAGCGAGATGACAAGCGATTGGTCTGCAAAATGTCGGCGTCAGAGGTCTGCTGTATTGTGGTTCAATCTGAGCCGCTGTCTGGTTGCTCTGCTGATATTGACAGGTGGTAGAGCTCATCCAGCCGCTGCCGCTGTTCGTCTGTACCCTCGACTGCCTCGATAGGCGCCGCTGCTGGCTCAGGCTGCGAGGCGATTTCTATGTGCAGCTCCTGTGCAATGGCCTGCAGCTGTGCCTGCTCCTCAGGAGGCAGCAGCGTGACCACTGTGCCTGCAGGGCGGAGAACTAGATATATAACGAGAGGACATGCACAGTCTACAAGAACATGGAGGCTGCAGGCAGCCCTTTTGTGAGTATGCAGAACACAAGCGTGTGCAGCGCTTCAAGGCTTCGATGCCATGGCAGCGATGGAAAGGAGCAACAGCAGTTTCCTTGGGGCATTGGGGGCCCTATCGCAGCATATTGCCTGGCGTGACACAGGTGCATTAACGTCTCAGCACCCAAAGCAGCTCAGAGCAGCTCATTACGACCGAGAGCACATGTGCAGTGTGCGGCGTGGAGGGGAGGAGGCGCATGGCACAGCAATCGCGGCACCTGGGACGCCGGACCCAATCCGCCCGGCGCGCCCCGCTCGATGCAGGTAGTCCGTGGCGTCGGACGGGGCTGACGTGTTGTACACGAAGCTGACTGCCGGCAGGTCCAGGCCGCGCGCCGCCGCTGGCGTCGCGATCAGCAGGCTGGCCTTGTTATCACGGAAAGCGTGCATCGCCTGCGTGCCAGCTGGATCTCATCAGCTGGGTTTGATTGTTGATGCTGGCTGACATGGTATGAGCATGCTGGACTTGTCGTTGCCGAAATGAGTTGCGCAGTCATACAACCATATGAATCAACAGTATCCGCAGGCACTGGCATCGCACCGTAACAGGACAATGACCAGGGCGAGAGGGAAGAAGTACACCAGAGTCATCATGATGCAGCACACCTGTATGGGCTCCTGGCCCCCAGGCAGCAGCACTGCAATGCTGTGCTCGCCCCACAGCACGTTGCGGAGCGGCTCCGCAATCGCTGCAGCCTGCTGCTCTGATGCTGCAAACACGATGACACGCGCCGGCGGTCCGTCATCTCCTTGCCTGCATTTGTGACTGACATCCTGAGCCGTAACACTGTCGGATCTGTTTGAGTGCACTCATGGTCAGCATGCTCACGGTCGGGCGCATGCCTGCAGATTGAGGAAGTCAGAGCAATACAGAGCAGATGCTGGCTGCAGAGAGGCCAGCAACAGCGGAAGGGAGACGAGGTGCGCACGCATTGAGGTCTGCTCGTATCTGGCGGCACAGCACAGCAATTGTGCGGCTAGCTTCGCACTGGATGCACACATGCCGCAGCGCCCTAGGTATGCCACCCTGCGGTAAGCAATCCATGTTGCTTGCACGCTGTGATTGTAATGTCTTCGTAATAAATGTTTTCAGCAGTGAACAGCAGCAAGGGTGTCAGCTGAGGGCAGCCATTGGGCAGCACACTCAATGTGCGTTAACAATGTCAGATCCGCACCTGGCCGACGGCCACAGTCTCTGGCTGTTCCATCCAGCCCATCGCAGCCGCGGTGCCCGCAAGGTCGTCCTGCACCGTGGCGCCCACGAAGACGAGTGCCGGCTTGGGCTTGCCGCTCGCTGCAGCCGTCAGAAGCGTCTCCATGGCCTCTGTGTGCCGCTGCACAGCACCACGCCGAGGCATGCGGGTTCACACATGGTGGACGACAGCAGCTCCTTCCTGCAGGGCTACATGCGCAGCGTGGCCCGGGGCCACATGGCAGGCGCGTGTCACATGCAGTCGCCTGTCCATCGAGCGTCCCCTGCAGCCGTGATGTGTACATCACACGAACCTGGAAGCAGGCGTCGACCTCGTCGACGACCAGGAAGCGCGCCGCCGCGATGTCGAACGGCGGGCGGCCCCCCTGCAGCGCGGCGGCCAGCGCGGGCGGCGTCGCCACCACCACGTGCGCCTTGCGCAGGCCCCTGTCGCCCCGCGCCGCCTGCGCCTCGTCGTCGTCCAGCACGCCGCGCACCTGAGCGCAGCAGGCGCCGCATGCAGCATCGCTCCCCGCACGACCAGTTGCACTCTCTGCTGATTGCTGCGGCAACTGCCGCATGCTCCTGTGCCGGACATGCCATGTCACCGCCCTTGCACCACTTGCCGAACTGCAGCAGGCTGCACTTGAACTGCTGCCTGCCTTCCCTGCGCCACACAAGCAGGGCAGCAATACCTCAGCGGCAGGGCGGGCCTGCGCACCTGCAGGCCGCGCGGCCCGGAGTAGCGGAACATGTTGCCGGGCTGCCCGGGGATGCCGGACACCGCCGTGGGGTTGCCACCAAACAGGCGGTAGACCAGCAGCGCTATCTGCACGCCCAGCTCACGTGTGGGCACCAGCACCACGCACTGAGGACCCTGCAGACACGATCATCTCAGGTGAGGAGGGTTCTAGCTGTTACATATCCGAGGGCATGACCTGATATCTTGAGACAACCAAGTCCTGCAACTTGTGCACCGTGACTTAACACAAACAGGGTGCCGCCTGAGCAAACATGTGACACATGCTCGTGAGCGAAAGGTGTGTGATGAGGGCCACATCGCATACCTCGAACTCTGACAGCGGCGTCTGGGGCGGGTAGTCCAGCTGCGACAGCACCGGCATCAGGAAGGACAGCGTCTTGCCGCTGCCCGTCTCCGACTGGATGACCGCATCACGCCGCGACTGCAGCACCTCTGCCGCCCGCATCTGGACCTCTGCATGAAGCCAACACCCGGGTGGCTGTGACGCTGCAATGTGCCGTCTGTCCAGACAGACCAGCGTGCATGCCACACATGATAGCACATGGCGCCACTTCAACCTCTTAACAGGTGTCTGACACCCTACATGCTGACCTGTGGGAAATCGCAGGCCATACTGCTCGGCGCGGTCCGCCAGCCAGTCTGGGACACCAAGCTGCCGCCAGCTGGTGCCGCCGCTGGCGCCGCTGCCGTTGCTGTCCTGCCGCGCACGCAGCTCGTCGCGTATCCTGCCGGCCGTCTGGAAGTCCTCGCTGTCCACGGCTATCTGCAGCGCCGTCTGCAGCTGGTTGGCGTCCATTTCTGACAGCCCTGCACCGTCTGATGTGGCTCTGCAGTGATGCTGGTCTGCATGGTGTCGTTGCTGGCTGCCTGGAAGCCGTGATCTCGACGCCAAAAGGCGTCTGCGCTGCGGGGTGCTGAACACGGGACACCGGACAGGTGTAGCCTGCGGAGGCGCCGCATGCTGCACCCCCAGCAATGAGGTCAGAGTGCACACTCTTGCATGCAGCGGCATCTTTATACACGTGCGAGGCAAGCGCTTGCAGTGCTGTGTGCGCGCAGATCGGCGAATGCATGAAAGTCGCATACTACAGCCCCTGCCCTGAAGCTGAATCTGGTGGCATGTGCAAGATCTCGGCAGGTGCAGTGGACCCAGTTAGCGAGTTGCTGAACTAGAGCTTGAACGAAGTATAAGCAGCCACATGAGCTGCAGTTTGTTGTGAGCGCAGGGTCTATCGCGGCGCCTATACCGTTTGCATAGCATCATCTGTTACCATGCAGTGTGCGGCGTGGGGTTGCTCAGGCATGGCACCACAGACTGCCTCATCCTGGCACGTGAAAGCTAGCAGCGTGTCACCGGTCATCAATCGCCATGTGTTGTCCCCGATGCCCCAGCGACGTATGCCCCAGCGACATCAGCTAGGCAGGCGTCCTCACATGCGTCAGCCAAAGGCAGTCAGTGCAGCTGCGCAGCAGCAAGTCAGCCTTACAGGCCTCAGCGCCAGTGACGCAACCAAAGCAGCAGAGCTCAAGAACAGCATTGCCAGGCTGGCAGGCAGCAAGAACGGAAATGACCTCCCGCCGGAGCGGCATGCGGAGATCAAGCAGCTCCTCCAGCAGCTCGAAGGGATGAATCCAGCAGACAAGGTGCAACGACAACATGATCAAGCTTGAAGCAGATATAACATTGTCAGGTCCACGCTCACGTGTGATTGGCTGTGGCTGAAGCATCAAGTTTGGATGCGATCTGCACCATTTGCTTTCCATGTGAAAGGCCAGCTAGCGTACCATTGCTGCTTGTTCTTTCCACGTGACATCTTCAACGCAGGGTTTGCTGTGTTGCAGCCTGCAAATGTGGATCTGACGGGGACGACCTGGAAGCTCGTATACTCCACATCCACGGCAGCGTCATCGGGGAAGCTTGGCCCGTTTGTGGGGTTTGTGCAGCAGGTGAGTTCAAGCTTTGCTGTTGTTATCAGTTTGCTGTTGTTATCAACATGGGCGGGAAGTGGCGGTGCCAAACTTCGAGCAGACCATGCCTCTAGCACCCTCCTGCGCAGGAGTTTCCAGCAAGCCAGCCAGACCAGTACATCAACTGGGTCGCTTTTGGCGGTGAGTTGCAGCGCCGCATGCCTGAGGAGAGCACCTCGGTAGCCACGAGTAGTATGTGCTGAGTGTTATTCTGCAGATGACAAGGACACGGGCTGGTTTCGTGCCAAGCTCCTGGCAGACTACAGCGTCGCACAGGACCGTGACGACAAGCTGAATGTGGAGGTGCTGCGGCGTAAACATGCCTGTGCTTTCCTGGATGCATAACCGTGCACTTCTTACGAGATACCGTTGTTGCTTCCTCCTTCAGTTTCCTTCACGCATACGCTCATCTCACGTGGCTCTTGTGCATAACAGTTTATCGACACCACTTTCATGCTGGGCCCGCTGAAGTTCACCCAAAAGTTCCCAGCGGGCCGAGGGGGCTGGTGGCGGCTGACTTACATTGACGACGACTACCGCATTCTGTGAGCCTCTCACTTAACAGCGTGTCTAGCACGATCTCGCACCCATGGTGCTGTTGTGGTCCAACCCTGAAGCGGATCCTGATGTGACACATAGGTATGCCAATACCGAGAATGTGTTCGTGCTGGCGCGGTGACGGCCAGGGGGGGCAAGTGGGAGGCAAGGTGGTGAGTGTAGGGCTAGGCGGTGATTGACAATAGGGGGAAACTGACATCATGAGGAGCGAATGTTGAAGAGGTAAGCGCAGCTCCTGGTGATCATTAAATGCACTTGCGTTCTAGACACCCAGTAGCGTCCAAGATGACGTCTGCAGCTGCCTTGCGAGGGACGCACCTGGGAGCAATGGTGATATCAACACAATATGAGAGGATAGAGCTGCTTGTGCATGCTTTCGCACCTTACAATCCCTGTTGATCGTCTGCTTCGGCTCAGTGACTCACAGTTGGGTGCTCGATTTAAGTTAGTCCATTTGTGTTGCTGTGCGCTCTCACTCGGAGTCAGCTGGCGAGCACTGACGCCGGCCTGTCGAGCATCGAGCGTACTGCAGTCTTCACTTCCGCATCATGGTCATTCTGGACAAGATGCCGGATGTCCCGACGCAGAGGCTCAACACTGGGGCGCAGATCCCCTGTGTGGGTGTCGGATTCTGGAAAAGCGCGGACCCTGAGCTCGTAAGCTGCATACTTGCTCTCAGACTGATGAACCGGCACCCGTTGACTTGCGATCATCAGGCCATTCAGGCATCCCCTGAGCTTTGATGTTCCACCTGCGGCTAGGTGGCCGAAACGGCGCTCGGCGTCGGCTACAGGATGCTGGATAACGCTGCTGAATACCAAAATGAGCACTTGGTTGGCAAGGCAATCCATAAGGTACTTCGACGGCTACATCGCGGTGCCTACGAACGCTGCTGTGCATGTATGGCATGGTCAGCGCACCATGAGCACTGCGCGGTGTTGGGAATATCTGCTTTCGTTCTAGATCTATGGCGACAGCAACTGCCGATCAACCTGCTCACACCTCAAGATGTCAGGGCATTGAGCTGGGCATCTTCAACCGAGAGGATGTCTTTGTGACCACAAAGCTCTGGAATGCGGACCACGACAAAGTGGAGGATGCGATGGACACGAGTCTCAAGGTTGCAGGACTCCACTGCATGGCACAAAGCACACCAGCATGCCATGTCAGTTGCACGTGCCCTTGGGCATGTCTGTGTGTGTGACACTGCCGATCGAACTTGAGTGTGTTGCTGAACCTACAGAAGTTGGGGCTGGACCATATCGACTTGTGGCTGATGCACTGGCCCGTGGCGGGCAATGATGGCGACAAGGTCGACCCGCCCATCAAAGACACCTGGCAGCGCATGGAAAAGCAGTACGATGCTGGCAAGGCCAAGGTCTGCTTCTTCGATACTACCACTTGAGATGATGCAGGACTCAAGGTATCCTCTGTCACAAGTCACCTCCCAACGCACATCCAGCAGTTTGTATAGCTTCAACAAGGTTGCTGATTTGTGGCTCATGCTGCACTAGGCAATCGGCGTCAGCAACTTCAGCGTCAAGAAGCTAAAGGACCTGCTTTCCTATGCTCGCATCAAGCCTGCTGTCGTCCAGGTTGAGGTATGAACGACAGCCGGACGCAAGCATTCATCGGCACACTCGCTGGCAAAGGAGAATCGCCTTGACATCCCAGTCTGCCCTTTGCTGATGTTGCATCTCTGCGCTTGCAGTCTCATGTGTTCTGGCATAACCAGGATGTGATCGACTTCTGCAACTCAGAGGTGGGCTCTGTCCAGGAGCAACCATGCAACAGTGGCTGTCATTGCAAGACTAAGGAGCCGGTGTCGACGCTACTGCTGCCACTGTACTGAACTGTACTGGTGGATGTGGAGTTGCAGGGGATTGTGGTGGAGGCTTACTCTCCACTTGCATCAGACGACTCGGCCCCGGTATGTTTGCGTTGCGCCTGCGTCAGATACTCCCCCATCACATAAGGTTTGGTGCACCATGCAACATATGTTTCAGTTGTCTGATTTAAACGCCTGGATGTGGTGCGTGCAGATGTTCGACAGGAAGGACGATCCCTCCATCTTCTCCAACCCGACCGTGAAGAAGGTCGCTGAAAAGCTGGGGAAGTCACCTGCGCAGGTGACATGGCCGGGTTGGTACCCCTGTAACCTGCGCTGTGCTGAACTCTCTCTCTGGCAGATGGACTCCAGTGCTGTCGCAGCAGTCGAGCTGCAGTGCCAAGGGACAGAATATGGTGCTAGATGAGTTGACCAGGTGCCTGCCACCACGAAGCAGGTGGTACTGAGGTGGGGCCTACAGCGTGGCACGGTTGTCATCCCCAAGGCTACTGCCGTGGAGCATTTGCAGGTGTGACTGCAGTTTCAAGATCTGTATCGATGTCTAATGATGTGGCATGGGATTTCTGCCAGTCGCAGGATGCTGCTGTCAGGTTGTGGCTGTTGAATTTGCAGAACAACCTGGACATACTAGACTGGGAGCTGCCCGACGAGGATTTCCAGGCGCTTACAGAGCTGCAGCCGCAGCGCCGAATGGTGGACGGCAGCATGTTCTGTGGCGAGGACAAGCCTTACAAGGTGCAGATCAGTCACCGAACTTGGTGGGCTTCCCGAGCTAAGCTGCACACTGTTGTGCATGCAAACCCACTGCTGATACTTGACGCAATACACTTGCAGGAGCCAAGCCAGATCTGGGATGGGCCCTGAGACATTCGCAGACGCGCTTAGCTTGTGACCTGCAAGGAATAGCAATTTGGGTTGTGTATCTGGGTTGGCCACGACCTATCAGAAAGTTTGCTTCAGTCGCATGCAATGACTGAACATGCTGTGCGGTAAAATCTGCTGCATGTTGGCCGAGGTACATGCCTCGTTTCTACGACGTTCATTTCAGTGCTGCGCTTCTGGTAGTGCGGGTTGTCAGGCTTCTTGCTGAGCGAAAGCTCACTGCACCTCATCACTGCGCATTGATGGTTAGCATGGGATTGTCCAAATTGGCAGCTCTGGTAACGTAACGCAGATCGCATGGCAACATCATGCATGCCACGCTGCATGTCTCATTCATTCTCTTCAGATACGTGTAGTGCCTGATCCTCCTGCTCATCCAGGCTGCTGATGCTGTTGTCCACGCGAACCTTGACAATAGTGCGCTTCAGCTCACTGCAGATCAGGAGTGCAGCATTCGCGGTACTTTCGCGACAGAGGTGCCGGATTGCATGGCCTTCCCAGTATGCTTTGACGTTGTGGTGTGATCTCGTGCTGCCAGATCGGCTGAAAGTGCATGTGTCACCACACATGCATGCAGGACATGCAAGCCTAATCTTTGCCGCCATGACGTGTGGCGTGAACATGCAGGCACGGCGTTCTTTGGGCTAGTCGTAACGCGTCGATGTCGTCGGCGTCACAGGCAGCAGCAGAGCCAGGCCATCATCATCTGATCGCCGCATATTCTCACCCCGGCGCACACCAGGCCATCCTGATGCGGCAGCTGAAAGGCCTGCAGGTGACAGTGACAACGAGTGCCACAGTCTCACTGCTGAGAGTGTGTGCCTTTCATCTTATTGACATGTGCATCAGTGGTCTGACCTGCGATTGGCCAGCCTGCAGCTCACGCATACCACCCGGTTTCAGGCAGGCTTGCCTGCGTCCGATGCAGGACGCGGTGCCGATGTCCGTCATGCACCCTTTGAAAGATGCTGATGGCGGCTGGCGCTTTGTCAGGGAGCCAGACGCCCAGTATCCGGAGTGCAGCGCCGCACCCTTTGCGAGGTTCCAGCGGGAGCCACCCCAGCTCTTGGTGCGGCCAGGAACCATTCAACGTGACTGTAATAGTAAACTCATGCAAGATCCATTCCATGTTGTGCTTTCAGTTTGCTGCCGCTGGTCCACTGTGTTCAGTCCAGCTGCAGGACAAGCAAAAGAGCATCTCATCCGACGGCACTCAGATCATGGCGATTTTGAACAGCAATACAGCTGCTGCTGCCACTGCGCCCGACTACAACCCGGCGCAGCTGCAGCCGCACATCCAGCAGCTGTGTCAGCGCATCCAGCAGGATGTCGTCGAGAATATCCGTGCTTGCGGCGATGCAGACTCACAGGTGAGGTAAACGAGCTCATCAAGAGCAGAGCTCCTAACATCACCGAGCAGCACGCAGGTTTGGTCCCACCTGCTGTATTGCTTGCACTGCTCAGGAGAGGTACGAGGCTGCCTGCACAGCGCTCTTTGCGGCGCTGGACAAGCTGGATCAGCAACTGAGCAATTGCAGGCGCGCTGTCCACCCACCAGGGGCCACGCCCAAAGCTGCTGCCAAAAAAGCAACTGTCTTGCGCATGCTGATGGCAATGACATCGTGAAGGAGACATGTGGGAGTGGACATTGGCGTGTCCCTTGAGCTTTGCCTGACACCCGTGCCCGCAGATACCTGGTCGACAACCGTCAGGACGGCCTGCTGGTGCCGACACTGGCAGACTGGCTGCTGTTCACCCACCTCATCCGCTTCGATGCGGTTGAGAACGTCCTGTTCAAAGCCAACCTGAGGCGCATTCAGGACTCTTTGCACCTGCAGGTGCAGCAACATGCCTGCGCTCGCTTGTGTGCAACACTGCTTCCACATGGCACGCCAACATTGTGTGCCCCCGTGAAACCCAGCTGACCATTATGTGCATCTGCAGGGCTGGCTCGCCGACTTGTATTCGCTGCCAGGTGTTGCTGAGACTGTGAAGTGGCAGCACATCATGGCGGGCGGCTGGCTGTCGCGGCCTGACCTGAACCCCAAGCTGCGCATCCCACGCGGGTGAAAGCACGCTGCTGGATGCGTGCACACATGCCGCCTGGCCCCGCTTTGGCCCGAGCAAGTTTATCAACATCATTGGTGTGAGGGTTTGTGTGAAAGTCTGTTATCAATGGCATGCAGGGGCACCCCATTCCTGCCGCTGCCGCCTCTGAGGCGGAGGCAACTAGGCATCGTGAGCAGTGAGCAAGCACAACAGGCAGCAGGCAAGCCCCTTGTAGTTGACCACTTCAGCAAGTCCTGCAGAAGCAGGAAGGACTTGCTGCTGATGCGCTGTACTGCCAACCTAGAGCAGGCGATTGGTGCAAGATGGTCTGCTTGAGCGAGGTCAACACCTGACAGCTGCTCGGCTGAGCAATGCATCGGCTGCGCAGAGAAGAAGGCCAAAGTTGGTGGGGAGTTCGTACGACCAGACAGCAAGCTGCGCGAAGTTATCACCGCAGATGGCAGCAGCGGCCTGCCCGCAGAGGCTGGTCGCTACCACCTGTACATCGCCAACAACTGCCCATGGCGAGCGTCCTTGGGCTTGGTGTCTACATCCATATTATGCATAGCAAGCTGCAGCGCAGAAGTGCATAAGTCGTATGTGCCTGGCAAGTGCACAACTTCATGATCTTGCTGCAGGTGCCACCGTGTGGCGCTGACGCGTGCGATCCTGGGTCTTGAGGATGCAATCACCATGGACGTGCTGTTCTACCGGCGGGACCCCGATCGGGGTTGGCAGTTCAAGCCAGAGGTGTGTGGCAGCCTGTAGCAGCGTAGTGTTTGATGTGCTATCATATGTACTATTGCTCCAAAGGCGAACTGTCAGCTGACTGTCTTGATTTTGAACACAGGAGCCGGGATGCACTCCTGACACTGCCGCCGGCGGCATCCGCTTTATCAGAGAGCTGTACGAGCGTCAGGACTCTCAGGAGAAGTCGGTGCGCAGCCCTGCACCGCCTCTTGAACACATCGCTGGTGCCACTGCCAGTCACGAACCTCATGCACCGAATGGACTGCTGGGTGACAGAGAGCATATTCTGATCCATGGCCTAGTATCATCAGGATGTGTATGCCATTTCCTCACAGTCGGCCTGTCGACATGCAGCTCCTGGTTCGCAGGTGCCAGTGCTGTATGACAAGCAGACACAGCGCATCGTGAACAACGAGTCGGCGGACATCATGCGCATGTTGGCCACTGCCTTCAAGGTGCACCTGTTGACTCGCTTGATGTTTGCTGTGTTCCTCCCCTGGGTCGACTTGCTTGGCAAAGCTGCAGTGTGAGCAGGTTGCCAGCAAACAGCTTTGCTGCTGTGCAAGGGGGAATGATAGATGCTGCTGTCGGGACCTCAGGACCGAGACCATCAGTCCATTGTCCGCATCTGTTACAGGCACTGCAGCGGGAAGGGGCTCCAGACCTGGTGCCGGCAGCATTGGTGCCCCGCATTGATGACGTCAATGCATGGGTGCGTCTGCTGCTCTTGTCATCGCGACATGGTCAAAAGGCGTGTCGCTGAAACTGCAGCGCTTCAAGTGCCACACCTGCACCCGTTTACTTGATTGACATCTGTGCCTGCGTGCCTGCAGACATACACAGACATCAACAATGGGGCGTATCGCGCCGGGTTTGCAAGCGAGCAGGGTGCCTACGACGTGGCCTTCGATAAGTTCTTTGCGGCCCTCGACCGTGCAGAGGCCATACTGGCAGATAGCAGGTACCATAAACAGCCGAGCTGAAGGCTCACACAAAGTGTTGAGCCTTCTTGCTGCACTTGCCAACAGCGGTATGATTGACAGTCGACTGCTGCAGAGAAAGCTGCTGAAGCTCCAAAGCTGCAAATGCATGACAGTGATTAACAGCCGCTGGCCACATGAAAGTGTCAATGATCTGCAGGTACTTGTGTGGGGACCAGGTGACGGAAGCTGATGTGCGGTTGTTCCCCACGCTCTTCCGGTTCGACCACGTCTACTACAACCGCTTCCTGCTGAACCGCGTCACGATCCACGACTCTTACCCCGCATTGCAGGTCCGTGCGAGGCACCGCATGCGTCGTCACCATCTGCTGCACTGTACAGCGTATGATACAACCTGGTCTTCCTTTTGCACTCGCAGCAAATCTGAGGCACCTTCACGCTTGTACATGCAGAGGTGGCTGCAGGACCTCTGGAGCCTGCCAGGCGTGGCCGCAGCCAGCAACCTTGAACATTGTAAGCGAGGCTACTTCGGCCGCACAGGTAACAACATCGTGCCGCTCGGCCCGCAGCTGGAATGGCCGTGATCACTGCTGGGAGGGTGCTGGCACAATGAGGTTGCCAATTGGCATCCGTGTAATTTGTACAACTCGATGCAGTTTGCTGACATGCTGTTAGTGCTTGCTTGTGCACTGAGTCACTGACAACGACCATAGTTGGTATCATGTAAGAGGACCAAATGTTGGTTGCCCCGCTTGCTTCAATGCTGAACTGAAGTCAGGGCCCTGCGGCGCTGCGCCTCCGTGGTGCCACCAGCCATCTCCGCCTCCTGCCTAACAGGGCCAACCCATTTACCGATGTGCTCGATCCAGCCTTGCAGCAGGCTGCCCCAGCCATGCTGCCTCTGCACCGAGCACTACCGCTTCTGGCCCTCCCACCCGCCGCCGGCAGAGGGTGGCGGCCTGCCCTGCACCACGCGCGGTGGCGCGGGCCCCGGCCTCGGCAGCACCGGCGGCGGGGCGGGCCCCAGCTGCGCCTTCAGCAATGCACAGACACGCTCGTCAACGCTGGCGCCCACTTGGCTTCGCGCTGTTGGCAGCACCTGATGCTGCGGCGGCTCTGCAAGCAAGCCTGGGCCCGCAGGGCCAGCCATTGCGCCGGCTGCACGGAGCGAGGCAAGGCTCGAGTCACAGGGACTGTACATTGCGGACAGCACATCACGGCCAAGCCAGCGGCAGCCCGTACCCGCACTTGGCTGCCATATATGCCATAGGCGGAGCTGGGTGCGCCAGCGCCTGCACCTCCGCCATACGCCCCTCGAGCACCACCCTGTAGGGCAACAATGACCCTGTCTTCAGCCTCGCTCTGTAGCTGGACAGACCTCGTGCACAGCAGCAGCACGCGGCAGCAGCTGGCAGCTGCATGTCCGGGGTTGAGGTTGGCCATTGGCCGCGGCGCACAGCGGGGGCGCTGTACGGGGCGGCATAGCCGCTGGTTCCATGCTGCGGCGCCGAGGCGGGGTACTGAGTGGGCGGCGGCGCTCCCCTGCAACCATTTGGCTGAGTTATACATCTCCGAAGTCAAGTCCAGCCACCCAGAGTCACTTCATGCCTTCTTACGCACATTGCACAATGCATGCATAGACAGGCCCAGAGATTTCGGTGCAGACCTGTAGCCCCCCGCTGGTCCGGCGCCGCCGACATAGCCGGCAGCAGGCGGCGGTGCCTCCTGGCTGTACCCAGGGGCTGGGAAGCGGCTGTCATAGCCGCCCTGGCGCCCTGCCGCACAAACGCCAGATCATGGTATCAACAGATCGCTCAATTGCAGGCACCCAGCTATCAGGTGTCCGAGTGTGTATGGTGGCTCAAAGGCGACCAACTCTGGGAGCAATGCTTCCCAAACGCAGCGGACGCTCAGAGACTGTCCGGAGCATGCATCCGCAGGTTGCTCCCTGTTGTCCTCGCACATCAGACACAACACACCCGGCTTGTCACCTGCGCTGAAGTCTGAGGCGGGGGGCGGGTAGCCCGCCGCGCCCCGCGCCTGCCCGTAGTCCGCAGCCCGCCCGGCGTGCGCGGGCGCAGGCTGCGGGGGGCGGCCCCCCGGGAGCTGCGGCCGCGGCGCGTAGGCGCGCCTGTCGCCCGGCTGCGGCAGCGGGCCGGTGCGCGGCAGCGGGGGGTGCGGCCCGGCGGGGGGCGGCCTCGGCCCCTGCCGCTGCTGCTGCTGCTGCTGCTGCTGCTGCTGCTGGCCTGGCGCCTGAGCATACCTGCGCACCCAGGCCAGGTGAAGGCGAACAGGCGGGCAGCGATTTAAGCCCCGCCCTGCTGCTTCACAGGCTCACGACCGCAGGCGGCTCGCTTTGCAGTGGCAGCTTGTTGCACACCACATGTGCACCCTCTGATGGTCAGGGTGCTGATGTGTGCTTAAGACGGTAGCTTGTTGCATGACAACGTGTGCAGCCCTTTCAGGGTCTCGAGGCGCTGGGTGTGCGGCCGGCGTCACCTGGCGCGCTTGGCGTCGGGCTGGCCCGCGGGCGGGGGGTGGCGGCCCTGGGCGGCCTCCTTGGCCGCGTGCCGCCTCGCCTTCATGTCCATCTCGTGGCTGCGCAGCATCACCGCGCACTCGCACTCGCACATAAGCTTGCAGAGCTGCCGGTTGCAGGGGGGAAGGACTGCAGGTTGACTGACAGACTTGGCATTGCGGCAGCCTCAGCAGGGCGCAGACACAGCAAGCACCTGGCCTCGAAGCTCGGCAGCTCCTCAGGCTTGCAGGGCAGCGGCTCATCGTAGAAGAAGCCTGGCTTCTGCGCATTGCAACAACAAGACAAATATCAGGGTGATGTCGCCTGCCAACGCAGCCCTCGCCAGAGAATTGAGCGTCTCAGGTCGCCTGCTCCTTGCGTCAAACTTATAATTGAAAGAAACAGACCCCGATCGTAAACCATTTCACGGGAAACGTGAGGGTCACCCACCGAGTACACGGCCTGCATGGCGGTGATGCGCTTTTTGGGGTCCAGCACCAGCATCTTCTCCAGCAGCTCCATGGCGCCCGGCATGTCGCGCAGCCGCCCGCCGTACAGCTCCCGCAGCCGGTTGCGCGGGTACTTGCGGTCCGGCACCGAGCTCGCGCTGCGGGACAACATGAACAGCATTTGAGGGTCAGCTGTTGCATCTGCAGTGCGCCCAATCTGCTGAATGACTGACACGGAATGGCTCCTGCAGCCTAGGTCAGAAAGGTTGCTGTTGCCCTTGCGGAGCGCAAGGCAGACTGATGCACGTAGTGGTGGTGGCCTGGATCCTGCTGGCATCATGGACTCAGGTACTACTGTTGTCAGAAAGATCATCAAGGCGCAGCGCCAGTCAATGCGATGTTTATGCATGACGTGCTCACTTGTCCAGCTTGGAGAAGCCGGGCATGTTGGCCTCATTGGGCGTTCCCAGCACTGCGGAGATCTTGTTGAGCTGATCCGCCTCATCCTTGCCCGGGAAGAGCGGCTTCCCCAGCAGCATCTCCGCCAGGATGCAGCCTGTGAGTTTGAGCCAGGAGCACTGTCACAGGGTGGATCTGCACCCACAAGACAACAACTGCAACCTGCAAGGGCTCATGCGAATCGCCAATGTGTATGGAGCCCAGCTGTTCTGCTACCTATACCGCTGCGCAACCCCCAAAGGTTGCGCATGTACCGATGTCAGAGGGCTGGCTGGACAGATGCCGTGCGTCCTTCGAACACAAGCAGTTCCAGCCCACTAGACATTGATGCGGTTGCGCAGGTTACAACAGGCAATGTACAGCGCTGGGCTGCAGCCAAGAGGCAGGTTGAAACAGATTGTCCTAATGCTATGAGCCTGCCAGACTGGTTGCGAGGTTGTTCCTTCACCCACCTGCTGACCAGACGTCAACCTCCGGTCCATACCTCTGGGTGCCCAGGATCAGCTCAGGTGGCCTGCAGCAGACGTGACACTCGGTGAAACGATCCTGCAGCCGCTACTTCAGTTGGCGGCAGCCATGGCCAGGCACCTCGCAACACATCGCATGCCCTGATCACCAAGACTTGCATGCCATGCAGCTGATGAAGCGCTGCAAGGTGCTCACCGATACCACAGGGTGATGACACGGCAGGTGAGCTTGCCGCCTTGCGATGCCTCGTTGTAGGGCCGCGCCAGGCCGAAGTCCGCAATTTTCAGGATGCCCTTGTTGCTGATCAGCAAGTTGCTGGCCTTGAGGTCGCGGTGCAGCACCTGCCCACGGGGGACTTATAATATGAAGTTGTAATGTCCCGATGTGCAGCCAAGCCGCATGGTCTGCGATGCTGGCGCAGTGTGCTTCCCGACAGCACACTGAAAAGCTGATAGGCGTCGCCATGTCAATGCGCTTCAGAGGCACCCACATTGCTCTTGTGGCAGAAGGCCAGCCCCGTCAGCAGCTGCTTCATGTAGCACTTGATCTGCAGAGGAAGCGGCAGCAGGCATGATGAGATGCAAGCGCAGCACGCTCTCGATGCACAGCACTGCAACGAAGCACCCGTTGAAATGGCAAGTGCCTGATATCAGGACATGCTGGCAGCGCATTGGGCACCTGGGGCAGGGTAAACTTGTAGTTGCGGCGCTCCATGAGACCCGTCAGATCGTGGTCCATGTAGTCGCACACCATGTAGATGCTGCCCTTGTAGTTGTTGACCTTGTGCACTGCACATGCATGAGTGCCATTGTCAGTGAACCAGCATGCGGCAAGTTTACGGGCAAGCACATCCCGCTGGCATCCAGGTAGTGCGATCGTGGCACGGGGCGGTCAAGGATGCAGGGCTGCAGAAATGTTCCCGGCGGACTCACCTTGCGAGCGCACGATCTCTCGCAGCCGGATGATGTTGTCGTGCTGCAGCTGGCTGAGCAGCTTGATCTCCCGGATCGCAGTGATGGGGAAGCCCTCCTTCTCGTTGTCCATGCGAATCTTCTTCAGCGCAACCATCTCTCCCGTCTTATCATCCCTTGCCAAGTAGACCTACGGACACAGGCAATCTGTGTCAGACATGGAGGCATGCAGCCACCAAGCACATGCCGCATGCTTGCATACGGCAGGCAGCCCAGCAGGCTGGCGCCTCTTGCTGCGTCGTGCCTTTGGCGCTCGCTGCTGCATGCCATGCTCATGCGCAGCGCCCACCTGGCCATATGTGCCCTCGCCAATCTGCTTGACCTTGGTGTACCGCCCCTCGATGCTGGCGCACCCGCCGAACCGCTCGTCCTGGTCGCCCAGGACGGGCATCTCGATCTTCCAGTCGACTGGCACCATGACTGCGGGCGTCTGGAGCATCGGCTAAAGGGCGTGATGGGCAGAGCTTATGAGCAGAGCCTCCTGCTGCTGCTTCCGCAGGCGCTGCCAGCCGCGCTGCTTTATCGGTTCATACTGCTGTGCTGCAAGCCGGTCACGAGCCAGCTGCTATCGTGCACGTCACTCTAGCGGACCCTTGAGCCGCCTGTCGCTGACAGCGCTGGCCAAGGTGGGGATGCTGCTCTCGAAGCTGATGTCTAGAACATCGATATGCTGCCTCAAGCTATCTGTCGACTGCCGCGCACACTGGCTGGACCTCGCTGGAGCTTCTATCGGAACGCTAAGCAAGAACGCATTATGAGGCATCGGCCTGGCGGGTCAGGCGACAACATATGGGACAGGAGAACGAAAGGCAGGAACATTCCTGAAAGGCTGCCTTCTCGGCACAGCCCCATTAATTTGCCAACCTCCTCTGCAGTGTTGCACCTTACATAGGGCATACCAGAGGCGGCTCTGGTTATAGCCGGTTGTCCAGCATGGCTGATATGTCAGCAGTTTGCAAGTCATGCCACACGCGGCATGGTGACTAGCTGCTGCTGTGCACGATGCAGGGCTCGAAACAATGCCTCGACGCTACCCGTCACCCAAGTTTCTGCTGGTCATGATACCAGCTGCATCATGCCCTGCACCAGCATCTCCCGCAGCTGCCACCGCGGCGGATACAGCTTGCCGTCAGTCCCAACGAATCCGGCGGCCTCCTGCTGCAGTGCCCAGAAGTAGAACACGCGCGTCACCTCGTCCGGCGCACCCTCAGTCACATTGCCGAACTTGTCGCGTGTGCAATTGATCTGCAGCGGCAAATGTATGCGGGGTAAGATGCCGTCACTAAATGATCAGACGTGGTTGCTAGCAATATGTGATAGCTGCAAGACATTGGGCGGCACCACCATAGCAGCACCGCTGCTGCACAGTCAACTCACCTGCTGGCAGTTGAATTGCACCACGACAACAGGGTCCTCCTCCAGGAACTTGATGTCAGCCAGCTCCACATCGCTGATGTCCAGCAGCGTGGGGTCCGAGAACATGCCCTGCAAAGCAAGCAAGGTGGCCACTGCATTGCCTCCAACACCTGATGCTGCTCACACATGTCTCCGAGATCCAGAGCCACAGCCACCAATAGCAGTGGTGCACACCTGGGCCTGTTGCGCGCGAATGATGGCCGTCAGGCGCTCCACCATCTCAGGCGAACAGTGCTCCTGCAGCAGAGGCACCACACCACACATCACACCCAGCAGCTGCACCTTGGCCGATGCTCAGTGGTTCCCATTGCTGGCCCAATGCATGTTACTAACGGGTAGATGCGCACTGCCCCAACAGATGCTGTGACAAGCACCTTGAGCACATCGATCTCGCCCTCCAGGTATGCACGGATGATGGTGGGCACATCCGCCTTGATCTGCCGCAGGAAGGCGGGCATGTCGAAAGCGGGGTCGCGCACGCCAATCTCACGGTATGCCCGCGCCATCTCGGTCTCGGTGAAGACCGAGTCTGACATATCCTGGATGAACGCAGCAAAGGGAAAAGTGGCTTCTATCAGACCGTGGTGGACAAATGCGATGTGGGCAACCCTGCCGCCAGTCGCTGCAACATCACAATGTGCCTAGCTGCAGCCGCATAGCTGCGGTCCATCACTCAGCGACGGTCGAGCTCCGAGGACGCCCACCTGGATGCGGTGCACGAGGGGCGAGTCCGATGTCTCCCATCGCTCACGCAGGTCCTCGGCGGCATCGCGGCCGCGAGCTGCCGCTGAGCTGCCTGCTGAGCTGAGGCGCCTGAACAGCGGGTGGGTGGCATAGCGACCCGCAAATGTGTTCCAACGCTTCCTCCAGGCGCTGCGCAGCAGAAAGCATCCATGTCTGTGCGCTCCCTCTGGTATACAAGACTCGGGCCATGTTTATGTCATCAATACTCATCAGTCTGCAAACGCCTTGCACACGACTTCGTGTCCACCCAACCACCTGTTGCTCCTCACCTCTCTGGCTGCTCGACGATGAGGATTTCCGAGGGGCTGCCTCCCTCTGCAGCTGACCTGCGCAGCGTGTCAGCGCGCCGCTTTGTCGCAGACGTCGTGTCTGCAGGCAGCATGCAAGCCTCAGAACGCATAATCACAGGTCGAAGACCAGCCAGGAGCCAACAATCAATCCCGTCATCAGGCATACAGTGCAAGGCAGCCAGCATAGATCGGTCCTGGTGTATGCTGCGGCACCTGGTGAGGGGGAGATGGCCTCTGTCACTTCCTGCCAAACAACACCAAATGCTTGCCGTCCCCGTGCGACCCAGCTACTACGCTGTCCCCTGGCCTGCTCTGATGATGCACCGGCGGCGCCGCCATCCGCATGCCCAGCTTTGGCATCCTCCCCAAAGGCGCCGCCCGCCGATGCACCATCAGAGGCACTGCTGCTGGAATCTGCCCCTCTGGTGTCTGCTGTGGATGCGCCAGCAGCCCCCGCGGAGTGCTGCTGCTGCCCCTGCTGTTGGCCCTCCTGCTGGGTGTGGCCACTGGCCCCAGGGCTGCCGCCCGGCTGCTGCTGCCCCTTCTCGGCGACAGCCTGCTGTGTCTGGGAGCTCGGCGAGCCCTGCTGCTGGTTTGCAAGGTGCTCCAGCACCTCCTGAGCCTGCTGCGCCCCGGCTGCTGCTCTGTGATCGCAGCAGCACCAAACACTTGAGCATTGGCAGATGCTGCAGAGCGTGCTGCAAACAAATTCCCGCACAGCAGACACATGCGCCAACAATGGCACGCCACTCACTGCTGCCTGAGGCTGCCAGCGGTGTCCCTGAGCTTGTTGATTTGGTCCTTGAGTTCTGGGTTGCTGCAGGTTCAGGAAACAGCATGGTCGCGCATGCTTCTGCATGGACTGCGACCCGACTGTCGACGATGCAGAGGTGTCAGCTCCATGCTGTAGCATCTGAATACGCCCACCTTTCCACCTGCTGCTTCAGCTTGGACGTGATATCACTGAAGACACTCTGGTGGCGCAGCTGCTGCGCTGAGGCGCTCGCAATGCGGGTCCTGAGATGCTGCAGTCATGAAAAGAACATATAGACATGTATTCAGATTCCTGACCATCTTGCTGCTTTGTGCGTCGCTGCATCAAAGTACTGTCACGAGTCGCTTCATGCACATGAGACCTGTCATGATGTGGACGCATCAACCGATGCTTGCCGGCTATTGACAGCCGCGGATGCATGTCGTGCACAGCAGCTGACGCACCTGACTGCACCGAAGCAACACCGTTCCCATAGCTCGTGGCGGTCAGGTTCCACAGTTCTGTTGAGCAGCCAGCGGATGCTTGCTGGCTGCAGCACTGACAATAACAGCGAGAACCGACGCCTACACCAGGCACGCTTGGAAGCCTCGTCCTACTATGTACCTTCATGCATGATGCAACAGACATGTTTGACAACTGCGTGCGATGCCTCAGGCGCCAGGCATGGCCTAAGCTACATCACCTAATCGTCCTAGAGTCGTTAGCTCGGTCAACTTCATAGAGAGCGAGCGCAGCAACGCGAGAGTTTCAGCCGTGTGACCGCCTCGATACGCTTACATATCTGGAATGCGGTCGATTGCCGCCAGTTGCTCGGTGGTAGATCCTGACCAGCGGCTTGTATGTGAAAACAGTACAACACAGCACATGTTTCGCTGGACTGCGGGCCTAGTCGTCATAAGTTCTGCAGCTGAACAGCCTTGGTAAGCGTTTACACATCATTAGCGCTAATTTGGGAGCTTGTTCGGCACGGTTCTGCGGCTACGCAAGGCGGCACCATGCGGCGGCGTGAGCAAACGGCGCCATGGCTTTGAGTGGCCTCCAAACCGGCATCAGGTGCTCACGTTGCAAGTCATGCAAGTGTAAAAAAAGGCACGAGTTGATCCATTTGATGACAGTGTTGTCCTCGAGCACAGGTCGCAGCTTATGTAGTTATAGCGGGATTGGCCGCGCTATTTCATGGATTGCTTGCGCCTGCCATCATTCCAAGCGATCTGAGGGCCATCCTTGAGGCTTCCTTTGCGTCTTTGACAGCTGCCGTCGTCACCTTTGTCATCTTAGCGACGTACGTATGTGCTGTGAAGCGCGTTAGCCAGAGCATGCAGCATGTTGGTGACAACAAAGGAGGTGCATGTTTGCCTGCAGGTGGACAGATGCATGTGACAAGGGTGAAACATGTCCTGCTCCAGGCAGTCCGGTATTCCACTGTCCGTACTGCCAGGTGGCTCACACTCGCACAAACGCTGTGCAGATTGGGAATGGCACACGCCAAGACATGTGTGAACAGATGCGGACGCATGCAATGCCAAACATGAGCACGAGTGACTGCTTGTTGCAGTTGTTGGTGAAGCAAAAGACGAAGCACTGCAAGCGGTGTGACAAGTGTGTGGAGCGCTTTGATCACCATTGCATCTGGTACGCTTGTTGCTTAGTTGCGAACACCTACGAAAGCTGTTTGAATTTGAGTAATAACACGTGTGCCAGCACAACTTGGACGTAGTAAAATCCCCCTGCAATGTCAATGGACAATCGTAGTTGACATCTAACACAGCTGCACTTGGCTAAGGCTGAATAACTGCATTGGCGGTCGCAATTACTGGATGTTTTGCGGCCTGCTGGCGTGTGCACAAGCAGCGGCGCTGCTGCAGACAGGGGTGGGCGTCTACATCCTCATCCGCAGCTTGACGGCAGCCGACGCAACGGCAGCAAACCTGCACACACATTTCAGCGGCCAGATTGGGCTGCTGGGGCTGCGCATCATAGCAGGTGAGGCGATACTGGTAATGCTATTCCGACGATGGACCATTGTCTCGGCGCTATGACTGTTAGGTAGCATCACTGCAGGTGTGGACATCGGAGCAGCTGGTCTTCTGTCATTGGGGCTTGCTGAGCTGTCATTCTTCCACATATATCTTGCCGCTCGGCGCATCACCACCTATGACTACATTGTTGCCCAGGTGCCACATTCTCAACAACTGCATCACCGGACTGCACTGCAGCATGCTCACAAGCACCCGTTGGAGGTGGGGAACTCCCTCCTTCACGCACAGGACATTCATGGTGGGGAGGTGACTTGTTCACCATTGATTCAATGACTTTGCAGCGTTCACTATCGCCGTCACGACGGTGTGGCAGCGCCCTGGATGCAGCAGCGCTCGCACATGCGCAGGCGGCCCGGGCATGTGCTCGTCGCCGGCAGCAGGTGCGCACCCCTGTACAAGTGCGCACAGTCCAGCAGACCATCAAAATGTAGACAGACATCCACGACCTCTTAATGCCAGCATGTGAGTCTGTCAACTCATGTCTACCTAGGCAGTCGGTGCGCGGCACCATGCAACCGTCAGCAGCTGGCAGCTCAGCTGCAGCTTCTGTCTGCTCGACCCAACATCATGATGCTGCACAGGGGCTGTGCGCACCTCCAAGCAGGGCTGCGAGGGTGCGGCCGCTGTGGCCATCGGACACGCAGCATGGCGGCCCCATCCAGCAGAAGGATGGTGGCATGACTCCAGAGGAGGCAGAGGAAGCGCCGCCAGAGGGCGCGGGAGGCTGCCACAGGGCGGTGCATGCTGTGTTCTTTGCCCCATGGAAGGTGGTGCCGCTGCCAGTCAACGGCTGACGAGGGTAGCTGAGTAGCAACGACATCAGGCACACCCGAGGCAGGCTTGGCAGGATGCACGGCGGCACACTAACACCACTCAGACGGTGCTCAAGATCAGCAGCACAACCCCATTGTTCACATGCAACCTCCACTCGGGCGCAGTCTACTCAAAACAGGCTGATGCACAGGCTCATGAGAATGCGATAACGATCAGCACGGCCAGCACGAGGACAAGGAACAGGATGATGCACATCTGGCCCTTCATGCCAGCCTTTGCCAGCACATGGTTTATCCGCTTCTGGGCTGCCGCTAGCCGTGCTGATGTCCCTTCTACATCCTCATCGAGCTCATCCAGCATCGTGCCCTGCACAAGTACGTCATGCCATCAGTCACATTCACGGTTAACACATTCGTCAGCAGCTGCAAGCCCCGGTGATGGTCGTGCTCTGCCTGTCATGAATCAGACTTGCCACCCCACGCTGCACAGTGCATGGCGTGCCTCAGACTACATGTTCGGGTACGCACACACGACATAGCTGCCTAGCCAGCTTGCATGACAGTATTCGCTCACCTGTTGATTGAGCTCCTCGTGGATGGTGAGACCTAGGTGGCCAATGCGTGTGACGCTTTCGCCCAGCTGATCCAAGTCCTCGTCCTGCTGCCTGTGACACCAAGGGAGGTGTTGTGGCAAGGTCGAAGCCTAGCCTCATTGCCTGTCTATCAGACCCGCGACTGCACCTCCACGACCGATGCAGCCCCTCAAGTGTAGCGCCTCGCTAGGAAGGGTACATCGTGTTGGCTATGCATCATCAGGGTTGCAATTTGTCTCGGCTGACGTCACCTCGTTGGGAAATGCATAGCACAGGAGCTCAGGAGCATGGCCAGCAAGCCGCCCAAATGCCGCTGCTGTTGGGATTCACAGCTGTCTGTGATTGATCTGCTATGAACCCGAGTGTGGCGAACAGGTTGCACTGCTGGAGGGCTGACAGCGCAGCTCACCAAGCATTTCGAGTCACCTGACGATCTGCTGCTGGTTGTCCAGCTCGCTGCCGATGAAGCGCTCGTTCTCCTCGTTGATGGCGCGGTTCAGCTTGCGCGTCGGCGAGGGCGGCACATCCCGCTGCGGCGCCCTCAGGGCTGCCTGTATCCGGTCGACCTGCGCATGTTGGTATGGATCTGATGCTCGAGCCCTGTTGCATTGGGCAGGATCTCTAAATCCTCATCTCTGCAGTGCACCTCCTGGCAACAGGCATAATTCCAGGTGGGCACGAACACTGGGGCATCTGCCAAGCTCATCCACCCACGGTGCAGGAGATGTTCATAACACGGGCGCACCTCCCGCTTGGTCTGCATGATCCACTTTCGCCGCGCCATGATGTCGGCCTGCGTGAGCCCAAATTTGGCTGTGTTCTTCTCTGCCACGTCCACGGCCTTCGACAGTTCCTCCACCTGCAACACATGAGCAAGGGTCGCTTTGCTACATGCTTTACGCCAGTATCGCCCGCCAACCTCTTGTCAGCAGGTACAGCTGTCTGCAGGACGGGCTCTGCTCCGCTGTGCTGTGCTGCGCGTGTGCACAGGGTGTTGCAGCAGCTCGCTACCGATGCGCCACCAAAACGCCCTCACCTGCCAGGCCATGCTTTTGCACTCGTCCTCTATGCCGCCGGCGAGCTCCGCACGCTTTGCAGGGCTTGCTTTGCTGCCCTGCCATTGCCCGAAGTCCGTCTGCGCCCGGTCCAGGCTGTCCTGAATGTCTGCTTTGACCAGCTCGAAAGGGTCCGGCCCGGCGCCCGGCATGGCGACGCTGCACACCGCTGCCAGCACGCTGTGTATCTCAGCTGCCTCAGGCCCTCCGGCTGCAATCTTCTACACACATTTCTGGTTGCAGGG
Source organism: Diplosphaera chodatii (assembly GCA_032358165.1). Lineage (NCBI taxonomy): Eukaryota > Viridiplantae > Chlorophyta > Trebouxiophyceae > Prasiolales > Stichococcaceae > Diplosphaera > Diplosphaera chodatii. Next base: position 1,799,148 of record JAALGY010000038.1, read on the forward strand.
GCTCATCCACTTCGATGTTACAAGACGTTCAGCAGAGTCCGAGCTGCTGGTGGCGCTTTGATGCCAGACTACGACAAAGCGCCAACGTCAATCTGCTACACACCCAGAAACTGCTTTTGTGGTGACCCGTCTATGACGTGACTACTGACGGTGCACGCAACTTCAAACTCAGCACTGTTGTGCCAGGTGTACTATTGGAAACTGGAAACTGGTGTTCAGATGGATCTGCAGAGGATCCAACAAGGGACAGACTGCCAGAATGCTCGCGAATGGCAACCCCTTCAAGTGCGCTCCTCACAGCAGTTGCCTACAGTGGACCAATGGCGTAGGGCATACATATGTGCGCGAAACCTGTGCGCGCTGAAGAGTCTCTGCTCAGCCTGGAGAGCTAGTCATGCTGGGTCATACTAGCTGGGACCATTCTTCTTGGAGCTCAGCTAGTCCCGTGCCTGTATGGAACGAGAAGGTGCAGTAACACCGGCAATAGTTGCGTCGTTGCTGTCGGAAGCAACACCTGCAGTGCTTCATTTGGTTCTGTGACATTTCAAGAGAGCTCGTGATGCCGATGAGGATCTCAAAGCCAGCTTTAGTGGTGGTGGACATGTGAGTGCATGCAAGGTGCAGCGGATGCGATGACCCTGGCTAAGGCTACTTCACCGATACAGAATCGCAGATATGGTCGATTCCTACTACAAAGAGCTTTGGGTCGTTTTCGCAGGCAGGAGCACTTTCGGCAGACTGCTGAGGGCATTGTGCCGCAAGTGAACGGCGCAATTGCATTGGCCAGGAGGCTAGACCTGCCGATCTACTACTCCCAACATGGTCAGAAGTGTTAAACATCCCAATGATAGTGCAGAAGCTTACCTGAAGCCCTGACCATTATGTACTTGCGTGTGTGATGCGACAGCCACGGCATGTGCAGGGCACCCGAACCCGGACACAGACCACGATCACAACGTTATCGTCGGTGAGGTTGTTCCAACGGATGTAAGGCAACGGAAACATGTTCAATACCGCTTTGGGCAGCGTCCAAAGCAATTGACAGTGGCCGAACGTCCAGCCGCTGTCAACCCAATGGTCAGTCCCGGACTTGTGCCTGCTTGCAGCATACCTGGGCGCATCAAACAGCATCAAGTGAGTGGTTCGCATGTGCGCGTGGATAGCAAACCTCTGGGCTGCCTTCCTTTTGTGCGTCTCCACATGCACATAGCTCCCTCATGGAGTGCGCTGCACATTGCGCATCACAATGCTGTGACGCATGCACAGGAAGGGTTCACCTGCATATCAGCTTCTGCCAGAACTGGATATAGACCCCAGCAAGGGCGACGTGCTAATTGAGAAGGACGTGTATGACGCCTTTCTGGGTGTGGCTGACCCCGGAACCCATCTGAGTGTGAACATGCTGGGTGGTGAATGGTAAGCTGCGGTGCTGGCAGCTGACAACCGATGTCTATTCTTGAGTGCGCAGGCACAATACCAAGTCAGTCCACGGACTTGGCGCACTCTTTGAGAGAGAAGGGTTGCAATGGGATCATCGTGGCTGGTGTCTGCACGGTATGGATGATGTCCACACGAACTGCAGGATGTTTTACACGCTGCACTGATCATACGGTTGTGTGGCTCCAGAGTCTGTTGACTCTAGAGTACTAGCACATCTGACGCATCTTCTCATGTCTTCACCAGAACCTGTGTACCGAAACGACTGCACGGTGAGGCTTGTTGCTATGAAATGCACTGCATGTTCTTGTGTGCATGCTTACGTGCGTCGGATTGTCAATACCCTTGCAATTCGGTGCAGGGCAGCTGTGTGCCGAGGTTTTGGCATTGTCTTCGTGCGCGATGCCAATGCCACATACACAGAGGTACGAGGAGGAATGAGGTGCACTTGCAGTGGTTGCAAGACATCATGGCTGTCAGCACCTCAGCCGTGACTGCGTTTCGATGGTAAATGTTGTCAGGAGATGCACAATGCGACGCTGGTCAATGTAGAGTGCGGTGCGGCGTCTTGACCTTGGGGACAACGCTGCACCGCACACCTGCTGCATGCTGACCGTGTTGTCAGTGGCATGTGTCACACGAAGTCGTCGGTGCCTGGCCTGATCGTGCTGCACGTGACGCCAGCCCCATTCTTGCCCACATGGTCACAAACAGTATGGCTGCACTTATTAACAGGGTTTGGAGAGGCGATCACGCTTGATGAGGTGAGCAACCCGGCCTGCCTTGTAGCACGTGTGAGATGGCACATCTGCACGGTCACTGCTGTAGCTTTCCATCATAGACTACTCTACCACTTGCCTTCGTTGCAGGTAAAGCGGCGCATTGCACAGCGGGGTCTGGAACATGCATTCCCCATTGGCGAGTGTGAGTGATGCATATGGCGCGCCAGCGTGGCAAACCTCCGCACCGCATTTAAACCGTCTTGCACGTTCGGTGCCGTGGCCCTACCTAGCTACCGAGATCCCGTCTTTACAATTCGACCGCTCTATCTGTGCGCGCTTTGAAACTGCGATACGGGAGTGACTGCCATATGATCCGCCGCATAATTCATATCTGGCGGCTGTCAGCTGGCTGCGAAGCCATGGCTGTTGACAGGATGCTAGCCAAGTCTCGTTGCCCTGAACTTCCCATCCCTGCAACTTGTCATTCGTCTCGGACCTGCCCCGCAAGTTGTGCCCGGCAACAGCACGATGTGGGGTAAACTGCTGGCGTTGTTGCTTGCCTGCTACTGCTTTGATCGCCACAGAAGAGATCGTGACCGGGCCAGGTACCAGGCACCTTACAATCAGACGCCAACGACACCGCCCTACCAGGCAGTGCCACCAGCTTCCTGACAGTACTGACAAGGGGAAAGGAGGCCATAATGCCGATGCAAATGCGGCAACCAGTCCTGCTGGTGGTGGACATGTGAGCGGGCCCTGCCGCCTGTTGTGCCAGCTGCTCCAGCGCTCTGCAGGCCTGCTCAATGTCCTGGCTACACTGTGCAATCCACACACACACAAACACGGCCTAGCAAGCAGCAGACGCCCCATGAATGCCTTAATCGATCAAACCAGCTGACGTTCTGATGTACATGACGCAGGCAGGAGTTTTTCAGGTAAGTACGGAGAACCTGCCTATTGCATGATTCTCTGCAATTGTAGCAGGTAGGGGTCTTGCAAATGCAGTGAAGCACTTCGAGCACTGCTCACACGCCCTGCTGTCGCAGATCGTTCGCCAAGGATGTGGTGCCACAAGTGAATGAGATGATCAAGTTTGCGCGCGATGAGAATATCCCCATCATCTACACACTGCATGGTATGCCCATGCACAATCATGCATCTGACCTGATGCTGAAGGAAGTGGGGACAATGGCCTGAACCAACTCGCCCACATCCATCTTTCCTTACGTTGCAACAGCGATTCAGCAGCTTGTGCACATGCAGGCCATCCAGATCCGGAAGCAGATGAGGAGCGGAACGTCATGGTGTCGTGAGTACACTTGTCTTGCACTTCAAGCAGGGGCAGCAGCATGCGGTTTGCAACGTCCTTTTCTGTGCAGTTGAAGAATTTGCGTGCACTCGGCAGATAGAAGTGAATGCCCATGTCCCTCGCAGGTACCTGGGCAAGGACAATGTGATCAGGTGCGAATTGTGCCATGTCGTTGCAGCCGCAACATCGACACTGCAAGCAAGCTTTGTACTGAGCAGTCTGCGCATGCAGTTCTCCTGGGCACGCTGTGGGCCAACCTGCGCTGCCCATAAGCAGGAAGGACAGTGCTGACTACCAGCTCATGCCAGAGGTGGACCTGGACACCAACCGGGACAAGCTGATTGAAAAGGAAGTTTACAGTTCATTCAATGGTGAGCTCGACTTGCTGCTTGCCGTCTGCCGCACACAGGCTGTGAGTGTCTGCCTGCCTCTGCCATCTGTGAAGTCATACCTGCACACCAGGCTGCTGGAGAGGAAGCAGCTCATGCGCGGCAGGCAAGCCCAGCCTGGAGAAGATCGTGCGGGACAATGGGTACGACGGGCTGATCATCACCGGCGTCTGCACGGTAGGGCCTCACCGTACCGTCACCTTCAGTAGATCGCTATAGCGATGCCGAGGCAAAGCGGGTTGCTCTGCGCAAGCAGATGGCATGCTGCTGACACAGAGTCCTCGTGCTGATGTGTGCACAGAACCTGTGCGATGAATCAACCTCACGGTGAGTTGCTGCTTCCCTCCTACATGCAGCTGACATGTGCCATGGGTGCCTGCGGCAGCACCTGGCCTGCTAGACAAGTCTGCTGTCTCTCTTGTGACACTGGGCTTTGACTGAAGTTGCTCCACTGCCTGCTTCACGTGCAGCGATGGCGTCTGCCGGAACATCCCCATCGTCTTGGCGAGAGGCTATTGCTCGTCATCGATGCGTGCAATCTAACTTGTAAAGCTGCATGCACCTTTCAGGCATCAGAAGATTTGCCATCAATATGTGCAGGTCAAGGACGCAGTATCTACATACACCAAGGTTGTCTGCACCGCTTGTCAACATGCCTAGCTGCTGTCCATGCATCTTGCGGTTGTGGGGTGGATGCCTGCTCACTCGCGGTTGTGCAACGTGGGCAGGCAATGCATGACGCGTCCCTTCTCAATATCGAGTTTGGTATGTGCAACTCCTTGCACCATATGGTGACATGCAATTACTCTTATGTGGTGTCAGATGGACGAACTTCCACGATATCAGTTGCTCTTCTATTCAGTCTTTGAGTCTGACATACATCTTGCAGGGTTTGGACCTGTGCTGACACATGATGAACTCAAGAAGCGGTGGCAGGTTTGTGCAAGAGAGCCCTCATAATGCAGCAGCACACTCTCACTCGGAACAGTTGGTCAGGCAGGAAACCAGCTTTTAAGGTGCGCAGCATCATCCTGATTTAACACATACGCATTGCGTGCTGCAGGAGGAGAAGCACATTGAGGTGCGCCAGGCAAAGGGTGAGCAAGCCCAGCTCCAGCAAGGACACGGCGCCCCGGCGCTGGTGGCCATTTGGTGGCAAGTGACAGCTTGCTTTGTTGACCATGAACCCAGCCGCATGGTGATGCGGCACCGTGCTTGCTGCAACGGACGTGGGCTTTCACGAGCGAGATAGACACGCCATGACATACACTAGCTTCACACAGTAGCTCCATCAGTGCCTATGAATGCGGCGTCCTTCAGATTTAGGGGGTAAAGGTGTGTGTCTGAGCTCATCAAGGCACGCCCGTCTGATTTTCATACAGTTTGCAGTCGTGCCCTCTCTGTGATTTGTTGTGTGGTGAACCCAGCCCCTCATGTTCGCAGTGCACCAACCACTATCAGCATGCTGCCACTCTGCCCGGCTGTGCATGGCAAGCAACAGATTGCCTTGCAGGCGGGCGTCACTTTTTTCGCTTGTAGATCTTGCCAAGCAGCAGCGTGAAGACGCCCTGCGGCAGGCTGGACTGATCGCTGATCAGCTGCGTCAGCTTCTCATGGCTGGCCTGTTCACAACCGCAAACTAGGGTTCAGACTGGTGCAAATTGATGGTTGTCTGCTCAGCGATGGAGCATGATGTCCATATACTGGAGGGAGTATAATGGTGCTGATTCGCTGGCATCAGCGACAGCTGCACACCAATCACCTGCTCATAGTCAAAGAAGCGCTGTTCCAAGCCCAGCTCGTTGTACACTGCCTTGATCTTCTGCACGCTGTCGCTGTCTGGCTTCCCATAATTATCCTGCAGAGGAGGTGGTGGGTGCATGACCGTTTCTGCACGAAACAACCTACGAAATGCCCTGGCGACCATCGAAACCGATCAGCTGCACGGTGAATGATGAGCAAGGCCTGCCATGTTGGCAACTTGGTAAAATAGGACTTCACCTCGATGATCTGCCGCTGCTGGGGGCTGGCTGTCTCCAGCGCTTGCACAACAAGCCAGGAGCACTTGTTGTCCTCGATGTCGGTGCCTATCTTGCCGATGACCTCTGGGTCTCCATAGCAATCCAGGTAGTCGTCTTGTATCTGCAACATCAGAGGAAAACCGATGCAGTCAAGCAAGCGGAGCATATTGGCTGCACTGTGACGCCAGCGGCACGATCATGAGGGCGCACGGGCAGTGAAACAGCGGACGCAGGTACATAGCCTCTGCATCAACCTTGGTCCACGGGCGCGCAAGCGCTTATGCCCAATCAACTTACAATCTCTCGGATCCAGCAACGTGTCAGGTCAGGTTGTAGGGATGATACACGAAGCAGGCCGAAGCAGCGGCGGCACCTGGAAGTACTGGCCCATGCGGACGCAGATGTCCTTAGCCAGCTCCAGGGACGCATCGTCAGACACTCCGCCGATGAGCAGGCCGCACGCGACGGGCAGGTAGAAGGAGTAGTAGGCTGTTTTGAACGTCACGATGCGCATGTATGTGTCGGTCGTGTAACGCTGCAGATCCACCTGAAGGGTATACAGCACGAAAGTCTACTGCTTGCGCAAGTGTTGCTGCATTCGATGCCTGTGTTCCTGTGTTGCACACAGTAGTGCACTACATCATGCTGCTGCGCCAGCACCTGCCAGCCAATGCGCAGGACCAAGGGGCCGGCGAAGTAACATGCTAAGTGTATGCAGCAGCATTCGCACCGTGCCGATGGGGGCTGTGATCAGGTCCAGCAGCTGCCCGTGGCTGGTCTGATGTGTTGTCTGCAGCAGAAGATGACAGCCTGATCACACCCCAATGGTGGTGCAGGGTGAATACCCTCGAGCAGCTTGAAACCGCTGAGGATATAGCCTGGTGCTTGTTTGCGACCTTCCACACGCATACCGTGCTCATCACTACACGACGTAACCGTGTCGATGCGCATGAAGTTCACCTCGTGGAACAGCTCCAGGAGGTGCGCATACTGCGGCGAGCGCCGAAAGTGTTTTTGCAGGATGCGGTAGATGCACGACTCCAAGACGATGCCGTCGTTGATCGCCACCAGCCCCACCTACATGGCGGATGCGCAATGACGGTCAGCAAGCTATCATGCTGCTGACTGATCCGCGTCCAACTGCTCACGCCACCTGGGGCCTGCACGAAATGATGCACTCCGTCTAACTGTACTGCACAGCACACCTTCTTCACCCTGTACCAGCAGGGCTGCCCTCGCCGCGTGATAGAATTGTCCATGATGTCGTCTGCCACCAGAAAGAAGGCTTGAAGCTGCAGCAAGGACAGCCACATCTGGTATCGATCAGTGGCTGATGCCAGCATGCATGTAAGGCGCAGCAGGTGCTGCAGAGGTCACCTGCTTCGGCCTGACACGATATGTTGACTCACCCATTCAATACACCAGCCCAGGATGTTGGCGCTCTGAGCCTCCTTAGGTGTGATCTCCTGCACATGTAAAATGCTGTCAGGAAACGCCGTCAGACCCAGCACCACTGGCATGTGTCGCAGCCATGGTGCGGCAGCACATTGCTGATGCCAAGCCTTTGAACACTCTGACCTGATCGCCCTTCAGCGCTTGCAGCACGTCCAACACTGCCATGCCCCGGTTGAGCTTCCCGCCAGGCACATTGTAGTCTAGCATCTGCAGGGTGAGGGTGCAGTGGGGAGGTGAGCTCAGCGCAATGCCTGGGCAGCTGTGCCCGCGAATGCTGTGATCGCACTTATTTTCATCATGTGGGGGATGTCCACGTGCTTCACTGCCAGACAGAGGCGCACTCCAGCGCCCTGCTGGCCAGCGCACCACTGCTCAGCATGCCGCTCACCTCAACAAGCCACTGCCGTGCGGCGGCTGTTTGATCACCGAGCAAAGGATCCTGTGCCAGCTCCTCTCGCAACATTGCATACACTTTCATGAAGTCCTGCACAGTACACATGATGTCGGCCATTATGTTCACCAGAGGTCTGGCACAGGGGCGCCAGATCAGGTGCACTCTAATCGTCTTGATCGCGATTGACCATCATCAATGCGCCCGCCACATAGTTGTAGTACCAACCCACAGCCTACCTGATGTGATGAGGCCCCATTCGCAGCGCTTGCAGCCGGCGCTGCCTGCAGCTCTGCTGTGCCCATTTTTATTGGCAGAGCAGCACTGCTGGTGATCTGCGCAACGGCTGCAAGCGCTGGCTTGTGGAAAGCACGACAGCGGCTCACCCGTGTCACAAGAGCAAACATTCACGACCGGGTGTGAGAGGCTTGCTGCCTCGGATTGCTGCTGGCACAGGTGCATGCTTCTGCACCCTTCCACAGCACGCAGCACAGCACGATGCCAGCGAAACGAAGAGGCTGGGTGCCTGGGACCCTGGGAGGCCTGACAATGCACGTTGAGGATCTGCACGCTATCTGTCTATCATACGGCACATATTACATGCTGCAACTTACTGATCGCTCAGTGGGTGTTCGAGCTGCAATGGTTGATTGCCTGGAAGCTAACGCCTGCTGCTTAGGAGCAGCTTCCCATGTTGGCAAAGTGACCACGATTGCAGCGCTGCGTTGAGGGCACAGCCAGCAGAGATGCCCATCGTGACGTATGCAGAGACGTTCGGGTGATCCACCTGCTGAGTTGTTCAGCGACGCTGCCGACCTCAGCAGTGCGGCACTTGGCAGCATTCCACGTCACTTATCCTGGCTGCGCAGATGAAGCTGCTTGTCGTCCTCTGTCTGCAGGAAAGGCAGAGGACGAGGCCGGGGGAGGGGACGTGGACGGGGCCGGGGCCGGGGCGAGGGCGATGGCAGCAGCAGGGACCAGAGCGGCAGGGGGCGTGGGCGCGGCAGGGGCCGGAGTCGGCAGCCCCCAGAGGAAGCAGGCTTCAGGCCCTTCAGCGGCAGCGGCGGGATGGCACGCAGCAGTGGCGCGCCGGCAAACGGGCAAGGCAGTGACAGCGATGTCGGCGTCTTTCAGGCAAGCTTGGCATGTGCAGCAGGGTTGCCTGATAGTGCTAGATACTCCGTGGTCGAGCTCGCATTGCACTGCGGGCAAAGCATGCTGTCCCGCGTGCGTCACACCTGTCTTGCAACCATACTGTGCAAGCTCAGGCGGCAGCTGCGAACCGGGCGGCAGTCATCGCCCGCATGCAGGAGGAGCTCGATGAGTGTGCGGCACTGGAGCTGTTGGAGCGCCAGCGGCAGGAACAGGTCAGGTGGTTCGTATGCAGGCCTCGGCCTTTTCTGGTGGCGGTGACCAGCGCGACATGCTGTCTGGACATGGTGTCATCTCAGCACCATTTGGGCACCGGCTCTGCGTGTCCATCAGTGACAGTTTGCAGGCACCTTTGCAGGCAGAGGCAGAGCGGCTTGCCCGAGAGGCAAAGCGGTCACAGGAGCAGCTTGCGCAGCAAACACCAGCGCCAGAGCCCAGTCAAAACGATGTGCAGGTGTGCATGTTCATGCCAAGACGTACCCCGCCAGTGGGACCTCATGCATCAGCTGGTTGGATGAGCAGCTCCAGGTCGCTTCAGCCGCAGTTCATTGAAGTGCTTTCGTACGTTGAGCGTACATGCCTTGACTTCGCCACTCCAAGCCTGCCGCTCCAGCTGCAACAGGCATCGTAGGCATTGCTGTTGTGGGGCACAGGCCGCGGTGGATGCTGCCGCCGCCATGTCCGCATCCCAGGAGGCTGCGGTGGGCAGGGGCGACATGACTGATAGCAACGAGCCCAGCAGCGATGTCATTGATCTGTGCGACAGCGACGAGGAGTGTGCAGACACGCCGCTGCAGCCGTCGCGGTGGCGACCAGACGGCAAGCCGCAGCAGGGTGGCGAGCCACAGCATCGCAGGCAGCAGCAGCAGCGACGGCAGCAGCAGCAACACAGCCAAGGGCAGGTGCAGATGCGTCAACATCCAGCAGGCAGGGCAGCAGGTGGCAGGGGCCAAGACTGGCAGCTGGGCTTTGCCTCGTCAGGAACAGGCGCGCACGGTGCCGGACCCACACCGGCTGCGGACACAAGCACGGCAGCGGATGGCGGCATCGGCGCGGCTGGCAGCAACCCGTTCCTGAACCCAGCCCGCTACATTCCAGAAGAAGGTGAGCGCAATTTATGCACCTCGTATACAAAGTGCTGGACAGCATGGCTGGCTGCCCAGGTCATCAGCAGCGTTCACTTACACGATTGGCCACCGCTGCAGGCGAGGATGCAGTGGATCTGGAGCTGCATGTCATGGAGGTGGCTGAGGTGGCGGACTTGGGCATGACGTGGCACCGCTGCAGGGCCTGCCTGGACACAGGTGCTGCACGGCCTAGGTTCCGTGCATGATCCTGGAACACCCATGTTGCTGAAAGCAGTACATGCCTTGACCGACTCAAAACATCCGTCAGCAGAGTGGATCGGCACGGCACGTTAGGGGCGCTGGCGTGGTGACTGCAGGAAACGAGGGCTGTACCCTCATCACACAAGGCTTTGCCAGCCGGCTTGGGCTGCTTGATGCACAGGTTCGTGTAGGCACTTGCGACTTGCGTGTGCATGCTTGCTGCAATACGATGCCCACCTGAACCGTCACAGCTGCCTGATGGGTATGTTGAGCCATGTGCACCTCATGTGATGGCTGCCACTGCCTGCCTGTGCAGGGTAGGCCCATAGGAGGGGGAAACCGCATGATACAGGTGCAAGGCGTTGTGGCGGGCGCCGCTGAACGGGTTCCCGTCATGTCCTTCACCTACCGCATCAAAGGTGCTGCAGGGCTGATGTCATGTTTGGTCTGCACTTGCGCAGCAGCCATGCGTCCCATGCAGATCGTCCATGCAGGCAACCCTTGCACCAGACATGCTTTCGACGGGCGTGCATGCATAGTGGGGGTGCTTCTGACAAGGGAGATTCAGGCAGTCACCAGCACGCGCAGGCAAGACGCTGCGGGTACGGGGCGCCATGACGACCGCCCGGCTAGGGTGCGACCTGCTGATCAGCCGGCGCGAGCTCCTGCAGTTTGAGTCGGATGGCTACCGACTGAGCGCCAAGCGCTGAGGCACGACTGGGTAGGCGGGCGATTGAGGGTGATTGACAGTAGCATTTCAGCAGAAGTCGTGCACTATGAGCTATGTACAGCCCATGTACGGTAGTCTTAGGTGTCAGTGTGGCAGCAGCAGACTGTATTCCGGTATGTGGAAGGCATGCACCCTGATTTGAGTGGCATGCAGCAGCGGCATCAACATCTTGCAGCATGTTTTCAGCGCTTGCAAGCAAGTAAGGCTTCCATTCAGATACGGTAGAGTGTACTGTGCTTTGCATTCACCTCTGTCCTTCCAGCAATTGTCTATGACTGTACAGTGTTCAACACGCTTGTGTTAGTCGATCGGCCACCAGCTACTGAGCAGCCCAAATCACGAAACTGTCAGGGTCTGTTGTACAGTGACGATACGAGACGAGACGCTGTCACAGATCAGCGGGATTATATTGAGGCAGAGGCGGCAATCCGCACACGACATCTGCCAGCATGATGTCCGCTAACGTTGTGTGGCAGACGTGACAGGCTTCAGCGGCGTGTGGCTGGTGAACGCCTTTGGCTCCATCACCTCACCCAGCTTTGCATGATACACCTCGACCTGCATCTCATACACTCACCCATCAGCACCCTCTAACACCATCACATGGGCGCGTTGTCGACGCATGAGGATTAGAGCTCCGGTCCTCGGAACTATTGCTGGTGGTGGTGCAAAGCAAAGCGGTGCTGGTGCCGTGCAAACCCAAACGACAGCCTCAGCAGTACAGCTGGCGGCTCACTTCCTGCAGCAGTGCCCTGTACTGGGCAAGCACGTTTTCCTTCTCCGACTGGTGGTCTGCACGTAGCGCCTTGATCTCATCCTCAATGCCGCGCTTCTGCAGCAAACAAACACGTGCTGTCAGCTGTGCAACAACACACAGCTCTCCTGTTTTGGCGGTAAGACACAAAGCCGCGGTGCATAAAGTGAAGATACTTTAGCAGCCGGTGCATAAACGTGCCACTCATAGTAAGGAGGCATCAGTGGCTCGGCAGGAATGTCATAATACGCTGTCAGCAGGTCATGTATGCCAATCTGTGTGTGTGTGTGTGTGCCGATCAGGAACCCTCAACTCATCAAATAGAAAAGCAGGAGCCAGCACCGCACCAGGTTGTGCTGCTCGTTGAGCTGCGCGAGCGTGGCCTCGTTGGCGGCCTGCACCGCCTCCTTCTCCTTCTTCTGCTGCTCTACTTGCGCCGCCGCTGCGTCTTTCCGCAACTTGCTCTGCAGTGTATGCGGGTGGTAGCTTGTCGCAGACACGCGGACAGGCACACATCCAAAGCACAGCCCGCAGGAGGAAACCCCCCTGCCCCAGTGCTGTCGAGCACAGTCTTTGGAAGGCGATGTGTGACTGAGCAACATGCCGCACCGACTGCTCGTGGCGTGCAAGGTTGTCCTGCAGGTGGTTCTTCTTCCCTGACAGCCCCTCGTGCACTGTTTTCAGCTGCGCCACTTCATGCTCCTGTGCAAGAGGCGGCCGATTGCGGTCGGTGCAGTACACATGTCTCATGGCATCACCAAAACGAGACGAGGTGCATAGTGTTCCACACGCCGCTGCCGCACACAACATGCATCTTGAAGTGGATTCTGCAGCGCACCCTGTCGGCAATGTCCTTGCGCAGCTTCTTTACACGCCTCGAAACCTCACGCTTCTTCTCCATGTCTGCACCCAGCCCCTGCAGCTGCTCCATCGCCTCTGCCAGCTGCTGCTCCACCTGCGGTCCCAAGCCAGGACGGTGAAGATTGCACAGGAAGCATGTCGATGCGGTTGCTGACGTGGGCGAGCTGTGCAAGGTGCGCATGCCGCTCAGGAGAGGGGGTTGCTCTGAGCGCCAGCTAGCAAGTGCTCTCGTTTGGACACGTGCACGGCTCTGTGCACCTTCACGATGGCCTGCTCGCGGTTGGCCAGCTCACGGCAGCGCTGCTCAGCTGCCACTGCTGCCTCCCGCTCTGCTGTCACCGCCGCCTGCAGCTCGTTCAGGCTCCGCCGCAACTCCTCTGGTGACTGCACAGTACATGTGGTGCACGTGGGTGGCATTGCAATAATGCAACACACCATGCAACCAAGATCAAGAGCCCTGCAGTCTGCCGCGCGTAGAGTGTCACAGTCTGATGGCACAGATCCACAGTGTGCAAACGCACTGTAGACCCTGTGCAGCTTCAACACTGCCTGACAGTCACCTCTCACTCCAACGTGCAATGTCCTGCAATCAACTGAGCGGCCGTCAACAGGATGGTCAAAGGTGACCCACCTCCACGATTTGGCCGTGCAGGCGGTCGCCCTCCTCGCGCGCCTCCTCCAGCTGCAGCTTCTGCCGCTCCGCCTCATTCTCGCTGTCCTTCGCCTCCGCCTGCAGCGCCGCCACCTGCACAACCCGGTGCATGGGCCTTAGCTCATGCACATGGTGCATGTGGGATCCGATGGTACTGCAGGCCGTCAATCAGTGTGTGCACGGTGCATATGCGGGCGCACCGCTTGCTGGAGCTTGGCCTGCTGCTCTATGAGCTGGCTGTTCTCTGCGCAGATTTCCTCTGTCTCGGCTCGGAGCTGCGCAGCTTCCTGCAGATGGTGTGCCAAATGTGCTATGTGGTAAAGCAACCAAAAGGTCCAGTCAGCTTGCGAAAATGCTGCGAATGCTTTCATGAACGTGCAGGGCTAAACACAGCACGCACCGGTTCCTGTGCAGCACGCTCGTCCTGTATCCGCTGCAGCTCATCTTTCTGCACATGTACATGTCGCAGGTGCTCGTGGCAAACGTTCTGTACAGCATCTAGCTGCTGAGCAGTGCACAGGTGCGATCAGTGACAGCATGTACAAATTACCAAACAGGGTCCTTCATTGGACCCAGGGAGTCTTCATCTACGAGTGTGCTGCTTCGCAAGGACCCGGCTAGCGGTCACACCGCACCAGCTTGGCATTGGCCTCGGACAGGGCGGCTTGCTGCTCCAGCAGCGCGTCAGTTTCCTGCTGCCAGGTGAGGTACACCTCCAGCTTCGTCTCCCGGAAGCGTGCGAAGTTCACCAGCGCTGACAGCTGCCGCCGCAACCGATGCTCCTCCGGTCGTGTCAGGTCCTGCGCAACCAGTTCGGAGATGGCCCCAGACACCTTCTGCGCGATCGTGTTTGGTATTCACAGCCATTGAGGCGTCAGCCGCGCCTACAGCTCTCACCCGCATGGACAGGTCGTGGTACCCCGCAGCGCCCATGAGCTTGCGCAGGTATTGGAAGAAGGTCAGCACCGGAATCGTCTCATCGTACAGCTCTGGAAACTCCAGCTCGTCGATGGCCTCAAACACCGGCTGTCTCATGTCGTCCCTGTGCGTAACACCAGGGCAGTCAAACAATGGCACGGTGTGCAGCTTTGCATCTGCGAATCGGCATGCCGCATACGCAAGGGATGAGGCACAACGGCAGCTCACTCCTCGACGCCCAGCAGCATCGTGACCAACTGGTCGAAGGCTTTGCGCACGACCTCCGGCGTGGGCTTCATCAGCTGCTCGGCCGTGAGCCTGACATCCATCTCGTTCAGGCATGTCAGCAGCTGCTTGTTGTCCAAGATGGGGTACGACGACGCCATGGCGCCTGGCCACTAGGAGACAGCCACTCGGGCTATCTGCGGGGTGGTGCTTGCGTCACAGCGCTGACGCGGTGCTGCCACCTGCGCTGGCACTCAGCACTGGCTGATGCCACACTGACTGTACTCTGCTGACAGCTGGTGCTAGCTTGCTGCGCAACGCGGTCGCAGGCCTAGTGTCAGTCCAGCTGCCCTCACAGATCTGCTGCGCGAAGCTGCCGTTCATCAGAGTTTGCATGTGCAACCTGTCCCCAGCTTGCGGGCAAATGAGCGAAACTTCAAACGCAGCCCTACCCTGTAGGGGTGCGATCCGCGGACGCTAGGCATAGTTCGATAGGTGCCTTCGGTCTTTGCTGGGGCGCAGCATGCCAGCACCCTGTGCATCAGCATCTGTTCATGGGACATTTAGGCAAACTCGTGATGGCGCGGTCCACAGCTTCAGCTGCCAGGTGACATGCGTGGCTGGTGTGGGTGCTTAAACTCCCGCTGCGGGATTCTCTGGCGGCAGTCCCATTCGCAGATTGCTCAAACCCCACGGCCCTGAACGTTCGACAGCGCAGCTGATAGCACGCGGCAGCATGGACGACCTTTTGGATCACCAAGAAGCCCCGAACACCTGGTCATGGACCGGTCGCTTCGCTCAGTTCCTGCCCCTGCAGGTTTCCTGCTGCCTGTGCATGGGGGTGTATCCAGGAACCCCAGCGCTGCACGATGCCTTGTGGTCCCCAGCCTGCATGACTGCGTGAGCATGTGCTGATGCGCACCAGGCAGCGTTCAAGCATGCTGCGTACATGTTGCCTGTAGGTGACGCGCTCCATTCACTGCGCCTTCAACCCGGCCAAGAACCTCCAGGGTGTGCATGGGTTCTGGCTGCGCAGCGCCAACCTGTGCAGCCTCACCCTGACAGTGGAGCCTCAGACGGCAGCTTGCGTCATGAGTGTCTACGTGAAGGTTTGCGAGTTTGAATGCACTGCGCTAAACCCAGATGCCTCGTTAGTCCCAAGCCGCCCCAACATACTCAAGCTGGATGTTTATAGTCTTGCTCAATGGGCTGCTGCGAGCTGGTATGTGGTATCATTAAGTGTTGCTGCATTCTTCTGCACCACGACGTGAAAGCTCTGGCCATGCGCAGGGCCAGCTGCATTGGCAGTGCAACCTCAATGCTGCCGTGGCACAGTGCTGCCTACTGACACCCGAGGACACGCAGCAGGGCTGGGTGCTGGCGGCAGCAGTGGCTGATGAGGTGATGTACATGTTTGGCACGATGTTGACGAGCGGGTGCTTGATGTCAAGGAAGGCTGGAGCGTGCCTGTCATCACGAACATCCTGAAGACGAACAACGTGTGCATGCACAGGCGCCTTCAAAGTGCTGCTTTATGTTCGAGGGCGAGGCACAGAGTTGTGCGGCAGTGTTGCAGGTGCAATGATGTGCTGTCGACTTGCAGGGTGGCCCTTCTGTCACGAGCAAAGCAGACGTAAACATGCAGTTTTGTCCGCGTCCTTTCTGCAGCATGTACGGGAGCAGCAGGCTGCACACTCCGGGCAAGAGCAGCAGACCCAGCAGCTTGCTGATGAGCAGCAGCTAGCGCTCGACCAGACTCCTGTCGAGGGTGCTGACAAGGAAGGCGGAGTCATGGAAGCTGCAGTTCGTGACACAGCACATACAAACATCAGCCAGCCGCCGCCGCCGCCGCCGCCATCGTGCGGGCCAGCGCACGACTCACCTGAGCCAGCAGCAGCAGCAGCAGCAGCATCCGTGCAGCCAGCAGCAGAAGCCGCATTGCAGCCGCAGCAGCTGCTGAGCAATGTGATGCAGTTGGACGATGCTGCACTCATTCCAGAGATCCAGGTTTGTGTGTGCAAAGAGTAATTCCGAATCGCATATTGCCAGCACGACAGCCTGCATTATGCATGCGAGATGTCTGTGCACTTGCAACTCTCGTGTTGGCTAAGTTTCGTCCTCCAATGCGCGCACAGAGGTGCATGAAGCTCCCCGCATTCTGGAGCCTAGTGGAGCACATAGAAGCACTGTGGGACGAGCTTGGATCACCAATCGTCTGTGCTACAAGGGGTCCCGCTGGCAGGTAGTCAACAGAGACTGCTTCAGAACAGCTTGCTCGTATAGCTTGCAAGTTCATAGTGACATTGGATCCGGCAGTTCTCATGGTACACATACTGGCAATGCCAGCTGAGCCCAGCCATGGCTGGTGGCCACAGCTGTTGGTTGTCCGGCTGTGCTATGCCAAAATGTGCCGTCCAAACTGTGATCACGCTTTCTGTAGCATCGGGGGGACCAGCCAGTCGATCTGCCCCATATCACCCACAACCTGGCTCAGCCGCTGCCTGAAGTCGATGTTGCTGTCAGCTGCACTCGTCTGCGTCTCCTGCAATGCGCCCAAATGCACCCAGTTGTGACCAGCCACTGAAGAACCGACACACAGAGCAGTGCATTGATTGATGCTGAGCGCGCCACAAGCCAACCGACCTGGAGGAACTGCAGCAGACCGTTGCATGCCTCTGCAATGATCATTGCTGTCCGCCGCACAGCCTCCTGCAGGTTGTTGCCATATTCGCACGCTTCAAGCGCCATGTTGCTTGTCTACCTTCGAGAGCGTTCTTGTGCAGCACTTCGGTGTGGAGTGGCATCGGACAGGCAGTACACATTCATGTGTGATAGAGCGCACATCTGTACACAGTATACAGGAGGTCATACCTGCTCATCTGTGCCACCAACATTGCCATACAGCGGGTCGTTGATGTCCATGCCATCAGGCTCCTTGCTGGCACCCAGCTGCCGGTGGAACTGGCCCAGCATCCGCACCTTCGCCGTGTAATTGCCGGCCTTGTTGATGGTGTCATATACAGAGACCTGCAGAGCGACCCCTCGCAGTCATGGAGCCAGTTGCTGGCAATGGGAAGTACCTCCCAGGACCTTGACACCAGAGAAGCCTTTGATGCAGACTGCTGCATTTCTGACCTCTCGCAGCACATCTGCGGCGCAGAACTTGTCCATGACCAGGACCAGGTCGAAGGCGACGATGTCACGTTCGTGATCGAACTGCTGTGCTGCTGCGCCCTCTGGCAACCTGCAGGGCAAGCACAGATATCTTGTCATGATGGTTCGACAACGAAGCTGCTGCCACTGGGCTTGCCTCAGTCAGAACTCAGGAAGGCAGAGCGGCAACTGCTTGCAGGACAGCTGTGCTGATTGGCGACCAAGCTGAGCTGGATGCTCAGTTGAGCGACATGCGGGGAGGGCTGAATGTACCTCAGCTCCAGCTCAGCAGCAACCTGCTGCAGCATCGCATCCGGTGGGTCGCCAATGTTGTAGTCTTTGCTCCCACGGCTTTCACAGGCCACCACGCCATGCATGTCATGAGCCTCCAGCAGGTCGCGCATGGTCGCCTCCGCCAGCACCGATCGGCAGACGTTCGACTCGCTGACAAACAAGATGCGTGCAGAACTGCCGCCTGCCGCTGCTTCCTTTGCCTCTTCTTCCCAGGGCGTGGACCTGAAAACTGGCTGCACGACCGCGGCGCTGACGTCGAACTCTCCGTGCTGTTCGTTCTCGTCGGCCTGCATGCCACGATGAAGGCGGGATCTAGGATCAAGCGGCAGTGATCCGTACAACGGTCTGCACCCCATGAGAGGTTGGGGATGCACGCTCACCGTTTGATGCTGTGCCTGGACAACCACGCGGCATCGCTGCTCATGTGCGGTTGTAAACACAGGACTCCTGTGCTGCCTCTGCGTTGATGATCTTGGGACGGCGCTTTGTGGTGTTGCTGCCTGCAGTAAGACTGCTGACGAGTTTGCAGTCATGCTGGTTCGCAGATCCATTAGACGGTGTTACGGCAATCCAGAGACAAACAATGTGAGATCATACGTGGAGGCTGAGACCGTGCAGGCCTGCAAGGGTGCAGCCAACCTCTGCCCGTACAACATCCCATGCAGGATGTACCGCCGGATGTGCAAACATGATTTGACCCTCAGCCTCCAGTTTGTCGTGGTCTTCTGTCCTTATATCCGGCAGCGATGCGAGCTCAGGTCGCGTTCCCAGCACTGGTGCGTCGAGGTTCCGGAGCCGCTGCTGACGCAGATGCAAGTGTGACGCAGCGCAGTGTGAACCTTGGCTGCTACATGCGGACACCTGGTTCGTCACTCACTGCGAAGCTGAGATCACAGCGCTAGCATTCAGGTCTACACAGCCAATTCAATGCTGCCAGGTTGCAGCACCCAGCATGCTGGCGAGCTGAGGTGCCATGGCGACGTGCCGTCACTGCAACGATCTGCCTTCAAGGCTGCGGGTCCTCGCACCCATCAGCTTGCAGCCCGCACAAGGCGTGCGCGCTGTACTGTACGAGCCGCAGCACATGGTTTGGAGGTCTTCTCCCCTTCGAAGGTTGGCATCGCATCATGCACGGCAGCACATACCTGCACCTGCATCCGCATCCACACCGATCCAGCTGCACGCAGGTCGCACGTACTGCACATGGCATGACGATCACGCGTTCTTGGTATCCGCAGATCAACCTTTTTCTGCGGGTGGTGCGGCGCCGGGAGGACGGCTTTCATGACCTGGCGTCTCTGTTTCATGTCATCGACTTGGGGGACAACATGAAGTTTGTAGTGCGGCCCAATGCGCATGAGGACAAGCTCAGCTGCAACATGGAGGGCGTCCCCACAGACGCGTCCAATCTCGTGATCAAGGTCGGCGTCATGAGCCAATGCAATTTGGAGTGGACAAGCTCTCAAGAACTCCATTCTGTCACATGCTCATACTATAGTTTGTCTGCTGCTGCTCAGGCCTTGGAACTCTTCAGGCGAAAGACAGGCAGCGATGTGTTCTTTGATGTCGACCTGCAGAAGGAAGTACCGCATGGTGAGCCCGTAGGAGAGGTGGAATCTGAACTGCTCCATTGTGGGTGCCAATCTATGCCCACGATGAAGGGTGCTCCTCAACCCCAGAAAGTGTGTATGTGACAGGTGCTGGCCTTGGCGGCGGCAGTGGCAATGCCGCAACAGCCTTGTGGGCAGCGAACCAGCTTACAGACCAGCCGGCCAGCAATGGGCAACTCCTGGAGTGGTCCGGCGAGATAGGCTCAGACATTTCAGTATTCTTTTCACAGGGAGCAGCCTACTGTACTGGCAGGTAGTTGCACAGCAGTAACTGTCACATGCCTTGTGTGCACCTTGTCGTTGGGCTGACGAAGCAGCACGTGGCACTGGTAGGTTCATCACACAGCAAGGACTGAGGAGTGTCTTGTCTGCCGATATCCTGATGCGTTGTCGCTATCTTACGCTGCAGAGGTGAGATCGTGGAGAACACTGATCCTCCGCTGGGACTGGGTGTGCCACTGCTGCTGGTGAAGCCGCCAGAGGGCCTTGCAACCCCTGCAATCTTCAAGGTGCCCCAGATGTAGTGCTGCGGTGCCAGAGCTCACAAAACCAGCACACTCTTGTAAGGACATGAGAGGACGGACCTCGACTGTTTGTGAACGCCTCATGGCCGCACTGGCATGTCAATCTTCAGCGCCCTAACAGAGGGCCAGGGTCTTGGCACAGCAGCAATGCTGCCGCTGCTTCCTTGTGAAATCTTATTGTGCCCTGCCTTGCAGGCCCTCGACCTGGGCCGCCGCAGCGACGCCGACCCGCGAGGCCTGCTGCAGCAGCTGGTGGAGCGCGGCATGGTGCAGGAGCTGGCAGTGAACGATTTGGAGCAGCCCGCATTTGACATGTGCGATTGGTGTCCTGCCACCATGCGTTCTGTGCTCTGCATGAGCAGTGCAGATGACATGTGCAGTACAGTACGAATGCTGCTGCAAGTATGTGCCAAGCATGATGGCAGGCATGTTGGACTGTCCTGGTTTCGACATCTGGGGCAGCTGCCGCTGATGGCAGCACACTGCTCATGCAGCATGCCGGAGCTAGGACAGCTGAAGCAGCGGCTGCTGGCAGACAGTAGCGGCCGCTTCTCGGCGGTGTTCATGACCGGCAGCGGCAGCACCATCGTGTGCGTCGGCTCTTCGGAGCCGCCCGCATTCCTGCAGGAGCCCGAGTACAGCCAGCTGTTTGTGCGGCCGGCGCGATTGATATGTCGCACTGGGGAAGGCTGGTATGAGCCAGCAGCTTGAGGGCTCGACTCACGTCAGCATGTCGGACATTCGGCTGCCTCAGCACCGGCACGAGATGCGATCCTGCGATATGCAGCCCTGCACTTGGGGCCATTGAAAGGCAGGTGGCGGCTTTCGGAAAGTATCTGGATCCTTTTGCAAAATATCCCTTTCGAACACCGGACGGCAGGCATCGGCTTCCCAAATTCTGCATGCGCATATCGCATCTAGCAGGCCGCCCGCGCCAATTTATCTGTGAGCGTGTGACCGGGATATCGAGAGAGGACAGCACACGGCCAAAGCGGCACTTGGCCGTCATGCAGGGCGCCCTTGGTCGCCAGCAAACAGCACTGCAGCAGCCATGCAGATCGCCTGCAGCAGGGCGTCTGCATGCTGCACCGCACTCCTCTTCGCAGCATACTGATGCAGTGCGGAAGCTACAGCAGCAGCTCCGGCAGGTCAGGGGATTTCACCTGTATGTTATGCTAGCTGATCGAGCCGCACCACTTTCTGTTGCTGTCGCGAGTGTGGGTCACAGCACAGGTGGCTATATGAGAAGGAACCAGCGAGTATGACCAAGGGCATTCTCATATCTTGTAGTTCGCTGGGCTGGCGCACGGAAGGCAGGCGGCTGCACAGATCAGGCGGGTGCAGCCACTTGCGGGTGGGTTGCTTACAATGTCATGCGCAGATCAGTGTCGAAAGTGACGGCGCATGTTGCTGCAGTCGAACGTCTCGTGGTTTGCGGTCTGTTCGAAACTCAGTTGTGAATTGTGACTGCCTTTGGGCAGAGTACACAGACACATGCAGACCTTCGGTGTGTGCAAAGCGATCATCCGTGACTTGCTGTGTGACCAGCAGCACTGCATATCTGCAGCTCAAGCGTCTGCGGACGCTCCGAGCATCCTGGTAGCGGAGCCGCTGGGTGACGCAGGTGTGGTGAATGCTCTGCATCATGCGGTCATTAGCGGTGGCATCACAGCAATTTTGGTTGAAACATGGCTTTTGTGTCGGAGCTGAACCCACGCTACGGACGCTGTGCTCGGGCGGACGTGATCTATGCAGCATCAGACATGACAACAGTCAAGCCTACGAAACGCTGTCGCCACTGCAGGCTTGGACCTGCTGCGTGCATTCGGCAATGTTACGACCAGCGATGGCATGTCACCGGAGGAGCTGCAGTCGTCGATCGGCCAGTATGATGCGCTGATCATCCGCTCAGCATCCAAGGCACGCTGGTGCAAGTGGCTACGACACGCCCTGCCAGCAGCGCACATGCTCGTCTGCAAGCTGCTGATAGGGCGCATGATCAAACGGCACGGCCTGACCATGTAGGTGACGCGGGGCATCTTTGAGGCAGCTGGTGGTCGCCTCAAGGTGGTGGGCCGCGCCGGTGTGGGCGTTGACAATGTTGACCTCACTGCCGCAACAGAGGTGGGACGGCGCAAGGAGCTGCACCTGCAATCAGGCGGCCTGCTCGCCGTGACGTGCCAGCACCCTCCGACCTTATGAGGCACTGAACGACGTACGTGGTGGCCCCTGCAGTTCGGCTGCCTGGTGGTGAATGCCCCGACGGCCAACACCATTGCAGCAGCAGAGCACGGCATCGCGCTGCTGTGCGCGCTCACACGGAACGTGGCCCAGGCAGATGCCTCGGTGAAGCAGGTGAGCTGAAGGCTATATGACGCAGTTTTCAGCATGCTGAAAATTATGACCCTGGCCCTGACCCTGCTGCTGGGCTGGTGGCTGGGCATGATCGGAAACGAGTTAATACCGTGATGTTTGCAGGGCAAGTGGGAGCGGAAGAAGTATGTGGGCGTGTCGCTAGTCGACAAAACCCTGGCCATCATAGGCTTCGGAAAGGTGCCATGCCCTGAAGCGCTCCTGCTGGTTGGCTGTGGAGCGTTCGGACACGAGATTTCATCTTCGTTGACAAGCAGAGGGCATCATGACACTCCGCATCGGTCGGTGCAGGTGGGCAGCGAGGTGGCACGACGGGCCCGCGGCCTGGGCCTCACTGTCATTGCCTACGACCCGTACGCCAGCGAGGAGAAGGCTCGTGCACAGGTGCCTTGGTCACGAATCTGGATCAAATACACCTAGCAATTGAATGATGGGCGTAGTACACATTGCTGCACAATGGCAACTTTTGGCGGCAGCTGCCTGGGGCTGGGTCATCAGTACTGAGTGGGATCCTGCTGATGGCGCGCAGGGTGTCACCCTCATGTCCCTGGACGACTGCCTCGCAAAGGCGGAGTTCTTCTCCCTGCACATGCCACTCACGCCGCAGACAAAGGTGTAGACGACTGCTGATGATTCTGCTCTGCTGTCATGCGGTGCTGAATTTTGGCACACACGGTGGATGTTCAAGATACCTTTGCCCAAGCAGGCACTACCATGCTGATTCAAGCTGTTGGTTGTGCAGAATCTGTTTGGTGATGAGGTGTTCAGCAAGATCAAGAAGGGTGCGCGGATTGTGAATGTCGCCCGCGGCGGCGTCATTGACGACGCAGCCCTGGCGCGCGCCCTGGATGCTGGCCAAGTCGCTGCGGTGCGCTCAGCCACTGCTGTGATCCACACCTGCAACAGCACGCCATGCAGGCGTCTGCGCTCGGCAGCTGTGCAGTGCAAGAGCTCGCCGGGGTGGTGTGGCTGCGGAGCACGGCCCATGGGCCAGCCGCAGCTGAAGGGAGGGGATCAGGCCATGGGGGTCGTGCCTTGTAGGCAGAGTCATGGTTGTGAGGCACAGGCAGATGTCCTGTGGTGCTGCAGGCGGCGCTGGATGTGTTTGCGGTGGAGCCGCCGCCAGAGGGGCACCCCCTGACTGGCCGCCCCGACGTGATCTGCACGCCCCACCTGGGCGCCTCCACCGCGGAGGCCCAGGAGGACGTGTCGGTGGAGGTCGCCGAGGTGGTGGTGTCCGCGCTGAAGGTGTGTGCGTGCGAGTGCCCGTGCATCTGTCACATGTCATTTCCCACAATCACCATCCTCATTCAAGTGGTTCAGTACCCGTCGCTGGCAGCAGACGGCTGGCCATAGAGCGCACGGGAAGGAACTGGCCGTGCTGTCACACGCCGACCATCAAACCTGCAGGGCGAGATGGCGGCGACGGCGGTGAATGCGCCGATGATGCCGCCCGAGGTGCTGGCGGAGCTGCAGCCGTACGTGGCGCTGGCGGCCGGCCTGGGCCGCACCGCGGTGCAGCTGGTGGCGGAGACCGGCTTCACGGACGTGTCCATCACGTATGACTCGCCGCGCGGCGACGACCTCGACACGCGGCTGCTGCGGGCCATGGTCATCAAGGTGCAACAGCTCTCACACGAGCATACGCTGGTGGCATAGTCGCTCGGCAGTCCATTCTACTGCCACGTTGCAACGACCTCAACGTCATGCTGCTGCCTCTGCCGTGCGCCATGGTCTGTGCATGAATCTCCAAAACTTGCTGCTTGTCGCAGCGTCCAGCTGCGCGTTGTAAAGCAGTTTGCTATTGCTAGTTTGCCGGCTGCGCTGTCCATGTACCACATGTGCGAGACCACCGGCCACTTCCCTTGGTGCAGGGCATCCTGGAGCAGGTGACGACAGCGACAGTGAACCTGGTGAACGCAGACCTGCTGGCAAAGAACCGCGGCCTGACCATCACCGAGACCACGCGGCCGTCCTCTGGCAAGTGGGTGCCCCTGCGCCCTCTGCCCTTGTGTTTTGACTGCGTGCTCAGGCTGGGGTACTGCACATACACCGCAGGCGTCTCCTGCTGTGGCCGGTGAGCAACTGCCAACAGCAGGAACACGTACCGGAGGGTGCTGACGACACGTTTCCCCCTAACCTCAGGGATGTGCTGACGTCACTAACCGTGAAGCTGGGCGCGCCCAAGGCGCGCTTCTCCGCCGCCGTGGAGCAGCGCAGCGGCAAGATCCGCGTTGCCGGCATTGTGCGCGATGACCGCCCCTTCCTCTCCGAGATCGGCGACTTTGACGTGGACGTTACCCTGGAGGTGGGCTTTGCGGCTGCTGTGCCCAATACTGCGGGGCTATACTTTGCGCTGATGATGATCATGACATGTATGTGAGACCTAAGAACTGGGTGCTGCAGCCGCACCTCTTTATGCGAGCTTGGTGTTGCTGCTTTAGACCCCTCGCCCGGTCATCGTACAACTAACCATACAAGCCCTCCGCAGGGCTACGTGCTGCTGGTTCGGCAGCAGGACAAGCCGGGCATCATCGCTGCGGTCTCCGCCATCCTGGGCCGTGAGAGCGTCAACATCAGCTTCATGACGGTGTGCAAATATAGGCTGATGTGAACTGATGAGAGAGCCGGTTCTCAGCATTGGCAAGGGGCAACTGAAGTCATGTTTCTGCTGCGCATGAAGCTGTCCAACTGTCATGTACCTGCTGCTGTTGCAGAAGACCATCAGACACATCGCCAAATGTTTTCCTTGCAGGTGTGCCGGACAGTGCGGGGTGAGGAGGCTATCATGGCCATTGGCGTGGACTCGCGGCCAAAGTCAGCCATCAAAGACGAGATCGCCAGCATTGACGGCGTCATCGAGAGCCAGCTGTTCTCAGAGGCACCACTCTCGGCTGCGCCGACACACTAGAGCGGCGGGTTTGCTGCAGGGCTTTAGTGGGAGTTGCCGCTTCTCATCCCCGATGCAGGCGGCGACAGACTCTCCAGCGGCACTGCAGCACCAAATATGCAGCAGGACTGCATGCGTCTCGTTGCATTGCCGGCATGACAGCTTAGGAACAATGCCAACAAGTTGAGAGCAGGCACACATCGTGCACGGCGCTGGGCAAGTGGTGCGTCTGCTCATGCTCACCGGCCACATCGCCCAGCACATGCTGGGTCTCTGAGCGATGTGCCGATGTCGTCTGCAGGGGTGCAATTTGAGTCGCAGCGTTCAGACCTCACATTCAGGGTTAGGTGTCCCACGCAGACACGCTTTTGCACACAAGACTCAGGGCGGCATTGCGCCATGGTAGGATCAGGTTTCAGAGCAGGTGGATGACACTGTGACACAACACATTGGTTGCCTCACCCTTGCAGTAAACCGTGTGATGTGAAGTGCGTGAAGTGCCAAGGACTAACAAACTTGTCCTCGCCTTTGCCACAGCATGATTGCATCAGATCTCGGCATTTCCAAGACATGCCATCCTCTGCTTGCAGTCACAGAGTCACCTCCCTTGTGGTGTGGCTTGACATTGTCTATCACTTGAGGCGCAGGACCTATTACAATGTAGCTTGTCCATGCCCGGCATTGCCCAGACAGCTTGGTCTACACCATGCTCCGCACAACATGCATTGCGGTATACGCTCTTCTGTTGTTGATGTGCACATGTGCAGACGACACTATTGACTGCAGCATCAAGAGCATCAGTCTGCAGACAACTCCCGCTCAGATAGCGATTACGATCAACGATGCGATTGTGCGGTGCCCAGCAAATGCGACGCACCGCGGCATAGTGAGGTTGCCACCTGGCAAGTATTGCACAGGCAGCCTGATTGTTCGGAGCAACATCGAGCTGCACATCTCCGCGGGCACCCATCTAAAGGCGTCGCTCGAGGCAAGCTGCTGCCTTGCTCAACCGACATGCAGTCGACAACCAAGCGCATGCCGCAATGCATGGTGCGGCCAACCTTCTGGCAACTGGATGTGCATGCAGAGGGCCAAATATGGTTGGGGCCACGACGGCATGGCGCTGGTACGGCTGCAGAACTGCACCCGATGCAGCCTCGCAGGCGCCGGGACACTTGATGGCCGGGGCCGTGACTGGGTGGCGGTGAGGTTGCCGACACGCAAGATTACCAGGTACCAGGATGGTGGCACTCTCATGTGCGTCACAATCGTGCGGGGTTGCCATCCTGCCGCCATCATGTTGATCGGCAGCTGGCTGCTTGGGCGAAGGAACTGGCGGGACCCGCAGTCTTGCCCTGTGCCCTCCGAGTGCCGGCCCAACCTGGTCAAGGTCGTCGACACGCAGAATGTGAGGAGCCTACTTCCTTGACATAACGACTCTTGTATGGAGTACGATGCTTGATGAAAGGATCGGCAAGTGTAGCTACCAGCAACGTCAGCACTTGGCTGCATCTGACGCTTCCTGTGTCCACAGCCGACATTCCGTCAACGGTTGTGCAGGCATCCATTAGCGGTGTTCACATGGTAGACGCTGCCTACTGGACGGTGCACATCCTCCGAAGCAGTCAGGTGCTGTGAACAGCTGCAGTCGTCACAGGCCAGGCTAGGTGATGGTGAGCAGTCCACAGCCAATGTGCCGCTTGATCCTTTCTGCACAGGTGGTGGTGCAGGATCTGCACATCGATAACGACCCTCTCATTGCCAATACAGACGGTGACAGCAGTCACGTGGCTGGTACAACAGAGCTGGTTTTGCTATGGGGCCGCATGCTGTTCGACACCAACAGCGGTTGGTTGGATGCCGTGTGCAGGCATTGATGCGGACAGCTCTTCACAAGTGAGCATCCGGAACATCAGCATCCTGACAGGGGACGATGCAATAGTTGTGAAGACGACACAGCCAGGTAGCCTGTGCTGTCTGCATCAGTGATGTGTCTGGGGCCAAGCTTCGTGTTGTATTGTGGCCTGCACGAGCTTCGCTGCCTGCAGGCGCGCCTCTTACAGGCCTGTCAGTGACCAACTGCACGCTGCAAACGAAGTCGGCAGCAGTCAAGATAGGGAGCGAGACGCGGAGCAACCTATCCAGCATGCACTTTGAGGACATCCAGGTGCTATCAGGAGGTTTGTTGCCCCATCGGATGTTACTGGCGATGCACATCGCAACATGCAAAGGCAGTGCCATTGGCCTGCTTGCCTATTGTAGCACTGCTCGCGACTGCTGATCGTGTGCAATGCAGATCCTGCCCTCGCATCGTGGCATAGCCTTCCAGCTCCGAGATGAGGTGCTTAGCTGAGTGCACGTGGCACCTGCATTCTTTGGACTCTGTCCATGCTCTCATTCTGTTGTGACGGGCTGAATGTTATCGACTGCGCACAGGGGCATGTATCGAATGTGACCTTCCGGGGCATCTCTATGGTGACACAGTTGTATGATGCAAGCTGGTGGGGCGCAGGCGAGCCCATTGCCATCACTGCGCTGCCGCGTCACCACGGCTCGAAGGTAGGTGGGCAGTGGGCCTGCAAACTCACAGCGGCTCAGTGCCAGGCGTTCGACAGCCATGAACCAAACCTGCTGTAACAGAAGTTGATTGCTATAGACTCCATCATGCATGTCTGCTGCAGCTTGGCAGCATCTCGGATGTGCGGCTGCACGACGTCACTGCTGTGTCAGAGAATGGTATCATCATTGCTGGCAGCCCTGACAGCCTCATTGATGGCGTCCTGTTTCAGGTGATGCAAGTGATATTCGTCTGTCTTCCCGCATCCGCATGGAAACGCAATATGCTCGATAGCATGTGCAGTACAGGCACACCCCCGCGTTGTGCTGTCTGCATGTCGGAGTGAAGTGCAGGATGCGTTGCAATGTGCAGGATGTCACCGTGCGGCTGAAATGTTTGACGCTATGGCCGGGCGGGCTGCAGGACCGGCGTCCTGGGTACCAGGGGGTGGTCGAATCACCAGCATACTTAGTCTTTCAGGAGTTTGCCAATCGGCTCAGCTACACCAACGTGCAGGTGTGTGCTGACCAATTGTTTGGCAGTTGTCTACTGGTGCAACTGATTGCCGAACAACCAGCCATCATATGAACATTTCGGTGCTGATGCAGCTGGCCTGGTCGCGTGCTCGGGCGGAGTGGGAAGGAGTGTTTGGTGGAGA
The DNA here is from genome assembly GCA_032358165.1 of Diplosphaera chodatii. NCBI lineage: Eukaryota > Viridiplantae > Chlorophyta > Trebouxiophyceae > Prasiolales > Stichococcaceae > Diplosphaera > Diplosphaera chodatii. Next base: position 1,827,551 of record JAALGY010000038.1, read on the forward strand.
GCCGCACACGGTTGAACGTTTGCACATGACAAATTTCTCTGTTGTGGAAGACTCGCCGCAGCAGCGAATTTTCGTCGATCAGCCTCTGCAGCATGAACTGCCTGGCCCCAGTGTGGCTACTCTAGCTACGACCTGAACTGCGCAAGGGTCGCTTCATGTACTGGTGCAAGGCTCCATGGCTGTTTTCGCCTGCAGCCTTGCATCCTCTTCCTCACTGCCCGCCGGCCATCAGGCCAGAACTAGACCGCCGGCTCTCCACTGCATCATAAGCGCACGCTCCACCTCTGCAGTCAGCCTGGAACCGCAGCGCGCTGCTGCAGCGGCTCAATGCTGCTTCGTGAACTTGTCCGGCTTCTTGGCGCCTCGGGCCTGCGTCTTCAGGGACTGCGGCGGCGGCGGCTTGGGGATCACGCCCGCCTGGCCCAGCAACCGGCCGACCGTCTGTGTGGGCTGCGCTCCCACCGATAGCCAGTACCTGCGGCCGGCTGACATCTCTCACACGATTGCATTGCATCACAAGGTTCTAATGCATCACAAGGTTCTAAGCGCCGCTACGGTCAATGTAGATTGGAGATGATGCGCTTGGTGGAAGGAGTCACTTGATGCGGTCGATGTCCAACCCCACGTGCTTGTTGCCGTCCTTCCCTGCAGCAAATCAATCAAAGGTTGGGCTTCCTGCGCACGAATGACGCTGCACGTGAGTGTCTGAGTAGAGGTAACCAGGGCGCTGTAGAAGCAGACTCTGCTCCGTGGGGCCGCGCCTGGGAGCGGGTCGTAGTGGCCAACGACCTCGATGTGCCTGCCGTCTCGCGGCGCTCGGGAGTCAGCTACGAAGATGCGGTAGAATGGAAGGTGCTGCAGCGTAGCGCAAAGGTCAGGAGTTGGTGCATGCTGTGGCACAGTGTAGCGGCATGCGGCATGGGGAGCGGCAATGCATGTGCACCCACCTTGCGTCCAAATCTGGCCAGACGCAGGCGCACAACCATTCCGGAACGTGTCAGCCGTATAGTTGCATGATCCTCAGCTGCAAAAGTCTGGTGTCACAGCACAAGTGCTGGGTGCCCAACTGCCCACAGGCGAGCTCCACGGGGAGGTTCCCCTGACGTTCTGCGACAGACTTGTACTTCCCGCAACATGCAGCTCGCGATCGACACCTTATCGCTGTGCTAACAGCCGCACTTCCTAAACTGCATCATCAATAAGGAGCACTGCTTCGCAAAGGAGTCGTTTGCAGTTTGCCCGGTCCCAGCAGGTTGCCGCAATTTAGTGTAACAGTTTCCTGAAAAGCGTTGGCAACTCGGAAATATCTATAGCTCCATTGGCACGGCGATCAGCATGGAGGCAGCGTTTCTGTCGAGGAGAGCTCCTGCTGCTGGACATGCTGGGTAAGGGTGTGCAAGTCACTGGAGCGAGATCGTGCGAGAACTGCGTCCTGCATAGGCATCTGTTCACTTTGCAACTCTTGCACACAGGGGCAGGAGGCAGCAGGCACCATGCAGCACGTCGGCTGGCAGAGGCCACGCAGCTGTCCGACACGCCATGCAGCTGTGCAGCATCAGCAGGCTATGCGAGCCACCGGCACAGCAGGACGCATTCGGCGCCTGCATGGCCGCAAGACGGCAGCCTGTGCTGATGCAGGCCGCGGCAGCAGCACCCGCAGCAGCGCCAACGGATCAGAGTCTGGCGAACCTGCGGCTGGACAGTCTGCTCAACACACAGGTGAGTGATCTGTGTGACGATCCATGTGCACTTGATGTGGTCAGCGCTGGCTCCATTGTATGCTGTTGGAACGCTCACAGCCTACCTCTCCAAAACGTACCCAGTACTGCGCACTCCGAAGGTTTTGGCACCTTCAACTGCTTCATGCACAGGGGTACATTGATCCGGAGGTGCCAGATGGCACAGAGGCCACCGTCTTTGCAGTGTTTGATCAGAACCGGAAGCTGCAATATGTGGGCTTCTCAAAGGACTTCCGGAACTCCCTGCGCACGCTGTTTGGTCGGCGGCCCGACAAGGTCTTCTTCCACAAGTGAGGAGGTCTTGTAAACTGTGCTTGGCTGGTGTGCGACAGCAACTTGCAAGATGGATTGCGCGAGAAAGCACGGCATCGCCACCAAGGCTGAGTATCCCCCTGCTGGGCATGCAGGGCGACACACCTACCACAGCTAGATCAGAAGCAGATGCTTGGCATCAGGGAGGCCTGGTTTGAGGAGGTCGGCGGCCCGCCGATCGGCAACAAATGTGAGCATTGCTGGCCAGCCCTTGACACGGCCTTGTGATACGCAGTACACGGTACAATGCACACGGCCTGTGCCGCCAACAGCAGCAGCAGCCAGCTGTGCATCGAAGCCCTTCTGGTCTGGCGCACCCTGTGGACCACGGAGCATTCTGCCCGTCCCTCTGCAGTGGCGATGGAGCGGGCGCTGTGGGAGAAGCCGGTGGACGGCGGCGCCATCTCGGCGCGCGGCAAGCTGGAGGCGGCCAAGTCGCAGGTCCTCACCCAGCTGGCCGCCATGCGCACCCGTGGCGCAGTGGAGGAGTTCGAGCCCAACCCCCAGCTGCTGGAGGAGGGCAAGGTGTGCCCCGGCAGGACGCCGCGCTGCGATGGGCGAATTTTCACTGATTGTAGGGTCTGCACCACATCCTTGCATGCTCGCAGAAACACCTTTGGACATCGTCGTTCTGTCATCGACACAGGATACAGCAGATGGCTGCCAAAGCGCACGCCGCTCAGTAACGTGACCACAGAATCACGAATCACAAACACCCTTCTTGTGCACCTCAGGTCGACTTCCTACCGGCAAAGGCGCTGGATCGGGAGGCGATGCAGGCTGAGCAGGCGCGGCTGGATGGCATCCGCAAAGCCACCCGCACAGTCTCCACCGTGGTGGATGGCCAGCAGCGCGAGTTTCTGCTGTTCTTCACCAAGACATACAAGACGAATGGCGGCTTCATGTTCGATGTCCGGGTACGTGCTCTCGCCAGTCGCAGCGTCGCCAGCTGCACCATTGTGATCGTGGTACTGCTCGATCAGCAGCAGCGAAACTCTGGCAGCTCTTGCATCAGGCTGTGACTTTACACCCCGCTGACACAACTGCAGGTCACCTTTGACGACCGGGAGACGACGCACCGCGTGATCTGCGGCTCGCAGTTCTACGAGTCGCTCGGCCTGGAGCCGGAGACCATCATCGAGCGCGTGTTCGCTTTCCTGCTGGCCAAGCGCATCCCGCGTCGCACAGAAGGTCGGTTACACCCCAAGCTTCCACATCTGCTGCTGCCACGCAAGGCTGCTTGCCCGTGTGGAGGTTCCGACCGTGTGTGGAGTTGTCGAGGTGTACAGCACTGTTTCGGTCATGCAGTATTCGCTGTCTGCACACAGGCATGATGCTGAGCAACGAGTTCCCCATCAACTACTTCAGCGTGTCAGAGGTGGAGCAGGATTGGCCAGATGAGTTTCAGGTCAGTGGAAGACCCTTGCGCGCTCTACATTCGTCTCGCACATGGCCCAAGCTGCATGCTGCAGGAAGCAAGTATTCAAGCTTTAGTATCTTCTGTGATGCGTATCCACAGGCTATGTTTAGTGAGGGCAAGCTGCCGGGTGATGCTGAGTTCTGGCGTTTCAACAAGATCCATGAGTACGGCGCATATGGCGAGGTGAGTGGGAATGATTACCGGTGCAGGACGTCACATCGTATGCCTACATGTTCCTGCCTGGTGTAACGGTGGCTTCTGAGGCGCGCTGGAGATGTCCGTTGTTTTTCTGCTGGCAGACGCCCGGTTTCAGTACCACACGTGATTACCTTCCATCCGGGCGGACAACGTGGATCGATTCCTGAGGGGCAGCCAGGCCGCAGAGGCAGGTGCCCTTGGCCCAGGCATGTGCCAGATGGTGCCACGGCGGTCGTGTGGATGCTCACTGATGCAAAATATCTTAGGGCTAGGTTTGTGTTGGGTAAGTTAGGAGTAGGTGGCAACAACAGAGAGCACTTTTTGTGATTGCGCAGCTGCAGCAGATAATTGGCTCACGTGATGTGCCAGTCCCAGTAGCAATCACAACTGACCACCACAGTCACACCAGCCTCCCAGCAGTCCGTTTGCTGCCTGGACCGCAGCACAAGTCGAGCAAATGCAATCATGTTGCTGATTGATGGCTGGCACTCCCTGGGGCCTCCTGCTGTGTGCCCCTGGCCGCCGCTTGCGTGAGGAGGTTGTAAAATGGCGAGACACTACGCTATCCTGGCAGCTGTCTGTTGCATGCCCGCATGACATAGCAGGTCTCTCCTTTTGCTGCATGGGCCTTGCCCGCTTCAGCTTGGCAGCTGCAGGCTGGCGCGGTGCTTGGCCAGCCAACGAGTCGTCCCACTGCGGCTGCAAGCGCTGCCTTTGGTGTGCGGTGCGTGCTGACAACCTGGACGGTTGCCCTGTGCGTGCAGCATTGTGGTGGTCATGCGCCTCCCATCGCAGCGGAGCTGCTTGCTGAGAAGCAATGCCATCACAGCTCTGGGCTTTGGACCGCTGCTGACTGCCTGCGTTCTGGTAGCTCCCAGCTGCACGCCTCGCGAGTTCTGGCCGTGTAGCGGGCTGCCGCAGCGGCGCCACGGAGTGCGCTGCGCCTCGCTGCAGCATCCTGTTCTGCTTCTCTAGCATCGAGATCACGCGGTGCAAACTGCTGAGAATCTGCGTGCTTTCGCCAACTGCTGGAGCATAACATGCAGACGCAGCCAGCTGAACAGGCGTGCTGTTTGGCGTGCTGCTCCACAGCACCTCTGCAGCAACTGGCTTCGTCATACGGCATGTTGCAACTGCTGCTATTGCACTTCCCAGAGCAGAGGACCTGGCCGTCATGCTGGATGGTTGTTGCGCAGCTGGCCCTTCATGTTTAGCTGCAACTTCACAGTCTGATCGTCTGATGGCTGCTTTGCTGCTAGCCGCGGGGGCGGCATCCAACAGCTGAGCATATTGCTGACTTCCAACTGCTTGCACTTGCTGCACCAGTTCAAGCGCCATGCTCATACGGTGCTCGAAGCTTCCTGCACACGATTGCAAGGAGTTCAACAAGCAGCTTCGTATGCAGCTGCAGGATGTGGCTTTGGCAGTCACATATCAGTTTTCAACACTTGCTAGCCTTGCCTGCTGACTTGGCAGGCTGTGTCTGTGCGGCTTGGTCTACTCCAGCCTGCGACCAGCGACAAGCGATCGCTTCGACCACAAAGGTCGCATTTAGAGCGCCGCATGGCGTACATGATACCGGTACAACGTGCTGTCGCGAACTTACCGACACAGCACCAAGCTGCGGCAACTGGCAGGCATGCGCGAGCATGGTCATCGACCGGCGTCTGCTATACCGCATGCTCGAAATGCAGCTGGAAAACCTATTAAACTCCTTTGTTTGAGATGTCACCTATGATAAGCCGTCTGCGTGACATGCACGCTGCAACTAAAGCACGGTGGCCCAGCACTGGTGACCAATACATGTGTGCCTCCGGGCTGTGTTCGACCCCTTGGTACTCAACGGGACAAGCCACCCTGCAACGAACATCTTGCATCTCCCCTCGGCATACAGCCTGCCTGTAGCGCTCGATCAAAACACTGGTGGGCAACGCGGGAGTGCCAGCCTTTCAGCCCCGTGCCGTTCATCGCAATTTCCCAATAACGGTCCCGGTCAAGTTCAAAGTGCCTTTCAACAGGTGCCATGCGCATGCAGAGGTGCAGGCCCGCAATGCCGCAAATCGCACTCTCGCACACTTTGCGTTGACAGAAGGGATGATGAGGAAAGAGTCGTGCTCGGCAGGGCTGTAGGATTGGTGATATCAGGGCAGTTGTCGGTCAGGCCATTGCACACTTCTCCTCTTTGGGCTGTCAAAGTACACAGATTGCTCATAGACTCACATCGTGGTGACTGCCTTACTGAAAGTTAATGATGACGTGCATCAGACGGGCCTGGCGCAGCACAAGCCATTTTTGTCCATTTGAGTAATCCACTTCGTTTGAGAGCGTTCCAGTGGGCTTGGGCCAGTGTGAGGACTCCAGCGGACCATCCGCTGATCAGGCTTGCCACGGCCACTTCCAGCGGCGTGTCACACCAGTCCGCGCTGGTCGACACCAGGATGAGGGCCTGAGCCGGCTGCGCATCTCGCTACTGGAGGAGGCGCAGGAGGCACACCTCTGGAGCGCGAGCTCCATCGCTGTCCCAGCTTGCAGCGTCTTCCAAGCAGCAGTATGCCGCAGAAGCGGCCGCCAACGCAGGCTCGTCGTCTAGTTCCCTCCTTTTAGATCATCCAGCGTCAGGCAGACGATCTGCAGTTGCTCTGCATCCTTTGTTTGCCACCTGACGTGATGCCTTGAAGCTTTCTAAGCTCTGCAGTGGCACATGGTGCAACACATGATGTTGTGTCCGCAGGTGTCTAACATGAGCATGCCATCGCTGAAGCGAGCTGCGACGGTGCGGCCGTCGCCCCTCAAATCCCGACTGCACCGGGAGACGTCCAACCACAGCAATCTGGACTCGCTCCTCGAAGACATCAGCCGCAGTCAGCAGCAGAAAGAGAACAGGTTAGCGCAAGCTGTTGGCTACATGTCCGACAGATATCCATCCACACTGGTTCCATCATCACACTGGAGCTGACATGTAGTTCTGGCAACCTGCAGGGCGCCCACAAGTTTTGCAGGCCTTCACAACCTGGTTGCCAGCGGCAGCAGTGCTCCATTTGCTAGGTGACTGTGGCAAGCTCTGTGTCATTTTGTATGCTGGGCATGGCAGGGTGATCATCTTGATGGCATGATGTACGGCGGCAGCAGCAGCAGCAGCAGCAGCAAGATAATGGGAATTAGCCCGCTGGCTGCATGACCATCGATCTTGTGCGCTGCAGACGAGAGAAGAAGGCGCCTGCAAAGCAGCTCAAGACATTCAATGAGCTCAGCACGCTGGCAGCAGTGGAGGAGGAAGCACAGCCTGACCCCCTGTCTGCAGCCAACATGGTGCGACTACAGATCAGCATTGTTTGTACCGAGACCATGCTGTGTATGCACATGCACCAGAAGCAGACCTCGCAGCATCACCACGCAAGTGCCGGCCGTATGACTGTGACCTCTGCCAACTCTGCAGCTCAAAGGCGTGCTGTCACAGCAGCACTTTACACTGCCACCGGACTCCCAGGCTGAGGTGCGTAGTGGGCACCGGCTGCTTGTTTGTCTGCTGACAGGCAGGGCCGAAATGCTGGTGCTTGCGCGGGCGCTGCAGCAGCGAGATTGCGCACCAGAGGCTGCTGTAACCTGCTCACAGGCGGCATCGGGCGGCAGCCAGCGCTCCGGGCACACCACCTACCACAGCTCACCGCCAGCGGTCAGTCCACCCGCTGCACCGGGGTCAGACGTGCTGCCGTATGCACCGCGTCCCCCGATGGACTGGTCGCTGCGTACGTGCATGCGCTTCTTCAGCAACGACCCGCTGCGCCTGTGTGAGGATGCCACACTCGCCTCAGGTATTCTCATCTATCAAGCACCAGGCAGCTGCTTGGTGCAGCGTGCAGCATGTGACAGTTGGCGATGATCTCCTGATTGTTACTGGAAGCCGAACAGCTTCAAGGGCAGTGTTTCACAAGCAGCTGCTGCATTAGTGAATCTGACACATTGGTGGTGATCATGAGCAATGTGCATATACGCAATCGCTCAATCATCTGCGAAGTATGATGTTGTACATACAGGTCGTTGGGTGGATCCAGCATCAGCCGCCGCTCCAGCAGCGACGCTTCAGGTGGGTTGCAGGAAGCTTCAGTCATGCACATGCTACAACTGAACGTTGTCATAGCCATGTATCATACACGATAGCCATTCCGGACCTTAAAGGCGGTGGTGTGCAGGACCGCTACCAGCACGCGTTGCAAACATATGTGCACCCAGAGATGCCTCTGGACCAGGGCATCATTGCAGCGCTGCACTCAGCTAAGGTGAGGTCCTCGATGAGACGCTATGAGCTTCACCGTGCAACCCCACCCGCGGTCTTGACATCGGCTACCCCGTTGCACCATGCCTCTGCATGCAATATGAAATACAGGTGGGTGAATGATCACTTGTCCGAGCGCAGGGCGGGCGGGCGATGTTGGCGGCGCGTCGAGGTGCTTGGGATGCTGCCTTCAACGCGCTGTTCATGCAGCTGCGCAGCGGCGCCACCGACGCATTCTACTGCATCAGCCCTCAGGTGCGCCTTTTGCCCCATGCCTACACGCAGGGCGCCTTTCCCCTGCAGTGTGCGGTGCATCATTGCCGAACACGAGTAGCCTACCTCAGCAGCCTGCACATGAGTCTTTGCTTCCTGGCGTCTAGGATACGAGGAGGACGGCCTTCGTGGCACTGTTCCGGGGCGCGGGGGTGGGCGGCTGTGCTGAACCGCACGCACTGGTGTCACGCTCATCTCAGGGGCTGCGGGCTTTGCTGTTGTCGGAGGCGGTGCCTTTCGCGATGCCGCTGGCCCCAAAGGGCATAGCTGAGGGTGAGGCGGCAGCAGCGGCACTGCTGGCAGACGTGGAGGCCAGCAATGTTGGCAAGGTATGCTGAGTGTACACGTTTCGTCCCTGGCTAGGTAGATTTGCGAGTTTGAGGTGTCTGACGTGCCTGGAATTCTGGTGGCACCAAGGAATGGATACAGAGGCATGCTGTGTCCTACTGCCCACATTTGCTTGCAGGCCGTGACGAAGAATGCCCTTGCCATGGTTGACGGCTCCCCACAGTCAATGCTGGCCATTGTGGGCGAGACGAATGTCGCTGGCCTGGCAGAGGTGAGTCAGTGGACAACCGTGGGCCCTGCTGTAACCTATTTCGACGGCATGACTACGCCGCATGCTGCCAGCTTTCTTCATTACAAACTCAGTTTTGTCGATGTGCCAGCATACACATATAACGGTATGGTCAACCCGGAACTGCTAATCACTGCAGTTATGAGATCCTGATCTGACCAGCTGACATCGTGCAGGTGCTTTGCAATCACATCGATCGCCTGTTCGAGGGGACCTGCGATGTGCCGCAGCTGCTGGCGCCGACAACATTTGCCGGCGCCCACCTCACCCGACTGCAGCCACAGGCAGGCGCCGGACATGGTCTGCAGCAGCTGCCAGTGTTTGGGTCTGGCACGCACAGGCCGTGTAGCCAGAGCGTCTGCATTGGCGTGCACAAGGCCGACGCTGTTGTGCTGCTGGTGGAAAGTGGCATTCCGTGCCAGGCGATGTGTTCTCCTCAGCTGAGGTCCTGATATACCTGCGTGCAGGTGAAAGTCAGCTCGCTGTCCGCCAAGGCTGCGGCGACGGGCGAGACGCGGCAGCAGCCCAGCCAGTTTCGGTACATTGCGCTGCTGGACGGCGTCATCCCGCCCTGGGTTGCCGACCGCCTGTGCTGTGTGCTGGCAGAGGCGCAGGGCGCCGGCGGGCTGCGGGTGAGCAATGCACCAGCAACAGGGTTCAAGGCTTGCCAGTAGGTGCCACTTCACTATGCTTGCAACACTTCACATGTAGGTAACACTTGCGTGGTGGTGGAGTGCTCTCAGACACTGCGCCCTCCCAGGGCTGCAAGGTTGCTGTGCACATTCGAAGCTGCTGATGGTCGTGGCGCTTGTCCTGCTACAGGGCAGGGCAGAGGTGCTGCCGCTGGCGGCTTGCCTCAATGAGCGGCCGTCCCCACCTGAGAGCTGCACTGGCGATGACATGGACCTTGGGGCAGGGTCAGATGGGAACAGCAGCGGCGGCGGCAGCGGCTGCTGGCGGCTAGCAGGGTACACCTCAGCTGAGGAGGCGGCCCACTGGCGACAGGTAAGCCCCAAGCTGCATGGTAGTGGCACCATCGTGCCCCAGGCCATCTGCACAGTGATGCCACCCTGCAGCACACAACTAATTGGCTGCATTCTGAACAAACATATATCGTTGCACAGGCCACGCCAGGATTGGCAGGTGGCACGTGCATTGGCGAGTTCGAGGCGGCAGACGGCCGCTTCCGTGGGCGGCTGCAGCAAGTGCGCATCACTGCAGCGCCTGCATCGCGAAACCTGTCGGGCTGGCAGTGAACGGACTTGCACCGCAGACTTTGGCAGTGGCTGCAAACAGAGCACAGTTGCAGCGCCACTCTGGCTGGTGGTTTGCGTGCCTTATTCGGAGTGCCCGCCGTCTTGCCTTCTTATAACTATGCATGGTGCATGCAGTACGGTATGCTGCTGCAGCAGCGACTGCTTGACAGCGCTTATGCGACATCTCAGGGTATTGGCTCGTCGGTAGTAGAATCCTGCATCTTGCAGTGCTCAACAGTCGAATCGCGCAGATTATTGTAACTAGGACGTGCATGGATGCAGCGACTGTCTGTAGGATGCTGCCAAGCTCGCAAACTGATCCATGAAAGCACGTGAGCTGTGTAAAGAAGACAGGAAGACCACAGACACACACAGGGTGCCGGGGTGCCCATGCACAGCCGTATGACGACGGGCATGCATGTTGGCGTCACTGTCCCGCCAGCGGCCCTGACTCTGTAATGACGATCTTGTTATAGGGACGCCCAAAGCCCCGGAGTGCCACATCAGCTCTCCTGTCCCCAATGAACTTGGCAGTCCTGCATTGTGCACAAATGTCAGGATCGGATGGCCAGATGTCAGGTGACCTCCGAAGCATCGGATCTAACCAGGTTGGGAGCTCAGAGGACGGAGCACATGACCAGACATTGGCGTGTGTTGTGCGCACTTGATATAGCCACTGCCAGAGTTGTCCTTCACGGCAGGCAGAGCGGCAAGCGTTCGCACGACGTCCATGCCTTCGATCACCTACTTACACCACATCAATGCTTGTGCAAGAATCCTGCGGTCGAAGACATAATGGCTGTGTGAGCTTGTTCCCGCAGCACACGGTCATGCCATCAGCGATAATGCACCTTGCCGATGACCAGGTTGGTCTGATTCAGCGACGGCGTAGGCCGCAACGTGATGGCAAACGCTGTACCGTTCGGCTTCTCCCCTAGCTGCTCGGTCACCTCGACCAGCTTGCCCCGGTAGGCTGTCAGCTTCGTCTTCACGGGGCTGCACATGATCGGAGCCGCCTTTACGCTTCAGTTGCGTGGCCGGAGCACGGGGGATTGCTGATCTACAAAAGAACACAGAAACGCAAAGCCGACAGCATCACTGCAGAAGCTCGCACAACTCCCACTCACAGCGGCTTCTCGGTCCGCACGACCAGGCTGACGTCACCGCTGTCTGTGTGCTGGTGCGCGCTGCTCTCCAGCTCAACCTCCAGCTGCTCCACACCATCGCCACCTTGAGTCAGCCAGAGATGATTAACATCCACAGTCACAACATTATAGCTGTCCTCCTAGCTGAGAGAGATGCGCTTTGCCACCTTGACCACAACAGTTGCAAGCTGCAACATATGCACGATGTGCCACACACCTGTGAGTGATGTCTCCTGTTCCGACCCAAAACTCAGCCTTCGCAAGCCAGCATCCCGTATGAAGTCCTGCATCCGACTCATATGTTGAACGTCACATTCGTCGAAAACATGTGATGAGCGCATGTCTGTTAGCAGCTGCACAGCTAAATGGTTTACGCACCTCATTGATCGCATCAAATTTAGTGCGCCGAAAGCCGACGCCCTGTTTGCCCTGTGCAAGGTCTGCGAACCGTGCTGCACCAACGGGTACATCATCGTACAGCTGCACGACAATGCGTCCGCTCTGCTCGCCATCCACTGACACGTCGAAGAACACGCGCCGCCGGCCCTCTGCAGGCGTCGCCGCCGCTGCCGGGACTGTTGGGGGCGCTGAACTCGCTGCCCCTGGCAGCGCCTGCTGCTGCTGTTCTGACAACATTGCACTGAGGCCCGAAAGGATGGGCACCTGCATCAGCAGGTGGTGCACGCCACAGCTGAGGCCACAACCCGTCACGTCTCATCGTGCACACATGAGGTCATGACCAGGACCAACACGGCACCTGCGATGGGGAGCTGAAGGGTGCGCCAGCCGCCTCGGCGGCCATAGGCTGGATCAGCATCATGCCAGCAGCCATGCCTATTGTGGAACAGGGCGCAGACTTAGAAACTTTGTCTGTGTTGTTCGACACCGAGCATAGCCATGCCTGCCAAGCAACGCATGCATGCTGCTGCCGGAGAGCAAATGCATGCAATGTATGTATGTGGCAGTAGCTTACCTGCAATCAGCGTAGATGCTGCACATGTGCTGTTGCTGACATGCATTTGCAATTGCTGCTGAGACCGTGCCGCTGCGCATGTCGGGGCTATGGAGATGTGGTGGCGAGGTCCATGCCCACGAAAGGGCTGCCAGCAGCTGCTGGACACGCTGCCGGTCAGTGTACTGGATGTCATTCCCTCAAACGGCATTTTGCGAAAGAGCAGAGCGAGAGTGCAGAACTGCTCAGTCTGCTCTCAGGTGCTCCTTGTACGATGTGCAGCAGTGTGTTACTGCCATGGCGCTTGCCAGGGCAAACAGGTCGACAGCTGCTCCAGTCAGTTCCTAAGATGTTGATGAACTGCGAAGATACACTTGCGATCACAGTGATGATCACTGATTTGTGCAGCCGAGATCAGAAAGCAGCGGGACGCTCATCTCCGCGGCAAACACACAAGTCCCGGTGCTGCTCTCTGCCCACTGAGGACTGAGCCGTCTTGGTTCCAAGCATATGTGTCAAGCAACTGCATTGTGCTGCACGCCGACTGTACGTTGCTGATAGGCGTCCGACTGATCTCTTGGGCCAAAGCCTGCAGCTTGCACACCAGTCGGAGGCTCCCATCAGCTGCCGTTACGGGAGACAGCACGTCATTACGGGCCGGCGCAGCCACTGCACGGGTGAACAGACACTACTGGCAGGCGAGTCATGCGGCGTCGAAGGCCGCTGCCAAGCTTGGGTCTTTGGGCACCCTAAGCGGCAGGGCACCAGCTGTGAGAAAACTCAGACAGCTGCAGATCAGACCCAGCGCCGTGCCAACACACGACAGCACCCCAAAGCTGACACCCAGGCTGCCGAGACTGCGCAAGGCTGACGGCGCCAGCACGGTCAGTCGGGGTTTGGACCCTGATTTGAACAGAGGTCGAGCCAGCTCGCCAACACAAGCAGCTGCCAGCAGCCTGTCAGTGGGCGGCAAAGATCTGTGGGGGGAACCAGGAGGTGGTGGACAAGACACGTTGGCGTCCTGCGCAGCGGCGGTGCCGCAGCCGGCGTGAGCTGCCGCCGCCGCCATGACACAGGCACTGCCGGCACCCAGCCTGCCGCCAGACCTGGTGCATCTGCTGGAGACGTACTGCATCGGTCGCAAGCTTGGAGGCGGCAGCTTTGGCACGGTAGGTGGAACGTCAATGCCACTGTGGGCTTGTAGGTCCAGCACTGCTCTGTGGCGGCAGCCTCGACCAGGCCATGTTTGACCTTCGGTGCAGCCCGGACAGAACCCAAGCTGGCTACAGCTGCTTGTGGCACCCTACACAATTCGGTCGAGCAGCAACATGCAGGCCATCGATGGCTCATGTGCAATGCCGTGAATGCAGGTCAGGGCAGCGTCACACATCAAAACCAATGAGCCGGTGGCCATCAAGATCATCAGCCGTGCACGCATGCAAGAGGAGAAGGGTGCTGAGGACAAAGGTTTGCGGTGTCGAATCACGGATTGTGGCACACATGCAACACCTCCCAGGCAGCTGCCCAGCTGCACCAAAGCTGCATCTGTTTCTGGTTCTCAAGAGGACATGAGGCAAGCCCTGCTGTTGCAACAGTGCGGCGGGAGATTAACATCATGCGGCTGCTGCGGCACCCGCACATCGTCCGCCTGTACGAGGTCATCGAGACGGAGCGGGACATCTACCTCATCATGGAGTATGTGGCGGTGCGCTCCTATGCATGTCACGATCTCTGGAGCAGAGCAAGTGCCATTCTGTATGGCGCAACCTGTCACCTCATCAATATGGTGTGACTCGTAACTGGCATGTGATGCCTGGCTGCAATGTGAGCAGGCAGGTGAGCTGTTTGACTTCCTGAACGTGCGCGGGCGGCTGCACGAGGGTGCCGCCCGCCGCTTCTTCCAGCAGCTCATGACTGGCATCGAGGCGTGCCATGCGGCTGGTGCGTGGTAGTTATACACACCCGGAGCTCTGCCTGCTTGCCCCAGGCCATGCATGCAGACGGCACCTAGCTGATGTCACTGCACATCACAAGAATGCAGCCGGCACCCTGCTGCTGCTCTACTTCGAGTGCCGTCGCTGTAGCTGGCTGCTGTTGACAACAGTTTCTGCCAATGCAGGTGTGGTGCACAGGGACCTGAAGCCAGAAAACTTGTTGCTCACAGCCGATGGTGACTCGGAGCATGCAGACCTCAAGATCGCGGACTTTGGGTTGTCGAATGTGTTGCGGGATGGCCACTTTCTGCACACCTCCTGTGGGTCACCCAACTATGCGGCCCCTGAGGTGTGCTGCGTCCAAGGTTCACCTTCCGGTATAGTCCCCAGCGTGCCGAGCTCGTCCGCCAGGTGCTCGTCCATGCTTTCTTGTTGTCTGGGCCAAGCGGTGTCTTGTTGGTGTCACTGCAGGTCATTGCAGGGCGGCAGTATGCTGGGCCCGAGGTGGATGTGTGGTCAGCAGGCTGCATCTTGTTTGCGCTGCTGGCTGGCAGGTGCGCCTGCCTTGCACTCAGCAGGCCACCCAGGCACTGTGCCTGCAACATGTGCACACCACTGCTGAGAGTACAGACGTATGTCAAGGAAACCCTTTGCAAAGTTGCCTCTTGATGCGGCAGGCTGCCTTTCGATGACGGCAATGTGGGACGGCTGTTCCGCGCAATCAAGGCGGGCGCCTTCCAGCTGCCGACGCACCTGTCACCGCCCGCCCGGGACCTGCTCAAGCGCATGCTGACTGTGGACCCCCTGCGCCGCATCACCATCGAGGAGATCAGGTGAGGCAGCAGCCCTGTCGACCACTTGATCAGCTGCACCACACGCCATGCTTGCAGTGGCCTCCGCTCCGCTGGACCACCAGCAGTGTGCAGTCGGGACTTGTTGTCGGGTTTATCAACGGCAACATGCTGCTCTGTGTGGTTACAGGCAGCACCCTTGGTTCACGCCGGGGCTGCCAGACTACCTGGCGATGCCCATGCCGGCGCTGGGGCTGCACGGCCTGCCGCCGCTGCCGGACCCGCGAGTGCTGGGCCAGCTCACCACCTTGGGGCTCGATGCACAGGTCCGTTGCTGGCACCTTGCACACATTGCTTCTGGACCTCAAGCGTGTGTCAGCAAGGCCCTAGCCGCCGCTCTGATGTTGGGACCACATCCGCAGCTGCGTGTCCCAGACGCTCACACGGGATGCTGCATCGCATTGCAGACAGCAGCCAAGGCGGTGCAACGGCGGCAGCACAGCCCGCCGGCGGTGGCGTACCACCTCCTGTTTGACGCGCTGCAGCGTCGCGCCGGCGGGCACCTGGTGCTGCCCCAAGCCCCCACAGGCAGTGCCCTGCCAACAGGTAGGCGCCAAGCCTGCGTCCTCTTCTCGTTGATGCGCAAACCGCACTCATCTGTTGAAGCGGGGCTGCACGGCGTGAACCCACCAGCCAGTCTTCCGAATGGCCGCTGCAGAGCCTGGCCCTGCTGGGTGGGTCTGAGCGTCCACCCTCTGGAAACCAGTCATGACGATGTCATGGCACTGTCATCTGCAGCGGTGCCACCAGTGCAGCGCACTCCAGGCAGCGGGCAGTGGCTGCCGGGGCTGCCGCTGCGGATCGCTGGCGGCGCAGCAGCGGCGATTGCGGCACTGCTGTCAGCTCTCCTGGCGCACAGCTGCGCCTGGAAGCGCACCGCGCTGTACACCTACAGATGCAGGGCCACGACAGCCAAAGGAGTCGCAGGTGGGGGCAGCATCATCGCCCTCAGATTGGCGCGACAAGCCTCGACATATCTGTGACGTATGACTCTTGGGTCACTGGTGATAATGCTGCCTGTGTGGCGGGATGTGGAGCTTCCCCCCACCTGCCCACTACTCGCTTTGGTGCTTTGATCGCGAAGCAAATGTGCTTGCTCCGTAGGCCGACTCCAGGGCAGCATGGCAGCAGCTGCACGGCAGAATGGCGTCGCCTCCGAGCAGCAGTGCATCAAGTTCGAAGTGCAGCTGTACACTATCGCAGAGGCGACCTACCTCCTGGACATGCAGGCGCGTTGCAGAGCACCTGGTTGCTTGTTGCGCTGCTGACTGCACCTCTGCCCACCAGCAGGTCTTGTCAAAGACGTACACTGGCACCTGACACGTTACTCCCTGAATGATGCAGAGGTTGCAGGGCAGCCTGCCGTGCTACCTGGACCTGTGCTCCGCTCTGCTGTCGCACGTCGCGACTCTGGCGTCAAACCCGCAGCGTCAGCACCAGCACCAGCAGGCGCTGCAGCAGCACCAGGCCCAGCAGCAGCAGCGGGAGCAGCAGCTGCTGGAGCTGCAGCAGCGCCAGGCCATGCTCGAGCGGGAAGCCCAGCGGCTGCAGCAGCAGCAGCTTGAGCATCAGCAGCAGGAGCAGGCGTGTCGGTTGCATGATGCACAGCTCCGCAAGCAGCGACACAGCACATCGCCGCCGCCTCGGCACCCGCGGCAGCAGCAGAACCTGCTGGAGCAGCACCGCCTGCAGCAGCAGGCCGCAGCCGCGCAGCTGCCCAGCCTGGAGGCTGCCTTTGCCCGCGGCCTGCCCAACGGGCTGCCAGACGGGCTGGCCAATGGCCTGGCGGCCCATGGCGCTGCAGCCAATGGTGGACATCCGAGCATGGCCAACGGCGTGCCGAACGGCTTGCACAGCAGCCGCAATGGCATGCACAGCAGTGTGGTGACCAGTGGTGGGCTGCAGAACGGCCATGCCCATGCCCATCCGGCTGCACACAGCAGCAGCAGCAGCAGCGGTCTGCAGATCACCAGTGGCAGCAACTGCCTCCCGGGGCGGCGGCAGTCCGGCAGTCCAGCGCCTGCAGCAAGGAGCTGTGGCGGTCACAGCCTGGACAGCAGCAGCCAGACTGCTGCGGGGTATGGCGCCACTGGCTATGCTGTTGCCAATGGCGGTCACATGCATGGCTGAGCCACAGGTTCCCAGATGTGTTCAGTAACAACTACCAGCAGCTGGCATGGAGACTGGTGTCACGGCACTGCTGCCAATTCTTTTGCGGTGCCTGCGAGATGGTGCCGTTGTTAAGTCAACCAGTTCTTGTTACTCGTCGGCACAGCAGATCTTGCAGCTTGCAGGTTGACTGCATTGGTGTACCATGTGCATGCCTGCAACGTGAAGGTTCAGGTATAGGGGTTTTCGGACGGTATTCAGGTTTGCCCACTAGGCCACCGGGTGTCGAAGAGAGGGCAGTCGGCGTGGGGATTCAGGAACCGCAGCAGTATATTCTTTTGGTGCATCGATTGGAGACTGCTGGTGAGAGTGGGTACACAGTCGTGCACTGGTATATAAGCTTTGTCAGGGTTGTTACAGTCAGCTTTCAATATGTGTCAGCAGTGCTTTGTGCGTGGATTGGCTTGCCGCAGCATTCCGGGCATGAAACCTGTGTACATTAGCATCGTATGAAGCGTCCATGTAGCCCCTCCACGTTACACATGGTCATGCACCTCGGTGCGAGGCTGGGCATAATCTTGTGCCACTTAACGTTGAGGTGCAACTGTGACAGAGGCTTCTACCGGCCACTACAGTCTATCACATCTGCACCTGATGCAACAGAGTCCAGCGCAACAACTCACTTGGTCCGCTTGCTGCCCTTTCTGCTCTCGGACTTATCCTCCTTCTTGCTGCTGCTGGCATCGGCAGCCGCTTTGGTGCGCGGTGGTGAGCCGCTGGCTGAACGCGCACGCTTCTTGTCCGCCTTGCCTTTGCCGCCGTCCTTTTTGACGGCTTTGCTGCCGTCGCCCTTGCCCGCCTTTGCATCCTTCCGGCTGTCCTTCTTCGAGTCTTTCTTGGAGTCCTTCTTGGACTCCTTCTTCGACTCCTTTTTGCTGTCCGTTTTGGCCTCCTTCTTCTCGGCCTCCGGTTCCTCGCCGTTGCCTGCGAACAGCATGTCAGCCTGTCAGCCAAAGCAGCTGCAAGGGCCGCAAGCACAGCCACGCCACAACTGGTATAGCAAAAGGTGGCCACATGGAATGCACGAGTCAGTGTCTGGTCAGAAGCCAAGCGTTCAAGCTGAGCGTATTTTCATTGACGGGGCGCAGTTGCTTAGTGCGACACCCTCAAGTAAGGCATAGTCTCATCACCCCAGGACACTCGCATATCAGCACGATGTCACTGACAGCTACTACAGCAGCGGGAGTGCACAGCGCACCATTGGCCGGCGACTGCGCTGCAGCTTCCAAGGGTGCCGCTGCGACGTCCGCCTCTGCTGGCGGCGCCTCCTCAGGAGCATCGTCGCCTGCCTCAGCCTCGTCTGCCGCTATGCCATTTGCTCCACCAGCAGGCTCCTCACCTGCAGCATTGGCCTCACAGGCTCCAGCGCGTGTAGGTTGATCAAGAGTCATATACATGCAACCCCGACGACAGGGGCTCCTACGCCATTGCCGCAACAGCTGTGCTGTCAACACCGGGGTGACAGCGTGCACCAGCATGGCACCTGCTTCCTCGGCATCCACTGCCTCCGCGGCGAGCAGCGTGCGCTCGTTCGCAGCAGCGGTCACGGCGGCGGCGCTGGTGGCGGTGGCCGCCTCCAGCGGCGCGGCCGCGGTGGCGGAGTCCCCCTGCACGGAGGGGGTGGCCCGCAGGGAGCGAATCCCCCGGAAGTTGGGCGGCAGCGAGGGGGAGGGCGCGCTGGACTTGACCAGCGACATGGAGCGCTCGGGCGGCGGCGACGCCGTGAGCTTCCGCGGCCGCGGCGACGGGCTGCCGCCCGGCTCCAGCACCACCACCTCCTCCGGCTGCGCCCCCTCCTCCGCGGCTTCCGATGCCGCCGCCGGCTCCGGCGACGCCTCGGCGTCCTCCGCAGCTGCGTCCGGGACCGCGTCTGCGGGCGCTGATACCGCCGCAGGCTCAGGCGAGCCGGCCTCGCCGCCGCCGCCGCCGCTCTTGCTGCCGCTGGGAGAGGCCGCCTGCGCCGGCGAGGCGCCGCCGCCCGAGGTCGCTGCGCCCGTGTCCTCGGGCGCCGCCGCCCCGTCGGGCGCTGCTGCCGGCGCGTCGGACGGGCTGGAGGCCGCGGACCTGTCCGAGGGGGCGGGGCCGGGCGCGGGGCTGGGCGAGCGCTTGCTGCTGCGCTTCTTCTCCTGCTTCCTGCTGCCTTCCCCCTTGTCCTTCGGGCTGCGGGCCGCCCTCGAGTCCTTCTTGGAGTCCTTCTTGGGCTCCCGCCGGGCGCTGCGGCTGCGGCTGCGCCTGCTGTCCTTCCCGCGCTCCCTGTCGCGCTCGATGCTGCGGCGGCTGCGGCGGTCGACCGGGCTGCGCCGCCGGCTGCGGCTGGCGCTGCGCCGGCGCTCGCGGCTGGGGCTGCGGCCGCCGCGGCGCTCGCGCTCGATGCTGCGGCGGCTGCGGCGGTCGACGGGGCTGCGGGAGCGCCGCCGGCTGCGGGACGCGCTGCGGGATCGCCGGCGGCGGGGCGGGGTGCTGCTGCGCCGGCGCCGGCGGGGCGGCGTGCTGCTCCGCCTCCTGCGCGACGAGAAAGACAAGGTGCGAACACAGTCCCACCCGCTAATGCTGCCCTGCTGACCAACTCCGTGCAGCGCAGCAGGTGCCCCAGCTACCGTACTTCTGCACTGTTCTGCAGGGTGCGCAAGGTGGAGTCGAGCTCTGTGTTGTGCATTGGTGGACTTCGGTGTCTGTGCGCTGGGCCCACCTGCGGCGGGGGGGCGAGGGGGAACGGCGGCGGCGGGGCGGGGAGGGGGACCGCCGCGAGCGCTTCTTGGGCGGGCTCAGCGACTCCTTGCGCGGCGACACGCGCTTCCGCGGCGGGCTGCCCCGCCGCCGGGGGGCCGGGCTGCGGCTGCGGCTCCTGCTCCCGCCCCTCGACCGCCTCAACGCACAACAACTTTGTCAACGAGAGCCACCACTCCTGAACTTGATCATCTGGAAAGGTGAGTTCTGCTGATGATCCCTCAGCCTGAGCTGAGTCTCCGTCCGCTGAGGCCGAGTGGGCGTTAAGGACCTGGATGCACCCCTGTGATGGGATGAACGAGCCCAGGCACTCGAGCCAGGTGCACGGACACTCACCCCACAGATCGGCGGCGGCGCTCTGCAATGCGCCGCTCACGCCTCTCATCCTCCTCGCGCTCTCTTGACACACTTCGTTTCCTGCCAATGCGCCTTGCAGGCTTTCAGACAGTGTGCCGATGCAGGCTAAGGTCATGCAGTTTAAGAGATAGGCATTCAGGGGGATGTTGGGGTTCAATGGCCAGCGGTGCGACAGTGCGCACTTGGCCGCCCTGTCGTCCTTCCTGGCAGAGCTGCCGCCCTTCTCCATCGGCTTTGTTGAGACGTCCTGCACTGCGTCCGACAGCAGGGCCGCAGCCGCCGCCAGCGCAGCGGTCTTGCTCACCTGAGGCAGGATGAATACCAAGCCCAGTCAGGACAACAACGAAGCACAAGCCTCGGAGGTCAAGACGGACATATAGCAGTATCTTCGGCCTGATGGCAGTGGCAGAACATTGGAGATAGCCTCAGCAACGAAGTGTGTCGTCTGCAGCGCTGCTCAGCAGCGCCTCTGAAGTTATAGTTTTGTTGGAGCATCCTCGGCCACCCTGCAGCTCCAAGGTCCATGGAACCAATTGCAGGATTCTCAACGCTGTCGCTCACCCCGGGGGCTGGCACTGGAGTCGACTTGGAGGCGTCCTCGCCACCAGCAGCCGCATCAGTGCCCTCCTTTTCTGCCTTTCCAGTGGCTGCCTTCTCAGGCTCAGCCTTGGCAGCGCTCACGGCAATCTTCGGCTTCACAGGGTACTTGTGGGGGATGCCAGCCTGCGCCAGGCCGTTTCGGCCATCAGAATGTTTGCTGGCACTGCTTTGACAATGTTCGCCGGCTTCCATAGGCAAAGCCAATTGCTAGCAGCCTGCGCACACTTGTGCCCCGGCCACATCAGCGGTCGACATCCATCCGAGCAGGCAGCACCTGCAGTTTGAAGGCCTTAGGGTCTGGCTTGGCCTTAGTGGCTGGCAACTCCTTTGCTGCCTTTGCTGCAGGGCTGGCGTCAACCTGCGTGCATGCCTGAGCTTTCTTCAGTTGTTGCACAAAGGTCGCACTGAACCCCCCTTGACTGACCCCGTACACGCATGGGTGCACGGGGCATGCACATGGCGGGGCACACGAGCAAGGATGGCCGGGCAGCAGCGAGGCGGCCGCTGACAGCACACCTGGCCGCCGGTGGCCGGGTCAGAGCTGGGAGTGGGCTCGGGGTCCAGCGGCACGACAGACACAGGCGCCTCCCCCGACGCCAGCGGCTGCAGCCGGCCGCCCTCCGTCTCGCGCACCACGTCAGCGCCCTCCAGCCTGATGCCATAGGATGGAGGCTGCACCTGTGGGTGCGTAACGCTGCCGTTGAACGGCTGTTGTGGGCGGTGCAGCTCATCCCAGCACCATCAACAGTGCACATGCAGATACTCCATGCAGCACAGTGGTGGGATGCCCCGACAAAGCCTTCCATATGTCCGACGGAAGCGCACCGAGGTATCCACAGCCTCGATGCGGCACTTGGTTCGCTCGCCACTGGCGCTGACATACCAGGCACTGCAGCACGAGACATGTCTGCATTGATGCTCTGTGAGATGGGTCCTGCGCTATGTGGAGCATCTCAATCTTGCACGACAGACTGGTCTATCAGGAGGGCAGTCAGACCTGTCGCCTTTAGCAAGGGCCACTGCCGGCTGCGCGTCAACTGCCACGCGGCCGCTGCCGGTGGTCGTCAGGCTAGTGGTGACAACTGGCTGGCGGTCAGCAGCCTGCTTCTGGGCGGCGGGGGCACCTTCCGCCCCCTGCGAGGCCTCCGCTGCTTCCAGCGCGGAGGCGGCGGCGGCGGAAGCCTCCCGCATCTCAGCATCGACAGCGTCCTCGTCAGCCCCCGAGGCGTAGCCCAGCCCCAGCGCATCAGCGCCCTCCCCATTGCCGGGCCCCTCACCGTCCGACTCGCTGCCTGCGCACCCAAGCTGACATGTGGGCCGGTGTGTTCACAACAAACAAGAGTCTCGCGTTCTCTACAGTTTGGATGTCGCAAGCCAGCAGGACGTGCTGACTGGACAGTGGCTTCCCTACACGCCTCTTGCCCACAGACACTTGGCATGAGGACCAGCAGACATCATGCTGTACCTGCGCCAGTGAGCAGGACAGCGCCATCCGTGACGACCTCGCCCTGGGTTGCGGTTGCAGCAGCGTCACCAGCCCTCGCACTGACCTCCGCAGCCACGTCAGCCGCAATCTCGTCTGCGGTCCAGAAGATGGCAAACGTCAGCAAAGTCGGGGTGCACAGAAGCGCGTGCAAGAGCCAGCCACAGCTTGACCTTGCCTGGCATGCCCTCGCATAGACCTCAACCTCCTTTAGGTTACAACATCAGCAAACAAGTTGGCATGGCAGGGCGGTCATGGGCACAGCTGCCAGGCGGGTGCTCACCGAACAGCGAGTCGGTGACATCCAGCAGGATGCGAGTGACATTACCCTTGATCTCCGCATTGAGGCGCACCTCGCGCTCTGCCTCCAGCTCCTTGGGCTTCTTGCGCCGCTGCACGCAAGCACAGACAACGGTCGCTCAGCTTGCAGGCAGGTGTCATGTGCTACCATCATGTATGGTTTGCAGGCATCCCGAGGTCAACATGGCTGTTTAATGAGTCTGCTGCATGCAACAAATTGCGACGTACAAGAGGGCATCAGCACTTCAGTCTGCCCGTGACACATTCTCCAAGCCAGCAAGCACAGATGCTGCTGCTCCACCTGCATATGCTGCGACAGGCAGCAAACACACAAACAGCATCGCCAGACGCTGCCTGATGAGTTGTCGTCATCCACAGGCGTGGACCAGGCAGCTGCGACCCACCTGCTGCAGCTGCTGCTCCTCGTCGTCGCTGCCGTCGCCGTCGACGCTGCCCCAGCGGGAGGTGCCGGCGCCGGCGCGCCCGCCCTGCTGGCCAAACGCCCCAGCCACCTCCGGTCGCGGGCTCGCCTTGGCTTGCGCCTCGGCTGTTTGCGCTGTTACACCATGAAGAGCATGCCCATCAGTACTGTAGCGCTGACGCCATGCAGCTGCTGGATGCTGCTACTGATTGTTGAGTGAGCAGCAACAGGAATGCCTCGTGGGCGTGGGGACATGTGCTCGGAATTTATGGCCAGCACAGGCTGGATGCTGCACCGCTGACCATCTTCATCTGGGCGATCAATGTACGCACTATGCGGCAATCGGGACCCACTGACAGGGGGAAGCGAATGCTTGACGAGAGTGCGTGGCGAGGGGCGATGTGGTGGTCGGCCATGCCAGGGCACCTGCAGCTTTGAGTTGGCGCTTCTCAATCTCGGCACGCAGCCAGTCCGGCAGGTTCTTCCGCTTGTTGGCTGCATCTGCGTCGCCGCCCGGCTGGAACTGAAAGGACAGCGGCCCAGCGGCCGGCTCATAGGCCCCGCCGCCCGCCTTGGGCCCCAGGATCGTGGGCTTCTGGTAATGGGCATCACCCTGCGTATATTGTCGCCATGAGATGTGATGAAGTGATGGTCGTGTTGTGCATATGCGCAGTATCCTGACAGTGACCAGACGTGCAAGAAGTGGCTGTAAACATACCGCAGGCTCAAAAGGCGAATATGGCTGCTGCTGCGCCATTGCAGCAGAGGCTGCTGCAGGCTGCTGTGGCTGCTGGTACTGCTGGTACTGCGCAGCATACGCCTGGTACTGCTGCCAGTATGCCATCTGCTGGTCAGGCGTCAGCGCTGCATACTGCTCAGCCGTCATCTGCTGTGTCATGTCAAACTGCATCTGCGGCTGCTGTTGTGGCGGAGGCGCCTGCTGCTGCGGCTGCTGCCATTGCTGTGCGGGTGCGTACAGCGGCTGCTGCTGCACCGGCGGCGCGGCTTGCTGGTATGCCAGCTGCCGCTGGTCCGGTGGCGGCGGCGCCTGCAGCCAAGGTTGCTGCGCCTGCTGAGGCTGGCTCTGGAATGGCGGCTGCTGCTGAGGTGGCGGTGGCACCCCCTGGTAGGCCTGCTGTCACGGCACAAGCAACATATTGACGAGCCAACACATGTATGACGACGAGCGGCACAAACTGGAATGCACATAGTGTGTCCAGTGGAGGTACTGCAGCAGCACCTGCTGCTGGCCGAACTGCGGCTGCTGGTATGGCGGCGGCATCTGCTGCTGCTGGGGCGGTGGCCGCTGGTAGCCACCTGGTCCTAGCTGCGGCGGCGGAGCCAGCTGCGGCGGCGGCAACTGGCCGCCCATGCCCGACTGCTGGTAGCCTGGCTGGCCAGCTGCACCATATGCCTGCAGTGCAGACTTGCCATCCTCAGCCATGGCCGCGCGGGTGTCAGCAGCACGAGACAGGATATGCTGCAACCTGCTGCGGCTGAGCAGGTGGACAACAGCACTCACCATCTGAGGCGCAGCCTGCGGCGGGGGTGGACCACCAAAGCCGTCCGGCGTTTGTTGCGGCGGGTACCCTCCAGGAGCAGACGGCCTGGGCGGGTACCCACCCGGGTGCGGCCCCGGGGGCCCGCCAAACTGCTGCTGTGGCGGCGGTGGCCGGCGGGGCGGCGGGGGCCTCGCGCCTCCCATGGGACCACCAAACCCGCCGCTGGCTGGCGGCTGCCACTGGCTGCCTGGCGGTCCCCCTGCCGGCTGCCCCCCATGTGGCGGCCCGCCGAAGCCCGGCCGGGGTGGCGGCGTGTGGTGCATCGGCCCAGAGAAGCCGCCGGCCATCGAGCCACTGACGCCGGGCAGGCCACCAGGCGGCGGCCCGGGCATGCCGCCGCCGTGGTCACGCTGCCACGGCTGCTGCTGGGGGGGCCCGCCCGGGCCAGGAGGGCGCAGGCCCCCTGGCGGGGGTGGTGGCGGGGGCGCTCCTCCCTGCCCATGGGGCGGGCGCATGTGCTGCCCCACTGGACTGTACATCCCGGAGACTAGCGGCTCATCGCCGCATTGACTTGTCCTGCATAGGTACGCGCAACACCTCAAGGGAGCACTGATGGTTGCGGTTCGGTGTGAAGTACGACGGCACGCTTTCTCGCCCGCAACACTGCGTCAATACCGAGGATTGCTACGATGCATCACAGCTGCTGCAGCCCTGCAAGTGTGGGTCTTGAGTGGGACGGCATCTGCTGGCACGTCCCTGTTGGCAACTGCTGAGTGCAATGCCATGCAGGCTGACAGTGTGGACGAACGCCGTGAGCAAAGCATGTCTCAAGCTCGTGCAAGCATGCAGCGGGGTACGTGCCTGTTGCTAAGCGCAGGGTCAGATCGGGAGCGGGTCACCGATCAGGTTTGCTGTCGCCCAGCAGTGTCGGCGGTTGCACCCTCGCTCACAATACAGTGCTGCAAAGAATCGCCTGTGCAGTTTTCCGACGCTGCGTGATGCTGCAGGCGTGGGTGTGTTGCGGCGCCGGCGGCAGTGCCAACATGTCGAGTTGTGCATCGGCCATCGGCCCATCGGGAACCCTGGCGGAAGACGCTTTCGCGAGTCCCCTGCTGCACCCTGGTGCATTTGCCCGGTCACTCGACTCAACTCATTCTCTCAATCCCCCTTGGAACGCGAATCCCCTGACGCACTGACTGCGTGAAACATTCAACATCAGATATATTCCGAAGCCACCCAAATTTGGTGTCACATCTCAGGCTGGACTGGTGCATGTCATAACAACTCCGCATGCGCATGTGCTCGACCGCTGTCGTTGCTGTAGTCACAGTGACCCTATCATTGGGATACTCCTTTGAAGCAGCGCTCGTGATAGATCTGCCGATGATGGATGCGCTGCACGATTGTGATGCACACAGCGCAACCCGTGTGCTGCCACAGCATCACGCGCAGCTTCAGCAGTACCTGCAGCACCAGCACCGCACTGGGTCGCCCTTGCTTGGTTAGAGCGGCCGCCGACTGGCGTGCGGCATTGATTGCACGGTGGCAACGTTGGAATGGCGCTGCCACCCCAAATGGAAGAGGAGGATGAGGACCTTGGCGAAGAGTGCGTCACCGCAATTCACCGTACAATAGTTGGCGAGAGGCCAAGATGCCTACGGTAATCTGATGCTGCTGCGGTTCACGTGCCCCCCGGCCACCTGTGCAGGCTGGGTGCGGAGACGACCGCCTTCGAGCGCGAGTATGTGGACGACCACAGCTGGGAGGACCTGCAGGAAGACGAGCAGGGCCACCTGCGTGCGCTGGTGTGTTTGCACAGCGCTCGATGGCACCGATATGATATCAGCGACGCTAGGCAGTCCTCGCAGCTTTCCTGGCGAGCAGAGGGCAGCAAACAGTGATCTTGCTGCCCTGCTGGCTGCGATCACGGGCACCGGGCGCCGATCTCAGCATGCTCACCATGCGCACGCCGCCTGTGCCAGGACCCGCGGGCGGCGCAGCGTGCCAAGCGGCGGCGCCTGCTCACGCAGGCGCTCTCCGCCCGCATCCGCCGCGGCCTCATCCGCTACCTGGAGGTGGTGGTGGACCTGTCGCGGGCGTCAGCCACCTCGGACTTCAGGCCGACCCGCTTTGCGGTGGTGCTTGGTGCGCTGACTGCTGAGCGCTGGTGCACATCAGCGGTGACCCCTTCTGGTTCGAGTATTTGCCCAGCACTGCCATCATACCCAGATGTGACCGCAGCCTCCCGTTCCATGCAGGGGTGTTGCAGCAGTTCATCCGAGAGTTCTTCGACCAGAACCCATTGAGCCATCTGGGCATACTGGTGCTGCGCAACGGTGTGGCAGAGCGTCTCACCGACTTGTCTGGCAGCCCAGTGCGTCTCTCCTGATATCCTTGTGCACCAGTTGAGTAGCGAGCTGCCAGGTGTTCAACCTTTGGAATGTGGTCTGTTATGCAGCATGCGTGACCAAAATCTCAGACTGCTGCCACACGTCAGTAGTGTGTCAATCAAGCACGCAAGATGGACCAGGGGCATCTGCCTTGCTGCCTGCACATCTTCCTTCGTCACGCAGCTGCATGGTGCCCCTGCACACGCTGGTCCACACTCAATGGTGCCTACACTGGCATGTTCATGGCTCCGTGTCTTCCTGCAGGAAGCTCACATTGCGCGGCTGAGGAACATGGATGCCTCTGGCGACGCCTCACTGCAAAATGGTCTGGATGCAGCCGTGGCGACGCTGAGGTCGATACCGCCTTATGGCCACAGAGAGGTGAGTGTCACATATATCAGGCGGCAAGCTGCAGGTAACCTGATGCTGTGTAATGCATGCACCGGGTGACCCTTTGGGAGACTGCAGTCATGAAACGATTGGCACTCCACAGGTGCTCATCCTACTGTCAGCCCTCTCGACATGCGACCCGGGCAACATCCTGGACAGCCTCAAGTTGGCCAAACAGCACCGTGTGCGTGTGTCAGTGGTGGGCCTTGCGGCCCAAGTGCACATCTGCGAAACGCTGACCGAGGTGAGGCATTGCAGGGGAGCCACAAAGCATATTGTCATAGGCACTCTTGCATGGCACCGCGCATGCAGCTGCCCTACACACAGCCCACAATCTGCTTGGTGTTGACTTGAGCCATATCGTCGGCTCTGTCCTCTGAGCCATAGCAGGCTTGCTTGCTGTAAAGGACGGTGCATGACTGCAGGAGACGAATGGAACATATGGCGTCGCGCTTGATGAAAACCACCTGCAGGAACTTGTCATGTCACATGCGCCGCCGCCACCCACGCCGGCCTCTGCCACAGCGGCGTCCATGGTGTGTCATGCCAGCGTTGATGCACCCGTCACCAGCTGAGGTGCAGCGCCAGGCTTGTTGCTGACCTCGAGCGCACAAGCGTGTGCAGGTGCGCATGGGCTTTCCACAGCGCAACGCAGAAGGCGCCGCAGGGCAGGCGTTCGTGGGGCAGGACGCCAAGCTGCAGTCCGGCGGCTTCACCTGCCCTCGCTGCAAGTGCGTCATGCCCCTGGCGACTGTCCCATGCGTCAGTCATGGTGCAGACATGAGTGCCGCCTGTGCAGCGGCTGGCCCTGGGGACAGAGGCATGGCGCTGACTAACACCGAAGCATCATTGCCGACCGATGCGCCTCGCTGCAGGAGCCGTGTGGCAGAACTACCAGGCGCGTGCCATGTGTGCGGGCTGACGCTGGTGTCGTCGCCGCACCTGGCGCGCTCGTACCACCACCTGTTCCCGGTGCGCGCCTTTGACGAGGTGCTGCCCGCCAACGTCGCTCGGCTTGCTCAGGTGGGGCATGACCGTCGATACTGCCAGTTTCCGTATGTATACGATGCCAAGCACAGCCAATTGTAGCAACTTGCCAGCTGGTGTCATCTGTTTCGTGGCATGCGAGCCACCCTGACACACACATCCTGAACAGCCTGCTGTGGTCGGATCAGGATGTCAGTGAGCAGGCAGAAGAGCGCGGCAGCAGTGGTGCAGCAGGCAGGGACGTATTCCTGTCTTGCCATGCCTGCTGCTGCCGGTTGGCAGGGCCAGGCTCCCCCAGCGGTGACGCAGGTGTCGTGCTCAGGTGAGAGCAGCCTGGCAGGTGTCGACATCAAGCTGCCTGAGCATGTGGTCTCGCGTTCGTCCAGATCGGTAGCTCCCATCATATGCTGCGTGCAGGTGTCCTGGATGTAAGCAGCTGTACTGTTTCGACTGCGACCTGTATATACATGAGGCATTGCACGTGTGCCCGGGCTGTGAAGTGTTGCCGCCTACGGATGGCAACGATGATGTCAGCCCCATGGAAGTATGACAAATAGTCCTCGGTATATCCTGGTTCAGAGCAGACAGCACTGCCGTGGTGTGGTTTGTGGCGCCAAACAAACCCTTCGCTTGACATGTGCGTATTTCGGAGCAGACATATATCTGCAAGCCTGCACAGGAAGCCACACAGAGCCCATTAGGAGGCATTATATTGCTGTTGACAGGTTTGTGTATATCCCGTGTCAACAAACGGGCGGTGAGGACCATGCCGCCGACCTGCCGCAGATGTTTGGTGACCTTTGTCTGCCACCGAAGAACCTGAAGCGTGCTTTGCTTCCTGCTGCCTGCATGGGTGCAGTGATCCGTCGCGCAGAAGCAACAATGTACTTGCTGCAACAAAAGGCCGGCGGACTGTTCGCTGGGTCAGTGCTGTTTGCTAGAATGTCCGTGATCACGTGTTTGGCTGTGAAGCGGTGAGGGTAGCTTGTGCCCATCACGCTGATAGAGCTCCCAAGCATGCAGCAATCGCTGCTGCCAGGTGTTGGGGCATCCTGTCGCAATGCCTGGAGGCACAGCCATGTGACGCTGCAGCCTCGCAGTCAACCGTGCAGATCAGCAGCATGCCGATCACCAGCAGCTTTCCAGTGCCACACAGGTACAGTCGTCCACAGATCTGCACGTTGCATCCAGTCAATATAGATCCAGTCACAGCTTGCCAGTTTGGTAGATCATCACAGCAGTATGCAGCAGTATGCTTCTTGCTCATGCTCCACAGTCAATAGACTTGACGCTTGACAACATGATCAGCTAAGCATGACGAAGCAAGAGTGCCTGAGCCCGCCGGCAACATGGACCAACCAAAACGTTATGTAACGAGATGATGACGTCTGCGGCTCACGGCCAACCGCGCTGTTGCTTGCAGGCATGTCACGGCGGAGGTGGCATGCTCGCACACTGGCGGCAACACAGGGCAGTGGCAGCGCAGGATCGCCTGCAGACGATGAGGCTGAGCTCGAGCGACAGCATCAAGAGCTGCTGCAGCAGGTAGAATTATTTATCCGATCGGCGCCAAAGCTATAACGAGCCCAGGGGTACCACCACAGCGGGTGGCGCAGCCCGTTAGTGTGAGTCACAGTGTCACCATGTGTGCGGCCGGCAGATTTTTGCTGACGATCTGTTTGAACGTTCAGATCGCGGAGCGCAAGCAGCTGCAGGATGCGCTGGACAGAAAACGAACAGCAGCACAGCAGTCGCAGGTGCAGCCATACGGACGTGGGGGCTCTGTGGCTGCACACCCGCATGCACACCCCTGCATGATGTCATTAGAAGTGTGCTTCGAATATCACACTCTTGCGTGCAGGCACAGCGCTCAGGGCCAGTACCTGCAGGGCCGAAGGGCGCGCCGCCGCCTGAGGTTGCAGCCACAGTCAGTGCAGCTGACACCCAGCCGCAGCAGCAGCCACAGCAGCAGGTGCAACAACAGCCGCCGCAGCAGCAGCGGCAAGAGCGGCCACCACAGCAGCAGGAGCAGCCTCCGCCGCAGCATCAGACAGCGCAGGGTCCGCCACCGGCCGGCGACAATGTGATGAACGTCGTGCTTGTCGGCGCGGAGTGCGCGCCATGGTCAAAGACAGGTGACAGCACGAACCCCTGCCGTGCATGATGCATGGCCTGCATGAGGGCTTCTGGCACATGCTATGCGTCACAGCGTTCCTGTGCCATCGACTCCGCCATGAAGCTGAGCAGGATGGAGGTCAGCATAGCAAGCCTGATGGTACAGTAACCCCTGGCTGCAGGCGGCCTAGGCGATGTCATGGGGGCGCTCCCCAAGGCACTTGCGCGGCGGGGGCACCGCGTCATGGTCGTCGCCCCGCGGTACGCCAACTACGAGGAGGCGTGGGACACCAGCGTCCGCATCACAGTCAATGCTGCGGGCTCCAATGTAGAGGTGGGTGGCCCGGGAAGTGTTGAGGATCAACCGGTGTGTGCTAGAGTCCAGGCCTGCGCCGCACACTATGGTTCCTAGACAATGCAGGAACAGAGCTTTGACTCAACCCATCAGGCCGCTTGGTGCAAGCACTGCGTTTGAGAGTGCTGAGGCTATGTGGCTATGCCAGTGGCCTGTGGAGACTGTGTAGTCCTAATCGTGGAAACCATGTGTGTCATGCGTGCAGGTTGGCTACTTCCATGGGTTCTTGGATGGCGTTGACTACGTTTTTGTGGACCATCCGGCGTACCACTACGTCGCTCACGACATCTACGCTGGCAGCCGCACCGATATCCTCTTCCGCTGCGCACTGCTATGCAAGGTGGGTCGTCGTTCACAGAGGGCCACAGGTGAAGCGCAGCATAGGCTCGTTGTGACTATAGTGCTGTCTGATAACGGCTCATATGGGTCATCCGATTGGTTGTGGACAGGCGGCACTGGAGGCGGTGTGGAGTGTGCCGTGTGGGGGCGCGCCCTATGGCGACAGCAACCTGGTGTTTGTGGCCAACGACTGGCACACCTCCCTGCTGCCCGTGTACCTGCAGGTCAGTGCTTGCAATACGTGTGTGTAGTGCTCCTGAAATGGCAAGCTGCCATACAAGACCGTGCATCCGTCATCTGTGCAACACCTGCTCCTCTGTGCATCACAGGCGCACTACAGGGACTACGACAAGATGACGTACGCCCGGTCAGTGGCGGTCATCCACAACATGGCGCACCAGGGGCGCGGCCCGATGGCAGAGCTCGCCCCCTTGGAGATCCCGCCGCAGTATGAGAACCTGGTGAGGATGCAGTGCCTTGCCGGCTGTTCCAAGGTCCACATTGCATGAGGCAGGTCGAAGGGCTTCCTTCGTCTCTGAGCAGTATACACTGAACATGCTGCTCATCCCTGCAGTTTTATCTGGACGACCCAATCGGCGGCGCGCACATGAATTGCTTTAAGGCCGGCCTCATCTGCGCGCACCGTATTGTCGCAGTCTCCCATGGGTATGCCCATTAGCATGTAGTTGCTGGTGCTGCTACATGGTCCTGCTGCCCTCGAGCCTGCTGCCAGGGGACTCCGCGCTTCATGGGTCTTCCCCAACAACCTACACTTTGGCTGCCGCGCAGGTATGCGTGGGAGTGCCAGACGCAGGAGGGCGGCTGGGGCCTCGACTGGGTGCTGCGTGAGCACTCCTGGAAGCTGCGCGGCATCGTGAACGGCATAGATACAAACGACTGGTCGCCCGCGCGCGACAAGTTCCTGCAGTCCGACGGCTACCGCAACTACGACACCAGCAGCCTGCAGGACGGCAAGGCCGCCTGCAAGGCAGCCCTGCAGCGGGTGAGCACGGGCTCGTGAGCCATTGGCGGCTGTTTTTGAGCGAGTGCCAACGATGATGGCCAGGTTCACCTGGGGGAACGGCGCCAGCAGCTCACCGATTGCTCACAACCCTCCTCCGCAGCCCAGTTGGGTTTGACTGGATATGCAACTGACTGAGGCTCAAAGTGACGTTTCACTTGGCAGGAGCTGGGGCTGCCGGTGCGGCCGGAGGTGCCGCTGCTGGGCTTCATCGGGCGGCTGGACTACCAGAAGGGCGTCGACATCATCCGCGACTCCTACGACTGGCTCATGGCCGAGGGCTGCCAGCTGGTGCTGCTCGGCTCCGGGCGGGAGGACCTGGAGAACTCGCTGCGGTGCGCCTGCATGCTGTGTCAGCAGCCATGACCACTGTGACAGGGCGTAAACATGGTCATGTGGATTTGCCGTGGTCGAATAGCACCTCAAAAACACCAACAAAACAGCAGGAGCCAGACGGCATGGGCCAGTGGTATTTAATGTCCTTTGATGTGTATCTCATTGCAGGGAGATGGAGGCATGGCGGCAGGACCAGTGTCGCGGTTGGGTGGGCTTCTCGTCGTCGATGGCGCACCGCATCACCGCCGGCGCCGACCTGCTGCTCATGCCCTCCCGCTTTGAGCCCTGCGGCTTGAACCAGGTGCCACGCTGCACGGTCGTGGTGTTCACTCGGGTGGTGGTTGGGACATGTGTGGCCCCAGTGTGCTGGCACCTGGGCCCAATGTGGCTACTAATGGCGCTCTTATGACTGAAGTTGATGCCCCCCTGCAGCTGTACGCCATGGCGTACGGTACAGTGCCAGTGGTGCATGCTGTGGGGGGTCTGCGCGACACTGTGGTAAGCACTGTGCCCTCTGGCGTGCAGTCACTGCACCATGTGGCCCTACCAGCCTTCTGCACATTGCCGTGAGCTGCCACTGTGGTTGGTGACAACGTGTCGCGCGTTGTGCAGTCCCCGTTCAACCCCCACGAAAACACGGGCACTGGCTGGACATTCGATTTCGCTGATGGCGGGGCCTTCCGGGGGGCGTGCCACAATGCCCTGCAGACCTACAGGTGCGCCTGGTGTCAACCACTGTGCATCCAGGAGGGTCTGACTACCCTGCCAGCTGTGTGCTTCGGGGTTTATCCCCATGGACATGGGAGCGGCACACCTTGCAGTCTTCAGGCGGTGATGTTGCCTGCAGGCACCACCCGAACTCATTCCGGGGCATCCAGCTGCGCGGCATGGAGCAGGACCTGTCCTGGGACAATGCGGCGCAGCAGTACGAGGAGGTCTTCGTTGCAGCCAAGTACCAATGGTGACGCGTGCTAGCTGTTGGCACATAGCACGATGTGGATGGTGCAGGGCGGCAACCAGCGTTGGCAGGCCAGTGGCAAACCCTGCCGCTGGATGCATGACAGAACGCACAACTGTCAGGCAATACAGGTCAACAACCTCTGACACAGAAGCAGATGCAGTTGCAGCGGATGTCAAAGCATACGACAGTGCTGCTAAGATAGAGTCCTGGGGAGGGTGCATTGGCTGCTTGACCAACGCTCTGGGGACCAGACCCATTTTTGACACTGCTGCCTGAGACGCAATGGGGCGTGCTTGCTCTTTCTCCAGATGTTGTGCGGTAGGCCTTTGGCTCATGGACCAGTTTTGCGGGTGCCTTCAAGTGTATGAAGCAACCAATGCAGTACGCATTTCAAGGTCCCTACTACGACGCAGCCTGCTTAGATTGCTCACCAACCAGACAACGCCGCCTGCAATCGATGTGCTTGCTGCTCATGCCTTGTCCGGGATGGTGAAGTTCAGCTTGGTGAACGTCTGTGACAGGCTGCGCAGGAAGTCCACATCTTCCTCTGGAAACCCGCGGTCGTTGGCTGAGTCCGCTGGTATCTGCACGAATTGGCAACATGGACTGTTGCTCATGTGCTGTCTGCTGGGTTACCGGGGCAGCAGGCTGTGCAGCAACCTTGCAGTGCAACCGGACTACGGACACACATTCGTTGGCCGCACCGTTGGCTGCGGTTTGGCTCTACCAAACAGACGCCCCAGAAAAGGCGGCGGGCTGGGCGCTGTCAGCTTGCCTGCTGCTTCGTAGGCGAACTTGAACGTTTGCCTGCACACCACAGGAGACAACATGAGGCGCAGCAGCACAGAGGGGCGTCGGAGACTCTCAATGTACGCATGGGCTCTGGCTGTGCTGCTCGTGAGGTCTGCTGCAGTGGACAGAGGCCGGACCTGAGGTCGTTGGGCGTGGCCTGGATGGGCGCAGCCATGTGGCAGGGGATGATGCGCTGAAAGTCCCAGGAGCTGGCCATGTCCTCGATCCAGTCCGCGACCGCCTCGGGCACCTGTAGCTCCCATCGAAAAACAGGTTCTTGATGAAGGCCACTTGCTGTACACCCGGTCCACCATGGCGTCAAAGGCTGCAGCATCGGGCTGCATGAGGGAGGGTGCAGCCGCCCCTGCCTCTGCAGCGCTTGAGTGCAGCGGCAAGAGACATCGACAAAGAAGTTTGGTGTGTCGTCGCACGGTTGGCTGCAGGGCAAGGTTCACCTTGGAGAACACCAGGCGCTCCACGACCGGGCTGATGGTGAGCCGGTTGCCAAAGGACACGAAGGCGGGGTTGGGGTCCAGCAGGTTCTGCGGCTTGAGGCACAGGACCAGGATCGCCATGCGCTGCCACCCTGCGACGCCGCCACCACTAACTCAAAGTTTGCACAGGCATGTCGCAAGTTGCTGTGCCAGAAACACGTATCCATGCAGTTGAATGCCACCAAAAGCGACAAGTGACGTGGTGGTGACGTGGAAAGCAGCGTGTAAAGTTGTGCTCACCTAGCCGCATAGTGCCATCATCTGGCGGCCGCGGGGCTCCAGGGAGCCTTGCTGCCCGCTGCGCTGCCTCCAGAATCCGGGCCTGCCAGGAGCAAACTGTATATTGCTCGATTGCCACCAACATCCTGGCTGGACCCACAAGCAGTCTAGTGTCAACCATCTCGACGCACCCTGACATCGTGCTCACCTTCGTCTCATCGCTACCGCCGTATAGGAAGCGGACATACCTACACATACGCACGGCGACATTTCAACTATCTCTCCTCAGGTGACCTCATCTCCATCGGCTCACAGATAGACGTTGGACGAGTTGAGCGCCCTCCATGGACGGCATGCTCGAAGTGCATTGGACCGTGATCGGGGACGGGCACACACCACGGCAGGGCGCCTGCGGTGGACAGCTGGGGCCGCGGCACGATCTCCGGCGCGTCTTGCGGCACAAACACCACCGCGTCCGTCAGCAGCAGCGTGCGGCTGGCGCGGTGGAACATCGCCACCTCCGTCAGCGAGCCCACGTTCTCGAAGTTTGCTGCGCATGCCAGCAGCCAGCAGTCAGCACGCTCCACAGCCCAGCAGCTGCCGGTCGCGCTCTGCTTGGCTTGCAGGGTGTACGAACACCAGTCGCAGGAGCTACCAGTGTCAGCCGTGCTGTCTGCAAGCGACCGTTCCGGGCATGCACCACGACGCCAGCGCCATGTTACGGCACATGGGTTGTGGGTGGGCAGCACCCCACCTTTGGCGACGCGGCCCTTGAAGATCCGGAAGTCCAGGTCCTCGGACCAGGGGTACGTCTCGCCGGGGCGCAGCGTGCCATCGGGAAACACACCAAATGCCTGCATGTGCGACCCCCTCGATAGGTGACATGGTGGGTCTGGGTTGACAACGTGTGTGCGGCAACAAATGCACTTGTCCAAAGTGTCAGGGTCCTGGTTGTGACCCATCTCCACTGACAGTAGGAACTGGGACCACCTGTACTGGCAGGTTGATGGGGAAGCTCCACTGCCCCGGGCTGGTCCACACCTGCGCGGTGACAGCAGCCGAGTGCTAGCACCGAGCGAGCTCAAAAGGACACAGCAATACAGCTGAGGCCACTTTGCAAGGTGGCTGACACCCTGCATGACATGTGATGGTGCAGCGCCGCTGACGGCGCGCACCTGGCAGCCGGGGAACTTGCGGGCAAAGGGCGCGACGAACAGCTTGTGCTCGTAGGCGTGCGTCGTCAGGACCACGTGCTCGACCTCCCCTATCTCCTTCACCAGGTCGACGCACTCCCTGCGCATGACATGAGCCACACCTTACATCAACCTGTTGCCGTGCCACCATCTTGCACCTCAGGGGGTTCAAGTCACCAGGACTCAGCACATCAACAGGTGCATGAGAACTCACCGTGTGGGCGCGACGGGTGCGTAGATCAGCAGGCCGCCGCTCCGCAGCTTGACCGCCGTCATGCGCACGTTGATGTGCACATCGGTCCCGGACAGCTTCTGCGGCTGCTCGAATGTCCAGACCTGGCCGCGTACCACCTGGCACGGCAGCGATGGTTTGCATACTCAATACCGAATCAGCAGATGCGAACGTCCAGCACGCTGCTGCACATACGATTGCCGCCCGTTCACCTCGTATCTGATGGTAGGTCGTGCAAAGGTCGGCCCAATGGGGAAGGGGAACCTGCACAGAGCAAGGATTCATGGGGTGTCAGGCTGCTTTGCTTGCCCCTTAAGTCATGTGAAACGCTTGCGGCACCGCTTATACAGCTACTCGATACACTTGGACAAAAGCAGCTACCCTGTGATAGCTGGGTATAGCCGGGACGATGCGCCTCCGGATCCTGTCTTTCCAGGCCGTAGGTCCTTGGCTGTCACTGCCATGCACTCTACCTTTCTGCAGGTGATTATGCAGCAGCAACATGTGTCCACCGACAAAGGAGACCGCACTGATTCACGACAAGGCATGCGGCATTCACTCCCAGTTGCCTGGCAGGGTGATGTCGCGCACACCGTGGATGCCGCTGCCCACTGCTGAAGGCCCGACGATGTTCATAGGCGTGGCGATTCCGCCGAGCTGCCAAGCTGAAGACACTTGTGCTAAGTGCCTCTCGAGGCAGCGCTGTACTGTGCATATCCTGGAAAGATGTTGCATGCATGATGCCGCTGCCAGCAGCATGCATCTTTGTTGAGCTGCTCGCCACTGTCAGTCTGCTTGGCTCAAGGACTGATACACTGA
Source organism: Diplosphaera chodatii (assembly GCA_032358165.1). Lineage (NCBI taxonomy): Eukaryota > Viridiplantae > Chlorophyta > Trebouxiophyceae > Prasiolales > Stichococcaceae > Diplosphaera > Diplosphaera chodatii. Next base: position 1,864,683 of record JAALGY010000038.1, read on the forward strand.
TCAACAGCTGCCAGCCAGATGCGAGATCAATCAGGAGAGGAGCGAGCTGGTCTGATGAAGCAATTTTCCACACACCATTGTCACGGGTTGACAAGCATGCAGTGCAACTCTCATACCTGTGCTGCGACCTCAGCAGATATCATGCATCCGCGGTGAACAAAGCATCACACGGAGACAACAGTGCCACACTGTGCCGAGTGGGTATGGCGCTATGGCCCCAAACTCCGTCATACGCCGGAGTCACTGGGCAGTTGTATGGGAGGCAGCATTGAGTGCTTGAAGTGCTTCCCTCGAGGCCAGTGAAGTGCTTGGCGACACTCTACTTGCAAGGGTGCACAGTATGCATAGACTGAGATTGTGAGCGGCATCCTTTCTCACAGCGTATACCACCCGTTGCTATGCTTAGAGCTACTTGCAACCCAAAACCGCAATATACAACATGTTGGAATGGCACTGCTTCATCGTGCACAGATCCCTGCTAACATACAACCTGTTGTACTTGTTGTCTGCTGTACTTTACATGAAGGACGAGTGACTTGTCGCCGCGTAGCCGCTGAAGCCGATGATGACCTTCCGGATCAGCAGGGCTGCGATTGCGGCAACAATGGTGACTGCCAAAACCGTGAGGCCCGTCTCCTCCCAGCTCGGCGGAGGTGCCTGCATGACTGGAGCTGCTGCCTGCACGGGCGTACTATGCAGGGCACTGAAAGGGCTGCCAGCAGCGGGCGCGGCGGGCGCTGCTGCAGGCATGGGCGGCTGCGCCGGCGCTGAGCTTGCCACTGCCACGGCTGCAGCAGGCCGCTGCCGGAGCTCCGCATTGGGCTGTGACTGAGCCACGCCACTGTGCTGCGGCTCAGCGCCAGCTGGCCCCTGCGACGCCACGGCACTGACGGTGCATGCCGCTGGAGCTGCTGACGATGCGGTTGGGCTCTGCACCGCTGCCGCCTCGGTAGGCTCCCCCGCTGGCTGAATGGCTGGCTGCGCAGCCTGTGGCGCTGCTGAGTCCTGCAGGGGCACGTTATGCAGTGTTCGGCTCCAAGCGAAATGACTGTTGAATTCACAAAGGACTATCACAGCGCACAGCAAGCATGTAGGATGCGACTGGGATGTACAGCACCATGCTGCAGGCTCTCACCGCCTCGCGCTCCAGCATGCGCTGATGTGCAGCGCTGGTGAGCGCCTGCCGATCTGCGTTGCCAAAGGTGGGTGCCTGCAACCGGGACATCCGGGCCAGGTCCTTTCGCTCCTCCTTTGAGTAATCCTGCAGCCACAACTCTGAGGAGGGTCAAGACCCTCACTTCATTGCTTGCGAGGGTACCTGCTGCATCATCATTGGTGGCCAGCAGGGGCCGTCAGGAGGGCTGGCAGATCCGACGACTTCTGCCAGCATCCCATACATCATTTGCATCATGTGTTCACCAGTGAGCCGATGGCCCCGTTGCCAGGCGTCTGCATGAAGGCAATAAGCGCCACCAGTGCGGTGCGCAAACTCCATGATGGCTGCCAGTGCTCCGGGTGATGCGATGATATTGACAGGCACACCTGCGAACCCAGCCTCTCACCCTTGCACCATGTGGTGCACATCAATGTGCAAAGGCAACACGAAAAGTAATCAGGACCAGCAAATGCCTGCATTGTCTACTGCTGTATGGGCACACCTTCACGCCCGTCTCAAAGCGGCCGTTTGGCGTCAGCATGAGGAACGATGGTGGTTTGAATGGGTACTCTGACGGGAGAAGGATGCGGCCGTGGTAGATGCCACCCTGCAGCGCAAGCAAACGACATGCCTGTTTGATGCAGTGCATGTACGGGTCATGGCGCAGCCATACAGCCCTAGGCAGAGCCACGCGTTCCCACAAGCTCGTGATCATGCCGTACCTCAAACTCTGTGTCCGCTGCACCCCGGACTACAAAATGCCATTCGAAAATGTTGTCCTGCGAGATAACATAGTACCAAGGTGTTACCGCATCCCAGCCATGTTGTCACCGCATAGGTGCCACACGCTCAGGCTCGCTGTGTCACCTCGAGGGCTTCCGCCAGGATATCTGGACTGTCGTCCCGCTGAAACTCCTTCATCTCCTGTGCAAACAAAGCATCACTTGTGAGCCTACCATGTGCAGTCTGCGCAGCAACCCCCAGCCGCTAGCGTCATGCACAAGAAAACCAAGAACGCTCATGCGAGGAGCCCATACGCCGATGACCTAGCAACAATAGTGCTGCGTGGTATCCTATGCGCACGCCATCTGCAGGCAGGGCATCGCACAGCTGTGTCAAACCTGAAGGATTCGCTTCACAGAAGGATTCCGAGCGTTGAAGTTGGCCGCGCTCATCTTGCTGCGTGTTGATTGCTCGGGCACTGTGGGTATGCAAGCTGCGTTGCCGCCGTCTGAGCGCACTTCCAGTGCACAACGGGTGCGTGCACTTGACATCTATGCGAGACGGTCACGCATAAACCCTACAAGAGGTTGCGGTCCTGCGCTGCGATTGGCTGTCGCTCACTTGGAACATCATGTCATGCCCTGTCCATGTTCTGCTCATGGCAGTGCCCTCGTAGTATGTGGCAGCAGGGTCTTGTCACTCGGACCATGTCAACACCACGTCAGACATACATATGTCGACCCAGAACAATGTCAATGCCGGCGGCAACTTTGGACCCCGGGTACAAATGGCGGCGGAGATCAACGACTGACTGCAGCTAGCCACTGCAAGTTGGCATGGCGAGGGCACATGGCTTTACAAGATCTGCCACTCTTCACTTCGTGGCCTTCAGCAGATATGCCACCTCATGATGGTAGGTTTCTCCTGGCCGCAAGATCACGTTTTGGAACTGCGGCTCATTCACGCTGTTTGGGAACGCCTGCAGACATCATTGCCAGATCAGCAAACGTGTCATCCACACTGAAGCAGAAAAGAAAGGGAGCTTGCATACGATGAACACGAGACGCACGTGCAACCCCATGTGTGATGCACAACACAGCTGCACATACGCCCGCATACCCAGGATGACCAGAACTTTTGTACGCACCTGGCTCTCGAGAGCGACACCAGCATATTTAGGGTATGCCGCGCCGCCCTTGCCGACGGTGCTGCCGTCCAGGAAGTTGCCGCTGTAGAACTGCAGCCCGGGCGCCGTCGTGGCCACCTCCACAGAGCGCCCAGACGCCGGGTCCGTCAGCACCGCCGCCAGCCGCAGCCTGCACAGCACCGGCACAGTGTTTGGCTCATCCTGTCGTCCTTGCTGCAACAGTGCGGCACGGCTCGCCTGCTGCGCTGTGCATTGCAGAGTCGGGGTCGTGGGGCCAACTCTGGCGTGTCAAAGCCGCCCACTTTGGATCGGCCTTGCTGGGCGATGACTTGAGTGCATAGTTGTGGTCATAGCCGCCTTCCACCTGTGCAAGTTCACGGTGAAGCGTCTTGAAGCGAAGAACATTCAACAGCGCTGGTCGAAGCACTAATTGCATGTGCGTGCGCCTCGCAAGATGGAAGCTGTGCGTGGCGTGTACAGGCCTATGGGATACCTCTGCGATGTTGGTGCCGATCTTCTTGGCTTTTGTGAAGTCGAAAGGAGTGCCCTTCACAGGGTCCAGATCACCAGTGGGAATGTGCTCGTCCGTGACTGGTGTATAGTGGTCCCTGCAGGTCGGTAACAGGCGGCCTGAGCAGGACTGATGCCGTGCTCTGTGCGCACACAGCACTTTGCACACAAACGCTGGTGACATCAACTGGTACGCACGCATTGATGGACAAGTTGTGGGCCAGAATTGTGCCGTTGCCTGCGAGGTTCCAGTAGGTATGCTGAGCCATGTTGACGGGCGTAGCCTGCAACGCACACAAGAGACCATAGTCCAAAGCACTGTGTCTTAGATGAGTCGGCTACTGGACTTGCTTATTGTCGCGGCGGTAATGGTGCCTGATTGTCCACCTGGTCTGTGGTGGCCTCCATGATGACACGCAGGTAGCCCTTGTCCTGCTTCGCATCGCCATCTGTCAGCACGTACGTCACCACAGCGTCTACGTTGCCAGGATAGCCCTGCACCATGCCACAAAGCCTCATGAAGTGTGCATGTGGCGACTGATGGACGCCCAGAACTTTTGGCGCTTGTGGGGCCTGCTGCTCACCTCCTCTCCATTCTTGCTGTGATAGGTCAACCGCACAGCCGGTGATCCCTCATAAGCTGTCTTCTCAGCATTCCAGACCTGCATGTGGGCCGTCATGTCAAACATGGCTCAGCATGGTACCCATGATGGCACAAAGGCGCTAGGTTGTTCTAGCATAGAAGAAACGCAGCAGAACTCTGCTGGATTCCTCAAATCAGCAGGAGTCTCTGACTCAATGGTCAGACGTCAGGTTTATTGATGCAGGCACCTGCATGCCCCAGCCGCGCTTGCCACCATGAAGTGAGTGCAGCCCATCGTTGGCTGTGACCTTGTGTTGCTTGCCATCAATGGTGAACGTCGCCTTTGCAATGCGGTTGGCACAGCGGCCTACTATGATACCAAAGTAGTGCCCATTGTCGGTCTGCAATAACCAAGTGCACAACCGCTCTTGTATAGGACAGATGCACGAACATGACGACAAGAGTGCAGCAGCGCTGAGGAACATGCGAGCTCTCACTGCATAGGGCGTCTTTCTGTCAAACCCCAGCACGATGTCCGTGTGCTGACCGCTGCGGTCTGGCACGTTGATGCGCTCAATCACAGCGCCTACAGGGCTGATGTGCACTTCCGTGCCCTTGCTGTTCACCAGCACATGCGTGGGTAGCGCATCCACGTCTGCAGACTGCATTGCTGCGGGCCTGTGCACAAGCAACTATCCTTAGTCCTGCATCCTGCATGTCATCGTGTAGGAAGCTGAGCATGTATGTGTCTTGAGTGTTCCGCACACCTCAGTGCGCCCTTGATCAGCTTGGTGACGCCGATGAGGACGCCACTGGCGATCACTAGCGCCGCTGCCCACTGCACAGTGTCCATCTTTGTAGTGTCTGGCCACCTGACCCGTCTCCTGTCGTGTTTTTCCTGTGCTGCATCCGCAGCTGGACGTGACAAACCGCTGAAGCCCATTTTGCAAGATGTGTAGGGAGCTTGGCCTCAGAGGTGGTGAATTGCAAGCATGCACAGGGTTTTGCTTTAGCGTGACGAGATCGCGGCACAACGTTCTCGTCAAGCGCAGTTTGTCAGCTGTTCAATCGGGTCAAGCATGCTCGGACGCAGGTGCATTAGGTGATTTGGGCATCAACCATGCCTTCACTGTGACTGCAGCTTTGCAGCGGCATGCCAACCTTCTGCTTCAGAACATGTGCGATACTGGCGACTGGCAATCGTGACATTCCGCACTTGCATCTGCATTTGATGCAAGATCAACTGGTACATGGTACGGGACGAGCAGGGTTTGGGCATGCCAAGTGTGATGGGCGACAATGGCGCATCGCAAGATTTGACATACGGCACGGAACATGCTTCTCAAGCCGTTGCTGTAGCCTGCATGTTGTCTGCTTTCGCGCGGCGCTCTCTGCTGTCATCTATATTCGCGCACCGCCTTGCGGCCACCTCTGGACTCCCGCGCTACACTGTGCGCCTGCAGCAGGCAGCAGCTGTGTGCTTGCAGGACCTCGACGAAAGCGTTACACAGCCACGCAGGGTATGTTGCACTGCGTGTGCTGCGAAAACGTCACAGTGATGGACATCCTTGTCCGCTAGGCGGCATGCCCGCTCACATGTCGCACCCCCTGTTGCACCACAGGCCGCAGCGGAACTGCCCACAGCCTCAGAACCCTTTGGCTTCCGTGTGAAGTTTGCTGAGGTTTCCCAAAAGAACGTGAGCAGCCTGTACTGATTGCATCGCAAGGTGCCAAGACAGCACCCCAGTAAGGGCTGCAGCTGCTGAATTGGTTCCCCATGAGTACAAACTCTCAAAGCACATACTGAGGTCGGCTTGTGTCGCAGACCAAACTTCGCCTTGACACATACCTGTCAGCCAGGTTGCCAGATGTGAGCCGCTCACAGCTGCAACACGGCATCAAACTTGGCCTTGTGACCGTCAATGGCCGAGTGCACATCCAGAGCCACAAGAATGTGCGGCCAGGAGACGTCGTTGTATGCTCCTTGCCGCCGCCGCCGGTCACAACCGCAATCCCACAGGTTCGCTTGTGATGAACAGCCGTGTTGATCTGGGCAGCACATGCCTGGTGCTTCACCGTGTCGTTCTCTGTGTCACTGACAGCACTGCTTTGCTGCAGGATATTCCTCTTGACATTGTGTTTGAGGACGAGCACCTGCTGGTCATCAACAAGGTATTTCTAGTGACTAACTTGAGTAACTGACCGCACTGAAGACAGAGGGTGGGATACCCTCAATACAACCGTGAGCAGTTGATCCAATCCTGATTGCCATGCATCACAGGCAGCTGGCATGGTTGTGCACCCCGCGCCAGGCAATTTGACAGGCACGCTGGTCAATGCCGTGTTGCACCACTGCAACCTGCCAGAGTATGAGCTGCCACCAGAGCAGGGCCCCCAGACGCTCAGCCCATGGCCAGGTGACTGTGCTGATGTGTCATGCTGGCACCCTCGGTTTCAGGCTGACTTCCACTGCCTGTCATGGGTGCACAGCCCTGCCATGCACCGTGTTCTAATCATTGACATCCTTGTCTTGCGTGTCATAGACCCTGAGGCCCCGACTGGCGACGAGATCCTGTCAGAGGACGAGGCATTCGATGCTCTGGAGTCGCAGCCGCAGCCGCAGCCGCAGCCGCAGCCATCGTCCTTGCAGCCAGGCCTGCTGCGGCCGGGGGTTGTGCACCGCCTCGACAAGGGCACGACAGGTGCAGAATGCTGCCGCATCTCAGCTGTCAGCATCTGTGAGCCTCCGACCAGCTGCAGTGCTGGGAAGCATGCTGGCAAGGCAAGCAGGGCATCTTGTGGGCAGATCCACGGTCACTCGTGACCATCGCGTTGTGCAGGCCTGATTGTCATGGCGAAGGATGCCAAGACACAGTGGCACCTCAGCGACCAGTTCAAAGCGCATACCGTGAGCAGCAGCAGCTGATGACGATGATGATGATGATGAGGAGTTGCATCTGCACGACACTTGATGCTGTGCGCATGCAAACTTTCTCAGCTGTTACCAGGAAGGGTCATCAACTGGCCTGCATGTCGTCTGCCGTAGGTGGAGCGCACCTACTGGTCGATCGTGGTGAAGATTCCTGCAGGCCCGAAAGGCATTATTGAGACCAAGATTGCACGGCACCCAAAGGACCGCAAGCGCATGGCTCCGCTGCCTGCACACGCTACCAGGTCAGTCTGTGCGTTGCTTTCCACATACATCCTTCGACACCCACTGAAGCTCACAAGATCGAAAGTGGCAAGATCACCGCAGTTTCGCCCCTGGGCAGATGTACTGAATTGTGTGCTCTGGGAAGTTGTCACATGTCCAGCTGCCCTCCGACGAAGGCTTGCGCCCCATTTGGAGCACATAGCTGATCTAGGTCCTTTATCTAGGTCAAGCTGGGGTTATAGGTATGCGTCACTGGTGTCACTGGTGTACCGGGCGTGCCGCAGCAATGCTGGAGCTGCGAGCACCGCTCTGGCTGGGTCTTGCTTATACGTTCATGCTGAAGGGTCGCTCTGCGTTGTGGCGCAGGGGCCGCCATGCCCGCAGCACCTTCCAGCTGCTGGAGGCGCTGCCGGACGCCAACGTGGCGCTGGTGCAGTGGAACCTGTCCACTGGGCGCACGCACCAGATTCGGGTGCACGCGCAGCACATCGGCCACCCGCTGTTCGGGGACCCAGACTACGGCGGTGCCGGCGGCGCATCCCTGTTCGCCCTGTCCGGCAACAACACACCCAGGTGGGTGCGGTGGGCTTGAGCTGGCGGTGAGGGTGCCATGACAGCAGCGCCACTCTGCTGTGTGCGACTGGCGACTGTAGTGCCTTGTCAGCTAGATCCCCCCCTGGTGGCCCATCGGGTGGCTTTGGGACCAGGGCCACCAGATCAGGCCGCCGCCTTCAGGCGGCGGCTGGCCGGCGCTGCACATGGGCACTACAGCTTGCCCGGCACCCGGCCCCAGGCAAGCGAGCTTGCGCCACTGGCCATGCAGGCGCTTCAAGGTCGCCCAGCTGGTGCGGGACCTGGGGCGGCCGGCGCTGCACGCCAAGAGCCTGGGCTTCGTGCACCCCATCACTGGCGAGCGGCTGCAATTCACATCCGAGCTGCCACCCGACTTCGAGGTACAACTGTTCTTGCTCTTCGCGACCCAGTGCACCTGCTCCGACCTGCAGTCGTTCAGGTAGTTTCTTTACAGAATATACAGGGTGGTTCATTGCAGACTGCTACAGGGGGGTGCAAACCGCTACACCATGGGCAGCTTCGCCTTATGGCAGCCTGCAATGCAGCAGCCAGCACGTCAATGCTCATGCTGATGGCGCAGCAGCGCAGCAGCCCAAGTGCAAGGCTTTCTGGCTCTGCTGCACACAGGCGGCGCTGGCGGAGCTTCGAAACGTCAGTGAGCTGGGGAACATTGAGCGCAAGCTGGCCAGGCAGAAGGGCTGGCGACACAAGGGGAAGGTGGCGCAGGCTCGGCGGTAGCTTTGCACCCTGCTGTCGTGCTCATCAGCAGGCCAGTGCCTTCGCTGACACGGCCAATTGATCCAATGGTACAACCCTATCATGCAGGTCCCAGTTGACATAAGGCTGCATGCACATCTGACCGCACGATGCACGGTCCTCACCTCATAAACGGAGCAGCTGGCGATCAGCTACCCTCCGTCACACTTTTCGATCAGTAGCGTTACGCGAGATCGATCAGTGCTATCTGGTAGGCTATCACCTGACAGGCGGGTGTTAGAACCACACATCGCCACACGGGGCAGCGCCTTCGGCCCCCTGCACCCCCAACACACATACAGCTCCTAGCTGGGTGCCCACTGCAGAGCGTACAGGCAGTCAGGCAGACGTCAGGGAGCTGACAATCTCGTCAGAGAGCACTTGCGGCAGAGCACACCGCCGTTGGCACGGTTCTGTGCTGGCCGCTGACGCCGGCAACTGTAACAGGGTGCCCCTTCTTCGCACCAGGGCAGGCGCTGCAAGGCGTGGCCTGGGCCCGGGCCGAACGTGTGGCGGCTGCACCGTGAGCGATAGCGGGAGGCCGGCAGGCCCGCTGGATCGCCGCCTGCGCCTGCCGTTGTACAGGTAGCTGCGCACCCGCACAAGGAGCTCTAAGTTGGCAGTAGAGGCGCTGCCGCCGCACAACGCAATCTGACCTGGAGTACAGCACCATCTAGGTCCACTTCCGACTGTGCTCCATCTGCGGCAGCGTGCATGGATTGGACCTGTGGAGTGCCAGGGTAAGGCGCGGAACGTGGCAGCATCCGCCTTGTACCGCGGCCTGACGGCCAGCGACCACCTCCGGGCATGTGCAACCAGTAGGACTGACGCCAAGACGTGGTGCGTCTGCTTGCGTACGCAGCACCCGCAAGTCCGCTGCTTGTCGGTGTCGGGACAGCCTTCGCTGTCGGAATGCGTTTCATCACGAGAGCACCCGTGAACGGCCGTCTCGTCCACGTAAAGCTGTGGCTTATCGCCGTTCATCAGCCATTCGCACATGACGCCGTAGTCCGGCGATGTCGCGGCGTAGTACTGAGATTGGCCACACGGGGTGTGAATGCCAGGCACACCACCCGCGCCCTCTGTTCTGGCGTGTTACCATGTTACTTGATCAACTATCCGTTTGTGCGGCTCAATGCACGCTTCTGTTGAGCGACTGGACCGCTTTCGCCTTTGCGCTGACTTTTACATGCAGCGCGCATGACCACACCATTGGGCTGCGGTGCACTTGCACTACTGGCGCCAAGCTGCGTGCTCCATCGCTGCACTGACGCCGTGCGTGCTTATACAGGGGATCTGAAGCACTATCCATGGCACGGCGGTAGCAGTGCAGAAAGGATGCACCACAGGAGTCACAGCCATCACCGCACGCCGACCTGGGTGACGCAGGTGTAGGCAGCCCGGCGGTGGCACCTTCCAATGCGGGGTAAGGCCCGCTCCTGCGCCATGTGCTCAGGTTCCAGATGCTTTGCATTGACTATGTTGCTGCTTAGCATGGATGTGGACGCTTGACGCTGCTTCATGTGCTGCTGAGTAGATAGGAGCTACTGCACTGCATGGACTCCCTGTCTAGTCACCAGCACATTGCCCAAACATGCATGATCAGCCGCTGGCAGACTGGTGTCGGCACTCTTACAGCTGATGTACACTTGCAGGCCAGCGAGTAGCCCCACGACCAGCAGGAATGTACACACATGGCGAGGACAGCGACTCGTCTGCTGAAGAACCGGAAAGCGGCTCGGCATCCACCGCCGGCAACGACGGCGGCGACGATGGAAGCAACGGCGCCGTCGCCAGCCAGCGCGCCGGCAGGAGCGCAGGCAGCAGCGAGGGCGCGGCTGAGGAGGACCCGTCGTATGGTGAGGACCCGGGCAGCGGCGGCACCGTGGGCAGTCCCCAGGAGCTGAGCCTGGTGGACATTCAGGTACCTCCGGCTGGACTGTGGGCGTACCACAGCAGCAGTGCTGCATCCAGTCCTTCTCATCATGCAATAGCTGCTGGGACTGTGTCATAACAGCACTGTTGTGGTGCCGCACCCATGCCTGTGGGCCACAACCCGACTGTGTCAGACGGCGCAGCAGCAAGCGTGCCCTGGACTTGACGAACTTTGCGCCACTTACTCGTGCAGTCGTGCTTCAGTCTGGGCCTGCGGGAGGCCGCCAACAAGTTGGGGGTATGTGCAACTACGCTCAAGCGCCACTGTCGCAAGCACGGCATCTCGAAGTGGCCCAACCGTGAGCTGAAGAAGTACCAAAGGGTGAGCAGATGTCTAGGGTGACCGTTGCGGCATGGTCGGGCTCTGCGTTGCATAACGATCTTCACAGAACTGGACCATCCCTCAATACAGCAACACGACTCGTGTGAGATGCTGTGCATCTGAAAGTTGGCTTGCATCCGAAGCTTCGTGCGGGAATGCAGTACTCAACACCTGCTGTCCTTGCTAGGCAATGGCCGAGATCCAGCGACTGCGCAGCGATGCCGGCGCCACCCTGCCGCTGCCACCCGCAATGGCTGCTGTTGCTGCTGCGCCTGCAAGTGGCAGGAACACGCAGCAGCGCAGCCAACCAAGTGATCGCCCGCAGGTGTGCAAGGGGGATGACGAGCGTGCAATAGTAGCAGGAATGCGTGGCTTGTAGGCCTACCAGCCTGACAGCCCATGCAAGCAGTAACGATGGCTTGAGCGTCTGTGCTTGGCCGTCGCAGGTATCAGACGGCTCACCCGCGCGGGCAACGGCACCCCGCAACGCAGCCCCTGCTGCAAGGCGGCAGCGCACCAACAGGCGCCAGGCCAAGGGACCTCCTGCGGAGGCTGCGGCACCGGCATCCCCAGCCAGCACCCGGACGCACAGCGACAGAACAGCGGGCCGTCGGCAGCCGCCGACCCCAGAGGTGCGTGTGAGCGCGCTGCTTTCGCCTGCAGAGAGCTAATAGCACCGCAAAAACATTGCCTGTCAGCCAGCTTACTGCTTACCATCATAGGTGCTGTGACATGGTCGAGCAGCTTGAACGTGGTGTCTATGTGAGGCGTCTGCTCATGCAGTATTCCGAAATGGCTGCAGATCAGTGATGCCCCCAGCATGCTTGGTGCGGCAGCAGCCTGGACTGCATCCGACTCAACTACCCCGTCCCTGACCGCTGTCAAGACCGGACAGGCATGTCTGCATCAGTGGTGGACTGACCGCACCCTCCTGGCTGCCACTTGTCGCCGCTGTCGCCCGATGTGCGCTGCTCCGCCCATTAATGGCATCCGAGCATCAAGCAGGCCTGCACCGCTGTGCCTTTGCTACATGGACAGCTCAGAGGGTGCCGCCTCGTGGTGTCAGAGTTGGCCCTGCATGTTTTGCAGGTTGTGGAGGGTCAGCAGCAGCTTGTGACGCCGGGAGGGCAGCACAGCGTGACGCATCACGAGCCGCAGCAGTGGCCGCCGCCGCTGCTCCCAGGCCCCCTGGAGCACCCTGGTGGCAGCGGCTCAGGGGCCCACGGCGCTGCTGATGAGCACTTGCAGCTGCTGGGACTGCACCGCCAGCAGGCCGCGGTCGCCGTGCAGGTGTGCATGCTATGCACGCCTGCAGCAACATATGGATGTTCTGGTGGGTTAGGTCCTAAGCAAGCATGGCAATGCATGGCATGGAAGCGCTGCCATGCTGCTGCTGGTGATCTGCTTGTTGTGTACCCTGCAGCATGCTGCCCGGGCGCAGGGGCAGTGGTCCGGCATGCAGCTGGCGCAGGAGCTGGCGCAGTATCAGCAGGCACTGCCCCAGGGGGGCCTGGCTGCCGGCGGCGGCCTGTCCGCATGGCCGCCCGAGCTGCAGCCGGGGGCCCAGCCCCCCGCCGCCCAGCAGCCCCCGCCTACGGAGTCGCACCTGCAGCGGTGGCAGCGCGCAGCACAGGACCCGTTGCTGGGGCACCACGCCGAACTTGGGGGCCAGCAGCCGCTGCACTGGTCGCTGAGCGGCGCCACGGCGGCACAGCAGCAGGCGCCGACGCAGCAGCCGGTGTCGCTGCAGCAGGGCTTGCAGGGGCTGCAGCAGCTGGCGGCATATAGCGGCTGGGAAAGCCAGGCCGACCAGCAGCTGCAGTCCCATCACCAGGGGCAAGCCCAGGACCTCATGCGGGCCATGGCAGACTTCACCAAGCAGCAGCGGCAGCAGCAGCTGGCGGATCTGGCGGCGGCGCAGGGGCCCCAGCAGTCTGGCGGCCCGCTGCTGCCGCACCGCGGCGGCCGCCAGCGCCCGCAGGAGCACCCGCCGCCGCAGGGCAACAGCCCCACGGCGGGCGCGCCGGGGCAGCACTGGAGGGCCTGGGCGGAGCTGGCGCAGGGGGCGGCGGGCTTGGACTCTGCCCTGGGTTCCGTCAGCGGCGCTCCGCAGGTGCTATAAGTACACGTCCGTCAAGCTGTATAGCGCCATAGTACAGGCTCTACAGGGCCAACGAAGCCAAGTCGCGATGCATGTCGAGCACCTTCACCACGTGGACGGCGGTAGCAGGAACGACTTTCCTTACGACTGCATCTTACGGGTGTAGGCGTCGATGACGCCCGCCGGTGGCTGGATGGGGACATCTGGATCTGTGCTTCAGGGCCACCCCATCTACTGCCAAGCGGCGGCGGCGGCACCACTGCACCTGCCCGCCAACAATGCCTTCCGTCCCTTTGAGGTGCTGATCCAATGCTCCGACGCTTCGACCTGGACCTGCCCAGGACTCCGGTGGTACGGCAACTATCTGAACCCCAGGCCTTCGACTGCCTGAGCGCCTCCATCACACTGCAGGCTGGACAGGAGGGGCTGGGCATGGGTGGCATCGGTGGCTCTGGTGCTACCGGAGCGGCAGGGCAGCCGGACACTTGGCTGTCGAGGAGGAGTGCGCCGGGGGAAGCTGGCGGCCTCTCGGCTGACGTGCCGTTCCAGCAGCCTGCGGGTCTGGTGAGCGCCGCCAAGTTGGGCATTAACGGGCCGGGCGTCTGCTTGTGTATCCGAGCGACCGACGTTTACGGCTGGTGATGCTGCAATTTGCAGGGCATCGGGCTGTCTGATCCTGGGTTTGGCTTGGGCGGTCAGACTTCCACCGAACTCCGGCATGCCGCAGGCAAGCTGCACATGAGCGCGTACAGAGGCCTGACGTGCTGCAATGCATGCAGTGTCATCGCTCGCATGTATGCCCGCGCTTGTGTAGCTTCAACGATGGACCAAGCCGACCGTGTTACGGCCCGTGCACGTGCAGGCTCCCTGGACGGGCTGCTGGCATCGTGGCAGCAGCTGCCGCAGGCGATAGCCTCACAAGACCCGGTGCCCGACAGCCCCGCCAGCTGACCGCTGCAGCAGCAGGCAGCTGTGCATGCCCTCCGCGGGAGCAAACACATATGACATGCGGAAGCAATCATCAGAGGTTGCCGCCGTGTGAGAGAATCGCACAAGCAAGGTGCACTGTCAGCTTCACCAATATACGCTGTTGGACGGTACAAGGTGTCTGTCGGCAGCAGCATGGCGGGCTGCAATGCCCATCCATGACGGATATGAAGGGTGACACAACAACCCAGCTTGTGGCCTGCTGTGAGTTGGAAGATGTCCCATACGACCTATGAGAGGGGCTCGTCAGCCTCTCGATATGATTTTGTTTGAGAATCTGAAATGCTTGCCTTGACATGACGGTAACTGATCTGCTTGCAACGGCCATCTGTTGGCCATTTTTGCCGTCCCCACGTTCTGTGTGGGTGGGCGGCGGTCTCATCTGCTCTCTGTCTTCTTCGGTTTGATTGTGATCTGCACAACTGCTGCTGAGTGTTGTCGCGATGTTGTCGAGGTGATGTGATGGCCCTGATTTGGACTGTTCCTTAAGTTTGTAGTGAGTCAGCTGCTGTTCACTTCGACGATGTGCTCAGATGTTGCCGCCAACAAACTCAGCCATGATCAACCTTGCAAACAGTTCACATTGCTGCACAGCCTCACTCAAGCACACTCCCAAAGCAGTCCAATGTCGCTGTAAACGCTAGAGCAGCATACGACCCGGTATAGATGGCCTCATCGTCACAGAAGTCTGCAGTGCTAACACAACACATCTCAGATGGTGGTGGACAGAATACCTTGCCGCCTCCAAACGCGGCATGGCAACCGCCTGCTTGTCCAAATCAGGGTCCTGAACCATGTACAGACCAATTGCTCGAATGTTGCTGTCGAACAGAGGATGAACTGCAGCTGGCTAGACGGCATACAACCTTCCTCAAGTCGTGCCAAACCTCCTCATCAGTCCCCAATACCCTATCACCCAGTAGCCAAGTGCAGTTGCTGTAAGACCATGATTATTGCGCGCGGTGCTCTTGATGCCTTCCCCCTTGCGGTAATCCAGCCCCTCCGCTGATGGAGGCTCAGGAACAGCAAGGTCAGGCACTGCCCGGCCTGCAAGGTTTGGCAGGCATATGCGTCCCAGACCCACCGCAGCACACACCCGACACGACAGTGCGCTGTGATTTGTAAACCCCCCGCTTGCAGAGCTGATCCGTTCCAGTTGGGTCGTCTAGTGTGCACGATAGCACATGTGCTTGATTGTGAGCCCAACCATGCCGCTGTTGCCTGCCCACTGTTGGCCGGCCCCAAGCCGCTCAAGCGGCGCCGGCCAACAGTTGCTGATGAAGTGCTTGTCACTGTCCCAGAGCCCCTGCCGCTGCCGGATGCACTCTGCACATGTTCACCATAGCCCGTACCCTGGCCCAGCTGGCAAGCCAGCGTCATCCCCCAACTCGCCACCCTGCACGCCAATGCAGGTCAACATGTGGAACATCCGCTTATGTTGCTTGAAGCATTTCACTCGACGTGGTGCCCGTTGGAGCCACCAGGCGATCTTCACTCTTGGGTGCACTGTGTGTTCGTGCTGCAGTCAGTTGCTTTGTAGGCCCTGCAAAGGGTACTGGTACTCACCCCCGGGCTTGCAAATGCTGATGGCGCCGCCGCCTGCTGGTGGAGCGCCTGCCCTGTGTCAGGGTGGGCACTGCCACCATTGTCACGGGTGCTGTCTCGGTCGATGGTGGCAGCAGCTGCAGCTGTGGAGGCTACTGCAGCACCAAGGCAGCTGCGGCTGCCGCACAGCTCAGCATGGTTACCAGCTCCACGGCCATTGCCGGCCCGGGTGACCCCAAAGTCGGAGGTGTCGTGATGTGGGCTGCCGCCGTCGTCGCTTGCTGCGACTGCATGGCTGCCGTTGCTTCCAAAGGGGTGCGGACTCGACCGCCAGGACGCCAGCTGGCGAGCAATGTCGGAGCAGACGGCGCTCAGCTGCAAGCACAGAGGAGGCCAGTGCAGCCTCAAGGAGGCCAGTGCAGCACTTGGTGTCAATTTACACGTGCTTCACATTCTGGGTGTTTCATGGCAGCTTCATGGTCAGATTTGACATATACCTGCATGCCATGGTACCCGCTGCTGGTGTAGCCAGGTGCTCCGTATGCTGAGCTGCCAAGGCCGTCATTGCCGCCAGCAAAGCCGGGACCAACGCCGCCGAGGCTGCCAGCGATGGTGTTGGGGAACACGGGGCTGCCTGATGCGCCGTCCTGGAGCGCCGATGCTGCTTTCAGTGCTGAGGCCTGAAGAGCTGTACTGGTGGTTGGCTTGGGGAAGCTGCCGTATCCAGCGGCGTGGTGGGATGTTGGGTGCTGGCTCGCCGTCAGGTGTGGAGTCGTTGTGTTGAGCAGGCCGAGCGGCTCGTCGTCAGGGTTGGCGGTGGCGGCCTGGGCGGCAGTGCTCCGGAAGGAGTGCGTGTGGGTGTTGGCTGCAACGCTGCGGGGTTGGTCCTCCACTTCTGCAGGCTGACGGCTGCCAGCGTAAGCAGGGTATATGCTGGTCTTGACACCCAGCGGGGCTGGGTTTTGGAGGCGGGCATAGTGTGAGGCGCCCAGCGTCTCGGTACAGAAAGCGGCCTCCTCGCCGGAAGAGGACGAGTGCTGTGGGCGCCGCCCGCGCGGCTGCAGCCCTGCTGAGGCGCCCGCCACTGGCAGCTCCGGCAGCGACAAGCTGCAAAAACATGGATTGGTGTCACAACTTGGTTTCTACAAAAACTCAACGAATGTGGTCTGCACCTCGGACGACTGACCCTGCATGCTGATACCCGTCGCCTATCAGGCACCCAGATCTTGGAAGCAGTGACAAAATCTGTCAATTTGCACTGCCATACGTAGGCGCACACCTGCTGGGCAGGTTGGTAGCATGGCGAGGTATGTGAGGAATGTAGGGGCCAGGGGACGGGTGTCGCATTGATGCGGTGACACATGCTGCGCCGCTGCCGCTGGGGTACGATGGGTGCCAGCTGCCATACTCGCTGTGGATTGAGCCTGCTAGATGTGACATGATGTACCTTACATGCTGCTGACAAACCT
Source organism: Diplosphaera chodatii (assembly GCA_032358165.1). Lineage (NCBI taxonomy): Eukaryota > Viridiplantae > Chlorophyta > Trebouxiophyceae > Prasiolales > Stichococcaceae > Diplosphaera > Diplosphaera chodatii. The sequence goes on from JAALGY010000038.1 coordinate 1,881,644, forward strand.
GCCACTCTGAACCTCAGGTGCGCAAAGGCATTCAGTACAGGATGCAGACCATGCAGATGCTGCGCGTTGTACGATTGTAACATGGCAGTGCACATCACCTGTGGACAGGTGGGAGGGTGCAGTGCTGCCAATCGAGTAGGAATACGAGCGGCCAGTCAGGGTCAGCGGCGGCGGGTGTCGGCTCACCCTCGACGGCTGGAAGCCTGCACACCAAACGCTACATTCACATACCAGACGAGCAGATGGCGTGTTTGCGCTGCAAGTGTCCTGCCGCGCAGAACAGCGGTGTGAGCCATGTCACATGGTTACAGGTGTGCGTCAGTTTGCGTCTTTGGCACCACCAGCAGTGTGGTCAATGGCGTGCAGGCTGCCGGTGCGTTGGTGGCAAGCTGCTGGGGCGTATGACGCGCGACCATCTCGACCCGCCATCCGGCTGAGGTGCCCCAGATCAGCACTGTGGCTTGCTGTGAGCTGGCTGCAATTTCCACAAGAATAGTAAAATATCACAGCATCTGTAGCAACACTGACCGCAGGCACCAACATCTCAAAGAGCCGGTGGAGCATGTACAGACCACAATGCCAGAGCAGGTGACTGGTAGCATTGTGAGACACTGCTCTCAGATAACGGTTCTTCAGTCGATCCACCTGTGATTGTTGCTGAGGCGCGGGGGGAGGTGGCGCAGGGAGCTTGCGTCATTGCTTTCGATGGGGCTCCAGCCCGGCTCTGCCTGCGCTGCCGCCGCTGCCAGCTGCCCATACCCATTGCCAGGGGGCGGATGCACAAGGTCGAGGGGCGCCGCCGGCGGCAGGTCAGTGTCTTGGTGCTCGCTCTCTGCACCTTCCTCCTGAAAGTAGTATGCGGAGGCGAGATGTGAGGCGTAGCATGCCTCATCCGGGTGCGTGCCTGTGCCAGAAAGGTGTGTCAGCGTGAGCAGGAGGGCAATCACCACCAGCAAAACATGTGCATGGATGCTGCATGCGCTGACAGTCTGCGCATGTGTGTGGATGCCCCCAAGCCATCTCGCATTGCGCGGTGGCTCACCAATGGCATCATCTGCCACGAGGCCAGATGAGGGGGAGAGCCCCTTGTGCGCAGCAGAGACCTGCATATGACAAGCAGTCGAGTGCATCAGCCCCTTCAGCAGCAACTGGGTGACAGCACGTCGATGCATGCACCAACAGATTTGTGCCCGCCGGCCGTCAGCAGTAACACCCTGTGCTGAACGCCGGGCGCTGCCTACTGCTGACAAGCGCAAACTCCACCTGCATAGATGAGGCCGAGGCCGGCGCACCTGGTCCACTGCGCGGCTCAGCTTGACCAGCTTGCGCTGCGGCCAGGCGGGGATGCCCTTGCGGCGGCACACCCGCTTCAGCGTGGAGGCGCACACACCCAGCCGCTGCGCCGCCTCCCCCAGGCTCAGGCGGAAGTGCGCCTGCGTGCACTTGCATGCATTCACAACCAGCATGCTTGGTGCCGTGGCAGCACTGCAGCGTTCGGTCCCTGCAGCAGCGCCCGCACCGACGACGACACATTTGTGCACGCCGAGGACCCTTCGCAGATATTTTGTAGTCTCGACGGCCTCGCATGCCTGGCACATGAGCGCCCTACCCTTCGCCACCGCAACACGAGATCCAGACACATGCAGGCTGTCCTTGCTTCAGCGGTCCCTCACCCCGTGCAAAGCCAGCAGCTTGGGTGTGGTGCCACCGTGTAAGCTGGCACGCAACATGTACGAGACGAGCACAATCCTAATGCACGAGGGGTGGTCAGCCTCTTTCGGGTGCTTTGCCGAGCATTTCTGACTTACGAACGAAGGACTGCTTCGTACCGGCGGATTATGCGGCGGCGAGCAGCACTGCCCTGCTTTCGGTCCGAGAAGTGACGGACGGTCGTCAGTCATGCAATCTTCTCCGCGCCCGGGTACGCAGCTTGGAGAGCCTAGCGCACGCGATGCGGTCTGATCGTTTCACAAGTGATGCATGGCCGCAGCAGCACCATGTCGGGAGTGCAGAGTGCCTAGGGCGCCCCACGACAACCTTGCAACCTGGCCTGCGCTCATATTGGGATGTCCAATGAAGTCGAGACAGCACAAGCTAGCTCAGTCTCCCCTGATATGTTCGAATCAGCCACGCCACGCACGCTGCGGGCTGCTGCCCGGGAACTGGGGCCGTGAAAGGTCCCCATGACAACACCGGAGCCCATCTCCCCGCCGTCCAGCGTCAGCAGTCAGAGGCAGCACGCATCAGCATGAATAGAAGGCCTGACCTGCGCGTGATCGGGAGCATGGGCGAAGGCGCACCCTCAGATCCTCCAGCGTGATGTTCTTGCCATTCCCATTCTTTCTGGTCGTTTCCGTCTTGCGAGCACCTGCCCCCGGCCTCTTGGGCCTGCGCCTGCTGGGTGGCTCATCAGCGGCCTGCTGGGCGGGCGAGTTGCTGCCCCGTTCTGCGGCCGTGGCGGTCGTGGGCGAAGCTGTGAGGCTGCTGTCTGCCGGGTGCTGCATGCCGCCGAACCTAAACCAGCAGTGCTACAAGCATCGATCCCCAAACCAGATAAAGCACGCCTGGCCTGGTGTTGCAATGGCCCAGTTGCGTCCGATCCACTCAGCTCATGTGCGATCTCGACAAGGGCATCTGCTGCGGCCTCAAAAGTGAGGCGTCTGCGATTCTCTGTACAGCGGTAGGTGACAAATAACCTTCCTTCACGTTGGGCAAGACACGACGACGTTTGTACGAGAAGGATGCATGGCACACACGGTCTCCCCTGATTGTTACACCAATACATACTTGCCTTGCTTATGCCTGGTGCAGGGTGTTGTCTCACGCAATCTTGCTAAGGTGTATGCCGGTGTATGCCGAAGGCTTGTGCCCAAAAGCGGTGATATGCATTGCTAGCATCAGGTGCGTGTCCCGCTGCCCGACGTCAAATCTCAGCAACTTCATGCTTAATCCAGAGCATGGATATGGCGAGCCGCCTGCCGCAGGTCCTCCTGGACTGAGGACCGTGCCATGTATCTGACGGCTGCTGAAGACAGCTGGTACCAGCCTCAGTCCCAGTACTTGATCAGGCCATCCCAGCCACACGTCGCCACCTTGCTGCTCTCGAGTGGGTGCCACTCGCATCCAATGCATACGCCCTCATGCGCCTTGAAGCTCCTGAAGATCTTGGTGGTCTGCAGAGCAGCCACGGAGCATGGTGCAGTGTGCACAGGTACCGACAGTAGGGCCATGACCTGCAAATTTGGTGGGGAGTACCTTAAATGCACAATGCTGGATGCTTGCACCCACGCTGCTATCTTCCAGATGCATGATGCACACCTTCCAATCCCAGAAGTAGCATTTGCCTTCACCATCGCCTGATATGACGTAGCGCCCATCTGTGGAGAAGTTGACCTGCATCGTGACAGTATGATTTGATGCGAAAATTTAAATCAGGCCGCTAGCATTCACTGTGCATGTACACAGAGCAACCTTGCATATTCTGCATACTCCGGTGGCAATGTTGACAGCTACACACAAGGACACACTGCAGCCTAACTACAATTACCTGGCAGGCGTAACCAGAGCTGGTGTGGCCCTTGAAGACCTTCTTCCTGTTGATGCGGAAGCGGTCAAGCGCGGAGTACGTCACGATCTGGTTGTCCAGCGACTGCCCGCACAACCACTTGCCATTGGGATGTACGGCCACCGCGGGAATCGAGTGCATTCCTGGATCTGCAATGTACTTGATCTGCAGCCAACAACCAGGCATGGATGTCATGCGCCACACTGTCGTGTTGAAGGAGGCATGGTCATGAGCTTCTGCACCTTCTCACAGGCAAAACTGCAACAAGCACCTATATCAGATCCACAGAGCAGGGACTAGCATGGTCAGCGTTGCTCGCAGGCTCTGCCCTATCATAACGCATACCTGAACAGGAATACCGAGCTCCCACACGCGGATGGTCTTATCATCGCTGGTTGTCACGAAGCGACGGCCCTCATCAACGAAGGTGATGGTGTTGACCGCACTCAGGTGATAGTCATACTCCTGCGTGTTGATGGACATTTCCAGCTATCAGAGTACTAGATTGCAGGGCAGCGTGCAGGGTCACTGACGGCAGGTAAGCCACAGTCAGCAGGTCCGTAGGCAGCTCGGGCCATGCTGCCCACCTGTACGGAGTCGCCAGTGTCCACATCAAACTGGTAGACCTTCTTGTCGCCGCAGCCGCCAAAGAGCATGTTCTGCTTGTCCTCGTTGGGGTGCAGCTTGGCGACGTAGAACATCTTGCCTGCACCGAAGGTGCTGATGACCTGCAACAGTGACGAGGTGTCATGGATGTGGCTGTGCGTACTCAGTCCGACGCAGCCAACGCCGCCATAGTGCTGCTCATAAGCAAGGTGGTTGCACACCTGGCCCGTCTCCGTGTCCCACAGCTTGATGCCAGACTTGTCATAGCTGGAGCTGAGGAACTTGCGGCCATCGCGGCTGAAGTTGATGTCCCGCACACCCTGCAGCATGTGTGACGCTTAAAGCACGAGAGTGGTAGCACTACTTATCTGCGCTGAAGCAGCAACGCAGCACAGTCTGCAGAGGTCACTAAAGCACCTTGGTGTGGCCCAGGTAGGTGCGCATGTTCTTGCCGCTGCCATTGACGTCCCACATTTTGATCTTGCCATCCAACCCAGCTGATAGCAGCAGGTGACCCGTCTCTGGGAAGAAACGAATGGCGTTGACACCCTGCAGAGGCCCAAACACAGTTTGAACCAGGTGTGGTGTGCAGGCAGGCGAGAGGTGTGTCTGTGTGTGGCGCAGGTCTTGATGCATTTGCATGCCGCCAACCCTTGTTGCCCATCAGCTGTGGCCACCATGTCGACATTGTGATATTACTCACCTTTGTATGGCCAGACCAGGTGTGAATCCAGCGTTTGGGCAGGTAGCAGTACTCGTTCTCGGGCTTGAGACCCTTTGGCGGCTCCAGCCACGAGCGGCCCGCATAGTCCTTGTCCTTCTTCCCGTGAAACACGCTCTTGCCACCCTGCAGACCAGGCAGTTGACGGTGTAGCAAGTTTGGGAATCGTCGTCACTGTGACAAGAGCCGCGACGACGGCGGCACAGCTGTTCGCACGCAGTCGCACTGCAGGCCGTATGCTGCACACCGATGGGTCTGGAGCGTCTGCCTCTTCCTCCGCCTTCTCTGCCTTCTCCTTGGCAACCTGCAGCAGGAGCGAGCAATCGATCAAGAAATGTTGCCGCTGGAAGGGCTGAAGCGTCGCCTGATGCAGCAGCCTACTATCGATATGAGCACCTGTGCCGCATGTGCACAGCAAGACGCGATTCATCTCACCTGCTCAAGGTACGCCTTCTGCTCATCGTTGAGCACCGCTGGGGCCACCTCCTTGTCTGCCCACGGCTGCGCCTTTTGCAGCTCCCATGGCTGATCTGGATCCACCGCTGCTGCTGCCTGGGGCTCCTTCGGCGCCTGTGTCTTCTGACGCTTAGGCTGCGAGCCCACGTATATTGTGCTGCCTGCATCGTTTTGACCCAACATGCTCGCCCGCGTGCTTTGGTCCATTGGGGCTGTCACACAACACTGGGGGACCTACTGCTCTTGAGGTGCCACGGACGACACAGGTGAGAACGCTCAATGCCAACCTTTCTGCTCCTGGAAGCGCTCCTCATCACCCACGACGCCCGCACCCAGCGGAGCTGTCGCATAGCCATAGCTGCAGATGGCAGGCGGCATAGGGTGAGGCTCTCGAGGTGTGCGCGTGTGTCAGCAAGCCGCAATACGGTCACAGAAGAGGATGCTATGTGCACAACATCGTGACAGTGCTGTGCGCAGCATAGCATACCTGTGGAAGGTGTTGTACTGGTCATCGAAATGAAAGTCTGACAAGTGCGCGTCCTCTACATGCCCCGACCTATGGTTCTTCATGCCTGCTGCTATGCCATCCTTTGTGTAGGGATGCGCTGGCCCTGCGGGTGACGTAGAAGGTCATGTCGGTAAGGTTTTCTCGCTGCGCCCTCTAGCTGTCAGAGTGGTCTCAAACAAGGCGGTTGACCATGTCCTGCACAACACCCACCAAGTATGGGCGCATGTAGCTGCTCCATCGGGAGGTTGTAGTACGTTTTCCTGGCGGCTGCATTCTGTAGGTGGAGCCTGCTCGACGCAGCTACTGCCTTATTGTCGACCAGAGCATACGATGTGGTTTCCACCTGCACCAAGCAGGAGGTTGTTCTCGTGATGCCGCGGCCAGCACCACCATCGGGTCTGCTTCGGGAATGAGCTGTCAGGTGCATGCTGCGCATCATCAACCCACCTCTGGAGCTGCGTTCACTACGGCTGACGGGGCTGCAATGGTGTCTGGTGCTGCCTCTTCCGGGTCTGAGGCCTCGCCGCTGTATGCGCCAATGATGTCCATGCTGGATTTGTTGCAAGGCTAAGGGTACCGTGCGACGCCCATGGTCAGCACATCACAGACGCATGGCGAGCCTGAACTGCAGCCAGCGACCCTGCTAATCCCAGCAAGTGCACCACTTCAGTGCTGATTCTGATGTCAGTGGCAAACAGCTCAGGGTAGCTGGGGCGAGGCAAGCCTGGAAGCAAAGCTGCTACGCACGGAAGCTGCGACACGCGAGTCCGTCAGATGGTCACAGGCTCACAGCAGCGAACTGTTTGCGACACTGCATGTGCATGCACTGCTGACAATAACAGAGTGTTGCTACTGAGCACTGGTAAACATTATCAGCGGAATGCGCGAAGCCACAACGTTTACCTCCAGGCCTCGGCAGTGCATGCTATCGGATATCATCGACAGTGTGTAGCTGAATTGGACCTAAGAGGACGATCCAGATCACAGGAAGGTGTGGTTTCGTCCTCAACCGTCACGCGGTCGATCGTGGTGGCGACATCATAACGCCTGCAGACCGTTTGCGAGCATGCATGCAGCTGCAGCGTGAGGTTGATCAGCGTGCGGAAGTATGCAGTTCCTCACGACAAAGGACAAGTCGAGTGAGAAGTTGAGCCCCACGCCACGGGTTGTGAGCAAGGCGCAGGATGTTGGCAAAAGTGGCCATGCGAACAGGTCCAGCCTGACGTCCGAAGATCCTGTGAGCACCTTCAACAAGCAGCCTCGACGATGGTTACACATTGATGCAGACGGACACGTCTCATACGTCACGGTGTGCCGCCACCCTGATGCTTAACATTGGCAGCAAACTGCTGTGCGTTTGTTGCACCAGAAGTCAACACTGACCCCATCATGTAACGGTCACAACGTGTTGCAGGTCGATAAGCATCGACTTGTACAGGAGCTCAACATTCCGTACCGTGATCTTAGGTGTCGACAGCTCGGCTGATCGCGCATGCATACCTGAATGTAACTTATGCATGAATGTAACCACCATGCCTACCGCTCAACAGCTGATCCTGAGCAGCGTTGTGATCGCAGAATACTGGACCCGATGGTTGCGACGCCCTACCCATGTGCCCTACTGGTGCGTGAGAAGGCACTGGTCGTCAACCTCGAGGCTGTGCGGTACGCTGGCTGGTGGCCGTGGCAGTGGGCAATATGGCAACACACCTGCATAACACATATGTGTCTTCTAAAACTACTTGATACAACTGGCTGTGCAAGGTGTATGATGTGCGCACCTGCAGAATGGTCATTTGCAAGGACCGAGTGTACGTGTTGAGCGTGCCTGATGCTGGCGGCTCGCCGCATGGGAAGCTCGCCACACACGAGAGCACATTCGTGCATGATGTTGTGATGCGACTTGTTCACAACACTAACGTGCAAGGGTGAGGCGTCTGCAAATTTTACATCACCGCTCGTCCTGACGGATCGCATAGTGCCGATCTTACAGGCATGTGTTGTCTTACCACTTCCATCCTATGAACTCTGCATGGCAGGGTGACCTCACCAGCAGCAGTAGATAAGGAGCTGCCATACGAGCTGCGCGCACTCGAGGCTGCGCTCTTTGCAACCGTCAAGGTGCTGGAGGTGGAGACCAACTCACTGGAAGGCAGGGCGCTGCCATCGCTGGCCAGCCTGGCACAGAAGGTCAGGCTACACCATCAGCCCTGGCGGCTATGCAGGCACAGCTGCTGGCTGTACTTAAGCATGAAACTGCTGGACTGGTCGGACATGATGCTCAGGGGCTGTGCAACCGCCTCAGGCACCTTTGACGCTGATGCATGGCGGATGCTAGCCTGTTCGCATGCAGGTGTCCAGCAGTGAGCTGGAGAAGATTCGGACCGTCAAAGCGTCCATGAATCGACTGCAGACACGCATTGCCCGTGTCAAGCAGGAGCTGGAGACGATTCTAGATGACAACCAGGAGATGACGGTGCGAACTTGAGGCCTGCTGTACTTGCTACAGATGCGCTGTGGCTGCTGCTTGAACTGCAGCCAGCTTAGGTTGGCACTGATGGGTTGCACCTCTCAGGGGTGCCTCAAAAGTGGCTATGCAGGACATGTACCTTGGCAGGCGTGCGGCGGCTGAGGAGCTCAACAACATGTTGGGTGCAACAGAGGCAGCTCAGCAGGGACCAGTGACTGCTGGGCACACCACAGACCAGACTTTCGCCGAGGGTTTGGCCAATGTACCCTCAGGTAGGTGAAACACAACATTAGCTTGGCGCTTGTGCATCATCCTCCAGCTCTTCCTGCTACGTGCTTCAGGCAAGGTGCAGGATGTATGTTTGCAACTCTGCAGGAGACCCAGCAGCTGCAGCAGAGGAGGCATATTCCGCAGCCTTTGCAGCAGCTATGGCAGACACACACCTGCTCGAGGACGAGGCCGCGCCGGGCATCCCGGGTGTGATAGAAGTCGAGGCAGACAGCTCGGGGTTGCAGGCATTTAACCGTAGTAGGGCAGCAACAGACACAGCGCAACAGCAGAACGCCAATGGTGTGGACCGTGGTATGAGGTGAGATCTGCCACACATCTAATGACAATGAGGGCTGGGCACTTGGTGGTGTCCGGAGACGCGCAGCGTCAAGGATGCGGAGCAGCGTGCATGCCACACATTGCCTATGGTCGGTGCAGACAGCAGCCTGCAGCCATGCTGCAGCATCTTCTGGTGCAGCTGCAGGCATCTACAGACAATTCCAGCTGCATTGATACTTGAGAAGGTGGCGGCATTGCGCAAGGCTGTGGTGTCAGATGAGGGCGAGGCAGCCATATCAAACAATTTCAGCTTTCGCCGCCCAGCGGGCAGGTCCGTCAGATGTAGTGCAAGCCATGTGTTGTGGCCACATATACACATCCATGCATGAAGATGATACAGAAACCAGCAGCATAAAATTTGGGGATTGACAGAACTGCTGCGCACACTCTTTGCAGGTCGCAGTCCATGATGCAGCTGGGCACAGGTCGTCTGGTGCTAGCAGACCAGGCACAGCAGGATGCGCGTGACATTGAGCCCTGTGAGGGCATGCTGGAGGTACGCGGTGTCTCGGCACTTCCCTTCACCAGGGCTTGGGTGCAACAAACTCGTCAAGTAAACTTCTGCACTGAGATAAGCATGATCAGCTCAGCTTTGAGCACGCTTTTGGCGGGTGACTCACACTCATGGCCACATGCCACTGGACTCGCAGGTGTACTTCATGCAGACAGACAACCTGCTGAGCCGCCTGTCCATTGCCAAGGACAAGGTTTGGGGGCTGACCTGTCATGTATTGTGTGCTCCTAATGCAGCATAGAGTAGGTGAGGCACTGCTTGAGGATTGCCGACAGTGGAACATACGAGGCGTGCAGGTGACGGATACAGAGGACCTGATTGCATTGGACCTTGACCACCGGCGCAACGAGCTGGTGGCTCTCAACCTGGTGGTCAACTGCATCATGCTCATGTTTGCGCTCGTGTCCGCTGTCACCGGCGCCTTTGGCATGAACCTCGCCACGGTGCGCATACTAAGGCCTGCTGAGTATCAGTACCTGCGCACAACTGCACGAAGCATGGAAGGGTGTGTGCTTGCACTATTGCAGACATAGTGTACGCTTTCACATGGTCTGTGTTGACACCTTGTGCTTTCCCCTGTGGTGCAGTGGATGAGCATCATGGACGCTGCCACCAGCAGGGTGCGTTTGAGGAGATGCACATGCATCATGACGTCCAGTGAGAGAGCGCTTAGAGTGCCCACCTGCTGCTGGCACCATCTCACTTGCGATGTTCTCACTACAGCGAAACTTTCTGGCGGCCATATTGGTATCTTCGGGCAGCGCCATGCTGCTATTCGTCGGCATCATGTCTTACGCGCGCTTCAAGCGGCTGTTGTTCATCGTCACGCCTCCCGGCGCGCCCGTGCCGAGCCCATGACTTTTTTCCAGCCAACTGGGCACTGCCAGGCCAGCAGGGACTGCTAGCAATGATGTTCCCACCAACTGGGTGTACTCTCAGTATCTGTCGCTCTATAGGTATCGAAACGGCAGCAACGAAGTACTTGCAGTTGCAGAAGTTTGATCATCATCATCAGCATGTTCAGCATCGTCAGGACTCAGGAGACACTAAGGCGTGGTGAGGTGTGGCCCTCATGCGCAGCAAGTGCGTTAGATGTACAGGCATTGTACAGTTGGTGGTCATCGGCCATTTGCGATGTGTTACTCGCGATTACCTTCGACTACAGCATACATTGCTGGATGGTGGATCTCCCTGTGTTGCAATGCACGACACCATATGTGGGTACAGGGCGGGCAACACCTCGTGGGTGTACTTCGAGATGTTGTTCGCAGCATTTGCATCGGTTGGCATCACCTTCCGTACCTTGCAACCACTTCTTGCAGTCGTAAACGCCTGGTCCTGGCTATTCAAATGGGCTGTTGACACCTTTATGTTGGTCTGCACCTCGCACATCCGCTCGAAATAATCAGTGCATGTCCGAGTATCGCCATGCAGCACAGGTGGCCCAGAGATGATGTTATGCAGCATCTTCTGTAGCCATCTCGGTGCTCCATTAATTGGCAGTGTCGGTGGCTCGGCAAGCTCACGGTAAGGCATAGCGAGTGTGGATTGGTGCATGTGAGCCCAGGGTGTCACCTGGGTACAGCACAGCTGATCTGCACCGTTGTGTGCAGGATGCCTGCCTGGAACATCTGTCGCCGGAAGTAGCGCAGCACGCATCCTGTGCAAAGCATTGATCAGCAACGCCTCCTCCTCAACCCCTCAACTGACTGGCAGCGAGGGTCCTTGGGGTCGTGACCCCAAGCACGTGCAGTTGTGCAGCTCGTGGATCGGCTGCGGCCAGATGCAGGGCCTGTGGAGGCTGTGCAGCACCAGGACGCAGCTTGTGCAATGAAAGATCGGGCGGACCTGCCGAGCAAGATGCTTGGCAGCAATCTGCGCATTGGCATCACGATCGCCGCCTATCTGCTGCTAAACTCGTCACTGGTGTGCAAAATAGAGCCTGGATCATAGTCAACATGGATGTCTGTCCCAAACTCACCGTTTCTCGGCAATGATTGAGCGGGCGACCACTGCTTTGCAGAACCTGCTGAACAAATGGGCGCTCGGAAACTTCTTCAGCTTCCCGTTGCTGCTGACGACCTTTCACATGTTGTTCTCGTTCCTGGTGGGTGCTCGCCTGCATGTGTGCGCTTGCTGCGGTGGTGTCGTTGTGGTGCAGAGCTGCATCGGCTCACCCTTGAGACTCCTACACGCAGATGCTGTTTCCTTTCATGATGACGTCGGCCTATGCCAGCCTGCACAAGCAAACGTTGCAACGGCAGTGGAAGGGTTTGCTGTGCATCGGCCTTTTCATGGTGCGCTGTCCACAAGTGGCAACACATGCATGAGACATGCGAGCCCTGAGTCTGGCTTGCCATGTTCAACCGTGTGCTGCGGGGTGGCAGGCAATGAACATTGCCCTGAACAACCTCAGCCTGGTGCGCATCTCCCTCAGCCTGAACCAGGTCATCAGGTGGGTGGTGCAAGCCTAGGGGACAGCGTGAAGATGCACACTGATGGCAGACATGCCTTTGAGCTGGCCAAGCACCATGCTGAGGAGGAGCATGTCCCCATTACAGGTCTGCCATCCCGGTCGCCACAGCCGTCTTGGCAGTCAGCATCGAGGGCAAGACCCCCACGGGCAGAGAGTTTGCCTCATTGTTGGTGCTGACCGCGGGGGTCATGATCAGCGTGGCGGAGGGTCTGCATGGCAGTGTGCTCGGCATCAGCTTCGCATGCAGCAGTACGTGCCTCAGCTGCTGCTCCAATGTAGCTACCCTTGCTATCCGCATTGCCAATATGTACAAGCCGCAACACTACACCCAGGAGCAATCAGTCTTCGGCTGATGCGGCCGCCTGGAACCCTGCGCCTATGACGTGTCATCCTGCGACTCTCGCAGGCATGCTGTCAAACGCAGCAATGATGAGCACATCAGGGCGGGTGCTGAGTGAGAAGCTGGACGTAGTGCGACTAACATTCTACACTGCTCCAGTTTCATGTCTCGCCCTGATGCCGTTCTTCCTGTGGCTGGAGGTGCGCTGCGCTTCTTGTAGGCGGTTCTGTGACGTGCATACCTGCTTTGACCATGCCTTCATGGCAGAGGTTCAGAACGACATGAGCAGCTCGGATCGACATGAGACTGTTTGCCACAGGCCGCAGAGTTCAGGCGCTTTCTGCAGTTGGACCCGCGCACCTCAGTGGCAGTCTTGCTGATCACCAGCTTCAATGCGTTGGCGTACAACGTGGTTCACTACAAGATGATAGCGGTGCGCTCTTGTCCAAGTGTACTCTGTTGCTGCCGTGCGCAATGGTTGCTATCTATGAGGAAGGATGTTCGGTGGGAAACCCTTGCTGCTGGCTGCAGATAACATCAGCAGTCACCACAACAGTGATTGGGGAGGCAAAGATCATTGGGCTGATGGCGCTGTCAGCACTGCTCCTAGGTGGGGCAACATCAGCTGTGCTCTTGTTGCTCTGCCCAAGCTGTTGTTGGGTGGCTGTGCTGGACATGTATTCGAGGGGAGCGGCCACCTCATGACTGACATGTTGGCTTAGGCGAGGGCAAAGAGTGGTCACCCAAGATGGTTGTGGGCGTGGTGAGCTTGCCCAGTAGAAGGGCGCATGATGCTACGATTGCACATGTCGCATGATTGGTCACGGTGACCACGATCAATTCGGGCATTGCTAAATCGTGTGCAGCCAGCCGTGTTGCTAATTCAGCGACATCCTTGCAGGTCACTGCAATGGCCGGCTTCGTTATGTTCAGCCACTGCAAGCTGCTGCAAGCGCAGTCGCAGGCCGTGGCAAAGGCAGAGCACGAGGATCAGCTCAGCAATGGCGATGTCCCAGGTGCATTGTGCCGGCATGCATACTTGACAGCAGGCAGATGTTTACCCTATTCTCACTTCGCCATTGGCTCGACTGGTGAGAGGTCAAGTACTGTACTACGGCGTGCAAACGCACATCATGCTTTACATGAACAGGTGATACAGAGCAGCAGGCACTGTTGAGCAACGGACAGTGGCATAGGGATGCCGACAGTGGCAGCCCGCCCAAAAGGGGCGTGGCTCCACACCGACGCAGCAGCTCTGACGCATAGTACGAACCCCTGTGCATGTTACAGCCTACAGCCAGCTATGTTGACGATGATAATCAGCCGTAGGCCCTTCAGCAGCTTTAGGAATTGACATTGCTTTGCACAGGATTTCGACTCGGTCAAACCGCTGGGTAGCGGTGCAATATGCGCCGCTGCTGCGATCATCAACGATACCTGCACTGACAATGGGACTGGATTATTTTATGCGGTCTTAGGGGCTGTGTCGGTGTTGTCAATTAAACTTGGCACTTGATCCTGCCTCCTCCTTAGCTGCACTTGAGCTGTGGAGCATCGAGCATGGCTCTCTTGAAGGGCGTTGCCAGCTTCCATTCTGGCCTGCCTTCCAGTGAAGAAGGAAAGTCAATAGGCGCTGGTCGGCAGCGTGATCGTCTGTCCAGGATCAGCAAGGCTTCCCTGCGGATGTCAAAACAGACTTGCAATCGCGCTGTTGTGGAGGTGAGTAGGTGTAGTAGGCGTTATTCCGCGTTCCGACACCGAGGAGACTGGTATATGCGAAGCAACTAAAGGGGTTGACGGCTGCACATCGACAGCATGGCACTCGCCCTATACGGAGCGCCCTGCCACCAGCGAGCTAGTGACACTTGCGGCACATCAGCCTCAGCAGACCGTCCAGCACAGGCACGGCCAGAGCCAGCGCGACGACATGTGCACCAGCCTCTCAGGTGGCGCAGGATGTCAGCCTCGAATGCACGTTGACATCGGTGGCTCTTGCCAATGCTCAGCTTACGCAGATGATCAATATAGCTGCAAGGCGCGAATTGACCAAGTTGGTCCAATGATACTCCAGGCGCGGCGTTTCGCACACGCGGCGGCAGCAGGCACTGGAGCGGATACGCACCTGCGACTCCGCGGCCGGTGCGTTGAGTTCCTTTGATCAGCCCGAGCCGGAGCCCAGCCCCAGCCCGCCGCAGGAACACGTGCAGGTGTTTCCGCGTGTGAAGGAGCGGGACCCCTTCAAGTGAGCTGCTGCACAGAAACTCGCCCACCCTTGGCGCAGATGCTCTGCAGATCATGCTTTGAAGCGTATGCTTGATTGCAGACTCACCTGGAAACCAAGCTTCATCTCGCTGTGGTTACAATTTGTAATGTGCTGTCTTCCAGACGGCTTGGCATCCCGCCAGATGCCTCCTTTGAGGAGGTGCAGGATGCGCGGAACTTCTTGTATGAGGTGGGCGCGCTGCTGGTGTGAGCAGCATCTGAGTGTGTCAGACCTGACAGACTCGCCATGCCGCCAGTGCCGAGCAAGTGTGCACTGCGTTAGGCAACAGTGTTGACGTGCGCTGTGCATGATGCTTGTAGCAATACAAGGCGCACGAGCGCAGCCGGGAAGCCATCGAGCTGGCGTTCGATAGCATCCTGCAGAAGAAGTACAAGCTGCGCCACAAGTACGGCTTCAGACCGCCCGCAACCGGGCGCAAAACAGACCTTGCAGCCGATGAGGAGGTGCTGCTCCAGCCCATTGGCGCATCTCTCCGTACACCATGGACAGCTGCAACTGCAGTGTTCCTGCGCAACTGAACTGTGCTGCAGACGTTGCTGTGGAGACATCAGGGAGCAGGCTGCAGCTGGGCAGCAGTAGTGTGAGTGCTTGACCTGCCGCTCGCTGGCTGCAGCGGCTAAACATCGTGCAGCGGGTGCGGGATGCACTGGAGCCATCGGTGCCGGGGACCACCATCGTCAACGATGGGTCTATCTTCCTCGTGCTCGCCGTCTGGTGAGCATAAGCATCAACTTTTGTGTGGAGCTGCTCTGGCTCATGTTTGCGGCTGCAGTTGCGCACAGCGGGTCAGCTGGTGGCACATCATGCCATATGGACTCTGGAGGCTGCACAGCAGCGGCATGGCACAGCTGGGCACAGGTGTAGGCCAGCCACAGCCCTGCCAGATACGCACGCGCCCTCGTGCCGCAGGTCGGCGTGGATGTCAGCGGCGTACGACCCGACGCTGCCGCTGGGCGCCGCCATCACCTTCTGCGTGTACCGGCTGTTCGCCAAGCGCAAGGCGCGCGCGCCGGACGGGCCGTACTGGGGCAACTCCCCCGTGTGGGGCGCGCTGGGCACCACCCTGCTGGGCCTGCTGGCCGGCGGCGTGGTGCGCCTCCCTGCTGCCTCATCTTTGGACATCTGGTGCCGTTTACACTGGCCACGAGCCGTCCTGGGCCGAGCATGTGGCATGTCAGCCTCGTCAAGGCTGCGTCATGTCGGCGGCGGTGTCTCTCCTGAGACCCTACTGCGGCTGCACTGACCTTCCATCCAGGCAGTGTTGCATATGGCAACCACGTAATTCTACAACAATGGCGGTGTTGGTGTTCGTGCCGATAGGCAGTGTTGGTGCTCGCTGAGCCTTGTCCCACTGATGGCATGACAAGCCATAGAACAATCTACCTGCACTGTCTGCAGGTCAGCTGGCTGATGGTGCAGTTCCTGCCGCTGCCGGCCAGCCTGCGGCCCGAGGCAGTGGGCATCTTCGTCATCAACATCGTGCTGGGTGTCGTGTGCATCTTCCTCAAGTAGAGGACCTGAAGCATCGCAGCAGGCACCAGTACCCTTCTGGCAGTAAGCTCGTCGGCACAGCTGTGGCCAGCAGCCAGCCAGACATGCAGCATGCGGCAATTGTGCAGACTCCTACGCCAGCTTGGCAGCCTCGGATCCCGCCATTCGGCAGCTCGATGCATGCTTTGGCACGTGGCTGCCACAGTCGAGCCATCCATGTCCAGCACGCAGACATCATCGGACCTGAGATGCCCCAGTGCTGGAGCATTTTGAGGTCCAGGGTGCTGCGCGGAGCGACTGTGATCCATGCTCTTCAACCATGCAGTTGGCTGGCTGCTTAGTATGTTTTGCCCTCCCAGCTTGCAGCACCATATGGCAAAACTGCCAACGGCGTCTTGTAAGCGCACTGTACTGCAGTCTCCCAATATAGCAACAGAAGCAGTGTCCGGCAACTCAATATGGCAGTGCACCAAAAAGCAAAACCACATACAAACCTCCTGCCTTTGCTGAGCATTGCCCGACCCCTCATTGTTGCCAGCCATCAAGAACCAGACCCATGAATTTGTCGTGAACAGCCAGCACTCTGTCCCTACAGCCCCCGCGCCTCGCGCACCGCAGCAATCTTCTCCTTCAGCGGCTGACTGATCACGTCTGCGGTCTTTGGCAGCGCAGCCCACTCTGCCGCCACGCGCGCACGCACGCTGCTGAAGTCGGGGTTCCACGCACCCTGCAACACAGACATCACGTTATGTATCGCACCAACGCCACATGGCACCTGTGGCAGGCTGGAATTCGAAAGCCTGGCGGCAGCTGGCCCGCAATGCTGTGACTGGCAGCTGGTTCCCTCAAGCGCTCACGGCTCTTGGGATCGCACCTCCACAGGGCGCATATCGTAGACCGTCTGCAGCAGGTTGTCCTCGGCACCCACGTCGCCTGACTCCGCGGGGAAGACAGTGGGGACGCCATCCACACGCTTCACCGCCAAGATGCCCGGCAGGGACTGCAGTCCGACAAATTTTGAAGTCAGCGAGGTGATGCGGCAAGTTTCTAGAAAGCACGGCATAGTCTAGTCTGCTGTGGCCGCAGCCCGACAGGAATGGCAGGGCAGGATGGGACTTCTGGCAGACAACTAGAGTGTGGCGACAAGAGCATCTTGGGCACATTGGCAACTGCACACCGTCTTTGCAGCGTCCGATTTCGGCATCTTGGCGATGTCACGCTGGCTGCCGTCGGCATACACGATGTGGCACAGCTTGGTGGCAAACTGCATGGTGTCGCGATTGAGACGCTGCAGCAGGCCGCCGCCCATGCCATACGCTACCGCCTGCATATGCACGGACAGTGCCTCTTGCTTGCCCCTCATTCTGCTTGACAGCTGCAGTTGTCTTTGGTACGAAACATTAGTGACAACGACCACGAGAGATGCTCCACATTCCGCTGGTTTCTGATGCGGCCCACTGACTGACCATAACGACTTCCTGCACCTCACAACTCCGCACCTCAGCACTGTAGCCCGCCTCGATCACGGCATCCATAATCTTTCCAAGCGTGGTGATGTTGATGCCATCGCCCTGGATGACACCGCAGCCGCGCGGCTTCTTGAAGCCCTTGCTGTTCACGTCGCACCCGAACACCTACACGTGCTGACTAATCAGAGGTCAACGATGGCACAAGCCTGTGCTTGCTGAACCTGTGGTGAACCGCCAACATCGTCTGCCAGGCCTGCTGTAGACTGCTGGGATATGACAGTGCCACAGTCAGCATACATGCAGTACCTTTTCAGCGGCGTGCAGTGCCATTAGAACAGCCTCCACAGGGTCCCCAGAGTCTGGTCGCAGGACCATGTAGCCACCTGCGCCCACCTGCGGTGCGGCGTGTCAAGAGTGCAGCTAGGTCCGAAGGTCTGTGACGGCCTCAAACACGTCTGCTGTGGCACAGTTGCACACAAAGTAGCAGGCGAACCTTCTTGGACGCAATGGATGGCAGCACTTCATCCAAAGCCTGCAGTGTGCAGCCATCCATTTTAAGGTCCAGACAGACAGTACCATGCACCAATCGACGCACCAATCGACAGCCAATCATATTCAGGCCTCGACAACACTACAACAGTTGTTGCATCCTGGCATGCACCTCTGTTAGAGATTAGGATCTTCGATCTCACCGCTGCATAGTCATAGCTGTCCATGACCACCGAGAACAGGCCGCTGCCGTAGTGCTGGATCATGTTCTCGATCGCGTCGCGCTCTGATGGCCATGCTGTCATGACGCTGTGCTCTGTGGCTGGGATGCTGCTGGCCACTGGCTCCCCGCCATTGAGCTCAAACTGCATACGAGAGTACATTCCGCCTAACAAACTGCAGGCTCCCCATATACACAATGGATGGCATGGGGATCCACAGTGCACCGGCCGTCTGCTAGGTGCCAAGGGTCACACTATCGGCATGACCGGTTTATAGCTGCTGACCTGGGCATAGTAGGCCGCGGCCATGGTGTCTGTGCCGTCAAAGTTCAGCAGGTGCGCGCAGCCGCCGATGATGCTCTGCTCCACGCACGTGCAGCCGCGGAAGCCAAAGTCGTGGAGCCGGCTGCCCAGGAGCGGCGACGCTGTCCCCTGCAGGTAGCACGACTGCCTGTGCGAGGTGCCGCCCTGAGGCAGTAACCAATCGGGACATGTGAGAAAGCCTGGTGTGAAGGACTAGGTTGCAGGCACCTCATCGACGCTGCGCTCGAAGCCAGCCTCGATGATGTCCTTCGCCCGCCGGCTGAGAGTGGCCACGGTGGTCGGGTACCTGTGCGCATGTGCACGTCACCACATGGCCCCAGTGTCCTCGCTGCTAAACATCCCGCTTGATCATCAGACTGCAAAGCTGGCTTGAGCTATTGTCGCCTGTAGATGATGATGATAGATGCAGACACTGCGCACCACACGTGAGTCAGAAGGGTCTCCAGGAATGTGCACAGGGTGGCATACTCCCGCTCCGCCGTGATCTGCACGCCCTTACAGCGCTTGAGGACTGCACATCTCGGCAGCCACATAGGTCTTGCTTTGCTTCCACACAAAAACTTGCAGTATACCTGGAAGACGGGCACATGGACATGGCAGCAGGTGCCCTCAGACAGCGCCTCCAGCTTGATGGGAAAGTGGCCTGCAGAATGGGTCCGTCACACACTCCCAGACGGCATGACAGTTGAAGCAGAAGCAGTGATATGTGTCCCCGGCATCCTGTTGTTGTCCTGGCGTCTTGCTCACATCAGCAGCAATGTCGCTCAGCAGCAGCAGCATTAGACCTAGCGGTACAACTCACCATCATTGTCATGCACAAAGCGCTCAAAGACCTCTCTCGGAAATGGGAACTCGTCGTTCGTTGGCGCAAGGTGCGTTCTGCAGTCATTGCATGTCCATTGGTTACAATCGGTGAAGTGCGTTGCCAGAACAGCTCGTCTGAGATCCTGACAACCCAGCAGCGCACTTGTGAAACTTGGCTGCCTTCTCGATGTCCTCCAATGTCCATCGCCTGCTGACGTAGTTCTCAACCAAGTACCGAATGCCGTAGAAAACCAAGCGTGTGTCCTCCCTGTCTTTGTCATACCCGCCGCGGAACTCACCATACTGCATGGCACCGCCATGCACATCACCGGTCGCACCCAGGCATCGAATCGAGGGACCCGACAGCTAACACGTCAGGCCGTTATCAGGTGTATGTGCTGCGCACCGCCACCATCTTCGTGGTGCCTGGGTACTGCAGATAGTGCGACGCCTTGTAGGAGTCGGACATGAGCGAGATCGGCACGCTGGCGGGGCCCCAGCCATGTTGCATGGCGAGGGGACGCTGCAAGCGGCTGCCTCCAGTTCTTGTACACAGACGAGGCTGTCGTCGTGAGGAGGTGCGCTTGTGACAGGGGAGGAGCTGCCGCGCGGTGCAGACTCCTCCTGTCACTATGATATCCAGGGCCGACTTGACGTTCGCTGCGGTCAGATGCTGTGCGTAGTATGAGCTGGCTGCGGTGACCTTTGTGTTTAAGCCTTTGCTTCCTGTTACTGTGTCAGTGCATCTCCCTATGTGGCTGTTGTGCAGCTGATCCAGGGTTCTGTTTCGACGCTCAAACCTACACACGCAGGCAGAGGCTGCGGGGTCTCAGTCAAAGACTGAACCCTCGCAAAGAGCCGGTAATGTACATGAAGTGCAAGGTCGCGATGGTCCTCTCGTCACTGCAGCTGTAGCCCGTACAACATCTCCCCTGGTCTGTCCTTGGCAGGCAACATGCCATGCATGCATGCTCACCTTCGGGGATCACCACCACCATTCGACGGTGCATCAACATCAATAGTGCACCTGGATGCCGTGTACCTCAGCCTTGGCTGAGTTTCCCTTCTCCCTTGATTCTATTCTGTAGCCAGCTGATGCAGCATTGCAGAGGCCGTTCACCCAGTATTGCAGCAGCCCTGGTATGGCGCCATTGAGCACGGTAGGCACAGACTGGGGACTGGAGTATACAATAGTAGGTGAGTAGATTTTAAGCATGCCTTGTCATGCTGTTTGCTGCACTCAGCACGCAGAAGACATTTGCCGCTACTGCGGCATCTGTTTGGTGTCACTCCTTGCAGAGTGTCCCAAGAAGCACCACCGAGAAGTCGTGGCAGTGTTTCCGGGACTGGATCCAGAAGGTAGCTTGCGCTGTACCTGCTGCGCGGGCGGCTGCCGCACCGTGCCGCCAGAACACCTGCTGATGGTTTAGCCCTCAATGGTGCGCAGGACTCTTTGTGATACCCACCTGCCAGCGTTCCGATATCGACCTGGTGCGCTTCGGAGAGGTCATTGAGCAGGAGAAAGACCGGCTGTTGGAACGGGTATGCAGTGCCTGCCACCTGCATGCAACATTGGCGCCATGTTTGACAGTAGAACCACCACGCCGTACTCTGAAGGCCGTGTTCTTGGTACCGGCACCCCTGCACGAAGTGGCGACATATGACTGAGCAAGGCTGAAGCGTGTGCCGCCCTTTTGTGCAGTTTTGCGAATTTGCAAAGGCGGCATGCGACTTGCTGGCAGCCCGGGGCTATTGGGCAGATTACATCGACCCTTGCTCGGGCCTGCCGGTGGGCATCTGCATGCACATCCTTACACCGTGCAGCAGTGAGAATAGTGCAGGTCTAGCTGAAACGGTCTCAAGCTCACACTGCCTGCTGGATGTGACGCCGCTGAGAGCCTGCCATTGGATCGGTATGCAGATGGTACACAAGGAGTCGACTGTGCCATATGGCGAGGTTGAGGGCTTCAGCACGCTACTGGGCTACAAAACATCCAATGCTGGGTGCTGCAAGGTGTGCCGCACATCGTATTGGCATGCGCGCCGAGCATCTGCATGGCTGTGGCATGCTCGCCAACCAGTGCCTATGTATACTCGCAGATTCTGCTGCATCCAAAGTGGGGCTCCTACATATATCCAGCCAGCATATTTGCAAAAGCTCCGGCAGAGGCGATAGAGGCAGCACTCACATCGGCGTCGGACGCCATGGCAGCACAGGAGCCAGGGCCCAGAGGACCCGCAACAGCTTGAGATAGAGCAAACGGCTGTGGCCCATGCAAGGGATCATGCTGTGACTGCCCGCTCACATATCTGTAAGATGGATGGTTGGACTCAAGTGTCGACGTTTGTGCTGAGCGATGTGCACTCGGATGCAACTGTACAGCCGCCGTGCAGACCACTGTGTCTGCACTGACTGCACAGTGCAGCTGGCGCCAGCTGGATTCCATGCACATCTGGGACTTGGCCGTGCCAGGTCCTCAGTGGCCGTATGCTGTTCTATCAGGATCCAGCGTATAGAAGTCCATTTGCGCTGCGTTGATCAGCACCTGTCAGCGCCTCTGCATATGGACAGCACCACCGACGACAAGCTGACCCCACCGCAGGAGAAATTGCCGCATGCTTGGGGTCATTTCACTTCGCTTCCCTCTGCTGTTGAACGTTTTTCGACACACGCTTGCAATTTTCTAACAGTTAGCGACACAGCTTCGAGCCTTTGCGAAACTTGCAGTTGGAGAGCATGCAGCAGGGTCTCGTCACATCCCGCCGCGGCCTGGCAATTGAGCTTGCGGCAGCAGCCTTGGTCCTGCGTTATGGTGCCAAGCTGGTCGCCAAATGGCTCAGCGGAAGGCAGTATGACGGACTAGATGGTGACTCGGGTTCTGTGTCTGCCCAACGTCCGCAAGCCACTGCCGTGTGCCCCTGCTGTGCCCGCACGTACAGACTGCACAGCGTCCGTTGCTGGAATGCCTGCAGGTATAGTGAGCTTTTCCTCTCGCATCATTGCCGCCTGGCGGGCGCTCGAGACGGAGGGAGATGGCGCCCTGTTCTGTGACCCGCTCGCTGAGGCATTGGCAGGCGATCGGGCCATGCAGCGGGCGCGCCAGCGCGTGAAGGTGAGCCATTTCGCATGAGCAGTGTCGGACACGTGAGCACGTCGTGCAGCGTCACCATGCCGCGTTTACTTGCTCCGCAACTGCTGGCCAGCAGGACCAGGAATTCAGGGCATTGTTGATGCGCAGTTTGCTATCAGCCTGAAGCGGACACCGCATGTGTGCACATCTGCAGGAGCAAGGCAGCGTGTTGCCAGCAGAGCTGCAAGCAGCGACCGGCCGCACATACGAGGTCGGCCGCGTCGCGATCCGCACGCTATGGTTCGACACGCAGCTGCTGGCAGCCCTGGACCCGGCCCGGCAGCCGCAGCCGCTGCTGGCGGAGCTGCGTCCCGGGGCCAGCGGCATCGGCAGCAACGGCAGCAGCAGCGCTGTGCAGCTGCGGGTGAAGGCCAATGCCACGCCTCGGCAGGTGGTGCTGCTGGGGGCCGGCATGGACACGCGCGCCTGGCGGCTGCAGCTGCCACCAGGTGCGGTTGGAATTCCTCGGCGCAACAGCAACTCGGCCGTGGAAGTGCAGTAGCTAAACAACAGGTGGCATGCTACCAGGACTGCGTCTGGCCTGCCGCAGCACCCTGGCCCCGATCAGATGAGATGACTGCCGTGTGCTGCGCAGGCGTGTCGTGGTTTGAGGTGGATCGTGCCGATGTGCTGGCTGCCAAGCGCACTGCCATGACATCAGCTGGCGCCGCCTTTGTGCCCAGCACAGGTGGACGTCCGTGCATTGCTCACCACTTGCGGTGTCACACAACCCTCCTGCATGGATGATGCACAAGCTGGCAGCCCTGAGAGAGCACATCTGTGTGCTGTGCAGACGGCACAGATGCCAGGCACCCACTGAAGGCGGCAAGCTATGCCAGCCTGGCAGCTGACCTGCGGGAACCAGGCTGGACCAAGGGACTGGAGCAGCATGGCTTTGACCCCTTGACGCCCACCGTGTGGCTCGCAGAGGTGACATGCCCGTGGCAGGAAGGCGGGCACTGATGTCTGAAACGTCATATTGCTGCAGACAAAACATGCATAGGCTGTATGGATCCCAAGTTATGCCCCTGACTGACGCAACCCTTGTGCCGCATCAAGGGATTACTCATGTATCTTGAGCGGGATGCAAACCACAACATGTTGCGGGAGCTCGCAGGTGTTCCACCTCGCTGTATGTGCCTCGCAGCTTTGTGGTAGTGAAGCGTCCCTGAGTTCATGCTGCAATGCGTGCACCGCTGACAGTGAGCTGGCTTGTGGCTGTTGGGCACAGATGCTTCAGCACCAGGCAGCGTTCTGCTTGCGTTGAGCGTCACAGAAGCAGTCATCAGCAACATCAAGGCCAAGCAGTCGAAGGGCGGCCTGATCAACCACTTTGTGTGGGGTTGCCCGCCAGACCCTCGGGAGGTACATCTTGAAGTTTTAATAGACGAAAGTGCCACTCCACATACGATGTCACACGTGACTTCACGGACTCACGAATTGCACCTTGACAATGCAGGAGTTTCGAGGGCTGGGCTGGGATGTGCAAGCGCTGGATACACGAGCGAAGATGGTGAAGAAGTTTGGCATTGACCGGCGAGTTGTCGGCGACTTCAGCACACCGTCAGATGACTATAAGTCACTGTTCATTGTGGCGACACCAGCTCACAAGTGACATGTACAGCGCAGAATTTGTGCACGACATTGCCTGCTTGGCAGGGTCACGAATCGTGCAAAGAGCATTGTGCGAGAGCGCCACAGTTCTACGGTTTTGGACGTTGCCGTGAGCAACAAGCTATTCTGCAGTCCCAGCTGCATCTGTTGAACTACAAGTAGTGCCGCAAATGTGTGCCCATGTGCAACTTATGCGCGTTCCAGCAGGAACACGTTGGACTTATCGTCCCGCCCCACTCGCAGCCTGTCGTCTAGATATGTGATGTCCAGCCAGCCAGCAGGGTTGAAGATCGACAACAGCAAGTCGTAGTTCTGCTCGAACAGGTCCTGCAACTGCGATGGCTCCTGCAGCAGGCATAACAGCCTTCAACGCCGTGCCACAGTGCAGCTTGCGGCTGACCAATGTCCACCTATTGACTGGCGTGCTGTTGACCTGCTCAGCATCAGATCAAATGATCGAACTTTGTCCAGCGGCAGGGATACACACAACTCACCAAGCACGCCTTCTCGAACTCAATCGCCACCCGCTTTGGCCCAGCAACCTGGTAGGTAGCGTCAATTTGCAGGAACCCACTGAGGAAGCTGAGGCCCGACACCCTGAAATCTACACGGTTGGACGCGTGGCCTGAAGCCACATCAATGCTCTGCATGAAATTGCCTAGTGAGATGAAGTTGCGCAGCCCCAGCTTTGTGCGCCGCTTGCCCTGCGACAGCAACAACAGAAGGTGTGATGCGAATGCAGCGGCCATTTGGCCATCGTCGAGCTGCGGCACTGGCAAAGTTCACAATCCGCAAGCGCCTTCTGGTATCCCGTCAGCTGTCTCCGAAGCTCACTGTGATGGCAATCGTGCTGAACAGCAGGCGCCAGTCCCCTGCAACGCGCTGCAGGTCACGGGTGATATCATCCGTGCTGCCGTGGCCCTCCAGCTGCTGTATGAGATCAAGGATGCCCTGCAATTGCTCCGCCTGCATCGAAGCGAGCGATTGTCAGTGGGTGTCCGGAGCACTGGCTGACTGGCATCTGCGGTTTTCGTGGTCGATGATCATATGAGTCACCGGCACGCCGTAGATGCCGCGTTCTAACCCCTCCAGAGCCTGGAACAGTGTCGCCTTGATGGCCTCGGGACCGCTGACGCTGTCTGCCTGAGCTGAGGACTTCGATGTGCACGCATGCTGACCTGCATGTTGCTGGCGACGCGTGTCATGCCTCCTGCTGAGCCGTCTGCAAGCAAGGCTCGACTGCTGGAGGGGATGATCTGACAGCTTTGGCAGAAGATACTTCGTTGACTGCCGCCGAATGGCACCGTCATGTTGACATCCTATGGAGGCGCAGCACTGCCGTTGCTGCAACAGCGCCCTCATCACAGGCTGGATGATCTCAGTGCTGATGCCCACGTGCAGCAAGCACTCAGGCTTCTCACTCTAGGGACAGATGTCACAATGGGTACATGCAAGCACGCAATGCCGGGCCAGCTGCTACTCCTAGCAGGAGGATGGCGCTGTCCGTTTCAGGCGAATCACGTCATCCTGGAACTCACATCCTGCACAGTTCAGGGCAGCATGTAACATATGGCATCAGAACAAGCTTGCAAGACGTTTTGCATACACGTCATATAGTCCGCACGGCGTGCTTGTCTGCTGTCGGTTTCTGTAAGTACTGTTTGCTTGCTGTGCACCTGTGACTCTGGAACGATTTGGGGAGCTGGAGCTGGGGTGCAGCTAGGGTGGACTTCGCACAAGGCGCACTTGAGCAAATCGGTACCGTCTCAGTAGCTGGGAGGCTTCACAGGCATGGGTGCCAGTGGCAGCAAGGGCGCCTCCGGAAAAGCCAGCACTGGTGCACCTAGCATCGAGAGCAGGCAAATTGCTCGCAAGGCGAACAAGGAGGACCTGTTCACAATCGCCACCTATCACATACTTGCAGGCAAGCTGTGCCACAGCAGTGTGACCCCAGAAGCTGTTGTTGTTCCGATTTCTTTTGCATTGCAACGCTGCAGATCTTTGCCTGGCACAAAATGAGCAAATCCACAGGCGCCTCCTATTGAGAAGCCCACCCTGATTCAATCTACAATTTCGTCACAGAGAGCACCTTGTCGGACAGCGCGTATCCCTACTGGCAGAAGAAGGACCGGAAGCCGAAGCGGTGGCACCAGCAGCTGCAAACTGAGCTGCAGACGCTGGCCGCCAGCGTGCTTTGCCTTCAGAATGTCGACGGAGAGTTCTTCCAGGTGCACTGAGTGGTGCTTGCTGGCCAACGCAGGGCGTGTTGCTCAACCAAACGAAACAAGTGTAATGTATGCACATCCGCCATATAGCGGATGTGCATACGAAAAGGCAGCAGCAGACTGCTGTACTCACAATCGCAGAGCGTGCTGAAGCCAGAGCTGGCGCGCCTTGGCTACGAGGGCGAGTTTCACAAGCTTCCGGGCAAATCGACATCCATTGGCGTTGCAACCTTCTGGCACACACGCACCTTCCGGCTGCTGAAGGTCGAGCAGTGTTGCTCGTATGGCAGACATCTGGATCACCTTCACTCCTACGCATGCTGTGCAGTTTTTGTGGCACTGCTCTTGCCTGTTGGCAGTGTCTCTGCATGGGGCTTGAGCAACTCACTCAGTCTGTGATCGGTGCATGTCACAGTCGCACTTCATCAATCTGAACACGGTGGCGAAGGATGCTGCCAAGGATGCTCGAGTGGAGGCGAAGGCCGCACGCCTCCTCAACAGTAGCGGCTCGCTGGCGCTTGTGCTGCAGGTCAGGACGCAGCACCAAGATCATGTCACCTCGTTTGCAGCAGTGACGCAGCTGTGACCGTCGCGCCGTGGCAAGTCCCCCACACAGCAGATGGGGGATCCTGCCCCTTGTGTGGGTCATCACACGGTGTCGGTCTCTTGCAGAGTTACATTGCGAGTGTCTGGTCCGCAGTTGCTGCCGGACAAGCACTCGAAGCAGCACTGCGTGTGCATCGCGAACACGCAGCTGTGCGGCAGCGAGGGGGATGTGCAGGCGCTGGAGGCGGGGCTCCTGCTTAAAGAGCTGCAGGTGAGCGTGCCAACTGGGTTTGTCTGTTACGGAAGCTGCTTGATCCTCAGTGCTCCTCGCCAGTGGAAGGCTGCTTCATCACGGCATGCATGGCAACATGCAGCATGGGGCAGCCAGCAGGGCAGGGCATCGCAAGGTCTAGCGCGATCTGTGAACTGACTCCAGACAAACGTGTCAGCCAGCTGGCAGTGATCTGTGCTACTTACTGCGCAGGGGTACGCGCAGCACATGCAGGAGTTCAAGGACTCCGCGGGGCTGGAGGAGACCAGCGTGGGGTACATTGTCGCCGGGCACCTGGGGGGGTCCCCGAAGTCGCCGCAGTACGGCCTGCTGAAGAACGGCCACCTTGAGGACAAGCACCAGAAGAAGCTCAGCAAATCATCGTCGGTGCGGACAGTATCATAAAGCACTCAACTCACTCGCAGCTCGCGACTGTCGTGCAACAGCGTATCATGAAGACTCTAGCAACTTCCGACCTCCAACAGCAGCTATCAAACCGTCGACTGCCATGCTATGCGCAGATATCCGCTGGCAAGGGGATGTCGTCACAGGCGCAGCCGCTGGTGGGGTGGTTCGGCAGCAGCTATCAGCACAAATGGGGCTCCCTCAAGAGCGCATATGCGGCAGTGGTCGGCAAGGTGTGTTTTTGCATCGCAGTTACGAGCGCCTGCAACTGACAGTGTTCCGTCTGCATTGGCACCGCTGACCGGTGTGCAGATCTGGTCATAGTCACAACAAAGTCCATTTCGCAGGAGCCCGAGTACACAGTGTACACAGACCGTGTGCGGTCATGTGAGGACTACGTCTGGTACACAGGCGACAACCTTAACGCCAACAGCGCCCTGCATGTGCGTGCCTTGCCATTGATTGTGCCAGCTGCTCAACATCCACATGAATGTGACATTGAATTTCTGCAGACAAGCTCTGCTGCTGACTGTTTTGGGTGGCTGGTCGGTGATGACATCATCGAGTTGTTTACAGGTGCCAAGTGAGGCGGCAATCAAGCCGCTTGGGGGCCTGCCAAACGCGCAGTTCCCATCTGACCATGTGCCGCTGGTCTTCGGCTTCCGCTTCAAGAAGTCCGAGGCCTTCACCAGCATGCTGCCATTCGACCAGCCAGCGGGCGCCGGTCGGTCTACAGAAGACGGCGCCCCTGCAGGTGACCATGTGTCTGCGCTGGCAGTAGGAAACTGCTGGTCTGCGGTGTGCAGTAAGTGCGGAGTACCCTAAACGGAGAACATGGCATGATATTGAGGACGTTCGTAAGACTTGCAAAAGAGGATGCATGTTGAACCAGCTGTGTCTGGCCATGAACGTGCTTGTTGCATGGTTGTGCAGAAGAGGAGGATGATCTTGCCCCCAGGGACCTGGATGACATCCTGGGCTTCAAGGTGGGTTCGTTGGCGTTGCCCCTGACAGCTGCGTACGGTGTGTGTCCACCGGTGCACCTCACTTGGCTCCGTGGCTCGCACATGCTGGCCAAGGTGCGCTGTCCACCACTGTTTTGATCTTTCTCACACTTGCACCTGCCTACAGACGCCCACGGATGCCACGCGGTACGATCGGTTTGGGCGGGAGAGGGAGCGCTCTGGCATTGCACCCGGCGAGGATCTGGCGCCAGAGGCCTGGAAGCCTGCTGTAGCGCCGCGTCGGGACTACTGATGCGGCAGCTACAATGCCAGTTGGTGCTGTGCACTTGACAGCGTGTGCATTGTGGCCGATGCAGCCTTGCCATCGCAACATTCGAACTGGAACAGTTGGGTTGTGGGGATCACTTCGGGTGTCCCAAGTTTGGGGTCTGGATGTGCCTGCTGTGTTTTATATGTTACGGTAGCTCGTTCATGAACTCTACCCTACCAGCAAACCACTAGCCATGTACACACATCACCCTCAACATAGCAGTCACGCAGTGCTACTTCATGCCTATGCGGGGGAGGCGACCAGGCTCGGTGATGTGCCGAGGTCCGTCACAAAGGCACCTGGCCTTGCCGTTTGCCAGCAACCGGTGGGCACGATTCGTGACGCTGCACAGATTGCTCCTGCAGCTGGCGGCTGGCTGCGCTGCATGCTGCGATCCAGCCTCACTGTCGCTGCTCGCAGCGCCTCCAACACAGAGGGGTGCAGTACCTGCCAAAGCGCAGTGGTTCAGCAATCAAATCTCAAATTTGGTCTGCCAGCGCTCTCGTCTGGGTCTTGTACCAGCTGGCCTGGACAGTACACTTGGTGCATGACACACATCACCGCAACTGGGGTTGAGGAGACGTATAGGACTATGTCAAATGCCACAACCACACAAGATGTGCCTGGGCTTGTGACACGTCACATCGCTCGCAATCAGCCAAGTGGATTGTATCTGAAAGGCAATGCCTTGCCGCAGCACCTGACAGGGTGTGCGCCGCAGCAGACGAGCGAGCACAGCAATTGAGGACCGCCGCCACCTGACCTGCAGCGATGTGCCATATCCCTCGTGCACCAGCTGCGTCGTCGCATGTACAAAGGCGATGGCCACCTGCAGATGTTGCACAAGACTCAGGTGTCTGAAGCACAACATCTAGACGCTGCCGAGCGTGTTGGTCAGGCTGCTATGCTGCTCCATCCCCCGCTCTGCTGTGCTCACCCCGGGCTGCTGCTTGAGCCACCAGCAAAGGTCCGACACCAGGCGCCTGTGCTCTGCTGTGCGTTTCAGGTCCAGGTCGGGTGGTGCCAGGTCTAGCAACGGTCCCGCCATGTGCAACGTCTGCAGGTGAAAAATGACGACTTCTTATGTGATATCATCATGCCACTGCTTAGGACACACCCCGACAAGTGCAAGCAACGAGAATATGCCCACATCATCCGCCAGCACTGGAATTTGCTGCATTGGATGCGCACAGATGGAGGCAGCAAAGTGCTCCGGAGCTGGCATGCAGATCCGCAGCGCACCCTCATTGTCGTGTCGAACGCGCTCTGTGACTGGGCGACCTTATCAGTGCGGCTGCGCAGCTTTGCGATGCGATCCACGTAGAGCGCCAACGACGCTGGCATTGCCGCCCGGATGCTGCATAACACAAGACAGGTTTCACTTCCGTGGGCTGCGCATAGCATCGCAGCACAACTACACTCAGAACATCAGAATCGCACCTGTACGCCGCCCTGAGCGAGGGATAGCACGCCTTTGTGCAGCAGTCCGGCCACCTGGTTGGGTGCACAGCCTTGGACCTTGGCCGAACGTGGATCAGCGGCAGGATGCAAGCATGCGCTGATGCGGGGGTGCCTGCATATCGGTCCAGGAGCATGAGAGGCTTGACAGCTGCTGCCGCACCTGGAGAGCAGGGGCTTCCACAGTTCATTGTCTCCAGCCTGTGCCCGAAGGTACCTGTTCTGTGCCGACATAGCTGCCAGGTCCACAGCCGCAAGGTGCCTGCGTTGACGAACCAGGTTCGTTATGCAGTTGCTTCAGTTGCCTTCGTGTCGCTACGCAGCCTTGCCGTCAGGCGGTGCACACGGCAGTTGGCGGTTGGGATGTGCTCACCCCATGACCAAGTGCAGCATGTCCGGCGGCAGCGCGTCCAGACTCATGTTACGTGGATAATCCTTGACTATCGCCGTAAGCGCGGCCGTCAGGTTACAGGTTCAGGTGATGGTCGCGCATTGCGCACATGTAGGTCCCGGAAGTGCAGGGGCTTTCCAGCTTGCCGATCGCCAAAGGGTCAGCGGAGTTAAGCCTCTTGGAGCTGTGTAGCTGTGCAGGGTGTGCAATGCAGCTTGAACGGTTGCACGCTGGGGCTGCACCTCCGATCTTCAGTTCCGGAGCTCAATCGTGACCGCCCCCGTGTTTGCCCCTGAAGCCTCAACACTGTAGATGCAACCTTCGAAGAGCGCATGCAGTTATGCACCATGCTGTGCATGTCTTTCGCATAGCTGTGGTCGCATTGGCTGTTTGCCATTCGAAAGCGGCGTGACAGTTCGCGCAGCAGCCCGGCAGTGTGCAGTCTCGTCTTGCACCCAAAACGCTCCCACAGTCGCCAGACACTCTGCTATCGCTGCGCAAATTCGAAGTGTGTCAGTCTGATACGCTATGGAAGGTGAGAGCGAACAGCTGAGCCAGCTAGAGCAGATCTTCCGCCAGCCCGATGCAGTGATGGAGCCCAATATCTTCGACACGCTGTGTCAATATGTGGCTGCCCATGGCAAACCGCGCACCGCTATCGAGCTGCTGTGCGAGAACTATGTCGGTGAGTCATCAGACATTCACTTTCCTGTTTTGTAGCTCCTCTCTGTGTGATCAGCGCTGCAATGCCTAACTTCATTTGCATGTGCGGACACTGCAATCTGCCACTGCATCTGCACAGGCTATGCACAGATGGGCAGCCTTGTATGCGACTGGCTGGCACTCATCGATTCGCACACTATGCGGGGCGATCACCAGCAGGCGGACCCACCTCAGGATGTGTCTGCTGCCCACTTTCTGCGGGTGCGACTCTGCGTGACAATGTGCCTGTCGACACACTGTGCTGCCGTTGGCCACCGTGCATGTGAGCACTTGCCGTGCTGCGGACTGTGGCGCACTCTGGCTGCAACAGGATGCGCCCCGTGTGCCATGCAGGAGCAAGTCAGGGCGGACTTTGATCCGGACAAGTTCGGCTCGGTCTTCTCCATGCTGAACAGCTCGCAGCTGGCCTGGCTGGAGGGCCTGGCAGCGGACCCCGCCGGGAGGCAGCTCATCTACCAGCTGTCCGCCTCGCACCGCAGCTGCCTGCTCCTGAACTTTGCCATCCAGAAGATTCTGTATGCAGGTGGGCCCTGCCGCCCAGCCATCACCGGGAGGACTGGCAGCATCGTCAATCAGGGGCGCAGCAGCATCACCACACACCCATAGGGATGTTCACAGTGCGCCTGCTTCACTGGCTGCAGGCCATGAGGACGAGGTGGCCAGCGTCGGCAGCAGCCTGTCGGGCTACTTTGGCGTGTTCCACCGCCTGATGGCCAGCCGGCTGAAGGAGGTGCCGACAGCAGTCGTAACAGGATCACCACAGCCACGGGACTCGTGAAATGCAACTATCTGGTTCAGGCAACGGAAGCTCCTTTCCTCCCTCCTCTCCACACCATCGACTTTCACGACCATGGCTGTCATTTTTGCGCCCTAGGTGCCGACGGCGGGCGCAGGCCGGCTGGCCGCCATTGCGGGGGAGCTGGCGGACAGCTGCGGCGGCGCGGAGCACAGCTTCACGCACGCCGTGCAGCTGCTCACCCACTTGGGCGCCCACAAGCACGGTGCGCCTGACAACATGCGACCAGAGCACAGGCGCACAAATACATGCCGTACTTTGCCGCCGAGACCTGCCAGCGTCCGCCTCAGGTGTACCTACCAAGGTTCTCAAGTCAGATCCGTGATCAGAATGTTCACCGGAAGATCGACATTTCGTTGGCGACGAGCCGCAGGCGCCAACTTCAGGCGGCTGGCGCAGGAGCTGGAGACGCACGCCGCAGCTGCCCGCCTTGCTGGGCCGGAGCTGTGGCGCATGCAGCCCTGGCTGGCGCGCCCCGGCCGCAGCGCAGAAGACGGCGAGGTGCGGCAGCAGCTGCTTGACCACGGCAGCCTGATGCATGGCATGGTAGCTGTGTGCCCGTCGTTGGTGGAGCCCTAATCCACAGCCCATGTCTTCACATGGAATCTGATGGACCATGCCAGGTCGCTGAGCTCCTGGCCGACCTGCTGACGGGGGCGAGCGGCGAGGTGCACCGGGTCAGCCGGCTACGCCAGCTGTACGCGGTCCAGCACCCGCCTGCGGTCGAGCTGCTGCAGCAGCCGCAGGTGGCATGCGGGCCTCCTGCACAGCATACTGGCACCGCCACTGCCTTGGCTGCTGTCTGCACAGCCGTCAAGGCAACATTGCCGTCATGTCGATGGCAACACGCTGCGCACCGTCACTACACAACCTGCTGCCTGCCTTGCCCAGGTGCTGGCAAAGCTGGTGCACAGCATGTTCGGGGCCAAGCCGCTGGCGGCGGATGCCCTGGAGGCGACCGCTGCTGTCGCGGCGCTTGCTGCAGCTGCTATTGATGAGCGGTGGGTGGCTGGGCGTGACACAAGCATGTTGTGTACCTAAGCCCTGCTCGATACCTTGCATCTCTGGACCCCTCATGTGATGCTCAGGTTTGGCCCCTGCAGCCTGCGCGCTCATGCCAAAACTGGTTTGATGGTGTTGAGCATCCATCAAACCGCTGCAGGGCAAGCGGCGGGGCGCTGGACCTGCGGGATGTGGAGGCCACTGAGATGGCGCTTCGGCAGGGCGTGCGTCTGGCACAGGACGCTGCAAATGGCACCAAGTTTGACGCACAGCAGCAGGTCAGCCTGCTGCTTTGCTGCTGCACGCATGCATCACAACACACTGCAAACCCATGAATGCAATTGCCAACTCTGGCAGCAGCCAGCTGCCCCTGCCTGGAGACACACTGGTGCCGCACAGGCTGCTGCACGGCTGCAGCAACCCTATGCTTGCACGACTGCAGCGACTGGCAGAGGCGGTGCTCAGCACGCCGGCGGCTGCGATGGGCGTTCTGCACCACATTGGGACCGCCATCAGCCGCAAGAGCTACTGGCGGGAGACGTATCGCGTGCTGGCGGCGCCCGCGTACCTCAGCCTGCTGTCCGTCGTTGTGGCACGCCACCCGCTCATGCACGCAGAGGTGGATATCTCAGTGGGCTGCCTCCCAATGATGCCTGCTGCCGCACGCCAGTGTCATCTGCATCTGGTCAGGGCATGTAATCTGTCAACAACGCACCCAAATTGCCACATTTCAGTCAAGCAATTCTGCAAGATTCGAGTGGATCAGCACCTCGGTTCCTGGTGATCAGAAACGGTTTGTAAGTGCACGTAGGCCACTGAGGTCGTGATCTCGGCGCTGGTGGCGGTCGAGAACTCGCAGCCCGAGGTGGCGCGCCTGCTGCTGGATGTGGCCGCCGCCATCGTCCAGGCTGGGCAGGTCAGGGGGCACATGCGAATGGTGCCATCTTTCTAGAGCAGCACCTCCAGCTTCTGTGCTGGCCAGGCTTCGCAGTGCTGTTGCTCACGCGCTGTCACATCAGCTGAACGCTCGTCATCAGGTCGAACTGGTGCTGGCGGTGATCGAGCAGCGCTGGGCACGGTCTGCCGA
Source organism: Diplosphaera chodatii (assembly GCA_032358165.1). Taxonomy (NCBI): domain Eukaryota; kingdom Viridiplantae; phylum Chlorophyta; class Trebouxiophyceae; order Prasiolales; family Stichococcaceae; genus Diplosphaera; species Diplosphaera chodatii. The sequence goes on from JAALGY010000038.1 coordinate 1,915,915, forward strand.
CCCATCACAAGTCCGCTACTTCATCTTCAAGGTGCGCGTGCAACACTGAGGCGTGTGTCGACTGCAGGCACAGGCGTATCCACAGCCTTTGCCGTACTGTGCTGCGACAGCATGCTGTTGGACGTCCAAGTGCCTTGTGTACTGTTGTACGCCAACTGCAGGTCCTGGATGCATGCGGCCCGCCCTACTCGCCGTACTTTGCGGCCGCCCTCATCAGGTGGCTGCTGTTCGCCGCACCTGGTCGAGCAGCGGATCTGCAACATGCATATGCCCTAGACCCCGCAGCGACGATTGTGGAGCCCAGCAGGGTCACAACCTGCGTGCGATGCATGGACAGGCTGATGGCGGCATCGGGCGTGCGGCGCAGCCGGGGCGGCGGCCGGGACGTTGCGCAGCAGGTGCCGGCATCTACTCATGAGTCATGCTGCTGTACACACACAACCGCACGTTAACAAACAACGTGCTCAAGGTGGCTTTTCGAGAGGACTGCAATGCCATCAAGGTCTGTGACAGTTGGATGAATTTGCCCAGAAGCGGGACATCTGCCGTCATCTGCTCCGGGGCGGGCAGATTATGGCGCCCTGCCACCTGGGTGTCATCATCCAGTAACCCTGGCATCATCCACCTTACACTGACTGTACATGACATCTGTGTCCCCAGGCAGAGCTGCTGGAGGAGTTTGCGGGGGCGGTGGGGCCTCCCATGGACCTGTCGGCCTCGCTGGCGCAGCGTGAAGCGGCCTTCCTGAAGGAGCTGTGCGCCGAGCGGCCATACTGAGCGGGGGCGCAGCGGCAGTGGGTGCTGCATGCGTGGCGCCACCGCCGGTGGCCCAGTCGGAGGTGAGGGGGAACCTGTCAGTTGGCGTTCAGGTGGGGCCGTAAGTCAACGACCCCGTCTGCGGCTGCAGCTGCCGGTGCCAGCTGGCTGCACTTTCTGATAGTTCCCGGCCGGCTGGCCCCAGGTGTGTCGGAAGCTGCACGTTACGCGAGGTGACGTGGCGCCAGGGCGTGTAAACCCGCGGTTCCCCTCGTCACAACAGTTTACCCTCGCGACTTCATGGTCCTTCACCCCGTCTCACGCATCTGACACCTTGTTGCGAGCGGCGTACCACCTCTGCTACTGCACGTGCTTCCGTTGCTGCATAATTCCGTGAGCAGAAGGCAGCTAAGGCTGGGTGGACACAATCGTGCGTTGGCACACACGCCAGGTGGCCCGGTGCCCAGGTAGCTGCACGCCCAGAATTTGGGCGTGGCGCCGCGCTGACCGCTTCAGGCGACCAGCAGCAATCTGGTGCGTTGCTGCGCCGCACGCGTTGTACTTTCGCGGTTTGGACAGGTCCAGACCCCGCCCCGTGCCTCTTGCACCGACCTCGGCTCAGGGGCGCAGAACCTCCTACAGCCCCACAGGCCACCCGCCCGCGTTGCTGCCGGCATTGTGGCGTTCACGCCAAACATGCGCCGGTTTCGTGCTGCACATGCCGGGGTGCGGTGCGGGCTGTTGCCAGATTCGGCCCCCGCACTACACATCTTGGATTTGTCAGCAGCCTGATGTGCAGACGCTTGCCCGGTCCGGCAGGCAGCCTTTCCGGGCGGGATGCCTCTGTGCACCTGTGAAATCTGAAGTGAGAGGGCGACCTCTTGCTTGGCTGGCCGAAGCTTCGAGCCCACCCCTCGTCGGAGGTCCCGCTGGCTTCTGACGTGAGATCTGGAGGTCAGACCGTCATGCTAGCAAGCGTCGCGTCGCACATGCGCGCTTGCGCCGTCTCTTTGCACAGTAGTCGCGACAGTGGCTCGGGCCGATGTCGTTGTGGGCGTGTGTCTGTGCTGCACCTCCTTCGATCGTGGCACGTGAGGCACCGCGCCGCTCTTTTGGCTTTGTCACCTGCAGTCATGCGCCCGTAGCGTCCCCGATGTCTGTCTCGTCCGGGTTGGCGTCTAGACCTTGGACGTCTGCTCCTCGTGACCGCTCGGTGGTTTGACATTTTGTGCCACCTAGGTCTCGCCCAGGGAACGCGTCTGCGGTTGTCGGTTCAGTATGGGTCCAGCCCATTTACGGGTTCACACCGTCATCAAACACGAGTTCTTCATTTGCGAGGCGCCATCACGGTACACGATTCGCGGTATTGAGGGCCGTGGAAGCTTTCAGTCTGCATCGACCCGTAACCTCTGTGCCTTGGGTCACCCTCGTGCCGAGGTCCGCCGCACTTTTCAGATGCGGCTCGTCACCCCATCACCAGATCAGATTCTCATTTAGCGCATGACTCCTCGTCGAGTGTCTTGGGTGTTGTCCTCCTCGCATGGAAGCCAGCTGCTGAGTCAGCGGTCTCCAGTTGGTGTTGTAGTCGAGCACCTGAACGTTCCGATCGTCTGGGCGCGCTTCCGTGGTCGGGCTTCTGAGCCTGTCTCCTGCCTCTTTTGGCATGCTGCGGGCATCGCATGCCAGCCGCGCCGCCGTTCTGCCGGTACCCCGTGTCGTACTGTGTTGTCGGATGCCCCCTGGGGTGCGTGGCCGAGGTCGAGCACTGATCAGTGTTGCCCGCTCATACGCAGGTTACAACCGGGCGCTGAGACGTGGAACACAGCGCAGCATGGCGCGCACGACGCACCTCATCCGCAGCAGCACCTGCGCCAATTGCCACCAGGGCGGTGCCACCCAGCGGTGCCCATCATGCAGCGGCGCCTACTACTGCTCAACGGCGTGCCGCTCGGACGCGTCCGGCAGCCACAAGGCCGCGTGCGAGGCGGTGCGCAGCGCACAGCAGACAGCCGCATGCCGCTCGGCATCGCCCACCGAGGCCGCAGCGCTCACCAACTTCTGCACAGTGGTGGACTTCCAGATGTCGCTGCCGCCCCTGGAGGAGGACGACTCAGCGGTTGTGCCCATGGGGTGCGACACAGCGGCTTCGCTGCTGTCGGCGGTGCCGCTCGCGATGGCAGCGCCCCCCGCGGAGCCCGCCTCCCCGTCGGTGATCCGCGCCGACATCTTCGACGCCCAGCCGCCGGCGGCGCAGGACGCCGCCTGCCAGGCCGCGGCCCCAGCCGTCTGCCCACCGCAGGTGTGTGTGCTGCAGTATCCGAAGTCGATCTTTCGTGCAATGGCTGCAGATATACAGGCCTCGATGTTCCAGCCGTTCGCCGGTTCAATCAGTTCAATCAGGGTTTTGCTGTCAGCCATCATGCATGGCCGAGTCCCCCGGCCAAACCTGCACTTGTACCCGGGACTGCAGGACAGCGGGGAGGGGGCGGCGGAGTTCCTGGCGCAGCGCACGGAGGCGCTGGAGGCGTGCGTCGACTGGCTGGTGTCCCAGTCCCCCGTGCTGCTGCACCGCCCCGTGGCCGACCTGCTGCTCAGCCACGCGACGCGGCTGCGGTGAGCCGCCTGCGCTCTTGTGCAGCCCCGTGCGAGCAATGTTATATACAAGCCACCGACAATTCCCTGAGTGGTTGACTGGGGGGTTTCACTGCGGACTACTCGGATGCAATCAGTTTCAAACTAGACGCAGTGAATGTGGATGTGACTCCTCATGGTCTTCCCTGCAGGGACGATGGGCAAAGTTGCGAGCTGCACCTGCTCGCATGGGCGATCCTGGACCGCTGCCTTACAGCAGGAGTGCAACAATTTCAGGTATGCCCCGCGGCTTGCAGCTTCCTGCGTGCACAAGATATCAGCTTGCTGCATGCGACATGAGGAGCTCAACCATGCGGCAGCTGAGGTGCACACGTTCTTCCGCAGGACGCACTGACGCTGCAGCATTCGTGCTTCTCGGACTGGGCGGTCGACAGCGGTGCGCACTCGCCACGCCAGGTGTCCGGCCTGCCGCTCATCAGCCAGACCGCCAGCGCAGGTGCGTTGCTGGATCGACCCTGCAGCTCAGCCAGTCATCATGCTGGCCGCCCCGCAAGTGTGCTTCTCCTACCTCTGCTCCTTGGCGAAGTGCCCATCACGGTGAATGTGACGGTGGTCACAGGGTGTACGGTAAAGAGCTGACATTGCTGCTGTTCGTGCTGCAGTGCTGGACATGCTGACGCCAGTGTCGGTGGCGGTGCATGCGGACCGTGATGCGTTCATGTCGCCGCTGGAGATACCACCCATGATGCTCTGACATCGGAGCAACGATGCTGGTAGCGTGTAGCGGAACATCTGGCAGCTGTCTGGCCGCCAGAGGCTGGGAACAGTAGAACCTTTGAGGAGAGGCGTCATATCGGCAGGAGTACATGTACCATACGACAGGGGTTCGCAGGTCTGAGCACATATACAAGTGATTTCTAAGCACACAACTAGCATGTAGTTGGTCACACTTCGGAGCTCCTGCTTTGTCGCCTGGTCAGCAGCGCTTGCGTTACATCTGGCAGTCTCGCATCACAGCTCTGCTTTGGACATCGAGGTCCACCTGCAGTTCGGTATGGTATGGTATGGCTGAGGCCACTTTGCAGCTACTGAGCAGCAATGATTCTTTGTGTGGGCTGTCTGTTCATATCGCGTCTGCCGACACGCCTGTACGGTAACTTGTCAAATGACCAGACTGATCGGAAACATCTCAGCAAAGATACCCCAGCAGCCAATACCATGCTATCGCTGCAAACTCACGCCAGATGTCATACTGGAGTCTCAGCGTGTACAGGGCCCGCTCATGTGCAGGCAGGAGTACTGCCGGCCCAGGCACGTTCGCCAGCCATAGCTGCAAAGGTGTGAAAGCAATGTGTATGCATGATATGCTGGATCTCGCCAAGAGATGCATGGTGGCACGCTACTTGGCAGCAGGTAGGACACGTCTGTCACTGGCATGCACTGCTACCTGCGGGCGCTGTTCAGGTGGCAGTGTTTGCTTTGCAGCACACTTGAATGTGCGGTACGCCCGAAACTGGTGGAAAGGGTTGGTCGTCACGACTGCCGACTTCCACCTGGAAGCATACAGAAGATATGTTTACCTGTGACACTGTAGCTGTTGCGCTCCACCGCGTACTTGCTTGCTGCAGCTGACCTCGAGCTGGCAGCACAGCTGTGCAAGCCAAAGCTTGTCTGTTCACCTGTGTGCTGCGAGCAGCTGCAGGCTGTTCACCGCATTCGTGCGGGTTGAGGTAGACGCCTGCATGGAGGTGTGCAGATGTGCAGGTGTTCCACATGAGTATCTGCCAACTGTGCAGTCAGTTCGTATTCTACATCAGCAAGCACTGCAGTAAGCATATGCAAAGGCCTACAGCCCCGAGTTCAGAGCACTGAGGAATGTGTCGCCTCACCTCTTCGAGCACCATGTTTGCACACGGGATGCCGCCATGTGTAATGACCTCTGCGTACCGCTTCATGGCTTCTGCCTCGCTGATGGTGCGCAGCCCGCCACCTGCAAGAACGGCACTGTTTTGTTGCATACATCCTCCATGCCGCTTGTCAAACCTGCACTGCATTGTCGTACAGTCGCAACTGTGGGAAGTGGAGAAAACGGGTGGCCAGGGCTACATACCTGGATGGCCACCGCTGAACAGCAGGCTGTGCACCCGACCCTGCAGGATCGACAAGTGGGCAACCTTGCATTGGTCAAGTTTTGGCCAAACGAACCACAACGATTATGCGCAATTACACTGCTTGCAGCAAAGCATGATGGGCTCACCTCCTGATACAGCTGCACAGCTGCATCTACCCGTAATCTCAGTGGGGCCGTTGGGGTGCCATCCCTGGCAAGTTGCAGGGTGCAACTGTCGATGGCTGACTGACGGGTAGCACTTGTGCCGAGATGTAAGTGTCACAGCATTGGAGCTGCAAATCGCGAGTGCAGCGACAGAAGTCGTGCAGCTGGAATGCGCACCGTTTCAGGGCATAGCCAAGCACGATGGCAGCATCTGCTGTGGCATCGCCGGGGAACCACTCCCTGCATACATGTCACATAGACTTGCGGTGGTAGATTGGTGGATGTGCTCACGAGGTGCGACTCAAGACATGAAGCCTGGACGACCCCAGGTGCACGACAGCAGCCAGCCAGCAAGCAGGAGAAGGGGCAATGCTGCATCCTATTTCGGCAAGTCTGCAGGCACAGGCCTCTCGATTGTGCACACCCTCGGGACAGCAGCCGCTCCTGCAGGCTGGACAGCCCGTTGGCCAGCAGGCAGGAGTACAGCGCAAGTGCCAGGCAGGCCATGCGGGCACGCAGGCCAAGGCCCTGCTTGCCGCTGCCGCCACTGCTGCGACTGTCAGCTGCCATGCCTCGTGCCGCCCGAGCTGCCCCTCTTGCCTGCTCATGCAAAATGTTGCTCGTCAGCATGACTTCGCCGTGAGACGCCTGTGCTCTGCTGCAAGGACCATCTAGCAGGTGCAGCCTGAGCACCAGGGGCCACAAGAGGGGAGATCGCAACCTGCTATGATGGACTGAGGGAGTACGTGAGGCGGACGACCAGCGAGCAGGTGCTGCACTGGATCAGTACAGCGGTCGACTCCTCCGGCAGCTCATCTGCGCTGGTGAGAGCACATGGTGTCAGCCCATCTTCGGTTGCTCGCAGCCACTGGAAGCCTGTCTGGCACTGGCACATGCAACGACCACGCAGCATCGACCATTCATGCAGGTGAGGTACGCACGAAAGCACACCTTCGTCGATGATGTAGGCGCCGCCACAGCGACAAGGGTGCTCAAAGCGGTGCAGCGAGTGATGCAAGTCGGCGCTGTCAGCTGTGCGTCCATCAATGTGGCCATTGCTCCTGCACCAGGTGTTACACGGGCCGCTGATGTGTTAACGCTGGGTCACAAGGGCCATGAATGCACGCAGCAGCAGAGGCTGGTCGCCATTGACGCACACATGTAACTGAGCCGTTATGTGCTGCGAGCTGGGATCCTGAGGTGGGACACATGAGATGTGCACGCACCAGTCTCTGATGGGACTGCATGCGAAATCGTCCAGGTCCAGTTCCTCAGCAACGGCGGCGCCGATGCGCAACTGAGATGCTGCTGCACGGCGGTCGTATGCTGCACGCCGCACTGGATCCCTCAGCACCTGTCAGATGAAGCCACGTGCTGACTGTCGTCGAGGTCAGCATGCAATCACCCACGATGCTGGGAAAAACAGTTTCCAGCTGCACCCGGACCGAGATCACAAAACACTGACCTCCCAGGCCGCCTGGATCGCCGTGAACTTCTGGTTGCTGCCAGCGACCGCCTTGTCTGGGTGCGTCACCAGCAGAGCAGCCCGATATGCTTCCTGCACCGAACATAGCATCACCACATGTCACTGGGTGCGGTTGCCACACCATGCTGCAGCTGGCCTGGCACGCCGCCAAGACGATGCACATGTGTACCTTGATCTCAGCCTCAGTGGCGTCTGAGCGGATACACAGCAGCTCGTATAGGGTGCGGTGCTCGCCGCTCATGCACTGCGATTCACAGTGCTCTGGCTGGCCGGACTGCTGCACGCTGGCGGCTATGCAGAGTCGCCTCCCGGAGGCTTGAAGGAGATGGACAGCTTGCTGCCGGGCAGCTTTGGCGGCTGTCGAGCTTCCGCTTCTGCCTTCTCTCGAATCAGGCGGTCTGCAAACTTCTCCTCAAACTCCGGCTTGATGGTGCGAATGTGCCACTGCGGTATACACCATGCGTCATGTGCTACAGCATGTGACCTTCAGCCATGGCTGGCGCGCTGTCAACTATGCTACAGCGCGAATGCTTGCTGTCAGCAGCAAATGCCATGCTTGCACACACGACATGATACCAATAACAAGCAGTGATCACACGCACACCTGCAGCGCTGCAGCCCAGAACAGCAACCCACCCGTCACGCCAAGCTGCCACCTGGGTACCTTCCTCAGCGAAGCGAGGAACGACATGACACGACGCGATTGAAACTATGATGCCTGAGAGCACCCTCCTGATGTTCTACACCACCGCTTCATGCTTCCAGTACATGCATGCATAGATGATGAAATATAGTTTCAAACATATTGTCGCTTGCAGCGCTTACAGCAGCGAATCTACGTTGCATGTGTACGATACCTCTGCCCCTCAGCGCTGCACGCATACCTCTCTAAGCTCATCCCCTCAAGCACAAACTGATACGAACCTTGGTTGCACTACCGTTTTCAGCAGTGTTGCGCGTGAGCAGCCATTGACACAGAGAGACAGCAGGACGAATTCCAGCGTTCATCGCCTCGTGTCGTGGTCGCAAGTTTCAAGAACATCGTGCTGCTAGGCATAGATTGGGGACGCCCGCGCCGATGGCGGCGGCCATGCCCACGACCTTCTGTGACTTGCAGCACAGGATGGTGATCAAACCGCTGTGCTGTCAGCCTTCGTTAAGCGCCGCTTTCAGCGCAGTCAGGGCACACAGGCCAGTCACCTGCACGGCGATCACGTCCATGCGGTCACGACAGCGGATGTGCACCGTATTCTCAGCTGCACAGCTGCAGCAGCAGACACTAGAAGTCCGCAGCGAGTCAGACGTTGACGGTATGACAGCGTTTTTGGACAGCTTGAAGTGGGACAGCAATGGGCTTGTTGCCGCCATTGTGCAGGTGCCGCACTATGGCATGGTCCAGTTCACGGGTGCTCACTTGCTGGCATGTCATGGAGTCATGGTCCATCTTGACCAAGTTTCTTACACAGTCACGCTGCTTTGCGCAGCACGTGGACACAGGTGAACTACTGATGCAGGCCTTTGCAGACCGCGCGGCCATCAGTGAGACATTGCAAACAGGCCTCGCCACCTTCTATAGCCGCTCCCGAAAGGTGGGCGTCATTCGACGGCAGCTACCGCCCAGCACCGAGAATCCTCCGTCTACCTGCTCACACCCCACCTTGCCCTGGATAGACAGCAATGCCCTGCGATGTGTCCGCGCTGCAGGGCCGGTGGTGCAAGGGTGAGACATCCGGGCACTTCATCAAGGTCGCACGCGTGTTTGCAGACTGCGACCGTGACTCGCTGGTGTACCTGTCCGAGCCTATCGGCCCAGCATGTCACACGGTACAGTGCTTGTCTCCTGCGATAGGTGTAGAGGTGGATCAGTGCCACCATGTATTCTTTCTGCCACCTCAGAAGCCGAAAGCCGTCGCAGTGTTACTTGCTGCTCCGCCTGCAGGGCGCGCCCAGCTGCTGGTTCTCGGAGACGGGGCTGGACGATGGGCGCGTCAGGGAGTCGGGGGACCAGCACAGCCGGGCCAGCGCACCGCTGCCCACGCTGCTGGAGCTGGAGCGCACAATACAGTTCCGCCGGGAGGCTGCAGAGGCCGCTGGTGGTGAGGGTCTCCACACTGTATCAGCGCTAGTTGTGACGCGACGGATCACCCGGACACCCATGCGGGCTGCACCTGGTCGGATGGCCATGCGCATGGTGCAGCTGTATAAAGATGCTCTTGTGCGCTGCAGGCGGATCCTCCTCCTGGACAGCCAAGCTGCTTGCCGACCCGGAGCTCCTCTGCAAAAAGGTGCGCAAATCCGTCAGATAGACTCGTTGATGTGCATCAATGCATTTCAGCAATTTGGTCACCAGCTAAATAGGTCACCAGCCGCTCCTATTAGGAAAGTTGCTGTCCGCCGGTTCTCACGGGTATTCACGGATCATACAAACAGGTGCGGGAAGAGGCTGGTGAGCTGTGTCAGACGCTGGAGGAGAACGAGGGGAAGGAGCGCGTGGCCTCAGAGGCGGCGGACCTGCTGTATCATGCAATGGTCTTGCTCAACTCCCAGGTCTGCACGCATGGCAGTGAAGTCCACCAGATGCCCCTGCTGCAACGGGTTTGCCGCACTATGTAGTGTCCTTGTGCAGAGGTTGGAGGGGGACTTGGGACCCGTCATGAGGAGCAGCATCTGCACATGCAGGGCGTGCCACTGGAGGATGTCATGGGGGTCCTGCGGCAGCGGTTTGGCACATCTGGCATTGCTGAGAAAGCTGCACGGACACAGCCGTAGTGCACTATTTAGTGTATGCATTGCTGTCAGCAGGCAAAATGACCATCCAGTATCAAAATGTCTGACGGTAGACCCAAGAATAGGAAATGGGGACTTGTGGATGCAGCCACCAGCGGTTCCAAACCCTGTAGCGATCAAGCCGGTGTCGAGATCAGTCATGCAAACAGTCAGAAAGTTTGCCGTTTGCGGAGCGTTGCGCGACGTGACAGACACCTGTGGTTGCTGATCGTAAGCACCAGATACCTGAAGCAGCTGTGCCGTGTCCTTCCAGTGCAGACTGCCAAAATCACCATGTAGTATCGTTTGCCAGAAGCATGAACATCGGCATGCACCCTTCGACCCGTCGCCTGTGCTCTGCAAGAGTGCTGCAGCATACTGGAGCTTACAGGGCTGCGACATCCCGCCAAGCTGTGGAGGTGCGTGACGCGGATGCCTCTGGTCCCAGGGCCGCGCCGTGCCGTCGCAGGCACAAAGACTTGTTTCACGACTGCACGCAGGCGTCCTGGCAACAGAACAGACCCTTCCCTCTACTTTCGTGCTCCGGATGGCTCAGAGCATGGCAGCAACGTTCTGCCCTGCCGATTGGCGCTCAGGTGGGTACTGCCGCAGCACGACTGATGCCGTACGTCACGACTTTGCATGGCGTATACACCATTGCTGCGGTCACGCACAGTGAGGCCTGATCCGACGACATCTGGCTTGCAGGGCGTCCGCAGCAGGCATCAGCGGCCGGTCCTCCGTGCAGCAGCGGACACAGCGGAGGCAGACAGCCTGCTGAATGATGCAGCCGCAGCGGCACAGCGCCGAGCCAAGTCAGCAAAGCGGCGGCAACGACAGCAGGAGCAGCAGGAGCAGCAGCAGAGGCAGCAGGAGGGACAGGACGCCTCCGCCGATGCATCAGCAGGCAGGCAGCAGGATGGCGCACGGCCACTCAGCGTCACCCAGCAGCAGCAGGCCCTGTTTGAGGGCAAGTACGGCCTGCCGGTGAGCTACACCACCTTTTCAGCAGCATATGTGCTTCCGGCACAGCATCACTTTGCAGGATCAAGCTGTGCGACCCGTGAGTGGGACTGCAGACCAGGGCACAGCAGCAGAGGTGGCAGGCAGGGCTGACTCTTGAGCAATGCCGTGAGCAGGTGGTCCAGCGGTACCTCCGGTATGAGGAGCTGCTGCGGGACATCAGAGCGGAGAAGGTGCTGGAGCTGCTGTTCTTCTCGCAGCGCGATACCATGTACATCGAGGGCGTCTGCCTGGTCGCCTACAGGTATGGGCTGCGGCGTGCCCGTCCCAGTGCCACGCCTGCTCATTGCACGAGCATTCATATTGCAGCGCACTTGGTGGCATCCACATTGCTTATCACTTGACGCCCTGGACACAAGTGCCATCATTTGTACTTGCGCATCATGTACCGCAGTCAAGATAGTGACATCCTGCAAATTTGCAGGGATGGCAGCATGGCGCAGAGTGTGGTGCCCGACTACGAGTACAGGATACCCTACGCCATGGAGACGCACGGCGTGCGGACCTCGCTGCTGAAACCGGTCCCAGAGGTGGGCTTACCAACACGCTGACGCACGTGAGAACAGAATGTTGCCGCTCCTGGTGGTGATGGCTGTGGTAGTGGTCATGTGCCGCTGCTGCATTGCAGCTGACTCGTGATCGTTCATCGTACCTTCGAGTCGTGGATTATGGGCCGTGCTTGCATCTGGCGTGCAGGCTGATGCGCTGGCGCCCGCCAAGCCGCCGTCGGTCCAGCTCGAGAAGGTCTTCACGAACTGGCTGCCGTTCATTGGGCTTGCGGCGGTGTACGTCGCCACGCAGTTTGCAGCCAAGCTGAAGGTGCGAGATGGGGCTAGCCTAATAGTCAGCAGCGCACCATACGCGGCTGCATTGACTGATTGTGCATGCAGGAAACCAACCATACTTGCCACCCGGAAACCTTGCCCAATCGTAGAGTGCTGAAGTTGGGTTGTTCACACAGGACAATTGTGCAGGGACAAAGAATCAGCAGGAGATGAGTGCAGTGACGCAGCATAGGCTACATGTTCATGTACAATGTGGTGCACCTCGCGCTGCAGGGCGACGCAGAGGACCGCAAGAAGCTGCGGGCGGCGGACAAGGCGCGGCTCAGGCAGATGGACGCGGAGCGGGACATCGACGAGCAGTTCATGGAGGCGGAGGAGATGGCCACCATGGGCCTCACGTGCGCTTGCCTGTTCACACTTCAGGGTTGTGGTTGTATCAAAGCAGGGTTATGATGGGTCTCAAGTGTACACTTGTGACTGGCAATGCACCAGGGAGAGTGCACCAGTGCATAATTGTCATGCATACTGCTGCCCTGAGCTCCAATGTGTAGAATGGAGCAGAGCAGAATGTTCTGCATCTTGTGGATGGGGCCCAGTACCTGTACCTCTCGCGTGCACACACGCAGGCACACAAAGGCTGCTAGTATCAATGCTGCGCAGGGCCGAGGAGATCCGCAGCAACCTGGACCGCATGGGCATCGAGTACACGGCCGAGAAGATCGACCAGCTGGTCCGGGACGCCGCAAAGAAGCGGCGCATCGAAGGCGTGCGGGAGGGCCCCTCCGAGTTCTACAACGATAAGGTGCCGCCTTCGCTCTGAGCTGCCTTTGCGGCATGCTCTTTCAGACGGTTCAGTGGCAAGCCAGCAGTCAGGGCGCCGGGAGGGTGGCTCATGCTTGATGCCACTCGCAGCATGCGCATGGTGCTGCAGCCATGCCGAGGAGTCCGATGCAACGCCACACATAACCCGCAAATCCTGGCTGTCGTGTGTGTTGCGACAGGCCAAGGAGCAGGCGGAGTGGAATGCGCAGCAAAAGCGGAAGCAGGAGGAGGAGGAGGGCACGGCCGACCAGATGGAGCAGGCGGAGCAGTTCCTGAAGATGGCCACTGCCAAGCTGACCAAGGCGCGCCGCCTGCAGGACGCTGTGCAGCTGCTACCCACCTCCAGCTGTCTAGACACCTTCACAGGCTGGGCATGCATCTGCTGGGCATTGACCATGTGGCAGGGGCGGGGTTTACTCGTCGTATGTACGCTGCCTGACCGCTGACCACAGCATGTTATTGTATTACAGGCGGTCGACCCAGAGGAGGAGAAGCTGCGCATCAAGATGCGGGCTGCGAAGCGCAAGATGAAGGGCGTCAACCTGCAGTATGTGTCCGACCGCCGGGTGTTCTTTGATGACGTCGCCGGCATCGGCGAGGCAAAGGTGCGCCTTTGTGTGCCCGCTGCCTCTGCCGCTGTCTCTAGCAGATGTTCTGCTGTCCCCATCATCCCAGGATCTGTCAGCTGGCTAGGTGCGGTGGAGTGATGGTTGTGATGTCTGTATCTTGGCTGCCGCAAGTGGTGCTCCTCCTGCTGCCTTGCAACATAGCACCCAAGCTGCGCAATGGCATTGTGACTCTCAGGCTGCCGCTCGCTGCAGGTGGAGCTGCAGGAGGTAGTGGACTTCTTCACGAAGCCGCAGCTGTTCCGTGCAAGCGGCGCCCGCATCCCTCGTGGCGTGCTGCTGTGCGGGCCCCCTGGCACCGGGAAAACGCTGTTGGCCCGTGCGGTCGCAGGTGAGGCCTGACATCGCTTGCAGCATTGCCCTTGCAGCAACAGCTGCAGTGCGCATCGCTGTGCTCATCAGTACTGCCCGTTGCTGGTGTAACCGGGCTTTACACCTTAGTGCGCTCTGAAGGCCTCCCATGTGTGGGGTCCAGGCGAATCTGGGGTGGCATTCCTCAGCCTGAACGCCTCGGAGTTCGTGGAGATGTTCGTTGGCGTCGGCGCAGCTCGCGTGCGCGACCTGTTCAACCAGGTGCAGATGCTGCAGAGCTGAGCCTTTCATATGATGATCATGCTCTGCAATAACCCGACCAGTGGGTGACTACACGACATAGCAGTCCGCTGACATGCTGTACTTTCTGCAGGCGAGGACACTGCGACCATGCATCATCTTCATGGACGAAATTGACGCGGTCGGCCGCACACGTGGCGGTGCTCAGGTTTGTGTGTAGTCGTGATCTGATCCAGATCTCAGGCCGATGTTAACTGCAAGCAAAGAAATTGCGCATTGCAGCAACATTCATGGGTGGCGCACCTGCATTGCAGGGCAATGACGAGCGTGACACCACACTCAATCAGCTGCTGTCGGAGATGGATGGCTTTGGTGATGGAGGTGGGCCTGTCGTCTGCATGTCTGCTGAGATGCAGTGGTCTGCGGCTTTGGCCTTCTGCTTCGTTCAGCAGCTGACTGCCTCGAGGGGCTCCTGTCTGACCGTTTCCTTGACTGCAATCGCATCATGACTTGGCAGGCGAGACAGGCGTGATTGTGATGGCAGCCACCAACAGGCGGGATGTGCTGGACCCAGCACTCATCCGACCTGGCCGCTTTGATCGCATCATCCACATTGGCCCACCTGACTTTGACGGCCGCATTGAGATTCTGAAGGTGCGCATGTGAACTTATGTGAAGGTGGCTCCTATCATAAACGCCACAGTCGTGGCTTGTGCCTTGGACACTGTGACTGTGTTCATGCTTTCGTACTCTGATGCATGCCACAGGGTGACCTGACCAGCCACGATATGCTTGTCACCCTCCCGATGGCACGAATCCCAAGAGGCACACCATAGTGAGGACTGGTATCCCACTTCAACGGACGAGCCCCTTCCATGCATAATTGCCAACGATCGATGAATATAACGTCAGGTGCACCTGGCGGGACGGCCTGTGGCCGATGACATCGACCTGCGGTCGATCGCGTTTGAGACAGCCAAGTACACCGGCGCGCAGCTGGCCAACCTGGTCAACACCGCGGGCGGCTTCGTCGGCAAGGAGGGCCGCGATGTCATCACCACCGCCGACCTACAGCACGTACGTGGCCCCTCGTCGGGTCTGCTCAGATGGGGCGCAAAACACACAGACATGAAGCAGATGCAATGCGAGAACTCTTCACCCAAGGCATGGATTCGATGTGTGACCTCAGGAGTACCCTCATTGCTTTTGCAAGTCAAGACTGCACAAATTGTGACTTCACTGTTCGACACAAGCCCATGGCCCCCCTGCTGCCCGCTGCAGGCGCTGGACTGGGAGCGGGTGGGGCCGCAGGGCGCGCCGCCCAGCCCAGAGCGCCGCCACCGCCTGGCCTTGCAGGAGGGCGCCACCGCGTTGATAGCCACCCTGCTGCCCGCAATCGAGCCGGTGCGTGCATGCGATCTATGGTTTGCCACCGTCACACTCTGGCAGCTCGCTTACCGGCCGACAAAGCAAGGCCAATCACTTTTGACCTGGCATCTGTGGCAGCGGTGACCTCCCAGGCTGTAGCGCGTCGACATCGGCTGATGCTGCTGTCGGTGTCGTGCCCCTTGCAGGTGCAGAAGGTAACGATTGCGCCGTACCAGAAGCTGCCGCTGGGGCACATGGTCCTGGAGCTCAACGAGGGGCGGGAGCTGACGGGCCTCTTCACTCGCAAGTACCTCCTGCAGCAGCTGCGGCTGGTCCTTGCTGGTGGGCAGGCGCTTGCCCATAGTGTTGTGGGGTGTCCACATTTGCATGACAAACAAGCATCACGTTGATGCCACCTGACATCTGAGAGGAAATACTGCCAGCCTCGGACCCTGCCCAGGGCCTGGCGGCGAGGACCTCCAGGGTCCACACTGAGTCCCCACCTCGTCACTTTGCAGGCAGGGCCGCCGAGGAGCTCGTCTACGGCCAGGACGAGATGAGCACCATCAACCAGCGGCAGCTGATGCTGGCGCGCCGCATCGCGCAAAAGCTTGTTGTCTCCGGCGGGCTGTCGGATGCAGCGGGGCTGAGCCCGGGGCCTATCACCCACCCCGTGCCGATGGGCAACACCCTGGGGCAGATCGTGCCCGAGAGGGTGAGCGAAGGGTTGTGTTCTGCACCCAGCGCGGTGAAAAGCGCAATCATGTGTCTGAACTTAAGGCATGTTTCAGGCACATTAGTCTGCACCCGCGAGTTGATCAGACGTGTATCGCGTCTTGCAGGTCACGGCAGCCACGCAGGATGCTGCCGACAGGGAGATGGCAAAACTCCTAGCGGAGGCATACGATGACGTGCTAGCCACCCTGCAGCGCAACCGCGGGGCGCTGGATAAGACCATTGACGTGCTGCTGGAGCAGACGTCGATGTCAGGGCAGCAGGTGCGCTTGGCATGCTTCCAGGAACTGGGGTGCATCACCACACAATGTGATTGTTTTGGATGCAGTTATAAGATGTATGCATGCTAATATGTAATGCTGCGAGCATCCTGCATAGAGTGCTGCACGTTCTTCAGGTGCGCGAGCTTGTGGAGGCGCACTGCGAGCAGAGCGACCTGGAGCGAAGAGCGGCAGAGAAGGCAGCCTTCATGTGAGCTGGCTGGTGTCAAGAGCCAGCTGGGGTGTCATGGAGTGGCGTGGGCAGCACCAGCCCAGAGTCAAGGGTGTTGCATAATTTGAAGCTGCCTGCTGGGCAGCGTCCACACATTGTACCAGACATACTACAGAGACCAACATGCTACAGGGGCATTTGTGTCCCAATGTAGATCGTGCCGTATTTGCTTTGCTCATAGCAATGCTGGGTACCTATGCATACACCACAGCAGCCCGAGATGTGTCTCATGTCATGCACGACATGGGTCCTGGCACGCACTGTCTGACAGCAGGTTATGCCGAGGCAGCAGCGCCGCCAAAGCGACGCTGCAGATCAAAGAAGGAGCACTGAGCATCGTGCTCCAGCTGCGTGAGCGTCGCCAGCACCGACTGCACCTGCACATCAGATGGAGGGTGCTAGGCAGAGTGACAGCGCAAGGCGGAAACGAAGGCACAGGGAGACCCATGGTTTCACACATAATGCTGTTGCGCCGATGGCAACTGACGGCTACCGTGTTGCGGCAACCGTTTGCACCTGCTGCTGGTGGGCTGAAAGCTCGGCTGAGGATTCTGTGTCACGAGCCTGTCCGTAGGTGCCCTTGCCTACCCGTGCTGCAACCTGTGTGGCAGAGGTAATCCTTGACAACCCTGGCGGGCAGGTGCGGTACAGAGGCACAGCTGTGTGTCCAACACTGTAAGCAGCCACCGTAACTGCACAGCTGCATCATTACAGGTGCACCTGCGGCGGCAGGCTCATGTCTGCTGCCAGTGGGAAGACCGGCCTGCCCAGCCGCTGCTCAATGTCCTGCAATTTGCAACAGCCTCTTGTTGCAAGCATGACCTATATCCGTGATGACCTGCACCGAGTTGGCATTTCGAGCTGGTCCTGCCTGCATGCAATGGTCCTCAAAAACACAGGTACAGGAGCTTGCAGTACGATAGTGTACCTTCAGGAGCTGCGGCTCGTCATACCAGATGGTGTGGCCGCCCTTGTCGTTGGTGCGTGTGTTTTTGGCGTCCGGCTGCCGCCACGGCTGCAGCCCCTTCACGCTGCAGTACCACACCTGCAGCAGAAACACGGCTGCTTGCTTCAGCTGGAGAAGCCCATGACCTGCATGTTGCACTTCCAGCTGTGAACAGCTCTCATTGTGAGATATCACACCTTTTCAGGTACGGTGGCCACAAGCGAAATGGCGAGGCCCAATGCCTCGGAGCGGCCCACACGGCCCACCCTGTGGATGTAGTCCTCCGACCTGTAGACCGCCATAGATCCCAGGAAAGTGACCAACGGCCGCCGGGGATGCATATCAACTTCAAGTTCCAAAGGGCACGATGCTTGCTTCTCAACAGAGTGTGAACTGCTGTTGTATCCTGTGAGCATCGCACGTGTCCCGCGCAGGTACTTTATTAGACACCTGTCGGGCAGCGTCATGTTGACGACGAAGGGCAGGCCCTGGATGTCGATGCCGCGTGCAGCGACATCGGTGCAGATCAGGAAGCGCACATCGCCGTCCTTAAAAGCCTGCAGCCGTGCATGGCCCGTGTGTGTCGTGTGGACCCTTATGAACAGCCATACAGCATCAAGTGGAGGACCTGCGCGCCGCCAAGTTGGCCAGATATTGACGGACAGTGTGTGCCAAACTAGTTCCACTTTGAGCACGCCAATATATGTGATTCCACCTGCAGCGCCTTGCGGCGGTCGTGCATTGAGCGCGCCCCAGCCAGCACAACGCACGAGTACGGGTTCTCCTTGCCGCTCTCCGCCTTCCCCCGGAACGCTCTGCCACCGCCTGCCAGTTTGAGGGGCCGATCTAGCACGGTTTGGATCATAAAGTGACAGACCGCACGTTGGTGACTTCAGGTAGATTGGCGGGTCCAGCCATCGTCTGCTGTGCGTGCAGCGCACCTAGATCGTTCAAGAACTTTTCGAGGTTGTCGGCATCGAAATTGGTGCGCACAAAGACGAGGCAGCTGTCCATCTTTAGTGTGTCTGCCAGGCGCTGCAGCAGCCGGGGCTTGAGCCGCTTGACCGCCTCCGACCAGTTCTCCGGAGTGTCAACATGCGGTCCTGCGTGACAACAAGCTAACACTACTTCAGATGCCCTGAGACAAGCGGATGCATACCTCCTGAGAACCACCTTGACACATTGATACTCTGGTATTCTAGGTGCCTGATGACCACTCAGCAGTGGGTGGACGCCTGTCTGCATGCAGTTTGCCTGGGCGCCAGCCCAGCAGGCTGGTGTGCGACGCACCGGTCTTGTCCAGTGCGTGCGCGTTGTCGGTGGTGACGGCGGGCTCGGACTGCAGCCAGGTGCGATCCTCCTGGGGGTCCACCCGCACCAGCACATGGTCCACAGACTCCGGCACCGCGTCCTTGCCCTGTGGCGAACAGCGCCCCTCACTCATTTCAACATGTAATGTGTTGCTGGCACATTGCAAGGGCAGCCTCATCAACAAGACAGCAATCAACATCCAGAGAAACACGTCTGCTGTGAACACTGCTCACCTTCAGGTCGATGAAGACCGGGTTCTGGCAGATCTTGGTGGCCAGCTCCCGGACCTCGGGGGCATGCAGCGTCGCGGAAAACATGAGCGTCTGCAGCCTGCTGGCGCCCTCGCCGCCCTTCGGCAGCCGCCCAAACAGCTTCATGATGGCATCCTGTGCAGTTGCACGGACAGATCATCAGCCTCGGGGCCTGTGCTCTAGTTCTGGGCGCCATGCCGACCACATCACCAGGCCGAGCAAGCCAGTGCTCATGCAGGATGCTTGATGGAGCTGGAGCTCGAGCCATCAAGTGTGTTGTCTGACTCTGCACTCTGCAGCACGTTGATCGTGACGGGCAGCACCTGGTTGCCGGTATCCAGCAGGCGGTCCGCCTCATCCAGCACGAAGAACTTGACACCCGCCACCGACAGCTTCCCCTGCTCGATGCAGTCCATGATGCGCGCTGCACAAATAGTACGCACAGCAGCATTGTCTGTTGAACAAAAGGGCTCCTTGCAGGCATGCCTACTCTGGCTTGCACACGCAGGGGGGCGCATCACGTCTTGCGGGTGAGTGCTTCAGAGGTGCAGATGGTCAGGTTGTATCTTAACAGCTCGCAATCAGCCTCACCCGGTGTGCCGGTGACGATGTCAACGCCCGCTTTCAGTGCGCGCTCCTGCGGGCCGGCTGGCACTCCGCCAATCAGCAGCACAGCGTCCAGCTTGGGTGCCACCTGTCAGATCGACAGCAATGAGGACAGCTTTGCAGGCTTTCAGAATGAAAGGTCCATACATGAGGGCTGTGTATGCAGAGCACAGTCCTGCTGTGGGCATTTCCGAGATTGACCAAAGCAATGCAGATGATGAAGCAGCCGCCAGGCCCATCGATCACCAGATGTTTGCTGAAGCGCACAACGTTGTCATGCGTCTGCTCTGCCAGGTCACGTGCCGGTTCCAGAATGATGGCTGTCGGGCCGCGCACGCCGCCCGCGGCCGCTGAAGCCGAGTGATCGTCCTCAGCTGCACAAGCGAAGGGTTTAGTTGCCTCAAGCTCGGGTGTTGCTGCATCAGTGAGGTGTGGAGTCGCAGGCAACTGAGCGCATGGGCAAGGATGTCTCCTGTCTGTCAGCAGCAGCAGACATTGCATTTCAAGGGCCTTGTTGTACCTGCAACAATGCTGGATGGCGGCGCTGCCGCAAGACCCACATACCCTGGTGGCGGGCCGAATGCAAAGGGCGTGGCGCCAAAGTTCAGCGCGATCTCAGCGTTTTTCAAGCACAGCGCCGGGTACAGCGCCCGCCTGCACAGCACATGCAACAAATCTCAACAGAGATTGCACGGCATGCAGGCCTGACGTTTTTGGCACACGAATACAGATGTGTGGTTGCAAGCAGGATCAAGAACTTACCCCCGCATTGCTGAGGGCACTTCGAATGCGACGCCAAGGTCTGCGCCATTTTTGGTGAAGGCAAGGGTGCCAGCACTGGTGTCCAGCAGACAACCAATGACATCATTCAGGCCTGCATTGGAAACAGCCAGTGCTTATCTGCATGCGCACATGTAGTTGTCGAAGTACCCAACAACTGCCTGAACCGACATCAGTGCAAACAGCCGGGTTCAGGGTTGCATCTGCAGGGTCGCACCAAACTTCTGCCCATAGTCCTCGAATGACTTCCCAAAGGACTTCTTGCCGGTGCCGCCAAAGCCGAACCCCTGGCAATCAGTGCCCAGCTCCAGCCCTGCTGCTCGTGTGGCCCAGCCCACCCGACAGAGCCCCTCGTCTGTGACCTTGGCTTCGTAGTATACCTGCAAAACTGGACGCCCCTGTGAGCTGGGACATGATGCATGTATATCGACTTGATACTTCCTGCACATGCAGCACCAAACTCACAGTCTGGCCGTGCTGAATTGTGCACCTTGCCCGAAATGACGCCGACCTTGGCTCTGCCTCCCGCCCACTCTTGCTGTGACCGTGATTGACATACCAAGCCTGCATGCCAGCATGTTATATGTGTCTGTACGGGAGCTATCGGCACAACAAGCCACTGAGCAGGTACCTGCTGGTCAGTTATTGAAGCCCACAGTGCCCACCATCTGGCGAGATTGCAAGCACTGTATCCCGGTCCACGGCGCTCATTGCGCAGTGCACCTTTTGCTGTTTTGACCTGTACAGTGCCAGTCTACATTGGCATGCTTGTCGTCTATAAGGCGCAGACAGGTGCAGCGCTGAGCAAGTGACCTTGAATCAGGTGTTGCTGCCACACACTTGTCCACGACGCCACTCTTGCCCTGCTGCTTCTGCCGCAGCGTCTCGTGCACAATCTGCAGCACCGGCAGCGCAAATGCGCCGGTCTTGCCGGAGCCTGTCTCCGCTGCAGCCAAGACATCGCCACCCCCCAGGATCAGAGGCACCGCCTCAGACTGAATGGGTGTCGGCAGGCTGCAGGCATGGACACAGTTAATCCTCCCTGGTCCGCTTTGACATGTTGATGCATGTCTCAGCAGCGCATATCCATGCCTTGCATGTGCGAGCCAAAATACCTACGTCCATCCCATCTCCTGTACCGCAGTGATGAGCTCGGGCAGCACGCCCACTTCCTCAAATGCCGACATGCTGGGTGGGAGGCGCAGCTCCCACCCGACGAGCACCTGCGCCTGCTGCTCAGGCTTGTCGCTGGTTTATTGACAATTTTCACCTCAGATGTGCTATGTGAATGAAGCGCAGGATGTGGATGCTCACAATGTCAAACAACCAGATCCAAAGTAAGGTTCAACGCAGTGTAGCGATTGTGCTGAATGATCAGGCAACAGGGTGGTGGTAGCACAACCTGGAGCAAGCGTAACGTCAACAGAATGCTGTTGTTTCACCTTTTCTGACGTTTGTGACGAGCAACTTGGCATAGTGGCAACCTGGCCAGTGTCACTTTGGCAATTCCGACATTGCATGCATGCAGCGGATGCAGGTGCAGCAGTGACACTGGACGGCAGCGGAAACATGGCCATCAACGGCGGTATTTGCCGCTTGCAACGTGCTGTTCAGTCGTAAGCTTGGTTGTATACTGGCTATCGACGTTCACTCAGTTGTTTCCTTGTGTTTCCTTCGGTGTGGATCGGCTGCACATGATAGCCTCGACTTTGGCTCAGCAGAGGCTTCAGCGCTCGCACCTGGCATAGGTCTCGTTCATGCGTTGCTATGCATGGTGGTCAAAACCATCAGCCATGCTGCAGTGCACAGGATGAACAACGCTGAAGGTGTGTGCAGCGCAGTAGAGCATTGCTAGCAACCGGCAGGTGACTGCTGTGGAGCAGAGCGACAGAGCGTATGGATGGTCAGCCGGCAGCACCAGACGCGGATCCGCAGCCGACACGCAAGCGCGGCGCACGTGCACTTGACGACAATGCTGCGCAGCCGGCAGAGGCCATGGCATCTGCATCTGCGCACCATGTAGACCCAGCAGAGGTGCCACTGGACTCAGAGGACTCAGCTGTCATAGTTCCGGAAACGGACGATTTGGAGGGCGACGAAGTGACGGGACAGCACCGGGATCCGGCAGTGGTGCTGGACGAGATGCTGCAGGCGCTGCTGCAAAAGCTGTCTGCCCCACACAGAAGGTAGCAGGCCTACATGCTTGCTATTTTGCCCATTGTCGTGTGCTGTGCAACGCTGGGCATGCCAACACACCTGCTGCAATCTGGGCGACCATACCACAGGCAGAACTGGTCGGCAGCGGTATGGAAGGCAGACCTCCAGCATGCGGAGATCGTGGTCAAGCGGAGCCCATACCTGGATCGCATGGGTGAGATGCTGTGTCAGACAACTGCTCATGGTCGTGGCCTGCAACTTGGCGAATAATCCGGATATGCTGCACATTTGTATCTTGCAGGCTTTGTCTACAGAAAGGCACGGTGCCTACGGATCGAGGAGGCTGTGTAAGTGTTTTGCTTGGTTCCAGTTCCTGGTACAGCTGCATCTAAGCTTGACTGCCATGCTGCACTTGATGCCGCTATCAAGAGCTTCTGAGATCAGAATAGAAAGGTTTGCGTTGAGCGCAGGTTCCTGTTGGAACGGGGCGATCTGATGCTGATTGAGGAGCAGCCGGCAGCCGGGAAGGGCAGGAAGCGGGACCTCCGCCCACTGTCGTTCCAGGAGTCCCTCGAGCTGCTGGTGAACAGGGCCCAGCCGATGCACCATTACCTAGTCTGTGCACCTAGTCTACGCAACCCTACTCGAATGCTCACGCTTCCCAAACATCCTGAGGAGTCTGTTGCTATGGCACTGCACGTCACTACCGAACATTCTGTGTTTCCAGACAGCTGCCAGTGAGCAAGTTTGTCGCGAATGTCACAGGTGAAGTCGGGCTACCCGCTGAAGCACTACAGGGTGTTCTGCTATCTCAGCCGCATGGGCTACATTGTGTGCAGGTAGGATGCATGATTGTCAGGGCTTCCGCCTGCTGATCTCGGTGTGCCGTGCGGTAGCCCTGCAGACGGTCTGTCTGAGCTTCATGCACATGGGCAGGCACCCTGCAGTGCCTCTTGCACCAGCGCAGCAGCCAGCAGCCGAGCCCGACCCTTCCGGATTCCTGGCAGACAGGTGAGCAGGCCATGCATTGATGACACCATGCGCAGCAACAACTGTACAGCCTGTGCATATGGCACAGCAACACCAGCCCATTCAACGATTGCAGGCTACCGAATCTCCGGCCGCTGCAGCAGTCCACCGCAGAGCACGCGGCCCACGGCGAGATACAGCCACTGCCGATGGTGAAAAGGGACACTGCCTGCTTAACGGGTACATGTTTGTGGCAAGTGGCGACATGCAGCTCTTTACTGCTGAACTGCTATGTGCATCATCGCCAGGCACTGGACGTGTGGAAGCCCAGCAAAAGTTTCAGCTGCAAGTCCGAGACTGATCCGGACTACAGGTGTGATGTAAAGACAATGCCTCGGCAGCTATTTGTTGTCGGATGCTTCAATATGCATTCCCTATTGTGGCAGGCATGATGTGGCTGCTTGACAGAATCACATCCATGTCTAATACTGGGTCCTGTGCCCAGCAGGGTGTGCATCACCAGCGATCTCTTTCCGAGCACAGCTGCGCTTGCACGCACGGCTGCGCTAAATCGCGGGGTCACTGTGCTGCATGCTGTTGTAGAGTCAGATGTCGACTTCTTCATTCTGTCTGAGCACCGCACCGCCGATGTTTGGCCACAGTTGTGACAGGTGACTGTAGGCGACTGATGTGGGCATGTACTGGGATACAATGTGCGGATGCAATGCAATTTGCCGCGCCTCCCCTGATGTGATTCATAACTCTGTCACTGTGCAGATGTTCCTCGTGATAAGTGTGGGCCAGCAGCACTGTACGTGCAGTCACAGTCAGGTGCGCTTGTGTGCTGCTGAAGCGCATGTCCAGATGACTCAGTGTGTGAGCAGGCCACATGATTGTAAACCGAGGGCGTCTTTCTACAGGTCAACACAATCATGATGAGAGACAGACACATGGTCAGGAAACACAAGCCTACAGGTGGCAACAGCGTCCTAGCCGGCTTTGCCAACATCTTATACAGCTAATTGCAGTAAAACGTGCAACATCCGAAGGCTTCAGAATCCATGCCACCCCACTGGATTCTGGGTTTCCTTCAAGCAGTGGCAGTGCAGCTGGCATCGAGCAAAACACACCAACTGTAATCATGGGCTGAAGCCAGAAGCAGCGTTCAGGATTACAGGTACATTGTACAGTGGCCGAGCACCTAAAGTTTGGCGGCCTTGGCTTTGCCCTGCAGCCGTGCTATCACGCCGCCAAGCGCTTTCGTCACCGCTGGTGTCTCGAGCATTGCCCACGCCTCTGCCGCCTCGGCCTCGGCCTGCTCCTCCCAAGCGCGGCCAAAGTCGCCATGTAGCCGCTCCTTCGTGATCTGCCGCCCCCAGTCTGGCAGGGCAAGGACCTGCAGGACAGCAACCGGTGGTATTCATACAGCCTGCACAAAGGTGCTACGTTCTGCAGCAGGTGGCACCATCCAGTCCCTGCATGCAAACTGTGCTGACCACTCGTCTAAGCAACAACCACACCATCCGAGCTGACCTGCTTCACGGCGGCCTCTGCGGCTGGCAGCAGCTGCGGAGTAGGCACCACGCGGTCTATGAGGCCCAGCTGCAGCGCCTCCTGCGGGCTGGCCAGCTTGGCAAATTGCAGCAGCGGGCCCGCCCTGCCCGCGCCTGAAGACGTTGTGCAAAGTATGCTCCAGAGGCACCGCAATACATCACGAAAAGGCGCAGCACGACATGCCGGTATTGCACACTTTAAGCACACATCACATGAGATTGCGGTGGGCGCTGGCGCAAGCGCCCCAGCGAGCAGGGCTCACCAATGACACGGACCATGTTCTGCGCCCAGAAGTCGGGCACCGGGATGCCCAGCGCCACCTCGTTGAGGCCCATGTGCCCGCTCTCCGTCATGATGCGCACGTCACAGCTGCAGCGCAACAGCAAGCCACGCCTCAGGGACTGGTGCGTCAACGGTCTTCAGGCTTGTTGAGCCGAGGTCTAACAGCACCTCTGAACTTCGATGCTTGCGACATCATCAGGGGAGTGGCAAACAGGCCAATCCTGCAGATCAGCCGTGCTCCGCACCAGAGCGCCATGCAGCAGCCGCCGGCGGGGCACGCGCCACGGATGGCGGCCACAGTGATGAGCGGGCTGCGCCGCAGCCGGGCCAGGAACGTGGTCTGTGTGATCCAGAAGTCTGCATGGCGTGCCCTGCTGGTGCTGGGTGCATGCAGCTCCTGCAGCCATGCATGTGGCGCACTCAGTGTTGTGGCCACGGCCTGAGTAATCGAGTGCTCCACAGCAGAGTGCTGCAAGAATGAAACGTGCAGGAAGCCGAGCCAGCCAGCCCTTTCAAACAGCGAGCAGCACCTTCAGGTCGTTTCCTGCCGTGAAGACGTCACGCTTCAGGCCTGAAGCCCAGATGACACCCCGCACCGCTGTGTCTGCCTCCAGCTGCTCCAGCGTCGCCAGCAGCTCACGCCTGCAGCTATGTCGTGCGACCGTGAGCTCACGTCCTCCAGCCCCACCACTAAATAGCCCGAAGTGCAAGATCAGCTGGACAATGCAGCACACATATGTTTCAGATGCTTTAGCAGACAGACAGATGCATGCTGCTCACCACAGCCCCAGGTCCATGGAGTTCACTGGCTCGCGGGCAATGGTGGCCACCGCGAAACCCTCTGATCGCCGGTCTACCGTCACCACAGGCGCCATGCCGGCTGCAGAGCACAACACAGCATTTCGAAACATGCGCAGCAAGGAACAGCGGATTGAGGTCAGTGAATGGTCACCAGTGCTGCTCTCAGTTCAGGTCTCCATGTTGTTTCCTCAGGCCTGCTTTGCAGGTAGGTAGAACGAAAGTTTGTTGGTCATCATCGAGCAAGGCACCATGCAAGGCTGAACGACAGCACGCAGAGGTTCGTATTCAATCAAGTTCACGACACTGCCGTCAGGTATTCCTTTTCTTTGGCATCGCGGTTGGCTGACCGCTCCATAGGTGTCCTAAGATTTTCCGGGTTTGTTGCATCATCCGGCAGTGGTCACAGGGTTGCAGGCGTCATTGGGCATGCATCAGTGAGAGTCAGAAAGAACGCAGCTCATGTTGTCGTCAGTTTATGTGTGTCAGACAACGGATATATGAGTCGATCATCATCCTCTCGTGGTGCTGGTCCATAGTGCATTCTCAGCATGCAAACACCACATGGAAAGTGTATTTGCCAAAGCCTGGATAGTGTCTGGTCACCCGCACCGCTAGTTTGTGCCGGCAAGCCTGCTTCGGGTCGCTCTGGAGGAGTACTCTCAGGCTCCCCACAACCGTGTGCCCAGACCTGTAGCTACAAACAGATGTACGTCAGTTGCATGGCGGCTACCACTTTTCTGGAAACCTCCGGCTGCCGTAAGGATCGTCAGTGTCCTCAGGTGATTATATCGGGGCGTAACACAACCTATAGCACACAGGCTGCGCGCACAGGGGTATCTGAGGTGTTTCAGGGGTATCTGAGGTCAAATGCCTGATGCAGATGGCGGATATCAGCTTCACGGGTGTACATGACGTTGTTTCAACCAGCCCTCATCGTAGATGTGCTAAAGTGTCTCTCATGTGGAGAGATCTCAAAGATTATGTATAAATCATTGGGCGGATGCCATGCTGACACCATGCTAGGAGCGATATGCTCATCAGGCATGCAGGCGGCGCAGTGAAGATGTTCACCTGATGGCGCTTGGCCGCGTTTCGCCACACTGCCCAGTCGCAGCTGCCAACGTATGCTCTCGCTGTGATCAGCTGGCACTGGGACGGACAGCGCCGACACACAACAGTCAATGAACGAAGATGGGTTCACTACAACGCCTGATCGACAAATATTGCAGCCACACACCCTCACTCCTGGTAGTGTTGTTTTGCTGTGCGTTCTGCAAAGGCGTCCAACATCGACTGCAAGTAGCTTGTGGAAATCGGTATGTCAGCCGGCTGCGCAAGCTGCAACACTGGAGACCGGAACCGAGCTGACAATACTGGTGAAAGCCCTGCTGTGCAACCCTGACTTTATGATAACTGCAGCTCTGCAAGGAATTTCATAGCGCATGCAGACTGCATCTTACCTTTGCTGCTGTCGAATTTGCACATGCTACTGACCGCCCACACTGCAGCATAATCCGTTGCTTGTAGGCCCCAAGGAGTGCGACTCTCTGGTGCAGTAGAGAGATGTGATCTGTCGATGCGCAGCGCCCAGCAAACAGCCTGCTGTAGAGATGGCCACAGGAGACACTGGACTAGCTGACCTTGTCGACACGACGATCTCGGTCATCTCGAACGACGGTCGCAACATCGTAGGTACACTGCGGGGCTACGATCAGGCTACTAACTTGATCTTGGACGACGCGGTTGAGCGCGTATACTCCACAAAGGCGGGTGTAGAGGAGATAGAGCTGGGACTGTACGTCATTCGCGGCGACAACATTGCGGTAGTTGGTGAGGTTGATGACGATTTGAACAGGGACATTGATTTGAGCAGCATCAGGGCAGCGCCGCTGAAGCCATTGATACACTGACCAATGAACATATCGGGGCACCACATGCAGCTTTTGCGGGGCTTGGTCGAGTGTCAATCCTAGCTGGGATTTGGGCGCAAATGCCGCTTTCCAAGTGGAGGACATCAGCGGCAGCAGCACATGAGTCGTGATCTCAGGCTCGACTTGAGCAAAACCACCAAAAGTCAACGTCAGCAGGCAATGCACAGAACCGATCCAAGTCCACAAAGCATCACAACATTGTACTCATGCCCAGCCCATGGCGTAGCGCATGATCCGCTGCTTGACTGGCGGAGTGGCGTTCAAGGCGTCCAGCCCAAAACTGCGCACAGCGGCCAGCGGCCCAGACTGCGGCTTGAACATTCGACCAAGCACGTCCAGTGCACCCATCATGGTCACGTTCGCGCGCTGTCGAGGCCCCTCATATGACGCCTGCGCAACAAGGGACACACGAGGTTGTGCCCAGAGCCCGCACTTTAGGGTAGTTTACGTTCCCAGGCATGCAAACACTTCTCAACGTGAGAGATCCTGAGCATGAGACGCTGCAGTGTGACAGATACAAGCACAACATATGCCGACAGCTCACTGCCAGGAAGTCGGCATCGCCAATGTCGGTGCCGCTCTGCACCGCCTCCGCCACCGAGTCCGCCAGGGCGGCTGCGTCCGCCAGGCCCAGGTTCACGCCCTGCCCCGCCAGGGGGTGCACCGCGTGCGCAGCGTCGCCGATGAGCGCCACCCGCCGCCGCACATACCTGCAGGGTTTGCAATGTTTGAATGTTGTTGCGTCAATTTCATGCCCTGCTCCGCCATGTCGAATGCACCGAAACACCAAAGAGGCCCTCACACTGTCGTATGCAGTTGTGGGCCAGTGAACAGTTGCCTGCTGTCCTTTCAAGCAGCAGTAAGAGCGTGTGGCAACACTTGTGTCTCATTAGGTCATCGGTCGTAAGCACGATTGTTTTGTCACGGTGCGGCTCCCAGGTGCACCTGCCAGCGTGGCACAGCTGCAGCGGGAAGGACCGCGGCGAGCCGCCCTCCCAACCCGTCACCAGCGGCGGCGCCCTGAACTCGCTGCTGCTGTCGCTGCCAGAGCCCCGGCCGAGGCCGCTGTCGCTGCCTGACAGCCACTGCCGCATCCCTGCCGTCAGCGGCGAGGCGGGCATGGCTGCGCGGCTGCCCAGCGCCCTGTTGGCCGCTGCTGCAAAGTCCGCTGGCGAGCTGTCCTCCAGCTGCCTTGCCTGCAGTGCAGACACGTCTCCGTCTGCGTACTGGATAGGTCTTGACATGGCTGGCAGTTGTTGCTCAAGATAGCATCTCCTTCAGCACCATGTGTACAATCTTGCTCATGCACCTAGCGCCCGTGCTCGCATATCGAGGACATGCATCACCTGCTCAGGCGTGGTGGACCACACGATGTTGGACAAGCCGCTGCGCACGGGCAGCAGCGCTAGGGGCCCAGTGGCCAGGAAGCGCTGCCACGCTGTGTCGTTGCCCGACGGCTCCGTTGACACTGTTGCCACGACGCCCCGCTGACCGTAGCCCCAGCTGATTGTGCGCAGCCCAGCTGCTGCACGTATTCTGCAGGAGCCATAACGGGAAGGTCTATCGGTGCACCATTGTACAGAGCATCGCTCGTCCCTGTCGCCAAGCCCTCGCAAATATGCAGTGTCTGCAGGTGCAGTACATGAAGTCCGCCACAACAGTCACTGACATGGCCTGCGCCTCAGGCATGGTGCTCCTTGCAACTGCTACGAGGCCCATGCTGGCATGTTGGTGATTCAAGTGAGTTGTGTTGGCCTCGTCACTTGTTGCCTGGAAGCTTGACCACAGACAGCCTGCAAACTGGCCTACAACACCACTTACGCACCTGGAGTTTGCGCCGTCGGCACCCACAGCAGGCGCGCCTGGATGCTGCGCCCACCCTCCAGCTGCAGGCGGCTGAGGCCGCTGGCTTCGCCTGTGCAGAGGACGCCGAGCTTGCCCCAGCACACGAACATCGCGTTGCAGGGCTAGCGCCTGTGGCTCAATGGATGTTCAGGCACCTGATGGCGAGGGCAGGCTGAGGGAGCTGAGGCTGGCGGGCGCCAGCAGCTCCACGTTGGCACAGCGCCCTGGCGCTGTCAGCTGCGCCACGATCGCTGCCTGCATATGGCACATGCGCTGAACACAAGCGTATGCGCGGCAGCATGCTTCTAGAATGAGAACAGGCTCCAGGACATGCCCCGAGTCAGCACGGCACGAAGCGCAGCATGCACAGCACCCATGATCTCACCTGCAGCCGTGCGTTCTCCACTACATGGCCGATGTGGGCCTCGCCAACGTCCGAGGCCTCATACCGGATGAAAGCCTGGTTTGCGGCATCCCAGACCTGTGGGCACGCCGCCAAAGACACGTTCATCTCCAGGTGCATCGCAGCAGGCGAGTGTCCACAGAGGATGATGAAGGTCATGATTGTTCCATTGCTGACATTCCAGTCCCAGGGGTGGCTGCCAGCAATGGGCAGCAAGCCAAGCACGTTGTCTGCGCACGTGCATACGTAGTGCGACCGGAAGCTGCAGGTACCGTGTACCTGCATGGACCCGAAGGCTGCGGACAGCGGCGGCGCGAGCGCGGGCCAGGCGCCAATTCGGTCCAGAACCGAGGCGCTGGCTGGCGTGATGGTGCTCACGCGCGCATTGGGAACCTCGCCCATCGACGGCTGCTGGCTCGACAGCTCCTGTGCGTCATACGGGTGCAGACACTCACGCGCGGCGTTCGCCACAGGGTCAAGGTGCGTGAATGTGTAGCATTTGGATACCAAGCGCTGCACAGGCGCACAGGTGCATACCTGCCGATCAATGACTGCGACACGCAGTGAGCGTGTGACTGGATGCACGCCTGCTGAACACAAGACAACTTTAGCAACATCATCTGCAACAGTCCATGCATGTACCCGCCAACAGCCCACTGCAACATGCAGTTGAACGCATCCGGTTGTGCATGTGCACGCACCTAGCAGGGCTGCAAAGGCCACGCCAACCATGCCACCACCGAACACTACCACATCGTATGCATCCTCCGCGGCTGTCTGGTGCCCTGACGCAATGCCGCGGCACTGCACCGCTGCTGCTGCATGCTTTGTGCACTGAAAAGCTGTGCACCTTGAAGCACTTAGCCGAGCGACCGCTGTGAGCGTAGACTGCATGTCGCTCAGGTATCGCCAATCCCGTTCAAGCACCCAGGAAATCAGGTGTCATTCACAAGTGATCTGGCTTGTGGTCAGATTCCACACGTGAGCGCGGTGGTGAACTTCACCAACAACCGGGCAACACACGGAAGAGAGTGAAATGCAAGGCTCAGCATATACATAACACAGCATTCTGTCCGGCATAATGGCAGGAATGGCATCATGAGCAATTGAGCATACACCATCTACTAGGCCTATCAGGGCGCTGTTGGACGCCTATCTCTACACTCCAATCAGTGGGAATGGCATGGCAGGCTGGGCGCGCCTCAAGGCCGACAGCCCACAAATGCTGCCCTCCGGCACGCGCATCCTTGCAGGGACCGGCTCATCTTTGGCGACACACCTTCGCTTTTGATAGAACTTCCAGATACACCCCCACAGTCAGTGTTGACAGGGGGGTGACCGTTGCATGCGGATGGTACTCTTCGACTGTTGAGTGCACCTACTGCCGGCTCAATCGGTGGTTCATGGCCGAGTTGCATGTCTCGGGCCAGATATCAGATGCCACTGGATTCGAGGGAGCCAACCTCTTCTGCGAGGTGCGTGGGGTTACATTGTAATAGCGTGCATGCAGCTGCGCCGCGGCACATCAAACACACCTTTGTTACAGTACACGGTGACAACGCAACGGAACGTGTGTCTCAGCAAACATGCTTCCAGCTGCAGTGGGGGATCGCCATCGGGTCGTCCTGGGAGCTGCTGCAGGGCTTCGAGCATGGCCGCACACAGGTGTGTGCAGCAGCCTCATGCTTGTGGGCAACTCGAGGGTAGCATTGATGGTTCATGACGAGTGTGGTCCCTAGGGTCATGAGTTGAGCGTGCATATACGTCCGAAATCAGATGACGTCATGTGATGTACCTGCAGATGGATTCCGCAACAGGCTCCGCAGTGTGGGTCCACCCCATCGACATCCACCTGGCGTCACAGGTGCAGAACATACATCACCGTGCGCGCAGGTGATACGGGCGATGCTTATGATGTTAACCCTTCACGTCGCTCTTCCACATGCATAGGGCTTGGCTTCTTGGCCCAAGCTGCACTTCCAGGTCTGGCAGCGGCAGAAGGCAGGCAGGGCCAAGATACGTGAGCCCGACTGCAGCAATGCTGCACCAAGCCGCTATTTTGCTTTGGGCATGTTTCAGTGCTTGACGCCAGCCAAACGCTGATTGCTGTTGCACAGGTGGTTATGGCTTTTGTCATGTGCCAACCACACCTGGCGTGCACCGCCTATCCTGCAGCACCTGGGTCCCCAAGGTGCGCATGCAACTTGGATTTCGCTGGAGGGCACATGTTCACGTTCTGTTTATGGATACTTGTGGTCGGGATGTGGACTGTCTGAACACAGTTGATTGCGCTCTGATGATGCACTTGCCCACGGTGTGAGGACCAACATGGTATGTAGGAGTCATTTTGGGAGCGGATGTTTGAAAGGGTGGCCGGCACGGCGACGCAGCTCAAGTACGAGAACGTCGTGTACTCGCCAGAGGACCGCTTCAGGCTGCAGGTGGTGGCTGACAATGAGCGCAGATATGTGTTGCACATGCGAGCTCATCTGAACCAAGAGTATCACATTGGTCAGCAAGTAACCGACATCTTGCCCTGCAGACGTGCAGCAGCGGGGTCATCAATCTGGAGCTGAATGTCGTAACCCGCAACTTCGCTCGCCACCACGTGCTGCTGAGCTGAGCACCAGCTTCATACACGCGAAGCATGCGGCAGGCTGGCACCTTCAATGTATCATAGCGAAGGGCCGGGTGGGGCCGCACCAGCCCCACTACGTGATCATCCAACGTGCTGCTCCACTGGTTCAAATCTGGACAGTTCAACCTCACGTTGTAAACTGTGATTTATTGCAACGGTTTGCTATGCCGTGACGAATCATTCGGGCTAGTCAGGTCAAAGCATTCCACAGCAGTGCTTGGATGGTGCAGGGACGGTACGGCATGCCAGAGTCAAGTGGCAAGGCGTGCCACATTCTATGTCAAAACCACCAATTGTTCAGTCAGCAGTCCCCTTCGATAGACCCTAAGGCAGTTCTGTTTCAGCCCATGCTATACCTGCCATAAAACTGCCGTTGCCCAGTGGCAGGAGCTTCAGAACCATGCCCTCTTGGTGGCCTTGCTTGCGGTGCGCAGGCCCGTGCGCCAGTCAGCCGGGCCGCCCGGCGCAGCCCTGGAGGCTTCCCCGGGCACTCCCGCCAGCTTGTTGTGCGCCATCTCGCCTGCAATACAGCCATCATGTAGATTGAGCACGATGTCGAATGCTGCTGACAGCTGCCACAAGGCGGACTTCTGCTGCAGACATGTGGAACGAGCCCTGAACGATCTCGTACGGTCACTTGGTAGGCTGCCAACTGTGTAGCATCATGCATAGCTGACAGACTAGGCTACGTCCCAGCCGCAGACAACAACATCTGCGGCTGCTCACCCAGTGCGGGCCGCGGCGCTGCCAAGCCCTTGGCCGGCGACTTGCCGGGCGAGGTCCTGCCGGGGGAGGCAGCCGCTGGAGACTTCAGTGCAGCCAGCCGCTGCCGCGTAGGGCTGCAGAAGCTCTGATGGCGAGTGTCGGGACTGTTTGTGCCCGGCGATGCCGCGGCCTTCTCGGCCGCCAGTTTGCTGGCTGCCAGGTCACTCTCGGCAGCGCCACTGCTGTCAGCACCGTCACCAACATCGCTCGAGTGCAGCTGAGTCCGCCGCATTGCAGGGCTGCTGCCAGCCAGCGCATCCTGACATCAGAGCGTGCAATTCAGTAGTCAGGAGCATCAAGGATGTGGAGCTCTAGTATCGCAAGTGGATTCGCAGTCTCGCTTTAAGTTTCACCGTCAACGACACAGTCCATGCTCATGTCTGGTAGACTCCTCACCTCTGAGCCCGCCAGCTGCTGTGTCGCAGTGGGACAGGCGGCAGCAGCCCCTGCAGCATCCTCACCCGGCGGCTCGCATGCCAACGAGTCGAGCCCTTTCGAGCTGCGCGGCGTCAGCGCTGCAGTGCTCCAGCCTAGGAAGTGCCTGCAGCGATGCATGCACAATCGTATACGAAGCCGTCGCCCAGATGCTGTACATCACTCGTGCACGCTAGTTCGTGAGGCGGCAGATACCTTGTAACAGGCAGCAATTCTTCTGAGAAGGTTTTGTTGAACCCCAATGATCAGACAGGTGCTCACATGGCATCAGTGACGAGGTCATCGCGGCAGCAGGGCGTAGGGGGTGCCCAGGGACGGCCGCCAACGGTCTTGCCCCGCAGGAAGCCCCGCAGCGCCCGCATCGTCAGCCGTGGCAAGGGCTCGCGGCCCGCGCCGTTCCTGTCGGCATTGACGGCCGCCAGCAGCAGCGCTTCCCGGGATGCCTGCCGTATAGGCAAGAATGCGCATGGAGTGCGGGTACGGGTACTTGTCGAACAGCGCGGGAAAGCCCACACGAGGTACATGTTACATTTGCATGGGCAAACAGGCTGCAAGTATAATTGATAAGGTCTGCGGCACCTTCTGCACAGTTCGGCGGCCGCCAGTCTGGGCAGCACTGCCGCTGCGTCGCCGGCCGGCTGATGTGCGGCTGTTGCCAGTCCCCGGCACCTGTGCAATCCCCAGGTATGAGCGCATGTATATAACAGCAAGTCCAACTTGCTGATGCTGTCATCTGCCTGCAGAATCGCCACGCCTGTGTGTAGTGTGTCGGGGACGTGCAAGCAGAAATTTCTCCTGACACTTGTGTTGGGGCAAACTGAGGGGTGCGCCGACCTTGAGGCGGACGCGCCGCCCAGACCGGCGCTGTGCCGGCGTCGCAAACTCTGGCAGCCAGGTGCCATCCTCTGCATCGCTGTCCGGACTGCTTTCGTCGCTGCTGTCTGACTCTGCTTCATCTGAGCCATCAGGCGGTGCTGCAGCTGCATCGTCTTCAGCAGCGCTCTGCGCCCCAGGACTGCGATGGGCTGCAGGGCTGACCGGTGAGGCTGGCGCCAGACTGAGCTCACTGGCCGCAGGCGAGCATAGGCGAGCACCCTGCTGTAGTGGGCAGCCGTGGGTACGGTTGCCAACTGGCGTGGCCAGGTCCGCAGCCGAGCAAGGATCCAAATCACTCGGGCCGCTGCTGGGCCGCACATCGAAGCAGTCGTGGGATGTAGGGCTCGCCGCTGCGGAGGCCGCGGCCAGGGGGCTGGGCAGGCGGTTGGCGAGCTCGGGGGATGTGGTAGCGGAGCCGCCAGGGTCCACTGGCAGCCAGGCGGAGGCGGCTGGCAGCGACACGGTCGGACTGTGGTCAGCTGACGGCAGGCAGGCTGATGCTGGTGCTGGCATCGTGTCTGCAGTCCTGGCGGCCGCAGCAGCATCGGACGCAGGGCTGGTGGCGGGCAGCCCCGCCTCGAGGGCCCCCAGACCATTGAGCTCCGCCACTAGGGATGCTACCTCCGAGTCCTGCAGACGGTTGCAGCGGAGGGTTTGAAACACAGGCTGCTATCCTTATACACTACCAACATCAGTACCTAGACTTCAGGGTGAGACACGAGCACATTCTGCAGTCTCTCTTCGACCGCCATGTCGCCCTGTTAGATTACAGGCTTGTGTAACAGCAGCATCAATCTCACCTGAGCAGAAAGGCGTGCTGGTATGGGGACACAGGCGCTCTTGGAATCTGCAGGTGCTCTGGCGCAGAGCGCGTCTCGCTCAGCGCGGGCGATGTGCAGCCGCAGCCGCAGCAGCTCCGACTCCTCCCGCACCTCCGACAGCGCCATGTCCAGCTCATGCACCTGGGCAGCAAAGACCAACTTTTGGCAGAGGTGGTATGCAACCTGCTGGCACAGGCATCTTGTGTGCAGGCAGCTGTGTGAAGCCAGCAGTGCAGATGCAGAAGCAGCAGATAGAGCCATGCAAATTCCTTGACATGCCAGTGGGTCGCACAGTTGCAACTGTTATTCATAGGTCGTCACCTGTGCAGCGTTGTCAGCGGCGGCACGGAACACGGTCTTCAACATGGCCCGCGCCTCCACGGGTGTGCGCAGGGCGGTCCACCGCCTCGCGTCTGCTGCACCACCACCCCGCGCCTCATCCTCAGTGCGGGCCGTGCACAGCCGTGCCATGATATCCGCAATCTGCAATGGAACAAACGATCTGACTCTGTGCCTGCAGCAAGAGTTGATGTAAGTGAGGCGTTCACAGATCTTCGTGCGACCAACAGCAGCAATGGGTTGAGGCAAACATTGCACCTGGCAGCTGTGCTCGCCGACGGCGGCCTGCAGTGCGACCCGCCGAGCCTCCAGGGCGCCAGCGCCTGCCGGAGGCGGCGTCAGACCGGCGGCTGCCGGCGACAGCGGCAGTGCGGGGGCCACAGCCGCTGCTGTCGCCTTCTCGGCCTCGCGCAGCCGTCGCACAGCATCCGAGCGCGCAGCCTTCTCCCCTTCCAGCACCCGTCGCAGGTCCTGGGCCTGCATGATCACACAGACTTCGCGTCTGCTGACAGATGACATCACGTAGTTGCAAGGCGCATTGCGTCCACTCCAGCTTTTGACACCTGACACGTGGTGACCCGACAAAGATTGCGAGCGCATCGTCAGAGCAGCACACCGTGCAGCAGGCGGCGAGCTCCTGCTCCACCCACGCCCGCCGCGCCGCCTCATCCCGCAGCAGCGGCGCGCCCGCGTTGGGCTGGCACTCCTCCGGGTCGTGCTCCAGGGGGGCTGGTGCAGGGCGCGCCTCCCTGGCCGCGCGCCGTACCCCGTCAGACCGCACCTGACCCACCACATCAGTACATGATGCCTCAGGTGCACGTGAAATTTGTGAGACTGCAGCGTCGAAGCTGGCAGTCCACAGGGTGTCCAGACCCAACAACCACCCGGGCTTCTACACCATCGGACTTGTGTGGTGACGGTTGGCACACTGTTGATGTGTCAGCAGCTTTGGACACTGGCGCAGGGAGGCCCACCAGCCGCTTGCGCGATGCATCTGCCTCCTGCAGCTTGCGGCGCAGCACCGCCGCCTGCCGCTGCATGAGGGCCGCCTGCCGAGCCATCTGCACCTCTGCCCGCATGCCCTGCAGCATCGCAGCAGGATGCCTCTTGGCTCTGTCACATGTGTCCACACCATGGCGACTTCAATGTGCTCTGCGCATACTGTTTGTCTGAGTTGGGCAATACTTGGAGCACCATGGGCCAACAATGGAGCAGGCACCTTCCGCCGCAGCTGCAGGATCTCCTTGTCCCGCTGGCGCCGGCCGTCCGCCCACTCCCGCTGCGACTTCTCAATCTGCCGCATCAGCTGTACCTGCACGGCAGGACAATCGCACAGTATCTGAGACCAAGTGTCAAGCATGATGGCGTATTTGGCAGCTGAGGGAGGGCAGCAAGCTGGCAGCCTCGCGCACCTTCTGCTGGCGGATTGAAGTGATGTCGGACTTCAGGCGGTCGCAGGTCGCCTCGCTGCGTGCCTTGAGACGCCCCAGCTGCGCAGCCGCCGCTGCCTTCTGCTGAAGCACCTGTTGACCAGCACGTGTCAAGCTGTGATCGGGGCACACCCTAGTGTTGCTCGAAGCACAGCCTCCCTATGGGGTGTGCAGCAGGCAATAATTTCGACTGCTGATCAAGCAGACACGGCACCTTCAGGCGAGCATCCATGTCGTGCATGCGCTGCTTGTAGACGGCGCGCAGACGCTCTCGCTCCTCCGCGCTCGCCGTCTCCACCGCCGCCATTTTCTGCAGTTGCGCACAGTAAGTATGTCCACTGCCGCGATGCTGCTGGATTCAACAGCACCGCGTTGGTCACACGATGCTCTCTCAGCCTGTGTTGCGATAACCCAGTGGTCTGCAGCCGCACCTGTCATCATGCGCTGCAACATGGGGCGCTCCCAACCTGTCATCCGAGGCATTTCGCATGCTGCAACAGTATTCCAGAATGACGTTGAGATGCTGCACCCGGTGAGCACATACCTGCAGCAGGGAGGCCCGCTCGCGTTGCAGCGAGTCGCGCTCCGAGGCGAGGTCCGCCAACACCTTGTCATAGTGCGCCGTCATCGCGCTCATGCGGCTGCTGCCTGCGGTGAGCGCCTCCATGTCGGCCACTCGAGCGGCGTGCACTGCGTCCAGCGCTGCAAGCTCCGCTTGCAGCCGCGCCTGCTCCTGCCTGTACATGCAATGATGTTGCGACTTGATGCAGAGCAGCATCGTCCACCACATCAAGGCCGGCCAACGGGGTACCCAAGTCGTGCACTTGTAGCCAGCAACCCCTGCAGGGCATTCGCCACGGGCATGCACAAGCATGAGGCTGGCAGTGGTGCACCTGTGCTCTTCGGCTGCTGGCGAGTCGGCCTCGCTGCCGCTATCGGCCTCATTGTCCGCTGCGCCGTCTGACAGCTGCCAGGGGCCCAGCCCGCTGCCTTCGCTGCAATCGCCAGTGCAGTCGGGGCTGCTGGCGCTGTCCGCTGCCAGCCGCCGGCGCTTGTGCAGCATGGGCGGCTCAGGTTGCAGCTGCTGTTGCTGCTGCTGTTGCAGCATGTGGACCTCAGCCTCGAGTTCTGCGATGCGCTCAAGTCGATCCACCGCCTCCTGTCGTGACAGTGTGAGCGTTATGAGGTGCAGCTGTCAAGTCCAGTGCCCGGTCTGTGTATAGGGAGCCCTGGCTGCTCAGTATGTTATGCCGCTGCTCGAACTGGAGGAAAGTTCCCTACCTTGCTGACTGGCGGCAGACTGGCATCTGCGTCCTCGCCATGCTGCTGGCGCAAGTCCCGCAGCACAGCCTCCAGCTGCTCGTTCTGCGCTCGTGCAGCAGCTTCCAGTTTCCTCGACTGCCGTGTCTCCGCCTGTGCTGCGTGCTGTCATGGCCAGAAATCGCATGTTGTTAGTCACATGCAGGTATTGTGTGGCTCCAGCGAGATCTTCTCCGCTTCTTGCACCCCTCAGTGTCGCACCTACTGTTATTGAGTTGCTGTGCAAGCTGGAACATATGTCATGTGTCATCATATGTCATGTGTCATATCTCTTCGGTGGTGAGTCTTGGGGTACAAGCATTTCTGCAATAGAGCAGACTGACACACTCACGAGCTGTATGCGGAGGCGGAGGTTGTCCATCTCCATGCTTTCGGCTCGAGCCTGCGCTTGCTCCAGCGCAGCTGCAGAGATGACACTGCTGCCACCTGCAGGTCCCAGACCCCGTTGTGCTTCATGCAGAGCACGCCGCAAAGCCGCCGCCTCTGCACGGGCAGCTGACAGCTGCTGCCGCAGCATGGCGACCTGCCCAGGTGCAGTGAGCCACCACAGTGTCAGTTTGTTGGCTTTGCGAGCACGAAGAGGCTCACAAATGAAAGGTGCTGACGGACAATCTGCCAACAGTTCGGGGCGGCAGATGCATGCTGTGTCCCACAGCTCACAGCGTGCTCACCTGCGCAGCATTGGGGTCGCGATTGACAATTGGTTTGTTTCGGATGTTGCGTGCACGTGCAGCGTAGCGGAGGGTGTTGAGGCTCTCGTCCAGATTCACGTCCGCCGGTGAAACACATGCAATCATCACAGTGCGGGAGTTGCCGCCCAAGCTGTCCTGCAGCATGCGCGTCAGCTTGCTGTCCCGGTATGGCACCTGCAGCACCGTATGCAAGGCCGCTCACAACAGAAACGCCTATTCGCTATCACACTCGTGCATGGTGAGCAAGTAGTGCAAGCGGCATGTATGACACTTTCAGCAGAACATATGTGCGATGAAAAGGCATGCGGGACCCACATGGCGGTGACCCTCAGACAGGGCGCAAATGACGTTGCCGAGCGCCAGCAGGCCGCGGTTGATGCTGATGCCCTCGGCGAGGCGGGCGCCCTCAGCACGGGTGCGCTTCACGCGCTCGCTGCCTGCCAGGTCCACCTGCATGCATCCGAACGTCATGAGCAACACCCCTGAAGCCACTGGATCAGCCCAATCAGCCTGAGTGCATGCAAATGAATCTGTATCGCATGTCAGAGTGCTGTGTCAAGCGCAGACGACTGTTCCACGACCTTAACTTCTCACCAGGTGCATCTTGGCACACAGGTACTCCTCCATCATGTCACCGCCATCCACCTCGCTATCGCCGCTGCTAGGGTCTTCTGTGTCCGCTGACCGCGCCTGCTGTTCAGGAGAGGCCACCTGCAGGCACATGGGAGCGGCTGGCATGATGCTTGATGGTGATATGAAGATATGCAAAAGCACTTGCATCTTGCCAAAATGTTTACAAACACCTGGCGCCGCTGCTCCAGTGTGATGGTGAATACTGCGTGACTGCGGCTGGAGTGGCGATTCATGCCCGTGGCTGCTGTGGCACGCATCAGAGTGCCCTGCAGCACATATGTACCAGCCGTCTCTCCCATTGTGCCAGCAGCAGGACGCAGCAAGCTAGAATGGCGCTGATGGCGACCTGCAGCTGGTGTGCACCTGCTCCAGGATAGCAGCCATGTCGGCCTGGCTGCCGACTTCCTGCTCTTGTGCCCCTGCCAGGCAGACGCCGCCGCCTGCCACCTCGCGGATGTGCACAGACGGCTGAGCCGTAGCATCTGTGACCAGCAAATCCCTGATGGTCTCCTGCATGCATAGCTGACAGCCCATCAAGTACACATCAAGCAGACATGTTCAGCGCCACACAAATCCAACAGACATGACAAACAGTACAAACCAAACAACAACGACAACTGCTGCTGTTCAGAGCACCTGGTGGATCTCAACGAAGCCAACTCGAACTGTGCACTCTGCGCCATCTGCCTGTGCAATGCGGCTGAACAGCGTCTCCATGACGCTTGGGATGACGCCAGTGCTGGTGCGGCCAAAGGAGAACGCGCTGCCCTGCAAGAGCCAGGCCCACGATAGATACCCAAACTAGCATGCTTGGCTGATTGACGCTCATTGTCATACATGCACCATGCTGACGCCAGTCACCCACCATCGTGTACGTTTTGCCGCTGCCGGTCTGTCCGTAGGCGAATACGGTAGCATTGTAGCCCTTGAACAGGCCTGCTACAAGCGGCTGCACACATCTGTCATATAGCCCGCTGGCTGGCTCGCCACCAGCGCTCCCAAATGCAAAGTCAAAGTTGAAGGTGTGCGATCCAATAGCAACCTGGACAGCGCATTCTTTTGCTTCGTTCACAACTGGGCAATGACACCCGGTCCATGCATCATGGACCGGGTGTGTCATGCTATCCGCTGCATCGGAAATTATGCGGCTCTGTGTTTGCACATGTTTCATCCAACCTGAGGAGCTCCCGGCGTCACTAGAAGGCTCTCTTGACAGCCTGCCTCCTGTTCGCTTCCAATCAGCGGCCTGATATGCACAGCAACTTGCACCGCGCAGTCCTCCTCTGCAGATGAGGCAAGCTGCAATGCCACGCCATCCTCAGCCGGTGCGCCCGCAGAAAGCTCCGTATCATTCATTGCTGCGTATTGAACAGCGTACGTCATATGACCGTCAGAGTATTGTAACTGGGACCAGTCGCTGCATGCGGATGCCGAGGTGACATGTTGCTGTTGAAGCTGACCAGCTCTGCGAAGTAGCAGCTACGTCGGAAGAGCTGACAAGACGCAGTGTCTCGAAATGCTTGGCTGCCTGCACAAGTTGCGATCGGGGCGTCCGGCTCAAGGGCTGGGACTTCACAAAGCCAACAGCTTCCGACAGACAGGGCAGGGGGTTTCAGAATGCTGCAGTACAGCCGTACATAATTCGAAGAAGGAACCTTTCGTTCAGCGACAGAGCTGGAGTTTGATGGGTTGGAGGAAGCACATCGACGTTCAGGTTTGCAGACAGGGCACGCCTCGCTGGGAAAGGATGTGAAACGGATCCGCATCTGCCGCTCGGTAGTGCAACGGAGCGCAGCACGATGGCGCTGCAGGAGGCTCTGCAGCGATACTGGGGCTACAGCGAATTCAGACCAGGACAAGAGGTGGTTCGGTTGACCACCAATGCGCGGCAACCCGAATGAGTGTCTCGGGTGGCATTGCAGTTCACCAGGGTGACTGCGCAATGGCGCACGTTTCCTACCGTCCCAATAACTGGACTTGAGTGATGCTCACATGTAGGATGCTATCAAGAGCGCGCTGGCGGGTGTCGACTCGCTGGTGGTGATGCACACCGGCGGCGGCAAGAGCGTCTGCTACCAGATCCTGCCGCCACTTACACAGAAGATCTGCATCGTCATCTCGCCTCTCATCTCACTGATGCAAGACCAGGTACATCTCCACCGGTGCAAATGACACACATCAGTGAACCACCGCCTGCTGCATGCAAGGCAAGCTACATGTGGGCTGATGTCGCCATGGACCAGCCTTCAGCGTGACTGCAGGTATCCGCCTGCGAGATGCGGGGCCTGAAAGCCTGCTACCTGGGCAGCGGGCAGCACGACGCTGCAGTGGCGCCTGCCGCGTGGCGCGGTGAATATGAGCTGGTCTACATCACGCCAGAGCTGGCGGCGCACAATATGCACCACATCCAGGCGCTGCAGGCATCGCAGGTGAGCCTGCAAAGATGCTCTCTATTGTGCTGGCGTACGCTCCACAGTATGCGTCTCTGGTCTCACCTACGGCGTTTGTCTGCAGGGCCTGTGCCTTGTTGCGGTTGATGAGGCGCACTGTGTCACAGAGTGGGGCCACGACTTCCGTGCAGAGGTGAATGCTGAGAATACTTGTCGATTGCTCATGGAGGCATATCGGGAGCTTGCTGCTGCCCCAGATGACGCTGCACTGCACGGCACAGTGCTTCAAAGGCACCTTACCGTTTTGATATTGTACGGATGCAGTACCGCATGCTGGGCGATCTGCGGGAGGCGCTGCCAAATGTGCCCTTCATGGTGCGCAGCCCTGCTTCACGGATGGAGCAGATGGCTGTGCCGGAAGATCGTGCGTGTGCTTGGCAGCTCTGAATGATTGGGCGATTGAGTAGCAGCTGGCTACCAGGGCATGTGTGCTTGTTGCAGGCGCTCACAGCAACAGCGACACCACGAGTGCAGGACGACCTCGTCCGCAACCTGAGGCTCAAGGCCAACGTCAGGAGGTGCTTGAGGCTGCTACATTTGCACCATTGCATCCACCACTTTACAGCTGCATGACCTGCCGTACCAACAGCGTTTGTGCTGTGCAGGTTCTGCTTCTCTTTTGAGCGAAGCAACCTGCACATGAGCGTGCGGCGGAAGGGCAGTGGCAATGCCACAAATTTTGCAGAGCTGTTCGAGAGCAAGGGTAGCAAGGGTGGGTGCACAGCTGCTTGCACCATTTCTTGTGTGCACAGCGTTGAGCTGCCCTGCGCTGGCTGGTGGTCAATGCGTTCTTCGCTCAGGCATGTGTTCTCCAAATGGCAGTCACACTCGAGCCCACGATCATCTACACATTGTCGAAGAAGGAGGCAGATGAGATTGGCGCGTCGCTCAAGGTGTGCAGCACCTAGGTTTGCGTTCACGAATTTGGTACTCTCGACCGCATGCCATGACCATCTCAGCAGTACAGGCGTCATGAGGTGTGCCTTGCGCTGCAGCGGGAGGGCTTCAGAACAGGGGTGTACCATGCCGGGCTCAGTGACACAAAGCGGGCCGACATCCACATGCAGTTCCTGCATGACAAGCTAGATGTGGTGCGCTTTGCAATGGACATTGGCGGATCATCCTATCGTGTCCGAACTGATAAGTGCTCATGTGGCAAAGTTCTGTATTTGTTGCTGTGCCGCAAGTGAGCAGCTGTTCGCACGGTCACACAGGTGGTTGCCACTGTCGCATTTGGCATGGGCATCGACAAGAGCAACATCCGGCTGGTGTATCACTACGGCGCCCCCGCAGCGCTGGAGTCTTACTATCAGCAGGCACGCTGGCTGTATGGCGCACCTCTGTGCTTCATCTGAAAGCATGAGTTGACATCAGGGCTCCAGATGCGTTTCCTGCCATCTGCAACAGGTCGGCCGCGCAGGGCGAGATGGCCTGCAGTCACGCTGCATCCTGCTGTGGAGTCCTGGCGACTGGGTCAAGAACGATATGATCAAGGTATGGTAGCAGGACAGCAGGGGCATGCTGATGCCCGCGCTATATGAACCTCTTGCATGCATTGGTTGGGCGTTGCAGAGTGTACAAACCTGCATCTATCATGCACGATAGCGTTCTGTCCATTGTCTGTGTAGTGTTGTCAAGCGGTTTGTATGCACGACAGGGCATCGGCAGCATGAGCGGCGTCGCCGCGCAGCTGTACCAGCAGGGCTCCGAGCGCATGCAGGGCTACTGCCACTCCTCCACCTGCCGCCATGCGCTGGTCGTCAACTTCTTCGCGCCTGGCAGCATGCCCGATGGCAGCCCCTGCACGTGAGCTGAGCCGCACGCTTGTGCAACTCGGCATGTGCAGCTGCACGGTTGCATTCGGATGCATACAGCGTCAGGGTCTGCTGTGCAACATGGCAGTGCTGACTCTGCACATGCAACCGTGAAGGAGCATCTCCTTGCTGAGCTTGCAATTGATGCTGCAGGGGCGGGTGCGACTCGTGCGACAGGCGGGCTGCCGGGCTGGTGGCATCGCGCGACTTCCGTCGCCCGGCAGCGTTGCTCCTGGCAGCAGTGCAGGTAGGCAACACACACATGACGAGCATCGTTGACGAGGTGCCAGTGGTTGCTCACGACATGCCGCACAACGCATTTAATCACGACCTCACGGCATGCCGCACGACGCATCTGACCACGACGACAAACCAAGGTGTTCGATGCCTGTCGTTTCCGCATGAAGGGTAGCGTCCCCCTGAAGGTTGGTCGCATCATCACTCTCTGCATCAGATAGTCTTGCCTGACAAGGTTGATGGCCATTGCAAGCAGGCGCTGAAGGGCTTCTATGGAGCTGCAAAGCCTGTCGCGCTGCTGCGGGGTTCCACAGCAAAGGACATGCAGCCCTGGAT
The DNA here is from genome assembly GCA_032358165.1 of Diplosphaera chodatii. Classification (NCBI taxonomy): domain Eukaryota; kingdom Viridiplantae; phylum Chlorophyta; class Trebouxiophyceae; order Prasiolales; family Stichococcaceae; genus Diplosphaera; species Diplosphaera chodatii. The sequence goes on from JAALGY010000038.1 coordinate 1,960,815, forward strand.
GATGGAGGTCAGTAGCCCATTAATAGTTAACCTGGATGTCAGCTGGCACTCTTAGTTGATATATACCACTAGAACCTTACGAACCAGCAGTCACATGGCTGGCTGTTCCCGTCATGTGCCCACATGGAAAGAGATGCACGTGACCATTCTGGCACAGGCTCAGATGACAGACGGCACACAGCTGCACGGCGCGGGCAAGGACCGCAGCCCTGACTGGTGGAAGGTGTGTCGACGATGCGTTTTCACCCATGTTCACACAATCACTTGTGGCAACTACAAACCTACACACGAGCTATGACTGAAATCATAGCACTGCAATATATGGCGACACATGTTGTACGTGATGCCTTGTCGACAAGCTGCGCACCTAAACGATCATGAGCGCAGGCGCTGATGGGCATGCTGCTGGAGCGGGGCCTGGTGGCCATGGTGTCCAAGGCCGGCGCGCGCGGCTCCTACAGCAGCATCACCCTCACCCCGCAGGTGCGTTGACCCATTATGCCGAGACCTTTCGTGCTGCATGCAGAGGCCTAACGGCCACCTGCACTGATCTGCCAGCACATCATGCCACCGATGAGACCGGCTGAGGGTGCTGCAGGGTGCGGCGGAGCTGCGGTCGAGCGCGCCGCTGCTGCTGGAGGTGTCGGCGGACATGGCGCAGCAGGAGCGGCAGGTGCAACATCAGACCCACAGGCTGATGCAGTTATGTCTGTAGCCCACGTGCAAGCCTGTGCCTGACAGTCGCTCACGAGCATAGCAGGAAGCAGGTCCCTGCTCAAGGGTGCAATACCGTGGTCACAACCTTGCAGGCAGCAGCAGCCGTGGCGGCGGCAGCGCAGAGCGAGGCGGCGCGCAACTCCCTGCGCAACGCACGCTCGGCGGAGGAGCAGCAGCTGCTGCAGCGCCTGCAGGAGCTGCGCCAGGTGCCCATGGTCGAGGCCAAAGCTCTCCAGGCCTCTGTCGCCTTTGCTGACTGTGCATTTCTTTGCCACACACCAGCAAGCTCCCAGATGTTGCACACGGTGACCCGCTGCAAGGCGCGGCTACCCCACAGCTCCCAAACCATGAGCTTGCCCGCCTGCAGGCGCTGGCGGAGGCGGCGGGCGTGCCGCCGACACACCTCGCGTCCGACTACACGCTGGGCTCCGTCGGGGCGCTGCGCCCCGGCTCGGTCCAGCACCTGAAGCAGTGCGGCGGCTGCTCCGACGCGTTCGTCAGCCAGCACGGCGAGGTGTGGTGCACACCCTTTGTCACAGAACATTGCCCTGTGCCATACTCCGCAGCCGGCGTTGCTGTGCACCAGCTGGTGCTGTAAGGAGTGCCTGGTAATTCTCAGACTGCACATCTGCTAGCAGTACACCTTTCATCAGTCAATCATCCAGTATGGGATCTACTTGCGCTTGCTGGACTCCATCTGTCATATTGCAACAGGCAAAAAACTTGCAGACAGTCATATGCCACAGGCAGCTGCGGCGAGCACAGTGTGGTCCCATTGCACACACGTGCGCAACCATGAACAGGCACCGAGCTGGGTTTGCTGTTTGCAGGCATTTGTGAAAGCGGTGGTGCAGCACTGTGAGGCGGCGGGGCTGCCGCTGGGCAGCCAGTGGCGCACAACGCAGCGCAGCAGCGGCGACTGGACACGCTTCAGGAATCAGGTACACTACGGATCTGCGCGCAGCATCGGGCCTGGTGTTGGACATGATACAATGATGTACATACGGTAAACCAGCTGCGATGCATAATCATGCCCGCATGATGCCAAGAACCTGGGTGTTCGTTAGTGCGGTGGGTACAGGCTGGGCTTGGCAGAGCATGCCAAGCCAGAGCACCGCTGTGTTTGGCTCACAGGGGGAAGCAGTGGCACTTGCGCCCGGCATCCTGGCACCTGTCAAGGTAAGGTTAACAAGGCATTCTGGCGCAGCCTTTGCAAATGCTGTGACCGGTTGGGGCTGGCACTGTGCCGAGTGTGCTACGGTCCGATGGTGACGTATGTGAGGTCTATACTGCAGGATGCACAGACAACATCACAGATGCGGTTTGCAGCTGGCGAGAGTCTGGCATCCATCGCTACCACGGACCGCATGAAACCCATCCAGGTACCCGACAGAGCGCCCTGAGGATGCCAAGTTGGCAATATGTTTACACAGTGTCGCTGATGCACTGCAACTGCGCTGACCTCAAGCGAAGCTTTCTCCATAAACTGCACTGCCTCGATTGGACAGTTGTCCTGCACGCATCGGATGTCGACAAGCTAATATTGCCATGGAAGGTTAACCACTTCAAAAGCTGTAGCGGAACTTGGCCCATCGCTATAACATGTTGATCTCCGCGGGGTCTAGGAGGCAACAGTGCTGGGACACCTGGCAGAGGCGCTGGCAGGCGGGCTGGCGGTCGATGTGCCCAGGCTGCTTGCAGCGGCACAGCTGGGCAAGCCGCAGATCGCGGCAATTGCTGCAGGTGTGCGTCCTGCTCACGTCATCCTAGTATGCGCTGTTTGTCACACCATCACAAAGCCACGCCAATGATTCAGGGTACGCCGCTGGCAGCTGTGTGCTTCTACAGGACTGTTCATTCTGCGCCAGCAAATGGCACCCACGGCAATCGGGCTGAGTTCGTGTGCATCTGCAGCACTCGAGGAGAGCGGCGACAGCGGGATTGGCGCGGTCAAGCGCATGCTGCCGGCGGAGACCGGCTACGGTCAGATCAAAGTCGTCGCGGCACTGATGCAGCAGCAGCAGCTGGCCGACCTTGTACAGCCGCAAGACTCTGTACCAGCTGCCGAAGCCCCTCCCGCCAACTCGCAGTCAATCAGCCTTCTGGTAGGGCAAAGGTCTTGGCGCTATAGGCACATCACTGGTGCAAGCGGTTGCTGTGCATAACCTGCAAGGCAGCACTGCTAGAACGGTTGGATTACATCGTGGCACTTCCCTGTTCCACACTTGCAGGATGAGGATGGTGACTTTGACGTCCTTCCCACATTTGCGGACTGGGGCGGTGGCGGCTGCTCAGCCTCCCAGACCTGTACACCCAGCACTGAAGCGCAGCACGCAGCCGTGCCCCCTTATACACCTGGTGCAGGTTAGCCGAGCAGCAACTTTGAGGGCGGCAATCGGTGATGGTTGGCATACAGCATCGAGTCCCTGCTTATGAATATATGATAGAGTTGGGTGTGGTGCCTTGTAGGCCGCGAGTCAGATGCCTCAGCAGCCTCCCGCTTAGAGGATGTGGCAGCGCTGGCGGTGCTGCACCACCCACAGCCGCCAGATCAACAGCAGCAGCAGCAGCAGCAGCAGGTGGAGGTCGACCTGCAGCAGCCCGAACACGAGCAGCCGCCGGCGGCGCCTGGCGTCAGGGTGGTCCCATCTCGGCGGGCGCCCGGCGGCTGGCGGCAGGTGTGGCACTTCAAACACCCCTTGCATGCTTCATTTCCTGCACACCCTCGGGCGAGTCTGCTGCCCAGGAAGGTAATAACGTCTGGAGCGGTGCACCGTGCAGGCCAAGCGGTCGTCTGCGCCGCTGCAGCCGGCGCAGCCGCCAAAGCGTGCGGCTCTGGCCGAGGTGCACAACTCTGTGGTCGGCTCCAGGCCAACGGCGCACGCAGCAGCCCTGCCAGCGGCGACGGCGGCGGTCGATCAGCAGAGGCAATCGGCCCCAGCCGCTGCAGGGCAGGCCCCGCCACAGCAGCAGGCGGCGCCTGATGCCTGGGTGAATGGCAGCAGTGGCGTGGGTGCGACGGAGGCAGCGGCGCCAAATGGGGACCTGACCACGCTCCTGCAGGTCAGGCCGACATCATGTGGCGAGCTGCATCCTGGCCACTCCACAGGGCATGCATGTCGTGATCGCAGTCCAAGGGATGTAATCCTCGTCAGATAGACACAGAGGTGTCGGCATATCACCTGAGATGCTTATTGTACAGCCAAGTCAACATCCGGGAGCTGCAGTTGACGTCACGTACGCTGCGCAGGACGCGATTGAGGGCGTGCTGGACCGGCGGCCCGGAGGCGTCTCAGCGCCGCAGCTGGCATCGGTGTTGTGCAGCCCGGACAAGGCTGCGCGGCTGCAGGCGGCACTGCAGGCAAGCAATGCTCGCACGTACTCTGGACGGGTCATGTGCGTGTGTCGCCGGCCTAGCTGTTGCACGTGGTGCACTGCAAAGCGAAATGCTGATGTCAAGGTTCCATCCGTGAACACCTTGCAGGGCCTTGTGGACGACTTGAGGGTGGTGCGCCGCGGTGGGCCGGGCAGCATGTCCAGCGTGGTGGACCTCGCCGACGGTGCTGTCCTGTTCACGAAGCTCTGAGCCCAAATGGACACCGCCGTGGACAAAGGTCAGCCGGAACTCCAACAGCAGGCAGACTGGAGTCATGGGCGGCTCTGGGGGGGGGGGGGGGGGGGGGGGGGGGGGGGGGGGGGGATCAATTAACGCTTTCGGTTCGTACATGGGTATTTCAGCACACTCGCCCCATCCAGCAGCAGTCTCAGATAGAATACGCATTTACATCAACATGTTGTGTGATTTGCTGCTGTCATGGGGTAGAGTGTCAAACCGCAGAACAGTCTGCGAAGCCGATGAACTCCCTCCAATGCAGCGAAACAGCAATGTAAATGATTGCACCTCAGCTCATATCATCACAATAAAGTGCAGTTGCACCAACATGTGACAACGTCCCTAGCGGCTACATGCACATCCTAGCCACCAGGAGCCGCCAGGGTCTTGCACACAAAGTGTCTGTCAATCTGAGATCAGTTGCATTGGTGTTGCATGGATACATGGGAGTACAGGTGGGCTTTATCCGCCCTGCGGCGCGCCGCACTGGCAGACATTGCCGGCCACCGCGCCTCCCAGACACTGCACGCCGCAGTTGGAACCCGCTACGCAGTTCCCGCAGTTGTTGATGCCTTGAGAGGTACCACAGCAGAAGTTCCGACGGTCTTAACTTAGAGGCATGGTTTAGCAACTAGCATGTTATGCTGACATAATGGCAATGCGATGAGAACACATGCCGAGAACAAGGACGAGACAGTAAAGCCGCACATGGGCACCCGTCGGGCACATTGCGCATGTCGCAGGTAGTGGGCATCCCATTGCCGGACGGGCAGCTCTGCAGCAAGTCGCAGCCCCATGCCCTGATTGCCGCAGCCATCGCATCTGCACACAGGCTATACATGCTCCAGACGATGACGAAGCATGCTCGGAGGTATGCTCAGCAAGCCGATGAAGCATGCATGACGATGGATCAGGCCAGCAAGGGATGCTGGCACAGCGCAGGTGTTGCGAGACAGCTACTAGCTAGGATGGAGGGCATATACTAATACGTGTTGGCACGACACCGTGTTGCCGGTTGCTGGAATTGAGTATGAGACAGGATGGCACGCACCGGGCACGTCCTGGGACTGCTCGGGCATACTTGTGGCCAGCATCGAGCGTCCTGCTCCGGTTGCTGCAGTGCCTGCATGCATGATAATGCATGGCTTCAAAGTCGCTGACAGATTCATGAAATCCTACCCTGCTTTCACCGTATAAGTCCGCTTTGTCGGAATGAGTTGCTTGAAGAAGCAATGGCAGACCCTCAGCATGCAAGTGAATCTGACAAAACAGGACATCGTCCCCGCGATTGGCAATGACAGTAATCAGCATTGCTCGGATGTGGCATAGTACAGCATCATCGGTGCAAATAGCATCAACTGCTGCGTGGCAAGCAAGGGTGTGTATGAGCAGCGGGCTGATGCGGTATTCCATGCCATGGATCACCAGTGCAGAGGGCCGCGATGGCCAGCAGCACCGCCAGGAGGGCAGCTGAGGACTTCATGTCGAAACGCCGATTGTGCAATCGGCGGTGGGAGGAACGAGCTGGGAGTGGCTTCTGACAGCCGAGTGAGATCTTCTGCGCACTTTAACCCCATCAAGCGGCTTCTGAGAGCCGAATGAGATGTGTAATTGAACCCCACAAGCTGCGTAGCTTCAGCGCTGCACGAACGTTCTTGTTATGACCCTGGGTGGTAAATCCGAGATCGTTGTGCCAACTGTCACAGAGCAAATTGCTAAGGCTACCGTGGACAGTCATAGCTTGGTCTCTCGGTGTTCAAGTGCTCCTCCTGCAGTTTCCCTCAGACACATGTGGGTAGTCGTCCCCACAGCTGAACTCGCTCATCCCCTTCTCCCCGTCTCCTGACACATACACACATTCTCACATGCTGCACGCCCCATGCTGCCCGCCGTATCGCACGCTTGGAGGTACTGCTGCTGGGCACCACTGCCGTTCATGGGCTGCACAGCCTGCTTGCTGTGCCCTTTCACATGGCCACCGTTGGCCGACCTCGAGCTCACACCAGCGGCCGGGGCGGCGTGATGCTGCCACTCCGTGTGTCAGGGCTGTACAACAGGTTCAGCGTGTAGATGAGCGCCGACGCGCGCCCATAATCCAGCTTCTTGTCGGCCCTGCATGGCCGAGAGCATGTCTTGTTGACACAAGGGCCAGCAGCTGCTCAATGTAACAGCAGCTGATGACTTACTAACACCGCATGAGAGGCCGAGAAGCACAGGATGCGGCTGCGGCTTGACAATGCAACGACAAGGCTTGTGACTGTGTTTACCTATCTGTGCCCCAAATCCTGTACAATCTTGCCCCTGTCTTTTCAGCATGTGCAAAGTCGTCTTCTGCAACCGGCACCTGCACCCGGGCGAGACTCAGATCTTGATATCCACCTCGTCAGACTATGTCCTTCAACGGCTAGCAGATCTGTTGGGTGGATGGTCTCACCCCGCAGTCGCTGCATGACTGGATCACTGCCCTGTAGATCTTGATGCCGCAGCCTACACACCACATCTGCTACAAGTGAGATGTCTGCTTGACACAGCCTTGTCGCACACATAGTGCATGTGCTCCTTTTCCCCCTGCTGGTATTGGCAGGTGGCTATTTCCCAGAACATGGCACACACCGTTGATGCAGCTGGAGATGTCAAGCAGCGCATTTCGTGGCAGTCGCTCCTGGCGCTGTGGCACAAAGATGGTGATGACTGATAGCTTCTCGTCCAAAGAGTTGTCTGCAGCGCAAACACCCATCCTCTTATGCAAGCCATCTCATATGATGGCGATGGGTTGAAATCACGACATGTCTGTTGCTTGCCCATGTGGCATGCTCAAAGTGCTCCTACCGACTGTCACGTTGTTGAAGCTCAGCTTCTCAGACCGCCGCATCGAAGGGTCCGGCGTGCAGTATGCAACGTAATCCGTCAGGCGGTCGCTCACCGCCGACAGCTCTGCGTCTGATAGCTTCTTGCCCCTGTAGTCTGTGAATTGCAGACGCAGTGTAGAGTTGACCGTGCGACCACTGCTACGGCGTTCAATGTCCGAATAGTGCGATGGCCACGGTGTGGCTGCATCACTCTCGATGTATTGCAGCATGTGGTCTACATTCAGGGACTGAGGCAAGGTCGGCATCAATTGCTCTGGGTGTACCTGTCAGCCAGAACTTGTTGGTGACAATGCCCTCGTCGCTGGTGTGGAGCGTGGCATTTTGCACGTCGAGCATCAGGCCGTTCAGCACCCAGGCGATGACTCTGAACATGCCGGGGTACCCCTGGACCTGCACAGGGTTGCATGCATGTGTTGAATGGACTCTGCAGACCCGCAATAACTGGTGATGGGAGGAAGAGTGTGGCGTGTTCACCTCAATGGTCACAACGCTGTACTCCTTGTGGGAGTCGTTGTTTACGGAGATGTCTGGCGGTAGGCAGACGTCGCCGTCAGAATCCTCTGCCGCTGGGTTGTTTGGTGCCTGCTCCTGTGCTGCCGCTGCTTGACAGCGCACGGCGTGCCTGCACCTGCCTTTGCTGTGTGACGCTGCTTGCACACAATGCGCGACGACTGATGGACTGTGGCTTCGCATTGGCGCTGGAACATGTTGCAGGGCATGGCGCATGCCGCAGAACGCTGATTTCGTATGTATCAGGCCTGCAGCTGGACACCGCGCAACTCGCGTATGTGCCAAAGCCTGCACGTCTACAGTGTTCATGTAACTCATCGCAACCGTGGTGAGTAAGCACGCACTCCAATGTGCAGCTGCCAGCCTTACGATGTGTGACTTCCTGAAGTTGGAAACACTGTTACAGCAGTAGCACTATGGTCGATCAGACACCCCGCAATATGATACAGGGTTGTTAGCAGCTTCTTGTGTATCTTATTGACTGACTGTTGGAGTCGGCAGCGAGAACTGCACGCCATCATTCGGTGTGTCTGACAACAGCACGTGGCACCGTCTGACAGTGTACTGCGTGAGGAGTGAGTTCTTCTGCTGTAGCTCATGATCTGCGATTGCGAGCCCTCCAAGAGCCTCTCACGTCAAAAGCTCGCGTCGCAACGACATGGCAACTGTGCAATGGTGTTCAACCCATGGCGAGCCAAAAGAATGTTGTTGTTCTGTACGCCGCAGTTCCAAGGCAATGCAGACCTGTTCTATGAGACAGCGTTGCCGATAGCGCTCGTGCCGCCATCATCGTGCCCCGCCAAATTTGACCTTGAGCGGCCCGTTGTGCTTGGGCTTCTTCGCTGCAGGCTGCCCATTGACCGCACCACCATTGGACGCCGACCGCTTGATCGTGACGCCAGGGTTCAGATGCTGGTGCTGTGAAGCATCCCCTGCGCCGTGCATGTCATGATACCCGGGTGGCGGGGGATGCTGCTGCTGCTGCCGCCCCAGGTTGCTCAACGACGGCGTACGCTGCACGCCGGCGGCTGATGGCCCCTGCATGAACCCATGCGACTTGTGTCACGCTCACACACCTCCTGTGGGCTGTTCAACATCTGCTGGACATGCCACCGACCATCGATTGCACCTCCTGCCGCACAGCCATGTGGCAGCGGCACAAGGCTGTTTGGTAGCAGCAAGAGCATCTTTTGCTTCTGCAAGTTCCACATCAGCACCCACCGGCACTGCAGCCCATAACCTTTGCTCTGCAGCACCAGCAGCATAACTATTTTGAGCCAAGTGTCAGGTGGAGCGCGCACCAGGTGGGTGGGGCTGCTGGAGGCGCTGTTGGGCACCGAGCGCCGCTGCTGCTGGCTGTCCTCGCCCTGCTGCGACATGGAGCCCTCCAGCAGCAGGTTGGCATCTGCATTGGAACACATAGCACGATATAGACAGCAGTTCATGGGCATGATGTGCCACCCTTGTTGCCATCGCAAGCGCCAAACAGTAATGGAGGGCCGGCAGCCGAAAGCAGACAGCTCACCTACGACCTCCTCTTCCATGTCAGCATCATCTGCTGCTGCTGCCGCCGTTGCATCCTCGTCTCCATCTGACTCTCCCTGCGACCAGGCACAGTAGCCATCAAGCGAAATGTGGAGATGTGGCTAGTTGGCACCGTTAACACATCATCACGAACTGGAAGCAGCGCGGCTGCACAGCAGGGCAAGAGGTTTCCAGGCAGGCCCAAGACTGTTGTGATGTCCAAGCTCACCCCAGAGCCGTCCAGGTACGAGTCCAGGTCGGCCGCCTCGGCGTACGAGGCCGGCCGCTTGGTCTGCCGCTTGCCCAGCTGCTGCGCGGGCGGCAGCAGCGGCGCGCGGTGCCTGGCGGGCGCACCCTTGGCGGGCGGCGGGCCAAACAGCCCCGGCTCCCCGGCGAGCGCCGCCAGCTCCGTCACCTGTTTGCACAGGGCTGCCCATGCTTTCGGCACTGCGACTGTGCTGTGGACTCTGCTGTCACGGCTGTGATGCCTGGCACGTGAAGCGGCGACAGCCACAATAAGCACGGCTTAGAATGCCTGCAGCGATGGCGGTGCCAAGGCATCTGCTGCAGGGCAGGCACAGTTGCGGCACCCAAATGCGGAGCATGCAGTCCTCATATGTGAAGAAATAGGAACCTGGTCTGGCCGCAGTTTGCTGGTGGCGGTGATGGCCTCCCGCACATCGTCCGCCTCATAGCGCAGGAAGTGCGGCACCGCCTCTGCCGGCGCGGGCAGAGGCAGCCAGAGCCCCTGCGCAATGCCACCCGCATTACACAATGGTGCGTATGCTCGCAGAACAAGCGAGAGCATGCCTGCATGCATGCATGCAGTGGACCACATGTGCACTCCTGTGCGCCCATCGACCACTGAGACAGGCGCAGTGACAGCGCTGGCTCTGGTCTGCCTGACTGTGGGTTGCCTCCTTGAGCTGGTGGAGAAAAAGGAACAACAGTTGCCTTTGCCGCACTCACCGGCTGTGCATCCAGGGACTGGAACAGGGTAACCTCCTCAGGGCCGCGCGCAAGCATGGCATTCAGCGCTGCGTCGTCGGGCGTCGTGTTGACCGCCTGCTTCAGCCGATCCTCATCCTGCACATGGTTACAATGCAACAATGTGCGCAGGGTGATCCAGGTGTTCATGCCCAGACTGCTGTGTGGGGCCTTGACGACGGCTGCAAGCTCGCTGTGATGCAGCACAGGTGCTCCGCACCTGCAGCATCTGCTCCAGGGTCTCCCGCCGCTCCGCCATGGACGTCTGCATGTCGAAGCGGCCGGCATCGATGACCTCGTTGGCCATGTCGATCTTCATCGCCTGGATCTTGTTGCGCACAAGCGACTCGATGCTGTCGGCGTACAGCGGCTGCCCCTCCGGCGTCACCTGCAGTCAAATACTGACTATTGAACAGCCATCGCAATAACTTTATTGCAAAATTGCCCAGGTATGCAGCTTGTATAGAGCAGCGTAATTCCAGACCTTGAAGGAGGCTCTTGCTAGCCTGCACGTGGATCTTGCCTAATATTATGCAATTACACACAGGTCGGGGGCCCTGCAGGACTACTTACTACTTCCGTTTGACATGCGGTCCCCTGGGCCAACTGGCCAAACGAGTGTGGCATCACTAACATGACTGCCCACTGTTTTAATAGCAGAATGTGTATGCCTTATTGCAGCCAATCGGTGCCTCGAGTACCTCAAGAAAGTACTGGCAGGATATGAGCTGGCAGCAGGGCACCAACCTTTGACGGCGGCCGTGGACGTCCGGCAGCCTCATCCACGACAGCAAATGCATCCGCATCCGCCACCGCCTCCAGGTGGATCACCCGTACCTGTGCATGGCGACTATGCTCATATGCCTGCCTGGTTGCTGTTTGGTGGGCACACCCACAGCGTGCTCTGATGTGCCCAGTATGATGCAAGTGGGCAGCGCAGGACATGGTGTGACACCGGCGAGGACAGCACCAGGGTCATGCAGGGCAGGTTGAGACACTTGCTGCATCACCACGTCATCAAGGTGTTTTGCATGCAACCATACCTCGCGAGTCTGGCCGATGCGGTGGGACCGCGCAATGGCCTGCTCCTCGTTCTTAGGGTTTGGGTCCGGATCATAGATGATCTGCAGCGAGCATGATGCTTATCGGAGTGCAGGGCTGTACAGCGCAGTGGGAGACGTTCCTCAGGGTCGGCAAGCAAACCCATGCAACGCCCTGTGCAGTTGGGACCGTACCACAGTGTCAGCTGACTGCAGGTTCAGGCCCCGGCCGGCGGCACGGATGGACAGCAGGAAGATGAAGGCCTTGCTGTCTGGTGCATTGAACTGCTGGATCGCCGTCTCCCTGCATGACATGAAGCACAACCGATGCAGGGCAGCCAGCCAGCAAGATGCTGCGCTTGCACATTGAGGATGCTCATTTGGCGAGGCGCTTGTGATGAAAATGAGCAAGACATTAGCAGGTTCAGGCAGCACCTGTCCTCCAGGGAGGTCGAGCCATCAATGCGCAGGGCAGCCATGCTGTCCCCGTTCGGCAGCACCCTCGATGCCAGGTATGCCTGCAGGCGCACAGCTAAAACCGTTGTGAGGGTGTTGTGGGGTGCCATAGACGTACAAGTCAGGACAGCACACCATGCATTACACCGTTACAGCACAGCCAAGTGCAACAAGACCTGCAGCAGGTCCAGGAGGCGCGTCATGGTCGAGAACAGCAGCACGCGGTGTCCGGCAGTGCGCAGCTTGACCTGCAGCCACATTGAAGCGCATATACTATCTGGCAGCGTTCAGGGTGCTGGAACTTGTGTGGACCACTGGGTCGGCCATAACGACTATGCACAGAATGAACACCGCACCAGTATGCGGTCGAGCAGGACCAGCTTCCCACACTCGGCCACAATGGTGGCTGCGTCCAGCGGAGCACCCGGCACCGCTGGGTAGCTCAGCATGGGGTGGTTGCACAGCTGCAGAGAGAAAACATCGCTGTCAGTGCTTGTTGGATGTCTCTCAGTAGAGCATGGTCACCGGAGAGCCCTGATCATCTGAAAGTGGTTGGTATCGTCTGCTCGAGTTCAACGGAGGGTCTGCGCAGATCATGGCACCTTGCGCAGCTCCATGCACTTGTTGTTGAGCGGCAGGAAGGGGCGGCGGGTGCGGCCCGGCAGCGGCTGCGTGGGGTCCGTCCTCAGAGTCCCCGTCATCTGCAGCAGTGAAGGTGTGCTCAAGAGGCGTGGCGCACGATCTATTCGAGATGTTTCGGCACTGTCAGCAACAGGCGTGAGTGACAAATCATGCTTTGTATTGACCCATGTGATCGTCCTCACCTTCACCCAGTTGTAGATGACAGATTGGTAGGGCGTCATCGCGCACTTGACTACCACTGCCACCTGCACAGCACAGGCACTAGTTGGGGGCGGCTGCTGTACACCCTGTTTAAAATGGTCCCTGCAGCTGACCTACAAAAGTGATTACAAGGAAACCGGAGGATGTGCGCACCTTCTCTGGGAGCCGCGACTCCACATCCTGCACCTGCCGCCGCAGCATGAAGGGCTCCAGGATCTGGTGCAGCCGGTGGATGACCACCACCCGCTTCTCCGTTTGGAGCCACTCCTGGAGGGCGATGCAGGCAATATGTGAGAAGGGTGTCCACTGCAGGCTGTGGTCAACTCAAGAAAGCCCTCATGACTCAAACCGACGGCATGTCGAGCGCTGCAGTGCACATCTGACAGGCAAGTTGCTGGGCCATGCCAACTATTGCTAGCAACAACAGGCGGCCTTGTGTAGCACCTCGTTCCCAGCGCCGGCCTTCTTCTCGCCATCCGCTCCAAAGGCGTCACCAAACCAGTCGTCAAACATGCCCTTGTCGTCAAACACCTGCAGTCATCACCATGTGCAGGGTCCTCGCCGGGCCGCTGGACCCTCCAAAGCATGAACCCAGTGCAGTGCACTGCCGTGCTATCCCAGCGGGCACTGCACGGCAGCAGGCATCCATGCCACGATGTTGCGTTTCCGCACAACCAGACCCTGCAACCCTGCAGACGTACCGCGGGGAGCAGCAGGTTGAGCAGGCTCCACAGCTCGCGCAGGTCGTTCTGGAGCGGGGTGCCGGTGAGCAGCAGGCGGCGGGCGGTGGTGAAGCGGTCCAGGTCCTTGGCCAGCTTGGACTGCCGGTCCTTCATGCGCTGCGCCTCGTCAATGATGATGTACTTCCACTCCACCTGCGGGGTCAACAGCAGCCCAGTTGCTGATCCAAAGACCTGTGATGTGTCGCTTTTGAGTGCTACTCTCCATGGGTTTGGTGGCGTTCCGTCGCTCTATACAATCAGGATCACGATCAGTAGATCCTGATCGTGAAGAGCCAGGGGTTCAGACTTGAATGAGAGGTCGACTGGCCAAGCCGAACAGTCTACTGAGATCCGATTGGCACAGGTAGATATTCTACTGAAAGCAGCATGAGCCTGTTAAGAGGGCAGACTACACAAATGGCCTCATCCGCACCTTGGACAGCCGCGCACGGTCTCGCATGATGTACTCGTAGGTGGTCACCAGCACATTGAACTGTAGGGCCGACACCTCGGTGTTGAACATGCGAGCCCGCACCTGCAGGCCACCACGCACAGCACAGCATAGTATATGATGGTTGCGTCTTCATGATCACACGCTGAATGCAGGTCAGCCGCCGTGCAGTTGCCATGCACAGAAGATGTGGGCCAATGCTGATGCGCCGCAACACAGCTGCAGTAAGATCACTGGCCCTGTGTAGTCTCTACAATCATCCCGTCTGCATCGTGACCCACCTCTCGAGTGCCAACGTAGTAGATGCAGCGCACGCCAGGGAGCCAGCGTGTGAGCTCTGCCTTCCAATTCACCATGACGGCATTGGGCACAATGATGAGGTGCGGCCCATAGTTGCCTTTCTTCTCCATCAAGTGTGCTATCAGCGCCATTACCTGTACTGTCTTGCCCAGACCCTACAGCATGCCAAAGGATGGGTTGATATACGAGAACAGCAAGTCGTACCTTGTAACAGACAGCACCCATGACGCCTGTTTCAATCACGAAACACTGATGGAAACTCATGGAAGTTGGTGCGACCATGTCAGATGCGAGCGCACCATCTCATCAGCAAGGATGCCGTTCAGGTGGTTGTTGTACAGCGAGACCATCCACTGCAGGCCGACCATCTGGTACTCCCGCAGCGCTGCCCCCGGCGGCGGCTGCAGCGTGCGCGGCGCCTCCTGGATGGCCTCCCCCACGCTGTGGGCCAGCCTGCAGCAGAGCACGGTGACCCTTACAAACCGGCTGTACCAGCTACGAGACCAGGCCCTTGCCAGTGCTGCGATCAAATAGAAGCTCACGAGTAGTAGCGGCTCTGGGCGTCGCCGACATGGTGCCGTGACCGCGACATGAGCTCCGACTTGGCTGCGGCCTCTGCGGCTGCAGCTGCTGCGGCAGCCTGGACAAAGAAGACGACACCATCTCAGATCCAATACCATCTGGCGGAGTGCTTTGTTCACACAGCAAACAGTTGAGGGGTCCCTACTGCTGCCATTGTGTGTTGCGTTTCAGTTGGCAGCCCACCTTGACCTCTTCCTCGGTGGCGCCGCTGGCCCGGGCTTCCAGCACAGCTGCTGCTGCCGCCTCGCTGGCTTCCTGCCCCAGCTTGACGCTGGCAACCTGCAGGTGCACAAAGGCCCAGAAAGTAAGGTGCTGCTGGTGGTGCATAGCGTTTGCACAGGTACAGGCACATGCGCTTATGGCTGGGACACAGCATGCTCGGAGCAGCAGGGGGTGAAATTCGGTCAGACCTTGCCGGCGAGCTTGTGGATGTACTCCTCGGTGTCCGCCAGGAACTTGGACACGGCCTCGTAGCGCTCCTCCCCGCCCGCGCCCATGCCGGCGCCGGCGGCGCCCGGCTCGCTGCGCAGCAGCTCCTGGTACGCCTCGAAGTCGTGCGCCTGCGGGCGCAGAAACGGTTGGGCCTCGACATGTGTGCAGCGCGCGGTGTGCATGACGTCGATAACCCCTTAGTGCGATGGCTGGTCCTCCTGCGTCGCATCGACCACGCTGGTGGGACCACGCTGTCTGCAGTGTTTTGGGATTCCCGCGTGCACCTTCAGGGCCTCCATCCGGCGGGTGCGCATGTCGTCGGCCGCCTTGTTGGCCTCCCGCGCCAGCCGTGCATGCGCCTTCTCCACCCCACGCACCTACACAATCACAGGAGTGGCAGGGTCCAACGCCAGCACTTAGATGACTCCTGTAGCTGTCCCATGTCAGATACAGACAAAGGTTGAGGTCAGCAGTTGCTCATTCCACAGTGCTGCTGTGATGTCAGGTGCGGCTCACCGCGGCGCGGCGGGCCTCCTGCGCTGCGGAGGAGCGGTCGGACATCTCCGAGCGGAACGCCTTGACCGCCGCCGCGCGCTCGGCACCCCGCTGCGCCCGCGCCTTCTCCTCCGCCTACAGGATTCGGAATTTAGGGTTAGAACAGTCTGCTTGGACAGGACGTCACGGCATGGTGGTACAGCCTCGAATGCTGGATTCAGTGCAGGACTTCGTTTCACATTCCATCGCTACAAGCAGGCGGACTGCAGGCACCTTCAGCATGTCGGCTCGCTGCCGCAGGTTGAAGCGCAGGAACTTGCGGTACGTGCGGTCGTTCATGCGCAGGATCTCCTCCTGCGGACGCGCACATACATTTCAGCAGCTACGTTTGAGACGCTGCATGCCAGCAGCCCTGGTGCGTGCACAGTGCAACAGGTGTGCCGTCTGACGGCTGGCACGGCGCCGCCCACCTGCTTCGCCTCCACCTTGGTGCGCATCGCTGCCTGCACCTCGATGAGCCGCAGCCCGCGCAGCTCGATCTGCAGCTGCATGCGTCGTGTTGCGCCCTGCAGATAATGCCATAGTGCATCAGTCGAACCACATGTGAGCAGGGCCACAGTCCCCTGCGGCTGCAGGCTGGGCACAGAGCATGTATACACAGCCAGCACGGCAACCTCCAGCAACTACCTTTGGGTCGTGCTTGATGGCGGCCAGCTCCTCCTCCAGCTCGGCCTTTTTCAGGTCCCGTGCGCGCTGCATGACACGCTGGTACTCGGCCGCCATCAGCCCTGCCACGTCAAAATTGAGCCCCTGCAGCAGAGGTTAGACAACTGTTCAGCGCACCTGAGGAGCGTCAACAGTGGCGCCGTCCAGCAGCAGGCAGCTATGCTGAAGGCTGCACTGTGGAAATGCATGCACGCGACTCACGAGGGGCTGCGCCAGCGTGCGGGCCCCGGCCGGCAGGGTCGCCGCGCGCGCGGCCGGCATGGTGCTGAACAGCGGCGCGGTCAGCGGCCGGTGCAGCGGCGGCTCCCGCTCCAGCAGCCGGGCCCGCTGCGCCGCCGCCAGCGCCGCCGCCTGCTGCTGCGCCCGCAGCGCCTGTGTGCCAGATGACTGACGGTCAGAGCACGCACGGCGAAGGTCATTCTGATGCACACCGGTGTTGGCTGCACAGCAGCGGCAACGGCACAGGTGGCACCCGGGCCAGCAACCCGGCTGACGTGTCGCTTGGCCCACCTGCGCCTGTGCCTGCTGCTGCGGCGTGAGCTGGACGGGGGCGGGGCGGGGCTGCGGGGCGGGCGCAGGGCGCGGCAGCGGCGCCGGCGGCGTCGGCAGCGGCGCCGGCTGCAGCGGCTGCGCCGGCGGCACGGCGCCATTGACCACCGCCAGCGTGTCTGCCGCAACCTCCTTGCCGCTCTGCAGACGCAAACCAGGCCGCAGGTTGAGTACAAGACTGCTAAACTTGCTGCACAGTTTCAAACCAGCATCCCGCAGGAGGCAATCTGTACGGCCCCATCTTCCGACCTTGAGGTTGCGGAACGCCAGGATCTGATGCTTCAGCACGACCAGCTGCTGTGGCGTGAACCCGTAGCCCGTCCTCGGCTGCAGGGCAGCGATGGCTGCGGCTGTGGACACCGGCGCAGGCGCGGGCGCAGCTGCCGGCTGCGCCTGCCGCTGTGGCTGCGGCTGCATTGTGGCACCCCCATTCGCCACCGCGGCGGCCATGGGCTGCCCTCCCTGCACCGCTGCGCGGTCTGCGTGCGGATCGGGCGTGGCAGCCATACCCAAGTTCACCTACATGGCAGGAATGTTCGTGCTTGCTGCTCTGTATCATGCTCGTCATGCAGCAGGCGGAGCAATCGGGAGACACCTACACGGAGCACAGCCACTGACCGTCTGTGCAAGACATTGCAAGATGGCGGGCGCAACGCAATAGCAGCCCGTTCACAGCCCTGCCGCGACCCAGGGCCACCGCACCATGCTGCCATGTTCCCGCTACCTGCATGTAGTCCGGAGGTATGCTTGTGACACCATCCCAATTCGTACACGTGGATACCGGTGACAAGAAATGATCAACAGCAGCAGGTTGTGGCCCGCTGCGTTGTGCGATAGTCCGTGCTCAAGAGCTGCTGGTACATGCATGCATGCAGCTGGCGCCGCAGCGGCATGGGTGACATCTGTACACCATTGTGATGGCACGCATCTGCACGCAGAGCTCTTTGCTCACCACATCGCTCTCATGGCAGTCAGTCGGCGGGAACGTAGCAGGCAGGTCGGCATTGATGCATCCGGAGTGGCAGTCATGCAAGTTGCAATCCTGAGAAACGGTCCAAAGACCCTCCGCATTAGGACGTAAGAACATGTCGAACCCCCGACAAACAGACACACATAAATGTGATGGAAAACAATCAGGCAAGCAGGTTTGCTTGGACGCTGCAGCGCTTGCAAAAGCCCAGGAGCCCTCAGTGGGTTTGTGTGCAGAATATTGTCATCACAGAAGCTTACCAATAACTTTGCGGCTCAGCCGCGGCAGCGACGGCCAAGATCCTGCGCCAAACCCGGATGGCAGTCCAGCCGAGGGGTGCTTTCAGACTGGGAGTTGAAAGCGAGGCTGGTCGAAGCTTGTGAAGCGGGTTTAGGGCGGAGACTGTGCAGTCTGCACTGACGACACAACTCACGGACCACTCTCATTTTGCTGCAGAATACATCAGGCAGTTCCTGGACACGTCAAACCAAACCGAAGCAGTGAATCACTGCGATTTCAAGAGGTTGTGATGCAGACAAACCACAGTTGTTGTTCGTGTGCAAAAAGTAGGTATCGACACCCCGGAGACTACTCGGCTGGGCCAACATCTGCACGCACTGCGGGCTGCGATTGCGGCGCAGCTGCGCCAGATTCGGGCAGGGCAGCCTCGGCTGCAGCTTCAGCCTGCTGTGCGGCAGGGCTGACTGCTGCCTTCACTGCCGCTTCCTGTGCAGCCTCCTCGCCTGCTGCAGACAATTCTCCCACCGCTCCTGACTCCGGCACTGCATCCCGGCTCAAGCCCTGCCCCTGCCCATTTGTCTCCTCCAGCCACAGCTTGTACCTACCGATGACATATGCATGACATGTTGGCCAGGTGTAAGTGCTAAAACGTGAAGTTCATGCTTACAGGAGCCAAGCACACCAAGCGCACAGAAGAGGATGGGGCGCACTTGAGCAGGTCCTTGTCCTTTGGCTGCACGCGGCGCCAGTCCTCGCGGCAAAACATGAAGTACGCATCTGCGCCATCTGCGCAGGTCGGACAGGCTGTCAGCCGCTCTGTAACCATGCTGGCACATGCACCGTGGAAGTGGGTAGTGCACAACAACCAAGAAGACCAAGTGCGCACTCACATTTGCCAATGCCGTATAGCTCCTCGGGGTTGGTCCACTGCAGAGAGCACGTCATGCGCTTCAGCGCCAAGTGCAGGCATGTGTGGCCATGTGCACGATGCAGGTAGCTTAACCAACTTGCAGACATCATGCATGCTAATGATATGTCGACAGTTGGGCCAACCCTCTGCATTGCCCTGCTTGCAGTTGCGCAGCGCTCACCTGCTTGTTGACATAGTCATGCGAGAAGCGCTGGAATGCGGCAGCACGTTTGTAAAAGCCCAGGGTGTCGATGATGGCGCTGACGTCCTTCGTCTCCGCCGCCACTGCTGCCTCCGGCGTGGGGCACAGCTCGAACAGCTTCCAGATGACCTACGGCAGCTTACAGTGTATCAGGTACGTGAGGCAGATTACAACGTTTGTATCGCTGCGGGGACCTTTGGAACCAAGTTAATGGAGTTCTCTGGAACACAACTACCAGTTGCGATGCAGCGTTGGTGAATAGCCAATAACGCTCAGAGCATGCGCTCATGCAAGGTCACCTTGCGCACGGCCTGTGCGGTGGTCTTGTTCAGCAGCAGGCATGCCACCAGCAGCTTCCAGGGGTTGGTGAACAGCTGCTCCTCGATCAGGCCAAAAGGGGACGCCGGCGGCTCCCACGTCGCCACCTGAGACCCAATCAGCAGCGTGTGATGCGCTGCATCGACAGCAGACCTGGCACAGTCCCCAGTGGGGTGGCCCCAGTATCGAAAGAGGATTGGCCATGCGTCCCGCCCTCACTCCATATGGTCCCGCCGCTTGCTTTGTGACAGCTCTAGTAGAAACACCAGTTCTGCTGCTGGCCTGCCGGCTGCCCGTGCTCACTCACCCGGGGGTCGCCAGTCACGACGAGGCCGCCGGCCTGCGACATGCGGCGGCCGCGGGAGGGGCGCGGGGAGGCCAGCGCCGCCGCTCGCTGGGGAGACGCCCCGCCCGCCCGCCGCTCCGCCCGCACCTCCTGCATCCGCTCCTGCAGAAGAGATCGACACATGCTGACGGCACAGCTGTGTGCCGAACCACAACATGGACAGCAGGTCGTCCAGAAAGCTGGCGAGGATGAGGAGGGTAGCCACCTGCAGCTTGGACATGAAGGCGGCGCCGTTCACCGAGCCGGCTGCACCATTCACAGCCGCTGCCACGTCACCGCCACTGGACAGCTCGCTGGCGCCCGAGAACCCTGCAGCCTCCGAGTCCTCTGCTGCAGAGGACCTTGTTTGCTGCGCGGACGCTGCTGCCTTCACTGCTTGCAAGGCCGGCGATGCGGCTGGTTGATGGCTCTGCTGTGTATCAGGGGCTGGTGACGCCTCCTGCTGCCTGCCCGAAGCGGCAGCTGCATCTGTGCCGTTTGCTGCCGGCTGTGTAGCGGCACCTCTGCTGGCTTTTGCTGCTGTCTTGCCTCGTTTGCTGCCGCGAGCGATTTTAGGCTTTTTGGCAGGCTTGCTGCTGGGTGCTGCGTGTGCGTCTGCATCTGCGCCATTGGCTGTGAGCTCAGCTGGCAGATCACCTGCAGCTGCAGAAGTCGAAGCCTCTCAATAGTAGTGGCTGTCAGCGGTATCACAATCATATCAGGTGTGCAGGCCGCCGGTGATAGTGCCTCATGCTGTGCTGATGGTTTGCATGTTAAAGACAGACAGCCTACCTTCTGCACGAGCAGCTTCTGGAATTGCGGCTGGCCCATTGCCGCTGGTATCTGCCTTGTGATGCTTACTGCTCGGCTCAGCCGGCTGGTCAGCTGCCTGGTCCTCTGGCAGCGCTGCCTTCTCAGACTCGCCTTCTGCTGGCAGCTGCTGCTGAGCCAACTCCAGCTGGTTTGCTTCTGCCCTCCGCCTGGCCAGCTCTGCATTGCTGGGCCGCCCGCGCTTCTTCTTGCCAGGCTTCCTGGCTGCGCCTGCCGGCTGGGCCGGCTGCACTGCCGCCGGTGCAGGCGTGTCCGCAGGCGTGTGGCGGGTGCGCTTGCGCGGCACAGCCTCTTCTGCAGGTGGCGCCTCTTCTGCTGCTGCTTCTTCTGAGGCTGCTGCAGGCTCCCCTGCTGGCTTGTGCTGGTCGTCCGACTGCTTTTGCTGCTGGTGGTCTCCTGCCGCTTCCTGCTGCCGCGGTTGCTGCTCCCCAGTGGCAACCTCGGCATCGCTGTCCTGCCCGCGCTTCCGCTTGCCTGCTGCTGCAGCTGCCACTGGCTGCTGACCGGCGGGATGCTGGTCGTCTGCCGCCGGCTCTGGATCCTGCTCCGCTGTGGCCTCAGCCGCAGGCACTGCTGGCGCCTCAGCCGCACCATCTGTAGCACCACCCTGCTCCTCCGCTGCATCCAGCAGCTGCGCATCATCCAGCACAGCTGCAGCTGCTCCAGCGGCAGCACGGTCCGCATCAGCCTCAGCTGCAGCAGGGTCTGCATCAGCCACAGGCGCAGCTGCTGGTTCTGCTGCCTCTTCTGCAGCAGGGGCCCCGTCACCCGCAGGGGCAGTTGCTGGCTCCGTCGCCTGCTCCTCGGCCGCTTCAGCTGCCGTGGCTGCAGGCTGCGACTCGTCACGCGCAGGTGCTGCAGTCTTCTCCTCGCTGGGCCCAGCATCAGTGGCGGCGTTCGGCGCTGCATCTAGAATCGCAGCGGCAGAGCCTCCTGCCCTGGCGGAGGAGCGTCCTGCCCTTGCTGTGGCTGCTGCCTTTGGTGCTGGCTCTGGCTGCTTCCCGTTCTGCCGAGCGTCCTCAAGCATGTCCAGCAGCGCCATGACCTGCATGGTGAGCAAACGCAGATCATGGCTTGAGCCAGTTGAGGAATGTACTGTGGCTATCTGCAGAGCGTGCCTCTGTATATGCCTGGATGTGCAGAGTGCTGGTGAACATTTCAGATCAAGGTCACACCTCTGCGACTGATCGGCAGGTGATCCGCTGATTGCTGCCATGTGGGGCGTAGTGGCTGTAGCAGGTGTCTGTCTGCTGGTTGCCGACCTCGGTCACAGTGCACAG
This sequence comes from Diplosphaera chodatii, assembly GCA_032358165.1. Lineage (NCBI taxonomy): Eukaryota > Viridiplantae > Chlorophyta > Trebouxiophyceae > Prasiolales > Stichococcaceae > Diplosphaera > Diplosphaera chodatii. The sequence goes on from JAALGY010000038.1 coordinate 1,982,708, forward strand.
CCACTCATCGCCGAAGGCCCGCCCTGAAAGCATGCAAACATGATGACGGTCAGCTACTGCTAATATTTTACAACCGCCAGGGCGGTATGGTATAATCAAGCACCAGCCTGTTGGGCATGCACATGAACAGGCTCACCCAGGTCCTCGATCTGCTTGCGCATGCGAGCCAGCGCCTGCGCTGCTGCCAGAGGCGACTTGCCAGAGCAGTAACTGTAGCGTGGCTGGCCTGACGGGGCTGCCTTTGCTGCTGCACCGCTTGCACGCCGTCCAGGCGCCTTGACCGCGCTGACTGGTCGGGCGCTGCTGCTGATGGGCTGCCGGCCGCTGCTGACTGGCTGCGGCCTTGCTGCGGCGTCGCTGTCTGACGTGTCGCTGCTGAGGCTGTCGTCATCATCGTCGCTGTCGGCAATGGAGATGCGCTTGCCGGCTGTGGGCCTGGAGGCCGTGCCGCGAGCTGAGATCACCTCCTTCTCCTTCTTGGCTGGCTTGCGAGGAGGCGCCTTCTTTGTCACCCTCACGGGCGCCTTGGGAGCACGGGGAGCAGTCCTGCCGTTCAGCTCGGCACGCTTCGCCAAGTTCTGGGGCGTGGGCCTGAAGCCCGGCGCCTTGCAGTTGCTGCACCCTGACCGCGCATATCTGCAGCGGCCACAGCCGTGCACGTCGTCCTCCATGCCGCTAATTCGTTGTCCCCACAAGTCCCAAGAGTGTCAAACCGACACCATGACAAGGATGTCGACACGGCGCGCAGCGCCTACACGACCTGCTCAGGCACAGTAAGTGCAACCATGCTGTATTTGCAGGCTGCACGGCAACAGTGAGCCGGTCAGCTGCCGAGCTGCGCCTTGCCGAGCTTTGCTGCAACTCCTTCCTGCATCCAGGCCTGCTACCAAAGCCACGCAGGCTGGCAATAGAGGGCAACTTGCGGGCTGATCAGAACAGACATGAGCAACAAAGTGACGCAAGTGGTACCTCTCAACATCGCGAGCACTTGAAACCAAGTGAGCATGCTGTGACAGCACCTGATGTCGGGGAGCATAGCACAACTGGGAGGCCCATCCTCTTGCATGCACTGCCCAGGCAGAGCATGGCTGATTCACAGAACCACCAGTCCAGCATTGTTACGAAGTAGGTCAATTCGCCAGCTCAGTAGCACCACAAACCAGCACAGCAGCAGCAGCAGCAGCAGCAGCAGCAGCAGGCCGCGTTGCCGGCAGCATGCGGTGGCGCATGTTAGAGCAAGCCCACCCTGTGCACAACAGCAGCAACAGTCGCAGCGTGAGGATCGGTCAGCTGGACGCGACACCTACAGACCCAACTCGTTTCAGGATGTTATAGATGATGCAACAACAGCAGTGCTTGCCGGCATTGAGGATGGCCTCACACGCATGGAGGTCGAGCTGCCGTCGGTTGGCGTTGACAGTAAGTGATCACACCACGGGCGAATCAAGGGGTGCAAGGTCACGTTTGGCATCGTGCTGCTGCAGCAGTCTGACTGTGTACATGGTGCATCGCTAGGCTACAAGGGGGCCTCAGACATGTATATCGACACAAATGTTCAGCTGGCGATTGCGGCAGCACGGCAGGTGGGTTGTATGGCACGTGGCAAGCGTTAGGAGGTGGCGGTGCATGCACTGCAGATCATTGGTGGCAGTTGCTGGCAACCGAATATTGCTGGCAACCCGTGCTGCAGATCCGGAAAGCGGGCAAGACGGTGCACATTGTGGTGCCCGATGCAACAGAGTTCAAGCGCTCCTACCAGCTGTGAGCTCCTATACTATTCCTCGCCCAGATTGCATCTCATTTGGCTGTGTCGGGTGGTCCAGAAGCCCTGATAGGCTAATGCCATCCACCTCCGCCATGCAGATCGAAGTCAGCGCTCGACTTGTCGCCAGGCGTGACGATGGGATACCTCACGGAGGATAAGCGCAGCATCGTCGGTGCCTTTGGCTCGTTGTTCAGGCGCGGTGGCAGCGGTGCGGAGGTCAACCAGCAGCAGTCGCAGGCGGCGGCAAAGGCAGATGTGTTCCTGGCGGTAGGCCTTCCCCCTTTGCAGTGTAGGCTCATGCATGGCGGCTGGCCAAGTGCTTTATCCCCTGGGCTGTGATTGCTCCAGCCCCCCACTGACTCTTGCAAACAACATGCCCAACCTACATGGTGCACGTCATGTTTTGCATCTTTGTGCCGTACAGGTCAACGCGTCAACAGTGGAGCTCGTGGACCTGGAGACGTATGTGAACGAGGTGGTGCAGGGCAAGCCCATGGTACTGTGGAACCTGGAGCTGGACACGCTGCGTGCTGACCTGGGTGAGGTTCATAATCAAACATGGAGGGCCAGCCTCTTTGATCTATGTACATCTGATGATGAATGTGCTAGGTCACAAGGCCATAGCACGTGCTTGTGATCTCGCGGTCAGGCGTAGCTTGTACTTGTACCATGTCCAGTAGGAGCGCCTGAGTTCGCTCCTCTAGCCTGGCTTGGTGGTTTGCACCAGCTGTTCGTTGCGACGGTGGACCTGTGCTTAGCGTACCTGGTGGCTGCAGGGCTGCTGGGCTTCCCCCCAAAGGACCTGCAGTATCGCTTCCTGGCGGGGTTCACTCCGGTGTTCTACATCAGGCAGCGCGACTACTCCAAGGTGTGGTGGCAGGGGGCCATGTTGCACTCATTGCAAAATGCTGATTGTCTGCAGTTGGTCGAATCTTTTGACCCCCACCGTCTTACATGTTCAAGTCCGTTGTGTCCTGCAGTCTGTTTCTGTGGCACCATACATCATCAACTACAGCGGGGCACTTTTCCGAGAGTACCCTGGCCCCTGGCAGGTGCTTGGTGCCTGTGTGCCCATACCCAACCTGTACATCATACGTATATGTGTGCCTGTGAACCTGCTCGCAACCATACGATGATATGTTCGTGTTGCTGCAGGTCATGCTGCGGCAGCAGGATGGTACTGGGACATATGTTTGTGTTTCAGAGGATCGGCAGCGCTTCAACTTGGGCAATGTGAGGCAGCTCATCCAACGTCCTGATTCTGCCACCATGCTGTAGATGCTCACAAAACACTGGACTGGTGTAGCACCGTGCACATCTGCTGAGAGCAAGCAAATGTGCATGATGTGCAGTTCAAAGAGGAGCTCATGATCGCCATGGGCCTGAACACGGAGGAGGAGGGCAGCCCCATGGCCTTCTTCAGGCGGGGCTATAAGGTAACGTTTGTAATGTTACTGTTGTGTACATTGTCCACAAGTTCTAACTTTCAGGTGGATGCATGGGGGTTCACATGATGATGCGGAGATTGCTTGCAGACATCAACATGGTGGGAGGACGCCTACTCAGAAGAGGAGTCTCATGACTGGAGGCGGTAGTGGGAGGGAATGCACCTATGTCTGATGACGCAGCGGCATACAAAGCCTGATGGCAGGGCACAAAGAGGAACATGCGACGGTTTACACCTGCCAGGGCACTACACTACCAAAGGCGATCAATACGCTGACAACCAGACATACAACTGGTAACTGTATCGGTCCCACAATAACATACTGAGCGACACAAGGACCACCTGACTGTCCGCGCAACCCTCAGCCATAGCAACGGATGCGTGATGAAGCACCCTTGCTGGCATCCTGGCCACCCTTCTCCAAGTACTGCTGATGGTAGTCCTCTGCCAGCCAGTAGTCTCCGGCGGGAACCAGCTCGACGACGACCTCCTTGCCAGCCACCGGGCGCCATGACCCATCCTTCAGCTTGGCGTTGATCTCTGCCATCATCTTCTCGGCTGCGGCCTTCTGCTCATCGTTGTGGTAAGCGATCTGGCTGCGATACTGGCTGCCCGAGTCATTCCCTTGCCTGTTCTTTGTTGTGGGGTCTGTCCGCTCGAAAAAAACCTCTAGGAGGCGCTCATAGGTTGTCTCCTTTGGATCGAAGTACACCTGCACTGCCTCTGCATGACCGGTGCCGCCGCCGCACACTGCCTGATAGCTGGGTGCCTCGACTTGGCCCTGCGTGTAGCCCACCGAGGTGTGCGTCACTCCCGGCTCACGCTGGAACGCGAGCTCCAGGCCCCAGAAGCAGCCGCCCGCGAACGTGGCGATGTCCTGGCCGGCTGGTGGCGACTTTGGCGCCAGTTCCGTCTTTGCCTGCTGCATGAAGCCCCGTCCCCACGCAAACACGCCCGTAGTAGCTAGGACCTGGCGATGGCTCTGCGAGCGGGCGAACGATGCCCCTGCGCTGCGCAGGAATGCTGACGACCCGGAGCTGAGAGTCCTGAAGGATGCACCGCCCACCTGACCGCCGAAGGGCTGTGCTGCACGGGCGCCTGGCAACAGTCTGACAGCACGAGCAACTGATGCAGTTGACACCCCGGCACAGATGCGAGCTGCCATGAGCAGTATATAAGATGTGTCTAGAGGTGCGTGATGCTGAATGCGCTTCTGCGGATGTGACCTTCAGCTGCACATGCTCTGTTGCATGAGGCGACATCTGTGACGTGGCAAACAGGCTTCGATGCTTCTATTGCGTCCAGCTTCCATATCACCGAGGTGCGTGTCCACGTGCCTAGTCATCCTTCAGGCCGGTTCACCCAGAGGTCATACAGCCAGATGCTGAGAACCAACAGGCCAACCTCGAAAGCTAGCCGTCGCACAATCCTGAACTTCAGATCACCCCGCTGCCGCCGACGGCCCGCCAGGTCACGAAACAACAACTTGCCGTGATGCTCTGTCAGTGCGTGCACGACGCCAGAAAGGTGCCCCTTGCCAACAATCCCGACGACCGCATGGCTGCCGTTCACCTGCAAGCATGCACCATGTCACACCTGGGCATACCCTGCAAAGCCGCGCTCGTTCCAATATACTCGATGCAGCGGTGCTCACGGCTGACAAGCAGTGCGCACCGCTTTGCTTCGAGACAGCGACCATGCCAGGTACACGTCGCGTTCGTGTAGCAGGGGCAGCATGACTTCCGGGAAGCGGTCGCTGAACTCCGCCAACATGGCAGAGATGGCTGCACATACCAGACACACGTCTCAGCCGTTCATGCGTGCACTTGCTGTGGGCGCCAGAGAAATGCTGCAGGTGACAGGCTGCACTGGGCTTGGGAGTTACTGGCCTGAATCCGATTTCATGCGCTCAATTGATGCGGCGTCGAATCCCATGGCCGGCCGCGCAAATGCCGCCTGCACATTGGCATGCAAGCTGCTTGAGTAGATGGACAAGCAGCCAGCAGCAAGCCACATCAGGACACACTCGGACGTTCAGAGCTGCCCCAGCCACCCAAAAGCCCTTGCGCACCCCGAGCAATGGCTGGACACTGAGGCAGGCGCCTGGTCCCGGACCTGCGTGAGGCCGCGCAGCAGCTGCAGGCGGCGGCGCCAGCCGAGGGCCGCCCATGCGCGCTGCAGCGACACCTCGATCGGCCGGTCGCCCAGCACCAGCTGCGCACCGCACGCCTCGGCCGCCTCCCGCGCCGCCACAAACTCCGCGCCCGCCTGCAACCCGACCTGTATGAGGGGACCATGGAAAGAGACATCAGCTGCATGGCCACCATGCTGCGAGCAGGGGAGCATGCACAAGGTCCTGGCTCTCTGAGCCCGTCAGGCGCTTAGGCCGGCCCGTGCAGTGGTGCCACACGCATGATGGTGCCACATGCATGAAGAGACAAAGCTGCATTTGCACCTCGCTGCCAAGGTCACGTGTCGCTCGTGCCAGCAGCAGGCGCAGTACGAGTGCCGGGCCGCCGCCCAGCTGCAGCAAGCGGCTGGCTACCTCCATGAAGCTGCTGCCGCTGCAAAAGCATTTGCATGACTTGCATGGTCGATATGGTTCGGAGACATGCATGTTGGCTCACTCTCTGCAGCTCAAATGGCCCAGAGGCCTGGGTGCTAGCTTCGAGTTGCTTGCTGCACAAACTCACCCAGCCTGAAACTGGCCTTTTGATTGCGCGCCAGCCTCCCCAGGGGCCTCATACATGATCCCCGCCCGGCTGCGGCACAGCTCCACGACCACATTCTGCGGTCGCACCGCCGCGACGAGGCGCTTTGCGTCACGAGCCGACTTGTCGCTGAGGTGTGCGGTGCCAAGGATCAGTATCACCTCTGGCTCGCGGTAGCCGTCCGTGCGCCGCTCCACATACAAAGCCGGACGCTGCACCACTACAAGAGAGCCTGCAAAGCGCGGAGCGTGCGTCTCACTTTGCAGTAAGGCAGACGACCAGTCTGTGCGTTGTGCAACAACGCCTGAACATGTGTCAAAGCACTCATCAGGATGCGCATCACGCCGTACTACGTACTGACCTTCTGTTGCAAGGTCCTTCAGCTCAGGGTGGTGCTGCTCGATGAACTGCAAGGATCCTGCGACCTTCTCACGGTAGTCGTAACCCAGCGGAGGCGGCGTCACGGTCGCCTGGACTGCTACTGCCTTGTGTGCGACGCTGCGCTGCGGCGGCAGACCAATGAAGCTCTGCGAGATGTGCAAGCTGCTGCGGCCGCTCAGTATGTATGAATGCATCCGAGATCGACACAACCCCGATTGTAATTCCTGTTTGCGCAAACAATGTTCACCTGCACCCGCACTCACCAAGATCAAAAATTGCCTGCGTGGCATCGATCCGACCAACTGCGTGACAAACGCGACTTGCATTGCTGTTGGCCATTGTGCGGCATGCACACGATCATGACGCGAGCATGATTCTGTGCTGTAGCTCCAGACCAGCCTCGCAGCTCTGTACGGCCCAGCGTCAGGTGATCAGCAATGGCCCCAAGATGCATGCGCATGCATATGACATGCACGCAAGGATTTTATCCTGTGACCCTTTGTCTTCCAAACGCATGCAGGTTGAACGTCTGAGACTGTCGCCCGTCCGATCTGTGCACAGCCAGCGACGATCAGCAGCTGTGCAGTCATTGGTGACATCAGCGGTGCGGCGATCATGGCAGTGCATTCTGTCGAACCGTTTGGTTGCACCTCGACCACTTCGGTCTTTCAGATCTTTTCCTCGCGACGATATCAGTACCTCGGCCCAGCGTGGCAATAACGGTGAGCCCCAAGCTTGCCGATGAGTGCCATGACCACTAGCCACATGCGCCGCTGATCAGCCTCTTTGGCACCCAGCAGGCGGTCCAAACGCCTCGGCGGACGACGAGCCGGAGGCAGTGGTGCTTCTGGTGGCATGTGGCATCGGTCTCTCCACCGGAGGCGGCGTTGTCTTGTTCAACTGGGCAATCCATGCCATTCAGGAGGTTGCCTGGGGACCAGTGCTGTTGTCCCAGGTAGGGTACCCGCGCGGCGCGCCGTGCATGCGAGTGCCGATGCCATGCCGGTTCAGCAAACACCATGTGGTGCCACTGTCACACTGCAGGGCGGGGAATGGGCACGCAGCATGCCAAAGGACAGCCTATGGCCTCTGATCATCGCGCCACCAGCCATAGGTGATGCATGCAATGCAATGTCTACGCATGTTCATCGCTGTAAACGCAGTCGAGTCATCATCGTAGTCAGCGTATGCTCAACTTCTTGATCAACTTCTTGAGCATGTGGCATTGCACAGGCGGCATTCTGGTCAGCCTGCTCCAGCTGGCCTTTGGCGAGTTTGATGCACCACAGCAGACAGCAAGCAGCACCGTGCGGCAGCTCAGCAGCTCAGAGGCGGTACTGGACACTGCAAAGCAGGCAGCCACGCAAGCTGTTGACCCTGGCAGTCCCGCCGAACAGCCCCAGCAAGGTACTCGTTTGCAATTCACTTTGCGCAAAGCCGGATGACACCGACGCCTATGTTTGCTATGTCAACGACTGCTCTTTGACAAGTGGTGCAACGAGCACAGCTCTGATCCTCAGGCAACAGCCTGATGGCCTTGGGATCGGCTGCCTCCCTGCAGCGCATGCGGGGCACCCTACAGCAGGCGTGGCTCTTTCACTGCATGACTGCGTTTGGTGGACCCATTGTTCATTTGCAGTTTCACAGCAGGATGACCTCACCTGCGAGGACGACAGTGACACTTGTGATTGCCACATGGACCGTCATCATCACCACCAACCTGATAACATGGCCATGAGGAGCAGCATGCCTGTGCTGCAGGTGGCCAGGCCACTGGTCAAAACCATCGCAGCAGCCATCAGCCTGGGCACGGGCGCCAGCCTGGGACCCGAGGGGCCGTCCGTGGAAATCGGCAAGGCGTTCGCCGATGGGCTGGGCAGCGTGCTGCGCAGCCGGCCCCGCCACATGCTGTCCCTTATGGCAGCCGGCTCCGGTGCAGGTAGATGGCAAAGCACAGCCTACACGATACTGTTTGTGATTGTACCACGAATGCTGCTTCGAGACTATGCCATGTCTACGCGTGAGTAGGTATGACTGGAGCAAGAAGCTGAGAATGACGTCACGCAGGTGTGGCTGCGGGCTTCAACGCTCCGATCTCGGGTGTGTTCTTTGCGGTCGAGACCGTGTTGCGACGGCAGCCCGGTCCAGACGGCGAGAATGCAGATGACTCTGGCGTCACCGTGGCAATGGTACTTGCCATGTGTTCATCGCCATTTTGAACGTTCATTCTCGTATGATTCGACGGATACGAGTCCATTTAGTGTGTGCGAGATATGCTGGTAGATACGCTTGCAGCTTTTGGGCAGGCGGCAGTAGCCTTGGTGCTGATGCCATGCCGTTTGATGGAAGGCACCCTGCACGCAGGTGCTGCTCGCATCAGTGCTGGCGGCCGTAGTGTCCCAGGCGGGGCTGGGCTCAGCGCCGGCCTTCCGTGTGCCGGACTACACGCTGGCAACGCCCTTCGAGTTGCCGTTGTTCCTGGTGTTTGGCATCCTCTGCGGCGCCGTGTCAGCTGTGTCCACCTACAGCACTGAGGTAGATGCAGCACAGCAGTAGATGAGGCAATGCCGACTTGGCAACAACTGAGCAGACTCCGGTGTCAGCCCTGTTGTTGTTGGCCGAGCAAGGCGTGTTCAATTTCTGCAGGTGTCAACTGCGACATTTGCAGCGGTCAGACGCACAGGGTTTTCATCAGCGGGCCTTCCCATATTGGGGGGCCTGGCCACTGGCTGCTTTGCCGTATTCTTTCCGGAAGTGCTATATCAGGTGATGTGCTGCAGACTACTGCTAAGGAAACCACACTGTTGCATCCAGATGCAGAGGTGCTGGATACATGACATCGACGATCGGCAGCACAGCTGCAAATGGTAATGCCTCTCGGTGCAGGGTTTCAACAACGTGAACGCTGTGCTGAAGGGGGGTTCAGACTATGCTGCAGTTTTATTGCTGCAAATTTTGCTTGCAAAGATACTTGTCACGGCGCTCTGCAGAGGCTCAGGTGCGGACATGACGCAGGCTGTGGATGCCTGCTATGACTTGTCTTCCTGATGAAAGCGACAGCAATGGCCCGGGCAGTGCGATCATCGCAATTGCAGGGCTTGTAGGGGGCATATATGCACCGAGCGTTTTCATGGGTGGGTCCCCGACCCCCTGAACTGCGTGCCTCACGCCTGGTCGGCAAACCTTGATCTGCTTGCATCCGACGCTCCTGGCTATCTGCAGGTGCCACGCTGGGCTCAGCATTTGGTCTTGTAGCAGCCGACATTGCGCAGTCATTGGGCATCACACTCGCAGAGCCGCAGGCAAGTGCCGCCTGTGTCACATCGACGAAATGTTGTCGACGCACAAGTCTATGTTGCGCGCACTTACTAGTGGGTCACGTGCGTACATGGTTCATTACTGCATGCAGGTGTATGCCCTTGTGGGCGTGGCATCAATGCTGGCTGCCAACTGCAGGGTGCCGCTCACTTCTGTGCTGTTGCTCTTCGAGCTCACGCGAGGTACAAATGTGTTCGTGTGTTCTGCCAGGAGCCAAGCGACTGCCATCCAAACCCTATCAGTTTGACGACACTGACACTTGCAGCACTCATGGCATGCAGATTACTACATCATCATCCCCAGCCTCCTGTCAGTGGGCCTGAGCTTCTGGGCGGTGCAGTATGCGCTGCGGGGGCTGTCCTTCATGGCTTCGTATACTCCAGACTTCGTCGCTGGTAAAGCTCCTGTCCTCCTTCACTTGCTACATATGAAAGGGACTGCCTTGTAGCCTCCTCTCCCCAGCCCTCTGGCTGGGAAATCGCAGTAATGCAGCCTGGCAGCAGCAGCCAAGCGTATGCTAGTCCACCTGTTGCACCCTGCTGTCGCCCTGCATGCAGACGCCAGGTCAGACGAGGGGCCGCCCTTCGAGGTGCGCAACAGCCTGCCGCTGCTGGGCATCGCCAGCATCCTGTCCTCTGCGGACAGCTCGGCAAAGGGCAAGGACGGCGTCCGGGCGGGTGCCAACTCCGGCCCGCAGCAGCACCGTGGCTCCGTCAACCTTGACTCCGCCATCCCACAGGTGGACCCCCAGGCCTGCTACACCTGACGTCATTGCTCATGGCACCGGTGGACCTGACAATATCATTCATGCCCTGCATGCCCAGTTCATAACATCCCTTGTGCTGTGCAAACAGGTTATGGAGGTGCAGCCGCAGACGGTGCTTGATGTCAGTGTGCAGTGCGCCCTGGAGGACAGCTGCCTTGTGTTTTTTGACGACACCAGCATGGTTGACGCGCTGTCCGCCTTTGACGACACCGGCAAGACCGTGGGCATGGTGCAGGTGGGCGATTCATGTTGCATTTGCTGGGGATGATGCTACACAGCGCTTGTGCAGCGGCACCAAAGCAAGTGCTCGTGTGTGGTGCAGGGTCCAGAGGGTGAGGTGCTGGGGGTGCTAACACGAGAGTCTGTGGTGCGGGCATTAGAAAATCAGCAGCAAAAGTAAACGAGGCAGTCTTCAGATAGCACAGGCTGAGCGATACGTCATGGCATGAGAAGGAGCTGAGAAGAGAGCGAGCTGGGAACTTGCAACGAACACCGCAATTGCTTGCATGTTGTCTGAACGCATGCAACGCTGCCAACCGTGAGACCATAAGCTTAGTCGCACAGGATGTAGACAAACATGTAAAACGCTTGGACGTTCATGTGCTGGCATGAAGCGCTGCAATGACCCTGCATTTCGCACAGATGGAATGTCACAACATGCAGCAGACCGTCAATCGGCAAACAATCTTCGATACTTCGACTGGAGCTAGCATGGTAGCCTACCGTGCACAAAGCTCATTGCACGCATCTACTCCAACGTCCCCCTCCTGGCTGCTGGCTCTCACTGCGTGACATCAATGCCAAGCCGCTTCAAGCATCCCCGCATCTCCTCAACCTGCAATGAGTAAACACTGCATGTCAGTATGCCGAAGGTAGCAACAGAGAGCGCGCAGCGATAGGTTTCATGGCTGCAGCCAGTGCCTCATTCACTGATGCTGCCAAAAGCCGCAGGTCACCGGCAATTGCTTTGCTCATCTACATGCCGCGTTTGTACCTGCTTGCTGCATTTATCTAGCACAATGTCGCCGCGTGCCAGTGATGCAGTGTAGCATGCCTGGTATTCAGCTGCCGCAAGTGGGCTTGCAAGCTCCGAGTACCGCTCCAACAGCCGCACCTACACGAGTCAAGGTGCAGCAGGTCGCATCATAGGTTGCTGTGCACCTGTGCCCTTTTGCGTTCAACTCATGCCAAATAACAGCGTATACGAATGTTGTGTACCTCAAGCTGTCTGCAGCTGGTGCCGTCGCCGCCGTGCGCCTTGAGGCAGGCCTGGTATGCCTTGCGCTCGGATCGCAGGCGCTTCCGGAGGTGCTCCTGCTCGGCTTGCGGCAGGTGGGTGCTACTGCGGCTGGTGAATGGCCACATGGGTCAAATCGAACGCCCGTAGGTCCAATACAACAGCTGTCTTGTAGGCATGCAGGGAACAGCCTTGCACTGATGTGCGCAGCGCCACTTCCTGTGTCAAGATTGCCACACTCTGCAGCGCGCCACGGAATGGCAGCCGCAACCCAGCAAGCAGAACACTGCACGAGATCACGCGGGTAAAATGCTGTGGGTCAGCGCCGTGTTTGGACTTGTACCGATGTGCAGTAGGCGGCAGGAAGTTCCTAGCCTGCTGCGCGTGCTGCGCGCCTGGGATGTTGCCTGTTGATCAACTTTGTTGCCGTGCCTGGAAGCATCCATGCAATGCGTCTGAGTGCAGAAGCTAAGCGCTACGGTATATTGCTGACCCAATGCAATGGTGCGAACTTCTCACTCTTCATGTCATCAAGCCCATTGCCTGTAGCATCATCACTGTTCAATACTTTGCCCACTGTGCTGCGTGCAGCCACCGAAGCGGGGCTTGTCACTAGAAGAGAAGCGCTCGAAACTGCTGGAAGTGTTTCATGAGAGCAAGGACGTTTTCGTACTGAAGGTATCAGGCGTGGATGTGCGCCTATCTCGCATTCTCTACATGCGTTGGTCCAGCTGATAGCATGTATGCCATCAGGTCCGCTCTTGTGCACACAGGATATTGAAAAGCTTGGCGCCAAGAAGGGCATCGTCTCTCAGAGCATCAAGGAGGTTTTGCAGGTGAATGTAGAAACATGACGTGTTTGAAAGCCGTTACTCCATATGCAACGTGGATGTGGATAGTTGTGTCTGATCTTGGCCACAGAGTCTGGTCGACGACGACATCGTCCATCAGGAGAAGATCGGCAGCTCCAACTACTACTGGTAGACAGCGAATTCTTGCACGTTCGTTGCTGTAACACCAATGACAGCTGCCGACAGCTGAGCATGTTGACAACATCGCCTGGTGTCTGCAGGGCCTTCCCCGGCGAAGCAGCCTCAAAGGTAGGTTGCAGTGCGCTAGGTGCTGGAGTGCAGCATGCCTTGCCGGCATTGCCGGCATGTATGGAGCATGGCATCCCGTAACGAACAGGTCACCTGTCGCTGTTCCTGCAGCTCGACCATGCGATCAAGAGGCTGAAGCAACAGAATGCAGACCTTGAGCAGCAGGAAGCGACCCTCAGAAAGCAGACTGAGGAGGAAACCAGCCGCAAACCAGATGCGGTGCGTCTGCACATTGCGTGATACCGAGGCCACTGGCACAGAATGTATCGACTGGCAACCTGCAAGGCCCCGCACATAGAGCAACGCATGCATCAGACTGGACGACTTATCCTGCAGGCAAAGCTGGCACCAAAGCTGGCGCAGCTGAAGGCCCTAGAGCAGAAGCAGGCGCTGCTGGAGCAGGGGCTGGCGCAGTATGCAGAAAATGACCCCGAGCGCATCAACCTACTGAGTAAGCCTCAATCTATCATATTGCAAACCATCCAGACTGTTCCGATGCTGCATCTAGGCCACGTACGGTGCATGTTTTGCTGAGCATGTGTCGGTATCTGCTGCCCTGTAACCTGATTGCGCGCTGATTTAGAGGCTGGCAGCGTCACGGCAAAGGAGTGGGCCAACACATGGCTGGGTGAGATGCTGTCATGTTGGCAAGTGCAGAACAAAGTATACTGTCGTAGACTAGCCTGTCACATACAACATAGTGAAGTCCAGGCTTAGCAGACCAGCTTCACGTTTCGTGCCTGCAGACAACATTGAGTGTTTGCGGACCTTTGTGAAGAAGATGAATGAGGGACGCGAGGGCGACATCGATGGCTTCTTCGCTCAGGTCTGCCGCGATGTTGGTTGGCCTACTCATGTGGCATGTGGATATATTCGTAATGTTCTTCCACATCTAGCCTGGTTGTGGTCCGGGTGTCCAATCAATGTTACTGCACACACAGGAGGGTGCAACAGATGCCCTGGAAACACTGGACTGATGCCCAGAGTACAGTGTACTCAGCAGCTTGAAGAAGCCATCCACCAAAGCAGCAGTGGCTGCCTGTCTGGCTGCAAAAATATGCTTGGAAACCAAAGGATCGAAGGTTCTGCTAGCCTGGAAACAGTACGTGAAAGACACCCCGCACAGCAACAGCAGGCGGTCAGTTTTGCTGCAATAGCAGTGATTCAGGTGTGGCTGCCGCGGCGCCACAGTAGAGATCGGTTTCACGGTTGGCCGTACGTAATGGTTTCACATGCTGCCAGTTTTCTCTAAAACCCCTAAACCCTAAAGTCCACCTGGCCACGATTTTTCCCACACATCCGCCTCGGTCTGTAATAACATGAGAAATCACAGTTATGAGGAAATTCAAGTAGATAAACTGTGTTGATAGACATGAAATGACAAGTAGGTTGTTACACAATGTAGACTGAACAGTTTCCCCAACAGAATTATGATGTAGTACCTTGTACGGTCCACCCTCCTTCAGGAAGCCCTTTGCGGGCACGGAGCGCTGCTGGTGCTTCAGGTGCGACAGCTCCTCGTAGTCCTCATCCTTCAGCTGCAGGCTGGCCGCCTCCAGGTTTGCCTGCATGCAAGTGTTTATGGCCGTCACACTAACATAGGATGCTGTGCTGCCAACTGTGTCCCAGCATGTACAGTTGGGTTGCAGCTGACGGATGTAGGCATGAGGCTCGTAGCATATAGTAAGCAACTGATTGCCGATGCATACCTTGACATGGTCCAAACTACTGGCCTGCAGCAAAACAAGGAACAAAGGTCAGATCACCTGATGTCATGTTGAGTAACCTGTGTAATTGCAGCAGGGTGCCCCTTGATGGTGCTTGTGTCCATGTCACCTTTGGAATGACCGATGTGCCATGCTTCAGTCCCCAGGCCAGGAGCACGACTGCTGGGTGCTTGTCGTACTTGTCTGCGATCTGCATCCAGAGGATGGCACCGTGATGCCTGTGCACTGCTGGTAAACGAGCACGCATTATGCACCCGCGCTATAGCGTACAGCCCACTTCACACATTCCAGCCCATGTTCAAGTGCGCGGCGTTGCCGCATTTGCAGGCAAATGACGGATCAGCAGCTTGCATGCAAAACAGCGTTACGCCCGGCAGATGAAGTCACCTTCTTGACCGTCTCGTCCTGCAGCAGGCTGGGCTGGTCCTTGACCTCGGAGCCGAGCGGGCTGTAGGCCGTGACGTGGATGCCCAGGTCGTTCATGCCCTTCAGCAGGTCGTCGTTGCGCCAGTACGGGTGCACCTGTGGCACCCCACCACATGACTCGTATAGGTGTCCACTGCCAAGCAATAGCGCTCAGGCACCCTGCAAAGTGGGCCTAGACGAGGCCATGTGAAGTCGGGTGTCCGAGGTGAGCTCCCCACCGGTGTGCGGGGGTTCACAAGTCCCACCTCAATTTGGTTCACGGCCGGCTTGATGCGCGCGTGCTCCAGCAGCGCCTTGACCTTGGGGATGTTGTGGTTGGACACACCAATGTGCTTAGTGTGACCAGCATCCACCTGTCCGCGCAAACGTGTGCGACGTCGCTCATCAAGTGCTGCTGAGGTCACATGCATGGGTTGTGACATGCGAGCAGCATGCATTACAAGCTGCATACTCGGTCGTCAGCTGACTGTGCTGGCAGCTGGAGTGGGACGCACACCTGCGCCTCCATCTGCTTCCACGTCTCCAGCGGGGAGGGCTCCACCTTGGGACCCTCATTGTCCGCAATCGGCCTGCGATACACCCACACGATTTCATCAGCTACACATGCAGACCATCCACCACAGCGCATGCTGCAGCAGTGCCCTATCCGAGCTCCGCGCAATCAACAAGGTATGGTCCACAAGATCCTGCAGCTAAGGTGCTCAGTGGTGCAGCTGAGGCCTTGCCGTCATGCTGTTTGATGCAATGCTGAACATAGACCCCTGAACCCCCACGCACCAGTGCACCAAGTACAGATCCAGGTAATCCAGCTGCAGGTCCTCCAGCACCTTCTTCAGTGCGCCAGCCACATCGCCGTGCTCCTTGTTCCACAGCTTCGACCTGCAGGGTACGAGGGGGACCCCTTTCCTGCTGCTGATCTACATGCATACTCGCCGTGTCCAAACACTCTGCTCACACCGTGCAAGACATGCGATGTATGACCTTTTTCACGCTGTATAACGGAATTTCGGGCTCGGCTCAGGAGCTTGATGCATGCTCTACTGTCGTTGTCAAAGACAGCAGCTGGGGTAACAGGACGCACGTGATCCACAGTTCCTCCCGCTTGACGAGGCCGTCCTTGAAGGCACGCTGCAGGCCCTTGCCCACCTCGTCGTGGTTGCCGTACGCCGTCGCGCAGTCGATGTGCCGGTAGCCCACCTGCAGCCAGCCACATCTAGCACAGGTTACATCCGGTATGGTCTGCAACCGCATGAGCCGCACATCATGAGTCTATTCGAGCAGCTCGACCCAACAGCGCTGTGCTGCCGTTCTCCAACAGAAGGGGTAGTAGCAGGGGCAAACTGCTGAGTTTGCTGGTCATTCACCTTGATGCCATTGTACACGCTGTCAGCGGGCGTGTCCTTGTTGCGCCATGTGCCTGTGAGTGTGGCGACGCGTCTGTTACACTTCCGTCATTGCCTGATCTGCTATATTGGCGAGAAGGCTTCTCTGCTCGATGGCGCAGCAGGAACCTCAGCAACAGGATACCACCATGCATGCATGTCTGATGGCCGTCCGACCGCCGACCTGCTGTCAGTACAGTGTCAGGAACGGCAATAAGACGTACCCAGGCCAATCAGTGGCATGGTCGCGCCGGTGTGCAGCTTTGTAGTCATCTTGGAGCGCTTCGATACGTCCACGAGAGTTGATGAGTTTCTGGCTAGAGCAGCGGCCAAACCACGGAAGACTGCCAGCGTTGCGATCAGTAGGAGAGATGAATCGTGCAGTTGATTTGGTTTTCGCTGTGTGGGCAGACAGTGCATGTAGATCAGTTGCATCTGCGTAATTGTCAGGCTTTAAGGAGCTTCACCGTGGCTACCTGCATGCACTTAATTAGTCACAGGATCTTGGGCGTACACTGGGCGTACAAGAACGTATGCAACATTGTTAGACACACAGCGGCATTACTTATTAGATGGGCTTCATTACTTATTAGATGGGCTTCCTGGCAGACATGCACAAGAAACAGCGCAGAAACCACAGCAAGACCCGCGTGCTAATGTTCAGCGAGGCATGGATGCGACTATGATGTGGATGCAATGAGTGACGGCAGCTCCGCGCCCAGCGGCAGCGCAGTCTGCGTGCTGCGCCAGCGCTTGATGGCGCCCTGCAGGCCGCTCTCGCTGCCATGCGGCATGTGGATGCCCACCCACACCTGCGCAGGAACCCATGACAGCTCAGACGCATGTGATGGGTAATGTAAGAGCACACAATCCAGACTTGTGTGGACCATGGGGCTCGCTGCAGAGGGCCACACCAGTGGTGGTGGCTCGGCCACGTTCAGGTTGCTGCTGACGCTGCCGGTCCTGCCGCCGTCGTTGCTACCACCGACACCGCCAAGGCTGCCATCTGCGACTGCTGGCGGCAAGTCAGCATCACGGACCGCGCTGCGCAGCCCCAGCGGCTGCTGCTGCAGCTGCCACTCGGGCTGCTGCTGCTGTGCGGCGCTGGATCGGACGAAGAAGCTGCGCAGCGCCCGCTGCACCTCCTTATACATCCGCTGCGCAACATGAAATATTGCATGTACAGTAGTTGTAAGCACCCGCAACCTGCTATGTATCCAGCTGAAGCCTACAGGTACACTTGCATATTTCAGCCGCAAAGCACCGAAATCATGGCAAATGACGATACCCTACTTTCACCACAGCAACATCATCCGATACCTGGGCCAGCACCAGGCAGTCGTGGCGCAGGATGACGTTGCAGCCCTCCGACAGGCTGGTCTGCGTGCGGAATTCTGCGATGATGCGCACCTGCAGGATGCAATCGACGTTCTGCTCTGTTTCGGTCTCTGTGTCTTAGGCGTGTGTGCTGCTATCTGCGGCTCGGCTGTATGGAGGCAAACAACTGGGCCCGTATGCATGTGCCACAATGTATTCAGGCACGGCTGCAAGCAGACACACTGCAGCACCCACCAGGCGGTCTCGCAACGCAGGGATGGCCATGCCAGGCGGTATCTGCTGCACCAGCTGCAACGGATTTACATGACCGCCAATGCTGTCTAGCAGCTGGCCTGTTACATTGCAAGTAGGCCTGTTGTAACATGTAGCCAGCAACATATGGCCTGATGTGTGATCCGCTTCCCCTCGGTGCAATGGTGATGGAGGCATGCTACCACCACAGTAAGTGCACGCACCAAGAGGCGTTGCCAGCAGACCATGACGGCAGCAGCCAGTTCATACAGTGTGTACACCATCATGTGCAGCCTGTGCTGCGGGGTCGGGCACCTGTGGACTCGGGATCCTGCAGCGCGAGCTGTATGAGGTGCTGCCACAGCTCCTCGTCGTCCGCCTGCGACTGCACAAAGGCAATTGCCGCCGGCACATCTGCCAGCCGCCCGATGATCAGCTGCAGCGCGCGCCCCGCTGCCCCCATGCGCCCCAGCACGTGCACCTGCAGCAGTGCAGGCGCCAAATGAGCAGGAGGACGTGTGGTGCAGCCAGCATGTCACAAGCTTGGCTGCGGTGTGCGCCACGTGGCATGCATGCATGCCACAGATGGCCTTGCAGGTCGTTTCGTGCTGGATGCAGGTAACGCCTGTGCCCACTCCTTCCGTGCATGCTGGCCACTTCGCTCATGGATCGTGCACGTGCTCATAAAGCCATCGCCATCATGTTGTGGAAAGCGTCTTCACCTGCTCGGGCACGAGGCCATATTTCTCGCACACAGCGAGCGCTGGCTCGAGGCTGTAGCTCTGGCTGACGGTCAGGAACGGCAGCAGCGCCTCCGGCTGGAGCTCCGCATACAGCTGCACCTGCACAGATCAAGGGCATGCAGACTGTGGCACATTTCAGTGTTGATAGCCAGCAGGGCAACATCGACCTGCTGACGGCATGCGGCAGCAGCGTGTCGTGTAGTGCCTGGCCAGCGACAGCGATCAGCCCCGCACCTGCAGATCTGCAAACTCGGTGCCTGCAGCAGCATCCCGCCGGAACAGAGCATCCAAGTACATGTGCAGCCGCTGCCGCCACTGCGCCGCTTCCTTGCCCCTGCCGCCGGCATCGGCCTCCCTGATGGCTGCCTGCACAAACACAGGCAGGTTGGGCTGTGGCCTCCACTTCCACATTCTGGGCAGGTGCATTGCCGCATGCGGGTGCAGAGGCTGCAATGGATTCCACGCTTACACAAAACAAATATGCGGCATAGAGGTCAGTGGCATGGTGCCATGCACGCTGATTCAGCACCGCACACAGGCCCCCTGCATGCGGGTGCGGCAGGCACCTGGATGCTGGTGACTACGTTGTGGGGCGGCACCTCGTCATAGTGCTCGACAAACAGCTGCGTCGCGCCCCCTGCATCGATCTGCAGCAGCTGGACTGCGTGCGTGCCAGCCGCCTGGACAGCGTCGGAGGATAGGAATCGGCAACAGTGCTAAATCACGGGAGGGATGGCGGCTGCAGACAATGCTGCACACGCATAAGTCACGGCGTTTTCTGCACAGGCGCTGAACCTCCATTTTGGTGCTCACCTGGAAGAGACCGTGCTCAACGATGAAGGGCAGGATGTCGGGCCGCCCCAGCCGCAGCAGAATTGCCATTGCCAGGTCAGCCCGGCCCTGCGCAGATGTCGTTGAAGGGTGTGAAACAACTTTCCAGCACGGCTGCAGCGCCATGTCACCATGCACATGGAACCAAAGAGAGAACAATAGACCCCCTGAAGCATACCTGCAGCGTGTATAGGTGCGCTGCCACAGCCAGGAGTGCAGGCGTGCCGCCTCCCAGCGATTGCATCCTGCAAACATGGGATGCCAGCCGGCGGTAAGTCTACAGCAAGTGCCAGCGAGGTGTTTGGCATGCTGGGACCAGCAAGGGAGCTGCAAGGGTATAGGAGTGTGTTGCTGGCACCGGTGCAGGGTGGCCTCCGTGAGCGCGGTGACCGAGTACAGCTGCGGCGGCCAGCGCTTCAGCAGCGGCAGCAGCTGCTCGTGGTGCGCGGGCGACAGCAGGAACGCCGTCAGCACCTGTGCACGGCAGGGACTGCCCTCAGAAATACAGTCGTCACTGCTGGCCCCTCTCAGCGAGTTGAGGGCAGTCTACGGTGATCTAGACAGGTTGGAGGAAACTGCTGTGTGCGGTGAGATGTTGCGGAGCGCTGCACACCATCTCGTAGGCCTGCCGCCGCAGCGTGGGCGCCATGATGCCGATGGGGATGTGGGGCGCCAGGACCGGCAGCTGCCGGTGCTGCGCAAAGGTGTACACCTGCCGCTCCCACGCCGTTGCGTCATCCTGGGATCAGTGAAACAGATGCGTTGTGAAGCGACAGCCCCGGGAATACGTTCTCGCACACAAAGGTCGGACTCCGCATGGCATTGAGCGAATGTGCAACAGGAGGCCACAGGCCTTCACACAATGCTGTGCTCGATGCTGACCACCCTGGCCTCTGTCATAAAGCTTCATGAGGGTGACGCTGGTGCACCAGCAGCTGCAATTGCTGTATCAGGATCATGACATCACTGGGATGTGTGTTGTCCTTCCTGAAGTGCATGCCATGTGGGGTGGTGCGCTGACCTGCAGCAGCTCGGGACACAGCTCGGCGGCCTCTGCAAACTTGCGCTGCGCCAGGAGGTACTGCAGGTACTGCTGCGCCACCTGCGATGGCAGTCCAAGCTGTGAGCATGGACTGCTGTTTTTCACCAGACATCGACTGCCAGCATGCATGAGAGTGGTATCAGTCAATGATGCCGGCAGCGTGCCACCTGAGGCACCCTGCTGCTTGCATGCCCAGGCGCAATTCGTCCACAGGTGCAGCGAAGGACGACTTGAGGCGCAATCACATAACGTCGTCGCTGGCGCACCTGCTGCCGGTTGTGCTTGCGCAGGCTGCGGTCGGTGGAGGCGATGGCCAGCGCCTCCCTGTAGCGCCGCCGCTGCAGCAGCCACGCCACCCGGTCGTCCCCGTCCCGCGGCCGCCCCACCACCACATCCTGAGACGGCCGAGACGCATACGCGCATCAAGTTTGCCACAAGAGAAACTGCTCTCTTCGCAGCTTGATTATCAGCGTCGGCCGCAAGGCCATGGTCGTATTGCATGCCAAGCGCGTGCAGCTGATAGTGCTGACAAGATGCGAGTGTGTTCCGCAAGTGTAGTCAGCAAGCTGACGCAGCTCGCTTCCTTGCATGGCACGCTGCCACGCAGCTGCTCAAACTGGTGCGCCAGCAACGACATCTGCCCTGGCAGGGCGACTCAGGGTGGGCATGTTGCAAGCCGGGAATACATCAGTGCTGCGCAAGTATCGCACCCGCGGTGTGACGACATAGTACAGCGGCTCATAGCCATCTGGCCACCACTTGTACTCGGCCTTGCGGGGCGCGGTCAGCCGCCGGTCTGCCCGCAGCGTGCGGTCCTTCGACAGCGGGTAGTAGCACGCCAGCGACGCTGCGGCATCTGCACCAGAGCCCCGCTCCAGCCCTGACAAGGTAGGTGACATGATCACTCGGAATCGAGCCCTGCAACATTCAGGGTTGCAGACTCGGGGTAGAGTCATCAGGCTTACAAAATGTAGCAAATGCCATGCTGGCCACCTGCGATGGGCAGCACATCTGATGCCAGCTCATCGCCCCGCCATGACAGGATCTTCAGCTGCAGGCGACAAACGCAGTTGCTTCAGCAGTGTGGCAAAGGGTAAATGCCTGCTCGTGGTAAGGTATCGCCCTGCACAGCTGCAGCGAGCGATGCAAAGGGAAGGCATACCTCTGGAAAGGCTTCATCTGCGGCTGCAGACGCGGCGTCGGCTGGCTGCTGGCTGTGCAGCTGCGTCAGCAGTGCTATGTCCTGACCAAAGGGCGCAACACCCTGCACATGGGGATTACCACTTCCTGGGCCTGGTCTGACACTGCAAGCCACGATGTAATGGCTCAACGGCATCAACATGCGCACTGCGTCCAACAGTGTGCGCTGATATACCATCTTGCAAGATATGGAGCCACGATTATCCAGCAACCTGCGTTGCAGCACAGGCGCACCAGGATGCAGCCGTCCAGGTCCAGCTGCACCAGGACCTGCATGACATACGACTCCACGGAGCTGACCGTGTTGGGGTCCTCCAGCAGCATCGCGCGCGCCACCTGCAGGATCATGTGTCCGGATCATGTGTCAGAATTCGTTGGCTGCTTACCACTTTGACGCAACCACTCGGGTGTCGCACACTGGCGTGAGCATGTACCAGGCCATGCAGGGGCGGCCGTATGAGGCCATAGTGCAGCACGGTGATGCAGATGACCGTGCACCATGATGGTGGCACCCCAGCCAACGTACAGCAGGCTGTCCGCCTCCCAGTACAGGTGCGGCTTGGCGTGCTGCACCCGCGCCGCGCTGGCCGGGCGCTTGATCGTGAAAATCCGCTGGTGTGCTGCCGTGTCGTACACCTGCGCATAGCATGTACGCCGCCGTGTGTAGGCGTGTCCGACGGCCTTGGCGCTGCCGACTTCCAGCGCGGGCAGCAAGGCCGTGCAGTCATGATTGCCCCGAAGCAGGGCGCGAGGTTGAACCCCAACAGTGTGCTG
Organism: Diplosphaera chodatii; assembly: GCA_032358165.1. Lineage (NCBI taxonomy): Eukaryota > Viridiplantae > Chlorophyta > Trebouxiophyceae > Prasiolales > Stichococcaceae > Diplosphaera > Diplosphaera chodatii. The sequence continues at coordinate 2,005,127 of JAALGY010000038.1, forward strand.
CATAGGACACCTTGGTGCTGACGGCATTGGCCCACGCGATGAGGCTCGCGCTCCAGCGCATGCACTGGATGGCGCCCTCCCCGGAGTGCAGCACCGTGTCCTTGATGCCCAGCCAGCCCTGCAGCGCACGACAGTGTTGTCTTGCCGTGTCTGCAAACCGCTATTCCTATGGCACATCTCCCGCACTTTCTGCTTGGTGGCAACAACAAAGCAGGCTTGGACCCCCACCCTGGAGTGCAGCACCAGCTCCCCAGAGTTGCCGCCCGTCACAAACTCGCGGGTCTTGCGCTGCCCATAGCGCGGGTCCAGCGCAATGGCGCGCACAGGGTACCGGTGCTTGAACGACGTGGTCTCCTCGCTGTACATGCCGGACACCTACATGACGTCAATGCGCAGCACTCATGATAAACCATACTGATATTGGCTATACCACCTGGAATATTTCATGATTGAGCTCCTACCTGATGAACGCTGCACAAGCAGGTGCTCAATGCAGATGAGGCGAGCAAAGATGCCTCGCACCAGGACGGTGCCATCGTCTGCACAGGTGGCCAGGTGGTCGGCTCTGTCGTCGAAGCACATGCCGTGGATTGCCGCCTTGTGCGCTGCGATCTGCTGCACCTGGACAATGGCGCATTGCAGGCAGATCACCCCGACAGTCGCAAGAAACGAGCAGCCTTGGCCAGCACGGCAAGCCTGTGCTGCCCTGAACATCCACCGCTAAACATGAGGGAGAGGTTGCTGGTACTTACCTGGTTGCCCTCATAGTCCAACAAGTGCACCGTCCCTGAAGATGTACCTAGCGCAAGCACCTGCAGGGTGCCATGCTGGACCCTCAGATCATGGGGCGCCTCTTTGCAGGCAGACACATGCGCAGTCAACTCCTGCAGGACCCAGCATTCCGCAGCAGCTGTGCAGCAATGGTGTAGCCACCTTGTCTGAGATGGCGAGGCAAGCCGCACTGGCGGTCGCCAGCAGCGTGGTCAGGTCGCAGCCCAGGCGCTGGTACTTGAGCCTGGGCTCTTCCTCGGCTGCACTGTCGTCGGATGCTGGTGCTGCCGTCGGCAGGGCGCCTGATGCGCCACAGCTGCCGTGCCGCTGGTGGGCTGCCAATGCTGCGGGTGGCGCTGCTGCATTGGGAGCGGACCTCAAGGCCAGTCCGGCTGCTGAGCCCTGCCTGGGAGAGCCTTCATGCTCGCTGACTTCCCCACTGCTGACACCTTGCCCCGTTGCCAGCTGCGGTGCACGTGTTGTGGCGTCTGTGTCTGCCTCCGCAGGCGCTGCCGGCAGCTGGCCATCAGCTGCGTCTGCCGCAGGTGCCGAACCGGCAGCGGGCTGTGCTGTATCATCTTCTGGACCTGGAGCTGCGCCCTGCTCGACGGGCCGCGCTGCATCCGGATCCGCAGCGGACTCCATGCCGCGCGGTTGCGCCGATGCGGCGCCGCTGCAGCTGTGCACCTGACACCAGGCCTTGCTGATTTACAGTCCCCTGTCACCACTTGCTGCTGATTGGATTGTGTCAGTTATGAGAGGGCCGGCGGCATCCTTCACAATCATGCCTGGCAAGAGGCTCCAGCATGTGCATCCGCTATGGAGCATATCGCAGCGCATTGCTACCTCGAAGCAAATGGGCGCGACGTATGTAGGTCATGAGAAGCCAGCCACAAAGCGAGGGATGTCTTGACTGTGGTCGGGACCAGATCCAGCATCTTGATCAATGTCACAGTTGTCTCATCGGCGGTGGGCCTTGCGAAATCGGCGGGATCGAACATGCAGCGATGAGTTGACTATTGGAAGCACGGGAATGAACAGGCAAATCTGCTGCCGGCGCACTGTGCATATATAGCCTTTGCCTATGCATTACATCTGCGCACCCTCTGCACCACCCAGCAGACACGGGAGTGCATATACAACGGAGGCAATTTTGGCATGCTGCGAAGCCCACAAACTCAATTCTGTGTTGCGCGCACCAGACCCCGGTGTCAGTTTGTCTTCAGCACACTCTCAAGCTGGAAGAAGGCTCTCAGCAGATTGTCCACTTCGAAATGACGGCAATGAGGAAGATAAAGAACAAATCATTCGAGGAGTCGAGACATTACATATGCCCTGAACAGCTTGATCGATGCATCTTTCAGATGCCCTGCCACCGGCACCTCAGACCAAAGGGAACACGTTGGACGCAAAGGCCGCTGTCGTCACCACGTTACCGGCAGGGTAGTAGTGGCAGACGTATATCACAGAGTCCACGTTCGCATACGCAGTGGGGCATTTCGTTGCTCCGCAGCCAATGCTCGTTGTGCTGGCCCATACCATCTGGGTGAAAGCTGCAGAGGTGGCGTTGAAGCCTGGCCTCGCGAAGTTGTAAGACTTGATCCCCGAGTACGCGCCGTAGATGCTGATGGCCCAGCTGGCAGCCGCATCAAACTGCTGATCCTTCCAGTAGTACCCGAGGCCCACGTACTCACCCACCCCATTGGTGCCGCTGTAAGCAAACTGACACTTGCTGGAGAATGCCTGCGCTCTGGCGGCGCTCGTGGCGTTCCACTTCAGCGCGGGCGTGAGCTGGTGGCGGGCCCGGTACGAGTTCTGGAGGTATGGCAGCAGCACGGCTGTCGCATTGTTTGGAGCCTTGGCGGCCGTGACGGCCTGCGGCGCTGTAGCCGACCAGTTGCCACTGCTGGGTTTCACGACCGGCGGGGGTGTCGCCGCCAGGATGCGCCTGGCGCCATTGACGATATCCGGAGCGGCGGTCCACGTAGCCGAGCCAGCAGTCTGCAGCTGCTGCGAGACTTTTGAGTGGGCTGCTTCATGCGCCGCACCGGAGGTGTGCAGCTGCCCGCCCTGAGAAGTGGGGTCCGGGGACGACAAACCCTCCTCGCTGCTGGCTGCAGCGTCGGCTTGCTTGCCCGCAAAAAGTTGCGCTCCGTCCAGCTGTGAGCCCTGGAACGAGGTGTATCCTCCCAGTAGAACCACAAGGAACGACAGAGCTGTGACACAGCCAACCTGGACTGCCACCATCTGTTCTTTTACGCAGGGCAGCACTTTCAAGTCCGAGCGCTGGCAGCACCTAGCTGCATGTCCAACCGCGGCTGCGCCAGGTTAGCACCACGGCTTGAATGAAGCGACTCCGTCCGTGTACAAGCCTCCGCAAGTGCACGCAGGTGTGCACTGCCCTGCTCGCTGTCACAGGTGATCGGCTGTACCTGCACTGTACTGCAGGAGCGTAAACTTAACACGGCATCCCCACTGAACGTTGAACTTCACGAATGTGTGTAGATCTGCAACGATTTGCAAATTGATCATCAAATATTCCCCCTTCTGGTTCCGGAAGGCGTTGCGCCCAGAACACAGCTTGCAAGGTCGGGATTGCGACTGCTTAGGCTTCAGCAGCGTGTACAGATGACGTGTGCCATCACGGGGTTGGTGCAGGGAGCTCCACTTCTGAGACGTCAGGGACGACCCAGGTGCAGGTGCTCGGGAGCGCGTGGCAGCCGTGGTGCCCCGCTGGCCTGCCTGCAGCCCCACAGCGGCGACGTTTCTGAGCCTGATCGGCCGGTGTTTGAGAGCACGCCGCCTACTGGGGAGGTGTCGCTGTTTGAGGCCAGGGATGCCATCGAGGCGTGCGAGGGGCTGGATGGCGCGGAAGGCGACGCCTGCTTCCTGACCTTTGGCCTGGACTGCCAGCAGACCCGGCGGTGGTTCTCCACCGTCGCCAGCCTCGAGTCAGCACTGGCGCTCCCAGATGAGGATGAGGACGATGACGATACGCATGATGCAAAGGCAGATCCCTGGAACCTGCCGCAGCCACTGAACGAGATCTTCGCCTTGTGGTCGGACACAGCTGACGAGCTGAAGCGGATGCATGACTCCAGCGCACATCAGTGATGACATGAATTCACGGCGGTAGTGAATCGGCGACTGGCAGCTACATTGCCAGAGTGATCAATGCCTCGGCCTGAGTCCAGCTCAGCGGGCATGCTTGTACAGTGACATCTGATGCATTTACCCTAGCACATGTGCTGGCGTGGGGCCACACATGTGGCAGGGATGCTGATCTACAAACACAAAGCCGGTTTTGCACCATATTCTGCAGCCCTGCGAGCACCCCTGTGTGGGTGCCGCAATGGCCAGGCTGCTGTTGTGCTCTGTACCAGCAGTTAGGAGCGTGCGAGGGAGCATGGAGGGATGCTACTGTACCCTGACGCTTGGTTTCGGTTCCTCAGTTTTTGGCCGGGCCCTTGTGATTTCCCATTGACATCGAGAAGATAACATTTTGAGTTGAGTACTTGACTCTCCAGTGCTGAAATGTTAGACGGCTGTAAGCAGATGAAGCAACGGCACGTTGGTACCTGGAACACAGCATGAACAAACAGGCACAGCAGCAGGCGAGCATCACAGTACAAACGGGATGAGCGCCTTTCGATGCCGCGGGTATTCACGTCCAAATCGTTTTCTGTAGTCTTGGTGATGGTGCCAGGCTCTCGGCCCGATGTTGCATGCCGTGAAGACTGCAAAGGCTGCCGCTGGCAGCTGCCCTGCTGCCAGCGCCCAGCCAGACCACTCGAGGATCTCCCCAAAGTAGTTTGCGCCCGAGACGAACTCAAACATGCCACCCCGTGGTATGGAGTAGCCTGCACATCCAGGCAACCATGAGTCATCACTCTCCTTGCTGTTGGCATCCCAAGGCACAGATGATGTCGCAGCAGAACTCACACTGAAGCACAGATGCACGCACCGCTGGACCCAGGCTTACGCAGGCTGCGCAGCGCTGCATCAGCGTGCATGTTGATCCCCCACCCAGCTGCCCATGCAGCGCACCCAATCAGAAAGCGAACATCAATGAGGCTGCCGCTGCCTGAAGCTGGTTTGCGCAGCAGCCACCAGCCCTGCAGCACGACGACTGCGGTGTGTGCACGCTCCTGGGATGCAGCCGCACAATTGCAGCAAATAGAAGTGCGGGAAGTGGCTCATCAACACCAACATGTTGAACATGCAGACCACCTGGAGCAGGCCATTGTAGGCACAGAACGCTGAAGCCATCAGGCAGATGACAGCCGGTGTGGGCCTGCCGCTGCGTATCCGGAAAGGGAATACAAGGCTCCTGTTGCGGGCAAGTGGTCGTGAGCACCTGACAGCGTTTGTTTGCAGGGGAGCGAGAGGGCACCTGGCGGCGAAGGTCAGGCTGGAGTCTCCTACCTGTAGAAGTAGTGTACACAAAACAGGCCCAGCAGCACTGCCTTCCGCGCTGACAAGCATGTGTGCAATGTCAGTTTGTCACTGCTCAGCAGCAGCCATGCCGGCATCAGCAGACTCCAAATTTCCTGCACCTAAGGTACACATGCAGACATGTTCAGTCTGTTGAGCGATGCGCACTTGTCACAACACGAGCAAGCACAGGAGCATCTTTGCTTGTCCATTCAGCTTACTATCCATGCCGTCCTGGCGCTCAACATAGGGCCCCACCCCTGCCGGGAGTAGCGGCCATATGGTGCCCCTGGTCCGGTGGTCAGCTGCGCAAAAGCGGCTAACCCGCTGGCGATCATTCCCCAGCTGGCCCAGCTGACCGCATCAGGTTGCATAGTATGTCCCCGGCCGATATGTCAGTGTGCTGGCACCATTCGTTGTGCTTGGGTCCGGCTGGCCATCAACACCGCTGCACACATACCATCACGCTGCATGGCCAACAGGTCCGGCAGCATCAGCCGTCTGTGTCTTTAACCAGGGAGTAGTACAGACTACGACGTCCTATTTGCACGGCATACAACGAATTGTGCATGTGCCTGGGCAGTTCAGCACATGCCACCAAATGCCGCATGCATGCTGCATCCAGCATGCAGGTGCTTTGCTGCATTCAACAGCATTCCTGCGTTTGCCGCGGCGATCTGCCAAACGAAAATGGACCCAACCACATATGACACAACCTCGAGGCGGATCAAGCACGATCCTATGCACTGAAGGTGCTGCTGGTGTGCAAGTGCGCCAGTGCAGTGTACCGTTGCTGACAAGTACTTGACATCTCCGAGCGGATCCGTGAGCATGGTCGAGCCAGGCGGGAATGCTGACATTCTGGCGGACGCAGCGTCCTCGTTAAGCCTGACCAGCTCGACCACAGGTGATGCGCGTATCAGCATCTGCCATGCATGTGCAGCAGCGTCATCGTGCACCGCATAGGGGACAAACTGTCAAACAGCAACCATGCGTAACTCATCTCTGAAAAAAAGTGCGATCATCGACTGTCATGTTGCAGGAGTCCCAGAAGGGGATGCTGTTCCCGTCGTGGCGGCCAGTGCAGCGGCTGGTATGGAGGAGCAGCCCAAAGCAGCAAAGAAGAGCAAGAAGAAAAAGGCAAGTCCTGCCTTCTCTACTGATTCCACCTGGCACACGGTGGCTTGCTCAGGCGCAGGACCATTCTGCCTGCACCTGTCCGCGGTGAAATGTGACAGCATCGCGGTGTCGCGCTCCGATCTGCGCACGGCAGTGTCATGAGGCAGCCGCGGCGCCCGCAGGCCAAGAGGGAGTTTGTAACGCTGCCGGCGGTGGAGGCGCTCCTGGCGGGCGGCTCGGTGCCCTGGACCCTGGCCTTCTCCCAGCGCCTGGGACGCCATGTGGTCGCCACCCGCGACATCCAGCCTGGTGCCCATGCCACACCCCTCGTCATGCGGACTGCATACCTGTCTGTCTTATCGGCCTGCAGACCAGGCCGCCTTCTTTGAGGCAGCCTGGCGGCATATCGCGGCATGTCCGCAATTTGCCCTGCAGGCCTTCAGCCACTGGCTGTGTCACAATGTACCATATCACTGTAGCTCTCCCGTGCAGGCGAGCTGGTGTTGCGAGAGCGTGCAGTAGCAGCACTGCCGCGCGACAAGTTTGCCGCTCGGCTGTGCCACGGCTGCTTCGACGAGCTGAAGGGTAAGCGGTGCTCGTGTTCAGAGGTGCTGTTTGAGGTCAGTGTGATCATACTGCTGTCGACCACAGCACCAAACCCACAGTGCTGCCAACACTCGTGAGATACCAGCCTTGGACCCGGCCGCACAAGCGTCACGGTGTGCCGCAGGCGCTGCTGCCACGGATGCAGCCACGCGCTACTGCAGCAAGGCCTGCGCCGCGGTGGGGGCGGCGCTGGACGCCCGAGTGGACCCTGTGCTGCCGGCATTGCAGGTGCCGAACGCGTCTTGCAGCCGGTCCCTCGAACGCCGATGCGCTCCATGGTACAACATCGCATTGCCGCTGACGTGCAGGAAATTGCCGCCAGCACCGACTGCGACGCCGGGCTGCTGCACATGGTGCTCGCCCTGGATGCGGTGCGCAGCCTGGCGACGGCAGGCGGCAACCAGCAGGCGGCTGCCTCCGCTGCCGACAGCCGTGCAGCAGGCGGCGCAGCCACGCCGAGCAGCGCGGCAGCTGGAGGCGCGGGCAGCGGGTCGGCGGCAGATGCGACTGACTTGGGCCATGGCGGCGGCGGGGGCACGGGCGCGTCGGCGACGGCCGACGGCAGGGTGCCGCTGCTGTGCTGCGGCGCCGCGGATGTGGATGCGCTGCAGACGCACTGGGAGCGCACGCCGCAGTCGTGGCGCGACAGCGTGGCGGCGGGCTGCAGGTGTCAGCCTTGCCCCGAGCTTAGAGTCTGAAAGCGGTTGAGCACCAGCACAATGACGCCTGCTCCCTAGCAGGCCGATATTCTGTGCAATTAGATGTCGCATGGGTTGCCACGCGACGGGCCTTGATACTTTTCCGTCACCACGTGCAGCAAGCTGCGTGCAGCCATACAGCAGAGCGGAGCCTTCGAGCCTGGACCCGTGGAGCAGCTGCAGCGCTTTTCGGCCGCTGTGAACAGCAATGCACATGGTGCGTCTCACCGTTGGGGATGCAGATCGCCCCACAACCATCACCAGAGCCTCTTCACATTCATCTGCTGTTTACAATGCCTTGCACATGCTCTGCTTTGCTGATGTCAAGGGTACATTGGGAGCTGCTGCACCCGTCTGGCGGCTGAGGTCGCAGGTGTGGGCGCGTCAGCCGGGGGCAATGTGGACCAGGGCTTCGGCATGTTTCCGGGCCTCAGCATGCTGAACCACTCCTGCGCACCCAGCTGCTGCTACGTGTCCAAAGGTGGGCATGCCAGCTGTTCAGGTGCTGCTCTAGGCAAGCGGCTCTGTGTAAGTCCGGGGCTGAAGCAGGATGTCCGCATCGACCAAAAGCACGTACTGTTGGCTGTGGTGACAATATAGTCACGGTGCAACCGACATTAGGTCGTGGTTGATAATGACTGCAGTGGCATCGCAGGGGATGTGATGGACGTGCGTGCTGTGGAGCACATCAAAAAGGGCCAGGAGTTGTCCGTGCAGGTACGTGATGATGTAATATGCACGCCAAGACGAGGGTGTAGCGTGCAGCATCTTCGTTGCTGACACCTGCATGCCTATGGTAGAACGCACATGCCGGCTGCATGCAGTCCAAACGCTGGCGTGTGCTGCGTGCAGTATGTGAACCTGCTGGAGCCTCGACGGGTGCGGGCTGCGCAGCTGGCGGACAGCAAGTTCTTCGCCTGCAGCTGCGCGCGGTGCTCGGCGCCGCTGGCCACATCGACAGACCGCTTCCTGGAGGTACCGGACTGCTGGCTGAAGTCAGCATGCTCATGTGACAGCGTCATCGTGGGCAGCATGAGTTGTGCTGCAGGCTTTGCAAGTGTTACCGACTGCATATAAGGTCCACCTTGAGGTCACCTCGAGGCTGATGCATCTTTTGGCAGTATGTTTGCCATGACCATGTGACCCAGGTGCAGGCACTGCTGCCCTGGGCGCCATAACGCGGTATATAAAGCACCGTACACCAGGAGCGTTTGAATAGACCCTAGATGCCTTGTCTGCAGGGTGTACAGTGCTGCAGGGCTAACTGCCCGGGGGTGCTGCTGGCGCCGGCGGCAGCCGTCGGCAGCAACAGCAGCAGCGGCAGCAGCGAGGAAGCTGCATCAGACTGGACTTGCTGCGAGTGTGACGCAAAGCAGGCGAGCTCCAGTGCTACGGGATCTGGCCCCGCGGCCTGTGACTGCTGTCCACTCCTGGTCTTGATGTGCGTGGTGGCTGCTCTACTGTGTGGCACAGCACCAAGCTTCACTGGCGAAGTGTGGTGCGGCTCATCAACTGCAGGCAGCGCTCACCGTGGACGGCCGCGGCTGCCAGGACGTGGTGAACCGGGCCGGCCAGGCGTGGCAGCTGGGCATGATGCTCATGCAGGCCGGCGTGAGATGATCTCCTCCAATCCCCGAAGTCGTTTGCATGGCACAAGCCAGCGGGTGCTGCACGAGTTGCCATTGTGCCCATCCTGGCCTGTTGGGGTGTCACAGCCATGCCCATTTGCATGGTCGGCAGCCCAGGTCCCACCGACTGACCGCCCCACTGACTTGCTGCTTGGCCGGCTGCAGTCACCAGGCGCACAGCATGTATGGGCATCCAAGGGACTCTGATCGCATCTACCACATGTAGGTTGTAGGGTGTCTTGTGTGCCTCAGCACCTTGAACTGCGGCACCTGAAACTTGCTGCTGCTGCCGCCGCCGCTGCAGAAATGGCGGGAGGCGACGCTGCAGTTCGAGGGCGTGCTGGGGAGCTGCGGCGGCGCCGCCCAGCCGCACGCGCTGCACGTGCACAGCATCGACTGCCGCACGCCGCTCCTGAACTGCTGCAACGCCGCCGGCGACACGAAGGGCGCCCTGGCGCACCTCACCGCGATGATCGACGCGATGCGCGCGATCCTGGGTGCGAGCGGTCCGAGGGTTGCCCTGCGTCGTGGTGTGCGAATGCTCATGAGATGTCTTAGTAGGTTCAATGATGCGGTGCGGATTGTTGAAGGCTGGCGGCTGCTGAGCGGCACGCCACAGCAACCCACACAAGAGATCAGCAGCGTTCCTGTAGTTGCATGACCTTGGGGCTTTTGCCGCAGGGCCGGCGCTGCGGCCCGAGCTGTGCACCTTCCTGACGGTGCAGCACAAGCTGCTGCTGAAGCGGGCGGCCGAGGCCCCCGCCGCCCTGCGCAAGCGCATGAAGCAGCAGGCAGCCGAGGTGGGCGGCACAACCCTGCACTTGAGGATCTGGGCCGAGGCCTGCAATGCCTGTTCGAGCGGACGGAGCAGCATGCTGCCTTGATGTGCTGCACCAGTGCAAGGCAGCTTCACCAAGTCCCGCAGGCGTGATAACCTGTGGGTCAGACAGCAGATTGTGAACCCTCGCAACGCCGAACTTGGTGTCATCTGCCCTGCGTGTGCAGGTCGGCGCAGTGGCTGCTGCTGCTCGGCAGGTCTGCTTTGGCGAACCAGGTGCAGCTGCTCAGTAGTGGAGGTGCTCTGGTCCCACAACAGCGACACACGGTTGATGGATTGAGGCTTGTACTACCGTACCACAGGCAGCGCAGGGTACATGCTAGCACTGCTACAAGCCGTGAACTGAAACGTGTTGCGAACGATTACATCAGTTGCAGCAGCTTGTCATGTCTATAAGGAATCCAACGCAGTGCATGTCTACGCACTCCCAAAACCAGTGTGCAAAACTGCCTGAGTCTCGAGTACCGAACATTACACACGGCTGCAACAGCCCCTTTCCCAGACCTAACACATGGCCACGACACCTGAATCCAACACCTTCTTACGTTTGAAACGTCAACTAGCGCTGAAGTCATTGTACACCAACAGCTGCTGCGGTGCAGGTACAGCTGGTCTTGCTACAAACCCATGCCTGTCAAGCCCAGCTCTTGAGCAGCGCTGACGGCAGCGACAGGAACTTCTTGTACTTCTTGACGTAGGCCCGTTTGGTGAAGTTGTTGTAGTCGTTCTCGCCCTCAATGGAGTCCAGGATCTGACGGTACAGGATCAGCGCACTCCTGGAGTTGTCACGCAAAGCCCAGGGTTAGAGATGAGGTTGTTAGGCCAGCCAATCTAAGGCTCCCTACATGATTGGGTCCTTTGCTACAGATTTTTCTTTGCTGGAAAAGCTGCACCAGCTTTTGCTGGAGTTGGTGTGGCCACGTCGCGCCTCATCTTGTCGCGCCATTCATGCACACAGATGAAAGCTCACCACACAGGCAGGCGCGCATCAGGCGCCAGCTGGTCGACGCCGGCCTCTGCGGAGGCGAAGATGTCGCGCGTGCGCTGGATCTGGAACTGCATGAAGCGCCTCCACCGGTCGTCGATGCGCCCGGTGGTCGTGCTGAACATGCCGTTCACGACCTGCAGTGACGCAGAGAATGTGCAGCATGAGTTTCACACTGCGAACTTGATACCTATGCCAGCATCAGGCTGAAGCTGAACGTTGGGGCCGAGCAGCAGTGTCCAGGTGGTCTGCATGCCAGCAGCGTACGGTCGCGCAACATCCTTTTTCGCTCTGACCTGCTGTGCAAGACCAACTCTCAGCGAACACAGCTCAAGGCGACTCGCACTGCGTCATCGGAGGACGGCGGAGCCCACGCACCTCGGACTCGCGGATGCCGAACTGGTCCAGCTCGTCCAGCGGCACGTAGATGCGGTTGCGCTCGTTCACATCCTCCCCCACGTCGCGCAGGATGTTGGTGAGCTGGTTGGCGGTCCCCAGCGCCAGGGCCGCCCTGTACACCGACTCCAGGTCGCCCTGCGGGCAGGCACACCGGGGGGATCAGGTCCCGACTCGGGGCAAGCACTCCCAACACTGGTACATATGCGCACTACGACCTATCACCTTGAGGCTTCCGCACATGAGGCGAAGCTGGGAGCTCAATGCTGCGGCGAGCACCTTGTACTGGGGGTTGATGCCCATGACGGGCGTCGTCATCAGCGCCACGGTGCCCGCCACCTTGTAGCAGTACCCGTACAGCTCGTCGTACGTCTGGTACCTGGACCATGGATCGCGGTGCATGTTGTTGGCAAGCTCAGCAGAGGCAGGTATGGGGGTCAAGCTCTGCATGCAATGCGCAGCAAGGCTGTGGTGAGGCGCAAAAGGTACACTTGCTGCTTGCATGCTTTGTGCGCCATGCCTCATGCACGAGGCAGCTTGCATGGCTGCACCAAGCCCAAGACGCACAGCTGGCACACGAATGCGGCCAGGAACAGGGGGCATAGCACAGGGGCGCACCGCGACTTGACCAGGTCCATGCGCATGCCGTCGATCATGTCGCGGAAGGGCTGGATGTGCACCGGATACTGGCTCACGGTGTCGGTGAGCGCCGCGTCCAGGATGTCGTACGGCCGCCCGTCGAAGATGCCCTCCAGCCGCTCCTCCCACCGGTCCAGCGCCTGAGTAGGAGTGCATGGGGTCTCGAGGACAGGTCCGCCCAAGGGATTACAGGTCTGCATGTGGCACTCTGTCCCGCATGAGTGGCACCCTAAACAGCAAGCTCACAGCTGCTGCCTGGGCACCGAACAATCAGTATGAGGTTCTACAATCAAGGTACAGTGCATGAACAGCAAGTGTTCATGCTGCAAAGTGTGTGCACCTCGGGGGTGATGCGGGAGGCGTTGGGGCCGTCCACCAGCTCGTCGGTGCGGCGGCACCACACGTAGATGGCCCACACCGCGCGCGCCTTCTCAGGCGTCATCAGCTTGGTGCCCAGGTAGAACGTCTTCGCGTACTCGCTGGTCACCAAGCCCGCGCGCCTGCGCGCAGGCGCCACAGAGCTCGGCACAGGGGGCGCGAGCAGCGGCGATTTGAGCTGTTGCTCTGCTGCGCATCACCCAGCAGCAGCAGTCGGTCCGGCAAGCTGACTGGCGGTGGTGTTGCGGGAGACAGTCTCAAGTGTGCTTCAAGTGCGCGGAATCGCCAGGCTCACCTGTAGGCATCGTCAAGGACGCCCCCTTCCCAGCGCGCGTTGCGCTTGAAGGGCGCGTTCTTCGGCCGCTGCTCATGCAGCTCCACGCACTGGCGTAGGGCGTACTCCTCCGCCTCCTTGCCGCCACGCGACTGCCTGTGTCAGCATCACGACCCCGTGCTGCTTAAAAACTCCATCGCTGAGGGGCTGCCAACACCTCTTGAGTTCAGTCAGGTGAGTCTCCTGTGTCGTCCATCACGATGGTTGCTCGGCTGATACGATGTCGAAAGTGGACCCAAACGGGCAGGGCATACCTGATCTCGCGGTCCCGCAGCCGCTGGTCCCGCCGCTCATCGGGCACCGTGGCCGTCTGCCTCGGCGGCTGCAGCGCCGGAGCTGCCGACGCCCCCGCGCCAGACTGCTCGACCGCATCCACAGCCTGCGCCTCCCGCTGCGGCCGCAGCGCCGTGGCGGACACGACGACGGCTGTCACCTCTGCGCGCCGCTGCCGCTGCTGCGCCCGCAACGAGGGCGCCCTTGCCGAAAAGAACGTGCTGCCGCGGCTGCCGTGCTGCTCGTGCTGCAGCCTGTGCACAGTGAGCAGGCCGGGGTGTCAGAGAGGAGTGGGTTGGGGCAGATGCACACGTGAGAGAAAGCTGTCATGTGGGCAGGCGACTTGTGGCTGGCATGTGGCGCCGGTGACCTGCCTAACATCAGGAAGCTGAACCGACAGCGGCCGACTGCAGCTTTTGTCCAGCACGTGTGAGACACGAACATATGACAGCCCTCGGGCCCTGCAGTCCCAGCTGCACCGGCTGAAAACAACACCTTCAGGACACCGACAAGCCAACGGCTGCACGTGTCCCGACTCAAAGGCGGCCGTGTGTTTGAGCCCAGGCATCGTGGATCAGAGGACACCATTGCATCACTTCAGGTGCCTGAGCCCTCTCACACCGCCGCGGGCCAGTGCACGCGACCAGATAACACCCGCATATGCTTTTGCCCTTTTTGGCTGTACTGTCACCCACGCTTGCGGACGTTCGACGCTGCTGATGGCCGACGCTGTCGCATGGATAGCGTCATGAATGCAATTCTGTCGTACCTGCGGGCGCTGCACTGCCCTGACAGGGCGTCGAGCGCGGCAACGGATGACGTTTCTGCAGCTGAGCTGAGGCGCATGGGGAGCGCCATGGCTGCGGCGCCGTCAGTACTCTGCTATGACAGTCTCAAGGCATCAATTCACAAACAGTTCTGCTGGGATACTGCGTCATGCATGGCGGTGTGAGGCTGCCACATGAGCGCTGGTGGCCTGCAGCGATCCGCTTGTAGGGCGCCCCTGGTGCTTCCTGTGCTACGTCCAGCTGCCTTGCCATGCCATGCGGAGTCACTGCACGGTGTGTGCCGGGGCTCCCAGCTGCATACGTGCACAGCCCCTTGTCAGTCGCCTACACGCAGCGAGGCAAGCTCACAGCTGCAGCCCTTGCCCAGCCGTGTGCGCGCCAGGTGCGATCTGCTTTGACCACAGCCAGTCCGTCTGGTCGCTCCAACTGCATGGCAACATGAGCAACATACCGAGGCCAAGACAGCCTGCGAACAGATGCATGAGAGATGTCGGTTACAATATAGCGACTGTGCTGCGCATGCTGTCGCAGGCAACAGGTGGTTCGCCAGCAGGGTACCTGCCCCAACCCCAGAAGCCAAACTCCCCCAGCGTCCGAGCTCATGGGCAGGCGCAACCACACGGGCAAGACTGTGCACGCCCTGGCGGCCAAGTCATCGACGGACATCCTGCAGGTGGCAAAAGGCGAAGAACGAGCCAAAGGGAAAGGCTGACGCCACCTCCGCATCCACGGGGCGGTGCTGCGCCGAGCGGCGCCTGCTGCAGTCATGGGAGGACCAGGCGCGGCGGCACGGCGTGCGGCCGGCGCGCATGGCCACCTGGATCCGGCGCAAGATGGGCGGCCACCTGCTCATCTGGCGCTGCCTGTGTGACGGGAGCTTTGGCTGCGCTGCGCCATGCGTCTTCTGTGTGAAGACGCTGGCGGTGTACGACTTCCAGATCCACTGCCCGCTGTCGGCGTCGGAGTGGTGGCACGGGCGACTGTCGGACGCCATGGCGCCGCCCGCAAAGCTGACATATGCACAGCGGCAGGCCGTCAAGAACAACTGCGAGGGGCCCGACAATGCGAAGCAGAAGGCGCCGCTGTTGCCCGAGCGCCGCAGCACCGCCAGCCCCCGGCGTGGCAAGCCGTGACATTGCGTCACTGCAGCGGCGCAGCAGCTAGACACTTATGTGCTGCAACCGTGGGTGTGCTGGTTTTGTAACACAGCGGCTCTGAACGACCCAATGCTCTGAGCAATGGTAACAACGAAGAGCATGCTGAGTTGATCGTGTGAAGCTGCAAGCGTTTGCTCAGCCGTCCTGAAATTGAGTCACGTCGTACCACGAGTCAGCCTAATGGCTTGCTGCTATAGCACATGATGAGCAGTAGGCGGTGATCTAAGAGCATCCACCGTCTTCCTCCCTTTGCACGGCTCGAAACCTCGAAGCACTCAATAATGCTTCAACGCTAAGAATACGCAGCCCGCTTCTTGATGGCAAATCTGGGCTTGCTACTTGCCTTCTTTGCGCCCTTGAACTTCCTCTTCTCAGCTGGCCGCCGCGTCTCCTTGCCAAACACCGCCGGAGAGTCCCTACATGATATCAGCTACTTTCCATTGTCCATCTTGCTTTCGCCGCTTGCAGCAGAGGCCTTGAGAATAATGCACATGCTAGTCAATACAGGAACGCACTCCAAGACCAAGTATCCTTGAGACAGGACTTGGCAGGCAGCACAGCACCTGAGCGCAAAGCTGTCGGCGACATGGCCCAGGTGCAGCTTCCGGATGTGGAAGATGTCCTTGACGGAGGCGGGGTGCGCCGCGTATGCGCGCACAAAAGCACGGAACGCCGCGCTTGC
Organism: Diplosphaera chodatii; assembly: GCA_032358165.1. Taxonomy (NCBI): domain Eukaryota; kingdom Viridiplantae; phylum Chlorophyta; class Trebouxiophyceae; order Prasiolales; family Stichococcaceae; genus Diplosphaera; species Diplosphaera chodatii. The sequence continues at coordinate 2,020,853 of JAALGY010000038.1, forward strand.
CAGCTGCTTCAGCTCGTCGTCGCCGTCAACAGCGTCCAGCAGGGTACCCTGCAGCAAAAACATTGTGCATACCGATATCAACAGCAATCGTCTTGACAAATTGTGTGCGCATGATGACAACAACATCCCAGCACTCGCTGCCTCCTCCAAGCCGAAACCTACCATCGCCCCATCAGGGTCGTCCAGCTCCTGCAGCACGGGCTGCAGCGGCAGCGGCTGCAGCCGCACCGCGTGCCGGCCCAGCAGCTGCAGGTACCCCGCCTCGCTGGGCAGCAGGAACAGCACCGCCTCCCCCGCGTGGCCCATGCGCGCCGTGCGCCCCACCCGGTGCACGTACCTGGCGGTGCACAAGAGCAGGATTGGTCATAAACAGCGAGCCAACATATCAGATGACAACGACAGCCTGCAAGGTGACAGCTGTGGCACGGACCTGCACGCTGCTGCCAGTGCCCAATCTCTGCAGAGCCACCTTCTTAAAAAGCAGGGCTATGCAAGTGTTGCAGGCCTTATTAGATCATGCTCACTCGGAAGCCTCGCCAGGCGGGTCGTACTGCACGATCGTCGAGACGCCAGAGAAGTCCAGGCCGCGCGCTGCCACATCAGTGCACAGCAGCACACCACCGCCACTGCTGGTGAACTCCAAGAAGGTGGTGGTGCGTTCCGCCTGTATGCATGCTCACCAGCATCTGAAACCCAGCTGAAACTGCAACCTCAGAATATGGCAACTGGACGCCCAACAACGCTGGATGTATGCGCAGGGACGAGCCCATCAGCTAGCACGTAGTAGCAGATGCATGCACGGGGCTGGCCGTGTGGGCCACCACACCTGCGACAGGTTGCCGTGTAGCTTGAACAGCTTGCCGGGGAGGCGCACGCCCAGCTGCCGCAAAACAGCGGACGCCAGCAGCGCATGGTGGAACTCCACGCCAGCGCACGTCGACAGGAACACGACCACCTTGCCTTCGCCCTCGCCGCGCCGGGCGCCGTGCGCCCTGGAGTGCAGCAGGGCCGCCAGAGCAATGAGCCGCTCCTTTGGGTGCACCTGTGGCGATGTAGTCACATGGTGGCGCACATCGGGTGTTCATCAGAACCCTCCACTAGAAGGTGACGCTGCGCGTCCAGCCTGCCTCTCATGCTTGATGTTGCGCACATCGCAAAGTGCAGGCACGGTCATCGCCATGTGGGCTGGGTGCTCACCTCAAGGAAGTGCTGCTTGAGCTGCTTCGGCAGCTCAAACTGCGTTTCAGTATCCTCAGCCCCGCCCTCACCAGCGCTGCCTCCAGTGACGACCAGCTCGCGGCCGTCGGTCGTGCAGCTGCAGACCAGCATCCCGCGGATGAACGCTGTGCTTGGCTTTGGGCGCGTGAACAATGGACACTGCCCATTCACACAGGTCTTGAGTCATCATGCAGCACTTGAGCTGTTGCCTCATCACCTGAAACCCACTGCAACGGGGTCGTGCAGGCTGAGTGTTGCGAGCGACCCCAGCTTCGAGTGCAATGTAGCTGAGAATAGCGCCTGCATGAAAGGCAATAAGCACAGCTAGTCAGCATACCCATAACGACTGGCTATGGCACTGGCAAAGCAGCATCCCGTGGAGCTTCGTTGAAGCAAGAAAACGCATGCAGCTTACAGTCTGGCGTGTGAAGGTGGCCTTCTCGTCAATCAAGTGCACGATATCGGCTGCGCAGAGAACAAGGTTTACACCGTGACTTCTGCAGGTTGTGCCCATGTCAGAGCTCCACCATGAGACATCGCAGATCGGGCACACAGAGATGCGTGCAGCGCATCAGCACAGGCCAGCCGTTGGACGCACCAATCTTCTGCTCGAAGCCCAAATCCAGCAGGCGGTCGGCCTCATCGAGCACCAGCCAGCGCAGCGGCCCCACGTTGAAGGACTGGGTGTTCTGCAAATGGTCCAGCAGCCGCCTGTGACCACAGAACCCGTAAGTCGGTCGCATGTTTTCCCATGAGCAACATCTTGAGGACATCTGTGCTAGTTGGGCAGCAGTCACTAGGTCTGCGGCAGCCAAAAGCCGCCGTGGCTTCTGCTGTGCCGTCATGCCCCTGAGGATATGTGGGGACATCCACCGCACCCGGGCGTGGCGACCACGACGTTGACGCCCTTGCGCAGCCGCGCCTTCTCCTTGTCCCTGTTCTCGCCGCCGTATATGGTACCGGCAATCTGTTGCAACGCACCCACCAGACACTCTCAAACCCTCTGTGCATGCTGATGACAGTGACCACAGCAACATCCCTCACCACGTGCCACGAGCAGACACTGCACATAGCAGTCGACCGAGTCTGTGTTTCTTGCCACCACAACAACACGCACCACCCAGTGGTATCTCCGCAGAATGAGTGCAAGCACATCGTAGATCTGGATGCACAGCTCCCGCGTGGGCGCCATGACCACTGCATGCGTGCCGGACTCCCGCGACACCCTTGGCACCAGCGCCTGCAACAGAGCAGATGCATCGGTACAGCAGCCATGGGCATGAGGGATAGGGGCAAAGTGCGTTCATGCCAGGACCATGTGCATCCACGACACCACTACTCGCGACACATACCTGAATCTGGTGTACTATTGGTGCGATGTAGGACAGCGTCTTGCCAGAGCCTGTGGGTGCACTGGCGAGCACATCGCGGCCCGCCAGCATGACCGGGATTACCGACTGCTGGATGCGAGTTGGCGTGCTGAAGTTGATGGCTGTAGAGCATGCAACATCATGATTGGCACACGGCTGTGGTGCAGCCGATGCAGCATGCCACGAAGTAAGGTGAGTAGCTGGGCATTGTTGCTGTATACATTTGCACAGAGCATCGCCCGACAACATGTCCTCTGTGGCCTGCATCCTAGCTGCTGTTTGTGGGGCCATGGTGCTCGCCTTCTAAGTGGTCCGCCAAGCTGCTGTCGATGCCAAGGCCCTCGAAGGTGCTGGCGTTAATGCCAGCGCCGAACAGCTGTGCGCGCTGCGCTGCGGGCGTGGCCACATCTGCCGATGCTGTCTCGCCAGCGCGGCGGGCGACCTTGGCACGCTGCGGCCGCTTTGCAGACAGTGCATCCGTCACCTGCAGCCAGGCGCGCCCGTCTCACCGGCCCACCTTAGAGGCTTCCATAACACTGCAACCATGCACATGTCACACTTCATCATGCATGCACACCTGCTGCTGAGTCTTTCTTTCAGACTGCCGGTCAGTCTGCGCTTTGCGGCGCTTCAGCGGACGGCTGTCAGTGCTGAACACCACCACGCCCTTTTCCCGCTCCTCCTCCTCATCTGGATGACCATTCTGCAGGCAGCAGCCACCAAATAATAAGCATATGGACTACTGTGCTCGGAGGTATGGTCCCCGAGCAGGCCGAGCCGCACTCGAGGTCACCTGCACACACCTGGGGACATGCAAACTACTTGCTGATGCACAACACTGAGATGCGACTGGCATGGTCGCATGCAGCCACGCACCGGCATCAGCTCCTGCACTGCGGCATCGCGCTTCTTCAGCAGGCGCACGGCTGCCATGATGTCCGCCGCCTCGCCCACATCATCATCTGCGGGACCTGCAAAATAGAACCAGAGACGACCGATTACCAGCGGTGGCAGCCTTGCACCTGAGACCGTACGAACTGGCATGCACTGCTGGCAATGGCGTGGTCAGTGCACCTGGCGCTGCGGTCGGCTCGGGGCTATGCGGAGCTGCTGCTGGCTGGGCTGCATTCGCCAGCTCAGCAGCACCTGCTGCGGAAACACATCGAGGGTCCGTCTAAAGTCAGGAACCCTCGCAAATTCGGTGGCCCTACCTGGTACGTAGTACAACAAGCTAGTGCCAGGTTCACAACCCGCCCACCTGCATGGCGAGCCGCTGCGTGCCGATGCGCATCAGACGCTCCAGCCTCTGCATTGCCAGCGACTCTGCCCCTGGGCTTAGCCGCCCCATAGACAGCAGCGCCATGTGCAGCTTGCGTTTCCTTCTCTGCGGCTGGCTTGGCTGCGAGTGGAGGCTTCTCCTTGCCCAGCGCATAGCCTTTGAGACTGCTGTTCTGCCCCGCAGACTGTGCTGGCACTTGAGGCCGGCGGCCCACTTTCGGCCTGCCCGGCCTGTAGGTCACGCCCTTTGACTTCTGCAAAGCGCACAATTTCGTCTGTCATGCACAGTTCGGTACGCCAGCACAAGGTGCAAGCGCTGGGTTTGCGCAGGATGCAAGCCGTCAGGACACGTCGTCAGACAGCCACCACAGCAGGCCCCTGACCGCATCTGCTCGCGCATGCTTCTTGAAGCTCTTTGACCTCCAATTGTCCCGCTGTTTCGACTTTTTGCCAGCTTGCGGGGCCTCAACAGCGAGGTTCAGCAGCAAGCCGCCATCATCCGCCATAGCACTAGTGGCAGATCGCTGCTACTGCTCACACATGAGCCAGGGACAGCTTGACGTCTGAATAAGTGTCGAGCCCCGACGCTTCATCGTAGTATCGTCAGTTGGCTGCTACCATAGAGCAAGTGGAAAGGCTGCGCTTGACGCGCCACAGTCTATCTCGCAAACCGGCCCATCACATCCACAAGCTGCCTGCAGCCGTACATGTTCGACAACCAAGCCACCTCAAATTTGATCATAATGCATGCTCAGCGTTCGACGTCTGTTGCTCACGCTCTGTCAGAGGCTTGCTGCATCTCCAAGATGTCTTGGAAGCTGCAATGCGCATGCAGCCTACAGCGCAGGCGTGAACGGTCTTTGCAATCTACTTTTGAGCCTCGTCTGCGATCCTCAAGCGGCAGAAAGTGCTTCCAGCAAGGTCCTCTGCCGAGGTTCCTCTTGGTCTCTGTGTTTCATGCGACCCGAGTCGAAGCTGGGAAGTCTTCAGCAAACTGAGCCGTTGTGCATACAGGCATGATCTCAGACATGCGCGATTCAGCGTAGACAGTGAGATAACACCTACTGGCGCCATTCAGTTGCGTCCAGTAGTGCCGGGGTTTGCTCGTAGCAGCATGCGCAGCGTCATTTGGCTGCAACTGATGCGCTCATCACAAATCTACCGTCTCAAGCACGCGTCGGATGCGTGACAGAGCAGCTTCAGGATCATCGCTGCATGGAAGTGCCGCTGCTGCAGACACCGCGGGCAGCACCGGGACCACGCAGCCCATCTGTTCGGCAGTCACTGCCGGGCACCGCTGCAGCCTCGCCAGCCGCGGACCCGCACGCCGTGCAGCTCAGCCGATACGACGGGCGGCTGCTGTTGGACCGCACAGTGGTGCCGAATGACGACGGCTTTGCCGATGCGGATGGCGAGGCATGGCAGCAGGGCCAACAACCGCAGCGGCTGAACCATTATCTGGTGTCGCTTGGCTTCTTGGCTGCCACGGCTGCTTATGCAGCTGCGTTGCTGGCACTGGGGCTGCGGTACGATTGGGACGCCCACCGTGGGCAGTGGGGCGCTGCAGTTTCTGCCCAGGTGCGTGCGCATTACCCCGCTTTTGGGTCTAGCAAATATTGCAGGGCAGGAGGACCATGGGCACTGCTTATGAATGCAGATCAGCTTGTTGCACCTGCACATCACATGTTTTTACAGCAACTCATCACCACAATGCAATAGAGTGATTGCTGGCTCTTGCACATGCAGGTTTTGTTACTTGCGGTGGCCTTTCTGCTGGAGTTGATCCTGAAGCATGTGCACAGGGGCCACCGGGCAGATGGGCACCTGCAGGTCTACAGGTATCTCATGATGTGCGCTACTCACATGCAGCAGTGGACCTGTTATGCAGGATATCATCCCAAGTGCAAGAGATATGCACTTTGGCTTGCTTGGCGCAGGCGCACCAAGGGCCTGGTGCGGTATCCCTTCCGCATCGCCAGTGTGGCGACTGCAACCTTCATGCTGGCATCGGCCTGGCCTGAAGGCCATCGCTGGTTGGTGCGCCCAGTTGCCCTTGAATCAGAGGGCACCTGCTGTATACCTGTGGTATGCATAAGGGTCGCCTAAAAACGAGCGCAGCAGTCACTGCCGTGGCGCAGGTGCGACAGTGGCTGCTGCTGACAGCCATTGCAAGCGCACAGGCGGTGGCAACTGCTGTCTGGGCCATAGTCTATTGCGTCCGGGTGTGGCACCACAACCACGGCGAGGGCTGGCCAGATGCAGAGAGCGACCTGCGGAATGGCTGGAGCGCATGGGATCACATGGGGCGCAGGTGGGGACCCCATGCTGTTGCCAACTCCACACCACACTGCACATGGGCGTCTCGTGCAGTGGCTGTGTCAGCACCCTGCGCGACCGCCCATGGCATAGCCTGATGACATCTTCCTGTTTGACGCGGCCACCAGCACATGACGACATGGAACGCAGGCGGGGGGAAAAGGGCAGCGCGCAGCAGGCGGAGCTCATCCGCTACCTGCACCGCCAGCGCGACAGCCTGAGCCAGGAGGTGCTGCGGCTGCAGGTGCTGTTGGAGAGGTGAGAACGGGCAGCATATTTCGCGCACATTGAGTCAGCCGCATGTATCGCTTGCGGGCCTTGATGCAGCCCGCAGATGCAGCAAGGCCCGCAACCTTGCCCCTCAACATTTTGCAGACTGCTTCAGGCCTCATGATGTTTCCAGTCAAACTGACCAACAAGAATGTATGCATGCAGGCGTGGTGGTGGGCCTGCAGCGCAGGCCGCAGAGCAGGCAGCTTCTGGTTACAGCGACGCTGAGGCTGCACGCCAAGCGGAGGCGAGGGCGCTGGCGGCGGCAGAGCTGCTCCGCCGAGAAAACCGCAGCACCTGGACCATGCTGGACGAGCGGCAACAGGCCATCCAGCGCTTGGAGGTGGGCCAGTGCGATGGCGCAATGCTGATTTGGCACAGGGAAGTGTGCGAGGCACGGTGGGGCGTGACGCGCGTTGACCAGTCCTGCAGTGTGGCAGAACGGGATGGTGGTACCCAAACCCCTATGCAGGAGAGCCAGTCGCAGCAGGCGGACGAGAATGCCCGGCTGCGCAGCACGCTCGAAGAGTGGAGCCTGGCCAACAGAAAGCTCGAGCTGGAGGTGGCCAAGTGGAAGAAGGCAGCGGCAGAAGTCAAGACGGCAGCAGAAGTGCCCGAAACCACAGAGGAGCAGCAGTAGGCGCAGCAATCGTCAATCTGATGGGCACATGCTGTGTTGTGCCTGGCGTCATTATTTCGCGGTACCGAGGCTGCTCGCCACGCCTTGGACATGCTGTCGGTCCCTGGACCAAAACCGATCAGGCTTACATACGTAGGTGGCTGTTGCCAACTGGTGAGCCGCATGAAACCCTACCGTGAACTGGAGTGTCAGCATCACGTAAGGCATTGAAGTGTTGCGGCCCTGTGAGCACAGCAGCCCGCCAGGTGCAAGCCTCGGCCACCGCATGTCACCGTGCACGAACGCTGGCAATATGGCGAAGCAGTCAACCGTTGGCAGTGTGACTGTGACGCTCGGTGGCACAGGAACAAATGCAACCAGCGGCAAGACCACCTCGGCCGAGTACCGGAACAAGATCGCCAAGGATGGCTTCCCCAAGCTCGATGGCGTCACAACACTGCACGAGTCGTTCCAGCACAGCGTGAGGACATACGCAAACAACGACTGCCTGGGCTGGAGGCCAACTGGGGCGGACGGCCAGCCGGGCCCCTACTCATGGATCTCGTATGCGGAGACCGGTGTCAAGGTGGATGCCATCGCGGGCGCCCTGGCACACGTGGGGCTGCAGGCCAAGGGCCGCGTGGGCATCTTCGGCGCCAACAGCCCCGAGTGGATGATGGCAATGCAGGTGCGGACTCGGACTGCCTATCCTGCCCAGCGCCTGCCCTGTTGATGACCACAAGGACAAGGGCATTGCCTGCATGCGGAGCAATAGCCTCAGCAGCCCGAAGTGTTGCAGCTGCGAGCCCGGCTCAGGCGTGTCTACATGGGTGGACAGTCAGGAATTGAACACTACTCTGTCAACATATGAACAACAGCTAAGCAGACTCCAGGCTGTGCGCATGAGTTACATGTGCTGCGGCTCTGTGGTGCAGGCATGCAGCCGCATGTCGCTGTACTGCGTGCCGTTGTACGACTCGCTGGGCGAGAATGCCATCGAGTACATTGTCACGCACTCGGAGGCGACCATCGTGTTCGTGGCGTCCGACAAGATGGCCAACCTGGCTGCGGCGCTGCCGCATGTGAAGGGGCAGGTCAAGAACGTGGTGTACTGGGGTGCTGCCAACCCCACTGCTGCAGAGGTGGGCATCAGCAGCCTGTCTTGCAGGATGGGCCGCATATGAATCAGCCGCTCACATGCCAAGATGTACAGGACGCTTGCAAGTTGCCAGTGTCCCTGCTCTGGGCATAACCCTAGCACTTCAAGCAGTGACAGGCTGGCAGTCAAAGCAGCCTGCTGTTTGCGGCGTCTAGCTTGTTGCACCTGCCCGGGTACAGAGCTCGGGGGCTGCACACGCTGCAGGGCATTGCCAGGGGCGGCGTGCAAGTCCACAGCTTTGACGAGTTCCTGGCACTGGGCAAGGCAAACCCAGCGCCGCCGGTGCCCCCCAGCCCTGAGGATTACTGCACCATCATGTACACCAGCGGCACCACCGGCGACCCCAAGGTGCGTGCATGGCCCATGTCGTCACTTGGGGCGGATTGCATGCACCGCATGATCAACCGGCTGAAGGCACGATGAGGACCGTTCCAATGCGGGACACTGTGCTGCCGCGGTGCATAGGCCTACATGCAGACGCCAGTTGTCAGGAGTGGGAAAGCCTACGTCTGCAATTGTGCACAGCCGAGATCACCAGCAGGCACAATGTGGGCATTGTGTCTGCTGCAGGGTGTGCTCCTCACACACCGGGCGCTGGTGGCAGTCATTGCAGCAACAAAAGCATTCATTGACCAGATTTCGCCAAACATCGCCAATGGCGAGTCCATCGACCAGCGCGATGTCATCCTGTCGTACCTGCCTCTGGTGAGATAGACTCATCAAAAAGTGTTGCTGGCCTCGCAGTGCATCTGTATACGTTGTCATGCCCGTGATGGTATGGCGCCGGCATGCTGTCGCGCGCATCAGTACATCACCAGCGCACTCGTACTGCTTGCAGGCACACATCTTCGACCGTGCAGCAGAGGAGACGATGCTGTATCTCGGTGCCAAGGTCGGCTTCTGGCGCGGTGACATCAAGGTACAACTCCACATATTGCTCCCCTGGAAGCGACCTGGATACAGGATGAACGCCAATCCAATGTGCATGTCAGCCAGCATCTCTTAGTGGCTGTGTAACAAGACTGTGGCCGTCCAAATGTGCAGGGTCTCGTGGACGACATTGGTGCGCTGCGGCCGACAATTTTCATTGGCGTGCCGCGTGTGTTTGACCGCATCTACTCTGGCGTCCTGTCCAAGATTCAGGCGTGTGTTCTTGCCAGGCACCAAATCGTTGATGGTGCCAGTTATGAACTTGCTCCAGGGCAGCTGCGTGAGATCGGCTGGCCACAAACCCAGCTCGAGAGCAAACACGCAAACTGAATACCAACCTGTCGCAGGAGGCCGGCGGCCTGAAGGCGTTTCTATTCAACTGGGGCTTCAAGCGCAAGCTGCACTTCATCGAGCAGGGCTACCCCCAGCACACCGTGAGTGCCTGTCCTGGCAGGCGTGCAGTGCGGGCTTGCGATGCATGCACTGCGCTCATGTTTGCATCAGGCATGGACTGCCTGACCAGGCTCCGGCCCTCACCTCTCTGAGGCCAGGCCACTTCATTCTGTGCACCCTCTCTGACACCTCATGTGTCACGTCGACTTGCAGGCGGCGCCGTTGTTTGACAAGCTGGTCTTCAGCAAAGTGAAGACGCGGCTGGGCGGCCGTGTCAAGCTGATCATCACGGGCGGCGCTCCGCTGGCGCGCCATGTGGAGGACTTCCTCAAAGTCACCATGTGCTGCCCCGTGGTCCAGGTCAGCGGTGCTCTCAAGTGGCTGCCATCACAAGGTGCACACCCAGCTGCCAGTCCCCTGCTGCCATTACCGGATCCCATTGGGCTCCTTGGCTGCTTGTGAGACCATGTGCTGTGCCGCGGCAGGGCTACGGTCTCACGGAGACTTGCGCCGCGTCCTTCATCGGCATCCCCGACCAAATCGTGCGTATCTGGCCCGTTTTCATTCAGATTGTCGAACGGCCTCTGGAAGCCTGTTGGGTCATGTGTAGTCTGCACACATCGTGGGCCTGAAGATGCAGGTTTAGGCAAGGGTAATCCAGGGTTTGAAGAGTATCTATGTCGGTAACGTGCAAGCCTCCTTGCTGCAGGACAACGCAGGAACAGTGGGCCCGCCGATGCCCTGCCTGGGGCTGCGCCTGGAGTCGGTACCAGAGATGAACTATGACGCAACCGCCAACCCACCCCGTGGCGAGGTCTGTTTGTGCTACAGAACATCGTGATTTTGCCGGATTGACCCCATGTGCTGCCTGCCATTTGCACCACTGTTGTGCTGGCGCTAGAATGCATTGTGTTGGGCTGCTGGCCTCGTTCTGCCATGTGCACTTACCCTTTGTCTGCCAGTAGCAAGCCGAGGTTCCGGGCCACCAAGCAAATTGATCAGGCACATACTGACGTGGCACCGTGTCCGGCCATCTGCAGATCTGCCTGCGGGGGCCGGTGTGCTTCTCAGGCTACTACAAGCAGGAGGAGAAGACGAAGGAGGTGCTGGACGCCGACGGCTGGTTCCACACCGGCGACATCGGGGAGGTCACACCCGCCGGCGTGCTGCGCATCACTGACCGCATGAAGAACATCTTCAAGCTGTCACAGGGTGCGGTCTGCCCGACATTTCAGGATGGTCTGTGCGGATCCTCAGGCGCCCTTCGTTTTCGTCCTCGCACTGTCACTGGCAAACCCGCGGTGCCATTGCGTGATGTGCTTCATGTCCATTGTCATGGGACTTTGGACGGCACATTCGAAAGAGGTGGCGTTGATGGGGCCGCCTTGCGTTCTTCGGGCTGCACAGCAGCTGGGCTTGCTAACAATGGCCGCCAATGCTGCCCAAGGACAGTTCACCCTGTTCATGGTCCTCGTTGGCACGCAGATGTGCCAACAGCATCAAGACGACGCCAACTTGACCATCACTGTCCGAATGACTGCAGGCGAGTACATCGCGGTGGAGAAGGTGGAGGCCGTGTACAAGAAGAACAGCAACCTGGAGCAGATTTGGGTGTACGGCAACAGCTACGAGGCGGTGCTCGTGGCAGTGGTGGTGCCCAATGAGGTGCGGCCCGCCGTCGCTGCTGCCAGTGCTTTGTGGCCTGCTGCGCTCTGCTCATGTCTCACTGCTGCCGCCTCAAATCATCATCAAAAATGGTTTGTCGTGTGCATAAACAGCCCTTGAAATAGCCCAGCACCTCAGCTCGTTTGACCCTCGACCTATGGAATTGCCCTTGAGCGTTTCAGTGCCTGAACGCTAGATCGTGCTGAACAGCACGCTCCTGGTTGCTGCAGGAGAAGATCAAGGCCTGGGCGGGCGCGGGCGTGCAGGGCGACCTGGCCGCCATCTGCAAGGACCCCAAGACCAACGAATTCCTGCTGAAGGAGCTGACCGCCACGGGCAAGGAGGGCAAGCTTAAGGTCGGTCTACGTCGTGGTCTCGTTGATGTACAACAAGCACGCGCGAAACACACATCCATGTGTAGCTGCAGGTGGCTGTGCCGCTGGTGAGGACCAGCGCAGTCTGCCCCGGCAGCCTTTGTGCCATTTGCCGCAGCCTGTTCAGCGTCTGCACCTTGGCATCTTGCAGGGCTACGAGCAGGTCAAGGGCCTAATCGTGGAGCCGACGCAGTTCTCCATCGAGGACGATCTGATGACGCCCACCTTCAAGCTCAAGCGTCCGCAGCTGCAGAAGAAATACCAGTCGGAGATCGACGCCCTGTGAGTGTCAACGCCTGCATCTGCCATCAACGTCAAGACAGCTGCTTCTAGAGGCATGCTGTCGTGTATGCCAATGAGCTGACATGCTATGCAGCAATGCGCTGAGCCGGCGCAAACCTGTTCGATGCACAGGTACAACAAGATCAGGAAATGAGCTGCGGGTTTTACGTGCCATGGGTCAGCAGCATCTTGCGGGCTCAGGCTGTACGACCCTGTGCAATCCGCAACTGAAGTCTTTACCCACCAATGAGCACAATATGATTGCCATTCATTCAGCTGTGTCGTACACTGTTTGAACGTATGACACATTCGGTATTGTCAGCAAGTGCATCAGACTCTGTCGTTTGAATGTCCCGTCCTTGTTGTGCCGTGTCATTCCATGCCAACCATTGTGGCTGCACATAGGAACAGCTCAGCAATAGAAATCACCCGCTCATGCTAAGGCCACGTGTGTCATGCCGACACCCACTCCCGTTCCACACAACTTGTCTTCTCGATGCAAAATACTTGATGCGCTGACGCTGACCCATGGACACATGTCAACGGCGTAGTGTGCTCTACAGACAGCACTGAGTTTCTGCTCCGGTGCCCTGGGGGGTCGCATCACTTCTTGCCGAACATGATCTCATCAAGCGTGTCTCCCTTTCTGTGGATATCAAAACAGGCTTCATTAGCGTGCAGCAGGCAGCCAGCAGCGTCCGTGAGCATATGTGATTTGCCGCGTGTGACAACTGGGGCCATTTGCACTCGCCTGGTGTAAGCGATGCCCTTCTTCTGCGCCTCTGGACAGTGCCCATACACGCGCAGGGCCTCGAACCAGCCGAAGCCGGGCCAGGAGCCGAGCCCCTTGATGACATGACCCTCGTTGTCGCACCTGGATGCATGACCATAGAGCGCCTAAAAAGGACAGAGCAGTTACCCAGGTTGTACTTGGCAGCGACGACGCGGGGATGTCTTCAATCCAAAATGCAGTGCGTAGCGCACCCTCGCGGTGCTGATGCAAGGTCCACCCCGCACAGCTTGCACCGCTGCGGACCAGACTCAGCCGAGTCCGCTGGCGCTGCTGTTTCCTGCGCATGCAGTCAACATGCAATGAGCACCTCCCCGCAACCACCTTAATGATGTACAGCGAATGCAAATTATAAGCTGTCACAAGCATTGCCTGCTCTGCTGCCTCTGCGCGTGTCGGCTGCAACCTCCGGCGCCGATACAGCGGCTGCCACTGCTGCTGCTTGCCATGCGCGGCTGTCAGCTGGCATTCCTGATGCCGCCTGTGATCCTTCGGCTGCAATCGTAATCCGAAGGCTTGGCTATGGCACACCGTTTGCAGGGCTGGCAGGCTGTGCTGCATGATGTTGATGCCGGAAAGTGAATACCAAGAGCAACTCGATGACCAAAGATGCACTGTCCAACGTGTCAGGCGTTCATGCTTCTTCAGGGGTCAAACGGTGCATCTGTGGAGGTTGCTCAACTCCGTGGTGCCTTCTGAAGGTGGCAGGGACACAAATGCGCGCATGCATGCTGAGAGTCGGCCAAACCTTGTGCATGCCCTAGGGCGAGCCTCTCACCTTAGTTATGCCACACTCAGCACGCTACGCGGACTGTTTGCCTACAATTAGCGACTTCTTGTGTATGATTGACATCGGCATTTGCTTGCTACGCTCAACAACGGTGATCTACCTGCACAGTTCCACTCACGCGATCGTCACCAGCTGCAGGTCAATTTCCAGGGCTTCGCCGCTGCACGCAATGATAATTTAGCTTGTGTTTGGCATGCTAGTAGTATTAGACTGCTTATTTACTGTTACGCCAAGCAGCATGCACGTCGCAGCAGCCCTGAAGAAACACTCCAACATGCTGGGTGTACCTGTTCCGCAGGCGGCGAGCAAGTTGCAGCAGCCTTGGCACAGTGAACCTGCAGTGCCGCATCCAGCATGGGATGGGTGGACGATGCCCGCTCCTACGTCCTTGAGAACAAGCTCAGATCGATTGGTGAGCGCACGCTGTTGGCGTGTCGTAAGCCGTGTGCATGCTGCATCACTTGCACCTGACACTTGCATGATGCCTCAGCCGCTTCGCAGATAACGTGCGTGCGACGGCGTCGGCTTCTCTGCTGTTTGATTGCGAATCAACATCAATCAGTTGTGGTGTTGCTGTAGGTATTCTGTGGGCGTCCGGACTGGGCGCCTCTCTTGCATACCAGTGGTCCCGCCCCATCCCGAACTCGCTGAAGGTCATCCACAGCCGTGTGTACGCCCAGGTGCGACGCTGAGCCTGCACTTCCAATTGTGTGTTGCTATGGCAGGAAGCCGTGTGTGTCTCCTTCAGCGCCCTTTGTCTCTCCTGCGTATTTGATTCATCACCCCAAAGGCTATCCATCGAATGTGTAGGCGTTGACGCTGGGGTCACTAGCAGCGGTGGCAGTCATCGAGCATATGGACCACAAGGACCAAACATCGCAGGTGCGACCTCCTGGGACGCACCCCAAGCGTCTTGACTTAGGCGGCGGCCTGCTGCGTTTGCCGGCTTTGGTCTCGAACTGAGTTGAGCTCTTACTTCTCAGCAGGAGTTTGTCAAGGCGAACTCCCGCCTGGCGGAGCTCGAACGGAGGTATGTGATGCCACCTATCAGCGTTCAATACGTGCTGTTGATGTATGTTGTTGCCCCATACACCTGCATTGCACTCGGCTGTACATCGTATTGAGTGGCCATCCCTCGTCACATATGCCTCGGCACGTTCACACAGGTATGGCTTTGGTGAGCACGGCAATGAAGAGCCTCACTCAGCAAAGTGAAGACACCACATGAGAGGGGAACTGCCACTTGGGCAGGCAGGCCAACTCGCAAGCTGCATCGCTGCTCCATCAGGCATGCACACACACAACTTCACCGGGGCCTCTGAGTACAGTGTGGGCTCAGAGTCCCATGCTGTTTTGTTAGGGAGCGCAAGGCCGAGCTGGAAACACTGGACATAAAGTCGGTGTGAAACCGCAAATTGGGAAGCCTGCCTGTCATCAGGGCATCCAGCTGATATGTGGGCAATGCTTAATACGCTCAACCATACAATAATGATGTACGACCATGGGTAAATAACGGTTGGCTGCCTAAGACCTACGACAACAGTGCGCACATGACCTGCCCTCACATCCTGAAAACACTGCAGCACCCGTTTTGCACTCACACCTAACTCCTGGTGGAAGGACTCGCTCACTTGCCAAGGTCTCCGTCAAAGCTGTAGAAGCCTGTGCCACCGAGTACGGAATGTTGTGCAGCGTTGCAGCACTCGTGCCATGGCTTGTTCACGCTGGAGTCAGCAACAGCAACATGTACAGCATCACGTATGTTGCCAGCAGCGAGTGCTGTAAAACACGCACCTGCCACCTTGAAGATGTGGTAGTATGGCTTCTTTTCAATCTGAGAGCACCAATTCCAGGCCGAAGTCAGACGCCCATCAATGCAGGACCCTGCAACCACAAGAATGCTGTTGAAGGCCTGCATGAAGATATATGTTGTCACCACAGCTGTGTTGCAACAACCGCCGGAACAGTACGGTCGCAGGTCGCCAGGTGCAGCAGCATACCTGCATCAAAGAAGTTGTCGGCACCAGAGCCGTCAAACGCGTGGCGGAAGAAGTCTGCCAGGATCGCTTTCCTGCAGCAATTCGCACAGCAAGCCGACTCTCAGCAGACCGGCCAGCCCCCAACAGCCGGGGTTGCAGCACGCAGCAATTGCAGTGGTGTGATCATGGGTCACAGGCATGGCCGCCGAGACCCACCTGCACGCCTGCACGCTGCCATACAGCGATTTGATGTATGCCTCCAGCTGCGCATCCTTGCAGAGCTTCGGCAGCGAGTCCACCACGAGCACCACTGGGTTCAGGATGCGCGGCACCTACGACAGCCAACACGCATTGCAAATACAGCAAGCCACAAAACACGATTGTGATGGCCAGAGCATGCAGGGAAAGCATGACACGAAAGCACACATGCATGCTGCGCATGCTTGCAGGCACCTCACACCAACAAGTGCCTGCCTGTGTGTACTTGTGATGAAGTGCAGCGCATTCGGCACATTGTGGTCGCCCAGGTGCACAACCGCGGAGCCGACCCAGCCACCCAGCCGCTGCTGGCAGCGCCACAGGATGTTGTGGATGGCCTTGCTCACACGCGGGGCCGCCTGCACCCGGTTCAGCCCCTGGCCTGCATGTAATGAGCCTGTGTGTTCGGCCTTTGTTTCTCCGCAATTTCATACCAGTGAGCCCGCGCATGCGCATGCGGACTGCCGTTGCCATCGCACACATGTGTCTGGCGCAAGCGCCACAGCAGCAGAGCGCGCAGCACCGTGCTGGCAGGATGCGTCACCTGTGTTGCTGAGGCGGTAGGCGTTGCTGCTGGCCAGCATGTCGGCGTCCGCGCAGCACCACAGCATGAACATGGAGTCGTGGATCTCGCGCCCTGCGCATGCAGAACCCGTCGTGATGCGCCGACACCAGCTGATCCATGCAGTGATGCACAGAATAGCAGTGCCATGCACACCAGGTAACGAGGGCATGAGGCGGTGCAGGGAGGCACGCACATAGCGTCAGCGACTGCAGCACGTAGGTGTACTGCTTCTGGTGGCCGTGGCTGAGGCGTGCGCCCCCCCGCCCCATGGAGATCGCCAGCGAGCTCTCTGGGTCTGGGCAGCTGTTCGGGTCAAAGAACTCCTGCATGATGGGAGTCTGGTCTGGCTGCCATGCAAGGAAGGTGCGTCTGGTGTGAACATTACAACTTGCGACAGCACTCCTGACATTAGCCTTGTTCAGGCGGCTGACAACTTTTGCAGTGCCGAGCCATGTGATGCTTGTGCCCGAAATGCAAATGAGGCAATTGGAGTGAACAGAGGCGCTTCCAAAATGGTGGAGCACTTGCCTGCAGCAGTGTGATCATGCGGGTGATTGGGTCCCGGCTGAAAGCTAGGTAACTGTTATTATCGCCAATGCTGTAAAGGCATTGGAGGATCTCCTCCTCGCTGATCGCGGAGCTGCGGAACTTGCGCGCAAGCTGCGCACGAGCTGTCTCCTTGGCCTGTTGCACGGTACACGTGGCAGATCATGACAGCGACCAAGCCAGCATACAGTCAATGTTTGGTCGACGTCCTAGCACCATCAGCTGACTGCGTGAACTGGGCTTCCAAACAGCTGTCATATGGCGGCCATGAAGTGCACTCACCTTGATGGCACGCTGGATCTCCCAGCGGGAGCGACTGCCGGCCACGATCTCCTGTGTGGCTGTGGCTGCCAGAGGGTCGTCCAGCAGCTTCAGCGCGCCCGCGCGCTCTGCATGTCGGAACTGCACCTCAGCGACGCTTGCCCACACTTGGGAGGCAGCTCATGCAGCGCTCGAACAGCACAGTACTGGACCGATGGGAATTCAGTGGGCCTGGCATGCACCACGGCGACCCTGGCCTGGAAGCACAACCGTTTGCTGGCAGCACAAAGCAACAGGAACGGCCCATGCACCCACCAAGCAGGCTGTGCACGGTGCGCAGCGGCCGCACGCACGGGAATTCCAGCAGGTCCTGGATCTGAGGCTCCGCCGAATCCATCAGCATGTAGATCAGCATGCCGTAGGTGCTGCGCATGCGGTCCGGGTTCATAATGCGGAAGCGCCGCCCCACCTCGAAGGCGTCCTGCAGGCAGCACAGGGCTTCCTCGTATCACAGTACAGCACGTTGCTCCTGCCACATCATGCAGAGCGGATTGGAGCAGCAGCAGGGTGGCAGCTTGTGGGGCAGCACAGCACTGCCCCACCTGAAAGAACTGCGCGTTGTCCTTGAAGTTGCGGTCTGTGAGCATGCGCTGCCCGCGCCGGTAGTCCTGGGCGATGACCAGTCCGCAAAGAATGGCACAGATGTCCTGCATGCGCACAGAGGAAGGCGTGAACACAGTCACTGGCCGAGTGGCAATTGTCTGCAGTGCACGCAGCCTGCTGTTGCTGCGTTGCACTGCCTGCTGTTGCTGCGTCAGCTGCAACAGCAATTGGGCCGACCTTGATCTGGGCGTGCACCCGCTGCTCCTTCCGCTTCCAGGACAGGATGTCCACTTTGTCCGTGTACTCGCTGACTGACAGCGCAGCCTGCGTGTCAATGAAGCCCCACATGCGGTCAGCCTCACGTCCCATGGCAAGGTTGGCTGACAAGACCAGAGCAAGCTGCAGGCGAGAGGTTCGCTTGCCCTTTGCCGGTCAGGTGTGCTGAGCGGTTGTGCAGCAGTCAGGGAGCAGAGTGGGGGACACCTCCAGGAGGCGCAGCAGGCGGCGCTCCTCAGCGTCCAGGCGCAGCGGGATGTACTTGGCGCGCTCCGACAGGCGCGCCGGGCCGCCGGTGGCGGCCCGCCCGTTTTCCAGCTCCATGGACTCCGCGCCGTCATGCTGCACGGATTCCCCTTACAGTGTTTGAAGAGCATTTGGTGCCGCCAGAGGCTGGCCGCACATCGCTGTGCATGTCTGCCACGGCTGCATGCACGACCGTTGCTCGCTCCACAGGGACGCACCTCTGAATCGGAAGCCACGCTGTTGTCCTCGCTGCGGAGGCGCTTGGCCTCAGACTCCTGGCTGTCTGTGTCCGGCAGGGCTGCCTGCGATGGTGCACATTGCCACTTGCACACATTAGCCCCGCCGAGAGTGGGCCCTCCACAACATGACCAGCACTTTGGCCCTTCAACGTGACCAACCCCTGCTGCTGACCTGTGTTGAGCTGCGCTTGGCGCGCTCGCTGTCTGAGCTGGGGTTCTGCAGCGCCGCAAAGGCAGACGCCTCGCTGGCGGTCTCCTGCAGCCGCTCACGCAGCTTCGAGAGCGCGTCAAGCGCCGCTGCACCCATGTCTGGAGGACCAGTGGCTGCTGCTGGGCCTGCGGCAGCGTCTGCGGGGTGAGTGCCATTTGACACTGCTGCGCCGCTGCCACCGTCGCCGCCATCAGCTGCCGCGCCTCGCAGGGCTGAGATCACCTGAGACAGCAGCCCGTCCAGCGAGTTGCTCTGCTGTACCAGCGCATCGGCATCGGCAGCCTTGGCTGCTGCATACTCTGCGATCTGCTGCTGTGCGACCGCCAGCCTCTGAGCGGCATCCTGTGCCTCCGCCTCTGCCTTCAGCCGGGCAGCGTGATGAGCTGCAGCAAACGGTACACAAAAAGATGTATGAATCGGATAGTACGTCAGGCGTGCAACCCTGTGCTGCACGACAGTGACCTTTCCCACCCAGGGGCGCCGCGACAGGGCTGCCTGGCACGCTCGAGTGTATGTCCTCTCCGCAGGTTGCGAGCAGGGGATCCCACACCCACTCATATGAGAGTGTCATTTATGATCGATGACTCTGCTAAATGACTACATCGTCCACCTTCTGCTGCATCCGCATCGGCGACTGGCGCCGCCTGGGTGTCATGGCCCGGCTGCTGTGGTGGCACGTCGTCGGCTTCGGCGTCCAGCACCGCTGCAAGCGCCGGGTTCGCCGGGCTCGGAGTCGGGCTCATGTTCAATATGTTCAGCGATGCAATACGGCGAAGCATCGCTTTCAACACATCCTGCGGATACGTTGTGGCTTTCCTGAGGCCCAGGCAAGACGTCCGGTGCACTGTCAGCTACCGCAGATGCGTGCTGCGTCCAAGTTGTAAGGATATCTACCACAAAACGGCACAGGCAAAGGAGCGGGTGGCAAACAGGACGCAAGGTTGAAATACCAGGGGGCCGAGCAAATCCTCGTAATCCCCGCGTCTCATGGAAACCCAGGAAACCCAGGCCTCGCACACACCACATCACGCCTGCAAATGCGAAGTGAAGTCAGCTGGTTGCATCAGTGCACAAGCTTACACCCAGCAACTGCACCATGGTTGCCACGAACGGCGCCGCGTCTGACAACAAGAAGTTCCTAATCTTTGGTAAGACCGGGTGGATTGGCGGCCTGCTCGGCGACCTGCTCAAGGAGCAAGGAGTGGACTATGAGTATGCGAGCGCGCGCCTGGAAGATCGCGCAGCGGTCGCGGCTGACATCGACCGGGCCAAGCCCACGCATGTGCTGAATGCAGCGGGCCTCACCGGCCGGCCGAATGTCGACTGGTGCGAGGATCACAAGATCGAGGTGATTCGTGCCAACGTGATTGGCACGCTGAACCTGGCGGATGTGACAAACGAGAAGGGCATCCACCTCACGGTGTATGCCACCGGCTGCATCTTCCACTACGACAAGGACTTCCCCCAGGACAGCGGGAAGGGCTTCACAGAGGATGACACACCCAACTTCACGGGCTCCTACTACTCAAAAACGAAGGCGCTGGTGGAAGGCCTTCTGAAGGAGTTCCCCAACACGCTGGTGCTGCGCGTGCGCATGCCCATTGTGGCAGACCTCACGTACCCGCGCAACTTCATCACCAAGATCATCAAATACGACAGGATCATCAACATCCCCAACTCGATGACAGTGCTGCCAGAGCTGCTGCCACTGTCCATCAAGATGGCGGAGCGGAAGCTGACCGGCATCATGAACTACACGAACCCGGGCGCCGTCAGCCACAACGAGATCCTGCAGATGTACAAGGACTACATCGACCCCGAGTTCACCTGGAAGAACTTCACGGTCGAGGAGCAGGCCAAGGTCATCGTTGCGCCGCGCTCCAACAACCTGCTGGACACCAAGCGGATCGAGGGCGAGTTCCCAGAGCTGCTGGACATCAAGGGGTCGCTCATCAAGTACGTGTTTGAGCCCAATGCGGCCAAGAAGGACGAGGTGGTCAAGGCAGTGAAGGAGATGCGCGGCCGCTGAACAGGGACCAGGGAATGACCACAGGGTCTACAGGAGTGCGATTGACATCGCACACAGTGCACAGAACCAGACAGACGTTCTGTCTGACGACAGACCAGAGAACTCCAGCATCAAGCACTGCAGCTCATGGTAGCAAGGTTGCTCACTTCATGCTGTTTAGACACCTCAGACTCACAGATGCCTGATTGCAGACCTAGACGCCATCCTATGTAGGCTGCTTGCTTGATTGCAGTTGAGCAGGCAACCTCCCAAGTTTCGTGCACTGCTGCCGAGCTGACACTGCATATGTTGTGCTGAGGTTCCACTAGGAACAGACCTGCTCTGCAAGCCAGCTTTCAAGTCGTCTGCGGCGGCTCTGGTGTCAGGCGCAGGTACCCCTTGCCGCTGGGCAGCTCTGCCGTCTTCCAGCCCTTTGGAAACTGCACCAGGAGTAGCAGTCGTCAGCAACGTGCATTTTATCGTGCAACCAGCCTACAATGGGTCTACCATCAGAAACGCACAGCAATACCATCATCATGCAGGAATAGGGGCACCTTGTCTTTGGCAGCCTCATCAGAGATGGTCGGCACAATGACAACGTCCTGCCCGTGGTCCCAGTTGACGGGCGTCGCGACGCTGTGCTTTGCTGTCAGCTGCAGCGAGTCGATCACGCGCAAGATCTGCGGAGGCACCCCGATAGCTGCTCGGTCCACCCAGCTACTTAGCTTGGCACACGATCACAGCACATTGCAACCAGAGAGACCACAAAGGGCTGCATTTGTCTGGAATCCAAGGGGTGGTGTACCTCCCGGAAGTTGCGGCCAGTGGTGGCGGGGTACAGGATGCTTAGCTTCAGCTTCTTGTCAGGGCCCACGACAAACACTGCCCGTGCAGACAGCTGCGCCACAGTGCAGGAAGCTCCATCAGCTGGCTCATGCATATGCGATGGGCAGCTGCAACTCAAAAATCCAGGCAGCAGTGCTCACCGGCATGCCGGTCTTGTCCTTCTCATCAGGGTCCAGGCCGCCGTACCTGTGGTACCAAAGGGCTTGGGCCAGACAGCAGGCTTGATGGGGCCATGTTCAACTGCATAGCGTCGGCAGCCTGATCATCGCAGTGAGTGCACCGTGACTCACAGTGTGGCGATGTCCTTGTTAAGGTCTGCAATGATCGGGTAGTCCACCTTGCTGTCAGGTGTGTATGCCTCAATATCCTTGATCCACCTGGCCACGCAGTGCAGATCAGCTACCAGTCGGTCTCTGGTAATCTGCTACATGGCACTACACCACATACCAGAAACATGGTTGCAGCACTGCATGCCCTGCGATTGCAGCGCACCCTTTGTGGCTGTCGGTGGTGTTTGATGACAGCGCCAACACCTTCACGCCGCGCTTGGCAAACTCTGGCAGCAGCTTGCCCACCTCGCCGAGCTCTGTCGTGCACACCTGCCCAGCACAACATCATACTGGCTGCACATGTGCATGAAGCAGGGCTATCTGCAGCAGCAGAGGCTGGCGCAGCAGCGCACCGGGGTGAAGTCCTGTGGGTGGCTGAAAAGAATAGCCCAGCTGCCATCGATGTACTTGTGGAAGCTGCAGCAGAGATCCAAGATTGATGCTGGCGGCTGTCATGCAGCCCTGACACAAGGGCATCAGCACAGCACAATAGCATGCAGGGTTGTAAGGCACACTGCTCACTTGATCTCCCCGTGTGTAGAGTCAGCGGTGAAATCCTACAGCAGGATGCATCATTTGCTGATGACATTATAAGGGTGTGTCCCTGGCACAGCACAGCCCACCCGCGCACCCGGATATTGACCGTCAAAAAGGTTGCACGCAGGCGTACCGGCACAGTCTCGCCCAGCAGAGGAGCTGGCATGATGGCAGAACACCAGCAACAACCTGCATGCGATCCAGAGAGCAGTAAGATCAACATATGGAACTTCCCAGGACTGCCAACCCATGCATCAGGTCAGGTCCTGTACGCTTGCAATGCGTTACAGGACGCCTTGCAAGCAGTCAAGCATGCAATGCATGCAGCGTTATGGTAGCTGCAAGAAGTGCACCTGCGTTGTGACACCGACTTCACAGCACACGGCCACGCCGCACTTGTCGTGCGGATCGAACAGCCAAATGTTGCCAGGAAGCAAGCGATCCTGTGTGCTTACAGATGAGCAGGCTGCTGAGTAAAGGCGCGACACACGACTGCGGCATCCTGCCATGTGATCACGGCCCGTGAAGAGAAGAACACGTGCCCAGTGAAGACTCGAGCGGAGAACCGCAGGGGCCAAAACATGTCACAAACCTCGTCACGACAGCATGGGAGGAAATCAGATGCATGCCTTATGCCTCAAAAGCAACCCTGCTGCCGCAGCTGCATTTGATCGCTTGCAATCATCTTTGTGAACTACTGCGCGGCTGTTCGGTGCACAATACCAAGGCTGCCACGACGCATACATCGGCATACTGCACCCCACCGATCAGGTATGTTAAAAACAACAGTATGTGCCATGCTGCGCAGAGAGCGCTGGGACCTACCTGCGTATAATTGCCATCTTTGCAAATTGAACCACGTATACTACATTGCTTGTCAGCATGCGATGTCAGTTCCATGCATGCACCCCCTCTACTCTGCTGCACTGCAGTGCTGGTGCACAAGTGCACAGCAGCGATGGGCAAACGCAAAGCCAAGCCTGAGACGAGCGACGAGTTCATCGATGATGGCGAAGAGGAGGACGACGAAGAGGAGGACGACGCTGACTATGCCGTTGATGAGAAGCCCAAGAAACGCAAGACACCCACCAAGAAAGCCAAACCAGAGGCATCAGACAGTCCGAAGAAGAAGCGGGCTCCGCCGCCTCCGAAAGTGACAGAGCCCCAGACGCAGCCCGACGGCTTCGTATTACATCCGCCCTCGCTCATCTACAGGTGCAGCGGTATGGGCAGGCCATGCCCGACCCTATGATGTGCAGGCAGCTGTAACGCTCTTCCATTCTTGCAATGGTACTCCTGCAGGATCGCAGACAGCACACCGGCAGAGCGCATTGCAGCGTTCGACCTGGTGAGACAACATGACGCTGTGTTCATCGTTCCTTGCACATGCACAGGCGGTGACATGTCCACCCTGCCAGCCACGGTGCTGTTCTACTGCAGGATGGTACACTTGTGGTGACAAACAGCGGGAACCCATTTCCCAGAGATGCCAAAGATTGGAAGTTCATCAACGACAAGGTCAAGGAAGTGGTGCAGCAGTACCACAAGGATGGCTACAAACTCGTCATCTTCAGGTGTGGCGGTGCTTGCACCCGCATGCAGGCGCAGCAGCACGGCTGTACATGATGGGATGTGCCCAAGCACATCAATGTTTCCAGTTTTTGACCAGTCTAGCCTGCCTTGCTGCAGCAACCAGGGCGGGGTGAAGTCGGCTCTTGCTGGCAAAAGCTCTGAAAATGTGCGGGGCCGCGTCAGTGCGGTCGTTGAAAAGGTATGGGCGTGATGGTGGCGTCATCAAGCTGGCCTGCTGTGGGAACCCGTGTGAGAGTTGACGCATCCCGAGCACAAACCCAATGCATGCACAGAGCTATGCCACTGACCTGTGCAGCTGGACGTCCCCGTGTCAGCCTTTATGGCAACACAGAAGGACGAGATGCGCAAGCCGGACATTGGCATGTGGGAGTTCTTTGTGCGTGAGGGCAATGGCGGCAAGCAGCCAGGTTTGCCTGTGTGCTGCGCCTGACCATCCACCCAGCATCCTCCAACAGCTGATGCACCACCTTTGCACGCAACAAACCGACCAAATTACCGCAGTCTGTCAACATGCCGACTCCCTCAGATGCTGCTCTGTACACTGATGCTGCGATGAATAGCAGCACATCCCTCCGCTGCAGACCTCAAGGACAGCTTCTTTGTGGGGGATGCGGCGGGGCGGGATGGCGATGCAGTTGGTGACAGCGACTTGCAATTCGCCAAAACGATTGGCCTGCCGTTCAAAACACCAGACGAGATGTTTGGGTAGGAAGGCGTTTGATCTACATCTGACATTGTTGCCCCAGGGCATGCGGGCACGAACAGTGGCTTGCCTCTCTGTCAAGATCAATCGACTGCGGCCTGGCGTACTCAATGGCATGCTGATGTGGGTCAAGTTTTGCAGGCCACCGAGCTCAGGTGGTGGCGGCAACGCCACAGGCCCCAATGCAAAACTGGCCAACATGTTCACAGCCTTGGCAGCTCACTACAAAGGTGTTCCACATCTCTTCCCAATCAGGACACGGCATCATCTTGGCAGCTGCGCAGTGAGTAGCACTGTCCTGTGGCATATCATTAGCAGAGCAACGAGGGGATGACAAGTTGTGACATATATTCATTACTCTGCTGCAGATGACGGCTTTAAGAGTCGCGCTTTCAGGAACGCTTCCACAGCTATGGAAGAATGCGAGGAGGAAATCACATCAGAGGCTCAGGCCAAGAAGATGAAGATCAAGGGCATCGGCAAGGGCTCCCAGAAGCTGGTGCAGAATGTTCTGCTTCCGCAGATGACTGCTACTATGTACATTCTGTGTCTTCAACCATAAGCAGCAGGTGCTCACCCACCTTGCAGCTGTGGATGATGCCGCTCATACTGTGTGGCTGATGGGCATATTGCACGTACGCAGATAGGAGAGTTCTTGACGACTGGCAAGGTGTCGGCCCTGGACCCAGATGTACAGGCAGCTGAGGCGGCAGCCAAGGCAAAGCTGGCGGAGGAGAAGGCCTCTGGCGATGCATTCGCATTCATTTGATGGTGGATTTCGATTTTGAGGAGCTGCCTTAAGGTCGTGCAACAGCAGTCCAGCTCGCCACGTGGCATGGACAGCCACGGGCTAACAAGAGTTCTAGCAGTCAATTCTAGTCTGATGCAGTGGTTTTTGTATGGGGTAGAAGGAGCAACGAAGCAATCAAGTACAGTGCTAACCAATGCTACTCAAGCCTCCTTGCGAGCGTAAACCACGTACATGGGATCCGACTGCCCGCCAAACAACCCGCCTCCTTTAG
Source organism: Diplosphaera chodatii (assembly GCA_032358165.1). Taxonomy (NCBI): domain Eukaryota; kingdom Viridiplantae; phylum Chlorophyta; class Trebouxiophyceae; order Prasiolales; family Stichococcaceae; genus Diplosphaera; species Diplosphaera chodatii. Next base: position 2,046,529 of record JAALGY010000038.1, read on the forward strand.
ACGGGCTGATGTCCTCTGCCTTTGGCGCCGTCCAGCCGCCCGGTACTGAGTAGTGGAAATATGCACCGACAATGTAGGCATGTGTTGAATCGTCTGTGGCCGTCCACACTGATATGGCCTTCGTGGGAAAGCACCTAGGGCAGATGCGATGGGCTTCAGCGTCAAGAAGCGGCGCAGTATACAACACGTCAAGGACAAATCTGGTGCAGTTCATGAATCTGGCATGACCAAAGCACTCCACCTGTTGCTGAAAGACATGATCGCCAAGCCGCCCTGGTAACATGTCATCCATGTAAGACACTCTGTTGCGACAAGTCCATGCCAGCACAGCAGTAACATAAGACGCTTGCAACCGTCACTTACCGGCTTCAGCACCCTGTGCATCTCCTTGAACACCTCCAACGGGCGGCTGAGGTAATCCACCGACACCACATTTGTGATGACCTGCATACATGCTGACCGCTTTCACATCCAGAGGCCTGATGCAAAACTTGTGACGTTCACTTAGTCAAGCAACAAAAGGTGGACCCCAACGATACGCACATCATAGGTGTTGTCCTCGTAGGGTAGCTTGGGATCCACGTTGAGGTCCTGCAGAGAAATGTAGCAGGTTGCCTGCACAGTCCTTCAGATGCATGCAGGAGGACAAAACGACTCTGGACGGCTTTTGCACAGCAGCTATTGGATCACCTTCACATCCCAGTCAGTCAGAACGGGGTTCTTTGAGAGCTCGTCTGGGTTCATTCCTGTCCTGTGTGCAAACATAGTACGTCGTGAAAGCCTACCAGCAGTCATGAGGGCCTCATCCGTATGCAGCAGTGCAAGGTGTCTTCCCACCCTGTGATCCTGCCAGCGCTGTAGCCCTTGGGGTAGTGGCTGACCCATGACGAGCACATATCCAGTATCGCCACGTCCTTACTGCCTGACGGCGGCAATGCCTTCTCATAGTGCCTGCAACAGCAGGCATTGTGAACGACCGTGCATCCTGGTCTGCCTGATTGCGCGCTACATGTTGTCCGCAAGCTGGTGCTGATCCTCAAGGATACAAACGTCACCACTGGAGCTGAAGTCCGCCTACTTTGTAAGCGCTGCAATGGCTTTGTCGTCGATGTGCGTCACATAGCGCGGCTGCCCATAGAAAAAGGTGTCTGGCGACTCATCAAAGCGCTGGAAGTCCTCCGCTGAGAAGGGGAACTCCGCTGGCCATTGCACGCCTTCCAGCACCTGCAGGGGATCGTCACACGACCATGAGCTGACGGCAGAGGGAAGGCCTGCCGGGCTCTGCTCCCTAGGCTTGATGTGGTACACACGCAAGCGGCCCAATGCAGATGGTCTGTCGAGTGCAGGAAATGTGGCAGAGATGACGACCTGCTCTACTCTACTGGCAGCCAAGGCGGTGCTGCTGCTGCCGAACACTGCCATGCTGACAAGGCCTGCGAACCCAGCTTGCAGCAGATGCCGGCGGTTGTTGGACGGTGACGCAGCAGCGGCACTCGACGGACTGCTTCTGCCTTTGGTCGCTGAATGCACGTGGCCGATTGCTCTGTGGGTCTGCCTCAGTGTGCTGAAACAGCGGTGCGCCGGCAGGGAAACAGCATTGGTGCCGCACAAGCGCAACATGAGGTGGGGACGTCCGACCTCAGCAAGAGCTGATGCGCCGCGAGCACCTCACAAGCCCTTTGGAACTCCGATCTGGGCCGATCTACTGACTCCCCTTGCGTAAGCAATGCATCGCATGTGCCTGCACCTGCTTGATGGCCACGCCATGCGGAGGGTGTCGTGTGTGTGGCAGTGGCTCGCCACCCTGACGAGTTACTCATGAGATCTCTTGCTGCGGAGTGCGAGGGTGTGCGACAGAGCGGCCAGAACCGCATAGTAGCACCCGGCGACCACGCGCAGCTGCAAACGTACAGCTAGCGTGCTGCTCGCCGTGGTCTCGGGCACCGCTGGCGCGCAACGATCAGCAGGACGGCAACAACTAGAGGGGAGGATTAGGTGTTCACTTGACCAGTGCTCCTCGACGCTTTGAAGTGGCAACAGCGTGAGCGAGGTCTCTCAAAAGCCTGCCGCAACCTTATTCAGAGCGTTCGACGAGCACATCTTGCCAGTTTTGGTTTCGGAAGTCAGCTGGAATTTTGTGGGCGGTTGTGAGAAGCCGCCTGGCGGGCTGACCACACCCGCGGCAGCCGCTGCCGGTACAGAGCGCCCGCTGGGCCAGGCACCTGAGCGGCTGGGAGGCACCTGTCGGCGAGCTCGGGGCCATGGCTACGGCCTAGCAAGGGGCGCTGACGCCGCACACGCCCATGAAGCGGCTCTTCGGGAACCTGCGCTCGCTGCCGGACGCGCTGCTGAAGACCAGCGCCAGCGGCAGGAGCGCCGCGACCGCCGTCGAGTGCCCCAATTGTGGCGCCCTCGCCCGCAGCGTCGACTGCAAAGCGAATGCCGCCGGCCGCGCTGGCGGCAGCAATGGGGCAGGGACCGGCGGCGGCAGCAGCAGCAGCAGCAGCAGGGCCGTGCCGGGCTCGACGCTCAGCGCAGCACGCCACAGAGGCGGCCAGCAGCAGCAGTGCGGGGTCAGCAGCCATGCGGCCGTCCGGCCGCAGCCGGCGCCGCAGCAGCAGCGCTCAGCAGCGGCCGCTGGGATGGCCGTGCGGGAGGCGCAGCGGCATGGGACAGCCGGCTCGAACATGACCGGCATCCTGCTGGCGGGCGGGCTGGGCACCGCGGGAGGCATCGCCATTGCCAGCATGTGAGACTGAGGCCTTGCACATCCTGCATGATAGCTGTTCGTTTTACTGATGTTGGGCCTGCTTTATGCCCTGTAATGCTCAGCACGCCAATCACAGCGCTTGCATTGGCGCCTACAGAGCGAACACGGGGTTGGTTGACTACGTCACGGACCGGCTTTGGCCCGAGGGTGAGCTTCCATTGTACTCTGTACCGCCGGGTTGCTCTTGAGCAGTGCACACAACTTGGCCATGCTGGCCCAGCGGCCAGCTGACACCGTCGATCACTGCCGTCAGGGTTCTACGGCTTCCGCGTCAGCCGGGCGCAGGGCGCCCTGCCGCCGCTGCTCTCGCCCTACTTCATCGCAGACGCAGCAGCCAAGGTGGCCCTGCCTGCTGGCGCCAGATTGCAGGCGTCTCTGTGAAGCCGTGTTCACCTGGCAGCGCGTGGGTCATGACAAGTTGTGGCTGCCAGCAACGTGACGTGCCCCCCTCGAGTGCAGGTGGCGCCCGCAGTGGTGAACATCACCGTCCGGGACCCGCGCCGCTCTGCAGACGAAGCCGTCAACGGCTCAGGTGGGCGGACCGCCGCACCAGGGGCTGCTTGGCCAGGCCCCGCGTCTCAGCAGCGTCAGTGGTGCATGGTGCAGCTCGTCGTGCGTCACGCCTTTCGTGCGCGACGCCCTGCGCAGGGTTCATCATCAGCTCGGTCGGCCGGGATGGGACGGTGGTGACCAACACGCACATCATCGCGGACGCCATCGCCGGCGGCGGCGCCAGCGGCAGCGCGATCCTGTGCACGCTGCAGGACGGCCGCAGCTTCCAGGCGCAGCTCGTCAACTTCGACTGGTGAGCTCGTCAGTCAGCAGCAGACATGCCTCACCGGCCATGTGGACCATCAGCCTCGCACGCGCAGTTGCTTGTGTGCACACATGCAGACCTCTTGGTAGAGGAGGCCTGTCGGGGTTCATATGTGCGTGGTGTCCGCGCTCAGGCAATCGGACCTGGCGGTGCTGCGCATCAGCGCGGCCGCCCAGCTGCCGGTCGCGAAGCTGGGCGAGTCGTCGGCGCTGCGCGTGGGCGAGTGGGTCATTGCCCTCGGCAGCCCGCTGCACCTCAGCAACAGGCGTGACATTGCTTGTTTCCCCGGACACCTGATCATGTTCAGAGCTGCTGTGAAATCCTAGGCTGTGTGCCCCAGCCGCCTCGCCGTTGCCCCCGACGGTCAGGGTTACGGCAAGGATGTGCCAAAGCCGGCATCGTGTGTGGACGGAAACCCCTATTGTGGGACCATGCATGTTGCAGCGTGTCCGCGGGCATCGTGTCGGCCCTGGAGCGCAAGGGCGCGGAGCTGGGCCTCGACTCCGCGGCCACCGACTACATCCAGACCGACGCGGCCACGGCGGCCGGCAGCTCCGGCGGGCCGCTCGTCAACGTCCAGGTGCGGAAAGCTCCTCATGACCTTGTTATTCCCTTGACCCGTCTGGCATCTGTGCGTCGTCAGCGCCTTCAACTGAAGAGTGCCATCGGACGCACGCTGTTTCATGCCAATGCTGTGCTAGCCGTTACCATTGCAAATGTGAAGGCGCTGCCTGCTGCACTGCAGGGCGAGGTGATCGGAATCAGCAACCTGAAGGCGATCGCGGGCGATGGGGTGAGCTTCGCCATCCCGATCGACACCGCGAAGAGCATCATCAGCCAGCTCCTGCAGCCGTCGGGCCGCGTCGCGCGCCCGTACATCGGCTGCAAGACGCTCGAGCTCAACTCCAGGTGCGGCCGCAGCGCACGCAGCCAGCACACCTGCTGCGGCTGCAGCAGGGCGTCCAGGTGATGATGCCCGTGCGCCTGCATCCTCCTGTCGCCTGCTCCTGCACCGCCTGAAGCCGGTCGTGCCTTCCTGCAGCCTGGCGGCAGAGCTGAAGGCCAGCTCATCCTCGTTTCCCGATGTGGCCGCGGGGATCTACGTGCCCTACGTGCAGCCGGGCGGCCCCGCGGATCGCGCCGGCCTCGTGTCTGGCGACGTCATCACAGGTGCGCATCCTGGGCAGCTGGGCCGCGTGCCTGCGCCCTGCTGCGGACAACAAGCAAGCATGTGGCATTCACTTCCATGCAGTTGCGCATGCGTCCTGTGCACACCTCAGCAGCATGCCGAAAGCTGAGTTGCCGTGCACGCGTGAGCAAGGTCGGCTGGCGCTCGCCTGCAGGCATCCCGGGGCAGCCGCTCAGCGCGAAGGGCCTGATGCGGGCGCTGGCGCAGCACATCAGCAAGCCGCTGCCGGTGGCGGTGTCGCGCGCCGACGGCTCCCGCGCCACGCTGCACATCACCGCCTCAGACGCGGCGCTGGCCCTGGAGCCGGCCCGCCCCTGATTCGCGCCTTGCAGAGGCAGAGGACAGGCCAAAGGGCATGCACGCACATCCGCACAACTTGCATGCATGAGTTTTGGCTCAGCTGGGTGGCCTTGATGGCGTACTGCCACGGGCTACAGAGGTGCGATGGGCGACTGACGCCGGTACATGGCTAAAAGAGGGTCTGCGATGCACCAGGATAGGATGGCATTTGGCAGCACAGGAACGTGGAAGCAAGTAACCGGCTTTGTGGGAACATGTGAATGCAGACAGACGCCTTCTGCACGGGCATGGAGTTCATCATGGTTTTTGCAGCAACTAGGATCAATTTCTCCTCTCATATATTCATTCCTATTCAATGCTGAAGGATGCACGAGGTCCAGTTTTGATGGTAGCCAGCGGCATCCTCATCACAGTATCTCCAAACTTTGCTTGCAGCACGCACTGCCGCAGGATGCCCGTTATGCATCTTGACGTTCGCCCGCACCCCAGGCAATAATATGTGGCAGCAGACTGACAGAGGAAGGCTGGCTGTGTATGCATGCCTCGGGTCATTGTTGGCCTGCTCTGTGTGGGTGACGGCGGCTGTCGCAGAACTGCACAATGCTGATTGACATCGCATGTTGCTGTGACAACCATGCATGCACGACAGCCAACACCAATGTCTTGCACTTGCGTTCATCGTAGAGCTTGTAAACCTTCAACAACCTGAAGTGGTGCAATGTAGCTCGAGCGGTGTCCACAGGGTCGCAAGTATGTTGTCAAACCTTGCTTGGGGTTTCGAGGCGTTCTGCTAACAACGACCCACAGTGGGAAGGCCCAACCAGGTTGCGACTGTCTGAAGCATGTTTGCCAGCATTGGCAAGCTGTGCTGGTTGCTGGCGGGTGCGCCACTTGCAGCAACATTGCAAGTGGAGGAACACGGCTGCGCAAACCCTGAACCCCTGTGACAAGCGAATACTCGGCATAGCAGCCGCCCTTCCCTGGAGTCATCGCTACCCCGTGACATTCCCCGTAGTTACCTATGACGGCATCGTGGCACGCTGGCTGTATGCTGTTGGTGGCAGCGCCCGACAGCTGCGCCTCGGAGGGGCGGTCAGAACCGCTGTCCGCCGTAGTACTCGCACTGGGCTGCCTCCGCCTGCTGCTGGCGTGCCAGGTCCTCGAAGGCGGCCTGCACCGCCTGCGCGACGGTGGCCTCCATGTCGCTGCCGGAAACGCCGCCTGCAAAGAGGAACCAGGCGACGTCGGTGTGGCCACCACAGCAGCAGGCGTGCTGATGGCACTGGCGGGAGAACTGCTTGTATGCACTCATGCACGGGACACGATCAAGGTGGATGGGAGACCAGGCTACTCGGCCAGGATGCTGGCTCTCAATCACCTGATGCGTCCTGCGAGCCGCCCTGCAGCGGCATGTCCTGCGCCAGAGAGGCGCCCGACCCAAATTGCTGCTGCGATGTGTTGTAGGCCGCCCCCAGCTGCTGCTGTTGCTGCTGCGGCGGCCACTGGGTGACGCCGTCGCCGTTTTCGGCCAGCGTGCTGCAGCACAGCATTTAGCAATGAACCCGCGATGAACATGACAACGTTGGAGCATGTCCCATGAGTGCTTATGGCAATGCCTGACCATGTGCTGTCGTACGGAGCCCTCACCTGAGGCTGGCGTGGCTGCCGGGCTGCTGGCCGCGGCCCAGGCGCGAGGCGTGTGGCAGCCCGTGCTGCAGCCGATTCACATGCGGTGCGGAAGCCGACCTGCAGACAGCACCCCCCCTGTTGCAGACCCCTCCTGATGCACCTGCACGGACTCCAGCAAACAACGAAGCCCATGCAAGCACACGCCTCTCATGCTGCCGCTGGCTCATGCTGCCACCATCACACTGTGGAGCGCCACTGATGACAGAGTAGTGGAAGCTGCACCTGTTCATGACGGAGGAAGCCAGAGCAGCTTGTTGCAGGGTGGCGGTCGAGCCGCCCAGCGCGGTAGGCAGGTTGGGATGCGAGGCGGTGCCCATCGACAGGTCGCCATGCGAGCCCCGCTGCACAGCGGAGCACCACGCAGGGTCGGGCATCGCCGGCAGGCGCCACAGCGCAAAACATGTTGGCTCACGCAGCATTCCGAGTGGGCAATTTTGCAAATGCGGGCAGTCACGGGGGGGCACCTGGCCCAGGGAGTTGAGCAGGGCGGCCTGGCTGCTGGCGGCGTCGAAGGCGCTGGCGGGCAGCGAATGGTGCAGGCGCGCCTGCGCGGCCGCCGCCGCCGCCTGGTGCTGCTGCATCTGCAGCTGCGCCTGTGCTGCCTGCAGCTCAACAAGTAGCACGTCCACCACCGAACCAAGGTGCGCGGTCTGGCACCCGATGTGAAGTGGACCAACCGGATCAAGCGACAGCCACCAGCCAGGCACTTCTGGGTGGGTGCATGGACGGGGGCGCCGCCAGCAGATGTGGCCAGAGCAACATACCTGCTGCAGCGCGCGCAGGTGCGCCTGCTGCTGCAGCTGCGCCTGCTGCTGGAGCGCCTGCTGCTGCAGGAGCTGGCTGGACAGGTCGGGGTGGCTGGCGAACTGCGGGAAGGGGCGCGCCAGGCCGCCCGCCCCCGGGCCCCCCTGCAGCGCCGACGCCGCCAGCTGCGGGTTGCTCAGCGCCGCCTGCGCCTGCAGCAGACCCCGAGCCTCAGACGCGAACTTGCTGTGCAGCCAGCCATCAAACCCTACATGGACATGCCTGTTGCAACACACCAGCAGGCGCCGCACACGCCTGGCCATGAGCACACCATGTCACAGTTTGGCGCCCGTGGCATCATGATGGGGGCACGTGACTCACCAGGCTGGCGAGGTCGGGGTTGGAGGCGTAGGGGTTCAGGTCGCCGTACGCGCCCTGCAGGCTGTGCAGGTCGGCGTGGCTGAAGGCGCGGGCCGCGGCGCCGGAGTACGCGCCGGGCTCCCCCAGGCGCAGCCCCGCCAGCGAGCTGCGCAGCGGCGCCGTCATGTCCCCACCCTGTATTGCACGACAGGACAAGCGCTGTGCGGTTGCGCAACCCCACATCTAGCTGTGAGCAGCAACAGCGGTTGATGGGCACCGCGCCACATGAGCGTGGGTAGGGGGATTGGACACCGCGCCTTGCCGCTACGTCAACACGTCAGCATGTCAGCACATGCAAGCGGACCGGCCGCAGCTCAGGCTCGGTGCTCGGCCCCTGCCACCGCACCTGGGACTGCGCCATGCGCTGCTGCATGAGGCGGTCCTGCGCCCACAACGCCTCCTTCTCGGGCTTGCTCATGCGCTTGTACTGCGCCGCCAGCACGCGGTCGTAGTGGATGTTGTTCGGGTTCAGCCGGTTGCTCAGGTTCACCGCGGGCATCGCGGCGTCATCCTGCACGGCGTGGGAGGTGTGACACGGGCTGCTTCAACATCAGTGGAGACTGGGACACTGCACTAGTGTACGCCCTAGCAGTCCTGCCCTACAGCGACATGGCACAAAGCAGTGACGCCCTGCTGCACCTCATGCCCTGAGCACAAAGTGCAAGAGCGCACGCCGGCTTGTCATCACCCACCGAGGAGTCGTCGGAGGCCGACAGCTCGGGGCGGGGGATGCCCGCACGCCACGAGTCCCCGGCGCCCCGTGGCGGCGCGCCTGGCTGCTGGAGGTGGAGGCTGCTGGGTCCCGGGGAGGCGCGGTCGATCACGAAGTGCACCGCCAGCGGCTTGCTGCCTGTGGCACATTGTGCAGTTGTGCAGTTGCAAAACCCGTCAGCTCGGAGCTGCTCAATGGCTGCGTTTGCACGCCTTCCCAGCTGCACACTCATGTTCCGAGCCCTCCGCTGGAGGTACAGCTGCGAGCGTCGAACGGTGCAGATGCTCATCATATGAGAAGGGATTGCGTGCTGCAGACCCCGGGTCACCGCACACGACGCGGCACCTGTCAGGCTGGGGATGAAGGCGCCGTTGAGGGCGCGCTGCGCTGCGACGGCGCCCTGCAGGTCCCTGAACAGGATGTGCACCTCGGACAGGTGCCCCGGCGCCGCCCGCACCTGCGGCCACCCACAGCTCGCAAGTCAGGCACACTGTGCAGTCTGCAAAGCACGGACCTTCTCTCGCAAAGACAGGACATTGTGCGCCTTGGGCCACCAGCCAGGGGTCCGCCTCATGTCACCCCAAGCATCCCATGTTGTTGTATGCTTGGCACCAACTGCATGCCCACAGATATGCATGCGGTGTGCAGCCACTGGCGCTCACCTCGTCAAGACTGCCGTACTGGCTGAATGCCAGCTCGATGGCGGTGCGGTTGACGGCTGGCAGCAGGTTGCTGAGGGCCAGGTGCCGTGATGGTGCCGGCTGCAGGTGAACAGCGCGCTCAGGTGAAGCCATTGTCAGAAACGAGAACTGCATAGGCTGCAGGTCGCATGGTGACTGCCATGGTGCAAAGAGCTTTGTTTTGTGTACAGTGAATATGTACCTGCGGCGAGCCATCGCGTCGCAGGAGCATGGATGCAGGGCTGCCGTGCGGCAGGGGGTGCCCCGGCGATGACCGCCGCTGCTGCCCCTGCAGGTGGCAGGGCCCAGGCATGAGAGCTTACATCAAACTTGGGTGCAGTGCAAGGCGGCGAGCGTCACACAAATGGCCAGGGGCGGGATGCCTGCTTCTGAACGTGAACTGTTGGCTCGACACACCTTGTCTGGCTTGTAGCGCATCTTCAGCGGCCGCGAGCCGGTCAGCAGCGGGTCGGGCCGATTGTTCTTGGCAGCCACCGCCCTCACTGCATCCTCGACCTGCAAGTGTACATGACCACCTTTCGACTCGAGGCACAAGCAGGCAGAAGCAAATGCTACAAAGTAAAGAAGCAACACCTGAGCCGCCAGAGTGCCGAGCATCGCACCCGCTCAAACACGACGATGGCGTAGCCCAGCGGCCCGATCCTCGCGGGGAAGGCCGCAGCGTCGATGACGGGGCCAAAGCTCTCGAAGGCAGCGCGCACGCTGGCCGCTGTGGCCTGGTTGCTGATGTTGCCCAGCCACAGGCGGGCGGACGGCGTGTGTGCGGCGTCAGTCTCGGACCGGTGCCTGCGGTACAAAGCCCAGTGTTGCAACATCAGCCCGTCAGCGACGCTTGCAGCCCTGTGGTGTGGAGAGTGCTGCCAAGTTGTCGGCGGCACGCAATTCCCAGGCATGTGGAGTTGCCAAGGCTGCTATACATGACAACAGAAAGGGTGCAGAGGTGTTGTTGCCAAAGTATGCATCCCACATACCCGCTGGAGTTGGCTGAGCTGGGCCGCAGCAGTCGCGCATTGCGCACCGCCGGTCGGAACTTCACCACCAGCGGCTGCTGCCCAGACAGGACTGGCACCTGCAGTCGAGATTGGCTTGCCATGTGGACACCGATTCACTGCTCCACCGCGACGCAGACAAACACAGCAAAGAGGGTCACTCGGGAGCAGCCTTTCCCGAGCAGGCCGTGCGGTCCCACCTGTTGGCCGTCCAGCAGCTCGAAGGCGCGGCAGGCCGGCTGCACGCTGGCGAAGCTGACGAACGCGATGGGCGCGCCCTCGATCATGGTCACGTCCTGCAGGGGGCCAAACGCCTGCGCCACGTTGATGAGCGTGGTGCGGTCGACGCCCGGCGCCAGGCCCCCGATCCACAGGTGCCGCGTCACCTGGTCCGCCTCTTGTAGCTGCATCCAGGATGCCAAACACAATGCTTGCATCGGTCGCCCCAAACCGCCAACAGGCCCTGCAGTTGGTCACTCATGACGATGTGCACATTGACGAGGTGATGCTTGTTGATTCTCGGTTACAACTGCGAGGGTGGGACATATGTGCAGGGCACCCACCTCTGCGTAGATGGCGTCGGGCGCAGCGTGCTGGTCATCAGGCGGCGGGCAGCGGCCTTGCATCACCCAGCAGTGCAGGAGGTTCCTGTCCAGCCGCGTCCACGGGAAGCTGTCTTCCGCATTGAGTGCATTGCCTACATGTCCCATATGCACAGGTCAAAACTGCAGGCATCGTATGCGTGAGAGGGTGGTAGCAGGCACGACTATGTGGCGCAACTCAAATGGGCACACACTCTGATGTGCATCCGGATGCAACCATGCACGCACCTGAGGCAGGGCGTGGTGGCTGAGCCATGGGCAGGAGGGCGGAGCCGGGGCCGTAGTGCGGCCCCGGCTGCTGGTGGCCAGGCGCTGCTGCGCCGCTGCTGTGGCTGCCGTGGCTGCCGCTGAAGTGGCTGCCGTCGCTGCTGTGGCCGCCCTGCTGGTGCCCCGGCCGCTGCGGCGCGGAGTGCGGGGGCAGGCGCCGCTGAATGCCGTCGAGCCCATCCGCCGGCAGGGCCCCAGCGGCGTTGCCGCCTGCAGCGAGGTTGCCGGCGCTGCCCAGAGCCCGGAGCAGGCCGCTGCTGCCGCCGAGCGGGCCGACGTCGCTGGCGGAAAGCGCCAGCGCGCCGCCGCCAGTCCCGAGTGGGTCGCCGCGGCTGTCGCCCAGCTGCGCGAGGTTGCTGCTGCTGCCGCTCAGGGTGGCCGGCAACCCCGCACTGCCGAGCTGCTGCAGGTTGCCGTGGCTGCCCTGCATGTTCAGGCTGTTACTCGCCAACTGCTGCAGGTTGCCGTGGCTGCCCAACAGGCTGTGGTTGCCGGCGGCCAAGGAACCGTCGAACCCACCACCCCCGAGCTGCTGCAAGTTGCCGTGGCTGCCCAGCTGCCGCAGGTTGCTGCTGCTGCCGAGCTGCTGCAGGTTGCCGTGGCTGCCCAGCTGCCGCAGGTTGCTGCTGCTGCCGATCGGGCCCAGGTTGGCGCTCCCGAGCTGCACAAGGTCGTCGTGGCTGCCAAGCTGCTGGTGCCGCTGCAGGCTGGTCTGGCTGCCGAGGAGCTGCAGGTTGCCATGGCTGCCAAAGGCGCCGTGGCCGCCCAGGTGCTGCATGCCGCCGCCGCCGCTGCCGAAGTGCTGCTGGCTGATCGTGCCGCCGCCGGCGCCGCTGCTGACCCTTGAGTGGCCGTCGGGCAGGTGCGGGAGGGGCGGGGTCAGGGTCGTCGGATCCACCGCTGGAGGCCGCTGCATGATGGCGGCGATCTCGGCGCCCGCCTCTGCGGGGTTGGTGGCGCCGCCGGACTGCGCGCGCTCAGCAGGCACGTCCCGGAAGGCTGCCAGGGCTGCGGCCTGCGGTGGCGTCAGGCCGGCAGCCTGGCTGTGCTGCTGCTGATGCTGCTCATCTGGCAGGGATGCGGCCTGTGACATGCAATTTGCAGCAGCTCAGACGCCCCTCATTGCATGCAGCCCATGCCGATGGAAGAACTGCCGGCCCCACCCAGTGACATCCCGAGCAGGTTCAAAGCGATTGACATCAGTACACACGGGGCCTCTGGCTACCTGCTCAGGGCGCCAGTGGTTGAGCGCCTCCATCTCGCCATGCGTGGTGTTCCAGATGGGATCGCCGCCCATGCTGTGCAGGCTGGTCACAGAGGCGTTGCGGGGCACTTGAGGCAGCACCCCGACGTCGCTGTGCTCGCTGGGCCGCTGTCCCAGAGGCTGCTGCTCAGCCATCTGCATGTGGCACACAAGTGTTACGGACGGTCGTGGAGCCGGGATCCAACAGCGAACCTTGGTGATGTGTGCTAGTGATGTTGGAATGGTTGAGCGCGCTCCGCGGTTGGAGTTCCGCTCCAAGAGGAATTTCTGATGTTGGTGACGTGCCTCAGTGGCCAGTGTGTGGCGACCTGTTTCCGCAACGCCTGCCCGCCCAGCGCAGCCTCCGCCCACCGCCTTCTCCCAAGCTGCAGACCCAGATCAGATCACTGCTCGATGCCGCATTGGCATGGCTGGCGCCACGGGAGCGTGCGTCCGACAGGAGTGCAGACAGTCGCCACTCAGTGTGTTCGGAAGATACCACAGGCTGCAGACTGAAGGAAGACAATTTGCTGTGGATCAGTTGCACAGGTCCGGTTGCACACCATTCAAGGTGGTTTGTACAGCCATTTGCAGCTTTGAGTTGCAGATGGACACCGACTGCTGGCCCGAAAGCATTGGGCAGGGGTGCTGCAAACGCCAGCGGGGTGATCGTCAACAAATGTTTAGTAATTTACAGCCCAGAGGTCATGATGAGGTCGTTTCCACTCCAGGCGCTCTAGCGCCGACTGTGTGCACACAGGACAGCCGGGTGCTGACACGCACAGATGCTTGGGAGGGCAGTTGCGGTTTCGACCAACCCAGCTGCATGTGTGCATTGCGCTGTGCTGTGGGCGCTTGCCGATCGACGCTGCGGCAGCGCACTCCACATTGCGCGCGCTGTATGACATCTGCCTCCGCTGAGGGCGATGCGCACTCATCGGATCGCAGCTATCCGAAGGTCCCTCGTGTGGGCATAGGAGCCGTGGTGCTGCGCCGTGGCCCTGGAACAGCAGAGAAGGAGGTGCGCACAGCGGCCTGTATGTAAGCATGCATGCTGTGAGTCTGCGCGAGAATAGACATCAGTGTCGATGATGTTCTCCTCCATACATCAACTACCTTGACCGCGCAGGTGCTGCTGATTAAGCGGGCAAAGCCGCCCAATGTTGGGTGGTGGTCCTTCCCCGGCGGCGGTCTGGAACTGGGTGTGTCCCCTGCCAAGCCCAGGACCCGCTTGCTGCAGGGTGTCCTGTTGCAGAGCGTGTGCAGCAACCGCTTTGGTGCTGACCGCAGGCGAGAAGATCGTGGACTGCGCTGTCCGGGAGGTGCATGAGGAGACGGGCATTGTGCTGGCGGACTGCGGTGCCGAGCCGGATGGTGCGTGCGCAGCATTGCCACCACCACGAGACACTATCTGTATGTCAAACGTACAATGGCAGCATGGGGTGTAAGTAGAGTCCGACTGCATGAGTGAAGCTGCATGTGTGCAGGGTTGTATGGACGCCGGCCGTGCTCACTGGCCAGCCCGGTGCCCTTCGCCGCTGCTGACGTCATTCACCCCGTCGGCGCACAGACCCCAGAGTTCCATTATGCTATCATTGAAGTGAGGCCGTGGGGAGCCGTTGACCCCAGCACGGCATCTGCATGTTGCCACAGGCGTGGCCGTCCATCTTTCCTGTGCAAGTAGAGTCATACGCGTCCGTGCCCATGTTGAGCTTTGATCGGTGGTGTCTGCAGGTGGCAGCTACTCCCGTGGACCCTGCTGCAGAGCCGCAGCCCAGCAGCGACGTCAGCGACGCCAGATGGTTCCCAGTCGATGCCCTGCCGTCCCTGCAGGGTGAGAGCCCGCAACCTGAAGATCTGCTGCATGCCGCCCAGCATGTCTGTCAGAGTCTGAGTCCGGTGCGTTCCACTCCAGCTGAGTATTGGTGCATGTACCATGCCAGCACGTTGCCACCTGGTCCGCAGATCTGACGATTGGCTGCGCAAGTATTGCCAAGGAGGCAGCTATCCGCTTTGACCCTGCATGAGCAGTACACGTCTTTGGACACGGCCGTCCTCACGGTATTGGCACCCATGAAGGACTACAGATGTGAGGCTTTTGCCCTGGACTGGGCAGTGCAGTGCTACTGTGTTGTCGACACCTGCTGCCAGCACCTGGTGCCAACAGCATGACCACCATGCAGCATCTGCCTGTGCAGGTACCCTGAGTGAACGAGGCCAGGAACCCCTGCATGTGCAACAGCCAAGGCCACTGTGACAATGCTGCGTGTGCTGGAGGGACCATGCCTGTGACGGTGTGAAGAAAGCCAGTGGTCCGTGCGTCGTGCTTGTTGAATCAAACAGGAGCGCTAGTCCCATGTGTTCCATATATAGACGGTGCAAACTGGTGCTGCCCGGCAGACACAACAGCCACCTGGTGCAGCAACATCCTGACTGCCGCTGCAGCTCTAAGCAGAAAGGACGACCACAATCATGCAACCCTGGGCATGCCGAAGGAAAGGGTAAAGCAGAAGCGGATCGGTCAGTTCAAGATCCTGCCTGCACACGGGGTTCACACAACAGTGCCCATTTTGCTCCTTCAATACAACTGGTGCTCCTGCTGTGCAAAGCCGGAGCTGCGAGACACAGTCTTCGCTGTGCTGTGCGGTAGGTCCGCACGAGTGGCCTGCTGCGGCGGCGCCTGCAGCTGCGGCTGCTGTGCAAAGTGCTGCTGCTGATGTAGTTGCTGCGGGAGCTGCTGCTGCTGCTGCTGGTGCAGCTGGGGCAGCAGGTTCAGGAAGGACGTATATGCAGAGGCGCCAAAGCCGCCGCTGTAGTTTTGGCTGCCGGCGCCACCGTTCAGGCCGCTGCTTGTGCCGTTGCCAAGCGGCTCGATGCCACCCCCAAAGGCCTTGGCCACAGCATGCTGCTGCGGATGCGGCTGCAGGGGCTGGCTGCCGCCGAACATGCCGCCGCCCGGCTGCTGCGCGAAGTGCGACTGCAGGAAGTGGGGATTCACAGCCTGGTTCCCTCCAGCACTGTCCAGGCGACCTGCAGCGCCGGTGGGCAGCCCGCCGCTGGTTCGGCTCACGCTTGGCCCAGCAACTCCCGACGAGGCGGGGTGGCTGCTGCCACTGCCCGCAAAGCTGGTAGAGCCTGCAAAGGGAGACGCGGCCGTGCCGCCGCAGAAAGCGGCCGAGAGTGGGGGAGTGAGGCCGATGCCGCCGCCGCCAACAGTGCTGCTGGGTGCCCCGCTGTACTGCTGGCTGCCCGGTGCAGGGGCGGCGCGCTCGGCGCTCAGCGGGCTCAGGCCGTGCGAAAAGTCCTGCCGCTGCGGCGGGGCGCCGGCGGCAGGTCCCCACAGCGACTGCTGCGCGCCCTGGCTGTGCATGTGCACCGGCGCCGGCAGCCCCTGGGCAGGCTGCTGCATGCTGGACTGCTGGTGCGGCGGCGCGGTGGCGAGGCTGTTGGGGCCGGCGGCGGCGTGCTGCTGCGGCGCGATGTCAGCGGACAGGCGGCCGCTGCCCAGGCGACCAAACGCTGCGCCGCCGGGCTCGGCGTAGGCCGCGCTCCCGGGCTGGCTGCCAAATGCGGAGGCGGACCTGCGCATAAAATGGACCAGCAGTGAGCACTGCACTCGGCATCTGAGAAAGCTGCTGCTGTCGACCGAGGGGCGGCGCGCGCTTGCGGGGCGCTGCGTGGGGCGACCAGCACCTGCTGCTGCCGGGGGTGGCGAAGCCGGAGGAGCGCCGGGCGGTGGAGATGCTGGGCGG
Organism: Diplosphaera chodatii; assembly: GCA_032358165.1. Classification (NCBI taxonomy): domain Eukaryota; kingdom Viridiplantae; phylum Chlorophyta; class Trebouxiophyceae; order Prasiolales; family Stichococcaceae; genus Diplosphaera; species Diplosphaera chodatii. The sequence continues at coordinate 2,062,724 of JAALGY010000038.1, forward strand.
CAGGGGCAGGGGGGTGCGGGACTCCTCGTCGTCGAACAGCGACGACACGATGTCCACCGGCATCTGCTCGGGCGGCAGCGACGGCAGGCGCTGCAGCGGCAGCAGCTGCATGACCACGGACAGCAGAAGTTTCCACTGGGCATGGCGGACATGACTGCCACTTCACTACCTGCTGGACGCAACATGCAAGCGCCAGTGATCAGGCGGGGCAATGCAGATGGTTGGTGTAGCTGACCTGAGCAAAGCCAGGGGGCGGGGCGCGGCTCTGAGGCGGCTTCCCTGCCTGCTGGTGCTGCTGCGGAAACTGCAGTTGCAGCTGCGCCAGCGGCTGCGGCTGCTGGCCGCCGCCGCTGGTCTGCAGCAGCGTTGGCTGCGGCTGCTGCGGTGCAGGGGGCGTTGCCCCAGCAAAAGCGGCGAGCCCGGGCTGCAGGAAGGAGCTGGGGCCTGTCGTCCGCCCAGCAGATGCCGCTGGCTGCGCGGCAGCAAACTGCTGCATGCCCAGGCCGCCAGTGGGAGGGTCAGCTGCGCGGGGCGAGGACGCGTAGCCCGCCGATGCCGCAAAGCCAGCCGAGGCAGCGGGATAGGCCTGCGAGGCCTGGTTGAAGCCACCCGATGGGGTGCGGCTGTGCTGGGGCCCGGCCCACTGCATGCCCTGGCTGACCGGCGCGTGCGGTGCGTGGGCCACGCCAGCGCCCCCCGCCGGCTGCGTGCTGAACAGCGACTGGGCGGCGGCCGCGGGGTTCAGCCCCTGCTGCGCAGCGGCGAGGGCGTCTGCTGAGGGCCGCCGCGTGTGGGGAGCAGGCGCCACTACAGGGTCGCCACTGGACGGACGGCCGTCGCTGGCGCCAGACTGCCGCAAGCCCTGGGCGGCTGCCACGGGCACGAACAGCCCGTACCCGCCCTGCCCCGGCTGCTGCTGCTGCTGCTGCTGCTGTTCCGGCTGCTGCGGGGGCGGCGGCGGCGGCGGCGGCAGCTCCGAGGGGGTGCGGCCGCGGCTGCCCCGGCGCAGCGGCGAGCGTGGCCCACCCTCCGCCGGAGTCGCCGCCTGCTGCGCCTGCTGCGCCCGGCGGCCGTGCTGATCCTGCTGCTGCTGCTGCTGCCCCCCGCGCCTGCGCCCGCCCCGCCGGCTGGGGGACGCCGCCTCCGGCGCCGGCGCGGGCGGCTGCTGCTGCTGCGGCGCTGCGGGGGCCGACGGCGGCGGGCGCGGCTGGGACTGCCAGGCGCTGAGGCGAGCCGGCGGCTGCGGCTGCGGGTTTGGCGGCGTGTAGGGCCTGGGCGGCGGCTTTGCCGGCTGCGGGGCGTGGTGGGGCTGCGGCGCCGGCTGCGGCGTCGGCGGCGGCGCTGGCTGCGGCGCTGCGCTCTTCCCGTGGATGCGGTGCGCCTCGGGAATGGCAGACTGACCGCCTGCGCCGCTGCTGATGCTGCCGCCGCCGATGGGCTGCTGGGTCTGCGCAGGTTCATCCGGCTCAGGGGGCTCCAGCAGCGTGTGCAGGCGCTTGCGCACCTACAGTTGCAGGTGGAGGAGGTCACACTAGGTCAGCGGGACGTTTCCAGTGCACAGTTCACCGGACTATCTGCTAGCATGATAGTCAACCCAGGTGTGGAAAGCGCTCCAGTATTTTTCCCAAGGTACATGGGCACCACGCCCCTACACAGGGTTTTATGCACCTTTTTGGCATACTTGGCGCCGACAGCCGCCTCCACTGCCTGCTCGATCGCCCTGTCCAGGTCCTCTGCAAGCACAAAACTGGATGCTTGCACGTGTGCAGACTACACTTGCCAGCGCCGTATGGGGTGCAACAACAAGGCTGCACCACCAGCCCAGCGGTGTGCTGCAACCACTGTATGCTGGCGTACCATGATGCCAAACAGCACCGCAGCGCATAGTTGCAGGTGTGCCCGCTCAGGCACGTGGCCATGCCACGGAAGCTCCGAGGCTAGGCTCTCCAGCTGAGATGCTCAGCTGAGTCACTCATCGAGGGAATGAGGGGCGTACCCAGGATGCTGGCAATCGTGTCCAGTCCGGCGGCTGCCCCGATGTCCAGCAGGTTGGCCGCCTGCGTGACGGCGCCATCAAGCGACTCACGTGCCGCCTCCTGCTGCCTCTGCGCCAGCTCCTCGGCGCTGGGCGGTGGCGGCTGCTGCGGCTCGTCAGCATCCGCTTCCTGCTGCCTGTGCGCCTGCCTGGCTGCATCCAGACACGGCTGCTGCTGGGAGCCCTGCTCCGGCTGCTGCCGCTGCTGCTTGTCTGCTGTCCGCTGCCTGGGCACCGCCGCCGCAGAGCTCTCCGGCCGATGTGCGGGCTGCAGACCTGGAGCGGGGCCCGCAGGTCGAGCGCCGTCCGGCGCGGCGGCAGCCTGGCTGTCTGCGGGCGTCGGCCGGGGCTGCTCAGCGGCAGGTGCCGGCGCCCCCGGCTGGTTGGCTGGTGCCGCCCCTGCTGGAGGTGCTGCGTCGGTGACAGGAGGCGGCGGCGGCTGCCTGTGTCCGTTCATGCCGGGCTGCTGTGCGTCCGGCTGCGCCACGGCATCCCGCGCTTCCGCTGTGGCGCCGTCCGCTGCGCCCTCGCCCGCATGCACCCGCGAGGGCCGCCGCTTCTTCTTCCGCTTCTTCACATCCCTCCTGCGGACGTGCACACATGTGCTGAACTCCCAGCACTTGACTGCCAGCACAGGCAGTGCCACACGGCTGCACAAGTTGTCGGTGCAGCATCTAAGTGACACACAGGGTCAGAACACGCTGCAATTTCCCCGTGTGCTGGACACACAGACTTGCACGCACCCCTCCTCCTCCAGCTCGAGCTCCTCCAGCAGCGCCGCCATGTTGGCTTCGGCGTCCGCGGCGGACGGCGCGCCGCCGGCGCCGACGTCCGCCACCGCCGCCAGCGGGGAGCGCCCGGCCGCGCGCGCCAGCATGCCCTCCTTGTACGCCTTCTTCAGCAGGATGTTGAGCCCCGTCTGCTGCGCAGGCAGGACGCCGGGCACAGTGTGATGGTGCTGGTTCGCCACACGCCACACGCCGACGCTCACTGGCATCCAGTGCGATGTCATGCGCAGCTGGCAAAACCTGTGTGCTGTCGATGGCCAAAGGAGTGCAAACGGGGTCCGGCAGCATCACACCCGGTTGCTCCTGCATGCCGGAGCACACCCGCGGAACGCTGGCAGGCCCGACGGCCCCGCGCTGCGCACCTGCTGCTGGGAGGACTTGCCGTGCTGGCCGCACAGCACGAAGGCCGCGGTGGCGCCGTCGATGCCGTCCGCCCGGGCGCGGTAGTCGCACCCCAACCGCGCCAGCGTCAGCATCATCTCCCGCTTGTTGGCCATCGCCGCGTGGTGCATCGCGGTGCCTGCAGCACGCCGGCCCCAGGTTGCCTCTGGGCCATCACCAGGAGCAGGACTGCGCGATATGAGCACGCCTGGCGACCACCTCATCACACAGGGTGCACCCTGAGGCTGCAGGCAAGACGCCACAGCCAGCACAGTTGCGCAACACTGCTGTCGAGTCGGCATCTCGCGCACCGCCCACGGAGTCGCGGCTGTTGACGTCGGCGCCCAGCTCCACCAGCTGCAGCACCATCGCCCGGTCCCCGCACCCAGCGGCCAGGTGCAGCGCGGTCCGGCCCTCCGCGTCCACCGCGCCCAGCCCCGCCCCCAGCCGCGTCAGCCGCGCCGCCACCGGCAGCAGCCGCCCGCGGTCCTGCGCACACGACGCGCCCGCGCTCAGCGGGGCCCCGCTGTGCTGGCGCGCCGCCGCCCGTGACGCCGAGCAGGCACCCGTTCCTGCGAGGTGGCACACCCCGGCGGGCCTGGCTGCAGGGATGCGCCGCTGCCAGCCCTTGCCTGCTCCATGGACGACAGCTGCAGCGCCTCCGTCTTGCGCAGCAGCGCCTCCAGCCCAAACTCCCAGTCCTGCATCTTCGCGCCGGAGGCTGCAGCACAGGGCGATGCACTCAGTGCCTGTGTTGCCTGCGGCTGCTGCACGGTGGCGAAGCATGCATGGTGCTCGACACCTGCCACGACGGGACCAACAATGCCAGTCCAGCCTGACCCAGGAAGACTACCACACAAGGAACGCGATGTCTTGGTAAGCTTTGAGTGCAAACTGCACAGGCACCTGAGGTGGTGGAGAAGGACGAGGGTCCCGGCCCGACGTCGGGCACGGCTCCGGCGGCAGGCGGCGCGCCGCCCGCGGCGGCGGGGGCGGCGCCGCCCCCGCCGGAGCGCCGCTTGCCGGCACGCTTCAGCAGCTGCATCAGGCCCAGGCCCCTCCAGTCGGCGGCGGCCGCGTGCGGGGGCGTGCCCTCCGGCGCGCCCGCCGCCAGCCCGCACAGGTTCGCCAGCATGTCCTTCTGCCCAGCTGCACGCACGTCGACGGGCAGTCATGACCACACTTGATATGTTGAGTCGGATGTGCCCGCTGCACGCGCATCGACGGCAGAGATGGCACACTTGAGATGTGGAGTCGGATGCGCTGTGGCAGACACAGCAAAACTCGCGTGCAGAAGGCGTCAAGAGCAGAACTGGCCGGGAGAGCGGGTTAGAGCAGAACAAGCAGCAGGTGAGCCGAGTCTGGTCGTTGCGCGATGCTGTTGTGCGCACCGAGGGCGGCCCAGGCGAGGCCCGTGCGGACGGGCACCAGGCCGTCGGTGCGGGCCGCAGTGTTTGATATCGCCGCCTGCGCCGCCTGCTGGCTGGCCGTCAGCTGCTGCCCGCCGGCTGCGCTCGACCCGCCGCCGGGCACGCCGTTCGCCTGCCCGCCAGCGCCGCCGTGGTGGTGCCCGTTGGCCGTGCTGGCAGTGCTGCCGCCCGTGATGAGCCGGTTGCTCGGGGCAGCAGCGCTGCCCCCTGAGCTGCCTTGGCTGGGTGGCATTGCAGCGAGCGCGGAGTAGGTGCCATGCGCCGCGTTCTGCAAGGGCGTGCACCCCGTGATATCCTGTGCATTGAGGTCTGCCCCGAGCGCCACCAGCGTGTCAATGGCATCAAGGAAGCCGCAGCCTGCACAGCCGCCATAGCAGGATGAGTCAGGGTCATCACAGAGAGCATGGCACCACATCAAAAGCACGAGCAGGGTTGTGATCAGGCGCACTGATAGCACAGGCAGCCAAGGGCGCAACACGGGTGCCCAGCAAGCCAGGGCTGCACCCGACCTGCCATGTAACGCAACTGTGCCAACATGCAACATGTGCATGGCTGAACAACACGGCGGGTACACTTGTTGGGATGGAGACATGTCAAAGCGTTGTTTGTCTCGTGCTGGGGATAGGTTACGAACAAGTTTCATCAGCACACCTGCAGCCAGGTGCAGCGGGGTGTTGGAGGCGTTGTCTCGCACGTCCACAGGGCAGCCCGCACGCACGAGGGCCTCGACGACAGCCGACTGTCCAAAGGCAGCAGCATAGTGCAGTGGCGTGCTGCCATCCTGCAGTTGCACACATGAGCGCCTGTGAGCACCACCTGCGGCATGTTCGGCCACTTCGCGCCCAGACAACATAACTCCATCACTGCAACGTTGTCACACAATCGCATGCAAGCCCACGAAGACACGACAGTGCCTGCCTTCGTTCGGGGCAGGATGTCGATGTCGCAGCGCATGAGGCGCTGCACGATGTCCACCCGGCCGGAGCGCGCGGCAATGTGCAGCGGCGTCTCCAGGCTGTTGGCTTCCGTGACCGTGCGCACGTCCGCCCTGTGCTCCACCAGCGTGCAGATGGCGTCCACATTCGCCGGGCCCTGCACACCGTCGAGCCGTCGAGCCCCCGTAAGCTTGCAGCAGGTGCACGCTGCTATCCCTTTCCTGGCAGCCAAGTCATGCAATCTGCAGGCTCTCTTGATGACCAGTACTGGCCACACCCAGGTTGCGCACACCAGCCCACAACCAGACATGCTGACGGCGGCTGGGGCACCTTCATGACGGCGAGCACCAGGGGGCTGAACCCCTTGACGGTCCTGGCCTCGATGTTGGCGCCCAGCGCCAGGAGCTGCGTGATGGCGTCGCACTGCCCCGCATCCGCGGCCAGGTGCAGCGGCTGGAAGTGGCCGCGCGTGTCGGCGGCGTGCACCGAGGCGCCGTGCTTCACCAGCATGGCGACCGCATCCATGCGGCCGTGCATTGCAGCATAGTGCAGCGGTGTGCGCCCTGCACAACGGCAACCTAAGTTGTGAGCATCATTTAATTGTGGCTGTTGGAACATGTCAGACATGAGCATGTTCAGCATGCATGTTTCCTGTCGATTGCTGAAGCTGCTCACAGCAGCGTGCAGATGCACGCACCCAGGTAGTCGCGCTTGTCCACATCGTGCTGGTACTGGATGAGGCGCTCGATGGTGGTGACATGGCCTCCGTTGGCTGCAGCATGCAGCGGCGTGAACAGGTAGCCGTCCTGAGCGTCCACTTTCGTCTTCAGCTCCCGCACCAGCAAGTCCACTAACCCTGCCCATCCCTGCATGGACAGACATGGGCACCTGTTTTGAATGGTAGAATGAGACAAGATTGTTGAGCCTTCTACTACCGCTGACCAGCATGCAGACCGCCTGGTGGCAGCAGCAGAGCGTCAGCACGGAACCTGCGGCGCGTTGCCGAAATCCTACATGACGGGATGCAAATGCATGTCGACAGGAGGCAAAAGGCCTGTCAGAGTTGCTGCGCGGCCCTTCTCCGGCGCGGAATGTCACCGGATGAGGCTCATCTGCGTGCCGGCGCCCGTGGCCGGAGCCCGGGCACAGCAAGCACGAAATTTCGCAACGGACCAGCAGCGCAGTCATCAACCAGGACTGGGAGTTTGTGACTATGATTGGTATAGTCGAGTGTACGTACTATAGAACAGATCCTGTTCGAGTATAGTCCGTGCAAGAATGGCTGCAGCTCCTGCTATATATGTGCATACCATTTCTGTGCATCTCAGTTATGGGTCTGCAGGCTACATGCAACGGCAAACTGCATGTGGTGTTGTGACATTGCGTTTGGGCGGCATGAGACAGAGCGACAAGCACTTGCTTGTCTGAGCCATTGCGGGCAGCGGTGGGCATGCCGAGTGGCCGCTTGTCTCGGGTGCCGACACCCCCGACCGTCCAAACTCTGATGCGCCTACACTGGGGAGCAGCCCACCTGCTCGGCAGCGACGTGCACAGGAGTGCGGCCTTCGCCCGACTTGGCGCGTGGGTCGCAGCCCAGGTCGCGAGCGAGCGTGCGCACGGTGTCCAGTTGGTTCCAAGCCGCCGCACAGTACAGCGGCGTGCATCCGTCTCGGTCCAGAGCCGTCGGGTCGCAGCCCTGCAGCAGCACACAGGTGTCGGTAAGGCTGCAGAGGCCGCGAGTCGCGTTTGCCTGACAGGGGCGGCCGTGGCTGGGGCGGCGACGCCAGCCGCCGCCTGCGGCCTGCCCTGTAGTGAAAGTGGACCCACACCCTCCTGGCGCTGGTCGAAGCCGCGGAGGCGAAGCAAGGCTTGCAGCCTTGCATGTTTAATGCTGTGGTTACCCCCATGCTGCCACACCCATGTCGCAGTAGCCTTGCGATTATCAGGATAGTCTGCCTGGTAGGATTACATAATCCAATGTGTTCAGCACTTCCATCGGCCAGAACCGCTCACCAGTTCGCGCAGGGCGAGCACTGCCTCGATGTGGCCCTCCCCGGCTGCCACATGGATGGGCGTTGACAGCACCGAGTCTGTGACCGACACGCTGCAGCCAAGCGCGACCAGCGCCCTGATCGCTGCAACCTGCATGTTTGTCATGACGCACATCTGAGACCACAGCTTGATGTGAGATAGTTGTCAACGATGCAAAAGGTGTACAGCTGGGTGCATGGGGTATGGCAGAGGAATGGAGTGGCGATGGCCACCTTGTTGTAGGCGGCGGCGTAGTGCAGCGGTGTCCAGGAGTTGACGCTGCGAACCAGCAGGTCGCACTTGTGCTCCTGCAAACAGCAAGTGTACTGGTCACACAGGTGCTGGATACAAGAGGCTTCCATGGTCACAACAGGCGATTGGTCATTGCTGGTACCATCAGAAAACGACATGTACTTCCAGGAGGCATGTTGACCAGGGCGGCTGTGTGAGCTACCCACCGAGACGAGCTCCTCTATGAGGTCCACATCGCCGCTCATAGCCGCCATGTGCAGCGGCTGCCACGCCATGGTCTGCCGCACGATGGACAGCCCCGGCTTGTTCAGGTTGACGCGCCGCGCCACGGCCGCCCACGCGGGGGTCTCCTCCGCCACGATGGTCTCCTCACCGTCCGCCTTTGTGGCCACATCCCAGCCCAGGTGCAGGAAGCCCATGAAATCCTGCGGTCGAAAAGCTACTATCAGCATCCAGCTTGTGTACATGCATGCCCGCATGCTGGCATCGTGGGCCCGTCCAGGTGCGTCAGCAGCTGTCGGCCCCAGAAATGTTGCCGGGCTGTCCTGCCTCCAGTTGCGCAGCATGCCGGGTGGCAAGGATGGGCGGCTCACCTGCATGCAGCGCTGGCGGGCGACGACGTGCAGCGGCGTGGCGCCGTGCTCGTCCTTCAGCAGCGCGTTGACCAGCTTCACGATGAGCGTGACCTGGTTCTGCACCGCCGCCAGGTGCACCGGCGTGCAGCCCAGGATGTCCTTCTGCAGCAGCAGCGCCGGGCCCGCGCGCTCCGTGAGGTGGTCCACGATGTCCAGGTGGCCGCGCATGACCGCGTGGTGCAGCGCGGTCCGGCCCTCGCTGTCTCGCAGTGTTGCGTCTGCGCCCTGCAGGTCAGGGCGCACCGGAAGGTTTGTGCGGCGCTGCCACGCGTGACTTGACTGTGCTCCGCAGTCGTGCGGGAAGCGGGTGCCTCGCTTGTGTCAGCTTTGGTCTGACAGCGTGCGTCAGGACAGCCGGATCGAACAGCGCATCGGTAGAGAAGCAGTGGCACTGGGACCGCAGCACACACCACCGCACTGCATCTGGATAGCCCGCCCCTCACCTCAGCCAGCAGCCGCTGCACCGCTGCCAGGTCATTGTCCTGTGCTGCCTGAATGACAGGAGCCGCCTTGGGCATGCTGCATCAGAAGACGGAACGTGTGCTCCGCGCAGTGTGATATGCAAGGGGGGCTCCTGCTCCTGGACATACCGCCCATATTCAGGCGGACGCAGGACCGAGTGCTGACAAGCTGGATGTGCAGCGTGCCACTGCATGCACACGTTGACCGAGATCACGCGGGCAGAGTGTAGTACTCAGATTGGGTGTGAACCTGAGGGTTGCTTCAGAGACCCATGCTCCGACCGGTGTCGCAGGAAGCGTATACGGCTCCGTTCGAGGTACTGACACGCCGGCTGGCCAGCAGAGGCGTCTCGATGCCGAGTGTGCTGTTTGAAGAGCTCTTTCGGCTGCTCGGCGGGGTCACCTGCGTGCCATGCTCACTACCTTCATATCGGCAGCACGCGTGTCATGAAGATACGTAGGAGCACACTGATTGTGGCCGCGCTGCAGCCGATCATCGCTGCTCGGCGATAAGCAAGCGCAGACGTCAGCTTTTCACGCCCCCTGATGTTGCTGGTACTCCCTACCTGCAAGCTTCGACGCACAGAAGCGCCCAACATTAGATACAACCCACGTATGTCATTGCATACAGCAGCAGTCTCGATAGACCGGCAGCGGTGCCACTGGACGATTGATGGTATCTATCCTGTTGTCTGCATATGCGCCGCAGTGTGCCCGTGTGATCAGTGTTATTTGTGTGCCAGCAATCGGCTCTCGGGAGCCTCATTCTGATCAGGCTCTAGCGATCAAGTGGCTGGGCAGCGTCACGCGCACAAGCGACACACAGTGGGCCGTCCGCCAGCAGCGGTCATGCTCCCTGCAGCGGAGCATGATGCTGATGAGCCCAATACGATACAGCCCGGCGATATGGTCATCGTGTACGAGCGCTACGACAGCATGAAGTCGCTGACGGTGTCGCAGAAGGGGCGGTACAACAACCGCTGGGGTTCCTTTCCCATGAAGGTGGCCTCCGCATGCAGCTCCTGCTGCGGAGCATGTTCGACTGCTGTCTGCATTTGCACATGAGACGCACCAGCTTCTCAAATACAGCTTAGCACCTACAGGATTGGATTGGCAAGCCCTTCGGCAGCCGTGCAATAGCAAGCGGCGATGGCGGCGGCTACATCTACCTGCTGGCCCCCACCCCGGAACTGTGGACGCTGGTGCTCCACCACCGCACCCAGATCCTGTAGGGAACGCCGGCACGTTGCAGTCCCACTGCAGCTAGCTTCTGCATTGTATGATCTCAGACACGTGCGTCAGTCCCATGGAGTTTGGGTGTCAAGAGGCATCGCCGTTGTTCACGCAGGTATGTGGCGGACATCAGTATGGTGGTGTCCTTCCTGGAGCTGACACCGGGAGATATTGTACTGGAAAGCGGCACAGGCAGCGGGTCGCTCACCACGTCACTTGCACGGGCCGTCGCACCAACTGGGCATGTGCATACCTTCGAGCACCATCAGGTACGCAATTGTCAGCTGTTGCTGGGCTCAGTCTAATGCTGTGATAACCTGCAGCTTGTCCAGCAAGCATGATTGCCTGCAGCTCCGAGGAAGTGCAGCTGTGTGCTGAAACTCATATTCGGATGCACCAGGTCCGGGCTGATGCGGCGGCTGCAGAATTCCTGCAAAATGGCATAGGTGACATAGTGCAAGTGGAGCACCGTGACATTGAGGGCCTGGGGTTTCCTGAGCAGCATCATGGCACGGCACAGGTCTGTCGCTGCAGCACCCTCGTGCAAGAATGCCAGAATCCAGCCACTGTTCACTTTTAAAGTGTTGCATTGGCATCTGACATCGGGCATGTCACTTCAGGGTGTATTCTTGGATCTGCCCGCGCCATGGAAAGCCGCGGCGTCTGCCGTGCAGTGCCTCATCCCAAATGGAGTATTCATCTCCTTCAGTCCCTGCATCGAGCAGGTGTGCGCCAAGCAACTGACTGCCTGCAACATATGATGCAAGATGATGTTCCCAACTCTTGGACACATCTGACTCCGGGGTCAGCTGTCCTGCGCAGGTCCAGCGCACTTGCGAGGCAATTCACGCGGCAGGCTGTGTGCAGCTGCGCACATTCGAGTGCTTGCTGCGGCAGTACGACGTGCACAGCGTCAGCATGTCAACAGACCTCAGCGCCGCCCCCCCTGATCCCGGGGGCGGCCGGAAGCGCAAGCAGCAGGCCGGCAACCGTGCAGAGGCGCCCAAGGCAGCGGACAGCACAGTCCAGCAGGTTGTGGCGAAGCCTGCGATGGTGGCGCGGGGCCACACAGGGTATCTCCTGACGGCTCGCAAAGCTGTGGCATTGACTTGATGCAGCAGCCCATGGTCTGTCCTCAGAGCCATTGTGTGATGGTGAATTGGATGCTTCATTGCCCTTGACAGAGTCATGCTGGCAACAAAACTGCAACTGCCTACGTATCGAGATGTCATGCTATACACTACCGACTGCAGCCAGCACCCAGGTTGGCATTGACAACCCCATGCCATCTCAGCTGAAGCCCTTGCCACCGCCCTTGCCGGACCCCGCAGTCCGCCGTCGGGGAGGCTTACGGACCGATGCCGCCTTTTCCCGATCCTGTGCAACCTGCCTGCAAGCATATGGCACATGCAGCGTCCACATGATGTGAATTGTAATCAACCAATATGTTTGGCTTGATTGCCATTGGTCGTCTCTTTGCCCATCACGCCAGCACCTCAGTCAGCAGCCCTTCAGCCGGGCTCCCTAGGGGTTCACCTCTGTGCCTCAGCAGACTCGAAGGCTTCGCGGTCCTTCTTCTCCGCTCTGTCATCCAGCCAGCCTGTGAGTGCCAGGTACGCAACCTGCAGGGGCGAAAACACCCATGGTGTGATGTCGCAACTTGCAGGTTGCAGGATTTGAGTCCTACGGTCCTACGGGGTTGCTGATGATTACGAGTGAAAGCTCGAGTGTCCTGCGAGGCCTAGGGTCAAGTCGCACCCCCAGTGTCACAACCGATAGCACTGTGATGGCGAAGTAGAAGAGCACGGTAATCACAGGATCATCCGGCGCTGCATTCGTCAGCGTGATCAAGGAGCTCGACGCCGAGTCTGCCGCTGCTGCTGCCTCTGCCTGCGCGCCAGCCGCGGGGCCTGCTGGAAGGATGGGATCGTCCGCACGCGCCGGCGAAGCAAGTGCTATCTGCAGGGCGGCTGGTGTTAGCACACCTGCAGATGATGCCAACGTTGATGGCCCACGCAGTCATATAGAATAGATGTACGATGACGCTGTGCTGGCGCGCTGTACATGCCACACATTTTCAAGTCGGAAGATGCTGATACATTACAACCGCGTCTTGCGGGCTACCTGCAAGCAAAGGCGCTGGCTGCCGTTCACAGCTGCTGCCGACGCTGCCAGCTGTATTGTGCCGATGCGAGGCATAGACTGCATGCCCTGACCTCGCAGGGGCATGGGCTGCTGATCTGCAGGGTGCCCAGCGGCATGGCGGCGGCGGGAGTGGCAGCCCGCACCCAGAGATGTTCACACCTAGCTTGGGCGGTAGCATAATGCTACGAAGTGCCAGATGCTGTGGTATACGACCAAAACGCGAACAGCTTGCGCGCAGACGATTGCTCAACAGCAATAAGCAAATGATCAGGCCAGGCTGACCAGCATGATCCTGAGCTGGCAGCCAGCGGGAAGTGGGCAGTGTCGAAAGCCTGAGCGTCCGTCGCGCACGGTGTCAGTTGCAACACGACTCGGGTGCCAGATTGCATGACACAACTGATACTATATGCTTTGATTCTGACTGTGATGTGTGGCTGAGCAGCCGCTGAAGTGCATGCCTGCTTTTGGCAAAGGTCCCATGCATTGGGCAAACCTCGAGAGGAGTGTGATCGCTGCGCTTTGGCTTTCTGCTGCTGGTCTTGCATGTGCTGCATTTCGCACTCGTCAAATTGACATGGGCAGCGAGGCAGATTCGGGCGCCGCTGCACGATATGCTAAGGCAGGGCCATGCCGCATCGCCTCTCGGCGCAATATCAGGCTGCAGGGCAGCACCAACGCGCAGAACGGATCAGGCGAATCAGCAGCTTCCAGTCAGAACTTCACGGTGCACTTGACTGTCACGCGGCCAATGGGTGGTGGCGGTGCCGATCACCAGGCGCCATTTCCTGTTGTGATCTTCCTGAATGGCTTTCAGGTACATGTCGCGGGGTGGAAGCCGACCAATAGTGGCGATACTCTCAGCATGTTGCGAATGTGTTGGCTGCGGGCCCTTGCAACAATTGATGTCTGGTATGCAGATGCGGTCCTCCTTCTACCGTGCGTATGCCACTCGCTTGGCATCGTGGGGCTATGTGTGCGTCCAGTACGATGACCCTCTGCTGAAGATCATAGATGATGCCACAGAGGTGAGAGTTACAAGGGCCCATGCACCCCCACAGCACGTTACTTGTCTGCACTCGCCAGGCTGGCTTCTGCATGGGTTACTCACAGCCCTTCTCTTCTGCATGTCTGCTGCAGCTGCAGTACTTTGATCCGCTGCTCGACTGGCTGCGAAAGGAGCATCAAGCGCCCAGTGGGTTTCTGCACGGCGCCCTGGATCTTGGCAAGCTGGCTGTTGCCGGACACAGCCGTGGCGGCAAGCTGGCAGCACTGCTGTATGCTGGTGAGGACGCATCCGGCGCTGTAGTGGCAAACGATACTCATGCACTTGTGGTGGTTGCAAACCAAGGCCCGCGCAGCTGCCGATATGACGCTGATTCCCAGGTTGCGCAAAACTGCAGAGCGCCCCGACGTAAAAGCCGGATTCCTTGTAGACCCTGTGGACAACACAAGTGAGCGACACACTGCATATGCGGCGGCTGCATTTGGAAGCCAAGCTGGACTCTCATTTACTGAACAGCTATGCTGAGGACGCCTGGCGTGCTCGCTTGTCGTACATGAAACTTGATGCCTATCGTCAAGGCGAACCTCGGAGTCTCGCAGGCCAGACGCCCGAGAGCGCTCGCTACCCTAGTGCCATCAGGGCGTTGCACAGAGCAGACCTACCGTTTGCAATGCTGGGTTCCAGCGTCACGGGCCGCTGCAACCCTAAGGGCAGCAACTACAAGGTATGGCTGTCCCCTCAGGCACCTGTCTTACCAGTGATAGCATGCAAGCCAGCGTGGTCATCTTTTGAGATGGACTGGTCATGCACTGATGTACAGGCCTTCTACGATGTGGCCGCTGCCGGCAGTTGGCAGGCGATTATCGAGGGGAGTGGACACATGCAGTTCTTGACAGCAGGTGAGCACATGCCAGCGGTGATCTGCCTTGCAAGTGAGGTGGTGGAGTCCCAAAGCTCGTTTTCGCTCAGTATAAGCCTGTGGGCACAGGCCGCCTGTTGGATCCTGTCTTTCGGCTATTGTGTCCCGGCGGCAGCACCAGTGCAAAGCAGGTGTGGGCATTAGGCTTGACGGTTGAGAGTCTCATGCTGAGAGCTGCCACTTCATCATGTTGGCACCCTACCTGCTCAGGCACCAGTGAACATGTCGACCAAGGTGTCTGAAGTGCAGCTGCATCGCTTGCAGGTGCAAAGTTTGGCTCTTCCGGTGGTGGTGGCATGGATGGAGCTGCAATTCCGTCGTCTACCGGTACCGACACAGTTCTGTAACCAACATGCTCGTGCAGTGTGTTGTCAAACGGCATGATCTGGCCAGATGTCCAAGGCAGCATGCATCTGTGTGCTCACCTACAGGGCTTGCAACAAGAGTTCCGGCGGTGGCTCGAGCAGCAAGTTGCCTCCGACGACATTGTCTTTTCAGCCAAGGGCCCTGCTAGGCCCTCAGGCTCATCGTCTATGAATGCATCAGCAGAGCAACACGCAGCCGAAGCAGTCGAGCAGAGGAACAAAGAGGAGTCGCTTGTGGCCTGAGAACGTATGCTATGCCGTTGGCAACCGTGTGATTGTCGAGGGAACACCAACAGTGTCGGCACTATGTTAAATTGAACTCACACCATCAGCCACCGGTCATTTGAGATGTGTGCGCTTATCAAACCCTCTCACAATAGAACCCAGACTACATGCATTGCACTTGTTAGCAGACCACTAGCCTTCCTCCTATTTCATCGAGTATCGTCCTTGACCTGGGGACAGAAAGTGGAACAAGCATATGACCTCCGTGGCATCTGCGAAACTGGTTTGCAAGCAATGCGGACACGTGCACAACGGTACAATGAGGTTGGGCAGACTCAGGCTATGCAATGCAAATTTGCAGGAGTCTTACTGTTTCGAATCTAGTAGGTGTGTCGAGGATGCCCATGCACCAGACGCCGAAGCCAAGCGCCACCAGCAGCGTGAACAACAGCATGGCTGCACCAAGCACACGTTACCATACATCGGATCAGCATGGTCAGAGCTAGCGGGAAACTGTGAAACATCAGCACGCGCAAGCGACCGGCCAGGGAGACGCTCGGCTTGTGTGCTATACCTACACAAAGACAAACAGGCTCGGCCGTCAACCAACCGAAACACACATCCGCCAACATGCGCACCTGCTTCCAGCTGCTTGACCTGCGTCTGGCACTTCGCATCGCACACGAGGTGGCCCGGCCCCGGCGCCGGCGCTGGCGCAGGCGCCTTGACCGCATTCTTCTTGGCACTCCTCGCCAGCAGCGTGCGGTGCGGGCCGCTGGCGCTGACCTGTAGCCAGTCGCATGTGTTGGCGTTGGCATGTACAGGCTTAGTCGCACAGTGTGCAGGATTGCGTGTGTGCATCACATCGGGAGGTACATATGTGCTTCCACATGGTGTCCGCCAAGCCGCAACATGCTGGCTGGTACTCCACAGCAGTGCGGGCTCCAACCCACCTCGGGCTCAGAGGCATACACAAAGAGGTGACGCTTGCTGGCGACTGCTGAACGCAGCGCGCCCAGCGTGGCGGCCTCGTCTGCCAGGCTGTCCTCAGGCGAGGCGCACGCCAGCACCACTACAGGGCCGCCAGAGGCGCTGCTCAGTTCCGGCAGGGGGTGGCCCCGCAGCGGCGCCTGAGCGCCGCCCTCGCAGCTGCCAATGCGGTGCACAGCAGAAGCAGCGCTGACGGCCTCGGACAGCCTCTCCTGCAGGCTGTCAGTGCCCTGCAGACACAAGCAGGTCCATACAGTCTGCTGCAATGACAACTGCCCACTGACCAGCCATCTATGATCACTGTGGCACTCATCCATTCGCAGCACTCCCCAATCCACAATCAGCGTTAGTTCCCAGCTCACCTCGTGGTGCATGTATGGCATCGAGACAGAGGCAGGCGCTGCCTCCAGTGCCTCCTCCAAATGGGTCAGCCGGCCAAAGCTCGTGGCATCAACCTGCCACCCGCAGAAGCTATCGGGAGTGAAGCTCACAAGACGCCAACTGGAAATGGTAGCAAGCAGGCTGCTATACATTGTTCGAAAGTGCTGACCTTGCTGCCAAGGAAGACAACCACAACTTCAGGTTGGGCGCTTGCAGGGCGGAACCACCGGTCAGCTCCTGCTGCCACATCCCCACCCACAAGCACGCCGCGAAGAAGCGAGTCCAACAGGTCTGTTGACTCAGTCTGCAGCAGCATGCACTCGGCACGATTGAGGAATGGTGCCAATTCCGTTGCGAAGGCAAGCACAGAGGGCAGGCATATGCACAACACGTCCGGCAGCACCACGCAGCCAGCACCAGATGAGCGCTGGATACTGAGTACGGCTCACCTGATAAGATACACGGCGGGTGGACGGCCCCGTTTGTATCAATTCACTGGACCCCCATGTGAACACTGCTGACCGAGTGCTGCTGCACGTGCACGACGCTGCACACAGCAGCCCAAGCAGCAGCAGGCATATAATGCGCATAGCTGATGCTGGTCGGTTAGCAGAAGCGCACACAAGCTGCCGGTCAGACAGCGTGTAGGTCTAGACGATGGTGCAGCAAGCTGTGACCGAATTACATCCAGCTGTCAAAAGTTGCCCAGCTGCACATGGATCGCATCTGCAACTGATCAGCACCACAAGGCGTGCAACTATTGTGGCACGCTTGGCACCCGCGGCCATCTCGCTGTGCAATCATCTGCCTACTGAAGTCACCGATCAATATCTAGGTAGCCCCAATATGGATCGGAAAGGCAGGAAAAGGGGAGGGCAATCGGAAGCACTTGCATATCAGCTTCCAGCTGATCATGGAGCAACCTGGCATGCGTGCCAGGTGCAGCGGGCGTCAGACGCATGTTGCTGCATCGTTAAGATCTAGATCCGTGCTCAAGTCATGGTGCAGCAGATGGTGCTGGTTGGCAGCTTGGCGACGCCGCATTTGCTGCCTATTCGACCATGCAAGACACCATTCCGTAGGCAACATAGGGCTCATGTTCGCTGCTCGAGCGTAGCCAAGGACGAGGGTACACTGATCTACCACCTGGCTGAACCATCGGATCCCTCCTTGAGTCCTGTACGTTGATGTCGAACACAACAAACATGGACATGGCACACCTCCGCATCCCTGCACAGGCGTGCCGGTGGATCCATCGGCACAGAGTCGGCGTCACGTTCTGGGACGTGCAGCGATGGCAGCAGCGGCTGCTGCTATGGGATTTGACGCTCAGGGGGCCCAGGCAATCGGCTTCAAGAAGGTGAAGCTCTTGTGTGCATGCACACCCGTCGCCATGGGTCGCCTCTTGTCCCACAAACAAGGTCTGCAGCAAGATGAACGCTACACAAGGTTCACGAAGTGAAAGTGCAGGATATGAAGAAGGGACGGCGGGTGAACGTACCCGAGAGCGAGTTCAAAGAGGCCGGCGATGGGCTGAAGTGCATGCACAACACTCAACTGGTCCCGCACTCATGCTCTCTGATGTCCTGCCATGCACAGCAGGTCTGCCCCAACCAATCCTGTTGCTGCGTGGTGACCTTGGCGCCAACATGTTTGCTCGGGCAACGCAGGTACTATGACGTGAAGGTGGGTGGCGGCCAGGCTGCGAAGGTGGGCGACCGGGTGGCGGTGCACTATGAGGCTCGCTGGCGCGGCATCACCTTCATGACGTCCAGGTCAGGACCCAAGGCACGGCTGCTAGTATACCTGATGCGTCCCAAGGCTTTGGCCATCCTCAGCACTTCGGCACTCGGCGTGCTGCACAAGGCATCCAGGAGGTTGGCTGCACTTCTGCAGGCAGGGGATGGGCGTGACTGGCGGGTCTCCAATTGGGTTTGATGTGGTGTGCAGCCTACATGCATGAAACGACTCCTGCATGCAACGTTGTCTTGCCACATGGGCCTGGCACTGCACGCTGTTAGAAATTCTGCAGAGCAACGCTGGCTGACTGTTGTTATGGTTGAATCCCAGGGTGCACCTGCAGAATACAGCACGCTGAAGGGGCTGGATCTGGTGAGCTTCGCACCCCCCACTTGGCTGCACAGGCTTCGAGTTTCGCACGTGGTCCGTCTGTTCATCGCACCAAGTGACCACTTGTAAGCTGCTTCGCGATTCGTTGCCTTGTCGACAGCCCGACGATTGGCTGCAGGGGGTGCGAGGCATGAAGGTTGGTGGGCAGCGGAAGCTCATTGTACCACCCAACCTGGTAAGCTACATGCTTGTCATCTCTGTGTCGCTTGATGCACAACTTGTCGACGCCGGCATCATCTGCATGGCATGGTAATCAAGTAAGAACCAAAAGAAGCGTGCACAGAAACAGCAGCGTTTGACATGGCTCCTGCACCCTGCACATATGGATCGTCGAAAATGCATAAGCAACGATGATTTTGCACACGTTGCAGGCATATGGATCGCAAGGCATTGGCGAGATACCACCCGATGCCACATTGACGCTGGAAGTTGAGCTGCTCAGCATCAAGAACTCGCCATTCGGCTCGCGAGTGAAGGTTGTCGAGGGCTGAGCGCATGTGACCCCGCACCGTTCTGGTGATTTGTGCGCCCAGCTCACCATGTGCTCAGCCCAACGTGGGGTGTGCTCTGGGTCAGCTGATTCGCATCTTGTACTGTTGTGGTTTCAGTCAACAAACTGGTATTTGACAATGTACTATCCCTGATTGCCACTTTATTGCTATGCTACATAGCACTGCAATAAGAACCCGGATGCATGGGCTTACAACACCACGTGACAGCTCCTGGACACCAGCATGCCGTGAAACCCATTGCAATAGATGCATGGTGCTGTTTGCCAGAGCAGTGCACACGATTGCAGTCATGGTGTCCAACTGATCCAATATCAAATCCCAAGCCCTCTGAAACACGAACAATGCATGGCGGGGTCGCCTGATGTGGCCAGATTCAATCACACAATACCAAGCGAAGGCGCATCCAAGCCTACGGTATATACCACTCAGTGTGCTTGCCTGTGCTGATGCCCACAGCCAATGTGCCCGCACAGCAATGCTTTTTGGCCTGCCTTTCGGCCACCAGTCGGGCACGTTGGTGCTTATCTGGATATACCCACATAGTCAGCTGTTGTGCTGTTCACAGCAGGTGCGCTGCCCAGGCGTCAATTACCTCCTCACTGCCATACCACGGCCGAGACGTAACCTCCCGGGCTCCGATCTTCCCCATGCTGTGGAACACCCCATCCAGCAGCACATTGTCTGCGCCCTGCACAACCGATTGCACAAGTATTGGTCGCACTTTGTGCTCTGTCGTACCAACAGTCAATGTGATGCAGACCTTACATAGGTGAATGTAGTCTACAACACTACGTGTTGCTCATGCTTGCACGCACCTTGAGGAAAGCTGACCGATTGGGCACGACAGAATCTCCTGCACGTGTACATGCAGCGATGGTGTTCCCATGGTGTGTTGCTGCAGGAATATGGCCTCAGTGCATCACGATGCTGTCGACACTACCCCTAAAACCTTGACAGCAACCCACCTTCGATCAGGTGCCCTACGCCGCAGACCTGAGCATAGGCGCTGGCACTGCAGCCATGATCACAAGGCTGGTGAGTGCACGGCAAACGTCATGCCAGCGGATGTCAGCAGGATGTCAGCAATGTCCGCGAGCAGCAGGTCATGCACAAGGCATGTCGCAGCTGCAGGGGTGCAGCTGCCTTTCAGCCACTGCCGCCGCTCACCTGTAGCGGCTGAGGGCGCGGCGGGGGGCGCGCATGTTGCCCCGCACCGAGCAGCCGGCGATGCACACGTACCTGACGCCCTGCTCCGCAAAGTGCGCGTCTGCAGATGCGCAGCAGCAGTCGTAAGCGAAGGCTGAAGCTGCTTACACACTGGACTTCTTGTCGCACGGTCCCTCAGATGTGATGCCGGCCGCCACCCACATCGGAACCCACAGCCGGCAGGCTTCACATGCCAAAGGGGATGGCCTGCAAAGGGCATCCCCGTCCGGGCCTGCAGAGCGACTCGAAGCGCTGCGGTCGCACCCGGCCAGCGGTTGTTGACCCAGGTGAGGGCGCCGCCGGTCATGTCGCGCGCCGTGGCGGGCGCCGCCACGTGCGGGCTGCCCAGGCTGACGATCCCCCGCACCGCCCTGCAACCACCCGACACTGTCAGGCGCACAGTGCAGACACCGCACGGCAGCGGCGGGGTCTGGGAGAGAGCGAGTGCTGCACACATGTGCCCTATCTGGAGTTGCATCATACACAAGGAGGGAGGTATGACCTATCCAGATATGGCACCTGTTGTGCTGGGTGCCAGGCGCGTGTGCCTCGCCGGCATCGAAGTAGCGCTCATCTGCCAGGAACGCGCGCGCCAGCCAGCCGCCGGCAGAGTGCGCAAGCAGTGTCACCTGACACCGCACATATACAGCTTGAACGCAGAACGCGACACTTGCACAGCCTGAAGGCAAGGCATGCCAGGTGAGACTCTCAAATCACAGACGATGGCAGGGCCAGGGGTCGCACTGTGTCGCTGCCATGTCGGAGGCGGGCGCGGTCGACTTCCGCCTTTACTTTCTCCAGGAACCAGCCATAGGCGGGGGTCACGGTGCAGCTGCGGCTCCAGTACGCCTTGGTCAGCAGCGACCGCAGCACGCGGGCCCTGATGTGCAGTAACACCTCAGTCGTGAGCCCGACAAGGGATGCAGCAACAATCCCGTGCCATGGCTGGCACAGCCCTAGACCTGCTGCTGTGGTGAAGCTAAGGTTTAGTGACTGCGCTGGTAAGCATGACGTTCACCAGTCTTTGCGCTGGATGTTGAGCACTTCCACCCTGAAGCCACGGGCCTGCATCATGTGCCAACAAAATTCGAACAGGATGTTCATATTCCACTCTGCACGGAGTTGTGGGCGTCCCTGAGCCTATGCATGCATACAAAAGTGTGTCCACTGTGCGGTGGGCGGTGCAAGCCTCATGATGCGAGTCAGTGCACACCATCATGAACTCTACCTGCAGGTGGGTGACCATGCCGAGCTCTGCGCTCCCACCGGGTGCGATGTAATCATTGGCCTCATTGCCGAAGCCTGCACAGCAGGGTGCGGTTGCCCATGGTAGGCAAATTCAGTTTGCACTGGGGTGCGAGGCTACAATCTGAGATATGCATGCAGCCCGCCACACCTGGAAGGATTATGATGGGCGCTGCATCCCTGGGAGCAAGTACATGCGGCTCGGAGTGTCCGAGGAACGGTCGCACATCATCCTCCCACGGTCCTGCGCATGTAAAAATCATCTGTACAGCCCCTTCACATGGCATGTGTCAGAGCTTGATGATACCTTGCAGGAGTGCGCAACCCTCATACCTTTGGAAGCAGGCCGCCAGCTGCGGCTGCCGTTGGCCGCCTGAGGGATCTGTGTGCCTGCTTGCTGCTGATGCTGCTGTTGAGGCACACGCTGTGGCGAAGCAAGGGTGCACTGCACCGTGTCTGTGGCCCTTGGCTGATGCCTCTGCTGAGAGAGGGCTTTTCGGGCGATTGGTGCGCAGCAGGGCGTACGGCGCCTGTCTGCAAACGAAGATGGCAGCGGCGACCGGTGCTGCACTGTGATAGGCATTCGAGACACCACTGTATTTGCAGAGGAGGTGTTGCACGAAGCGAGGTGCGCTGTGTTCGCCAACGCCTGACCAAGCCGGCGATCGTTCGGCACGCTGTCTCAGAACGACAGGCAACGCTGTTTGCTGCTGATCCAGCAGGTGAACGGTGGGCGGAAGGAACGATGCAGCGTTCGAACGCATGCTCGCAAGGAGCGGTGCAGAAGCCGAGGGAGGCACGTGCGATATTTCGCAATTGACGACACGCCCTGCCCTGTCTTCATCGTGCGGGCGCGCCCCTGCCTCCGACATCACGCCGCCTGCGCAAGCGCTCAGTGTCCCGCAATTACGGTATCAGCAGGACCTGGGAGCCCCAGGTCCATCAGCTGCCATGAACCGGTCGCTGTTCAGCAAGCCGTCAGCGCCTGCACCTCCAGCAGATGCGGCGGCGCCAGCGGGCCGCAACCGGCTGTCGGAGCGTCCGAACTGGGACGAGCTGTTGCGCAGCCTGTCCCCCTCCTCGCATATATCCTCTGATACAGCATCAGAGACGGGGCATGCGCGATTCCAGCAGTCCACACCTACGCACTCCCCAAGTGCTGCAGACGGTAAACGGCGAGATGGAGCACACCAGAGCCGCGAAGCAGCTGACTCCCACCGACGTGGAGTGCAGCTGGCTATCTTGATGCCTCAGGAGGCGCAGCTCTTTGCGGGTATGGGCATCGAGATCAAGTGGGATGCATCGGCGCAGTCGCACCAGCCTGGCAGGCTGATGACACTCCCTGTCATATGCAGTTGACACTCCCTTGGCAAGGCGTACGAGCTCAGAGAGATGCTGGATGGCCGTCATCCCGCTGGAACAGCCATCGGATCGAGAACATGCCGCTGCGTTGGACTGTGCAATGCAGGATGCACTGGCTAGCGGCACAGAAGCAGCCGCAAGGTTTGTCGGCAGCCTTTGTCCGATGCGACCTGTATACATGCATTTTACACCGGCTTTCACTCGCAGATTCCGTCATGCAGGGCCTTGTCACATAGAAGCGAGGCAGCACAGCGCTGCACTGCAGATGTGCAGCAGCGCTTGACAGGCAGGATGCAGCATATTCTGGAGGACGATTTGTGTCCTCGGCTGCCACCGCATGTGGCCATGGCATCTCAATTGGTATCGAGCAGAGCACATGACAAGACTTTCCTTGGCAGCAGTGGTGGCACAGCCTTCTGTGAGGCCAATGCCAGCCTGGCTCTTGCAGTCTTCATGGCAGAATTAGTGGCACAGGTACGGACAGCTGCCAGTTTCACCTTGCATCGCACTTGCCTATGTGGACGTGTATGTACACAGCATGTGCTGCCATCTCACATGCTGACATACTGGAACTTGAAGTGCAGGTAGAAGGACATTGTTCAGAGCGTGGCTGGGCACTGGCACGCCTGTGGAACGCGCACGTCGCCGGCGCTGACCAAACCACACGTATGCCACAGCCGAGGTCACCACAGCTGGCCGCTGCCTGCACAATGGCAGCTCTTGTCATCCACAGGCGGACCCGTTCAAGCAGCTCATACGGCACAGTACATGCTTATGACGTAAATGCGCCAGGTGCACAGCGGGAGACTCTGCAGCAGCTGCAGACGGCACACGCTGAGCAGGAGGCACAATTGCTGGCGGCACGGGCTGAGGCTGCAGCAGTGCCGCGGCTGCGCAAGCAGCTGGCCAACCAGTCGCAGGTGCAAGTCATCTGAGATGCGTTAGCACAATCGACTGAGTGACCAGGTTATCGCGTGAAGCAGTCTCAACTTCACGACCTGCAGGCAGCTGACGGCCTTCGAGCAGAGCTACGGGAGGTCACGCAGGAGTGCAATGCACTGATAGCAGCTGGTCCAGGCTCATCCAGATGCTGCACTCCGTGAAACACTACCAGCAGCTGAAGTATGACAGCCTTCGGGCCTCCTGTCGAGATGCGGCAAATGTGGCAACTGTATGTAATGTATTGGTGATCCGCAGCCGCCATGGTCTACCGAAGACAAGCTTGGCGAACATTGCCGCACGCATTGCAGTGATTTGTACAAGGTTGTGTCTGCAAACCATCACCACACGCCTATTTTATATGTGGTGGAATCACACCATCTTAGCTGCTTCCCGCAATCAACTGCAACATATCTTCATGACACCCCGGAAGGGTCCCTCGCTTCTGCCATGCCTACTTGCTGTAGTTCTTGCCTATGGTGAACACGTCCATAATGCCCGGTGGCACAGCAGGGTCTGTGGCGGCGGCAACAGCGGCGCGGCCGACTGCCGATGCCGACACTGGCGGCGTGGCTGCGAGGTTGACGAGCGGCACGCTCGCGAGGTTCTGCGTGGGCACCACGCTGAGCAGCTTCTCCAGCGGCAGCCCGACAATCTGCAGCGGCACGGGAATGCCGGCCACGTTCCTGGTGCCATGGATGAAGCCCGGCCGCAAGGCAACGCCTGATGATGGAAACAGCTGTGCAAGCTTGGCCTCCGCGTCACGCCTGCCCTGGACATACCCCTTCAGTACCCAGTCAGGGAACCCATAGTCATGCGCAGACACGAAGGCAAAGCGATCAACTCCCGCCTCCTTTGCTTCCTCCATCAGCTTCATGTTCGACTGGCCACAGATCTTATACATGAAGTCGTTTGAGCCAAAGCCTCCCAGTGTCGATATGACACCGATGGCGCCCTGGAGCTGATCACGCCAGGATGCTGGATCGAAGACATCACCCTTTGCCCACTCGACCTGTGACGTCCAGGGAGCATTGACGCCTGGCGGCGGCTGCCCACGGCGGCTGATGCTGACCACTGACATGCCTGTCTTGACAGCCTCCTCTGTCACCCGGCTGCCCACAAAGCCATTGCCTCCAAAGATGACCAGCTTAGGCGGCCCTGTGTAGCCGCCGCCGCCTGCTGTTGCGCCCGCCGTCTGCGTGCTTCCTGTGGTTGCTCTGGTTGTGCTGCCACCCACGCCGCCAGCCGCTGCCGGGTCGAACTCCAGACCGCCGGTTCCATATGTCGTGGCCATGTTTCGCAGGTGCACTGAGCGCCTATTCCAGCCGTGTGCAGCGCACGAAGGTCGCGCTGCAGCCCGCTGAGATGCGCGTCTGCACGTGCTGTGCTGTGCAGGTGTGGAGTGGGGCAGCCTCGCGAACAGGTGCTTGGCGAGTGTGCCGGCCATCGTTGTACGAGGCGGAGACGATTCGCGACTCTCAGCCGGACGCTGCCAAAAGGCCAATGTCTGTGCCAGCATGACCTTGTGCCACATCAGTGGTGCGTAAATTCCTAGGCACCTTGATCTCCGAGATGACCAGATGAGCTCTGCGGGTAGCTCCTGAAGCTCCGTGCTGGCGTTCCGCAACGCGGTACGCTTCAGCAACGCAAGGAGCTGCATCTGACGAGGCGGCAGCAGTCTCAGGTCGCAAGTGGCGGGACCAGTGGAGCCTGGAACACCTCAACAGTGTGCTCCGAGACCAGCTGGCAGCATCGCTTGGCCGTTCAGCTCCCCAGCAGGTGACGCGCATGATGCACACAGATACATGTACAGCGCGTGCTGATCGGGCGTGCACGTCATCAGAGGACGCACTGCACCTGGATCGCACATGCTTTAGGTCCGCGTCTCAAGGACGCGCCTCAGGACAACACCTGGTCTACTTTCCGAGCCGCCAAGGCATCAGGCCGATGCTGCCTGACTGCCGATGCTAGCGATCACTGCCATGCTGCACGTCGCAAGCCCTGCGCTCTTGTAGACGGCGTGGTGTGGCTACTGCTGACACCACCATGGTACGAGCGAGCACAATTTTAGGTTCCACGGTGGCCGGCCTCGCACTTGTGTGTCAGACTACACTCGCATCGCGGTACCGCTCACATGCCTTCCCGCCCCACGTCGTCAGCACATGACATGGCGCGTGTGTCGTTGTACTGGCGTCGACTTCGCACCCTCATGTAAACCTCCCTTGTTGGAGGGGCAGCAGCACCTATCCAAGGCGTTGCGCGTGCAGCTCGCCAAACCTGGCATGCCGCAGTCTGCGGTTTGCGTGATGTGACGCCTGCTGCGCTGCGTGTTCAGCGAGCGATTTAGATGCCGGGGGTGCAACTGGTGAGCTCAGCAACTTGTTGGCAGCCCAGTCTCCTTGTCTGGGGGCCGCTTTGCATCGCACGCAGTCTACATCATGAGTGAAGGCTGCCCGTTACCAATCGCAGACTGGGACAGCATTGAGGCTTATGTGTAATCTTTATGCTGTGTTGCGCACATGTTGCCCCCGCTATGTGCCCTCACGGTCTGCTGGAGGCCTGCCATGCCATCAACAGCAACGCCGTGCAACCCATCAAACGGTGACTGGAACTGCATGCACGTTTCCTGCCTGAATGCAGTCACCGGCAGGATCGCCGCGGTCTGTCAGCAGCGGCAGTCAGCCCTGTGACGACTCGCTGCCCAGCAGCCGGAGGGCCTCAGCCAGCGGCCGGCGGTCGCCGCCGGACAGCCCCTTCGCGAAGGCGGACGTGGTGGAGCGCCTCAGACAGCAGCTGCAGGCGCAGGGCAGAGATCAGCTGCACGCGCCGCAGCCGGCAAGCCTGGGCCGCGGCTCCTTCGCGTTCGCCAAGCCGGCAGCCCCGTCGTCCGATGCGTCTGGCCCCATGCTTACAGTGCAGCCGCAGCCAGCGCCTCTCCACGAGCGCTCGTCTTCCTGGACGCAGCTGCAGCTGGCCATGAACCAGGGCGACCCGCAAGACTCCGGCGCCTCAAGTCCCGGCAGCATGCAGCACAGCAATGGCAGAACCTCCACAGCGGCGGCAGCCACCGCTGCTGCCAGCAGCACAGCCAGCCTGCAAGTGAGGGTTGCACTTGTGATGTGCAGCATCGAATGCATGCTGTTGCATGTCATATGGCAAGGAACATCCGCGACTCCCATGCTGCAACCTGCATGCAAAGCAGACCTCGGTGGCTGGCTGTGCAGGCTGCGCTGCGGGATCTGCACCGTGGCAGCGCAGACGGAGCGCTTGAAGGCAGCGATGCAGCTTCGGCGCGGCCCGGTAGCCTGAAGTTCTTCAAGCGCGGCAGCTCCGAGTCGCTCGGCAGCGAGGCCAGGTGTGCAGCTGGTGCACCCAGCTGCCTCGCATACGCTGCTGCTCACACTTTGCCTTGCATGCACCTGCATGCGTCAGGCTTGTCAGGCAAGCACCCTTCCTGGAATGGCACGTCATCGATGTGTTTGGATACTGCAGGTTGGATTCCGCCCGCAGCCTGCGCAACCCCTCGTTCGAGGCTGCCATGGCGAGGAACTACCGCAAAGGCAGCAGCGACGGCTCACGGCCGGGCTCCGCGCCGGTGGTGCCCCCGCTGGGACGAGCAGCGGACGGCGCCACCGGCAGCCAGTCAGCACCACCGCTTCCGCCCCTGCCTGTGCAGGTGTGTAGTTCCGCTTGCTGCATCTGGTGCACACAACAGCGTCTGTTGCAGATAGCCGCCATCCGTGGAACCATGTGGATTCCCACAACATGGACCCATCTGTCATTGGCGCCCTGCAGGGCACCGAGCCGGGCGCCCCCGGGCATGTCGCGGCCGTGGTGGCGACGCTGTCGGAGCGCTCGCTGAAGGCGATGGCCCGCGCCGCCGCGAAGAACGCCGCCGCCAGCCGCGACGGCGCCCGTGCCAGCTCCCTCACCAACTCGGTGTCCACCAGCGGGTCGCTGTCGCCACGCCAGGAGGACACCGCGGCCTCGGCGCCCAGCAGCGGGCCGGGGGCCCCCACCCCCGCTGCAGCCGGCCCCGGGGCAGCCGCAGCCGGCGCAGCAGCAGCGCCCCCGCCGTCGGTCAACCTGCGCCGCGTGTCGTTCTCCGACAGCGTGGGGAACTTTGGGGAGGCTGAAAGCGCTGCAACGCCGGCTGCGCCGGCTCCAGGGGTGCTGGAGAAGGAGAAGTCGCTGTCGCTGGACGATCTAGTTGAGCGGCCGCCGGCCGTCGCACAAGCGGATGCTGACGACACCTGGCCGCCGCCGGCGGAGGAGGTGGCAGCGGCGCTGGCCGCCCGCGCCGGCAGCCCCCGGCAGGCAGCCGACCAGCAGCCGCGGGCAGCTGCAGCATCGCCCAATGGCGCTGGCAAGCCGCTGGTTCCAGCGCTGCGGAAGCGCGATGGCGCCGCCAGCGCCACAGTCGACCTCAGCCCGCGTTCCCGGCCGCCGCGCTCGGCATCCCCCGTGCCCCGGGGCAGCAGCACCGCTGCGCCCGCCGCTGCGGCCGGCAAGCAGGGCTCCCGCACGCTGGCGTTTGGCAGCTACGAGATCGACCTCGAGGCCCTGGGCCTGCCCCCGGGCATGACCCTCGAGGACCTGGGCGGCAGCCCCCGCGATGACATCAGCGAGACCACCAGCAATGGTGGCACCAGCGGCGAGGTGCAGGCTTTGCGCGAGCAGGTCGCCCAGCTGCAGGTGAGGGCGTCAGACTGATGCGCAACATCCGTTGGGTTCAGCCATGCGTGCTGATCTTCTGCACTCTTGTCATGCAATTTCGTCTTCATTCTGCATGGTCGTTCAACGCCTTTGCTCTGACACCATAGTTCCTTGCCACAGTACGAGCTTGCCGCGGCGGTCATCGAGATCACAGAGGCCCGTGCGGACGCCACGGCTGTCTGCGAGCATGCAGCCACACTGCAGGTGGACGGTTGATGTGGCTGCCTCCACCATCATGATGACCTCATTGAAGGTTTAATCCTGCTGCACAGAGACCAACACTGCATAATTTGATGACACATCATGTGCAGGATGCGCTGGCCTCGGCACAGGCCGAGGTGGAGGAGGCGCGTGATGAGTCGGACGTGGCGCGCCGGGAGTCCGACGCCGCCCGCGACCATGCGATGGCGCTGCACGAGGCGGCTGAAGCGCAGCGCGACCACGTCACCAGGTGCGCAGCTGACCTGTTGCCTAATGACCACTTGCATTGACATGGCGGAAGGTGTGCTGGCCACACTGCAGGTGTGGCAAGCGCATCTCGGGGTGCCCTGATTGAATCAACACCAAAAACTATCTAGGTCGGC
The DNA here is from genome assembly GCA_032358165.1 of Diplosphaera chodatii. NCBI lineage: Eukaryota > Viridiplantae > Chlorophyta > Trebouxiophyceae > Prasiolales > Stichococcaceae > Diplosphaera > Diplosphaera chodatii. Next base: position 2,091,627 of record JAALGY010000038.1, read on the forward strand.
TGTACAAGCGGTACATGCTTGAGGCCGTGCAGACACCAACGTCAAGTATCTTGTTTACTCATACATGCGGTACATGTGCACCGTGCAGGCTGGAGGCGGAGCTGGCGAAGGCGAGCGCCTCGGCGCAGCAGGCGGACGAGGTGCGGCGGGAGGTGCGCTTCACCCGCCGCAACTCGGGCGCCCTGCAGGTGCGCGCCGCGCTTGTGATCGCTGCAGCGACCTGCATGTTTGCAGGGCTGAGTGCACAGCTTGGTAACGATTTGGCAAAGGGCTGCACTGCAGGCTGTGGTGATGTGGCTTGCTGCATTTCTCGTGGAGATGAGCATGTTGTGGTGGAGATGAGCATGCTACTGAAGTGGCATGTCCACGCGCTGCAGAAGCACATCATGCTGGCCGACGAGGAGTCCGCAGCGGCGCGCGCAGAGGCGACTGCCGCACGTGCAGACGCGGCGATGGCGCGCGCCGATGCTGCCTCCATGCACAAGGTGTGACTAGACGCAGACCCTTGTGCACAGCCGCATATCCGGGCTCCACTGCTCTGCCTCTTCCAACGCCATGAGCCCAGGTGCGCTCGCCGCAGAATCGCCTCCAAGTTGACGCTATCATGTCACTCAATCTGCATTCGTGTGGGACACCAGGCGCTGGGTGATGTGCGGCAGCGGGCCCTGGAGGAGACGCGCGCTGCCGCCGCCTCCCGCGCGCAGGCCGAGTCCGCCGCCTCGGCGGCCCGCGCCGACGCCCGCGCCGCACGCGACGAGCTCGCCAGGCTGCAGGTGCCCTATGCTGACCATCTGCAGCTGTTTATGACAGTTTGCCATACTGCCATCTCACCTGGTCATCTTGTTGAGACGGAGATCTGTCTAAAAAATGAAGCTGTTGTTGGTATTCCCCTGTTGACAAATGATAACACGGCGCTCTGCTTACCACTGTGCATGGCTCCCAATCTGCAGGCCGGTGCGAAGGCCGCACATGACGAAGCGGCTGCAGCCCGCCAGTCGGAGGCCGCTGCACGGGAGGACCTCGATGCCGCTCGTGAGGTCATCTCGAGCCTCACAAATCAGCTGGCGCTCACAGACCAGGCCGCCGAGCAAGTGAGCGGTCAAGTGTCAAACATCAGCCAACATTCGTCATGTTATGACTTCCAGTGATGGTTATGGGACAGCTCAATGTCCTTCAAAGCAACTGTGGCACAGCAAGCCTGTATCATTCAATGTCAGCCGGCGTCTTGGTGCTGGAAAACCCCTTGCACCAAAACCATGTTCTGCGACGCAGGCGCGCTCGGAGGCGATCAAGGTGCGGAGGGAGATCCCGGCGCTGCAGGACGAGCTGCGGTACGAGAAGGACGAGCTCACCATCGCGCGCACCGAGGCGGCCGGCCTCCGCCGCGAGCTCATGGCCGCGCTGCAGGTCCGCACCCCGCGCGGCGCTGCGCACCGTCTGACCGCGACCGCGACACCGCATGCAAGCGACCGCTGGGGACCCCTGGGCATAGACGATGCAGCCTGGGTGTGGTGCGAGTGACTGATTGTAGCGGTGGCGTGCTGGCAGGCGGCCAACGCGTCCGCCAAGGGCATCCAGTCGGCGGCGGCGGCGCAGAAGGCGTTCACCCAGGCCGTTCGGGTGGCGTCGGCGGCCGAGCGCTCCGACGCCGCAAACGCCCGCGAGGAGGCGGCCAGCGCCAAGGACGCGCTTGCAGGTGACTGCGCCATGCTTACGCCGTACATCAATCTTACTTCCTAGGGCTTGAGCCCATGTTGCAGATGGACCTACAAGCGCTTTTCGATTCGCAGCGGCGCGGGAAGAACGGGACGTCACCAGGGCGCAGCTGGATGCGGCCAACGAGCAGCTGGAAGCTATCGGCGGCCAGTTCAGCTCCATGATCAACGAGGTGCACCGCCGCACACCAATCAGTGTGCAGTATTCTGTGGTGACTCCAGCATGCGTGCATGCCTATCTGGCTGCAACCGGCAGTGTCAGCATCAGCTTGCGTTGGCAAAGCATTGGGGCAAGTTCTTTTGATATGCTGAAATCATCTTGTGTGCCTGCAGCTGGAGGCGAGGCTGGCGGCGGCGGAGGGCGACAAGGCGTCGGCGATCGCCGACAGCGAGCGGCAGCGGCTGGAGGCGACCGCGGCGGCGGCGGCGGCGCGGGAGCGGTCGGAAGCGGCGGAAGCGGAGCTGGAGGAGCTGCGGGGCGCCATGGACCGCAGCATCGCGGCGGCGCGGGAGGAGGCGCTGGGCGCCATGGACACCGTCGGTGCGCTCACGGCGCATCATCATTGGCACCGCTTGGGTGGCGTACCGGAGTTCCTGATAGTGTGGAATGCAGTGTTGCTTGGGGAGGTGAATCGAGGCTGGTACGAGACTGGTGTCCACAGCCAGTCAAACCAAGGTCGCTGAAAACATATGACTGTCACATTGACGGGCGCTATGCTAAGCTCTCGATACCGAGGCATGCACGCTGCCCTGGGGAACAACTGCTGCTCTGCCTACCCCTGTCCAGGCGTGCCCAGTCCATGGGCATGTCGACCGCATTACAAGGAATGGGCAGGGCATTTCGAGAATAAGTGCGTGGTGCACGTTGGCCCACAGGCAGCAACGAGGCGGAGGTGCAGCGGCTGCTGGAGGAGGCGGCGGCGGCGGCGACGGCGCGGGGCCAGCTGGAGACGCAGCTGGACGCCGCCCGCGCCGCCACCGCCGCCGCCCGCCTGGAGCACGAGACCACCAAGGTGCCGACCCCCCGGGGCCCCACCCCCTGCAGCAGGACTGCCACCCCTGTCCCCTGCACAGAAAGTGCCGCCGTTAGTTGCACCCCGCCGTGGCATGTGGCTGCTGCTTGGAGCACTACCTGAGCTGCGCAGTGCCCGGCCACGTTTCTCGTCCCCAGCTCACGCCAACTTGCACATATTTGGCAGGTGGAGGTGGAGGTGCTGGCGGAGGAGGTGGCGACGGCGCGCGAGCAGCTGGCCGCGGCCGAGGCGGCGGCTTCGGAGGGCGCCGTGGCCGCGGCGCGGGCGGCGCGCCTCGGGCAGGAGCTCAGCGAGGCGCACGCCGAGATCCGGCGCCTGTCCGAGCTGGAAGGTGGGTGCCGCTGTGTCTTGCAAGCTTCACCAGCTGCGTCTGCGCACAGCTCATGAGGCAAGCTCCACAACACCCCTGGGCTAATTGCGCATTGCCCAGCAGCCGTGTGAGGGTTGCAGTATACCAGCAGGTTGTGGAAATCACTTGCAGGGCTGGCGGAGGAGGCGGTGGCCCGCCTGGAGCGGCTGCAGGGGGCGTGCGACGCGGAGCGGCTGCGGGCGGAGGCGGCGGAGGCCGCGACGGCGGAGCAGGAGGCGGCGGCGGCGGAAGCCCGGCGGCAGGGCGAGCAGGCAGCGCAGCGCGCCTTGATGCAGGTAGCCTCCGTCATCATCTACCCTAGCTTGTTGTCCGTTGCACAGGAGGGCCTGGCCCCTCAACTTGCAGCTGCACAGTGGTCATTGCCCCTCGCGGCGGTACATTGCAGTCTGTATCTCGGTGCAGCATACTGAGGGTGATAGCAAATGCTCAACACATGGCATGCACTGCAGGTAAAGGAGCTAGATGCGCGGCTGGCGGCAGAGCTGGAGGCGCGCCTCGGCAAGGAGGGCGCCGCCGGCGCGATCGCGGACCTGCGGCGGCTCGACGCCGCGCTCGCGGCTGCAGCGGATGCCGACCAGCTGAGGCAGCGGGCCGCGCTGGTCGACGGCCTGCAGGCTCAGGTGCGCGGCGGCAGCGCGGCACATGCCCCTGGCCTTACCTTGCCAGGGTGGGTTCATGCAGCTGCTCTCCTTGCCGTCATGCAAAGCAAGGCTGCGCTGCAGCTGTAAAGGGGTGTCCTGCAGCTGTCTTGCATTTGCACAGGTGACAGACAGCTTTGGCAACAGCGCAGGACCTGGCGCTCTGTCACGCCAATCCTGGCCATCAAGCAGCAGGCTGTTGACGCTGAGGGCATGAGTGTGCAACAGGTGAGGGAGCTGGAGGCGCTGCGGGGGGAGGCGCAGGCGGCGCGGGCGGCGGCGGCGGGCCTCGCCGACAAGGAGGCCGCCCTGGCGCGCCGCGCCACCGCCCTGTCGCACCTCCAGAAGATGCCCGCCGAGCTGCAGGTGACAGTTCACTTCTGCTGCGTACCAGGATGCTGCCTCCATGCACACATGCTGTTTTCAGCCCCATACAGGTAGGGTCGGCAACATCTCGGCTCCTGCTGGCGTCAACCCTACAGGCAGGAAGTCAAGGATGGCAACGTCTGGCCTCTTGCATGCAGCAAGCTTCGAGACTCCCGCGTTGAAGCGAGTGGTCAGCCTCGCTTGTGTGTCCGCAGGCGGTGCGGGCGCGGCTGCAGCTGCGGGAGCGGGAGTGCGAGTCGCTGCGGGGGCGGGTGGCGGGCGCGGGGGCGCTGTCCGCCTCCGAGCGCAAGCAGACCGCCTCCGCGCTGGAGGTGGCCGCGCAGCAGCGCGCCGTGCTGGAGCGCCAGCTGGCCGAGGCGCAGGCCAAGGTGCGGGCCCTTGCTGGTGCGGCATGTGCCCATGGTTGTCGCCTGCGAGACAGCATGTCCTGCTGCGATCCGCGTGACACAGGCTCAGCACCGGCTTGCAGCATCAGATGCCTGGCTGTTGAGCCTTGCACACGTTGGCAGCAGGTGTTTGGTTGATACGCCACTGAACTTTGCCCGTCCCCTGCGCCCCTGCAGGCCTCCTCCTACCAGCGGCGGCACCGCCGCAAGCAGCAGGAAGCGGACGACGTGGCGGCGGAGCGCGCTGTGCTGCGCATCGAGCTGGCCACCGCGCAACAGAAGCTGGCCGCACTGCAGGCCGGGACAGGTGCGTCCCCGCAGCTGCCTCCTGCTGCTCGCAGTCAGCCTGCAGCACCCGTCTTTGGGTATACACCACGGCTCTGTCTCCTTCGAGGTTACCACCTGCTGGCAGCACTGGTCATGGGGCTGCACCAGTGTGGTGCGCTGATGCCACCCCTTTTAGCACTGGCATTGGGGCAGGATCGAGTTGCGTCTGGTGCGTGCGCAGGGAGCCCGGAGGGCGGCACCTCCCCAAAGCGCGGCAGCCGCCGTGGCGGCAGCGCCCGCAGCAGCAGCTCGCTGGCCGGGGGAGCCGTTGCAGCGCAGCCGGAGCCCAGCGCTTGAGGAGGCATAGCTCCTGCGTCAGGCGAAGGCTGCGTCCTGTAGCTCGAACCCAGCTGCCCCGTGCAGGGTTCCGACAGCTGGTGCCCAGCAGACGATGCGGCCTACAGCAGGGTGCCTGCCTGCCTGCTGCTGCATAGCTCCTTTTAATGACGAGACGAGTCGTGGTTACCAATGCATGCTGGACCGAGTCCTTAGGGTGGTGCGACCATTGCTTGTGGGATGTGCTGTTTTATTTGCTTCCTCCTGTCTCGATGGAAGGGTCATGCTCTAGGCATTTGATGCTTACACAGGTCAGGATGCAAAGGGCAGCCAAGGTCTGCCTTCATGTCTGGGCGGGCAGCATGAAATTTGTCGATCTTCAATCCCAATCTTCAATGCGGAGTGCACTTCAGCAGAAGCCTTGCATGCAGCAAACTGAACTATCGCAAGTACCGGCGACCAGCAAGCAGCGCTGCTACTCACGCCACAAGTGCGCACTCAGGTGCCGCTGCAAGAGGCGTGACACGCAGGGTGTCTCACTGCCCATACGTCGAGTCAGCACAGCAACAGCGGCCCCGAGCAGGAATGGGGCACCAGATCCAATGCTGGCACAGGTGGCCCTTATCTGCTATCGTGGTCTGCGGTCTATCCGACAAGCTGCGCGGTGGCCGGGCGATCATAGGCGTTGTCTCCCTCGCCAATGGCACGGCCATCGTCGACGCACATGTCCGCCACATCCGCGCAGTCGTCGCTGTCGCCGGAGCAGTACTCGGGAGCGTCGCAGAAGCCCTTGGGCGGGCGGCAGACCTGCGCCGTCACAGAGTGCCTTCAAAGACTGCCCTGGCAGTGGAGTAGCGTTGCAGTGCCCAATGGTCCTGAAGGGTTATCGGTAGGCAGCCAGACTTGCAGTGTCGGACCTGATTCTCGGCCTTCGTGTAGCGCGGGTTGACAGGACAGCCGGCCGTGCCGGTGCATGTGGCGTCCTTCAGGCAGGCTGCTGTGCTTGCTCTACACACCTGCGTCACGCACCTCCCAGTTGCAGGGCAGACCACTTCAGCAGGCAGTAGAGATGCAACAATGCAGTAGCTTGCACCAATAGTGTCAGAGCAGGTGCTACACCACCCAGGATCGTGGCATGCTGCATGCTGCTGTGCCGTCACAGGCACAAGATGTGTCGCAGCATGAGCAGGCCATCGCATGCATGTGTGCGCATGCGAGGGTTGGGCGGGAGGCTCACAGTGCCTGTAGGCACAAGGGAGTCCGTCGGGCAGGCAGGCGAGCTGCCGGTGCACGCCTCAGCGACATCACATGGACCGGCGGCCCCGCGGCAGATCTGCGACGCATGCAGTGCGACTTTGCGACTTTGCACACCTGGTGATTTACGGAAAATGGTCTGCCACGCACACTTGATTGCAGAGACACTGCATGGTCGCATGCACTGCAGGACAGCCCACCGTTCCGCTCGGAGAGAAAGCCTCGGCAGGGCAGGCGGCACAGCTGCCGGTGCATGTCTCCGCTGGATCGCAGGCGCCCGCGCTGTCGCGGCAGGTCTGCACATGCAGGTCAGCAACCATTCAGGGTTGAATGTCAGAAAGACCGTTATGACCGAGTCAGAGGCAGCTGGACAAGTGTGAATGCAACGCCCTACAGCACTGCAGCCTCTCAAATGCGCGCACATAGCGGAATCCTGCCTCACACTATGTGGTACACTTGCAGCACCTTACTGTGGTCGTGCTCGTGCACGTGTGTGGCTGTGATCTGAGCAGTGGTTCCCATCACTCACCATGGCAGCTGACTTGAAAGCGTCGATGGGACATACAGCACTGTTGCCCGAGCAAACTTCCGCCACATCACAGACGCCATCCACTGAGCGGCACACCTGTAGTGTGCACGCAAGCAGTCCTCAACAACCAGCAGATGCATGATTCGCAGCTACAATCGGTTCATGCTACCTGCACGCTGCAAGCATAGTCACAGTACAGGGCTCAGCTCTGGTCGACGAAAACATGCGTGTACCACCCAGTCATTGCTCAGAAGATCGTTCCAAGCTGCTATTGTGTCAGCCGGCAGACTAGCAGTCTGGCAAACAGCCGGCGCGCACGCAGTTAGCACTGCAGTATCACCTCCGATCACCTACCGTGTCGGCTGGCTTGAAGCCGTTGGCAGGACAGGCAGCACTGTCACCAGAACAGGTCTCCGCCACATCACAGTCGCCACTAGCTGCACGGCAGACCTGCGACGAACCAACCATCACTTTAGAACTGTGCGGGCACTCCATCATGAGGTCGCCATCGCCATCCTGACAGGATGGCATGAAAGAACTCATCAGCAAGCATCGGTTCAGGCTGCCATTGAGCTGGGCCTGTTGCCCCTCGACTGCAGTCGCTTGCCAGACGCCACCATGTCGTGCCACACTAGCGATGCATCAGCGCTTGCATGTTGCGCTGCTCCAGCTGCACCTTTGTCCAAGCTGTGCTCACCGTGTTGGCTGGCATGAAGGCGTTGCTGGGACAGGCAGCGCTGTTGCCTGTACATGTCTCCGCCATGTCGCAGTCGCCCTTGACTCCGCGGCAGACCTGCGGCATGTTTACATGGTGTGCAGTGTAGCAGAGCCACGAAAGGGTTGGCCTTGCTATTATGAGGAGGGAGTACGGTCTGGTCTTGACAACCAACAACCCTGCCACACGACAGGCACGGTTGCCTCACAACTGCACGCAAGGGGCGCGCTGCTGGTGCATCAGGCAAGCAGGTAACATCATGTCCTCTCTGATGCACATGCTTGTGCACCTCTGCAATCAGTGCAGGCAACAAACAGCTCACCTTAGTGGCTGGCATGAAGGCATTCTTGGGACAGCGAGCAGTGTTGCCTGGACACGTCTCGGCCACATCACAGTCGCCTTTGGCTGCACGGCAGACCTGCGGCATTGCAATAACCATCTTTGGCAGCCATGTGAAGCTTGGATCTTTCCAGGCAGTGCCACAATGTAGCCGATGATACGCCAAGGTTGGTCGCTTGACAATGGTCCTTGAACAAAGTAGATGGCTGATGGCCGCTCACCGTGCCGGTGAGGAAGCGGTTGGGTGGGCAGTGGTTGTGCACGCCATCGCATGTCTCCTCCACATCGCAGCCGCCTGGCGCAGCCGGCCGGCAGACCTGCTGTGCAGGAATGTGTCAGATGGTCATGCTGTCTTCCAACACCAGCACTTCCATGCTTGGCCAGTGACCAGGTACCAGAAGCATCTGTCAGAGTGCTGGGTTGCGCTGCTGACATGGGCATGCCGTCCAACAGAATCATTGTCAGGCTATGACCCGACATCCGACTCACGAGCTTCTTGTTGGTCTTTGCCGGGTTTGGCGGGCAGAACTGCGAGCTGGGTGCACACTTGGCAGCGTTCTCGCACGGCAGGAATGCCTGGCGGCACGTCTGGCCGGCGCCCACGACCTTGCTTGCTGGGCAGTTGAGCTGCGGGAACACACACATCCCGAGGGGCATGAGGAGATGCAGAAGTACATGCCCTGGCCGTCTTTGTCTTGGCCACCTGGCATGCGCAGGCCACCACAGTAGATCCGGAAGATCCCGGCAGGCAAACTCTGTAGGATTATAGAGGCTCGCTACAGCAGGACCAGACAGTGCAACAGAGCGTGGGACAACGCTGGTACAGACAGTGGTGTGCACTGCACATCGCACCCGGGCATTGAAGCGGCAGGTGTCGCAGCTAGTGGCCGTGTCAGGCTTGCAGCCTGCTGGCGGGTTCTTCTTCGGGCCTTGCACAATGATGGGAGGCGAGCCCGTCGTCTTGACCTTGGCGTAGATGCTGATCGCGCCGTTGCAGGCAAGCGGCAGCGTCCCGATGCTGGTGGCGTTTGGGTAGGCGCCGTTCGGCTGGCCGGGGCCAAAGCGCATGCAGGTGTTGTCCGGCAGGACGACCGCCACGTACGCCAGCAGGCTGCGCTTGGCGCCGAAGCAGTTGTTGAGGAGGACGGGCACCGGGGCATTCGTGTTGCAGCTCTTCTCGTCGCGCCCGCGGCTGGGATACGTCAGCCAGGTGCACGAGCTCAGCATCAGGGCGCCGCAGTTGCCCTTGCCGCACCCCGGCTCAGGCCCGTCCTGGGCGACCTGGGGCATTTGTGTAGCAAGTTCAACCTCCTCGCCAGGCACGAATGCAACTCGTGATGCGTACAGGATATGGCGATGCATTCAGATGTCGGGTGGCGTGACCTGGCTTGCGCATGGGTTGCAAGTGCGCGCAACTGTGCTGGATGACTTGTGACAGCGTGTCAGGACACATCATGCGGCATAGCAAGCGTGTGTATATGGCTGATCAATGCAGCAGGCGGCCTTGCACCCACCAGCAGATTACGCCCCTGCTTCCCAGACTCCGCGCCTGCCAACGGCCATGCATTGCTGCCTGCAGGACACCAGAGAGCTCAGATGGGAAACAGCCCTTTGTTGAAGGCTCATCAGGACTTGTGGTACTGCGACAGGTACACATGAAGATTGACTGATCCCGCCGCGGTCTTCCCCTGACAGTCTGCTGGACCAACTGCTGGACCAGATCACTGATGATGCACACTGCAAATGACAGCATCCTGCCCAACGCACACTGCATCAGAAGTATCTTTAGGGATACTTCATAAGAAACCATTTGTGCTGCTGATCGTAAACTTCCTAAAAAAGCATATTTAGAATTACTAGACCAACCTGCAGCGCGAGAGCGAATGATAGCGAGAAACTGTCTGGATTGTGGCATATATGCGCGCGTAGAGCGACTACTGGTTCCACAAATCACACAATCACGACATCCAGCAGTGAAGTTGGTGATTCCTTGGACGACGTGAAGACGGTATGCGCAGAGGACAGTACATGGCCAAGCCCACCGCACGTACAGAACATGCACATGATCCCGGCTGAATCTCCAGCACCCTGGAAATCGTATCGACGGGTTTGCGCGTGCAGGTGCCGCCGTTTCGACCTCCAGAGAGGCCAGGTCTCGGAGTGCGAACCAAGGACCAGGCAGCGGGGCAGGGAAGGGTCAATTCACCAACACGCTTGACGCCGACGCACCTTTGCAACATGAGGCAGATACAATCCGTTTTAACGAGGACGATCCCTCATTGCAACCGCTATAAGCTGCTGTGACGACCTTGAGGTGTTGCACATACACCTACCACGCATGGAGGCTGTCAGACACAAGACTCGGGGCTGCATTCCGTTACGAGACATATAACGACTGCTGCAAACTCCATCTGCCGCCTCGGCTAGAAACTCAAAGGCGTTGCAACCATGACCATCTCGACATGTAGTTCGGTTGAGAACGGCAGCTGGCTGTGCGCACAAATATAGTGCACCACGCACCTCCCGCATGGTCACCATCTCGGCTATGTCGTTGCGCAGTTCACGTTGACAATGCTTGTACATCATAAACGTGCTGGCGACAGCTTGCTTGTGCAGGTCACCTTGAAGCAAGCTCGAACCGTTCGAAAGGACGAAGTGCAACGGTCGACCAGTGAGCGCACACCAGCCCAGTGTGTCGCAGGGTCAACAACCTGGCGATGCCACAACATGTGCATGCAAGACTGAACGGTACGAATGCGGAATCGAGGAGAATCGCGGCAGATAGAGGTCTGCAGGTCAAGACGACAGCAGGCAGGGGGTACGTGGGTTGCCACCATTGTGCAAGGAATTGCCTCCTCTCTCGCGATAGCTTGTTACGCGCGCGTGACCTTCAAAGTCCTCACAGGGTGCAAGCGCATTGCAACGACTCAGGTGTGCCATCGCACCTCTGAACAGCCCCAGCAGCAACAGCAGGCACAGGAACGCTGCCATTGGCGCCAAAGTCCCTCTTGCCGATGGTTTTGGTGGCAGCCAGGAATCTGATGTGCAATAATCCGAAGTCCTTGCAGCTGTGCTTCAGGGATGTACAGGCTCTGGCCGCTCTGTGCCGCGCAGCGCACGTGTGTGAATGGGATGGCTATTTCAAGAGAGATCTCGCGGATCCGCTTTCTCCTGCTGACGGCACACAGCCGGCGGCTGGCCTATATCATCAAGACTTTCATGCAGCAGGCAGGCTTTCATCTGCTGTGTTGCAAAGTCTGCCAGCTGCATGCCTGAGCACGCCAACATGCAGCTAATCTGTGCATTGCCTGCCCAGAGATTCCGATTCAGCCAGCAACTGCTGCTGCAGTAGTTCTTTTCACCCAGAGGGCTTTCAAGCAATTTCAAAGACGTTTACAGCATGTGTTCCTGGTTTTGGGGTTGCTGAATGTTCGGTCGCAGGAAGTGGCAGAGTGCGCGACAGCGTAACACATAGCGCACCGTCATGACGTAGAGCGGCCGGATAGCAGCAGATGGACGTCGTTCTATGCGTCCATGGCACTGGGTGCGCAGCCGCGCGAGCGGGAGCAGGAGTGCTAAGCACAACCACTGCTGAGGCGAGCGACTTGAGGCGTCAAGGGCGCCGGCAGCACGCAGTCAGTCCGCAGGAGGAAGCAAGCAAACTGCTTCAGCAACGGAACATGGTCCCAGCGCAAGATGTGGCTGAGATGCGTCTCCAGCGGGTCGTCGCATGCTTTGAAATGCGGCAACATCTGCTGAATGCATGTTGCAGTGCCCGCCGAAGGGGCACCGGCAGTCGAGGACGTCACTAACCGAGCATTGCGGCTGGTGCCGAAAGCTGCGCTGCTCAGCACTGCCGCGCAATTTGTGTGCACCACATGTCTGCTGTCTCACAGGCGGACGCGATGGCCTACTCCTGGCGGCGGTGCCGATTCTAGTAGCAGGCGCAGCAGGGCGCGCGGTGTTGCGCACTGAGCTAGCAGCTGCCTATCAGTAGCTTGCAGCATTGCCGGGTGGACAGCAGGTAGGTGATTTGTACGGGGATGCGGCCGCCTGGCCCGCATCATGCCATGCTCTGCCTTCACCCTTCAGCATGGAGGAGGTGAGCTGTGCAGCAGCAAATACACCGCTGCACTGCTGCCGGCGTCGCACATTTGCTGGCAACTGTGGCCGGGTGGAAAACACAACTGTAGTCATCAAATTGTGCCGCCAGTGCGCCGACCTTGGCCTGTCTGGCGGCGGCACCATGCTGATGTGCAAAACGTCGGCGTCTGGCATGGATGCAGCGGTCTGGTGTCAGAAGCTGCAGCAGTACTTCACATGCTAACTGTGGCTGTGTACATGTGCCTGCCGCTAGAAGCCCAGCATACCCCAAGACTGGCTCCCTGCCACATCGCAGCGGCAGCACTCGCAGCCGCAGCGCGCACGCCGGCGGCGCCGGCGCACTGCAGCCACATGTCCGCTGGCGGGGCCATTGATAGGGCCAGGCGCACCGGCCAGTGGCTGCGGCGGCGTGTCTCGCCAGCTGACACCAACTGCGCCCTGTTGCTGGAGCCATGATGCATGCCTGGAGCAGCAGTGGGCAGACTCAGCGCTACATGCTGCGTGGTGGCGTGGAAGCTGCATGATTGTTCATGCAGGTTTCAAATGCGCAGCTGCTGCCAGCATGCAGCTGTGCATGTGCCAGCGGTCGATTTTGTGCATCGTCCTGCTGAACCTGCTGCTGCTGCCTGCACGCATTGCTGGCTGTAGGACCAGCATATGATATCTGCACTCTTGAGCTGTAAGTGTCCGTCTTGCTCGGGCTTAAATGTTGATGCAGGCAAACATCCTTGCATGGTTTTGCGTCTCTGCTGTCCTGTAAGCTCGTTCGGCATCTAGCATACAGTGCAGTCACTGAGGCTGGCAACATGTGAAACATGCAGCCAACAAAGTGGCCTTATATGCATAGTAAACGAGCAGCGATCATAGCATGTTTCGACCATCATTCCAAGGCCTGCTGTGTGCACGCACGCATGCAGATAGACCTCCAATATCTTCAAGCCAATGCAGAAGCAGAGTGCAGTAACATCACTCTTGTCAATCTCAGCGCAGAAAATGTCCAAAGTACCATCAGCATTATTTGTGCAGTGCAACATCGAAACATGCATTCTGATGCAGTAGTGCGGGGTGTGGGCATGTGCAATAGCAGCAGGTCCCTTGCTAGCGAGTCTTCCACCGACATCCTGCGAAATGTGCATCCTTGAGCAGTCTAGCCAAGCATCTGCTGCTTCGAGAAGGTGGCCGTCTTTGCCGTCGTCTGCGTCGGCGTATCGTATCCACCATCAGGAATGACAGTTGGCTTGTTGACACAGAAGTCATCCCCGCAGTCGTCGCTGTTGCCAGTGCAGAGTTCTTCGGCGTCGCAGACGCCCTTTGATGCGCGGCAGACCTGCAGCATCACAGAAACCTTTTCACATCGACCCTGGGATATTTGTGCCCTGCATCTCACATGCGTGACGCCTGGTGCTGCGCCTTTCCCAACACAATTGGCTGCTGTAAACCTCCGCACCGCTGACCTGGTTATCTGACGCTTGGTAACGCTGCAGGGGGGGGCAGTCAGGCGTGCCATTGCAGTATGAGTCCTTGACGCAGGCCCCGGTGCTTGCTCCGCACCGCTGCAAGAAAGGCGACTCACGCGTCAAGGGAAGGTAGGTCCGACCATATCATGCAGCAAGGACTATAAATTGGACATGCACGAGGTTTGCACGGAGGTGCGTGCTACATCCCTTACTTCGGTGTTGGGCTTGAATTTGGCCTGGCAGACATGGCTGGCATCGCAGGTGCTGGCCAGGTCGCAGACTCCGGTTGAATCAGCGCACGGCTGCATAGCATGCAGCCCATCCAGTTGCAAGTAAACAGCCACACACAGCCACGTGCAGCAAAGCTGTGCATGTAGGCTAGCACGACCGAGTCCCGCCACTGCTGAGCTGCCATGCCAGCAGGCAAATTGCAATGGAAGCGTACACACGGTGAGAAACTCACCGTGCCGACATCCTGGAATTTGTTGTCAGGGCATGCAGGCGAATCACCGTCGCACGTTTCGGCAACATCACACTTGTCAACGGCCGCACGGCAAGTCTGCACACCATACACCGTGATCATGAGTACAGCAACAGACCCAGCCCGTCTCTGGCAGCTGGACGACAGGCTGAGCGAGCTTGCTATGTGTCACTGCAGGGCGTCAGCAGCGGAGGCGCAGACAGAGGCTTACCTTCTCGGTCCCATACTTCTTGTCAGGAGGGCACTGGGCGCCGGTGCCGTCACATACCTCCGGTGGGTCGCAAAAGCCCTGGGTGTCACGGCAGATCTGCACATGCAGAGCAACCTGTCTGGAGGCACTTGCATGTGTTAAGCGCAATCTATCAACATAACATTGGACAGGCAGCCATGATTTGGTCGCCTGCAGCACTGCAGCCGGTGTCTCGGCATGCTCTACAGGTGCAACAGCCCTGACGCTTCTGTCTATGCCAACCTGCTGTGTGTCACAGGGTGCTCTTGCAGTCGACCGTGCTGGCTGGCAGGTAGGTAGGTGTGGGGCTGTTCAAACTCACCGAGCCGGTGTCGAAGGATGGTGGGCACGCTGTCGTCTTGCCATCACAGAAGGTGTTCTTCTCGCAGCCGTTCTTTTCGGGGGTGTTGACCGCTGTGCGGCAGACCTGCACATGAGATGCAAAGTTGACCTTGTTTCGCTACCCTACTTTGACAGATTGTATTTCACAAGCACCTGCCAAGCAGTCAAACTCGGCATTCATTTTGCTCAGCTGCAGCAGCATGAGCAGATCCAAGCAGCATGCCATGTGGCAGCAAACGAACACTGTGCGGATGCTCACGTACGAGAAGGGACAACGAGGCAATACTGCTGGGCCACTCACGAAGCTTGTGTCGGTCTTGAGCGGGTTGGTAGCAGGGCACAGCGGGTCCGTGTTGGAGCACACTGCATCGTTCTCACAGACGCCGTCGCGCCGGGCCCGGCACACTTGTTTGTTGGCGACCAGTGTGTCGCAGGCGGGCAGCTGCAAACAGGCAGGACATGGTGCAGTGTTCGATGTTGACCGTCTACACTGTTGGACAGCTGTGTGAGCAAGAGCATTGCCCAGCGCATGGGAGTCCAACCGACCAAGGCTGCATGGGTGTGGCATGGTCAGCGTACAGTGGCAGACGCTGCAGGGTTAGGACTAGCATTGTGTTGCGACAAAAGAGCAGTGCCGGCTGTAACCAGATGGGGGAGGTGGGTGGACGTCCCCGCATCGCACCTCATACCGGAAGCGGCATGTGTCGCACTTCTTGGCGGTCCCCGGGGCGCGGCAGCCGGCCGGCGGGTTCTTCTGTGTGCCCGTGACGGTCGAACCCGAAGCGCTGCTGGTGGATGGCGTGCCCTTGGCGAAGATGAGCACCGCCTGGCCGCACTTCAGCTGCACGTCCACGATGGCGGTGCTGTTGAGGTAGTCGACCTCGCCGCCCGTCGCTGATGGCCCGTAGCGCGTGCACTCGCCCGTGGCGGCAGGAGCCACGACAGCCACGTACGCCAGCAGGGAGCGGTCGACGAAGCAGTTCTTGACGGTCACGGTGAACGTGCCGGTTGTCCTGCAGCTTGATGAGCCGGGGCGCGAGGGGTACTCGATGAAGTTGCACCCCGGCACCAGCAGATCAGCGCAGGTGCCTGCGCCGCAGCCCGAGGCCGGGGTGGTCCCCGTGTCCCCCTGCAGGACAGCGCAGAGTCATCACGCAACATGCAGTGCAGGGAGTCGTCCCCTGACAGGCACCAGGACACCCCCATGCGAGCAACTGGCAGAGCATGGACAACGAGGGCAGGCAGCAGGTGAAGTAGCATCTGCTGGCACAATGGCAGACTGGCCACGCAAACCGTTCACATGCAGATTATAGCTGCATGTGTCTGGAGTGTGTCTGAGAGCTGATCAAGCACTGCGAAAAACAGCGATGCACCCACCTGCAGCAGGTTGCGCCCTTCCTTCCGGGACGCCGCACCTTCCAGCGGCCACGCGGCATTGCTTCCTGCACACGATGCGCAGCAGGATCAGCACACTGCGTGAGGTCGTTTCGGGGAGAGATAGCGTCTGCAGTCACATCGCATCGATTGCTTGAGACCTCCCACCCCAGCTGTGTACATGCGGGTGCCCCACGGCATGGCGCACTGCAGGCAAGCAGATGCTAAGCGCGCATCTTGACAACACTGCAACAGCGCCAAGCAGTTCGTGCGTGTGGCCTTGACGAGGGAAAAAGACTTTTTAGTGCGACATGCGCCCAACAGGAGCTGCTGATGCAGGTCCCCCGAGCCAGATCTGGGCCAGCTGCCCATTCTCGGATGAGGCAGGCAGGCACAACGACAGTGTGCGAGGCACAGATGGCCAAACTGGCCGGCACTGAGCTGCCTCTACCCGCGGCGCAGCTCGGCCTCAACATCTCTCTGGAGGGCCTTCAGGGTCGCAGATGGTGCTGGCTTGAAGCCGCAAAAGGGGCAGGTCTGCGAGTGCAGCGATCGGGACCAGGTAGGGAGCTAAACAGCCCAGCCCCGAAGCGTCACGGTATCCGCACATACCCACGTCACGCTCTGCGCGTAGCGGCTGTACACCCCCCACTATGATCATTTTAAGACGAGCAACAGCGTTTGTTATCTCGCTGCGCGCACTCGTGCGCTCACGCCCATATGATGATACGTGGCCATTGATCGACACCCAAACCACATACATGCCGCTGGCTCCATCTCAGCTGCCAGCGGTCTAACCTTCCTGTACACGCTACATGTAGGCGGGTGATCTATACCAGGTGCAGCTATCATGGGCCGGCAAACGTCAGACTCGCTATGTAGATACATGGGGCAGCTACCAGCTCGGGATGCCAGCTCTTGCAACGCGGAAGGACGCACCGATCTCTTATACACCAAAAGGCATAAATCATGTGATCAGTGTGAACTGCATCAATGGGCGTCTCACAGATCGGTCGCGCAGCGCGTGATGAGGCAGGTGCTTAGATCGCTTCAGAACCCGCTGGCGGGGACAGTCACGCCAGTGGCAACGTCTCTCATAGCGAGTGGATGATTATGTGAAGGTATGACGCTGGACGAAACGTGTCGGGGTGGCAGCGTGGCAACAAGCGCGGTTGATGTGGTCCCACAAGTGTCGGACGAGCTGCGGTATCTGCGGAAAACTGCCGGAAGAAACAGCACGAGTGACCCGACCGCCGTTCAGACCCTCAGAATCATGCGTGAGATGGATATCAAAGGCTTTGAAGGCGCTTTTGAGCTGAACAACATGCGCGCACCTCCCAAGAAGGCCAGCAGGTACAGGAAGCACAGGAGCGCGGCCATGGTGCAACCGCCGGCCGCCGCTTTGAAGGCTGAAAGCTTGCTTGAGGAGCTGTAGTGCACGTGTTGGATGTCTCACCGGGCACTGGATGAGAACAGGTTGTGGCCGCTTGGTAGCCGCGCAGGCGCGTGTGTCTTGTCGGAACGCGAAGTCTAAGACAGCACTGCGAGTCCGACCCTGCCGACCTTCAGTCGGGCACCCCTTTCGGCACTGACCGGCCAGCCGAACAGCCTGGCCCCACCATAGCAGGTGCCCCATATGGCCTGTTGGGGTGGCCATGCGCAGCACAGCCAATGCAATCGTGGTGCACGATGCCTGGTCAGACGTGCCTGATGTACCGCATATGTATGTGTGTCATCAAATCGGCACTGGTTCGAAAGGCCAGTATTGGAACTCAAGCATTGCATCAAGCGCAGCATCCGCAGCATGCATTTGATAGCGCTACAACAACGAGCTTGACTCTGTCGACACCTTGCAAGGCCGCTGAGTCAAGAAACACCTGATGCTAGACTTGGTCGATGTTGAACGAACCATCGCAGTCGGCAGGAGCCAGCACGTTTCTGGCAGCAGGCCTACAGTTACGACATGGCCGCCTCCCAGCTGCCTCTCAAAACTTTGCGTGTTGGTGATGCGCCAAGATTGACATGAAAAGGCTCCGACACCACAGCTGTCTCCGCACTGCTGTGCTCACGCAGCGCCCTGCAGGGCAGCAGTGCGTCCTCCCCGGGTGCATGCTGCTGTGCAGCGGCACAAAACCTTGAACCTCCCTCACCAGCTGAACCCCCTAAACCCTCACAGCTTTGCCGCCGCCTCCTCCTGCCGCTGCTCCATGTTCTTCCACGAGTCGGGCTTGCCGTGGATATGGCCAAAGTTGCGGAGCAGGCCAGAGGTGCCATACGAATCCGACTGCCGCTTCATAGCCTCGCCGTACGCGTCATCATAGTCTTGCCGCCGGTCCTTGCGGATGTAGATGGCGGGGTTGGTCATCAGGTTGCGCGTGATGGAGTAGCCGCATATGCCGACCGCCAGGCCAATCGCCACAAACAGCGGAGACACCTCTGGCCGGATCCACTTGAACGCCTGGCCCTTGGCCATGTCGCCACAGCTGTGCGCAGTGGACTGCCCTGTGCTCAGATCCTCGTATGGCGCCGCAACCGCGCCAGCTGCCTCAGCTGCGTCGTTGCAGTTGCTCCAGTTGATATTGATAGCACAAAGTCGTCGGGCGGGTGTGGCAGACCGGTGCAGATTGGGCCGAGAAGGCGACCGGGACACTCGGTGCACACCAGTTGGCAGGCATTCCCTGACCTTCTCTTAGTAGGCTGGTTGGCAGGATAGGCCCGCCCAGCAATTTCTGGTCAGTGGACCCAGCATGGCGACAACGAAAGCCGTTGTAGACCCCAGCATAGCTAGTGTTCGTGGGATTTCAGCGTTGCAGTTCCTGTCGAGCTGTCCGCTACTGCGCTGTGGCTGCTTTGCAGCAGTAGCGTCAAATCGCCACTCTCACTGCTGCTCTAGCTCCCCACTGCCTCTACTACCCTCTCCATTGCCTGATGACGCCCTTGCCAGCAGCTCCTCCTGCTGCCGCCGTTCCTCAGCCTCTGACGCAGCGGCGCGCTCGGCCTCAGCCTTCAGTGTCACCTCCAGCACCACCAGTGCTGACTCCTATACGACGCACGTGCCATTCTGTCATGATCACCTCTGGGTTGTCGGTGCATGCCGCCAGTCTGCTTTGCCCCGGTGTGGGCAAGCCCTGGCACACCCTGGACCTATTTGTATCTGCATACGTTGCCAGTAAGGGCCAGGGCGGATAAGGACACAGCATAAACTGCAGAACACCAGCATGCCCATGCGCCAGTCTTTGCGTCTGGAAAATCCCAGCGCAGCCCTCCGCGCTATGCGCAGGGGCCCACCTTGCTGATGACGGCGTTGTACTCGCCGCACTCCGTGTGCTGCACGCAGCCCGGGCACCCGGTGTCCGGCAGGCACCCGCACCCCCGAATGAGCTCCATTGCGCGCTGCATCAGCGTCGTGAACAGCGGCGCCGCCTGCGCACCATAGCAATGAACATGTCCAAGCGGTGCCATGGAGCATGGTCAATGATTTGCGCTGCCTGCGTACAGAGGTCAAATGTACAGTGCAGCAGTGCCACCACAGAATGCAGCAATACTATCACACGTATGGTCCGGTGCATCAGGTCAGAAGCTGTGCAGTTCCTATGATGAATGGGAGCCATGACTTGCATGTGCGCATCTGGTCCGTGATCATCATGGCGACACTGCAGGCTGCTGTGGGGTGTCCAGCTACCTGGCCGGCGAGGCCGATGCCGCCGGGGTGGGTGTCGTACACCAGCAGGCGCTCCGGGCGGTAGCGGCTGTCGTACGGGTTGTCGCACTCGGTCTGCATGTCCCCCGCCGCACACCTGCGCCATGCATGAAAGACGCTCACTTCAAGCTATCCAGGGTCGGGAGCTGCCACCACCAGCTTCGTGGTGGTTGCAGGGTGCGCTTGAGCAGAGCACGTGCCCGTTGCATCCCTAAAGCCGATGCTGGCTGCAGCTGGCAGTCTGGGTGCACATCACACCAGCCTGAGAAGGCTCCATGCATTGTGCTATGGTCGTGTGATGGGCACTCGAGCAGAGAGGGGTGCGGCGCCCTCACATGATGTATGCGGGCAGCACGTTCAGCACTGCATGCGATGCGGCGTGCAGGCCGTCCCGGAACGGCAGACCGGCCGCCTTGACAGCAGCCCTCGCTGTTGGCGGCACCCTGATGTACGCCGCCTACGGGATGTACACAAAACATGACAAGCCGGAGTCGATGCAGCACCTCGCACCGAGGTGGACAGAATGAAGCATGCTGGAAGACACTGCACGAGTGACAAGTCACGGGACATTCTCAGCTTCGTGCAGGGCTAGCCACTTCGCTAAGTGTCAAATCTACTTCGTGCACGAGCAGAGCGGAGCCATGGCCCAGCTTGACAAGCACACAAGGCAGCTGGACACAGTCACTCAAACTGCATGACAGCGTCATCACCTGCGTGGTGAACTGCACGTCGGGCAGGAACAGGTCCACGGTGTCGAACACCTCGCCGGAGCCGTGCCAGATGCGGTGGAAGCCCAGCCAGCGGTTGGTGACCTCGCATGGCGCGCACACCGCGCTCGTGGCCGCGTGCTGCCGCGCCGCCGGCTGCACAGCATGTGCACTGTTTTAATCCATGACTTGGAGGAGGACAGCAGCACACACAAGCGGGCTCATGTCCAGTGGACGCCTTCCAGAACCCGCCAGGAGGGCGGAGCGGTGACAGCCAGAGGCTGCTGGTGAGCCACGGCAGCAAGCGAGCCATGGCAGCAATCAAGCCATGCCCCTGTCTGCACTTTGTTACCACAAGCAGTTGCCCCTCACGTTGTGGGGCAGCAGCGCGCGGCCGCCAATGACATGCACGTCGCAGAAGTCGCGCGTCTTGGTGTAGTACTTCAGGTCCGCCGGCCGCACCACCGCCAGCCGCTCGCCCAGGTCCAGCCGCTTGCACAGGTACGTGCGCCCCTGGCAGTCGCAGACAGCTTACGGAATTTGTAAAGGAAATACGTCAAGCTCCTTCTATGGCCTGCTGACCGGTGGCTCAGACTGCTGTGACACACTAGGGCTGAGCCCTGCGCTCGCTGCGCATGCACATTTGGCAGCAAAGGTGCAACACCATATGTCGTGCAGGGTTTCAGCATGATGTGGGGTTTGGGCCTTCACACACCTGGAACATGTACACCGCGCCGTCATACACCTCGTAGAACGCCTTGCTGGCCTCGATCTCCTCCATCACCTCCCCGTCGGCCGCCTCGTTCACGATGGCAAAGCGCTCGGGGTCGATGGCGCGCAGGCTGACCTGCGCACGTTTACGCACCTCCAGGTCACACAAGCAAACACAATTGCACCCCAAACATGTGTGCTGTGTACAACACAGCTGTCTAATGCAGTGTTGCGTCAACACATCTGCTATGCTGAGTGCCGAGCAGCATGAACCTTGCATAGGTAGCGTGAACTCTGACGGCTGATTTGAACGGGGTGCAGCGCGGGCAGCCACCTGGGAGGCGGGGCTGTCCTGCGGCCCGGTGTAGTGCCACGCATCGGTGTCCATCGCATGCGGATGCCGCGTCACCACGCCTGGGCAAGACGACATCCGTGGACTGTGCTGCACTCTGCTGTGGCTGGAAGCAGGGCAATGCTCCTGAGATTGCATGGCCAGATGAAATCATCATCTCAGTCGAGGACCGTTTCCCTGGGAGGGCTACCTGCTGCGGAGAGCGAGTCGAGCACTGGGCCAAGGTTGCTGCCAAACACGGCCTCGTCCTCGCCGGGCAGGATGGCCGTCTCCAGGGCCGCGCACGCCACGTGCTGCTCCAGCAGCAGCATGTTGCTGGGGTCGATCTGCACCGCACACAGCACTGAGACCTCTTACCTTGCAACATGCATTGATGTCGCCTGCTTGCCGACAGCAGAAGGGTAGCTGCAGCTGGCAGGAGGCCCGGTAAGTAGAGCAGGGCTGGTGGTGCACCTGGGCCGACTCGATGGGGCGGCCGAACAGGCGCGCGGGGGCGTTCATGAAGAACTGGTCCAGGGGGCCGTCAAAGGCGATGTAGATGGAGGCGCTGGCCTTCTGCCGCCGCCCCGCACGACCGGCCTGCAGCATAACCTTCGTGCTGTCATTGCTGTCCGTTTACAGGTGCTCCCCTGGGCATTGTGCAGTCATTGCTGATCTGAACTTCACAGGGGTGCTTCCCAGCAACTTGGTGCTCATCAAGAGGCCAGCAAGTCGTCCAGCAGCACAGGGCAGCAGCAAGGTGTTGTTCGACATACACAGCTGCGGTTTAGGAGACGTCAAACAGGCAAGGTGAGGTGCCGATGCACTGTGATCCAACCCAGAGGCACACAGGCACGAAGGATGGGGTGTGAGGTGCTGCGGGCGCAGCATCATGCAGTTGCCGACCTCATGCGCGGCATGCATCAGGGTGGTGCGACACCGCAGCGGCGCCCACCTGCTGCCACAGGGAGGCGATGGAGCCGGGGAAGCCCAGGTGCAGCGTGACGTCCAGGCTGCCGATGTCGACGCCCAGCTCCATGGCGTTGGTGGCCGCCACGCCCCACAGCTCCCCCTCCAGCAGCGCCTTCTCGATCTCCCGCCGCTCCTGCGGGAGAAGCAACATGCAAATACCAGAGAGTACCCTGCTTCACCACATACCCAGGCAGCGTTGCCGCCGCTCAACTGTCTGTGTCTGCAGCCACTCTGATGCTGCTGTAGCCAGGCTGCTGTGCTGCCGCCATCCTGTGTCAACAGGGGAAAGGGACTTGCAAGCACCGGATGGCTCAACCTCGGACCTGGGGGCTGTAGCCGGCGCGGTAGACGGAGATGGTGTCGGTGAGGTGGGGCGCGGTGTCCCGCAGCGTCTCCCGTGTGTACGCCGTCACCAGCTCGCACAGCTTGCGCGTCTTGCAGAACGCCAGCGTGCGCAGCCCGTGCTGCACGCACTCCGCCTGCAAGCGGGGTACAGGTTCGAATGGCCGTTCATTGAGCACTCTTGAAGCCAAACTCCATAGGCTTTTGCTCCATCCGGGATACAGGCCATCGAGGAGCAACCCCTTGCAGCCTGCGAAAAGTTGACTCATAAGCCCTGCACATGCCTGCATGCTTCACCATGCAGATCACTGGCTACAGAGACGGGACTGCTGATGTTGGCGTCTGGGCCCAGCTGGTGCCAGCTACAGGGCGCACCAGCAGGAGGCTGAGCTCCGCGATGGGGCTGCTGCGGCGCTCGTCGGCGGGGATGCCCATCGGGCCGCACCGCTCCCGCCACTCCGCCCCCGGCAGCCGCTGCGCCAGCGGCACGTCCTCCGCCTCCGCCGCACCCACCGCTTCCTGCTGCAAGGTAGACGGCAGCCGCGGCTGACTGAGGGGCTCCGCACGGGGGCAGGCCCACTGTTGACGAACAGCCATGCAAGGGCAGGCACGGAGGACAGAACATGAAGCTCCCCTCGCCTGCTGAGGTGCGGCGGGTGCAGACGCTCTGTCGGCGGCTGTGGAGCCGGCTGCGGCTGGTGTGCCTGCTGCAGGCAGCGGAGGCCGGCTGCTGGGGAGCGCTGCTGGTGGCTGCGCTTCTGGCGCGGCGCTGCCGTACAGGGTCTTGTCGGTCGTGCCGGCGCCGTCCGGCTGGAACATCGTGTTGAGGCGCGGCCCGCGGCGGATGATGCCCCGCTCCCCATCGCCGCTGCCGAAAGGGCCTGCCCAGAAAAGTGACAGAGCGTGCCAATCAACCCCGATCAGCATGCCTCAGCAGTGCTACACTGATATTGATCTGTGACCCAGGTGGGTCATGGCATCTGATATATGTGTGCCGAGACGACAATGCACCGTTGCTGTAGGAGCGGCCGCGGCCGGCCTTGCCGAACTGGCCCCGCTGCTGCGGCGCCGCCGCCGCCGCCACGGCTGCAGCAGCGGCCGCAGTGGACTCCGGGTCCAGCACGTTGCCGGGCACCAGCGGGCCCCGTTGTGCCACGGGCGCCTCGGCATCATGGTCGATGGCCCGGGGCCCAGCGTGGCGGACGGCTTCCTCGGCTTCCTGCTGCCGCTGCCGCTCAGCCTCCTGCTTCGCCTGAAGCACACCATCGCCATGTCTGTGTGTCATGCTGCAGCACTGGCAGCTGTGACTCACCCCAGCAGCAGCAAGATATGCAAGTTGGGATTGTGGAAGCTCCTCTACCCGGTTGCACATTGTCGATGGTACAAAGGGGCCAGCGTATACAAATGGGCATACCTTTGCCTCCTGCTCCATCTTCTTTGCCGCACGCGCAGCGGAAGCCAGCAGCAGCTCGTGGCGGCGCCCCACGGCGGACGCGGCCAGCATGTCGGCCTCGGAGATGCCGGCGTTGGGGTTGATCTGGGCCCCCCTGGAGCGCTCCTGGTTCGCCTCCCGCGCGTGATTGCGCTTCCACTCCTTCACCGCACGCCTGCACCCAAGACACCGGTGTTCATGTCAGAAAACGTTAAGGGCGCCGCTGTGGTGCAAGTTCTTCTCCGACACCGCATTCTAGCAATAGACGGTGATCACACAGGCTGCAACAAGTCACAAGATCTAAGTTCACCACGACTTCCTCCAGAAAACTTGCCTGACCAGGACCGCAGATGCATGCGCTGACAACGTGTGTGCATCTTGCCGGGGCAACTCCTAAATGACAAGGCACAAACTTACAACTTCAAGGTACGCACTTGCCGATGGCGCCCTTCATGCGGGCGCGCGCCTCGGTGCGGCTCATGATGGGCATCCCCGCCAGCGGGTTGACCGCGCCCCCCGTGCCCGCGCTACCGCCGCCTGCGTCACGCACAGCACGGCTGCAGGCCATACCGCTACGTGATGTCTTGTGTGCCAGGCGTTTCCGAAGGCGAAGCCAGGGACTCTAATCCAGCGCTGATGCCAATTTGATATCTGCTACCATTGTCCCTGGTTGTACACCAGTGTGATCTTCTCCCCAGGATTGCTTGCGTCAAGCATTAACGACACAACCCTATGCAAGTGCACGAGCAATCAGTGGGGTTGCGGGCGCTGCAACCCCCTCACCGTGGCCGCCGGTGCCGCTGGCTCGGCGGCCGGCCTGCAGCCGCGGCGGGTTCCACAGCACGAAGGTCTTGGGGCCGTGGGGGGAGCCGTCCTCCGACACCACCCTCACATCCTCGACCCCTGCGCAGGGCATGCTGCGGCACATCAGCACAAGCAAAGTCCACCGACAAGGCATGCAGTTGCCTGCTAACCATTGGATGGTAGAACCATACAACCATGCTGCACATGGGGCACATGGGGCACGAAGGCTGCCCTCGGTCTCGCATCAGCAAGAGGGACGATGGCGAGGTGTGCGTGCACCTAGGAGGTTTTGGACGTGCTGCTGGGGGTTGGCCACCGTGGCGGAGGTGACCACGAAGGTGGGGTGCACGTTGTACAGGCGCGAGCAGATGCGGCGCAGGCGGCGCAGCACCAGCGCCGTGTGGCACCCAAACACGCCCCTGCAGGGCATCGATGCAGCCGCTGTCATGAGCTACGCCACAACGAGTGGGCCATGTTAGACGCATATCATTTCCCTCATAGCGATCTGCATGCGGCCAGGCGCTGCAGGGTGGAAACAGCTGCAGCCACCCAGCCGCCACAGCGCTTGTGAGGCAGCGCCCGCTGCAGCATGAGAGCGCTGCGGTGCCACCCTGCAGCAGGCGGGGCACCTGTAGGCGTGGCCCTCGTCCACGACCACGTAGCGCAGGTGGGCCAGCAGGCGGGCGAAGGTGCGGTGCACCGGCAGCACGGAGCAGTGCAGCATGTCGGGGTTGGTGATCAGCAGCGCCGCCCGGTCCCGGATCTCCGCCCGCTCCCACTGCAAAGGGACAGGATTCCGGTTGAGAATTCACGAAAGGTCTGCTAGTAGACCTGGTTCCACCTGACTGCAATGAGGTAGGCTAATGCTGATCATCAGAAGGTTGCGGACAATTACCAGCACAATGGACAAACACCTTGGGGGTGTCGCCGTCATACACATCGACAAACGGCCGGTCGTCGCCAAAAGCGGCTTCCAGCAGCTGCCGCATCGCACGCAGCTGGTCCTGAGCCACATCATCACAACATGAGCGCTGCTCAGCAGTGCAATTGTCACGAGCACTGCAGAAGCACACCATGTGAGGGGAACCAGCACATGTATCCAGCCTCAAAGTCGACACGTCGTCCGTGGTGTCAAGGCGCGCCACTACCTGCGCCAGGGCCTTGGTGGGGAACATGAACAGGGCGGTGGCGCGGCGGTCCGCGGCCAGCGCCTCCAGCACCGGCAGCAGGTAGCACAGGCTCTTGCCGGAGGCGGTGGAGGTGGACACCACCACGTGGCGCCCGGAGCGCGCGGCGTCAACAGCCTGCAGCAACAAGACCCATCTGGGCGCTCAGCTGAAAGCTTTGGCGGTGCGGCAGCATCAAGCGTGCGCCGTACAAGCTCGACCAGTTATCAGAGCCAGCAGAGGAGGATGCGCGCATGCAGCCCCAGTCAAGAGGTGCACGAAAACGCTGAGGACAAACTCAGCATGGGCTGGCGGCGATGAGGTCGATGCTCAGCGGAGCAGGCTTTGCGTGCCCACCTGCGCCTGGTGCTCGAACAGCCGCGCGATGCCGCGAGCAGCGAGCGCCCGGTGCGTAGCGTCTGACAGCGGCTGGTCCGGCTGCCGGTACTTCGGCTCGCGCGCCGGCAGCTGCTCGAAGTGCACCGCCTGCCCCTCATACGACTGCCGCTCCTGCGCAGCAACCCATGAGCACTCAAGCAAGCGCCTCGACTGACTGCATATGACAAGCAGGCTCTTTGCAAACATCCACCAAACCGTTTGCATGGAGCAACTGACAGGGAGCTCCCATCAACAGTGTCCGACCATGGCCATGTGGTTGTGCGGGCCATGGCAGAGGGTGGGGGGGTTAAGCACAGCAGGCACATCACAGCGTGGGTGCGGCTGGGTAAGTAGGCATGGCTTGAGAGCATGCCTGCAGGTGCTGCAGGAAGTCGTCTGTACACATGTGCTCTGTGCTGGTGCATGGCGGGTGCTTCTTGTGGACCTGCAGATCCACAGCCACAATGATACTTCCACAGTTTTGGCTACTCCACAGCATGCAGACCGCAGTGCAGGGGGTGGTCAGGCAGTGGCACCAGCCGACAGCACCACTGCGTGTCCCGCAGCATGGTTCGCAGTGAAGCGATGTGGCACCTGTGGGGGGCGAGCTTGGCGGCGGAACTCGAAAGGCCTCTCGGAGCCAATCCCGGGGTGTGCAGCATCCTCATCTGCGGCGCATGAAGAAGCGAGGTTGCATCAGATCCGCATGATGGTGACCTGGTGAGCATCGATCGGCATGCGAGCTGAGCAGCCAAGCGCACCGCACATCAGGGGTGATGGTGGAGTGTATTGCTTTCTAAGACCCTAGAAACATACCAGGTTGTGCGGCCGGGGTCTCCGGCATGGGTGGCAATGCTGCCCGCGCTGCATCCAGCGACTCCAGCAGCGACTCCAGCGTGATGCTGGCAGCATCGAAGTCCACGTGCCACTGCTTCTCCTGCAGTTCAGCGTGCACCTGTTTCGTGCGTCTGCCCACCACCCTCAAGCAAGGACTGCGCTGAGGATGGCACACCAGACCCTCTGTCAACACCCCACTGCAGAACCGAATAAGATGATGCAGTGCAGCAGGGAGGCTTGCACCTTCAGAGGGTCGAAGTCTATTGGCCGCCACTCCAGCGCCTGAACTGGCCCCTTCCTGCGCTTCCTGCTGCCCGGCACTGCCCGGCCGTCACCCGGGGCGGCTGCGAGCGCCGAATCCTCTGCAGGAGCTGCCGCAGGTTGCTCAGCAACTGGAGATGCAGCTGGCTGATCAGCCGCTGCAGGGTCTGGGCCGCCGCTGCGGCGCCGCCGCTTGGGAGGCGGCAGGCGAGCCTGCGCACCCTCGGCGCCGTCCGCCGGCGGGTCGCCACGGGCTGCTGGGGTGCTGGCTGTCGCAGGCTCGACCTGGTCGTGCGCGGCCTGCAGTCGCTCTAGGTGGGCGGCATGCAGCAGGTTGACACCACGAACCTGTCAGGAGCACCAATGTCACCTATCATCGACAAGTCTCTGCAGTTGACTAGAACCTGCACAACTTGTCACCAGTTTATGTTGATACTTCGTTCGCACAGAGGAAGCTGACAGCATTCATAAATGCTGTGCATGCATATCCTCTCGAGCCATGTAAAACGGCTCTACGGAGAATGATCAAGAATGTGGATCCGGCTTCTATGGCGACAGAAAACTGCAGTCCAGCAACTGACTTCGAAACAGAGATGTGCGTCAGAGGTGAAATGCAGGAGGAGGCAGCCAGTGTTTGGTGGCTGCGGACCAGGGAGTGGCGGAAGGCGCGGTTGCGGCGCTGCGCCGCATTCCGTGCGCCGCCCGCCGTCTGCCCCGGCTTCGTGGTGGTGCTGGTGCCCAGGCTGTGCGACTCCAGCCCGGCCTCCTCTGCTATCCCACAACAGCTGAGTGTCAACCCATGCTTGTAGGGCTGGGTGCTGCTGCAACAGGTGCTGTCTCTCAGGTACATGTCCGTCATCATGCTGACGTCAACAAAAGACCAAGCAGCCGCCGCTGACCCTGCGCGATGACCCCAGCCCGTGCAAATGCGGACCAAGCATCCTGGCAGGTGCTTGGACCAGACCACCCGACAGTCCAGCAGCGTTGCGACTTTGCAGCCTGTCAGCCGACCGGGCCAGCTGTGCTGGCACGGTCCCACTGCGACGGAACGTACCAGAACACGTGTACAGACGACATCCTGCCCAGCTCCCAGCTCCAGTGTGCAAGGCGCACCGTCGTCGCTGTCGGCGCCCAGCAGCGCGCGGCCCGCCACCTTGACGGCGGCCTGCCGGCGCCCCGGGTCCTTGATGTCCAGCACCCGCCGGTCGGGGTCCCCCGCCACGAGAGTCCCCGCGCCGTCCGTCGTCAGGCCCTGCAAGACACACAAGGGCGCTCGCCCGCTGCAGGGTGTGCTGCCGTTCCAGCCCGCATGCTCTCATGTCGCTGTGCCGCACATCACGGAAGCACAGCCAGCTGCTTGTCCCCACGCCGCCAGTCGCAGTCCTGCAACATCGTGAGCACGTTGGAAGAGGGCCAAGGCGCACCATGATGTCAGGGCGGATGATGATGCGCCTTGAGGGCGGCGATGCTGTCAGCTGCCCGGTTTCATCTACTTCCGGCTGCCTGCCGACCCCTGTTTTCACCGCTGTTGCCGCGGCGTCGGCTGCGCCACCGGCAGTGCCACTCTCCGCTGCCGTGACGCCTGCTGCTGTGCTGGGGTCGGCTGCACGGTGGCCGTTCGAAGCGCCTCTCTTCTGCGCGCCGCTTGCCGCGCGCCGCTGAACCATGGACTTGATGGGCGACCCAAACCTGTGCATGGACGGCACGAGGCTGGGCACTGGGGAGCTGATCAGTGCTGCTGAGCAGCATGGACCTTGCAGTGTCACTGGCGTCAAGCAACCAATTCCGCTGGCAGTGGCAAGGCTCCACATATCTGCATTGAACCATAGGTCGAAGGCCCGCTACCCACCCTAGGTCCTGCCGCAATATCAGCACGTCCGGGGCCAGCCGCGCCATGAGCTCGAGGTCTGCCAGGGTGATGCCGGCCCCGCCCGGCATGTTGGGCAGCGCTGCCGCGACCGCGCGCCAGCTCGGCTGCGCACAGTGGTGACGGATCACTTCCTCTCGTGGTTCACGGTTGTGACGCCTGTCTGGCGTGCATGGGCACAGCAGCAGCAGTATCACGAACATCTGGTGCGTGGCAAACGGGGATGGCAGTATGGTGTTGCACCTGGATGTGCTGCCGCAGCAGGAAGCCGTAGACCGCCGTCACCACGCTGAACTTTTGGAGCAGCTGCTCCAGGGCATCCGGCAGCGCCAGCACCGCCACCGCGGCTGCCTGTGTTACAAAAGGGGATCCGATTGCAGCGTGTGTTCCAAACTGCAGAAGCGCCAGACTGCTGCTTAAAATAAAGTCACTTATAAACATCCCGAGGGCTGCAGCATGACCCACCTGGCGGGGCGTGAGCTCCGGCGCAAAGCGGACGTCATGCTTCCACTGCTCCTGCACCGCTGCGTTTGCTGCGGCCAGGGCGGCGCCGGGCGGCCCGGCGGCCGCATTTGCGGCGTCTGGCTCGCCACCCGCCTCTGCTGCCGGCGATGGCACCGCGGCCGGCTTCGTAGCACTCCGTCTGGCCCTCTTGCCTGCCCTCGGCTTGCGGCTGGGCGCTGGGTCTGCCGCGCCACTGGCTGCCGGCACCCCCTCAACAGCTTCTGCTTCTGCAACCGCCAGAAACTGCCTCAAAGCATGTTATAGCAGAGCTTCCCCTGGCCTGGCTAGATCATCCATGCACAAGCCTGCTGTGCGTGCGGGCGGGAGCAGACACCTGGCGGCGGCGGCGGCGCGGACTGCAGGATGCCCGAGCCGCGCAGCGCTGCTGCCAGCTCTGCCAGCAGGCCCGTGTCGCGGTCGGCCGCCACCGCCGCCTGCACCGTGGCGACCTCCCCTGCAGCTGCTGCGACTGCGGCTGCCTCGAGAGGTTCGCTGCGTGCTGGCGCTGCCTGCGTTGACCGCGGGCTCCCTGCACTGCCTTCGTCAGCTAAAGCAGGCAGAGGTGGGGCAGCTGCGCTGTCTTCCTCCGCAGCTGCCGCGCTGCCATTGCTGCAGCCTTGCACAGGCACTGCAGCTGCCATCGGCGGCCCTGCGGCGGCGGCGCTGCGGCTGCGGCTTGCCGCCAGTGCTGCGGTGGTGGTGCGCTGGTCCCGCGGCGGCAGGCCCGGCAGCGACAGCCGGCGGCGCACGGGCTGCTTGGTGGTGGCTGCAGCCCCAGGCGCCTGCTCTCCGCCGGCTGACGGGCCAGTGCTGTGGTCTGCAGCAGGCGGCCCAGCCATGCCGCTGTCGTCTGGACCCTGAACGCACCAGTGGCCAGATGCAGAAACCACCAAACTCACTGCAGCAGGCAGCCTGACAGGAAACATCAGCGATGTGGCGCTGGAGCCTCACTCTCAGTGCAGCAATAGAGCGAGCGTGCAGACCAGCTCAGCTGACTGTGCTACGCACCTGTTGTCTTGGCGGCGTGGCAGGCGGCGAGGCTTCCGGGCGGGAGGTGTAGCCCGGCAGCAGCGTTGAGGGGAAGGCGCGGTCATGTTCGGGTTGCTGCAACGTGTATAAGAAGCCTCCTTCGTTGGCTCCGTTGCCACCGGCTGTGTGGTGCTGGCCAGCTGGAGTGACGTTGCCGGCACTCTGTGTGCTGCCATGCTGTTGCGACGCATTGCCACCAGCTGGCAATCGTTCTGTGTTCGAGCTGCCGGTGGCGCAATCGCCAGCTGGATCCCGGCTCACCGCTGCTCCAGCGGGTGGTTCCGCCTGCTGCCATTTGCGAGCGGTGGGTGCACTCAGTGCCGGGTGCAGGGCTGTCACGGATGGCTGGGGCGCCGGCGGCTGCTGCGGCAGCGGCGCTGGCGCGCTGTCGGCGCGCTTCTGCGTCTGGACGGCCACCAGGAACTGGCCCGGCTGCAGCCCCAGG
The DNA here is from genome assembly GCA_032358165.1 of Diplosphaera chodatii. Taxonomy (NCBI): domain Eukaryota; kingdom Viridiplantae; phylum Chlorophyta; class Trebouxiophyceae; order Prasiolales; family Stichococcaceae; genus Diplosphaera; species Diplosphaera chodatii. The sequence goes on from JAALGY010000038.1 coordinate 2,123,070, forward strand.
GAGCTGACCGTGCGCTTGTCCGACAGCTTTGCTCCCTGCGGCACAGGGGAGATTAGCCAGTGCATTGCTGGCGCCCATCATCTGGCATTTGCCATTGGTATCTCCTTGTTATAAGGATGAAATTGGTTCCAACACCAACTTGCGTTAACAGCGCTCACATTGAGAAAGAGCCGGCAGTTGGCGCTGGCTCCGAAGTGCGGCGCTATCTGCTGCCGCAGCTGCTGCACGGACGCGTCGCCCGCCACCGACGGCACTGGTATGTGCACCCCCGACAGGGTGCGCACCGCCAGTGAGGAGCTTTTCTCTGGCCCGGCCATGCGCTGTGTCACCCAGAGCAATAGCTGCGCAATTCAGCTGCATGTCAGCCGCATCATCCACCAATCAGACGGTGCTCTGGTTGGCTCGGCCCAAACCGCCATGCTGCTTCTGCTGACACTGTTGTAACGCTGTACTCAGGCGTGCACGTCTGTATCTGCAATCATGCACGGACAAAAGCACCTGTGCTGAGTCCTCCGTGGACAACACAGTAGTGTTACAGACTTTTCATCAGACCAAGAACACAGGGAACAATAAATAGGGCAGTGGCTGTAAGACCAACCAAGGTGTCTGCACAGCCTGCTGTGCGTGCTGCGCTGGCGATCGACAAGATATACTTCCTCGACCAGGCCTGTATCTTCCTATCTTGCAATACTACGTTCTTGCTGTTGCGACATAGCATGAAGCGCTGATAGCCCGCAAGCGCTTGAAAACATGCACGCGTGCTGATCGACTTCCAGAGGTTGCTGAAGGTGCTGGCTGCAGCGTCTGCATTCCTCCGCTGCACTTGATACTTGCTGCGTGCCTGTGATCAAACAACAGTACGGGCTTGTACAACCCCTGCACCCATTCGGTTCAGGCGCCAGAGGGTGTGATCAGGTGCGGCGCACACAACAGTGCTCAGCCGGATCACTGCAAGAGCGTTGCTGGCGGTCAGCATCAGCATCAGCATCAGGGCACCTGCTGATCGACGCTAGCATACACATGTGACCCAGCACCACGTCACCAAGGTTGTGCTCAGCATGCTTCGCTGGCGACTGTGCCTGGCGCTCTCCTTGGCAGGGCTCCATGCCACAGTGTCCATGCAGCTGCCCTTCTTCGACTCAGCAGGTGATCGTGTTGCATGTGCTTCGTTGTAGCACATGGCTCAAAGCAAACACCAAAGCAGATGTCACGTTGTCCCTGCAGGTTGAGGGGCGCAGAAGCTAACCTAGCTTGTGGCTGCCGCTTGCTAGGTACGAGCGCGCCGCTGCTGGCGGTCGCCGACCTGCACGGCGACCTCAAGCAGGCCTTCAAGGCGCTGCTGCTGGCGGGTGCTGTGGACGAGCAGGGGGCATGGTCGGGGGGCGGCGCGACGCTGGTGCAGACCGGCGACATGGTCGACCGCGGGCCCGAGAGCCTGGCGGTCGTCGCCCTGCTGGAGCGCCTCAAGGCGAGGCTGCAGCCCCGACACCACCGCATGCCCAGTGCACTCTGCTGAGCCGAGTTATGGGCGCATGCGGGGGGTCATGCTGCAGCAAGCTGCGCTGCCCTATAGCAACAGGAGTCTGGTGGCGGTGCGTCGGACATGGATGCCCATGCGTCGGCGCAGCATGAGTGATGGCAGCACATGCTACAAAGCTTCGGCCATGGCTTCCGAGCCAAGCTGGGCTGCACCGGACCGCCAACCAAGCAGATGTGATGTGACGGTGCACATGGCGTGCAGGGGGAGGCCGCCGCAGCCGGCGGCAGGGTCGTCACCCTACTCGGCAACCATGAGTTGATGAATTTGTCGGGCGATTTCCGCTACGTGGCGCCCGGCGAGCTGGCGTGGCTGGCGCGCAACGCCTCCGACCCCGCAACTGCAGGTCGGCTGAGCGAGCACGCGCTGCAGCTCCTTGGCAACGTCGATGTCAATGCTCCCATCACTTCCGAGGTCACTGCACGGTGATGGCAGGCTGCAGTGGCGGTTGTGGGTGGCACCGCGGCACGAGAGCTCAGGGGTCTCTTCGCGCGTGCGCCGGCAGGCAGCAGCCTGGACAAGGGGTCCCGGCGGGAGGTGGCCGCGGGCCGCGCGCTGTGGCAGGCGGCGCTGGCGCCCGGGGAGCCGGCGGGCGCGGCGCTGCGCCTGATGCGGGTCGCGGCACTGGAGGGTGCCGGCGACTGCCGCACGCTGTTCGTGCACGCGGGTAGACCCTCCCCTGTGGCAGCAGCGAATGCGGAGAGCGACCCGGCCTGTTGCTGATGCCGTGCGAGACGGACTGTAGGAGCGCGTCGTGCTGGGCGCATGAGCGGTGGGAGGTGTGGGCATGGCGGTGCTGTGGGCCGGCCGGCAGGCGGTGACTGCTTGGCCGCCCCCAACGCGCAGGCCTGAAGCCCAGCCTGCTGCGGGAGGCGGCGACGCTGGCGCGGCAGGACCTGGCGGGGCTGCGGCCCGAGGAGCGCGTGGAGCTGCTCGACCGCCAGCTGTCGGGTGCGCCCTCCAGGAGTTGGGTTCCAGGGCTCTTGGCAGTGGCTGTAGGAAAGGCGGCTGCGTGTCCATCGTGTTATGGCGGAGTATTGCAGTGTTGTCATGCAACGGTTGGCAGTGCTCTGTGTATGAGTGCACGGGGCTGCAGTCCAGACTGTTGACAGTGACCGACTGGCACGCCCCCACGCAGAGCCGCTGCGGAACTGCTTCGAGCAAGTCAGCGAGGGGTGCACGGACGGCAGGTCGAAGGCGGCGCTGAAGCTGCTCAAGGCCTCTGACGGCCCGCTGTGGCTCAGGTTGCGATGCACTTGGACGACTCTGCATGCGTTTGTTGCAAGCCGGGTCCCAGCAACCCTGACACCTGCTGCAATGACCCTGTGTCTGCCTGCCGTGCGCACTCACCCGCCTGCAGCCCGACATGTCGCATGCGGCCCCGCTGCAGGAGCTACGTGAAGTCGTCCAAGCGGCGGGTGTGCGCCGAGGTGGCGGAGGTGCTGGAGCTGGTGGGCGCCCGCCACCTGGTGGTCGGCCACAACGTGCAGCCCGGCAAGCGCGCCCGGGCGCTGTGCGATGGCAGGTGCTGCCGGGCGCCCCGCGGCTTTCAGTGTTCTGCTAGAGGAGCGCTGTGCATTCGCCTGGCATCTACCAGTGAACCGAAGCACCGACTTGCTTCTGCACGATAAGCATGCCTGGCATGGTGTGCTCAGAAGAAGCAAGACTGGCCTTGGGTTCCGGGGGCTGCAGGCTGCACATGATCGATGCGGGGGCCTCCAGCGCGTACGGCGGCGGCATCGCCGTGTGGCGGTGCGCCGACGGCAAGGCGACAGCGCTGCACCCTGGCGGCAGCAGCTCGTGAGGCTTGGGTGTGCCATGGACTTACCGACTGTGCACCTCTCTCTTGCTGCAGCGTGATGCTCCTGGGTGCTGCTGTAGAGTGTTTGTATCTGCTTGTCAGGCGGTTATAGCGGCATGTGGGTGTTGGGCCACTCCAACGGCGCACGTTCAGATGTGGTTTGTGTATCATCAGTATTTTCTCAGGATTCTTTGTGCCTTGCCGTGAGCCACATGCAAGCTTGCGAGTCAGCCTCTTGTCAGCAAACCGCCAGTGATTGGGTAATCGTTCAAACAGATCTGCACTTCGCCTCCTGCACTGATCGGCACAACTCACAACAGCACCTGCAGCTGCGCCCACCACACCGAGCAGCGTCACACACGGTACTGTTACGCGACAAAACTTATCTAAGATCATTTGCTGCAGTCGCTGAGGTGTGGCCCAACCGCCCGCTGGTGTGGTGTAATCTATCGCAAGAGGGCAGCTGGTTTCCTGGCCAACTCCGCTCTGTTCGAGCTGGGGCACCTGCAGCCTTCAGTTCAGCTCTGTTGCACTTCACCTGGGGTGTGCCAACACGCTTCCGGGCCCGGATGCTCGCAGCATCGAGGGCCATGCTCGCCAGGTGTGCAGCCAGGGGGCTGCAACCTTCCAGCTCAGTCATGCCAGGCAAACTGCCGGCCACACAGCCACACCACAGACTGCTGGCAGCGGTTGCAGCGGGGCGTGGCCGCAGGCGCAAACGCAGGGCGGACGCTCCCCCACGACCTGCCGCCATGCTGTCAGAGGATGGCACACAGCCCTCAGCGCTGGTATACGCCGGCAGCAACGTCCTCAGAAAGGTGTGCGCCATGGCGCAAGCCATGGCCACATGGGCTCAGAAGCTTTGTGTGCATTTACTGCCGCGCCAGTGTTGCTGACGCGGCAAATGTGGTTTTGCCAAACATCACATCTCATGATCATCTGCACGAGTTCATGCCTTGCCTCGCAGCCAGCGCAGCGAGTGCCGGAAGACATGCTGGGCAGCGGCGAGCTCATTGAGATCGTGTCCGACATGTTTGCGGAGATGCGCGCGGCGCCTGGGGTGGGCCTGGCAGCTCCCCAGATCGGTGTCGACATGCAGGTGCAGACGGCAGACTTACAGACGGGCACACGCTGTGAAGCTTGCCTGTTTTGCAATCTGCGCTGTGTCAGTCAAGCTGCTTTGGCGACTGGTGGCTGGTCACACCCGGGGATCGTCCCACTTCATGGTGCAGTGCCAGCTGTCATTTCAGGCCCCGCATTGACCGTGCGCAGCTGATGGCGAGTGCACTGCTGGCAAGGACAAGAATTCAGCGGCGTGCTGTTGGCGCAACACAGCAGGCGAGATTGCAGAAACTGTGGCGGCCCCTGCCCAGGTCATCGTGCTGGAGGACAGCGAGGAGTACCTGCAGATGATGGATCCGGAGGACCTTGAGAAACGGCAGCGGCGCGCCTTCCGCCCCCTGGCGCTGGTCAACCCCCGCATCCGGCCCGTGGGCCGCCTGGGCGCGCGCTTCTTCGAGGGCTGCCTCTCCGTGCCCGGCTACCAGGTGGACCCCGCTGTGCTGTGCCGCACATCAATGATGTACTACCACCAATGTATACTCATGCGCGCACCAGCGTGTTCACTCCCCATGAAGGGTCTGCGCTGTGGAGGGCCCGCATCATGCTATGCACCACTGACCACACAGCATGTCGGCGCTGCGCAGGCGATGGTGGAGCGGTACCTGGAGGTGGATGTGGAGGCGGTCACGCCGATGGGGGACCCGGTGCGCTTCCGAGCCCACGGCTGGCAGGCGCGCATCCTGCAGCACGAGGTGGACCACCTGAAGGTAGGGTGACGTTCATGAGCCTGTCAAACCTGGCAGCGTGCGTTCAAAAATCTCATGCACAGCCGCAGTGGCGCTTGTGCGTGTGGGTCTCGGTTGCATGGCTCCTGTGCTCGGGTTCATCCTATGCCTATAATGCAAGCATGACACCCACACATGGCCAGGCTGTCATTTTGTGGCAATCTTGTGGGTTCTGTTCTCCTGATCGCGTCGACTCTCATCACTGCAGGGCGTGCTGTACGTGGACCGCATGCTCAGCCGCAGCTTCCTGCTGGACGATGGAGACAGGCGAGATGCATGCTTACACAATGCATGCTCCCGCTCACTGGCATACCAGAGCCGACCGCATGACTCATTGCAGATACAGCATGTCTCTGCCGCTGTGCCACATTGCTCACTTTCCCCCTGCAGGGAGGTGCCGTCAGATGTGCCCAGCGAGGGCCCCTGCAGGTGCCGGCACGAGCTCTGAGCGCTTGGCAGGGCGTGCACACCATGCAGCAAACCAGAGCTTGCTGCCCTACCAGTCAGCACTTGCAAGCCCGCCGGACACCCACCATGCATCGGCAAGCGGCCCGCTGGCGTGGTGCAACTGGTGAGTTCGCAGGGTCACAGAGGAGCACACGTTCGTCTGCAGTGCTTGGGTTGCAGCGGCATCCAGCAGTATCCTTGTCTGATGCGCGTGTGTTCGATGCAGGTCACCTAGGATGCAGCCTGATGCCGGGTGCAGTCTGAGACGTGGGGTGCCTTCAGTGCAGTGCAGAGTTGCACTTTGCTGCCCCGGTGTGCAAAGTACATGCTGCAACGGCCGCCTTGTTCACCATCAGCATATGGGCATGATCCATGATCACTTTTGATATGCACTGTGGAGCGGAGCTATTACTGGCGGGTTGTTTGTGCAGACATCAGTAGATGGCAGATTTTCAGCGTATCATCTGATGATAGCGTGTGTTGGTGGTTTCCAGCGAACGTTGGCATTCAACTATTCTGTATGGTCATGTATTGAGGAGTAGTATCGATGGCGCAACATAATGCCGGGAGGCTGATACTGCTGATAGCCTGCAGCCGCATGATTAACTGGCGGCTCGACGGCATGGCAATACCTACCCCTCCATTCGCTCGACTGATCAAACATGCCGCGTGCAGCGGTTCGGGAGTCCACCATTCAAGCAGCTTCTGATCGGTTGAGCTAAAGGCTGCTGTCCCGAACTAGTACCTACTAACTTCGGGCTAGTAGGTCCCGAACTACTATGCAGCTTGTTATGCAAACGACATAGATCAACGGCAGGCACCCTGCTCGGGCGCACTGCTTCTTGGGCCGCTGAGGCGCAAGCAACCCTTTGAACAGCAGCACTGAGAGGAGGGACAGCATATCTCGCTGGCAGGAACTGCAGATGACCATGGGAGTCACTGGCGATCAGCAGCTGCCGCCGGAAGGGAGTGCTGCCCCGCCGCAAGAGCCGCTGCCCCTCCCGCGCCTCCGCCTCCCGTCACGCGAGTGCTCCTGCCCTACCATGTGTGCTTGCAAGCTCTGGCGTTCCCACCATAAAGGCACTCTGGTTCTGCACAAGTCGACACTGTGGAAACTAAGGGCCACAGCGATGCGCCGTCAGAAAGGGTGCGCCAGCAATAATAATTGCCCGTTCACGCTGACGTGCAGGTGTGAAGCTCAAGGCGGTGGCAGCTGCAGACGACGTGCCACATAACGATGACAGCTGCAGCAGCGCTAGCTTGCCAAGCCAACGCCAGCAGATGCTAGCATTGCCAGGCGGACCTGCTAGCTGCAGGCTTGTCACACCGCCCAATACAACAGAAGCAGGCGCTGCAGCAGCGCAGCGGGCAGATCCTGAACATGGTTGGGCGCCCACTGCAACCCCTCTGTTGGCACACTCCCAGCGCTCACCGCTGTCAACTGTGCCAGAGCATATGCAGGCAGAGCCAGAGCACGCTTTGTCGCCCTCGACAGCAAAGCAGCCCGCTGACTGGCAGCTGTCTCCCCGATGGCAGCAGCAGCGGCACCGTCTCAGCCGCCCTCAACAGCAGCAGCGCGATGACATGGTGTCAAGCAGCTCTGGGCAACCACGATGGACAGACCGTCCGGCATCCCTCGGTGCCGCGTCCCAACCCCCTGGCCAGCTGTCGCTGCTGAAGGCGTGGGAACTGAGTGGTCCTGACCCAGCAGAGCCACTGAACCCCTTTGCGGCGACGCCGGCTCTTCAGCAGCCCTGGAGCCCCGGGCCATCCCCGCTGAGGTGCAGACGTGCACACTAGTCATGCGCTGACATGTCGCAGGAGCGCTTCGGGCGTCAACGCCAATGTCGTACATGGCACTTGCTGGACCGTCATCAGCAGAGCGTGCTGTCGTGTGATCCGAATGTGCGGCAGCAAGCGCTGGCACCATTGGCGTGCTGCCAGCCCTGCCGCCCTGTCACCCTGCTGACCCTACTGGGTGCCTTTCGGGTGAACAGGCGCATGGGCATGGCTGGCGAGTCGGCTGCTTGGGAGGGAGCAGCGCTGCAGCCGGCCACGCCCCCACCTGTGCCGCACCTCCCGCTAGACCCCAGCAGCACACTCATGACGGCCGCGTCGGATTCCGCGGGCACCTCCAGCGGCGCCAGCAGCAGCTGTGGCAGTGACGGTGCTGATCGCATGTGTGCGAGCACGTCCCCTGAGGCATGCCCGCATAGTTGACAAGGAACTATCGCTGTGTACCTTCAGGACCTGTCACCAGGGGCCTGGTAGATGCTGCTTGCATCAGAGGTTTACTTGAAGCAGGCTGCTGGTTTTTTTTGGCAGTTGGGCAGAGTCGGACTGCCGTCGGCCTTGTTTAGGACTGCGGCAGTGGTGTGACATCATCATCTGGCGTGGCGGCAGTGCTTGGTAAGCAAACAGAGTAGATTGCGGCAATCTCGTATGCTGCAACATTTCAACTGCACGGTCTAACATGCAATAAATTTGGCTTCACTTCGCTTCAGGGCCGCTATCACGACCCACGTCTCCAGCCAGGCTTGGAGACTGCTCATGCAGGGACACCCCCGCTGCTGAGCAATTTCAGCTCAACGCGCAGCTGGCCAGCAGCGTAACGCCAGCACAGATCGCGTTTGGCCTGACTGCAGCATGTGAGTCTGTGTCGCGGGCCAAAACAGCTGCAGATACCAGAGTTTGGGCACTTCCCTGTTTCGGACCTGCAGCGATAGCTGGCAAATCAAATCGCAACGGTGTTACTGATGGTCCTGTACGCACGCTGCACTTACGGTTGACGATCCAACGGTCATGGCCACCCAGGCTGACGTTGCTCGTGTGAGGCTCACCCAGGCATGATGCAGCAAGCACGGCCGCTGTCATGTCGCAGCATGGGCTGCAGCGCGACGGTCGCACCGAGATCGCAGATTTTGCAGCAGCAGATGCTGGTGGGCAGCAGCGTCAAGCCTGTGCCTCTCAGCACTTGCTACACGACAGCAGTGATGCAGCCGCTGCAATGCCGGCGGTTGGTGCACGGCATGCATGGGCCGCCGCGGGCACACCGGCTGCGCCACTCGGCCATCAGGCCCCAACGCCGGCGCGTGTGCGCCACGCCAGCACGAGCAGCAGCTGAGCAGCGGGAGGTGACCCTCGCTCCAGGTGCGCTGGTGGCTCACCACCACAGCTACATCTTTGCTGCGAGTGGAAACGTTGCATAGGCGTGTACTGCTAGACCCTACGCAGTGCACACGTTGTAAATCACTGCAGGTCCAGTAGGCACAAGGTACGGTCTGCACATGCTCTTTACCGCAAGCAAGCACCGCCACCCACAGGCGCCGGGCGGCTGCCGGGGGAGGGCTGGTGGCTGGCGGCGGAGGCCGGCGCCGCGGCGGGCACCCTGGCGGCGGCGGCATGGGCGCAGCTGCGGCGGGACGTCCGGGTCGCGTACGCCGCCGCGGCGCTGCTCGCCGGCGGCCTGGCGGTCACGGCGCTGCACGAGCGCGCCCGCCGGCGGGTGGGGCCCATGTGCTCATGATGGGCACTGCGCCACATTGGAGTCGTGCCCATCCAGTTCCAGCTTTGCAGTGAGCAGAGGTTTGCCGGGACCATGTTCCGTGAGACCTGGTCGGCAAGTTTACGGGGAACAGGTGCCTGCGCTCAGTTAAGCACCAGCCCCGTGTTCCAACCCCATCTCACACCGTCATTCTGACTGGCAGCTGTCAAACATGCAGGCCGCCCAGGCGGAGGTGGTGGCGGCTTACGCGGCGCTGGCGGCGCAGCTGCGGGCGAGCGAGGCGGCCGTCAGCGGGGGGCTGGAGGGGGTGCGTGGGGAGGTGGCGGCGGCGGCGCTGCCCGCGCTGGCCCGCCAGCTGCGCGGCCTGGAGGCCAAGGTCGCCGCCCTGGAGGGCTCCACCCTCAGCGCAGGTGGCTGGCTGACATAGTGTGTAAGCAGCTATCCGCAGCACATCATGCTGCTCCAATGGGAGCAGGTCAGTACTGCTGCTGCTGTTACCATTCTAAAACTTGCACCTGGACTGCACTCGGATCGCTATCTCAGATGGGCACGTCGCCTGGCTTGGCAGGGCGCAACGCGCAGGCCGCGGCTCGGGACGTCGCCAATGCGGCGGCGCGCATCCGCTCCGAGGCCGCCGCCGGCGCCGCCTCGGCGCTGGGGCCGCTGCGGGACGACGTCGAGCGGATGGCGGCGCGGCGGGGCGACGACCTGCTGCCCCGCCTGGACGCCCGCCTCGCGGTGCAACTATTTGATAAGGGGCATACTAAGCCTGCTGTCTGATAGGCTTCCTAGACGCCTGGTATATTGCTGCGATTAGTGAATATTTGTCCTGGTAGTCCTGCGTATCAATGATCAGGTCTGTCGAGCCTCTTGGCTTGAGGTCTCATTGGCCTTGTGTCCAATGATCGACGGCAGACCTCTGCTGGCATGCATCGTCACCCTGTTGTCCACCACTGCATGCAGCGGCTGGAGTCGGCGGTCAGGAATGCAGCGGATGCGCAGAGCGGCGCCGCCCGCGAGCTGCCGGACGCCGTGGCAGCCGCCGTGGAGGACATGGAGGCCGCCATGACGGTGCGCCTCCCGGGAAGGCCGACCAGCCGCCGAGTTCTGCCTCGCATCGTGTCGGCACTGGCACCTCCTGCGTGGCATCTGCAGCAGCAGGAAACACCGCCATCATCTGCTGTGGCGGATGCCAGCACGCTGATGCCTACCAGCAGACATTTCGGTCAGTAGGGAAGGTGTGTCTCCATAGGTTTGTTTGCAGGACATCGAATGTCTCTCTTTTGCGCAGGCGCTTGTGGGGCAGCAGCTGGAGCGGGGCTTGGGGCCGCTGCGGCAGCTGCCGGTCGCCGTGGCGGCGGAGGTGGTGGAGGAGATGCGGGCGGCGGCCCTGCAGCGGGGGCCCGCGCTGAGCCCTGACCTTGCGGCGGGCGGCGGCGGCGGGTACGTGGCCCTGCCAGGCGGCGCGCTCATGCTGGGCGACGGCGCGGGGCAGGCCTGGCAGGTGCGGGGCAGGTCGACATTGTTGTCGTGCTTCTGCGCTCCGCTGGGGTACACCGGCTCCCACATGTGGGTCGTGCAACGCGTGTTGCACTGCAAGCGCCAGCCTCTGGGCGGCAGCAGGACAGCGGCTGCTGCATGAGGTTCTGTCGGCCCCGGAGCCTCCCCCAGGCTCAGGTCCAAGCGCAGCACGTTTGTGTGCAGACGCCTGAGCCCTGACCTTGTGGTTGCACGTGTTGTGGCAGGAGGCGGTGGAGCAGCAGGCGGCGGCGGCGGCGGAGGTCAGGGCGGCGGCCGCGGAGGTGCGGGCGGCGGCGGCCGCCCCCGTCACCCTGGGCGACGAGCAGTGGGGCCTGCTGGGCCGCCGCCTGGCCGCGCTCCAGTCCGACCTGCAGGTGGGCAGACAGGCAGGCTGCAGTGAGTGAGCTTGACAGGACACGAAGCCAATGTGAGCGGCAGGGTGCGTGAACCATTCGCTCGGGCCTGCAAAACCGCCCCTTCAGTGTGGCTGTGCAGCCACCTGAGCGATGACGACTGTGCAGAAACCCTGAGCAAGTGTGTAGCGTGCGTCGTGCTGCGCCGTCCAGGAGATGCGCGGCGCAGAGGGCGCCGGCGGCGGCGGCGGCGACGCGGCGGCGTCACGGGAGGCGGTCAGCGCGCAGCTGGCGGAGTCGCGCGCCGTGCTGCAGTCGCTGCAGGCGCGCCGGCCCCCCCTGGGGTGTTCCCGAGCCCACCAGCCGTGCTGCCATGCACGCCTCAGAAATCATGCTCTGTCACGACAGCATGAGCAGATGCAGTCAGCTGACAGTGGTGAAGTGTGTTCGTGGCAGGAGCGCATGGATGCACTGACGGCCCTGGGCGGCGGCGGCGGCGGCGGCGGCGGCGCGATGGCGCTGCAGGACGTCGTGGAGCAGCTGCTGCCCCTTCAGCAGGTGCTTGACCAGGGGAGATGCTGAAGTGCACAACTGCCTCTGCTCGCTATTTGGCATACATATGGCGGGCCCCTTTTTGGCCATTGACCTTGCGGATGCTGCGGCAGGCAGCAGGGATAAGGCACGCCTGATCCGCAGACAGCAGCACGACATCCAACAGTCTTGGGACACTGTCCGTCCCGCCCCGCAGGCGGCGGGGGAGCTGCGGGAGGCGCAGGCGCGGCAGGCGCAGGGCATCGCCGCCGTGGAGGCCCTGGAGCGCCGGCTGCAGGCCGCGCTGTCGCTGCTGCCCGTCGCCGACGCCGCCATCGCGGTTGCCGAAGGCAGCAGGAGTCAGGACGCGGCGGCTGCGGCTCCGGAGGGTCAGGCGACACCGGCAGCCGAGGCAGTCGTGGCCGAGTCCGCCTTCGGCGCCGCCGCAGCGACCAGCAGCCTGCCCTCGAGCGAGCCCGCAGCCGACGGGGCATCCCCTGCCGTTGGCGAGCTTGATGGCAGCGCATCGGCGGGCGGCAGCGAGGCCGAGGCGGCGGCAGAGGGGCCAGAACGGGGGCAGGGGGCGGGGGCAGCCGACACGCAAGACGCGGCGTACCGGCGCATGCAGCAGGTGCTGGCGGCCGCGAATCCAGACGCGCAGCCGCTGCAGGATCCCGTCGGCGGGGGTGTGGACTGCCTGACCCCCAGCCCAGGCTCCAGCCTGCAGCCGCGCAGCGGCGGAGGCGCAGACCAGGCAGACAGGGGTGTTGATGAGCTACCAGCAGCCGGCAGGGAACGCGCCTTTGCTGACTTCCTGGCTACAGGCGCCGAGCCGCAGGCAGAGCCCGGCACGCGCTCAGGCGCCGCAGATGACGGCATTGGTTGCCAGGACACGGGTGCTGTGTCTGGTGAGCCAAGTGGCGTCGGCAGCTTCGATGTCGGTGCCGCAGCAGCGGAGCCCACCAGGGGTGGCGACGATGCGTCAGAGGCAGAGGTGGTGCCAAACGATGACCTGGCAGCAACAGCATTGCCCCAGTGGCAACCACAGCAGCAGCAGCAGCCGCAGCAGTTTGCTTCCGACGACAGCCTCAGCCCCGAGGCTGTGGAGCAGGTGGAGTGGGCCAGCAGCAACGGCTTCCAATACGCGCCGCTGCGCGGTGAGCAGCAGGGTGACGCAGGCAGCTCGACGGTGCCACCGCGACGGGACTACATGGCCGAATACCAGCAGCGGTACCCCGCCAGCTACCAGGAGGCGGGCTTTGCAGACGGTACGGGCTGCAGCAGCGCCTGAAGCATGGCAGTTCAGCTGAACTTGTGCCACAGGTATGCAGGCGGAAAACGCCACCAAAGAAGAGGGTTCTCTGCACCTGTGTAATCATGCATGCATACCTATGCAGGGGTTGACAGTGGCAGAGCCGGCTACAGCGCCGACAGCAGCAGCGACGCGGGCAGCTACGAGGTGGGCTTCTCGGGCCCCTTCTCGGGGCGGGACGACAGCAGCGCCTTCTGGCCGGACGCGGCGGGACTCGACGACACGGCCCGCCGGGAATCCGGCGCTGCCGGCACATATGGCGGCGGCCCCAGCGAGCAGGACGCCGCCTATGCGGACGCTGCCTTTCAGACCAGGGCCTACCAGGAAGCCGCCTATCAGGACGCTGCAGGCCCGTCCGGGGCCTACCCCGAGGGCGACTACGCAGACGGCGCCCCAGGCAACGGCGCCCAGAGCAGCGACCAGGCATATTACAGTCAGACCCAGTCCGCCGCGGCAGCCACTGCCCCACCGTACGCTGAGGCGCAGCCACGCCCAGCAGCACCAGCAGCGGCGGCTGCGGCGGCCGGCCCAAAGCTGCAGCCAAGCCGCCGCGCCGGCGCGGCTGGGGATCTGGGGGCCCTAAACCCTCCGCCGGCCGCGGAGCTGGTGGAGGCGGGGCTGGCGAGCCTGCGGGCGGGGCGCGCGGCGGCGGCGGATGGCGCGGCCCTCGGCGACGCCGACCGCCTGCTGCGGCAGGCGCGCCCCCGGCTCTGTGAATTCAGGTCGCGTTGAGTGGGCCTGCTCAGCACCCACGGGCGCTCACTGCCGCTGGCGCGCGGTTGCGCTCACGGCGTATGCTGCAGCCGCCGATCGCCGTCGTGTGCAGCGCCCGCGACAGCACGGCCGGGTCATCGTGGTTGTGCTCGCAGCGGTACCAACGAGTGGCCATGCAGCGGTGCAAGCCGCGGGCTGTGGTGGCTGCAGGCGGCGGCGTGCTTCGGTGAGGCGGCGGAGGCCGAGCCGGGCAACCTGAAGGCGCTGGGCAATTGGGGCAACGCGCTGCTGGAGCACGGCAAGGCGCGCAGCTCCTGATGCTCCCTGTGCACTGGCACGCTCTTTCACTCGAACGCTCCCCGGGCGCTGCTTTTTACACACTTATATCAAGTGTGCGGTTGGGCGCAGTCCGACGCAGCATGATGTCCACCCGTCCCAAAGGGCAGCCAGCCCGGCACAGGTTCCCATGCTGCGATGGGTGCCATGCAGAGGAGCCGTTGACTTCTGGAGCCTGTTGCGGACTCTTGCTGGGAGATGTTGTGTCGCGGCCTGCGCAGGTGAAGCAGGCGATGATCGGGCAGCTGCGCACCGGCCCGCCGCTGCTGCCCGCCGAGCAGCGGGCGGTGGACGACTCGGCGGCCGCGCTGGAGGCCGAGGCGCACGACCTGCTCGTGTCGGCGGGTGGGCTCCTGTAGCAATCATGCTGCGCAGCTGGACCTGTGCCAGGGGGCTGAGCGATTGACTTGCTTGCGGGCAGTGCTGTGTGGCCAGCAACTGGGCTGCACTTCTCACGCTCCTTGCCCCTGCTGCTGGCATAAGTCACGTGCCTGCAGAAGGGTTCTGCCACACTGGATGCTATTGGGGCTATCAGGATTCGGATGTCCTGCGTCGCATCGGCGGCTTGCACGCTGCCACAGTTTCACAAACCCTCTGTCGACTGCTGTCCCGCATGGGCGCACAGGACGCAAGTTCAGGGCGGTGTTTGAGGCCGATGGGCAGCAGGGGCGCGCGCTGCTCAATTGGGGCCAGGTCCTGATGCTGCGCGCCACCCTGGCCGCCGACGAGCCCACGGTGTGCTTGCCACTTGCAGACATGCCTGGAACGCTTCTCACAAGCCGCTTTCCCAAGCCCCAACTGTGCTGACATGCTGCACGTGTGCCCTCTGTGATGTGTATCACGACAACAGATGCATGTGGCTTTGGGTACGCATGTCGACCAAAATCCTCACTACGTCTGCTTGCGCAGCGCGCTGCCGAGCTGCTGGTGAGCGCCATCGCGAAGTTCGAGGCGGCGGTGGCGCGGGGCGTGCGCCAGGGCGGCCGCGCTGCCGGGATGGCGCTCGCACGTCTGGCCGCGGCGGCGCCCCCGGGAGACCCCTCCCTGCAGGCCACCCTGGAGGTGAAACCGCATCCTGCAACTGTTCCTGTGTGGCGCCAGTCCTGCAGCGTTGTCGGGCATGATCCTGGCGTTATCAGCAGCTGATGTCACCAGCTGCCAGTTGCGGTGCTGGTGGTTGAGAGGACGCGCTGATAGCCAGCGTACATCGGGCAATACAGTTCGCCAGTACATGCTGCTCTCTCAGACCTACCAACTGCTATATCCAGCAGTCAGCTGCCACTCGACTGGATTTGTTTGTGTGGTACAGCGTTGGCGCCGGCTTGCGGCGAGCTGTCGTGATTCCATTGTTGTTGCTCTGCTGCTACCACCACTACTGTTTTCCTGACTCCCTACGATGTCGCCTGCAGGACGCAGTGGCGTATCTGCGGGACGCGCTGCAGGCAGCGCCAGACGATGAGCCGGCGGCGGCAGCGCTGCAGTATTGCGAGGCGCAGCTCGCGCGTCTTGCTGCAGGGCCGCCCGCAGCAGGGCAGAGATCCTTTTGAGGCTGGTCAATTGAGGCGCCAGAATATCAGTAGGAAACCACAATGAAGGCGGTGAATCACCGTCAGTCTGAAGTCGCCGCTGCTGCACTTGGCGTGTGGATAACGCTGTAGGGTGGGGTGTGTTCAGGGACTGTTCCTGAAGGACAGGGGATGGATCATCACGCCGGCGTTGGTTCCTTGCAGTGGGTGCATAACGCTTCTGCAGGCCGTGGTGTTACTGCTAGCTGTGAACTTGCGCTTTAGCTGCCTGATGCATACGGATGGCTGGATGCAGATCTATCGTGGACTGCGGCAGCTGCCGCGGAAGTGTCATCCATAAAGCCGAGCATGACATTTGTGAGGTGCAGAAGGTGTTGAACGCTCCGGACGGCAAACCCCGCAATGATCATGCTACTTGCAACAGCTGCATGTCCCTGCGGGCGTGTGTACAGGTCGCGAGCGGCTCGCATGCCGACACCCGTCTCGCGTCGGCTCAGTTATGCAACGGGCGCAAAACTGTAGTGCCGGGCACCCTGTAGCGGTACACCCCTAGCTAAAGCACAATAGCGAAAGCACTCTGCTGGGCCGAAAATATGGCGTGGCTGTGTCCGCCAAGCTCCGATCAGGTTACAGCCGATCAGGCACACGCTCCTTGCAAGAGGCACTGGGCACGCCCACCCCAAATATCCGAGCCTTGAATATGAAACTCAATGGCATTGATGCAAAAGGCGCAATTGCACCGGCCCCGCATACAACTCAATAAGCAGAGCAAGATCCGGGAAGGGGGCAGACCACAACAGCACAGTACGTACTCACAACCAACACATGGATTGCGGTTCCGCTCTCGTCGGCCCGTCACCAGCCATGGCATCATGGTGTGCCAAGGCAGTCATGTTGAGTTGTTGACCAACGCTTCCTTGCTGCTCAATCATCATTTGGAGCAGCTCGGGCGTGAAGCCTTATCTACGAAGTCGTGAGGCTCGACATGTCTGCAAACGACCAGGTTTGCCTCGACACCCTCTGCAACAAAACGTCAGCTCAGCTCTCGAGTGAATTCGCGTTGCTGCCAAACAGATGGTGTTTGTCTTCCCCCTGGTGCCAGCCTCTGTCACGTGGCCAAAGTTACCAGTACTGCAACGTGCAGCCGCTCATGGAGCGGCACAACGTTCGACGTTTGTGTACATGAAGTGCGTGACACCCGGGAAAGCTTGACACAATCGCGAAACTGTCTCCTGACTGAGGTTTGAAGCGCCTAGCGCAGCGCAAGCCGGACTGCTTGAAGCTTGGACGAGGTGTTCAAACGCGGTGCAGCCACGCCCCCTCCGCCGGCAACCGACTCACAGGTAGCTCAAAGACGTCACATACATGTTCAAAGCGTGATGCAGCAGGCTGCAGGCGGGCTATGAGACGATAGGCGCTAATAGAGGGCGTTGGTGTCGGACGGCGGGGTTGTCGCGGTGTGCGGGTTGCACACAGGTGCAGCTGCGCCTGCAACCGCCGGAGAGGGCTCATGTATCAGAAAGGGACGTCTCGTAGTGCCGTGGCCCCTCTGCAGCGGCCGCAGTATCCTGCGGCAACTGGCTGGAAGCCCGCAGGATCCGCGTCGATAGCGGGCACAGCTGTAATCATGGGCACTTTCGCTGGTCTAGTCGCGCACAGCTGCTCGCGGACTATTGGCGCCTCACGATTGAAGTTGAGAGCCCGTGTACCGACAGCCCGCGCCGCCAAAACAGCCCGTCTGGCGTTGCGGCCTCTGCAGTCCGGGGGAGTGCGTCGACAACATGTCCGCGCGGATTCCTGCTGGCGGCGGCAGCGTTTTGCTGTGGCGGGTGCCGAACGTTCGTGTATGATGCTTCGCTGCCTGGTCGATAGGCTTCTGAGCCGCCCGGCGGGGCGTGCATGCCGATGTCATGACCAGGGTGGCTGATTGGATTGTAGGTTTGTGTTGCTGTCCATGACGTGCCGATCAGTGCCTCACACAGACGGCGCCAGACCGCCTGCCTTGCTGACCGACCCTGCCCCGCGGTGCAAGCTGCAACCTTGCCCTATGACCGGGCCACTTCATAGCGAGTGGGGTGCCTGCCGGACATTATGTGGGGTGTTCTGATGCAGGCAGAGGGGCACGTAATCACCCCACGAGCGGCTGACCGCCGGAGTCACCGCATATTGAAAGAGCAGCACGCGTGCCATGGCCGGGGCACGGCGCTGCCTGCTGGTGGCGTGCCTGCTGGCGGCAGCGGCCAGCAGCGCGCAGCTCAGCGGCGCAGTGACAGCAGCCAACCAGGGCGGCCTGCTGACGAGCAGCGGTCGCCAACTGCTGGGCGGCACGCACGTCAGGCAGTTCCAGGTGATTCTGTGCCCGTTGCTGTCCGGAGGTTACGGGCTCAGCAGCGGCAAGGCAGCATGGGAGCTGTGCGCAGCATGTGACACCGGCACAGTGAATGTACACGGACAGCAGGAGCAGATACAGATTCTCTCTGCAGAGCATTGGGCCGATCGTGTGACACGCTTGACTGTTGATATCTGCACACATTTGTAGGTGCTTGGTTCGACTCCCACCGCAGCGGCACCGACAACATATAGCGTGCCAGCGGTGAGACCACAGCATGGTAGCCAAGCTGCATTTGTAGTGTTGCGTGCTTCAGGCAGAGGAAAGAGCTGCACAGATCATGAGAAGACCCGCGTTGAGCCTTTGACCATCATTGCGGAAATATGCCTAGCAACTTGAGACAGAGCACCAGCGCCTGTGGTACCACCCGGGTTTCACCACTGTTGCTTGCTGCGCAGAGTGTGGTAGCTGGGACATTTGCTCCGACCGCCCCTTCCGCTGAGTATGCAGCAAGGTGGCAGGAGTTCAAGGTGAGCACAAAGCAGTACTCATGGGCAGTACACCCCGATCAAAGCGATTTGCAGGTCATCATCATGACCTAGTTGCTGCTGCAAATTGTTGTTGTTGTACCCCATCCACTCAGATGCTTGCTTCTGGATGTGCAGCCCAGCAGCCAGCTGATCAAGTGCTTCCGCGGCACCGATGGGCTGCCCAGCAAAACAGTAACCCAGGTGCGCCCCCCTCAACAGCAGCCTGCCGCCTGCCCTGCTCAGCATTTGTGCAGCATGGGCAGGCAGGCCTGGTGGCGCGCCATCCTCAACGGAGCTGCATCCTATAGTGTTCACCTACAGAGTTGCTGGGTGATTCGTTTGCAGGCCCAGAGCACGCGGCCTCCGTCGAAGAACGCGCCCGGCTGGGAGGACGCTGAGAACCCCGCGGCGGTCGGCTTTGCACTGTTGCAGGTGAACCTGCCCACAACTTGAAGCATGCATCTGCTGCACCGAGTGGCAGGCTGTGAGCATGCTGACCAACATAGTCCGAACCCACCGCCTGAAAGCTGACTTGTTTTCATTCTGGGCTGCAGCCGCTGCCCATCTGCGCCTCCAACCCGGACCGCAACGTGCAGCAGACGTACCCGATGCGCGGTGACATCTGCTGCAGGGCCGGCACGGCCGATTGCCGACGGAGAGCGGCGGGCGTGCACTTCTTCCAGACAGGTGCGCCATCCTGTTTGCCTCACCGCCTGCCAACTTCCAATGTGATCATCTGGTAGATACACAGGTGCACGAGCTCACATGCCAATGCCGTCTCGAGTGCACACCTGCAGATCTGGATGTCACGGCCATGCCCAAGTACTGCGTACTGAAGGTCACCTCCAGCAATGTTGCGGCTCAGGTGTGTTCGCAGTACCTTGTGGGGGCAGTAGTTACACCCCCCCGAGCTGCAGTGCCTGATTGTAAACTTGTGCCTGCAATCTGGCTGTTCGAAGCAGTCCGCCTGAAGACAGCCTGAAGACGCTTGTTGGTGTCCTACAGGTGTTTGTGTCCAACAGCGTGGGCACCTCGCCCATGATTGGAGATGGCTACACAGGCAGCATCGACGAGTTCACGGGCTCCATCGACCTGCTGGACGCTGTTGCACTGGGCAGCAACCGCATCTCCGTGACCACCATCTACAACAAGTGCTCGGCTGAGAAGGTCCGTCTTTCTATCCCCTCCTGCACTTCCTGTTGACCTGGGCTCACGCTTTGACCTGCCTTGACCAAGGTTTCTGAGCATGCATGGCATCGTATGAGGTTGTGGTGGTTGCAGCATGTTAGTCCTGAGTCAAGTGTACATTCAACCGACAACACAGGTGGCGTTCTCTGCCAGCCTGGACTGCGGCAGCTCTTCCAGCCCCGTCGCCGCCCTGGACGCCGAAAACACGACGCAGGCAGCCGGCGACGCCCTGCGGGCAACCATCGATGCAGCAGGGGTGAGCTCGCCCAGTTCAGCGGCCACACCCACCGGCAGCAACTCCGGCAGCGGCGCCCGCATGGCCAACCTGATGGCGCAGGCTGGCGTTGATGCCGCAATAGACATCGGCACCGGCGCCACCACGATGGGCACCACGATGCTGTGCTCCTGCACCTGCCCCGCACCCAGCCCGACCGCACCCACCGCCGCCGACACTCCGACTGCCGGCGACGCACCCACCGCAGCCACGCCCAGCGGCCCCCTTCCCGGCCCGGGCGTCCTCGGAGAGCCCGGACCCGTTCCCGGCGGCAGCTCCTCGCCCACAGCCGGCGGCGCACCATCTGCCGCAGCACCCTCGGCCGGTGGCGCGCCTTCTGCTGCGGTGCCATCCGCGGGCGGCGCTCCAACCATTGGCGACGGGCCTCCCTCAGGCCCTGGAGATGCAGCCCCCACTGCTGGCGATGCCCCCACGTCCCCTGGAGGGTCCAACCCCATCCTTCCTGGCCCTGGCACCTTGGGCACCCCTGGAGATGTGCCATCAAGCCCCGGCAGCACACCCTCTGGCACCCCCTCGAGCAGCCCCTCGGCCCCTGGAGGAGCACCCACCACTGCGGGCGACAGCCCCACATCCCCTGGAGCGCCCTCCCCTAACCTCCCGGGCCCCGGCAACCTCGGCACCCCTGGAGAGGTGCCATCAAGCCCTGGCGGCACCCCCTCCGGCACTCCCTCGGGCCCCGGAGGCGCACCCCCTACTGCAGGCGACACCCCAACAGCGCCTGCGGCCCCCACAAAGGCAGGCACCCCATCCAGCGGCCCCACAGCGCCCTCGCCCAATCTCCCCGGCCCCGGCAACTTGGGCACGCCCGGAGACGTCCCCTCCGACCCGCCCACTACGCCGACAGCTGGCGACACCCCAACAGCTCCGGGGGACCCCACACCGGCAGGCACCCCGTCCACTGGCCCCACTGCGCCGTCCCCCAACCTCCCCGGCCCCGGCAACATGGGCACCCCGGGCACGGATGAGCCATCGGCACCCCCCACCGGCAGTGACACACCCACGGCAGGCGCGCCCACACCCAACATCGGTATGCCATCGCCCGTCACCACCCCCACATCTGCCCCTTCGGCACCCACCCGCCCCACCGGCACCCCAGCGCAAGACAACGAGGTGCCCACCATCGACGACCTGCCCACCGCGGCCCCGTCTGCTCCCTCGGCAGGGCCCACAGCGCCCTCGCCTGGTCTCCCCGGCCCCGGCAACATGGGCACTCCCGGCACGGATGAGCCTTCGGCACCCCCGACCAGTGGCGACCCACCCACGGCACCCACGACACGCGCACCGACACCAGACATCGGGATGCCGTCGCCCGTTTTCACACCCACGTCCGCCCCCACGAAGCCCAGCGGTCCCACCGCCACCCCATCGCAGGAGAACGAGGTGCCCACCATCGACGGCCTGCCCACTGCGGCGCCGTCAGCGCCCTCCGCAGGGCCCACAGCCCCGACATCTGCAGACGTGCCGACGTCTGCACCATCAACCCCCTCTGCTGGCCCGACCGCCGCGCCCTTCCCCGATATCGGTGGGAACACACCCACCAAGGCGCCATCCGGGACGCCCAGCCAAACTCCACCCATGCCCACAGCTGTCCCCACCAAGCCCAGCGGCCCCACCGCCACCCCGTCGCAGAACAACGAGGTGCCCACTATTGATGACCTGCCGACTGCGGCGCCGTCAGCGCCCTCGGCTGGGCCTACGGCTCCGACATCTACAGACGCCCCGACTTCCGCACCATCGACCCCCTCGGCCGGTCCGACACCTGTGCCCTTCCCGGACATTGGCGGTGACACGCCAACCCCCGCGCCATCCGCTACTCCCAGCCAGGCCCCGTCCACGTCGGCACCCACTGGGCCCGCCATGTGCCCTGCAAATGCCATCTTGAAGGACTTCGAGACCGACACGGTGTGCTGTGCACTGCACATTTTCTTTTACTGTACCGTATAGGAGGCTATGATGACCAGTAGCTCGTGCTGGTCGTCGAGGTGCTGAGTTTGACCACATCTGAGAAATGGTGTCTGTTGACCTTTCACTGTGCCGCTACGTGCAGCTGGGCAACCTGCTGAATCTGGCGCCAATCAACCTGGCCGGCACCTCCCTTCCCGCCGTGGGTGTGCCCCCGCTGGACGTGCCCGGCCTGCTGGGCGTGCAGTTCCTGGGCTTCAGCATCGCCAATTTCTCATCGACAACCAACGCTGATCTGTCGGTGAGAAGTTTTTCCTGAGCTCCAACAACCTGCAGCTGCAAGTAGCTATTGCTAAAGTGGACTGCTTGCAAGCCACCCACATTGCATTTTGTACATGATACAGAGCGTGGTGGCGTCCCCTACCGATGCCATCTTCAGCCTGGCGGGCGTCAGCGGGCTGCCAACCATTGCGCCGGTGCTGGGCGTGCTTGGCCTGCAGAGCTACACGCTGAACAGCCTGTTCATTGCACCCCTGGTTGCCGACACCATGACCGTCACCTTCACGCCTTTTGAAGGTGTGCTTTGCTATCGTTGAGGTTAGCCTGCGGTTCTCAGTGATGCCATGCATACATAAGCCCAAGCGTGTGGTTTGTTACAGGCAAGAGCAGGACCAGTTAGAGACCATTCATCCTGGCACATTGCAGGCGTGTTAAGTGGCGCACTCAACCTGATCAATGGCCTGCTGGGCGGTCTGCTGCCCGACCAGCTGACCGGAGCTCGGGCCCCGTTCACCATCACGATCATCAAGGACAACAGCGCGGGGCCGACGCCGGTGGTGTTCCCGCAGCCGCTGTTCAGCAACATCGCCGGCGTCACCATCACTGCCACCGGCGAAGGGTCTGCACCCAGCCTGCTCGGCCTGTCACTGAATCAGGTGTGCCTCATGGCTCATGCATGCATGAGCCGGCCAAGTATCTCAGGGTTTCCAGACACACGCACAGTCTGGTTGCATTGCATGGCGTTGATGGGCTGCGCCGTTTTCGGAGGCGAGCGTCCGTGCCGACAGCCCTGTGCAGAGGCTGACATTGTGGCATGCTGCTGCAGTTCGCCATTGACGATGTGTGCATCACGACCGGCACTGCACCGCCAACCGCTGGAGGCACGCCCACGGCAGCCCCGTCAGCTCCCACCCGCCCCACGGCCACCCCGTCGCAGAACAACGAGGTCCCCACCATCGACGACCTGCCCACTGCTGCGCCATCAGCACCCTCAGCAGGGCCCACAGCCCCAACATCTGAGGAGACCCCGACTTCAGCGCCTTCCGCACCCACCGCACCCACTTCTGGAGACGCCCCAACAACCGCGCCATCGACCCCCTCCGCCGGGCCCACTGCGCCCACATCTGGAGACGACCCCACGGCTGCGCCGCCGACCCCCTCGGCTGGTCCGAGCGCCCCCACCTCAGGCGATACACCCACTGAGGCCCCCAGTGCGCCGTCTGCCAGCCCTACCGGTTCACCCGTGCCAGACATTGGCAGCGACACACCCACGAGGGCGCCTTCGGCTGTCCCCAGCGCGGTGCCCACTGCTGGCACCCCCAACTGCCCCGCCAACGCTATCCTGAAGGACTTTGAGGCCGACACGGTGAGCAGACATGTGGCATGAGAAGCAAGCATGGCACTGCAGCTGGTCAGGCCACTCCTGGCTTGGGGCCTGCGACATTGGCATCTGTTTTTGCCGTCTGCGTGAGAAACTGGCTTCCACCATTCTGCAGCTGGGCAACCTGCTGAAACTGGCGCCCATCGACCTGAGTGGCGCAAGCCTTCCAGCCGTTGGTGTGCCGCCGCTGGATGTGCCGGGTCTGCTGGGCGTGCAGTTCCTGGGCTTCAGCATCGCCAACTTCTCCTCGACAACAAATGCCGACCTGTCGGTGGCATAGCTATGTGCTCTCTTTGCATGGAGCTGCAGGTGGTCATTCGGAGCTGAACGCCTGCAATGCATTGACATACTGTTTCTTATGTAATGCAGAGCGTGGTGTCATCGCCAAGCGATGCAGCCTTCAGCCTGGCGGGCGTCAGCGGCCTGCCGACCATCGCGCCAGTGCTGGGCGTGCTGGGGCTGCAGAGCTACACACTGAACAGCCTGTTCATTGCGCCCCTGGTTGCCGACAACATGACCGTCACCTTCACACCGTTCAATGGTCCGTACATGTGGATGTTCCAGCTTGAGTATGCTGGCGATCTGCATGCATTCAGATCGGTGCTTTGAAAGCTTGATAGCCCGCTGCACAACCCTGCCTGCAACTATAGCATGTAGTCAACAGGCAGGTTTGCCCATGCTTCTGCAGGAGTGGCCAGCGGCGCGCTCAACCTCGTCAACGGCCTGCTTGGCGGCCTGCTGCCAGCAAATCTCACCGGCGCCAGAACTCCCTTCACCATCATGATCAACAAGGACAACAACCTGGGGCCCACGGCCGTGGTGTTCCCGCAGCCGGCCTTCAGCAACATTGCTGGCGTCACCATCTCAGCCAGTGGCATTGGAGCGGTGCGTGTGCGCAGTGTTCGATTGCTGAGCGCCGCAGGCCAGTCGGATTCATGCTGGCATCAGAACGATGACGTTGTGCTGTGACTGCCTGCAGAACCCCGGCCTTCTTGGCCTCAACCTTGACCAGGTATGCAGCTGCTGTGCATTGCACCATGTCAAGTCTGCAGTCAGTCACAGACACTGCCTGGTAGCGAACATGCTTCTGGTTCCTGGTCAACCCACTTGCGTGCATGCTGCAACTTGCAGTTCGCCATTGATGACGTCTGCATCACCACCGGCACTGCGCCGCCGACTGCTGGGGGCACACCCACATCAGCACCCACAGCGCCTAGCGGCCCCACCGCCACCCCTTCGCAGAACAACGAGGTGCCCACCATCGACAACCTGCCCACTGCGGTGCCGTCAGCTCCATCGGCAGGGCCCACTGCCCCAACGTCTGGAGACACCCCGACATCCGCGCCATTGACCCCCTCTGCGGGGCCGAGCGTGCCCACCTCTGGGAATGCACCTACTGCAGCCCCCTCGGCTCCATCAGCTGGCCCCGCAGGTCCAATTGCCCCGACTGCCGGCAACACACCCGCCGGCGCCCCCGGCACCCCCTCAGCCACCCCTTCAGCCACCCCGTCAGGCACCCCGTCCAGCGTCCCATCGGGTACCCCATCCAGTTCTCCGGCAGGCACGCCAGTGCCGGACATTGGCAGCCCCACCCCGCCGACGACCGGCTCCAGCTGCCCCGCCAACGGCATACTGAAGGACTTCGAGACCGACACGGTGAGTGGCAAACTCTATGTTATGCCACCTGTCTGTTGTCACACGAGCATTGCATAAAATTTCATATGGCACTTCCTGATGAAATGTTGTCTTCTATGCAGTTGGGCAATCTTCTGAACCTGGCGCCTATCGACCTAAGTGCGGCGGGCCTGCCTGCTGTTGGCGTGCCGCCGCTGGACGTGCCGGGCCTGCTGGGCGTGCAGTTTCTGGGCTTTAGCATCGCCAATTTCTCGTCTTCCACCAACGCTGACCTGTCGGTGAGTACAGTGGCGACAATCTGGCATGCGCTGGGACATGTCCTGGGCACCAAATGCTGCGCTGCTATGGCATCAATCTGCTCCATGACACCATCTTATGATGGTCCCAGGCGGTATAACCGTTTAGCTTTGGAGCCACTTTCAGCCATTGCTGCCACTTGCAGAGCGTGGTGGCGTCACCAACCGATGCAATTTTCAGCCTGGCGGGCGTCAGTGGGCTGCCGACGATTGCGCCAGTGCTGGGCGTGCTGGGGCTGCAGAGCTACACACTGAACAGCCTGTTCATCGCGCCCCTGGTTGCCGACAGCATGACTGTCACCTTCACGCCCTACGCTGGTGCGCTTGCTAGGCTTCGAACATGGCAAGTCTCCGAGATCCCTCTGGTACGGTGCGCACTGTCCCTGCAGTTTGCAGCATACTCGCAGCTCTGTGCCAACATTGCCATAAACAGTTGTCTCTGCTCGTGCTTGTGCAGGCGTTGCAAGCGGCGCCCTGAACCTTGTCAATGGTCTTCTGGGCGGCCTGCTGCCAAGCAACCTCACAGGCGCCAGAACTCCATTCACGATTACGATCACGAAGAACAATGCACGGGGTCGGACGTCAGTGGTGTTCCCACAGCCTGGCTTCAGCAACGTCGCGGGTGTGACAATCACGGCCAGCGGCATAGGGCCGGTAAGCAAGAGGATTTATGGTGATGGGCCATGCTGTGCACACGCATGGAGTCGAATGTGACACGAAAGTGGGCTTGTACTGACATGGTTTGTGTGCCTATACAACAGAACCCTGGCCTGCTCGGGCTGTCAGTTGACCAGGTGAGCAGTGCTGTATGATTCCAGTGCCTGGCAGCTGCCTGAGATCGTGCAGCTCTAGCCAGTGCTAGAAGCTTGACCGAGTGCCACCACCTGCTGTACGTTCCCTGCAGTTTGCCATCGACGACGTGTGCATCTCACTGGGGACTGCGCCGCCGACATCCGGCCGCACAGAGGACAACGTGGCACCTACAGCCCCGCCCACAGCACCCACGAGCGGCGGAGCACCCTCAAATACCCCGGCTGGCACCCCTTCAGGCACCCCTTCGGGCACCCCATCCAGCACCCCAGCAGGCAGCCCTGCGGCCATGCCCTCGGGTGCCCCCTCTGGCACCCCATCTGCTACCCCATCCAATGGCTCTCCAACAGCGGGCAGTGGCTCCACACCAGCAGGCACCCCAAGCGGCAGCCCCACGGCGGGTGGGCCCCCCACGGCTGGTGGGCCTCCTGGCTGCCCATTGGGCGGCAAGCTGAAGGACTTCGAGATGGACACGGTGCGTCCCCGCTTGCATTTTTTCTGCTCTGGTTTGCCAGCGTGGAGAGTCGGTCATGGCTGGTGGTCTTCTGGGTGCACCTGTGGCTTGCGCAAGAGACCTGTGGTGCAAGTGTGCAGGTGGGCAACCTGCTGGACCTGGCACCCATCGACCTGGAGGGGCTCAGCCTGCCGGCGGTGGGCGTGCCGCCGCTGGATGTCAGCGACCTGCTGGGCGTGCAGTTCCTTGGCTTCAGCATCGCCAACTTCTCGGTGTCCGACACCAGGCTGTCGGTGAGTCATGCCCGTCATCGTGTTGCTGCCAGCTCATGTCTTGCCAGCAGCTATGCCCTTGCCCACAACAAACTCCGCATCTGAGTCAGCAGCATCCAGCACACTCATGTATGTGCACTGCCTGCTGCAGAGCGTGGTGGCGTCGCCCACTGACGCCATCTTCAACCTGGTGGGCACCAGCGCTGTGCCCACCATCGCGCCGGTGCTGGGCACCCTGGGCCTGCAGACCTTCACCCTCAACAGCCTGTTCATCGCCCCGCTGCTGGCGACGGACATGACGGTGACGTTCACGCCGTACACGGGCCTGGCCAGCGGCGTGCTGAGCATCCTCAACGGCCTGGCTGGGGGGCTGCTGCCCAACCAGCTCACTGGCGAGGGCACCCCCTACACCGTCACCATCAAGAAGAGCACCGATGGCCCCACCCGCGTGACGTTCCCGCAGCCGCGCTTCAGCGATGTGGCGGGCGTGACCATCGTGGCCAGCGGCACCGGACCTGCACCCAGCATCCTGGGCCTGTCGCTCGACCAGGTGAAGCATTGGCGTGGTCGTCTGCTATGTTGCGCGTGGCCAGCAGTCACCTGAAAGCTCCACTTCACCTGGTTCTGCTTGTGACATTCTCTGTCTTGATCAATGCAGTACGCCATCGACGACGTGTGCATCTCTGCGAGCACTGCGCCTCCGACAGCCGGCGGCATCAGCATCGATATCGGCGTTGGCGTTGGTCCATCGACCCCGAGCAGCACGCCGTCAGCTACACCATCCGCAGCCGGTGGCGGCGCACCGTCTGCAACACCAAGCAGCACGCCATCAGCCACGCCATCTGCCGCCGGCGGCGACACACCATCTGGGACTCCGAGCAGCGCACCATCAATCACACCATCTGCAGCCGGCAGTGGCTCTCCATCTGGCACCCCAAGCACCTCTCCAGCTGGCACGCCGTCGGCAGGCGGCACACCCTCCAACAGCCCTACCACTACGCCATCGGCAGCCGGGGGCACACCCTCTGGCAGCCCGAGCAGCACGCCATCTGCAAGCCCAAGCAGCAGCCCCACAGCCGGCAGCAGCACGAGCTGCCCCGCTGGCAGCAAGCTGAAGGACTTCGAGACCGACACGGTGCGTCCTTCATTGCATTGATTGATTTGTTCCTGCTCTGGTTTGCCAGCGTGGAGAGTCGGTCATGGCTGGTGGTCTTCTGGGTGCACCTGTGGCTTGCGCAAGAGACCTGTGGTGCAAGTGTGCAGGTGGGCAACCTGCTGGACCTGGCACCCATCGACCTGGAGGGGCTCAGCCTGCCGGCGGTGGGCGTGCCGCCGCTGGATGTCAGCGACCTGCTGGGCGTGCAGTTCCTTGGCTTCAGCATCGCCAACTTCTCGGTGTCCGACATCAGGCTGTCGGTGAGTCATGCCCGTCATCGTGTTGCTGCCAGCTCATGTCTTGCCAGCAGCTATGCCCTTGCCCACAACAAAAACTCCGCATCTGAGTCAGCAGCATCCAGCACACTCATGTATGTGCACTGCCTGCTGCAGAGCGTGGTGGCGTCGCCCACTGACGCCATCTTCAACCTGGTAGGCACCAGCGCTGTGCCCACCATCGCGCCGGTGCTGGGCACCCTGGGCCTGCAGACCTTCACCCTCAACAGCCTGTTCATCGCCCCGCTGCTGGCGACGGACATGACGGTGACGTTCACGCCGTACACGGGCCTGGCCAGCGGCGTGCTGAGCATCCTCAACGGCCTGGCCGGGGGGCTGCTGCCCAACCAGCTCACTGGCGAGGGCACCCCCTACACCATCACCATCAAGAAGAGCACCGATGGCCCCACCCGCGTGACGTTCCCGCAGCCGCGCTTCAGCGATGTGGCGGGCGTGACCATCGTGGCCAGCGGCACCGGACCTGCACCCAGCATCCTGGGCCTGTCGCTCGACCAGGTGAAGCATTGGCGTGGTCGTCTGCTATGTTGCGCGTGGCCAGCAGTCACCTGAAAGCTCCACTTCACCTGGTTCTGCTTGTGACATTCTCTGTCTTGATCAATGCAGTACGCCATCGACGACGTGTGCATCTCGGCAAGCACTGCGCCTCCGACAGCCGGCGGCATCAGCATCGATATCGGCGTTGGCGTTGGTCCATCGACCCCGAGCAGCACGCCGTCAGCTACACCATCCGCAGCCGGTGGCGGCGCACCGTCTGCAACACCAAGCAGCACGCCATCAGCCACGCCATCTGCCGCCGGCGGCGACACACCATCTGGGACTCCGAGCAGCGCACCATCAATCACACCATCTGCAGCCGGCAGTGGCTCTCCATCTGGCACCCCAAGCACCTCTCCAGCTGGCACGCCGTCGGCAGGCGGCACACCCTCCAACAGCCCTACCACTACGCCATCGGCAGCCGGGGGCACACCCTCTGGCAGCCCGAGCAGCACGCCATCTGCAAGCCCAAGCAGCAGCCCCACAGCCGGCAGCAGCACGAGCTGCCCCGCTGGCAGCAAGCTGAAGGACTTCGAGACCGACACGGTGCGTCCTTCATTGCATTGATTGATTTGTTCCTGCTCTGGTTTGCCAGCGTGGAGAGTCGGTCATGGCTGGTGGTCTTCTGGGTGCACCTGTGGCTTGCGCAAGAGACCTGTTGTGCAAGTGTGCAGGTGGGCAACCTGCTGGACCTGGCACCCATCGACCTGGAGGGGCTCAGCCTGCCGGCGGTGGGCGTGCCGCCGCTGGATGTCAGCGACCTGCTGGGCGTGCAGTTCCTTGGCTTCAGCATCGCCAACTTCTCGGTGTCCGACATCAGGCTGTCGGTGAGTCATGCCCGTCATCGTGTTGCTGCCAGCTCATGTCTTGCCAGCAGCTATGCCCTTGCCCACAACAAAAACTCCGCATCTGAGTCAGCAGCATCCAGCACACTCATGTATGTGCACTGCCTGCTGCAGAGCGTGGTGGCGTCGCCCACTGACGCCATCTTCAACCTGGTGGGCACCAGCGCTGTGCCCACCATCGCGCCGGTGCTGGGCACCCTGGGCCTGCAGACCTTCACCCTCAACAGCCTGTTCATCGCCCCGCTGCTGGCGACGGACATGACGGTGACGTTCACGCCGTACACGGGCCTGGCCAGCGGCGTGCTGAGCATCCTCAACGGCCTGGCCGGGGGGCTGCTGCCCAACCAGCTCACTGGCGAGGGCACCCCCTACACCATCACCATCAAGAAGAGCACCGATGGCCCCACCCGCGTGACGTTCCCGCAGCCGCGCTTCAGCGATGTGGCGGGCGTGACCATCGTGGCCAGCGGCACCGGACCTGCACCCAGCATCCTGGGCCTGTCGCTCGACCAGGTGAAGCACTGGACATGGCTGTGGTCTGCCATATCGCGCATGGCCACCACTCACCTGAATGTAATCCGCTTCACCCCATTGTCCTTCCTGACACCTTGGGTCTTGATCACTGCAGTATGCCATCGACGACGTCTGCATCTCCGCTGGCACTACACCTCCGTCAGGTGGCGGCGTCAGCATCGATGTCGGCGCTGGCGTAGGTCCTACCACGCCATCAGCCACACCATCTGCAACCGGCGCTGACACGCCAGCTGGCACGCCATCGGCTGGCAGCGGTGGCACCCCATCTGGCCCATCGGGAGGCGGCGCACCGTCCAGCAGCCCCAGCGCCATGCCATCCAGCGCTGGTGGGAGCACGCCCTCGGACGCCCCGAGTGCGCCGACAAGCGGAGCCCCGACGACGGCAGGCACACCCTCGGCAGGCGGCGGAGCCCCAACCTCTGCTCCAACTACCAGCGCCCCAACCTCCGGCAGTGCATCCCCTCCCGCTGGTGGCGCCACGCCAACTGCAGCAACCCCCACCGCGCCCGTTGCCGGCGGCACTGGCTCTGCCACCTGCCCTGCAGGCAGCATCGTCAACGACTTCGAGTCTGACACGGTGAGCAGTGTGGCCAAGCAAAAGCCAGGATACGGCAAACATTCCAGAGCTGCGCTGCAACACATTATATGCTCGGGCGTGTTGATTACACTGGCGCTGAGCATCAGCAGCATGCACTTGAGGTCGCTTGTACGTGTGCGCTGAGTTGCAATAATGTTTTGCTATTCAGTTGGGCCAGCTGGTCAACCTCAACCCGATCGACATCTTGGGCGACTCCATTCCGGATGTTTCGATCCCGCCGCTAAATGTACCCAACCTGCTGGGCGTGCAGTTCCTGGGTGAGAAGACAAAAGAGCTTGGCAGATGAAGGGACGCAACCTCTTTTCAGGCTCCTAGCACAACCTGTGATATGTCAGATGATGGGAACTGACAGCGGACTTGTTGTTGTGCAGGCTTCAGCGTGGCAAATTTCGATGTCTCCAACAAGAACCTCAGCGTGAGTGCCTTGACTGCTACACCCGGCATCCTGCGCACATGCTGCCAGTACATTTGCAGTGCCTCAAGTGGTGCTTGAACCCTCATACATACCGCTGTCCCCATATGCTCGTGCTCTGAGATACCATTCTTATTCCCTGCAGAGCGTGCTGCAATCACCAGAGAATGCAGCATTCAGCCTGGCGGGCGTCAGCGGGCTGCCCACGATTGCTCCAGTGCTCGGCACGCTGGGACTGCAGACCTATAGGCTCAACAGCCTGTACATTGCTCCACTGGTGGCGATGGACATGACCATCACCATCACGCCCTTCAACGGTGCTGAGATTGCCAACCATTGTCATAAAAACCGGGGTACTGCATTGCACCATGCATGGCCTCCACACGCAGCACCTTGATCGAGACTTGAGCATGAGCGAACTCTGCTGGAGTTGGCAGCAAACCCAACGCCAGAGCACATGCTGCTGCAGGGCTGGCAAGCGGCGCACTCAACATCGTGGACAACCTGCTGGGCGGCCTGCTGCCCGACCAGCTGACGGGTGCTGGCACGCCTTTCACGTTCACAATCACGAAGGACGCCGCCGCAGGGCCGACGCCGGTCACCTTCCCACAGCCAGCATTCAGCAACATCGCCGGCGTCACAATCAAGGCCAGCGGCAGAGGACCGGTGAGTCGAGACTTATGCACTGCCAAACATCCTAGTCTGGCTGCTGTTACGATGCCGCGTCGCAGCAAGCGTGCCACGATCACCATGTGGTGTCACACCCCTGCTGTCAAGGACTGTCTGGTTCGCTGATGTTCTTTGCGTTTTCTGATTGCAGACACCAAGTCTGTTGGGCCTGTCACTGGACCAGGTGCGACAAATTAGTTGCCGCTGTTGTTTTGCACATCCTGCTTCAATATGGTGCTGACTTTGCAACATCTGCACTGCCATGCACTCTGGTCATCCATGCTGATACTGCCTTGCTTGCTGTGACGCAGTTCGCCATTGACGACGTCTGCTTCACGGCATAAGCACACGTATGCGGTCGTGAAAGTCGCACTTCGAACAGACCAAGCAGCAACAACAGAGAGGGTACAGCCCATACGTCATGGGTCGAGGTGCAGATCAGAGGACTGGTCACGTTTTGTGAGTGCTGACAGCAGCACTGCTGGTAAGCATCGCGACACGCGACTGGATCCCAAACGTTTTTCAAGCTTTGCATGTAGGTCAGAAGGGCAGAACTGAACATGTGAACTGTAGCTGATAGAGTATGGTTTCTGCAGCTTGAACCATGTGATTCTTATGCCGTGGCCAGCATCGGTATGACATTCGTCGACTTACAGCACTGCATCATTGTTGCAGTGGTCTACTGGAACTTGCTATGTGCCTGCAGATTGAGTCCAGTTTGCATCAGGTTGCCGCTTTGCTTTCTGTGCTGAAACGAACCCGCCAAGGGTGCCAGTCGCTGCAAAGACCACGATGTAATGAGGGGCATGCACGAGTCGTCAATGTCAGAGACCATGCACATGCATGCGCGCAAGCGCTTGACAGCAGATGTTGCACCGCCATCACATGCCAACACCCTGTCTTAGCCTGTGCACCATCCGTGGAGCAGAGCGCAGGCTTGGCTGACCATTGCAAGTGCCTCGTTTGGAACCAACCATAGAGCTTGGGAAACGTGTGACCCGGCCCTGCAGCGAAATGCACCTGAATGCATCAGCCAACATCAGCCATCGGGTCAGCCGTGCGTCATACCCGCGCAACTTGCACATAGGCGTTGTATCAGGTGACACGGCGCTGCTTCTGCTGTAGCTTTCACCCACTGGTAAAGCCTTGCTGCTGCTGAAGAGCAGTGATTGTGGTGGCGTTGACTGGCCGCTGTAATGCCAACCTAGCCGCCTGCAGGCATTGTGCAGTGTCCCACATCCAGTTCACTGGCGCTATTCAAGCGACTTTGCCCTTGCGCGTCCAGCCGAAGACAGAAACGTTCCAAAATTGACAGATCTTGGACAGACCAACATGCCTGTGGTGGCTTTTCGCCGCACTTGAACTGTGCAAACGTGCTGAAAGGATCGTAAAGTAGTGTAATTTGAGTGAGAAACGGATCAGAAGGCCACGATGCCGCGCGCCGACGATCTGCAGTGGCTGGCAGAAGGGGTGGAGGATCAACAGGTTGCGCGCAGCAGCAAGAGCGGGTCATCGATGGTGCACAAGCTAACGTCCCCGCTGCGTCGGCTGAGCAACACCATCAAGCGTTCCAGCCTATCAGGCAGCACCGACGGCAGCGGCAACGGCGGTGCCAAGGCAGGGACTGCCGCCATGAGCAAGACTGGCGGCAACCCCTTTGCTGGAGCAGGTAAGAACAGCTATACAGAACAGCAAAACGTTTGAGTGCAACACAGCTCACTATAATAGTCAGGACGATCTTTATCCCCGCCGACAGCTTCTGGTGTATGGGTACATGAGGGTACCTATTGCAGCATGCCAGTGCTCATAACATGCTTCAAGGCCAACAAGCACGTGATGGTGCAGCCTTCAGCACCCTGCCGAGTCTGCCGGAGTCGGCACGGTCGTTCACGGAGGGCATGTCCGGCGGCAGGCGGCCGCAGCTGCAAGTGCCACGTGCGCAGTCCCAGACGCTGCCACAGGTGCTTCTGTGTTGGCTGCTGGCTCAAGCCTGCGGATGCCCGGAACAACATAGCACTCCATCACCAAGCAGTCGCAGCAGCCGTACATTTGTGTAATACCTACTGATTCGTTGGATGGAACGCTTGGACAGACGAGCCACTGCTGTCCATGCAGATTGGCCGGCTGCCGAGCACACCTGCGGCTTCCGGCAATCAGCTGCCACGCATCTCTGCTGGCGGTGAGAGCAGCCGGCGCACAAGTGCCAATGGCGCAGGACGCGT
Organism: Diplosphaera chodatii; assembly: GCA_032358165.1. Classification (NCBI taxonomy): domain Eukaryota; kingdom Viridiplantae; phylum Chlorophyta; class Trebouxiophyceae; order Prasiolales; family Stichococcaceae; genus Diplosphaera; species Diplosphaera chodatii. The sequence continues at coordinate 2,157,137 of JAALGY010000038.1, forward strand.
CAGCAGCGGCGGCGGCGTTGCCGCAGATGACATGGCACCCCACAAGCGCACCTTCACGAAGACCTCGATGCAGGTTTACTATACGCTGCCCCTGACTCGTTCCTGTGGCATGCCATCAAGACAGGACTGCAAGTGCCACTTGTGACGTCATCCAGGGCATGATGTCACGCATCACTGGGGGCGGTGGCAGCCGACTGTCTGCAACAGGCGATGCACCATCCGCAGCAGCGCAGCGCATCACGACCCCAGCGCCAGCGAGCTCAGCAGCACAGCAGCCAATGGCTGCCTCTTCTCCCCGGTGAGTGGGGCCCAGACCGTGAGCTGCTCACATCATGCGTGTGTGTGGAGCAGCTGTAGGGTGCACGCCGCATCGCATGTGAGCTGTATGCTCGTGTGTCTGCAGGGTGGCCACGCCCAAGGCGCACGTGGGAGAGGCGCTGAGGGCGCAGCGTGCGCCGCCGCCGCCGCTGACGCCGGCACAGAAGGACGCCGCACGGTTGCAGGCGCTGCAGGATGCGACCAGGCCTAAGCCCAAGGGCCCCACTGCACCCACTGACCCCCTGACAGGTGAGCAGATGTGCTGTCACCAAGATGAGATTTCAAAAGCCACAGCCCTTGCCGCCAGTGCCAACTTAGCAGGAAAGCGACTGGACGTTTCATCCGGGCCATCTTACACCAAATGTTGTCACGACACTGCAGGTGAGCTGTATGCAGAGGTGCCGCTTGAGGCCATGGCAGGCTTCAGCCGCAGCGCCTCCCCTCGACTAGGTGCCACCACCCCCGCCGCCAGAGCGGGTCCACAGGCCAGCAACCCCTTCAGCGAGTACAGTGCATCTCTCGGCGGCAAAGCGGCCCGCAGCACAGTGCCCGCCCCACCCTACAGCGCCACCAGCGGCACACCGGGCGCCAAGCCTGGCGGCGGGCCGGCGGCCAGTGCTGCGACAGCCGCTCTCAACAGCGGCAGCAAGCCGGTTGGGAAGGCGTCAGGCGGCATCGCCCCGCTGCAGATCTCTGCATCTGCGGCAGGCGCCGGCAGCACTGCCAGCAGGTGGCCGACTGTGCGGATAGGTTCTGCCTGTGTGACGCAGATCATGCAGTGCACTGCTTGAGCAACATTGACTCGTTCAACGCCGCCTTGAGCAATGCGCAGATGCACCGTGTCTATCAGGTGGCAGCCGCAGGAGCCTGGCAGCCCGACCGGCAGCATCCGCGGGCAGGGGGAGAAGCGTGGCTGGCTGTCCAGCCTGTTTCCCAGGAGGTGCACAATGCGTCAAGACGCGTGCCATTGTGAAGCATCACCGCCTTGCAGTATACCTTTCGTGCACTGTGCAACAATGGGCTCACTGCAGCTAGCACCCGGCATACCTCCGTCTAACTTTAGCCAGTTACGGCCGCAGGTGGCAGCGCCTGCACAGCGAGGTGCCAAGCCAGCACCCCGGGCTGGGCAGCGGCGGCAGCGCAGCGCAGGCAGCCCCGGCTTCGGCGTCGACGGACTACCGCACCAAGTCCGCCGCCTACATAGCGTGCGCCTGCCCGCTGCCCTGAATATCTAATTGTCTGTGCATTGCAGGGCCGCCAGCTGATCCTTTGCTTTAGGTTGCATCATTCGGTCGACAGAAGCGGTGCCAGCAGCTTGACAGACTTTGCTGCGCTGTCTGCAGGTATCTGCAGGACCTGAAGCAGCAGATCGGCGGCAAACTGGTGTCGCTCACGCCAGTTGATATAGAGTCAGGGCCAGCCGGCGGCGGTGCGCTCAGCACGAAGCGGCGCTGCGGGGGTGCAGGCCGCAAGTGCGGCTGGACGAGCGCCGTCCTGATTGCAATCCTTGTGGTTGCCATACTGACGCTGCTGATCATGCGGGGGCACCGGCAGGCTGAGCACTCGCTGCCGCCCCCGCCCCAGCTGCCGCATCCACCAGCCGGCTGAGGAATGCAGCACTGCGGCTGAAATCAGTCATAGTGAGCCTCTGGTGCTCGCCAGGCATTTTGCAACGTCGTCTGTCAAGCAACTTTGGGACAGCTGGGTAGAGGATCAATGCACATGCTCGCAAGATGTGCACATGACACATGCTTTTGGCGGGGAACTTCGGGCCATCTTGTCGCAATTTGCGCTGCGTTCAAAAGTGTACACTATCTTGCTGATTTTCTGTCATCTGCACGGACTTCTGAGCCCTGTGCAGCAAACAAACAGCAGGACTTTTCAAGTTTGATCGAGCTGTTGGTGCAATCCCATCAGCTGATGCACGGCAGCAGCGGCGCCACGCACAAGACTAACGTGCCTGCACATGCCTGATGTAGTATAGCACGCATTCAAGTAGGCCGGCATGCCGCGCGAAATCATCTCGCTGCAGGTCGGCCAGGCCGGCAACCAGATCGGCGCTCAATTTTGGAAGACGGTGCGCATCAACCCTGCACGGCGCATCTGTACATTGTGTAACACCCCAGCGGCCTAATGGTAGTCTTGTGGCGCGGTAATGGATCGACAATAGTGGCTACTGTGTCATGCAGCTGTGCCGCGAGCACGGCATCGCCAATGATGGCACCCTACAAGATTTTGCGTCAGAGGTGCGGCTGCTTGCGTGTCAGTGCGGTTGTGGACGAGGCAAACAAGGCAAGGCGTCTTTGCATCAGGCAGCTTGCACAGCCGGCGGGCGTCCCGTTGCGGAGCTGCGCACTTGTGCGCTGCTGCAGGGGGAGCCTGGAGACTGCAAGGACGTGTTCTTCTACCAGGCGGACGATGAGCGGTACACGCCGCGCGCAATGCTGCTGGACCTCGAGCCCAGGTGACAGCAGGGGAACCCTGCGATCACACATGGAGGCGGCGTCAGGGCTCGGATGCTGCGGACCATGCCCGGTATACAGCGAGGGCTGACCGCGAACACCTGGTGGTCTGCAGGGTCATCAATGGCATTCAGAGCGGGGAGATGCGGCACCTGTTCAATCCAGAGAATGTCTTCCTGTCAGACCACGGCGGCGGTGCCGGTGGGTTGCTGGTTGGCCCGCTCCTGACATTGCCCGTTTACGTTGCGAGCGCAGCGTGACAAAGTTCAGCAAAGTTCTCCAGCCTCCTCTTGGCCGCGCTTTATTCTTGAACAATGCAAAAGCTGCTTTGTGTCCGTCGTATCCTGCGCTTGCACGTTTTGCAGGCAACATCTGGGCTTCGGGGTACCACCAGGCGGAGGAGTCGGCAGAGGACATCCTGGACATGATTGGTGGGTCGTCTTGGGAAGTCAAGGGTCAGGGCGTTCTTTAGAACCTTGTCTGCCTGCCAATGCACCACCGTAGCCCCTGACGTCTGCCAACACACCCCCCCAACGGCTGGAGACGCGGCTGCAGATGATGACGATCATCCCTTCACGCTCTGCGCTGACTGCATCCTAGCTGAAACGTCACAGCCATGGAAACACGAGGGTTGCTTCGGCATGGACTCACGACTGGGCGAACTTGTATGCCACCATTGCATGCAGACCGGGAGGCCGGGTACGCTGACAGCCTGGAGGGCTTCTGCATGACGCACAGCATCGCGGGCGGCACCGGCAGCGGCATGGGCAGCTACCTGCTGGAGCTGCTGGCGGACCGCTACCCCAAGAAGCTGCTGCAGACGTTCAGGTGCGCTGTTGGCAGAGCTCCTGCCGTCAGCGCACACCTTCTGCGGCGAGCTGCATGCGCACACAGCTGCAGCCAACTGGCTGTGCTCATTCAATTCTGTGTCAAAGCAATGTGGCTCACAGCTGGCCGTGCGCCCATCCCGGCAGCTGGTGACAGATGCTCCATGCGTGCACCTTGCAGCGTGTTCCCCAACCAGAATGAGGACGCGTCGGATGTGGTGGTGCAGCCCTACAACTCCATGCTGACGCTCAAGCGGCTGGCTCTCGATGCCGACGCTGTTGTGGTGCGCTGAGATTAAACTTCTCCTTTCGAAAATTGCGTTTCTCAGTCATGGGCACACCTCTGCCAGTGGTCACCCACTACGAGCCTCGTTTGGAGTCGCCTGTGCTGACAGTGGGGCCAACTGGACACAGTAGCTGCCGGCAGCGCACACACTGCAATCACCATGCACAGCGCTGCTGCCACAGCACGGTGGATACACCTGCTATGCGGCTCACCGTCGACTGTGCAGCTGCAAGAGGGTGCGCTGTGCAGGTGCTGGACAACACGGCGCTGAACCGCATCGCGCAGCAGCAGCTGCGGGTGGATGGCCCGGTCAGCGTGCAGCACATCAACGGGCTGGTGGCGACCGTCATGGCCGCCTCCACCGCCACCCTGCGCTACCCAGGTCGGGCGTGCAGCGCCCAGCACCTAGCAAGGCCGCATGGTTGGGATCATTTGGAGTTGCAGCAGGCAGTGTGAACGGCAATCTGGAGCTGTGGGCCTGCACCGAGGCCCAGCAAGCCGGGTGGTCGCGTGTGCCAGGCCCTGAAGCGCTGGCGCTGAGCGCGCAGGGTACATGCACAACAGCCTGGTGGGGCTGATGGCGGGGCTCATCCCGCTGCCGCGCTGCCACTTCCTGATGGCGGGCTACACCCCGCTGTCCCCGCCGCCCGCGGGCCCCGCCGCCGGTGCACGCCCGACCTGCTATTGGCACATCGTGCTGACACACAGCGTCACGTGCTGCTGTTTTGAAGCCTCTTCCGGGCAGCGGCCGACGAAGTCAAGCACGAGACCGCTGAGTATGCCATGCGCTGCACGACTGCAGGCGCTGCGCAGCAGCCCCCCAGCACGCCGGCGGCCGGCCTGGCGCCCGCAGACGCCGGGCTGGGGCCCCCAGCCCCGCAGCAGGTGAGCACACTGGCGGCAGCTGCTGGGTGCAGTCGTGAGAAGGGTGCCCACTGTCAGACGACAAGACACGACAGCTGGGCAGCTGTTTACTAAAACAGAAAACCATCGTCAAACTTAAGGAGCATGACTGACATGACACGCCGGTGCTTGTGCTGTTCGCAGCGGGTGCGGCGGACGACGGTGCTGGACGTGCAGCGGCGGCTGCTGCAGGAGCGCAACGCGATGGTTTCCGCGCACGCGGCCGGCCCCCGCCGCTCTGCTGAGCAGGGCAAGCACATCGCGCTGCTGCACCTCATACAGGTGCCGCCGCGACGCCCCGGGCCCCGACCCCTGGGTCGGAAAGGGTGTTCTTCAGGCCCGTCTCCAACCACAGCGGGCATGCCAGAGCAACAGCGGGTGCTGTTCCAACGAGGGCAGGCCCCGCCTGAGTGCGGAGCGCCTGGCGTCTGCTGCAGGGCGAGGTGGAGCCGGGGCAGGTGCACAAGAGCCTGGCGGCCATCCGGGAGCGCCAGTCGGTGCGCTTCATCGACTGGGCGCCCGCCTCGATACAGGTGCGGCGCCCTGCTTCCAAAAGCCCTCGGGGCTTGGTGTGCGTTGCTGCTTGTCATGCAGCAAGCACCGCAAGAACTGCTGGCGGTGCAAGTGGGAGGGACATGCGTGACACGCACTCCAAGGTGTTGCCGACAGCCAGCGGCGAGGCACCGGCCAAACTGCAATGATGTGGCACCCATGGGGTGCTTTCCTCGTGTCATTTTGGTCACAACCCCAAACCCATCCTCGCAGCACGCGCTTGGTCTGGCGGCCTGCAGGTGGCGCTGGCGCGGGCGAGCCCGTACGTGGCCACCCCGCACCGGGTGAGCGGCCTGATGCTGGCGAACCACACCTCCATCCGCCACCTGCTGGACCGCACCCTGCGCCACTACGACAAGCTCATGGAGCGCAAGGTGCTGCCTGGGGCTGTCATCATCTCAGCGCATCACTGTGTACGACCTCCTTGCCAAGCCCTTGCAGCAGCGCCATTTTCCGCCAGAAAGCGTCCTGCACAGTCAACGTGAGATGTGCTCAGCGTCATGTTGGGCAGACTGCAGGTCACTCGGATCATGTCCACACGTCTGGTTCTGCGAGCTGACCCGTGCGTGTGTCCTGGGCATGGTCGCAGGCGTTCCTGCACGACTACGAGAAGTGGCCGCTGTTCCGCACCGGGGAGGGCCGCCACGCGCAGCAGAACCTGGACGAGTTTGATGACGCACGGGAGACGGTGGCCAGCCTGTCGGCAGAGTACCGCGCGGCGGAGCACCGAGACTTCGTGAGTGGGCCGGCTTGCGGCTTCTCGATATAAGAAGCATGTCATGCTACTGCTTGTATTTTGCTTGCTTCTTCCTTATTGAACAAGTTTTGCACCCGGGGCCGCTGCAGCTTTTGTCTGCCGGGTGAGGGCGGCACCAGAGTTGGCTGATGTATCTCTGTGTGCGACTGCAGATCGAGCGGTCGATGCAGAGCAGCGGCCCGGGCAGCACCACCTCGTCGGCACCCAGCTCCTTGGCAGTTTCTGACGGCCGGATGCGGCTTTGACGGCGGGTACCTCAGCAATGTGCTATGGTCGGGACACTGCGTACTCAGTACACGCTGGGAAACTGATACTCAATCAGCGATCAGTTTATAGGGCAGCAAAAACCGTCACTTGGGGGCTACAAGGCAATGAAAATGATGTCAGCAGTAATGCAGAGCCCAAAGGGCAACAGAAAAGGAGCTGGCAAACACCATTGAAACAGCGGCGTCAGCAGCTGTTTGCAGACATGCCGGGGGCATGTCACTACGTTTCGGCTGTCGAGGTTGGTGCATTGACGAGATGGGCTGGAAGGCATGTGAAGGGACATTATCATCCATTCTAGTCTACATAGGTGCCAGTTTTGCCCGGCTGCGCAAGCTATTACTGTACTACCCCTGCCTCTCTACGCTTTCCTCCACGACACTCTCCCACATCAGGCCTGCCTCTTAGTTGTGTTGCTGGCGGGGCAGCCAGCAGCGCTGCGGACGGCCGCGCGGTCCGCCATCATGTCAGCGCCATCACGTTGGCCGTGAAGTATGCCGGCGTGGCGATGTTGCCTTGCGGGTAGTACTGGCAGACGTACATGACCGCATCGATGCCGTCATACCTGTGGGCCAGACAGGGACACGGTAGTCAAGACTTGCTTATTATGTCAGATAACATGACAGGGCAGACTGTTGGACACATGAAGGACAGCCCGCCTGACGGCAGCAGAAGCCAGCAGGTGGGGCTCACCCGCTGGGGCACTGTGCTGAAGCGCAGCCGACTGTGGTGGTGCTGGCCCAAATCAGCGCGCTGCAGGTATAATAAAAAGCGAGGCTGATCCCTCGCACCAGATGCGTGTGCCTCGACGCTGGTCATGTGCGGGTCACACCCGGGTGGCTGCACAGTGGCAAGCAGCGACACGAGCGCTGGGCAGCGCACCTGAAGTGGCCGGCCGCAGACTGGTAGCCAGGGTTGGTATAGTCGTAGCTCTTGATCTGCGGCAGGGGAGCTGGTCAGCTCTGCAGTCCCACCTTTGACATACTCTACTTACCGCCACGTATAGCGACATCATGGCCTAAATTGCTTCAGCTCCCCTCACCTCATCGTAGAAACCAAACAGCGCATCTGCCCAGCCGTCTGAGATGACGCGCGGCTGGTTCTGCCAGTAGTATCTGCAGCGCAGGCAGGCAGGGCGTCAAATGCTCCGTTCGAGCCTACAAAGCGTAGTGCGTGCATGATCAGGTGCGATTCTGCTGGCGGTATAGCATGTACAGCAGCTGTGGTGTACTCACGCATAGTAGAGGTTCTCCCCCACTTTTGGCATGCCGCTATGCTGGAACTTGCACCTACATGGATGTACAAGCACACAAGTCAAACTGAAGCTCGCAGCTCGAGGTATGGTGTCAGACGACACTTCTCTCCAGGCCAGGCAACACCCCCAGACGCATAGCTGCTGTGATGACAGACTTGCAGCAGCACCAGCAGCATGGCTCACCCGTTGGCCCAGCTCTGGGACTGCGCCGCCAGGGTCGCGTTCCAGGCCAGCGGCGGCGTCTTCTGGTGGCGCGACCGGTACCCGTTGTGCAGCCAGGGCAGCAGCGCGCTCGTCGCGTTGTTGGGCGATGTGCCCGACGTGACCTTTGCGGGGTCGGTGGCCTGCGTGGCGGATGTCAGCGTGTTGGACTGTGCTGCCTTCAAACCCTGGCCAATTAAAGCCCAATGCGTGCAGGTCGTGTGCAGAGCCGGTCTGCTCAACTAGCCATACACAGCAGGATCGCCTTTGGGCTCACCGAGTTCTTTGTGGCGGTTGACGGCGCTGGCGTCGGGGCTGTGGGCGCCGCCGCAGCACGCGCCTGCTGCGTGGTCGCCTGCGTCGGCGCTGTGGTTGTGGCCACCACCGTCTTGGGCGCCGGCCTGCACCATCACGCTTGTGGTGTTGCTGAGGGGCTAATCTGCTGCGGATACGGTGTGTGAGATGCTGTCTGGTGAATGACATCCATGTGGGCAACACACTGCCGTGCTCGTACGTTGGCGCCGCCTTGGCAGTGGGCTTCGGCGTGGGCTTCGCTGTGGGCTTTGCTGTCGGCTTTGCTGTCGGCTTGGCGGTCGGCTTCGCCGTGGGCTTCGCTGTGGGCTTTGCGGTCGGCTTGGCGGTCGGCTTTGCAGTTGGCTTCTTTGCTGTTGGTTTGGGTGTGGGCTTGGCCGTCGGCCTGCGGTTGGGCAAGCGCCGAAGTGAGCGTGGACTGACTTGCAGCACAAACACCGCGTGGCTGGCAACCCTTTCCCAGCACCGTGCTGCAAACTTGCTTCAGACAATGGACATAGGGCAGCGGTGTTGATAGTCGCTAGTCCACAGCACTGCCGGGGCGCACTTGGGGGCTGCGGCGACCCGCAGGTTGCTGCCGCGCTGGTCGCCGCCGGGGATGTATTGGGGGACAAACGCAAACGCTGCAAGGTGAAGCAGACGATGTCAGAGGATGCTCGGGGGCAGGCTGTTGGTCTTGTCTGCTGATGGCGCGGCAAGCAAGGTGGGTATTGCGCACCTGTCTGTGTGGCGGTGCCCGCCTGCGCTGCCAGGCGCCGCGGCCAGGCCAGCCAAGGCTTGTCAGCTTGCACCTCCACCTTCGGGACCTGCGGCAATGTTGGTGTCCTGCTCAGCCTCTGCTCTATGATGATGACGCACATGCCACGCTTGGGCAGCTCCTCACCATGGCCCCTGCCGCTGTATGAGATAGCCTCAAGCTACAACAGAGAACTGACTATGAGCATTTACAAGCATCACGCACCCCCGTCTGCGGGATCTTGCCAGCGATCAGCGCAGGGGCGCCCTCTGGCCGCTGCCTGGGAAGCAGCAGCTCGACGGCTGTGCTGCCGCCCATTGCGCACGCCACAAGCAGCCCCAGCAGCATGAAAGCCACCTGAATTGCACGAGATCGTCCGTCAAGCCCTGATGCGCTTCAGCGGCTTGTCTCTGCGGGCTTCGGGCTTGTTATGAAGTTCTGGCCCAAGCTGTACCGCGACACTACCACTTCGGCAGTATGCAGAATGCTTTGCCGTTGGCAGGAAGGTATAAAACGAATGATCAAGCTCACCTGTGTGCGTGCCATCAGATCCAAGCGCCGCGTGACACCTTGCGGACGGCCTAATGCACGCGGGGTGGCTGCCTGGGCTCTCTGCAATCGTGCACTGCTGTGGGGCGGTACAACACGCCAGCGCCGTTCGATCTGCGGTACCTCACCTTCTTGTGTGCCTCGGAATGTCGAAGTACCAGCGCTCGATAACACCTACGGTGCTGCACCTGACCCTACCGACAACGCTTGCAGGCTGCTTCGGTCACGCGCTGGCCTGCTGCTGACGACGCAGCACCGCCGCACAGGTGAACTACTGGTGATGAGTGGAGCCCCACAACGCTTGAAGCTGACGCCACGGGGCCAATGTGGCGCGGACCTGCGGTTTGTCACGGTGGCTGGCTTCGGCAATACAGTGACGTCAGCGTTGGGCCGGGCACAGCAAGGAGGATGCAGGAAGAGGGTGTGGTACCACATCACCCATAGGCAGCCGCAGTTCTCCACATTGCCAATGGGTTGTCCCAGTGCCCAACTGTGATCCGAGTGTCCCCGTCACACCAAGACCACCTGCCAGCTGGGACAGCAGCAGGTACTGTACTCTCTTGCGTGCTGATGAGGCCACAATGAGTGCGGAGGTCCACACCACCTCCCAGTAGTGGCCATTCCCTCTCTGCAGACACATCGACTGTTCTTGGTGAATGCTTGCCAGCCTAGCTGTCCAGCTGCAGCTGCTGGAGCAGGTTCCGCAGGGCGTGGTTGGGCACAATGCCGCCTGCCCCCGGCGGCAGCGGCTGCTGACTGTACGGGTCCAAGCCTGGGTTGTCCCGCAGCCAAGCCTTCAGGGCCTCCCGCTCGAAGCTGTGGCCCCCGCTGCCGCACAGCACCGGGTCCCGCATCACCTCGCCGCTCAGCGGGCAGCGCCACCAGTCCGTCTCCACCACCGTCGCTGCCGCGGCTGCTGAGTTCTGTGGCGGCAGGGTCGTAGCACATGATGCTGTGTCAGGCGCCACAACCGCTCCTGCCCCTGGCGCTGTTGCGGATGCATCTGGCTGCGCTGCATCTGCCAATGGCGCATTGCTGCAGCAGGGGGCCTTCCCCTGAGGCTCTGCTGTGCTGTCAGGGGCTGTGGCAGGGTCGACTGCGACGCTGGCAGCTTGTGCCTCAGTTGTGGCTGCAGCCTCCTGCTGCATGGCGGCCTTCTTGTGGGCACGCCTCTTGGCGGCTGCCTTGCTGCGCCGGCTTGGGGCTTCTGCTGAGTGCTCTTCAGCCTGCAGGAGCATCGTGGCGACTGGTCAACGGCCGCGATGTCATGCTGCTGCAAGAGCTGCGACCACTTGGCAATGTACATGCATGCGCTAGTCAGGTTGTGCACTCTAAGAGTGCATGGTGTGCCGACACCTTCCGATGACCGCAGCACCGTTGTGGCCACACTCACCAGCAGCTCCTGCATCGCACGCTCCGCTGCAGCGACAGCATCGGCATCCGCAGCCGCTGCACTGCTGCCGCCTGATGTGCCGTCGCCCCCGCCACCACCTGCCAGCGCGGCCGCCACCTTGTGCAGCAGCACATCCCGCTGCTTGGGCCACCCCGCAGCGAACTGCGCCAGCGGCTGTAGGCTCCTGACCATGCCGAGCAGCAGAAACGGTGGTGCTGGGCGTGTAGATGGCAAGCTCTGGTAGCAGCAGGAAGCGCAAACTGGAGCAGCAGCACATGGATGCTAAAGCTGACCTGACGCTGTGCACCCCCTGTGCCTCCCAGCTGCCGTCCTGCAGCAGAGCTGCACGCGTCGCTGCATCCGTACCCACCACCGACGCCAGCAGCTCGCAGATGACGCTGACCCTGCCCAACGTATTCATCCAGCACTCTGCATTCTCCGCCAGCTCTGCTGCAGCCGCCACCGGCAGCAGCGTCAGCGCCTGTGGACATGCCAACGACTCAAATGCCGCCAGTTCTTGACCGAGATGGTCCGGGGAGGCATCTCAGCGGAGCAGCTTGCATGCTTTAGAGGCGGTGCGCCATGCCGGGGGGCCGTGCAGCATGAGATGCCATGCGGCTGCTGCATGGCAATGCAGACGCTTTCAGCATGGTGGAGCACTCACGTGCAGCAGGGACGGCGCGATGCCAGCCTTGGCGAGGGCGCACGCCAGTTTCGGCGTCATGCAGCGCGCGACTGTCTGCAGAAGCTGCCTCCCCTGGAACCTGATCCAGCACACCAGCTCCAGCCTCACCCCCGCGATTTGGGGCGTCGCGTCAGGCGCAGCCGCATGCGCCGCAGCCTCTGCGTGCGCGAGTCGGAAGCAGTCGGCGCCGCCCTGCGCGAGCAGCTGCAAGACCGCAGCAGCCCACGGCCGGCGGCTGACGGCACCGACATCCTGCAGGTGCACTGAAGAATCGGCAACCCGAAGGTGGTGCTTCGGTCAACACCGGGTCTTCAAGAGATGTCGAGCAGCGCAGATATGTCAAGCAGAGCGCCCAATGGCTGCGCTGAAGCATCAAGGCTGGGACGTAATATATGGGGCCTGCACATGACAGTTCTACAGGGTGCAGGGCGCGCCCCACCAGCTTGGAGCAGGGCGCCTGCGCTATGTTCAGCAGGGCGCATGCGGCGGCGCACAACCCCGGCGCAAGGCAGTTGCCGGTGTGATTTTCAAAGCCCAGGCCGGGGCATTTCGCCCGAACATTGCGGCACCGGTGTGCGGGCGCCTGCGCCACCCAACCACAGGCTTGATGCGCCGCTGCCAACATGCCATCGCAGGGCAGCAGTCATATCATAGTCGTTTGCAGCACATGTGCATGTACAAGCAACTGGCATCGGTGCCGTTGGAAGTTTTGGTCTGCTGGTTGGGTGTTCGAGGAGAAGCGTACCGCCACAGCTGCGCCAAGGGCACGTACTGCCTCCAGGCTCACAGTGCTGTCGATGTCAAGGATGCGGTACGGCGGAGAGCACCAGCCCGTCAGAGTCTGCAACACACACAGCCGCACGGCATCTACGACTGGCACGATGTGTCAGCCACGCTGCAAGCCCACATGACTCCAGCAGTCTGATCATGCGCATGCCGCCGCTGCTCACCTGGGTTATCTCGGCCAGAAAGTCAGCACTGATGTCCACAAGGAGGGACAACTGCAGGTGAACATGAAGTGCCATCACATCCGCCCTGGTCGACACACAGTTGCAAATGTTGGGCAATGCCCTCATGCACTACTAATCCCCGGTGAGTTCCGGCACATCAAAGTATGACATGTGCTTGGCCCAAAGGTGGAGTTGCCGATGGTGCAGGTGTTCAGACGGCATCAGAACCCCATGTCAGCATTCCGCCAGCATGTGCAGCACAGCACATGGCAGCATGGTGGCAACTCAGCAAACAGATGTTCCAATCAAGCGCTTGGGGCGTCAACAGAAGGCCACGCAATGCACCTGATCCGCAAAGGAATCCAGCCCGGGCCAGGATGCCGGGTGGGTGCAGGACGGCCGAAGCAGCTGCTGCTCATCAGACGCGAGCCACGCGGCGGCCAGCAGCTGCACACGGGACAGCGGCCCCAGCAGTGTGCGGAGGTGAGCATATGGCTTGGTCCGCTCTGCAGCACAGCCAGGCACCAGATTCAATCGTGCCATGTTGATGGGGTTTGGTGCATATTGCTCGGTGCTGCTGTGCGCTGCCTCCGGCTGGCTGCCCAAGCACTTGGGCGCCTGGCCGCTTGCCAGCCAAGCTGAGGACGCAGGTTGCACAGGATGCGCACGCCCCGCACTGGTTGATGCAGCTGAAGCACCTGGCGTCGGCAGGCTGTCGCGCGCGAGCAGCACCAGGCCCACCAGCAGCCCGACGTGCGGCGCTGCCAGGCGGTCCAGGGCGGCGTGCAGAGCCGCGAGCACAGCGGAGTGCAGCGCCGGCAGCCCTGCGGTCATGCAGCGCCTCTCGCCTGCACATCGCCACACCGCGCGAGTCGCCCGATTGCACTCTGCATCAGCTCCAGCACCCAGGTCGCACCGCCAACATCCAATATCTGACGGTGTGTCATGATGATGCACACCATCGCTTCTCTCCAATGCGCCACCAAATAACGTGCCATCTAGACTTTCACTGGTCACAGCAGGTTCGGCAGCCTACACCTGCAGACTCGTACCTGTGATGTGCCGCAGCGTGAGGTGTGCCTCCCTCAAGCAGCCTGGTATCGTCGGGCCTGTTCCATCATCGGGCTGCAGCCCGGCCGCAGCAGCTTGCCCCTCGACCTCGGCGCACACCAGGAGCTGCACGCAGTTGTTCTGGCAGACTGTTCAGTAATCTAGCTAAGCGCTGAGAAGCATGACCAAGCATTAAGTCCTCACTATAGTGCACAGCATTCAGATCGCATTTTTGCCTACTGCACCAAAACCCCGAAGAGCCTGATGGATAAGTGCTTTGACGGAGCCCAGCACCCAGAGCACAGACACATCTTGTGCAAAAACAGCATCGACAGCTCGACATCACCTGTCGGATCAGCTGGCCCAGGGCGTCCAGCAGCTGGGGCTCGTGAATGCTGCTGCGCAGCGCTTGCTCAGACAGGCACCACAGCAGGCATTCCGCAGCCGTTCGCAGGCAAGCAAGGCGATGCCACAGCTCGATGGCCGCATCGCTCAGCTGAGTCTGCTGCTGCAGGTCGCGTGTTTGCTGCTGATGCTGGACTGCCGGGCCGAGGAGAGCACAAAAGTTGCATAGCGCCTCTGCGATTGTGCGCAGCATGCCAGTGCAGTCGATCGCAATCTGCGCCTGCAGCAGGTCAATGATGCATCCTTGAGGAGGCAGATGCTTGGCAAGCGCACATCTGGCTCCCTCCTGTGTGCCTCGGCACATCACATGGGTCAGGATTTGGGACACGACAGCAGGCAAGGACCACTCTCGTGCCGTCGCCCACTGGGTCAACAGTGGGGCCAACTGTGCTGATGTGTTCAAGGTGTGTCAAGGTGTTCCCGCTGTCCAGTGGCACGCACCTGCTGGCTGCTGAGCAGCTCGCTGCGCTGCGCGGTCTGGTGGGACATCATCACCAGGGCGCCTGTGAGGTGGACGGCGTTTAGGGCGCGCTGCGGCGAGCCCGGCAGCCCCCGGAGCAGCTCCGCCTCCGCGACCGGCAGCAGGCTTGGGCCCATCCACGCAAAAGCACCCAGCAGGCGCTTTGCCATGCCAGCAGGCACCGGGCGAATGATGCCCATGCCAAAGGTGACCTGCATGAGGCCGTGGCAGAGGCAGGCGGCCGCAGCTGGGTCCGCTGTTTCATGCGCCTGCGTCCAGCCGGCTTTCTCCATTGCCGCCACGATCGCAGTCGCGCCGCGCCAGAGGCACGCCGCCTCGTGGCGTGGCAGCGCCTTCGGGTCGTCTCGGCAGCCGAGCCGCTCGGCCAGCTGGATCAGGTCCGCTGCGGCAGCTGCCTTGCTCCTGCCAAATGCCTGCCAGTCCGGCTCCATGCACACCAGCAGCTGGCGGTGGCGCTCTGTTTGCAAAGCGATAATGTCAGTGCATGCTGATTTACCTGATGAACATTGTAGAGCACATCCAAGCATCGCAAAACGTTCCCAGTCAAGCAGGTTGGCAGTACACCCCACAGCCAGGATTAACCCTGCGCACCCTGCAGATCGGCTGCACAGGCCTTGGCGGCTGCCAACTCCGAGAAGACGAACGCGTGCCAGAAGGCCCTACCGAGCTGACGAAGCTCAAAGCTGCCCTTTCGTACGCAGCCTGTGATCATCGCACGCACTTGCGAGTCCACCATCACACTCTATACATCGCACCCATGTATATGTGCACACGCACTGTTACCCTTCCAAGCAAGGCATCGTATCTAACGCTCACCATGATCGGTGCAGATGTCCAACTGCTGGGTGCAAACAGAAGACTTTGGATCGAAGCCCCAGACGATCAGGGTGTGTGTCATGGCGCCGGCGCTGTGGAGTTTCGAAATCTCACTACGTTGGGGCTACACCTGATGCCAGCGTCGCGCAAATTGAAGCGATGAAGTTATTTGGTGTTCAAGGTACAAAGTCTGCAGTCCAACTCTGCAGCAGACCGTTGTGCAGCAACAGGCGCGCCAGCTTCGAGCATGAGTCATGCGTGCTGGATCGAACGACAAGTTGAAACTCGCCAGAACTGCCGTCCGCTGTGGTGCACCGGCAGCATGCTATCCGCAATTGTCTTACAAGCGCAGCAACGCTGTGACGGGGCGTGATGGGTGATGGGATGACAGCACATTGATGCCATGGATCGGGGAGGTGCAGGTCAGCGCTGGCTGCAGGATGCAGTAGCAGGCAGTCGCAGCAGATGATCATGTTGCTGGTTGCCAGCAGCAGCCAGCACCCAGCTAGCAGAGACAGCCTGGTGACATTTGATTTGGATCACGCAGGACACATCAGCCTCAAGCTCAGGGGCTGGGGGCACACGGGAGGGTATAAAGCCACAATTACAGGTTTATGTCTGCGACGCAGCCAGCTCCCGCAACTTGCTGATGAAGTCGGCCTTCTCAAAGCAGTCGCGGCAGGAGACGCCCCGGTCCCGCAGCAGCTCCTTCAGCTGCCCCACCTTCAGCCGGCTGAAGTCCGTCTCCGGCGTGATCTTCACCGCCTGCGGCAAAGGCACAGGCAGGGTCCCGTCTGTGCCGTCAATCCGTAGGCAGAACTACAGGCTGGCCTGCCAGTGCTCAGATGCCGCGCAAGCTGAGCAGATCCAGACGGCAGGAGCACAGCACGGCAAACACGCAAGCAGGGCACTACGCACACCTGCCGACACCGCTTGCCGCCGGCAAACTGGTCCAGGAAGCGCCGGATGGGCTCCGACTTCATCTCCCCGCTGTACGCCTCCCGCGTTTCGGCATCGCCGTTGCACACCACCAGCAGCGCCGGGAAGGCATCGACGCCGAAGGTCGCTGCCAGCGCCGCGTTGCTGCCGCGCACCTCGCCGAACGCCAGCCGGTCCCTGCAGTGCAACACAGCAGCATGAGCTCGCCGACTGGCAACCCTGCTTCGCTGCGGTGACATCAGGTGCCTGCTGCCAGGGACCTCGACTTCCGTACAGCCATCCCGAGCTGAGATTATAGTAACGGTTCACCTGTACTGGTTGGCCAGGGACAGCGCGAGCGGCGACGTCTCGTGCTTGGCCGTGAACAGCAGCACGCACGCGCCCCAGTCGGCGCGCGCCTTCTGCTTCCCGCTGCCGCTGCCGCCGCTGCCCCCGCAGCGCCGCAAGAACTCGTCCACCTGCTGGCATGGCGCAGATGTAGGCGACACACCGTACCTGCTCTACTCCAACTATCATGGAAAGAGCATGCAGGTATGGGCGTGGCAAGCGAAACTGGGGTATGAGCGTCTGAGGCTCTGCACGTCTGTGAATGGGCATCTGTCCAGGCAGCCTGGTACAGATCATACAGCGGAGCTACACTTCTGCACGATGGACGTCACTGGGCCCCTGCCTGCTGCTGCCTGTTGAGCGTGGTGACATGGTTGGGCACGAGGCCCAGCGCCCAGGCCTTGATCGCGCCCGCCGACCGCTCGCCGTTATACTCCCCAGCTGCCTTGCCATTGACAAAGGCCTTGATCGTGGGGTAGCCCTGCACCCTGCGCAGCAAGAACAGCTCTGAAGAGTCGTGGCATGCACGCCATCCAGCACACTGCTGCATGGGCCCTGGCTGCGTACCCACACACAATCCTCAACCCCGTGAGAAGCAGCTGATTCCTGAAAAGGGCTTCTGTTCGGCAACATCCTGAACCCTTACACATGGCGCACCCGTGCTTCTGGCACAGGGCGGAGTCCGCATCGCAGTTCGCCGCGCCCACGCGCACCACCCCCTTGAGCGCCGACGCCAGCTTGCCCCAGTGCGGCGCCAGGTTGCGGCAGTGGCCGCTGCATGACGAGTGCAATCAACGATTCAGGCTACGAGCTGTGTGGGGAAAAGCAGCCATGGTATGGTGGGTTCTGCAATACAAGTGCCGCTCAACCCCACCGCAGCAACTGCTGTTCCGCTCAAACCAGCCGAGTCACCAACAACACGCCAGTGCAGTGCAGCACAGCATGCCGCGGGCTCTGTCAGGAGAGCAATGTTCCATTGCAGCTTGGCTTGCTGGCAGCCCTGCCGGGGCTGAGCGACGTACCACCAGGGGGCGTAGAACTCCACGATTGCGACCTCGCGGAGGCCGTCCGGGAAGTTGATCGCAGAAAACTCCTCGACATGCGGGTGGCCGCCGTACAGCGACTCGCCCTGCCCTCCACCGCCCCTGCAGCAACCGAGCTCACCCCCTTGAACTGCTGCGGCCAAGTCAGGCAATGGCTTTGTCGGGTGCACAGTGGTGTGCCGCCTGCAGTGGACTGGGCGCCTGTAGCTCGCAGCAACAGGTGGCAACATACCCCTGGCCGCCGCGCCGCTGCCTGCCGCCCATGCCCCCCTGGGCGAAGCCGCCGCCCATGCCGCCCCCTGGAGTCATGCATCTGAAATAATCAGATAACACAGGCATTCATCCGCAAGCTCTGCTGCGTCTCAGTACACGGCCATGCAGCATGCTGTTGACGCATGGCAACTCAGGGCTGACCTGGGAAGCCGCCGCCCATGCCGCCGCCGCCGCCCCCGAACATGTCGCCCAGATTAATGCGCTGGCCGCCGCTGCTGCCCATGTTGATGTGCACGCGCTGGTGGCCGCCGCCGCCACCGCCGCCCATGTTGCCGAAGGGGTTGCCGCCGCCGAAGAACGCGTTGAAGATGTCTTGCGGGTCGCCCTGCACATGCACGGAGGCCTCCTGTCAAAGCTTGCATACGTGTCGGCTGAAAGAATGCTTGCCGCACGCAAGCGCATGTATCAACGTTCCGCCGCCCCATCTGCTGTCATGCTTGAAACTACAGTTATGCAGCTGTGCAGCAGCTGGAGTGCACGTCACCTACCGCCCATCGTCACTTTCCGACCCCAACACTGCTGTCAGCTGCAAGCACCTGGAAGTGGAAGCCGCCGCCGCCGGGCCCGCCGCCGCCGCCTCCCCCGGGACCGCCGCCCTGCTTGAGTCCCTCCTCGCCATACTGGTCATAGATCTGCCGCTTCTTCTCGTCTGTCAGTGTCTCATACGCCGCTGCCACCTGATTCAAGACGCCCCATGCTGATGTGACATCTGCTGTTTGCCACCATCTGAGAGCTCTGCGACGCCTACGCCCATGTGGCGCATATGATCTGCTGCTGCTTCGAGGCACTATTGGTACAGGCTGCTCTCACCTCTCGGAACTTCTGCTCCGCCTTCTCCTTGTTCTCCTTGTTGCGGTCGGGGTGCCACTTCCTACCGTATGAAATGCACGGTGAGTGAGCAAAGAACTCTACAGTGGTGCACGCAGGCCGTGCGGTTGCCAGCTACTGCTTACGGTTGCGGTGCGCTCACGGACAGTGCGTGAAGGAGACAGGGGCAGCGAGCAGCAGCTCACAGCGCCTGCCGCCGGTAGGCCTTCTTTATGGTGGCCTCGTCCGCATCGGGGCTGATGCCGAGAGTATCATAGTACTTCGTGTCCCGCACCGCTCCCACGCAGGCCGCACAAAGCGCCAACAGCAGGCAGATGCAAACCCCTGCTGCAGAGGGCAGAACCCGCGAGCGCATGCCGATGGGTGCTCTCTGTGCACTGGATCGTTTGTCTTGCTCTTGAGCCTCAAGGATGTGTGTCAAGCGAGCTACTGCAACGAAGCACTCCGTGAACCCTCAAAGTTTCCTGCACACGGCGCGCCTGATGCTCACGGCGACCCCTGCTTGTTTCCTGGGGTATAATGACAGTTTTTACGACTCAGTATCAATATGGGAGTGCCATCACACAGCGCGAGCATCGAGAGTGGTCGCAGTCAGGGGAACTGCAAATGGTTCTGCACGCTGGTTGGTCAGCGCCCTCGGCTGCAAAACGCAAGTGCAACTGGGGCATGCACAGAAGCACCCGGTTTACAAGGCTCTAGCACAACGTTGATGTCTTGCGTAAGGTCGTCGAGAGGTTGCCTAGGCATTTGGCGTTGTGTGACAGAAGACCATCATGCCACCCGCCTGAGTGCGATATAGTCTGGAGACGCCAATCGCTTGCAACGAGAGCAGCTGATGGCTACTAATGCAGCATGCTGTGGATAGACATGAAGTGACCGGGTTGCAGCCTCAGGATCCGCTGGTTGTACCCTCGGTTTTGGCAGCATGATGCCTCAGGTGCGTCACCATGTGGTGCCGCTCTGTTCGCCCGCTGTTGCACACACCGTAAGCAAACCGAGACCAAGGGGCAGAAGACCACAGCACTGAACGTTGCGAAACATCTCATGCACGCGTGACGAGAATCTGAGACGCTGCTATGGCGCAGGCATTTGGGCAGCTGGGCGAGGCTGCGGAGTCGGCATGGCAGGCGGTGCAGGCGGACCTCAAGGCCAAGATGGCGGAGTTCAACTCGCAGCCCGGCGTGGTCGACGGCCTGAAGGGCTTCGCAGCCGCCGTCGACTGGACGGTACGCCGGTGCCATGCCTGCATGTGTGCAGAGGGGTGCCGCTGAGGTAGCAGACTCAGGTAGGATGCTCGCCGCTAGATACAGAAGAACGTCTTGGCTGGGCTGCAGGAGCCTTGGATTGGCTACCTGCTCACTTTTCACGTGTTTCTCCTGACGGCAGCGGTCCTGAAGCGGCGCAGCCAGGCGGTTACCGCCTCCATCTTCTTCTTGTCAAGTGGGTCCCTTGCTCCGACCCTGCAGCACACAAAAACAACTATTGCGCGGTGTCGCTCATGGCCCTCACGTTGCCTAAAGGTGCTACCAGCATGCTCCTGAGTCGGCCTCGCTCTGGCTGCTACCTTTGACCAGCTCAAATGTGGTGGGGTCTGTGCCTGCCTGCTCAGCAGCCTCAGGCACAGTGCTACCCCCGAGAACATCATTCTGACGGGCTGCTGCTGCGTGCAGTGGCCCTGGTGTACAATGCGGAGCGCATCAACGCGCTTGCGGGGCGCCACTGGCAGCGCTTTGCCCGGCAAAACTACTTTGACGGCAATGGCGTGTTTGCGGGCGTGCTGCTCGGAGCCCCGCTGCTGTTCATCATGTTTGTGATTTTGGTGAGTCTCTTCATCCCAACGCTGTGCATTGCAGGCACTGACCGTTGAGTTCTGTTCACGCTGACATCCTTCTGCTGCCTCACAGTCAATCACCACTCCCAGCAGTCTGGTGGCACGCATGTGCATGCAGACTGGCCACTGACGAGCTGTTGCCATTTCGTGCAGCTGATCTACCTGCAGCAGATGGCGGTGCTGCTGGTGCGCATGAAGCGCACCGAGCTGCGGGTCAAGGCCAAGCGGAGAGCAGCTGCGGCGGCGGGTGCTGCAGGGTCGGCGGGCGGCAATGGTGCCGCCCTGGACGATCATAGCACTGCAGGGTCTGCTGCGGCAGGGCCCAAGCTGGACTAAGCTGTTGTACACTAAGCTCAATGGTTTCCCCTGTCAGCTGAACCCTCTGTACACCTCGTGATCAGGCAACGGTTGGAGTGGGTTTCTCTGCAGCGCTGTTATAAAGCAGACTCATCAAACGAAGATGGATGTTGCCACACCCCTAGCTAGGGCATGGCAAGCTCTCATCGCCGTGCCCAAAGTAATCAACCAGGTTGCCTTCAGTAACAGGCCTGAAAAGTTTGCCAACAGCAAAACCAGCAGTCTCATGCATGCAGTTTCCTACGCCTCTAGCAGTTCCCAGGCCAACTGGCTGGCCAGTTCCCAGACGATTCGAATCACTTTGCAGCACATGCGCCAGCTGCAGCTGGACTCTGGCTACGGATCGTCAGAGCCGGGTACCGTCACCGGCCCGCTGTAGTTTGGCTGCTTGACCCGCGGCCGCATGCTGCAGTGAGCATGTACAACAGCCGTCAGAGCACAGCAGGCCGTTCAACACGCAATACGAGTGGCGCAGCACTGCTGCTTCGCAGGATGCGCATCGGATGTTGATGCCGAAAAGCAACAGCGACAGGGAATTGGACAAGGGCTCACTGCAAAAACACGTTGGCCATGAAGCGCCCGACGAGGGGGTTGGGGCGGCCGTGGGCACAAGACGCGCCCTCGTACTGCAGACAGCGGAAGCCCAGATGAGCGAGCAGCGGAGCCCCAGTGGAAACAGTGCTGTCCAGTCAACAAGCGCAGGGGTATGGTTTTACAGACGGGAGGCGACGGGGGCTGCTTACCAGCACCATGTCGCCTGGCTTCATCAACACCTGCAACATGCAGGAGCGACTGAGCGCTGTACATGCAGAGGGACTACGGCGGAACACTTCAGGCGCCATGCTCAGCGCGGGCACCGCGGCTGTATGCCTTGTGTCCCAAGCAGGGGGCAAGGCTCGCCTTGGTGAGCTTGCCGCTGTGGCCGAACACGTCCAGCGGCCAGGGCTCCCCGACGTCCTGGTCCACGTTGATGATGGCGGACACCTGGTGCGTGTCTGGCCTGTCTGCGTGGTCCTGCACAGCCAGCACAGGGAGCTTGGCGACATGCTCGCATGAGCGCACAGCTCGTATCATGATGCACCCTTTGCTTCAACACGTGTGCCATGCAAGCGCACAGCTCGTAATATGACACATCCTTCTGGTTTGACACGCGTGCCATGCAGGCCCGATTGACGGTGAGATACTGCCTGAAGGTCAAAGAGTAGGATGAACCACGCTGTTGCATACGGTTGCACCTGCAGGATGCTGCCCTCGGTGTACACGCGCACGCCGTAGATTGCGGAGGGCACAAGCGGTATGTTGCCGATCCATTCCTCAAACACCGGCCGGATCAGCTCAAAAATGGTTGGCTTCATGCTGCCGATCTCTGGCAGATCCACCAGCAGGAACCTGCACGACAGCTTTGCATTCGGCGACGATGCAGGATGTTTGCAAATGCTATGGAGCCTCAGTGTTGCAGTGTCGTGGACCATACACTAAACATGCCGTGCCTGCTCTGCTCGTGATTGACATAGATGTTGTCGTCTGTCCAGTTCTCTATGACCGAGTTGTTCTTGTGCTTCTCAAAGAACTCCTGCAAAAGCAGGGTGAGCCGCTAGGCGGACGCCAGGGACACCAGGGACAAGCACAAATCGCAGCACATGTACTGTCCAGCGCCAGTGCTGTCATCAAGCAGCAGGCGGGCACCTTCAGCAGCGCATACAGCAGCGGAGGCGCCCGCGTCTTCTTGAAGCCCGCCTTCGTGTACCGCGGAATCCACTTTTTCTGCACCACATGGAAGACCCAGCTACCAGTAGCAGAGATTGAGCAGGCGGCCTGCTGCACAGCAGTCACTTCGGCTTCCTAGCTGCGGCTGCAGTGCTGCAGCAGTGATATGGGTGTGACGCAGCTCCAGCCTGCAGCCCGCCTGCTCGTGGATGTCCGACAGCAGCTTCCCGAAGTTGGCCTCCCGGTCCCGCAGCAGCCGCGGCGTCATCTCGATGTGCGGCAGCGGCAGCTTGCACCCCGGGTCCGTGAACAGGTTGCAGTCCTCTGGCCGCCGCACGATCAGGTGCGTGTCCCCCTTCACCTGGCGGGCGTGCAGCATCCAGTCGTTTCGATTGCGCCTATGGGCCATGGACGACTGCAGCAGCCACTCTTTCCAACAAGCGGTCGCTGGAACAGGCGCTGTGTGGCATCCTGGTGGCAAAGCTGCAGTGGGTGCAACGAGCGCTGGGAGCGGCGGGGTGCGTACCCTGTGCACGATGACTGGCTTGGGCGCCGGGGCGTCCCTGGCGACCACTGGCGTGACCACCCACTCCGCCTGCCACACAACCGACGCCATGAGCCGTGGAGTAGAGGCAGGACAGTCGCACATGCAGTGCAGCATGTGCGGTCGCTGACAACCCCAGTGCAGCGTTTGCACACAACACACTGCGCCCGAAGACACAGCAGCAAGCTCTGGATCGCAGCAGAATCACGACCCAGAAAGCAGGGGCCCACCCCGAGCGGCGTCTCGATCCACTGCCGCCCCTTGGGCTCCAGCACGAACTCGCCGAGCGGGCGCCCGGCGTCGGGGTTGCGCGGGTCGCGCACGTGCCGGAAGCGGTACGCCGACCGCGTGTGGTCGTTGGCCAGCAGGATGGGGTGCCTGCGCCAAAGCGCAGGTGTCGTCAGCAGCATTGCATGCAAATGTGGGAGGTAGCTGCCTCAACGCTTTGCAGCATGGCTAGTTCATGGTAGAAAACACAGCTGCAGGCTGCCAGGAGCACAACCTACCTGCCGGTGCGCGTGAGCCACATCGCGACGTCGCGCGCGCTGGTGGGCTGGGTGGCCGCGGCCGCGGGGCCGCCGGCGCCGCTGCCTGCATCCGTGCGCACCTCCAGCACCGGCGGCGCCCCGCAGCTCGCCGGCATGCAGTGCGGGTGGATGTACACCACCGCCGGCAGCTGCTCCACGCCGAACCAGCTGCCTGCACGGTGCCAGGCTCCAGGATCATCAAGGCATGAGTCATGCGCTGCTGCCGCTCATGCATGGTCTCAGGCACCTCGGCTGCGCCCTCCAGCAGAACGCGCCGTCACATGTTGAACGGGTAGACTGGCAGTGGCAACTCTTGGCAGAGGGATGTCACTGTCTACCTGCACTGTCATGCCTACTCGAGCCACCTTGGCATGACAGTCGCAGGCCACACCATCCAGCACAGCGCCGGGCCCAGCTGCCGTGGTCATGCAAGTCGGCTGTGACACACTGCGAAGGCCGCACCAAGGCTGGCGGCCTCTGCGCCACGGTACCAGGTGATGCCCAGCGGCTCCACCACCTCCCCGGCTTCTTTTTCCAGCGCATTCGCGTCCCAGGCCGGGCTGCCGCCGGGCCCCGCCCCCGTCAGCACCAGCAGCGTGTGGCGGTACCCGGGGATGGGCATGAAGGGGTCCTCCTGCGGCTTGGCCAGCGCGGCCCCGCCCTGTGTCGGCTGCACCTGCAGGCTCCTGCGCTGGACGCTGAAGGTGTGGTGGTCCCCATCGTGCCGCCGCAGCGCTGTGTATGAGAACCCTAGGATGGCGAACAGGCCGATGCCCAAAAGGATGCCGATCGCTGGCACCGGCAGGCAGCGGTTGCGGCTGCGGCGCCCCTTGGTGCGCAGCGGCTTGCTGAATGGCGCCACGGAGGTCGCCATTCTCCAGGCCCTGCTGCCAAGAGTATGCTATCGACCTCTCCCAAGCAGGTGGGCAACTCCGAGAGGTTCCTGCTGCACCGCGCTGACCCTGAAGTGCTGACCCCTCCCCTCCCCAGCAGTGCTGATGTTCGCTGGGCAAAGCCAATCTCGATTACGGACTATTGACGCCTGCCAGCTTGACAGACGTACAGCATGAGATGAAAGTGCTGTTGCGTACCAAGCAAGCCAGCCTGCAGTTTGAGGCTGCGCTAGGACACACCGAGGTTTGCAACATCAAACTTCTTCCACTCGGACTTTCCTCAACACACTTCGAACACCCATGCGAATCATGCGTACAGCAGCAACCACTTACAAAGGGCTGACTCGTACCGTGTTCAGCGCGCACTGCAAGCGGGGTGGCCCGACGCATGCATCTAAACCCTGTGCGGCCCCCTCACGACGCGCACGCATCAGCCCCCCTGTTTCGAGATTTTGCACCCCGGAGCCCGGACGGCTATATAGCCACAGCCTGTTTGCTACAGCGGCTGTGCGAGGGTCTGTGGCCATCTGCTGGGCAAGCACGACATCAGCGGTTGGCGCAGCGCACAGTTGCCACACGAGAGTGTGCATGCGTCATGCTTCAGGGCCCTCGACTCGAAATGAAAACCGCTCCTTAGTCAAGAGCGCAATACAGGTCTACCAGCCTGGCGTGAGCACCTGGCTGGCCCACTGCAGCTGAAAGTAGCCCTTGAGCGGCACTGATAGCACTGCGCAATGCGATTTGGCTGTGGCACGGCGCTGATTCAAGGCTACCGGCACGAAGCTGCGCTGGCCTCACCTGAGGCACAAGGCAAAGTCGGCTGGCCGCAGATCAGGCTGGCTGCCGAAAGCTGAGGCGGTGAGACATTTCCCAGCCGTGGACAAGGATCTAGATCTTCAAGACTCGGCATCGCCGCCGAAGTCCCCCGACCACAGCCGCACAAAAGTGCACCCAAACCATGGGCAGCCGGCTGCCGATCGGCATCCTGGACCTGGGCGCCTCCGTCCAGCACCCGGTGAGTCGCAAGCCCGCAAGGACCTCCGTGTGCGTGTGGCGGTGTTGTCACCCTAGGTCACGGGGGTTGCCTGTGACGTTTTCGCACACAGCATACCATCGGACTGTACATCGACGCAAGCGGCGCGCAGCGCCGCAAACGACAAGGATCATTGGAATTGAATGAATCTCCGAGCCTGATCTGCGCCGTTGGGCCGCAGATTCTGGAGGTGCTGGGCGCTGCGGACCTGTGCCGCCTGGGCGCGACATGCAAGCTGCTGCAACGCCGGTGCATGGGCGACGCCACCCTGTGGTGAGCCACGCCTGTGCGTGCTGATTGTCAACCCCTGACACCTGCACACCGCGATGTGACGTTGCATAGTTACCACATGCCGCTCCAAACATCAGCGGCTGCGCGACGACCGTTCACCTTTGATCTGCAGGCGGGGTCACTGTGCGACCCTGCTGGGCCCCGAGACGGCGGCGCTGCACTCGGTTGCGGCGCCGCACCACGAGCGGCGCACCCCCTCGAGCGGCAGCCGCGCACACAGCAGCGGCAGCGGCGATGACAGCGGCCGCTCGGACAGCTGCGACAGCACCTTCAGCTTGGAGTCAGCCGACGAGGAGGCTGCTGAGTATTGGGCGGGCGTGTACCGTGCAGGCGTGCACATGGACGGTGCCTATTTCCTGGAGGGCGCCTCGGAGCGCTTTGCTGCCAGCGTCCCCGAGGTCCGTCCAGCAGGAACGCCTGATCAAGGACCATGCAGAATTGAGGCCCTGCTGGACATTCTTGCAGCTGACGACCAGCCGGTTTGCATTCTGCTGGTCTACCAAGTACTGCGTATGCTGCATATGCTGAAACGTGGTCATCAAATCTGATGTGCACCCACAGGAGCTGGCCGACAAGCTGGCGCGGGCGGGGCACACGACGACGCCCGTCGGCAGCAAGCTGGTCATCGCCGGCGGCATCCTGCTGTCCCCCTCGCGCACAATGGACGCCATGGTTGTGGATCCAGCGCGCCTGACCATCAGCAGGTGCCGTGCCAATGTGCCGGTGTGAACAGCCGTTCTTGTGCAGCACCAGCGCTCACGCCCCCCTGCATTCATTGCAGCTGCACACACTGGATGTCTATCTTTCAAGGGTGCGGCGGCTGCAGCGCTGACCTGCACATTCAACAGCTGAAAGTCTCTAGCCTGTCTCCACGCAGGCCCTGGGAGTTGGGCGAGGCCCCGGAGACGCGCTTCCGCCACACCGCCGTGGCCGCGCCGCTGCAGCCCGGCAGCCCGCTGCACGCCGCCGCCGCGACGCGGCTGGCCGACCTGGGCGTGGCCGCGGCGCCGGAGACCGGCACCCTGCTGCTGCTGTGGGGCGGGTACAACACCCTCAACGCGCAGTTCGGCGGCCCCGACATCCAGGTGCTCGCACGCTGCGGGGGACACTCCTTTAGGTCAGCGCCCAGGACAGGAGCACCTCGTGTACGCATGTGTCAGGTGGCTGTATCCCGTCGGTGCTGATGTTGCTGTGGGTGCCTGCACCAGGGGCTCTGGGTGGCGGAAGGGGCTCGCACGGTGGCGTGGCTGCCGCTGACCAGCAGTGGGGAGGCGCCGTCGCGGCGGTTCCACCACACAGCTGACGCCTTTGCCGGTGCGCATTGCTTGACATCTTGTCATGCATGTTTCAGGCGCAGCTGTAGTCTGATGAACTGCCCTGTGGCAAATCGCCTGGTCCACTTTCTTGCTTTCAGCCTGGGGCTAGTGAGGAAGTCGACCAGCTGATTGCATGTTGCAGGCGGCCGGAAGATGATAGTGCTTGGTGGCGAGGGCCACGCATGCGACGACAGCACCGATGCAGGGTGTCCCGCGGTGTACGTGCTGGACATGCCCAGCCTGGTTTGGCAGCGGGTTCAGACGACGTCAGAGACGGCGGACGCCTGCCCGGGTGCCTGCGCGCTGCACCTCTGCACGGTGCGATGCAGAGGGACAAGTCCTGTGAAAACACAATGTAGCCTGTACATGCAGGTGTGTGCAGCCAGGCTGTGGAGAACTGCTTCATGCTGCCCATCTACAGCCGATCCAGGGTTAGCAGGCTGCCACAGACTGTGGTTCCTTGTCCCTCACCATCTCCTCGTCTACTGCAGGTCCGCATGAGCCCAGGCACAGGACACGAGGAGCTGGTCGTCATCACTGGGCCTGACCAGGAAAACAGCAGGCCGCACGGCGGCATGCTGCCCCGCGCGCTCGACCTGAGCACCTTTTCCTGGCGGCACGGCGCCTTCCGGGATCCTGCAGCGCATGTCGTCATTCCAGCAGCACGGCAGCGGCCCGGCAAGGTCAAGCTTGCTGGGCAGTGGCTGCTGGTCGGCGCAGGCACACCCCTGCCGGTGAGCCGCGTGTGCCGCCTACACACACGGCGAGTTGCCATTGGCAGTTGGGGGCTTTGCTGCTGCTGTTGGCTCCTGTCCTGCAGGTTTTGCACAGCGTCAGCAGGAGCCAGCTTTAGGCTGTAAGGAGTGCATGGCCATTAGGCTTGCACCAGACATGTGTTGCTTCCCGACTGTATCTTTCTGGCTGCAGTTTGGCACCAGCGGCTGCCTCACAGACATCCACCGCCTGCACCTGCCGACGCTGACCTGGCGAGGGCCGCTGCGACTGCATGCGGCTTCCGCTTCTGTGCAGTGCAACGCGGGCTTCTCTGCTGATGGCCTCGTGAGTCGCAGGAAACGCCGTGCAACTTGTGCTGTCGGTGTTGTTGCAGGCGGAAGGATAGCACTGCGTCCGCCGCAGCAGGATCTCGCAGCGACAGCTGCGCACAGTTCCAGAACCAGCGCCATGTTGTCAAGTATGCACTTGCCGACAGTCTGCCACACCCGCTGTGCAGGTCATGTTCGGGGGAATCACCATCTCGAGGGCTGGCATCAGCCCCGTGGCTCGCCATGATGCGATGCTGCTTGGCCGCCCCGCCCAGCTCAGCCAGCAGCTGCCCTCGCGGCCAGTCACGCCAGTGCCTGCGCAGTCAGCGCGGCCGACAACAGCTGACACTGCAGGTGCAGTCTCATGTCACCTCAGTTCCAGAGCAACAGCTGTGCCCAATGTGGCCTTGGGCTGTCGTGCTTCCGATGCACCACCAGTAGCAGTGCACAGGACCGTGTGCTCCTGCTGCCTGCACGTGGCAAGTTGCTTTGGCATAGCCCCCGGCGATGTGGTGAGCCGCACGCATTCTGGCCCATGCAGGTCAGCACGATGTGCAGCTGTCCCCAACTGCGGCAGTGGGACTGCAGCAGGTGCTGCAGCAGGTGCTCGCTGCCTGCGGCAGCCGGTCAGGGAGCCCAAGCGCCACCTGCTCTCACTGCGGTGCGCCTCAAGCGGCTGCACCATGCGATGCCGCTCCCAGCTGAGGATCGCTGCCTGTTCCTGGTGGTAGCTGCCCATTGACATCGACAAGGCCGACTCCTGATGCTGTCTCACATGCCTGCACGCATCTGCAGGCCAAGCAGCAAAGACCCGGCCGCCAGCACAGCTGGTTGTTGCCGGGGTGCTGGCCACATATGCCGCCCAGCTGAAGGCAGCCGACGACTTCACGCCAGCCTGGCCGCAGGCCTTCCCTGAGCACCTGCGCAATGGCTCCGGCAGCGTGTCTGCATCAAAGGTAGGATTGCTGGGCGTAGTATTTGGTCTTGCGCTGCCTTGCAGGAAAACAGCACACAGCACGATATGCTGACTAAAGGGGTTGGCACATGCTGAGTGGAGTGCAGCTATCGTCTTGTGCTGTACCATCACTTGAAATTGTTCCCGTCCACTTTCAGGTGCCGGAGCTGGCGACGCCTGCAACAGACGAGGCGGCAGCGCTGAGCCTGGCCTGGTTCCGAGGCGTGCGGGCAGTCGATGACAACCTTGTGGATGCGCCCGACATGGCGCTCACGGAAGCGGAGCCGAGCCGCATGAAAGCCGCCGGGCGCTGTGGGAACACGGCGGCTGCAGACGCCAGCAGCTCGGCTGGAGCAACAGCCACAGCCACTGCCAGCACTGCAGCAGCTGTCTCAGCAGAGGAGATGCACACTGCTGCAGCCACATCCGCACCTGGCGGATCGTCAGCTGATACGATGCAGTCGCCATCGGCACCGCAGACACCGTTGGGCCTGCCTTCTCTGCCGCCGCGGCAGCCGCGCAGCTCCGCCCAGGCCCTCAGCGCTGCTGCCCCCGCAGACTCCCTTTCCGAGGAAACAGCAGCCTGTGAAACGGCATCCCAAGCAGAAGAACCCTCTCTGGATGACACTTCTGCCAATGCTGCCGAGCCGCAGGCAAGCGTCTGCCAGGTGCAGCCAGCTGCACAGCTGCAGACGGACCCATCACTGACGGCGCCAGGCTCACAGCTGCAGCTCTTGCAGCCACCACCGCCGCTCACCACTGTGCAGCAGCTGGGCAGGCGGCTGCAGCAGCTCTCGGTGGTACCGCCGCCGCCGCCGCCGCCTGCTGCAGGGGCCGCTGTGCACGCCATGGGCCCGGGGTTGATACCACCGCCGGCGCCCCCCACAGCGCCATACCCCGGCCAGCAGCCCGGCACGCCCGCGCCTGCGCCTCCGCACGGCTACTCGCACCCGATGCTGCACAGCTTCCCGCTGCCGCCGCCGCCGCCGCCCGGCCACCTGCCGCCGACCACACCAGAGGCATACCATCGCATGGTCGCCTTGCAGGTGTGGCTCCACCCTGAAGCCAGCCCACTGAAAGAACATGAAGTACTGAGTTGCAGGATGTCATCAGGCCTGTGCAGCTGGCAGAGGCTGCAGCACGTGGAACCAGGGGCATGCAGGGTGTCAGGCTGACAGATGCTGCCCGATCCTCAGGCGAGCCTTGCGCGGTGGCAGCACCCGGGGGCATCCAGCTGGAGGCCCGAGGCGGCCGCAGACTGGACGCGGTCAGCACCCGCCGCTGGCGCTGCCCCCGGGTGAGCCCCAAGCACTGCAGATGTCTGTTGCAGCTGCAGCGCATGATACGCATGCCTGCATGCTGGAGGATGGTGCTTCGGCGACGAAAACTGTCTATGGGCAGGTCACTCTACGCCATACCTTGTCGATCACTCGCAGGTATCAGCACGGGCAGGTGCCGGCCTCGCCGCACAGGTACCAGCCGGTGCCGCCGCCGCCGCCGCAGCACGCCGCCGCTGCCCGCCCGCCACAGGGTGGCCGCCAGCAGCCGTCTGGCAGCTGGGCCGCCTGGGCGCAGCACTGGCAGCAGGCCGGGAGGCCCAGCGGCATGCCGGCAGCGCTGCCGCCGGTCCCCCCGCAGCAGCGGCGGCAGCCCTTCTGGCAGGGGGCAGCCCCCGCGCCGCCCCCGCCGCCGCTGCAGCACCAGCCGCCAGCGCACAGCGGCAGCCCTGCAGCAGCGTGGAGCGTGGGACCGCAGGTGGCCAAGGGCCCACCGCCGCCGCCGCCGCCGCCGTTCCCGCCGCCTGCGCACGCTCGCACACAGAATCCCCCGGTGCTGCCGCACCATGCATATGGTCCGCCCGCCTTCCCAGCGGGCGCGTATGGCCATGCAGCTGCAGGCTTCAGTGTTGACGGCGGGATGCTCCAGCAGCTGCCCGGCCGCTCTGCCCAGCCCCGGCGGTCTCGCGGTGGCCAGCGCCGCCGCAAGGCGGCTGCTGCTGCAGCGGCTGCTGCGGCTTTGGGGACAGCGGCGGCGACTGGGCAGCCGGACGCGGCAGTGGTAATGGATGCAAGCGGTGCCCCGGATGGCCAGTTGCAGCCCGAGGCAGCTAATGAGACCGAGGCGCTGTTGTAGGAGATGACGGACGACACACTATCCTTTTTCACTGCAGTCTGTTGACATGGTCGAGAGGATGACTGAGATGGAGCACAATCTGAGAACCTGCAACTGTCTTTCTTGAAGTTTTGTTCAAACCTGTCGGCACTAGACCTCTCTGCCTGCTTGCGTCCATTATTGACCAATGGTCCTGACAGTGCTGAAGTGTGCAAGCTGTACAACGGCACATGTGCTTCCGTTCCAAAGGCCTCCTTGTCTAAGCTACATCCTCAACGGTTCAGCTTCCTTCGTCTTCCACAACTTCAGACATAAATCAGGCGACGGCCATTAACATGATGCGAGTGCACAGCGTCACCACAGATGGGGTCCCCACAGCCTATGCAGTCTGTAGTTTATTTGTTGACCCAGCAATTAGGTCACCACACTGTCATATGCAGCGGTGCCACGGTTGCCGTCGCAGCGCATCATGTGCCCTTGGTGGGAGCGGTGGCGATGCAGTTGCGGGTGTCCACCGCCACGAACAGCGTGTCCTGGCACGCCGCTTGCGTCTTGCCCTTGCTCGCTGGCGCCAGCGAGAGGTACGCCACACCTGCACATGCACACATGCTGGTGGATTCGTGATGCCCCTGCTACAGTCTGAGGTTGATGGTCGCATGGCAACCCCAGGCTTTCACACGAAACAAAGCGCGGGGCAGCCTGCTGCCCTACCTGTGCCGTCCGCGCGCACGGTGCGTGGGAAAAACGTCTGATTCTGCAGCAGCCCCAGCGGCAGCATCCCACACCTGCGAAGCAGGGACATGCATCTATCACCATGGGCACACCGACAGCGCCAGCAGCTGGACAGTGCATGCAGCACGGCCCGCAATTCATTATGTGCTCTGCGTGGCTGACTCGCTTGCACGTGCTTGCAAGTGCGTCGCAGCGCACCGGTGCGAGCTGAACATGGCTTCCCCAGGCACGTTCACGCCGGGCGCCAGCCCCGTCGCCGCATTGCCGTTGAAGGTCTTGAAGATGGCTATCACAGCCGCCGGCGCGGCGCCGGTGATCGACAGCGCGACGCCCCACTCATCGCTGCACCCGGCCAGCCGCAGCGCGAGCGTGTTCTGCTGCGCCGCCTGCATTCAGAAATACATAGTACTCTAGTGCAAGTTGAGCAGTCAAGCTGTATCGCTTCCCGCAAGTTGTGCGTGAACACTGCCAGCTGCCTTGTCGCTGCACCTCGCCATCTGACGAAGGCAGCAACTGGGGCCATGCGTGACAAGCGCTGAACGCGCTGGCGGCTGCTGTCTGCATGGCCTCTGCCACGCCTCTATCCCTGAGCGTGCGCAGGGAACCCCAGCTGGCGCCAGGCAGCACGTGCAAGCAGCGGCAAGGCAGCATGCAGACGCACCGCATTGGCTTCGCTCAACACGCGGCACGCAGCCTCGCACGCCGCCCGCGTCTCAAAGCGGTTCCCGTTGCCCTGGCAGCCGCCGTACGTGAAGTTCCTGCACTCCAGAGCGCTGGCGTCCCAGTACCTGCCACGACACACAACCCGCCACAGGTTACTTCACTTCTGCAGATGCCCCCTGACTGTCTCGCACGAGTCAGATCTTGCGGTTCAGCCTGTCCTCCGGGCGCCTCCTGGCTCATGATGATTGCCACACGCGTGCAGCTGACATGCAAGACCTTGGGGCACTCAGCAGGAAGCAGCAAATGTTTGCAGACCATCTGCATGACTGTCAGTACAGACAAGCAGTCAGGACACGAGCAGGAAGTCCAGAACATGCAGTAAAGATTCGATTTGGCCGCACCAGCGGGGCAGCAGCGCCAGGCAGGAGCCGGCGTCTGCCGGCTGCAGGCACACGGGGCTGACCGCGGGCTGCGGCAGGCCGTTGCCCCCCTGCAGGCTGTTGCCTGCACCCGGCAGGCAGCGCAGAACATCACGTATGCGCAGGTGTCATCCGCTGCACCTCTGCGCATGTGCAGGCCCGGCGGGCCCTGGGAGCCAAGCCCTCCGACTTTGCTGCGGTGGTTGGAGGACACCGACCGACCCTTACAGCTCAGCCGGCTGTTGCCTCAGCCACAGCAGCGATCGTGTTGACACGCCTCGCACCGTCGTTGGCGGCGCCGATGGAGGAGGCCGGCAGCTGGCAGGCGCCGGCGGATGCCACCGCCACCCCGGCGCACCCGGCCAGGCACTCGTTGGGGTACGTGTTGGTGTCGTTGCCGCACACCGGGGCGTACTCCGCTGTGCAGAAGCAGGAGCCTGCAGCACAGCAGCCCTCGTCACTCGCACTCAAATGGACCGACAGCAGACTGGGTCGCAGGTGCCTTGTTGGTTTGGCTGGTCTGCCGGGTACTAGGGTGTGAGATTGAACAGGTGCAGACCTTGGTCCTGACATGTTGACGCGGAGGCTGCACACACGGCCGCTGGGGACACTGCAAATGTGCACCTGGGCCGGGGGGCGGAGGCGCGCCCGCTGCCGACGGGGGCGTCACCACTGGCGGCGGCCCCGCTGGAGGTGTGTCCTGCCCTGAAGCGATGGCGCCCGGATCACCGCTCAGCAGGCTGCCCGCCGGGCCGCCGCCGCCGCCGCTGCACGCGCCGTCCGTGGCGTCCGTCACCCCCTGGCAGCCCGCCTCGCAGGCGTTGGGGAACTGCCGCTGCGTGGCCGCCTGGCACACCGGCCGGAGCTCCCGGGTGCAGCTGCACGCCGCCGCCGTGGCTGCGCAGCCGTTCAACACATCATACCACGCAGCTCACAGCCTGCTGCAGGCGCAGCGGCAGCTGCAGTCATGCATGTCGTGCTCAAGTATGCAACGCGGTGCCTGTCAGATGTGGGGGCATTGCAGCAGGACGAAGCAGCAGGAAGCGCACGGGGCAGCGCTCCCGGCGGGTCGGCGCAGGACCCATCGTTGACGACTGGCGCCTGGGAACACTCCGCCTGCGCGAGCGCCGAGCTGCTCAGACTCACGTCAGAGAGTGCTGTTGAGTCGTCACACACCCGTCACACGTCCTTGGACCATGCCGCATCCCAAGACTGGTGCGCGCAGGAGGCAGCCAGTCGGGCACCTGACAAGCATTCTCGAAGGTGATATTCATCTTCGTCGCCGGATCTGTGGCGCAGACGGGCGCAAAGATCTTGGTGCAGATGCAGTCGCCTGGGGGAGGCACGCCGCTCTGCAGCAGCCGCCGGCCTGCACATAGCGATTTGGACGTCAGCACTGGCAGCAGTCGCGCCAGCTGCCCACCATCTCCCAGCTGTTCATGTCCGTAAGCCCTGGCACAGGCCCCCTCCTGCAGCAACACACCATGCTTGCACTCGTGTCCCAAGGCATTGAGAGACTCCTACCTGCGCTGGGAGCGCTGGCGGGGCAGGCCCCCTGGGTGAACTCCGTCACATTGGCGCAGCGCGCGCGGCACTCGTTCTCGTACTGCGTGCCGTTTTCGCACACCGGGGCAAAGCTCTCTATGCAGGCGCAGCCGCCGCCGGGCACTGCAGGGCTGGGCGCTGCGGGGCTGGACGGCGCCTGCAGCTCGCGGCCTGGTGCATCTGCAGCACACCAACGCCAACCCTTACCAGCAAGTCTTTGCGCCAAGATGGCTGATGTTGGTGTTGTGACTAGGTGCCAGCTTCCTGCTGGGCCGCAGCGGCCAAGTTTTGGGAACCAGAGGCGCTGGGCTGCAACAGAAGTAGCCTCAGATGTCTGCGGGTTGCAAGGCACAACACAGCGGGCGGACAGCACGCGTGGCAGCACAGCGGAGGGACGCATCGCACCCGTGACAGCAGCGCCTGCCGCGGCTGGCAGCGCGCCGCCACACGTGCCGTTCTTTGCGACTGCCAGCCCCTCGCACTCGGCCTGGCACCTGCAGGGTTGCACCTGGAGTCAGCACCACACCCCGCAGCAGCGGTACTCCCAGCTGTCCAGGCCTGAAGGGAACGGTTTGTACTGTGTTCCAATATCATGGGGCAGCGAGGGTGTCGTGGCCTCACTGGTTGGCGAAGTCTCGGCCGTTGGTAGTGCAGACCGGCGCGAAGATGAGGGGGCAGATGCAGTCCGGGCCCAGCGGCGGCGCGGGCGGCGGCGCGCCCTGCAGTTCACATTGTCGCGCGCTTGTCAGACCCTTCAGCCCTGCCTGCACTGGGACCTCTGGCTGAGCTGTGATGCGGGGCCACACAGAGGCTTCGGACCAGGATATCTGTGCCCGCAATGCAAGCGGCTGCTCGTGCAGTGCTCAGGCCCTCGGGTGCCGCTGACCTGGGGGGTTTCCGGCGGGGGGAAAGTCTCCGCGGGTGCTGGCGGCGTCTCCACCGGGGCCGGCGGCGACTCCGCCGGCGAGGGCACGGGCGCGGTGCCGGTGCAGTTGCCGGTGCACTGCTCCAGGCTGTCGAAGCGGTTGCCGTTGCCCTGGCAGCCGCCGTACGCGAACAGCTGGCACTGCAGCGCCGACGGCGAGAAGAACCTGCGCATCACCATGCATTGCGTTGTTGCATCGTCGCTCTCGTCGCTAGTTATTCGCCATGCTGCCACTTGCACAACATCCCCTCCTGCATCGGCCGCGGTGTCGGTCCGGTGCTGGCTCACCACTTCGGCATGGCGGCGTTGCATGGCCCGGGATCGGGGAACAGCCCGCAGTGCGGCCGCAGCAGATCCAGTGCCCCGCTCATCTCCTCCTCAAACTCGAAGAACGAGTCTGCCGCAGGGGAACCACCGGCAGATCAGGGTGGCTGCACATCAGATAGCAGGTCAGGCAGCAGGTTGCTACGCCCAACACTGATCTCGCCTCCGCTGCTGGCATCTTGTTGGAGCACCCGCGAGTGCGCCGCATGCTGCTGCGCCGGCAGCCAGCCGCTATCTGCTGCCACCACGCGCAGTGCACACCCCGCCAGGCAGCACAGGGTGGCGAGTGCCATAGCGCTGATGCAGCTGCCATCGGGCGGCCTCATGCTGCTGGACTGCTTGTGCGACCTGTCGGATCAAGCCCTGTAGATGACAAAAGGAGCTCATTTGGCTTTCACAACGATAAAGCTGTGTTGGCACGCGTCCCAAGCAACGCTGCAGCCCGAATGATTCTAGTGCATGTTGCTGACATGGCCGTGTCCCGCCGATTCAACCAGCATCACAGCCTTAAGAGCAGCGATGTCGTCTACGATCAACGATACACTGGAGTATCAAGCTGCTAGTTGTGGAGATGCGACACAAAGAGCGCGATGCGTCAACTGCACCTGCTGTTGCATGAGTCAACCTTCCCACCCGCATCGGCTCCTGATGTGCCCACGCAGAGAGCAAGCAGCGCAGGCTGTCCTAACGATATCATGACTACTTTGAAGCCGTCCGAAACGCATAGGAAGTTTGCCGCGTGTCCACAGCCGTCAGGCGGCGGCAACGTTGCACAGCCTAGGACATCCGAGATGCGTCATAGCCTGGGTCAGGCCATCAGAGGGGACCATCGCGCGCCACTTGCCTGCTCACCTATCGCATGATCTTGACGCCGCGCTCAGCGACAAGCGAAGAGCACGGCTGCTGGGCACTCGCACACTGAAGCGCGATCCCGAGGCGCTCCGGCAGCGTCACTGCTTGGGCAGGTCGTCCGCTGTTGCACCAGCCAGCAATAGCAGCACCCTGTGCCAGCTCTGCGTGATGGTCGTGTAGCGCAACGATGCTATGTCGCAATTGACGAGTCCGGCAACCGACTTGGAGTAGTCGGCTGAAATGCCGATCGGAGCCCCCCTTGTCAGCAAGCACCGTGGAAAGGAGCCAAACGGCCGGTTGACCTGTGCGGAATTCCTAGGGCCCCTTGTCACACTTGCAGGTGCAGAACGCCCAGTCATTGTTCTTGGGCTTGATCTAGCTTGCGTTGATTGCCCAACATGGTGCACGACAACGGCGTGAAGGAGCTGACCGAGGAGCGGCAACGGCACAAGGAGGATTGCTCCGCATTGGCACTCCGGGAGGCGAGCAAGTCGGCAGCGGGCGCTCTGCTGGCGTCGGCAGGCGGAGTGTTTGCAGCGAACTCGATTTTTCCCGGGTTCCGTCGCGCGCTGGGCACCTCCGGCAAAGCAGCGCTCGTGGTGCGACTTCTGTGCAACTGCCCATCAGTTTGACTGAAACTTGCAGCGAGCTGAGTGACTGTGTGGGTCGTTGGGGGCACATCGTATGGCTGACAGAGCACGAGCAATGCATAGTTGCAGGCATTGCGGTTCGATAGAGATCAAACAGTCACGTTGCTTAGTCAGCGGCGTGGGCAGTTGTAGGCTTGGCTGCAGCATCGCTTAGGCACTGCTGATGTGCCCTGAGGCGCTGGCAAACGTGTATACGGGATCCATATACCTGCGAGCTCTCGTTGTGGCCGCTCCACATCGACTGTCAGCATCGTGGTGGCACGGACACTGCGTAGGTCAGATCAGCACAGCGTCTTGTGCCTGAGGGGAAAACGCCAGCGGCATCCAAGGGTTATTAAAAGCGTGCTGTTTGGAGCATTATCCAGACCGTGCGGAAGGGCGTGACATCACAGAGTGTCAGGCGTTCCCTCTCAGACCCTGGCAGCCCGCACTGACCGGGTGTCGCCTGTGTGCGTGCAGATGACACCCTTCTTCTTTACATTCTTTTACGTCAGCCAGACCACGGTAGGCAGCACCGCACGCCTGTGTGGCTTGGCATGAGCTGCACTGGCAACCTGCTGTGCGGCGCCCCCGTGTCCTGCGGTTCACACACCTAGTCAAGGGTGGGTGCGGTTTCGGCGGTGCAGATGAACAATTGCGCGCGGGGCAAGGTCTGGACGGATGACCCCAAGGCCGTCCTCCAGCAATGAACGGCCAATTGCCGCTGGGATGGGAGTGGCCCCTAGGTTGGGGCACCGTGAGCACTGCAGTGGGCAGTACTGAAGGTCACATGGAGAACCCGAGCGCTGCAGCGT
Source organism: Diplosphaera chodatii (assembly GCA_032358165.1). NCBI lineage: Eukaryota > Viridiplantae > Chlorophyta > Trebouxiophyceae > Prasiolales > Stichococcaceae > Diplosphaera > Diplosphaera chodatii. The sequence continues at coordinate 2,195,262 of JAALGY010000038.1, forward strand.
GCACATTGGGCACTAGAGCCCCTTTGTTGGTCACATCTTTAGTCGATAGGAAGTGCGGGTGCAACGCCGCAGACCCGCAGGCATGACTGAACTTCGTCGGTGCCTGGGTTTCATCCCTGCCGCGAACGAAGTTGCAGCATGCCATCATTCTTTGGCAGCCCACCCAGCAGCACCTGGAAATCTTTGGCCCAGTAGTGGTGTATAGTATGCAAGCTGTAAAGCCAGAGTGCTTTCACACCACCATAATATGCATGGGGCAGTTCGTGGGTGCACATCACAGCGTGGCGTCGCTGGCTGTCAGCAGCAAGTTGCAGCAGGCGTTGGAACCAACCCTGACATCCAGCGACAGCCAAGGTCCCCCTCTGCTGTATGCAGGTGTCCCCAGTCTTCTTCATGTTTTTCCTCAGGACCGAGCAGGTTTGTCTGGGCACCCAAGGGAGTGCCTGCATGGCAATGGCTGCTGCATGTCGACCTGAGTTCATCTGGCTCCTCACAACTTTGCTCAGCATGTCATGCCATGTCACCAGGTCATGAACGAGTGTGCGCGCAGCAGGGTGTTCAGATCAGACACGCCCACGTGATAGTAGGGCCAGGGGGCAGTGCACTGGCATAGTGTCGGGACCCTCGCAGCCAGCCCTATCAGCAGAAACACCCACGTGGAAACTCGGGGATTGCCTCAGCTTGACTCGCGTGCACTTTAGTTGGATCCTGGCAGTGGGTGTGTACAACTACAACTCAGATGTGGCAGCAAATCAACTTCCTGTTTGCAGCTATGCAAGGCCCCTGCAGCTGTAAGTGCGCATAGCTCCCAGGCAGTGTTGGGGCTGGGGCTGGGTCCAGAAGTGACAACCATGTTCATTGATCCTTCATACATGCAGCGCCCAACTGACTGTGTCCAGTCTACTCTGTTTTGATCTGAGCCTGCTCAGGCATTCACAGGTGTGCTGAGTCGGCAGCCGTGCCGGCGTGCAGTTGCTGCAACCTCGCAGGCTCCAGCAGCACCGCACCAAGCAGCCGCAGGCAGGCAGGCCTCTCGCGGCAGACAGCACACTAGTTCTTGCACACGCTGACATTTGCACGCAGCCCAGACAGGAACCCGCAGCGCGGCTGAGCACTGGGCACATCAGCCAACGGTGGAAGCATCTGAAAGGGCACTGCACAGCTGTGGGCAGCCGCTGTCCGGCCCACCCCGCAGCAGCAATGGCGGTGCCAGACTTCCCTGTGGAACGCGTCCACGCCATCGCCGCCACATCATGCGCCACCTGGTGAGCAACATTGCCACACTTGTGCTTTGCTCAAAACAATGACCGAGCCTCTGGTGACCCAGTGTGACTGCGGTCATATGTCGAGACACACTGCTGCTGTGCAAGACTGGTCGAGGAGGCAGCTCGTTTGGCCTCCAGACAGTAGTAGTGCATGCGCAGGGTGGCTGTCGCGCTGGCGGCGCACCTGTACACCCCGACCTTGTGGCCGGGCTACAGCCGGCTGCCTGCGCGACAGAAGCTGGCGTGGACCAACCGTGTCTCCTCAGCAGCGCATGTGAGTCACGCTGCGCTGCGCCTTGTGGCAGTCATCCAGGGGGGGCAGACCAGAGCTCTGGGCAAAACCACCCCGGGGCTGCTGTGTCGTCGCGCAGGCGGTCGTGCTGGTCGCGGCGCAGGCACGCAACCTGGGGGACCCCGCGCTGAGGGCGGACCCGCTGTTCGCAGTCAGCGGTGCGCATCAGAGCCCGGCTGCAGCCGCTGTTCACCGCGGCACCACTGCACCCTGCAGCTGCAGCCCTGCGCCGCCGTGCGGTTCCATGCAGCGGCGGCAGCTGTTCAGGCTGTGATGAGGCGCTACACACACCTGTCACTCTCAACAATGGAGCGCAGGCTGCGCCCCGCCCGCTTGGAGCTGCACTCTCTCGTGAAGCCCGCATGAAAGTGCGCCCCGATCGTTGTGGTGCAGGCGCACACTTCTTCTGGGGCAGCGTGATGTACGGGTACCTGGCGTACGACACCGCCTTCACGCTGCTGTGCTGGCGCGCGGTGGGCGCCTGGTCCTTCCTGGCGCACCACGCCCTGGGCCTCGCCTGCTGCGCCTTCGGGCTGTACCACAACAGGTGCTAGTTGGCACTTTTGGGCGCAGGAGCATGTTGTCTCGTGCACAAGGCCACCCGCGCCATGCCCGCTGACAGCCGCTGCGTGCTCCTATCTGCGGGATGCGCGGCGCATCTGGCATGCTACATGTCGGGGTGCTGGACTGCTTGATGTTGCCTGCTGGCACTGGTCAATGCACCAACCATGTGTGTATCTGATCGCGCAAACCACTGGGACCGCAATGCTGCACAGGATGGCGCTGTTTGGGATGGCGGTCCAAGTGTTCTTCGAGTCCACGACGCCGCTGCTGCACCTGCTGGGCTGCCTCAAGATCGCTGGCCGCTCCGACAGCCGCGCCTACCTGGCAGCAGGTGATACGACTCAGCGGGCCAGCACAGATCGCTATGGTGGTGGCAGTAGAGCGACCTCCCACATACTGTCACACACTCGGGCATGCCCTGTAGAGCATCATGTCACAGACCCTGCATGCTGCTGACCCCGTGTCCTTCCGATGCAGGCCTGGCATTGATCGCGCAGTTTGCGCTGTGCCGCGTCGGCGTCGGCGGCTACTACTGGGCGCTGATGATCGCCGCGGTGTGGCGGCTGCCGGCGCCCCGCCCCGGTGAGACTGCAGTGAATGCACTGACTGACAACCGGCATGCTGGTCTGCAGCCGCAGCTGCTGATCGTCGCACCTACTGTTCGGAGCCGGCCTCTCGATGCCTCCTTGCCCGTCGGTCGCCACAGGGTGGGCGCTGGGCGGGGTGGCGGTCTTCGGCGCGCTCATCGCGCTCAATACGCTGTGGCTGCTGAAGCTCGTCGGGCTGGCGAGGGCGCGCGTGTGCAGCCGCGGCGGCGGCGGCGGCGGCGGCGCTGCAAAGCTGGCGCTGGGCGCCGCCGACGCTGCGCAGTGCAAGGCGCTGGCCGGCTCCATGCAGCCTGGCGGCGCGGTGCATGGCTCAGCAGATGACAAGTCTGCTTTGATCAAGAGCGGCACAGTCGGGGCAGGGCGCAGCGTCGTCGCCCTGTCAGCGCGGGCTGGGTCCCTGTCGGCGGTCGAGGCGGCGGCCCACGCCGCAGCGCACGCGGCCGCCAGAGCCCGGGCGGCGCAGCTGCGTCACCAGGCCGCCATGCACCGGCAGCCAGGCAGCGACCAGCGCGGTGATGGTCAGACAGACGATGCACAGAACGAGGCCTGGCTGCGCAGCATCAAAGACGAGCCAGATGAGGATGCGCCAGCGCCAGGTGGCAGTGCAGATGGCGGAGACGACCACAGTGGAGTCAAACACCCAGATGCGAAGCTGCAGGCGATGCCGTCGTTGGTGCGCCAGGGCATGAGCGGCCCACTTGACGGTACTCCCACGTCAGGCAGCGGGAGGCATGATGGGTCTGGCTCGGATGGCGGCAGCGCCCGCAGCCGCAGCGGCAGGCGCCACGAGGGCCACTGTGAATGTGCCTTCTGTGGAGACACTTGATGTGAGAACTGCAGTGGCTGATGGTCTGACCACACTGGTTGTTACCAGGCGGGCCTGTGAACAACACAGCATCCAAGTCGTGAGAAAGCAGTACAACAGTCAGTGGTGACGGTGGTAATGTCATAACTGTGAAGGAAGATGCAGCAGGACATGTTGCAGGGTGCATGCACAGTCGCGGGTGCTTTGGCCAATCAATACCCTAATTGTCATCCGAGACTCGGGTGTGCAACTTCACACGAAGTTGCATACATACGATCAGCAACCCAACGTTGCAGGTTGAGCAAGGAATACATAATTTCACAAGGGATCTCAGTGTGCCGAGCCAGTTGTACATTGTTGAAGGCAGGCGCTGCACAACGCTCCTTGCATGCAAGTGCATATGGCGTCGGGCGGTCTCCAGTAAACTGGCACTTGATGCCAGAGGCGATGGAACCCTTTCCATATCAGTCCGAAGACCCCGCGGGACTGTTTCCGCGCCTGCGCTGCCTGGGCAGGGAGCTGCCGCTGGAGGCCGCGCAGTGCAAGCATGTAGAGCCACTGCCGGAGTTGCCGGCGGAGCTGGCGGCGCTGTTCGCGCACCGAGTGCAGGAGGCCAGCGCCAGCCACGGATCAGACCGCGAGGCGGCCATGGCAGTCGTCGCTGCGCCGCTCATGGCCATTGGCGGCTTGTTGGGCGGCGGGCAGGCGCAATTTGAGCACCAGTTCTCACGCAGGCATGAGCGTCAGCATGATGCAGGCGGCCCGAAGACCTCGCGTGGCCCGGCTGCCTGCCCATGCGGCGGCTACATCAACGACATGACTCTTGCCGCCCAAGTGCGCTGCTTCCTCAAGCATAGTAAATAATTACCTACAATGCTGCCTTCAGCCAGAACTAGAGCTCAAAGTGATGAACGGCTGCCAGTGAGGCTGATCAGTTCTGAGCTGTCACAGCTGCAAATTTTTAATAGGTGATGGGCTGGTCAGATGCTTTCGGGAGCATGTGGGATGACACGGCAAAGGCGCGATATACACACGTGACGCTGCAGACTACAGCAGACCTCCAGAGCTGCAAGGTGTGCTTCTATCCGTGGCGTGCGTTTGACATCAGGCCCGTCTTCCCACCTGCTCAAACTCTCATCCGGCTGCCGGTCCGCCGTTATCGGTCACTTTTGTGCAGGACGTGGCATTGTGTCTGAACGCTGCAACAGCAGCATTGCCCATCTCACCATGCGCAGCATGCTGAGGGCTTCCGTGCGGCGATCCTGCAGATGCTGGCAGGGACAGTTGGTGCTGCTGCCGCCAACGCATGCAACGACAGCATCGGACGGCCCGTCTCCGGCATCTGCCTGGGCGTCCCCCATGTGGTAAATGCTTTGCGGTTGCTCCTGTGTTCAGCAGCAAACTCAGGGTCGACATGTCGGTTTCTGTGACACCTGCACATACAGGCATACTGCTATGTGTTAGTACTCTGACAGCTGCAATGCATGCACGGTGCACCTTCGTAACTGGATGCCTGGTATACACACATTTGTCAGCCCTGATCAGCCATCGCCATACGTGCTGACGCTGAAGACTGCTGTATGCGGTCGCAGGTCATCGCCGAGGTGCAGCTAGATGCCGAGTGTGTGCACGAGCTGTGGGCGCAGCACAGGAAGCAGCCGGACCACGTCAGGGCTGGGGACGTCAGGGGCGTGCTGCGGCTGAAGTACGCTGCCAGCGACGCGTTCCTGCTGCCGCAGCCGCCCCTGCTCGCCAGCTACCTGCCGACGGTCAACGCGCTGCTGCGGGCGCTGGCGCCGCGCAGCCCCTTCTGGCAGCAGGGCGACGACACTGCAGCCCGCCTCCAGGCGAGTCCACCATCTGCCACATGAGCTTGAGCCCGCATGCGCAAAGCTCTTGCAGCCATGCAAAATGGCGCGGTGTTGTTGCACTGACCAGCTGGCCAGTGGTGCAGTGCAGATGCACCAGCTGTGAATGCCCCATCCATTGTGTAAATGGTCATCCGCGCCTTCCATGCTCCGGTGCCGCCAATTGCAGGGCGCCCTCGTGCACAACGCGCGGCAGGTGTACAAGCGGCTGGATGCGCTGCAGGCGCTGCCGCCCGGCTGTGACGGGGACTATGTGCGGGAGAGGTTGGACCTGGGCAACTTTGGCGACGTGCACCAGCTTCTGCTTGGCCAGGTGTGGGTTAGATTTGGCCTGGTGCCACGCCGCTCTTTATGTGTCTGTGCCATGCATCCGTGGTCTGCATGGCGGGTGGATCTTCAGCAAGATCATCAGCATCAACCATACTTGAGATGGGGCGAGAGCAGTGACTGACTCCTGGTGCCCTGAGCTGCGCACTGCTTGCAGCACGAGCTCAAGGCAGCCAAGAAGCCGGAGCTGGAAGCCCATTCCAGCGAACCGGAGATGTGTGCCGCAGGTATGCATGCACTCGCTTCACATCCGGCTTCCACACCCGACCTCGAACGTCTGTCGCTCCTGAAGCTGTGTGCATCGTCACATACATTGACGGCGATGACTCGCTCAAATGTGCCGTCTTCCTTCGCAGTGTTGGCGCTCATCGACCGGGTCTTCCCGGCCTCCGAGTTCAGCAGTGCCAGGCGGCAGAGCATCCAGCAGGCACTCCATGCACACGGCGTGTACCAAATGGACGACTGCCAGGAGATTGACCCACGATACCTCGAGAGCATACCAGCGATCAGGCTCAACCGGCTGAAAGCCTTAGCAGCGGGAAAGGCACGTAGGGCAGGATTGGCAGCATTGGCAGGTCAGCACGGCTTCTTGCTGTGATTCGACATTGTCTGATGACAATGGTCATCTGATGGCCTCTTGAAGCTTGTGTCTCAGCGCACAACATATGTGCCAATGACCTGCTAGTCACGCTAGCAAGCTTACTGGCCTTCACATACAACCCTGCTGTGTGCTCAGGGTCAGCATGCGGCAAACTTCGAAGAGCACAGGCTGAGCACCGCTTCTGACTCAGTTCTGGCTGCCTACCAGGCCTGCACTGCACTGCCAGGTTGTTTTGCGCGTAAGTCTAGGAGAGTTCACTGGACAGGCCCATCAGCATGCATCGCTGATCACGCACAATCGGCCCCGGTCGCAGCGCCGTCACCCCTGAGCTGGCTTGGGCGCCCACTTGCCCCGATGCACCACCCCCTGCAGACAGGCAGCACACCATCACAGCTGCCCCGCCGGACCCACGCCAGCGCCAGGCCGAATACTGCTATATTGATCAGCAGCGTGCACTGCCCCGCATGGTGAGCAACAGCCCAAGCAGCGCAGCCGTCGCTCGGGGGCGCTGACGCGCGCCAGCTGCAACCTGGGTCACCTGCACGGGGCCTGGCCGCGGCGGCGGGCCCGCCGCTGCAGGGGCGCCCGCCGCGGCGCCGGAGCCGGGGCCCGGCTGCGCTGCCGCGCGCGCGGCGGCCGCAGCGGCCGCGCGCGCCTTCCTCGCCTCCGCGGCGGCCCGCTTGGCTGCCGCTATCCGCTGCAGCCGCTCCTTCTCCTCCGCCTGGCGCAGCGCCGCCTGGATGCCCTCGGCGCTGAGCTGCGGGGCGGAGCCGATGGTGGCGCCCCGCCTCCGCGCCGGCGGTTTCTCAGCCCCTGCCGCCGCTACAGGGCCTCCCGCCGCCGCCGCCGCCGCCGCTTCATCGGCTGCCGTGGCGCCGCCAGCGGCATGGGAAGCCGGCAGCGGCGTGTATGCGTCCGTACTGTACTGCGCTGAGGCCGCGTCGGCAGCTGCAGCTGTGCCGTCCAGCTGGTAGCTGCCATCGGCGCCGGGACCGGCGGCGAACTCGGCGTGCCCTGCGGCGGCCGAGGTGCCGAGCTGTCCTTCCGCGGGCACGTACTGGTTGTTCGCCGCGTCCCAGGCCAGCCACAGCTGCAGGAAACAAGGCAAAAATGAGTGCGGGGCGATGTGCAGCAGTGGCACCCTGGCGTGAGGACGTACCAATTGTACGCAGCCAGCTGTGAGCCCGATGAAAGCTTTGCGCATACAACCAATCCACGTGTGCAAGGCGTGTGCAGTATGGCAACTCAAATGCCTGATGGGTACCTGTGCCTTGCTGTCATAGAACAGCCCGGTGTTGGCATCGTAATAGAGTCCAGACGCCTTGTCCAGCTGGTACCCTGCATCACGCAACCACTCGGAATGGCCGACTTGGTCATATGACCATAGCAGTCTGACTTGCGGCTGGAGACATCCCAAGCACGGTCGACAGCACGGTTTACAGCAATCACGTTCACCACAGCTTTGGAGCATGTTTGACAGCACCGCATGACCGTTCTGCCGGCCACCTGTTGCGGGGTCGTACTCGAACTGGGCCGCCTGCTGCTGCGTCGCACCGTCCGATGCCGCCGCTGCTGTCACGTTGGCCGCTGCTGCGGTGCCACCAACTGCTGCTGCCCCGTCCGTCACGCCCGCCGATGCGCTGCCGCCAGCTGCTGCTGCCGCCCCCGCCGCTGGCTGAGGCGCCTCCTTGCCAATCGCATCCTCGTCAAACTCCTTGGGCGCCCAGTCCGAGTAGGCCTGCATCGCCATCGCCGCCTGCGGCAAGGAGCACGTGAATGTGGCATGACATGCGAGCAGCATGTTCTACTGCCTCACCATTTGCAGTGCAGGCTGCTTGCGTTGAAAGGGTATGGATGTTGCGGGGGTTTGGACGCTGCGATCTGGATGTCGCTGTCACTGTTTGTTGATCAACAGAGCACCTGCAGCGCCTCTGGCACCGCCGCCGACGGCTGCCGCTGCTGCGCGCCCCCGGGCTGGGGCCGCGCATAGCACAGCCGCAGCGGCTGGTGCTGCGCCTCCGGCACCACCCGGTTCTGCACCACGAGCAGGACCAGGTCGTCTGGGCCAACCCTCACTCGAAGGTCATGACTAGCACACCTGCAGGTGCTGCAGTGTTGCAGTCCTCCACAAAGCAGTGATTCGTGCTGTCAGGAGCGCAGTGGGGCCTACAACAAGTTTCATGACGGCACTTCAGCGCCGCGCACATTGAAGGTGTGCAGCACTTTGGCGGCGTCGGCAATGGTTGCGAACTCCGCAAAGCAGAAGCCGCGCGGGGCGCCCGTGAACTTGTCCGTCACCATGCGCACCTGCCGCACCACCCAACACAGTCTTGCGTCCGTGGCTTGTTCCAGCCACCAGGCCATGGCAGCAGGACCAGCAACATGTCGGAGGCTTGCGGAAACTCATTGCTCCCATGTTGCTTACGGTAGCCCCAGACGCTGGTCACAGCCCAACAATCCGGGAGCCATGCTGGCGGGTGAGGTGAGGCTTGAGGCGTTTCCGCACCGACTGCACGGGCGCGACGGCGCTGAGCAGCACCTCCAGGGTGTCCTGCCTGCAGGGGCAGGGGTTTACCAAGCTGACTGGTAAACTCCGGTGGTGTAGGAAAGCCCACGAGACGCCAGGACAGCCCGGCTGCACAGCGTCGCAGCCAGCCTGCTGCGTCGTGCGTCCCCGCGATGGCTGCAGGCAGGGGCGCACGTGCAGGCCAGCTGGCAGGGTTGCCACGCCAGGGGCCCGGCAGAGGAGGCGCACGTGACGTGGTCCTGCAGGTTGGAGACCTTCAGCACGGGGGACGGCTCCTCCGGGTCGACCGCCACGCGGCGGGCGTTGGCGGGGCGGGGCGTGCTGCACTGGTGGCACTCCAGCCGCCTGCGGTGGGGGAGCGGGTGTGGGTGGCACACTGCACGGCAGCAGCTTGCTGGCGTAGGCCCGCCGTGCACCACAGCATAACCTGGCGCTCTGGAGGCATAGGCCTGCGCTTTTGCGTACGCTCTGCGCACTGCGCTTTTGACACAGTGTCTGATCCTCTAAGTTGAGTGATTTGCAGGCCGACGACTTTGTTTGATGCCACTGGTACTGCATGCCACTTCAGCTTTGTAGCTGCTGTGCATGAACATGCATACTTCCCGACCTGCTGGCTTGTGAGGGCTTCCCTCATCACATCGATCATAGATGACCTGGCACATGCAGATATGCTGGACATGCCCACCTGCCGAAGTTGGTGGCCTGGCACATGTCGCACAGCCAGTCCATGCCCGGCCCCGCAGACCCGCCCTCGAGCGGCTGCCCCAGCGGCCCCGAAACAGCCCCTGCAGTGCAACGAAACCATGGCTTGGGCATCTGCATTATCTCATAAGCATCAAGCATGTGGACATTGAATGTCATTACTCAATGCTAGCAAACAGTTGTGCCAGGCCTGTGCAACTGCAAGCAAACATGCAGCTGCAACTACAGTGCCAGCTGCATGATGGTGCATGTGCGGTATGTTCACGCATGCAGTGTGCTGCATCCTATGGGCAAGCCAGCATAGATGCCACGACAACAGAATTCCTGCAGTCCCATACGCACGTGAGATCTGCAGGATGTCGGCAGAGTGCATGCCCATGCTGGCTTCTAGTGTTTACAGCAGCAGCTCACCTACACTCAATGACGCCCCATTCCCCCACAACGACACTTACATCAAATCCCATGTGTGTGCGCAAAGTCCACCTGGGGCGCCGCCGGGGCGGCCGCGGGAGTACTCCAGGGTGAGCGGCTGCGGGGCGTCGGGGAACTGCAGGCGGCCGCGGGCAGGGCATTCCATCAGCGCCCGCGCGTAGTCCTCGTGCGTGAACTCCTGCGGCGGTGATGGTCCTTTGAGTGCACGGCAGCCACTGCTAAAGCACAGGCTGCGACGTTGATTGACCACACAGCTTAAGCACACGAGGTGGTGGAGCCTGCAAATTCGTACCAGGAAGGCAAAGCCTTTGGACTGGCCATCGCCGTCGCGGCCTAATCGCACGTCGATCAGGTTAGGCCAGGCTGCAGGGGCAGACCACCATGGTTTTGACTGGCTGCGGTGGCAAGCAGATGCCAGTAACGCTGAGGGTCACCGTGTTGCATCAAGCAACATGCAGTACATGGTTGTGCCAGCATAGGGACACATACCATGAAACAGCTCCCGGATGTTCGCCTCATTCTTGTGGGGAGGCACGCCCTGCAGCAGGCAGCGGGCGGCATCAGTGCATCGACCCTGGGCGGCGTACTCACTACAGTCTTGAGTGCGTCACAGGGATGTTCAGGAAAACATGTACTGTGCGTTGGTGTGAGACGTCACACTGCACCTTCAGAAAGATGGTGTTGGTGGCAAAGGCGCGGCGCGCGTCGGCGCCCGCGGCATGGAAGGGGTCGTAGCTATCCGGCCCTGCATGCACTCGTGGATACGCTTGACTGGTACCCCGGTGTCCGGTTCGGTCAGACATCAACTGCACTGCAAACTATTACCATGCATCTGCTGCAAGTTCCATGACAGGTCCCACCTTCCTCGAGGTCGCCGTCCAGGCCGGACGCCAGGGCGGACTCGTAGCGGCTGCTGGGGCGGCTGCCGTCCCAGCGGTTGTCATACCCACCAGCCTGGCACCATGTTGCAGCCAGCCACTCAGAAGCACATCGACACCACAGGCCCACTATATACTCACACGCACGCTGCTGCCAAGGAGAGGTGTCGGTTGGATCCAAGAATGGCCTGGCAGACGACACAATGCCAGAAAGAGCGCGCTTGGCCACCTGAACCTCTGCGAGGCGCTGGCGGGCGGCGGCCCTGCCGGCGTCGTAGGCCGACAGCGGCGCGCCGCCGCCGCCGCGGGCGCCCCCTCCGTGCGGCGACACATCTGCGGGGCGTCACAGGCAGCAGGGTGTCAGCCGCGGCGGCTCAGGGCGATCCTGGGGATGCCGGGGACCGTGGGGGAGGTTCTTCCTGCTTCCTTTGCTTTCAGCAACCTCCTGATCGGTCTCTGGCCGCGTCCGGGCTGCGCCGCCGCCGGTGGCTGTCGACATCCCTGTCGTGATCCCTGTCTCGGGAGCGGCGGCGGTACCGCTCTCGTTCCCGTTTGCGGCTGCCATGCCGGTCCCTGCTGCTGTGCCGGCGGTCCCTGCTCTGGTGCCGGTCGCGATGCCTGCTGCACAGATCGCAGCACCATGACTGCTGGGCAGACTGCTACAGACAAGGGGTCCACCAACACTGGCGAGGGTGACAGGATGTGCCGGTGCACACTGGCTTGCCTGTCATCGTCGCGATCCCTGCTGCCCCGCTTCCGCTTGTCGACTGGCGTCAGCGACCTGGAGCGCTCGCGCCGCCTTCGCCTGCAGACGCAAAGGTAAGCTCTGGAACCCGATCTGACGATGCAGCGTACAGCACAACAGCTGTCAATGTGGCAGACGAGCAGCAGTGGCAGTACTCGTCACAGCCTGACCTTGGAGGCGATCGTGACCTCTCTCGTCGCCTGCTGTCACCTGCACAGATACGCACGAAAGTGATGATGCTGGTCTGCTGCCGCTGTTGGTGCGCATGATGGCAAACATTATCCTCTGTCATCCGTGGCGTGCAGAGCTCACCCTCGCCCATTGCGATGCCGCACACGGCTATTGCTGTGGGGTCAATGCCGTTGGCCCAGTGCTATGCTGCATCTGCTGAGTGAGGGATCATTGCATTGGGTCCCTCAACTTGGTGTGTGACTCAGGACTCCTCCGCCGACGTGCAGGAAGGTGAGTGGCCACCAAGATGTAGAGTTTGGGTGGCAGCTTTGTAGGCACACGAGGCACACCCAGCAATTGTGATGGCAAGCTGGGTAGCGGCGGGAGATGGGCGGGCAGATGCAGCAAAGTCGTCATGGATGTTGATTTATTCGAGGCATGCTGAAATAGAGCACCGCAGTCCTTCGCTGTCAGTTAGCAAGTCAGCAACCGCAGTTGATGGACATCCTTCCGCCGTAAGTAATCACCTGGTTCGAAATCATAGCACAGCTTCGATGGCTTCGGGCTCCGGTACTGACGGCGCATGCGAGGCAGTGTCCACATCAGTGCTGCCTCCGGAAATACTGCGGCACATTTGCAGCCTCGTGCAAGGTTCAGACGATCCCACAAGCTGCCACCTGGTGGATACGAGGCACGCATGCTTCGATGAGCAGATCACTTCGACGGATGCACCCGCATGCTCCTGACCCGGCGGCGCAACGCACCATAAAACTGATCCAGCAGCACACCTGAGCGGTGTCGTGTAGCCCTGTATGTGGTGCACTGCAGATTCAGCGACGCAGCAAGAGCCGCCCTAGTCCATGCAGAGCCGCAGCACCCGGGCTTCCTCCAGCTGGCAGTGCGGCACCGGTATCCGCTGCGCCACCTCAGCCTCGATGAGATACCCTTCTGCGAGCTGGGCTCATTCTTGGCCCACGTGCGCAGTGGCCGCACGAAGCCGCTTTCGTCGCATGGAGCTCACTCATGAGTGCAGCAGGAATATGAAACTTCCTGTTGCGCACATGCCTGCCATTGACTGCAGTCGCCTGCAAATAGTGCAGGGGGGGCTGAAGTCAATGCTGTGACTAGCTTGCAGCAGTTCATGCATGGCGTGTCATTGATTTACAGGCGCCCAGCAGCCTGACGTCCCTGGACATTACAAAATGGACGGAGCTACGAGAGCAGATAGCCCCTGCTGCAGCAGTGCACTGCGTAACGCACCCAGACAACGTGCTCCAGGGCATCTGCAGCCTGCGTCGGCTGTCCTACTTCGTACGTATAGCAGCCCGCTCAGTACACATGACTGCAGTCAACTCATCTTTTATATGACAGTGGCATAAGATGGCTTGCATGATCTACTCGCTACTGGCTTTCAAAGGGTTTGCATGATCTTTTGTCGTGTCTCTGCCAGCTTGGATGTCTGCCTCTGCTGTTCGCTGCCAGCGTAGCACAGCCACAGTGTGCACCCATACAGCTGCAGGCTTCTGCGGCACCGATGTGCACGTGCTGTCATTGACAGGTGAAGGAGAGCACTCTTGACTTCCTGCAGCCGCACCTTGCTGGCCTGGAAGCGGTGTCGCTTGAGCTTGGACAACAAATCATGCAAGACTACCAGGTAGTTGGGCAATGCTCCCTGCTGCGAGGCATCATGAACCCAGTACATCTTGCTCAGTGAAAGGAGGTCTTGCAAATCACACAGCGCTTAAAGCCGACCTTCGCAAGTTAGGCTAACCCTGAGGATCAAAGACATACCACGCTTGCAGGGCCTCCTGCACCTGACAAACCTCACGCAGCTCCATATCAGCAGCTGGTCAGATCAGCCGTCGGGCAGCCCGCTGCAGAGCGTGCTCATTCAGCTCACAGCGTTGCGCCGCCTCAGCCTTCTTGCACGTGCAGGATGGCGGTCGATGTTGCCATTGTCTCCTCTCAGGTGATTGCGGTCTAGTCACATCCAGTGGCTTGCCCCAAACCGTACAGGCTTTTCACAACATTCAGCTACAGTGCAGATACAGTGCAGCATTGATGCACTGTACATGCTGTGAACGCGCTGAGCATCGTGGAGAACCCTGTGCGGCCGCAGTATTCAGGCACTTGGCCCCTGCCAGGGCCCTCGGCCCCAGCAAGGGTGGCAGCATCTCTAGTTGTCCCCTGCCAAATCGGCAGCCTGTGCCAACATCAGCTTCCGCCATGCATGCTCAACTTGTCATGCATCCATGGCCACATCTTCATGCTGCCGATTGCACCCATGCTGACTTGCTGTGCCTGGATCTCACCGCAGCCAGCTCACAGCGTTATGCCTGCGCAATGCTGTCGGCTACAATGAAGATGAGGATGTGGCAGCGCTGGCGGAGGCTTTGTCGCAGCTCCGGGCCCTAAACTTGGGGAGATTTGCAAATCATGCCAGTGACGCAGGTTTGCATTGTACATCACCCACACATCTGTATGTAGACCTGGCAGAGCTTGCGCAGATCTCGTGATGTGCTTGCAGCTGGCCGCTTCTGCATGATGGTGTGTGGGCTATTTCACCTTCGCCTGATGAACCTGCAGGTTTGAGCCAGATGTCAAGCCTGAGGAACCTACAGCACCTACGCATAGCAGACTGTTTCGAGCGCTGCACATACCGTGGCCTGGACCGGGCTCTCGCCGCCATGCCAGGTATCATCACATCATGTGATGTTGTTGCTTGAGCAGTGGCTGGTCGGCATTTTCATAGGCGGTCGGGCTTGGGTCTGATGCCATTGTGGTTGCTATGTCCTTGTGACATCAACAGCGGAGGTAGCATTCCTCGATGCAGGCCTGGAAGCGCTTGATATTTCGTACAGCCACTGCATGTCTACGAATGCAATGTCTGTCATAGCCCGTCTGACAAGTTTGACAGCCCTCTTCGCTGATGGGTTGAACGGCTACGGCTTGGCAAGGTGCGGATGCACGAGTCTGGGCGCCAATATTGCTGAATCTACTTGCAGACACGGCAGTCTTCCCTCCGAAAACAACGTCTCAGCGTGCAGTTACACAGTGTGCACTTTCACCTTCTGGCATGCATCTGCAGGAGTCCGAACGCATGTGAACTCACCACAGGCCACCTGCTGACCCAGATATGCTGCGCTTTGCAGGGCCACAAGGAAGATGCTAGCGGCACTAGGTCCCCGGCTCCAGCTACTTTCCATGCGTGACAGTGCTGACACAGCGGCGGCCCCCTGGCGCCGCTACAGCGACGGCGTGGTGCCGGCCATCATGACGCACTGTTCGCAGCTCGTACACCTGGAGATAGACGACCTCTGTTTCACGCACGGACCTGGAAGGGTACGATCCTGTCAACGTGTGCTGATGTCGAACAAGGCGAGCTGCACCAGCGGCTTCGTGGTGGACGCACCCACGCGTGCTGCAGATGTCAGACGTGAACAGCTTTTCATCTGTCACAGGGCATGACTCCTGCCCTGCTCGACCGCTGCCGCCAACTGCATTTGTCTTGCTTCATAGACGCGTCCTGGCGACCGCAGGTTACCTCAATGTGACGTTGCACTGTGTGCCAATCGTGCCTGACACAGGCTTCAACTGTTCACCTGTATGCTTGCTGCGGGTTGATTGCATGGTGAGGCGGCGCAGGCAGATCTGGCGTTGTTGCGTGTCTCGGGACTGCGCTGCCTAAGCTTCATATGGTGTCAGTCGATGGGGCTGCTGGGCAGCACGACTGCCTACTACCAGTGGCCAATCGTGCGTACGTTGGTGTTGATGGGCACTGTCATAAGTTGACCTTCTGATGTTGGCATGATGGAAGGAAAGATGTGTGATTCGTGCATCTAGCGCAATCATTGCAGGTCTGCGGGGACTGTCACACCTGGAACGTTTCAGCATGGAAGTCGGAAAGTGGAGATGCAGACCACTGCAAAGTGTGCTAGAGGTGCGTGTATATATGCGAGCACACGGTTGCAGACTGTCCTGCAAATGGCAGCAAGCCATGATGCTGCTGTTGTAGCAGGTATGCAGTCGACCCATCATCGCTCAATGCTGCTGCTGCAGGCACTAGCTCCTTGCAACAAACTGACATGGCTGCAGCTGGCGGAAAAACGCAGAACGCCCCGTGCTCAGGTGCTCACCTGCTGTGCAGCAGACATGGCGGGTCAGCTGCTGCCCACACCCCGAGCACCATCGCCTTGTCCCAAGTCACATATCCGACACCATATCGGAGGCAAACTGCACCTGACCATGCACCTGGCAGTACCTGCAGTTCACCGGCAAGACCAAGGGGTGTGCTCGCATCTGTGTGCGACTGCACCCTTAATCTGCTTGTTGCCATGGCTAGGACATTAATGCCACGTCGCTGGAGGCGCTGGCGGCGCTGCCGCAGCTAACGGTGCTGAATCTGCACCACCTGGGCTGGGCTCAGGATTCAGTCGGCATGGGGCTGGGGTGGCTGGCAGCGCGCATGCCCCGCTTGCACGTCCTCAATGCGCTAGATGCCATAGTGGTGCGTCTATGTGAACCTGCTGTTGGATGCGTCAAATTTGACAGGAGGACCAATTGTGAAGCCGACTTGCACGCACGCGAAAGTTGTGTGATCATCCCTGCTGCAAATTACTGCAACATGCGTAAGCTTGACGACGTGACGATGAGCAAGTGCACAGGATCAAGCGGCGAGGGGCGGCGCACGGCGGCCCATGGACTGCAGCTATGAGCTGAGGTATCTGCCGGGGCGCCGGCTGCGGCGGTGGCCGCGGCGCGCCACGCTTGGCGACGACGCCGTCCACGACCCTGCGCATACGCTGTGGCCTGTGCTTGAGCCGCATCGCTGGCTGTGGGATGACTAAGCGGCCACTGTCCGGGAGCGACAGTGGGCTTCCACGTTCAGGAGTGTGGTCATACAGTACTGATCTGACAAAGCATATGGTGGTAAAGTCTGACGGGCTATGACGTGCCAGTGTGTAGCATTGCATAGTGCCGCTGTGGATACATCTGTGTTCCCTCTTTGCAATGCGTATAGGGCAACAATGGTCGGTGACTCGTGCCATTTGACCTGAACCCTTCCGACAAACCACAAGCATGCACAACGGTGGTGCTTGCTCATCGACACCAAGGTCATAGCTGCTGCCGCCAGATTGTGCAGTGTTGGATGCTGACGTGCCACCGGCGGGGGCTATCACGCCGACTGCATTGCAGGAAGGAAGCGAAGGTTGTGGTTCTGTAGCACATGGATGCTGCGTTAGACAGAAGTGACGCAGAAGACTGTTGCATGTTGTGATTGCAACACGTTGCCCACACGTTGATAGCGATCGCGGCACATACAAGCACCTGGCACATGGCAGCTCCAACTCCGCCACAAGCACGAAGCCCAGGGACTCCAAGATGGTCGCGAGCTCATGCGGTTGATGCCTGCGACCGTCACCGTTCTGCAGGAAACAGCATAAAACCATGAGAGAATGAGCCTTATCTCGCTGTTCTTGACACACGGCATGGGCGGCACGACGGACAATAGCATGCGGCAGGGCGGTACACCTTTCAGCTTTTGCAATGTGAGCAACCCAGCAGTACACAGAAAGGAGACCTGGTCGCCGCCCCCGGGCGGCAGCAGCTGCGCGCCGGGCTCTGTCACGTGGGGATCCCAGCTGTAGTCTGTCGCCATCGCCAGGATGCCCTGCGGTCGAAGCAGCGGCGCCACCGCCTGCGGATGAGCAGTGAGGCAGCACATTGGTGGCTTGCCAACCCACAAGCCTGGTCTGTATAGCCTCAACGACGCTGGCGCAGTGGTGCTGGGGTGGGACTGACATGCAGCACCTCTAAAAAGGCCGCAGGGCATGCCAGCCGCCCCAGCAGGCCGACCATCACTATGGCATCCGCCGATGCGGCGTCCACCTCAGACACAAAGGCCTCTGGCTCCGCCTGTGTGCAAGAGACGCTGATGAGGCTTTCTCTGGCTGCCAGGAGCAGACAGGCATCCGCTGCAGATTCAAGACTGACAGTCAGGCTTTCACTGTACAGCTCACCCGAACATAGCTGATCTTGCTGGCATCAATGTCGGGCGGCAGCTGTGCCATGCGGCGGGCGCCAGTTGGGCCATCCGCCAGCAGCGAGCGGTATGACAGGCACCCCTGGGACTGCAGCGCCTGCACACACAACAAGCGGCGATGAACGTGCATGTACTTCTGAAGCGTTGCTGATGTGCCGCTGGCTGAAGACAATGCATGCAGGGGTCGGCTGTAGTCTTCCAAGCGGGTACACCGTGCATACATGGGCACTCATGGTGACCCCCAATGCAATCTGCTCACTTTGGCGGCGTCGATGCACAGCTGCGAGGCGTCGACCGCCACCACGCGCTGGAACATGTCCGCCAGCGCCGTGGCGGTAGCGCCGACGCCGCACCCCAGGCTCAGCGCCACGGTCTCGCCGTCCTCGCCGTTGAAGTCCCGCAGCGCCGCGCAGTGGCACTCCACCTGCGCCGCCAGTCGCGGCGCGAAATCTGCGTTTGCGGCGGCCATCGCCTGCCGCACAGCACCATGCGCGTTGATCCAACACTACTTAAGTGCAGCTGCTGATCGCATGGCCGTCTGCCGGCAAGGGATGCAACCAGCTTCTGATGAAGTGGCCGATTATAGCATATCGATGGCTATATCAGCCAGCAGCTGTTGTTTAGCAAACGTACCTCCATCAGGGGCAGCTCCGCCAAGTGGTCGTCCCCTGGGCTGCGGCTGAAGTGCTGCTCCAGCAGCCGCGACACCCAGGCCGCCTCTGTATCGGTGGGATCGGCTGCCGCCGCCGCGTGCTGCTGAATGCGATCCTGCTGCGTGGCATCGGGCGAGCGCAGGACGAACTGGGACCGGTGCCAATGCAGCAGCAGGTACGCCGCACAGGCGGCTGCGGCGCTGACCAGAATGACGCGATCGTCGACACGCACTTCGACGGCGGTCATAGGGCGCAACGTCTGACGTTCTGAGGCTCACGTGAGTGCAGCGGATGCACTCATATCAGCACAACCAGCACACGTAATTGCTGCACAAGCGCTGCGGTCGACTGATCTCATGGACACCAGCGCAGGCGATGCTTGCGCAGATCGAGAAGTTTGTCACATACACAACGACAATCAACGACCACACTAGTTGCTGCAACAAGAACGACTTCTGTCCTCGCAAGACTGCAAGCTGGCAGGTGGCAGCGCATGTCATGGTGTTCCGGAACGTTTCGTTGTCCAACAAGGTGCTTCAGATCTCACTTGCAAGCGCAGCTGCACATGTTTCATACCACTTGCATGCGTGGCCAGTTTGCTTCCAACACATCGCGGTGCAGCACACCGGTTGCAGTCATCAAGCATAGACCAGCTATGTGATGCATGCACCAGCAGCCCGGTCGTTCAAGTGACGGTGTGCACGTGTATGATATTGTGACAGTGTGCAGACCTACCCATGGGTGTGTAAGATAGTCCAAGTCGCAATCGGGTCCGCCTGGACAGCGTCAATAGGATCTCGGACCGCCTGCTGCAGGTGCTTGCAACAAAGCCGCCTAGCCAGCACCAACTTCAGCTGCAACCTTGCATCAAGCCTTGCTCCGTCACTATGGGACCACAGAGTCTGCCGACACATCTTTGCATCTTGCTGTGACTAGGGATGGACCTTGCTGTCGGACGGGTGTCCGGACTGCGGGGTGAGTGCCAGCGATTCTGGATGTGCCTGCGAAGGGTGCTTGCACGCTTGCACAAGGGGTGCGTGCTTTAGGCACACAACTCTCAATGCCGATCTTGCGTGTCGGCTGTAATCAGGTGCCGCTGCTGCGAAAGGCGCCGGCGCCGGACATGTGGTGCGTCAACTGCGAGGCCGGGTACCTGGGCGGCCGGCGCATCCCGCAGGGCCGCAGCAGCGGCGGCGGCGCCACGAGCAGCGACGAGCCGCAGCAGCACAGCCAAACGAACGCTTGGCGGGGCGGCGATGGTCCTGTACACAGCGACGGCACCAGCGATGCCGAGGACCCAGACGACGTCGACCCGACTGCCGACGCCCGCCTGTAAGTGCTTGCAGCACAAGCACCCGTGCCCAGGTGGCCCACGCTTGTTGCTTACACACCCCTGAGTGTGATGGTGGCCGAGCAGCCCATGGCGACAGCTGCTTGTACACCCCGTGCATCGGGTGCAGTGACCAGACATCCTGGCATCAACATCCTGGCTGCTGGTTGCTGCTGCTTGCACTCCTGATGTGGAGCATGCCACACCGTGCAGGGGACCCTATGCACGCAGCAGTCCCGCCCCTGCGCCGACGCCGGCGCCCCGCGCCGCCTCGCCCGGCGGCAGCCGCCCCAGCCACGGCCGCACCGCAGCCCACCCTGCAGCCGGTCAGGCCGCGGCAAGCGCCACAGCTGCGCTGCGGACGCCCGCGCTGGACTCGCCGCCCCTCGCTGCCGGCCTGAGCCTGGAGCAGGCAGCGATGCCCGTTGGAGCGCAGCCGCAGCGCAGGTCTGACAGAACATACAGATGTGCAATGCAACAGGGCAACGGCAGTCGTGTCAAAGACGCCTTCTTTGGCACTGCTGTGTCGCTTCACGAGCGTTGTAGGACAGGGCTGGCTGGCGGCGCAGGCCGGTAAACGGGCTGGCACCTGGCGAGGCCATGCATGACTCGGACGACGGCGACGATCTGCAGCCGGTGCACGGCATCAATGGCGGCCTGTCGAATGGCAGCAGCCGTGGCGGGCCAGGCGCCAGCAGCGCGGGTGGGAAACCCTGCGTCTGCTGACTGGTGCTTCTGGCACTGGCTTATGCGGCGCCGAAACTGACTGCTGGGCACAGCACGAAGTGGGCGATGCTGCGTATGCTGCCTGGTGCATGGTGCTGCAGCCTGACTACCTTGTGTGCTGTGCACCTATCACAGTCGCGGCCCGGCGCCAGGCGGAGAGCGACCGCATCTCGGCAGCCCTGGGGCAGAGGATGCTGCAGGGTTGGGCGCTGCTCGACGCCTACTGCCCTGTGTGAGCTGTCATAACCGCTGTAACTGAGCCAGAGCCAACATTGCACACACTCCAACGGCACCACGCCAGTGTCAAGCACGCACCGTGGATGGCCATCGACGCAGCAGCAGTCTTTGACAGCCGTGCGCATGCCATCATACTTGCAAAGCCCGCATGCCGGGGCGTCCATCGTCGAAGCGCACTGCTGCAGGTGCAACACGCCGCTGGTGCGTGCCCGGGACGGCCGCCACTTCTGCGTCGGCTGCGACATGGACGTGGTGCGGGTTGGCGGCCAGACCTCACCAGGTGTGCCTGCAACGCGCCGGCGCACAGCCTGCGACCTTTCTTCTCCGGCTGTTTGCGTGTATGACGGTGCCTCTGCACCACGATGTCTGTACAACACAGTGCTCTCTGACTTTGTGCAGGCCCGGACAGCACCACCGCCGGCACACCGCCTGCTGCAGCCCAGCAGCCAGCCCCGCTGGCGCCAGCTGGCGCAACCTCATCGGGCGCACAAGCCGCCCCAGGCGATGCCGTGCACACTGCGGTGCGGCTGCAGATGTACGAGGCAGCTGGCGCACAGCGCAGCGGTGGCCTGGGCACCCTGGCCGCCTCACCAGACGGTCCTGCACCACCGGCTGGCTGGTCACCAGGCCCACAGCATCGCCACGTGGCCGAACCAAGGCACAGTGCTGCGGACCAGCAGCTGCAGCAGCAGGTGTGCCGAAATTTGCACTGGGTAGCCGGTAAGTGTCCACTCCTGGGGGTTGGTCTGCGCTGTAACAACCCGAGCCTAGCAGTGCCTCACGGACGGGCTGCAAGAGACAACTTTGTCTGCTCACATGCAGCTGGGGCCTCGGCAGGGCTCGCCCAAGCGGGGGTCCGACATGCGCTCGCCACCCTGTAGCAGCCCGGCAAGCAACGACCGCCGCAAGCGCGAGCGCACGGCCAGCCCTGCAGGTACCTCTCTATAAAATGTCCACAACTTCTGCGGGTATGTCCAACCAGGGGGCCTGTCTTGCTCACTACTGCAGCAGCTGCGTTCCAAGCACACGAACGCTCCATGCCAGCTGCAGCAGAGTGATGCAACTGCTCTTGACAACTGCTGTGCGCGACTGTCCAGCCAGAATGTTCTCGCAATTTTCTGCAGGCCCAGCCGCTGCCTGGGGACTGCAACTCGCCGCTGCGCCAAGTGACACTGGGCGGGACATCAGCATGGCCGCTGGACTAGACAGCGCGGACGCTACGCAGCACCCCGCAGCAACAGCAGCGCAGCCGCTGCAGCTGGACAGCCCCAGCACGAGCAGGCCGGCGGCTGGTCTCGCGCCACAGCCTGCTCCGCTGTTTGGCCCTGGGACCCCCGATGCCGTGTCTGCTGCAGCCGTGATTGCCGCCGCCCGCAACACCCTCCTCTCCAAGATGCATCAGGTGCGATCATAACTTCGAGTCCCTGACGCAGTCAAAAACAATTGTGTCAAACTCGCCGTGGGGCCTTGTAGCAGCGCGCACTGCTGCTCACCTGGCAGCCTGTCGAAGATTGTGTTCATACCGCCTTCAGCACATATGCTGGCGATGTGTATCCGGTCTTCGTTCCAGGCTGCCAGGGTGATGAGCATATTAGCCTTATCACGACCAGTGACTTGGACCTCTGCATAAGGATTGAGCCGGTCCCCTGCATACTGTGCAGACCGAGCGCCAGCTGGCGGCGACGGGGATGGATGATGTGGAGACGCTCAGCAGGCTGACCGTGCTGCTGGGCCAGCAGGTGTGCCACCTGTTTGAAGAGAAGCTTTAGCGGCTCACCGTCAGCTTGACCGAGCAGCAAGTACCAGCAGTGATGCCAGGCACCCACATTGTCTGTCACCTGCACCCAGCTTGCCTCAACGCAGCGATGGGACGGCGTACATGCAGCATGCAGCAGAGCACATCTGCACACAGTTCCACAGGAACGCATGTCTGTGTGTGACGCGATGCAGGCTGACGCACTAGCGGCGCTGCGGCGCAGCCTGTGAGCGGCGTGGGTAGATCAATAGTGGTGGAGTGGGGCAAGGCTGCTTTGCTTGGTTTGCCGCTGTGATGGCAGGACTTTGGTTGTTGAGTTGTCGTCTACCATCAGTCGGAGTGTGTGCTGTTTGGTTTGATCTCTGCAGATGCTGGCCTCAGGAGAGTGACATCCGTGTCTCGTCCGTACCCCTGCAACCTGTTGAAACGAGGCAGTGGTTTCTAGATCTCCAACAGTTTACAGTAGCTATGACAGGTTGCAGTGGATGCAGACCACCAGACAATCAGAGCTGCAGGTCAAGCCGATGACGGACAAAGCGGAAGCTTGCTGTGTGTTCGATGGTTCAACAAGACACCCCACGGTGGCAACAGAATACTATGCTACCAGCACATTGTGTACTCCCCACACCAACTGCTGCAAATGTCACTAAGTGATGCTCAGTTTCACGTCATTCTTATGGCATTGGGCCGCTTGTGCCCCAGACCACACAACATCAGCTGTATCATCTGCACGAACATCTCTATATGATGTGATTGCCCCAACTGCCCAGCGCAGCACATATGTGCCATGCTACCCAGGAGGTCAAGTGCTACGCTTGACCATGCCCCGCATAGGCATGGCACAGGTCCAGCAGAAAAGGAAATATGACAGAAACCTCTGATCTGACGGATCATCGAAACAAAGCTACACAGCAGGGCAAGTCAGCCGGTGAGCCAGGCACTTAGAAGCGCTCTGCGCGGAAATGGAAGGAGGCTTTGCGGGCCGCCGAGTGCTGCACACACAGCGCCGACAGCGTGTCCCGCAGCCCGGGCGGCCCTGCGGCGGATGTTGACCTTGTCAGACTTGCTGCACATTGAGCAGCTAGCCCGTTCTCGGCCCAGGTGTTCTGCTTGTTGCTACCCTGTGCTCATGCCTCGGTGGATGCCGACGCAGGCAGGCCTGAAAACTTAGAGGCACAACAGGTTGGGCACTGGCAGGATCGCTACTCGCAGCATCCGCAATATGCACCCACCGCAGTAGAAGACGCCGATGTTGGCGCCGGGGTGCGCCTGCTCCAGGGCCGCCAGGGTGGCCCCAAAGTCTGGCCTGCAAGGGGCTATCAGGGGTACTTTCAGACACCAGGCATCTGGGAAGTGGAGGTGGCCTCACGCAGGCGATGAAAGGCTGCTCAGCGCAGAGAGGTTTTTGTCCGGTCCTAGAGAGAGTTTGTTCGAAGGAAGCAGCCCCTCGCACCTGCCGTGCCAGGCCTTGACTGCGCTGCCAGCTGGGGGACTGCCACCGCCGGCGGCCTCCGCCCGCTCAGCTGCGTCAAGGTCTGACGCCGTCGACTCCCTCCCAAGCGCCTGCATGCACTCCCAACCAACTTCCAGACTCCTACCTTACATATGTCCCGTGCAACATGCACGCCGTCGGCATGACCTATGCCTATGCCGCAGTGTCTCGTGCGCGCGCCACCTTGCTGAGGCTGGCGTACGACTGCGAGCGGCTGGCGGCCCTGGTCAGGTGCACGTTGATGTCCAGCAGGTGGGAGGCGTCCGCCTCCGCAGCCGCCTGCAGGGTCTGGCGCAGCCACCTGCGCATAACATAGAACTCTACATGACGCTGCCGCATGTCACAGGGTACATGGCCGGTGCACAATACAGTAACAGCGGTATGACCCCGACAGGCATGCTATTCCGTGTTCACATGCCAGCATCATAGCGGCAATCTAAAGAGTTCAAGTGACAGCAGAGCATGCTCACCTGGGGACAGTCGGCTCCCGCACCAGCCAGTGGAAGTGCACCTTCTGCACCGGCGGCAGCTCCCGCGGTTGGCAGCCAGGGCTGCAGGCCGCAACATCGCTGCAGGGTGGGCTGGCCGTGGCGGCGGCCCCCCGCTTTGCGTGCTGCTCCACAGCATCTGCCAGGATGCTGAGGAAAGGCGTCACCCCGACGCCAGCGCCGACCAGCAGCACCACTGGGAAGCGGCTGTAGGCGACCGCCGGAGCTCCAAAGGGCCCATCGATCATCAGCTCCAGCTGTGATAGGGACTGCGCCTGCCAAGGCACCAGGCAGACAGCACGCCTCAGGGAGCTGCCCTTGGACATGTTGCTGGCATGCTTGCCTGCTGTGTCTTTGGTGCTAGACGGCAACATCATGGGTCTGCCCCTGACGCGCACCCCCCTTTCTGCATGGTGGAATATGGGAGCGAGGCTGCAGCGTGCACCTGCGCAGCCTGCTGCAAGGAGTCCTGGTGCAGCTGGTACTGCTCCCGCAGGGGCCCGGGCGCCCGCAGCGGCGGCTCCGGGGAGCTCAGGACTCCGGGGTCTGCAGGCGGCGCCGCTTCCAGCTGCCGCCGGAGGAGCTCGTGCAGCGCTGTCGCCCAGTTGCCTGCCAGTCATTGCATCAGCTTGTCAGGCGTAAAGCCTTTGCTAGTTCCTGCTCGGCAGCAGGCTGCCAACAGGATCTGGAAGCAGCAATTTGAGGCGATTGAGGTTGGGAACCACCCGTGTGCCTGCTTATGTTCGTCGTAAACACAGCACCACAGCTGCAGGCTGGATCCGTGCAGGCTCACCGCCGTTGCGGACCAGCACGGCGAGGCTGTCTGCTGACGGCGAGCCGGCCAGGCTGATGGGGTGCCACTGCAGCATGGCGACCGCGGGCATGCACATGTACATGTACATGCCGGGCCTGCGAGCAGCGCGACAGCAGCTGAGTGGATGGCAAGTGATGTCAGCTTTGCGCAGGATGGGGACGCTCATCTTCCAACATCAACTCCAGTGCACAAACGAGCTGCTAAGGAGAGTGCAAGTTCCAGCTGTGCCCTCACAACAGCTGGTGGAGTGGAGGGCCGGGCACCTGAAGTGGAAGCCCCTGGGGCGGCTGATCTGCAGCGCGATGGTGTCGTCGCCCATGAACTCAGCGCCCAGGATGCGGGTGCGCCGCCGGTTGCGCCGGTACCACCGAATGCCCCGGTCCGCCAGCCGGATGAGTATCGGGATGCTAACCCACACCTGCCGCACACCCACAGCGTAATAGCATATTGACACTTGTCGACTTGAGATGCCCAGCCCAGTGCTGATCGGGAATGAAGGATAGGCATCTGCTGGCGACCATGCTGCAGCGGCCATCGGACCCTGCGAAGGCGGCGATGCAAGATGGACAGTCAGATGTGTGCGCTGGCCTGTGGTCAAGCGTACCCAGGTGTCCGAGTAGCCCCACTCCAGGGGCGACACGTTCAGCGCAAAGGGGTTCTCCACCCTGCGGAGGGCGCCCGGCAGCGGGTGCAGCACCAGCAGGGTGTAGAATACGCCGCCGCCGATCTTGTGGCTGGTCCAGAACCTGAGACGCACAGCATGCGACAGTGTGCTGCTCGGAGCGGCTGTACAGCCAGTTGTCTGCTATGAGCGAGGACAGCCAACATGATAGGAGGACGAACAAATGGGCAAGAGTTCTCACCAGTCGTAGTCGTTCAAGACCTTGCCGACTGCCGTGCCTTTTAGCCACGGCGCCTTCCGCGGATATGGCAGCGCAAAGGCAAACATCACGCCCAGCACCACGAGCATGCATATACCTGTTAGGTTCATCACGTTGATTTGCTTATTCTGCAGTGCTCGTTTGCAGTGCTCGTGATGACAAGTGGCGGCTATGGGTACAGCTGCCTGATGACCCGGCCTGGTTCCTGCTGGATTATCGGAAAAATCTGGCGGTGAAGCAGGGTATGAAACATCTCGACTCGAAGATCATAACACACCTGTATAGGTTGATTCCTGGTTCAGGAGCTGCCAGAAGGACAGCGGCTGCGGCATGTCCGGGAATGCTGCCTCCCACAGGTCAGCTGACTGATGTGCCTGCGGCGACAGCAGCGCAGGCGCTTCTAGCACATGGTTACGAGGGTTGCACGTCACAAACTGGCCGATCGACGTGGTCAACTGCGTGATGCAGATTCGGTGTATTATGCATGTCCTCACGCTGACTCACCGCATGTGCGTAGTCGGCAATATGGCACAGTGTATGCACGATGGCCAGGAGTCCGCCTGTGCCGGCGACCAGCATGTGGAATGGAACAGCGTAGTCAAAGGGCACGATGCGGTCCAGCCACGTCGACCTGCAGCGGGCTCAGCGATGTTTCACCGTCTGCGCCGGCAAGTGGCGGCTGCATGTGCTGAGGTTGCCTGCCTGCAGTGTCTTCAGCATGCGAGTAATGATACGGGCCGGTATCCACACTCGATACCAGGATGCACCTGAGGGGCGTGGTGAAGACGTAGGACAGCGGCAGGATCAGCACGGGCCAGATGGCGATCTTCATGGCGTTGCCGCACGCCTTGGCGACCGGCAGCGACGGGCCGTACAGCGCCCGCTTCGGGCCGCGGCTGAACTGCTGGAAGCGCCAGGCCCAGAACAAGGCTGCGCAGACCGGCGCCCTCCCATCAGCTCACTGCTTCAGCCTTGTTGACCATCGCCAACGAGATGGTGTGCACCCCTCTGCAAGCTGCAAGTGATGCGCGCTCCTCAGAGATACACCTTGATGATGTGCAGCACGGAAGGCTGCCGTCGCTCACCCAGCACGCAGAGGAACACAGTGAGCCAGACGACCCGCAGCTGCACTTGACGGTCCCACACGATGCGGCGGGCGTTCCGTGGCAGCTGTACATCCGCCGCCGCCTGCGGTGGCTGCTGAGCGGCTGTCCCACTGCGATCAAAGCCTGCGATGAGGCTGCTGCTGCTTTCGAACGAACTTCGGCAGCTGCCTGGTGTCGATGCCAACAGCTTGTCGGGGCTGTCATTATCGTCTGCTGCAGGCGGGCGAAATGCATCTTCGGCCAGGATCTGCACAAGAAGGGTTCAGCAGACTTCAGCGATTTCCCAGGTGTTACGCGAGCCGGGCGCAGGGCCTTGACATTCTGATACCAGAGCTACTTGAGGGAGCACCAGCAGTGATGTTCATCAGCGGTAAATGCCACGTGCGCGCCTGCTGCTGCTGATGGTTGACATCGCCGCTGCCGCTGCAGCTGTCAGAGGGACTGGGCACCAGCCCTGTGCCTGCAGGCTCCGCAGTAGAGACTTTGAGAATCTGTTCGAGACCCATCAGAGGCCGCCGGAGCCAGCCCGGCGGGACTTGATGTCCCTTGCTGCTGAGCTTGTTCGTGCGGCCCTGCGCAGGCAATCCGAAACGATTGGGACCTCCTGGCTGCATCCAGTCTTGATCGTCGCATCTGGAAGCGATCGACACTTTACCGGCCAAATGAACACGTTGATGAGCTGCAGAGGTCACGGCCAAGATTTCACAGATGCCGGACAGGAATATTGCTGGTCGTTCACGGCGTCGTGCCACTGCTGTTGTCGAGTACGTCACCGCTTGATGATAGATCGCGTCTGCTTCGCTGCTTTTGCTGCTCGCCCGCAAGCGTTACATGTCCCACAGTGGCTGCCGCTTAACTATGACCTATGCTCCCGGTCATGGGCCAAACCGTCACCAGCCATTCCGGTGACGTGCTGCCGGATCGCGGTTCCGAGCGTGTATCGCAAGTGACTAGCAGCATGCGCCGCTACTGCCTCGAGGCAATGCTGACGCACACCTATCGAATAGCAGCCGCCCCCGAACTGTTCAGCCGGCGATTGCCGAGCGGCGATGGGGGCTGTTCCACGCAAGATGCGTCTTGCAAGGGTCTGAATTGGTGTTTGATGTCTGCCAGCTGCTCTGTCGAGATTCTGCTGCTTTCAAAAGGCGTGTTGTCTTGTGATGCTGCTGTTCTCTGTCGCTGTGATGTCGTACATGCGGATCGGTGGGCAGTGTCAGTCAGTCAGCCTGCGATTGCACTGCTACATGTTGCAACAACAACGGTCTGACAATAGAACATAGGGCAGTCAGATGATGACTGACCAATCAAACTGCCAACTCCGCTGTGGCTCCGTTAATGCTTGAAGCGCCGCGTGAGCGGCCCGGCTTCGCAATAACTACCAATTTCACCCCCGAACTTTAGAAGCATCCCCTATCAAACACACCCCCCATTTGTGTGGGATTCAAGTCAGAGAGCATGTCAGCATGCTCGAACACACAGTGTGCACTGCAGCTTGACAAGCGTAGAATTGTGGGTGTTCATAGCACATGTGTGGACAGCCATGAGTATCGGAGGCAGACCGGGGCTCCTCGTGTAACAACTGAAAACATGGTCTCGGAAACGTGATCAGAGGTGATGCCGACGATTTTCGCCTGAATCAGAGCTCTGCTGCTTAGCCGTCTCTTGTTGATCCTCGTGTGTGCCTGATGTGGTGTGCAAGCGGCGCAAGATCGTGCTTGTTCTATGTGTGCACGGTATGCGCCAGGCCGAGGGCACGCATCTCAACCTGCCTTGCAGTATCTGTGCATGCAGCAACACTCACGCATCTTCATGCAGCCGCAGAGCCGAGGGTGCTCGCGGGCGACATCATGACTGATGGGGCTGGTGGCAGCAGCGGTGGTGTGCCGGAACCTTTGCAGCACTTCGGCCGCACTGCGGACGCTGCTCCAGCTGCGCCAGACAGCACCGCAACAGCGCCGCGCCGGACGCCTGTGCGCGCTCCAGGAGCCTCAGTGCTCCCGCGACCCCGTCTGCCGGCATCTGCATCCGCCAACACGCGTCCCGGAACAGTCGGTATGGGCGTGCAGGGGGCGCCTTCAGGTCCCGTACCACCTGCAACTGCCGCCTCCAGGGCAGCGCAGCGGCCGATCGCACCCCGGCGGCCTGGCGGCAGCAGCGGCGCGCCGCCAGCACCCCAGGCAGCTCCAGGCGCCACCGGCAGCGTTGGCAGCAATGCCAGCCCGGTGCCCGCCGCTGCCGAGCAGCAGCATCCGCAACCAGTTGTGACAGGTGCAGGCCTGCACGGGCCAAGCACGTGCAAAGCAACGGACCTATAATCCAAGTCAGCGGCTGCTAGTAGGATGCATGCGCATGCATGCATCAGTAGGAGCCTTGCAACCTGCTGCATGCATGCAGCTTGTCAATGCTGTGCCCGGTGCAGGGTCATCACCGTCGCCGGTACGACGGAAGAAGGGCGACGACTTTGGCGACGCGGCGCCGCGGGCGCTGCCCAGCGCACGGCCGCTGCCCGTGGCTGGCCGCGCGCTGCCCGCGCTCCCGCGCACCCTGCCAGCGGCCGGCGCACCCGCAACCGGCGGCGCCGGCAGGGCGCACAGCCTGCCAGCAAAGCATGCTGGCGGCGTCACGAAGCCCTCGACCCTTCCCGCGCCTGCAGGCAGGACGCCAGCAGGGGCCAGCGCCGTGGCCGCGGCGGACACAGCGCAACCTGCAGCGCCTCAAGCATCTGCTCCAGAAGGAAGTGCTGCCAGGACAGCCAGAATGGGACGAGGCCTCAGTGCTGCAACTGTGAAGCCGGTGCAGCGCGTCCCGCAGCCAACACGGCCCACGCAACCGCCAGCACCATTTGTGGAGCCGCCCAGAAAGTCGAGCGTTTCAGCTGGCAGCGCCGCGCTGCCGGGCAGCCGTCCCACATCCCGCCAGAACGTGCCTCGCATGCCGCCACCGCCCACGCTGCAGCGCACTGCCTCAGCCGCTTCGGCTGCTTCAGCTGGCTCAGCTGCCTCTGCGGCATCCTCTGCGGCTGCCGTGGCGCCAGGCAGGCAACTTGCTGCAGGGGATCAGCAACCTCGCAGCACCTCTGTTGCAGGTATGCGCAGCTTGAGCTGCTCATTGTTTCGCATTGTGCTGCGAGTTTAAGCAGCACTCTTGGCAAAAATGCTTGTTGTTATGTGTTGAGCATCATGCTGCTTTGTGCACATGCCTGCCGAACCACCGATCGGTCACAAGGGTTGTACGCTGTGACAGGGTCTGCAGCATCAACCCCGGCTGGCACGCCACGCTCAGCGTTGGTCACGCCGCCACCAGCTGCGACGCCAGCGCTGCCGGCATTTGCGCCGCGCCGCAGGCTGCCAGGTTCTAGCCCAGGCCCTAGCGCCCGGGCGTCTGCGTGTGACTCAGCCACCCCCCCGCCAGCTGCTCTGCCAGACAAACTTCAGGCGTCTGGCAGCAGCAGCCCCACGGCCCCTGGTGCTGGGCTTGTGCCACATCCTGTGTCAACAGCGGCAGCAGGCGGCGTGCCAACTGGCATTCAGGGCGTGACCCAGCGCTCAGCTTTGGCGAAAAACCCTGCACCAAAGGTCCCTGCTCCCAGCGACCCTGAATCCCCTGCCGCCCTCAGGCAGCCACATACAGGCCGCTCGACTGCAGATGCTGCAGGGCCTGCCGAAGACAGTCCGCAAGAGCTGGGTGGCCGAACAGCAGCAGCGCAGCCATGTACCGCAGCACCGCATGTGGTGCCCACTGCCAATGCTTCGGGCCAGCTGCAGCAGTCATCTGGTCTTGCGAACCCGCAGTCAGCCGCAGTCAGCGGCCTGAGCGGGGGCCCCAGTGCCGGCGATGCCGCTGCAGAGCCTGCGCTGCTGACGGCAAAGCAGGCGTCATCTGTGCCAGCGCTTCCTGCAGTGGCGGAGGCACCGGCTGTGCCAGCTGCACCGCCCACAGCAGCGTCTGAAGCCAGCCCCGCAATGCCGCCCACAGCAAATGGGCAACCTGGTCAGCTGTCACAGTCCTTTGCCGGAGGGCCGCCGCCGCCCCTCAGCCCGCACAGCCAGCCGATACCCTTTGCGCTGGCCACGAACAGCGTGTGAGCAGCGTTGCACTGCTTTGCCAGCCGGTCACTGCAAGCTGCTATTGCGCGCGTCTGCGGTTTACCTGTGGGTACTCCTGCTGACCGACTGCTTTCTGAGTGGCTGCAGGGGTGCCTCGCATGCTCCCGGCTTTGGCAGCGTCCCTGGTGTGGGTGGAGACGACACATCATCGTTCTTTGCTGGTCTCGGCTCAGGCAGGCCTCTCCAAAGCACTGCTGGCCCCTTCATTAGGCTTGTACATGTTGCCATCACGGCGGGTTGGGTGACCTGTCTTTTATCAAGTTGGTAACTGCATGGCTGCTAGGTGCCGGCATTCTTTCCCATCCTCAGTTTTGATGTTCACTCTTTTTATGCCTGCAGAGCCAACAGAGTTCGATGCATTTTTGGCGGAGCAGCTGCCTGGTGACTTCGACACAGCAGCGTTTGAGACGCAGCATGGGAAAGCTGCAGGGCTGGGCTTGCAACCACCTTCAGTTTTGGACTCGCAGCGGGCAGCCCTGCAGGGAGGTGCCTCAGGGCAGGAGCTCCAGCATGCCATGCATACGGTGCAGCAGCAGCCCCAGCCTGACGCGCAGCCTGGTGATGTGCTTGGGGCTGGGGACTCCGCGGCGTCATGGGGGTCGCTGCAGCCAGCAGCCCTGCAGCAGCCGCCTCAAGCGCCCTGGCCAACGAATCATCAGACGCCGTCAGCAGCTCCGCAGCCGCAGCAGCAGCAGCAGCAGCAGTGGCAGCCGGATGCTGCATCACAGCAGCCACAGTCATCAGCCGCCAATGGCATTGCGGACGGCATGCTTGCACAGCAGGAGCGGAGTTCAGGCGAGCAGCCCGAGCTGCCTGCTGAGGCCGCTGGGCACGAGCAGCCATGGGACCCTGCTGCATATGAGCAGCGGTGGGGCGGCCGGCAGCATGAGCAGCAGCAGCTGCAGCAGTGGGACCCGGCAGCATATCAGGAGACTGCCTGGGACGGGCAGCAGCAGCAGCAGCAGAGCCAGCAGTGGGACCCGTCTGCATTTGAGCAGCAGCAGGGCTGGAGTGCGCAGCAGCATCAGGGCGCCGAGGCATGGCAGCCACAGCCTGCACAGCTCCAGCAGCAGCATTGGACCGCAGACCCGACGCCAGGTCCCACTGCAGCCATGCAGCCAGACGCAGCAGGTCTGCTGGCAGATGCGCATCAGGTGCCACCAGAGCTGCCACCAGAGCTGCCGCCAACTGTGAGCGACACAACTGCGGCTGCTGATGCAGCAGCGGCGGCACCGGACACTGGCAGCGAGTTCCCAGAGCAGCGCACAGCGGCAGTCGGCCCTGATGCTGCAGCTCAGGGCGGGGTGGCGCACACGGCGCCGACAGATGCCACCAGGCTGCCGCCCAGCGATGCTGCAGCGCCTGCCGCGGACGCTGCTGAGAAGTATGCAGTTGGAAGCACTGGCGCTGGCCACGACGGTGCATCCGGTGCGGCTGGAGGTGGTGCGGCAGATGCTGCGGCGGCTGTGCCAGCAACAGCAGCCGAAACTGAGCCGCACCAGCAGGACGGCCAGGTCGGCTCGGGTGCCGAGCCGCAGTCTGCCGAGCCGCCCGTTGAGCAGGTTGACCAGCGGCAGCGGCAGTGGCAGCAGGCAGCAGGGGAGCAGCTCCTGCAGCACACAGAGGCGCAGCTGCATCAGGGGGCAGACCCAGCGGACGAGCAGCAGCAGTGGCAGCAGGCCGAGCCGTACGGTCAGCAGGATGCGGCATACCCACAGGGATCGAATACATCCCACCCTGCAGCGGAAGTCGCCTACTGGCAGCAGCATGCAGCGTATGCAGAGGCCCCACAGCATGGTGCGCTGCAGAATGGCACCTATCAACAGCAGTACGATGCTTTCACAGACGGCCTGGGCCAGCAGCACAGCCAGTCGCAGCCCCAGCACAGCCTGTCACCCGTTGCCCAGGATGGGAATCCTGCACAGCAGTGGGCAACCCTGCCCTCCGGCGGTCATTCCATTGACCAGTGGCAGCAGTGGCAGCCGCAGGCGCACCAGCAGGTGGACGAGTCGCGGCCCGCGCAGCAGCATGCTGGCGATGATCATCAGCAGCCATGGCAGCAGCCGCAGGTGCAGCACGGCCAGCCGGCAGCCGGCTGGCAGCAGCCGCAGGCGCCAACCTCGCTGCGGCAGACTGCCGGTGCGCGCTTGCCTATGCTCGCCTGCTTCGGACCATTTGCTGGCCATGCTGCCTTCCACTGCTCCGGAGGTGGATCACTGCAATATCACTGCAATGCGCTTTTTGTCTGTTTTCGACCACACTATTCGATTGGTCAGAAGCCGGAAGAACAACCCACCTCAGTAACTCATGTGACATCCGCCTTCGGGCAGTCGACAGAGTGCGGCACATGGTGGCTGCAGGGGCGTGGCAGCAGCCGGCGCCGCAGCACCCGGGCTACTCGGCGCCGATGCCCGCGCCGTATGTGCGCCACAGCATCCTCAGCCCCGCGGGCAGCATGTCGCCCGGGCAGGGCGCCGCCGTCCGGCAGCAGTTCCAGCAGGTGCGTAGGCGGCGCTGCCCTGAGGCGCCACGTCAGCGTGGCGGCAGGGCTCCGGCTTGGAGGGACGGCTGCGCGGTGCCTGCACTGTGTCATGACGCCAAGGATTCTGCGTGCAGGGTGGCTTCTTCGTGCCGGGCGGCCTGGACGCGTCGCGGCCTTCTGCGTCACCATTTGCGGCGTACACCGCAGCAGCGCCGCCGCAGCACGGGCAGCAGGAGGTCGGTTGCAGCGCCTCATATCAGACCGCATGCCACGGCAGCATGCCCGGGACGCCTCTGCAGCAGCACAGCAGGACTCTGCGCATCACAACACCACTTGCTGTCGCAATCATCAAGGATCTCAAGGTTGCTGTGCGGCAAACCTGCGAAGTTCATCTCGTGTTAAATATATACTTCTCGATCCCGTGCAGCGCTACCTTGGCGAGCCCCCGCGCACGACTCGCCAGGCGCTGGAGACGCCGGCGGGGCGGCCGCCGTGCCCACTGGTGACGTTCGGCTTCGGCGGCCGCGTGCTGCTGATGCGCCCTCGCCCCTCCGCTTCCGGCATCCGGCCCGCCATGTCCACCGCAGGCACTTCATGTTGCCTGACATTGACATCACGCACTTGGAGATGTTTTTGCTGCTGCTCAGCGCACGTCCCAGGACGTGTCTCTTGCCGCCGAACTCACGGGTATGCGGCATCGTCGGCAGCGACGATTCACTGCAAGCGCAGGCAGCAGCTTTGGTGCCGATGCCACCAGCAGCAGGGAGGACGCCGAGATGGCGGCGGGGCCTCTCCAGCTGATGCGCCTGAGCGCGCTGCCGGGCGAGCTGGCGCTGCAGCAGCCGCAGATGCCATTGCAGGTGCTCTTCACAGTCTCAACGTCGCATCTTGTTAATAGAAGCACATCTTCAAGGTGCAGTGCAGCATTGAGGGGCTGCAAATATGAGAGCCTAGCTGCAAATGTGCAGGGGGTGCGGGACGACAGCAGGGCGGCCCTGGAGCGGTTCCCTGGCCCGCTATCACCAACCACCAGCCGCGACAAGGTGCCCACGTGCATACGTTTCTGCAAGCTGCTGCTTTCCCCTTGCTAATATTGGATGACATATTGCATGACAGTGCGATGACCAGCACAATGCAGTCAACCAGGACGTGGCAGTGCCCGAGGCGTGGTGCCCGCCTAAAATCGTGTGCTGAACACGTCTGGCACAGATCAAGTTGTTGCAGCTGATGTTGGAAACGTCTTGACACCTTGTGGGTACCTGAACCTGCTGGGCACCCCGCCGGCGCAGGTCAGCAAGCTCGCTGCGGAGTGTGCCGACACGTTCAGCGCCGAGCCCTGGTGCTCGCACCCCGAAGACCTCAAGGTGCCCCCGACTGCATGAATCTTGGGAGCATATCACCTCCCTGAACCATGTTCCCGAGACCCCAGGGAGAGGCGCGCACCGCAGCATTGAAGACACAGGCTATGAGTCCTGTTTCCAGGCATGCGGGCACGTTGCCTCCTGGGTATTGGTCTCTGGGCTCTGGCCAGCAAGCACGTCCATGCCAGGAGCCTCCGTCCCTCGTGCTGCAGGCGCTGTGGCAGGTGCTGGGCCTCATGGCGCGCCACGGCTGCCTGCTGCAGCCGCAGGGCGGCGGCCCCACGCCCCCCTCCAGCGTGCGCGGCGCGCCCCTCGCCCTGCTCAAGCCCCAGCCCGCGGCCGACGCGGCCAGCCCGGCCGTCGAGCTGGCTGACGTGCTCACGGTGCGTGCCGGCTCGCGACCCGAAGCAGCACAGCACCGCATATGCAGCCCGTCACGGTTGCGACGGCGCACATGCCCGCCCGAGGATGCCGCTGCATGCGCGTTGTACGGCGTCAGCAACACACAAGTGCATCCCGGTCGTCACGAGCTGCCGTCCGATTCTGTCCTGCATTCGCCGTGCCGGGCAACAGCAATGCTGCACCATGCAACGCCGGCATTCTCATCAGGACACGTGGATAGGTACACCTGATCCAGTGCGGCCGCATATGTATCCTGCACCAATGGCAGGCAGCCGGCGGGTGGCCGGGCGACGGCGGCGGGCCGCTGCTGCTGCCGAGGCCGTCGGACGGCGCGCTGGTGGCGGCGGCCGCCGAGGCGCAGCGCCTGCTGCTGGCCGGCCGCCGCGCGGATGCCCTGAGGTGCGCCTGGCGTAGGACTCGGGTACGTATGCAGACACCGCGTCTCACGCTGCGCCTGCGCATCACCCTGGTGCACTTGCCGCAGGATGTGTGCGACTGCTCCTTTGCCACGTTTGTGACAGGGCCTGACAGGCCTGTTTCCTGCCCCAGGGCTGCACAAAGCGGAGGGCTGTGGGGCCCTGCGCTGCTGCTGGCGCGCGGCATCTCGGATGCAGCCTTTGCTGATGCCGCTGCAGCCATGACTGCAGCCACGGCGGTAGGCCACCAGATGCCAACGGCATCCCCTTCCTTGGCATGACTGCCAGTTTGCTGCCATGTTACAGGACTGCACGCCACCTTATTAATTTGCAGCTAAAGTCGCTGCCATTCACACATGGTGCTGTGCAAGCGCAGGCTGTGGGCTGCCCACTGCACACGGCGCTGCTGGCTGCGGCGGGCGCCGGGGAGGCGATACATGCCGCCGCGCCCGCGGGCAGCCCCCGGCAATACGGTGGGCCACCTGGCGTCGCCCCGGCCGCACAGGCCCCTTGCACATCTGCTGCGTCTGAGCCGCCACGTGCTAGCAATGTTCAAGACGATCCATGCAACCGTGGCTGCATGTACCGTGGTGCTGTGCTGATAGGGTTCAGCATGCAACATGCGTGAGGAGTGCCCTGAGTCTCCATGTATGTTCCACACATGCGGACTTACACCTGCAACCGCTCTGCATCCTGCATCCACATGCAACCCAGGCTGGAAACGCCGTGCTGTGCCGCCGGCTGCAGGCGACAGCGGACAGGCGCTGGGCTTCTCGTCGGGGGCGGGCCCCGAGCGCGGCGGCGCGCTGCTGGCCCGCTGGCGCGAGAACCTGGCGGTGCTGGCGGCAAACCCGGCGCCGGGCGCTGAGCGTGCCGTCGGCCGCCTGGGCCACCGGCTGGCGTGCGAGCGGGGGGAGGTGCGCCCCTGCTCTAGGCTTCTGCTCTGGGGGTTGGGAGCGCGCTTGTGCGCCTTACAGCATGACTCCCTTGACTATGTACCAAAGCGATGGTCGCTGCGGGCGCTGTGAGCTGAATTGCTGCGATGCCGGGCATGCAGTCTTCCTGAGCTCAATCATGGCAACGACATTGCATGTCTGCCTGCATTGGCACGGTGACCCCGACAGCCGCTGCAGTCCTCGCATGGCAGAGGACTGGGCTTACGCGTTCCCCACCTGAGAAGGATGCTCGGCCGCGTATAGCTCTGCTGCGCGCTGCTGTGGGATGTTTTGCCGATGGGCACCGCAGGGCCATGCTGACCCTGCATCGATTTGCTCAACCCCCAGCTGTACTTGTGACGCTGCAGAAGTATCGCGTGGTATTGCATGGGTGCAGGTGGCAGCGGCGCAGCTGTGCTACGTGGTGGCTGGCGGCGCGCTGCACTGGGCGCCCGAGCCCGGGGACCCCAGCGGCAAGTTGTGCCTGGTGGGCGCAGGTGAGGGGGCGCTGCAATGCACAATGGACCTAGAATGCAGCATGTTAGGGTTCGTTGGGTGCAGCTGAAGCTGTTCATGGCTGGCCAGAAGTGGCGGCCTTGCAGCATTTGCTGCTGTGCCCGTCGCACATGCTGGTGCTGTCAGGGGCTGATCGCAGTGGACATGCAGTTCTTGCACAGAACATGTGCACGCTTGTGACGGCGTGCTCTGACGACCCCTGTCACGTGTGCAGACGCAGCAGGGCACCCGCGGACCTGCGCATCCATCGCCGCGCTGCAGCGGACGCAGATCTACCAGTGGGCGCTGGTCTCAGGTGCGCCTGCTCTGCTGGCACCTGCGGAGCACAGGATGCCGCAGCGGCATGTGCATATGTTACACATCGTGGAAGCTGTGCGACGCCCGCTGCGCATTCGACACGCAGGCAACCCCGCAGCGGCGGCGGGCGGCCTGCCGCTGCTGGCCTACGACGTGGTGTACGCGTCCCTGCTGGCGGAGCAGGGCCTGCTGCGAGAGGCGCTCGCGTACGTCTCATATGTGCAGGTCCATGCGTGTCCACGACGACCATCAGCCGACAGAACAACGGGAGATCTCACTTTGGGCCTGAGCATCCTGTGTTGAAGGGCAGCTGCACATGTGAATGCAGTGCAACACAGGCAATGCAGCATTGCAGACAACGCAACCTGGCGGCCCGGATGACCCAGCCGTGCTCACTTGTGGTTGGCAGGCCAGCATCGGGGCGCTGCCGCGGCTGCACCCCGGGCTGCTGGTGGCCCGCGCTCAGGCGGCCGACCTCGCCGGCCGGCTGCAGGCGCACGCGCAGGTGGGCAGCCGCACAGTGCGTGCATGCGGCTTGATGCCTCATGCGCTTGCTGTCGTGCCCAGCCGCAGAAATGCTGGACGAGCACCCCAGGCTGTTCAGCCGGGCTGTGCACCTGATGGCTTGCGGGCGGTGCGGTCTGGCATCGCTCTGGGACCTGCTCACACCGGCCACACGCGCTTCCCACCAGGCGAACGGCATCAGCGTCGCCGGCGGCGGGGGCGGCGGGATCCTCAAGGGCGTGGGCCGCTGGCTGGACCGCGGCATCAACCGGCTCATAGGCATCGACGCCCCGGCGGGGGCCGCCTCGTCGGACGACGAGTTCGGCGGCGGCGGCCCCCCTGGAGCGGCGGCGGCGCACAGGCGGCGCGCCACGGCCGACATGTCCCATGCGCCACCGGTGAGCAAGTTTGCAGCTGAGGCTGCACAGGGCTGCAGCCTTGCATGTTCAGATCGAGCCCGCCATGTCCGCTTGACGATGGCCCTGAGCCTTGCACCGCATCCTGATGCATGCGTCTCATGCTTTATCTACAGGGTGGGCCGGCGCCGGTGCAGCGGCGGGTATCCAGCTCGCGCGACCTGCGGCGCATGTCGGGCGGCTCGGCGGCGTCCGCTGCAGGGGGGCCGCCCGCCCCGGCGCAGCCCCCGCAGGGCGCCCCCCACTCGGACCCCTCCGCCGGCCGGCAGGTGCGCGGACGCGTCTCGAGCTCGAGTGCGATGTGCTCCGACACCAAGTTCAGCCAGCGCCAGACTTGGGGAACGGGGGAGTCGCTCTGGATGGGTGCTCCGAGGTTCCTGCAGACGTTGCTGCGTGAGGGGTGTCACACTGCGTGCAGGGGGCTCCAGCACACGCTGCAGGCCCAAGTGGCAGCGGCGGCGGCGGCCTGCAGCAGGGCGGCTCCATCGCTGCGACGCTGTCGCGCGGCGTCTTCTCGCGCGTCGGCAGCCTGCTCGGCAGCGGCTCCGGCGCAGCCAAGAAGGTGGCGCTGTGCAATGTGGCGCACCCACATCGCATTCAACATCAGCACGTCCTCCCCGCTCCAGGCACAATTGCAGCTTGGTAGAGTATTCCTTTATAGGGGTTTCGGTGTAGGCATGCAACATTCTCCGGTGCAATGTGCAGGAGGTCAAGATGGGCGAGGAGAACGCGTTCTACTTCGACAAGGCGACGGGGCGGTGGCTGGAGCGCGGCAAGGATCCTGTGCCCGAGCCGGCATCGCCGCCGCCGCCGCCGAAAGCCGCGCCGCTAGCGCCGCCGCCCGCGGGTGGGCCATATCTGCGTCACCCAAACTGCATGCGTGCATCGGTCCTCTCGGTCCTCATTGATGAAAGAGTCTCACGCCTGGCCTGTGTGAGGTTCGACACATGGTTGCCTTCCGTCATGCAATGCACCGTCAGGCGCGAGCAGGCTGGTCAAATCAAGTCCGGTGCTCATGACACGGCACAGATGCCTCAGATACTTGTGCCTAAAATGGTGTCGACGGGCCCCAAGTGCTGCTTGCGTGCAGGGGGCGCCCCTGCCCCGAGCGCCCCGCCGCTGCGTGGCGTGCGGTCCCGGTATGTGGATCCCCTGAACGCAAACAGCGGGGGCGGCGGCGGCGCGCGCCCCGCAGCCTTTGCCAAGCCTCCAGGTGCGTGCCGACGCAGCGCACAGCACGCCCGACATGACACCGGTGGCCGAGTGACCAGCAGCCCCTGCGAATAGCCCCGCCTGACTGCACTCTCTCAGCAACGCGCAGGCGCGTTCGCAGCCAGGGGCGCGGCGGCCGCCCCGCCGGCAGCCTTCTTCGTGCGGGGCGGCCAGCCGCAGGCAGGCACCCCGGACGGCGCTTCCGCCGCGGCTTCGGTGTCTGCGTCGGCGACGCCCGCCGCCGTGTCGCGGCAGTCCTCGGCGGCGCTGCCGCCCTCGGGGCCGCCCTCGCACCGCAGCGCCGCCGGCGCCGCGACCGCAGCGTGGACTTCTGCTGCTTCCAGCATCCAGCAGGTGCTTGTGCGTCACGCAGCCACGACTCGTGGCCACTTCGGCAGCCACACGTATAACAACAACTGGGCGCCTGTGCGCGTCTCCATAGCAGCAACAACTAGTATTGTCGAGCCAGTGTCCCGTGTGCCAGTACTGTGCATGCCCTAGCATGGATGACAATCCCTATGTAGACATCAAGGCTCAGTCATCAAGTGGTGCTGCAGGATTCCGCTGCGGCCTCCCGCATCGGCTCGGGCGACCCGGCCGCCGGCAACACAGCCTTCGTGCGCGGCAGCGGCAGCGGCATAGCCGCCTCCGACGGCGACGCCTCTGCGCCCGCCTCAAGGCGGGGCTCGGGGCTGGACGGCGGCTGTAGGGCCACCGCCGCAGGGGGGACTCCTGCAGCAGGCAGCGGCCAGCACCAGGCCGCGGCGGCAGCCGATCAGCGGGCGCCGGGGCAACAGCAGCCGCCGGCGCAGCAGCAGCCCCTGAACGCTGCAAACCCTGCGTGGGCGGGCGGGCCGCCGGCGCCCGCGCCGTGGGACGGCGGCGGCGCGGCCGCCGGCCAGGGCGGCCCACCCAGTAGCGGCTACGCCAGCAGCACCTACCACAGCGGCCCCGCTCAGCACGGCGGCGGATTCGGCACCGACGCTGGCTCCATATACAGCGTCCCTGCCGCCCCACAGCAGGGGTTCCACTATGCGCAGCCGCCGCCGCCACACCTGGACCCGCTGGGGCCCTGGGGGCCGCCGCCAAACCCTGATCACCCGCAGCAGACGGGCATGGGCCTAGCCCCTGCGGCGCCGTCGGACTTTGGTGCAGCCAGCCACGGCGGCTTCGGCCAGGGGGTTGACAGGCGGCCCCCTGCAGCAGCTGCTCCAGGGCAGGGCGCCACTGAGGAGGAGCTCACAGAGGTGGCGCTGTGACGAAAACCGTCTTCGCTGCTCAGGGTGCTGCTTATGGGATTGGACGTAGCCTGCCGGCTTTGGCCCCTGTCACAGGGAGGTCATGACTGCAGGAATACACTGGTCCGCTGGTTTGCTTTAGTGCATGGAGTAGTGTGTTAGTCGCCAGTCTGGAGAGGATTGTGGCATGCACATGTAGCGCTGGCAGTTGCCACAGGGCAAGCCAGAATGAACGGTCGATATAAGCTCAGGGGTGGCAGAAGCTCAAGTGGAAATGTGAGTACCGGTGCAGCTGCGATGATTTGCTGGTCATACAAAGGGGGCAGCTGCAGTAGCAGCAATCGTGCCAATCAAGGCGCGGCAGTCACAGATCCCAAAGTGTAACATCACAAATCTGAGTCAGATACGAATTCGGTTTGCATGCTGATCTAGCAGATGCTGAGCCGAATAGCAGCAAAACAGTCCGACATTCGACCTTGCGTGTCCCTCGCTCAAATCTTTGCTGGCCCATCAGAGGACCATCATGTTTGTGCTGAACTCCAATCTCCCAAGTGATAGCCAGAAAAACCACCAGAACATCCGAATCTGAGTGCAAACCATCTGCAAAATATCATGTGCACCATGTGTTCGTCGCTTCATTGCATTGAATACTGCCGCCTTTGCTCGCCCTCGGCATACTGTCTCATACAGCTCGCGCCTGCTGTGCTGCGCTGCTCACTTCAAACTGTTGTACCACTGATGCGGGCCAGACGCTGAGTGGACCATCGAATAAGGACCGCTGACGGCTCCAGGCTAGTGGGATGCCACCGCTGCCGCTTTGACTGTTGACCTTCGCAGGCTGGCGGTTCGCACTGACGGCAACTCACAGGCTGTCCTTGACCTCCCGGCGGGCGTCGTCCAGGCCGCCCTTGACAGCGCTGGCGCCTGTGTGCGGGGGGCGACGAGCAGGGTCCTCAGCACAGCGTTCAGTGGTGGGCAGTACACCCTTGGGTGCATGTGGTGGCTGATGAGCATCGCAGCCGCTAGGAAGGCGCTGATGGACCGGGACCTCCTGAATCCCTGCACAAAGTGGCTGCTCTCATAGCGGCCAGCTGCCAGTCGACCCGGTGCATCCACACAAGACATTCCTCACCATCCCTCGCGGCGTCCTCGGCGCTCCCCGCCGCGTTGCGCACCCCGCGCTCACTGCATCGTCATGTGCTAGACTTGCCGTCGGGCTTGGCACAGCCGCAGCAGCCTGCCACACGCAGGCCGCCAGCCAGATGCAAGCTGCCGAGCGGCGTCATGTGTGGCGCGCTGCTCCACGGTACACCAGATTGAGCTGACTACGCAGTTGACTAAGTACTGCACTGACTGTCTGAACGGGGCATGGATGCCCACACTCACAAGGAACCGGCGGCGTCGCCCACGGCATCCTGCACGCTGCCGCGCACGTCCTTTGCGGTGCCCTCCGCGTCGTTGGCCTTGTCGCCCAGCCCGGAAAAGATGTTCTGTGGCACATCATAGGTGATGTGCGTTGAGATTATGACTACTCGGGATGTTGGGCACAGGCAACGGCCATGCATGCACTGCGCCACGTGTGCATCAGCACCGTATGGGCTGCCCAAGATGATGTGCGAAGCAGTCAAAAGTTGTTCATCTGTGCTCTCCACCTTGATGGAGCCGCTGACCGAGTCGACGGCGTCCTTGAAGGTGTCCGTGATGCCCTGCGGCACATCGAGCCTCAGGCAGTGAGCTCCTGGCCCAGGGCAAAAGTTCACTCACGTCGTCGAGAGGGCATCCGTTTTGCCCAGATGGGGCCTATGTGACGGTGCATTCCTTTGAGCAAGCAGTGCCAGGCCACATGGATCAGGCAGCTTGCAGGCATATGGGTTGCATGGAGCAGGAATGGCAGGCGCAGGAAACGACGGGTTCGCGTCAAGCAGGACGCTGCTGAAGCTTGCAAGGACTGGCAGATGTCAGACAGCTGATAATCAGCTGAAGACGCTGTCACCGCACCATGTGACGCTGGACAGACTCGCACGAGGTGCAATCAGATCCAGCGTCGCGTTTGATTGCTTCACATTGCTTGACAGCCTTGATTGCGCTCACACTGCAAGTGGATCCACCTTTGCCTGCACCACGACGCCCGCGCGCCGCATGGCAGCGGGCCGGGCCACAGCACTGCGACGGGTTGCGATCCCCCGCGTGGGGCCCGCCACGGGCAGCGCCGAGGTGTGCAGAAGCGCGGCCATCGTGCAAGATTGAATGAGAGACAATCAAATGTGGTTTGCGTCTATATTCAGCTGGGTGGCAGGCTTCTGGCTGTGCGGGCAGCTTTGCAGAAAAGATCATATCTGCAGATCTTGGCGTCATCTCGACTGCATGCCCTTCTCGGAGATTGCAACTGATCGATGCGTAAGTTTCACCACCCTATCGGCTGATGCCTTTGGTCTCCTGACTAATCAC
Source organism: Diplosphaera chodatii (assembly GCA_032358165.1). Classification (NCBI taxonomy): domain Eukaryota; kingdom Viridiplantae; phylum Chlorophyta; class Trebouxiophyceae; order Prasiolales; family Stichococcaceae; genus Diplosphaera; species Diplosphaera chodatii. The sequence continues at coordinate 2,238,906 of JAALGY010000038.1, forward strand.
ACACTAGAACACATGCAACCTGCTATCAAAGTTGGACCCCAAAGGCGACACCCTGCATGCAGGGTCTGAGAGTAGTCAGGTGATCCCATCGCTGCTGATGCCCGTGATGCGCGAGTCCCGCACCGCAGATGCAGCAATCCCGCCGCCGCCGCTGCCGCCACCACCGCCAGTAGTCAGCAACTGCTCGTCTTCTTGTGCGCTTCCTGAAGTCCGCCGTCGCTTGGCGGCCCAGACGTGCTGGAAGTAGGAAGCGACGGCACCGCTCAACAGCACGCACAGCAGCGCGAGCGTGGCCTCGATCCAGCCCAGCAGCCTGGGTTGTATGTTATGAAAACCTCAGCTCTCGCTTATCTCGCAGCATTCATGGATCTGCCACAGCGGCGTGGCCACCTTGCCACGTCTGTCAGCGTGTCAGAAAAACCGCCATACATACACTGTGCTAACTGCTGTCCTCAAGACGGCACTGCACTGAGTCAGCGCCCACGTGTTGTGCTGCAGCGGCTGGTGCCGCTCCTTCCAGTCCCCAATCGCGCCGGTAATCTTGGACGCTGCATCGCTGCCGCCCTTGTAGAAGGCCGAATGCTCACTGTCATCAAGCTGCTGGCAGCTCCTGTGGTGTTATCATATCCACATCTTCCTAAACAACGAAACCCCAGTTCACCGATGTGCATGTTGCCATGCACTGCCCCCATGTGCATCATACTCGCCTTTTAGCACAGTCACCAGGGATGTGCTGCTGTGCCCAGTTGTGCGCGGCGATGCTGACGGCATCCACGAGGTCGATGCCGCCCTCCACAAACTCAGCCGTGTATCGCCGTCTGCGTATGCAAAGGGTACTCGGTGGCGCAATCATCAGGGCTGCAGGCCAACATATTGGCGGAAGGAAGACAGGAAGCTGTTTTGGTGTTTTACGCAAGGACTCCTGCATCATTGTGGGACTGCCGCAGTGCTGCCCAGCTGTCCTTGAGCTTGCCTCTGTGGGGCCACCACATGCGCCTGACGCCATTGATCCACCGCAGCGGCCACCGCCATTATCAGGCTGCCGCCGCCAGCGGCGAAGCGGCCGGCCTCATCATTGCTGCGCAGCGTGGTCTGTCACAAAATCAGCAATAAGGCCAGCGGGTGATGTGGCTCGCGTGTTCGATAGGCACACCTCGACAAGTATCTGAACCCTCACAGCATGGCAGGCTTGCAGAAGGATTGTGCTCTCAATGGTTAAGCCACACACCTGGCTGCGGGCAATGGCAGGCCATTGTGGCCGTGGAGCCAGAAGCGCATGGCCGCCTGCACACCGCTGGCAGCGCTCAGGTTGCCGGCAACGAACTCAGTGTCGTCCAGTGCACGCAGGAGCGGGCGTTGCAGAGCCGTAGGCTCAGCACCCATGCCTGCGGCATGCAAAGTGCATGAAGGCAATTCCCGGATGCCCTTTCCTGGTTATTCCACCGCTGCCGTCACTGACTGTGACACAGAGTAACATGCAGGCTGGGACAGTGGGAGAGCTCTGCCGCTGGCAGTGCAACCCTCCGGGCTGATGATGTGCAGGATGCCAACAGTACCTGTCCTCAGCACTTGAACATCACCGTGACTGGATGCTGCACCTCCACTTGCGGCTGGCGGTGGCGGCCTCAGCCCTGCTATAGGGTCAGTTACAGCAGCCAGAACTGCAAATATGAGCACCCATGTGGCTTGTGCGTGCTTCATCATGTTGCAGAAGACCAGACAACTGCTGGAAGGGTTCCCCTGTGCATGATGACCTTCGTTGTTGCATTTGTACCAGACATGTCGTGCTGAGCACACAACACACCTCGTCACCTCGGCTGCAGGAAGCAACTAGTCACCAGCTGGCCGTCGGCTGGAACAACCCATCGTTCTTGCTGGTTGACTGCAACAGAATCTGTCTGAACAACAGACGTTCGGCGCTGCGTCAAAGTGGAAGCAGTTCTCAGGCACCAGTACAACGACCAAACTCAAATGTTGTTAAAAGTTCCCATGTCGGTGTCATTAGCCGCCAGCAGCAGCAGCGTCAGCTGTCGTGGCTGTCTGCAGCGGCGGCGCAATGTATCGGTTTTCCGGTGTCACAGCTGCCTGCCCTGTGGCGAAGTCGCCCTCGGCGCGTGTGCGTATGGCGAGGTTGGGCGCCACGGGAACCAGTTGAGGCGGGACGGTGCCGGCGGCGACCTGCAGTCGTCAGGGCATCCAATATGCGGCGCTTGACTGATCTGTCACAATGCCACGTTCCGAAAACAGGGCACCGTGGTTGAAGTGGGTCCTGCAGCCCAAGCTGTTTGCATGGGTTTTGGGGTTTTGGCTACTTCACCATGGAAAAATGCCCCTGTTGAGTGATGCATGGCCAAGCGCTGACCACTGCTCGAGCCGGCCGCGCACCTGCTTGAGCTGGCCCTCCATCCAGGCGAGGCGCGCCAGCACCCAATGGCGCAGCGTGGCGAACTTGTCGTTGTACCCCGCGGTGACCGTCGGGTAGGAGCCCGGCGTCCAGATGATGCCCAGCGGCACATACCTGCGGGAAGACCGTCGCCCACATGTTGCTGGGGCAGTCGTCAAGACAGTGCTCGCGTCATAGAAGGCCAGAGGACTGCCCGCCCTGTGCACATGCGTGCTTGACGGGCCAGGCTGCAGTTGTGGGGCCACCTGCAGGCTGGTGCATGTTGCTGTGCTGTCGATCATCATATCGAATATGTAGGTCATGGTGTAATCGAGCAGAGGTAACTGCGCGTGTGCAGATGGGACTCCCTGTGAGGCGCACTTGGTGAGGGTGCGGAGGCCGGCTGGCCGCAGGCTGGCGTGCTTGCTGTCGATGGCGGCGCCGACGGCGGCGTCGGACCACTCTGCAGCGCGCAGCTGCAGGAACTTCTGTGCAGCGGCGGTGCGGAAGGCGGGATCCTGCCGTTCAGGCAGTCGACGGTTCACTTGGCAACCATGGGAGGGCAGGCTAGCCAGATTTTCCGGTGCCTGCTTTAGAGTTCCACCTACAGACAATCTGCGTCCAGGTGCATTGGGTTACATGCTCTCGGGTCGGGGTGTGCTCCAGGTGTGCGAGGCATACACATGCAAGGTATGCAGTATCAGGTGCAACGAGCTACCCGCCAAAGCTGCCGGAACCAGACGGCGAGGCCCAGCGTGGGGTCCGACACGCAGCGTCGCTGATCGTCGCAGATGTTGAACAGCCAGCCCTGCAGCAACACCATGCGACCCCCCTCACAATACTGCTTCGTGGAGGCATGTTGCAGGCGAGCTTCAGGCATTTAAGCACAGCAGAAGCAGGCAAACAGCACCAGGTAATGGATGGTGACAAGCCAGACACCTGCGGAACCTGACAACCTTGTGTGTGTACCTCGGGGGCGGTGGCGGCACCGCCAGCCTTGCCCGGCGCAAAGGGGTCTTCGCCCCCGGTCTTGTAGCCTTCAATTGGATACCTGCAATCTGGCACTGAGCCACTGCTGGATCTGCTGACAGCGGCTCTAGCTAGCCTCGCTCCTGCAGTTCTGGGACAGCTGGCGATCGGCAAGCCGTTCTGCATCGTCAGCTGCGACAAGGCAGCCTTGCAGGTTGCGCACCCGCAGCAGAAGCCGAAGCTCTGGCTCATGGACCACTGGGCGCCCATCTCGAGGGGCGCCACTGCGTCCTGCGCACTCACCAGCCACCACCCTCTCAGCACTCTCCACTGTCAGTGCGGCTGGAGAGCGCGCCAACGTACTGTCTGCACTTGCAGTTGCTCAGCCTGGGTGACCGGCACCAATGCTGGCGCACCTTGTACATGTAGGCCGCGCCATGGTAGGTGTGCTTCGTGTTCTTCATCAGCTCTGCCTCCAGGAACCTGCAGCCATTCGTGGCACCACCATGCTGCACCTCAGGCGTCGAGAGCTGCGTCTCCTCATTGGCTAAGCGCATTCTGGTCTGCAACCTGCTGTAACCGTCTGAAGCTTCTTCCTGACTGTGCATGTGCACAGTCCTGTGGCGCATGGCATGCAGCTAGGGCCCCCATCAAGACCCGCACACCGTCAACACAAAACTCTTTGGCATGCGCACCAGTCGATAAAGGTGCTGCCGTTGCCAAACTTGCGCCAGCCCGCAGCAGGATCCGCAAAGTTGGACGCGTACAGCGCCTGCTCGAAAGCGTTGATCGCCCTGCAAAGCAGGGGTCATAGTTGTGATCGTTAAAAGTACAGCTGGTAGACCGGTTACACTGCTTCACATATATCATGTGCCGCGCAGTCGCTGCTCGTCAGACTAGCAAGCTGTTTGTCAACATGCACCCTGGCAAGACATGCTGCATACGCAGCACACCTGCCTACAAAAGCCTTCTGCGCACTCGTGATGGTGTCGAGCTTGGGGTACCGAATGTTCCATGGCTGCCGCGTGCTGCACCAGGTGTCAGGGTTCAGCCGCACATATTACCTAATCATGGCTGCAGAATCAAACTGATATATGCTGGGATCCAGCAGGTTGCACGCCAGTGAAAGAGCCTCACGTGCTGCCGACAACGGCTGCGGTGCCGTTGCGGACTTGGCCGTGCTCGTACTCCAGGATGTAGCCGGTGGCGGCAGGCGGCGTCGACGCCGTCGCCTTGGAGATCGGAACGTTGTTGTCATCCTGCACAAGATCACGAGGATGCATGTGTAGGAGCTTGAATTGCCACCAGCAAGTGCTACTGCTGGCACATACGTGTCGATTCATGGCATACATGTCAGCGGACGCATCTGCTCGTGCCTCGGCACACCCATCATCGCAGGCTCACCCGGACGACCTTCTGCATCGCCACCTGCAAGCCGATGTAGTCACGCGCCAGGCTCAGCGGCCCGCCAGCCGTGTTGATGAATGTCTGAGACCAACGGATCGAGAAGTCAGCACCACGGAAGTGATCAAGGTAATTGGTTGCAGGGTTCTGCATGTATATGATTGTCATGAGTGTTGTTGTGGTATCAGCAGGTGTCAGAGCTTGCCACAGCCAGCTCTGGCGGCAGGCACCTCGATGTAGGTGGTTTTGGGAGTCCATTTGCCGGTGTCGCGTGCAAGGCGGAAAGCCAGCCACTGCCGCAGCCCCTGCAGTGAGAGCAGCGCACATTGCAGTCTGCTTCTGAAGTGAGATGAATCCATGTCATGCTTGAAACCTGAGCGCCATAGCAGTGCAGACGGTTGCGAAACAACATGCCTGCAACATGAGGCTATCGCCAGCAAGTGCACCAGCCCAAGCAAAGCAGAAAGAGGCTATTCTCACCAATGTATCATTCTGTGGCTGGTAGATCGCGAAGCTCTGCTCTGAGGGTAGTGCCAAGAATGAGCTCTTCGCATACAGCTTGACATTGTATGACCGTAGCACGTTTCTCAGATCTGCGCAGCGGCACATGACTGATGTCAATGTGTGGAATGAGCACGTGTCCGAGCTCACACCATGGCTGCCTCGCTGCTGATGCACCCCCATCAAAATGTGTGCAGCTGCCAAAGCAAACCAGCACAACGTACGCGGGGATGTCTGCATCATGTATATGTGTGAACAAGGCAAGCAATGATGCACAGGTCCTGAGCAACCAGCCCACTGGAGTTAGAGCCGCCGCGGTGGCCCATCTCGAGCGTCCCTGTCCAATCGTATCCAGGCTTGCCTGCGCCGCAGGTGCACGCATCCACCTGCAGGTGTGCACGATGCTGTGTCAGTGTCCACGAAAAACGGACAATTCGCAGGCGGCCATGCAGCGCTTCCGGGCTTATTCAGCGCAGGGTAACATATCTGCAGCACCCTCAATTGTTATGAGACGACAGATGGCTTCAACACATGTGAGGGACACGTCGCGACCTTGATGTCCTGCTTGGCCGCCGAGCGGTCGAACTGCTGTCCGTTGGTGTCGACGATCAACACCGGTATTGTGGGCGTGAAGCTGATTGCGGCCAACCGCGCGCAGCATGCGGTGCCTGCAGCCAGCAGCCTCGTTCAGGTTCGTTCTACACCGACCCACAGCACGCTGCGAGCATAGGCGCCACAGGAAGGTAAACCGATCAATCAACAGGGAGGTGATATGGACCTCGTGCGCCGAGGGAGCCGGGTTTGGACTTCTTGGGGGCGGTTCCGGTGGCGGCGGCCCGCGAAGTCGCGGCCGCAGCGGCGGCCTCCTGTGCCGCGGTCGCGGCGGGGGCCGGCGGCGCATTGCCAGAGTCAGCTGCGGCGGCATTACCTTGCGCTGCGGTTGTGGCGGGGGCTGGCAAAGGACCGCCTTCCCCAGGTGCAGCGGCAGGACCCTTTGGCGTGGTTGCGGCAACGGCCGGCGGTGCTTTGCCCTCTCCAGGGGCACTGCCAGGTGCCGCTACTGGCCCACTGACGAACTGAACTGTGCTGCCAGGTGGCGCTGCTGGCAGTGCGGCCCCCTCGCCCTGCACAGCAGTTGCGCAGCCCATGTTGGCGGCCATTCCATGTGCTGTTTGTGTCGCGTACCTTCATGGCGGTGTGATAACATCCACCATTGTATGGTTGATCCTGGCAGACAGCGGGTGACAAAGTACCAGGGTGCGATGCTGAGCGCAGGCCACAAAGCAGCCTGCAGTGGAGCAACACCAGCAAAGAGTAGCAGCCGGGTTTCCAGGCTGTTTGCTTGCCTGGATCGGGCCCTGGGCAGCCGCACAGCCTAGGATGCAGGTGACGACTAAAAGCAACCAGGTGGGTTGCAGTCCGGCCGCCGACCTGCCGCCTGCCATGGCGGTCTGGCTCCGTTGGCGCGAGGATCTCGGGAGGCAGTTGATTTGCTGCTTTGTCGGAGGTGGCCCGCCAGATAATACTTGGGCGGGTTTGCATTCAGCGCTTTCGGTTGCTTGGGATGCCAAGCCATGTCTGACAAGCATTCCCACGTGGCAGTTGCGCCTTGACATTTGGTCCGAGTTGGAGAGGTGAGTGAGGCAGATGTGATGGCAGTGTGGGGGTGAAGGTGTCAGGTTTGCTGGAGGCTCGTGGTGGCAGCAGGTCCTGCAGGCACACACACAGCAGGCTTGCAGGTGTGTCCTGCACTTGGTCATGATGCAGCAGATGGGGTCGTCCCAGATGGCTGACTTGACCGGTCGAGCAGGGACGGACTGTATACAGCCAACATCAGGTACGTACGCCGACTCTTCTTGGTCGTATCGCTCTTGGGCATGGTAAGCCGGTCCTGATGCATGGCATTACAGCTGGTAGGTGCGGTTGGACCTCGGACTCTGTTACGTACAATGTGCTATCACTGATGTTGGTCCGACAAGATACTATGCTGCGCTGCTAGCATGTGGCCGGCAGCCATCTGTAGCTACTGCCAGCCCGTACAGGTGCCATCACCCTGCATTCTGCGCTGCCTGGCTGCCGTCACCACCGCCAGCCTTGTGCTGCAGGTACGCCTGTGCAGACAGACAGCAACAATCAGGCCACCATGAGATGAAGTAGGCAGAACATCAGGCTGCTCATTGTTCAACAGCTGCAACGTCTGCAGACTCGAGATGGTAGCAGTCAGGGTATGCGCGGTTCATGCGCACAGTACTGCACAGAATGTGGCAATGGTCACATGGATCACAAACAACAGCCAAGTGCAACTCAGGCATGGCAACATCTGAAAATAGCGAGATGCACCTGCATGAAGGGGTCCAATTCCCCGTCCATGACCGCCGCCGTGTTGCCGGTCTCGTGCCCCGAGCGCAGGTCCTTGACCATCTTGTAGGGGTGGAAGACGTAGTTGCGGATCTGCCGGCCCCACTCTGCCTGCAGCGTGGGCATAAGGACGGTGACAATGTTGTCTGACCTGCCTCCAGCATGCTAGTCGCCTGCCCTGTATGTGACAGTCACAAGCGCTTTGGCGGGATGCCAGGCACGCTACGCTGCTGCAGGATGCTGCAAGCGCAGACTGCAGGACACCACTGCACTGGTGGCAGCGTCCTATCCAGCACGGCATCAGGGGCAGAAACATCGGCAGTCTCCGCATGCAGAAACACACTTGTGAGACAAGAGAAAGGTACCTTCACTACGTCGCCCCTGATCTCCCGGATCTCAGCAGCCTGCTGCTCCTGGGCAATGACCACCAGCTTGGCCTGCACCATGAAGCACATCACTGCATCCCCCACGTGGGGTGGGCATTGCTCCAAGACAGCCCCACTGCAAGTGGAATGCACAATAATGCATGGCAGAGCGGATCAATTGCCGATATCGGCTTGGCCTTCGAAAGGGGTGCACCAGCTGCGCCGTACCTTCAGCATCTCCAGCGCAATGGCCTTATTCTGCAGCTGGCTGCGCTCGCGCGTGCACTTGACGGCGATGTCGGTTGGGATGTGGCGTATCCGCACCGCCGTCTCGACCTTCACACAGCATATTCACGCCTGTGGGCACTTTGCAACACAATGAACAATGAGCAGATGACCAGCAACGATTTCAGCAGCAGACACCTGGGACCAAGACCAGCTGGTCCCAGTGTCTGTCGGGTTGCCACCCTGATGTGGATGGGCACGTTGGCGGCTGATGCTGCACCTTGTTGACGTTCTGGCCGCCGGCGCCGCCGCTGCGCATGGTCGTGATCTCCAGGTCCGCCTCTGGAATCTCCACCTCCTTCACCTTGTCTCCTGCAGGCCGCAAACAAAATTTGGATGGCCTTGATTGCGTGCTTACTTGCCTGCTGGAGGTACTTGGCATACCCCCATGACCACTGAGGTCTGCTCAATTCTGTTGCCGCCGTGCAAAATGTCTGGGGAGCTGGGCATAGCATGCATGTTCGCCCCACTGCGCTGTTGCGGCAGTTCGGCTCCATCCATGAAGCAGCTTGGGGCCAGCAGACACATGCACACAGGCCAGCTCACCAAGAATGGGCATGACGTCAACGGCGGCAAAGCTGGTGTGCCGGGTGTTTGCGGAGGAGAAGGGGGACTGCCGCACCAGCCGGTGGGTGCCCTACGGCAGGGGGCATGGAATGGTCATTCGACATCCACTGCATACCACGGGCAAAACGTGCTTCGTGTGCAGACACCGCCACCTGTCGCACAGAAGTGTGCAGTGCCAATGGTCAGGCCGTCATGTGGCAGGGCAGGCACCTTCTCGGCAGCCAGGTGCCCATATGCAAAGCGGCCGACCACCTCCATCTCCACAGACTTGACGCCCGCCTGCTCGCCTGAAGGGATGCAGCAGTCGAGGCTCGGCTCCGGTTTCATGCACATCCTTGGGGAATGCAGCACAGCAATCGTGGCAGCAGCTTGTTGGGAAGAATCTGGTCCAGTGCAGCGGTTGCCAGGGCAGGAGCGGGCTGGCAAGCATACGCCACATGTCACCATCCGGTCATGACCCGAGCCATCTGGTCACCGTCCCTCACCGGGCTGCCGGGCGACGGTGGCGACCTTGAAGCCGCGCGCGGCCGCCCAGCGCAGGTACATGCGCTCCAGCATGGCAGCCCAGTCCATGGCCTCCACCCCGCCCGCCCCCGACTGCAGGCAGGACATGCTCCCCTCGGCACCGAGCGGTGTCACCAAGCGCGTTCCTCACCAAGCGGTTCTCCCGGTTGCAGCTGGCCAGCAGCGCTGCTCAGTGCAACATGTGATCCACCTGGATGGACACAACAGCACCGCCGGCATCGTACGGCCCGCCCAGCAGGGCGGTGAGCTGCCACGCTGACAGCGCCGACTCCAGGGCCTTCAGCGTCGCCTCCGCCTCTGCCACCAGGCCCGGTGCATCTGCTGACCCTGGGTCCTGCGGTTTGAGCATCAGGGAGGCTCACTCATCATGGGGTTGCACAGCTGGGATGACCGTGCATGGTGCGCTGCCACTGCCGGCCCCTTCTGAGCGCGTGCCACTCGGCTCCCATCATCGGGTCGTGGCTGCGCTGTGAGGGAGGCACCATGCCAGGTCTAGCCTCGACGCACTTGCACTGCAGCGGGAGGGATTTCAGATATGGGCCAGGTGCAAGGGCGCCCGCTGCGCCTGCTCCTACCTCGAGTTCCAGGAGCTCGAGGCTGAGGTGCAGGTCCTCCAGCTGCGTCGCCAGCGCCTCGGCGCCCGCGATGTCGTCCTTCACCCCCTGCAGCTCCTCCATCACCTGCGAACCAATCCGGCCGTTGTGGTCCTGACATTTCTGGGTTTTGCTGCTGCACCGGCCAGACTGTGCATGGCCACGCCCGGCACGTGTCACACCAGGTCATGCCAGACGATCGTGCAGAGCGCCAGCAATGGCTTGTAGGCTGTGTACATGGAGGATCGCTGCAAATACTTGATTGACTGTGTTGACTGTGTCACACCGCTGCCGCGTGTGAGGGGTCGTCCCACAGGTCGCCGGCTGACGCCCTGGCCTCGAGCTCCGCGACGCGGCCCTGCAGCGACGCCACGTCTGCCACTGCCCGCGCCTGAGCCACCTCCCCATCCAGCTCAGCGGCCTGAGATGTTGGACGTCACGAGTGGCGTGAGAATGGCGTGGGATTGCGACCATGAGCATCACTTTTGCAGGTCCATCATCATGGATGCTGGCGTGCGCGCGCATAGCCGGCGCTCCAGGGTGCAGAGCAGCACATGCGGCTCTCAGCTCCTCACCCTCTTCCGCAGGAGTCCTATCCGGACGTCCAGGTCCGCCGAGGCGGGCGCCTGCGGTGGCGCCGCTGCCGCTGCGATGCACCGCCCGCCGCCGCTGACGCTGCCGCTGCCCTGCACAAGCCAGATGCCAATGTGCTCACGGCACCTCGCATGGGGTGAGGCCGCTGGAGATCAGCAGCTAGCATGAAGCATGGCATCCCAGTCAGCCGTACCTGTGCGGACCACCGCTGGCACCCTGCAGCATGACCGCTGCCGGTCTTCACAAGGCCCGCATCAAGGTTGCAGCATGCTGCCCGGCTGCATGATGTGATCTGTCGCCCAGCATACGCCGTACCAAGCGAATAAATGCAGCAGGCGGTATTTCTGGTTATAGGAGCTTGCGACACGCTGCCATATGGCCTGCTGGCGGTGCTGGCACGGCTGGGAATGGCGGCAGGCTCACATGTGCATGCACGCAGAGCGGCCAGCAAATGACTGGTGGCAGACAGCATGCCACGCGAGAGACACCTGGCTTGCAGCGCAGCCGCTGTTGACATGCGTGCGCCTCACAAACAGTGTGCATGGAGCATCAGTCAGCGCGCTGAGGTCAGGTATCATAGCGAGCACCCTGTAGCAGAACACTGGTATGGGAGCACGTGTGATGATTGGCAGAGAACTGTCGTGGGACGAAAGTTTGGACATGGTATAGTCGCCAGAAGCACGGTTACAAAACACGATCAGATGTGAGCTGCCAAAACACTGTTGTTGTGGAGTTCCTATGCTCCCCGAATGGTGCCTCTCACAATGCCACATGCATCACGAACCAACTGCGTGTTTCCCTGAGGGTGTTGATAAAGACCATACGCAACTCGCAGACAAGTAGTCTCGTATATCTATGCAGTCCGACCCCAAACGCCGGGGCCAGGCAGTAGGCATCAGCCGCAGCGCAGCACTTGCGCCAGCTAGCATCCCATGATCATTCCGCATGCACAGCAAAGCAGCCTTGAAGAGAGGCAAAAGTGTCTGAGAGCCGCATTGCGCGGCGGGTTCCAGGTTCCATCTACCTAAGCAGCTACTCTACTTATGTAGCTATTCTAGGGAGAAGATGGCTGAGCAGCGCAGCCTGTACGATCCCGACCCGGCTGTAGGGCGAGTTCCTTTGCAATGAAGCCCAAGTGTATTTGCCGTCCGCTGTCACAGCGGCCGCGTCATGTGCATTGCTGTCGCTTTCGCACGTTCCGCAGGCTGACGCGCTGCTCGCATTGCTCTGTTCAGGCCGTACCATGTGCTAAGTTCAGTGTTGCTGCCGGGCCGCACTGCTGGCGGACGCTGGGGGGCTGCCAAGCATTCATTGCAGTAGCAGTCAGGTCACGAGCAGCTGTACGCCGTCTGCAGCTCTGCTGAGCGGGACTCGCGGCTGCTGCTGCCCTTGCTGTCCCGAGCGGCGCGGGGCGCGACGGCCCGGCGGCTGACGTGCTTGCTGCCGGCGCGGGCGCCGCCCGAGCGGGTGGCGGACCCCGCCGTGCTGCTGCGCTCGGCGTCCGCCGCGGACACAGCCCCCGACGCCGCGGGGCTGCCGCCGCCGTCCTTGTGGGTGAAGGGCGCAATGTTGTTGGCCGCCACCGGCTCGCCGGCGCCGGCGGCCGGCTGCTTCCGCCCCCTGCGGATCGGCTGCGGGCTGACGACGGGCAGCGGCACGCCGGAGCTGGGGTCCAGCACCACGGTCATGGTGGCTGGCGCCCGCTGCTTGAGCTGTGCTACAGGGTCGGGCACGGCGGCGTCGCCGGCCGCCCATGCCTTGACCAGCTCCGGCAGCACGTTGAGCACCACCCGCGGCGCCTCCGCCTCCCACCCCAGGTGCATCTTGAACCAGTCCGACTGCAGCGCCGCCTCGGCTGTGAGGCGCTGGGCTGGGTCGCGGGCCAGCAGCCCGCGCAGCAGCTCGTGCCCCTCGGTGCTGAGCTTCAGGAAGGGCCCGAAGTCGAGCAGGATGTCGGCGCGCGTGACCCGGTCCATCACCTCGTCAAGCGACGCTGCCTGGCACGCCTTCATGTCGGCCCAGAAGGGGAAGCGCGCGCTGAGCAGGTGGTACATCAGCATGCCGACGCTCCACATGTCCGCAGGGCGGCCGTACTTGCGCACAAACACCTCTGGCGCCATGTAGACGGGGGTGCCGGTGCGGCGGGTGAGCGGCTTGTCGCCACTGAGCTGCTGCGCGCACCCAAAGTCGATGGCCTTGAGCCAGCCGGGCGGGGGGTGCTCGCCCGGCGCCAGCGTGTGCAGCGGTTGCTCCAGGGGCCGCGCCAGCAGGAAGTTGGCGGGCTTGATGTCGCCATGGCACACGGAGCGGCGGTGGCAGGCCGCCACCACCTTGAGCACCTCGAACAGCACCACCGCCGCGCGGTGCTCCGCCAACGCCCCCTTCTTCTGCACGAGCTCCTCCAGGTCGCCGCCGGTGCAGTGGTCCATGACCATGTAGGCGGAGGTGGCGTCCTCGTACAGGCCGCGCAGCCGCACGACGCCCTCGCAGTCCTGCACCGCCGCCATGCAGTCCGCCTCCCGGGCCAGCTTGCCCGCGGTCCGTGCCTTGCTCTGACCGGGTCGTGACTTGGACAGGACCTTGACTGCCACGAGCTCGCTGGTCTTCTTGGACCGCGCCAGCCGCACCGTGCCAAAGGCACCTCTGCCCACGGTCTTGCCCGTGCGGTAGTGCTCCTCCAGGCCGTCGGCCCAGCATAGCCGGCCCTCGGCCCGCTGCTCGAGGATGTGCTGGGCGGTCTGCTCCTTCCCAGGCTCCTTCCCACGTTTGACGGCCCACAGGCGCTGGATCTGCGGCAGCGGGCTGCTAAAGGGCCGCCGCATCGGCCTAGGCGGTGGAGGCCTCGTGGGACTGCTGCTGGCACGCGCCCGAACGGATGCCCGTGCTGCGGGCCGCCGGGGCTGCTGGGCAACAAGCTGATGTTGGCACAACGCGGCCTGCGGCGCCATGGCTGCCATGCTGCAGGCGGCAGCGGTGCTGCCTGTGAGAATACCGGACGGCAACACGAAGGCCGTCACAAGCTGCGGTGCAAACTACACACTCCGGCGCTGCTTTCAAGGGCTGCACCGCGCATCTGGGCGAAACTGCCGAGGCAGGTCCCTGCTGCCTGCGGGTCAAGTACACCAGTTGGCAGGGTGGTCACAAGCAGACTGACAGAAAGTTGGACGACCCAGTTTGTACCTCTCTTGCGCAGGAGTAATGTGCTGTTGGCACCAGAAATTATCTTAGGAGCTGCTGACGCATGCTTTCCTTCTGCCCCTGGAACTGTGGCAAACCCTGACGTGTTCACACGGGACTACACAGGGCGGTCGCCAGATGCAGAGCGCCCATCCCCTTCGCGATCTGCAGCTCTGCACACAATCACGCGATGCGGACCTCCTACAGCGTGTGACACCACTTGCAACAGCCGCAACACCTCCAAGCTGGCTGCCGACCAAGGGTTTTGAGGCACATCAGACTGCCGCTGGGTCCTGGGCGACGGTCAGTCCCAAACACTTCACACAGCGGCTGTGGGACGCCAGCAGGGCCCTGCGCCGGATAGGACGACAACCCACCATGTGGAACATCCGGCTCATCATCCTGGTGAGTGCGCTGCGGCACATGAATCTTCTATCGTCGCTGCACTGAACATGTGGGTCGAGAGAGGCCTGCACCAGCGGTTCTAGCAGCGATCCAGCCTTCGCTGTGGGCCAGGCTGCGCCGGCGGCCGCGGTCCCAAGAGCAGACAGCTGCCCCGGCTACTGGGCAGTCGCTGGCCGTTGTGAGTGCTGCCCCCAACGCAGCTGTTGGGCAGTCGGTCAGGATCCCAGAGGGCGTCAATGGCCAGCTGCAGAATGATATGCTCTTGCGCGGGGCATGCGGTCTCTGCTTGGACAGGCGTGCTTGACACAACGTGCTGGGCTGCTGCAGCTTTGTGCGCGCGCGGGGTGCAGTTGTTACACAGTCAAAAGTGCCCCAGCCCGGCGCCAAAGCCGAGATTACAACTGTGTCTGGTTGCTCGCCGCTGGCACAAGACGCGGGCCATACGCCTGCCACACGATGCTCCAGAGTTCTCTGCACCCCCCTGGTGATATGATGGGTGGCGATGCGCGCGTTGCGTGGCGGACAGCCAATCGGTAGGTTTGTCGGTGACTTGGTGGCCGACAAGGCAACGAGCCGCGTCATGGGCGCAATGAAACTCGACGGCTGCCCGGTCTGGTAGCGTACAGCCCTGAAGGTGCCCCATTTGGCACCCAGCTGGTTCTGGGTAGCCACAGGACCACCAGCCGTCCGGTCCAGTTGCTCCGATGGCAGCAGCCGGCCTAGTCGCCGAGCTTCCTCGGCTCAATTCAGCTCCATTCATGTGGTCACTCACACAGAACAGACAGTGATCGCCACCTAGCATGACGCCTCGTATTCAATGTCAAAAATCACCGAGTAGCTGCCGCCGCCCACTGTGTCCGCTGCCTGGCTGCAACTGCGCTCGCCGGGTCGCCAGTAACGGAGCTGCTCATGGCAGTTGGGTTCACAGCTTCGGAGCATTCACCCTGCGATGGTAACCGTGAGCTCTCATGACGGACTGAGTGCGCGCCTGCTCTGCTGCAGGGGGTGCTGCTCCTGGTGGCGCTGTTCTTCACCAGCTCAGCCACGACCGCCTTTGCCGCGCGCAGGCGGCACGCCAGCGAGGTGGGTGGGCTGGTCAGTTCCCAATGCAGGAGCAACCTTGTCAGCACACGGTGTATTGTGACGATTCCGCAGCAGAGCGCAGCAGCCGCCAGACTGCCGCTGCTGAAGTCAGTATGATGGTCGCTACTGCAGATGGCGCTAGTCTGATGACATCAGCATGATAAACCACTACCTGCCTGCCGTCTAGCAGGTGACCGCGGCGGAGCAGGTGTACCAGACGGACATCACGACCAGCAGTTCGCAGGAGAAGCACTACCACCCCAAGCGCCTGCTGATCACGCTGAACGAGCACCCCACCGAGGAGCAGGCGCAGCGCTCCGCCATCCTGCCCGAGGTCGGTGCCGCGTCAGCTGCTGCGATCCGTCAGGTCCTGTGGTCAGCTCCATGTAGGCCGCTGCCACTGTCAGGTCTGTTGCGGTTGAAGGGGCAAGTAGATGCCAACAACGCCTGAACATTGCAGCTGCCAACTGTGGAGTGGTGTTGCGGAAGTGCGGCTGCTCTCAATGCCCAGCGCCGAGCTGAGTATACCGCTGCGCTGCCAGCAGGGGCTGCAGTCAGGCTGCTCAACTGTGTGTACTCAGCGCGCCAGGCTGGCCACGAGCATGTGCCCCTCACGCTGCTGCAGGGCCTGGAGCTCAAGTCGATCATCAACAACAGCCCGCACGGCGACGCCTCCCGCACGGCGCCCGCGCCGGACGACCTGATCTACGTGGCGCACGTGCCCGAGGGCATCGACGCCGCGGACTACATCCACACCGTGCTCGCCAACGCACGTGAGTCCCTGCCCCGGACCTGCCGCGGCGGGCCGGCAGACGTGACTCTTGTTCGTCAGCAGTGTTGCAGCTTATTGGTGGGGCCCAGATTGTGTAATGGGGTCTGCTGCTGCTGGCGCAGGCGTGAAGCACGTGGAGCTGGACGCGTACCTGTACACGCACCTGAGCTCGTCGCAGGTGCGCACGGGACGGTGCTGCGGCGCACTCTCATATGCCGACGGTGGCAAGACCACCACCACACAGTCTGCACCAGTGCCATGTTGCCGTTGGGCTGGATCTCCAGCCCGAGTTCCTGCGCCAAGCTGTCCCAAGGCCAAGCATGAGTGGCAATAGACGCTCACACCTGCTCATCACCGTCTCCAGGTGGTGAAGACGCGGCCGGACGACGTGTTCTACGAGTGCGACGGGAACGGGGACTGCGCGACCAAGGCGCACTACATCCCGGGGCAGCAGTGGGGCCTGGAAATGATCCAGGCGCCCCAGGCGTGGTCCATCCAGAAGGGCAGCAAGGCCGTGAAGGTGGGCACGCCGAGGCGCGGTATGCACCAAGTCATTTGTGGCTCTTGAGGCTAAGTGCTCAACACCAGCCGCATGATCTCGCTTCAATTGTGTTAAGGCTCCGCAGGCAAGACCGAGCATTCCAATGAGGCCCTGCACAGCTCGTGTCAATCTGTATTGCAGTCTCCGACATCCTGTGAAAAGGTTTTCCTCTTCGGAATTCCCCCCGTCTCATCCCTGGACGCTGCGTCGCAGGTGGGCGTCATCGACACCGGCATCGCGCTGGGCCACGAGGACCTGCAGCGCAACGTGAACAAGAAGTGCGAGGACTTTGTGAACGGCGACCACACCTGCGATGAGGGCAAGATCAAGGGGCCCTCCAAAGGTGGGCGCCACATCAGAGGCAGCAGGCCCTAGTGCGGTCAAATAGCAGGAAGGATGCATGTTGTGACAGCTTTGTGGCTACCCTAGGTCAGCCTCAGCTGGAACCGATTGTACAGTTAAGCAAGCAGTGATCCGCCCACTACCTGCAAGGCTGCGTTGCATCTTGCACATGTTCAAGCAGCTGCCGGCAAGCCCCTGCAAGCTCACACCGTGAACTACCCCTGCTACAGGGCACGGCACCTTCCTGGCCGGCGTGATCGGCGCGACGCCCAACAACGCAATGGGCGTCGCGGGCGTGACCTGGAACTCCGACATCGTCGGCTGCACCATGTTCAGCGACAGGTGCACCACGGAGACGTGCGCCGGCTCCACCTCCGCCGCCATCGCCTGCCTCAACTGGCTGTGAGTCCCGCGGCCAGTATCCTGCTGACGCTGTCCTGCACGCCCTGTCCTCCTGCCAACGTGGCGACCAAGTCCCGTGTGCACAGCCGTGGCGTGCATCTTCTGCCTGCATTGACCTTCGACTCCCCAGACGCAGCAGCCACTGCGTGCCTGCTTCCGGCTTGCACTGCTCCAACATACAGGCAACCAGCACAGGGTCCAACGCTGCCGATGGCACTGCCCTTGTGACGGTCGCCCCTGCGCTGCTGCAGGCGCAACAGCCGGGGCGTGCGCATCATCGCCAACAGCTACGGCTGCTCCACGGCCAACGTGAACGCGTGCTACTCGAAGCAGTTTGAGAAGGCGATCGCCGCCTTCAAGGCGCAGGGCGGCCTGTTCATCGCGTCCGCCGGCAACTCGGGGACCAACAATGACAAGGTGCGGCGCGACGCTGCCCCCTGCATCCGCGAGTCGACCTTCGTGAAGCATAGCACATTCTGGTCAGCCTTTGATGCATGCTTGTGCTGGGTGCATGCTAGTGTGCAGGCTGTGGTGCTGTGACAAAGTCATAAAAATCTGCATGCAGTGGCGCACTACCCTGCAAACTACAATGTCGACAATGTGCTGACGGTGGCGGCGACTGGCATCACCAAGAACCAGGTGCGCGCATGTGGCTGGCCAACTGACGGATGTGTGTACCTCGGCTCCGTGTGCAATGGCCGCTCTCTCAAAGCTGCGGCGCGCGTTGCAAGGGGCTGACTCCTGTTGTAGTTCGCCTCATCCCCGGCCTTCGCCCAGACGGTGCCACCGCTTTGGCGCTGCAGGTGTTCTGGGACACCCGCAACCCCGAGTACAAGCCGGTGTTCAGCAACTATGGCGGCAAGACGGTGGGCACTGGCTGCTTACTGGAGCGTATTGGGCCTTGCTCAACAAACTTGTTTGCGCCATGCCCTGCCACTGCATGCCTGGCAGTTGCGGGTCGTCAGCGCGCGACATGCTTGGGCTGCCGCTACAGGTGGACCTGGCAGCCCCCGGCATGGACATCGTGTCCACCTGGGCGCCCGCCTCCTCCATGTGCCAGGTAATACGATGGTGCTGTACCGCATGCTGTGCGCCAGACCGTGCCTTGGACTGCAGCACCGTTCACGTGGATGCTCACGACACGGGGTCACACTGTGGCGGAGGGCGCGAGCGTAACGAGTCGTTCCCTCCGCATGCGCAGGGCGCCAAGTCGTGCTACGCACGCATCAGCGGCACCTCGGCTGCCGTGCCATTTGTGGCGGGCACCGCAGCGCTGATCGCCAGCATGCCCAACGCCCCGAAGGGGAAGACCGCCGGCGTGGCCATCAAGAGCCTGATCCTGAAGCACGCCGATAAGAAGGTGGCCCCTTGATGCTCGGCAGCCTGCCCTGTGATGACCATGACTGTCATCATCGCACATACACATCTGTGCTGTTGGGTAGCCGGCTTGCACCGGCATGTGCATGTATGACTCTTTGCACCCGCACAGCCATCGACCACAGCATTATGTGTGATAACGCTAGGCACCGATGCACCGCCTGCCCAACTGCCTGGCAAGCGCCTGAGCCGCCCACCACCCCTGCAGGCGTTCCTGACGGGGCGGGTCATCAGCGGCGCGCGGCTCAACGCCTTCCGGGTGATCTACACCATGGCGCGCGCCGCCAAGATGAAGATCCCCTTTGGGCCGGCGCCGGCCGTCGCGGCGCGCAAGGCGGCGCCCAAGCCCACCCCGAAGAAATCGACTCCGAAAAAGCCCACGGCCAAGTGAGCCATCTGACTGGAACGCCCGGCCAGCTTTCTAGGACCTGTCGTTCTATCGAGAGCCATTTGGTTGAGTGGATTGCAATGCTGTACAGTCAGGTCGTGCCTCAGGGGCGTTGCAGGACACCAGCTGCTCGTCTGCATTTAGGGGACTGCATGGCCTGATACAGCCGCTGTGCCTGGGCTGCAGGGGCCGAAAGCTGATTGCAACGACAATGGGGGCGCAGCAGCAGCAGCAGCAAGCGGTGGCAGTGCCAGCCATGGCCAGCGTCTTCCACCGCAGCCATGGCACAGACCATGCTGCAGGCGGCAGCGGCAGCCTGAGTGGCAGCCGAAGGAGAGCAGGGAGCACAGTAAGTGCTGCTTCAGCTGCTGCGCAGCTGCAGCTGCGGCATCTCAGGCATCCTGCCCAGGTGCCCACAGTTTGCATGCATTTCCCAGAACCCTACTCCAGAACATCGAGCACGCATGCCTGACGTATACAAAGGATGACAACTTTTCGTCGCTCTCCGTTGCCAAACTGGCCATGATGCGCACGTGCTCACTTACATACATGGCATGCGTCATCGCTGTGCAGGGGCCGGACATTCTGGCGCTGGGTCGCGCAGCTGCATCGGTCCTGCGGCGGCACGCCTCACCGGCGGCACCCAGGCTGAGGGCCGGGCGGGCGGCAGCGGCGGCATGGCTGCAGCGGCGAGCTGCGAAGGTGTCGGCAGCACAGCTACGGCACAAGCGGCAATAGCAGCACTTCCACGGCAGCGTGGCAGGTACCCGACGCGGGGCACTCACGAACGCTGCGCTGCAGCAGCTGCAGAGGCCGCTAGCAGAAGCAGTCTGGCAGGCCGCCGCTACATGGACAGCATGCCGGGTTGCCACAGCTGGAACAGTGCTGTGACTGCCCCGGTAGCTGCTCAAGGGAACAAAGTGGGATACACAGGCATTCAGCAAGGGGGCCGCAGTGGCTGCAGCGCAGCTGGGGTTGGGACAGCGCAGTTTTGGTTTTGGGCTCTCCGTGGGGTTCGCAGGGCGGCGGCGGGTGGAGTGGGGTCTGAACCCTGACCCACACTTTGCCTGCAGCCGGCAGGCGTCCTCCAGCCGCGGAGTGCAATTACCGCAGTCCTTGCTTCAGCAGCCTGAATGGGTCATGCGCAGCATATCACAGCAGTGCAGCTAGTCGCAGCCACATGGCAGTATGCAGCAGTAGCATCTAGGCGGCAGCACATACTGTGTGCTGCCGCCGCTGCCGGTCAGAACCTACAATCATTAGAACGGAACGGAGGATATGAGACTGGTAGACCTGAGAACCTGGTGTGTCGACTCTGGTTCACTCACTTTCTAGGTTGCAGTGCAGCGCTGGCATTCAGTCATTGCAGTCAAGGGAGGCATTCGCGTCGTCATGCCTGCTCAGGGTTCCCCATGAGGGTCTTGGGTGACATGTGCTGCGTGTGCGGCCCTGGTTGCCTCTGCTGGTTGCCGCGCTGTTGGTGACGTTGAGCCGCTAGCCGCGTCAGATTACTTCGGACAGACTGACGGCTAGACATCTGTGTCATGATGAGGGCAAGGCTGTGGTACTTCAGGACTGCTCTGCACCACAAATCATGTCTGAAACATTGCTGCAACTCATAGCTCGAGCAGCTGTGACCTCGTGTCGCATTGGTTGAATAGCTTGTAGTTTGTGTACCGTACTTCGATTCGTGTGTAGTTCCTGCACTCATACTCCCGCTGTAAACACAATGTGTGCTCACAATGTCGCGAAGCTGCCATACCTGTCCTGCACACTCCTGCAAACTTGGCAGAGCGCCTCAAATGAATGACACAACGACTGCTACACCTAAGATTTGCTTAGGTTCGTCAAGTCTACACAACCCTGAGCAAAGGATCAGCCCCAAAAAGTGTCGCAGATGGCTCTGAGGGCTGCTCAGCAGCCTGCCGCGGCTTGGCTGTCTGCTTGTTGCGAGGCCGCTTCTTGCTGCTGCCAGTCCTGTTACTCTGCTCTTTGTTTCGGTTCCGTGTGGCCTGCACGCTGCCTGCACCTGCAGTGCCAGCTACATGTTCCTGTTTCAATGCTCCTGCTGCCACAGGATCGCCCGTGCTGCCATCGTGCTGACTGTGTTTGCGTGGCGTCACATCAACCACAGGCTCCGCAGCAGCGACCAGATTCGCAGGTGCATCTGCCTCCGGACGAGACGCCGTCTGCTCACGTGGCCACCCCTTTGCTGTACCTGCCGCTGCTTTGACGGCTGCCGCAGGCGCCTGCCGACTGCCATGCCTGCTGCGGGCCTCCCGCCTCTGCTCAGCGGCCTGCCGGCGTGGCTGCACCACCTCAGCTGGGTCCTGCACAACCAGAGTTCAACATCTGAGGTGCCGGTCTGACGTGCGAGGCAAAGGCTTAACGTTACAATGCCTCCGAAGGGGCCATGCTCTTCAAAGCAGCAGCAAGTACTGCGCGCTGGGCATGCAGCCTGGCCAGCCAACATTTTGTGGGGCGGAGACACTGATGGTCAAATGCTCTCAACAACAATACGCCGGTGGTCAACCAGCTTACCTCATCGTGCTGAGCTGCGAGCGGCTTTGCCATGCCTCGCCGGCCCACCGCCTGGCGCCAGCTGCCCTTGGGATCCATCGCCTGGAACGCTGTAAGCACACCCTGCAGGCCGCCTGGCTGTGGCACCATCCCCTGGGTCCGCAAAGCACGGTCGTTGGACAGCAGCAGCAGCAGCAGCAGCGCTGTGGCATGTGCACAATGTCAGGAAGACGATGAATGTGACAGCAAGCAACAGGCAGAAGCCCTGATGGCATGATGGTTGCCAGCAGGGGCAATGTCAAAGCTGCAGATGGCTCAGATCGCCCAAGCAGCAGAGCTGATGGCATATCAGCAACCAGTCTCCTTGTGGCCGTGAAGTGGCTGACACCTTCACAGGTGACTTGAGCAGGTGTGACACATCAGGGTCGCCTATGTCGCTACCAAGATCGACTCGACTTTTCCCATGCGCCGTGTTCTGTAGCCGCCACAAACAGAGTAGCACAGCAAACATGCGCTCAGCAAGGTCTATCTGCAATGCCAATCTATGCAGTCCCACAGTAAGCCATCCCAGCTGCGGTGCTCATGCTGCCCCCTAGAAGCTCAGGACGGCCTGCCAACAGGTGAACGTGCCTTTCAACGATGACGCAGAGCACATCGTGAGACTGTTGGCACCCTTGCTATGCTGCCATCACGTGGGCCGAGAACACGGACTGACGTGCTCTCTGCGACACCCCAATATCCCAGAGGACATGTGCCAGCCGCTTAGGGAGTGAGCTCTGCGCGGGTGGACGGAGCGAGGCTAGTGGACTTCATTCTAGTGGGCAGGTAGTCAGCTGTTCAACTTGCTGCGATGGCACGGGCGAAAGCACGAGTCTCGAGTCTAACCTACAAGTTGGCTCTGCGGGTGGGCATGCCCTGCCATGGGCAATCGTTGGGCCGCAAATTTGGTGAACAGTCGTGTGTGAAGAGGTGATGCCGCACCTCGAACTGTTGCGCAGCCTGCAGCGCCGCCGTCAGCATCTGCTCGGGCTTCACTTGGGTCGCCGCTGCACGCGCCGCTGCAATGTCGTCCTTCCCTGAGCCTGCTGACATGCAGAGATTCGCTGGCACTTGTGATGATGAGGAGCCTCAGCATTGTACGGACGATGACACATGGCATCATGCAGTGAACGCCAAATGCAAGCTGCCAGCCGACTGGTCGATAGCTCTACAAGGCATGGCAAAGTTTTGCACCTTTCGACTTGCGGCGTGCCTTCAGCATGGCGGCAGACCCATCGCATCGAAATTTGAAGGGGCGGCCTTCAAACTGACCTGCATGCTTCCATGTACGACCATCACATGCTGCTGATGGCTAGTGCATCGGGATTGCTGAACCTGATACCCTGCGAAGCGATGTGCTACACAGCACTGGCCAGGCATTACAGGCAGTGAGTGGCAGGTGCAGGTGCAGCTGCAATTGGTCACCGTACAGCACGAAGTGCCCCCACAGCTGCAAGTCTGTCATGGCTGGCAAGTCTGGGTTTCGGCGAACATACTCACCCGTCTGCAGCCAGCACATGTTTTACATTCACAACCTGCTCGGCGTCAAGCTGCTCACCTGCAGCAAGAACATGTGGACAAAACAGGGTATCACAGGACGAGCCTTACCCCTGAATGCAAAGCATTCATGTGGACGGATGAGCAACATGCAAACCCTGAACCCTGACTCACATCAAAGCATGCGGCATTGCGCGTCGACATCTCGAAGGCTTGCTTCATCTTGAGCTTCGGCAGGACCTCCAGGTACTGGTTGCCCACCACAGCTTTGCTGTCGCCCTGCGCAGGTCGGCAGCAGAGTCGGGTTCGCTCAAAGCTCCGGCAGCCGACGTGCATCATGTCGTCACGCACGACTGGAAGCCGTATTGAGGGGATGTATGCAGGTTTGCGCGGACGGTCCTGGAGGCATTGCTGACTTCCCACAGACTCGCCCCATCTGCAGATTGCAAATTGCTGCACCTGGTGGCGCAGCCAGTGGTCGTGGCGTGCAGCCATCACGGCGGTCGACCACCCCAGGTCCTGCAGAAAGCCCTTCACCTGCGCGGCAGCAGGCCCGGCTCCGCTCTGCAGTGCACGCTGGCACTGAACCTCAAATATGCTGTGGACTCCCTTGCTGTTCGGCAGGGGAGGGAAGCTGCGTTGTACGGCATACCTTCACGAAGAGGACCTCTGTCGTTGCCAGGCTGGTTCCATCCAGACTGGCCTCCTTGTAGGGGTTCTCTCTGGACGAAAGAATTGAAGCGCTGTCCTCAGCAAACATATGTCTGTGTGTACATGTGAGCCACTGGAGTGTCGTGTGGCATTCAGGCAGTAAGGCAACATCAGGCTCGCAGTAGCTCAGCTCCTGTGGTGCGCAGCTGGTGCTTTCACAGGCGTGCATGTGCATGACGGAGCCTCGATGCATGCACTAGCATGCACCTGGCGTTGCACGACCAGTAGGCTGGGTCCCGCCAGTCGATGCCCTGGTACCGGACCATCAGGCTGTCCAAGTTGTACCCCGCCTGTGCGGGTGGAACAAGCATGCTTGTCACCCTGATCTGAGTATCAGCATCGCATGTGGGTGTGGCCATCAGCAGGGTGCTCCTTGCCTGCAGATCATAGTGCCCTGCCTCCTGCGCCCAGGTGCCTGAGTCAACATGGGCATCGCTGGCTATGCACAGCATAAGGCAGGGCAGGGCGACCATTGACCACTTCTGGCCAGCAAGTGGCATGAATATGGCCGTAGCAGAGTTGAAGGGTGGGTTTATAACTCATGCACCTTGATGATGGCCAGGCTGGCGCCCAGCTCCGAATGCCACACGGTCTCCGCGATGGTCTTGTGGCAGTTGAACACCTCTCGGTCGTCCTGCAGCACCTTCAGGCCGACCTGCAGCGGGGCGTTTGGCGGTTCAGCAGGTCGCGCCAAGAGCAGGTGCCACTAGAATGCCCCACCTTCCTGCTCTGCCAAACCCCGGCCTATACCCCAGCCAACGGTGCAAGGCGTGCTTTGTGTGGGAGCAACCTCACATGTGCACACAAGGGCTCCGGTGAGCTCTGCACCTGGTCGGTCGCCATGGCGTACGACTGCACGTGTACGTTCTGGCGGCTGCCCTTGGCGGCGTCGCCGTCCTTGAACGTGGGCTCGCAGCTGATGGTGGAGCCCACCAGCTTCACGTCATCATCGATGCGGCCCGTGAGTGCGCGGCTCCAGTGGACCCCTTTCTGCAGGACAGTCGACGACGGGGTGTGCTACTCTGCTGGCTTGTCACTGGTCTGCCTACGTGCTGCCCAGATGACGCACCTGCATGCTGATACTGGTTGCCTCGCTTGCACATGCATGCACCAAATCGGTTGCACAGCGAAGCCTCACAGCCGTTGCTGGGGAGTGTCGTGAGGGAGAGCAGAGCATGGAAGGTCAGGTCAGCCTGGTTGGCACCGCTCACCGTCCAGTACACAGGCAGGAAGGGGCCGCGCGTGCTGCTGTTCAGGAACACAAAGTGCTTGTAGCGCCGCGTGTCCACCCGCTTCGTGCGCAGCAGCCAGCCGATGGTGCCCCAGTCAAAGCACCTGCAGTGGCACCCCAGCGTGCGGGGGAGCTGCTGAGCATTTGGTTCTGATCCTCACAGAGCTGGTGTTGACCTCACGACTGCTGAGCAGCGCGATGATGTCAGCGACATCAGCGAGCTGTGCCCATCACTGTAGCAAGCTGCTGAAAGTGTGCTCACTCATTGGGGTGGTGCTCGTAGCGGGCGTTCCCGGGGAGGTCGGGCAGCGGCGGCGAGTCCTCAAAGCCCTCGCTCTGCAACAGCCACCAGAGCAACATAGGTTGCTTGCAAGCGCATGCATAGCGCTCCCATGCCTGTGATTGCGGGCCAGCATCACATGCCTCATGCCTTCGTGCATATGCATTTGATGACATGTACCACAATGATGACATGTACCACAATGGAAACTACCTGTTGCACCACGATGACGTAGTCGCACCCGTCGCCTGCTGCGATGCCAAACCGCACAAAGAACTCCAGGTTGTGGCGGTACTCGGGGTCGCTGTCAGAGAAGACGTACAGCACCAGCGTGTCGGCCTGTTGCTTCCTGCCGCCGCTACACAGCGAGCACATGAGAGCATGGTGTCTGCTCCGCTGATGGCACTTGAAAGGCATTTCAGTTGTATCAAGTGCACATGAGCGATTCATCAGGTTTACCCTGCTACCTGCTGTTGCTGCCCTCAGCTGGCAGCTTGCCACGCCACACGCCGCGTATGGATGTCCCCTGCAGCTCCGTGCTCTGCCTGGACACATAAGTACATGCATGCAATGGTTCAGTGCCATGGTATGTGTCAGCTTCCAGGTGCTAAAGGATGCCTCCTGATTGACTGGAACCGCCCGTTGCACATCCGCTTTTATGAACCACAGCATATCCACAGGCTGTCAAACGGCAGCGAGCTGCCTACTCAGCTGTAACTTCACCCTTCCAGATCTCCACATGTCGCCGCAGGGTTCTGTCCGAGGAATGTGCCACACCTGACCACGGTGACGGAGCAGACCAGCAGCAGCGCTACAGCCAGCACAGCCAGCAGCGCGATGCTGGACTTGGCTGCCCTGCTGCGATGGCCGTTGCTTCCCGTGCAGCCGCGACGCTCGCCGTTGATCGGCAGCAGCGCGGCCAGGTTGCCGGTAGACCGCGACTGCCGGTTGCTGCTGCCCAGGTCCGATAGCATACTGCCTGCAGAGCGTGCACCAGCCAAACATAGCTCACATGCAGTCGTGGTCAACGCTGTGGATCATTACAGCACCTTCGGCATCCGTGACAAATCTGGCACCTTCAGGCGCTCATGTCGGCTGCACCGCCCAGACTGGGACCTCAAACCGGCTGGCTATCACCCAGAGACTCGTCCTGATCGCCTTTATCAGGCCTTCATGTGGCCCGGAGCTCTCCTGTAGTGTCAGAAGCTCAGTCGTACGCCTGCAGTTGACATGCACACACCCCACCCGTCAGCTTCACCGACATGTCGTCTGAATGTGGAGGTAGGTAGAACGGGCGCAACTGCGTGCTGTAATGCACCGGATAGCAGCGCATGATCCTTATAACGTGTCTGAAGCCCACCTCGCTGCGTTTGCGGCGCAAAAGCACGTCCTCGACCACTTTCGGACTTGGGCGTCTTGCCGGAGGGTGTCAACGCAGATCGAGGCTGTCAGCACATGGACGCAACGCAGAGCGATACTCAAGACGATGGAAGCCACACAAGATACTGGTGGGAGTGCAGCCGCTGTTGTTGTCTGAAGCCGTGCCTGTGGTGCCTTGTCCAAGACGCGTAGGTGCACAGAGGCTTTGCAGCGACAGAAAGGCCGCTGCGCACTTGTATGCTTTTGGAACAGCAATCCAATACACTTTTACATATGCCAGGCCAACAGGCACCGTCAGCAAAGGTGTTCAAAGTTGGGCTTGGTAGTGCACTCCCGCGTATGACAACCGCGGGAAATGTATCACGTGACCTCAGATCCAACGACATGCTGGCAATCAGGCATCCCACAGAAATGCTGAACTTTGTTCGTGGTGCGCACAGTGTCTCAGTGTCAGCAGGCTGGTCGCACGCTGAGCCTTCTGTGACAGACAGTGACGAGGCCACAGGATCGCGATTCCAGCCAAGTGTGGTTCAGCAGGGCTGAGAGCACTGATGGCCACCCAGCAGCTGTGCAGCGGCCAGCTGCACGGCATGCAATGCAGGGTGAGGGTGCACATCGATCCACATGAATACACTAAGCGTGCGTCTCGCACCAAGGCTGCGAAGTCATCTGCAGTTGCGTATGTGCAGGTGCTCAGCATGCGGCAGCGGAACGTGGCATTCCAGCCCGCCACCCCCCGCCAGCAGGTGCAGCTGTTGCACACGGTCGATCAGGCTGTGTGGAACAGGCAAAAAAAGGCGATGTGAAAGGCTGCAGCAGATCTGCATACCTGAGCAGACTGCATGCGAGGTGCTCTTGCAACTAACATGCGGGCGTGCTGACCCCTGCTGCTGATTGTGCATGGCAGACGGCAGCACGGCGGCAGCAGTGCCGCAGCCGGCACCGGCAGGGCGTGCGGGCGGCGGCGCAGGAGGGCGATGGCGGCACCGCCACAGATACTGAGGTATCCTCCGCGCCGCCGGGCAGCGAGCAGCCTGGCGACAAGGTGGAGGTACCTGACGTGAGTGCATTCTTCTTTTCTTCCCCTGCTGCGTCGCGCTTGTCAACTGGCGCTGCTCAGTGCAAGCACAACCGTCAGTCACTCCAGCGGCCCAAGCACTCAGCAGCCAAGATCGCCCATTGGAGAAGCCTCACATAGCAGGCTCTGTGGCTTGAAAGCACACGTAATGGAAGCAGGCCTTGCTCAATGCTCGACGTCCCTGGCCTGAAGCCGAACAGATGCACAAAGAGAAACCTGCGGCGGTCCGCCCCATCTCACGTGTGAAACTTCCGACATAAACGGGTCGCCAAGCTGTTGGTATTACCATCTTCAACTGCAGGAGCTGAAGAGCGAGGCAGACCGCAAGGCGGACGAGGTGGAGCGGCTGCGCGCGGCGGAGAAGTTCATGACCAAGGGCACGGGGGAGGGGGAGTGCAAGGCGTGCGGCTACAACTACTCGCCCAAGGAGGGCGATGACGAGTACCCCGTGCCCAAGGGCACCCGGTTTGAGGTGGGTGATGCCTTCGTGCTGATTCGCCGTCCCGTTGATTACAACAGCGTGATGTGCAGCCTGACATCAGCATGTCAGATGGGGCAGTAGCATCAGGGGCCAGAAGGAATGCGCAGCAGTGCCCATCGATCAACAAATGTCAGCTGCTGGGTGTTGTGCACGGCTTCCCGTGTCGTCTTGTTACGTTGGCAAGCATCAGCAGTGCTATCCCGTATGCCAATACTGCCACGCAGCTGCCCAAGGGCTCCGACCCTCAGGGTCTCCCCGCTGCCCTGTAGGAGTTGCCAGGGGACTGGCAGTGTCCGGTGTGCGGCGCCCCCAAGAAGACCTTCCAGACCAAGGAGGTCACCGTGGCGGGCTTTGCGCAGAACCAGAAGTGCGCACCGCCAAGCATCAGCCTCATACTCTCATTCAGCCTAAGAAACTGCTTCGCCTGACCCCGAAACAGTATTGTCTGTCGTACTGGGCACCGATAAGGCCTCAATGCACATGACTCATCGGGTCTTGCTGTCGTGCAGGTATGGGTTTGGCTCCAACTCCATGACAGAGGGCCAAAAGTGAGCTTGACATTCGCTGCGGTGGACCCATTGCTCCTGTGAAACTGTGGGTTTTCGCACAAAGCCTGCAGCAGCGTGACCACTGACCTGTGTGCAACCCCTGCACAGGTCACTGCTCATCTTTGGCTCCCTCGGCTTCTTCTTCGTCCTGTTCTTGTTAGGCTACCTTCTTTAACGCAGCTGACACGGACCCACGCAGATGGAGCCTCTGAGCGAGCAGGCTGTCGTTGCATGAACCATGCCAATTGCTGCGATTGGTCCTTTTGCGGATGGAAACGGCGTGCGAGCTTTGACCACTGCACCGTTGATGCTGGAGCGCTGCACGAGTTCAGAGACATAGATGGTCAAAAGTCATGCCACAAAAGTCACAGCCCTCGACGACAAGGGCTGCCTCTGTCCTTTCATCCAGCTGTCAAGCAGGGTTGCCTCTCCTGCTACCACTGCGACATTTCAGCCTTCCTATGATGTCATTGTCGCCGCCGATGCCGCTGCCAGATGTGCTACCGTTGCCTGCATGCGCTGCGTCCGCTGCTCGCTGTGCATCTCCGCTGCCTCGCAGAGCTCCTTCTGTTGGCGACTGCGCTGTGTGCTCTGCTGATGCTGCTGCATCCTGCCGCCCTGTGTTGCCAGGCTGCACTTGCAGTGCTGGGCTGGGCCTTGGCTCGCTCAACAACTCGTCCAAATTCAGCCCTCTCATTGCCGCCGTTGCCTTCGCCTGCAGACAGTTGACACAGTCAGTGTGCACATGCATGCTTCCATGAACTGATGCAGATGCGAGGTTGTGTCTCATCACATGCGAGATCGCATCAGCAGCTTTCCTCCTGTTTCTGTGCACACCTGGACCTCTGCTGTGATAGCGGCCTGCATGCGCGGCCGGGCTGACTCACCCAGATCCTCCACTAGATCCTTGACCTGCGAAGCAGCGTTACAGCAGTTGTTGGCTGTGATACCACTGCTGTACAGAGGCCGTTGATTGAAGTGCCAAAGAACACGCTCAGTGTCTTGTGATATGAACTCTCGCCCATCGACTGGGTTGCGAGTGCTCACATGAGCCTCGGCTGCCTTGGTCACGGACTCCATCTGCTTCATCTGCTCGACTGTCGCCCGCAGCTTGGCGATGGCCAGCACTTCCAGCTGCCTTTCCCGCTCCTCACGGGCTGCTTTCAGCTGCATCGTTGTGGATCAACGCTTTGATCACCACCTGCCTGACTGGTGGCAATCGGCACTGACCCATACGCCGACAGGCATCGATCAGCACATCTGCGGGCACATGACCATCGCCGGCATGGCGTGCAGCGGCATGAACTGGCGTGGCATCACCTGTATGAGCTGCTCCTGCAGCTTTTTTGTCTCCTCCCTGAGTTTCTCCAGCTCCTGCGCACGTGCACGCACCACACGACATGGCATCGCATGCATGCATGTACATGGGGCCTCAACCATCGTGGTCATCAAAAGCGTATGCGAGTGGAGTGGTGAGATGCATTCGTGTGGGGCCAGTCGCGCACAGGCTTGCCGAAGGAGGTGAACTCCTTGTACAGATTGCGCAGCGCACGAAACATGGTTGCTCGGCACAGGTCGCCGCGGCGAAGGGAAGCCCAGAGATCAGACAGGAGGCGCGCATGTGCGGGACACTCGCAAGAGCAAGTGTGGACATTGCTGACAATGCTGAGGCTTCAGCACGATCTCCATTCTTGGTGCTTGCACTCAGCACCCCTGCAGCACAGGTGCGCAGGGACTTGCCGCACAAATGTGCAAGCCATCAGGCCATTTCGCAATGTCAATTTGCACAGGAGTAAGCGTCTGGTGATCAATTGTTGCTGCTGGGCTAGTTGCTGTCTTGAGACACGAGTAGCAACTGGTCAATCCTGCGCTGCGCTGTTTCCGTAGGACACAGAATCTGCAGAAAACATGCAGCCTGCCTGGTTGACAGGAGACCTTCGCTCGCACGATTATGCTCAATGCCACATGATGCTCACCGGCCGCATGGAAGTCGTGGGTTCCGTGGGTTCACGCAGCACCGCGCACTTAGCAGATCACCAGCGGCATCGTCCCAGGAAACGTCAGCCTGCGAACGACCAGATCGGCAGACGCCGACAGATATGGTCACGCGCAGCCGCATCGGGTGCTCAGCTGGTCACAAGCGGTGGCGCTGACGGCAGCAGTGGTAGCAGTGGCAGTGAAGACGCACGTCCGTCGCCAGAACAGCTGGCGGCGGATGCCCCACAGCAGCAGCCATCGGCAGAATCAGACATCAGCCCGCAAGAGGTGCAGTGGCGTCTGAAGCGGGCAGCGGACCTCCTCAGAATGGTCCACATGATGGTGCCTGGCGACCCAGACAGCTTCAACCCTGCGCTCGTCATCTGGTGGGTGAAGCAGCCATCTGCACCCTTTGTGAGCATGGTCTGGGGTGCCAAATCACATGCTGCACAGCGGGCCAGACCGTGCGGTCAGGAGGCAAACATGATCCACCCTCTGGACACACCTGATAGATCGGCTGCCTGCAGGCAAGCTATTCGAGATGTGCCGCCCCACCAGCGGGTGAAGCTGCTGGACATGATCACACCAAGGTGCGTCTGTGCAGTCATGACTTCATGCAGTGCCACACATATGCCCAGTGGCTGCAAGTGGCGGCAATGTAGAATGCTTTGCCATGACTGACAGGGGGCCTCGTACCCTGCGCAGTGACATTGAGCGGTTGTGGAAGCTTGCCGAGCAGCGGTATGTTGCGGACGGCCCGGCAGCGCTGGCGGCGATCGGGCCGTCCTACTCCCAATGGCAGGACTTCCCTGACGATATCGGGCAGGCACGTGTGTGTGGCAACCAATTGCACCATGCACAAGCGTCGATTTTGCGAACCTCCAGCCCAAGCAGTCAGAGGACGTTACAATTGCCGAGAGGTGGCCTCTGTGCTGCACCGTCTGAGCTGAGTGTCAGTGCACCTAGCAACGCACGACTCCCTCCCAAGCAGGTCGCGGTGTTCGAGGGCAGGGCGGCGGGGCTGCCGGCGGCGGGCGTGGCGGGGTTGCTGCGGCTGGACCGCTTCCGGAAGTGCTTCTTCCTGCATCCGGACACCGAGGAGCTGCTGGGGCGCGTGGACGTGCGAGCCGGCCCTGCAGGGGACCTCCTCTACCCGCTGTACTTTGCGGCAACGCTGGGATCCAGCGTGGTGCGAGGTAAGCAGGAGGCGGGTGGACCTCATTGGGTGCATTGCAGTAGGTCTCATGCATACTCACTTACTCAGGCATGCTCCCTTCAGGTGCGTCCAGGCTGTGCACCTGCATTTTGGCAGACTGCTGCGTCACACCGCCCCATACAAAAGGTGAACGTCCAACGATGGCCACAACCCCTGGCATGCAGCTACGGGCGAGGTGGCGGACATGCAGCTGGAGTACGCGGGGCCCGCGCAGCTGTCGCTGTCGGCGGAGGATCTGCCGGACGGTGCCTGGCCG
Organism: Diplosphaera chodatii; assembly: GCA_032358165.1. Taxonomy (NCBI): domain Eukaryota; kingdom Viridiplantae; phylum Chlorophyta; class Trebouxiophyceae; order Prasiolales; family Stichococcaceae; genus Diplosphaera; species Diplosphaera chodatii. Next base: position 2,271,151 of record JAALGY010000038.1, read on the forward strand.
CGGCCGCGAGCGCCCCGCTGGCCCTTCAGCGGCGGCCTGTCCGACTACCTGCGGGTGGGTTGGAAATCTGCATCTGGTTTATTAAATGCATGCACTGGGGTTTGGGCGCCTCCACCTGGTGACTTGGCTCCTCACTGACAAGTGCAGGCTGCCCTGCTGCTAGTTGCTCACTTGTAGTGAGACGTACCCGGAGATGTTTTGCATAATATGTCAATGGATGTACAAGTGGTCTGGTGGCGGTGAGCCACCTCATCGTGCAGAGTCAGACTCCAGCAGTGCACCTGGTCGCTTTTTGTAACGCAGGCCGTGGGCCCAGGCGTGTACGTTGGCGTCGGGTGGAAGGCACCGCGAGCGGGGAAGGACGCCGGGCGCCGGTTCCTGACATTCATGATGGTTCGGGAGCCACAGGATTGAAAAGGTGCACAACCATCGCGCCGGCATGTTCAGCAGGGGTTGGCTGGACAACTGCAGGGGCTGCTGCAAACGCACTTGAGCGGGTTGGAGGCGGCAGCACCTGCCGTTGTGCACGGCTGCCGTTGTACCAGCTGGCCAGATGTCAGACACGAGTCAGCCTGGGGGGATTCAAATGGGTGCTGACGCAAGGGCTGCCATTTGGGAAGGCACGTGGTCCGGCGGCCAGAACGACATGCCCAAGCGCAACACACCGCCTGCCACACAGCGAGCAACACGTTTTGGCCTGATATCATCACCTCGTGTGGAAGCTGAGCGTGCGGGAAGTGGGTAAACTTGTCGGCCTTGACCTATTCGGACTGGCGCCAACCCACGGCAGCCACAGCGTCCGACACCTGCCACTCACGCAGCGCGCTGCGGCTGCCCCAGCAGCGGACCCTGATCCACTGCTGGCATTGGTACGCGCTCAGACCAACGGCGTGCCCCCCATCTGCCCAAAGTTCTCTCCCTGTGTGGCATTGTGACGGCTGTGTACCCGTGACACATCGAGACATGACGCGCCGAAAGCTGCAAGTCTGCGCATGTTTGTCGGCGGGCGGTAAAACGTTTTGTACATCCAGGTAGATGTTAGCTGTGGGTATGTTTGTGGTGTTTCGATGCTCCGCCAGGGAGTTGCATGCTTGGCTGCTAAAGGCACTGCCACTTAGGAGCGATTGCCCAATGTGCAAGATACATCCTTGTTCAGATGCAGAGCTGCTTCATGCGCCTGATGCACGCGGAAGGGGGCCCAGAAGCGTGATGGTGGCGCACTACCAGCGCAAGCAGCAAGGGGCCCGGCGCAGGATGCCTATCTACAACTGGAGGGGCTTGTGGCTTCTGATGCTGCTGCACGCATGCTCCCTGGTGCGTCAAACATATTCAAGTTGATGGCCGTACCAGCCAGTGGCTGTGACGTTGTGTATGCACAGCAGCACGGCCATTGGCTGTCATGCCTGCGTTGTCCACCGGGCTTGGCATGCAGATGCTCAGCGCCGAAGAGCACTGAACAGCAGATCAGATGGTTTGCACAGTGCACAAATGTGCCATGTCTGCTGGACATAAGCAGGGATCCGCACAGCGGCCGCAGCTCGTGGCAGCGGCGCGCGGGCTCAGCGGCATGGGCAGCGGCGGCGGCAGCATCAGCGGCAGCAGGCTGGCCGCCGCCAGGCGGGGCTCAGCGGCAGCCAGTGGGCTGCGGGTGGCGTTGGACGTCGCGTCCATGGCTGCGGAGGCACCGACGGCATTCCGGCTGCACCGGCTATATACTGACGGCGTCGTGCTCTCCAAGACTGACGCCGCCGTCCGGGGTTTCGCCATCGGGGGGTCGCAGGTGGGATTGCAGAAGAGGCGCAGGTTCACGCAGTGATCTCAGCAGATGTTGCCAGCCAGTTGGGCGCCATTTAGTGTGTGAAAGGAGGTGCTGCAGCAGGTCCCCTGCCCTTGCCCTGGGACACATCACTTGCATATGCAGTCCTTCACCAGCATTTGACCATCACAATCGTGGGTACTGCACACATTTCAGCATTGGGGCAGGTCACACATTGCCAGAAACTGATGCGCAGATGACGATGGCATTCAGATGCATGTATGCCAATTGCAGGTGACGGTCACGCTGTTGAATGCCACAAACAGCACAGTTGCATCAGGCAGCGCCACCGCAGCCAGCAGCGGGACCTGGCGGGTCGCCCTCGGGGATCTGAAGCCAGGTGCACCTGTTAATGCACTCCTCCAATGTTGGCTGGCGACAGGCTCTCGAGTGCGTGGGAGCAGCAGCCATCTCTGGCACTTGCCCCGCACACCCTGCAGGCTGAGCATGCTGCCGTTGCTGCCATTGCATAGCCCGCGCTGGCATTACTGGGTCCTGCCGCCAGTATATTTGGGCTGCTGCAACGTTGCCATTGGTGGCTATTCAGCAAGTGTGTGGACATCGTATGCCGCGCCAAACCAGCGGTATGTACTGCACAATCTGCAGGCGGGCCGTTCACGCTTCGGGCGACCAACTACGGCCAGTCGGCTGTGGTCAACGATGTGTACGTCGGCAGCGTGTGGCTGCTGTCGGGGCAGTCCAACATCGTGCTGTCGCTGGGCGACATGCTGATCGGGCGCTCCGAGCCCTGGCACACGCTGGCGCAGCGGCAGCTGGATGCCCTGTACCGGGCGCCGCTCCCGGGCGTCCGCATCTACCAGGTACAGCGCATATATGGGAGCTGCTGTTGGGATGTTATATGCATGCTGGCATAGTGGCCCCCAGGGTGGCATGCTGGGCTGCACCGCAGGCCGGACCTCCACTGTCTGTGCCGCTACATGACATATTCTGCAGATGTACACAGTGGCATTCAACCAGTTACATGTAGCCACAACCCTGGCGCTGTGCACATCACACAGCCGTTGCTGTGCGCAGGTGCCGATCTACACATCGAGCGCCGCCACCAGCGACCTGCCGGCGACCGGCGTCATCGAGCCCGGCAACCGGCGGCCGCGGCGCAAGGGCCCCGGCGCCTGGGAGCCACTGACTGGTGAGCCCGCCCAACTGCGCTCTGCATCTCGGCCAGACCACAGCTTGAGTGGCAAGCATGAAACCCACGTGTGTCTGGCATGACGAGACGGACATTGAGAGGGTGGTGCACCACTCTCGTCAATGTGGAGGGACACTGTGTTGGCTCAAGCAGCCAGCCACAGCTCAGTCCGACGAGAAAATGCACCCTAACCTAGCGGGTGGCAGGCGCTGGTGGCATCAGCAAGCTGTCAACTCCACGTGGCAAGGCAAGCACACGCTTGGCGTGCAGTCCGCATCTGGGCAGCAGCATCACCTTCTGGTGGCATCATGCAGGGGACTCGGTGCAAACGAAGAGCGCCATCGGGGTGCTGCTGGCCCAGCGGCTGCGCGCGCAGCTCAAGGAGCCCATCGGCATCATCCAGGTGGGTGCGCCGTGCGCGCCGTCTGCAGCGGTGCATAGGATATGAGTCCCTGCGTGCTGGACCGCATACCAGCACCTTGTGTCCTGCAGTTGTCGGGTTAGCTGACGCTGGCCACTCTGTGCAACCCACCTGCAGCTCTCCGGTGTGACGAAAGCATGCATACGTAGATGTGATGCGCAAGTGTGCAGCAGTCAACCGCAGAAACCCCTGCACCTCTGGCGCCTCTGCAGAGCGCCAACGGCGGCACGCAGATCAGCGACTGGCTGCCGCCGGTGGTGACGGTGGCGGCGTGGCCCCGGCCCGGTATCGAGCTGCCGGCCCTGCAGCGCGGCAACCGCTTTGACAAGATGATCAAGCCGCTGGCGGGCACCGTGCGGCTCAGCGGCGTGGTCTGGTACCAGGTGCCACACTAGACTCTCACTTCTGCAAAGGGTTGCAAACGCTATGCACAACGGCGCTGCTTTGACGCCCTTCAAGGTTTTGGCTGGCGCAACCAAACTGGCAGGGGCTCACAAGCTCACGTGCTGTGGTACTCCGAACGGGCTTTCTGTTCCGCTGATCTCGCTTCATGCACATCTGCTGGCCAATCCGCGAGGCTGTCAAACGTGACAACGTCACAACAGGCGGCTGAAACGTTGTGTATCTTCTCACCTGCAGGGGGAGAGTGATGCTGGCATATTCGACCAGGCCCCCGGCTATAGGGTGTATGGGAAGCTGCTGGCGGCGCTGCTGACCAGCTGGCGGCAGCGGCTGCAGCAGCCGGCGCTGCCGTTCGTCATCGTGCAGGTCGTCCTGCAGAGCATCCTCGACTGGCTTGTGTGTTGATGCTGACGCACCAGCACAGTGGCAGTCTTCCTTGCTCACCCTCTGCCATCTGCCAGCATCTGTTGCAAGCCGTGGCAGTGGTGCACAAGCATGGGCTGACGACCCAAACGGCATGCTGACGGCTGCCTTGCTGCCCCAGATTGCCGCCTACAACAGCGGGTACGCCGCCCTGCGCGGGCCGAAGACGTTCGGCCTGGGGCACTGGGCCATAGTGCGTGAGGCCCAGCGGCAGGTGCGCGGTCGCCGTGTCTAGCCTCGCATCTGCCGAGACGCTGCGGATTGTGCACTGCATGCTGCACCGCACTGACAGCCACAGCAGGCGTGCGCATCCACCTGCCCCTGCTCTTGCTGCATGCTGTCAGGCGCGCATGTGAGTGGGGCTGCCCAACCGCCTGGTGTCACGGACCCAGACTCGGCGCGCCCGCAGGTCGCGCTGCAGGACAGCGCCGCCGACCTGGTGGTGGCGTTCGACGTCAGCGGCCGGGGGCAGGCGATCCACCCGCTGGACAAGTTTGACGTCACGCAGCGCATCGCGGCCGCGATCCTGGCGCGGGCCGGCAGGCCGGGCGCCATCGCCAGCGGCCCCACCTTCCAGAAGGTACCGCTGGCGGCTCTGTCCAGGCGCATACCGTACGCACAACACGGTGCCCAGTGGCGGTCGCCCACAGCCAGTGGGCTGCACAAAGGACCCACAACGCACAGCTGGAGCGCAGCATCTGTGCACCTCGCCGTCCCTGCCTCAGCGCTTGCAAGACGGGACCACCCTGTGGGGCACCAGCACGATGACCGGCATGCTTCCCTCCCATGTGCAGCTGGTGTCCGCCACCTCTTCCGGCGCGGTCGTCAGCTTCGGGGACTGCAGCAGCGGGCTGCGCACGGGCCTGCCAAACCCCGCTGCCGCCGGCATCCAGCTGGACGCTGAGCCGCAGCCGGTGCATTGCTTCGAGGTGCTGAGCGGCAGCGGCGAGTCGCAGGCCTGGCGCAACGCCACCGCCGCGGTCGCGCCCGCAAAGAGCTTCGCGTGCGCGCTGCAGCTGCGGGCGGCAGGCGGCGGCGGCGGCGGCGACGGCATCATCCGCGCGGTCCGCTACGCCTATGCGGACCGCCCGCTGCTGTGCAACCTGTACTCGGCCGCTGCGCTGCCGGCGGTGCCGTTCACATCCGCCAGCACAGCTTGACATGCCGCAACAGGCTACACCATCTCGCGCGACACCACAAACCACCCAGGGGTGGCCCATAAGCGGTGCCAGGAAGGGCACCGCTTATTGGCACCCCAAACGCAACGCATGAATAACGCCCAAGGGGAGACCTGCGTCCGAACCCATGCAGCTACGGGCAGGGTTCAGGCACAATGACATAGCTGGTATGCTGGCACGCACGCGTCAGCTCACTGCCCACCATTCTGCACGCCACAGTTTTGATCCAACATGTGGGCACATTCATGTGGTAAGATTTCAGCTCTGGTAATGTACTGCGCACTGTCACCAGTCTGTGGTTTTGTTGTTTTGGGGAAGCGGCTGCAGTTTGCAGCCGCTGTTTTGATAGAGCCGTCATGGGACACACACCAGGATACGTTTTGACGCTGCATTCATTATTATATTGCTCCAACGGGTCTGGTGTGCAGGGGTAGGGTAGCGACCCAGCACCATCGGCAATGATTCGGTATCAGCTTTCTGTGTGTCAGGCCAATGCTCAGCTTTCATCTTCACCAGTTCCATTAAGCTGGCAGCAGCAACAGTTCCTAATACCTTTGGTTACCACTTCCAACCTTGCTTGCTGTAAACCTGCAGCGGTACTGTTCATGACCCTGTGCTGTCAAATACATGCTTGGTAAGGAGGAAGTCAGAGTGCTAAACCAAGCAACAAATCACGCAAACCACAACCAAATCACCACATACAGCGATGCTCACAGTTTGCAGTACTGAGTTTGCCCCGCTTCAGGCGTTTCCATTTCCATTCTGAACCCCAGAGCATCTACCGGCCACCAAGTGCTGATGATCCTGCTGCCGACACTCCTGCTGCCAATATCTGAATGTCTGCTATCCAAGAGCTTCAGCGAAGCTGGCGACTGAGCAGAGTGCCCGGCCAGCTTGCACATGTCTATACACACCAGCTGCCTTGACAGTGCTGCGTCATCTGCCTGTTTCACGCTACCATAATTCAGTGTCCGGGGCAGCAGCACCGGGTATGGTGCCTTGCTGCTTTTGAGTGCTATTTCAGGCCTGATGCCGTCATGACTCAGGGTGCTGTTGGGTATGTCCCGCCTGAGAGAAATGGCACAGCCGGCAGCTGCACGCTGGAGTACAGGTTGCAGCCGTCGGGTGCATCCCTGTACGCATACCGCACCCCCTTTGATGCCACCAGCAGCCGTCGCCGCTGTACAAATGGGACGGTGGCAACGCCGGCGGCTGGCTCATCTCCTTCCGCTGCCTCCGCCGCTGCCGCCGCCTGCCCAGCTGCCTCCGCCGCAGATCCGGCGGGCCCGGCGACACGTGCATTTGCCTTGGGCTTGGTCGCTGCTTTCTTCGCTGCGGTTTTGGGTGGCGGCGGCAACTTCAGCGACACCGCTGTGCGGGGTGCGCCCCGCTTCAGTGCGATGAGGGTGCCAACAGCGGGCCGCCATCGTCCATCCGCACCCAGCAGCTCAAAGCAGCTGACGGGGGTTGTAATCACCTGCTTGATGAAAGGCTTGACGCCGCCATTCTTGCCAAGCACGAGGCCCGCGCCATAGTTGTTGAACGACACGGTCGCACTGCCGTCGCTTCGGTAGCTCACGTTTTTGACTGTCGGCCCGGTCTTGTAGGCGTTCTTGACCTTGAAGTCGGCCATGATGGACCAGGCAATGCGCCTGGCGGCCTCCACCTTGTTTTCCGGGTGGACGTTGGCCCAGGACCCGATGTCGATGGTGGAGATGAGGTCCGTCCGCGGGTCGGCCTGCACCACCCGCCGCTGCGCCTCCCGCACGACCGCCCAGTGGCCCAGGCCCCGCTGCCCCGCGCCCGCGCCGCTCTTGTACGTGCTGGCGTAGTACGGCAGCTGGACGATGTGGAACTTGAGGGCGGGCTGCTGCAGGTATGAGCGCCAGGAGGCCAGCATGCCCTGCAGCAGCTTGTCGTAGGCGTTCCAGACGGTGCCCACGCTGACCAGCCCAGCATCCGTCTCCCCCTGCCACCAGATGACGGAGTTGAAGGGGATGCCGCGCAGCGGGCGCAGCATGGACGGCGCGAAGGACTTGGAGGCGCTGGAGGCGGCGGACAGCCGGGCGCCCGGCACGCCCATGACGCGCTGGTTCAGCGCCGCAATCGCGCTGCGGTCGATCCAGGACTGGATGCTGCTGCCGGGCCAGGCCACCTGTATGATGCCGATGGGCACTTTGAGCGCTGCGTTGAGCCGCTGCGCCGTAAGCAGGCCCGCCGCCGAGTATAGGCGCGTCGCCTTGCCATCCAGCTGCCGCCAGTATGCCACGTAGTTGCCGAGGTGGCGCGGCCCGCGCTGCCCCTCGTAGGCCGTGCCGACCACGAGGTCGCGCTGCTCAGGCGACGGCCGCATGGCCGGCACCTGCAGGAAGCGGACGTTTGGGTTGGGCGCCTTGGCGATGGCGGCCATGATCGCCTTGACTTGTGGGACGAACGACAGGCCGCCGCTGTTGTCGAGCGCCATGATGGGGATGTCCCACAGCGTCTGCGCCGCGTTGCTCTGCCCTGCGATCCAGAACACCTCGCCGACCAGCACGTTCTTCGCCGAGTCTCTGCCGGCCGCGCCCGTGGCTGTCAGGGTGTACGGCCCGCCCGCGCGCAGGGCGCCCAGCTTGACGCGCCACTCGCCGGTGCTGTCGATGGTCCCGCTGGCGCTGGCGATAACTTTGGGGGCGGGCGGCGGCGGGGGCGGCGGCCGCGGCGGAGGGAACGGCGGCGGCGACGGCTCATCGCGTTTGGCCTGCAAGCGCCGCCCCTTCCGAGCCGCTGCTGCCGCTGGCGGTGGTGGCGGCGGCGGCGGCGCCGCCGTGAGAACGACGCTGACGGCCGTGCCCGGGGGCCCGAAGCCCACCACCGTGCCTTCCGCCCCGCGCTGAAGCACCATGTTGTCTACGTACAGGCCGTGCAGCCGGAACTTGATGGCCGGCGGCGGTGGCGGCGGTGGCGGCTCGTGCGGCGGCGGCGGCGGTGATGCTTCTGATTTAATTTCTGCTGCTGCCAACGCCGCAACGCACAGCAGTGACAGGAGGCAGAGCTTGCCGCAAGCCATCCTGAAGCTCAGCCGTGCGCAGCCGCGCAGGCGGCGGTGCCACTGCTGTGCTGGCACACCGCCGCTGCTGCTACAGTACCGGAGGTACCCCGACGATGCGCCGATGTAGGCAGTGTCACCAGCAGAAGGTATCGCTGGCGGATCCCGAGGGAATCAGCAGCCTTTCTGCTGCGAGGCTGCAGCACCGTCGGTCAGATACCACCTCAATGGTAGTAGTCGTGTTCTAGAAGTGCGCGCTCATGCACTGCCCGCTTCGCGATGGAAATAGTGCTGCCGGTGTCACGACGCCACGGTATCAGGGACCTTGCGATCGCTCTGTGAACTCTCCTCAGGCGACGTCACGCTCTTGCGCTGCCCTACGGCAAGGTCCTTTCGGTACAGCTGGCTATGACGCTGACACAGTCTGGCGGTGCGAAGGAAAGCTGTGCGCCTCTGTGTCAATCTGGCACCCCCACATGATACAGAGATAATCATAGACTGTTGCAAGTGTTTTTGCACCCACAGTGGCAACACACGCTGTGACCCGTAGGGTCGGTCAGACCGGTGACTGGCGCTCGAGGGCGGGTTTCGGCGGCTGCCGCAGGGCGGCTGATCAGGTGCTTTGTTGTTGCAGGATGACGCAGAGACTGCAGTGCGGTTGCGCAATCTTGACCGATTGCGGTGCCTGTGCTCGACTCATCTCTGGCACTGTCAATATGGCAGCCTCTCAAGTTTGCCGAACGCCGGCCGCTGCATGCCCGCCGCCAGCCTGCCCGAGTCATGCATCCTTCTGCAATGCGCAACTCCACTCCAAACCCCTTAGGCAATGCGCCACACCACTGACAGCAGCAGCAAGCACAATATGTCAGCAACGGCGCAGCGGCCGGGTTGCTGTGTCCGATAAAGAGCGGCAGTATCGGGCTGATTTCGAGAAGCGGATTGAAGAGGAGGATGCAGCCGTCGAGGCCGAGGCAGCGCCCAGCATGGAGGACCAGCTGCAGGCGCTGCGGGACCAGGGGCCGCCGCCGGGCATGAGCCACGAGGATTTCCAGCAGCAGATGGCGCAGTATGAGCAGGCCATGCAGGACCCAGCGGTGCGCACAGCTGCATGAAGCCCGAGTTTACCGCTGAGTATTGCCTTGCGTCCTACACTCACGCACCGCATGTGGTGGCAGCCTGATGCCTCAACGATCGTGCCCATACCGGCGCACAACATGAGTGCACGCGCATGGCACCTGCCGGCAGCCAGCATGCAGCCACCCGGTCCCCCAATCTGCACGGGCAGGCGCCCACGAGGTCTTCGGGCCCCAGGGTATAGTGATGTCGTGCGTGCAGCTGCTTTGATTACCTTGCCTGTGCTCATCATGCGCAGACGCGGCGGCGGATGGAGGAGATGCAGGCGGCGGCGGCGCGGCCCGAGGTGCAGCAGGAGATGGCGCAGATGGCGGCGGTCATGCAGAACAAGGACCTCATGGACCGCATGCAGCAGCTCAAGGTGCGGTTCTGCATGCCGCCGGCCCACAACACCCCCTCACTCCGCCACAAATGCTGCAACCCTGAGGAGAGCCGTGCGTGACTGCGCCACTCGCCGACGCACGAGCGCTGGCGCTGCCCCACCGTCCTCACCATCGCCCCTGTGGTACGCACAGGGCGATGAGATGCTGGCACGGATAGACGAGATGCAGGTGAGGCATGCATTGCGTGCCCTGCGCAAGCTGCATGGCTGGAGCTGCATGACGTGTGACATGGCCGCCGACAGCAGATGGTGGGGATGCACCCAGGGCAGCAGCTGCCAATCCTCTTGGGGAGCTGGCTCACAGGAACCTGACTCACTCCGTGCAGGACGGCCGCGAGCCTCGTGGCGATCCAACACACAGTGTGGTCAAACTCAATTTTCACGTCTTCTGCCTTACGCCGCCGCATTTGGTGCTGCAGGAGGACCCAGAGTTTGCGGACTTCTTCGGGGCGGTGCAGTCGGGCGGCATGGCCGCGCTGCAGCAGTACATGGGCAACCCGGACTTCCTGGCCAAGCTGGGCGAGCGCATCGGCGACATCGACCTGGCGCTGCCCGGCGAGAAGCGGCCGGCGGCCCCCCCCGGAGCGGCCGCCGCCGCCCCGCCGGGCGCCCAGGCCCCGCCGGAGATCGAGAACCTGCTGCAGGCCGCCAAGTGAGGCTGCCTGTTGAGATGGCCTGCGGGAAGCCATCCGGCCGCTGCTCAGCGCTCATGCTCACAGCCGCAAAACAGGCATGCAGCATGCCGGCCGTGGTGGTGTTTGGGTATCCGCGGGGTGTCCCACATCGGAAGTGCCATGTGGCAGGTACGGCGACCTGGAGGCGACGGAGGACCTCATCGCGGTGGGCCACGACACCAACGCCACCGACGCAGAGAAGCGCACGCCGCTGCACTACTCTGTCGCTTACAGGTATGGGGAGGTGGACCTGGCTTGCCGTAACACAATGGCGACGTCAGGGCAGGTCACGCATACACCATCGCCGTGCTGCGATGCCACCATGGGGTCCAGCGCGCTGGCGGTCGGTGAGCTCCTGTCGCCTCCGGACGTGCAGGCACCTGCCGATTGCGGAGGAGCTGCTGCGGGCGGGCGCTGATGTGGAGGCGCGTGACAGCAAGGGCAACACGCCGCTGCACTACGCCGCCGGCTACGGCCGGTGCGCCCCCAGACCACCATTTTGGTCCAGCGGGAGCCTTGCCGGCAGGAACATGCTGCTGCTCTGGCAGCCAGCCTGTCGAGTCGGAGGCAGCACGCTGCTGCTGTCTGTCGGCGTGATCGCTCCGCCGGAGCGCATGCTTGCAAGGCAGCATGGTGCAGCTGGGCTTCAGATGGTCTTGATGGTCTTGGCAACCCGTCCCCAAACCTCAGCTGTGCGTCGCTGCTGCTGCAGCGGCGAGTTCGTGGCGCGGCTGCTGGAGGCGGGTGCCAGCGGCACCGTCAAGAACGACAGCGACCACACGCCCTACGAGCTCGTTAGGTGTGCATCCAGCTCGTGCAGGGTGTCGTCTCGCAGCATGCTGCCATGGTGACTTGCATGTTTCAGTGTTTCTTTCGGTATGCTTGCACGGATGTGCTGCCTGGCGCTGACGCTGAGGGTGTGTGAGCATGTGTGCGGTGCAGCATGGAGCAGCGGAACCCGCTGAACCAGGAGCTGGAGACGCTGGAACAGCTGCAGAGGGCAGCCGGCGCCTGATGGAACACTGTTTCGTTGAACCCTCATGCGCCCTGCCATGGATGCCGTGGCTAGACAGCTCTGGACAGTCTAGTGTACCAGTTCCCAGGCCTATCAGTGTAGCTGTGCTGCATTCGCTGGACATCGCCGCGACGAACAACGAGCTGATAGCAGAGGTCACACCGTCCCCAGTGCCCGCATTGGGTGCCCTGTCAGCATACAATGGCGCGTGCTGACAGGCAGGAGGCAGCCGAACTGACCAAGGGGTATCTACATAATCAAACCCCTTAGAACAGACACCTGTCAAGCTTCTCATGCTGGTACCCAGGGTTTAGCCGGCTCTCGTGTGCAGTAAGTCGGGCGTGCCCCGTAGCCATGCCATTGCACCCTGCTCGCAGCCATCATGTGCTGACCTTTGATGTCTCTGAATGCTTTGCTCACTCGTTGCGTCCGAATTCCCTCGGCTTGGCCGGCTGTTGAGCACTTCTACCCCAGTAGTCAAAGTAGGTAGTCAACCTCGACACTTACGCACGTGGCCCGTGACGAGGAGGCTTCGCTTGACTCCACATTCAGCTGTTGGCCGGCGCTGGGCGGTGCTGTGAACCGATGCGAGGCAGCAGCTGCGCTTCGACTCGCGCTGTTTACACCGCCGCTGATGCATCTGATGCATCTGGGAAGATAGCAGGTTGACATCCTTCCTACGTTTCAACAGCCAGGGCAGCGGACCGCTGCAACAAGCTTGATCGAGCAACACAGTTGTCGCAGATCAGATCGTCAGACTTTCTGTTGCAATGGCCCGCTCGGCATAAGTTGGGTCCTTAAGGGCCTGTCCCACTGTTGCTGCCGATTGGCTCCCCGTGCCGCATGGCGGGCCATATGCCGCGCAGCGGCGGAAGCTTGCACTTGCAGCCAGGTTTGATTGGTATGAGAGGGCGGCAGCCGTCGACGGACTCGCCGTCGTCCATGAGCCTGGCCGGACTGGCCGGACTGGAGGCAGCCCAGGGCAGCCTGACGTCCAACGCCCTCTTCGGGAGCCTGAACCTGGTGCGCAGAAGGGATTCAGCCGCCATCATACTGCTGCAGTGTCCGCCTGCCATGCTGCCAGACTGTGCCGGCTGTCCCGGGGTACAATACTGCCCGACCTTGGTGTTGCAGTCTTACTGCTGATGTCCTGCTGGGTCGAGCTCGGCCCGGTCTCGAAGCAGCAACGCGTTGCAGCACCCACACGCTGGATGTACACGTGCTGAGCTGCTGCGCCGCTGGCCCTGTGCGCATTGGTTGTGCGCCCCGGCCGCGGGTACCCAGCAGCACCGCGGTCGCACATCATGCTGATGTCGGACCCCGCTGTGCGCCCACAGGAGGAACTGCTGGGCGGGCGGGAGATGGAGCAGCAGGGCCGGGAGCTGCTGCACAACATGCGGGCGGCGGAGCTGCACCAGCGCGCGCACCGGCTGGCGGACGGGGGCTCGGGGCCGCCGCCGGCGGCGCACCTCGCGGGCCTGCCGCCCCCCGAGTTCGGCGGCTTCCCCAAGCCGGACACCACGTGCGCGTCGGAGCGACCCGCAAGTGCACTGGCCCGCATGTGCACAACAGTTGGAAGCATCTCCCAAAGCATCGCCCACTGCTTGTGTTCATTGGCAAGGCGTGCTCCTCCTTGCAGGAGGTGTGCCGTCCAATATCTTGTGCCGGTGCCCCACCCACGCTGCCACCTGGCTCGCAGGTCGCTGCCCGCCGGCAAGACCAGCGACGACATCTGGCGCGGCCTGGGCATGGACCTGCCCCCCGGCGGCGGCGGCGGCGATGGCTGGCCGTCCGCCTCGGGCCCAGGCCCCACTCCCGACATGAGACACACGGTGATCAGGGGCAGAAGCTATGTTCCTGTGGCAGTGTCCTGTGTTACAGCAGGGTCGCTGGTCCCCCGTGCTGCTCAGTATGTCTCAACAGGCTTCTGTGTTTCCAGGGTTGCTCTGGCGCAGGAGCCCTGCGTGCCCATTGCGGTCTGTTCTTGCCATTCATGGCTGCGCCCCCGCTGCCCAGGTGCCATCGCCGCGGGGCGCCGACGCGGCGCAGCCCAGCCTGCCGCCCGCGCTGGGGGGCTACCTGCCCTCTGGCAATGGCAATGTGCGGCCCCCCTCCGGCGGGCCGCCGGGCACGCCGCCCTCCCCGGCGCAGCAGCAGGCGGCCCTGGAGCTGCAGCTGGAGGCCCTGCAGCAGCAGCAGCGGCTGCAGCAGCACCCGCCGCCGCACCCCTACCAGCCGCTCCCGCCCGGCGGCGGCGGCGGCCTGGGCGCCACGCAGCCCAGCCTCGCGAGCAGCGTCAGCGGCGTCTCCAGCACAGGCCTCACCCACGGTGCGCCCCGACCTTCGGGCGCAGCCAGCGCGCACCCTGCGACTGTTGCACCAACGCTGTGTCACTCTGGATCCGAGTGTGTCTGGAGTGCCCACATCACTCATGCAGGAGGGTCTGCTGCCGTGCGGACTGGCATTTGTGATAAGCATCAGCACTAAACCCTGAGGGGGTGTGGACCTGCAGGGCTGGGCACGCTGGGGGTCTTCAGCAGCGGCAGCACCGAGGTGGCCAGCCACCTCATGTCAGCGGGCGGCTCCGCCTGGTGAGCTGTCATGCCAGGCCACTGACCTCTGTCCTGTGCCTGGCGCTTGCGTGCTATGACATACACGCCCCACCATCATGATGCACCAGCAGATCCCTGCTCAGACGACGGCGCGTGTCGCCGGCACTTCGTGCCAACTCATGCGGGCCTTCAGATCATCACCAACGACAGTGCCTGGCCTGCCTCACCTGCAGGTACAGCCAGCTGGGCCTGCAGCCGGGCCCGGGCGCGGGCCCCGGGGTGCTGCGCGTCGGCAGCGGCCTGCCGCCGAGCCGGGCGTCGGGCCTGACGGCCGCCGGGCCCATGGCCAACGGCGGCAGCGGCCCCGCGGTGCCCTCGGCGCTGCAGGGTGCGCAGGCGGCGCTGCAGACCGCGGCCGTGCAGCTGCAGCCGGGCGGCAGCAGCCTCAGCAGCTACGGGTCCATGGGCGGGGCGGCGCTGCCAGGTGCTGCGCCGTCGCCTCGCCTTGCTCCGCCTCCTGTGCAAGCGGCCGGTGCAATGTGCAGGTCCTACACATGATGCAGTGCTGTGTGGAGGCGTCGCTGGTGACGCGTCGCACTGGCACAGGAGCTATCTGCCAGGCTGCGCAGACAGCCCTGTGCCAGAACCGAAATGAAAGTCACCATCAACCAGAGACGACGATGCGCCTCAGATAAGGTGCTGTCATCAGAGGGTGGGCATTGACACCCTCGTTTCACTGTCCCCAGGCGGCGGCGCCAGCAGCTCGCACCCGGTGTCGCCGGTCGTCAGCGGCGGCCGCGACCCGCGCGCCGACGGCAGCGTGCGCCGCGGCTCCGCGGGCGCCTACCCCGCCGTGGCCGGCTCGCCCAGGTGGGGTCAGGGGTCTGGGGCGTTGGGGTTCAGGGCGTTAGGGGGCTAGCTCCCAGGCAACAGGCAGTTCGCAGCCAGGTGTCACAGTGGAGCGCGGGTGTTTGCTGGGTCATGCATGCTGTCGGGGGGTCACTGCTGGCACCAGTGCTGGGAGGTGTCAGCTGTTTTGCAGCCGCTTGGTGTGTCTCTGTTGCTATGCCAGTGCCACAAACTCCTGTGATGTCGTGGTGCTGAATGACCAGCAGGTTCAGCTCGCACGCGGCGCTGCCTGGACCGGGGCTGCTGTACGGCGGGGAGCTGCCCCAGGGTGGACCGCCGGAGCTCCAGGGGCGCCCCGTCACCGACAGCCCCCCGCGCTTCAACGGCGGCAACGCCCGGCCGCAGGCCCTGAACCCCGGCGGCGAGTACGTCTCGGGGCGGGGCGCCCTGCCGCTGGGGGCCATGCTGCCGCCGCCCAACCTGGTCATACACTCTGGGGGAGGCGCGCCGTTGCACCGTGGGATGTCCGCCAACGGCCGCATGCAGGCCGCGCCCGCCAGCCCCCCCGAGCCGGATGCCCTGCAGCGCAGCCCGCCGCGGCCGCCGGCGGCCGGCAGCAGCGGCGGCGCCCGCCGCCAGCAGCAGCGCTCGCTGTCGCAGCCGGTCGGCGGGGGCATGGCCGTAACAGCCGCCGCCGCCGCCACGGCCGCGGCCACTGGGCTGCCGCCAGCTGCGGGTGGGTCCAGCTTCGAGGTCCCTGCCCAACCGCGCCAGTTTCTTGTCCCACCCCACGCTCGTCAGAGCCGCACAGCATGTGCCGTGAGATGCACGAGCATGCGCAGCACGGTGGCTGTGTACTGGCTGGCCCTGGGCACCGCCAACCGTTCGTCAGTGCTGACCGCGGACGTCAGGCTCCCTCAAAAGACGTGCCCACATCTTGGATGATGTTTCGCATGATGCGCGTCACATGCGTTGCTGCAGAGCGCGGCGGCAGGGGCGCGGCCGCCGGCGCGGCCTTCCCGGACATCCCGACCGCGGTGCCGCGGGTGCGCGCGGCGCCGGCGGCGGACGACGACTTCGACGTGCGCAGCGAGCTGCGGGGGGAGGCGGGGCGCGGCGGGGGCCGGGGCCGCGGCAAGGCCCGCGGCCTGTCCGAGCGCGAGAAGGAGCAGCGCGACCTCAAGCGCAAGGTGGGGTTGTGGATTCCAGCATTCCAATTTAGATCTAGGTCTTTAGCCGCGGCAAGGCCCGCGGCCTGTCCGAGCGCGAGGGGCAGCAGCGCGACCTCAAGCGCAAGGTGCGCCGCGCCCCGGCACCCTGAGGTGCACGCGTCCCGCTGTCTGCTGCGGGCAGCGAGGGCGGTGGGCGTGGTGAGTGGCGCGGCACAGCGGGACCGGGTGCCGATGTGGTGGCCCCTTGGCTCGCGCCGGGTTGGGCGCCGAAAACCCTAAACCCTAAAACCCCCACTCCAGCAGCCGACAGTCCAGGGGGCTGATGGGTGTCCCGGCGCCGCGCTGCAGGAGGCGAACCGGGAGAGCGCGGCGCGGTCGCGCGACAAGCGGCTCAAGCTGATCGCGGACCTGGAGGTGGAGGTGCAGCAGCTCAAGCGCCAGCACGCCGAGTTCAAGGTGCGCCCCCCTCGCCGGAGCGCCCACTCAGGGTTCAGTGTCCAGCTCTTGCTGAACCCCCCTGGAGGTGGAGGGGGAGCTCAGGCGCCAGCATGGCGAGTTCAGGGTGCGGGATGTCATTGCAATCCAGAAGGCAGCGCCTGCGCAGGGTCCGGCAGGTTTCCGAGCGCTGCTCGGTCTACCCCGCTCCATTGTTTGCTATGTCTTCCAGTTCCTGCTCCAAGCATGGCGCTGAACCGTTCACTCGTGAAGAGACAGTTTCTGGTCGCACCACATGCATGACCTTGTGCTGTCTTCGCGCCGTGCAGGCCAAGGTGATCGAGAGCACGGTGCCGCGGCCGTCGGTGGAGGCCCTGGAGGAGCGGAAGCGCGCGCTGCGGCGGGTGCGCACCGACCCCGCCGACTGCGAGGCCAGCATCGCGCACGCGCTGCTGTCCGAGGGCCTGGACATTGCCGCGCTCGCTGCCCAGGTGACTTTACAGAAGTCCAGGGTTCCCAGTCTTGAACACCGGTGTCCTGGCCCCGCCGCTGCAGCGCTCCCTGCACAGGCATGTCTGCTGGCCCTGTGGCACGAAAGCTTGCAGCTGCACATGTATGGGACCCAATGCTGCTGAAACCTGCATCTACCCTGATGTGGGGTCGGTGTGCCGACGTCCTCGCTGCTCCCGGCATTGCCCGCAGGTGCAGCAGCAGGTGAGCCAGGCGGATGTGGAGGCGGCCGCGATGTCAACAGAGGACGACGGCTCGCCGCCGCTGAACCCCGAGGCGCTGGTCGCCGCCAAGCTGGCGGCCGTGCGGGAGGCGGAGAAGGCGGAAGCAGCGGAAGCAGCGGCAGCAGACGCACAGGACCCTGATGCCGCTGCCGAACCAGCGGACAGGCGCCCCAGCTCGAGCCCCACGGCAGCAGGGGCAGACACACTGCCGGCCCCCAAGGCGGTGTCGAATGGGCCCCCTGCTGGGGCCGCGCCAGCAGTCATCGTGCCGGCGCTCGATACGCTGATCCGCTGCGCTGCCGGCCCGTCTTGACCTCGAGACGCTCATCTCAACAACCAGGCATGCGGCTGCAGCACAGCTGGCGGTGTGGACTGGGTGGCAGTCCGCCCATGCTGCCCAATGCCGGTCATGGCGCATGGGCATCACCAGCGGGAGCAGCTGACGGTACCACAGCTGGTTGAATAGTCTTGACGCTGGATCTCATACCGCGTTTGCATGAAGCTGCTGTGTTTTTGTGGTGAAGCTGCACACTCGAAGTATGCTTCGTTGCTGTCTTCATTCCTTGTAGCTCTTGTCTTATCTTTTGTCATCGTCGGAACCAGCAAAACCAGTAACATGAACGACAAGCACCGAGCATGTTCAACGCAAGCATTTTTCCCATTAACCTCTGAGCTGCTAGCTGTTACTGAGCATGTTCAAAGCATGCAGCACTCTACCAAGCAGACCAAAGCCACTTGAACGTCTTGTCAGGTGCTTGACATCACCATCCCTTCAGCCGTGAGGCTACATGAACATCAACTTCGTTGTGCAGCACCTGTTGCTGCAGCTGTGTCAATCAACCTGAGCTGGACTTCAGTGATAGGACATTGGCAAAGAAGTACGCAGCTGTTGCCACGTTGCCCTGCACCAACGGCACACAGATGTGACCGCCACGCATATGTACATGCGTGAACCACCCGCAAAGCATGCAGGAGCTGGGCCGCCCGGCTGATCCCCTCACATGCTGCTGCACAACACGATCCAGTTGCAACGACACGCGGCAGAGGCTGCGGGCGCACCTGGGCCCAGTATCTGCAGACGAAAATTGTGGCGTCCAGGTTGGGGTAGGCGGCGTCCTTGCAGTTGGCCGCGCCACACCCCAGATCTGTTGTGGCCTTCCAAACCACCTGTATGACACGAGGCCTCCTGAGCATTGGTAGAGGCCAGATGCCAAGTGCTGGTGCTTTTACGTACGCGTACAAGTGAGGTGGGACCGCCATGTTGACATGTTGACTCCACCCACAATGCACATCGCACGCCGAAAAACAACAGGCGGCTGCATGCTGAGACGTTTCCCGCACCGCGGTGAAGTGGCCGGTGCCGGCGGTGAACCCGGGGCTGCTGTAGTTGTAGGCGGCGATCTCGGCGTACCAGGCAGCCACCGCTGATAGCCAGCCGTTCACCAGCGGGTGCGCGGTGTTGGGGTAGTAGAACGCCTCGTACAGGTTCTCCCCCTGGCCGGCCGCGCCCGAGTGCTGGAATGTGCACCTGGCCGCAGTGGCACCCCTCGTCACCCGACGGCTGGCTAACTTCAGGACTACACTGCTATGCATGATGCAACGGCAGGCAGGGCACTGCAGGGCAGTGTCCCATGACATGTCTAGGCACAAACCATAGGAGGCTGGAGGTGCATGGTATGCAGGCCTTGAACAAGACACTAAATGTGATGTCAGTGACGCGGTGATCAAGTCGGGCTGTGGTTGCAAGGGGTTGGCGCACTTGTTGGCGTAAGCCTGCGCCGAGGCTGCCATGGTGGCGTTCCACACGAGCGGCCCTGTGTTGACGTGCTTTGCTCGTGCCTGCAGGGTCGGGGAACTGCAGCAGATGAGCACTGCATGATGACAGCACCAATCGCACCTCCACGGTAGTGCCGCTGGATGTCAACCAACCTTGTGCAGATTGCAGGTATCTGCACCGCACCGCATTGTGCGTGTCCGTGATGTTTCTAGTCAAGTCGTTGTAGGTGTAGTAGGTGGCGGAGGGGGCGGGCGTTGGCGCCTGTTTGGCACCTGCGCTGCTTCCTGCTGCCGCTGCCGGCGCAGCTGTCGGCGCTGCAGTCGGGGTCGGAGCGGCGGTGGGCACCCTCGTGGGATTGGCGGTCGTGCTTTTGCTAGCGGATGCGGCTGCTGCTGCTGTGGGCTTCGGTGTGGCTTTTGGGGTTGGCTTCGGCGTCCGCGCAGGGGTGGGCGTTGGCCGCGCGGCCTGCCGCTGCACCGCCTGCTGCTGGGCCTGCGTATGTGATCCGCCTGGTGGCGCTGTCGCGGACAGGGGCTGAAGTACCCGGTCCGATGGTTTCCGGGGCGCCTTCTGTGCAGCGGTGCCCGCAAAAGTGGCACACATCCCGCACTCCACTGCACAATAGCCGTGCGTCCGCATGTCCGGGTTCTCGCACCTGCCGATGGTCAATCGTGCACTTATTGTACACAACTAGACGTGTGGAGGCGGGTACAGTTGATCACTCAGAAGGCTGGCACTGCTGCTGATGGCAAAGCTGGCGGGTGTGCTGAGGCTGGTACAGAAGACAAGGCATTCAAAGCGCACCAGCCCCACGACTTCAGCAGCGGGCACGAGCGCCCGCCTGGAGGCTGCACGTCGAAGCAGGCGGCGGCGGCGGCGGTGGTGGCGTTGCCGGCCAGCAGGCGTCGGCTGCGCTGCTGCTGCTCCTGCTGAACAAACGCCATCTGCTGCCCTGCCGCCTGCGGGGCAAGGTCACACAGGATGGGTGTGTCATGGATAGCGCTTCCGGTGGGCGGTGTACATCATTCAGGAGTGAGATGCGAGCTCGCAGCCGCGCCAAAGCTGCAAGCGTACAGGACATGCACGGGTGGCCAAGTCATACCGTGGCCAAGTCATCTTGGGTGCAGGCGGTGCGCAGTGCCAGCAGGGCCACGAGCAGGGTGCTGCTGACTGACAGATGCTTGTGCGCCCTCTGCGATCAGCAGCCGAGCTGTAGGTCTCGTCACTTCATGTGTCACTGTAGTGCTACACGTTCGAGGACCTGGTCAGCCACACTGGCCGAAGGGCATGCAGCCACCGGCAGCAGATCGTCGCGCGCATGTACGCTGCAGTGTTTGATCTCTTTACTTGGTCATAGACGCTGCGCACCTGTGGCATGCTCGATTGCTGCGTCCAGTCGCAATAATCCGGATCTGCTCGGCTCCGACACACAAGCTCTGCGCTACAAACAGCTACTACAGGGGTGTGACCCGTGCAGACATCTATCACAGATGTATCGATCGGCTTGTATGCGCCCTCGAGGTGAACGAATCGCGGCCTGGCTGTACAGCGCTGGCCACAGTGATGCGAATTCCTGGTACACGCAGCAAGCGGCCTTCCGACTACTGGGGTCCTGTGTCCTGAGGCCGGCAAACTGATACGCAGTCTTTCTGTAACCGCATAGATGTGGTTGCACACACTGTTCGCAGCGGAAGCGGCGCTGCGGACCGTGCAGTACACAACTGCAATTAGCTTGCGTGGATGGAAGTAGGATGGCAAGGAAGGCTGTACTTCATCGGGCCGAGTAACCTGTCCGTATCCGCGGCAGCCTGCGTTGGTGGCATTTCAGTCAGCAAAGCCGCGCAACAGCTCACTGATTGCTAGAAATCACCAAGCCACTGCGCGCGTGCGGGAACATGCCTTCATAGGCCTGTTGGGCGAGTACGTAACCGGCAGCCAGCGCAAGGATGGCACGCGTAACACAGCGCAAGCTTTCTTCTTCACAGCCGACAAACCGAGACTTGAACAGCATTTGGAGGTAAACCCCGTCAGGTGAGCCTGCTAGCCAGCACAATGCCGGCCTGTGGATCGATCACGATCAGTAGTCATGCAGGTCGCATGACGCCCCGCCGGACTTCTACGACGCTCGGCTGGGCAATAGTGTTATGCATAGCCTGAGGTTTACGTTTGATGGCATAAAGACACTCTCTCCGATCCTACGCGTGCATGCCCACTCTGAATCGTGCACTTGGCAGGGGGCAACCATGCCGGGGCGTATGAACAGCTGGTTGGTGTTGGCAGCCGCGGCACTACTGCTTGCCCTAGGCAGCACACAGGTGCATACCTCTCTAATGGCCAATCTGTGCTCATCATCCACACAAACCGCGTAGAAAGGCTGTGTTGTTGCGCTGTATTCTGTCATCAGCATTCGTTCGGCCCGGCCGGATGGTGCATATCGTCAGCAGCCGCGCGCCACGACTTTGGATCCCCCGTCTGTCTCAAACGATCTGTGGCTCTTCTTCTACGTAGGCCTCTGGAGAGGATGCGCAGGCGGCAGCGGCAGCAGGTGATTCACCTGCTCTGCTGCACGCCATCACTGCAAAGCAGTACACAGTGCCCACTCGCAGCCGCGATCAAATAGCTGCCACCCGCGCTGAAATGTTTCTTTGGGGCAATATGATTCTCTTTGAGCCAGCAGCAGGCAAACATGAGGCTGTCTATCATGCCCCTGTAGGTCTGAAGCTGCGCATGCTCGAGTGACCTGACCTGCGGCAGTTGCCCACTTGCAGGATCTCCAGAGCGGCTTGTGCAGCTGGCACACAGTCTGCGCGCAAGGGGGCAGCGCCAGGTGCTTTCTGTCGGCCCGCTGCCAAATGCGGCCGGCAGCAGCGATGCTTCTGCGGCAGATGGCGGGGTTTTCACCGCTGGGCGGCAGCTGGCCGCAGCGCCCGCGCGGATCACATACACCCCAGCATGGCAGCTCTACAAGGTCTGGATTCCATAGGTCGCACGCTGTGATGCTTTCGTGGCCGGTCAATCCTGAGACCTGCTGGTCCCAGTCAATTCCAGCTGTGGGCCTGGGCGCACATCTGATCGACTGGAAGCAGCCAATTGCGCGATGATGTGCGGCGGCTGAGTCAAAAGCACTGGTGTACCACCTGCAGCCGAAGGCGGCAACCAGCGTCTACTGCATCGCCAAAGCCAACGCGCTCGCCAACAAGGAGGCGCAGCAGATGGCGACGATCACAGTTCCGGCGGCCACCAACAACGCAGCGGTAGGCACCTGGGCCGCGCTCGCAAAGGGGGCGGCCCTGTCGGTGGCGGGGCCCGCCGCCAGCCGCATGTGCCCCACGGCGGCAGCCATCAAGGTATGTACGGTTTGCACCGCCGTGCAGCTGTGAAGCACTGCAGCGCATAGCCCCCCCTGCTGGATGCAGCACGAGGTGGTGCACATCTTGGCGAGGCATGGGCCCGTTGACTGGCCTGCCTCGCTTCCTGTGGCGTTGGACAGTGAGGCAGGGTCTGACGTCGCCTCTCAATCGATGTAGGCCACCGCTGCGTCGGCTGCCGGCAAGGTCGGCACCGTGTGCTGCGCCGCCAAGGCGGCCTGCGAGTACAAGGCCATGGACGTGTACTTCATGCAGACAGGTGCACATGTACACTCCGCCCTTGCTTGTGGTGCTACTCTCCGTCGTGCTGCAGTGGCTGCTGTCTGTTGAGTCTGCCGGAACTAGTGTATGCAGTGGAGCAATGTGTGCAGCACTTTCCCCACTGGCAGATGTCGAGCCAGGCTGCCACCGCCCTGTAGCGAGTCTCACCATCTGCTCGGTGCATCTGCTGCAGCCCTGACGGTGAGCGCGCTGCCGGACTCGTGCACCCTGGCGGTGTCGTTGGCGGCAAATGCGGTGCGCGTGAACGTGTACAACGCCAACTACAAGGGCACCGCCGTGGGCAGCCTCGTGAACAAGGCCGGCAGCGTGGACCTGCGGAAGTACATGGTGAAGGGCGCCAACCGGGTGGTGCTGACGCTGCTCAACAACAGGTGCGCCTGCCCTGCAGCGGAAAGTGTTCTGACCATGTGGCGATAGGCAAGCCGTGCCCCTCTCTCCTCATGGTGCCTGCTACGTCCTGGTATCAGCAGCCACGCTGAGGGACCATGTGTTTACATTGCCCCACATGCATGTGCACTGCAGTGCGACTGCCAGGAACGCCACATGACGCCATCGTCACAGCTGTGATCGGATGTCAACAGGTGCAAGAACGGCAAGGCAGCCGACAGGGCACGCGCGTTTGCGACGCTGTCGTGCTCGGCGCCCGCGCCCAAGCCGCCGCCGCCGCCGCCGCCGGTGAAGAAACCTCCGCCGCCGCCGGTGAAGAAGCCGCCTCCGCCGCCAGTCAAGAAGCCCCCGCCGCCGCCGGTCAAGAGCCCGCCGCCACCGCCGCCCAAGCTGCCCCCGCCCCCACCTCCGAAGGTGCTGACACGGCTGTCTCGCAGCATGTGTATCAGGGTTGCACTGCACTGCATACGCTTATAGACGTGCACCGCGTATGCACGCGGATAGACGGCTGCACGGCTAAGCTTGCGACGTATGCACGGCTGTCGGGCTGTCAGACAGCTTGATCTGATGGGATCACAAACCAACATTTGCTCTGTGCGATGCTGCGATGGCACTCTAAGCCTTCTGAAGGCCTTCTAGTACTGATCGAAGATGTCTTTAACCGTTGCTGCGCATGCACGCCGTTGTTAACGGTCAAATTGCTGCATGTAGCTGAGTTGGCAGTTAGTCATCGACCTGCTGACGTCGGCCGAGATCAATCAAGATCCTTGCAAGCGTATATACGTATACGCAGCCATACGCGTGCATACGTCGCACTTCATGCAGAAATGCCGTATAGTGCAACCCTTGTGTATCCGGATTGTCTTCTCTTTACATCACGTCCGAGGTGCCCATCTTCAAGAAGAAGGCAGTACCTGCCTCAACAGCTGTCGTATCCGCCGGCAGGCGTCGCCTACACCACCCACAGCAGCATTGCATGCACCTGCCCCAACCTCAAGTTGGGAGTGGCAGACTGACGACAACCGTGATGACTCCAGGCGTCGCCGCCGCCGCCGCCGACGGGGCCGGTCGGCACCTCGCCGAGCTCGCCGCCGCCGCCGGCCGCCACCGAGATCCAGACCATCGAGGTCCAGGCGCACAACGAGAAGCGCGCCAAGCACCAGGCGACCGGCAACGTCACCTGGGACACGGGCCTCGCCAGCGGAGCCCAGAGCTGGGCCAGCGGGTGCGCTCTCGCCTGCGGCATGTGAATGACTTCGGCGGTGACAAACCTTAGCGGGGCGCCTCATGCGTGACTCCTGCGCTCGAGACGAACCTGGTCCTGTCCTCAGCCGCAGCAGCACATCGGTGCAACGCTGATGCAGCAAGGAGGTGTGGAGTGCCTGCATACGGTCTGCAGCACCACACAGCTGCGTCTGATCTGTCGGTGGTGGACGACAAAGCAACTGATGAAGTGGCCAGGCTAGAGACTGCCATCCTGAGCCCGGTGTGAGACTTCACTCGCAGGTGCCACGGCATCGAGCACAGCTTCACGCCAAACACAGGGGAGAACACGTACTACTCGTTCGCAACGGCTCAGGAGGCGCTGGGCACGCCGGCCTTCAACTTCCAGGACGCCGTGGACTCCTGGTGGGCACCGTAACATTCTTGCGCAGTAACCAGTCCAGCACATGTGTGAGAGAAGGCCGACCGTTGGTTTCGACTTCAGTGGACTATTGTCCTCGCCGTGCATGTGTTCAGGCACAGCACTTGATTGCAGCAATGTCCACGCTGTCTGCACCACCCATTCACAACACAGTTTGTAGCTTTGCTGCGCAAGCTCACTGCAAACTTGCTGCTGTCAGTGTGTTGACGCGTGTTTGCCGTTCTGCGGTGCAGGTACAGCGAGATCGAGTTCTGGAACTTCACCTCAGGTGCTGCGGCAGCAACAATATCTGACCTTGCACTCTAGGGCCCTACTCCCACGCTTATACCCTCGCCAGCCGGGAGTGGTTGATGCCTGCTCTCACCCGCCACCCGCCATGTGCCTGCAGGAATGAACAAGGCAGGCTTTGAGACTGCAGACTCGGGCCACTTCACTCAAGTCGTGTGGACAGACACAACAAAGGTATGCTACCAGCAGGAAGCACCAACAATGTCATTAAAATGTAGCAACGGACGGCATTGCCCAAATTGGCAATGTTGGCCATACACATGTGCAGGTCGGGTGCCAGCTCATGTCTCAGGGCGTCAATGTCTGCTTTGCAGGTGGGCTGCGGCAGCTCCTACTGCCCGGGGCCGGGTGTGATCGACGGAACCAACTACCCGTACGGCTTCGTGGTCATCTGCCAGTACCTGCCGCCGGTACGCTTCAATTGCATGGTTTCACACCCAAGAGCGCGACCACGTTGCGCCACACAAAGCAGCCTGCTGCATGTGCCCTAATTTGTATGTAGCAAACCCCCGACTGTGCAGCACACCGTAAGTAAAGGTTCTCAAATCCTGTCCACCATCTGCAGGGCAACGTCAATGGTCCGGACAACTACATTGTGCATGTGAAGAACCTGAAGGCCAAATGAGGTCGTCTGCTTCAGATGACATGGCGTGACGTCCCTAGACGTCCCTGCTGAGCAGTGGCCGCTGCACCTTCCCTCACCACTTTGCGCCATGGAAACATGCATAGCTCCCCTCTAGTGGATTTGCCTTACGATCGCCTTCAAGACAGGCTTTTTGGACCGTATACGGCATTCGAATTGATTTGCGATGAAGGCGTAACTAACGTCATACCGCACCGCGGCCCTGGTGCTTGCTGCCGATGCCTGTTTTTGCACATGCTCTGAACGTTTTATCTTGAAGCTGAGCACTGCGCAGGAACCTGAACTGTGACAGAATGATTTGATACGAACTCAGCTGTCAGATGTAGTGTGTGACATGTGCAAAGGTGGCGCTCTTTTGTTATTCAACAGAAGCAATACACAGCGCAATAGTCATCAATGACGTGTGCCTGACGGTCGTGAAGCGAATCCAAACGTACTGCAGTCTGAAGCCCTGAGGAGTCCCAGGTTCCAGCACATGCATTGTGATCTTTGTAAAAAGGCTACACTCTAATAAGGGTGCAGAGGGTCTACCTGAGTACAGCCATCAAAAGCTTATGGCCAGGTTTGTTTGATGCTCAAATTCGACACATGTCCATTGCCACAGGTTGCAGGCGCCCATGGCAGCGCCTGCGGCCACGATCTGGCACCGGTCCAGCTTCAGCCCCTGGCGCGGCTGGACACCCTGTAGTCGTCCTCTGGTGGCGGCGACGCCGCCAGCGCGCGGTTGGCGCCCAGCCGCCGCCGTCGCTTGGGGTTTTGCTTCGCCTGCTCGGCATCTGCGGCAGGCTGCTGCTGCTGCTCTTGGTGGTGGTGGTGGTGCTTTGGCTCCTGTTGTGCATCTTCGGACCGCGTGGCGTCCCGCTGTGATGGCTGCCCTGCGAGCTTGTGGTCTGCCGCCACTCTACTGCTGCCAGCTGCGACCCCGGCGTTCGAGGCCACATCACCGCCGTCACCCCTGCCCTGCGCCACACGACCATCAGCAGGTTCCGCGACTGCGTGGGCGGGGCCGCCGCCGTTGGCGCTGACCTCGGGTGCGGGTTGCACGCCGCTGCGGCGGGTGCGCTGCTTGCCGCCCTGCTGACTGGCCGTACGGCTGTCTGCCGAGATGAGGCGGCGCCCCTCCTGTATCAGGTCCGCCTGCTGCCTGCAGAGCACATACGAAGCCGGGGTTCAACCGCCGGTCTATGCATGCCTTGAAGTTGATATGCGGCGTGAACACAGCAACCAGCACCCAGCCTTGCAACCTGGCATGAGGGGTCTGCCACAGCCGTAGAAAGTCTGGCAGATGCTGTGAAAGCAACCAAAGCAGGTGACCGCTGCTGCATACGCAGCTGGGAGCATGAGCAGGACGCACGCTATCTTGGCACGCGCCGTGACAGCGGCCCGCCGCTTTGGCCGCCCGCCTGCCGCCGTCGCATCCGCAGCCGGCTGGGCCGTGGGCTCCGCCGCGGCTGGTGTGCTCTCGGCATGCACTGCCGGCGGCTCCTCGCATGCTGCTGCTGGTGCTGGCGGCTGTGCTGCTGCCCACTCCTGCTTGGGGGCGGCTGGTACTGCTGACGCTGCCGCCGCTGCTGCCGCTGCCTGTTGGACTTTTGCAGAGCTATCCTGTCTTGCCACTTGCCGAGGTTCGGTTGGCTCCTCGCTGCCACCGATGCCGCTGCTGCTGTCACTGCTGTCGTCATGCTCGAGTGCATGGCTGTGGGGCGTTGACGACCCACCCTACAGCAACTTGGCGATGCTCAGTGCACAGTCACCACAGGGTCAGAGGCAGCCGGTCAGGCATGATGCTGCAGCACGGCTGCCACACAGTGAGGCTCAGATATGCTACGGTCTTCGGTGGACCTCTGCGACAGCATCAAAGCAAAGCACTGCAGGCTCACAGTTGGCGGCGTTTGCCCAGGGGCGAGCTCTGCGTGGGTCGCGTCGCTGGCCTTGCTGCACGCTGGCTGCTGCTTCGCTTCCTGCTGCCGCTGGGTCGCGCTGGGGATCGGCGACATGTGCACCACGTTCAATCCGAGCTGGTCCGGCAGCCACTGCTCCGATTTCGTGGGCGTGTCCAGCCCCGACAGGCGGCGCGTGAGATCCGAGCTGCCGCCACCGCGGACGCCGCCAACACTGCCGCTAGCATTTACAGCTGGTGCGGCCGCGACGCCAGCAAAGCGGTCGTCGAGCGACTGCGCGACAGGCACTCGTTGCACACAGCCGCACCTGTGATCCGTCATGCAACCTGCAGGCCAGCCCATGTTGCAAAGCCGCGGGTGATCATCCCAGCAATGCACACAGCAACAGAGACGTCCTTGACAAAAGTGTGTACATTTCGGATTCACACCTGAACCACTTGCTGGCGTTGCTGCTCGGCACTGGTCTGCGCGGCTATGATGTCATGCGCCGGTCCAGCCTCCTCTGGGCCAGCAGCCGCCGGCGGCTGCGGCGCCTCGGCCGCCTGCTGCAGGGCCGCCGCCGCCGGGGGCTCCGACAGCGCCGTCAGCGCCTCCTGGGACGGCAGCGGCGGCTGCGCCGCGTTCCTGTCACCAATCACAAGCAGCGCCTCATGCAAACTCGTCAATTCCTGCAAGGCCAGCGGGCGTCAGTGTGCGCAGACGGCATGGCTTGCGCCGTCTGCACCACCGGCAAGGATGAGATGTAGCAAGTTCGGTGCGCTTGGGTGGAAGGTGGAGCTGCTGCTGTCAGGAAGAGACACCATGTGCCACACCCACCGGCTGCTGCTGCCGCTGGCGCGCCTGGAGCGGGGCGGGGCGCGCTCCGGGGGGGCCGCCAGCGCCTGCCGCGCCGCCGCCGACCCCTGCCACCGCTCGCTCATCGTCTCCAGCAGGTCGGTGCCTGGCGACGCAGCAATGGGCGAAACTTGATTCGTTTTGCGGTGCTGGCCATCCAGATGTCTGAACCTTCCTCCCCGCTGATTATAGACAGCATCCATGCTTCGACCAGCACTGTGGGAGAGGCTGCAAGGGCATAATTTGCAAGAATTCTTCTTGAATGTAAAGCTCTTAATACAATATTAAAATTTATCTATATACTAAACATATAGTATTTTATTCAAAAATAATAGCAACCGGTCACCCTGGTCGGGGAGCTGCAGCAGGCGGCTGGCGGTGCGGGGCGAGGCTGCTCCAGGGTGGGCCGGCCGCCCCAGGGGGGCCCGCGGCGCGTGGTGCGGCGTGAGCCCCGGGGCCATGAGGTCGTCCAGGAAGCCGCTGCGCCTGGGAGACTCCGCAACAGGGGACTCCACGGCTCTGCATCGCAGGGGACTGCGGAGTTGGTGGCAAGGTATGCCATCAGCCAAGCAGTAGCAGCCTGACTGTTTTGCTCAGAAAAGCCACAGGCGTGCACACATGAGTATCGATCGGTAAGCAAAGCCGGCGCTGGTGCCATCGCCTGCTGGCTGCCGGCGCCCACACACACCACAGACTGTCACCTGCGGCTGCTGCTGGGGGCGGGCAGCGGGTGCGGCGCGGACGCCGCCTGCAGCAGGGCAGACCCGGCTGGGGGCGGCCCCGGCAGCGGCACCGGGCCGCTGCCCCGCCGCGGCAGCGAATCCTGCACCAGCACGATGCGCCTGTCGCCGCCCGCGGGCAGGCCGCCGGCGGCTCTCGACGGCGGCTGCCGCTGCGCAGGTGGCGCCGTCTGCGGCGTGCCTAGGCCGGCCCCCTGCAGCGGGCAGGCTGGTGTGTTGCTGAGGCCGGGGTGGCGGAGCATGGGAGGTTTGCAGGGCTGGAGGGACTGATCGGCCGTGGGCCACAGATGGCCCAACGCGCAGCAACGCGCCCCAGCATCGCAGCCATGCAGGCCCTGAAAATCGCAAAGCCTGGTCCCGCTGCAGCACGATCCGACTGTGGTATCGGCACCTGCCGGGTCGCGGGATGCCGCTGCGCGGCCGGCCGGCCCCACGCGCCCGACAGCCCCCGCTTCAGGGCGGACCACCCGCCGCCGCCACCGTCGCCGCCGCCGCCGCCCCCGCCCCGCAGCTGCCCCAGCAGCGCGGCCGCCTCCAGCTCCAGGACCTGCGCCAGCCCGATGCGGTCAGCAGCTGCATGTTGTAACCGCAGCAGGCGACACAACCTGCTTCATCAAGGTCTGGAACAGAGGATGTAAACCCTAAACCCTGCCGGGCGTGCCTGGACGCGCTCCCGCAGCTCTGCGGCCTCGGCCCTCGCCGCCTCCTTGCGGCTTCCCGCTTCCGTGGCGGCGTCGCGGGCGGCGGCCAGCGCCGCCTCCAGCTGCAGCTGCTGCTCCAGGGAGTCCTGGGCGGAGCAGGAGGCCAGAGGGCATTGCCCACCTCCCGTTGCCGCGGGCAGCAATGAGCACCGACACTCAGCATCCCAGCATCTCAGCGCCAACAGCGCTTCGCACACTCCTTCCGAGCGCTGCCACTCGCATGCACCAGCCTGCGCTGGGAGGGGCGACGTCAAGGCGGTCTCACGACTGTGAAGCCCTGGGGACCGACCTCCAGCTGGCGCTGCGTCACGTGCAGCTCGCACCGCGCCTCGTCCAGCTCGGCGCGCAGCAGCGCCCGCTCCGCCGCCGCCCGCTGCAGGGCCGCCGCGAGCTCCGGCTCCCTGCGCAGCATTTGGGGTTTAGGGTGTAGGGTTTAGGGTTCCGGCTCCCTGCGCGGCGCCACGCCCCTGATTCTGGCGATCATGCCTCAGCCTTGCACCCGGTGCCCGCAGCCTGCTGCTGCGCTTGCTCGTATTCGGCCCCTGCCGCTGGGCGCATGCTGACGAATGTGGAAACTTGGTGGACTGCGGCAGGTTGAGTGTGCACATGCGAACGGCAGACGTGCGAGACAGGCTGGAAGCGTCAGCAGCCGGAGCTGCCCGTGTGCTGACCTGCCGTTGGCGAGCTGTGCGTCTCGTGACACAAGCACCAGCGCCCCAGCTCCTGAGCCCGCGAGACCCCCCGGCGAGCTGCTGCTCCTGCTGGCGGGGCTCAGCCCAGGGTTCAGGCTGCCGCTCTTGGGCCGCTTCGCAGGCGGCCCGCCGCGCGCGTCACGGGAAGGCCGCTTCTCGGATGCGCCGGGGAAGCCTGAAGCCTGCGGCTGCGGTTCTTGCTGCTGATTTGGCAATGAGTGCGCGAGCGGCCGCAGCAGCGGCAGCGGCGGTATGCGCACTGCAGGTCGCACAGGCCCCCGAGTGTCGCCGCTGCTGCTACCACCGCTGTCGCCGCTTGCCTTGACGGCCTCGGCTTGGGAGTGCGTTGGCGGCTGGTCGTGCCCTGTGGATGCCGTGGACTCAAGCCTTGGATGCGCACCGAAGTCCCGGCTGCCTGGCTGCGAGGTGCGGCTGTGATGAGGTGGTTCTGGAGCAACAGGAGTCGACGCAGTGTCCGTCTCGTGCTGCTGGTCGATCTGCTCCTGCTGCACAGTTCCTTGCTGCAGCCCGGCGCCCGCGCCTGCAAAGGCGGCAGCTTCCACAGCGGCCGCGGCTGCGTGCTTGTCTACAGACGCAGCTGCCTGCTGCTCTGGCTCAGGGGCCTGCAGGCTGTCGCTGGCTGCAGCGCGGGGCGCTGCCGGCTGGGAGGTCTGACCATCGTCATCGCACGAGCGCAAGATGGCAGCCTGCTGCTCCGGCGGAGGCGGCGCCTCCAATGCAAGCATCGCTCCAGGGCCGCCGCTCGCCGCCAGGCCAGGTGCGGCCGGCGGGTCGTCGCCGGAGTCCGCCTGCTGCAGGGGGGCTGCGCGGTGGGGCCGAGGCGAGGGGGTGTTTGCGCGGATGGCCGCCTCCACCGCCGCCGCCACCGCCTCGCCAGCCGCCGCTGCGTCCTGCATGCACAACCGACTGCACGGTGTTGGCAGGTTCTGGAGCAGCAAGACTGGCAGGTGCTGGGTCTGCAGGATGCGGAAAGCAGGTGGCAACAGGACACCAGCAGCAGGCTGTCTATCCTGAGCATTCACAGACATCCCAGCTGCCAGAGGGACGATGTGCATGTTGAAAGGGAGAAGTGGGCTTGCCTGGATGGCGGGCAGGAAGCTGCGCTCGCCAAACGACTGGCGCGGCGACGGCAGAGGTGGGCTTGCAGGGATTGCCAGTGCAGCGGCGGAGCTGGTCATGCTGCCTGGTTGCCGCGTGTCGGCCGACGCGGCAGACGCAGCTGCCGGCGCCGCTGCTGTGCCCGCGTCCGGCGCCGGCGGTACATCTGCCTCGAGCGCTGGAGGCTCAGCCCGTGCACTGTCGCGATTTTCCTGTTGCGGCGCCGTAGCGCTGTCCTGCTGCCGCTGCTGCGCTGCGTCCTGCTCTGCCCGTGCCTGCTGCGGTGCTGGCTCCTCTCCTCCTTCCTGCTGCTGCGTCGCACCCTGCTCTGCTTCCTGCTGCTGCGCTGGCTCCTCTTCTGTGACTGACTGCCGTGCTACATCCTGCTCTGCTTCCAGCTGCGCCGCCTTGGCGCTTCGCAGACCCGCCACCAGGCCCCGCAAGCGCTGCACCTGCACTCAGTTTTACCTGAACTTTGAACCATAAAACCCGCAGCATCCTTGGGGTGTCACCTGCTTGCAAGTTCTGCCAGCATGCCTGCATTCAGCAGTCTCTTGGGGTCAAAATTGCTTTGCTGCACAACTGCGCCCTGCAGCCCGGGCCCAGCCGCCAGACTGTGCACGAATAGCACAGTTTGACCAAACGACGAGCTGCTGTGCTGCACAGATCTGTCTGCCATACTGGCGCTCGTGAACTTGTGAAGCCTAACAGCAGCGGCTGGCAGTCTGCACCACAGGCCTCCATGACCGTGCGTCCTCAGGTCTAGGTGTCCGCACTCCGACTTGTTTTGTGACACCGGTAGCATGTTGCTGTGCACAGCACCCCAACTTGGTGGCAGCCATGGCGCAACCGGAGGTTGTGTGCCCACCTCCGACAACATCCTCTCGGCGTCGTCCTGCGCTTCCGTCGCATCCGCTTCCGCCGCCGCCTGGGCGGCCCGGAGCTCAGCCAGCTGCCCAGCGGCTGCGGGCTGCACAACCTCGCTGGCGGCTAGCTCAGATGGTGTGCTGGTTCCTGGAATGAACGCTCCTGCTGAGGGCGACGTGCTGCCGACCTCGGCCGCGTCTGACGCCGCTGACGCTGCACCCCTGGGACCATGCTGGCTTGCTGAGACTGCTGCCACCAGGGGCGATTGCGCCGTCGAGGCTACCTCCTGACACTGGCCCATTGGTGCATTGACGCTTGGCTGCTCACCTGCTGCCCCTGGAGCACCTGACTCAGCTGCTGCTGGTGCAGCAGCTGCTGCTGTTTCGTCAGTTTGGGCGGCGGGTGCACCGAGTCCAGCCTCCTCATCTGCTGCCACTGGCGCAGCCGACTCTGATGTTGGCGCAGTGGCTGCTGCAGCTTGATGGTCCTGAGTCGCTGGTGCGAGTTCGGCCTGTTCGGTTTGCTGCTCTGGGTGCGAGGGCGCCGCGGCGGCAGCGGCCAGGACGGCAAGCTTTGGCGGCCCCAGCTGTGCACCATTGTCCGCTGGTGTGCTGTCTTTGTCGGCTGCGGCTGCCTGCTGCTGCGTGTCCTGTGGGGCAGAGACCTCGCCCCCAGCGGGCTCCTGCCCTGCCGCGGGTGCCCCCTCGGCTGCAGAGGGCGCGGCGTGAGCCTCGTGGCCCTTGTCAGGCTGACCAGGGCCCCCGCCGCCAGCCGGCCGGGGCGCACAGGCCGCCTTCCGGGGTCGCGGCTCCGGCGCTGCCTGCTGCGACTGGGCAGCGGCCTCCTGCGCCAGCTGGCGCAGCTCTGCGACCGAGCGGCGGCCTTTGGACGGCGACGGCGGCAGGCACAGCGACTCGGCGCGGGCAATGCCCTTCGCCTTGGCGCCCGCGGGCGGCGGGAGGTCCGGCGGCTGCGAGCGTCCCGCTGGCGGCTGCGGGGGCTCAGCCGGCGGCGGGGAGGGGCTGGACTGCGGCGAGGCCTGCCGCCGCTGGCCGCCGGCGCCGCTGCGGGGCAGGCGCACGCGCGGCCTTCGGGCCGTGCTGCCCGGCCGGCCTGAGGCGCTGCTCCCGGGGCTCTGCATGTGCGAGTGGGACAGCGATTTAACCATTCGCATGTCCACCCTCTTGGGTTTTGCATCACTCCAGATGTACGTCCGATGCCAGCGGCGCGAGACATGGGTGAGTCACGTTCCATGCAGCACTTGGTGCATTGGGTGTCACATGACGTGGAATGAAAGACTCCCACCATGACGGGGCGCAGCAGCGAGCGCCAGGCTGCAGGGTTCAGCGCCGGCATGGGCGGCGATGCGGCGGGCTCGACCGCGGCCTGCCTGCCTTCGCTGGATGTGCGGGCCGCCATCGCTGGTGCCGCTGCGAAGCTGCCGAGCACTGGCGCCTGATCCGCTCTGATGCGCGGCGATGGTGGTGGTACGCCCAGTTGTGATCGCTGCCGCTTGCCGCCTGAGGGCCCTCCCGACCTGGCTGCTGCAGCGGGGGACGGCAGCTGCCCAGCTGCTGCTGCGCAGGCATGGCCATGTTGGGGGCTGCCGCCGCTGTTCCTATGAGGTCCACTGTCATGGCTGTCAAACACCAGCGGGACCGAGCTGTCGTTGGCGGGGAACCAGGCGTTTGGCGAGCCCCGCGGCGATGGTGCAGCGCGGTAGCCGAGGAGGCCCTGCGGCGAAAACTGCCTTGTCGGCGTCCCCACGGATGCCGCACGCGGCGTCAGGCACGGGGCCTGGTACTCCAGCTTGGGGCTGGGGAGCCCGCCGAAGGGGTGATCGGCGGCAGGCCTGCCGCGGTGGGCTGCCAGAAAGTCGCCGAGGCTCAGGATCACGGGGCTGCCGCTGCCCGCGGTGCGATGCTCGGCGTTCTCCGCCTTCACCACAGGGAGGAAGTCAGCAGCTCAGCACAGCATCCTACCACCACCTCGGCGATCTCATCGCATTGATCTGGAGACTTTCCGCAAAGATGGACACCCAAGAAGCAGTATACCATGGTTTCAGCATCGGATCTTAGGTTTGGCGCCAGGCATGCATGTGCCAGTGCTCAGAAACAGTGAGCAGCTGACAACCGAAACGTGTGCACGCTGCACCACGGTCAAACATTGTTGCAGGAGAGCCAAATTGCTGGCGCTCACTGCAGATGGCATTGCGTGCGAAGCCTCGGGCTGCTCTGGGCTTCAACTGGGCTTCACGACCAGCTGAGCGATGCCGTCATGCTGCGATCAGCAACCGCCCGGGATCAGGCCCATCTGCATATCCATGGCTGCTCAAGTACATGTATGCCGCGGCACAGCCATCGCCAACGTTCAAAACAGGGGGCAATCCTTGTTGTCGTACCAGTGGGCAGCTCTGCTCCAGGGCTGCTCTTTGAGGCCGCCCTGGGTTGACTTGCAGTGCAAGCCAAAGCCAGCGACGTCAACCCAGCGTGCGCCAGAGATGGGAGATCGCAAAGTGCAGTCACAACAGACTTGCCCCGATGGCCGCGTCCGGTCCTCAGAGGACGGCAGAGGGCGCCAGCTGCAGCTATAGACCGTTCTTGCAGAGGTTGCATGCCCCACAGCACCAACTGCCCAGCCAGCACACGCTGACCAGACACCAGCTTCGGCATACCACGCGATGCCGGCGGCGACGGCGGCACGTGTCGCTGCAATCTGTAACGGCAGAGCTGGCAGCCCAGGCCGCCGTGGCGGACGCACTCAGCCCCATTGTGCAACAGGGCGCCGGTGGCATCCTGCCAGCGGTGTCGGGCATCCTGCGATCAGCGGTCAGCGGGCTGATAGGCGTGTCCCCGCAGTGGCTGCACCCCGTGGAGATCGTTCTGGGCACCGACCTCGTGACGCTGGCAGAGCTGCAACCGTCCACAGACAGCGCGCTGCGTCTCGCAGTGAGCGCTCCAACATGCATGCTGCACACATACCCCTTTCTCGATCTGCCGCGTGGGCGTCATGCTGAGGCGAGCAGCAACGTGTGTAGCCGCATGCATTGGCAGTGACAGCCATACATGCAAAGCGTTGCATGCTGGCAGCTGGGGCGCACCTGGCGACGGCAGGATAGAGTGGGGTTAGTTCGGAGCAACCCCATTGTTGTCCTGCCGTAAACGTATTATGCTGCTGCTCAATGGTAGCATCGTGTCATGGCAGTGACATGGCGTGGCCTGGAGTCCTCTGGTATATCTTAGACGGTTGGAGCATGATGTGGGTTGGGCAAGCGGAAGTGCAGGCCAGAAGCCAATGCTATGGCTACTCGATAGCATGGTGCTGAGGCTACTGGCCGTCGGCCTCGCACAGGCAACAGCTTCAGGGGCTCAATGCCAACTCTTGCTTGCGCATGCGCAGGCGATATGGTATGCCTTCTTTGCCCAGCCGGCGCCCGCGATCGGGCTGCTGGACTTTTACCTCTTCGGCCCGCTGACGAACGTCCTGGATAAGAAGTGGAGCGTGGACGAGCTGACGCTGCGCGACCGCATGGGCGGCGGCAACTTCGGGCAGGTGTACGAGGGCGTGATCAGCCCGCCAGGTGAGCTGGGCGGATGATGGCAGGGTCACTGTTATGGCGGTACCAGGCCACTGCGGAAGCGGTGTTCGCTTGACTGCACGCCTGCGGTGTACAGCTGTGGGGCGTGAGCGCCCCACGCTAGGTTGTAGGGTGGCTCAGGCTTGCACGTGGCAGGATCAATGTGTGCGGCATATCCTGCCCTGATCATGTGTCACTGCAGCGTATCTTTCGGGGGTCTGTGAGCCTGCGGTGTGAACCCTCAGGAACTGTTTTTGCCTGCGCAAGCTGTCGCCTCAGCAATTGGGCTGTGGCACGGTGCTGAGGCGGGGAACATCACCTGCGGTGCAGGACAGCGCGTGTTTGAGCGCACGCTCAGCGACCGGCAGAAGAAGCAGCGCGTGGTGCTGAAGCGCGTGAACCTGGACACCTGGGGCGTGCGCACCGACTTCCTGCGGTCGGGCACCATGGCGCGGGGCGCCGCCGAGACCGGCAAGGTGCCTGTGCCCATTGAACCGGCATGCAGCTGGTATCTGTAGGATGGTATTCAGCAATGCAGCCACTTTTCGTGGAGTGCGCAGTTTGATAGCATGGTGGCGTTGCTGAAGTATTGGTGGCATTGCTGAAGTACCCACCGGCATGCTGGCTGCATGAGCTGCAGGTGGAGCAGTATGTGTGCAGCCGGATCTCCCGGAACCCCTCCGCCCGGCTCAGCGGCGCCAAGTACATGGGCGAGTTCACGGCAGAAAAGTCGGAGGCCGGCTTCACGAAAGGTGGGCCTAAATGTGCAGGCTTCATGCCAGAGCGCTCAGCTTTCAGCACTGCAGAGCGGCTGCACAGCAGCGATGCGGCAACTGTGGACGCTTCTCGAGCAGCTCTGTGCAGAGATCAGGCAGATGTGAAATGTGCGGCGCCCGTCTGATGCAGGCACGCAGTGGCTGATCTGGAAGTATGAGTCGGACTCCACACTGGGAGACGCGCTGGCGGGCAGCATTGGCCCCTTCCCAGAGTGCCTCGCGCCTTACATCCTGCGCGGCAACGGGTGGGGCTGCTGCCCAGATATCAAGCTGCTCTCGCTGTGATCCCGCTCATCCTGACAAGTTGGTGGGCTGCTGCAAGAAGATGACACTTGCAGGTGCAGCCACCGCACAGCAGGTCCCAGGTCGGCTGTGCACTGACTTCAGCCACTCAACGATGCAAGGCCGAAGGATAAGGAGAAGCGGGAGGCGGCGGTGGTAAAGGCGATCATGCGCAAGGTGTTCGTGAACCTGAAGCGGCTGCACGGCATGGGCATCGTGCACCGGGATGTCAAGCCGGTGAGTCATCCGGTTGAGACCTATTCGATCAGCACTCGCCATCCAGGCCTGCTACTTCCTCAACAGCCGTCTGCAGTGGGGTTTTGCATGCAAGTGTGATGATGCCGCCCGCTGCACACCGTCTACGAGTGCTGCTTCCGCGTGACAAGGCATGAAACCTTACAGGAGAACATCCTGGTGACGAACAGCGGCGCGGTGAAGCTGATTGACTTTGGCGCGGCGGTGGACATGTGCTCCGGCATCAATTTCAACCCCACGGCTGGGATGCTGGACCCCAGGCACGTGTGCCACACCTCGCACCCCTGTAGCGCCTGCACGTCAGGGGCCTCGGTTTCTTCTGATAGTGCACCGGCGGCGCTTGCATGAGGGAAGCACCTGGAACTGGGGCAGGCGTGTCGGTGCCTTACTGGTGTGATGTGCTGCCCCACTGCTCTGTGTGTTCAATTCTAGAGACAGCCCGCCGTAAAGGCTGGTCAAACCGGAGAAGACGCCACGAGCCTGATCTTGTGACCCCAAAATTCAACCATCCAGACATCTGAACATGAAAAGGTGACGCAACACAGGTACTCCCCGCCGGAGGAGCTGGTGATGCCAGAGAAGATGCCGCGGGCGCCCCTGCCGCTGCTGGCCATCACGCTGTCGCCCTTCGCCTGGTTCTACGGCCGCCCCGACCTGTTCGACAGCTACAGGTGCGCTCCGGCTCGCGGCTTGGCTGCCCCCCAGCTGCTGCCTGTCACTCGTGTCAAAGCTCATTCTCCCAGGGTATCCCAACAGTCAGGAACAGCTGCACAAGTGCGAAAGGCGCACCTGTCCCGCGGGCATAGGTTTTGCAGCGACTGCACAAACCATTGATAGCACCGTTGAGGACTGCGCATGCAGCTGCTGAAGCTCTGCTGCAAAGCAGAGAGTCTGCTCGAACTCACAGTGTCACTGCTTGCCATGCTTGCGTGCTGCCAGTGCTGCAGGCTGCCAGCGCCTGCACCCATCTGCAGCTGTCTGAGGGTCCCATGCCTGTACAAGCTGACTGCTGTGCTGTGTATCCTGCAGCGCGGGCGTGCTGCTGCTGCAGCTGGCAGTCCCGCAGCTGCGCTCTGGCTCAGCCATCCGCAACCTGAACCTGGAGCTGGAGGCGGTCGCCTTCGACCTCAAGAAGTGGCGGTGGGCGACAAGTTTCCACTGCAGCAACTGCGTTCTGCCGTCCCACCTTGTCTGCCTGACATGTTTGCAGCGCACAACATGTTGAGCTCGAAACAGCCTTGGGCAGTGTCAGGTGATCCCGACAGGATTCCTCTCACCCCTGCGTGCCCTCAAGTTGCTGCGGCTTTCCACTGCAGGTATGGCGATGGTGGCTTCACAGCGCGGCCCAAGGGCTACGACTTCAGCATCCTGGACCGCAGCAAGGGCGCAGGTGGGGCACGGGTACCGTGGCGCTGCCTGCACAGCTGGGCGGCTGCCAACACTGTTTTCTGAGCCTCCAGACCTACGTCGTGGCTCGGAGCATCCAGGCTGAAGACTCTGCAAACGTGCAGCCTGCATTCCGCAGGGTGGGACCTGGCCTGCAAGCTGACACGGCGGCGCAATGCGCTGAACCGGGGGCGGCTGTCGGCGGGCCAGGCGCTGCGCCACCGCTTCTTCCTCCCCTTACCTTGAGTGCACTGGATTGCAAGTGGCTCGCGAGCCGTTCCTTGAGCACGAAGGGTCCAGAGAGCGAGTCCAGCCATCTAGAGCCTGTCGCTGCAGCCAGAGCTGCTTTTGCAGAAAGCGCACTGATGCAGCTTGAAGCAATTGAAGGGTTTCTCCAACATGGTTGCTCGGGCAGATGCCTCGTAGACAGCAGAGAATGCCATCCTCCTTGTGCACGGTCATATCATATGACATTGACGTCCAATTTTTGTGCTTCACAGTCTTTGACATATTCGATGTTTGTCCTCAAAATTGTCGACCTGGTGCGCTGGCGTCAGACAATTGCAGCAGCCTGAAAATGCTGGTTATCAACTCCTGCTTCCTCTCGATTGCCCACGCACTGGGGTTTGCATGCCGACTTGATGTCTCCTCGCACCCCCATCCATCAACCACCCTCTCACCCAACCAATGCAAGAAACCTTGCATCGGCATCAACTCGAGAATCAACTCCTGGTACCTTGCAGCATCTGCTACGGTTCGATTGGTCCGATTGTCACTGACGACCGACTGAGCCTTGGCCTCGGGACTGCCAACCTGTCACCGCCGCCGCTGCCGCCTAGGGAACGTAAAGGTGACCTTGAAGGCAGGCACCGCCTGGTCGTTGCGGAAGGTCCAGATGTGTGGTGATGTCTGCGTCGGTGTCGACACCAGCGCCAGTATCATCACAAAGCTGCGCGGCGGCTGCATCGCAGAAAGTACCCTCGTCAGCTTGCTCAGCTTGCTGATCACTGGCAATAGCTGCTTGCGTCTTCCTATTTCCTCTTCTGTCGGTGTTGTCTGTCTGTTTGCTCACGCTGAGCAAGGACACTGGCAGTTGAGGAGACACCAACAATGCCTGCAGGTGAACAAATCCACAACAGGTGCAAGTCGCAGGCATACCCATGGGTTTCTGGCGCCCCATCCCGGTGTTTCGCTGAGTGCGCAAATGTGGTTGCAAAGAAGGCATCTTCATGGAACCAAACGCGACGCATGCGGTTCCCATAGCCGTCTTGCTTGCGGCAGAGCGCCACATCAAAGCCCTGTCACCCGTCAGCAACAGGTTGGTGAGTAGTATCGAGGCATGCCCAACAAGTGCTCCTCACCTCCGCACCGCAGCGCAAGCAGCATGTGTTGCATGATGACAGGGATTTCGTGATGTGTAGCGTATGCACCTGCGCCTCGATGCTCTCTGCTGCGATATCGGAGGTTCCGTGCCAGGCATAACGCGTGTGACCGCAGCCTGCAGCACGGAGACATCGTGGCGTGCAAACACTTGATGAGCGCCGGTGATGTTACTCAACATGGAGAGCGCCGGTGATGTTACTCAACGAGTCACCACGCATAACATACATTTGAACACACACAGGGTACTCACCCCAGCTTTCCCGCAGCTGCCTGTTTGCTGTCATCAAGCCAGGGACGTACAGCCGCTGCACCTCCCTGATGTCGACCTGCTTCCCATTCCTGCTGAAAGAGTCGTAAAAGCTGTCCAGGACCCAGTCGTCATCGTCGTCGTCGTAGTTTATGTCTGCCGGGCCGTACACGTTGGGTCGGTCGAGGTCCCTGCACATGCAGGATTGGCGTGTCAAGCGCATGGTGCAGCAGCGGCGGCGGGGGTTGCCCATGCGCATCGTCATGCACATCTGCAGCGCACGCATCGGCAATCAAGTGCCTTCAGCGATGCTGGACACATGTCCTAAGAAGTGTGAAGTGGTGATGCGCACCAAAGCTCGACCTTTTCCGCCTTCTTCTGCTTCTGGCTGCGCTGTATGGACTGACCACCGCGGCGGTCTACACCCCACCACCGCTTGGTCTCAGGCTGCCGCAGATATGATTTATCCCAGCCGTCGCAGCCACCGTCACCGTCAGCTGAGTAGTCGCTGGAGCTGGTGTCATCCCAGTATATGGTCAACCATGCGACCTTTGCTGATTGTTGGGCAGTGCAAAGGCTGTGGGTCGCTGGGCTTACGGCCAATGACTATCATACATGCTAGGTGCAGCTCGTAGCAGCTTTGGCTGGGGTGAGATGTCACTGAGGACACGAGCTGGGCACAGCAGGCCCAGCATGATCTGACGGTGCAAAAGCCGTGTGCTACACTTGACTCCACCGTTCACACCGCTAAGGCTAGTCAGCTACGTCATGCGCACTTGTTACAGCGCAGATCTGCAGATGCGGTCGCTGCAGCCCCGGCTTCCAGACTCCCAGCATGCATGAATGTTGCTCCAGGGTGCGGCATGATCTTCCCTAAAAACAAGCGATGACGTAACCTCTGCCCTCGTCAGGAACGCTTCTTCCTGAACACAAAACGCCTGACACCAGAAGCGCCCACAGTGCATCTACAAGGACCAGCGCTGTGAGAAAAGGATGACTATGTGATTCTGCATCGCCATCTGTGCATGTTTCACTGTATACATACGGTACTGTACAGGGGCGCTGATCTGCCGCAGTATACAATTGAAGCAGGTGTGGCCTTTTAACAAGTGTCAAAGCTTGGACTGGATGGCGCCCGCAGCCCTGTCCGCGACCAGCTTCTCCGGGGAGTGCATGCCAAGCAGCCGCGCCTGCAAGCAGCCCGTGGGTACTGTAAGCAGCACCGCTGTGACTACCAGGATGAAACCGTGGAAGTAGAGCTGCAGGAAATTCCTTCTCGGGGGGTGCAACAGGCAGGCTTCATGGTGTCCGCGGGGCGTCATCAGGCCAGGCCTGGTGTAGCACCAGCTTTGGCTCGTGCAGATAAGCAGCACCCGCATGGACATGTGCATGCTGTCAGGCACATGAGGCACCCTGCACCTGCTTGGCCTTGACGCGCCGGAACTCGGACTCGGCCCACTCCACGATGCCGTCAGGAAACGAGATCTGGCTCCACTCCTCAATGTGGCCCTCCTCCCACCTGCACAGCATGCGCAGCTGACCTAAGCTATTCTGTGACCTGTGCCAAACCCGCCGCTGCCAGAGCAGCAGGCACATGGCGTCACACCTGTGCCTGAACAAGGCCGCAAGCACCACCCGTCACGTGTGTCGGCCGGTCGTGGGGGTGTTGTCAGGGGCGCACCGCTTGATGATGACGCGGTAGGCGGACACGTGCGCCACCAGCTGCAGCAGCAGCGGCTCCATGGACGCCGCCTCCAGCAGGTCGGCGTTCTTGGTGACGATCTCGGCGACACGCTCATTCAGCGGCTGCAGCACCTCCGTCATCCACTTCCTGCATTCCACCAGACAAGCGTGATACAGGTACGCACCAGAGCTCCTGATCAGGATACAACTCGCAGCACAACATGTTCGCAAGCTGTGCCAGCTTAACCCGAGTGGAAGTGTTCACATAACAGCCATTGGGCAATTGTTCCTTTCGACGCACAAAGGGCCTCTCAAGCATGTAGAGACTCATGCCCACCTGTATGCCTCGCCCTCGTGCCCGCCCGGGTTGTCATGAATGGCTGCCACGAGCGCCTTCCGGCTGCCGTCCGGCGAGTGCTGCTTCAGCATGGCATCGAACGCCGAGCGCGAGGTCGTAAGGCATGCGAGCAGCGGCCCATATAGTGACTTGACCTGCAGTTATAAAATTTGCAGCACGCTTTAGCAGGAGTCGCTCAGCACATGCAGATGCGTGCGGTGTGCTGGCATCGCATAGTCATCGAAAGGCAGCAGCACCTGCGCATTGACGCGGTCAATCTGCGCTTCCCGCTCCTTTGACAGCTTGCTGTTGTAGTAGGTGAACAGATATCCTGCAGCCTCACGAACAAACTGATTGTGCCTACCGCATGAGATGCACCATAATGCTGTGCTGATAGCATGACCCGGTGCATTTGAGAAGCAGCTGCATCTGCACGAATGATATCGACGTGAGGCTGTGCTGGCTCTGATGAGCAGGTTACTCTGGCGTCATGCATGGCACAGCATTGGCGCTGACGGTGCTGCGCACCGCCAAGGGCTGCGGCAACCGTGCCCACGTTCACCATCCGCTCGAGAGCAGCGATATCGTTTCACTCCATCATCACGCTTTTGACAGTCTCGTTGGCACAGGCCGCCAGCTGCAATCTCAAACTCCAATGGGGTGTGGCCAGCTGCGCCGGTACCCTGCTGCAGCACCTTCAACACAGCTGCCAGCAGCAGCTCTGGCCCTGACGACCAGTATGCCAGTACTACAGCCGTATGAATGGGTGCAATGGGCAGGAACGCGCACTGGTTGCCTTAAGCTCGAGAAGGCTGTTGCACTGGTGGGAAACTGAGGAGTGGATCTGGGCACTGGTCCGCCAGTGAACAGCACGCCAGAACAGCAAATGATGCTATAGCTGTTCAACGATCGACGCGGCATACGGACATGCAACAGTCAACTACGTCCGCAACGCTGAATACGCCTTGCACTGGAATGGTCATGTCGATGTGGCAACGAGGATCTTGGATCTCTGCCTGATGTGCTGTGCGCGACGCAGAACATTAGACAGAAGCACTTGCATGCAGCGAAGCACACAAACAAGTAGCAATGCTGGAGTTCAAGCCCAACGCTGACGCCCAGGCGCTGTTCGAGAAGCTCACCGGCAAGTCGCCTCCGTCGCAGACCTTCGACGTGAAGGAGCACCTGGAGCGCTGGAGCTCCGGCCGTGGGCTGCCCACATCTGCCGTTCCGCCTCATCAGGCGCCTGGATCCAGCCCGACGGCCACAGCCGCAAGCCCTGCGCTGCAGTGAGGACATGCCGAGACGCGGTTCGCACGCAGGTGAGACGTGCTGGTGGGGTGCACGCTGCTGAAAAGGCTGACATGAGGTCCTGTAGAGGATATAGTGCGTGTCAGAGGCGTCTCGCCGCCGCTCTGCCATCGAGACCGTTTTGCGAATATGCCATTTGCCAAACAGTAAGTTGGTGGTTTGCCGCTGAACGCAGCGAGAGAAAGCGCGCGCCTCAGCGTTGTCTCGATTGGTCTTAAGAGAGTTCTGTGGCAGTTTAGCGCACCACCTATGTTGCTTCCAGCATCGGCACGTGCACCGTGCGCTGCAGCATGTTCTGCACAGCATGCACCAGCCATGGCTTGCGGGTGGAGATCCCGGTGGTGATGCGATCGCGAATCCAGATGTCACAGGCAGCGCTGCGTCTGCGATGTGGATCGGCTGCCAAACCATGTGCCAACATGCATGCCGGTCTGTGTAGGGTGCCATGGCGGCATGGCACTGTGCATGGCGCTGACAGCTCTGCTGGCCCTTGCGGTGCCTTCAGCGACAGCGCTGCCACGCCTCAAGGGTCAGCCCGGCGACGGGCACGCCAGCCAGGCAGCCGCTGCTGACAGTGCACAGCCTCGTCTGCTACAGCGGGATGAGGCCGTCCGCTTCCAAGTGGTACGAAGGCTCTGCCGAGCATGAACACCTTCAGCACGTATCTTTCATCGTTCTTTTTGCACGCAGATATTTAGCAGTGACTCGAGTATGCACGAGGTATGCGGCTGGGCATGCGTGGAGCTGACCTCGATACTGATGA
Organism: Diplosphaera chodatii; assembly: GCA_032358165.1. Lineage (NCBI taxonomy): Eukaryota > Viridiplantae > Chlorophyta > Trebouxiophyceae > Prasiolales > Stichococcaceae > Diplosphaera > Diplosphaera chodatii. The sequence continues at coordinate 2,315,760 of JAALGY010000038.1, forward strand.
TGCCTGCTGGCAGATCGGCGACTGGGGCCGCCAGGGCCACTGGAACCAGTCGCAGACGGCCGACGCCATGGCGACCGCGGCAAACCAGGCCCCACCGCTGTTCGTCGTCTCCGTGGGCGACAACTTCTACCCCAGCGGCCTTACCAGCGTCAGCGACGCCAACTTTGCCGACAGCTTCCAGAGCGTGTACCACCACGCAGAGCTGCAGGTGAGCTAAGAGTGCACAAACTCGAATGCAGGCAACTGTATCTCCTTTCATTCTGCATCGGACCATGCTTGGGGTGCAGCCTTTGCCATCGTCCGAGCACAGGACCCCAAAGCATATTGGCCCAACCGCAGACTGACCTTTCTTTCAGGTGCCCTGGTATGCGGTGCTGGGCAACCACGATTACGGCGACGGCATTGCGCCGGGGGATCCGCCGCCGCGCTGCCGTGAGGGCGACCCGCCCTGGAAGTGCTCCGCCGGCCCACTCACCCAGGTGGCTGGGCATTCTGGCGCAGCGCTCACTGTCACCCATGTAGATGGCATCAGAAGCTGCTCAACCTGCGCCCTGAGCAGCTATCATGCGAGCTCCTCCACCAGCGGTGCTCAGAGCAGACCATCTGGCCCGCTGCCAGATGGGGTCATGATGTCATGACGACGCCAATGTCATGCAGCTGGCAGCGGGGCTGCGGCAGCGGGACGGCCGCTGGCGCTGCCGCCGCTCGCGGGTGCTGTCGCTGGCGGGCGGCGCCCTCGACATCATCATGTGGGTGTACACTCCATTGCATAGCGTATGACGCATTGCCCCATGCGGTGTTGTTGCAAGCCCTCAAGAGATGGTGGTGCGAGTTGATTGTATGACGTCCACCCAATGTGGTTCCAAAGCTCTGAGTGCGGGTCCGCCTGATCTGCAGGTATGACACGACACCCTTCGTGCAGTACTACTACGAGAGGGACTGGGCACATAACCCAGGTGGGTCAGCCGCGCCTTGGGTGCTTGATCTGAGGCAACCTCTGGCATGCACAGCTGTGCCAACCATATGACCGGTGCGACTGTCGCCGCAGACATCTGCAGAGCACATTGCACCTGACCCCAAGAAGGGACATGCTGCAGTAAAATTCAGTCGTGCTGAAATTCTGCTGGCAGGCGGCATCAGGGAGCAGTCGTGGATGGCGAATCTCGCGGAGCTGGAAACGGCGCTGGCGGAGTCCACAGCCAGCTGGAAGCTGGTGGTGGGGCACCACCCGGTGCGCTCCAACGGCGTGGAGCACGGCGACACGCCTGAGCTGCGACGTGAGTGAGGTTTTAGGGTTTATGATGTAGAGTTACTCAAGGTGTCACGGTGCCCGTCTGCTGCATCAGTGTGCACAGAAGGCGTCACATGTTCTCGGATCATGCACACGCTTTCGGTTTTGATGAAGACGCTTTCCACTTTTGGTGCCGCTCTGCACGCTCCTGCTTGGGTCGGGCTTGCTTGGGTCGGGCATGCTGCTGCATGGTTCAGTGTGCAGGCGCAGCCAGCAGCGCACAGTGCCGTCAATTGCTCCACCAGTCGCATGACAGTTGCTGCGACATGCTGCAGGGTGGGTGGAGCCGCTGCTGGTGCGGTACGGCGTGCAGGCGTACCTGGCGGGCCACGACCACGACCTGGAGCACATCCACGTGGGCGGGCAGCTCACGCACCACATCGTCAGCGGCGCCGGCTCGCAGGTCCGCCCCGAGTTCGGCGGCGCGCTGGACAGCCGCTTCCAGGCGGGCGCCCAAGGGTTTCTGGCCATCACTGTGAAGCGTGATGAGCTGGAGGCCGCGTACTATGGCCTCGACTCTGAGCAGCCGTCGTACACCACAACCATTCCGCGCGAGGTCAGCATCGAGCCGGACCTTGAGGCCGTGTCAGAGGCGCTAGCTGAGCAAGATGCAAGTCAGAGTACGGACTCTGCAGCCCGGGCGTGGGGTGACGAGGGGCCACAGATCCAGCCGGAGGAGCAGGAAGTGCAGCAAGTAGAGGATGTGGTGGCCGAGGCGTCATTGCAAGCAGAGTTAACAGCCGCCGCAGCGTCTGCAGCGGCGCATTTTCTGGCATGATCCCTTCATGCTGTGATGATTCCACAGCTCGGCTGCCAGTGGCGCATGCTCTTTCATGTAAAGTATTTGTGGGGTTGGCTTGGGTCTGGCTTCATTGGTGCTTTCTGCTGCCCTGGTGTAAGGTGCAATATCTCAGCAAGATACCAACGCAACTGCACCACTGCCGAACGTCAATTTGCAATGGTCCCCTGCCTATGGTGCAGCAGCAGCTGCTGTGTGCGGTGTGCATCTGGCCGCCATGTCCCATCGACACACATCATACTTCCTGAATATCACTTCCTGAGGTGCTATGTCCTAACACTTGCTGCGCAGTATGCGTAGCGCCTCCCGCTAGTCCAGAGCCACGTGCAGCAGGTAGCTGGGATAGGCCTGCGCATTAGGTGCAATCCTGGATTCAGGTAAAGTACAAACTACTCCCTCCAGCCAGGAGACAGACCTAGCAATGCAGAATCTAGAGCTCGTCAGGTGCAGTAGTACATCAGGAGACATGTGCTGCTGCTGCTGCTGCTGCTGCTGCCACCATGGCATTAGGCATGCAATCGCTGCAGCTCAGTTGCAGCTGCCACAGGTGATCAGCCTTTGTGGGAAGGAAACGTTTGATGACTGTTGGTGGAAGACATGTTGCTGCACCTGTGCGTTGTCGTATGCGCAGTAGATCTCCTGGTGCCCGCCGCTGCCAAAGGCGCCCTGCGGGCCACGACCCGTGAACGTTGAGTCGAAGCCCGTCGGCGGCCGCCGCATCCGGTGCTCGCCTGGGGTTGCAGCGGTGTTCTCAGTCAACAAATGACCCACTGATGACTAATAGACAGGATAGCGGTGATTTCATGCACGAGCTTTGTGATCTCAAGTTAGCTGCTGCTCCCATGGTCGTCGACGAACCTGAAGCCCTGAGCTGGGCTGGCAGGTCTGGGAACGTGCACAGGCAGCAGAAGCCGAACTGGGCCAAGTTGACACATATTCGTGTACCGCACATGTGCCTTTCGTTTTGACACGCATAGAAAGGCATGCTTGACAGAATAACGCAGCACGTACCTTGGCAGGGCCGGCCGAGGGCCACGGTGCACAGGAGGACCACCATGTAGGGGTGCTGCGGCGGCACGGGAGGCAATGGCTGTGCAGCCGCTGCTGGCGCTGCTGCTGTGCCTACATGAAGTGAGGTGACGTAAACGTAAGGGTGTTCCAGGCGCCCAGTTGCCTGTGCACATCTTGTGCTCTCTTTTGGTATCGCATGCTCGGACATCTGTTTCATGCGTGGACACACACAACAGCAACACACAGCAGGGCAGGCTGCCCCGGTTCCAGGCGGGTGCTTCTGGCGCCGCACACGGAGTCATGTCACCTGCCGCCTGCTGCTGCTGCTGCTGCTGCTGCTGCTGCTGCTGGTGGTTCTGCAGGCTCTCCCGGCGCGCCCGGGCCGCGCGCGTCTCCACCGGGGCCGGCGGCGGCGGCGGCCGGGGGCTCGGCAGCGCCGGCGGCGGCAGCGGGTGCGGCCCCACCAGCACGTCCCAGTTGTTGACGGCCCAGTTGGGGGCGGACGCCAGCTGCGCCCACTGCAGGTGTGGCAAAACCATTTGGGTCGGCAGCATGAGGTGCCTCTGGCAACGGCCATGGTGGCAGCACGCCGACCATTGGCGTTGCTACGAGTGTGAGCAACCAGAACCAACCACCAAATGTAGATATGCCAGCTCGGACACAGGCAAAGCTTAATGTGGTTCAGGCCTTTTAGCAAGGTCTCAAAGTTCACCCTGCGGGCGTATCCCTCCAGGGAGTATGAGGCCGCCCAGGCAAAGTAGGCGCCCTGGCCCAGCATGCCGGTCTCGCGGCTGACGCGGGTGTCGAAGCCCTCCCCTGCAGCAGCACATTTGCCTATCATCTTGATGTTGCAGCTGCCTACATGATTGATGGTCGGTACGACCGTCCGATGCTACGGCAGGCTTGCATATCCACCCAGTTTATGCGCGTAGAAGTCTGCATATACAACTGCAGTTGAAGCTGAGGTGACAGCCGCAGCTCACGTGCAATCAGAGAGAGCGTGGCCGGCGCCGAGCCATGGAACAGCAGCTGCTCATTGGCATTGCCGCCTGTTTGCAGGCATCAGAGTGAGTCATGAAATGTGAGGCACCTACACAGCGCCATGACAACCAGCACCGTGTGGACATGGCACTCATCTGAACATAAAACAGTCGTCGTGCACAGGGCAAGGCGGTGGCTAGGCGGTGCACCTGCTGCCTCTGCGACTTCCTGCCGCCGCTGCGCATATTTGCCCCACAGCCGCCTGGTGAAAAGAACAGCACACGGTGATGTCGTGGGTACACAGCATTGGGCCGTCAGTGGCGAAGGCACCGTAGTCACGTTCGATGTGCTGGAAGTGGCAGCCAAAGACAGGACAGCGCACTGGTTCTGAATGCGGTGGATCGAGACGATGCGGCTGCGGTTGACGGGGCGCTGTGGCATGTAGTACATCTGCTGCTGCTCGGGCGGGCAGCGGTCCATGGCCGACAGGACCGCCTCGAGCTCTGCCGCCTCGGCCTGCTTCCTGTGAACCACGAAGCCTGTCCTCTGACCCTCGGTATGTAATGAGCTTCATCGGTCAGCAACATCATATTCCCACCCTGGATGGTGCTCACCCCTACAAGCGATCGATTCGCTCAACAGCCATCCTCCCCGCTGAAATAGATGCCCAAACGAACCTTCTGGCCGCTGTGGACGCCCGCTGTTTGGCCAGGGCGGCAGCCCCGCCGGCCGCAAGGCACTCGGAGGAGGTAGCGTACAGCAGGGCCTCGTCAGCGTCGCCGTGGCATGCCTCCAGCGAAGCGAAAGCATCCGCCTGAGGCAGGCCCGCAGCTGTGAGCGCCGCGACTGCAGCTGGGTCGAACGCTGAGCTGGTCTCACCTGCACCGTACGCCATGGCACTTGTGGCAAGCCGCTGTTCAACTTGACCGTGCACAGCACCATGCAAGCATCAGGCAAGCTGACAGACGGGAGCGTGCTCTTCGTAAAGCTGATGGTGTGTCACCAATGCGTGCTGCGGCACATAGCGCAGCCCAGCCCAGCTGCAGTCACCATGAAGCTCGCTGATGGTTGGCACAGGTCTGACGGCACTGCCATGCCACACCTGCGCCGTGCAGGTTCAGGGGCACAAACTCCACCGGCGCCTGGGGGTCCCCAGGCGGCGCCCAGCCCTGTGGCGGCGCCGTGACCCGCAGCGCAGCGCCCCGCCGCTCCGCCGCAGCCCGTGCGGCCTCCAGCAGCTGCATCGCAGCACGTCTGCAGAGTCTCAGAGTGGTTGACGTCCAGTAGTAGCAGCAAGTGAGCAGGCAGTCTGGGGCACAAAACCCTGCAGCATCTTGCATTCAGTCATCGAATTATAGACCCTGCTTCCGACCAGCACCTCATCCGGCCGCTTTGTCCAAACTGTCTGTGGGAGTCACCTTCACACGGTTGGCCAGCTCCTCATTCTGCAGCTGCGCAGCCGCCAGCAGCTCCGCTGCGGATATCTCCCTTGGGGCAGCCGCACCTGCTGTTGCCTTCCATATCTGCCGCAGCGTCTGCTGCTTCTGGCCGCTGCCGGTCAGCCTCGGCGCCTTGTACTGCAGGCCATCAGCACGCCCATCGTTCACGCTGTAGCAGGTGGCAGCTCAAGCAGGATGCAAGATGCTGCGCATCATCGTACAATGTAAACGATTGCATGCGCTGCAGCGATGGGCATGCTCACGGGCTTCTTCACTGCGGTGGAGGCCCGCTTGGCAGACTGCGAGGCGCGCGTCTTGATGCCGGTGCCACCGCTTGGCGCCGTTGCGGCGGGTGCTGCACGCTTGACTGGCGTGTCCTCCAGTGTCAGGTCGATTGGAGTTGCTGCCGCTGCCGCCTCGCGGGCAGCCATGGCCCTGGGACTGTGCGGTGGCCCTAGAGAGCAGGGCGCCGGCAGTGGTACTGCTGCTGCTGTCGGCTGGGCGTTCCGCAACCGTCGGCGCTTGGCAGGCGTGCCGTCTGCTGAGACTGTGTCGGACGGCACCACAATCGCTGCTGACGATGCAGCTGTCGCGTTCACGTTGCTGGCCCGCCTCTTGGACATCCTCCTCGTGGCCTGCAATTGGCCTGCGTGCCAAGCGCAATAAATGCTCTACAACTATGCTTCGGTATATAATTACATACTTCGATCAGTATGCGTAGGTACTTAATAGACGGATAAGCGCTTATCACCTGCTGCAGCATCGTCCTGTTTGCTGGAGGTGGTGTCCATGCCTGGCGCCGCAGCAGTGGCCATGCGCGCCCAGTCTTCGACAGATCGGCACTGCAGGCAAGCGCAAACATGCGTTTAAGATATGATGATCATGTTACCAGGCTTCCTCGTCAGCGCATAGCGTGAGATCGCTTGTGAAAACGACAGCCAATGTCGGAGTTTAGGCCCGCCCAGGCACACAGCGTCCAGCGGGATCGAGGCGCTTTGACGGGTTTATGCTCATATGAGAGCATTATGACGGCCTTCAGGCTGCCAGTGATGCTATCTAGACTGTTGTACATGCAGTAATGAGCTGCTGCGGGTCACCTTGTGTCAGGGATGCCTGCACAGTGTGCTGCGTCCAGCGAGGACAGCCACAGCAGCGCCTCGGCCAGTCAGCAGCGAACTGGACTCACGAGTCTCATCCAATTGGATTTGATTGTGCAGGTCATCGAACACGGCGCTGCGCTGATGACTTTGCCTTGACAGCACTGGGCTCTGTCCTTCAGCGACCCGCTACAGCCGCGAGCATGGCGTGCTTTGCAAGCGAAGGCGTCTCAGAGTCCATTCGATGTGGGTTTACTGTGAATGGCGGAAGGCGTGTTGCATGTCAGATACCACCCAAGGATCGAGCGAACCAGGGTCGCTCAGCATGTGAGACTCGAGACTGGGCTTTGGCGCCCTGTAGCACTGAGGACTTGAGGGGTAGACACTCGTGCTCTGGGAGAGACCAGCATGTGTGGGACCAAGCCAACTGCGACATAGAACTTAGCTGCCTGTTTGCTGCAAGGTCCTGACACCTGGCCACGCCTGGCTTGCGCCGCTGCCATCAACACAGGGCTTGCAAACACTTCACCATCAAACCACCATGGTCAGCGCTACATTGAACAACCGGCAACAGGAGCAGGCGCTTGCGAGATCCGAAAGCTGAGTGCTAAATCACGCAGGAGCAGGTCCTAGTAGTAGGCAACTGCTTCAGGGGTGCGATACGTCACGATCCACGCCGGGTACAGCGCTGCATTGTCGGAGAATGTGGCGGTGCTGCCCCGCTGCTGCAGCGGCATGCCGGGCGGCTGCTGCTGCGTCAGGTCAGGCGCAACAGCCGCCATCGCTGCGACCATCACATACTCGCAGGAGGTCTCTGCCGCCTGCCGCTTTGCCGCCGACTGCTGCAGGCTCATTGCCACAGGCTTGGCAGTGGCTGGTGTGCCGGCATTTGGCGCAGCGGTGACGACGCCAGCAGGCGTGGCTGCAGCGGCTGCAGTGGCCTGTGCGGTGCGCAACGCTGCAACAGCTGCACAGAACATGCGTCAGCATCGCATGCTGTCAAAACTCCATTGCAGTGGTAGCCCAAAGACAGAGTGTCAACAAGTAGTCATGCACCACCAACACAAAAAGTTGGCATCAGAGATCGCTGGCGTTCAATGCTACCTGCATGATGCCATTGGCGGCGTGCAGCGTGGAATGCGCACCTGCCCGCGCTGAGTAGGTGTGCGAGTAGGATGATCGGCTGGCCACCCAGATGAGCTTCTGGACCTGGCGGCTGCATTCCACCCTGAACCCCTCCTGTGCCATCGAAATTCAGGTGCACCGCAATGAGCAGTTGTCGATGACACCGTGGCAACCATGTGCTGATGTTTGAGTTATTTTGGTGGAGCTGGCTGCACACATGTTGGCCTGTTGCGTGGCTGCTACCACAGAGTGGCATACTGCAAAACACCCATGGCGCTGGGCATCACAGCGAATGTGACGCTGCTTACGGCAACGATGCTGCTGATGGCTTCGGCACTGGACCCATGGAACATGAGGCTGCCGCGGTAGCCCATGCTGTCTGCTGCATCTGGGATGCCTGCACAGGGTGTGAGTGGCAGCGTCATACATCTGCCCGGATCCTGGAGCAGTCTCTGAGCACAGCACGAGATGGTGTTGCTGCACATAGCAACAAGCAACAATCCTTGGCCCTGCACTACAACCACATCTATTGCTGCGTGGATTGTTCATGCGACATGCTATCAAATGGCATAGCATGCCCAGCTGCCCACCAATCAGCGTACCTTGCACCGTGCAGAACTGGTTGTAAGCGTCCAGCAGCACAGCGTTCTGCACCCGCTCAATGCGCTGCACCGTCGGGTAGAAGTACTGCAGGGTCAAGTGTAGCACACTATCAACATCAAGCAGCTGCAGATGCACAGGTTGGTTGCATGTGTGAGTGCAGCCAGTACGCTGCACACCTGCACATAACGAAGTGCACTGCAGTAGTTGCATGCATGTGGATGTGTCAGCAGCGCCTGCACCTCGCTGGTCGACTCAGTGAAGCAGCTCGCCATGCTCAGCATCTCACTGCCATCGTACTGCCTCGCAATGCGCCATCTGCAACGCACAGAAGCATGAGGTTTCTTTCAGACTGCGTGATAGCAGCAGCCTCCAGGAGAGCGCAGCAGTCTTGCTGGCACCTCTGACTAAAAATAGTTTGCTGAGGTCAAGCCTGCAAGTATGAATGCTGCCGTGCATTGCCACTGCCTGATCCATCGATTGCAAGCGTACGGTCAAGAGCAAACGCGGCGTCACCTGCCGTGGTGGGGTGGCAGGCGCTGCAGCAGGCGCGCCTCCTGCGCCGCGCCGCTGCCGATGCTGTTGCAGTACCTCGCCCACGTCAGCGCCGGCCGCCCCCGCTGGTTGCAGTGCTGCAGTGCAGCCTCGGCATCCTCCCTGCAGTTGCCCATGCAGACGGACCTCAAGGCTGGGCCAGCCATCCATGACAGCGTGCAGCTACACGCCATGCATGCGAGACAGCCACCATTTGCTCTGAGAGCAGCCAGCCTCAGAGCAGCTGACTGCAGCATGCCCTCGTGCATTTGCTGGCAGGCGCTACTGATGCATGGCTTTGCGTACACCAGGGACACCTGATGAAGTCACCTGGAGATTCCAGCGTCCTTCAGCATCGACGTCCAGCAGTCTGCTGCGGCGTCCGCGATGCAGCCGCCGCCCGACAGGACGTCCTTGGCCCAGGGCAGCGCCTTGGCGCTGCTGCCTTGCACGTTCAGCGCGACCACAGCAGCGTCCCTGTGGCGTGGCAGGTTCATGACAGCCTGATACGATGTGAAAAGTGTGAGCCATGTGGTAAGCTTGAGCAGGTAGATGTGTTGCAGCTGTATGTTGCAGTTCACCTGCACAGGCCGGTGTGTGTCATGATCGCCTGCACATCATGCTCTGACAGGATGCAGATCCTCTCCTGTTCCAAACCTGTGGCACGCATACAGCATCAACAAACTGGTGCTGATCCTACCTTACCACCATAGCAGATCCCTCCAATCTTTTAGCACCATGTGCATATAACACACAGTAGGTGCCCACTGCTGCCCATGCAAGTGGTAGCAAGCGTGTGTGCATGGCCGCCTGTGTGTGGCAGAGACTCACACTCTGCAGCATCATAGATCACCACCCGCTGGGGCAAAGGCTGTGGCTGTTCAGCTGAGGCTGGGGTCCAGCGCATGGGGACGTGCTTCAGGCTGGGCTGTAGGCTGTCAGCGGTCGGCATCTTGTCACATGATGACAGAGGACATGAATAGGCACCCCCCATCCGCTGGGCCAGAGCCTGCCACTCCTCGGCAGCAGACTGCTGGTGGGCTGCTGCACAGCTGACGGGCATCATTGTGCAGTCGTGGCGACGAAAGCTGCTAGCTTGCTGGATCACATCTTGGCATTCGTTGCTGGCTTGGGCCTGGTGCTGAGTCGTCGGCTATTTGTAAATTTGGCGGATTATTCAGCGGCCTCAGCAACTGCATCAGTCGTGTTCCTCCACAAGTGTTGCCTGCTCCAGCAGTTGCATGCCAGATGCCATCGGCGACCAGTGTGCAGCTGCAGCCTGCTTTTATAGTCGCCACGTCAGCTGAGCAATGTGAAGACTCGTGTGGGTAGGGGCCGCCTAAATGAAGCGTCTGCAACCTGCTGGTCGGTGGCATTACATTCCTGCCTACGCTGCATGCAGCATGCACACGGGCACAACTGAGTGTCTGCTAGACAATAATGCGACCACAAACATGGGGACCTGGTGCCACAGCAAATGCAGATTTCCGACTGTGATAAGAAACCAGGCCGCAGCACAGCGACAGCTGCCTGGATGCAAGCGAGCTGCCGATGGCAATTGGTGAACTGGCTTTTGACAAACCCAGGGTTCAGTCAATTGACCGCAGCCGTCATGCATGACGAAGCAGAAAGCAGGCTCAGCCCGGCGGCAAACGACCGGTGAGTACACATGCATGCACAGCATAGCAGCCATCGCAACATAGGGAATAGCAAAGCCATCGAAACATCACCCTCACCAATGCAGGTTCCTCCCCAGATACAATACAGTTTAGAGATGGCACAGGTCACGCATAAACGGAGTGCTGCAGCAAATTTGACATGTGTTCTCGTCAAAGTACATCTGAATGCCAGAGGCTGAGAAGTGGTTGCTCTGGTATCATCAGCTCGTCGTGCAATTGCCCAAAAGTTTCATCACGCGGTTTGCTTTGGCAACCGTGTCAATATCATTGACAATGAGCGGCACTTCAGGGCTGCAGAAGATGGCGGGGCTCCGCTTGTCCCATGGGAAGTTGTGCGGCATCCCAAGATACACCGCGGGCGGCCAGCTCCTGAACGACGCATCGGCACTCCTCACAGGATGCGGGATAGCACCACCAGCAGGTGACTACAGCTCGCCAGAGATATAGACAATGTGCAACAGCCAGGCACGAGCTTGCAGTGACATGGTGGCCACCAGAATCTGGACTCATTGACACGGTTCAGGCTCAGGAAGCTGGCGTAATATCCAAAACTGGCATCTTCCGGCCCTGTGTCAAACACGTCCGTGCGTGAAACATTCACGGCGTGCATCACCAGCGCTGCTACTTCCTGCGAGGGACGTGTACATCATCGCGCGTGTCTCTGGAAAAGTGTGCACATGGCCGATGCAGGTCTTCGCACGAGCGTCCAGCAACCATGCAGACTTTCGTGTTAACCTTCAACCGCTGTGATGTGCCATGAGGTCAAATCGATGCCAAGACATACCTGCGAGACTGCATACCCGCCTCCTGCCATGAATGTGGGGTATGCCAGCAGCCCGGTCTGCCTCCACATGCTGTCGTGCTTATACTCTGGGTGGTCTCCAACAACTTTGTCATGCCGAACTTCACGCCTCGTAATCTGCAACAGTGTGAACACTCATCAGAGGCATCAAATACCACAGATGCCAGCAACAAGTGCATGCGCTGCGTATGCTTGGATGCCTCAGGTGCAGGCAGGATGTGCTGATTGTCACTCTCGCAAAGCAGGACATACCTCTCGCCCGATGTACCATCTTTCGTCCCCACAGCTCGGTTCCGCACACAACTGCCGCAAATAGGGCACCAAGGCAGGCACATTGACAAACGTGTCATCGTCGGTCTGCACACGACACCGTTCAGCACGTCGTCAGCGCCTCATGTGCAGGCTGGGTACGGGTGCAGGTCCGCAGCAGATCATGCATCTCAGGCAGCGCCACGCTGCACGTGTGTGCTGAACTTAGCCCACCTTCAGAATGAAAGAGCTATTGAAGTGCTCAAGCGCATGCCTGAACAAAGCCAGCGTCATCAAACCGAGGGTCTGATAGGTTCCTACCCCCGGCATACCTACAACTATATCCTCACCCAGCTTGGCCTGCCACAGCACAGCGCAACTTGTCATTGCTGATCATTGTCTGTAGCACTTAGGAGATGCTTGTATACCCGACTGGCTTGCACCAGGGTAGAACACAGCATGTGCAGTGCTGCGGAGGGGGATCGCACAGCTGTGTTCATACACTTGTCCGTTGTGCTGACGACTACCTGGATCTCCAATTCGGTTGCAGCGTCAACATCTCCACTGCCGGCTATAAAGAATCTTACAGCCACTGTTCTCAAATCCTGTAGCAGAGCCAGCTGCCATGCTGTTATCATCAGCGTGCGTTGCTGTTATCAAGGCTCACCTTGCTGATGTGCGCCTTCATGATGGCTCCCAGCGTGCAAGCTTGTGGCATGACAAGGTGAGGGCATTGCCTATGGGTGGATCTGCTCCATGCTGCAGGCATGAGATACGCGGTCTCACCTGAACAGCCCAGGAGGCTCTGCACGCCCTCCGCCGCACACGGTTGCGCCTTGCAGACAGCACGCCTGCGCGCTGAAAAGACATCATGACGCCAGCGTCTCTCATTCGTACAGGAGGCTGCTGTTTCCCATTGCTTCAGACAGGCGCACCTATGAATAGGAACACTTCGGACTTGAGGGGCGGAGTCTGCACGGTGGTGGCACTTGGCGCGCATGCCAGCCGGCAGATTGCACGCCGCACGCTTGCTGTGTCAACAAGGATCTGCGAGAGTAGGCACAACGGACCAAGAATACCTAGCAGTGCTATGTACACCAGCCTGCGCGGACAGGCATTTGCTGTTGCAGGCATGAGCACGGCGGTGCAGAAGCTAACGCAATGTAATAATGTCCCACGAAACGCAATACTACTGCGCAATGCGGCCTGGGTCGGATCAAGTGCATGTTTATTATGTGCCTGGCGTAAACATCCAAGCAGGGTGCCACTGGGCGACTGCCTGCACCCAATGTTGATCAGTGACTGCAACTGGCACAAGCCCAACAATCCTGCGGCTGTCTGACGCAATCTCCATGCCTTGCTTGATGAGACAATTAACGCAGATATCATGTAGCCGTCAATGCTCCTCCGGCGATGGCTATGCCATCTGGTAGATAGGGATGATGTATGGCTCCGCGCATGGTTGTCGAAGCAATCACGTCACGCACAGCAGCCCTGTATCGCATCATTAGCAGGTTGTGCTAGGGTGCCAGTTTGTATATGCAGCATGCTCTGTGCGGTTGCGCTGCATCACCTTCACCATTGATAATTGTCGACCCCACATGTTGGGCAGGGTACCACTGTGTGGTATTGCCATGCAAGGGCAGCCAGCTGCGTGTGCGGATAGCGACAAGGCGCAGGCACATACCTCCTTCACTGCAGTGCAGGAGGATGAACAGCAGAACTTGCACAATCGTTACATACCACATCCACCGCAAAGATCCTATGCTACATTGGTCACCTGCACTCATGCACATCTCATCAGAATCCTGCCGCTGCTGACGAAGCTGAAAGTGTCACTGTCTGTCCAGAGCCCTCAAAAATGGTTGCCTCGCGAAGCGCATGGCATGAATGCCATTTGCGGATGGCGCCAAACACATAGCATTGCCCACTGCGGTGCATTCACTGCTGTAATATCCGATCACACTGCCCGCATGTTTCTAGAAATCCTGACGAGCGCTTGCACTGCTCAAGGGCCGCCATTGCTCCCATTTGTGCAATGCATCTACTGCACATTGAGCTCTGTTAACCCCTTCAGCTCTGGCTGTAAGCTGCAATCCCCTTCTGCTGACAGTCCTGCATGCCTGCCTGCTGCAGATGCGGTACGGTTCCCGGGCCTGTCTCCCAGATACGCTGCGAAAGCTGAACGCCACCGGTGCCTGCTGCCTTACTCACTTCGTGATACGCACAGCCACGAGAAAATGCTGCATGTCTTCAGGGACCGCGTGGTGCGATGCTATGGCAGCGCGGCATCGGGCCGCCGCCACCGGCTGCCGTCTGATTGACCGCTCGGCTGCGTTGAAGGGCCTCACGTCACCTGCTGCAGGTGCTTCTGCAGGTGCGCAAAGCTGTGCTGCGGGTCCAGCAGCATGGGCGCCGCCCGGCCGCCTATCTGCGCAGCGCGTCGTGCAGCGGCCACGTCCTCGGGACGCGCCACAGCCTCCAGGGAGATGCCGAGGCTTGCAGCTATGCCTTCCCACACCAGCGGCCATTCCCAGTTCTGTGTGGGCAGCATGATGTGGGCGTCAAGTACGGCAAGCTGGTCCATTCCCCTGGGGAACTTGGACAGACCAGCGGCCTCAGAGGGTGCACAGCTGCCAGGTCAAGCTGCAAGCAGCTCAGCCCTTCTGGCCATCTGGGCCGTCGGTGGCGCCGAGCCACCCCCAGGATGCCCGCCCTGCTGCAGGGCATGTGCTCCGCCGGCACTTGGAGGAACAGCATACCAGGGGAACGCAGGCGCACCAGGTGCTGCGTGTGCCAGCGGACCAGCACTTGGTCCGCCAGCGGCAGCGCCCCGCCCCGCAGCAGGTGCGCCAGCAGCCCGTGCTCCCGCCCGCCCACGTCCACCACCAGCGTCACCTCGTCCTCCGCCCCGACGTGCGCCCTCATCCACCCCGACAGGTCGAGCCCCTGCAGAGTCAGTGCGCAGTACTTTCTTCTACATGATGCTGATGAACAGCAAGACTTGCAAGCCTGTATCCGCAGCGGGGCTGCTGGGTGCCCGGTCTCACAACCCGGTTTCACCGCAAGCACAACTAGGGTCATTAAGCTTGACAACGCTGCACTGCGGCGCTCACGGGCACGCTGACGTCCAGGCCCCAGTGCCCGAACTCGCTGGCCGCTCCAGGGGGGTCCGCCGGCGGCTGGTCGGCGCCCGCGCCCCGCCACGGCGCCCAGCGGCCGTCGGACTGGGGCAGCGGCCCCCCGCCGCCGTCCGGCGCCAGCAGCAGGCTGGCCAGCTCCCCCATCTTCACATCGCGCCTGCGTGTCACACAGCGCGGGCGTTGGAGAGTCTCGGCGTCAGGGGCTTCGTTGGCCGGTTCGGAGCAGAGCCTGCTGTGTGGGCATGCCTCGCGACACCGCTGCCCAGTGTCGAGGACCGAGGCACTGACACGGAAAACACCTATGCCAGCTGCACGCAGCCTCCCTTGTGGGGGACAGCGGCAGGCGGACTGAGCACAGTGAGCTCTGTTGGCGGCATTTACCCATGTTGGGACACACCTGCTGCGGCCGGCTGTGTTGACTGCGACTGTCGCGTTGTCCTGAACACCCGCTGCTTCCGGGTGCAGCACCAGCTTCTGCGACAGGCCCAGCTGCCTCGCAAGGGCGTCCAGCTGCGCGCGTGCTGTGCGTGACAGTGCTGCGGCCTGTATGGGAGGCAGCCCCCATCGGCTCATGACAGCGGCTTCGCTCCGCACTCCGCTGGCCAACTCCTTGGGCACTGCCTGCTGCTGCCGCCTCGACTGGCTTGCTGGTGGTGAGCAGTGCGGACTGCTGCCTCGCTGGTAATGTGTTTGAGTCACAGTCAAAACAAACCGGCAGCATATGCACGCATGCATCAGATGATGCACTGAGAACCTTGTCCAACCCAACTCCAGTCCAAATGTGCGCTGGTGGGTGATGACGGACATGCTGTAATGATGCGAGGGGCACCTGGAAGGCGTGGATCTCCGTGAAAGCAGCTGCCGGTGGCACTGAGGGGTGCAGCTCCCCGGCAGCCAGGTTTGCCAGCGTCGCACCCCCGCGCACCGCCAGATCCAGCAGGATCCGCCTGCAGCAGCGGCGTCATGTATGACAAAGGATGGTGCGGCGACGTATCCTGCTTTCCAAGATGCGCTTCGTGCAGCTCCGCCACAACGCCAGGGTGCCTCACACCCTGAGTTGCCATTCAGCCGCTGCGCACCTGCGCTGCCGCTGCCCCTGCCCCCGGACCCCAGGCCACCCCGCGCGCAGCGGCTGCACCCCGGTCACGTACATCTGGCTGCCGGTGCCCCACACGTGCGCGGAGTCGAAGGACAGGTAGCGGCCGTCGGGGGACCAGCGCGGGGACAGCCCCGCCTTCAGGTGCGCCGGCGCATCCCAGTCCTTGGGCGAAAAGTAGCCTGCAAGCACGAGTGCCAGCAGGTCAGCTCGCTGTCAGCAGGCTACCTTGATTGATTTGCTGACTGCACGACTGTGAAACTCTCAAATGCTGCTTCGTTCCTGGGCCAAGAACCGCCTGAGCCTACGCACTGCCCGCTTATGCTGTCGTCACATGCGGTCTGCTTGGGGTGCGGGCCGTCAGATGTGGGTGGGCACCACCAAGAGAGCGGCGTCACCCAGCATCAGGGTGTCGTTGCGCAGCGTGTCCCACAGCACCAGGCGCTGCGGGTCGCCGCCGGACGCCATGGCCAGGTACCGGAAGTCGCCGCGGAAGGACGTCGGCTGCAGCAGCCCCAGGCGCGCGAGCGCCGGCGGCGGCGCCAGCCTCGTGGCGTTCCTCCGCACCTCCAGCACCGTGTAGCCGTCCTGCAGGGGTGCAGGGTGCGGGTCTCGAATGAAGAGCCCCTTGCAGGTGGCAACGCAACACGGATGCCACTGTGGAGCTGGTACATCCCTGCCGCTGTGTGGCATGATGGCAACATCGGGCATGTTGCCATCCGCCGAACGCACGGCAAGCCGACTTGTGCGGCCGAAATGCTGACGGGGCCCCCGCACCTTGTCGGCCACCAGCAGGCGCCCGCCGCCGCCAAAGTCGTGGTAGGCGCCCTCAACCACCGGCACCCGCCACAGGTGCTGCCCCGTCACATCGATCGTGAACACATACCTGGCAGCAACAACCGCCCCTCCGTCACAACATGGTGCGCCGCACCATGCAGAATGCTCATGCCAAGAGGCTTGCGTCACGATGTTGATGTGCAAGCTGTATGAGACCGTCCAGCAGCGCAGCGCACGTTCGGAAGTAGGCGCCGAAGAAGCGTGGGCACTTGCCAATGCGGTACAGGAACACGATCGTGCGGCCGTCCGCGCTGAACTGCAGGAGGAGGACAGAAGCACATCGTTGCAAGATTGCCCATTGATCATGTAACATGCCTGCTTGATGCTGCACGCGGACAATTGGTGTCAGATATGCCTCATCCATGCTGATCTGAAGCAGCACCACAGCAAGCCAGGAACGCCAGCACTCTCTTGTTCACACCTGAGGGTGGTTCAGCCAGTGCAGGCAGTCGCGCAGCGTCTGGGGGGACATGCGGTCCTGCAGCTTATAGGGCAGCCCAGTGATGGGGTCGGCGCTCCCGCCAAAAGCGCCGTCCTCCGCCACAGCATCGAACAGCTCCCGCAGCGACACCAGCAGCTCCGATTTGCCTGCAAGTCACGGCGGCGAACTTGGTTACAAGACCAGTTGGAGGCTCGTTTAGGGGGTTGCCACAATTCTGTGCATCAGAAGCGCCCGCAGAGACGGTGCCTTCAGTGCAGCTAGCTGCGAGACAACTGCTACAGCAGCCGTGCATACCCGAAGCCATGTCCATAAGCCACAGGCCGTCCTCCTTGGGGCACTTCTCCCGTGTCGCTGCATCCCCAGCTCGCCTGCTGGCCGCGTACCCAAACCCTGCAGCATCGGTGCAGCAAAGTGTTGCAACAAAGCACCAACAGCGGCAATTGGCAGCATGCCACACGTCGCTCCTGCCTTGTGCAACCACATGTACCGAGCTAGAGCCGAATGTAGTACACGTCAGCCTCCTGCTGATCCATCAGCTGGGCATCCTGTTATGTAAGCAGCGCACCAGGCCGGCCGCGCCCAAGGCGAATGAAGTCGATGGACGCAGCCACCCGGCCGTCAGGGCTGATACTGAACACCGGCCGTGGCAGCACTCGCAGCCGCCGCCTGAATGTAGTTCATTTGTTGATCAAACAGCAGGCATGCATGGGATATAACATGTGTGTGAAATGTGTTGCTCGCATGCTCCTTCCAAGCAGCACGCAAAGCAGTGCGCCAGTCAGACATGTCCTTTGCAGAGTCCCTGAAGCAGGCAGTCGCCTGACCACATTTCGCACTTGGTCACGATGTCGATGACGATGGTGCAGAGGTCGTCGCTGCTGGCACCAGGAAGGCAGGCACGCGCGTTGAATGCCGCCAGCCGGTTGGACCGCCCCACCCACTGTGCATTGGCGCCTGAAGAGGCGGGAAGACAGCCCGTCACAGCAGCCAATGGAGTGTTGGGGAGGTGACCATGTGGATGCAGCTGTGAGTACACATGTCGGTGCTGTCACTGGGCTTTGCAGCTGCACAATGCTGACACAGTTACCGCATGCGCACCCAGCTGAAAGTTCCAGGCGGTGGTGGTTGCCAGCGGCTCCCACGCCCACCCCGCCCTGTCCTGTGACACCGGCTTGCCTGCAGAGCCAAACAACAAGTTGGTTCCTGAGAGAGACGCTGCATGCGATCACGCGGCGGCCTCTGACACGCTGAGGTGTGCTCCTTGTTGTAGGACGCTCATCCGGCGATACTGTCACGATGTGCAGAAAGGACGCCCACCTTTCGAGAAGGGGATCAGGCCGATCTGTGCGGAGTCGCCCGGCCCAAGGTCGCGCGGCGACAGCGCAGTGCGCAGGCCCAGCATGCTGGAGCTGTCCGCGCTCCAGGGCGTCTTGTCGCTGTAGCCGAACAGGTGGAAGCCCGCGCGCCAGTCGGTCACCGCCGCCGTCTGTGCGGAACAGCACCTCATGAAGTCAAGCCACGCAATGAGGCAGCTACACGCGGGGCCAACCAGCGACCCCTTTGTCGTGAGCTGCAAGGAGGAGGTTGATGTGTCGCCATGTGCACTGTATGGAAGCGTATTGAGGGCCCACACCAGAGCATATCCCGTGGATGCCCGGTTGGCAGCTCTTGCGGAGCTCACCTCCAGCGGCCCGACGACAGGCCAGGAGCGGCCAGCAGCGCCCACCAGCTCCCGCGCTGCGCCCTCCAGCGCCTCCTGCTCTGGGCACTGCGCCAGCCGCTCGTGTATGTACCTGCATGATGCACCTTGCCGAGTCTCAGCAGACGTGCCTCTGGTGCTACTGGTGAGCTTGTCTCCTTGCAGGTTTCCTGCCCATGGCCAAGAGTTTCACACGGCAACCAGTGTGTGATGTGCGACTCTGGTATCTGAACACACATGGGAGCCGCACCGCATCTGGTCGTTGTTGTCGACCTTGTGCAGGATGAGC
This sequence comes from Diplosphaera chodatii, assembly GCA_032358165.1. Taxonomy (NCBI): domain Eukaryota; kingdom Viridiplantae; phylum Chlorophyta; class Trebouxiophyceae; order Prasiolales; family Stichococcaceae; genus Diplosphaera; species Diplosphaera chodatii. The sequence goes on from JAALGY010000038.1 coordinate 2,334,873, forward strand.
CACTGGGCGCAGATGCGGTCGTAGGGCCGCAGGCGGAAGGGCGCCCACCTGCCGCCCGCATCCTCCGCCGCCACTGCCCTGTAGCGTAAACATACATGTCGATGTCAGTGCCAAATGCAGCAGGAAGCAACCAATGCTTGTGGCATGTGACTTCGATGTGTCTGTGCACGATCAGCACATGTCTTGGTCTACGCACCCCCAGCAGCAGTGGCCGGCTGGCGTCTTGGCGCGGGGGTGGTCTATCCGCCGCAGATTCATGCCCTGCAAGTGGCGGCAACGAATGTTGAGGCCTGCACAACTGCTTGTCGGACTCAGTGAGCACGGCATCGTGGGCAAGTATGTGCATGTCAGTCCAAGACTCAGTGCACACCATGACCCAGAAGCCGAAAGTTGCGTCTTCATTGGGCATGAACTTGAGGGGCGCAATAGCGTGCGTCTCCACCAATGCCCTGGCCACATCGCTGCTGAAGACATACCTGCAGACAGGCAGGTGCACGCGTGAGCACCCATGCCCTGCTGGGGCAGTGTGAACACATCAGTAATAACCCAGACTCAACCATGCAGCTGGATAAGGTGTCAGACGCCCATTCCGCAACCCCTGCACCGGGCAAACCCTGCAGCTCGTGGCGGGTATGCCAGTACCGCACTCACCCGCCGCCCATCATGTAGGGCGCATACTCGCGCAGGCCAGTGAGGCGGAAGTACTCCAGGTTGGACCACTTGTTGGCCTCGTCGGTAATCACCTCGCCATTGCGCTTCTCGCTGCCGAGGTACAGCCTGCAGCATTCATGCACAGCCATCGCATGCCGGGCCCAAGAGTTCCTCCAGAGCCGGCACAAAGCAGACAACTTGCTTGCACCTGCACTAATGTACGTGTATAGATACAAACATGGTGACATCTGGGAGCTGTGATGGTATGTTGAGGCACAAGACCCGCCACACGGTCGTGCAGACTGTTGCACTCTGCACCCCGCTTGACTCCCGGCACAGTGTCCGGAGAAGGCTGAGAGCCTTGCGAGCACTCACCGCTCATCACGGCAGTCGGCATTGAGGCACAGCCCGCGCAGCGCAGCCACCATGGCGGCGGTGTCGAGGTATGCGTCATCGTCCGTCTTCAGCACGAAGAGCGGGTCCAGGTTGTCCACCACCCACTCCAGGGCCAGGAACACCTGCCACGTCCAACATGCACATGAGGCAGCCTGCAGTCATGTGCTGAGGTGAGCTGCCAGGTAGGCTGCACAGTGGGCGAGGAATGTCCCTGTTGTCGTGCCAGCTGCTGCGCGCTGAAGGGTGGCTACCTTGTACACGATCGAGCGGTAGCCGACACCGCTGCCGCGGCGCACGAAGACCAGGTCGCCATGCTTTGCCTGTTCCTGCGGTCTTGCAAGACAGCTCATGAGAATCAGGATGACCAATACAGACTTCTCAGGTGTGTACCCGAATGTTCAGGATACACACTCACAACTCTGGTGCCGCAACAAGCTCAGCTTGCCAGCACAGCTGTCTGCGTACCTCCTCGACTGCGGGATTGCGTTCCTCTTCTGTCAAAATGAAGCGCGCCAGCACACCATTCTTCGCTGCATCCTGCATCCACGTGTCCCTGACGGCCTCCCTGCAGAATGCGTATCCAACACCACCAGCGGCTCAGCACGCGCCCTCGTGCAGCTCGACATGCATGTGCATGCATGACGCCTCTGCGGGTTCTAAGTACGTGCCTTCGGGCAAGGGTCGATGTGGTTGTCAGCACGGCAACGAACAGGAAGGGCTGCGGCATGTTTGTCCCATGGTGCAGCTGGATGGCATCCAGTGCCCCCGGGACTGTGGAGTTCTCGCCCAGCAGCGCCTCCTGTGGGAAGTGACGTGTAATGTGTCAGCATGGTTCGATGCTTGGGAACTGCTTGGCTGACTGATGACCCTGCAGCCTCGCCAAGTGGGTTCATCACCACAGCAGTTGAGACTTGGGACACCGTCACCCTGCATTGCTTTCTGCCTATGCACACAGTGCCCCGAGATCTGACGGGTTCATTGTAGCCTCAACCTTCTGCGTCTGCAGGGCCAGGATCTGGCGGCGCAGCTCGTCGTGCTCTTCCGCGACCTCCGTGAACCAGACCAGCTCCTCGCCGCTGGCCGCCCGCCCGCCGAGCTTGCCGCCAGCCTCGCACCCCTCCTCCACATCTCGGCGGTGCATCTGTTGCGGTAACAGGGCACCGCGGTCAGCGGGTTGACTGCCGTCGAGACAAAGTGACACAGGCGGAGATGTGACGGCTCGCGGTGCATCTGCATGCACCCGCAGGTGGCGGAGGACAGCCACAAATGCACCGGCGTGCTGATGAAGGTGCCCATGTAGATGCCGGTGAGCAGCAGCCAGGTGCCCGCAGCCGCCAGCAGTGCGAGGGCGAGCTGGCGGCGGGCACGGCGAGGCGGAGCCCGTCCGCCGTTGATGCCGCTGAGCGGCGGCTGCCCCCGGCCTGGGGTGCTGCGGCTGCTGCTGCCGTTGCTGCCGCCGCCGTCCATGGCGCCGCTGCCGCTGCGTGAAGGTGGCAACCACTCCCCATCATCGCTGGTCTGTGGCGACAGCAGCCCTCTGGAGCCTGCGTGCCAGGCACGACAGCAGCCCATCACTCAGCAGACACAGGGCTTGTGAGACGTGCCGCGAGCCTCTGCTGATGGTCAATCAGGCCTTGCACCAGCCCGCTGCCTGTCGCACAGCAGATCTGGTGTTTCAGACGTTACCCGGTTTTCTGGCTTACCGGGTACAGGCTGTGCAGCAAAAACAGTACGTCAAATCTGGACACGATCCTTAGCAACTGGTTGCCTGTTCTTTAATGCAGATCAGGCTGATCCCTGAGCCCGAAGTCGAGCTGCGGCCCTATGCACACTGCTTGCTGACTGCCATTGCTGCTCGGCCCCGAAAGGCAACAGGCTGCAGCTGCACAGCAACGGGGAGCGGGCACGTGCATGCATTCGGGATGATTCGTACTCAGTGAGGCTCACCCTTGCGTGTGACCATCACATGCTCGCCGGCTGGATATTAACTGTGATGCACACAATCGCAGCGATGTCGACCGGGGCAGCATTGCGACAGCAGCAGTGCCTGCATGACGAGTGACCATGCGACTGTCGAAAGTTTGGCCGAGCTGCTGCGCTGTCTGTCATGACGTTCCTGTTGCTGCATTTGTCGATGTAAGAGCGTCATGCAATGCACAGCATCATGCCTTGCACATTTGCGTACGCCGGCTGATCATTAGGTCATTTTTGTCACATCCATATAAAGCACCCGCTCCGCAAGGTACAGGACGCTTACAGTTACTCATCTGCGCATATGGGAATAATCCAACCGGGGGCCTTTCGCCGAAGCCAATCGCATCGATGGGCACTAGTACTTGCGCAAGCGCAACTTGCTGCGCACAGCGGCACCGGCTATCACAAGCACTTACAGGCAGCCTGAGAAGCTTGCAATCGAGCGTGCTGGCACCTTGCTCTCCACTCGCGCCCTGCTGGGCTGACTCTGCGATCTGCGAATTTGCTCAAAGTCGCACAGTTGGAGCCCGGCTGTGACATCAGCACCCACAGCGACAGCACCGACCTCAGCCCGGCTTGGAGGCCCAGCTGATGCGTTTGACCGCCTTGCTGGCGGCAGGCGGGCCCTGCAGGCACCACCGGGTTATGGGGTGTTGGTGAAGCAGCAGATGCCTCTGGCCAGCTAGCGAGCCCGTAGCCTGCTGCAGCCTGGGCTTTCGCCAGGCTCCATGTTCAAGTCCATGAGTGAGCCTTTTAGCTCAGCGCGGATGCCTGCTGACTGCTGCGAGCAAGTTTTGGTAGACCTCACTCTGTATTGTGACCACTGTCTCGGGGATCAGAGGCGGTGGGGTGCTGCCCGGGCGGCCGGCGCACCAGCAGCTGGTTGCTTTGGGTTGCTGATCACAAGCGTGCATTGATCGACACCTGAACGGGCCCCGGGACCAGCCTGTACGGTCCTCAATCAGCTGTCTTGATATCGGCAGGCAGCGCACCCGTTTGCCGTTCACCAAGACTCCGCCTTGCGGTGGATCGCGCACAGTATCGTCTGCTCAGCGTTGTGGGCCGCCGGGATCAGGTTGCTGTGGGCTGCGCGGTCCGTTGCGGGATTCAACCTAGGCTGATGTTTGTTGATGTCGAGCTGTCCTGGACTCCACCGCGCTACCTGATCCATCGCAGAGGTCAAGTTCGGCGGCGGCAAGAGCAAAACAGCCACCGCCGGGCCGGAAACGGCGCCGGCGCCCAGCACAAACAGCCACAGCAGCCCGCGGACACAGCAACCCGCGACAGGGCCGAAGAACTCGAGCGGGGCCGCCGCGCGGCCAGCAGCGGCGCCCCAGCCCCCCCAGCAGCCGCAGCAACAGCAGTCGCCCCAGCCGCAGCAGCCCAACAACAGCCAGCAGCCGGCGCGGGCCCCCCTGGCACGGGACAAGCCACCCCTGCCAGCGCTCACGCCGGAGAACTGTGCGGCTCATTACGCCGAGCCGCTGCCTGCGTTTCGGGATGTGCCGCCCTCAGAGAAGCAGCTGCTGCTGGTGAAGAAGCTGCACCTCTGCTCCTTCACTTTCGACTTCACCGATCAGGTAAGGGTCCAGCACCCGATAGGATGAGCCTGCTGGCAGCTGCAGATGAGCAGGGTGCTGCATGCACAAATCGGGTGCTGTCGTTGCTGGGGGAGGTGCTTGTTTTGGGAGCCCTGGAGCTCCACGAGTTGGGGTGCCTCTGGTGAATGTGCGGGGTGCGACCCGGCATTGGTCCTCACCCTCACTCTATGCAGCTCAGACCACACCACATCTTGCATGCATCCTACAGTGGCCCGTTGCATCTGATGCAACAGCTGGCACCCGCGCATGCGCCCTGTGCATATTTGTTTGTGCCAATGCTGGGCAGGCCGCAAATGTGCGGGAGAAGGAGATGAAGCGGCAGACGCTGCTGGAGCTGGTGGATTATGTCAACACGGGCACCGGCAAGTTCACGGAGCTCGTCTCCGAGGTGAGCAGCCATTTACGATGTTGTTTGTTGCAACCTCCCTCATGAGAACCGCATGACGTCAGGGACGCATGCCACACCAGAATAGCGAAGTGGACGAGTCCAATCGAGCGATGCAAGCTCTCATCAGCCCACCTGATGTCATGGCGGGGCTCTCCTGCGGTGCAGGACATCATCTTCATGCTGTCGGCAAACCTGTTCCGTGCGCTGCCGCCGTCGCGGGGCGCGGACCAGGAGAACTATGATCCCGATGAGGAGGAGCCCACCCTGGAGCCCACCTGGCCTCACCTGCAGGTATGGAGCTGACAGTGCATCTGAGGACTGGAGTCATCCAACCGCCATACGCTCAGGCCACAGCACGAAGCAAAGGACACTGCACAGAAAACTCCCGAGGGCTGCTGGGCTGGCAACAATGCCATTTGGGCAGGCCGCAAGCAGGCAACCACACTCCTGCTGACGATCGGCATGTCCACCCCGCAGATCGTGTACGAGTTCCTGCTGCGGTATGTGGTGTGTCAGGACACCGATGCAAAGGCAGCAAAGAAGTACATTGACCAGGCGAGTGGCTTCGCCTCATGTTGACCTTGGTGCCATGTCAAGTGCACAGGCACACTTGGCCATGGGTGAGTGAGCTCCCCTGATGGAATGCCCTTGTACATTGACGACGTATGTGTCTCCCTCAGGCATTCGTGGTGCGGATACTGGAGCTGTTTGACAGCGAGGACCCTCGGGAGCGGGACTACCTGAAGACAATCCTGCACCGCATCTATGGCAAATTCATGATGCACAGGTGCACCCTACAGCAGCAGAGCACCTCAGCGTCTGCTGTGTGCTGCAACAACTCAGCTGAGCACCAAGCCTTATCGGAGCTAGCCTGCACCCGGATGCTCTTGCTCATGACACACAGGCCATACATCCGGCGGGCGATCAACCACGTCTTTTATCGGTTTGTGTACGAGACCGAGCGGCACAACGGCATCGCAGAGCTGCTTGAGATTTTGGGTTCCATCATCAACGGCTTTGCGCTGCCCCTGAAAGAGGAGCACAAGGTGCCGCCTGCTGTGTACACATGTTTTGTATGCAGTGCCAAGCACAGTGCTGTACCCTCGGGCAGGCTAGGCTTGCACACGAGCATCTGCGGAAAGGCTATCGTTTCGCTTCAGACTGCACATAGACAATGTGCACCTAGACTCGCTCAGGACTCAGCAAGGCAGGGCGCAGACTGTGCAGTGCCCACGCATGCAGGCCTTCCTGACAAAAGCGCTGATGCCGCTGCACAAGCCCAAGTGCGTGGGCATGTACCACCAGCAGCTGGCGTACTGCGTCACCCAGGTGCTGCCCCGTAGTGTCCACCGCCAGCAAGGCGTGCAGCAGCACGCCCCACACTCGGCTGTCCATGGCACCTCTCATGCTTGTGCCACATGCGTACACATTGACATGATCACGCATCCGGCGTGGCAATGTAGCACTGTGAGGGAAGTGCGCAGCGCTCATGGTGCGGCATTCCATGTGCAGTTTGTGGAGAAGGAGCCCACGCTTGCCGAGCCAGTGCTGCGGGCGCTGCTGCGCTTCTGGCCGCTGACCAACAGCCAGAAGGAGGTGCTGTTCCTGGGCGAGCTGGAGGAGATCCTGGAGATCACGCAGGTGGGCTGCACACCTGCGCACCCCAGCAATGATGACCCGGTGATCGATGGTCATGTGAGGGAGTGCAGACAGGCCGCCGCAGCATGCGGTGCTCAGTCTGAACCACGAGTGTGCACGAACTCAGAAAGAGGGACAGCAAGTGTCCGGCTTTGCAGCCGTTCGTTGCTGCCACGGCTGCTGCGGCAGAGCAGGCCCCTGGCAGCTCTGAGACGTTGTGTCCTTGTGCCTGCAGCCGCAGGAGTTCGGCAAGGTGGTGGGCCCGCTGTTCAAGCAGATTGCCCGCTGCCTCAACAGCTCGCACTTCCAGGTGCGCGTCGCCCACCATGCTGCAGTCTGCCCCCTGACCAACTGTACTGTGTGAGCAACGTCACACCCTGTCGCACCAGCGTCCTGCTGAAGTCATCGCCATGGCCCGCAGGTGGCTGAGCGCAGCCTGTTCCTGTGGAACAACGAGGCGGTGGTGGGCCTGGTCGCGCAGCACAGGGGGGCCGTCGTTCCGGCGGTGCTGCCGGCCCTGGAGCGCAATGCAAAGAGCCACTGGAACCCCGCGGTGCACGGCCTGACCATCAACGTGCGCAAGATGTTCCAGGAGATGGACGCGCAGCTGTACGAGCAGTGCCGCCAGCGCTTCGAGCACGAGGAGGTGATGCCTGCCCATGAGTGTTGGGGAGGGAACCCGACAGCGTTGATGCTGTTGACGCCCCGCCCAGTGCGCAGGCCTGCAGCGGGTTGTGCGAGCAGTTCACAGGCACATCGACAGCATGGTGTCCGGCTACCATTTGGAGTAGGCCTCATGCTGCAAAGTCGACGTCGTTGTGCCATCTGCACGCAGCTCGACCAGCCAGCGCACCTCGAGCAGCGGGAGCGCCAGTGGCAGGCCCTGGAGGAGGTAGCTGAGCAGCACCGGCATGCGATGGGCAACAGCGGCATGGGCCACAGCAGCGGTGGCAGCGAGAAGGCCAGCGGCGCCAACCCCGGCAGCCTGCATGTGAACGCCGGCCGGTGATCGTGCGGCATGCCAGCTTGAGGCGTGCAGCTGCACACGACCGCTGCAGCGACGACAAATCGCAGCGGCGCGCAGCAGCTGCCAGCCCTGCAGCGTCTGGCAAGGGCTGCCAGACACTGTGAGGAGCAGACCGCACCATGGGTGGCTGTCTGGCAAGGAAAGCAAGCAGCACAGTGGCCAGACAAACGCTATTGGGGGGCAGGCGGCTGCCATGCCAGGGAGTCAATGCCCGCCTCTGGCACACAAACTGCAGCGTACTGCGGCTCTGGTCCGCGTGCAGGATCCGGTTGTAGCATTTTCACGGACATTTGTTGCAGCAGCAGCGGCAATGGCATGAGGCAGCGCAGCGTGTACGACTGGGCGGGTGTGCTCTTGGTGCTCCCTGTGCGCTCCTGCTGGCAGAGCTCCACCGGGTTTTTTGCTCGTCTTGCGCCGCGATGCACACAGGCTCTCACACAATGTTCGAAGTAGCTGTAGCAGAAGCACTGGTCCACCTGTGATGTAAGGGTAGTCTAGCATTTAGCATGAGTCTCAAGATGACCACCCTGTGCTCATTTGCGAGGCGACATGCCGCCCAGTGCACGACTGCAGATGTCACTTGGCGGCGTTTCCCGATGTCCTTGGACCAGGCGGTCCTGCCACAGTTTCAGCCTCCTACTAAGCCAAGAGACACCCAATATCGCAGCGACGTGACTGCAGTTGCCGGCGCTCTTCTAGAGCCAGCAAGATGGCAGCCTCCAAGCAGAAGGATGGCAAAACGACGGTGGTGACCATCAACCCCATGATCAAAAGCGTTGCAGGCTCGCTGGGTGGACTCACCGAGGCCTGCCTGCTGCAGCCCATGGACGTCGTCAAGACGCGCCTGCAGCTGGACAGAGCCGGCAAGTACACAGGCATCTTCAACTGCGGGACCACCATCATTCGGGAGGAGGGAGCGAAGTCGCTGTGGAAGGGGCTGACGCCCTTCGCCGGCAACCTCACGCTCAAGTACTTCCTGCGCTTCGGCACCAACGGCCTTTACCAGAACCTTCTACGTGACTCGGAGGGCAAGCTGAACAACTCACGGCGCATGGCCGCGGGCTTCGCAGCCGGCGTCACAGAGGCGCTCATGATCGTGACGCCCTTCGAGGTGGTCAAGATCCGGCTCCAGCAGCAGCAGGGCAGCAACAAGGCAGCGCTCCTGTACAAGGGGCCCGTCAACTGCGCGGCGACGATCGTGCGGGAGGAGGGGCTGCGGGGCCTGTGGTCCGGCGCCTCGCCCACCGTCCTGCGCAACGGCACCAACCAGATGTGCCTGTTCTGGGCCAAGAACCACATGGACAGCGTGCTGTGGAGCAAGCACGACGGCGACGGCAAGCAGCTCGCAGCGTGGCAGTCGATGGTGTCGGGCGGCGCCGCGGCCATCCTGGGCCCAACCGTCACCAACCCCTTTGACGTTGTGAAGACTCGGATGATGGCGCAGAAGAAGTCGCCGTTCCCAGACCAGTACAGCGGCTTCCTCGACTGCCTGCTCAAGGTGCCGCGGCAGGAGGGCTTCCTCGCGCTGTACAAGGGCCTCCTGCCGCGCCTGATGCGCATCCCGCCGGGACAGGCCATCGTGTGGGCCGTCAGCGACCAGATCACGGGGTACTTTGAGCGACGTCGCATGGAGGCCGTCGTCGCGCACTGACCAGCCTCGCAGCAGGCAGGGTTCAGTGGCACGTGCAGCTCACACCCGCCGGCAGCCCTGCACGGCTGTGCATAGCCTGTGACCACGGGCGGCAGCGCGGCAATGACGCCAGCATCGGGGGCAGCCGGCCTGATCGTGCCAGTGCCAAGCAGCATGCATGGCGTAGGCGTGGCAAGACTCTGCTGCCGGCCTGACGCCAGCCGCTGCTGGGAGAGTGGTGGCGGTCTGGGCTGGCGGCCTGAAGTGTTGGGCAAGTCAGACAGCACGTGGTGCATGCATACTGCAGTGCATCCTGCGCAGTGCACAACGTATTGATAGGTGAAGTCAGCATGCGGTTGCAAACAGGCAGCAGGGTTGTGCTGCGCAGTTGCAGCACACCCAATTTTGTGGGATGCTGGTCACCGTAAACATCTGAATATCAACTTCTTTTGGTTGCGTCAGATCAGGGTAGGATTAGGTTAGGATTAAGGGAGCGCACGTAGGGTGTGGCTGCAACCTGAACTTGAGTGTTTAGGCGCTTAGGTGCATGACGGTCCTGCCGTCAGGGCCAGCTAGCAATTGTGAGCAGCATTGCTAGAGGAACGGGGCGGCACCGAAGGAAGCTGCCGGTGTTTAAAGAAGTTCCTTGATGTATGTAGAATCACATTCAGTGACACAGAATGTTCTTGGGCTGAAGTACTGCCCTTTCGTCTGCCCATCGAGTTACATCCACCAGGAACAGCAAAGTATGTCGGCAAACCTACACCAGGATTGCTCGACACACTGAACACATCAGAAAGACGGAACTGCAGCCCAACTGCAAGAGCATTGGCAACCAAGTATGAAGGTACAAACAGTCCCCCAGCCAACATTTGCTTGGAATTCCTCTGTAGTATGGACTTCCCAAGCAAAGCCATAAAGTGCGGCAAAAGCTGGAACATGTATATCTCAGCGTGGCAGCACAAATCTGCCATCATACGAACACTGCCGCAATGTGGACTAAAGTTGAGGACGCCCGACCTCTATCTACATTTGAGTATGTCTCCCTGGCAGTAGTTGCTCTTCTTGTGTGAGTGCTGCTGAGTTGGCTGCTAGTCTATCACAAACATCATGTCAAACTTATTATCTGGATTGACTCTGCCACTGCTGAAGTCCTGAAACAAGTGAGCAGTGCCGCTCGCTGCCCGCTGCATGGGTCACGATCCTGCCCTTGAGGCCCTGTCAAGCTGCCGCTTAGCCCAGCAACGAACCCAGCAGGTTGCCGAGGCTGTCTGTCACTGCTGACAGGGAGCTGGTGCTGGTGAGGCACACGTTGTCCACCGCAAGCAGCGAGCCGTCCACTATGCCGGCGATGTTGTTTAAGCCTATCGTGCTGATGGCACTAGTGACTGTGGCTGGCCGGCTGACCGCATTGGCTGCTGGCGACTGCGCTGTTACCTGCACATCAGCAGACATGTGTGGTCAGCGTACAACTTCAGCAACGCGACAGCTTTCACACTCTCGCATGTTTCCAGCCTGTCCCGGGCGTACATACAGAGACTCGGTCCACTGAAAGCTGCACTGCGACCACCTCCATGGTGACGAGGTTGGTATTGAGGAACTGCGAGCTTGCGCCAAGGTTCAGCTGCGTCATCCCATTATTTTTGCTCAGCGTGAAGGACACTGTGGCACCCTGCTGACTGTAGGAGGCCGGCGTGAGGATGGCGCCGAATGCCCCCAGGAGCGGCGCATTGTACTTGAACGACTGCAGCGTAGCCAGGCAGCGCACTTCAGCACGTGCACCTTTCAGTTGCCAAGGCGATGGTGCAGTGGCCGGATGCGTGCTAAAGGACAGGACGGCATGCAGGCTGGCAGGCGCTGCATTTCGTTGGTCTTCTGTCGACGGCGGATGTCACCTTGAAGGCGACCGTCATGTTGTCGGCGAAGATGGGCGCCATCCACAGGGAGTACACGCTCAGTTTGTCGGTAAACAGGATGGGGCCGATCGTTCCGGGGGCGCTGGAGGTGGCTGGCGGCGTGAACAGCGCGTTCTTGGGCGACACCACCGCTTTCTGCAGCGCAGTGTAGGGAGTTTCCAGAGTTCTTTTGTCAAACCGGCCATGCCACGCCAGGTGCTTGCAGAGTCGTCACAGCTGGCACATAGTGTGATACGTATCAAAGCAGTCACCACGTGCATGAATGAGACACCTGACAAGCATGCGGTGTTTCATGTGATGATCATTGGTTAGTGCTGCTTGCAGCAGTGCTGTGGCAGCACAATGCACATCGAAGTGGGACACTGTGGCTGTGCATATAGTTCCCCTGCTTACATTGTAGTTGCTGACGGTGGAGTCGTACAGGTCGCCGATCATGAAGTTGAGGAACTGCGCGCCCAGCAGGTTGAGGTTGAGCGGCACGGTACCGGCAGCTGGAAGGCCCAGGGAAGTAGCCGTGGCGGCGGGACCAGCCACAGCATTCACCACATTGTTGAGCACGTCATCTGCATGACCGGGTTGCAAACTTCATCAGCCCAGAGTTGAGGATGGTACACATATGTTGACAGTGCACCATGTGAGTAGACCCGTGCACAGCCCAGCATGTGCAGCGCACGACCCCCAGCGCATGCATGCAGGTGGGTCACCTTCGAAGGTGAACGAGCGGCTGCCGCCCAGGCTGCACACGCCGGCGCTCGGCGCAAATGTCGGCGCGGCAGTGGGCGCCGCCGTCGGAGCCGCCGTTGGCGCTGCTGTTGGCGCCACACTCGGCGTTGCGGTGGGCGTTGCGGTAGGCGCTTGTGTTGGAACGGCTGTTGGGGCGGCTGTGGGTGCTGCTGTCAGCGAGGGCGGCGCCTGGCCGGCAGCGTAGGACGACAGGCAGACGTCATCCACCGCAAAGTTGCCTGCACAGAGTTGGCGGCGAGCCTGAGGGCGAGACGGTAGATGCAATCCAACACGCTGCAATGCTGCGCAGCTGCTGTGATATGCGGCAGCGCCGCGTGTTCAGCAGGCGGATGCTGCTCTGTACACGCTGAACCCAAGCAGCTCACCGTTGCCGGTGACCGCCCCCAGCAGGGCGTCCAGGACGCCGTCGCCCTGGGGCGCGAAGATGACCTCGTCCACCGGGCCGTACGCGCTGAGGCTGACGGGCAGCCGCGGGCTGGACTGCTGCAGCGTCACCTGCGCAGAGCATCGGGCAGATCGTAGGTGCCAGCCAGAGCAGCAACAGCGCAGCCGGCTTGAGCGGCTCCTGCTCTGTGGCATGCCTAGAACGCAGCCCTGCCACATGGCGTGCTGCCCAGCGTGCAAGTTGATGGTCTCAGTGCATGCCGGCATACCGTGGTGCTGCCAACGGTGCTGCCGCTGCGGCGCGCGGTGATGCGCACATCCAGGTGCGAGCGGTAGGTCGAGGTCATGACCATCGAATTGATCTGCGGCAGGATACGGAAGCGCCTGAGGCCCTCTTCATGTCGTGAGTTAGGCGGAGGCTGCTTTTCTTGCATGCTGGCCTGGGCGAGGCTGGCCACAGGCTCGGTGGAGGCGAGCACCTGGAAAGCCTGGCCGGTGTTGAGCAGCACGCCCAGGCGCGACACGGAGATGCTTGCAGGAAGACCCAGGCTGTTGGTGATGACGTTTGGCTGCGATGCCACCGCCGGCGCGTACGCATTGGGCGTGCCCAGGAGGCTGAAGTTGCCGTCCACCAGGTAGAATCCCTACAGTTATGTGGTAGCTTGTGAGCTTTGTTGCTGTTGCATGCATGCATGCACATACGTGCGGCTTCATGTCAGATGTGAGGCATGCAGCAGCAGTGTGTCAACTCGAATGTGCAGCAACTGGCCGGGTCGCTCGCTTTGCACATGCGCACCGGGAAGCCGACGCCATCGTAGCCGCCAAAGCCGTCGATGAGAGACAACGGCACATTCAGGGCATCATTGAGCTGCACAGCAGAGACGTGCATTGAACTTCAAGTTGTCCAGCACCACCTGTCAAAATTTGTCAAAAGCATGGACATTCAATCGGAGATTGAGCATGCTTCGACAAGGACGTCCCCTTCTGTGGTGCAAGCCGCACGGCTCAAACTTACCACAGGATAGTCAAAGGTCAGGCAAGCAGGCGGCGCGCGCACATTGACGCACAGGTTGTCAATGGCTGCATGGCAAGGACAGCTCTCAGTTGCTGAGCCATCACGCTGATGCAGCTTGAATCGTCAACTTGTAGATGTGTCGGGTGCTATCGAGCAACCGCGGCAATGAAGCAGTCCATGCTGTAGCACCGAAACTGCAGCACGTCTCTGCTCACCAAAGTTGGCAGTGATGACCCCCAGCAGCGGGTTCACAAGGTACCCCGGCTGGTGGGGCGTCAGTGTCAGTGTGTCGGCATAAGCCATGCTGGCTGGCAGTGATACCAGCACTCTCGGGGTGCTGAGCCGCACCGGCACCACCTTGCGCCCCAGCTCCACACCATTCCGGAAGGCAACCTGCAGCGGAATATCATGCATGCGCTCTAAGATTGGCTCGTAGCAAGGCATGCATGTGCTTGACTCGTGAGTGCAAGCCGTGCCTTCGCCAGACCGCCTGCACAGCTGCAAACTCTGCTTGCAACATACATGCTGTGGTGCTGGCAGACTGTCGATGGCCTAAGTGTCAGAGCGTCAAGCATCACCCCACCATGAGCAGGTCGTGGTCGGTGAAAATGCCGGTGAGGTAGAAGGACGACACATCGAACAGTCGCTGATTCCCCAGCAGGCCCAGGCCCAGGGTGTCTGTAGTGATGGAGGCGGCCAGCCCCGCCAGGTTGGTGATCACGAAGTCCCCGCTGATGAGGGCCGGGTAGTAGCGGTTTGGCGTCAGTCCCAACACATCGATCTGCGCGCAGAGCTCTAGTGTGAGCTCCTGGTATCACACTGGAAATTGTGACAACATTCTGACGTGTTGACTGCCCAAGTTGTCTGCATGTGCTGACAATAGGATCCAAACATTGCGGGCATCTCCCAGCAGCCTGCAAATGTGGACCGACCTCGTCGTAACCATCAGCTGGCACGAAGCCGGGGAACTGGAGGCCTTCAGCACCCGCCACGCCGCCAAGCGTGTTGACGGCCTGCGACAGCGTGCCGTCGACCAGGCCAGTGTCGAACGTGACGACGTTTCCAGTGCTGCAGGTCTGAGGCGAGACCGGCGCTGGCGGCGCGGCTGGCAGCGGCGGCAGAGTGGCCGGCGGCGGGGAGGCAGCCGGAGTAGGCAGAAATGCCGGCGCGGCCGTTGGGCTGGCTGTTGGCGTCTGCGTTGCCGGTGCGGCTGTTGGCAGGGCAGTCGGGCTCGCTGTGGGGGCTGGTGTCGGGGTGGGCCCGCTGAGCGGTGGCGGTGTGTACTGCAGCGCCAGGTTGTCGATGGCAAACTGTGAGATGGCGATGCTAGGGGTCGTGGCGCCAGCGTCTGGAGTGAACAGCACCATGTCAACGCCTGCAAAGCTGGCTGGCAGCGTGACCAGCTGCGGGCCGGATGTGCTGAGCGTCACTGTCTCGCTGGCCACCAGACTGCCGCCGGTGTACCCCTCGATGACGACTTGCAGCTGGTCGCTGCTGACGCTGGTCATGTACATGGTGCTGAGCGTGAAGCTGGCATTGCTCGCGGCTGTGATGGCAGCAGGCAGGCCGTCTTTGTTGACCGTCACCTGCGCCCAAACCACACAACCAAGCTGCAAGTGCTGAAGTCACAGCTGGTGTCATGCGCACACAAGGCCAGTGCATGCATGAGCACACAGCCACCACCCACCTGGCTTGGAGACACCACGGCTGCTGCATACTTGCCACCGTTCACGCTGGCGTCCACCACGATGAAGCCGCCGGTCGCTGGTCCGCTGAAGTCCAGGCCAGCATTGCCGCCATAGCCTGTTGGCACGGCCAGGGCGTCGACATTGCTGCCGGCTGGGAGGCCGTCAAAGTCCAGGCCGGCCAGCGGCGGCGGCGGGGAGGCAGCAGTCGGCGCTATTTTGGTGGGTGCAGCCGTGGGTGTGGCCGCCACAGTCGTGAGGGCCAGGTTGTCGATGGCAAACTGGGTGTCGGCAGCGCCATACTGGGTGCTGCCGCTGAGCTGGGGCGTGAAGGTCACAGAGTCCACACTGCTGAAGCCGGCTGGCAGCGTGACCAGCTGCGGGCCAGAGGTGTCCAGCGTCACGGTGAAGCTGGCCGTCACGCTGCCGCCTGTGCGGGCCTGGATGACGACAGTCACCGCGCCGCTGCTCACGCTGGTCATGTACATGGTCGTCACTGACACGCTGCCGCCTGCGGCTGCCGTGATGGCTGCAGGCAGCCCGTCCTTGTTCACGATCACCTGCAGGAACGGTAGTCGTCTCACTGGACAGATGAGCCTGCAGAGCAGTTCTCGATATTGCAGGACTGCACACTGGCGTGCGTTACAAGATGGAGCAAGAGGTCTGCATGCAGGTCCAGACTGCGGGTTTCCGCAGTGCTCACCTGATCGGGCGACACCACGGCTGGTGCGTACTTGCCACCGTTCACGCTGGAGTCCACCACGATGAAGCCGCCGGTTGCTGGGCCGCTGAAGTCCAGGCCAGCATTGCCGCCATAGCCTGTTGGCACGGCCAGGGCGTCGACATGGCTGCCGGCTGGGAGGCCATCAAAGTCCAGGCCCGCCAGCGGCGGCGGCGGTGGGGAGGCAGCAGTCGGCGCTGCGGTCGGGCTGGGTGTGGGTGCCGTCGGTGCTGCTGAAGGCGCCTCTGTGGTAGGTGCTGCGGTGGGGGCTGGTGTCGGGGTGGGCCCGCTGAGCGGTGGCGGTGTGTACTGCAGCGCCAGGTTGTCGATGGCAAACTGTGAGATGGCGATGCTAGGGGTCGTGGCGCCAGCGTCTGGAGTGAACAGCACCATGTCAACGCCTGCAAAGCTGGCTGGCAGCGTGACCAGCTGCGGGCCGGATGTGCTGAGCGTCACTGTCTCGCTGGCCACCAGACTGCCGCCGGTGTACCCCTCGATGACGACTTGCAGCTGGTCGCTGCTGACGCTGGTCATGTACATGGTGCTGAGCGTGAAGCTGGCATTGCTCGCGGCTGTGATGGCAGCAGGCAGGCCGTCCTTGTTGACCGTCACCTGCGCCCAAACCAGACAACCAAGCTGCAAGTGCTGAAGTCACAGCTGGTGACATGCGCACACAAGGCCAGTGCATGCATGAGCACACAGCCACCACCCACCTGGCTTGGAGACACCACGGCTGCTGCATACTTGCCACCGTTCACGCTGGCGTCCACCACGATGAAGCCGCCGGTCGCTGGTCCGCTGAAGTCCAGGCCAGCATTGCCGCCATAGCCTGTTGGCACGGCCAGGGCGTCGACATTGCTGCCGGCTGGGAGGCCGTCAAAGTCCAGGCCGGCCAGCGGCGGCGGCGGGGAGGCAGCAGTCGGCGCTATTTTGGTGGGTGCAGCCGTGGGTGTGGCCGCCACAGTCGTGAGGGCCAGGTTGTCGATGGGAAACTGGGTGTCGGCAGCGCCATACTGGGTGCTGCCGCTGAGCTGGGGCGTGAAGGTCACAGAGTCCACACTGCTGAAGCCGGCTGGCAGCGTGACCAGCTGCGGGCCAGAGGTGTCCAGCGTCACGGTGAAGCTGGCCGTCACGCTGCCGCCTGTGCGGGCCTGGATGACGACAGTCACCGCGCCGCTGCTCACGCTGGTCATGTACATGGTCGTCACTGACACGCTGCCGCCTGCGGCTGCCGTGATGGCTGCAGGCAGCCCGTCCTTGTTCACGATCACCTGCAGGAACGGTAGTCGTCTCACTGGACAGATGAGCCTGCAGAGCAGTTCTCGATATTGCAGGACTGCACACTGGCGTGCGTTACAAGATGGAGCAAGAGGTCTGCATGCAGGTCCAGACTGCGGGTTTCCGCAGTGCTCACCTGATCGGGCGACACCACGGCTGGTGCGTACTTGCCACCGTTCACGCTGGAGTCCACCACGATGAAGCCGCCGGTTGCTGGGCCGCTGAAGTCCAGGCCAGCATTGCCGCCATAGCCTGTTGGCACGGCCAGGGCGTCGACATGGCTGCCGGCTGGGAGGCCATCAAAGTCCAGGCCCGCCAGCGGCGGCGGCGGTGGGGAGGCAGCAGTCGGCGCTGCGGTCGGGCTGGGTGTGGGTGCCGTCGGTGCTGCTGAAGGCGCCTCTGTGGTAGGTGCTGCGGTGGGGGCTGGTGTCGGGGTGGGCCCGCTGAGCGGTGGCGGTGTGTACTGCAGCGCCAGGTTGTCGATGGCAAACTGTGAGATGGCGATGCTAGGGGTCGTGGCGCCAGCGTCTGGAGTGAACAGCACCATGTCAACGCCTGCAAAGCTGGCTGGCAGCGTGACCAGCTGCGGGCCGGATGTGCTGAGCGTCACTGTCTCGCTGGCCACCAGACTGCCGCCGGTGTACCCCTCGATGACGACTTGCAGCTGGTCGCTGCTGACGCTGGTCATGTACATGGTGCTGAGCGTGAAGCTGGCATTGCTCGCGGCTGTGATGGCAGCAGGCAGGCCGTCCTTGTTGACCGTCACCTGCGCCCAAACCAGACAACCAAGCTGCAAGTGCTGAAGTCACAGCTGGTGACATGCGCACACAAGGCCAGTGCATGCATGAGCACACAGCCACCACCCACCTGGCTTGGAGACACCACGGCTGCTGCATACTTGCCACCGTTCACGCTGGCGTCCACCACGATGAAGCCGCCGGTCGCTGGTCCGCTGAAGTCCAGGCCAGCATTGCCGCCATAGCCTGTTGGCACGGCCAGGGCGTCGACATTGCTGCCGGCTGGGAGGCCGTCAAAGTCCAGGCCGGCCAGCGGCGGCGGCGGGGAGGCAGCAGTCGGCGCTATTTTGGTGGGTGCAGCCGTGGGTGTGGCCGCCACAGTCGTGAGGGCCAGGTTGTCGATGGCAAACTGGGTGTCGGCAGCGCCATACTGGGTGCTGCCGCTGAGCTGGGGCGTGAAGGTCACAGAGTCCACACTGCTGAAGCCGGCTGGCAGCGTGACCAGCTGCGGGCCAGAGGTGTCCAGCGTCACGGTGAAGCTGGCCGTCACGCTGCCGCCTGTGCGGGCCTGGATGACGACAGTCACCGCGCCGCTGCTCACGCTGGTCATGTACATGGTCGTCACTGACACGCTGCCGCCTGCGGCTGCCGTGATGGCTGCAGGCAGCCCGTCCTTGTTCACGATCACCTGCAGGAACGGTAGTCGTCTCACTGGACAGATGAGCCTGCAGAGCAGTTCTCGATATTGCAGGACTGCACACTGGCGTGCGTTACAAGATGGAGCAAGAGGTCTGCATGCAGGTCCAGACTGCGGGTTTCCGCAGTGCTCACCTGATCGGGCGACACCACGGCTGGTGCGTACTTGCCACCGTTCACGCTGGAGTCCACCACGATGAAGCCGCCGGTTGCTGGGCCGCTGAAGTCCAGGCCAGCATTGCCGCCATAGCCTGTTGGCACGGCCAGGGCGTCGACATGGCTGCCGGCTGGGAGGCCATCAAAGTCCAGGCCCGCCAGCGGCGGCGGCGGTGGGGAGGCAGCAGTCGGCGCTGCGGTCGGGCTGGGTGTGGGTGCCGTCGGTGCTGCTGAAGGCGCCTCTGTGGTAGGTGCTGCGGTGGGGGCTGGTGTCGGGGTGGGCCCGCTGAGCGGTGGCGGTGTGTACTGCAGCGCCAGGTTGTCGATGGCAAACTGTGAGATGGCGATGCTAGGGGTCGTGGCGCCAGCGTCTGGAGTGAACAGCACCATGTCAACGCCTGCAAAGCTGGCTGGCAGCGTGACCAGCTGCGGGCCGGATGTGCTGAGCGTCACTGTCTCGCTGGCCACCAGACTGCCGCCGGTGTACCCCTCGATGACGACTTGCAGCTGGTCGCTGCTGACGCTGGTCATGTACATGGTGCTGAGCGTGAAGCTGGCATTGCTCGCGGCTGTGATGGCAGCAGGCAGGCCGTCCTTGTTGACCGTCACCTGCGCCCAAACCAGACAACCAAGCTGCAAGTGCTGAAGTCACAGCTGGTGACATGCGCACACAAGGCCAGTGCATGCATGAGCACACAGCCACCACCCACCTGGCTTGGAGACACCACGGCTGCTGCATACTTGCCACCGTTCACGCTGGCGTCCACCACGATGAAGCCGCCGGTCGCTGGTCCGCTGAAGTCCAGGCCAGCATTGCCGCCATAGCCTGTTGGCACGGCCAGGGCGTCGACATTGCTGCCGGCTGGGAGGCCGTCAAAGTCCAGGCCGGCCAGCGGCGGCGGCGGGGAGGCAGCAGTCGGCGCTATTTTGGTGGGTGCAGCCGTGGGTGTGGCCGCCACAGTCGTGAGGGCCAGGTTGTCGATGGCAAATTGGGTGTCGGCAGCGCCATACTGGGTGCTGCCGCTGAGCTGGGGCGTGAAGGTCACAGAGTCCACACTGCTGAAGCCGGCTGGCAGCGTGACCAGCTGCGGGCCAGAGGTGTCCAGCGTCACGGTGAAGCTGGCCGTCACGCTGCCGCCTGTGCGGGCCTGGATGACGACAGTCACCGCGCCGCTGCTCACGCTGGTCATGTACATGGTCGTCACTGACACGCTGCCGCCTGCGGCTGCCGTGATGGCTGCAGGCAGCCCGTCCTTGTTCACGATCACCTGCAGGAACGGTAGTCGTCTCACTGGACAGATGAGCCTGCAGAGCAGTTCTCGATATTGCAGGACTGCACACTGGCGTGCGTTACAAGATGGAGCAAGAGGTCTGCATGCAGGTCCAGACTGCGGGTTTCCGCAGTGCTCACCTGATCGGGCGACACCACGGCTGGTGCGTACTTGCCACCGTTCACGCTGGAGTCCACCACGATGAAGCCGCCGGTTGCTGGGCCGCTGAAGTCCAGGCCAGCATTGCCGCCATAGCCTGTTGGCACGGCCAGGGCGTCGACATGGCTGCCGGCTGGGAGGCCATCAAAGTCCAGGCCCGCCAGCGGCGGCGGCGGTGGGGAGGCAGCAGTCGGCGCTGCGGTCGGGCTGGGTGTGGGTGCCGTCGGTGCTGCTGAAGGCGCCTCTGTGGTAGGTGCTGCGGTGGGGGCTGGTGTCGGGGTGGGCCCGCTGAGCGGTGGCGGTGTGTACTGCAGCGCCAGGTTGTCGATGGCAAACTGTGAGATGGCGATGCTAGGGGTCGTGGCGCCAGCGTCTGGAGTGAACAGCACCATGTCAACGCCTGCAAAGCTGGCTGGCAGCGTGACCAGCTGCGGGCCGGATGTGCTGAGCGTCACTGTCTCGCTGGCCACCAGACTGCCGCCGGTGTACCCCTCGATGACGACTTGCAGCTGGTCGCTGCTGACGCTGGTCATGTACATGGTGCTGAGCGTGAAGCTGGCATTGCTCGCGGCTGTGATGGCAGCAGGCAGGCCGTCCTTGTTGACCGTCACCTGCGCCCAAACCAGACAACCAAGCTGCAAGTGCTGAAGTCACAGCTGGTGACATGCGCACACAAGGCCTGTGCATGCATGAGCACACAGCCGCCACCCACCTGGCTTGGAGACACCACGGCTGCTGCATACTTGCCACCGTTCACGCTGGCGTCCACCACGATGAAGCCGCCGGTCGCTGGTCCGCTGAAGTCCAGGCCAGCATTGCCGCCATAGCCTGTTGGCACGGCCAGGGCGTCGACATTGCTGCCGGCTGGGAGGCCGTCAAAGTCCAGGCCGGCCAGCGGCGGCGGCGGGGAGGCAGCAGTCGGCGCTATTTTGGTGGGTGCAGCCGTGGGTGTGGCCGCCACAGTCGTGAGGGCCAGGTTGTCGATGGCAAACTGGGTGTCGGCAGCGCCATACTGGGTGCTGCCGCTGAGCTGGGGCGTGAAGGTCACAGAGTCCACACTGCTGAAGCCGGCTGGCAGCGTGACCAGCTGCGGGCCAGAGGTGTCCAGCGTCACGGTGAAGCTGGCCGTCACGCTGCCGCCTGTGCGGGCCTGGATGACGACAGTCACCGCGCCGCTGCTCACGCTGGTCATGTACATGGTCGTCACTGACACGCTGCCGCCTGCGGCTGCCGTGATGGCTGCAGGCAGCCCGTCCTTGTTCACGATCACCTGCAGGAACGGTAGTCGTCTCACTGGACAGATGAGCCTGCAGAGCAGTTCTCGATATTGCAGGACTGCAGACTTGCCTGCATCACAAGATGGAGCAAGAGGTCTGCATGCAGGTCCAGACTACGGCGGGTTTCCGCAATGCTCACCTGATCGGGCGACACCACGGCTGGTGCGTACTTGCCACCGTTCACGCTGGAGTCCACCACGATGAAGCCGCCGGTTGCTGGGCCGCTGAAGTCAAGGCCGGCATTGCTGCCATAGCCTGTTGGCACGGCCAGGGCGTCGACATTGCTGCCGGCAGGGAGGCCGTCAAAGTCCAGGCCCGCCAGCGGCGGCGGCGGCGGGGAGGCAGCATTCGGCGATGCTGTTGTCGGGGCTGCTGTTGTCGGCGCTGCTGTAGGCGCCTCCTTGGTTGGTGCTGCAGTGGGCGCCGCGGTCGGGCTGGGCGTGGGTGCCGTAGGTGCTGCTGAAGGCGCCTCTGTGGCAGGTGCTGTTGTTGGGCTGGGAGTCGCACCAATATCGGGCACTGGTGTTTCGGTGGTGACTGGCGGCCCTGTGGGGCCGGTGGTCGGGGCTGCAGATGGCACTGCTATGGGAGTGGCACTCGGAGAAGCCGTCGGGTTGATGGTAGAAGCTGGGGAAGAAGTAGGAGCTGCCGTTGGTGCTGTAGACTGCGCTGTCGGAGTCGCACTGGGCGCCTGCGTCGCTGCGGGCGGCGGGGTGCCGGCCGCGATGTGGGCCGCGAACT
Organism: Diplosphaera chodatii; assembly: GCA_032358165.1. Lineage (NCBI taxonomy): Eukaryota > Viridiplantae > Chlorophyta > Trebouxiophyceae > Prasiolales > Stichococcaceae > Diplosphaera > Diplosphaera chodatii. Next base: position 2,356,958 of record JAALGY010000038.1, read on the forward strand.
GCAGGTTGTCGACGGCAAACTGGGTGGTAGCCGCCGAGAAGGCGCCCAGCATGCCAGCGGGGCTGCTGGGCAGGAAAGTGACCTGGTCCAGGCCTGCAAACGCTGAAAGGTCCACCGCCTGCCTGGGGTCTGACGGCAGCAGTATCACCGTCCTGCTGGCAACTGCTGCGCCGTCGGCGTAGCCCGTGATGAGCACGTTGACTGCGCTGCCGGTCACGGTGCTCATGTACACCTGCACCAAGCAACCACGTTGGCCTAAGGCAACGTAACCAGTGAGGGCCCGGAGGTAACAGCACGAAACGCAAGGTGGCATACTGGTGACTCACGTTGCCCAGGTCGAAGCTGGCGCCTGTATCGACTGAGATGGAGGCAGGCAGGCCCGCGCTGTTGATGATGACCTGCCCAGCAGACAGAACTGACCCTCAGCTCGTCATTGGACCACAGCAGTCCGACAGAGCTTTGCTGCACCATGCATCTCGTGAGGACGCAGCGTGTAATCAAGTTCCGGCACGTGTGCATGGCTGGCGTTAGTTCATTCTTGTTTGCAGCACTTTCACCTGGCTTGCAGACACCATGGCAACGTGGTACTTGGATGCGGTGCTGGATGCGTCCACCGCAACGAAGCCACCGTACGCCACCCCAGCACCTGCGCCGCCATACCCATCTGGGACGCTGCCTGCCGGGATGCCGTCAAAGGTGAGGCCCGCCAGCGGCGGCGCCGTGGGGGCTGCCGAGGGGGCGGCTGGCTGTGCTGAGGGGGCGGCGGAGGGTGCGGCGGGGCCCGCGGTCGGCGGCGCTGCTGTGGGCCCGGCGGTGGGGGTGGCGGCTGTGGGAGGCGCCGTGGGCGCCGCCGGCGCCGGGTGGTTGACGAAACCAAGATTGTCAATCGCGAACTGGGTGGTGGCGGCGCCGTAGACGCCCGGGCCAGCGAGCGCGGACGGCACGAAGGCAACGTCGTCCAGGCCGCTGAACTGGGACAGGTCCACGGGGAGCTGCGGGAAGATCGGGCTCAACTGTACCGTAGACGTCGCCACGACCGTGCCGTTGGCGCGGCCGGTGATGACCACAGTGATGGGCTGCCCCGTCACGGTCGTCATGAACACCTGCAGGGGCGGCATGTGCCCAGGCTCGCCTGTCAGCAGCTCAGCAACGGTGGTGGTATCAGCTCCATCCCACCGCAGCAGATGCTCAACAGGGACACAGATTGTGAAAGCAGAGTGCGCCACACAGGGGGCACCTGTCCCAGGTCGAAGGTGGCGCCTGCGCTGCCAGTTGCTGTGATGGAGGCCGGCAAGCCACCGCGGTTGATGATCACCTGCAAGGACAGCGACTTCTACATCAAAGTTCCCAGCTGCCCACCCTTTCTCACGAGAGCGCCCCTCGAGTGGCGATCAGCGCCTCGACGGCAGCATGCCATCAAGGGGTTGCACCTGGGGTGGGGACACCATGGCGGGGTGGTATTTCGAGGATGGGGACGAGGCATCGACAGCCTCGAAGCCGCCGAACGCCACGTCCGTCTCGCCGTTGTACCCCTGCGGCACGCTGCTGCCAGGTGACACACCTGCACACAAAACACCAAAGTTTTAAATCAGCGTTTAATGAACCCCTTGGTTTGAAAACACTTTCAAAAATGAGGCAAAGTTTGATGAGGACGTGTCCTAAGTTTGGCCTTGGGATGCACCACCCTTGCATGCCGTGTCTGCCAGCTCATCGTCGAGAAGCTGTCGAAACTCACCCTGGTCAAAGTTCAAACCGACACTCGGCGTCGGCGCTGGGGTCGAGAGCGAGGGTGCAGCGGTGGGAGTGCTGCCCTGTATCGTTGGCGGCGCGGTGGGTGACGCGGACGGCGGCGGGAGGGGAAGGAAAGGGGGGTCCGGGGGCGCGAGCGGGGGCGCGCCGCTCAGGCCGAAGGAGAACTGGGAGCCGCCGCAGTGCCGGTTCGCGAAGAACAGGTCCACCGTGAAGGGGCGGCCCACGGTCAGGCCCAGCCCCGTCAGATCAAATGTGGCGTTCTGCAGGGAGAACGTGTGACGTTGGCAGCGCCCTTTGCATGCTGTGTCGCAGGCTGCGGATGTACGCTGAAAACTGCAGCAACATGTGCGGCCCTGCCATCAGGGGCAACAGCAGGCCCGCAGTCCCACGAGCAAGCCACGGCTGTTTGTACCTGCGGCGGATGGATGCCTCCCAGGTCGACAACCCGCTGGCCGTTGACATATACCCAGATATCATCGTTGCCCGACACCGCCAATGACATGCCGGCAGCGTATGCCACCATCAGCTTGCCCTGTATCAGTCGAGGTCTTGGTCACAACCAAGAGTATCATTGACGGAGGTTGGTGACAGATGCTGGAGTGAGAATGAGGCCATGCACAGCCGTTCTATATGTTCGATGTACACCGTGTGCAGGGGTGCCAGCATGGGGGAGCGCATGCCGCGGCATCACCTGGTACGTCCAGTGGCAGTTGTGCACTGCGCCCGCTGCATTGCCCAGCAGCTGCCCATCGATGGGCCAGAAGCTGTCGGAGCTGAACTGCAGTGCGCCTGTGCCCGGGCTGTACCTGCAGGGGCAGACGGCAAACTGTGATGCGCTGAAACTTCATTCAGCTGCACCTTGCTCCGAGCTGTCTTGGCACATGGAATCTACACATGCACCGAGTATCATGAACAGCCTGAGTATAAGTGCTGCTGCGCAGTTCCAGGTCCATGGCTTGAAAATACTCCAAGAGCCTCACGTCAGAGGGATCTGGTAGCTCTTCCAGCGGTTGGCCGGCAGCTGGCTGGTGGGCGCAAACCACTGGCTGAAGGTCGCGGCGCCGTGCGTGGTGGCCGTGCCCGCCTGGCCGCCCATGTACAGGGGGCTGGTCCCACCCAGCAGCAGGTAGCCGAGCACGCCTCTGTCGTTCTGCAGTGCGCATGTGAGACGACACGCTACTCAATATCAAGGGGATGACTGCGCACGCTCGCATAGGGGCTGCGCAACAGTGGAGCACCCATCATGTGCACACAATGAGTCCCACTTGAAGCTGCAAACCGTTGCAGCTGGTGTCATAAGCCCACCATCAGGGAGGTGTACGAAAAGTCGGCATTGAGCGCGGGGGTGAAGTCCCGGATGACCCCGCTGAATTCGGCGGCGCTAGGTGAGGCAGTGGGGCCCTGGGTCGACTGGATGGTCGGAGCCGCAGTGGGCGCCTTTGTAGGAACCTTTGTCGGTGCCTTTGTGGGTGCCTTTGTGGGCGCAGGGGTCTTGGGTTTGGTGGGGGCGGGCGTCGGCGCCGGCAGGGGGGCCGAGCATGCCAGCGTGGCCACACCCTTCGCTTGTGCGCACCTGGCACATGGCACACGAAATGTGAGTGCGCTGGGGACTCCCTGCATATCGGCCCAGCTAGCAGGGTGTCTGGATGGTGTGTCGGGCAGCTGCTGTGGCTAGCTCGCCTGTTGTTCAGCAGCGTCAGCACCACCCGGTTGGCACCAGCCACAATGTACGGCTTCAGGTTTGCGGTGCCGCCTTTGCCAATGAAGCTGCCCGTCACCTGGTTGGGGACTCACACCACAACGAAGAGTAAAATGAGTGGCAGCCACAAGATGGTACAGGGTGCAAGCAGGTGCATGAGAGCAGTCGCCACCGAACACCTATGTGAAGAATACTGGTCCCTGGCTTGGCAGCCGCACCTGGCCCTTGTACTTGGCGTTGAAGATGGACACCCGCACAGCATCCTGCGCCGTCGTCACGGCCAGGCTGCAGGTGTCCGGCGACCGGGTCACCGCCAGATCTGCACATGCATCGGCCAACACTTTCCTGAAAGGGCATTCACCTGCAACGAAAGCGTCAGTTTTGCCACCAATCGCAGGCCGGACTGCAGCGACCTCTGGGCCTGGCCTCTGCACGAAGCCCTGTAGTACAGCCAGGCAAAGGCCGCAGGTGCCTCACCTGTCTGGAGGTAGACCACGTCCGCCGCCTTGTTGTCGCAGTTGGCCTTGGCGGCGCAGCACACGGCGCCGGTGGCGCCGCCCGGCCCCGCGGCTGTGGCCCTGATGGCTGCGTTGGCGGGGCACACGCGGCTGCGGGTTGGGCCCGACACCGTCACCTGCGCTGGAGACGTGGGACCATCAGGCCCAGCGTCTCCTCTGAAGCCGAAATGGGTGTGTTGGCGTGCAGCTTCCCATTACCTTGCACGATAGGTGCAACAGCACAATCGTGAGGACGATCCTGCGTAGCTCTTCATGAGACTGCCCGTTCTGGTTGTTACCGCAGCGGTGCCGGCTGCTGCTGCGGCCGCCCAGGCGCCCGCGGCGCTGTTCGTGCCCGCCGGGACGGGGAGCGTCGCCATCTGCAGCGCGGTCTTGCCGGGGGACGCGACGCCGCGGCTGAGGCAGTAGAGGCTGGCGCCCGCCTTGGGCTGCGTGGCAGGAGACGGTGCATGAGGCGCCAGCACAACTTCGCAATCAGCACGCTTCGTGGGCGGCTGCAGAGTGGTGCGGACGTTGGCCTTTGCGCACATACATGCAGAGGGTGGGCGCGAGCTTGCATGGCAGGGTGGTGGTGCTACGACAGCTGCCAGCACCTTGAACAGCTTCCAGGACGGGGCGTAGTTCACACGCGTGACCCTCGCCGCCGTTGCCTTTGGCTTCTTTGCTGTTGGCTTCGCTGTCGGCTTGGGCACCGCTGCCAGCTGCCGGCCGCCGCCGCCGCCGCCGCCGCCGTTTGCAGCCACAAAGGCGTTGCTGCCCAAGCCGGGCGTCAGCGACCCCGCGCCCGCCAGCAGCTGCTCGGCGCTCTGCTGCTCCGCCTGCGCAGTGGGGTGAAAACCTGATCGGCGGCGGCAACTCCCGGTTGTTGCATGCCGGGGGTGGGATTGCAGGGGCAAAGGGGCGGGGGTGGGTGACCCAACACCCGCTCTACTGCACTGATCTGATTGGAACCTGCACATAGGCTCATGCCTCTGCATAAGTGTGCTTGTTGCAAGCACATTATTGATGCGCAATGCAGCACCTGCAGGTGGCGCGCCGCGGCGGCGATGGCCGCGCGCTGCACCCGTGTCTGGCTGGCCACCGCGATGCCCAGGGCGGCGGCCAGTGCAAACAGCACCACCACCGCCAACAAGCAGGCCCGGCGCTGCGCCGCCGTGCCCGCCATCGATGCCGCCGTTCCGGCCCGCAGGCTGTGCAGTGTTACTCCTCCAGAAGCCCAGCTGTTGTTCCCCTGTGTCGCGAGGCTGTGCGTCGCGTGTCTGGGCCGACCCTGAGCTCCGTAACTTGACCTGAAGATATTTCGTGACGCCTGGCCGGGTGTTCACGGTTGAATCAGCAGCGTCAGCGGGTTCTTCGCTCGTCCGACTGGCTGGCACGGCTGCTGTCTTGTGCTGCCGCCAGCTGTGGCCTCAGTGCACTGAAAGATTGATGTTGCCCACCGCAGCAACGCGAAGTGGCAACTCGCAGGTCAAGGGGCGCTGTGATCGGTGACCTGGGCGCTGGCTTGCGCCAGATGCACAAGGGCGACGCACGACTGCCGTGGCAAGCGTTTGACGGGTGCTGGTCCAGCAAGCGGAGTGGCGTGTGAACGTAGCCAGCCGGCTCAGCTTGATTCAAAACGTTGATAGTATGATCTATTCACAGCAGTCCTGATAACAGAACAACATGCAGTGCAGCTGCGGCCAAGCCGACTACTGTACTAAATCTCGTGCAGCAGTACATTTTAACACGTGCATGTGCAGACGTCAGCAGAGGTCACAACGGGCGCCTGCGCATATGAGCGCAAACAAACAACAAAATCAAAGCTCTGACATCGCATTCTGAACCATACTGGGCTGCATGGGTGCTGCCGCGCCACATCAGACAGGAACAGGCCCCTGCACCTGAATCACCAACTTGCGAGCATAGAAACGCAATGTCTGAGTCTCTCTGTTGACTCACTCACTGTATTGCACAAAGATATGCAAACGAACATTGTTTATGCGTCTGCGACTGGGCAGGCGGATGATGTATGATGTCAACATTGGCATCGCACTGCAATGCTCAGCTGGGGTGCATATGGCCGTTTCTCTTCGAAAGCCACGTCTTATGCACGCAGTCTGTCTGAAAACTTCTGTTGTTTCAACTGGGGGAAGTGCAGTCCACGCCACGCAACCGGCCAGCGCAATGTATTGGAGCAGGAACGGTAGCACATCCACTGAGTCACAGCCACCAAGGCCGGTGGGGCACAGTGAAGTGCTGCAGGACAGTCAAGTGATATTGAAGATGAACCTGGGGGCCGCAGAGCCGGATAGGCTGCCGCCGTGGGGTACACACTCAGCAGCTGCACACTGACTGAAGCTGTGCGAAACCATGGGAGATGTTCGCCACGCACGCATTTGGGACGCTTGTTGCATACACCGCGCAGCATACCATAGTGGAGCAAGCCGACAGAAGCTGAACAGGGAGATCAAAGCAGGACATCATCTGCATAAAGTTGGTGGACAGCTAACAACATGCAGGCGATGCGGCGCGGTAGCAACTTGGCACCAGCGTTGCTGCGGCATGCGGGCGCAGACGCCGCGGCGGCGCCGCAGCTGCGGCAACCCGCGCAGGCGGCGCAGCGGCGGCTGGCGAGCCCCCAGGGGACCGGCATGCACGGCGAAGGCACAAGCCGGGGTGAAGCTGGACACAAGAACTTTTGGGAGGCGCCCTTTGAGCCGAGGAGTTGGACGGCAAACCAGAGGGGCTTCGCGGTGCTGGGCATCGCCGGCGTCGGCTGCTACGCGCTGCTGGGCGGCTGGCTGCGCGCCAAGCAGGCGGACCTGCCGGAGATGAAAAAGGAGAGCAAGCCCGGCGTGCCGCCTGCGGCCGACCCCACCGACCGCCGGCAGCCGCAGGTCAGCGACGCCGTCGGCGCCGCGTTCCCGATGAAGGAGTCCCTCCGGGCCAGCAGCAATGCTCCTACGGCGTCCCCCCAGCTGAGCGAGAACCGCCGGCACGGGGAGGCCTTCAACAGCGAGACCGGGGTGCAGGGCCGGAAGGACAACCAGGAGTGAAGCTTGCGGAACGAATACAGTGTAGGGGGTCACACAGGGGGTGCTGCTTTGGAACGACAAGGATTTCTATTGCACAGCGTTGAGTTAGCAGCCACTGATGGTGTGTGCGGTCACCAGCGGTATACCATAACCAGAATTACCCAGCAGTTGCTAGTAGGTTCTGCGGTGACACCCATGCCTTGAACCTGCTGCTACACCAGTGTCTGCCTGTCCATGCAAAGTCCGTTCAAGGGCTCTACCACAGCTGTGGTACACCAAAGCCGGGTCCCACCCCCCTGGAGTGGCCGTTGGCACAACGCCGCCGTCACGCCCCGTCAGCCGCTGCTGCTGTCCGACACCGGCGAGCCCACGGCCGACATCAGGGGCGTGCCCGCCTGCGACGCCTTGGCCGCGTGCGCGAGCGCCTCCCCCCGGTGGTCCGACTGCTCTGTGACCAGGTACCCGGCGCCCACCTGCAGGCGCAGCAGCATAGCTGTCGCAAGCTATCAAAGACGCAAGCGTGCACATGTGGTGCATCACAACCGCTTGTGCGCCCTGGTAAGTTTGCGATCGCGAGCACCAGTCCTTCCAACACGACCACACGAAGCCGGGTCTGACAGCCGGGCTGGGGGGCCTGGACAGGTATGCGGACCTGGCAGTCAGGACGGGAACCTGAGCGGGAGGCGCACCTGGCAGTCCCGCAGGATCGCGTGCTCGTTCACGCGCACGCCGTCGCACAGGATGGACGCCTGGATGTGCGCGCCGTCCGCCACCCGCACATTCGCCATCAGCACGCTGTTGATCACCTGCGGCGATGCGCCTTCAGGTCGGCACTCCATGCAGCCGAGGCTACAGTGTGGATTGCTACCGTAACGTGGGTCGGATGTCTATCGACCAGATGAAGGCATGCGATGCTGGCAGTCAAGATGCTGGCAAGCACAGTCATCTTGGTATGTTGACATTCACATGTGACATCCGCAGCCCCCTCACCTTCACATTGCTGCCGAGCACGCAGCCGGGGCCGATGACGCTGCGCTTGACGCTGGTCTTGTCGCCGATGTCTGCGCCCGCCGCAATGATGCACCCAGCACCCACTGCATCCATCAGTACACCGATACCCTTGATTTTGGGTGATGTCCAGAATGTATGTGAGGTAGGTAGGGCGTCCAGCTGTACATTGATTGTCACCCTGATGTGTCACCCTGAAACCCTTCGGTGAGCGCAGCGCTGGCACACAAGTTTCGTGGGCAACACAGGTGAAGGGCCTTCGCCACGCATGGTTGAACAACCAAACGCCTTGTTGCGCATCCCTGCATTATCGCCGACATGGACAGTTGGGACCGGTCAGCAGCACTGGCAGCCGAAACCCTACCCGTGGCCTTGGTGCCCAGGCGCTTGGGCGGCTCCATCCAGTTCTCGTGGCGCGGGTTGGTGGCGGGCCCCAGCAGCCGCGCCGCCAGCGCCGGCGTCGCCACATCCCTGCAGCCCCGCAGCGTGTACATGGAGTACCATCTCAGGGTGAACGACAAGATGATAGCTGCGTCCGTCAGCCAGCGGCGCCTGCTCTGCCAGCAAGACCTCACTTCAGTCGGCATGGTTGCGGGGGCTACTTTGGAGCAGCAGATGTCAGATGCAATGTGGCAAGCAGCAGGTCCACCTTCAAGAGGTTTTGAGCGCACTCCCAAGCAAAGAGAGGCCCTTGCCGCTGGTCGACGGCGACAATGCCGTGCCAGCAGCGGAAAAGGGTCCTGCTCCTACAGTCACATACACCTGAGCTTGTCAGCCACCTGTTGATCTCGCCGTAGCTGTTGGGCGTGTTGGCGCGCGCGCAGAAGCGGTCGGCCCCCGCCATGTAGGCGCCCACGCCGCCGGCCCGCGCGACGTTGGGCCGCGCCCCGTGCCCCGCCACGCCGCCCGCGCCCCCCGCGCCGCTCGGCCGGTACGCATGGCTCATGTCCGACACGAAGTCTGGGGACAGGGCACAACAGCGTGGTGGTGGGGTTGGTTGCAGAGGTGAGCGTTTGCATACATGTCTGATGAGCTCAAGGTGAGGCTGGCATGCAGGGCCGTTCACTGCGCAGCGCTATCGCACAGCAGCAGGATGCGACGGTGCCATCACTGCCCACAGTGGGCGGCTCATGCAGCTGAGGTCACCATGGGGATACTTCTGAACCAGAGTGCCGGCCGTACGCGCATCATAGACAGGCATTGAGGTAGAAACAAGCAGGGACGGAGCGGGCTTGGGAGACCAGGGCGTGGGCCCCCACCCCGCACGGACGACGACAGCCCGCCGTCCAGCGCCGCCTGCAGCTTCAGGCTGTCGGAGCGCAGCGCCTCAATGCGCGCCGCCGGGCGGTCGAACTGGTGCCGCACCATGTACGGCAGCACCTCCTGTCCCCAGCAGGAGCAATGCATGTCTGTGTCGTCCAAGCTTCAAGCGGTGCCTCGCTAAGGATCACATCACCTCCTATGTCATCAGCCCGAGACCACATGCAACGTGAAGGTTTAGCATAGAGGCGACAACTGAACACACACTCGACTTGGAGTGCTTTCTGAAGGACCAAAGCGGTCTGTCAACTGCACATCTGCGTTTGTTGGTCGCTAAACTGGAGAGCAGCTTGGTGGCGGCATGAGCATACAACACGGTTTTTCATGGACCAGTTCCGACCTGCTTGAGGCTGGAGTGCATCGGCCGGGCGTCAAGCGCCATCAGCAGCGCCGTCCGGTCGAACACGTAGCAGTGCGCGTCTGTCAGGTCTGTCCGCAGGGTGAGAGCCCCCGCCCGCCGCAGCGCCGGCAGCGGCAGCCTGCGCAACATGGGCAGGCGAGCCGCGTGTCCTGGTCGTCCACCACTGCGTTTGCTGAACGTGTGTGTCGGCTGCTGCAGCAGCGAGTAGTGGCATTCTGGCCGCGAGCCTCGAGCGGCATCCTCCTTGATGAAGAGGATGGTGCGCCTGTGACATCGTGCCCCTCTATGCCGTGAGATGGGTGCTGCAGCGCCGAAAAAGCTCACCCGATGTCTCGCCGGGCGTCTGGGCTGGCCGCGAAAAACAGCAGCGTGTGCCCCGAGGCGTCCAGGCCTGCATGTGGCAACTTCCCCAAGTGTAGCAGGCTGTCTGAGCACCGTGTTGCCATGGGGAGTGGCCAGTCTGCGATATGAAGGCACAAGAGACAACAGCGGTAGCATAGCTGACGTCACAGCAGCGTTTGAAGCATGAACTAGCTTCCTGCTACATAAGCCCACCGACGTAGTCGACGTTTTTTGGCGCCTTTCCCGGTTTGCACTCGGCGCTCGCCAGCCCCCGCCGCGGCGCCAGCAGGCTGGTGGCAGCCGCCCCGCGCACCTGCGTATTATCTAATATTATATTATTATTGTTGTTATTATTATCCCACTGTATTCGTGTTCCTGGCTGCCGTCGGCTGTCTGCACGGTCTTCCGTCTGCAGCGCTGTGCGTTCGCTGCGACGTCAGCTGGAGGCGGCGCCCCCGGTTCTGCAGGTGTGCCAATCGCAGGCTCACCGTGTGCGCGGCCAGCACGGCCCCCAGCGACACGTCCGACACCAGGTCTGCCGACAGCACCGCCACGGCGTCCGCCACCAGGCTGCCGGCCACCGCCCGCAGCGCGTCCGCCGAGCCGAGCCCCGAGGCGACCGCCCGCACCTGCGCGGTGCAGCAGCACGACATGAGGCATCCGCTTGACGGCCCTCGGACGGCGTGCACACCTGCAGTGAGCCGCGGTTCAGGGATGGCACTGAAGACTGGGTTCCAAGGTTGTAGAGGGGTGCCTCCAGGTGCAGGTCGCCCTCGTAGTGCTCGTTGATCCAGGACTGCACCCGCCCGGCCGTCTCATCGCCAGAGCACACCTGCAGCAGGATCATGGAGCATGACAACCCTGAGAGTTGCATTGTACGTTGTGCCGCGGCGTGAAGCGCTGGGCATGTGCATGCGCATGTGCAGCTTGGCTGCTGCCGATGGACACAACCATCATGCGGTAGCAGGGTTGCATGCATAGGCTCACCACCAGCACGTGGCGGATGCCAGAGTGCTCGATCATGGCGAGCGGGAAGGACAGCAGCGGGCGGTTGCCGACGGGCAGCAGCGCCTTGGGCGTGGCGGGGCTGTTCAGCGGGTACAGCCGCGAGCCGGTGTCGCTGGCCAGGATGACCGCCTGAGGTGAGGGCCCCCGCATGGCTGCCGGCTGCGGGCACGCCTGCTGCTGTTGCTGCAGCTGATGTGATCCCAGCAATGCTATGAACTACGACACTATGCAAGGGCTGCCGATCGCAATCAGGAGTGGATCGTGTGCTGCGCTGCCTCCTGGCTTGACGGCTCTGTGAAAGGTGTGCCGCGATCTGGCCACTGGTGGCACCCAGTCGCCTGCAGCTGCAATTTGCAGTCGCTGCTGCACCAGCTGTTCAACAGCTTCGTGTCGATAGGTAGCAACGCTGATCAAGTCCGCCTGAGAGTGGCACCTCAGCAATGCTGGCGCAAGACTGCAAATCTTTCATGCAACAAGACGTCCACCCAGCGGCAACTTGCGGATGCAGATCAGTTGGTCTCCTGGCGCACGTGAAGAGAATCACGATATAATGCAACGTGCTTATTGCGCGGGCGACGAAGAGTCTGACCAACTCATGCACGTGCATGTCTGCAAGCGTTGCCAGATCAGCAGCTGTTTGCCATTTCGAGTGTTGCATAAAGTCCATTCGCACACCATCACCAGCATCTTTCAGAGGCAGTTTGGCGACAAGCTAGCTCCTCCAAGGTCTTCGCCTTGCTCGACAGACCCAAGTTTCAGCCGGATCCCTCTGCCTTCCCGGCCACGCTGCTCCGTCATCGGATGCCTGCGAGCCACCCACAACATACCTTCGGATGTGCCCAGCACGTGTAGCTGCACTGAGTGAGAATGGTGTACATACGCTGCTGTACAGGCAGCATGCGCTGATGCCATGCGGGCATTTCTGAGCAGGCAGACCGGCGGCATCTGGGCAAGCAAGAATAAACAGCCCTGCGGAAGCGCTGTGCCAAAACTTTAGCCGTGTCCGTCCACGTCACGCGGGTGACCCGGACATCGGCACCGGTGGCACCGCCCGCCCGAGGGCGCCATGGCGCACCTGCAGCTGAAGCTGGACCAGTTCAAGGCGCCCGAAGGCCAGTACACGTGAGCCAATTGTCAGCCTGCTCACCCAGAGCGCTGCGCCATTCTTAGGCGACTGTGTGAAGGCCGGAAAAAATAGGGATCTGGTGCGTACACATGCCATGACAGCCGTGTGTCCATGTCCTCGTCAAGGCGTGGTACTGACTGTACCTATGCCCGCAGCTTCCACTCCGAGCGGCCGTCGCGGGCGCCGTTCTCCACCTCGCGCGCCTGCCGGCTGACGTACGCCGAGCTGGCGAGCGAGGCGCAGCTCGCGCTCGCGGCCGCGGCGGCGGGAGCGGGGCAGGGCGCGCCGGGCGGCGGCGGCGCCTACGTCCTCCACAACGTCCTGGAGTTCCTGTACATCTCCGAGTACACCAACCCCGACCGGGTGCGCAGCGACATGCTGACATCATACTGGTAGTACGCTGGTGGGGTGAGGAGTCGACCGTGCAAAGCGTAGTGCGTGATTGTGTGTCAGCATGGGGCAGGGACTCGGCAATCCAGCACTGTGACGTCGGCTCCCTGTCTGCAGGAGCCCGTGCGGTCGATGTGCTGCGGCAGCACCAGCACCAGCGTCTCGACGTGGCCCACCTGCCACGCGCACGCGCCGGCGCCCGACGGCCTGGATCTCCTTGTGGGCCTCAACACTGGCGATGGTGGGTTGCTAGGGTTGACGGTCTTCTGGCAACATATGCTTAGGGTTGTGATTTCACAGAGTTATGCAGCCTCCCCACTGCAGCTGGAGCACCGCCCCTCCGGGCACAGGTGTAGCCGCATGCGACTGCAGTCCGTTGGCAGACCGTGCTTCAAGGTCCTTTTCAAAATGGCCGCGCCCCTCTTGTTCCTGCAGTGCTGGCGACATCGCTGGCGGGGCAGGTGGCGGCGCAGCGGGGCGACAGCCGGCGGGCCGCCTGCCAGCACTTCAACCCGGCCGGCGACGGCAGCGGCGGCGGCGGCGACCGCAACAGCGACAGGAGCGGCGGCGGCAGCGACCGGGGCGGCGGCGGCGGCGGCGGCGGGGCCGCGAGGGACGGCAGCCGCGTCGCCGGCGTCTGCTGGCTGTCGGCGATGCAGGGCACCTTTGCAGCGGGGCACGTCAGCGGCAGCCTGTACTTCTACCAGAAGCGGGTGAGTGGCAGCTGCTAGCTCACATCTGCCAGCTGCACTGCACCCAAGAAAGGTGGTTGCACGTGTCAGGGAGACCGGTCGCAACAGCAGACTGATGAACGGTGAGGACCCGGCATGTTTGCATGTGGTCAACAGCAGCAGATGCCACCCGACCCGATGACCGCCTGATGTGCAGGGCCCAGATAAGGACGGCAGCCGGCTGGCGACGCAGCTGCGCTCGGTCGTCAGCATAGCGGGGTCGGAGGCGATCGCAGCAATCCGCACCGGCAGCCCCATTACCGGCGTCTCGGCCTCGCCCGACGGCGGGTCGGTGGCGGCGTCGTGCGCGGACGGCGTGCTGCGGATATACAGCGTGGCCACGCAGCGACTCACGGGCGGCTTCAAGGTGAGTCTTCATTGCAGCAGTTCTGCGGGCCATTCGCTGCCGTCTCATGCCTTCTGGCTTCTTCAAGTGCATCCGAGACTGCACGCGTCGCCGCAGCTGCTGGTGGGTGCTGGCACAGCCAGCGGGCACCGCTACAGTCTGTGACCGGTCTCGGAGCCTAGCAGGTGCATGCTGGTCGCCCTTCTGGAAGAGCGTCGGACCATCCCAGCAGCAAGCGTGCTTCAACCCCGACACGCGGCACTGCAGAGCTACTACGGCGGGCTGCTGTGCTGCGCGTGGAGCGCGGACGGGCAGCTGGTCGCCACAGGGGGGGAGGACGACCTGGTGTCGGTGTACAGCCTGGAGGCGCGCTGCTGCGTCGCGTGGGGCGCCGGCCACCACTCCTGGGTCTCCGGCGTCGCCTTCGACCCCTGGTGAGCTGTGCCAATGCCACGAAATACGCTGTGGTTCAAGTGCACCCGACGTTTGCAAGTCTGATTTGAGGGGAAGAGGTTGCTCCTTTGCTCTCGGTAATATCCTCAGGATGGTCAGCGCTGCAAGCTGGTCCTCCCTGCTGGTTGGGTGCAGCACAGCAGACAAACGGCAGGGTCGACCTGTCGCTTTTCGCTGGCAAGCAGCCAACCGCCGAAATGCATCATGCGCAGGGCACACGAGGGGCAGGAGGCGGCGGGCCTGGTGCGGCTGCTGAGCTGCGGCCACGATGGGCAGCTCGCGCTGTGGGACTTCGACCTCAGCCCCGAGGCGCTGGCGCCGGTCAGGTCCGGTGCTTTGCAGCTGTCGTGCCCAGTGGCAATCCAAAGTTCACTCAGCTGGCACGAGTGAGCAGGAGGTGCAGTGCAGTGGCAGCTGCTGATGCCATGCGGCGGTAGTGCTGCCTGATTGCTCAAACACCATTGCCGCTGCAGTCCCCGCCTCGGCAGCGGCCAGGCGCCCGCGGCTGCCAGGCGGCTGTTCGGCGCCCCTCCAGACAGGTGCAGCTCCGGGCCCAGCTCAATTGCAGCATTGCTCTACAGGTCAAGCACCGTTGGTCGGCTGTAATGCTGGGTCATATCGCGTCCTCCCGTGCCGCTGTGATTAGAGTTGGATGAGCATGGCAGAGCGCTTGCAGTTCAAAAGGCACAGGCGGTGCTGACATGTGGCGTATATGCACTGCAGCAGGCAGAATGGTGTGGCTGGCGGCAGCGCAGCTGCTGAGGGAGCAGTCGCGCCAGCGCCGCAGCACGCTGACATGGATCTGCAGGCTCCCGTGCGGCTGCGGAAGTGAGCTGCATACCTGTTGGTCTGCCAGGAGGGGCTGTGCACCTGTTGCGAGGAGATACACACTGGTTGTGCCCGCAGTATCTGGCCTCACCAATGTGCCATGCAAACACGTACATAAGGGTATGTATGGTGCCCTCTGGAGGCAAACGTGTTCACTGCAACATGCAGACTGTACGCTGAGCCGGTGTCGGCGGTGCTGCCGACGCCCGGCGCGATCTTCATGGCCAGCTTCAGCGGCATGGTGCGCTGCTGGAGACGACCGATGCCGCCACCGCCGCCCCAAACTGCGCCGCAGCCGGTGCGCTGAGCAGCCGAGTGCCCGGCGTGCAGGTTTGGCAGGCGCGTGGGCAAGCACGGCAGAGCTGAGGTTGCTTGGGTGCTGCTGCAGGACGGTGCAGAGGCAATGGACTCGGACCCGCCTGCGGGCGCTGCCAACGGGCCCGCAGCTGCTGCTAGGGTCTGACAGGCAGTGCTGGCACTGGCGCATTCAGACAGCAACAGCTCCTGGACCAGGGTTGCATGCTGCTGCTACTGATTTTGCCGCTACGTCACATATTTAATTATCAGAGAGGCATCCCAAGTCCCCAAACACCCTGCGTGCTGCCAAGGAACTGCAGTCGTATACGCCTATCTTCGATCGTAACCTCACATGCAGAGACACCCAGCTCCGCGCTTTACTAGCACCTCAACCGACAGTGGTCTGCATCAAACCTGCGGCTTGACCTGCTTGCACTACTGACAAGGTGTGCATCTGACATGGCCAAAGACTGTAGCATGGATTGTGTAGCATGTTGACGTGATGGTGCTGAAGAATCGACCGCTGGATTTACAGTTCAGATACTTGTGGAGCCTGAATGTAGCAATGCTGAATACGCACTGACACTGAATGCAAGCTTCGAGCGGATGCCAGGAAGCCAAGACGCTGAACATGTGCTGAGGAACTGATGACGACCGAGTGGTGCAGATGGGCAATCATGCAAGCTGGAATGCTGCACCCCATATAAGCCGACAACATCAATGCTGCGCTGCATAGCGTCGCATGTGCAAATCGAAATGTCCGCCTCCGCACCTAAACCTTGGACAGCATGGCACCAGAGGTCAGGAGTAGCTGCTCAGGAGTTGGCTGCCTTCTCCGCGTCGCCCTTCGTGTTCTGGGCCTTGCCCTCCGCCTGCTGCTGGCTGTTGCCGGTGAGCGAGCCGATGGTGTCCTTCACGGTGCCAACGATGTTGTCTGACACGCCCTGGAGGTATCCCTTGGCCTGCGCCGTATCGTGTTCAGCCGAGCCCTCCGCGCGCTTGGCGGCGCCCTTGGCCTGCTGCTCGTCATTGCCGAAGAAGGAGCCCACGTTCTCGCGAACGGCTCCCTCCGCCTGCTTGAGGTTCCCTTCAGTCTTAGATGGCTCGCCAGTCATGATTGCAGCGGCTGTTGCTGGGTGCGGCGGTGATAATGGAGGCTCAGAATTGGTCTGAGGAGTCTGAGGCGTGGAGGGAGCAAGAAGGTGTTGTGAACAGGGCGGGGCGCGGCAGGGCTGAACATGCGGTGGTGAAGGCGTGGCGAAGCTGCGTCCAAGTGGATGCAGAGAGCGCAGCTACCGCGCAGCTTCAAGGCGTGGCCAGCGAGGCGATCCTGTACCGCCGCTTTGCGCTCGCCGCAGTCACTTGCTGATTTCAAAAACAACTTCAGCTTGATCAGACTTGTGTCCCGTGACAGCGTTTGTTGACGCTCTGTGCTTTACGCCTGCCGTTGACTCGCTGATCGCCAGCATCATCATGTCGGGTCACGAGCCATCGAAGACCTCTGGCAACGCAAAGGCTACACAGGGCGCCGTCCGCGAGAACCTGGGCAAGGTCATCGGCTCCAACGAGCAGCAGATGAAGGGTGCTGCCAAGCGTCAGGAAGGCAATTCCGAGCACGATGCGGCACAAGCCAAAGGCTGGATGGAGGGTGCCAAGGACAACGTCATGGGCACCGTGAAGGACACCATCGGCTCCCTCACCGGCAACACCCAGCAGCAGGCGGAGGGCAAGGCACAGGACGCGAAGGGGAATGCAAAGCGTGCTGCAAACGAATAGGCAGCATCACTGCGAGCACGGACAGGAGGCGACTGACTCGACTGGGTGGGGCTCGGCCAAACTGATATTTTCGAGCAGATACGCTGCACATGCTATGCTATGCCAGTGTTGGGCAACAATTTTGACACACCCCATGACGGGCTTCAGCTTTTCTGTCAGCAGATCTCTCTGATCACTGTCAACGCATACTGCACTGTAATGTCCTTTGCAACACCACCTAGCTGCCATTGTGACACTGCCTGTCAACGAAACTGCCATGACAAGTGTGCTCAAGCTGGCTTGGACCTACACACCCCAGCACAACCCCAGCTTCGTGAGGACATGGGCCAATCCGATTGGACTTGTCGTCTACTGAACTAGTACAACTCAGGGTTGTACCAGTTGCACGAGCAGCCAGGTTCCTCTATTGCAATTCGCCCAGGCAACCAACAAACGAAACCGTAACCTGCGTTTACACCTCATAATCTGGTCTACACCTTATGGGCGACGATGCGGTCCACAAACGCCCAGTCTACACCACGCCAAAGGTCCACGCTGTCTGCCTACAGGGTGGGCAGCACGGTGTGTCAGAAATTTCCCCGTGGTGGCAGTGCTGCAACAGGTTCACCTGCTTGATACCCAATGCTCGAGTCCCGACGGCCAGGCTGACCGCATGCAGGTCATCAGGTGCCCACTGCTGTAGGAAGTCAGCACCATACACGTTGAACCCCTGCACATGTTAGCGTCCAACGGCAGCCGACGACGCACCTCCAGGGGGATGAGCAGGTCGTTGCGGCGGAAGGGCCCCCGCGGCCAGCTGTCCTTGTTGTAGCGCGCAAACTGCCAGCCGTCGCCGGCGGCGCGGCAGCCGTCCGCCTCCAGCTCCCGCCGCAGGAAGCGGGCCTTCTCCTCCAGGTCCTCCCTCGAGGGTGTGCCTGCAACCGTGGCGGTAGAGTTTAATGCCCAGCGTGCAGCATACTCGTTCCTCTGCTGTCCTCCAGCCACTGAACTACCGTGCCCGCATATGCGCCATCAGGCAAGAGGACTGCCTTGGCGCAAAACAGGACAGCTGCAGATGACACTGCCCAAATCGGCAAAGGCCCAAATACTCCGGTGTGGCATGCAATGAACCTGCCTGTGAAGGTGACGGACGCGTAGAATTGCTCGGGCTCCTCTTGCAACTTGACCAGGTGGTCCTTGTGCGGCTTTGGCAGGTCCTCGAGCCTCTGCAAGGCGAAGCGGCGGTCTGGTTGGGCAGCGCATGCCTCGTGCAGTCCATTTGGGCAACACTTCGCCTCATGGAGAGTGTGATGTGTTTGCCAGCTATATGCTAGCACAGTTTCGGCTTGTCATGTACGACTCTTAGGTAGGCTCACCCCGTAGCCAGGCACAAGCAAGCTGAACGTCTCATCGCTGCTGATGAAGAGCGGCGTCGTGAGCTCGAAGAACTCCTCGCGCTCGTTGCCCAGTGCCAGGTACCTGCAAACAGGACAGGAGGAGTCATTGGCAGGATCCGACAGCACCAGAGGGCCACTGTTGCTGCCGAGCGTTGACTCGAGCCTCTTCTGTCACTTGAACCAACAACATGCCGCTGGACGCCTGCTGGCAGCATTGCTCCACAGCAGGGGGCGGGCACCGCCACGCAACGATGCCATGCCGGTCGTAGCGACGGGGTCTGGTCCCCTCTGCAAGTCTGATGCTGCCCTCACCTCTCCAGCAGCACCTCCGCCTTGTCGCGCTGCGCCTTCTCGGCCTGCGCCACGATGCCGGGGCCGCTGGCCACCGCCTCACCGCTGGACTGCAGCTCTGCCACGGATATCTCAGCCATGAGCCGCGGCCGGTACCTGCACGCACAATGAATCGAGTGAAGCCATGCATGTGCCCGAAATCCCTAGGTCTTCTGGAGAGATAGATCTGGGCTCTGCACTGGACAGCAGCTGCAGGTGCAATGGCGATCCGGTGGTGAAGGCTCAGGCTGCAGCGTGCTGCTGTGTGCACTTGTCCGCTGTGTGAGCTTGTCATCGCACGGCTGCTGCAGGCAGGATCACCTGCCTGCGGATCTCCCAGTTCTTGTACTTCTTGTAGATCTGGAACTCTGGCGTGAAGCGGTTGGGGGGCTTGTGCACCTGCAGCAGTGACGTTGCAGCTATGTCAGCAAAGCATGAAGGAAGCCTGATATCGTTGCTGAAGATGAGAGGCTGACGTCCAGCACAGTATAGCATCTTGACGGCATGCCAATACTACTGTCCCTAATCACAGTGCTTGCATGGCAGCAGAGGTCTACCGCACCTGGAACATCTGGCTGAAGGCGAAGATGAAGCCCTCGATGCTGAAGAACTCGTTGTCCTTAATGCCGTCCCAGGCGTCCACATGCTTGTTCCACTTGCCTGCGAGCGGCAGGGCGAGCCAGTTGCAACACACAGCGACGAGCAGTGGCCACATCAGGTGACTGCTCATCTGCCACGTGTGTCAAGGGCAGATGTGCGTCGGAAGGGAGGTCCAGAAAATACAGGGCACATGCCAGCTTCGCCGATGTGTCACAGCAAGGCTGCACCCACCATATAACATGTGCCACTCTCATGCACCATCTCAAGCCGCATTCACAGCACGGCGCACCTGTGTCGGGGTTGTAGCCTAGGATGGTGATGCCGGTAAAGTCGAGCCGCGGGTCCCAAAAAAACTTGAGCGGGTTGTACCGGTTCCACCTGTGCAACAATGCCACACGGTCAAGCCGCCGCAGCTGCTTTGCATGCACTTCACAAAGATGCAGCACCAGGCAACCTGCAGTAGCGTGCACAGCCAGGCTGGCAAGCACAGAAGGTGCTCGGGCAGGCAAACATCTGCGTCCTGAAATTGAATGTATTTGTGGGTTGTGGACCATCGGCACTGGCACGAGTACCGGGTGCAGCTGCAACAGGAGGCCCTGGGGCGCACCAGAAGTTCATGGTCCAGGACCACTTGACCAGGATCTCCTGGTCGCCCGCCTGCCGCACCTCGTGCAGCTCAAAGATGGGCGCCAGGAAGTACCGCAGGAACTGGCAGATGAACTGGTACCCTGCAGCAGCGGTGACACCACATTGCAGCACACTGAACATTGCCACGGTACGCTTACCAGCACGAGAGGGGCGCAGCTGCCAGCACTTGCTGGGCTGCCTCAGCTGCTGCAAGGTTGCAAACGTCCGTCGATGCCGGTTCACCATCTGCAGGCGTCAACTGAGGCAGTGGACAGCGTGCACCTCTGAAGCTGTTGAGGTTGGTGGTCATCGGGTCCCGGAAGTAGATCTTGCTCTCGAAGTGGTCCTTGTCCATGATGTCCTTGAAGATGAGGCGGAAGTCCTGCCTCACGACCTCGATGTGCTCCTGCACAGCAAGGACTTGGCCGTATTACTACCAGTATGAAGCAAGTGCCCGCGCATAGTGAATAGCCACACTTCCAGCTGCGTGCGCAAAGCACACAAAATGTAGCCCGTCTGATCAGGCCTGAAGCAGGAACTGCGAGGGAGTGCAGGCCAGACATGATGCACAGAGTGTGCCTTTCAGCTGACCTGCATCTGCTTGCCGCTGACGTCGCCCACGACGGGGATATCAGCCGGGTCCTCGGGCAGCCCCGTGAAGTTGCTGTTCGATCCCGGGGCTGTGGGGGTCTCGATCGTCTGCCGCTGCGCCTGGCCCGGCTGCACATGCGACCGCCGACGCATGGCGCCCGCGCTTTGCGGCATGCTGCGCACTGCGAGGTGTTGGAGGGCGCTATGCGAACGCGTCAGGCTCACTTTGCCGTAGAAACTGGACGATCCTGCCAGCATGCGCATGCCAAACATTGCTCGCAACCTCAGAACCTGCGGCGCTACGATGCGCGCTCAAAAGAAAGCCTGCGACATCGTCAGCAGTCTACAGCACAGTCGACAGCATCAGAAGCTTGTACGTACGCACTGAAATGGTGCATGCAATGTTTCGTGGATGTACGCCACATACACGCGACGTGCACCTCCGCTATGCATCCAGGGTGGCATTCGAAGTCACACCGAAGCCGCATGCCCGCATGCATTTCAGCAGGTACAGGCCAGGATCGATCAGACATCGGTTGCGGCCTGTGGCGCATACCGATTGGCCCTTTTAAATCAATCAACTTGTAGCCATGCAGGGCCTCATCAGAGGCCAGGCGCTGCTGCGGTCGCCGGTGGCGCGGCTCCTGGGCGGGGGCATGGCGCCGGCGGTGGGCCGCTTCACCGGCGGCGGGGGCGGCCGCAGCGGCCACACGCGCGTTGTGGCGGAGTATAGAAAGGGAGGAAAGGAGTCGGAGCAGGTGAATCTGGAACGCTTACCCCAGATCGGACGATGTGAGGCTGCTCATTCCACCGCCGCTGGGGGCTGCAAGCATGCCGGCATACAATATACCCCTGCTCCGCCGGCCCGCAGGTCGACGGGCAGGTGACGCGGCTGTGGAAGTACTTTTTCCGCCCGGGCGTCGGCACCACCGACCGCCTGGGCTTCGCCATCCCCATCGGCGACAAACTGGACCAGGTGCGTCCTTTGCCAAAACACACTCGAGGTTTCCCAGATGTTTGCATGAAAACAAGTCACATTGTATTGCAGCTTTTGACAATTTGTGGTGATCGGCCGACGGCATCGTGATGCCACCGATCCAGTCACGTATTGCCATTTGGCAGCCTCCTCAGTCGGTGCCAAGATGAAGAGGAGCACCCGGGCAGCTGGCACATCTGAGATGTGGCACCGCTGTGGCATCGGCAGCCGTCCTGGTTCCCCGACGCCTTTGGCGCATGCCCATGTTGACGTCGCCTCCTGTGCTGCGCGCGTAGCGGACGGAGGACGAGCGCTTTGAGGCGCGGCAGCAGGCGGCGCGCAACGCGGTGAACATCGACGACCAGGAGCGCCGCCGCCGCATCATCTTCGGCGGCGCGCTGCTGGTGCATCAAGCTCACCTTGGCATGCTGCTGTCTGCTCAGTCAGCTGCTGTCCGTGTGCTGTGCCGCCGCCTGCCGATTTGTCGAGTGTGGATGACGTGGCGCCTCTGTCCGGGGTGATTGCTGTCTGGAGGGGCGTCTTGGACCGGCTGCCTGCTGCGGCCTCTTCAGGCAGCAGCCGCACGGCGGCGGCCGCCACCCCACTGCAGCCTGTCACAGCGCCCGCTGCAGCAGTGGCCGGTGCGGGGTCCTGACCCCTCGCCCCGGTCTCCACACAGGTGGTGACGGGGGTGCTCGTGTGGTACCTGGTCGACAAGCACGCGGGCCCCTTTGAGCGGCTGGGCGTGCTGCCGGTCTTCTTCCTGGGCGCCGCCGAGATGGCGTCCGGCGCGTCGGGCCTCTGATCCATCGCCCTGGTGAGCTGGACAACATGTTACAATACGTTGGAATGCCCATCCGAACTTCTGAATTGTTGACTGTACTGGGAGGGATGGCCGTGAGCCTACTGCAATGAGCACAAATATCGTCTTGAAACCAGGCAGAGCGGGTATCTCACAGTGCAGTGCTGATGCTTCTGTGCACTGGAACAGGCGGATGTCTGGGACGTTGATGGAACGGGCATGCAGACTGTGCCCGACTTCAAACTGTCCAAGAAGATTCGCAAGGTGCACAGCAGTGGCAGCGCTCGCTGAGTGCTGCGGTTGCCTTTCTGACTGAGCCTCTGTCACCTGACCTGAGGTACTTTATAGGTATTTCATGTCTGTATGTGCAAATAGCTGAGTTCTGTTTCTTATATCCGCTTCCGTTCACTGCAGAAAGTGATCGGGTTCGTGAGCTTTGGCGCCGTGGCCACGCTGTTCCTGGTGGCCGGCTTCTGCGCCATCCCACTGTAGGGTGGGAACAGGCTCGGAAGGGATGGACGGATGTATTGGAACGGAGCTGCGCTGATCTGAGGCGGCCATGCATATGAAGCTGCGACCAGAAACATGCACAGCATGTGGGTTGCGGCTGAGCACGAAGCATGGCCTGTCCAGGTAGCCAGCTCTGTAGGGTTGTACTACCAGGGAGAGCCATGTGCCAAACATAGCGGGTTCATGGGGTTACTGGCGTATGATGGACATGTACAGCTGTTGCGGTAGCCTTTAGCAGTCACGCAGTGTGCTATGGTACATCACAGCAAGCTGGCCCGTAAGTGTTAGCGACAGTGTCGATGGCTGGATTCTTGCAAGTGTGTACAGCATTTGCCTGAGGAGGCTTGCATTGTAACAGGTGTGCTTAAATCACACTCCAACACCACACTTGACGTCGATTGCATTCGTCACCGATGCAGCCGTATCCCTGTCGCCTGACACTCCGTTCGAAGACCTGGAAGGCTGGAGGAACACTGCAAGAGAGGTACCAGCAGCCCCAGAAGGAAATTTGATTTGGTAGGTGCAGAGGAAAGCGGTTGGCAGGAACGTTTCCTCCTCAACGTTTCCTCCTCAACAGCAAAACCACCGTCCGTTCATGTCCAGTGCACAAGTGTTGCCCTCGATGTTGTATGCTGCATCATATCAGCAGGCCTGTCTGCAGAAGCATTGCAAAATAGCACTGTCAAAGGGCCACCTCAAAACAGATGCAGGAGGTGATGTTGGGCTGTCAATCCCTACTGCCCTTTGCCCTTGTAATTCGGCCCCTTCTCCTTGTTGGTTTCCGTGAAGCCACCCCCGCTGCCGCTGCGCCGCCGCTCCTGTGGATCTGTGCCTGAGCCCGCACCAGAGTCGTCCCTGCACAGCAAGCAGATTGAGCGCATGGTTACTCTGCTTGGCAAGGCACCGGCGGCCAGCACCGCCGGCAGCAGCAGCTGTGCACCATCAGGGTGCGGTCAGAGTTCAGGCAGAGCCTGCCGACTCCTGTCCTGGTGACCAACCTGTTGTGATGATGGTGTGGGACATGACGCACATGCTGCACCAGGCGACGCATCATATGCCAGTGGCATGCGCAACGAGCATACATGAGCATGATCATGACCACTCACGAGGTGCCGCTGGCCTGCGCTGTCTTGAGCTTGACGTTGGCCTCGTTGTGCGCCTCAGCCGAGCGGTTGTCGGAGAATGTGCGCTGCGCCTGCTGGCCGGAGGCGCCTGCGGATGGCGGCCGCTTCTCCTGCTGCGCCTGATCAAAGCTGACAATGATACTGGTTAGCAGTCTGTCGACGGCGCTGCAGCAATGCATGATAAAGCTGCTGATGTTTGCACAGCAAGGCATGACTGCGATCTGGCTGCAGTTGATGCAACTGCGCACAAAGGCCTTCATGCATCTGTGCAGCAGCAGAAACAAGACGGATTCACGACCATAGGACCGACTAGAGAGGAAAGAAAACAGAGGGTAGGCCTGCATTCTGGACGCACCACTTGGCCGCTGCCAACCTCGGAGGAGCGCGAGCTGCGGGGGCGGTGCTCACGGCCGAAGAAGTAGTACGCCGCGCCGCCGCCGATCAGGATGGGGACCAGCACGCCGGTCACCTGCGCGTTCGGGGTGAGCGAGCTTCGCCGGACATATCACCCTGACCGTCCAAAACAGCATGGTGTGTATTTGAGTGTCCACGTGCTTTGCGCACACTTCGCGAGCGCATCAACCTATCTGCCAAGCCAGGAGTGTGCGGCGACCCGGTCGCACAGCCAGGATGAACTTCATGGTGGTGGACATGCGTCTTGGTGATGTCGCAGCGATGGTACATCTGGGCCTGCACCTGGCTTGATGATGACGGCGCGCCCTCGCCGTGTGCCCTGGCGGTCCCCGCTGGGTTCGCCATCTCCGCGGCTGTGACACGCAAAGGCTTATTAAGCTTAGTTTCCGTGAGACCCACGGCGCTTTCAGGCACAAGCCAGGACGGCTGCTGCAATCGGTGGGTTTGGCAACCTTGATCACCAGACAGCACGACGTGCAGAGCCCTGCCGCAATGGAACGCTTCCGACACATACAGGCGGGTTGATGCGAAACATTCATCAACACTGTTCACGCCGCGCTTCCTCACTTCTCTCGGCAAATCCCCGGCATTGGGCTGAAGCTGGGCTGACGCGTGCGTTTGCCAGGCCCCGCGAAATGGCATGCCTCAGTGCGCCGCTCATCTTGGTATACTGATAAGCTTAACTCTTAGCTGTCAGTATGATCACATGTGTTGTTGTGCTTGCAGACACTGATGCACTACTGTTGTCGCCTTCTCAGCAGCACCGTCCCATGAAATGACTCAGAGCAGTCGTAGAAGCTCAGGGTCCCCCGACACCGGGCTCAACAGCCATGCGCTTCTGGCATCCCCTGGCTTGACACATCATTAGACCTTTGCAAACCCTTGCTCAGCATAGTCATTGCGTCGTGCGTGTAAGTCGAGATTGGTTGCACGGCAGGCGTGGCATGTGCAGATCCCTCTTCTGTTCTAGGCCCTGCTCGAGGCATCACAGCCGGGCTGTGTCTCAGCAACGCTTTGCCAAACGCTTACTGATGTGCACAACCTGCAGCCTGCCGCGCTCAGCCGTTGAGGTTGAGACAGACCATTGGTGGGCGTTCAGCCCTTGGAGCCCTGTGACTGGCTAGCCCTTGAGATTGAACAGTGACACAGCCCCATGGCGGTAGAGGAGGTGACCGAGGAGCTGCCGAGGGAGCTCAACCCCTCCAATGCCGGACCCTTCCTGATCGTGGAGAAGAACAAGCTTGCTGTCAAGTACACAGGTCGGCGCATGGCTTGCCCAGCACTGCTCAGCCACTGCAGCACCTTGTGCACATGCGCAGCAGATCGTACAGCACCCGGAGCTGCCCATAGGGCAACGTCGACGCTCGCAGATGGTGCTGTACTGCCGCATGGCTGCAAACTTGGCTGATGTTCAAGCAGCATGTGCGCGCTTCCACGCAGGCAGCGGCTCGCACAACGACGACGTGGGCAGCATACAAGCCAACTGCGCGGTGCCGCGGCGGCGGCGGCTGTACTACTACGAGATCACGATCAAGGATGCGGGCGACCGCGGGTGCATTGCCATCGGCTTTGCTCCGCCGGACTACACAGCGGGGCGCCAGCCCGGGTGAGTTCGCCCATGCATGCTCCCAATGAGCGCAGGCGACTAGCTGGCCGAGCTGTGTGCCCCTCCGCACCACCAGTACAGCGTGCAGCAGCCAAACCATCAAGCGCCTGCACGCATGGCCGGCAGTGCGGGGCCTATGGTGTGCAGCCTCTGTGGTACTTCCAACGACACAGACACCATCATCTTGATGCAGATTGTGACAACGTGGCGCCTGCAGGTGGAAGCCGGGCAGCTATGGGTACCACGGCGACGACGGCCGCAAGTACGGGTCCACGGGCACCGGCGAGGAGTACGGCCCGCACTTTGGCACCGGCGACACCGTGGGCGCGGGGCTGCACCTGGAGACGCAGGAGCTGTTCTTCACGTGAGTCCTTCCTGGGGGGGTGCAGCTGCGTATCATCATGTGTGCGAGTGCGTGAGTTTTTGTTGCATGCGAAGCTGGTGCTCGCTGCTGCGCTGTGCTGCAAGAGGCAACTGGGTGGCTGCGATTGCTGCAACAGTGGAGCAGGTGGTCACTTTCTGCATGGTGGAGGGCCAGGTCCTATGCTTCTTGCAGGGTTTGTGTGTCATGATCGTGTGCACCGCACTCAACGAGCGCATCGATTTCGCCTGCAGGAAGAACGGCGAGCACCTGGGCTCGGCCTTCCGGCACGTCGTCGCCACAGCGCTGGTGCCCACCATCGGCCTGCACAGGTGACACGCGCTGCCCAGCCCATGCAGAGGTCGCGGTGCACCTGCCAGTGCAGCTCAGTGTGTGCGCCACGTGTGACGCCTCATTGAGCTAGGCTGTGCCAACTGCATCCTGTGCTGCTGCTTTGCTGGCGATTTCAAGGGTTTGAAGGGAGCGTGTCGATGCTGCAGCCTGAACGAGGAGGTGGAGGTCAACTTCGGCTCCAAGCCCTTCCGGTTCGACGTGGACGGCCAGCTGCAGCAGGAGCGCGACCGGCAGGCAGCCGCCATTGCCTCGTAAGCTCACGCGGGCGCCCTTGGAACACATTGCTAGTATGTGGCACGAGCCCTGCTATGCCTGGGTGATGCACGGTCACAATCAAGCAGCTACAGCCGCTTCTTGTCCTGTTGAGCAGCACAAGGAGCCGCCTTGGGGACCCTGTGTCGTGCAGGCTGCACGTGCCGGCCGGCGTCACCCACCAGCTGGTGCGCCAGTACCTGCTGCACTTCGGCTACGCCGACACCCTGCGCGCCTTCGACGCCGCCGCCGGCGTGCTGCCCAGCGACGAGGCGGCGCCCGCAGACAGGTGCCTTCGCAGCATCTTCGCGCACGGCCTCCGTCAACATGACACACTGCTTCGGCAGAGCCCTGAAGGGACGGGCGTGTAGGGCATTGGCTGCGTTGCGCGGCGCTCATGCATTCGTAAAGCCACACATTGTAGCCTGACAACCCGCTGTGCCTGCCGCAACAGCTCGGAGTGCCCTGAGCTCGCGCTCCGGCACGCCACACGCAAGGCAATCGACGCCGGCGATGTGTGGCAGGCAGAGCGCCTCATACAGGTCGGTCGGCAAGATGTCTTCGCAAGCTCGCTGAGCATCCTTATCTGTGCTGGAAGTGGACATCAGCCTGCATCTCTGCCTGCGCTGACGTGCCTCGTCACAGCTGCAGGACTCGCAGTACGAGCACCTGCTGCAGCATCCAGCGGGCGCGGATCCAGAGGCAGAGTCCGACGAGGCTGGCGGCGGCGCACCGCCCGCGCCAGCATCAGCAAAGGGCGCCGCCGCTCCAGGGCAGGCGGGCGGCCGGGCGGCAGCGGGAGGCAGCGGCGGCGCCTCGGCGGCGGACGCAGCAGCCGATGTGCACCTGCACCTCAGCTGCCAGAAGTTCGTGGAGCTCGTCCGCGAGTCGCGCATTGATGAGGCAGTGGCGTTTGGTCGGAAGGTGGGGCCCGCTTCTCGTCACACCTCAGCTGCTGGCGCGGTACTGAGCTGCTTGCTGGTAGATGCAAGCCAATGGTTTGGGCCCAGTGACTATGACGACAGCCTTCAGGCTTCACCCTGCCCAAAAGACGAACATGTGTTTCAGCATGTTCAGCCAGCATCTGTTCTGAATTGTGTTGCTGCAGGTGCTGTCGCCGCTCATGAGGGTGTCACCAGCATACGGCGAGGTTGTGATGGGCGTGTTTGCACTCATTGCATACCAGGTACTCTTCCATCAGCATTTTTGTTTCGCTGACACACGCTGCTGCTGGCGCATGCAAGCCCTGGACAGCTGCTCACATGTTCGACACCTACGCGCCTACTCGGAAGCATGCTCTGCAAGCACCGTCTCATTCCTGCCCACAGGACCCAGGCTCGACATCGCTTGCAGACTTGCTGTCGCTGTCAGCGCGTGAGGCGACAGCCGACGTGCTCAATGCTGCAGTCCTGGCCGCCGCTACACCGCCTCTGACCCCGCCCAACGGTACGTCCATTGGCAGGAATGCTGCTGTGCTTGCCAGGCGATGCCCTTGCCGTCTCTTAGCCCAGTGAAGCACTACACCAAGATCATGCATCAGATGTGTGCTGCAGCATTCGTAAGGGTCCCGTCAAGCAACTGCGCACGCTGCGGTGCACACCATGCACCTGCCTGCGCAGCCCTGACCCCAGAGTTCTGGGCTGCAGAGTCTATGGCAATCGACTCGCCGGAGGCGGCGCAGCCGCCGGCGGCCGCCCGCAGCCGGGGGCGCCGCGGCGGCCCGCCCCCGCCGCCCCCCGCCGCTGCCGGCATCGCCAACGGCAGCGCCATGTTCACCGGCGGCGGCCGCGGCGCCCGGCGGGGCTCCACTGGTGTCCGGGGGCCGCGGGGGCCGGGGGGGCCGGGTCGCGGCGGGGGTGCGACCGGCTCCGGGGGCCTGGCGGGCGTGCTGCAGTCGGCGCAGGCGCTGGTGAGCTGTCGTTGGGGTTGTCCAACGTACCATGTGCTGTCAGGCGCTGTGCACTGTGTCCTCAGCCTCTGCCGGTAAACCCTCAAGCTCATCGGCGCCAGCTGGCTTGCTGCTACAGTGCTCCTGGCGATGGGCGCTGCGTGGCTGGCGATGCCAAGCAGCGATTGAGGCACCAGGTCGAGCCAGAGGATACGGCATGGACATGAGAGGAGGAAAAGAGACTCATGCTGTAGGTATTGTCTGTCCAGGTGGGCATGGGGCTGGAGGATGCCATCGGCACAGACTTGGCGGATGAGATGGGCGCCGCTATCATGGCAATGGATCCGCCTGACGACCCGCAGCATCAGCAGAGCAGTGCCGACCCCGAGGCCGAGGCAGCTGGAAGCGGCGGCAGCGCCGCCGGGCCTGCGCTGCCGCAGCAGCAGCGGCGGCAGCCGGTGCCGCGGCCCCCGCGGCCGACAGCCACCCTGCAGCGGCTCCTAGCGCAGCTCGTCGTGGTGCGCGCTGTAGATGTGTAGTTCCACAGACATGTAACTGGAGTAAAGGAGCACCCGAGCAGAGACTCAGCCCCTGCTGTGTCGCTGTCAGTGCTTCCCGTGGGTCAGATCATGTGACCTGCGGCTGCCCTGGTGCCGGCAGGTGCGGCAGCAGATGCATGAGGCGAACGGTGGGCAGGGCGAGGTGTTCCACCTGTCGGAGCACATGGCGCCGCCGGAGCAGCTCAAGCCCAAAACAGCCTGAGCAGCGGCGGTGGCACGCCACTGTGGATTTGAGGATGATCATGCTGGAGAGCTGGACAGTGTGTACTTGTAGCCGTGGCTGTTCCAAACACGCCAATCGGCAGACGCCCAATCCGGTGGCAGGGCCCACTGATTGGAAGATTGGGAGACGACATGGCGCGCCAAAACGAGGAAGATACTTTGGGAAATCTCGTGGGTGGTGGAAGCGGCCTGCAGCGGGGTTGTACAGCGGCTAGCAGACTACCTTTGCACCCACCAAGCCGATCAAGCTGTCTGACATATTGCGCATTTGGTTCCGCGCCTGTACTCACCCGGGCACAGCAGTCTGGCAGAAACAAGTCTCCAAGGGCATCCCAAGCTCAGCAGGGCAACCCTGGCAGTCAGCATGCTTCGTCACCGCAGCGCGTGCCAACAGTGCAGCTGATCAGCTCTGCTCTGCTTGCTTCAGAACGGTGCGCAATTTCTCATCCAGGCGCCCAGTGCGCCACAATTGCCGCCCATTGGGGACTGCCCAGTCAGCTCGCATGAACAGCTAGGGCTGCGCCCGGCAGGACGCAGCCTGTGCTTGCCGCGACCCGCACCGACATGCTGTATCGCCTGCGTATGGTCCTGACGCCGTTTGCGCCGCGGCTGCTGTTCTGCTGGCCGCTTGAGGTGCAACCAGCTAGGGGGCACCCTCTACGGCGCCCCGGGTGACAAGTTGTAGAACCACGGTGTGTCCTGCAAGTCGATTGCTGCCTGATCATGTCGCATGTCTCATCAGCTGCCGTGACACCGCAGACACGCTGATCGCACCAGGCTGTTGCACAGCCACCGACGCCTTGACATACTGTCGCGCTTCTGCGTCTGTGGCGCGCTTTCAGTGGCACGCCAACAGCCAGTGTAGCATGTTTCAATGTCACATGTCCACCAGCTGTGCACAGGCGCCGCGTGCTGCTTTGGCACACGCTTTGCCGCCGATCCTGGTGGCCTCTGCATTGGCTTGCCGGAGCCACTTGGCAGTCGGGAGCTCGGCTCCGCAGTGGCATGGCGGCACATGCATTCATCCGTCCGACACAGCAGTGAGCTCTATTGGGGCAGATCGGCGTTTGAGCTCGTCATCGGGCCTGGTATTGGTCTGTCTGCCTGCCCTTACAAGCCACTCCCTGCACACCGCAGGCAACAGCGCCTCCTCTGGGACCGGCACAGCGTACGGATGGCTTTGTGACCTGGGCATGGCGGTCGAGCCGGAGGCGATGCAGCCGGGGGATGTGCTGAGGCGGAGCGGCGGCGGCGCGGCAGGGATGAATTTGGGCGGTCAACTGCAAGTCCGGCAGCAGCAGCAGCCGCCGCAGCAGCCGGTGTGGAAGGCGGAGCTGGGGGGCATGAACATGCCGCACGCGCTGCGGCTGCAGGCCGTGTGCGGCGCCGTCAGCTGCGTGGATGAGTCGCCCACTGCGGCGGCCTCGCCTGGCGTCAGCCTCCTAAGGTACGTGTAATCTACCGGCTTAGTGATTCCAGGGAACGCAGCACACATTTGACATGATGCACCACCATGTCAAGGCGTGATCATGTGCATGGCAGCATGTAGTGTGCAAGTGGATGCATGGAGGTTTGCAATCCGAGCGCATCCGTGATGGGCGTGCACTGGACCCCGCTGCAGGAATGACAAGGGGGGCGGAGCGGAGCCCGGTGGCGGTGAGGCGACGTCGCCGCACCGCAAGCGCGGCTGGTTCCGCCAGCCCGGCACCTTCAGCCGCTCGCTCAGCCGGCAGCCCAGCCGGTGCGCCCAGCGCAGCCGCAGCACGAGGCCCCCGACACGCATGATGCGAGTCCGCATTGAGCACTCCGCCCTGGACCACATTCCTGCAGGCTCTCGCCTGGGGCTACTTTGCTGCATACCTTTGCACCGTCGCCTCACTGCCATTGCTTCTTGTTCAGGTCGGCGACGGATCCCAATGATATGATTCGGCTGGATGCCACCTCCGGCGAATCGCCAACCCCGTCTCCAGGCTGCGTGCCATGCGTGAGGGGGTGGAATGGCAATGACACCAGGGGCTCGTCTGTGCCCTCCATGACCGCGGCGCAGGCTGCCGGCGTGGCAAGTGGGTTTGCCCACAGCAAACCTGCGTCGGCTTGCACTCCGGCGGTGCCGGCTGCTGGCAATGCACAAGAGCACAATGGTGCAGCAGCCGCCGCAGATGGGCTGCCATCGCAGCGGGGTGCAGCAGCAGCTGTGCCGGCGACAGACCATGGTAGATTGCAGTGCGAAGCACCGCCACAGCAGCAGGCTGCGCCCGCGTTCGACCCCAACGACTTGGCCGCGATGAACGCACGCCTGGCTGCTGGGCTCGCATCCCTGCCGCCGTCGCCGCACTCTGGCAGTCCCAGCCGCGGCGGCGGCGGCGGCGGCTCGAGCCAGCACGACAGTGGCGACAGCGGCGGCGGCGGCGGGAAGCGGCAGCGTGCGCAGGATGCATGCCACGATAACTGCCGTCTGCGGGGCGGGGATGGCGGCGGCATCTTGTCAGAATCGCACGCTGCTGCCGACAACCGCGACGATAGTGGCGATAGTGGCCCACCACCAGCAGTGCGGCCTATCAAGGTGCGCCGCGCTACAGCAGTTGGCTGCAGGACTTGAAGGTCGACTCAACCCCTGCAACTGTACTCCGACAGGTGTGGCTGTTGTGGCATTGAGCCCTGCAGGGAACTCAGAAAATTGTCTGTCATGGTCGCAGGTGCAACGCATCGCGGTAGGCATGTCCACGACGGATCTGCCGGCCGTCATGGCTGCGGCGCGGGAGGAGGATGAGGGCACCTCCATGCGCCACCGCCCCCTGGTGAGGGGCACGCTATGCGCTGGAATATGGGGGACCTGCAAATGCGCAGGTCCCCCATACGTTTACACGCAGCACGTTGCTGCATGACTGACTTCATCCAAGCAGGCGCCCCTGCGTTCCTGACGGAGGGGATGCTGTGGCTGCAGGACTCTGGCGAGCAGCGCGGGGCACTGGAGCCAGTGCTGCAGCTGCCGCCCGGGCGCACCCTTGGGCAGTTGCCGGAAGTCCAGGTGCGAGCTGCTGTGCAAGCTGGAGCGCATGCCCCGTTGCTAGTGTCGGTTGTGGGCGCTGCCAGCATCACCTGCACACACGACTTGCACTGCTCAGCATGCAATTGTCAGCCCCCTTTTGTGGGCAGGTGTTCAATGGATTCTGGGGTCTGGACGACGCCCGCCGCAACCGCGACTGCCTGTTCGTGTTCGGCGACAATGACGCGCAAAAGGGCCTTGCCGGGCAGGCGGTGATCCGCGGCGAGCCGAATGCGGTCGGGCTGCCCACCAAGCGCGGCCCCAGCCATGTCGCGCATGCCTACTACAGGTGCGGCAGTACATTCCAGAATCCCCCTGGGATGCATTGCATGTACTCGAGGCAGCTGCTGCACTACAGCACCTGTGGTTGCAGGTGAGGGCAGATGCAACTTTCCCACTTCACACTGCACAGGGATGAGGACTTTGAGTTGAACGCCGAGAAGATCAGCGCCGGCGTCGTGCGCGTCCTGCACACGCTGCTGGATGGCTATGTGCCGGACGCCGATGCCCACCCTGGAGTGCAAACCACCCACAGCCACTCCGCCGAATTCGCTGCCGGGCGTACAGCCACCGGCGGTTGCGCTGCTGCCGCCGCGCCGCCTGCACCAAGCGCACAAGCGTCGCCACTGCTTCCCAGAGACACCCAGCCGCTGCAGCAGCAGCAGGCACGGCACCGTGAGTACAAGGCGCTGGTGGTGCCGTCGGACGGCTTCGGCACCGGCCGCGCCCGGCTGCACACCGACGCGCCCCGGACCTTCGCGTTTCTGAAGCAGCAGGTGTGCCAGCTGCTGGAGCTGCTCCAGCCGGGGTCCAGCGACGCTCTAGACTGGTGACGGGCTGGGTAGTGCGGCGGCCAACGACAGCGAGCACATGCGCTGCGCTGGGCAGTGGCGGCGGCAGCTGCAGCCCACTGGCGGACACACACCCTGAGAGGAGCGCACGGCACAGTGAGGGATGGACACATGTGGTAGCTGCACAGCATGGGCAGCCCACAAGGCTGCTTTGTGCGCGAATGGGGCAGCGACTGTCATTCGAAGCAGGGTGGAGCGCATCGCTAGGATAGAAGCTGTGCTGGTGCTCAGCCGGCTGCCATCATGAGTGAAGGGAGTTTACCAAGACAGATTGCAGCCGTTAGCATCTTGATTTGCCAGAGATTAGCAGCGGAGCAGGCTAGCACTCATCAGAACTCCTTCCGGAGATAGCTCTGTTCCGCTTCAAAGCAGCCTCTCAGGTATCGCTGTCACGCGTGGCAGCGGCACAGGTGCTGTTGCTCGGGGACAACTTGCTTTCCACGTGTGAGCTGGCAGCGAGCATGGCTCGCCTGCCTTGTACCATCAGGTTTTTACACGTCATAAATTGGCTTGTCCTACGTCAGTCGCAGCTCGCTTGTGCCGACCCATCCTGCCAAACGGTTCCGACATGGTTCTGTCAAAACGCTCAATCACGCCTTCACGCACAGAAGCACACAACCACTACAGTAGCCCGCCAGCACCACAAGACAGCATGCCAAATAGTGTCCAGCAGTCCGCATCTGAGCCGATGATGGCCGCCTCATGAAGCAGATGTACACGATCCACAATGTTAAAAAGCCGCTCTTCGAGACCAAGACGTGCACTCCCTAAGATATCGGCACAGTCTAAACCTATGAAATCCTATGCAGGCGGCGGGTACCTGCCTGCCTGTTGCCTGACCTTTACATCGTACTGCCGCCTGATACAAGTCACAGATGCAGTCGTCAGACTGGCAGGGTCATAAGGAGCGCCAAGGTAGGGTGCTCTGACTGTGTCGAACTGCCAAGTAGGTCACCCTTGTGCTCCTGCGCACCAAGCAGCAGCACCAACACCAGCATGCAGTTCGCTACTCGCACCTCTGCTGCTGCAGCATCATGTAGGCATCAGACTGCGCCGGGCTCAGGGGGTTGGGTGTGTTCAGCAGGTCCTGCAGCAACGTGCCCTCAACATGTCATTGTGAGCACAGCCGCCCTGTGCCGTCTTGAATGGGTGCAGATTGCCTGCTTCAAATGGGTGAAGCCTCCGTGTTGGACAACCCTGCTAATCACCTGTATGCCTGTGAGGACCTGCGGAACTGTAATGGAGGGACGCCAGCCCTCCTCCTGTACAATGTACAGTTACACATGTTCAGCCACACATGCCCCTGCACTTCACTATCGCGTCGCCCCGACCCAGCAGCAGGCTTTGCACCGACCCTCACGACTGTTCATGGCAGCTCTTGCACACCGCTCACAAAGATCCACAGGCCACAGTGCCATGGCCACCACCCACCTCATTCAGGATCGACAGGCAGACCGTGCCGCTGGGGTACACATTCGGGTGGAAGAACCCCGCATCAAACTTGCACTGCACAGCAACACACAACCAGGTTGCTGTGCAGTGCACCCTCGTGTGTACGCTCGGCACTTGATGCTGGTCGACAGAACTGCCCGCCGTGGCAATCACAGCAGCACACGCTGCCATCAGTGATGCGCACCACCGGCAGGGCTGTTACTCCTTACCTTGGGCGGCCTGGCTGGGTAGTCCTCGCTGAACTCCATTGTCAGCGGATAGTACCCGCCCTCCCTGTGGTGCGAGCATGCCAGCGCTTCGAGAGTGGTGGCAGGCAGGCTGTGCACATGACGCCCCAGTGGTCTCTGACTGCTGGACCCTTCCAGTTTGATCGTACTGCAAGGCACACTCAGGCATCCTGCCAGCTGCGGCACAGGCAGAGCTTTGCGCAGCTGTGCGGGGGCTGCCTGCTCACCAGTCGGTGCCCTGCTTGCCTGGGATGAAGCACTTCCACCTCATGAGGTCCATCGTGCTGCAGCAAAGCAGCTCGGAACCACTCAGTGCTAGTCTCACAGCACGCCGAGAACGCAAGTGCACCGAACATCAATTTTAATCAAAGCACGATGCAACTCACCCGTCAGACTGTGTTTCCGGGCGAGCGTGGAAGCCAAACGGCTTGTTCTTGCGCCAGGATTTTCGCTCCATGAGCAGGCGATTCCGGGCCAGGCCGCCATTCTCCGCCATCAGGTAGCGGGCGGCTTGGAAGGGACAATCCTGACGAGCGGGTGCAGCTGCAGGAGCTGCACGGCTGTGTTCACTGGCCCACAAGCCGCTGCCACCTTGGGTACAACCGTGCGCCGGCGCACAGCGCGCGGCGGGTGTTCAAGCAACTGGTGTGTGCCACCTTTGTTGGCCCCAGCTTTGGAAGGCCAGCAACTAGGCGCTGACCGAATGCCGATTGGTCGCACGAAAGAGCAACAGAACACAATGAGCTGCTGGCCTCGTGCCCTCGGGATCCACGGCGTCCTGTGTTCAAGAGGCCCGTGTAGCGGCCACAGGCTGACCTATCAGCTTGACAGCCGAGCACTCGAGAATAGTTTGCAGACGCAAAGTGATAGTGAGTTTGACTTTTACCTGTGCTCACGCTGCATGACTGATCAGCACTCCAAGCCCTGCACCGGTGCACGAGCCTTGCGACCAAGCTGAAGGCTGGTGTCAGTGTCGCATATTGTGACTGTTATCTGTTTTACGATACAACTAATGATCCACAAGCGTCAGCCGTGGAGCAAAGCCTGCTTGTTGGTGTGAGCCCAGGTCCATGTGCCAATCCCCACGCAAGCACTTGCTACAGCCCGACCTGGTAGCAGCTGCCTTTCACGAAACGCGCCCGATGCCTGCCTTCAACTCTCAACCTCATTCCGCAGATCCTGGTCGACGTCTGCACAAGGGCTCAGTGTCAGTTTGCCATCTGCACATGGTCCGAAGCATGGTGTAGCCTTGCAGCAGACTCACCCTGAGGCAGCAGCCGGATCAGCAGCATCAAGGTGCTGGCAGCTGAGGCTTTAGCTGCAGCGACACGTGCCAGCGCAATGCGACTGACCGAACGACAGCATTGCTCAGCTTGCGGAATGACGCCCGCTGCGGCCTTGAGCCTGTGAATCAGCGCAGCTTGCGAAACGCAGGCATTCAGCATGTCCAGCATGCCGTACCTGGGCCAGGACCCAGCCATACCGCCACTGGCGCCGGAGCCCGCGCCCGCACCCAGCATTGAGCCCGACATCGTGGAGACGTCAAACTTCAACACAGGTGCAGTGAACACAGGTGCAGTGAACACGAGGAGCAGCGCATAGCCCGTGACAAACAAGAGCGAACCCAGGTGGAAAGATGAGCGCCAAAACCCAGCTGCTGCATGTGCGGCACGTTCGAGGCCTGACAGCCTGGCTTCACGGAGCCGTGGACCTCCGGCATGAGTGCCCATGGAGAACAAGATGGTCCAGCGTCATCATGTGTAAGCACCCTCACGCAGAAGCTTCTCTACAGTGCTGGCGTCGTCGCACAGGCCTCATGGTGCTGCTGCTGGTGCTGTGGAGCTCGGTGGGGCACATGGCGGTCCGGCGCACCAAGTATCTGGGCGAGGGCAGCTGCGCCTGCGCGATGGGCCTGCTGTCCGGCCTCATCCTGCTCATCGTGCGCCGCGCGACGGGCATGGACCGCGAGGCGCTGCGGCAGCTGCTGACCTTCAACCCGGCGGACTTCTTCACGTGAGTGTGCATGCGACTGTAATCTGCGGGATGCCTGCAGCTCGATGCTTGGTGTGCACAACACACGGGTCCCTTTTTGATGGCGGGGGATGCTGCGCTTGCTTCGTGCGTGCCTGGGAATCAGTGCATGCTGATGCGTGCAACACCTACTCTGCAGGTATTTCTTGCCGCCGATCATCTTCTACGCGGGCCTGTCTGTGAAGAAGAAGAAGTTCTTCCGCAACTTTGCCTCCATCGCCACGCTCGGCATCCTGGGCACCTACATCCTGTTTGCCGTCATCGCGCTCGGCCTGTTCGCCATCTCGAAGCTGCCCAACCTCCTCAACCTGACGGTGCGCTGTTCACAACCCTGCTTGACCTGCGTCCTGACAACACCATTGGTGGCCGTTCCCTCGGGTCATCTGTGTAATTGTACATGAAGTGCCGCCACCACCATCAACTGCCAAGCGACTGTGCCCTGGCTGCCTAGGCTGCCATGGCCCTGGAAGATACAGGGATCAACGAAGACTTGTATTGGCTTGTGCAGGATTGCCTGGCTTTGGGCGCGATTTTCGCCGCCACGGACACGGTGGCGGTGCTGCAGGTCATCCGGCCGGAGGAGGCCGGCATCCTGTACTCGCTGGTGTTTGGGGAGGGCGTCATGAACGACGCCACGTCCGTCGCGCTGCTGCGCGCCGTGCAGGTGCGCGTATGTCTGCGAGGCACACCAATCTTGGTTCTGATTATCGAGTCTGAGCTGCCTGTGCGGCGGTATGTTGTTGACTACACACTTCCGTGGTTTGTGGGGGATATCTGCAAAGCAGATGCTGTGAAGATGCGCTGGCCTGGGTTGCAGGCGTACAGTGCAGCCAATAACGTGACGGAGACGTCCATGATCACCATCCTGTGGGACTTTGCGTACCTCTTTGTCGCGTCGCTGGCGCTGGGCATGACCTTCGGCCTGGGCATCGCCTTCATGCTGAAGCTGCTACGCTCGCGCGACAGCCCGCAGGTGCGACCTGCTACATCTCGGTGGAGAGGTCCAAGACGCTATCGAGCCCACACAGCCACATGCTAACTGTCCGGTTTGCAGCTCAGCTGCCGTCCTGCATGTGGCAAGCCAAGGTCCAGCACAATCGCATGCCTACTTCAACCTTTGCGCAATCCTCCCAGTCATCTGTGATGGTGACGTCGTTCTGAAGCCTTTCAAATGGAACCCCTGTTGGATGTGGACGGCCCCATTGTCCCCGAGCCAGCTGGACACCTGCCTGCAGGAGGTGGCGCTGATCGGGATGCTGGCGTACCTGAGCTACCTGTGCGGCGAGCTGCTGGGCATCAGCGGCATAGTGTCGCTGTTCTGCTGCGGCGTCGTCACCTCCCACTACGTGCGCGTCTGTACCCTTTTCCCTTCACCAGGGGCTGCCGTTGTTGTGGTGCAAGGGACCATCAGCACGCTGAGCGGAAGGGCATGTAGGCAGCGGCTTTTGCGCAGCACCACTGACCTGATCATGCCCAGCAACAGGCACCGCCGCCGGTGCACCGTCTGTGCAGCATCGCAGGCGGTGCTAAGCCTGTCAACCCTGAACGTTGGAGCCGGCCTGATGCAGGCGCTGCACAATGTCACGACGCTGACGCGAGCGACCACGGTGTCGGCGTTCCAGACGCTGTCCTACATCTCCGAGGGCTGCATCTTCATCTACCTGGGCATGGACACCCTGGACCCCATCAAGTGGCAGGTGCCCAGCTGCTACATGCCGACTACCGGAGCATGTAAACCACCCACTTTGGCTTGACCATCATGTTTCTGCTGCCGAGAAGAGCGCAAACTCAATGGACGCAAAGGCTGAGGAGGTGCACGCAGCGGCATGGGCCAATTCAATCCGGCATGAATCTGCGACTGGCAAACTGCTCTGCATGTCTCCAGCAGGTTCCCAGCGCCCACGCGCTTTGTCAGGCAGTTGGCCCCCTGCCTGCGCAGAACACGTACCCCAGCGAGCTGGTGTGGCTGTTCGTGACGCTGCTGGTGCTGCTGCTGTTCGGGCGCGCGCTGTATGTGGTGCCCTTCGCGCTGCTGCACAACATGTGGTCGCCCGAGCAGCTGGCGCCGCGCGACATCGTCGTCATCTGGTGACACCCCGCTCTGCTGGTCTCCTCGGCATTCTCGGCGGCACGGTTGTGCACCCGTGCATCTCTCGACAGCCGCGGTGGCAGCTGGGGGGTTGGCAGGTGTAGCAACCTGACGCTGTTCTGCGAGACGCCAATGCGGATCCTGCAATGCAGTACAGCCGTCGCTGTGTAGCCCCCACACCAGCAGCAGGAGCCGCAGCTCCGCAGTCTTCCCTAACATCACGACTTGCCCGCAGGTGGGGCGGGCTGATGCGGGGCGCGGTCTCGGTGGCGCTGATCTACCGATACTTCGACCCGCACGGCGCGGCCGCTCTGGACGGCCATCGCTCCACGCTGATCACCACCACGCTGCTGCTGGTGCTGTTCTCCACCATGGCGCTGGGCGGCCTCACGCAGCCGATGCTGGACTACATCCAGGGCCCCGCGGGTGCGCGTGATTGATGCAAGGGTCAGGCCACAGGTAGACTTTAGGGACCCGTTTTCGCGTCGGCCCGCTGTGACTGTGTCTGCTGACGGCGGTTGGCAGCCGCTGTGTTCCACGTCAAGACTGATCCTGTTTGCAGGGATCCTGTGTCATGTGGTTTCCGGACTCACAGTTCAAACCTCACAGCAGGCCACTGAGTTGTGCACGTGCTGTATGAAGCACAGACCGACTGTTGAGGAGCCCAAACCATTTGTTGACCATCTCACATGTGAACCCGGGCCCGATGCTCTGCACACGCGCAGGCGAGCCGCTGAGCCACATGATGGAGCTCATGCCGCACAGCATGCGGCGGCGGCGGCAGGGCGCCGGCGGCCTCGGTGGCAGGGGAGGGCGCGGTGGCGGCGGCGGCGGCGGCGGCAGCGGCAGCTACGCAGTGGTCGACATGGCGGGGCTGGAGGACGGCGGCGGGCGATCAAACCCCGATGGTGAGGGTCCTGCTCTGTCACTGACATCCTGTGACACGCTCCACTGTGTTTGCTGACCAGAACGCCGTGTAACAAGCACAGCATGGACAAACGACATGGTCATGGCGGTTGCCGCCTAAGCCAGACTGTGCTGCGGCAAACTCACGTGGCAACTGTGCTAGTCTCAATCAATCTCGGGCGTTTCATCGACGGTCGAATGTCTGGCAGGCCGGGGCGTGCTGGGCGGCCTCAGCAGCCGCATGTCTTTCAACGACATGAGCGACTTCAGCCTGGAGGCGTCGGACGAGGGCGACTCGCCGCCATCATTCAGCGCCCCCAAAGGTGCGCACCACAGCAGCGCTTGCGCCAGCGGTACGGCAGCCACAGCTGCGTCCGCCGCTGTAGGGTCGCATGTGGTGTGTTCAGGGCGGCCTCCCTGTGGCCTGTCCATCTCAGCCGCCTCACCGCATCGGCACGTGGCCGACACGGCTCACGAGGCAGGAAGCCAGCACCACCGTCGTGGCAACCTGCTGTGCACAATTTGCAGGCGAGCACTGGTGGGACGGCCGCCGGACGCCCCCCCGGCAGCGGCAGCAGTGGCAGGAGGAGCCGTCCCGCTTGGGCGGCGGCGGCGGCGGCACCCGGCGAAACGGGGCAGTCAGCGGCTACGTGTCCCCGCCGCCGGTCCCCCGGCAGGGCAGCGGCGGCCGCGCAGGTGGGTGCTCAGGGTTTAGGGTGTAGCCTCAGTCGCGTGCGCTGGCAGCCGTGCAACAGGGCCCGAAGCCGATCGTGTGCCCGGCGGCATGTGCCTGAGCGCATGTAGCTCGCAGCTGTGCATCAGCCAGACCCTGCACGGTGCGTTCATGTGCATGTGTTTCGGGGCAGAGTGCGCGTGTCATGCTCTCCCGCTGCTGCCATAGGTTGCCGGTGGTTTCCCTGTTCGGTGTGGACGTGCACCTCTGCACCCTAGCCTGTCTCCAGCCTCGCAGATGGCTCAGGCAGCTTGACCAGCATTCAGCAGCCTGACACGCTGTGGATGCACCAAACAGGCGGGAGCAGCGCGCAGCCCGGGCGGCTGTACGCGCCGCCGGTCATCGGCGGCGCGGCGCGGAGGCAGCAGGAAGCGGAGGAAGCGGCCGACGGCATCGTCTTCGGGCGCGACGAGGGGGATGAGGTGCAGGCGGACCCCATTGCGCGTGACACGGCGGCCCTGGAGCAGATGGAGGCCGCCGCTGACGGCCAGGTGGGTCATCACTCTGGCTTTTCCTTGACACTGGTGGCAGTGTCTGCGCAAGGCACACTAGCTGACCCCAAGTTCGTGCATCCCACGACAGCAGTGGCGCACCAGTGGATGCTCGGGAGGGGCTGTGCCGGCCTGCTGTCACCGCGGTGCACTGCTGGCTGCAGGAAGCAGCAGCGCATGGGCCAGCAGCTCGGCAGCAGCAGCAGCAGCAGCAGCAGCCGCCACAGCCGCTGATCTCGCTCGCACGGGAAATGTCCACCGGCGAGTCGCCGTCAGCCATCGCAGCGTTGTGGCGGACGTTTGACGCGCAGTACATGCAGGTCCGCACCAAGCTTGGATTCAACATATGTTGATGTTCCAGGCAGTGTCCTGTTGAAGGCCTTGCATCCCCCCAATGGGACAGTTGCGATACCACCACCTCACATGTTGCACTGATGTCGCAATGTTCCTGCAGCGCGCTTCTGATCTAGTCCCAATCCCATATGTCACTTGTTGCCATGATTTGACGTCATGGCAGTACCAGGCCTTGTGCTTGCAGCCAATCTTTGGCGGTCCAGGATCGATGCAGCGTAATGACCGGGAGGCCATGGCAGAGCTGGCGGAGACAGCCGAGACGGGGCCCAGCTTCCCGCCCAGCAATACATGAGTGCATCCAGCACGTGTGTGGGCTTGCGGCTGACGCTCTAGGGAGAGCGTCAGCTACACCAGTGGCATCAGTGCTGTATCGCTGCCCTTGAGCTCAGTTGTACATGTACATCACATGCACAGTGTGGTTCTGATTTGAGATTATGGCAGGCAGAAGTGATATCTTGCATATATGGTTCGCGCTTACAGCGCTAAAGGTGACCTTGCTCAACACTATGGTAGAATCAATCCTGTGTGCATGATGGCCATCAACCAACCAACATGGTGGCCAAATCATGTACGCACATGTCTGCATCTAAACAATCGTTGCCATGCAGCATTGCGCATGCAGCATGGCAATGCAAAAATGAAGAATCGACTAAGGAAGCGTGCGCCCTACACTAAGCATCACCTACATCGCCTCCAAAAATGAGTTTGCATTACGGCAGCGTCACAATGCAGCTATCACTGTGCAAAATTGAGTGTCAGCTATGGGTTCGATTCTAGTGCGCTGGCCCCACGTCACGCGGCCATCAAAATGCGCAGCAGCTCATCGCTGCGGTCCATGGGGCTCGAGCCTGCACACGCACATGGATGATGAATCAGGAGAGCACAGCTGGCAGGCACAGCCTACAGAGGAGCAGCAACAGGAAGGTTGCAGGAGAAGTGACGCCACAGGGCAGCAGCTAGAGCGCCGGGAGCATCACGAGCCGCACCCGTGCTCCCGGTGCTCGAGTCGGCGGCGGAGCCGCGCTCGTCGCCGCTGGAGCCCTCCTCCGACGTGCTGCCGTCGCGCTCCAGGGGGGGCGGGCCGTCGCCCTCGAGGGCCTCCGCCTTGCGCAGCAGCACCCCCGCCAGCCGGTAGCTGCCCTCGCTGAAATACGCGCGCCCCTCGGCCCGCATGCCCTTGATCCACTCCAGCACCTGTGCATGCCACATGTCAGCACATCAGATTGTTCCAAACACTGCTGCAGCGCAGCAACCGCCCAACAGGAGGCACTGTACCTGCCTGCCTGCTCAGGCCTCATGGCCACGTGAAAGCTCACCATCAGTGTTTTTCGCATGCATGAAGGTTGTGTCGCCTGCGGTCATGCAGGTGGCCGACACAGCAGCGCACGCACCTTGGGCTCGGAGCTGTAGGCGCCAAAGGGCAGGTCGGTCACTCGGTAGTCGACCACCGAGTAGCCCTCGTTCTTGGCGTGCGCAAGCGTGCGCACCGGGTCGCAGTAGGAGCACAGCAGCAGCATCGCGGTGCCGAAGCCCATGGACATCAGGTCCTGCGCGGTCAGGGGCAGAACACATGGACGCTGGTTTGTGAGTGCGGGCACCATGTGTGCTAGTGCATGGCACCGCTATGCGCTGGGTCAAAACATGTTAGCAATGTGGTGTCGACATGTCGGTGAAGATTGCCCAGGCACAGCGGTGCATGCGAGCTGGTCACATCCAGCTGAGCTGAACGACACAGAGCCCGTTGGCGCAGGCACCAGGTGCCAGCAGTCAAAATGCGAGATCGTCCTTCACATCCTGCAGACGCGCGTCCCAGTCAGACTGGCGACGCACCCTAGTGAGGTTGGCGCCGTCGGGGCCGCCGTGCAGCGC
This sequence comes from Diplosphaera chodatii, assembly GCA_032358165.1. Lineage (NCBI taxonomy): Eukaryota > Viridiplantae > Chlorophyta > Trebouxiophyceae > Prasiolales > Stichococcaceae > Diplosphaera > Diplosphaera chodatii. The sequence continues at coordinate 2,400,572 of JAALGY010000038.1, forward strand.
CGGCATCAGCAGGTCGTCGTCGGGCGCCGCGATGTAGGGCGGGTTGGCCACCAGCGCCTCGGCCCCCGGCAGCGCGGCCGCGCCGGCGAAGAAGCAGCTGTTGTGCACCTGCAGAGCGGCGTGCGGCACTTGGTTGTTGCTATGCGCGCAGCGTGTCGGAGGGCGTTGGCGATTGGGCACGGCCGTCCAGCAGGGAGCCAGGCGATCCGTACCTTGAAGGAATTCTGCAGCTTCATGGCCTGCGCGCTGCGCTGGGCCAGAGCGGCCGCCTTGGGATTCAGTTCAAACCTGCGCCGACAAAACCCAGTGAGCGGTGAGTGCACGCAGCACTCATGCTGCGACCATTCGCGTCGCAATACGCGCGCAAGTGGCAGAGGAGACGGATGAGCCGCACCCATGGATCTCGCCATCAAAATCGCTGCGGGCCAGTGCATTGAGCACCGGGGACCCGTCGCCGCTGCCAAACTCGATGACAGTGCTGCAGTGCTCGGCGTCAAATACCAGCTCCTGCAGGCAGGCGCTGTAGAAGGTGCTCTCCTCGTCGCACACAAAAACGTCGCGGGGGTCCAGGAAGCTGACCGCCGGCGGCGGCTGCCTGAATGGCTCCAGGGCCGGGTGCTTGATCAGCGTGTCGGCCGCCGCCGCCGGGGCCTGAGCTACCGCAGAGGTGAACGGCATGATGTTGTTGCGCTGAGCTCGCTGCTGAGGGTCGGTGCTGGGCGGGGCAGCAGTGTGTGGTGTGCTGCGCCGCTGCTGAGTCGGACTACTGGCTACCTGGCTAGATTGAGCGCTGCAGACGGCGCGCATGCCCCCAGAATAATGACGATCAAGTTGTTTGGGGTCTCTATCCGAGTGCGGGGTGCTACGTCATCAATGTCAGCACCTGCACCTATTGTGTGTAAACCGAAGCAGAAGTCACGAACGAATTCGCAGTGCTAGACGCTCCACACCGCGCTAAACAATGTCAGTGTGCAGATTGGCACTCAGACACCAAGATTGGGTGACGACAGCCGATTCAGGACTTGTAGGATCGCGGTGGAGCTGCGCGTCAGTTGCCAGTTCATCACTTCGGGGCCTCTTCTGCCATGTGCGCACGTGACGCCCGTCCGACTCGACACGCATAATTCCGTTCTCATCTCACCTTGATTATCAAGTAAGAGCGCTGGTGTGACACCAGATAAGTTATATAAGACTACTTCAGGGGGTTGCGGCGAACAGAACGCGGCGCCTGGGTCTTTATACTTGTGCACTTTCGAGCTGCAGAACCAGCATGCAGCTGCGTTGCGGGTCGCTTGGCGGCCTCCAGGTCTTATCCAGTTGCAAGTCACATGATGACTGACATCTGACAGGGTCTGGAATCCTGTGTGCTGAGCTCCGCTACTTGAGCTGGGATGTGATCCTCCCTGCTGACGTTGCCCGATGCATTTCTGCCTGAGCGTCAGTGTTGGTGACTGCAGGGCCAACGTGGCAGCTTGGCAGCGCCTCGGGTGCTTGGAGCGGGCCCATGCTCAGCTCGGCACCGCGGTCATGCCGCAGTCATCAGGGCCGCAGCCACGGTGTCTGCGCCAGAGCGGCCGCCGGTGCAGCCGATGCCGCGACCGCTCGTGTCCACCCTGCACCAGATCCCCTTTGACAGAGAGAGCCTGCCGTCGCTAGGTGCACTTCAGCAAATAAGTGCCTCTTTTATGACATTTGATGGCGCATGTGTGTGTGCGCATGTATGCCCAGCATTGCAGCAGAGGCGGAGCCTGCATGGTAGACCAACGTCCTGATGGCCGTCGCATGTCGTGCATGCAGCGGACCCTAGCCACTTCAGGGACGCAGAGCAGCAGTTCCTGCAGCTGCTGCGGACGCCCAACCTGGACAAGCAGTTCAGGTGCACTGTCTGCATGTTTGGTCAGCTGTGCCTGATGCACACGCCCTTGTGGAACTGGGTTGATTGTGTGCCATTGGCTGACAGCTGTCGGCGCACCGCGCAAAGCAAATCGCGCAAGTGAGCTCGCATCTGCTGCAGGGATGACCCCGAACTGCAGCAGGCAGCCACAGCGCTGGAGGCAGCCATCGACGAGGCCATTGACATCGCATATGCGACGCCGCAGCAGGCACACTCAGGTCGGCATGCTGTGAGCACAGCCTCTGTTTTCCTCCGCCTTGTGCCAACTTTCAGTCAGTTGCACTGAGCATCTTCTGGGCTCCTGGCACTGGCTGATGGAAGGTAAAAGATTGAAACTCTTTCAAGAACTTGCTTCTCAACGGTGCAGAGGCCCACAGCGAGGCGGCGGTCTCCGCCGCCCACATGTTCCTGCAGCGCACCCTGTACCGCATCAACCGCCTCGCGTTCTTCTGGTGCGAACTTGCTGCACTGCCCAGCTCACCGGCCCACCTTCACTGTCGCGTGCAACGATGTGCATGCATAGGTGGTCATAAGCTTGCCGATCCGGTTGTACTCCGTAACAACAGCCGACCAGCCTCCCCTGACCTCTCCACAGGTTCGACGACCTGGAGAACTACAGCAACGACCGCAGCATCTACCTGGCGCAGCTGCGGGACCGCATCGAGGAGCCGTGGCAGGCGTGGGAGCTGTCGCACATGCCCGTCGCCGAGTACAAGCAGCTGTCGCCGGAGCAGGTGATCACGGTGCCCCAAGGCCTGAGCACGTATCGCCCCACCTCGAGAGCGTCACTGCTGAGCAGCAACAGCGCGTGCTAACCAAGCTGGTGTGAGGAAGCCCCACTGTCCGTCGAGATTGCTGTTGCCAGTGCGACAACAACACCTGCTACAGCTCATTGCTGACGGTCCGCCTGTCCCCACCCTGCAGATCAAGCAGCGGCTGCAGGAGGGGTACAAGGTGGACGTGGACCCGCCGCTGTCCGACGGCGCGCGCTACATGCGGGAGGACATGTCCCTGCAGGGCTACCGGCACCTCCTAGCCGTCGGTGCGCCGGGATGCACATCAACTGCTGCTTTGCACTGCGTACCCGCACCACATATAATGTGTGATAGCTTCATGTCACGAAAGCCGCTGTACCTTGGCCGCTGTCAAGCTGTCTGTCTACATTTATGACAGCAACACACATCCGGTAGCAACAGTTGATCGTGTGCTGCTGCTCACACTGCGGTCCTGGATGTTTGCAGCGTCTGTGGACGGCCTGGTTGAGGCCAGCCGCCAGAGCCGCGTGTGCGCCGGCGCCGCCAACGACATCGCCTGCATGATCTTCCGGGTGCTCATGGAGGTGAGGCTGGAGGCTGCTGTCCCACTGGAACTGGTGATGGCATGTACTGACCTGCGCATTGGATTCTTTGTAGCTTGCCAGTCAGCAGCTCGGTCCCTGTCTGAATAAACATTTGCCTCTTGGGTCCAGGCGCGCCTAAAAGGCGCGCACACTGCGACTTCTTGATCAGTCGACTGAACTGCTGTGTTGCATGTGCAGGAGTATGGCACGGGGCGGTACAACAAGAAGCACTCCACGTTCTTCGCGCAGATGATGCAGGAGCTGGGCCTGCGGCGGGAGGTGGAGTGGTGCGTCCCTGCAGATCAAGCCATGTCAGCTGTATGTACGAAAGCTGGTGTCCTGGCTAACTGTGTTGACTTGTGTCAGTCGAAAGCCTTTCCCAAATTTTGCAACCTCTTGTCGGCGCCAACCATCTGTACATGGCCTGCCCTCATCAACCCAAACTGCGATGTGCAGGTACTTCGACCTGGTGCCGTGGCAGAGCCTGGCGTCCATGAACCAGAACTTCATCCTGACAGAGCGGCGGCGGCACTACCTGCGCTATGCCGGCGGCCTGTGCTACTTCGAGGTGTGCTGCCTGCACTGTGGTTCACATCTGATACCGATCACAGTGCATCCCCTGCTTCTGTGGCGTGCCTTGTGCCAGACGTGTCCCCATTGGTGGGCAAGGCAGTGGCACGCTCACCTGCAGCATGGTATGCAGGATTTGCCGAGGGATGTATGCATGGAGACTACATCTGCATGCGACAGGTGGCGGGCCCGGCGATCTACCGCACCTACCTGGCGGCGGCGCAGCGACTGGATCTGAGCAAGGAGTCCAGCGGCTACTGGGAGCTGCACATCACGGAGGACGAGCGCCACGGGCGCCAGATGGTGGAGGACGTGGCGCTGCCGCTGGTCGACAGGTGCGCGCAGTGTGAGTGATGCATGTTGTGAGACGGTCGTGTTCAGGTGCCACTTGCTGAGTCTCATGCAAGACCTTGCGCTGCTGTGCAGCCTGGGTACAGCCGTTTTTGCACTCTGTTCCGATAGTATGTTGTGAATTTTTGGGGCCACAGTGTTGTGAGCCTCCATGCATATCCTCATGTAAAGGATAATGTCTGGCACTCTGTTGCGCAGGTATCCCGACAACGCCTGGGAGGTGCTGCTGGGCTACGACCAGGAGAAGTTCCAGGGCGCTCGCGCCGGCGAGGCGCTCGTCAAGGACCTGAAGGCTGTCGACAACATGGGCCGCACGCCTGCCGATGACATCTGAGCCGTCAGCATGGCGACACATACAGCAGCCAAGCGCATTGTTTTGGCAAACTGGGAACTCGCAGCCGTCCGGCAGCTGAACTTGCTTCAAACCCAAACATTTTGGGGCACCCTCATCATCCTTCCGGGATTAGGCCGGAGACTGCAATTGGTCGGTGTTTTGGCATCAGCTGCCGCTGCAAACTTGCCTGGCGGCACTTGAGCCACGTGTACTTCAGGGTCATGTGTCCAAGGACGCCACCAGAGCACGGCGTATGCAAGCCCGTGTCAACATATATACACGACAGGTTTTGTCGCACATCATGGTAGTGCACAGCATTTGCGCAATGAGCATGCTGCCGCCGTCCTGACTGTCCATCCTAATGTGCTGACATGCAACGATTCGCAGCGTGAGTTAACGACAGCTGTATGCAAGCTGACTCAAAGCTAGTCGATGACCTTTTGTTAACATCAGTCGCGCAACAGACACGCGGACACTTCAATCAGCTTCGGTCGGGCAACACTTCGTTCAGCTCGACAGGTGTTCAGCATGCACATAGCTGCAGTTGCGCTGCTGTCAGTTTTGGTTGGCACGGTGGTCAGTGCCGACAGTGCTTCCAAACAGACCAGCTCCAACGGCTCTGCAACGGCTGCTGTCAAGCCAGAACAGCCGCTCATCGTCGTCAGTCTACTGCCTGCTGTAGAGCGGCAGCCGCCTGCTGTGGCACCGCTGGCCGTGCAGGCGCTGAGGTGCGCAGCGCAGCAGCAGCAGCCTGCGCCCTTGACTGCTGACAGTGCAGCAACAGATGCTTCTCCAACAGCGCCTGACGTGCACCAGGCGCTGTCATCAGCCACAGACACGTTGCAGAAGGCTGTGGCGGACGGTGCGGTCTGCAATGCGCTGACAGCTGTCCATGTGGCAGTCTCTTGATCTTCACACCATATTCTGGCAAGCTACCTAGGTTCACAATCAGTGGAGAACCTTTGCATGTGTGTGATGCAGCTGCTGCAGAGCAGCCGGGTCTCATGCTTATCAACGGCACACTGACATCCCCAGACAGTCTGTTGGCACTCCTGGACAGCCCCAGCGCCCAGGTGGTCTCTCTACCTGATGCATACTGTCACCTGACCTGCTTATATGTGAGGGAAAAGTCAGGCACACGAAGGCAGGTCAATACCATTGCATTCCTAGCCTTCAATCTTTAGGTGCTGCTGAACTGGCCTGCGCCCAGTCAAACGGCTGTGCTCACATCAGCCGCCGCAGCAGCACGACTGGGGCGGTACACGCTGCTGAATGCGAGCAGCATTGACTGCAACGTCAGCAAAGCAGCAACTTCAGGGCCGCGTGCCATGAGTGAGCTGCACAGTCCCATGTATCCAGCCAGATGCAACGTTCCTATTCTGTAGACCTGTTGTGCGCCACCTGCGCACTCAAGCAATATGTGAATGACTGAGTAGCCATCACGCTTGCTGCAACACGTGATGTTGCAGCTGAAGGCCTGAAAACCGCTCCAGCCTGACGCAATGCCATCAGGCGGCAGCAATGTCAGCCTGGCAGACTCGGCAGCAGGACCTGGAAGCTTGCTGGTCCATGGCACCATATCTATGCTGGCACCAACGGCTGACAGCCAGGGTTTAACACCAACACAGCCGGCAACGGGCTTTGTACGAGCAGCCGGCACAGCCTTTCAGCTGCCTGACGGCAGCCCCTTCTATTTCCAGGTGCCATTTGGCAGTTCGCTGTCGGGGTCCACCAGCATCATCAAGCGCAGAGACACGAGACATTGCAGAGAAAAGAACAGCAGGACACCATGCACATCGTGCAGCAACCGCCTCGAAGCTGCAGCCGCACATCAAGTCGGGTGGCTGCTGAGCTGGCTGCCTTGCTGCTCTGCAGGGCACCAACATCTACAACCTGCTGATGCACTCTGAGTGTTCGGAGGAGTCCATTCGTGGCACGCTGCTTGAGCAGTGGGCCAATGGGATCAAGGTGCAGGGCCGCCCGTTGATAATACTACCACCAAACCTGTGCATTCCTCCTGCCAGTGTGGGTCAGCTGTTCGCCCTGCCTGTCGCCCAAAGCGTCTGATCAATTCGGCGACCTCAAGTGCCTGTGTGGCAGGTTGTGCGAGCTTTCGGGTTCTACAATGGGCACTACAATGGCGTCAAGCCACCACTCCAGGATCCTGTTGGTGTGTTCCATGAGCTGCCGCTGCAAAGGCGCGCTCGTCAATGGATGCTCGCCTTCGTGTGCAGGCCATCACCATGTTGCATCTGGATGATGTCACACTACCGTGCTGAGATACACTTCTGCACGCACATTGGGCAGGTATGACTTCGTTTTGGCTACAGCCGCCGAAATTGGCATGCGTCTCATACTGCTGTTGGTGAGCGCCCAATTGTCAATGCCCGGGTGGTGATGCTCTATATGCACACAGCAAAGTGACGATGCGACTGTGCTGCAGCATGCCGCCACTACAAAACCAGGCCTGCTTACTCTGGCACACCTGTCCTTTTATTGCATCTCATTGCTTCACATCAGAGCCGCATTCATAAACTCGAAAAGATCTGTGCAGCTCAACTACTGGCGGGACAACGGCGGCCTTGATTACTATGTCAAGGCGACGCTGGGGGCGGGGCACGACCCCGAGGAAGTTTTCCTGCATGATGCGCCTCAGGCGGCCTTTCGGCGCTGGGTGCGTGATGTGTTCTGTGGCTGTGAGCACTGAGGTGGCGACAAGTGGCTTGTTATCGTCCTGCTTCGTACCGATTGTCAGATGGTCGGCTGCCTGACACACTCAAAAACTGCAAAAACAATATTAGCAAGTAGGGTACAGTCGCCGCTACCATTCTGCGCAGGTTCACATGCTTGCCAATCGACGAAACACAGTCAACGGCCGGCTGTACAAAGAAGAGCCAGCAATACTGGCATTTGAGGTGAGTGGAGCCACACAGCTTTCAGTGCTCTCGCCATCATCAGCTGCAGTGCTGTGCGGCCTGCGCCAGTGCATGTGCATACTGCGCCTAGTCACAGGTGCTGTGACGAACACAGATATGTAACGAGTGTCACACCAGCTACAACTGGGAGCGGCAGCGGCACCTGCAGCCAGGCAGCCTCGTGTACAACTTCACAGTGTGCCAATGCCGCTGTGCTGTGATGGTGTACATGTATGTCCTGACCCTGTCTGCTGCTGCGTGAACATCCCCACAGACTAGGTGCATGCTGTCATCCGGGCTGCTGTCACGCAGGCCGCAACTGCAGCGTTCATGAAACATGAGCTGGGCATGCAACAGATGATCACAACAGGCTCCACGGTGAGTGGCCTGTAAGCTATCGACTCGTCAGCAGCCAAGCTCATATCATGCACACACAATGCATGTGAAGCAAATTACAGGATAGTGCTGGCTGTGATGTATGGATGAGACTGGCAGGCTATCTGTTATAATTGTGGCGTGTGCATTCCAGTCAAGGATCAGTTGAAGCAAGCTCCGAAAGTTCGATGATGAGCATCAGAAGCGCTGCAGGGCTTCAGGGCGAGGGGTCCATATGACCTAGACGCCGACGTGTCGCCGCCCTGGAACAGCTGGCAGCAGGACGGCAGCATGGGTGCGGCCGGCTCTGTCGTCAGCTGTTTCCGGAAACCGCATGGACACACGGTTGTGCTTTGCCGCCATCGGCAAGTTTTTACATTGTTGTAGCTGAAAGGCTTTTGGGGTACCTCAGAGGGCGATGGTGTGCTTGCAGCAAAGCAACATGATGACGCAGAATGTGCACCATGCGACTGCAGGCGAGGACTTCGTCCGCGGCCTGGGCATACCGGACATCGAGTTTCACACCATACATGTGCGCTGCTCTGCGCATCGACATGCTTCACACTCTCAGCCACTGCACGCTCCTGTCGCCAGCTCACCGTGTTGTGTGCTGGCAATGTGCCCATCGTCGTCCAATAATGAAAGATGCAAGTAACCCTGCTGTAGGTGCCCCATGCGCCCCGCTCTCGTGCATTGACAGGAGGTCCAGCAACGCATAAGCACGCCCACTCTGCAGGTGTTTCCCCAGAACTGGGGCGCCAAGGCACAGGACGACGTCTGGTTCCGGGCCAACTACATCGGCAGCCGCGCCAACCTGACGCACCAGCTCGCCGGCAAGCCCATCGTGCTGGAGGAGGCTGGGGTGCAGGACACCTGGGCTGATCGTGACCGGGTGCACCCTTGTTTGGATGACGGCCCACACCATTCTGTTGTGGTCAGCTGTGAGTCACATGGGCATCAGCTTGACATCTTGTACACCATGTACATGCCTGCCTCTCCACACTCACATGGACATGGTGCAACAATGACATGGACACAGCAATGCGCTTTTGTCCTGACGTCGACATGCCAAGGCGTGCTGCCGCAGGTACTGCGCTCGCACTTCCAGGCGGCCAACGATGCCGGGTATGCAGGCACCATGGTGTGGGCGCTGTACGGACACACCGTCGAGGCCAACCTGCTGAACGGCGGCACCACCCCCGACTTCAAGCCAGAGAGGTGCGGCGTGATGCAGCGGGTGCTTACCATCAGGGGTTGCAAATCATCTAGATGCATGCTGGCAAGCTGCTGGCGGCGTCACTCTGCAGGGCAGCTGCTCAAACTAGAATCGGGCTGCAGGCTGCACTTGTCACGGCAGAGCACGCTGTGCAGGTACAACTTCCTGTGGGGGCAGCAGGGGTCGCGGGCCGTCAGTGAGCAGGCCGCCATCATGAATGCAAAGGTGTGCCAATGTTGCTGCCACAGGCATAATGTGCACGCGTTGGTGCATGCCTTTAGTGCTCAAGTTGCATGTGCAGCTGAGTAAACAACATGCACAGCAACGATTACAGACTCTACATATATATGCGCAGGGTGCAGCCAACTGAAAGCTGCAGCATACGAAGTTAGGGGCGGGGAACACAATCAACGCATTCTGCATCGGAAACCTTGACAGCTGTAGGTTAGCAAGGTCTGCTGGCAACACAGCGCAGTTGCAGGAAGGCCACGGGACTGTGCTTGAGTGGTAGTTGACGCACAGTATCATTAGGGTTGTTACATGGTACTGTATTACCTTAGGCACACATGGAATGGCACGGAGCCAGCAACACACTGACGTTGCGTAAGTATTGGTTTCGCTTTTACGCACCGAAGGCGGACAGAAGAGTCATATGTCAATGGTGACTGGCTCCATCAGGTAGACAACAGGCAGAGCCATGACCGGCAGCTGCAGGCCACACGTATTGGACATGCATTTGTTCATGCATGCTCTGCCTTGGCAGTCTCAGGGACTGGAGCAGCGAACAGAGCATCTGCAGGCATCCTTCAACCCTGACGACTGCCCTCACGTGCGCACGTGAGGGGATGCCGGGCTTCAGCATGATGACCTTGCCGACACATGACAAACTGCCCTCACACGCCAGGCTTGAGCATGATGACCCTGCCAGCGCATGACAACTGCCCTCAGACGCCGGGCTTGAGCATGATGACCTTGCCGGCGCCCAGCGTGACCTCCCGGTGCACTGCCACCGCCTTAATGGTGGCGCCGAAGGCCTTGCGCTGCACATCGGTCGTGAGTCGCTTCTTGAAGCGGCGTGTGAGCTCGCCCATCGCCACGGGGCCGGCAGTCCGCAGCCACTCCACGATCTGTGCAGTTGAAACACGACGGAATGGTTATCAGCATGTGTTTGCAGGCTCGGTTGGCCATGCCTGCTCTCAGAAGTGGCTCACGCTGCCAGGGCTGGCAAAGGGGGGGCATGCAAATCAGTATGTCAAGCGGCTGCAGCGGCAGCAGCAGCAGCAGCAGCAGCAGGAGGTAGAGTATGGCACCTCTGCTTGTGTGGGAGGCCCTGAAGCTGCTGTAGTTGGCGAGGGTGTGGCGCCGGCTGGTGCCAGCGCGCCCTGGGCCGCCCCTGTAGCAACCCCCGAGCCCTTGGCCTGCAGGCAGCGAGGGACCCTGGTAATGACTCGGTGAGTGTATCGCATCGTCTCTGCGGCAGCAGCCGCCACCCAGTTTATGCCGTGTCAATATCCCCCCTTACGCTACAAAGCAATGTGCATCCTGCCGAGCGCTGCAACGATATGTGCCTTGCATGGACACAAATGCTGGCATGTGCACACAGCAAGGGTGCAGCGGTGCACACACACCTTCTTAGTTGAGGCCTGGTCGCCGATGTCCGCCTGCCCCTTCCGCTTGCCCCGCTGCGCGGGCACCGCCGGCTTCACGATCGCCGCGCCGCCGCCGGCCTTCGGCGCCACCGGCGGCTGCCTGACCGGCGCCTGGACGCGCAAGGGAGACTCCAATGTTTTCACGACACGGTCACTCATGAAACGCATTTGTGTCGTGGAGCGCTCAGGTCGCGCCACATGCCGTGCCAGCATGAATGCAGAGGCGATGTGCGTTGCTGCTGGCCGCGGGCCATGCTCCGAGCTGGCTGGTGAAGGTCAAGGCTTCACATGTGAGAGATTGGGTGCCACGGCAGTGCAGTGCGGAGCTGCACCTGGCGCGCCGCCTCCTGCCGGGCCATGTTCTGCAGGAACTCCTCGTCGTCCTCGTCGTCCATCTCGTCATCCGCAAACCCTGCACCCGGCGCAGCACATGGCTCGACACGGTGCGGCTGAGCCGGAAGCTGATGGAGACATCGCGCAGCCCGCCCCTGAACCCTGCTGGCTGAGTGGATCGTGCAGGTGTGCCTTGATTGCGCAGCCAAACAAGCGGGCTGCACTCATGTTCTTGTGGGTTGCTGCACCTGGGGCGGGGGTGGCGCCGGGCGTCGGCGTCGCCTCCTCATCGCTGGGCTCCGCGTCGGAGGCGTCGTCCAGCCCCGTCTTCCGCAGCAGCTTCTGTGCGCGCATGTGCAAGACCGCGTCAGCCTCTTGGCGTCGCCGCAGGTGCACCCGACCAATGCTGCTTTGGCACTCAACATGGGAGTCGGGAAGTTTGGCACATCACCGTTCCTGTCATCTGCTGCTGGCACGCGGTCAGAATTTGGTCTGCAGCACAAGATGAAATGACAGCTGGGTAGACCAACCTGCAGCTGGGCGCCGCTGCTGGACAGCGGCTTGGGGGCGTCGCCGTCGCTGCTGCCGCTGAGCTGCGGGCCCTCCTCCTCCGAATCATCCCCCTGCCTGCGCAGCGCATAGCACATCTTTGAAAACCACCCGCACGGAGCAGTGCGACCACACTGAAGCAGCTGCGCGCCGCATGCCATCCTGTGTCCGGGCCACATGGGGCAGCGGCTGCCGGTGCGGATCGAATGCTGCTGGGTGATATGCTGTGCTGAACCGAACGCTGCTGGGTGGGTATGTTATGGAGGCTTCAGCATGCCTGCGGGGCGCGGGCATGTCGGCGTCCTCGTCCTTGCCCACCTCCAGGTGGTGAAACAGAATACCCTAATTCAGGAAGGAAGGTGCAGGGTGGGTATGCTGTGGGGGCTGTAGCCATGCCTGCGGGGCGCGGGCATGTCCGCGTCCTCGTCCTTGCCCATCTCCAGGTCGTCGTCCGCCCGGTCGTCCTCGTACTCCCAGTCCTCGCCCTGCGGGAATGCAGCAGATGCGTTTCATCCGCTGGCAGGCAGCACGAGCAGGCTCCCGGGCTGTGCGGGCCTCCATGAGGCGGGCTTCCTGCTGCGCTCGACCGCGTGCATGCCTCAGACCGCTCCCAGCGGATCTGGCCATGCCTTCTTCTGTCGTCCACTCCACTTGTTGGAGACGCATGCCCTTCACTCGATGGTGCCAGGGCAGGAACTCAGAGGAGCCTGTGCACTTGCACACCCTCTCGTTTCGTCTGCTGGCGGCGGGGCGGCGGCCCGCGGCCGGCTTCTGAGCGGCGCCCTGGCCGCCGCCGGCCTTGCCGTCCGCGGCGGCGGCCGCGGCGGCGGGGCTGCCCTTGGTGGTGAGCCGCCCCAGGGCGCCCTCCACATCGGAGTCCGCGGCGTCGCCCTCGCCGTCAGAGTCCCGCCCCCGGTCCCCGCCCGCCATCGCCTCCTCGTCGGCTGCAGGTCACGGCTGCTTCATTCAAAGCCAGTGGTTGGTCACACAGGACGACGCAGCACTGGTTTTTACAGCCGCCACAGGCCGCTGACAGCCCACTGGCCCCGAGTTGCAGAGCTGCACTCACTGCATGGCGCAGCAGCTTAGAATGCAGCCTGTAAGGATGCAAGGACCCCCACCCGGGCCAGCGGCTGCTAGCTCTGCGAGGCGCGGCATGGCCTTGACCCCGTTGCCCGCCGCTCGGCTTGCCATGGCTGCTTCCGCCTCTTCCAGCGTCCTTCTGCCTCGCCTGATCAGGGAATGTGACTGAAAGTGAAGGACGCCCGGTCGGGCAGAGGCAATGACACAATGCACGGTGCAGTCAGCTCCGGTAGCTGTGGTCCTTCGTGTGCGAGAGACCTCAAGCCTGCTGTGCTTCACCTGGCCATGTGACGTGCCTGGAGAGCATTGACACGGCAGCTGCGCGCTGTGGACGGGCTTCACACCTGGCGTTGGTGGGCCGGAAGGTCAGCCATTCATGCACCGGCTGCGCAACAAAGTCATTGCCGCGGCGGGTCAGCAGGAAGTAGCAGCCGGCGGGCGTGCTGCCACCGCTGGCGCCGCCGCTTCCTGCAGCTCCCTCAGCCGCCGCCCCCGCGGCCGCCGTGCCGCTGCCGCTGCTCATGCCTGCCTCCACAAGACCGTGGAACGCTGTGCCGCTGGTCATTTCCTCCAGCGCCCACTCCTTGGGCCGCTGCTGCCGCCTGCATGCACAGGACCGCCCTGTTTCACTTCTTGAATGAGGCCACCAAAGCACCTTTCCCCACATGCTCGCTGACTGCTAGTCACTGCAGCGCGTTGTGCTCCACACAGCCCGGCTCTGCAGCCAGACTCATGGCATCAATGAACACTGTCAGCGTCCCTGTGCTGGGCTGCGCCTGCTGGACCGCTGCCCACCTGCTGCTCGGCCCCCTTGACGGCGGGGCGGCCGGCTCCTGCTGTGACAGCGCCCACTTGCCCTTCCGCCTTTCCCTGAACCCGGGCGGGCCCTGCAACACGGTGCACCGGGCGGTTGGCGGTCAGGTGCATGGCATCCCAGCCGCGGATTTACGTTTTCATCAGCGCCTTCTGCGGAAACAAACCCTGATCAACGCACCAAGGGGAAGCTGCCCAGGAAGCGGTGCTGCTGTCGCTCCTCCGGGGGCGCCATCCGCAGCACATACTCCTGCGTGACCGGCTGCAAATGCTCAGTCGTTGCCCGGTACAAGATGCACAGTTTGCAGGCCTCGATGGGAAACGCCGTCTGGGTCACCGTCAGACGTAGAAACGCTGCTTTGGAACCATCTGCACCTTGCACTCACCCTGACAGTTTGCTGTGGATCCGCCGTCGCCGCCGCCGCATCCGGGGCTGCAGCTGCCATAGTGCACCGGATCCTCACCTCTGCCTGACACGCTGATTACCTGGTACAGCTCTTGCTTCTCATAGCCTGCATACAGCGGTCTGGTCAGCGCATGCGGCGGCTATCAGCAGCATGTCTATGAGTGTGCGCCGCGCATGGTGCAGTGGCAACCGCCTTGCAGGCCGCGGATGCCATTGAGGGCAACCAAAGCACAGCGCCTGCCGGTAGAGAGATTCAGCTTACTTGTCATCAGCAGTCAACTGGCTGTGTGTCAGCTTTACAGCTGAGCGGTCTGCTGCCTCTGTGGCATCCTCTGCAGCCCATCACCCAGCCTGGACTTGTCTCACACTGGTGCAAATTTGGCTGCTCGCAAACGACGTGAGAGGTGCTGGACGGAAGTGAGCGGCCTGCTGTAAGCTTGCGCTTGCGCAGCGCCACCATTGAAGCTGCTGCGATCACTTCTGTGTTGGACGGATCAGCGTACTGCTGCACTCCTCAGCAGCCAGCACTGACCAAGCAACGGCGTGTGGGGGCCCTGAACTTCCTGCAACGTCCTCAGCATCATGTTTGACGCGTATGACGCCGACCCCAGGGGCCTCAGGTGCACCTGCACCTGCTCTGATGCTGCCTCTCAAGGAAGCATGCATGCAGCAGTTTGCAGGGAAGACAGACGCTGACAATCTGCACGGCCTGCTCTGGACTCTTTTGTCTGACATCTGGCTGCCGCCTTCATGACGCTGGCGAAGCACAGCATGAGACAGCAGAAGCACAGACGCACATCACCACACTGCCTTCACCAAATACTCTCAACGCCTGCGTGCAGGAAGAGGAAGCGCGGGGTGGAGAAGATACTGCAGGACTACCCGCTGCCGGTGCTGGGCCTGGCCGTCTTCGCGTGCGTGTGCGTCATGGTCGCGCTGCACGGGCGGGCGGTCCACTGGCAGCAGAAGGCGCACGAGCACGAGGGGCACCACCACCGCTTCAAGGCCTCCCACAGCTCCCTGGCGGTGCGTCAGCCGCCCTCCGGTGCTCTATGCAGCATCACAAGCGGGGGCTCATCCCTGATGAACTGCTCGGGCATCGCGGGACCGTAGCATGCGCCGTCGCTGACTGTGCTGTCCCGCAACTGGCCGCAGACGGCGCTGCAGACGAAGCACCGGGAGCTGGAGGAGGTGCAGGAGAAGCACATGACCAAGCAGCAGCGCATCGGGGACCTGGAGCACAAGCTCGAGGGGGAGGCGCGGGCGCTGGCGGCCGCCAGGAATGAAGTCCACACGGCGAGCCGAAGCGCCTCTGCATACCTGCCACTCATTCTGCGATGCCTGCGCACGGCGACAGTGGCAGATTCAATGGGCACATAGCCAGAGGCTGGCGTGCATGCGTGGTTGGCGGCTGTCTGGGGGCGGGAACCTACTTCATGTTGCTGATGCCGCTCGCAGGTGCGGGACGAGTTGATAGAGTCCCAGAAGGCGCACAACCTGTGCAAGCACGACCTGGAGACGTGCCTCCACCAGTGCGCCTTCCCTGCGTCTGGCTGCATCCACCACCAGGGCTGTGCCGCCCGTGCTCTGGTGGCGAGACTGGCTTGGCGAGCAGCCGCGCACCCCTGAGACTGGCGACGCCCTCGCCTGTGGCTGACCCTTGGGCGCTTTTGCCACTGCAGCACGACTGTGCACAGCGACAGCGCGGCGGAGATGGACAGGGAGCTGGCGGACCTGCAGCACAAGGTGGCCGCGCACGAAACCAGGGTGAGCGGGGACCCGGCTGTGCACCGAGCGGCGCCGATGTCTTGCTGGCAACCCCTGCGCACAGCGCCCATGCTGCGGTGGCGAGCTGACGAGCTGGCTGCTGGCAGTCGCTGTTGATGCCGCATTCTGCTGTGGAGACGTGAGCAGGTGTCGGCCCGATCCGCCTTGGTACGCTGCCACGATTCGTCCAATCCCGCCCGACTGCCGCTCTGACCATGTGCAGGAGCTGCAGTTGCTGACGGCGAAGGCGGACCTGGAGCAGCGGGTGCAGCGGCTCAGGGTGCAGGCCGAGCAGAAGGGCGTGCACCTGGAGACAGGTGCACATCTCTGAGCGCCTGCTTCCCACACCGTCTGGATCATCGACGTGTATTCCTGGGAGCGGACGCAATAGACGTCGACAGGCGCCATGGCACATGCTGAGTGTTGTTGCTGCTCTGCCGTCTTGGCTAGCCCCTTCCCAGGAGCGAAACGTTCGTTTGCACCAGCGGACATCAACGTGCACCTACATCGCATTGCAGGGGAGCTGCCTGGGCTGGGTGGCGGCGCGGCCCACCTCGGCAGCCTGCCCACGCAGCCGGTGCCCTCGGCGCCGCGGGTGGACGGCATCCACCACGCCTCGTCGCTGGACGTGCAGCCGACGGCCGCGGTGCCGCGCGCCCCCGTGGTGAGTGGTGCCTGTGTGATCAATCATATGCCCAATTTTGAAAGGGGGGGCGCCCATGCTGGAAGTGGGGTGGCTGCACATCCTGGGGCGGCACATGCAGTGTGCTGCGCACAGCCTGGCGTGCAGAAGCTGCTAGCAGTATGGTTCCCGGTGGTGCGACTGGAAGAGCGTGAGAAAGAGCGATGACTTCTCACATCGCATTCACATCTGCGCTGACGCGGCTGTGGGTCTGCAGGTTGTTGAGCATCTAGACGTGCCGACAGACCACCGCAAGGCGCCGGACTTGCGATGACATGTGGCAATGGCCTGGTGGCTCTGCTCCTGTGTTTTGAAGCTTGAATGATCCCCACGTCCAACATTGTAACAAGGCAGTGTTGAGACCCTGCACATGACGTTGGTGTCACACACAGATGCGCGATGATCTGCCACACAGCATCAACCGCTCTCGCGCCTGATGCATACACCGTGTTGTAGCAGCAGATGATGTAGATAGAAGTAAAGTAGTGGACGATCGCTTGCCATACAAAGGCTGACCAATGAATGGCAATGTTTGGACAGCAGCCGACTGCAATGTCCCGCCCATCGTTTAACTGGCGTTGCACCCTGTGGCCAAATTCTCACGCCCCTGATGGCATCGAGGCAGATCGTTAGAACACAAGATGGGCTTGACCGGAGAGCTCATCAGAGTAAGCGACAGGCCGACAATGAACTCATACACCATCGTTACGCAGGGACAAGCAAAGCCTAGGCATGTATGTCGGCATGACTTGACCACCGCGGTCAAGTGCCGGATGGCCCCTTGATGGGACAATTACTGAACTGATTGGCGAAGCGGGCTGCAGCGTCGCCTGCAGCAGGATAACGTGACTGAACACGACCGGCATAAGACATGGGGCAGAGCTCCGTGCCCGACCTCTTGAACGAGGCGCGCAATGACGCGGCGCCTGACAGCATGTTGAGAGGGAAGCGTGCCATTGTCGATGGCCCAATGGTCATCCGCACCAGCGGTGGCGACACAGCGCGCACCAGGGCCCTTTTGCAGCGGCTGAGCAATGCTGCTGGCAGCATGCTGGTGACTGCAAACGCATGTGCACTCTGTTGCACGCGCATGCATCGCATTCAAACAGGCGCCCTGCTGCGAGGATGGGACGTGCTGGCTTTACCTGATCATGGACATCATCGATCTTACTCGCAGGTAGTGTTCGAGACGCTCAGCGCCCCGGCCTACAAGTTGCTGTGCAGGTGAAGCACCCCTCTGCCGTGTACCAGACTGTCAGCAAAAGTTCGCGCGGCTTCTTTATTTATTGGACGGATGCTTCAGCGATGGGTGCGATGACACCGAGGTGTCGAGCCATATCGATCGCTGGACACCCAGCCTGGTAGTACATGCAGGGCCCTGAGGCGGGGGCTGAGCTCCGGAGAGCAGGTACTGGCCGCCATGCACAGCTCTTCCCTGCACCTCTCCCCCGACGAGGAGGTCATCCTGGATTTGATCCCATGGCTGAGGTAGGTAGGGGTTGCACGAGTCAGCTGTGCAACACACCAGCCACACCATTGCATACATGATGCCTTCTGCACGGGCGACCGGCAGAGGGGCTCTGAACAGACAATGCTCGAATGCTGGCCTCAGGGAGCACGACATCCCCTTCGTGGGTTGCATCGGCGAGGCGGACCCGCAAATCCTGTACATGGCCCAGCCGGGGGACGTCGTCATCAGCAGGGACAATGACTACCTGATTTGGGGCTGCGAGATGGCCTGGCTGCTGCCCTCGTGCGACCCTCTGTTGACGCTGATTGTGACTGTCTTGTACCACTGCAGCCAGATGCCAGGGTATCGCAGTTCGCCTATAGCTACCCAGTATGTAGTTGCTGCACCTACTGGCTGGCTGTCCTCATCTGCATCTCAACATGCAGTACTGTCAGATGTGTGACCTGACTTGTGGTGGCATCTACGTCGCTGCAGGGGCCTCATGCAGCACACCACCCAGGAGGCGCTGTACATGACGGAGGAGGAGGAGGCGCGGGCGGGCAAGGGCGCCAAAGCGGGCACGCTGGCAGGCCTGCCGCCCGCCACCTTCCGCACCGCATCAATGCTGCTGGGCGGGTCAGACTATCAGGTACAATCCTGGTCCGTGCCAGATGACCTGAGCAGATGCACTGCGCTAGTTGCTGTATATTTACAGTGCTCAGGCTGCTCGAGGTGACATGCGCCGCGCCAACAGATGCTGGTGATGCTTCATATTGACAGTTGCAGTTGTGCTGGTGGACTGGCAGGTCTACCACCCCTGGGGCGTGACAATGCGCCGGTATGTGCAGCGCCTGCTGCTGGCCATGGAGCAGGTTGGCGGCAGGATGCTGTCCGATGCGGAGGTGAGAGCATGCTGTCCCGGACCTGATGGCCTGGAGTATGTCATGTCACATCATCAGCGGCAGCCAGTCACTGCCGCATCTGCACTACAGCCGGCCACCGTGCCAACTGCAACCGCTATGCTGTTCTGTCCGACGGGAATGGTGTGCACGAAATCTCAGGAAGGTGCTGTGCCCACTGCAGGTCATCAGCACGCTGGTGGACCTCTGCAGAGAGCTGCATGACAGGGCGCCCGTCGGCAGCCCCAGGGGCCTGTGGAATGACGGGCAGCCGGTGGGCGACCGCACGCTGCCGACGGTGGAGCAGCTGCAGCGGCACCTGGCGCACGCAAAAATTGTCATGCTCAATGCGCCAGGTGAGTTTGAATCTCTGATGTGGTTTTGCCAGGATTGTGCTTTCAGCTCGGCAGGCTGCTGCACACAGCCGCAGAGGCGACCCTGTTGTCTGCTTGTTGCACCCTTTCAGTTGTCTGACGTCCCTTCAATGGCTGTGACGTCCCTGCAACGCCTGCGCAGTGCTGCAGCAGCTGGGGGCCAGCCCGGCCAGGTGGACGCGCACCTTCCGGCAGCAGCTCGGCGGCACGCCGCTGCTGGCAGTGCAGGAGGCGCATGGGCTCCTGGTGGCAGGCAAGGACGCCACCGCCGACAACACCATCGCCACTGGCATTGCCACATGTGAGGTTTTCACCTTCGAGTCATTCACAACGGCATACATGAGTTACAGAGGGAGGTGCGCGGCACACATGCTGCAGGTGGACCGGCAACCAACGCCAGGTCGTGCATCAGCCGTGAAGGCTGCCAGACATATGAGCAGGCGACTCGTTGCAAGATACTGTTGGCAGAGGCGCCTTTGCAGACCCAGAACAGAATGCTTCTTGCATCATTCACATGCCATTAGTGTTGCGCAATGTCACATCAGCCTCCAAGTTTACCATGGCGTCACCCTGCAGGCGAGATGCGGGCGCTACCGAACCCTGTGTCGGGCAATCTGCAGCTGCTGGACCGCGAGTACCTCCTCCCCAATGCGCTGTTTGACGGAGTGTTCAACCCATACGGCATGTCCCTCTTCGAAAAGCCACTGCTGGATCTGCCGGCGCTCTACACAGGTAAAAGCTGACTGTGATTCATAAACATCAGATGGGCAGAGCCGAACCGACATATCCTTGAACGTCAGGCTGCCAATGCACGCAGCGTGCAATGCACCCCGCAGTTTGTGGACTGCTGACAAGCGAATGGTGCTTTGCCTGTCATGCACAGAAGTGTCCCAGCTGTTCAGCGAGCCAGACCTGCAACCGCTGGTGCTCTTCAACATCCCGCCGGTGGGGAGCAGCTCGTATCACCTGCCGGGACCCATGCTGCGGCAGCTGGCATCAACATCACACGACGTGCACCGCGTCCTTGGCAGCCGCTTCCATGCTACCAGTGATCTCAGGTGCGCTGGTCGTTCTGTGATCGCTTACAACTCTTGCAAGTGGCAGTGTGTCATGGAAACCACTGCAACCCGCTGTACACCCGACCATTCGTCAACCGAACAGCATATGCGTTGCACAGGGAGCTCCACCCTGGTGCCGACGGCACGTGCGTGCCGCTGCTGCTGTTTGGGCCAGAGGAGGAGATCACTGGAGCACACCTGAGCATCGGACAAGGTGGGGAGAGAATGCAGTTGAGGGGCCGCCTGCACATTCCGACGGTGGTGTGCGGCGAGCTGGAGGGCGGCATGGCTGGCGTCATTGCCCTCGACCGCATAGGCGCCGCCCACCTGCGCTTTGTGAAAGATCAGATTGGCAACGCGCCAATGAAGGTGCCATGCGTGCCCGTGCATGCTGAACGACGAGCCAGATGCATGTCAGTTCAACAAGCTGTAGCGCTGTCCTGCTCCACTTGTCATAGGGAGCTGGTGCATCATTGTACCTGCAGGCCAGTGCAATGCTGGCCGCGGAGCTGCCATCAATGACTTCGTGGCGGGCCGAAGATGCACCAGAGCATGAGCTCAGAGCGTCCATCGAGCTGGAGCTCCTACTGGAAACTACTCGATCCTTGGCCCGCCCTGCGCTGTCTCTGAAGAACATGTTTGGTGATGGACTGCCTCCTCGTGCTCCTTACTTTTGGATACCACGATGCAGTACATCGTTTTGCCGTTGACACCCCACCAACATCGCATGGCACCTCGACCCTTGTGCTCACTCAGTTGTCGATTGTTTTGCAGGCCTGGATGCAATGCCGCCTGACGTGCCCAACAGGGTGGACATGCTGTGGGATGGCAAGTTCCTGGGCACATGCCGGTTCGAGCACCTCAGGGTGATGCGTCTCTCACAATGTTACCTTGTTCAATGCTTGAGCATGACTATAAATGCTCGAAGTCGAGCCAAGGACAATGCTCCGCGAGCAGCCCAGGTTGTGCACCACACTTCGTACATCAGGGTCGCAAACCGACTTTGAGCTGTGTCAAACATGCAGGTCGTGGGACGCACGGTGGACGATCTTCTCTTGGCCTTGGCGCAGTCACATGCGGATGGGCGGTTGATTGCCAGCTGGCTGCCTGCCCATGCAGCGTTGACATTCACGCTGGACCAGCCTGTGTCCGATTCCAAGGTGGCTGCCATGCATGCATGCAAGCTGCCGCAGTATTGAAAACCCACAAAGTGTGTTCCGGGTGGTTGTCGATCACTGGCATGCTGGGAGTAGCCAATTTGCTGTGTACCATGTTGGCGCTTCATTATTGCAGGTTCACCAATTGCTTAGTTCGATGCACGCTGAGCTGCATCCTGAGGTGCTCTCTGAGGGGGGCGTGCGATTCAGCGGTACCACAGCGGAGGATGTCATTGGCAGCAGCGTGCTCCGCCTGTCTGGTGAGCACGACACATCAAGATCCGCGCACAAGGCATCGCAGCTGGCTGTCACCTCCGCATCTGCTTTGGCTGACATGCTCAGTGTAATATGGGTGGTATACTGACGCCGCTGAATGTCACTATCGTATAGGCAAGGCTGCAAATGCTCTGCAGCTGTACTATTCTGACCTCAGCAGAGAAGTGGAGCATTCTGAGCTTGTGTGCCTGGGGCACCCGCTGCCAGAAGTGATTGCACGCCCCAGTAGATGCCCCGTAGAGGACGACAGCGTCCTAATCTCGGGCCTGGGGCCCACGCTGCGGGTGAGTCTGCCGCCATCCTACGTACCGAACTTGATTGGGTGCGGGCTTCAATGCCCACACCATACATACCCAAAGCACGCAAGGCGCAGAGTGCAAGACTGCCGTCATTCGTGTAAGAGTTTGCCAGACCTTTCGTCTGCTCACGTGAATGGCAGGGGCTGGAGGTGCTGCTGCACAGCGCAAATGGCGCCTTTGAACTGCAGCGGGTGGCACGGGGCTTCGAGTTGTCATTTGCAGCGTCCTCCCTATCAGCCAAAGTCCAACAGAAGACGGTGCATCACTCATCCCACATTGGCAGTTTTCTGCATATCTTTGCATCGAGTGTCAAGTGTCGTCTGCTTGCCGGACTGCCTCCGATTGATGCTGCGTCACTGTGCATGTGCTGACACAACAGGTGGCAGCAGCAACACCAGCAGTGTTGGCAGCAGCAGCGCACTGCCAGCCCCGTATAGACGCTTCAAGGCGGGCATTCGCGGCCAACACTGACGCTCGGCATGCACAGCGCAATACCATGTTTGTGAGTGGCAGCCGCGTGCTTGGTGCCCTGCCAAAGATCACAGACAAGGCACTCTTCCTTTCAGGTAGAGCGCCTATGTTGCCATGAAGGCATGCTGTGTCTCTTGTCTGTTTTGAACAGCCCTTTTCTATGAATCGAGGCATTTCCGCTTGAACTTCAGGGGAGTGTATGCGGCTGCTGCTTCGTCTGCCTGACAATGCCCCATTGCCCAGCGACGGACGCCCAACATTGACACTGTACTTGGGAGGCACCCTGGCTGCGACTGGCTACGCACACCTGCAAGGCCCAGATTTGTGGGGGCTGGCATTTCGGCATGGATGGTGCAGCCCCCTTGCAACAGCGGTGCTGGAGCTGTGCCGGCAAGGCAGCGCCGCAGCGGCTGATGCCTCGGCTGATGTCGGCATTCAGCAAATCAGCTTCCGCCCGGTCCTGGACAAGGACCCTGGCAGCATAGCAGCGACCGTCAGCGGCTTCACCCTGAACTCGCAACAGGTGTGTGTCTCTGCAGCAAGCATGTCACCTGCAGCGATGTGATCAGATGTCCACTTGTACCTGCAGTAGTCACATGGTGGTGATGAGAGCGCAACCATCCAGACGACTGGCTGCAGGTGCTCAATGCTGTGAGCGCAGCGGCGCGTGCCTGGCAGCTGGTGGATGAGCATGTGGCTGCCCTCTCCTATGCTGAAGTGCGACGCCTTGCTAGCAGCGGCGGCCCGCGATGGAGCTTCAGCGGTGGGTGCCTTGTCCAGACCTGCACTGCTACTTCATCGACAGCTATATGACTGTTCGAGCTGACCTTACAACAGCAGTCCCTTACTTTGCAGGGGATGGCCTGTACATATTGCAGCTGCTGCACGCAGATCAGGACATACATGGCCAGCATGTCACCTTTGACTTTGCCGGCATCGAGATGGTGGCCAGATGTGGCCGCGTGCAATGCGGATCCACAATCGAGTTTTCCCATCGCCAGCTGCCGCACCTGCTGCACGTGATGAGCACAGTGCTCCGGGCCGTCAGCCTGGGCGAAGCCAGCTACACAAGCAGCGACAGCGATGCACCTGCAGATCGGGTGCTCCAGCCCCACGAGATGGCACGCCTGACGCTGTCTGCGCGCAGCGGCAAGGCTGTGCTCGGTGTGCTGGGGCACACCATCGACACTTCACAGGTGCAGCGCGCTGATATGCTGCCGATGTGTGCAGCGGGACTCGGTTGCCGCTGGTGTACATCGTGCTTGTTGCAGGGCTGTGGCCATGCGCGACGCCCTTCACTGCACATATGCCGACCCTCCTTCCCGCTTTGCAGGCACGCATGCTGTACGACGAGGCAGACAGGGAGCTTACGGCAGGCTGGATGACAGAAGCTGATGGCTGCCTCAGCCGGCCGCTCCCACAGGGCTTGCACACCATGTGTGCCCTAGACTACCTGAAAGCTGCCGGGGTGTTCGCGCGAATCGCTGGTATGCAATAGGAACTGCTTGGCAGCAAAGTCCCCACCCCCCCTACACCTCTCAGGTTGTCACAAGGGTGTGGTTCACACTAAATTTGGCAACAAGCTCCATTGCGAGCATTCCTGGCTGCAATCGAATCCAGTTCACACCATGTACTGTGATCTTTCTGCAGGCAAAGCTCAGGGTCAGCTGGGTCTGCTTGACAGCGTCAGCGGCGAGCTGCAGCTGCCTGCAAAGGGACAGGTCAAGGCGGGCAGCACCAGTGTTGGAGGTGCCTTCGACATGAGTTCGTGCAACCAGATCAACAGCCTGGACTTGCCAAGCAGCCTTGCTCGGGTGGCCTGCCAGGCAGTGTCCGCAGCGGCAGAGTCAGGTGCAGCAACACTGTCTGGTGCGGCAGAGCCACGCATCACGCTGCGCTGCCAGCTGCCCCAGATCGGCGTTGATGCCACAGCGTTGGCTGGTGGGGCCGAGCAAACGGCCTTTCAGTATGGCCTCGCCAACAGCGAGCTCGACCCAGCACAGGCAAGAAGTAGTCAATGAGGACTTGTTGCCGGTGCAGCTTGGTCGACAGGGATATCGTCTCTTCATTTGCAGCATTCCAGCCATGATTCGCTGGTGTCTGAAGCCTTGATTGCTCAAATCAGCCTGACCCCGGTGTGAACCCAATGTACAGGTCAGTACACTCGTGAGGGAGCACCTCAAGCCCTCCGTCCAGTGGACGGTGCTGGAAGCAGTCGAGGGTACCCTGCTGACGCGCAACCTGGCCTCGTTCACCACGACCATCATCTGTCCATGTGCGGCTCCTTCCTCAGCATCCCTGCTCTCTGTGCATATTGCATATTGCGCTTTGAGCAGCGTGTCGTACTGCTCGCTGGTGCCTACGATCATCATCTGCAATGTGCCCGCTGTAGTCGGACCAATGGCACGCCTGGGTCTGCCGGACGCCTGCCTACCACCCAAGGTCGGCAAGAAGAAGAAGAGAGGCAGCCGCCCCTGCGCCGACCGCCGGCTGGTTGCCGTGTACTATGGTGATCAGCTGGTCGCGCACTCGCTGCGTGCGTATAGAACTGGAGAGGTGATGTTCCAGCTGTCTGCGCCGCCCATCCCGCACGAGATCATAAGCAGCATTCAGTCCGCAGCGAAGCAGCAAGCGGCCGCCGCAGGCCTGTCTCCTGACCAGCTGTCGCTCACGCTCAGCCACATCTCGGAGGCAGCAGCAGCCAGCTTGCCGCAAGGGCAGTGGGGTCTAAAGCTTGCTGTGGCAGAGCTCCAGGACCATGAGGCTGCCATTGGCGCGGAGGTAAGTGAGGAATCTTGTCCGACCAGCTTGCCCTCCTGCCATGTTAGCTGCCAGCCATGCTGCTTTGGAAAACCTGACCAGCTGATCAACCTTTGCGAGTCCCGCAGAGCAATCTGACTATTCATGTCTTACTGTACATGTTTGGCGCTGCCCTTGTAGGTGAAGGCGGCGCTGGAAGCTGCGGCAGCCAGCGCGCCGCAAGGGCAGTGGGCTCTGAGGTCTGCCGTGGCGGAGTTCCAGGACCATGAAGCTGCCATCGGCACGGAGGTAGGCGAGGCCAGCTTATCCGACCGGCTTGCCCTCCCGTTACTCTGACTGCCAGCTATACTGATTGGGAAATCTGACTGACATCCCATCTCCTGCGAGTTCCCAATGGCAGCTTCACGCTTCGCAAATTGCGTCACATGTTTGGAGTTGCTCTTGCAGGTGAATGGGGCGCTGGAAGCTGCAGAGCCGCGGGGCCAGGGCACGCCGCCTGCAGCACCTCCGCCGGCCTCAGACGGTGCCGCCGCTGCAGAGCGCGACCAGGCCGGCGGCGCCCTTGCTGCAGCTGTCGGCACTGGCAGTGGCGCAGCGGGTGCCAGCAGGAGCAGACGGGGCGGCGGCAGCCCCACCGCTGCGGCTGCCGGCGGCGGCGGCGGCAGGGCAGGTGCTGGCGGGAGCGGACAGGCCGGCGGCGCCACCGCTGCAGTCGGGGCAGGAGGCGGTGCGCGGCCGCAGCCCGGCAAGACGGCGGACCAGAAGCGGCGCCGTGAGGAGCCAGTGGCATGCACACGCACGCTGCGCAAGCGCAAGCGTGTAAATCATGAGGAACTTGAGGAGTGGGACTGAAACACGGTCGGTGGGGTGCTGAGGTCATGGATGACGCCGGTGTTGCTCATAAAACCCACAGTGTGGCTGAACAGCGGTCGGGTGCAGCAATTGACTCGATGGCATGCTCTGACAGCCCAGCCAGCTGCATCGTGTCGACAGAATTGCATGATGCATCACGACATTGTAGCTCCATTTGAGTCTGTGTTGTTGTAGATAGGTGTGCATGCCCAGGGCGCAAATCATGTGATCGTTCATATACCCATGCAAGCGATCCGCTGCCAATATTGTTCAGGGAGCTGCTATGAAATCGTAGCATCTCAGCTTGCAGACACCAACGGGCCTGTGCACATGGACTGGTGCAAGCCCTGACGTCGGCATCAAGCGCGCACGCCCGCCACTGCCAGCCCACACAGTCACACAACGATACTGACCGCGGTCATTGCTCGCTGCATAGCTACACCCGCTGCCGCTGGTGCTGTCGGCGTTCTCCGGCGGCCGCCGCATGCTGGGCGCACCCTGCAAGTGGCCAGGCAGGAATCATGGTGCACCAGTTGCAGCCAGAAAGCACTGTGGACGTTTACCAGGTGAAGGATGCGGAAGTCCTGTCAGCTGCTGCACAGCGTCAACAGTGCTGAACATGAGGAGGCGCTGCTGCAGACAGCTTTGAGTCATGCCGTTGCCAAGAGCCCGGCATGCCTGATCCATACTGCCAGGTCCTTGAATTGTTGCCTGCAGGCCAACTTTATGCAAGGCAAACCGCTCACCGGCACAGAGCGGCCCAGTGTCACACGGCACAGGGTGACCATGATGGCGCCGGCACACGGCGACGCTAACGTGCCTGCAGGATTGCGCACAATGTCCTTGTGTCTGAGGAGGTTTACGTCACAGTGTGAAGCTGCTGAGGGACCGTTGCGCCGGCAAGCTCTGCTGAGCAGCATATCTCCTGGCTGAGGTGCGCAGGCCTGCAGATAACAGACTTCGTCCAGGCAAGCTTGCACTGACCCAAGCCTCCTTATAATCGCTGGCCGCTTTGGCTTTGTCGTCTTCCGGTCAGACTGTATTGCTTGCAGGGGCTCTTCTGCCATCCAATATGCGATGCCAGCACAGCAGCGACCACAGGCTAGACTAGTGCTGCATCAGCTTCAGGACCGCATACTCACTGGCTTGGCGGCCGGCATGGCTGGCGCCCTGCTCCCCTGGCTGCTGCTGCGCCGTCTCCAGTGGCGTCGAAGTCTGAACCGCTGCCGCTGCCTGCTGCGCCTGCTGCGCCACTGCCA
This sequence comes from Diplosphaera chodatii, assembly GCA_032358165.1. Lineage (NCBI taxonomy): Eukaryota > Viridiplantae > Chlorophyta > Trebouxiophyceae > Prasiolales > Stichococcaceae > Diplosphaera > Diplosphaera chodatii. The sequence continues at coordinate 2,427,703 of JAALGY010000038.1, forward strand.
CTCGACGCTTCACGTCGTCCACGCGGTCCTTCGCCTCTCGCACGTGCCGCGCTGCCTGCAGTCGCACAGCTGAGCCTGGCACGGCTCTTCCGGCGCCCTGCTGGAGATGCGCCAAGCGCCACCGCTTCAAGCTGGCCACTTGAGCGCCGGGCACGCAGGTATGTGCCGCCATTGCATTCCGATCTCAAGGGAAGCAAGCATGCCATCTACCAAGTGTTCTCCTTGTGATCCGTACCCATTTCGCTTCGCCTTGGCAAGCTTCGACCTTTTGACTGAAGCCCCGCAGCTTTGCGTGCTGCTGCTGCAGCAGCGCATGCTGGTCTGCCAGCTGCTGCTGTGACGCGATCGAGTCCCACCCATACTGCAAGGATCAAGGATGAGACAAGTCAACCAATCGTGGCCGCATGTCCCACGGTCTTGCTGATGTGCTGCTCAATTCTGAGTAGCAAGCTGCGCTTCACACAACCTCACACAGCAGCATGCAGTTGATTCGAGCTGTCAAAGCTGCCTTGGGAACGCGTCTGTGCTAGTAGGCTAGAGAACTCCTGATCATCAACAGCCGATGCTCGATGCAATAGTTGGCGGACTGCATGACACAGACAATTCCCGAGAGTCAATATGTGGGTGAGACACAGAAATCGTACCGCAGCCGCAGGGCAGGCCGCGCGCTGGTTGTGGGTTGCGACTGCAGCGTTGTAGGCCGACGCTGACGCATTGTACGCATGCTTCACTGTGGCATGCTCCAGTGTTGCCCTCTGCACCTTCTGCAGCGCTGTGGTCTGGTGCGCCAGCACCTGTGTTCAAGGCGCCGATTACTTGGTATGCCCATGCAGCTGCAGTGGGCATGCTGTGACCAGCTTGGGGCCTGCAGTGTTAAGCCACGAAGCAGGATGTTGCGCTGCGTTGCTGTAGATCCCGTCAAGGCAAGAAGCATGCTATCCTGCCGATCCCGGTCCTTTGATTCTGCTCACCCTCTGCAGGTCCAACTCGACCTTCCTCTGCTCTGACTTTCTGACTGTGAGCGCCGCCGTCCGGGTCGTGCTCGGCGCTGAGTGCAGGTGAGAGCGCTGGATGACTGGGCCACCCTGCAGTTAACAGGATCACAGCGTACTGAGGAGTACAGCGACCAGTCGCTGATGGCACCTGAGGATGGCACAACGCATGATGTGATATCATTACTAAGGTCACACGCAATTTGCACTGCCCGGGGTTGATGCATCATCTGCACTAAACCGAAGGATGGCGAGCACGGTTGATGTTGCACAGGGGATGCAGTGGTGTGATGCTGAGCCATGAACAATGGGTGTCGGCGGGACTGATCACAGTGGTGAAGCTCACCCGACAGACATAGCTCAGGGAGTAGGACAGGTGTTCTGCGAAGTAGGTTCCAGCGCCCAGAGCACCGCCCATGTTGGACACGCGGATGTCGAAACCTGCAGGCCATGTGACTCAGTCACCGGGCACGGCGCAACAAGGGACCAGGCATGCGTAGTGCAGGCAAATGACGCCGGCACGGGAGGCATATCCATGTGCGAACGACATGCATTGCCCCAAGAACCCACCTTCCCGTGTGATGACCGAGAGCGTTGCTGTGCAGTAGCAGCAGGAACGTGTCAGCATGACGCTGCCCTTGAACCAGGCTCTGGACGCACAGGGGCCACACGCAGAGACATAGATCACACCCAGGCACTCACTGTCAGATAAACATGATAGCTTAGCACCTGGGTTGGAGCCGTGGAACAGGAGGCGCTCGCCGCTTCTTCTGGACTGGCCAGCGAGCTCCACCACCTGCACACAGAAGGAGCGAGGGGTTGGCACCCGTCAAGTGACTTGAGGCCGGAAACGTTTGGCACATTGTGTGGTGACAGGTCGACGGCCGGCACCACAGGCACCTCATTGCGCCGGATGATGTACTTGGTCCACAGCCGCAGGTTCTGCACGCGGTCGACCTGCAGCACTCGCAACCTCGACACCTGCGTGCACAGCTAGTAATGCACTGCTGTGCCCAGTCTTTGCCCGGTCCCAATCCCAATGTCTCTGCCCAATCCTGCTACCAAATCCAGCACACGGTCTTCGTGCCCCCTTAATCTGGTGCGAGTCGGCCATTCTTGCCTGCGCATTGCGCAGCAGCATGATCACACTGCGGGCAGCTCACCGTCCTGCACCGCTCAGCAGCCTGAAGTACTGTCTCCACTTCGTCGCCCGGGCGCCCCTGGCCGCGCAGGTCCAGCGTCATGTACTCCGCCAGGACCGCCAGGTCTTTAGGCGGCGACCAGTGCTCAGGGCGGGGGGCCAGCGGCGCGCCAATTGCCGCAGCCGCCCGCCTCTCCTCCTCCATCGCCTGTTGTCAGGGCTACCATGGGTTCAGCGCTGTGAGATCACCAATGTAGTTTGGGCAGTTATCTGGATGCAGGCAAAAGTACGGCACTCCACCCAGGCAGCTTGCTGGTGTTACACAGGCAGCTGTATAGCCTCCAGGAGAAGACGCAAAATGATCAGCCTGCACTGTGCATCCAACAGAAGCTGCAGCGTCCGATCAGCTACATGTACCGGCACCTGCATCTGTGCCTGGAGCTGTGCGACCTGCACTCGGGCCGCCTCCAGCTCTGCCTGCGCATCGCTCACATGTGAGGAAGCTGCTGCACCTGGCTGCGAGGCCGCCAGATCCGTCACATCCACCACCTGGTTGAGGAAGAGGAAGACAGTCACTTCCTTCTCGCTGTCAGAACAGAAGGTCGTACAGAACAGAAGGTCGTGTTGCAGGTCGTGCTGCGCAGCACCACCTACATAGCAGCATTGGCGGGAACCGCAACACAGTGGCATGGACTGCAGGACATTGGGTGCTTCTGACACTAGCAACACTTGGTGGACGCCCTGTGTCACCTTCTGCTGTGCGGCACTGGCTGCGCATGCAGCTTCGATGGCCTGCGCTTCCAGTGCCTCCAATGCCGCGTCATCCGTGAGGTCGAAGGGCGCGAGCTGCTCCGGCGGCGCTGGCAACTGTGCATGGCTCCTGCGACGCAGCCATGCTTCCATGTCGGCAGGGCTTGATGCAGTTTCCATCGCAAGAATGCATCGTCAGCGGGTTTGAAGCACATGTCCAACGGATCACCAGCTTCGTAAAGAGTGCCTGAGCCCGATTCCTGTGCAATAGTGCTCGGCAATGAACATGAGCTGCTGGTGAGGTCAACCCACCGTGGTCGAGGCTTGCGGGCCTGGCTTGGGCTGCATCTGAAGGTGTCCGGCGCATCCCCGATGCCAGATGTCACTGAGCCATCCAGCTGCAGCGCTGGGTGTCCAAACGGGACAGCGTCTGCATGAGCGAAAGTTTAGCCTGAGCACCGCGTTGTTTGACTACAGCTGCTGCGCTCAGGCCATGCAGCACACAGGTGCTGCTCATGATGTGGCGCGCCAGAAGTTCCGCCAGCTTGAAAAGGTCACACGACTTTGTGATGTGACCACCTGCACTGCTGTCCCAGATGGACGCAACGATTCCACGAGACCGTCTCCCAGTCGGCAGCGGGCACGCTACTGCTGTGTCATGCCATGGTTGCTGCCGCTGAGAGTCACGTCGGAGCCCGGTTGCCTGTGGGCCGTCCTGATCAGCGATGCGAGGCCGCTGCTGCGGCTGCGAGCCCTGGTGCTCAGCCTGTTGCTGGATGTCGATGCCATCTAAGAGGCCGGCCCAGAAAGGGTCGGAGGCCCGATCGCTGCCACCTCCAAACCAATCCGTGCTGATTGCCACTCGCGGTCTCTTTGGCGCTTGGCGGCCTGCGGCAAGGAAGGAGCAGGCACTGGGCAGGTTCCAGAGGCCGCTCCCATGGCTGTGAGCAGCGTGTATTCGATAAGGTGGCTGGGTACCTGGTGCCGGCAGTGATACGACGGACAGATCATCGTCGTCATCGCCGGTCAGGTCTACGACCTCTGCCGTCGCCGCCGCCCGCACCGCGTGCTGGCGGTCCTGCTCACCGGGGCACCAGCGACGTGCCTGCCACTCTATCTACTCTGCAACCTGTTCGGCAGGAAGCACAACCCAGGTGTCACAAACTTCTTGCATGCATAGCTTACGGTGCAGAGCAGGGCAAATCCGGTGCAGCTGCAGAGGCGCGCTGACTGTGCCCAGCACAATTTCAACCTCTGACCGCCGCACCTGCTGTCAGAGCTGCCACAAATGCCAGGAGGGTGCTGTACAGATCGGCGGCGGCACGGGAGACGGCCTGCAGGGAAGTTCAAGTATGCTCAAATTGGGGGATGGCCAGCATAACGGATGGGGCAACAATCCCAGTGACGCACGACGGACGCGCATCATAGAGGCCGCTAGTACAATCTGGACGCTAGTACGAGTGTGCCTCGGAAGCGCCAGTGTTGCAGCATAGGTGAGACGCACCACACCTTTACTGGGTATCACCCAGTCCTTGCTGCGGCCTTGTGCAATGATCCACAGGCCGGCCAGATCAGCGCTGCGACATCATGCAAGTTGTCGTACCCGACTCATTGCTATAAGATGAAGCAACCACGCCAGGGGTCCTGAGGACTAAGAGCTGTCGCTATGACCCTCAGGTGCTGTCCACCTTTCTTGATGCCGCAGTCGTGCTGATGCTGTTGATCGCATCATGAGGAGTTGGACGATGCAGACAAGGCTTCATTGCAAACCACATACTGAGGAACGAAGCAGAGTGCAAATGAGGAATCAGACCGGCCCAAGGCAGTGTCTAGTCATGCTGCGTGCTGCGGTCGCTCGAGGGCAGGTGCAACTCTGCTCAGTCCGCCAGCACGCCAGCTGCTGTGCTGCTTGCTGCAAGGCGTCATTGCAGACCCGTTTTGAGGAGGACATGTGAGCATGCATGTGCGGATGAGCGCCATTCAATCGGGTCTGCACCGCTTGGCGTCGATGTCACGTCCAATCTTCCCGAGGCCATTTGCTCGTCAAAGCCTCACACGCAGTTGCTGACGGGGTTGTTGCTTATATGCGCCTATTCTGACTGTCGAGACTGGCTTCGAGTGGTCGTGTCTCGTCCGCACCCGCCTTTTCTCACACCTGCCACTGGGCATGACCGCGCTGCAGTGCTGGTTGCGCACCTCCTTCCCGAGGCCTGCGCAGTCACCCTGCGACCGTCGCAAGCCCATGCGACGAGCGGCTCTGTTGGCAGGCAGACGGGTGAGGCCAGCGCCCAGTGTACACCCTGGAGCGGCATGCGTATTCTGATGCACCAGGTGCTGATGCTCCTGACGTCGCCTGCAGGCTCTGCTTGCGGCCTGCTGCCGGGCCCGCCATGTCAGGTTGCACGGCGGAGCCTGGGATTCGGCCGCAGAACAGCTCCCGCATGCGGCATGGCCATACGGCGGCCTGCGGCACCAGGTGTCCCTCAGGTAAGCCATCTGCACTGCGGCCTCGGCATCGCCTGCCTGCGGCATGCCCGACTTGCAGCACCAACCAGGTATCATGTGCTGCAGCGGTGATAGGGCGCCTGGTCAGCCCTGGAGCAGCATAGTTTCCGCCGCCGCGGCCCATGGAGGGTCCTCGCAGCCGCAGCCCGGCGATGTGCCCGCGCTCACCCGCAGGCTGCAAAAGGCAATCGTGTGGGAGCGGCAGCACGGCTGCGTCGACACAAAGGTAAACCATGGCCTCAGGACAGAGTGCTCCTGCATGCTCCGCAGTGCTTTCTTGGTCACGCTGCGCAACTAACTGTTGATCCATGCACAGCATCTGTGACAGCTGCCAGTGCTCGTGCCTCAACAGGGCGAGCGCCAGTTCTCGGCCTTTGCACTGGACGCGCTGCTGCGCATCGCTGCGGGGCAGTCGGGCCCCTCGGCAAAGGCGCTGCGCGAGCTGCTGTCTGGCTTCGCGCGCTACAAGCAGCTCAGCCTGACTCAGCGCCACAAGCTGCTGGCAGAGACGGACGCGAGGCTCCAGGCCGCACAGTCTGAGGACCCCTTTGCGCACACCCTGCAACATGACCATGTTGAGCGGAAGCCACTGTATCAGGCTGAGCAGGCGCCGCCGCAGTCTTATGAGCAGCAGGCGCCCACACGTCGGGAGGGTCAGCAGCAGGCAGCGCAGCACCCCGACTCAAGGGCACGGTTGCCGCCGCAGACTGTGCCAGAGGCAGCGATCAACAGACTGCGGCAGCAGCAGCCAACACCTGCAGGGCCAACGGGGCCTCTGCCGCAGCCGGCGCCTCGAGCGGGGTTGAGCAGGGGCAGGGTTCTGCAGGCAGACGACAGCAGCGGGCCCAAAGGCCGCCAGCCGCACACTCCAAACCCTGGGAATGGGGCACAGCCTCCAGCGAGCAGTCCCATAGCTCAGACAGCTCAGCCGCCAGACGCTCTGGAGCCCTCGGCGGAGCGGTACAGCCAGATGCTGGGTCAGGGTGCTGGCGGTTCCGCCCCCACCCTGCAGCTGCCAGATGAGGAGCGCATCGTCGTCAACGGTCGTCTGGTGCGCTGCTCTGGGCCACACACCGCTTTGCAACCACCGCTTTTGCCTGCGGACTGTCAGGAGTACATGCTGGCGCCGCACAGCAAATCTGCATGGTCTGCTTATGAGGGATCACCCATCTTCACACTTGCTTACGACCTCGTCAGCATCGCAAGTGGCGTCCCCTCCTGGCCCGCAGACCAAGCCGTCCACGGCGCGCATGCGCGACGAGTTCGCGGCGGCGGCGGCGCGGGCGGCGCAGCAGGGGCGGCGGCGGCGGAGCCTCAGCCTGGGCGACGGGGACCAGCGCACCGAGGAGTGGCTCGCGCTGCGGGAGGGGCGCCTCACCGCCAGCGCCTTCTGCAACGCCCTGGGGTGCGTCCGGCCCCCGCAGGATCAAGCTGTTGTGCACGCTCAACACGGACAGCACGCGCGCACGCACTCAACCCCGTCCCCAAACTCATCCTCACATGTTGTCGTCCCCGGCGAGCAGCATGCAAGCGCGTGCCGCCAGGACCAGGTGGAGATGCGCTGACAGGACCTCACGGCCTGCTTACATCAAAGCGCCGGACTCTGCAGGTTTTTTGACGGCGGGCGGGTGCAGCTGTGGGAGGAGAAGCTGGGGCTGCGGGCGCCCTTCGCCGGCAACGCCGCCACGCGCTGGGGCACCCGCCAGGAGCCCCTGGCCCTGGAAAAGTGCGCTTGAGGCAGACACGTGGTGCAGCAGCATTCCGATTGACACGTGTGCGTGTACACCTTTCTTGCCAATTGGACTGGGCAGCAGTCCACACCACTGCTCAGATATGACTGCACATCAGCACCTTCGCCAGCCGTCAGCACCACGACCCTTTGCCTGCAGAACCAGCAGCTGATTGTTCACGTCCCATGCTTGCGATTCCGCAGGTACTGCGAGGTGACCGGCCACGATGTTGTGGCCTGCCGGTTCCGGGTCATGCGGGATGACGATGTGCACGGCTGGCTGGGGGCCTCGCCCGACGGCCTGGTGCCCGGGCTGCTGACCCACTCAGGTGACTTGCAACAACATGCGAACGTACGTTGTCGTGTCGCATCAAACATCTCTCAGCTTGGGATGCTCAATACGGTCTCCTGCACAAGCATGGCCCGGCGACGGTTCCTGGACTGCCCCTTGAAATTGGCTGGGATGCGAATGCCTCCGCCTGGCGTGCCTCTCAGTCTTCTGCCGCGGACTGACCTGCGCGCCTGTGCGTTTGCAGACGAGATCAGCCCCTCAGGCATGAGTGGCAGCAGCCCAGATGGCGACGGACCAGCCCCCAGCGTCAGCAGCAACGGCAGCGGCGGCAGCGGCGCAGCGCCGCCGCTGCAGGGGCCCGGCATCCTGGAGATCAAGTGCCCCTTCAACGGCGGGTCGCCAGAGACCGCGCGGCCGCCGGCGCGGCCCCAGTGGTGGGTTCAGGGCCACAGGGTGAAGGAACTCTGGCAGAGTTGTTGGCCACGTCTTTTCAACAGTGACAGCATGACACACCGTTCCTGCACAGCAAGCGGTGTCCAGACTTGGGCTGGAGGGGTCACATACGGCACCATGCTGGTGGCCAGAAGAGATCGGCCGTCACCTGGGCCGCCATGCATGGCGGACATCAACTGACATCGCACTGACGCTGCACCATCCCGCCGCGCAGGTACTACATGCCGCAGATGCAGGGCCTGATGGACATCTTCGACCGGGACTGGTGCGATGCGTGGGTGTGGACGCCCGGCGGCGCGGGGCTGTTCAGAATCCCGCGCGACCGCCGCTACTGGGCCTCCTGCTACGAGGTGGCCCTTGCCCTCTGCAGAACCTCACATACAGCGCCACAGCAGCACCGGGCCTAGGCTGTTGCTGCAGCATTGCAGGCTGAGCCTCGGCACTGGGTGTCCCTCAGGCTGCTATAACCTCTGATTGCACCTTTTTGGCATATTTGGGCATGTCACGCCAGCAATGCCTACCCGCTGCAGGTGCTGGCAGACTTCTGGTGGGCGTACGTGGTGCCGGCCAAGCACGCCATAGCCGCCGCAGCCACCACCAGCCACGGTGGCGAGGCCTCGCCCGCCGCCGCCGCCGCCGCAGCAGCAGCAGCAGATGACCCCAAGCGGCCCAAGCGGGGTTTGCTGATCACAGACCCCAGCCTGGCAGGGGTGGCGGCGGCGGCGGCGGCGCAGCACCGCCCCCCGCTGAGCCACCCCAAGACCGCGGCGCTGATCGCTGCCAGCAAGGCCATGGCGGCGCGCGCGACTGCCACGATGTTCCCGACGCTGCCCAGCGCTCAGGAAGAGCTGGGCCGCCTCAGCTGACGCATCCTGCGGCTAGCATGCGGCTGCATGAGAGGGGGAAACCTTCAGCAGGATGGTGCTTGTAGACGAGAGACAGAGCATTGACATCTGTAGCAGCACGGGTGTCGTTTTTAGTTCAGCAAAACTGAACGAGAGTGCACGGGATGAAAGAGATGGTTTGAACGCGGTAATGTACAGGCTTCGGTATACAGTATTTACAGCAACAGTGCAGTGCACATGGCGGTGCCTTGCACACTCGAACATCCGCATGAACACAAGGTGCAACACAGTGCCAAACAGTCACCCAGCAGATCCCACAGTCCCGCACCCTGACACCAAGTGCGGGCAACGAAGAAGCTGTCCTGAAGACGCCTGTCAGATGCCCCGTGGAAAGACGCCTGTCAAATTCCCAGCGAAAGGCGGCCAGGCCGTGCACCCGACTGAGCAGCGCATCTCGCTGGTAACTCGCGGCAACCACGGCCTGGCCCACTACATTGCCGTTCATGTGTTACCCGTCTGGCCCGGGTGGACACACCCCCTGCCCTACCCCTGGCGCTACCCCAACACACCCTGTCTTCTGCGTATTTGAATCCCCTTGGTTAGCAGTAATCCCCGGCAGGTATGTCAACCCCGTCTTACGTCAAGCCTGTGTCCGGTCAGTTGGTGTGGCCCCGGCCTGCTGGACTGCAGCAGGCGCCTGGTGAAGCTCTTTGCTCAGGCATGTAGCGCATGGGCAGATCCAGCTTGGTACACAAAATTTGGACACCTCCCCTCCTCCCCCATGTCCCCGCAGCCAACCCCCCGCTGCTGAGGCCAGGGCCAGAGGTGAAATGCCGGAAACTCTGCTGATGCTGCTGTCGCCATGACTCAACCCCGTAGAATGCCTGTTGGGAAGGGACTTCATCGCTGTGGTGCTGCGTGCTGGGCACTTCACTATGTGCTGCTACCAACTGCAGGCAGCTTCTGGTATGCGGGGTTTGCCCACTGTGCCGTGCCCGCGCTTGTGTGCGCGCCGCTGGCGGGTGCAGCCGAGACAGCCTGCGCCGTGCAGGTACACACCTCGTGAGTGTTTTTCCACGTGCGATACCATGCATTTGCAATAACGTTGCATGCAAGAAGTACGATACGACTTTGGGATGACAGCTGCTGGCGCTGAAACCCAACAGTGCAAGTGCCACACACCGTGCTGCGGCAGCGGTTGACGATCGCTGACATGCAGCAGAACACGGCAGCGAAGGTCGCCGCCCCAGCGGCGGCCGACGCAAAGGTGATCAGCTGCTGCTGCCAGTCGATGCTGCTGCTGCTGCTGAAGGAGGGCAGGAAAGAGGGAGGGCTGCCCGACAGAGCCCCTGCAGCACACACCGGCAGTTCGGGTGTCAGCACACGAGAGCACGTTGGAAGGGGCCCATTTCAGAGCCTGCGCCTCATAGGCAGCGCATGCAAAACGCAGATGTCCAGCAGTTGGTTGCGTACCAGGTGGGAATGTGACCTCGAGGGACCCCTCACGGAAGCTCGCGCCCAGCTGTGCCCTCAGAGCCTTTGCGAGCGATGGCTGCAGCGCAACACTGGTTCGGATCAGGCCCTCGTGCTTCGCAAAAGCAGCGCCTACAACGCAGCGCCAGCCACAGGCAGACGACGTGCTCAGTGGCTCGGCAGGGTACCGCTGCCAAGCGCAAGGCAGCTTCCACAGCTGCCAGCATGGTCGCAACGTACTGCAAAGTGAGTCTCACCCGCTCCTCAGCAGCAAGGCGCAGGCTGCCCACGGCGGCGGCCGCCGCCTTGACTGACGCCGTCACGCGCAGCGTGCGGTAGCCATCGCCGCCGCGGCGCCCCAAAACCCTGGCCGCCACCGCGTACTCCACGCCCAGCACCCGCACGTCGCCCAGCCGCACGCCGGTGACGCTGCCGAGGACGGCCCTGTAGCGGCAAGATGCCGAGGCAGCCGTCAGCATCCTTTGTTGTACCTACCAGATGGTTCTGTTATGTTTCACAGAAGCAAGATCGCTGCTGGCTTGGTTGGTGCCTGACCGGCCCTGCACTACTGGCGCCCCACGGCAGGCGGAGGCTTGGCTGCAGGGTGGGCGGTGGGGCTTGGTATACCTGAGGCGGGTCTGGTCGAGGTCAGGCAGCGCGACGCCCGACATGACGAAGCGCAGCTTGCCCTCGTGCCCGGGGTCCCGGGCTGCCTGGCCTGCCTCCGCCACCCACGCAGGCGCAGAAACCTGCAGCTGAGTCGCTTTGGTTGCATTGCTCGGACGCATCACATTTGCCACCTCACCCACAAGCCTGATGTCGCTTTGGTGTCTTTGTGCGCATGCGCAGCTTGCTGGTACGGTCTGCTTCGATCGCAGAGGACAGCGACCACATTACACTCGTGGCGTGAAGACTGTTCACCTGCAGAGACTGTTGGCTGTAGGCAGCTCCGATGGAGCGCAGAGCTGCTGCCAAATCGCCAGGGGCGCTACTGCTGCTGAGTCTGGCATAGGGGGCCGCGAGGTTGACTGCCTGGACGACTGCGGAGACCTGCACATGAAAGCGAGCGACGTCTGAGCGCGAGCATACTGTAAGGATCATGCTGCCAGTTGGCCCCAGCAGGGATGGCAAGGGACGAGGTGAATCTATGCCAGGGAGGGCCTTGCCTGCACGGCTCCACCATCTCCACTGCCCACGGCTACAAGAGTGACTGATGCTGGAGGCACTCCTGATACTTGTGCAATCAGTGGCCTGCGCAACAGAACACGAGTCCAGCACTGAGCGAGTGTCACAGAGAACTCAGGACTCTGCAGCGCATGCTGCAGCGTACGCAGGTCGTCAAATCACACAATCGCAGCGCTGAGCACCACAAGGTCACCTGATGACTGCGCCGTCAGCGCTGTCCGCTGAAAATCCCGTGCATGAAAACCCAATCCGCAGCAAGCTGGCGTCCCGGCCGCCTGCGCCGGCCCCGGCTGATATTCCGGCCCCCATGCAGCTGCAGACCTGCATGAACCAGACAAACCATCGTACTTGTTGCAACAGCATGCGCTCCATGTGGCGACTCGACTTTGGCACTTGATGCCCACGAGCGTCACGGGGCGTCAAATTGCACACCTAGCGCCGGCCAACGCCCGCACACAGCTGTGTGGCGATTCCTGATCACAGCCAGGACCCTCTCGACTGCAAAGGCAGTCCGGGTGGTGCTTTGCGCTGCAGGACAGGTGACAAGACTGCCGTCACGCGACCCGGAAAGTGGCCGTAGCACGGGCGGCTGCACGGCCGAATAAGCATCAGACGAGCAACAGTAACGAGACGCTGCTGCCGCTGATTAGCATCCTGGTGCCGTGGATCAGCCTGTTGCAGGATGTGGAGACCGCTGTCACTCCTGACATCCTGCTCGGTTCAAGCCAGGCCGCGGCTGGAATCAGTGAACGACGACATCGCCTCTCGTTCCTGACGCCTTGCGGCGGCCTGCAGGCATTGCGGATGCCTGGGACCGCCTGACGAGCTGCTCTGGCTTCGCTCGCGCGGGCCAACGCGCGCAAGGCAGCCAGGTTGGAAGCCCACCCCAAGCATGCTCAGCGCAAGGCACGCGTGTGGAGCCGCTCCTGCCCCGCTGGATGATCGCGGGCGCGAACAGGCCGCAGCTCTGGATCAAGGGATCAATAAGGGGCAGCTGGGGGCTGCTGGACACACTTCGATGACGGCGCAGAGCGCATCTCGCCCTAGACCAACCGTCCACGACAAACTGCCGTCTGACACAGTCACCACCGTTTCAGCTGTTCCTGAGCGACAGCCGCGCATGCATGGAGGCACGTATGCAGTGCGCGGAGCGTCTGGCACTGCCCGAAGAACCAGGCATGGCCTCGCTGCAAACATGCGCCTGATGCGAAGATATCGCTCTGATCACAGCATGAATGCAGCGACGCGGGCGACGGACCGGCAAAGCTGCAGGTAGCGTGCACGCACCTGCACGTACGCAGCCAGAGCGCACAGCGCCACCGCTGCCCGCGCCATGCTGGGTTGCGCTCAAGCCGCGTCTGTGATCACTGATGCAAGTGAGGCCCCAGGCTGGCCCCAGGCAAGTCCCCCGCCGCCGAAGTGCGCTGCGGTGGTCCGTGCTGCGACCCTGCTGGGTCAGCGGTCCAGCGGCGCCGGTTTGCGGCGCAAGCGGATATGACAGAGGGCGACAAAACCGTCGACTTTCAATGGGCAAATGACTGCACTTACGCCCCTTGCTGCAAGGTTGGCCACCCCGCATGTAGGCAGGCGTGTTTGAGTGCACGAGACTTTGCCAATGGTCGACCATAGCTTACACCGGCCATCCACTGAGCATCGTCTTGCTGCTGACGCCCTCACACCCCCCATCATATGCACAGCCCAGCAAGAGCAGATCGAGCAGGATCTTGCCCACAGCATACGGTAGTGTGGCCGCATGCTCCAGACAAAAATAGCATGCACCGACCCAAACAAAGCACGGACAAAGCAGATTAACAAGACCAATATGCTGCATCCCAGCATCTGCACCTGATGGACCATATGAGATACAAATAATCTCTGCCGACACAGCACCAATGTTGCGCGGGCCCACTGCCAGCGTACTGTTGATGTACACCACTCTCTACCTAGCCTCATGTACAAAGGGCTGCAATCATGCCCCGAATGCTGCCCCTCTGCTGCAGCATGCTGCCCCACGTACAAGGGCCCGCGCCTGGCTACAAGACTGCGTCAGCCGGTTCCCAGCTGCAGCTGCACTGGTGCTCCTGAGCTGCGGCACGGCTGCCGTACAGCACATGAGCGTCCTCAGCGACAGGGGTTTGACCGTACGTGCAGCTGCTACCCCCGCCGCTGGAGCGTCACCCCGCCGCCCGCCTTCTGCACGGTGAAGACCCCGGGGTGGTTGCGCTCCAGGGTGTCCAGCAGCATCCTGCCGTCCAGCAGCACGTACACGACCACCGGCCACGCCGTCGCCACAAAGTCCAGCAGCACCATCTCCTGTGGACCGGGATGAGGCCTCGGTCGTGCAAACGTGGCAAGTTGGCCCATCCACTGGACAATATGAGTACACCGCTCAGTGCCATGCGTTTCTGTACTTGACTGAGGCCCTGCCGATGTGGCGCATACGCCAGCCATGTGGTTCCGGTGCTTGTTCACCTTGAACTGCAGGCGCAGGCTTGCGATGCTGCTGTCCGCCAGCAGCTTGGCCAGGGTCTCCACCCGCATGAAGCGCGTCTCGCCTGCACACCCCAGGTCAAGCTCAGGGGCTGATGGGTGGTCCAGAGGACCCATGCACAGCCGCAGGAAATGACCCGAGTGCCGGCAGCTGCGGAGGCACCATGCATTCAGACAGCAAGCAGGAGGGCACATGGTAAAGGTTGCGCACCCTCGATCTGGCGAGGCGGCAGCGGCAGCACCAGGTCCTTGCACTCCACCGACACAGCGCCTTGCAGGCCTGCCAGCCAGTCCGGATACAGCTGCAGGTGGGTGCAGGCAGTCAGCATCACATCTGCTGACCTCCTGCAATCTGTGCGATGCAGACGCAGGGCAAAGTATAAGGTGCAGCAAGGCAGCATGTGAAGGCGGTCGATGCAGGATACCCACGGTGTGACCAACCTGCAGGGTGTCGGAGGAGGTGAGTCTGATCGTGCGCAGGTTGGCGTTCGTGAGTGGCAGCAGCGGCAGAGGCGGCCCGCAATCAGGCTCCGCAGCAGTAACTGGTGCTGTGGCTGGTGCCGTATCCCCGCCCTGGGGCAGCCCCGAGCGCAGGTTGCAGCGCTCCAAGCCCTCGACCTCCAGCGTCTGCAGCAGAGCAAGGTTAGGTGTGATGAGTAAGCAGTCTCCAGAGAGAAGAGTACACTGGTCCAAGGAATATCTTGCCTGGAGCTGAGCTGTAAGGGGATTAAAGCGAGTATATCAAGGAGGCCGAAGACCCTATAGCAGCGGCACATGACGGCCAACCCTGCATGTACTGGCTGCAGCCACTGCAACCCTGCGCAGCCTGAGAAGCAGCACACTCGACATGGCAAGCGAACGCACCCGCAGCGAGGGCGGCAGGTCCGCAAAGCGCAGCGCGGGCGAGCCGCCGGCGGCGTGCAGGTGGCGCAGCCTCGGGAAGTCGGACAGCCGGGTCGTCAGGTCGCGCGCGTTGGACAGCGGCACCCCCCGCAGCGTGGCCAGGGCCGGCGCCGCCGCCGCCTGGAACCGGTAGCTGCCCAGCACCTGTTACGACTCGTGGCGCTCGCTCGAAGCCAGTTCGGCAGCACATTGTGAGAACAGCACGGCCGCACAGCTGCTCCGACAACACCCAGTGACCACCGCTACGGTGGAGGTCAATGCAGCCAGCCAGCAAGCAGCAGGAGTTGCACCACATTTGCACCACGCACCCTGAAGGCGCGCTGCTCCCCGGGGCCGAAGCACAGGCGGCGGACTGCCGCGGGCCCGGCTGCCAGCCAGCCCAGCTGCGCATCGTTGAGAGGCTCCTCAAAGCACAGCGCCAGCGGCTTGCGCCTGTTGAGTGACGTACAGTGGATTGAGTGTTGCGCAGGGCACCGACCTGAGTGGACCCGGGTAGAGAGATCAGGGCACGTGCTTGTATTATCTCCACACAAGCAGTGGAACGGCACAGGAGGGCGGCTGACCTGAAGAACTCGTTCCACTGGCGACACACCAGGCGGTAGGACGCCCAGGCTGCTACTTCCTCTTTCGCGGGGTGCCAGCTGACCTCCGGCTCCTGGGCGGGCCCGCCCGCAGCGCCGCTCCTGCGACTGCCCGGTGAGCGCCTGGCGCCCCCGTCTGAGCTGGCGCTGCTGCTGTCGCTCGGGGAGCTTGCCGCAGCATCAGTTTCGGCGCCACTGGTCACGCTGCCACCAGATGCCCGGCTGCCGGCGGCACGCTGATGCTGCTCCTGCATGGTAGGCTGCGTCTCCAGCTGCCAGACCATGTCCAATATGATGTCCACGAGCTCGTTTGCCAGATTTCCCATGCCGGCCTGCTGCCTGGCGTCTGTGCGATTGTGGAAGATGCTGAGCGGCTGGCTGCTGTGTTCCCTGTGCTCCACATCTGGCTTCTCCCTGAGTGCCAAGTGGTGCGGCATCCATTGCGGCTGCACGACGAAGCCGTTGACTCCCGGAGCAAACACGCCGGGGCCGCAGGACGTCGGCGAAAAGCTGTCCGCGCGCTGGAGGCCCGCTGAGGGTGGCATCGCTGACTGTCTAACTTTCTACCTGACAGAACCCACGGCTGCAAACTGAGCGATACGAAACAAACCCCTCTGATGCTCTAGGAAATATGCTGGCAAGGAATTGGGGTAAGTGCGCATGGTGGCGCATTGCCCACTGATATGGCGAGAGGGCGCGAGATCCTTCTGCTGACGTGGGCATGAGTAAGGACGGTCGTGCCAAAGCGCTGCCAGGCGAAGCAAACATTACGCTGCGTCTGAGGTGTTGAGCTTATGGGTATTGTTCGTACATCCAAGGTAGTGTAGATTACTGGGCGCCGATCAAGGGGTGGTCAAGCCGGTACTTGTGAGATGCACGCCTGCATGGGAAGCACGAGGTGCAATCGTTCTGGCGCCCCCATCACGCCGGATGGGCCATTTACATCGCAGCAGGCTGCCTGAAGCATTCCGTGATAGGGACTCTGGACCCTCTAAAGGCTCTGAGTCAGGAGGCGATGTACGCGCAGTCTGCGCCGGCTCATCACAATGACGGCATGTGTCCCGCATCGCAGATGATCGATGTGCACGGCAGCTGCAAGTATAGGTGATAGGCCTTGGCGCCCACCATAGGCTTGCCGACGCTGGCTTTCGCACGCTTGCAGATCGCCCTGCAGGTGCTTGCGTGCAACAGCATGCCAGCTGCAATGTGCATGCATGTCTTGCTGCAGCCAGCGTCATCCAAGGATCGCAAGGACACTCCAGTCTGTCGCTCATTCACCACGGTAGTTTCCAAGGATGCTGTGCTGAGATTCCGAGATCCTGTCTGCGGGCTCCCTTCAGCTGCATCCTGCATGCGTTCGCACCCTCGCCAAAAGGCGGCCCGCCAGCGGCCTCGTACAGCAGCAACAGCGTCAATAGCAGCATTGCCAAGGAAGCGGGCATGAGACGGTCTGCCTGGCTGCTGTTGGTGGCGGTCTGCATCGTGGCCATGTCAGCACTCGGCTCCTCGCCAGCTGCCGCCGCTCCGCTTATCCGCGGTGCGCGTTTCTGGCCCGTTCTTGACAAGTTCCTGCAATCGTGCAATGCTGAAAGCCCTACAACGGCTGTCCTGCTGTGCAAAAGCTGCGGCAGCGATGGTGCAACATTGATGAATCCAATTCTCTGCAGTGCTCAGCATCCTTTTGCATACTGCTCTGCTATTCAGGTCCTTTCCCACCTGTCCATTCTTCTTTTCTTGGCTTGATGACTTGCCATGGTTCCAAGTGCAATTGCAGGTTCACAGACCGGAAAAACGTGGCAGGGCCTCACATGCAGCAGCAACGCTGATTGCGTTCACATTGGGGCGTCAGATGCTGTTGTCTGCGGCTGCACACAGGTGTGGGAGGTGCCTGAGCAAGTTCTTCAGCAGTGCGACCGTAGAGTTTGGAGAGCCTACAACGAAGTATCTGCATATGTGCTTGCACACGTTGAATGCGTTTATCATGTACTTGGTAACAGCTCACGTCCCTTTGATGCGCCACACCCACTGTCCCCAGAAGCTTTCCATCCGCCTCCACTGCAGATGCCAATAGCAGCAGCATCCTGATCCGATCGTTTTATGCCCCCTGCAGGGTGACCACCCGGCGCCATGCGTGTTCAACGAGCCGCTGACATGCTGCCTGACGGGGCGCCAGCTGGCGTCCACCCCACGCTGCAACGCCACCTCAGACTGCTGCGGCGCCAAGTGGTGCGATGGCACCAGCGGCCGCTGCTATGGCCCATAAGAGACTAGACAGTATCGATGCTGCGCTGCGTGGCTGTTGGAAACGTGCAAATGGAGGGGCTGTGCATGGGCAACTGTGTTGTGCCATGTGAATGGCCTGATAGTGGCAACAGGCGTACATGTCGTCCATTGGGTGTGTCTGGCAATGGTGCGTGCAGAGGGTTGGTTGCCATTGCAAGGCTGCATCAATGCAGTATTTGGATGTGTCAGCGTCAAGCCGGTGACTGTGGTTGCGAGTCTATCAGAAGAGCTCTCATCGACTTCTCAAGTGTGACAGCGTCTTGACTGCGTGTCTGTAACCTGCTCAGGTAAGTTGCTCTTGCAAGCCTGTTCGTACTGGAAACAGCTGCTGATGAGCATCGACGCAACAGCTCTTTCTCGCGGCAGTGTGGAGATCTTGTACCTCTGCCCGACATCCTGTTGCATGATACCCCATTGCACGCTATAATGCTTGCTGACCAGACCCTGCAAATGGCAGCGATTCCCCACAGCCAGGCGGCCTCAGCCGTATTGTGCCTTCAGCAGGCGCTTCAGCGCCGTGAGCCACTGCGAGCACTCTGTCCACGCCGTGGTTGTGAGTCCCACCTGCAGGACGTTCAGCACTCTTGAAGCTCCGCATCAAAGCAGCACAGACAGCTGCGCTGCGCTAATCAAAGGCAAGAACTGCTGGGGGAGTAGGCAATACACCATGGTGCTCAGCATCAGCTGCCCGTGCTTGCGCAGGCTGCCATGGAACATCTGGAGACATGTGAATGGACATAGTTAGGAGACAGGACCACTGCGCCCACCTGCACGCGCTTGGCGGCGGCTCCGTCGCCCGCCGCAAGCGCCGACGCCAGCTGCCTCAGCTCCTGCTGCACCGGCTCGGACACGTCTTGCGTGTTCAGGTGCCTGCAGGGTCCCAGTAGCGTCTTTGGCGGCGTTCCAGGCGGCGAGCTTTGCACATTGGCTGGTGAGCGCCAAGAGGCTCGACTCAAGACTCTTCCCTTGCAGCTCTGCTCGTCCTGTGATAGGGAACTGTCGACCAGAATCCCCAGCACTCTGGAGCACCGACAGCTGCAGGGGACAAATCGTCCAATCTGCAATGTAGACATACAGCGGATCAGGGTTCATGGCTCAGGGTGCGCGCACCAGAACAGCACGCCGAGGCGCTTGGAGCTGTCGTCCAGCTCGCGTTTCTTGGCGGGCTGCCCGCCCTGCGCCGCCGCCACCCCCGCGAACAGCTGTCCCAGCGCCGCCACTACCGGCTGCATGTCCGGCGCCACCTGCAGGCGTTACCCGGCAATGCACTTGTAGTCGAAGTCGAGCCGGACATGTGTGCAGCACGATAGTAGCCTGTGCTGCTGCTTCCGCTAGAGGAGAGCATTCCTCCGCAGCTCCACTCACAGGCACCCCTGTCGTGGGGTTTCTCAAGCTGTGCTAACGGACTTTGGGATGCGTGCCTTCCCTTGGCAGCAATTGCACTTTCTGGGGCCTGAGGGCATGTGATGTTGCAAACCCTGGTTGTGCAAGTCACCTTGGAGGTGTCCACTGTGCTGATGTTGGTGCCGGGGGGCGGCCCGACGGGCGCGGGCGGCGCCACAGGCTGCGGGGCTGCCGCCGGCTGCTGCAGGGGGGCCCCTCCAGGGGGCCCGCCGAAGCCGCCGGGCTGCATCGCCCCGGGGGGCCCGTGCCTCGGGGAGGCGGCCGTCAACGAGGGCACAAACACGCCCGGCGGCATCGACTGCAGACAGACGTTCGCGGCTTGAGTCGGGCTGGACGGCCGACTATGGCTCTGGAATATGCCGCCGATGTCTGCGTGTATCTGGCAACATTGAACCTAGCAACCAGTGCACAGCCTGCAGTCTGCTCAAGCCTGCTGGGGACAACCTCTCGAGGCGCAGAGCATCGCAAATGTGCCGGCACGCACCGCAGCGGACTGCGCTCGGTAGGCGCCCTGGGAGGGCGGCCCCGCAGCGGTCGGGTGCCCGGGGATGTACGGCGCCGAGGCCCCCGGTGGCGCCGCAGCGTGCTGCTGGTACGCCGGTTGCGCCGCCGGCTTGTACGCCGATGCCGAGTGCGCAAAGGCGGGCTTCTGCAGTGATTCACGACGAGTGAGAGACAACACCGACCATGAACAACACGGTCATGCACCTGATGCAAGGCCTTCGGACCATGCCGATCAAACTTGCGTGCTGCAGCTGCTCAGCATGCACGATGCATGCCCAAACTGCCGGAAGCCAATAACAGCACCCATCGTATGCTGTCGCCTAAGCAAGGTATGTCAGGGCTAGCCAGACGTTCCTGAAACCCCTTCTATACGCTGTAAAAGTATACCCCACCTGCGGCTGCGGGGGTGCGTACGCCGGAGCCGGCGGCTGCTGGTGGGGCTGCGGTGCGGACGGCACAAACATCGATGGCTGAGGCGCGCCCAGTCCCGGCGGCGGCGGCGCCGCCTGCTGCTGCTGCACACCATACCCTGCAGCACCAACACGCCGGTATGCCTTGAGCAGCACCTTGGATCTTTGCCCCCGCCAAATTCGAGCAGGCATTCCTGGCACATAGGACAGCTGCCAGCTCATGTAGCAGCCGCCGCCACCTTGTCACACTTGCTTCTGGATGCGGGAGCTCAACCATGCACAGCTCAGCTGGCGACTGCACAGCTGCAGGCAGCCGGCTTTGCAGGCGCCTGTTGCCAACAGGTGTTGCGCAGAGCACGCCACCTGCCCTGGGGTGACAGCTTTGCTCCCGAAACACCTCCTCACCTGCAGACGGCACCATCGGCGCAGCCGGGGCGTAGGCGGCGGACGAGGCCACGGGTGCGAAGGCGGGCTGCTGCGGCGGCGCGCGCTGCGGCACCGCGGGCTGCTGCACCGGCGGTGGCGGCGCCAGCCCCGGCCCGTTGGCTGCTCGTCCACCATAGGCGCTGGTGCCTGATGGGGACACACACCGTAGTTGACAGCTTCACTCCGAGCCTGGCCGTTGCAATGGACATCTGGGCTGTCACCTGCAGCCCTCATGCTCGGAACTACGCTGGATAGTTCTGCGAAACTGTGAACGAGGTACTGCACAACAAGCAGGCGGGCAGGCAGCTCAGCAGAAAGGCGTCATCAGACATGCACGGTCGGTGGTCGCAGCAGGAGACGCACCATACGCGCTGGGCGCCGCGGCGGCTGCCGGCTGCGCCCAGCCGCCGGACCCAGCTGAAGCGAAGGCCGGCGTGGCAGCTGCTGGCTTGCTGGGGGCGTATGCGGACTGCAGAGCCAGGGAGCATGTGGGTCCAGGTTGGTGCGTGCGTGTCGCACTGTTGCGGCCTGCACCGCTGCGTCCCTACCACGCACGCGGCTGCATGCTGCACTAGGCGCAGCAGGGGCTGGTGTTCGGGGTCTCTCACCTGAAAGCCGCCGTCGATGGCTGCGGGCTGCGGCTGCGGCGGCTGCTGCTGCTGCTGCTGCTGGTGACCAAAGCCGCCGTAGGTGCCATTTGCGGCTGCCGGCTGCTGCGGTGCTGCAGACGCCGAAAACATGCCCGTCAGGCTCAGCAGCATGCGCGAATCCTCTGACACAGCCTGCCCACTCAGCCTGTGGCGGCGGTCTCCCTTTGCAGGCGCTGCACACAGGACTCAACATGCTTGTCTGCTGCACATGGAGCGGCCTGCGCCCGGTTCCAGAACCCTGAGTTCACCCTGGGTGCTGGGCGCCGGGGCGACCTCCTCCGCGACGAAGGGGAAGGGCGGCGCCGGCGCCGTGGCCGCGAGCTCGGGGCCCCCCGCCCGGTAGATGCGGTCCCGCAGCACCGCGGTGTCTAGAGCACCCTCGCCCGGCGCCATGTCCAGGTATGCCAGCGCCGTGTGCAGGCGGCCCTGGGGCGCGGCATTGAGCATCGGCACACGCAATTGCGGCGTTGCAAGCTAGACAGCAGTGCAGCGCAGCGCAGTGCAGTGCAGTGGGCATGTGTTTGACGGCCCGTGCTGCCACGCCGCAACTGAGGGCCCAGGTGCTACAACCCCAGCCCGCCGTGCGCAGGCTGGGCTGGGCCCACCTCAGGTCCGCAGCCGAGTGCAAGTGCAGGTACACCACCAATCATACGTTTTGCCACAGTGAACTAAGTCAACAGAAGAGTGACTGGTTACCACAGTAGGCGATGTCATATCTGGGATCTGGCAGGTGGTGTCTGCCTCCCAGTGTTGCACACGAGGTCTTGGCCATCAAAAAGACATGATCGCCCCTGGGCGGCCAGGAGCCTGGCGAATCTGGCTATGGTCATGCCGGCAGCCCCACTCAATGCAAGTGTTTTGTGCCATGTGCGTATGCTTTGCGGATATTTGAGGCACCTGGGCGGCCAGGAGGCTGGCGTAGCGTGCGATGACGGCGCCAGCGGCCGGCGCCGCCCCCTGCGTGCTCGTCGCAATGCCCAGCATGACGGTGCGCTCCGCCAGCGCCTGCACGCACAGACATGCTTTCGTTGATGCATGCGCTGCTGTACCCAGTCTCCTTGGCCGGCTACTCTGCAACCCGGTAATGCAGGCCTTCTTAGGTAGCAAAGGGGCCAGATGAAGTCGGCAGGTGTCGAAGCACAGCAGCCTTATGTTGAATCCACTGGTGCAGTCAGCAGCCGCACCTGCAGCTTCTCCACCGAGGCGGTCTGGCCGTTGACGTGCGATGTCCAGGCGGCCACGGCGTCGTCCACGCACCCCGCCGCGACCCAGCACAGGGTGGCCTCCTCGACTGCAGCACAACCCGACGCTCAGGAGCGCCACTGCTCGCAGCATGCGTGAGCACTGCTGCATTCGCGGGTCGGGCGGGCCGCCTGGGTCTGGCGGAAGCAGCTGGTTGCCAGCGCAGGACCGGCGGTGCCAGCAGGCCCGGCTGGATCAGGGTGCAAAGACTGCTGTACGCACTTCTGTGGTGCTGCGCAAGGCGCTCCGCCAGGCCCTGCGCCAGGCCCTGCCACGTGTCGTTCGTCGCGTACGTCGCCAGCGTCGCCAGCGTCTCCTTCCAGCTGCTCAGCGGCTGCGCGCCAATCAGGGCTGCGGGTGGAAGTGGGCAATGTCAGAATCGCATGTCCTGGCTGAAGCTTCAATTCTCCATACGAACCACACAAATATAGAGCGGCTGCGGAGGAACACAGAACGTGTATGCAGGCACCGCAAGGGGTCGAATATTTACACCAGCAGATGCAGGAGCACTGCACAGGCTAGGCTCTACCACCCATTGTGCGACGCAGTCTAGCACAACTGCCATACACACTGACTGTCCACAGGCGCACCCCTGAAGTCCTGGTCCATGATGCAGCGCGCCAGCAGCATGTAGGGGCGGGGCGCCGCCGCCATGTACGCCTTCTGCGCGCGCGTGAACAGCTCCGGTGCGGCCCCCGGCAGCGCCGCGATGCCCAGCGCATCCGCATACCGCTCAGCCTGCAGGCATTGCACTAAGATGCATGCACAATACTCGGTTTGGGGTTCTGCTGTCTTGCGCAGTACTCAAATGTAATCAATCTACTGCGCTTCTGCGCCATGGAACCGAGCAGCAAGGTGCCACGTGAAGGGTCTGGAGCGCACACCCTGATGGTGTGCCAAGCATACATGTCAGGGTGCGCGTATGATGAGCCAAACTTGTACATACACCAGTGACCCCTATCAGCGACGCACCTCTAAGGCGGCGTCCACGGCGGCGCTGAAGTTGCCGGCGTACAGGGCGCGCTGGATGGCCTTCTCCCCGGGGCCCGCCTCCGCCGCCATCTCCGCCGCCGCCGGGCCGGTGACCACGGACATGCGGGAGAACGTGCGGAAGCCCTGCAGCATCTCCCCGCCGTCTGCAGCCAGGAGGCCACACCGCTGTCAGCCTTACGGGCGCACAAAAGATGAACTGGAGCAGAGCCACTGATCCAGGCTTTTGGACAAGGGACGGACGCCCCTGCGACGCCAGCATGCCAGCTGCCATTTGTACGGTGACAGCGTCATACTGCGGCAATTGCGACATCAAACGGCGCACTAGCCAGACATCCTTGCATGGATGCATGAGACAGCTGCGTGCAGCACCCAGAGTGTCTAGCAACAGGCGCCACAGGCTCTTATAGGCTAGCGACTGGTACTGCATGGTGCTCCTCAACATCCCGTAGCGTTTGCTGCAAGCCCTTCCACAACCTGACGGATGCGTAGCAAGCACAGCTGCAGCGGAGTTTCGAAGATGGCGCTCATTGACCAGGTTGTCAGGTCATTGGCCCTGACTACTGGATTGAAGGCCAGACAACCCTTGCTTTGCACACTGTCCCACTCTGACCTGGGCCGTCTGGCTGGGCCTTCTGGCTGAGGGAGGTGACTGGGGTGGTACTTGAGGGGATGGCATGTTCGGGTTGGTTTCAGTGTGGCACCTGCGCCGCCGAGCGCGCTGAAGAAGTCCTCGCCGGACTGCGCGCTGGCGATGGGCGCCGGCGGCGAAACGTCCTGCTGCCCGCTCCTGGGACTGCCCCCGCCCTGCAGCGACATCTGCCCCAGGGTGTCCTCGGCGCCCGCCGGCGACGCCTCCTCGCCGCTGGGCGTCGTCGGCGGCGGCGGCGGCAGCATGTCCTCGAAGCCCAGGTGCTTCAGCAGCTCCCTGCAGTGCAGCAGCCCAGAGCATGACGTGGCGCGACCTCGATGCGGCACAATGGATGTCGAATGGGTGGCACGACCGGCGACGCAGACAGCAGCATGAGGCGCAGAGGGGCATTGGGTGCTGGTGAAACCCCTGCTGTTGGTGCCTACAGCCCAAAAGCCACGCAGCGCCCTGATCCGACCATGCTTTTCGTGTTGATGCATGAATACTGCGCACTCGCTGGCGTTATCCTCGAACAGGATGCGCAGGAAGGTCCAGGTCTCCGCCTCCGCCCGCGCGTCCGCCTTGTCGTCGTCCGACGCCGCCGCCTCGGCAGCCGCGGCCGCCGCCCCGGCGCGGGCGGCGCAAAAGTCGCGCAGCGTGGGGCGGTCGCCGTGCGCCGCGGCGCTGAACTCCTCGCTCGCCTGCACCAGCCCCTCCTCCGTGATGACCTGCGAGGTAGAAAATGGGCGTTCAGGTGAGTGTGGGTTACTTGCGTGGAGCTCAGCAGTCGCAAGCCCCATGCAGGCACGTTATCATCGGGCCCAGCCGGCGGTCCAAGGGCTCAGCAGATAGGAGAAGGGGCAGACGGCGCGGCCTGGCATATAGCGGAGCAGGCTTTCCAGCGAGTGCAGCGGCTGCCAGCGGGTGCTGCTTGGCGACAAGGGCCCACCTGCTTCACGGCGAGCTGCGCGGCGACGGGCGCGTCCGGCTCCTCGCCCTTCCTGCTGTTGGTGGCCACAGCCAGCTTGCCGGCAAAGCCCAGGTGGCCCGACACTGGGCGCTTCAGCCACGCCGGCACCCGCGCCAGCTGCTTCGGCGGGCCTGCATGCATATGTCGTACGATTTACAGTACAAGTTTGGCAGCATGGTGGCGTATGTTTACACCGTTACGATCCTCTCTGTGGACATCCAGCTGGTGCAGATGCAGGATGTCGTGAAAGGTCCATGGCGGGGCTACAGGCGCCATCCAACATGGCGCCAACAGTGGCGGACAGCAACGACACTGTGGACAGCCGCACCCTCTGTGGACTGGGTGGACAGCAGCGCAGCAAAGTCGCCGCCGGCAGCAGAGGCTGTGTCGGGCTGCGCTGCTGTCTCCACCCCGTAGACGCTCACCTGCGCACCACATGCCAAGGCCGTCTCAAAGAGCTTGTGACTGTGTCGTCGCCGAGACTGCAGCAGCAGCAGGGTCAGATAGCCCGATCAGTACACATGAGGGCACATGGGCCGTTATGGAACATGACAAAAGGCCGCACCTTGCCGTCAAAGCTGGCGGTGGCAAAGACGCCCGGCACAGTCGGGCTCCAGGCCGCATTGAAGTTGCAGCCGCCGCTGCGCGGGAGCTCCAGCAGCTCCTGCCCCGCGTCCGCATCCCACACGATCGTCCTGCAGCATGTGTAGGGTTGACTGCCATCAGGCTGGACGCCAGTGCAGCAGCTATGAAGGTAGGTGCCTGCAATTACATGCAACGCTAGCACATCCAAGTTGGGAGAGCCGCCAGTGGCACCTGTTGTCCTTGCCGGAGGACAGCAGGAAGCCTGCATCTTGCTGGCACCATGAGAGTCCCAGCACGCCCCCCGAGTGCCCGTGCAGCGTCGCCTTTGGCGCCCTCTGGTTGCGCAGGTCCCACAGCTGCGGCACATGCAAGCATTGGTCAACACCACTGGGGAACACAGGGTGTTGTGGAGGGTCACGGCTGCACAGCGCCTGCAAGAATGTGCAGCAAGTATGCAGACCTGAAGCTCGGGGCTGAGGTCGTCATCGGAGCCGACCATCAGGTTCCAGGGGTCCCCGGGGCTCCACTGCAGCACGCTCACCCTCCGCTGCCTGCGGTAACGGTGGGTTCGACACGGGATGTGACAGCAGCACGCATGAGCAGCAGCCTCTTGCTGCATCTGCGATGCCATGCTGAAGAGCGCGCGGGTTCTGGTGGCTGCCCACGCTGGACCAGCATGCCAGGTTGTACACCAACGGCACAACCCAGATACCAGCAGGATGCGGCAGTGCATGCCGCAGGCACAGACACATACCCACCCGGCGGGGTGGCGCAGGCTGACAACAGGCCGCGGCTTGTCCTTGCTGAGGTCCCACAGCACGCAGGTGCCATTGGAGAGCCCGCACGCCAGGATCTTGGGGAAGCGCCAGTTCCATGCCACGGCGCCCACCTCGGGCCGTGCAGCCCCCCGGCTGTTCATGCCGCTGCTGCTGGAGCCGCCCTGCAGCCGTGCAGCATGCTGTCATGTGCCGCTGACATGCCACGGAGCACGCAGATGCAGGAGATGCCAGTAGCCTAGGACGCGGCCCTAGTGCGGCGCCGCAGGCAGTCTCCATGGGGTGCGGTGGTGCTGCAATGCCCTGCAACGACTCTCCTTGCCAAATGTGCAGTGTTGCGCCCGGGTATGCTCACCACTTTGAAGCTGTTGGGCGCCTGCGGGTTAGTGAGGTCCCACACAAGCGTCTCGCCATCTGCGGCACCGCTGGCCAGCAGATTCGAAGCGTTGGGGTTGAAGTCCAAGCCCCGTACCTACGGTGCAATTGCAGCTTGACATGTAGGTAACAGTTTACAATTATCCCTGTCAGTGGGCACCTCAGCCAAGCTGCTGAAGGCAGACACGGCGAACGTGCTCTAGATGTGCTGCAGCGCAGCCAGCCGCATGCGACAGCTGTGCCGTGCGCGTGCGCGACCGGCCGCACACACATAGGCAATGCTCGCAATGCAGACTCACAGGGCCGCTGTGGCCGCTCAGCGTGGTCAGCAGGGCGTCCGGCACGTCCTCCGCGTCCTCGCTGGCGTCCAGCACCTTGTCCGCGCTCCAGACTCCGATGGTGCCATCCGCCAGGCCGCCGGCAATCAGCCCCCTCTGTGCACGGTGACCGCAGCCACTCAGTGATGTGCATCATGCAGTCAGCGTTTGTGCTGCTGGGAGCTTTCTTGGGCTCAGCGGCGCCGCCTGGCGAGCCGGCGGGCGAATGCGAAGCATTGATTGCCACCGATGCGGGCTGTACCGGGTATGACGCTGGGTTGAGGCCAACGGCGCCCCATGTGATGCGTTCAAAGCTCTCCGAGACCTTCACCGAGCCGCCTGCGCGCTGCAGCTGGCCGCCGCTGCTGCTCGCAAAGTCCACGGAGTAGATCTGCGGGTTGCAAGCAAGCATCTTCTCCCAGCCTTGAAGGATTGCACTGGCCATGCAATCCTGGGTTGAGAGGTTATCCTGTGCTTGCGTGGTGGCGACATACCCTCATGCGACTCTCAGCTGCGTCTGCAAGCCGCCATGTCGCGCAAGCAGGCCACTGCAATGCGCATTGCAGCGTTGATCACCTGAAGTGATGAGTCCGTCGAGAAAGAGGCATCGACAGCGCCGCTGAATGAGCCAGTTGCCAAATAGGGTGCGTTGGGTGCAAACGCGACAGTGCCCGTGCGCTGGGCCTGGAAGATGGGCGGCATGGCGAAGGCACTTGCTTGTTTGCAGCAGATTCCTTTGCTGGTGCTGCCAGATACAGCCTCAGGAGCAGCGACCAGAATGGCCTTCGGATCAAATCATGCTGGCAAGTGTTCGGTGCACCATGGCACTGGTGCTGCCGGTGTGCGGACGGCATCTGTAGTGCTTGTTGCTGCAGCTCGTCCCCCCTGCGGATGCCCGCCGTTTGCAAGCTGGCGGCCAGGAATCGGATGCCTGTCAGAACTACCATGAGTGGTTGCAACCAAACCCTGGAGCTACTCTGGCAAGGTTCCTCACCAGAACACAGCTGGCAGTCCAATGCACTTGCTGTGAGCTCTCTAGGTGTTTGCGGTTGCCCAACTTGCAGCTGTGCACTGTTTGGCCGTGCCTAGGCATCAGCTCCAAAACCGCTCAGTGCTGTTCCAGCGATGGCAGCCTCTACAGAGCCCACGAAGCTGACAGAGGAGCAGGTCGCCGAGTTCAAGGAGGCATTCCAACTGTTCGACAGGGATGGCGACGGTGAGCGGCTGCCTCAGCACTTCTTATCGGCGTACAGGCGGGCAGCGGAGGAGTGCTTGAGTTTGAAGTTGTGTCACACGTCTGTATCTGGAGTGCCCTGTCCTCTCAGGCACGATCACGACGAAAGAGCTGGGCACGGTGATGCGGTCGCTGGGCCAGAACCCCACGGAGGCCGACCTGCAGGACATGATCAACGAGGTGGACGCAGATGGGAACGGCACCATCGACTTCCCAGAGTTCCTGAACCTCATGGCCCGCAAGATGAAGGTGCCTCGTCGGTCTTCACACTCCCAAAGTGCATTCAGACGTGCGTACCGGCCGCAGGGTGATGCCAGGCTGCCAGGTTCAAGCAGTCAGTGGTTTGGGCCTTGAAGCTGTGCCCGGGCTGTGCGAAGCTCACTCACTGCGCAGAACGCCTGCTGATGCGCGATAGCAACAGCTACGTCTGCCGCATGCTGACGCTTTGGCATCAGTGGCCTAGTTGTGAGTTCATGGCAACTCTTGGCAACTCTTGGTCTCTGGCAGAGTGCCCTGTTGTCTCCTGCTGAATCTGGATACGATGTACATGATCCAAACACCGTTGGGTTGTCTCGCAGCTCAAAAGGTTGCAATGGATAGCTTCATGGCCGGGGTCATGACACACTCTTGCAGACTTCTGCGAAACGCGCCCAGGATTCAACATCAGAGGCCAAAGCATTCTGATCCTCCTTCTGCCTGCTGCAGGATGGCGATTCGGAGGAGGAGCTGCGCGAGGCCTTCAAGGTGCTACAGCTTCAGCAGTGTCGACGTCAGCAGTGTCGACATATATCCAGGCCGACGTACTGTGCTCATATGCATTAGGACTTGACTGCATTTTGGGGCGCACTCTGCACCAATCCAGCTTCTGTCCGTGCGCAGGTGTTTGACAAGGACGGCGATGGCCTGATCTCTGCTGCCGAGGTGAGCACAGCCGCAAAGGCTGGAAGCTGCAAGGCTTGTGTGTCAAGAGTTTGCAGCGGTTCAGCCTTTGAGGTGGCTGCGAGAGCAGCCGCAGAGCTGCTGCAATACCTCAACTGGCGCATGCTCGCCTGTCCCGCTGCGGCACTGCATCCAACACTGCTCATCAACCGCATGAACCTTATGAGATGCAGGATAGAGCACGAATCCTGACCAGACCCACTTGGTGTCATCCTGCAGTTGAGGCATGTGATGACGAACCTGGGGGAGAAGCTCACCGATGAGGAGGTCGACGAGATGATCCGGGAAGCCGATGTGGACGGCGATGGCCAGGTGCTGTGGCAGTTCGCACTGCGCTGCATGACGACGGTCACACGGCGACATACAGAATGTATGCGCATGCGGGTGGGGGCAGACCCTGTACCATCACCATGCCGATTGGATCCACTGACGCTGCTGTGTGCATGTACAGGTCGACTACGCAGAGTTCTGCAAGGTGTGCCGACTGTTGGCTGTTATGCCCTGTTTCTCCGGTTGCCCCAGCGCCGTTGCGCTGTACATGCCTGCCAAACTCTGAGCACGTTGATCTGGTCATTGCAGATGATGATGGCCAAGTGAGTGGCCGGGAGCATCGTGGCCGCATGAAGGCACAAATCAAGGGAGTGTTAGAGTGCGCTCCTCTGATGGCGTGAGGCAGTTTAGCAGCATGCACGATGTCAGCGTCAGGCGTCAGCCATGCTTTTGGCTCACGCGCAAGTGTTGAATGGACCGAGTCTCAGCGTTGAAGTGTGGCATGTCACCAGATCATGTGGTATCCTGAAACAACTCTGCCACGAGATGGTATTCATGATGCAAGGCATTCTCCCCTTGCTTCAACGGTGTCCTGTTCCGAACTGACTATGGCCCTGTCAGGCCCATCTTTAGATGCTGAAGTAAAATGTTCATCTGCCAGAAGTCTTCTCAACACCATGAGTTACTTAGCTTCTGCCCTGCTGCCCCGCATTCTGACGCTCTGAGTCCCTCCCAATTTGGTTCAGCAAGATTAGGGTACACTGGAGCGATACAGCACTGGAAGTTTGACACCGCACCTGCCAAACGACATAATCGAGAGTTCGATTGCAGTCGAGCATTACATGTCATCATGCCCCGGAAGTGTGCTGTGTAGCTCAATCCGTATCAAGGGCAAAGGCTGTGCCGAGGCTGCTGCCGATGCCGGCATCCCCGTCCAGCCTGCTGCCCGGGTCCCCGCCAGCTGCTGGCCTGCGCCCAAAGTTGGTCTCGAAGGCATCGTCCCTGAAGACCGTCCTGCCGCCGCCGCCGCCGCCGCCGCCTCTGTCGAAAGACCGTTGCTGAGAGCCACTGCTGTCGAGGCTCAACAAGCCGCCGAGCCAGCTTCCCTCTGCATGTCGCGTCTGCTCCAGCTGCGGGTGCTGGCTGTTTTCTTGGCCACCCTGGCCCGAAGCCCCTGCGAGGTTTCGCCACCTTAGGGTCGCACACGAGGCTGCATGATAGGTCCACACATCAACTGCTGGCCATGGGCTCCATCCATCTGGTGCTCTGGTGCAGAGTACGTCATGCGCTGTACTGCTGAGCCACAACGCCTGACAGCAGATAGCAGTCCCCCCTCACCCCTATGGGGTGGGGCGCCCGCGGCGGACGCAGGCCACCGCAGCTGGTGAAGCAGCCAGGAGTCGCCAGCGCTGCCGCCGCTGCCAGCATGCCCGCCCTGCCGCACTCTTGCCGCCCAGGTGCACGGCGAGATGTCGGAGACTGTTGCGCACCGCCCCGCGTTGTACCGCTCCCGCAGGTGCAGAGACCACGCCTGTGCAAAATGCACAGGGTCGAAGGTTCATAACGGTCCGACTTGTGATGGGGTTGTGGTGGTGGGGTTGTGGGACAGGCTCGCTCACAGCACAGAGTTTGCTGCTCAGATGCTTTGCGATGGTGGATGCACATAACCCACTCTACCTACGTGCAGGTGCTGGCGGGCAGCAGCAAGCCAGGAGGGTGGCACATGTTCTCAGGTCCTCATAGTTCCAGCACCGTACACCCGGTGGATGACGATGATGTACCGTGTAACGTGAGAGCAGCGGCCTCACCCGGTTCATGGGCGCATAGCAGCCGGGCCAGGCGGGGCGCGCCATGCGCACCGGGAAGGACGACACCTCGCCGATGTGCGCCAGCATGTTGTAGCGGTACACCACCAGCGGGCGCTTTCTGTTCTCCTGCCATCGTGCATGAGCATGGCGGGTGGTTAGAGCGCCAAGATGCTGGGGGTGACCAGGCCACGGCGGTCTCAAGCCCGATGGACCTGCGGCCACAGCGCTAGCGGGCAGCTGCACGACGACAGGGCGTCTCTCTGCGCCTCCGCAGGAGCAGTGCACACGACAAGACGCCGATGGATGCATGTGACTGCAGTGACACAGCAGCCCAGCCGGACCTGGGGCCGGCCGTCGTCCACGGCCCACTCCCGCCACAGGATGTCCGGCGGCTTGCGCGCCACCCCCGCCCGCAGGTACCCGACCAGCGGATCCAGGTCCGAAGCCTGCAACCGCAAGTTCCGCTCAGCTGGCATGCAGCTGCTGCTCGGCACCAACATGGCACATCGCAGGAGATCATTGCCGAGCTCCTGATTTAGCAAGTCCAAGTCTTCGTGTTGAGCAAGGCAGCATGGTACACATCACACAACATGTACATGTAGCCATTGCTCACCCGCAGCAGCACGCCGTTCATGCCGTAGGACAGCCGCAGCGCCAGCCACGCTGGCTGCAGCGCGGTTGCCTTGGCGAGTGCATAGTGCAGCGCCCGCAGCATGAAGGGGCACACCCTGCAGCAGTCAGGCAGCACACACCACATCGTAGCCAGTCGGGTACCCATCACCGAGTGCATCGCAGACCTGCCAGCGCCCAGTGGGCATGCTGCAGCAACGCACACCAGCGGCAGCTCCACACGCGTCAGCTGCACGCAGCCGCGGACCACGACGGCGTCGCTGCAGCACCGCCAGCTCCAGGGGAGCATCCTCACCAAATGCTACAGTGGAGAAGCACGTGCATCTGCATCTGTGTGTTTGGAAGGCCGCCCACCGGAAGTCGTCCTCCATGAACAGGTAGTAGGCGCTGCGGTGGCGCGCCAGGGCCAGCAGCTCCACCAGGTTCCGCGTTTGCGCCCTGACCGCCCGGCCCGGCCTGCGCTTGTGCAGCGCTGCGTCACTACCGGTGACGCCGGACGACGGCAGGTCACCCCAAGCTGCCGGCTGCTGCTGCAGGCCAGAGGCGGACACGTGCTGCGAGGTCGAGAGGTCTGTGACATCAGGTCGGCGACCGCCGTGGGGCTGGCTGCAACAGGGCAGCGCGGGCGTGGCATGGCATGCAGTCGATCAGGGTGCCGTCTGTCAGTCAGGATGTTATGCGCCTGATGTCCTGCCAGCAGGACCTCCTGTCACCTGTCGTCCGGGTTGTGCAGGTCGTCGGGCTCTGGAGCATCGGGCGTGGGGTCCGGCTCGCTACCCGGGCTGTCGACCACGTCCAGGTAGGCCGCCGCCTTAGCAGCAAACACATCGCCTGCGCAACACGTCGATGCTGGATCCCGAGCACATGTAATGTGTGCATGCGGCTAGAGTCCACCATCGAACGCACTTGCTGTCACACATGCTGTGCAGCTGCAAGTCTCTCAAACAGTGGACTGCGAATCGCTGTCAGTGAGCTGAAAATCATGAAAGCACTGTGTCCTATTTTGTGCAGGCACACGCTCACATTACTGTGTCCGATACCCGTCAGGCAGGCGTGTGACACCTGGCAGCCCCAGCATGCATGGGGACTGTCTCGTCGACAGCACCTGACAGCAGTGATACGATCGAATTAATATGAACAAGCCACCCTTTTTGGGGTACCGGACGCGGCCGCGCAGCGAGGTGATGGCGTGGTTGCGCCCGGGGGCGGTGTCCATCACGATCACCCGGACGCGGCCGTACAGCGGGTCGCTGGCGTCGTCCGGCAGCCTGCATGTAGCGAAAACAGCACCGTAGGGTCCGATGACCGTGATCACTCCTTAGTCGCACAGACAGCGGCTATCAGGCACCGTGTGGCAGCCCGCTTGCAGCGCGGCCCGACCTCCAGCTCCAGGATGCGTCAGGCGTCGCAGGAAGCACAACGTGTAGTAATGGCAACCCACTCGTTGAGCAGCGACTCCAGCGTCTGCATCAGGTAGGGCGTGGGCCGCGGCGCGCTGGGGATGCCGATCACCAGCCACGCCTTGCGGCCTGGGCGGCAGCGGGATGCAGCTTTCAGGGCGTTTCCTGCTGCCTTGCCGCCACGCTGCTGCTGTCATGTACGCTCTGCGCTCGCGGTGACCAAGCGCAGAACAGGCTGCTACATACAGCAATCAAGACCACACTGCAGTGAGCTCGAAGTGCAGCCCGACAAAACCATTCAGCCTCCTCACCGGCGGGCACCACAGGGTAGGCCGCGGCCGAGGTGCCGCCGGCCGCTGTGCTTCCTGCTGCCGTGGCTGCGGCTGCGGCGGGCCCTGAGCCGCGGGGCTGCGTCTCCGCCGCTGCTTCCTGCGCCCGCTGCCGCTGCGTCTGCGGCTGGATGAGCGGCGCGATGCACGGTTCCGCAGCCCTACGGGAGCGAACAGCATGCGGCTGTGGCCGTGCTTCAGCTGCTGGAGTTGCAGCGTAGCTCAGCAGAAGACCGTGCACGGTCGGCACATGCAGCAGGTCTGCAGGGGAGAGGACGCGCGATGACGGCCAGCACTTCACATACAAGCCATGCCTGTCCAACGCATTGCCACAGGGGCAACTGCAACGAGTCCACCTGCGGACGGCGGGCTGCGGTGAGGACTTGAAGACCAGCAACGCCAGCAGGACCACGTTGGCCAGGAGGCTCAGCGTCAGCGTCCGCCGCTTGCTGACAATGGCCCTGTACACCCCATCCTGCAGGGCGGGGCACTCGAAGGTGCCTCTGGGGCTGTGCTGCCAGACGCATGCCGTGGCATGGTGTGCGTGGTGGCTTCAGCATCGCTCACATCAGGACAAAGACTTCAAATCTGCATCTGCATTTGGATGTGGATGTGCTCTGCTCTGCTCTTCAGCGCATACCTGGAAGGCGATCATGCTGGGTGCGGCATGCTGTGCCGCACTTGACAGCCTGTCGCTCCAGGCGCCTGCCCTGCCGAACAGGGGCTGCGGCCGCCCCATGCCGCCGCCACTACCCCATCTGCGGCTGTGGAATCGCACTTTGGCGCACGTATACTCCCTACAAAGTGTGCTGCTGGCTCAGGCGCCCTGCGGTGACATGGCACGGCACAGCGCCTGGACCGTCCAATGTCCCAGGCTGGCTTGGCACCGTGCAATTGCAGCTTGATTTCGCGCGCTGGCCTGACGGGTTTCGTCTATTTAACTGTCAGCCGTGATCACAGGCTGATTTGGAACACACTGGTTCTGCCAGAAGTCAGCGTTGTGGTGGTGGAGTTCCAAGGTTGCAGATGCGACGAGTCGGCATCACCATCACCGTGTGAACAGAACGCCTTGTTTACACTCCTTGTACGGTTTGCTGCTACTTGCAGATGGATGCTGACGAAGAGTGACAACTTCTCATCACCGACGAGCATGCCTGATTAGTCACCCATGATCCTGCACCCTCGCTGCATCCTGGCTGCGCTCGTTGACCACTTACGCCTTGACAGACGTATGCATGTGCTTCGCTTCTGACATCAGACCACCCAGTGTGATGCACTGCGTGCAGCTGTATGCAGATCATAGAATTCGGGGTGATCTGTTGCCTGAAGCCACACGGTCCTGCGATCATGATTCTAACCTGTAGCCCAAAGTGCATACAGCATCCGTAAGGTATGTTCAGTCGAACATGCTGGCTGTGAATGCATACCAGAGGTGTGACGCTGTGCTGCTGACATGCAGGAGCTGCCCAGCCTTCATGCCACTTCTTAGCGCATGGTAGCGACTGCAGGCACACATACACGGCGTGACCCTCCAAACTCGACGGCGAAGAAGTGGCCCACCGCGATGGCCACCCCGTTGCGGGCAGCGCAGCCGGCGGAATGGACAAGCAAAGTGCCCGGGCGCCTGGCCTGGCTGCTCGGCGCCGCGCTGCTGTACTGCGACCGCGCGGCAGCGCTGCTGCTGTCGCCGCAGACCGGCTGGCACTTTGGCGCCGCCGCGCGATGGGTCTGGCTCTCCTTTGCAGCCGCAGGTCAGACCCCGACAGATCTGCTATGTGCACGCCAATGTGATTCGGCAGGGCAGGCCTGTCATCGGTGCATCAGTACGTAGCAGCGTCTCAGCCACACGGCAATGCCGCATCGTGTATGCGTTTGTGCTGCACTGACAGCCTGGCGTCGCATCCGTGCCATGCAGGTGCTGCCAAGGGGCTGCTCGCGACGCTGATGCTGCTGCGCATTGCCGCCCGGCCTCCTCTCAAACAAGTGCAGCTCGGTCCTGCCAGCCCCGCAGCTGCGTTTGCGATGAGCGCTGCAGTGAAGGGGGCTGCGGCAAAAGGCAAGAGTCGAGGGGTCTGCACAGAAGAGCGTGGCCGCTGCAGCAGGCGGCCCAGCAAACCGAGGGGTCTCGGCCGCGACGGGGGTACCCGCAAGGGCAGCTGAGCAGCAGCCAGAGGTGTCAGTCACAACAGGCGTCCAGCCGGAGCAGGGTGCAAATGTCGTCAGCCTGACCCCCGCCGATGCACAGGCCCTGCTGCTGCGTGTCTTGGCGGTGCTGCTGTTCGTCGCCGCGTCAGCCGCTGCAGCGGCCAGGCCACTCACGCGCCTCGTTGGGTCCCGGCTGCACGTG
The DNA here is from genome assembly GCA_032358165.1 of Diplosphaera chodatii. Taxonomy (NCBI): domain Eukaryota; kingdom Viridiplantae; phylum Chlorophyta; class Trebouxiophyceae; order Prasiolales; family Stichococcaceae; genus Diplosphaera; species Diplosphaera chodatii. The sequence goes on from JAALGY010000038.1 coordinate 2,463,562, forward strand.
CACCCGGCGCTGGTTTGGGCGGCCGGGGAGTCCGGCGCGCCCCGCGGCGCTGAGATTCTCGCCGCCGCCAGCCTGGGGCCCCTGTTCTGGGCCCTCGGCGGAAGCTTTGCAATCTCAGTGGCGCTGGGTCAGCTCGGCAACGGCCGCCGCAGCACCCTGCTGCGCCGCGCGATGGCAGCGTCCGCAGCAATGGTTGTCGTTGCGGTGGCGGCTCTGGAGGCGCTGGGCGGGAAGCTGGAAGCTGCGCTGGAGGGGGTGCTTCCTCCGGCGGTGGCGAGTGCATGGTCTGGCATCCAGGTGTGCTGCAGTTGTAAGCAACCTGCAGAGCAGACTGACAGGCAACGACATACATGTGGACACCAGCGCTGACAGGAAATGCGTCACTGACAGTCTTGTCCTGCGTATCAGCGTGTCCGAAACAGCGTCCAATAATTTTGGGACCACTCTTGCAGATGGCTTGGGCCATTGGCGCACCGGCGCTGCCCATGCCGCCGCGGCCGGTGCTGTATGTCTTTGGCGCCACGGCCGCCGCCACAGGGCTGCTGGCGGCGACGGCGCCCCTGTGGGCTGCGGCCCCGCAGCCCACCCTGGGGCTGAAGCAGCTGGCCGCGCAGAAGCAGCAGCAGGCCGCGCGGCAGAACAGGTGATGGGTCCTGCTGACTTCCTGCCTGGCTTTCTTTTAATTATGATTATGAAGAGACAGGGTGTTGCACACCATCCCCTGGCAATTGTTGCAACGGCTCCCTCCACCCAGGATTATACCTTCTGGGTCATGCAATGACTCGGCCTTCACCTTGCAATCACCGCGCTGACATACCTGCCGCCGCTCTGATGCAGGCAGCTGCTGCGCAAGGGGCTGTGGGGCCTGCTGCGGCTGGTCCTGGTGCCGTGGCTCGCGGTCGTGGGCCACCAGCTGTGGCGGCAGCACGTGGCGACGTCCGGCGCCGTGCCGAAATTTCGCACGGCCGATAATGAGTTTGCGGTGAGGATTGAAGCCCATTGCTTTCCAGAAGGCATGCAAGTTGGTATGTTCACTGCAACAACAGCTGTGGCCATACCAGCTGCCTGCCAGGTTGGGGTGACTTGCAAATTGGTTGATGTTGGTTCAGCTTTGGCATCACCCAACCGCTGCATGCCACTCAACAGGTGCTGAGGAAGCAGGAAGGCGCTCTGGGCGAGCAGTTTGCAGTGGTGCAGGGCGACCACTCCAAGGCCCGCTTCGTGCTGCTCAAGGCGGGGCACTCGATACTGGGTGGCCGCTACACAATGCCCAGATACTTTGCCAACCAGTCCATCTATGATGTGTTCTACATCCACGAGGGCGCACGGTGAGAAGCTCGATGGTTTCCAGAGCATCTCGCCTGCTTTCATTCAGGCGGAGTGATGGCTATCAACAATGCAGCTGATATTGGGGTTTTGCCTTGCACCACAACATCCAATGTGCCGCAGGATGACTGCACGCTGGTATCTGCTGCATGCAAGGCATGCCCCATATGCACATTGACCGTCTCTTCTCATGTGTTGTTCCATACCAAGCTGCGGCATCAAATCAAGTGATGTGTCGCCCTGCTGCAGCCTGATGAAGACTGATGCCGAGGCGTCGCTGCACATCGGCCTGGGCATCGGCATGACAGCAAAGGCTTTTGCGGAGCACGGCCTGCGCACAGACGTCATCGAGCTCCACCCCGAGGTGAGCACAGCAGGGACAGGTGTGGTGAGGAGACACATGTGATGCAGTTTCGTCTCCCCTGAGGCTGCTGAACGGCGATGTGCCTTGCAACAACGAGCGACATCTCACCTACCTAGATGGGGAACACCAGCATTCATGTGGTGGTTGTGGTCTGCAGAGGGTACCTGAGAGCCTGCTGGCTCTATGTACAATCATCTGATGTTTCCGTCAGCCCAGCCTCCATCTGAGCGCCGTGCTGCCCGCCTGCAGGTGCCACAGCTGGCCGAGGAGTTCTTCGACTGGAAGGCGAATGGCTCCCTGGCAATTGCAGATGCTGGCAAGGTGCACACACACTTTGTTGAGCCATGTAATTGGCGCTATTTTCTTGTCCACTTGCAGTCTTGCGCACAAAGATCGCTGCTGACTTTGACACATGTATACCCAACACATGCTAACTGCTAGGCAGTTGGTATCTGTAAACTGTTGTTGCTACAGCATCTGATTCGTGCGCAGGTGGTGGACGACCTGCTCAAGCTGGACCCCCGTCCGGAGTATGACATCATCGTGCACGATGTTTTCTCAGGTGATGGCTGCCTGGCATCAGCATTGTGTTTCTGGCGCTCTCGGAGTATCATGCTATGCTGTCGATATGCTGTTGTGCCTACAGTCGCGAAGATCCCATCATGCTGCACAACTCCTGCCAAGGCCTCTTTCTGCAGGGAATGTAGGCCTACCCACAGAGCTGCTGGTGGTTGATGGCAGGTGGCGCTGTGCCCGGCCGGCTGTTCAGCCCGCACTTCCTGGTCAAGCTGCGCGCCCTGACGGCGGCAGATGGCGGGATCGTAGTGGTCAACTTCTTCGGGGACCCAGACGCGGAGCCTGCCAAGCAGGTCGCGCGCACGCTGTACAAGGTCTTTGGCAACATCAGGTGCGTGTTGCCGCGTCATGCAGCAGGCCTGACACAGGATGTGTGACATGATTGCTCGAAGGGCCACTGCACTGCCGTCTGTAGTGTCTGGCCACTGCCGCACGGCACAGCCTTCGTGGCAACATCAAGCGGAAAGCGTTCGCCTGCTGGGAAGTTCCAGGCTCGCTACAGGTGTGGGCCGAGGGCGGCCCCAGCCCCACCCGCAACCTGGTGGCTCTGAGCGGAACGTCTGATTCGCTACAGGGTTTGGGCCGAGGGCGCCCCTAGCCCCACCCGCAACCTGGTGTTCTTCGCCTCAGAGCGGCCCATCCAGCTGCGGGCGCCGACCAAGGAGGACGAGCTGCGGGACGGCGGCCGCGCGACGGCCCTGAAGCGCTACTTCCTGCCGCTGGACGTTGGGGACGCCCCCGACGCCCAGGACGTCCCCGAAGGCAAGCCGCTGCTGATGCCGAGTTGCTCCTCGCCGTGTTGCGCCTCCGTCAGACCACCATGCCAAATCGATTGCGCGGCCATGCAACTGGTACCAGGCGACATCTGGCGGTCATGGCGGCAAGCACATTGAGGGCTCAGCGCTGCACATGGGTCGAATGCTACAGCCAGGTGCAAAGAAGGTGTCCGTAGCAGGGTGGCACCGTCCGCTGAGCCCTGCTGCGGTGCTGCAGATGACGGCACGCCCATCAACCCCCGGGAGCTGGACCTGACGTGGCTGCGGAACCACACAGACGTCGGTGTGCCGCCGCCGCTGGACACGCCCCGGCTGCAGGTGCGTCAGCATTCAGTCTCTTCGGGCGTCAAAGGATGTCCCAGCCCTATGCCCGCACTCTCAGCTGCCAGGCCCTGGGGGCTGCTGTCCTTCCGAGTCTGCTTTGTTTTTCATGTAGGACGGCCATTGCCATGAAAATGCTGAGCTTGCTGCACACCTCACCAGGCACGACAGATCCATAGCTGCTCTGAAGGTCAAGCAGCCCTAAAAGGTGCCATTCGGTGTGCAGGACATGATCAAGACGCCGCTGCGGATCGATGGCGGCGTGGTGTCGGCGGCGGACGAGGATGCTGCGGCGCACCACTGGAGGGTGATGCGGACTGTGATGAAGCAGGTGTCCTTCTGGAATGAGACCTGCTAATTGAATAACAATGTCGATGCTCGAACTGTCATCACCACAAACTGAGACAGACTTCGTTGCCAGCCTGATCTAGCAAGGCTGATGTGCGACGTGTTTTGATGTGAGGGCTTGCATGGTAGCTCAGGCGTGACTCCAGCTTGACAGTTGTTGTGACGCTACTGCAACTGTCGCTGGCATACGAATAACCTGCATGGTGTTCACTTGCAAGGGCAACATCTGTGCGTACCGTAAGTGCAACTCTTGAGCACCATAACGGTGCATGGTAACTAATGTGTATGCTGAGGAGTGTATAACCCTTCACCATGCGTCTGTGAAAGTTAGCATCAGGCAGTACGAGTTTGTATGTTTGTGGATATCACATCGCATGCTCTATCAAATGGCATGCGCGTGATCAGGCCCCATCAATAATGCCTCCACAACACCAGTTCCTGGCTTCTTGCCACAAAAACCCCCTACACGTCCATAGCCTATCAGACTGGGTCATAGTCCGGCAGGTCTGGCGGGTACTCATCCGCCAGGTACTTGAACAGCCCTGCCACGGCCACCAGCACCGCCGCCACCATCGGGTTCCACTCCTCTGGACCCTTCGCCAGATCCGGCCTGCAGCAGCAAGACAGCGCATCTGGCAGACCACACCGAGTACAGTGCGCCAGCCTTGCTGAGCTTGTCCAGTGCTGCTGCCAGCGACTTGATACTCGCTTCTCGAGGCGCCACACAACCCTACTGGCGGCAGGCTGCAGATCACACGCTCTGCATGCAGAGTGCCCAGTGCAATGTGCTTGAGCACTCAAACACTAAACTCTTCCAGCTGCAGCCCGCCCGCGCCTGGGGATCTCGCTGCGCTGGCGGGCGGCGGGCAGCACCGGAAGCAGGATGCGGACGAGCTCCTTCTCCAGCAGCGCGCTGCCGCCGTGCGCCAGCAGCTCGTCGCCGCAGTAGTAGGAGAACGCGCCCAGGCTGCACACCCGCTTGGTGTACCTGCATCCGCTCTCGCCATTGCGTTGCCATCTATCCTTGCCCTTGCAGTCATTTTCGTAGGTGAGATCGCCTTTTCACATCGCAGGTGTAAACCGTGGCGCAAGGTTCGCCTTGGATCAAGTCGTTGCCTGTTGCATGTAAAGGGCGAGCAGGTGCCTAACTCGCTCGAGGCAGACAGTGCGGCATGGATTGCATCTCTCGGCAGCCTTGGTACGCTCGAGCATTGTCAACGCCATCAGGAGCAGTGAGGGCTGGCATGACTCACCAGTGGGAGTCCTTCGGGTTCTCCTCGATGCCCATCTCCACGATCTGCCGTCGCACATCCTCGTCTAGAGCCACGATCGTATCATACCTGTACGAACGATCCTGCTGAGCCCTCAGCACAACTGGACAGCGGCTGAACCTGCTGCGCAACCCCACCATGGGAGGAGCTTACGCAACTATCAACCCGCCAAATGCAGCCAAAAGACAGCTATAAGGATGATCTGTCTTCATGTAGATGTGGCATGCAAGACTTGCAACCCCGAGCCTGAGCTGAAGCGTTGTGTGCTGATCTGGGGGCTGGCCGTGTCCGCAACTCATGTGGTGTGCGTCACCTGTAAAAGTCGTCTGCCTCGAAGCGCTCCGGCGCCGCCGCGAAGAGCTTGGTGCGGATGCCCAGCAGGCCGGCCTGGCTGAACAGCGCCATGTTGGTGCTCATGTCTACAGGTACACAGCAGGATCACCGCACCAGCATCGTGACAAGGCGCATGCGTCATGAAACGGCAGGCTGAGGAGCAGGCATAGCCCTTGTGCTCATGTGTGCAGACCGCAGCCAGGCACCTGGTGGCGCATCTGGCTGTGCATCCACGCCGGCTGTGGCGGTCAACAGGATGCGGCCCCAGCCGTTCCACTCCGACACCCGCTCAAACAGTCCCGCAGCAACCCTTGCACGCACCGTGTCCGACCTGCAAAATAGTCTCTAGCACTCAAGACACCGAAAGGCACTTCCCTCGAAATGCTGCCAGTGCAGCAGCAGCAGCGCCCCTAGACCCTCAGAGGCGTCACATCCCACACAGTTGCTGTCCCTTTGCTGCGTGTCAGGCGCCAGCCATGCAGGCTCTGCGCCCGCAGCCATCAGCTTCCAGCACCACAGGCAGATGCTGGCACGGGTGGAGGGTACACCTGTCGACGAACAGCACGTTCAGGTGGTAGCGCCGCCAGTCGACCGCTGGCAGCACCGTGCTCCGGGGCCTCTCGCGGAGGTCGCACGCCTGCCCCCGCATGCGTGGCGGCTTGGCCTTGGCGACCGTGTGACAGGCGCGCCGCCTGCTGCGGTGTCTGATGGCTGCTGTGCCCCGTTGCAGCTGCTGCCAGCTGCCGGTGCAACCACTGCGGTGATGGCCGAGATCCTGCCGCAGGCACCTCTGACTGTCCAGCTGCAGGCTGCACGAGCTGCCGGTGGCGGCCTGTGCAGCTCTAGAAGCGCACTGCGCGGTGCCGCAGCTGCGCTGGCGGTGGCAGGGCTGCCAACATGGCGACCGAGGCAGGCTGGGCGCTGCGCGGTGTGCACACCGCTGCAGCACTGGTCCTGGATCATATTGCGCGCCTTGACCTTGCGTGAGTGCGCCTAGTCGCATGCTGTGTCAGTCTGGGCCAGCTGGCTGTGCGCTGGCTGTGCAGTCCCTGAGCTGTGCGCAAAGTCAAGTGCGCCACATCAGTGGGGAGTGGGGCAGCACTCAGCTAGCATCGACCGCTGCGACGCGACAGCAGGTCGCCAGGCCACGTGTTGACAGCATTCAGCGCAGCTGTCGAATGGGACATTTGCTGGCACAAGGAAACCTGGTCTGCACGCTGGGTCAAAATGTAGCAGTGCACAGTCGAGCTCACTTGCAACAGCAGCGGTGCTCTGGCATCAAGCTTTACACTTGCGTTGATCAGCAGGTCAAGGAGGCGCTGCAGCACTGACTTGTCAAGGCTCACAGTGCGAGAGACGCCAAAGCTACAACATGCAAATCCCTGCAACAGTGACCAAGGCGAGATGCACTCCTCCAGATTGTTGCGGCCACACAGTTCTTGCTGACAGCTCTTCGGCTGGTTTCTCTGCAGCAGTATCAGTCCCGTTGCGCGAGTTGTATGTCACCGCACTGATGCAAATGGAACCAGACACGAAGCTGGAAGTGGCATGCCGGCACGTGCAGCGCACGAATGCGACGTGCGCGACCATGAAGTTGAGTAGCCGCGTGGACTGCGTCGTCTGCGTAGACACAGTGCCAGGATCGCGTCACAACACCGGTGGACAGGGCTGTTGTATCTGGGACCGCACGGCTCGTCAACATGCGCCATTGTCCTCTAATTGACATCAGCCTTCCACACCTATTCCGCTCATGCCCTGCGTGAGTGACCTCATGGGTATGTGAAGGCTGGTTCAAGACAACAGTCATGTCAGATGAAGCCCTCGTTGCATGGATGCTTGCGGCACTGCGGCGCCACATCGCATCATTGGCAAGCTGCAATGCAGTTAGGTTTCACAGAAAGGATCGAAATTAGCAACGTATCTGAGGCATTGACCCAAGTGTCACAACACAAGTGTCTCGCCTGCAACGTGCTTGTTTCAGCATGTGACAAACTCTTGATGGGGAGGAGCTACATGCTGCTTGGTTGCCAACCTGCATCAGGATAGTACCCTGATCAACGGCCGCTGCCTGTCATCTGGAGTCTGCCTGAATGATAAGTCGACATTTTGCCTGTCACCGTCGCCTGTCCATGTCCATGTCCATGTGAGGTTTTCTTGGAAATGCCGCAGATCTCTGCCTTGAGATCTCCGCTCAGCAACGCTTATAACGGCCGCGGAACCGCGCTCAGCTGCATCTTACGCCTTGCAACCACTCTCAGAGCTTCTAGGTACCTCTGCTCCCTCTCGCGCGGCAGCACCCCCGCCGTCAACCATCGTGCGAAGGTGAGCATGCTCCACCATAGCATTACCTCTGCTGGTCGTGCTCATCACCGTGCAAGCACAGGGTCGACCGTACATAGCAGCAGACGTTGCCATGTAGCAGCAATGTGCAACACCCGCCCAGCGCACGTCGCGGGTAGTTTTCGCTGACTGCAATTCCGTTCATTGCGCAAGGGATGAAATCTGATGAAGCACGCTGACGCGACTTGCTTGCTCGGGGTTTCCGATGCACTTCGGTGCTTTGCTTGATACCAGGGTATACCTCACCACAGTGGGAACTGTAGTCCTGTGCTGCCTGCTACGTAGCTCGAGCATGCTGCATGCACATGCGACGCACAAGCAACCTGCGTCCTGTTGCAGCACACCGCATGCGTGCGTGCGTGCAGTCGCGGCATTGATTGGTGCTGAAGCGAGGTTTAAAGGGCAAACACGGCACGTGCCGTGTCGACGAGGCACGTTTTCCGCTAAAAGCATCTGACTGCGGGATATTTGTGCATGGCTACAGCAAGCCCGCAAACAACGCTGCCCGTTTGCGGCCGGCCCCTTTGCTGTATATTCGTGAGTTCGGTACTACTTAGGTAGCCATGTTGCGATACCACGGTGTGGTTTGCGGACGCACTGTTCGCGGCATCGAAACCTGGCAGTGGCGCCGTTGCATTGTCAGGTGCAGTTCGTTGTTCATTCAACTCACGCTCAGAGCTGCCAAGACACATGATTGAATGACCTGCCGTATGATGCAGTGCAATGGCGCGGTTCTCTTCCACCCTGTTTGCGCTGCTGGCGGCGGTGCTGCTGCTGGTCGCAGCAATCCCGGCGCATGCAGGCGAGATAGGATGTGTGAACGATGACGAGGGAGCGGATGATGAGGCCGGCTGCCCCCAGGTCAGCTGCATATGTGATCCCTGCATTGTTGTGGCAGAGCGTGATCCCATGGCAAATGATGGACATCTGGTGAGAGACGGAGGCCGCAAGTATCAGCGGCGTTTGCACACCCTGGCACACCATGCATGATGATCATTACAATCCGCAGGGCTGCGCGACCGGCGAGGTCGTGATCAAGCAGGGTCAGCGCTGCGGTGGTGAGACCTCTGCTGCATGTGCTTGTCGCTTGCCGGCCTGCACACCACCGGCAGCTGCAGCAGTCGTGAAGCTGTGTGATTGGCCTTGGCCCTCCGTTGCGACGGATTTAAAGCGGTGGAACAAGGCACGCACAGCACAAGCACGCAAATTACCGCAGCTACGCGATGAGCTGGTGTTCGAACCTTACATCATGGATGTGCAGGCGACCGCAATGGCTGCTGCCAGGCGACCAATATTGGGAACGTCCAGAACCAATACCCCTCCTGCAGGGTGCGCCTCACTGCTCTCAGAGGTTGCAGACCTGCTGTCATCTCATCTGGGATGCGCACGTCGAGCTGTGGCAGCAACCTTGCGGGTATGCATCTGAATGTGGCTGACATGCTTACTACTCTTGCCCGCAGAACCCTCACCCCGAGAACAAGCCGGCATACTGCACCAGCAGCATCAAGTCCGGCAACTACTGGACCCCATGGGTGTGCTCTCTTTGATTGTTGTGCTCTCTTCTCTGTTCGCACGACCCTGTTAGCTGCCGCACCGCATGAATGCCTCTCATCGGCAACCTGCTGTGCTGTCGTGGCAGTTGCATTTCCAGCCACAAAGTTTACATGGCGCATGCTCCAAGTTGTGGGGTCTGCACAGTGCTTGCAGCTCACCCGGGTGTTTGTTGGACTGCAGAACTGCGACGACTTCCGTTGCGCTGACAACAACATCTGCGTGTGCAACGCCGGCGATGCCCCTGTCTTGCTGTCATAGCTGGAACCCCAGGACACCTGGACGTACTGTCACAGACATGTGTATGTATATGTGTGATGCTAGACTCGCCATATCATTAAATTGCAGAGCATCAGTATGACATGACAAGCGTCAGTATGACTCGCAATGTCATCACCAACAGTCCGGTCTCTCTTTGGCTGCAGCACGTGCCAGTCCAAGAGCAACTTTAGCAACATCAAGCACAACGGCAAGGGCTACTCCGCTGACGCCTGCGGCTCCACGCTTTTCGGCAACTTTGCTCGCACCCATGGCCAAGATGGTGCATGTCCAATTGTCATGATGACCTGTGTGGGGGCACACCAGACACGTCAATGCTTGACAATATTCGGCAGCTAGCAACTCTCGGGTTGCTGCTGATGACGAATTACTGTGCAGAACGAGGCAGGCGCATCGTGGTAGGCTCGGGCCTGCCAGATTTCACATAGGCAACGAACACTGAGCGGCAGCGTCACAGATGGCTGCCGGTGTATGCAGGTGGTGACTATGCCTGCCAGATCAAGTGATGCAGCAGCCGCAGGCGGCTGAGCCAGACGAGTTGATGCGCTGTGTTGGAGGCGGCGCGCATCTAATCCGAGCAAGAACGGACAGTTGTGTGCGGTACGTGAGCACTTGATGATGATACACCCCGCTCTGCACCTGGTGATTTGCGACTCAGACTTGCCACGACTCATTTTGAACTGCCTTGATGTCTGCAACCTCTACTGCTGTTTCACGAGAACCACCCACCGAACCCAGTCAGTGACAAGCCCTTCAACGTGCCACACATCACACACTGCCTGACGTCCAGACATCCAGTCCATGCCAGGGAACCACGGCGCTGCATCAAACATCATCATTGTCGCTTCTTCCTGTCCCGCCCCTTGCCCAGCTTGGGGGCCTTCGCCTTCGAGACCTTCCCCTTGCTGCCCCGTGCCTTGCCCGCACCATCGGGCCTGCCGCCGCTGCCCACCATCTGCCGCCTGCCCTCTTGCTTCTGTCGCCGCTTCTCGAGGCGTTCCCGTTTGCGCTTGCGCTTGTCCTTGCGGGAGGCCCGCAGCACAACCCCGCGGTCGATATGTGGGCCCCCTGCACACGCGCTCACCCTGAGGTCTCACCAGCTTTCTGGCGTTTTGATTATGTCATAACCTTCCGCCATGAGCACCATCAGAACAACATACCACAGGCTGCAGCCAGTGCCAGCCAGAAGTCAGGAACATGCAGCCTGGGCTGCGCTTGTGCTGGCACCTGGTCGCTGTGCTGCGTCGTCAGGGGCATGCTCATCACCCTCCGCTGCCGTCGCTGCATCGGCCTCGGGCTGTGCAACTGCGGCCGCGGGGAAGCCATCGCTCCCAGTGTCATCTGTTTTCGGCCGCTGGTCTGCAGCCGCCGCGTGCTGCTGCCGTCTGCTGCCTGCTGTGCTAGCTGCTGCACCAGGGGCAGCGTCATCGTCATCACCGCTGCTGCTTTCATCCTCACTGCTGGCAGCTGCGCCAGTTGCGGGGCTGCAGCAGCACATGAGGGATGAACATCAGCACGCATGCACACGAGGAGCTTCACTCCTTGGCACGAGCAGGTTGCCACATGTCTCTTCCTCACTACTGTTTTCGTGGCCGATGCTGTGCAGCAGCCGACATGGCTGCCTGCATGCGCTGCCAGGATACAGCAAGCCTGCCGCACTGTTGCGGGGTCAACAGCTCACAGATCGTCGTCGTGTAACGCAATGGTTGTGACGGTGGTCGTCACCCCATCGCAGTCGAACATGTCGACTGCTGCAGGCGCCGCCTGCATGTAAGTGGCACATAGAACCTTGAGCGCGCTCCCCTGTGACCATGCCGGACTGCAGGCATGCTCAACTCCATGTGTCCCGACATGCACATGGTAATACCAGGTGCTGGTTGCTGACCAGCTGTTCCAACATGTGCATCTCGCCTCAAAAACCCCGTCAAGGGTTGCCCTCAGTCCCGCCATGTCATGGCCCCTAAACCCTACGCACATGCTGCTGGGCCGCCAGGGCGTCGCGCTCTGCCGCCTGCGCCTCCAGCTCCGGCGCCAGCACCTTGTCCAGCTGCAGCCGCTGCCGCTGCTCCTCCCGCCGCTGCACCCACCCAGTAGCGCGCCTCGGCACCGGGCCGTGCACATGCACTCGGGAGCTGCCATGGCGGTCTGGTGGACCGTGGCGCATGCTCGTGACATGGCTGACGGGTGCACGGGCATGCGAGAGCGCTGCGGCAGGTACACGGCGGCAGTTCTGGGCATGCGTCGACGCCGAACAGCCAGGGCCGCACCTCTTTGCAATCCTCCAGGCGCTGCTGCTTCGCCTTCGCCTCCAGCTGCCTGCACAAGTGGACATGCTATTGCAACAACGCATCCTAGAAGGCACGAATACTGCCCACTGGGCCACAGCCATGATGAAAGCATGCTGCTGAGCTGCATGCACATGCGTTCAACCCGGGCGACACTCACGCCTGCGCATCCTTGCGCCGCTGCATCTTGCGCTTGTGGAAGCCTGTCACGAAGCTCCTGCAAACGGACCAAGTTAGGCTGTCAAAGGTCATGCTGCAGAGCTCGAAGGTGACATGCGTCTCCTGCGCCGGCAGCACATGCAAGGAACAGGATCAGCGCTCGGCTGCGACCATTGCCGCACTTGTGGCTGGCCGGGTTGAAAACCACCTCCAAGCCCTTCTCCTTCCGCTGCCGCTTCTGCACGTGGTTCCTGGCAGGAGCATCATCGCCCGCTGCCGCCGGCTGCGAGTACGCAAGCGCATCCCGGCCGGAGAAGGTCGGCTGCGGGCGCTTGCCCTTAGGCTTCATGTGCTCCTGATCTCGTGAGCAGTGTATGTGCTAGGTGGGCAGGTTGTGTGTGGAGATCCCGAGCCTTTCCTTACAGCATGCGGCGCGGAGCAGCTCCTGCTTGTGTTGCAGCAGTCAGGTCGCGTAAGGCTTGCGACCCATTCCTGTGAGTATCCAATGAAATGACGGGAGTCCACTGTATCGCAGAAACGGATGAGGCACGTCCTTATATTTCTTGTCTGCATCTTAGCGTCCTTTGGCGCCCAGCAACATGCGACACTCAAACTCATGACATTCCGCAGAGTGCGCAAGCCAGTTCGCGTTTCGAAGCGTGTTATCAGCAGTCGGAGAGAGTAGGGGTCAGCGTTGTCGCAGACATTACGTTTGCCTGCTGTCGATAGCGAACATGAGGTCTCGGAAAGTGCCGGTGTGCTGAGGGCAATCCAAGAGGGCGCTTCCTTGCACCGCATGCGGCCTGACAGGCGCACAGAGTCCCTTCTGAGGGCCATCTGGACAGCGGCAAGCAGGCCTGCACGCCACGAGCGCATCGCAGGCCAAGTCACACCGACCAGCAGGTGCACAGCGTGCATGTTACAAACACAGTCACATCAGCAGAGGCCATTCTGTCGGCAGTGCAGTTTACCGTATCAAGCACTCCGATCATCCCGTTCTGTCTACACCCTGCAGGTGTTTTGGCGCCGGGCTGGCTGCAGCAATGGCGTCGATGCCCGCCCTCCCTACCGCTGCTGGTGCCCACCACCGTTCGTTTGCAGAAGCTCTGCCCGCACCTGCAGCCGCCAGAGCTCTCGCGAGCTGGGCACACAGGCACGCTGTACCGGCGCCCGCTGCAGCGCAGCAGCTGCACGCGGGCAGCATGGCTGCAAAGCCCCGGGGCGTCGCGTGCACGTGTGCGTTAGACTCCGGCCGCAGCCCAGCATCGGCACCATCTGCCCAGGCGCCATGCCTCCGCGGCGTGCACACCGCCTTCATGCAAGTGCCTGGCGCCGAGGCTGCCAGGTGGGTGACCGCGAGCTCCGCTGATCGTTGCCACCAGGCAATGGCGCAGTCTTCAGACCAACATACCCTGCCTAATTGGCGTCCCCTCCTCAGCACCATTGCAGCTCCGCGGCCTCATGTGGCGCCTGCTGTGCAGGCCATCCATGCGGCGGCCAGCAGCGGCGTCCCGGGCGACCGCCCGCCAGGCCCCTGGCGCCGACAACCCCACCCAGCAGCAGAAGGTGTGCGCCTCTATCCGTCTATAAAACCTGCCTTGACGCTATGCAAGACTCTGCCCTCGAAGGTGCTTGTAAAGGCAGGAGCCCCATCGGAAGCCGATGTCCCACATCATCACCATCAGTAATCTCCATGTTTTCTGCCTTGCTGCAGGGCCCAAAGGCTCCGCCGCCCGCCGAGGCGCGCGCCACGGCTGTCGCCTCAATGCCGGCAGAGGTATTTCGCATTGTGGGCGTCAGCTTCGACGGCCGCCAGGATCTGCTGAACGCCATCAGCAAGGGTGTGCACTGCATACATACCCTGCAGTCGCAGCGACTGGAGCTGACCTGCGCCACACATCAATCTATCTCAAGCATCACCTCTTGAGTGCAGCCGCTCAGAGCCGATGACTGCCAAGCTGAACCTGGCTCACGACAACGCCACCTGACTGTCCTGAGAACCGCTGTACTGCTGCCGAGAGACTGTTCAACGGAGCATAGACACCAAAGTCCCGTCCCCTCCTGCAGGGCATGCGGTGATGTGGTGCGGGAGCCTCAACAAGCGGCGCACATTGGTATCGACACTCATCCATCCTCCGTGCTGCAGGGCATGCGGTGATGATGGTGCGGGAGCCACACAACCCGCACGACGCCGACGCCGTCGCGGTGCAGTCGCTGCATGGGCACGGGCTCGGCTACATCCCGCGGGGCGAGACCTTCCGGCTGCCACAGCCTATCACCTTCGGTCGCGTGCAGTCCATCGGATCGGAGGCCAACACCGGCAACCTTGGCCTCACGGTGAGGATGTCACAACACGTTGTCTGCCAGCTTCTGCAAGGTGACAGGGTTTAGCAGGCGGTGATTAGAAGGCCGGCGTGCGTAGCCACGTGGGCACACCACATTCGCTCGGGGGTCAGAGGCTTGTGGCTGGCGGGCACATCTCGGGCCAGCCCACGAGGTGTCCTGTCCCGCTGCTGCATCTTGCTCCTGGCAGGAGACTTCAGGGCAGGACACGGTTGAGGCCCTGTCACAGGCTGATATCGGGCATGGCATAGCGGGCAGATATGGCTTCAAGTGCATGTTCATCCCTGCCAACAGCTGGCAGGCCTTGCCACTGGCGCTTATAAGCAGTGTCATACCATGTCTGCAAGAGGGGTCTGCCGGCAAGAGGACACATGCACAGTTGCAACCCTCAGAGCATCCAACACATGATTGTTCGTTGCAGGTCAGCGTGCAGCCGCTTCTGCCGGCGCTCACAGTGGATGCCCTTCCAGAGTCCCTCCTGCCGCACACGGCGCTGTCGTCGGTGCTGCCCGACGGCGACTGGGACACGCTGCGCAAGGCCGCCTACCGGCGAGCAGGCTACAAGTGCGTGCATCCATGCGGGCCCCCTGTGGCTGCGCTTCAGCGGCAGCGCTCAGCAGCATGTCAGGGCCAGCAACAGCCACATATGTCATCGGCAAACTCTACTCAACTGGCTGCCGGCCAAGGTGGCTGTGTTCCCTTGCCATTTCAACTTGATGAGGGTCTGCGCGCACTTGACTTCAGCATGGCATGATGCAGGTGCGAGATCACCGGCGGCGCGGGCGCTGAGTACCCCGTGGTCGGCGCCGGGGTGTGGCACGCGGACGATGCAAGCAAGGTACTGTCACAACTCCCTACATCCGTGACTGCTTGCATTGCAGCTGTGTTTAAACGATGAGCATGGCGGGCTTCCGGCATCATCCTGCACCCCGGCCACAGGATGATGCCTCGACAGTCCTCTGCTCATCGGCCTGGCTGCAGCTCCTTGGGCCCCGCCCAGCAGCAAAGCCCGTCACACCCAGAAGCCGGCAGTGCTCAAGCCCCTGCCATCGCCTCCGTGGCTCGCCCCGTATCCTGACCTGGACGTGATCGGGCCGCGTGACCTGTAGACTGTGCGGCTGCTGGGCGTGGCGGCGCTGGCGCCAGAGGTCAACGCCGCCAAGAACCTGGCGCGGCTGCAGCCCGGCTCCGACGCGTTCCAGGCGGCGCTGGCCACCCTGCAGCAGATCAACGGGTGCGCTCGGGCGCGACACGTCAGCACCGCACAGGACAGCATGGTCGCTGGGTTTGCAGACGTGGCACTCTGCACTCCCTGGGGACACAGCTTGTACAAGATCAGCACATGCTCTCCAACAAAACAACGTGGTGTGCTTGCTTGCGTTGATGCTGAGCCTTCATAACGGTGATGTCGTGGTGGTGCTTCCAGGTGGACGGCTGAGGAGGCAGAGACCTACCTGCGGCACCTGGATGCGCAGCGGGCGGTGCGCTCCGGGGCGGGCTGGTCGCTGGACGCAGGCTGGCTGGAGGGGCAGGGTGTGGCGGTGCCGCCGGCGCTCGCAGCCCTCAGCCGCTGAGGGCTACAACCCCCTTCAAACAGCTCAAGCAGCTTTCGACCGGCTCAAGCAACAGCACCAGGCTGGGCTGTTGAGCCGTGGAGAGCAACACGCCAGAGTGCCATGGGTCCGAGTCAAGCTGTAGGCCCTGTAACTCATCAGGGACTAGCTGAATGTGCAGCCTGAAAGTGGAACATCAGCTGAAAAGCAGTCACTTCCTGGACGTTCTGTTCAGAAGTAGGTCGGTGGACCGTGTATATTACGATTTGGTTTTAAGCGAACATCTGGCACAACCTTACACCAGAATGATATGGACACCGGCATGTGGCTGACGAATCACATCAGGCACGCTGCTGGTCAGTGCTGCATTCCTCACTGCTGCTTTCGAACATGTTCGATGTCAAAATGTGCAACACGTGTGGCCGTTTGAAGACGGCTTGTCTTGCAAACAGGGTCGTGTGTCAAGTACATATCGCTGCCGATTGCTTCAGTCGTGCCGCTGCGGTCATCACTGCTTTCCACTTGAGAATTGATCGGTTGACAGGTGCTCCTTGTCCTGACCCCGCATCTTGTGGTAGCTGTCATATGAGAACTTTGCCACGATCGGATGGTAGCGATCACCAACGGTAAACTCGGACACCTGCAGCGGATGTAGCACCCTGCTGTGTTAAGACATTGCTAGCAGCATTGCCGTGTGACAGGCTTCGTGCTGTGCTCTAGGATGTGGCCGGCAATCGTTCAATGTGCGGCAACAAAACAGGACGCAGCCGTCCGGTGGCCGCACCTCGTCAAGAGTGGCAAGATCCTCCTTCGTGAGCTTGACCTGCACATGCACCGGCTCCCTGAGCGACGGCCGCCACTTACACCGCACAAATGAGAGCCATGCCGCCGCAGTGTGCTGGTGACTCCGTCGCTCGGCCAGCAGTCTGCATGCGACGACGCACCTGGAAGGCCGCAACATTCTCCTCAAGGTACTTGACGCGCCGTGTGCCCCTGCAAACATGCGGAGCAGCATCGGCAACAGGCTGCCGGCAAAGTGGCACAGCCACAGGAAGATAAACGTTATATGCAAGGGGAAACCATGGACGACAAAAGGGCTTTGCAGCGTAGCATGCTGGCACTCTAGAGGCAGACGGTGGGACGCACGGGATGGGCACCACATCATCTCCCTGCAAGCCATCACCACGGAGCTTGTCAGACAGCTGTGTCACTCACCGCACTCTTTTTCAAGTCTGCAGTACATTACGAGACATTTATGACTAAGCAGCAGCCATGCGCGGCAATGAAGCACATGCACATGTCACCTGCGCATGCAGCCAGGCGAGTGCGACCTGCCCTGGGGTGCAGTCGTGCCGCGCCGCCACCGCCTTGACCTTCTCCACAATCTCCAGGTTCTGCAGCAACCGTATTGTAAGGTCGTGACCAATGGCACAGCACCACCACTGCTTGCAGCCTAGTGCATCTGGCGTGCTGACGGCCAAGCAACCATCATGTGCATGCCCTGTCAGGTGTGGTTGCCAGGTTCTGGTTAAGCGTGGTGACATTGACGTGCTACTTGAACATTGCAGAGTGCGCCTCACCTTCGGGAAGTTCTCCTCGGAAAACCGTGGCATCCTGCGAGCATAAGCAGAGGAGGTGGTTCACAGTATGTGTCACAATGTCAAGCTGCATGTCAGTAGGGTTTGCATCAGCTTGCAAAGTATGCCGGCAGCAGTGTGCATACCTCCTGCGGCCATCATTCTCTGCAGCAAGCAAAAATTCAGCCAGTCAGCCGCACTCACTGTGCCACATGACAGGCTGCACTCTGCACCATGCTACACCTGAAGCACCACATCTGCGAAGCTGCTGTGAGGATGCAGGCCTGCTCTGGCGTGTGCTGACCCTGCACATTGCACCTGCCAGGTCGTCCCGTGACTTGATCTGCCCAGTGAGGAAGCCGCGCCCCAGCGGCGAGTAGGCGACGATGCCGATGCCCAGCTCCCGGCACGTTGGGATCACATCCTTCTGTTCAGCACGGCAGGCAACGGTCATCAGCTTGCCGAGCAGTTTGCTACTTTGTGGTACACAGGACCTTCTCGTGATCAGAGGACATCCTACAAGTGTCGATACCTCAATGTCTCCAATGCCAAAAGCGGAGTCACCTCTGCGTCGCGGGTCCAGAGGCTCCACTCCAGCTGCACGGCGGTGATGGGGTGCACGGCGTGCGCCTTGCGCAGGTCCTCCGCCGACACCTCGCTCAGCCCCAGGTACCGCACCTTGCCCTGCTTGACCAGCTCCTGCGTGGCCACACTCGAATTTTGACATCTGACATGTCATTTGGGCAGGCGGCCACAGCGCAGCATGCAGGACGCGAGTGCATGCCTGCGAGGTGCAGCCCAGGGAAGGGGCGGCTGTACAGCAGGGCTCATGCCAGCAGCACCAGCATTGCATCTGCTGCCAGCACAACCCAGCAGCACTGCAGTGTAGTGGTAAATGGAGTGGTTTCACACCGCCATGGCGGCGACGGTGTCGGTGATGGGCGTGTGGGCGTCCACCCTGTGCTGGTAATACAGGTCGATGACGTCGATGCCCAGCCGCTCCAGTGAGCCCGCGCACGACTCCCTGCGTGTGAAGGGTGGTCGCTCCAGACACACTGTTAGGGTTTGAGAGACACAACTGCAGGGCGGCCCGCGACATGGCAGCAGGGCAGAGACCCAGAGCATGCGCTAGGGGTAGTTAAACAACTGACTTCTTTGACTACCCCTACATGCGCGCTGTAGAGGTCCCTTGCGGGGGATGCTCACCTGACATAC
Organism: Diplosphaera chodatii; assembly: GCA_032358165.1. Lineage (NCBI taxonomy): Eukaryota > Viridiplantae > Chlorophyta > Trebouxiophyceae > Prasiolales > Stichococcaceae > Diplosphaera > Diplosphaera chodatii. The sequence goes on from JAALGY010000038.1 coordinate 2,482,179, forward strand.
TCGGGGTCTCCCCGCACCGACATCTTTCCTGCAGTAGCATCAGTGCGCACCATCAGGTCGCCATCGTGACAAGAGCATGCAGGAGCAAGGCCCCAAGGCATGTTCAGATGGTATCCACAGAGGCCAAGGGTGACCACATAGACTGCTGTACAGTGTTGCACCAGGCTATCTGATAAGGACGCACACCTTGTGCCATGTCTATCGAGTTCCCGAACTTTGTCGCCACCGTGTACTTGTCCCGGTTGCCTGCCAGTGCGCGCGCTGTACCAAGGCACATGAATTGGCATCACACACGCCGCTACAGTAGGGCGTACGTGCAGCGCTGGCGCGGGGCTGTGGGGAGCACGGGTCATGTGGATGCTCTGCAGTGGCAGTTTCGACGAGACTTGACTCACACAGAAGCTTCTCGTTTGTGTGCGGTCCATAAACATCGCTGGTGTCCAGGAAGGTCTGGCCCAGCTCTGCCGCTCGGCCGATGACGGCCATCGCATCCTCGTCGCCCACGGAGTTGGTGGCGTGATACGCAAAGCTGAAGCCCACTGCAGCAACAGAACGCACAGTCAGCCACTGTAGTGTCAGCAACCAGCCGCCATGCTGGTGCGCTCCCCGCAGCAGCTACATGGCAGCAGAACCAACAGTGTTGCAATCAAAGCTGAGCTGCAGCAGCCCGGAATGGCCCTTCACTCACTGCAGCCGAGTCCTTGAGCGCTGACTTGCAGACCCTGCAGGCAACAGACCCAACTTCAGCACCTGCACCTGCACTGTTGTTGACCCCAGTAATGCATCAGGTTTGGCTCGATCAGCGTCTCCGAAGCAATGCAACACACACTTAGAACAGTGTCTGGCTGAGCACACCTGCGAGCCGAGCGGCCTGACCGGGAGCTTTTGTGGCTGGGGCGTCATCCTGCTGATTGGATCAGTCTGCAAAAAGCGCTTGCTCAACTTATAAGAACGCAGCCTGTAAAGTGGAGTGCTTCAAAAGGGCGTTAATGAGTGCGCCGAGAATGCAGCAGTGGAGCTTGGGACGCGCGAGGTCTTATGTTGAGGCTGCACCTCTGCTTTCGGTGCGTTGTACACGATTAGTAAGGGACACACATCGTGCTGCAGCGTGGTGCTCCAGTGTGTGCCATGTGCTCACCATGTGCTTGCCTCTCCTAACCCGGCCGCCAGCAGGAACTGCCAGCACGTCAAAGCTCTGGCGACGACTACAGGTGCTGCTGTCATAGTACAGGATGGCTCGAGACCAACGTGCTGCCAGTTTTGAGTGCAGATGTGCAGCATTTGCTGACCGCTGCGGCTTGCGCAGTTTGACTCTGTGTCAATGCTCCTAAGTTGCCCCTGGCTGATATCTCAAGATGCGCTGTGCAGTGCGCTAAAGGGATGGTGCTGTGGCCACCGCGGCAGCAACCACATGATGTACCACCAGCGCCCACGGACGTAAAAAATGTCCTGCAGGACAATCAGCAGAATCAGGATATCATCGTCATGACATAGCCTTCTCGATGCAGAAAACCTGGAGACACATCGTGGGCGGTGAACATGAGCCGAGCCGTGCATCCTTGCGTGCGGAGGCGTACGCGTACGGTTGCATGCAACTGGCTGCATGTGCTCAATGGCATCGTGCAGGCAGCGCCGTGCCTGGAAGTTTTGGCGGGCGGTGGCATGAGGCGGCCGGGCCCAGCGCTGCCCGCTGCGCTTCGCCTCGACCGCCCGGGCCCAGTTGCCGTGGAAGTCAATGGTCGACTGCGTGCATGCGGTACACGAGCGTTGCCGGACTTGTGCTTGGCAGGCCAGTGCAACCAGCCAATGTATGCAAAATCCACGCTTTTGGTGGACCAGCAGGCGCGTGGGCCCACCTGGGAGCTGGCGGCCAGGTATATGTGCCAGCCCAGGAGCAGGCCCAGCGCGAAGGCCATGGACGCCGAAAGGATGCCGACAAACAGTAACGGCAGTGGCGCCTCGTGCCATGTCTCGCCCACTGCCGCCGCCGCCACCACCATCCGCCGGATGGTCATGACCGCCTGTACCATCACACAGCTGCATGAACGGACTGCAGAGAGGTTGATTGCACGGTGATGCTGCAGCTGTGCCGGAGGACAACGCAGTGCACCGCTTGCTGTGAATGGCAACGTCAAGTTCCTTTGATGCAAGGCTGCTGAGGGCTTGCTGTAGGCAAAGATCTCACCGCATAGGCGGCGCCGACCTCCATCCACACCAGCGTCAGCAGGAAGTAGCGGTAGTTGTTGGCGCCGATACACGTGTTCATCCAGGGGCAGTGGTGATCCATCTTCAGGATGCACCTGAAGGCACGGGGCGCACGAAGGTGTTTGAGACTGCTACAGTCATGCCCATTGCCTAGGGAGCGTCAGCGTCAACGTACTGCACAGACATCATGTTTGATCGCTGCGCATGCACTCATAGTGACTACTGCACTTGGACAATGCAATGTGGACCATTGTCACGTCGGATTGCTACCCTCACATTGGTGACACAATGCGCAAAATAAGTCTCTGCATGCTGTGGGTCTACCGATTGCAGATGTGGCAGTGATGCGCCGCCTCTGGCTTGGGCCAGCCGCAGGTATGGCAGTAGCGGCCTCCCTCCGCCGCTGCTGCCAACACCTGCAGGGCAGCTGGACCGCACTGCAGGCATGTTTCGATGCCGGTGGCGAGTCACCTGTCTGTCTCATGATCGCCGACTTCTTGGTATCCAACGCATTGCCCAGAGCATCATCAACGCACGGGTACCAGCATATGGCTGATCTAGGACCCTTGACACATGCCGAACGCCGTATTTCGTACCTACCTCATGTGGCAGGTCCTCGGGGGTGCCTGGTGGCGTGCACACGCACTGCGCATAGTTGAAGGTCACGTTGCCCAGCAGCAGCAGCCCGAGTGCCGCATGCCCGCCCGCATGCAGCAACCCCTCTGACGCCGCCAGCTGCATACATTGGCAACGTGCTTCAGCCCGACACATGGTTGCAGGAACTCCATGCAAGCGTTGGCCTTGTGGGGCTCGTGCAACAGGACTGTCAGGCAGCAAGTAGGCAGTGGCAGAGAGACCAGCGTCCGGGATCACCTCGGGAACGATGGCCACGAAGAACACAGCGGCCACCAGCGAGATCAGAACGGCGGCAGCCCCGATGTACACGCGGCCGAAGCGCGTCACGGCGGCATCCAGCAGCGCCTCCGCAACCGCCATGAGGCTCGTCACAAGCCGGTCCAGCCTGCTCAACGATGTCAAGGCGATTTGATGTGGAAGGCAGCATGTCAACGTCTTCCGCTCCAATGAAGCAGCAATGAAGCAGCAGGAAAGTGTCCCTGGCTGCACGACCTGTGGAACGGGAAGCGGCAGGCTGGTCACCTCCTGAGCCATGTGCGCGTGCGCATGCTGCGCCTGTAGACGGGCGCCAGAACGGGACGTTCGCAGCGCACAGGTCATCACGGCCGCAGCAACGCCGCCAGGGTGCCGAGCAGCTGTCAAGCCGCGCCCACTGGCCGCACTTGGCTGCGCCGCTGAGGCGGGGACAGCGCTGACACGCCAAAGTCAACTGCCGATTCCACAACGAGCACACCCCAGCCTACCAGTGTATCGTGCGATTCAACGCAGTGACGGGTGCGTAGGTGGTTTGCAGCGCTACTGATTGGGCGATCACTGTTGGAACCAAGCTCACGACTTTGGCTCCTGACTTGTTACTGGCGAGAATGCTGACCTACTGATCAGTAGACCCTATCCTCCACCGATCCTTTCCATATACGTGGCGGGTGTGGACGTATTGCTATACTTAGGTATTGGAAGGACGTTCGTGTGGGATGTCGCATTGCAGCGATGCCACATCATGCTGACGGCGCAAAAAGGTCACTGGTGTCGAGGAGCGTGCACCAAGTGTGCAGCCTGGCAACGCTCAGTCTGTGACTTGCTCTCACGCAGACATATGATAACTACAGTCAGAGAGTATTGAGAGTACTGGCCGCGGGGTTGACGCGTTCAGCGCCTACAGATAGCGCTGTTGGTAGGATACTGTTACTGTGCGGTCTGGGTGGCACGCTGGCTGCAGCAAGTGTTGGAGCAGCTTGATATGAGATGCAGCTGAGGTACCAGACATTGGGCAGCTCGCGGCACCCCACATAGGGGCCTCGGCAGCGTGTGTGCCCATCCCGAGCTGGAGACGCCCGCCCGCTATCAGACCCGGTCGTAGGGCGACCCGACAAAGCCCAATGGCACCCAGACGTAAGTGTGACCCTGCTTGCATGCCGTGCCCGCAGTCCTGCAGTTTATAGGCAACGCCAGAATCCCAGGCCTCGACTCGCCTGTTGTCCCGACCCCGATGCTGCTGGCTGCGCAGGTCGCAACAGCAGCAAGGCCGCCGCCTCGGGCGCAGCTACAGCCACCAAAGTCCTCACCACGGAGGTATCCAACGGGCTGCTGCCGGACGGTGCGGGCGCCCGCGTGACGCCGCCACTTTCACCCAAGCGCGGCAAGGCAAAGCGGCAACTGCCGGCCGTGGACGGAGTCATCAGCTACCTGCGCTGGCGTTCCAAGTACGTCCGCGAGTACAGAGGCGGCCTGTACGTGGCCTACAACGGCAAGCACCATGAGACGCCGCACAATGCCGTGACGGTGTCTGAGGTGCGCTCTCTTGAAACTGCATCCGCTCTAGGACTCACTAGATGGTTGCCTCCTTGGTGATGTGGTCTGACTTAGTCGCTGCAGGATACTTTGTATAACAAGGGGCCAAGTCCAGCATCATGTCAACATGCAATGTACGAGCTGGGTTATCCTCAGGCGCTGTCTCTGGTGCGTGCAGGCAACCGGGTATGGGCTGCTGATCAGCGTGCTGCAGCGCGAGCGCGGCGACTTCGACGGCTTCCTGCGCTTCTGGCGCCGCTTCCTGACGCCGGGCGGCCTCATGTACTGGCAGCTGCTGCGGGGCGGCGATGGCGAGGTGACTGGCCGCCCTCACCACTCCAGAATGTTCTAGAATGTGCCGGCTGATTGCTTCTGTCTTGTGAGGTGCATGATGTGCCAGCTGTCACGTGCCAGGGGCGAGGTCAGCTGTCACAGCAATTGTCACAGCGTCGGTGGAGCTGCATGATAGGCATGTTGAGGGAACACCAAGTTGAACATCCTGCCGCATGCAGATCCTGGCCAATGTTGGGACGTTGAACACCGCAACCGACGGCGACATGGACATCGCCTTTGCGCTGCTGCTGGCCGCCAAGGTGCCATCCGTTCTTGTCAATAGCACCATTGATGCAATCAGAATCTCCGTTCCGCAATCAGAATCTCCGTTCCGCATGTTCTGCAGTCAAGCACCGACTCTGCACAGCACGTCCCAAGCAACGCAAGTTCAGACAGCCACAACAGGCCAGGCAACTCACCAGGGGCTGCGCCGTCACGCTTGCTGTTGGATGTCACATCGCGCAGGCGTGGGACGAGCCTAAGTACCAGGAGGAGGGCATCAAGGTGTGCGGCGCGCTGCTGGCGACCTGCTACAACTCCGACACCCAGGTGGGGCGCTGTATCACCCACCCCGCAGCAGCGCCAGGCGCCCGCTGCGCTGCCTGGCCACGCGTGCGGTCAAGCGGCAGAGTGTGTGCGCCCGGGCTCAGGAGGGTGAACCGGGGGCACATCCTGCCCTCGCACCTCAACAACAACCTCCACAAGTTATCTGTGCAGGGGCTGATGCTGGGGATGCAGGATGTAGTCGACCCAACCTGCGGGTTCGTGTGCAGGTGCTGACGCTGGGGGACTGGTGCGTGCCGGGGCACGAGCTGCGGGCCGTCGCCCGCCCCTCGGACTTCATGCTCACCCACCTGGCGCTGTTCGCAGCGGAGGACGAGGACAACGCGCAGATCTGGGCCGCCTGCTTCGACGCCACCCTGGAGGTGATCCTGCCGGAGGCTCGCAGCAGAGAGAGAGCAGAGCCGGACTGTCAGAGCAGCCAAGCGGGCTTTGCTGTGAGGGCAAAGCGGTCTGGGGCAGCTGCTCGCTGTTGCCCGCATGACCCCCTGATGCGAGCTCGGAGCCCTGCGTCCTGGTTTCACCAGTCATCACCTGTGTGGCCTCTGAGCCCTGCGTCCCCGCCAGCCCTTTCGTCGCCGGTGTGCGGCGCCTGGGGTGCACAGCCCGCATGGGCCTGTCGCTCACCACACTTTGCCCACCCTGCAGGCCATCGAGGCGCAGCGCGCGCAGCACTCCACGGGCCTCATGGCGGACTTTGTCACTTACAACAAGGTCGCCGGCCGCTACGAGCCTGTGCCAGGCCAGGTACAGCCCAGGTGCTGCCATGGCAGCATTGCCATGACAGCGCGTGCGTCACACGCTGCTCTCTGCTGGAGACTCGATGCATGCCCATGGGAAGACCACACCACGGAGGCGGCCTTTTGATGGGCCACCCCAGATCGGCAGCACACCAGGCGTGGGCTTGTCGCGGCCGTGAGGGTGTTGACGCGCCATGCCAAGCATCGGTATCTTAAGTTGCCATGCACTTAATGCAGATTCTGGAGCGCCCAGAGGACAAGCACTACTACTTCAACTCCTGTCGCACGCCCTGGCGCCTGGCTGTCTACTACTCGTGAGCATGCCAGGCAGAACTGCCAGAGTGCTCCTTGAAACAGCGAGCAACCAGCGGCTGGTCTGTCCTGCATGAGAGTTCAGATGGTCGCAACCGGCTGGCAAGCGAGGCAGTGGCTCCACCGCCAGTGCCACAAGCCACGAACGCTGGTACCTTCCCGTGCACAACCTGCTGAACCATTGGGTGTAACCCTCCCTGCAGCGAGACCGGGGACGTGCGCGTGCTGCCGATCCTGGAGGCGCTGACGGCCTTCTTCGAGGGGCAGGACGTGGTGATGGCCGGGTACACCCTGGAGGGAAAGCACCTCGCCAACTTCAGCCACCTGTCCTTCACAGCCCCAGTCTGCTGCCTGTTCAAGGTGCGCAGGCATCGGCTGACATTCGCCAGCATCAATGACCCGCGGTCAGTGCAGGGCATACCTGATGCTCATTGCAAGAGCACACAACTGCTGGTTTTTCCAAAAGTGAATATCTTTGCCTGGTGATCAGGTCATGAAATCACCGCATCTGGCGCGCATGACAGCCGCAATGTACAAGCTGGGCGAAGATGCATACTTTGGTGAGCTTCTAGCCCCCGCTTTCATGTTGGCGCGTGAGTTTGTCTTGTCACAGCACGGGGACGGAGCATTGCCTAGCATCTGCAGCTCAATCCCGTAGGGTGTTCCTGCTCATTGCTGAGTGCGTGGCCTTGCAGGCGACACCATCCAGCTGCTGTGCGAGCTTCAGACACGGCATGTGCCCATATGCTGAGACGCAGACTATCGGCACCAACAATCATCGGGAAGCGGAGGATCAACAGCCAGTGCCGCATGCGCGGCCAGACAACTGGCGGCAAGGGGACGAAAGACGGTTAATCAGTCTCGGGGGGTTCTCAGACTCACAATCCAGCGCCTGGACATGCTGCAGCAGCCAGGGTACATAACAAAATGGGCAACCCAGCGCCGCTGCGTCGGCCGGAAAACTTCTTGGTGTCCAGGCAAATCGGTAGTGGTTCCCAGCTTTATTCGGGGTAGTGAGATGCATTGCATTGCTGTGCCATGCTGCGCTGGGGTCAGATGACGAGTTCACTGCCGTCAACAAACAGCGCCCTGTTATTCAGCAGAAGTGTTGACCTTTACGCACTCATGCTTTTGCACTGCCTGTCTGCATTGCGTGCGTGTCGTGTCGTGTGTGGTGCGGCCCCAGAGCCAAAGGCCTCGATTGATCCTGCAGTTTTGGCGGCTCTGTGGGCCTTGGAGGTTCATTGCTGGTGCATGCTTGGATGATTCCTGCTGTGCATGCTTGCGATGCAATGAATGTGGTGGCCGTGTCCCTTCACCCACTGACGACAGCAGCCGTTAGAGGCCCTTTCACAGCTCACACACAAGTCTGCTTCATGGTGCAGCTGATCAACTTCACGCAGTGGGGCATCAGCATGCAACGGTCGACATAATGCTGAAGCATGTGATAGTGATGCTGGCCGAATACATGGTTGCACCATTGCGCCGGACTTTGCTCTGTGTATCGTATATCATGTAGCGATGCGGCACAGCTGCACTGTAGAACTCATCAGGGACCTGTGATTTGGCGCCGCTGAACGGCTGCCAGTCGGATCAGCAACTTGCAAAGACCACCTCCGTGAGCCCAGTCCAGGCACCCGCCACCATGTCCAGACGGACACTGCTAGCCAGCATGGGAACACCCCGCTGCCGGCCGTGCTGAGACGCCCCTCACTCCCGTCTCAGATTAGGTCAGCCACATTGAGCGGCATCTCATCGATCTGCGGGCATTGGCAGGCAGCATCAGTACTTGCATACATGTATGCAGTATGCCCTGGATTTATGGTATGCAGAAGGGTATGAGGAGGCGCCTGCTTATTGAACGTGCGGAGCACTATGGGGTGTGGCACACCTGTGTGCTGTAAAACTGCTCGATATCCCGCAGGATGCGGATGTCGTCACTCTTCACAAAGTTGATCGCCACACCCTGCAGGGACAGGTTACAGCATCATCAAGCACACTGCAGACACATCGGCACATGCAGCTGCTTATGACTGGGACCGGATGCAACCCCGGTGTACTATAGTCGCCAGGCATCAACAGAGAACAGGGCGCCACGCTCATCCTGCGCCTGTGCGTGGGAGGCTCATGCAGTACATGTGCGCACGCTTCAGCGACACGCGGGCCCACCTTGCGTCCGTAGCGGCCCGAGCGGCCGATGCGGTGGATGTACAGCTCGCGGCTGTTGGGCAGGTCGTAGTTGATGACCAGCGACACCTGCTGCACGTCCAGGCCGCGCGCCCACACGTCGGTGGTGATCAGCACCCGCGTGGCGCCGCTCCTACACATCAGGGGTGCCACAAATGAGATGGGGGCAGTTTCCTGCACTTGCATGACAGTGACCTTTTGTTGCCCGACACTGTGATTACCATGAGCAAACGCAGCGTGTTGGGTCCCCTCGCAGCGCAAGTATGGATTTGGACATGCAAACTTGTGGCATGCCAATGACATGCAGGCGCCAGCCTGCCTTGGCGGCGCTGGACTTGTCACAGACCCCACCTGAACTCGCCCATGATGGCGTCGCGCTCCTTCTGCGGCATGTCGCCATGCATCGCCGACACCGTGAAGTTGTTCTGCCGCATCTTCTCCGTCAGCCAGTCCACCTTCCGCTTGGTGTTGCAGAAGATGACGGCCTGCAGCCATGCCGTCACCACTTGGTGGGCTTGCCGGGACCGGCACAATTGCTGCCGTACAAGCACAACCATGTGGACAGATGTGAGTGACGTGCCACAGCCAGCGCGGACTGCTGTTGGCAGACAGTCCCTAAAGAGGACGTCACAACTTCGCATCCTTCCCGCAACACCGTACACTGTTTCAATTGTCCGTGCACCGTGGCAGGCAGGCGCACCTGCGTGATGGTGAGCGTGTCGTACAGGTCGCACAGGGTGTCGAACTTCCACTCCTCCCGCTCCACAGCCACGAAGAACTGCTTGATGCCCTGCAGCAGGAAGCAGGATGCAACGGTGGGCGCGGGTGAGAACCACCACCAGACCAACGAGCGCCAACAACACAAGCAGCAAACTTGCTCTGTTGAAGGTGTGTGTGCAACCCGTGGTGCTGGGCTTTCAGTTCAGCGCTCGTGACATGCGGCGCTAGGGACGGGCAGGGCATACTCCGCACAGTCACTGATGCGAGCCTGCGGCGTCGCAGGCGTCCCGAAACCCTGGCTGGTCAAGACCAAACCCGCACCTCCAGCGTCAGCTCATCGCGCTTGACAAGCACGCGCACGGGGTCCGTCATGAACTTGCTGGTCATCTCCAGCACGTCGTGCGGCAGCGTGGCGGACACCAGCACCACCTGCGTCTCCGGCGGCAGGTACCTGCGGCGATGATCGTAAGGGACTATGATGCTATGCGGGACACAGTCCCTTCATAAGGGATTATCACAAGGGATTCATAGGGACTGTGTTCCCGCACGGTCGCCCGGCGCAAGCCCATGGTCCTTTGGCGACCATGGATGTTGTGCGGCGATGCGGCCGGCACAGGTGATATGGCAGCTGCAGGGGGCCTCGCAGCACAAGCAGTGGAAGGGCGCCCTTCATCTGCTGGCATCCCCGGCGGCCCCCGCCCAGTCCCGCAGCACCGCGCACCTGTACACGTCGTAGATCTGCTCCCGGAAGCCCTTGGCCAGCATCTCGTCGGCCTCGTCCAGCACCAGGACCTTGATGTCGCGCGTCTGCAGCACTCGGCGCTTGATCATGTCGAACACACGCCCGGGCGTGCCCGACACAATCTGCACGCCCGCCTCCAGCCGCCGGATGTCCTCGCCTGCGGCAAGCAGGCGCACAACCTTGGCAGAGCTGGGTCCACCTTTGACGCTGATCTGTCTGAAATTTCATACATGCTGCAGCACGAGTGTGTGCAGTCACCGTGCTGCCCGTGACCACTGTTTGAATGTGAACATGGAGACGGCTTCGGCATGTTCAGCGGAGATGGGGACAGAGCATCACAAGCAGGCCTCCTCATGATGTCTCTCAAGCGCGCACCGATGGACTTGCCGCCGATGCAGCAGTGCGCGCGGACCTTCATGAACTCGCCCAGCGCCATGATGTTCTTCTCCGTCTGGCTCGCCAGCTCGCGCGTCGGCGACAGCACCAGCGCCTGCGGCCTGCGCACATTGCTGGCAACGTTAGTGAGCCACATACACGAGCTCAGGCATGACCACCGTCTGATTGGTCCATCCGGCTTTGCGTGTGTTGCAACAGGGTGGTCCACACGCATACGTTGGCAGAGGCCGCAGCCAGAGCACAGGTTTCTGAAGAGCCGAAGCACGGTGTTCAAAGACCGCACGAGTTCTTGTTGCTCTCCAGGGTCTGGCACAGCGCGAGAGCAATCATGGACGTCTTGCCCGTGCCGGACTGCGCCTGTGCAATCACATCCCGCCCTGCAGCCAGCGGTGCACAGGCATCAATGCAGGTTGCTGAGACATGAAGGTGAGCGCAGTCGGCCTGCTACCTGCCGGAGACTCCCAGCACTCGGGACCCCACCACAACATCGGCAAAACACACCAAGTTGTGCTGTACGTCGCTGACCTTGTGTGATGGGCAGGATTGCGCGCTGTTGGATGGCGGAGGGCGTGGAGAAGCCGAACGCATACACGCCGCGCAGCAGCGGGTCCCGCAGCTTCATGCCCTCGAACGAGTTGACGACCTGGTGGTGGAGACATCGTGAACCCTTCAGCAGCCAGCAGTTGCGAGTTCCCCTGGATGTGCGCAGGGGCCAAAGCAGCTCCACCGATCAAGCTTGCGCATGCCCTCAGCCAAGCATGCCTGCAACTGAACATTAGAATTCAGAGCGGATGCCAGGCCGTTCCGGCCCCACGCCGACTGCTGCTTCCGCACCTTGACACCCTTGCTGGTCTCAAAGGACACGCCCTCCTCGGCATCGAACTCCCCGGGCGGGGGCGCCGGCCTGTGCACACGCAGACATCAGGTGCCGATAAGGTGTGTATACGATGAGCAGCAAAGTTCAAAATCCTTTGAAGCTCTGCTGCGCTTCTGATCCAGCAGCAAATCCTACACACTTAAGCACCATGCACACTGCTCCCTGTTACGCAGGACGAACAGCATACGGATGGAGGAAGAGACACACTCGCAAGCATATCAGACACCCGTCGTGTCATGTCAGGACAGGGCTGCTGCGTGTGCAACCTGCGAATGCTGCTGCAGCAGTGGCAGCCATGGAGCAGCAGGGGTCTCTGCACAGCGTGCAGCCCGGATATACATTCGGAGATGCATTGGTGCACTAGGTGCAGCTCTGGCACATAGGCGCAGCTGACAGCACTCCTCCCGCACACAGCTGCCCAAGTTCGTGGCGCCATGCCAAGCATTGCAGTTCGACAACCTGACACCCTGCTTCACCAGCCCTGACACTGTCTTATGATAGCCCTGCTGCCTATCAGTGACCCATGACAGCCTCCAGCGACAACACTGCCGGTTGCCCGATTGTCTCTGGCACCCCATCGGATATCGCTGCAGGTGTCATGCGAGGGTCCCTGTTGCTGTCATGCAACTGCGCCATCAGGCCAGCAAACGCAGTGTATTATTGGCATGTACCTGGCGGCCATGGCAGCCTGCGCAACGGCTCACACGCTGCCTGCAGCCGCTGTGCCCTCCTGAATCCTGCTGCACCACTCTCAGCGCTTTGGCACGGCGCAGCTGCCGATACTGTCTTGTCACGATAAGTCTTCGTCTGAGAAGTACTCACGATGTCCACAGCAGGCGATGTGTCCGATGTGGGTGGGCTGCCGAAGTTGGTGCTTTCACTGACACCTTCGGCTTCATGTTGTAGTTAGTAGCATGTACTATTCCACTCATCTGCTAAAGTACATGCTGCTCATGAGCCCAGTTTGGCTTGCACTACTACACACATTGTAACACCGTTGCGCGATCCACAACGGCCAACATTCAACAGCAGGATATTTGGCTGGTGGCAACGTCTGCGACACTGGCAAAGGCCACTGCGGGGCAACCTCGAAGCTGGACACATCCAAGCGCTGACTACCGAGCCCTTGCAGCACAAACGATTGTTGTGCACCACAGTGCTGCCCACAGTCAGCAGTACCGGCAGCGTTGTAAGCCGCAGCAGCTGCGTGGGGCGCCCGCAGGGCGGCCATGGGGCCTCCCATACCTGACCCCAGCTCGTATGGCGAGCTCGATGAGCAGATCACCTGCCTCATGCGCTGCCAGCCCCTGCCGGAGGCCGACGTTAAGGCACTGTGTGACAAGGCGCGGGAGATCCTGGTGAGTGTTGCGGCTCCTGCATCGGCCAACCTAAGTGACAAGCAAAGTCGATCAACAACTTTGCGCACCCCGCTGGGCCCGTCCAGCGGGGTGACTGCCGCTGACAGCCGAGACATACCGAGATGATCGTGCCCAAGGCGATAACGGTGCAAGGCATGCCTGGCATGACACCATGCATCACGACGCTGCGCTTGGAGGCCCCGCTCAGCTTGCAGCATGGCCCGCATAGCTGTTACCATTGCTGCAGTGCTTTGCCTGTACCTGCAACAGCTGCACACGTCGGCGCTCGTCCACCTCTGCAGCTAATGTGCTTTTGCACCTGGCTGTTGGCACAGCACAATGCTTTTCCGCGTGCAGATTGAGGAGAGCAATGTGCAGCCGGTGCGGTGCCCAGTCACCATCTGCGGCGACATCCACGGCCAGTTCCAGGATTTGCTGGAGCTGTGCCGCATTGGCGGCAACTGCCCCGACACAAACTACCTGTTCATGGGGGACTACGTCGATCGCGGGTGAGCGGCACTGACTTGCAGGGTGCTAGGACCCTTTTGTTCTGCAAAAATCCTTGGCAGATGCATGATATGGGGCCGCTCAGTCAGTCAGTGTGCTACGCTGCACTGCGTTGACATCAGTGCTATTGCATGCTGCTAAGTAGAAAAGTTCATCCTGTGGTGCGTTGCCCACAGATACCATTCGGTGGAGACAGCCAGCCTGCTGGTGGCGCTCAAAGTGCGGTTCCGGGACCGCATCACCATCCTGCGTGGCAACCACGAGTCGCGGCAGATCACCCAAGTGTGAGTGGGCCCTGCAGCTTGCAAACCAGCACTATTGCAAGGCGGCATTTATTGTCGACTCCAAGCCAAATGTGTTGTGAGCTCAACATGTGACACATACCTTTGCATGGAAGCTGCCGAACCCTGACGCTGCGTATGTGTAGGTACGGGTTCTATGATGAGTGCCTGCGGAAGTACGGGAATGCAAATGTTTGGAAGTGCTTCACGGACCTGTTCGACTACCTGCCCCTCACCGCACTCGTGGAGAACCAGGTGCAACCAGTGGCAAATCTTTTGCAGCCTGCTGGCCACCTGCAGGCGTTTTTGTTGACTGACTGTCAGCACACCAGCGCTGTCTGCCCCACCTAGTTGCAGCCACTCGCCTGCAGCTGCCCCGACAGTCACAGTTACAGCAGGCTCCCGCAACCCCTGCGCAGGTGTTCTGCCTGCACGGCGGGCTGTCGCCAACTCTGGACACCCTGGACCACATCCGCGCATTGGACCGCGTCCAGGAGGCAAGTGCCCATTGCAATGCGGCTGCCAGGAGGCACTTTCACCCGAGGGTTTCTCTGGATCTGCTGCTGACGAGTGATGCTCACATGCTTGCATCTTGGTGCTCGACTGCCACGGCGGCCTTGACATGCCAACTCGATGGAACTGCGTCAGCAGGTGCCGCACGAGGGGCCCATGTGCGACCTGCTGTGGAGCGACCCAGACGACCGCTGCGGCTGGGGCATCTCGCCGCGCGGCGCGGGGTACACCTTTGGCCAGGACATCAGCGAGCAGGTGCGCCGCTGTGGTATGTCGTGCCTGTCGTTGCAGCGGTGTGCCGCAGCTTCGTCTCCCCAAAAATTCGGCATCCGCATGTCGGGCCGCGACCGCACATGCGCAGCTGCTGACGGCGTGTCCTGTCTGACGCCACAGTTCAACCACACCAACGGTCTCAACCTGATCGCTCGCGCGCACCAGCTGGTCATGGAGGGCTACAACTGGTGCCACGAGCAGAATGTGGTCACGATTTTCAGCGCGCCCAACTACTGTTACCGCTGCGGTGAGGCACCCTGCCCATGCACCACCTCGTCTTGACTGCAAGCCTGACGACAGCAATCCATGCTTAAGGGTCCTGAGTCTCATTGCGAGCCACCGTCCCAGCTGCCCCTGCTTTCACGATGACAGCCCCCTCGGCAGCGCATATACCAGCCTTCGTCAATGACTTTGTGACACTGTGGCAGGCAACATGGCGGCAATCATGGAGGTCAGCGAGACCATGCGCAAGGGCTTCCTCCAGTTCGAGCCTGCGCCGCGGCGTGGCGAGCCCGAGGTAGGTTGCGGTGCACTTTGGGTGTTGTCTGGCTGAGCACACGTGCAAATCGCCTACAGTTGATGTCGCAGTTGCCGAGCAGTGTGTGATTGCAGTCAACGATGTCACTCAACCGACTCTTTCAGAGGCATTTGCAGAGTTTTGGGTTGAAAGAGTGCACATCCTGCTGCGTATGGAGAACAAACACATGCAATGTAATCATGCAGGTGACAAGACGGACCCCTGATTATTTCCTGTGAGGCGGGTGGAGTACGCCCTGAAGTGCGGAGGGATAAGCTGTTGGGCGCATGACGAGCGGCTGGTCGGACAGCTGCCTATGACCGTCAGCGGCTTGCTGATAACATGTAACCAGCACCACGCCGTCTGATGCGTGGCTGCACTAGGACCAGTAAACAAAGAAGTCTGGGTCAGCAGCTGCTGCCCATTCCTGCTGCATTACCGTGCTTTGGCATTGCTCGTGCTGCGGTATATCCTGAACGATCGGCCTCTGGGCTGGCTTGGACTGGCTGTGGTACTGAGCCTAGGCAGGGCAGTCCAGATCCCACGAACATGGCATGCTGATGAGGCTGTCATATCAGCTGTCTCAACTACATCCAGGCTTCCAGAGACCTCGCACGGCTGGAAGGAGATGTCATCAGTCGCACGTACAAGCAGTCCACCAAACAGGTGCAGCCCTCACAACCGCTTTCCATGCTCGAGGACTGACGCCCTGCTTGATGTGTTGAGGCTACGTTGCGTGCGTACAAGCGTCTAAGGCCAGTTGATCATGATGCTGCGTGTGCACCCTGTCATGTACAACGGCATTCGCAAAGCCACGCACCTCTGAACAGTCGGCAAAAGGGAACAAGGATCAGCCTTAGCATACAGTGTACCGCAGAAGCGTGCGTCTGCGCGATCTTGGCTTTGGTGGGGCACCTACAGTGCAACAGGGCTTCACATGACGAGGCCGCTGCCTGAGGCACCAGCATCGACTGGTGCGTCGCCGGCAGAGCAGTCAGAGCCAGCTGCAGCGTTGGGTTCCCGGCCGTCGCTGGGCACGCCGGTCGAGGAGCAGGCTGCCAAGCGGCTGCAGGCTGCATACCGCGGGCACATGGAACGGCGGTCCAGCCACGGCCTGGCCCTGCACAAGGACCCTGACAAGGTGCGCCGTGCACGTCACCGGTTGCTGAACTTGACAAAGTGTGCTTTGCAAGATGCACTCATCTGCCGTCATACCCCAGGTAGAACAGGCCACATGAGGCGACAGCCTGGCAAGATCCGGTCGGCGGAGGGTTTGATCTGCTCATGATGCTCATGATGCAACTTGCATTGCATTCACACGATGACAGGCGTGGTTTGGGGTGGTGGACGAGCTGACCGGCAATGCGTCTGCCGGCAAGTCCAAGTGGCGGCGGGTCACGCAGGACGCCAGCATCGTCGGCCGGGTACATTACATGCCCCCTACTGCAAGCACACCAAGGCCACTGCCGCTGCACTGCCCGAGTCGGGGAAACCAAGCGACTATCCTGTGTCACTACAGGGCAGTGCCGCCAGCGAGACCTCCCTCATGCTGAAGAAGGAGCACTGGTGCGTGCCAACCACCGATGGGTCTGTATGAAGATGCTGGACTTGCAAGTGCTGCCAGGTGCATGCAGTTGCAGTCCACAAGGCATATTGACTCGTCTGCATGACCGCATAGGCTGGAGGCCACAGACAGGCAGCATCGCTATGGAAGCAACCTGGCGCCGTACCATGCTGCATGGTCAAACTCCCCGTCACCGCAGGTGCCGTCCGATCCTAATGCATGTCTCACGCAGCATTTTGAGGCCCTTCCTGCACAATTTCGCGCCTTTTCAATCCTTGTCGTTTGGCAGAACCACTGCAACCCTTTGGCAGCCGTGTCTTGCACCCCTGCGGGCGTCACCGCCACCAGACTCTGGTACCGGCAGCATGAACCATACTCTGTCGGTTCGAGGGTCGTCGCGCTGCTGCAGAGCTTCTTCCACTGGCTGGACGAAGGCGATGGCGCAGATATGGACCTCCCAGATGTGCCGCGTGCAAAGCTGATGTCGGAGACTCTGCATGTGGGTTCTGTTGAGACCCCTAAAATTCATGTGTGAGCAGCTCACCGCCACCTGACGGAGCATGCAAAGTCAGCATACTGGAACGATCAGCTTTGTGTATCGGTCCCGCGGAGTTCATACCTGTATGCACCAGGCGTTTTGTCCACTTCATGCCGCAGTACTGCAGCCGGGATGAGCGGGACGCCACGGCAGCCGAGGTCGGCACCGGCGGTCTGCTGCGGTACGTCGGCACCGGCGAGCCCGTGCACACGCTCAGCGCCGAGGACTCTGCGATGCTGGTGGGTGCCAAGGTCCGCCGGCCGCTGCGTCCCGTCGAGCGGCCGCTGCACTGTGCCACCGGGCGGAGCAGCCCATGTGCTGTGCAAACCGCTGCCGCGCTTCCAACGCAAATCCGGACAGAGGGGACGAGGCCTCGAGAGGGGTGCATCTCTCATCGCAGGCAGAGGATCCGGAAGAGTGGCGGCAGCTGGAGCAGACCGCTGCTGCCATGGCGCGGGGCGGCGATGCCAACGCATCTGAGGTGCGGCACCCGCGCGCTGGATGCTTGCCCGCTGCATGGATTGGTCACCGCAAGGGCCATGTAGGCGGTGTTCGAGCAGGTCATTTTTTTCTGCCTAATCCGTCTTGGCTGCGCTGCAGGAGGAGAAGAAGGCGATGAAGAAGCGGCGCAACCAGAACAAGTGGATATTCGTGACCAGCGCGGACATGAAGCAGTTCTACATTGCCGCAAAGGCGAGCGCCGACTGGCGACTTGGTGCTCCTTTGCCGATGCGGCGCTGTTGTCAAGTCAAACAATCCTGCATGGTACCGAACCTGGCTTCAGCGGGCCTCCACGCAAACTCTACAGGAGAAGGGCCGCTTCCAGCACAGCAGCTTCCTGGCGGGCGGGGCCGTGGGCGCTGCAGGGCAGATCTGCGTCGACCACGGCCACATAGTGAAGATGGCTCCCATGTCAGGTGCAATGGGAAATCACACCTCAAGAGACACGTGGCGTATCGATGAAACGAATTTTGGGTGCGTTGCGGATGGTGGTCCGGCTGCTGGCACATCACCAGCATCCTCCAGCCCTGTGTTCGGCTTGATGTAATAATCTCTGTGTGAGACGCTCAGGTGTTGCACAAAATTCACAGCTACCCTGCTGTGCTGCAGCACCACAGCCGCCCAGCTGAACGCTGCCAAACCTGCATGCTTGCCATGGTCCAACACGTGTGACGATGCCTTCTCGTGTAGGCCACTACGTGCCGAGCCTGTCTCACTACGTGGCCTTCCTGGACCGGCTCACGGCTCTGGGCGTCGACCTGTCAGAGGTGGGCAGCTGGAAGCAGCCGGGCACTGTCAGCTGCCTGCTTGCTTCAGCGTCATAGCCGTTGGACTACGACTTTTTGGGGTGGCCTGCTGCTCCGGAGGCTGAGTGCCGAACATCCGCACCAGATTAGCGACCCTGCGTTTTCCAAGTTCATATAAGCTATGCGACTTGTCCATGTGACCACATTTGCACCATCCACACATACCTCCTGCTGGCTGCGCAGGCGCTGCTGCTGAACCCCTTCGACGAAGAGCCCCCGGCGGGGTGCCGCCACGAGCTGCGGCGGGCGAGGCTAGATGCGCTGGACGACAAAGAGCGGCACTCGTAGGCAGCCAGCAGCAGGCGCTGGCTTGCCCCGCAGCATCTGGCCAATGCACAATGGACCTGGTTTTTACAACACTTGGCGGCACTGGCAGCACCGATGCACTGGACGAAGCAGCGCAGCAATGACAGCCTTTGACAACACTGGCAGAAGCAGCGCCAACCTCAAGAGGAGGCGGAGTACACATGGTTCTACGCTGAACAAGAGCGATGCTGACAGCGTTTCACATTGCTTCCGGTCACTCTGAACTGGATCCTACTTCTGCAGCGCAATGGCGTTGACTGAAAGCATCCACTTACGTCCCGCATATCAGCTGCTTGCTTGTTTCAGGACATCAGCGTTTGTTATTTGCTTGCTCGAGGGCACGAGTTTAGGGTTTCACAGCCTTCCTGGCTCTTTACTGCGTGGTGAGGCGTGACAGTGATTGCCACGGAACCAGCATGGCACGCACAGCACCCTCTAATAGCGCCGGCACCTGCAGCTTGTGCCGGCGTTACATAGTGGTGCCACAGCACCATGAGCTTCAGCACCCTGCGGCGCTCAGTTGGTCGCCGCTGCGGTCTACAAGACTCTGACATGCACCGCAGAACGCGTCGCATCTGCAGATTTCTGCAAATGTTCACGCTGAACAGGCCATTGCCTGCCGATGCAGCGCTTTGATGACGCAGCGGCAGCAAAGTACCCAGCTGCAGCGCGGTTCTTTGCCACGCTGTATGCAAACCCATCGTTCGCAGCTGTTGCGCCCGCGCAGCGGCCAGCCAAGGCGTTCTCATACCATGACAACGGGCAGCCCTCGGGCGAGGGGGCCCACCCGCTGTCACCTGAGATGAGGGCATCATACGGAGCCCTGCCCTGGTCAGGTGAGAGCACCTCATGTCAGATGTCACTCAGCATCAGCAGTCACTGCGTGCACTGCGCACGCCCGACGCACGCATGTGCAGCTGAAACATATCTCCTGACGGATATCATGATGGCGCCAAATGCCAGCTGTGTCATCCAGGCAACCGTGTGCGTCAGGCATTCCTGGAGTTCTTCGCCAACCGTGGACACACAGTCGTGCCATCGTCCAGCGTCGTGCCGCACTCAGACCCCACGGCTGCTGTTTGCGAATGCGGGCATGAACCAGTTCAAGCCCATCTTCCTGGGCACCCTGTCATCTGGGTTGAACGAGAGTCCGCTGGGTCAGGATGGAATGTCAGCCGACATGCAGCTACCGAGGTTGATTGCCTGATTCCAACTATGTACATCAAATCACCAAAGCTTCAAGTCAGTCCCAAGTTCGTTTTGCATCACTATAGGGTGCAGCAGTCTCCCCAGTCACATGCGCTGACACGTGTGCAGCGTTGAAGTCATGTTGAAATACTTCCAAGCCCCTTCATTGCCATCGATGCTGATCAGTGCCAGCAATCCTGCTGCTGCTCGTTGCTCTTGCCACCTGCTGTGGCCCTTCCGAACGCCGGTTGCAGGGGCCAGACACTGTGGACGCGGCTGGGAATTGCAGCTGTATGCACGCTGTAGCAAAGGATGCGACCATGGGGGGCCATGCGCCGCCACTGAGCGCTGCTGGCGCCATGGCCGCACAATATTTAATGAAACCTGGGGTCACAAGCCGGCCTGTGCCGCCACAGCGTGCAGCATGGCCCCCACATCCGCCGCCACTCGCTGCGGGTCGGAATACTCAACGAGCCGCCCTGCACAAGAGGTCTCCAGGTGAGTGCCCTCGTTGCAGCAGCAGCCTGATCAGAATGTGTGTCCTGCTGATGGACGCCAGCAGCCACAAGAGCAGATGTAAAATTGTAGTCCACCGAGACATCGCCGCACCATATGCAGTATCAGCAATCGTCTGCATCCGCTGAGGGTCTGCGAGGAGGCCCTGCAGCGCCACCTCCAGGTTGCTGAAGTCCATTGCCACCTGCATATCACACAGGGGGGAGTTGGGCTCATTCAGGTCACGTTTGGATGGAAACGGCCGTCAAGGGTTGCATGCAAAAGTGGGCTAGCAAGTGAGCCCTGTGCTGCTGTGTGCCACTGTGAGTGCGTGGGCGTTGTACAAGCAAGCTGAAAGCCCACGTGACCACAATGCCGGTTCCCTGCCGCATGCTTGGCAGGGCACCCTGATGTCGGACCCTGCAGCAATGGTAACTATGTCCTCTCCGACATCGCACCTCGATGCACGTGACGTTGACGTCGTAGATGTCGGGGTACGACTGCAGGTGGCGCGCCAGGGGCTTGACCAGCAGCGCGCGGCTGATGATGGCCTCGTAGTCCTTTCCGCTGTACTCCCCGTGCCTGCGCACATCACAAACACACGATTCCGGGGTGTGCTCCCCCTGGTGACGATGGATGTGCCCTTGTACGAGGCACCACTGGTTGGCTGTCCTGCTTGGCAGTGTTTTCAAGATTCTGACCAGCTGCGCTTGCATGCCGGCTTGCCCAAGGCCTGTCGCAAAAGACATCGACGCCAGTCGCATGCTGCAGGTGGAGGGCAGCATACGGGCACAGTATTCAGCATCTCTGCCATCAGCGGCGCACCCAAGCGGGCTGATGAAAACTTTGGTCGAGCGCAGCAGCTGCACAAAGTCCGGGTACGCGATCTGTGCAGCCGTCCTGATCCGCAGCTCCGGGTTGCGCTTCTGGATTGCTGCCAGCTCATCTGCAGGACGACAGCCCAGAATTTTGGCGAGTTGGTTAAATATGCTGCCGGCATGATGACGCTGAGTGGAAGTGTGCTCGATGCGCACGCCGGATCAACCAGTTGATGAGGACATAAGCGCTGCAGCAGGCCCTGAAGCAACCCACCCAGCAGCGCCTGGCGGTGCGCGGCGTACAGTCCATTCTGCGCCCGCTGGCTCTCCGTGTCCCGCCACGCTGGCGGCGCCACCGACCTGCATACATGCAGTAACCAATCAGGGGTCCCACGAGCAGTCCCATGCATTTGCAATCAACCCTCTACTGTCCTACCAACGCAATGTTGTCTCTGGTTGAAGTGCATGTGCTTTCGGCACTCGCATGGCCTGATGATCCTCCTGAGGCTGCACAGGTGGCTGGCGGCAAGGCCACTTTTTGCCACGTGTACCCTGAGAAGGCGACGTCGACTGCGCGCTCCGACAGCGGCGGCAGGAGGTCGGGCGGCGCCCCTCCGCTTCCCGCTTCTAGCGCCGGAGCCATCAGCTGCGCCCACTCTGGCTTCCCATGGCACGTCATTGGGTACCGCCACCTGCATGTCGCGGTTGCAAGCGCCCTCAAAAAGCAATGACGCGCCTACAGCATCGGGTCAGGAGGCCAGCAAAGGGAGTTTGGGGCTTGACGTCGTTGGTTCACTGCCCCAGCCTGACAAGTGGCATCCGAGGGTCTTGAGGCCGCCGCTGCTGCAGTAACAGCCAGAGACACTGCAGCACGGCGGAGCATGAGCGCGCGCCAAACCGGGTGGCCAGCCCTGCCTCACCGCCAGAACATGGGGTTCAGCGTCTGCGCCTTTGCGAGCATCGCCGCGCTGAAGGCGGCCTGCCCCGGGGCGGGACCCCAGCCGGCCTCCGCCTCCGGAATCCCGTCCAGGTGCACCTGCTGCATGAGGTGGTAGTGCGGCAGCCGCATGTACCTGCGCACCAGCAGAACTCGTGGACTGCACCAGTGCGCGCATTCGACCCCCGAGGAGCTGCGCCTGCAGGCATTATTGGAGGTCGTGAACGCTTGCGGCAGGGTAGACAGCTGCGCATCACCAATCTGGGCTCAACCAGAGCTGGAGGCTTTGGGCCGACATGGCCAAGCGCAACTGACTGCTCCGACCCTGAACAACGGTGGTCAGATGCCCTCCTTTGCTTTTTGCACCTCTGGGCATTGTTCAGCTGGATGGGCAGCAGCCCCGTGTGCTGCAGGAAGCGTGCCACCCGCGGGTGCTCCAGCAGGTGCTGGGCACACCTGCGGACATGTAGGGGACATCAAAGTCGATGGCGTATAGTGTCTCGTCAACGTCGGCTTGTTTGAGCAGCAGCAACCAAGCCATGGTGCTTGCAAAGCTGCCATTAAAGGGCCATCACTGCTGTCTGCAGGTACGAAAAAACAGACCAGCGGATGCTACCCACTGCCGCCAGACCCTTCATGGCCCAGCGCTTTCTGCTGTGCCAGCGGTTCTTGGTTTGGGGGGCTCACCAGCGATCTGGTGCGCAGGTCTGCATGGCGGCTGCAGCGTTGCCTTGAAGCGCGATGTACGTCTTGTTCGGGTATGCCGCCAATACTGCCTTCACAGCCTGCTCACAAAGCGGGACAGTTGATCATGCTTGCCTGTCACAGGCTGTGAAGCGCCTGCACTTTCTGCATGATGCAGCACAACTCCTCCCCTGTGCCCATCAGCTCCAGCGCAGCCGCTGGAAGCCGACATCCAGTATCCACTGCTACAGGGCTGGTGCACCTTTTCCTCCAGGATTACGATGTCGGCTGCAGCCAGCGCCTTGTCCCACACGCTGCCGTCGCCCGGCTTGCGCCGCTTGCTCACCTGCATGCACCGAATCAGGTGCTACAGCTGCCTTGGGTAGGCGTGTCCTGCAACACCAGCCGCAGCGCAGCCACCCGTACCAGGAGCTGTCAGCAGTCGTGACACAGGCCGACGAGCCGCGGCAGACTGGCTGGCGGCGCTCACCGAATTCACGACGTAGCTGCCAAAGCCCAGGGCCGCCATGTGCGGGGCGATGCGGGCAAAGGGCGACAGGTACGACGCCGAGTACTGGCCCTTCACCGCCGCTGCGGTCAGGCGACACACACCAGCTTGTGCCCCGCAGGGTGTTGGGCGTTTCAGGTGGCGTTTTCAAATGTGCCACTGAAGGCAATGCCCAAGTGTGCGCTTGAAAGCATGCTCTCTAGTATACTGAAAGGCGCACACTAGATGGCAGAAGTGCCCCTGTATGCAGCACCAGCATCCACCGGCTGCACCATTGCTGCATGCCCAGCCAGGGGTTACCAACTATCAAATCAAATGTACATCAATGGCCGTGCACCTTTGCACTCTGGCGAGGCGGCCCCAGACGCCATGCAGCGCCGCTCCACGGCCGGCCTCACCACCTGGCAGTACTGCGAGGGCAGCACCACCACGGCCGGGCCCGTCGCCGCTGGAGCCGCGCCGGGCGCCGCGGCGCTGCGGGGAGCGCTCGTCGACCGTGGCGGGCCGGCCGCGCCCCGTCCCACGGACTCGACTGGGGCCGCAGGCGGGCCGCTGGGCTCGGCTGCATGTGTGCTGGGCGTGGGCGCTGGCGCTGCCGCCGCTGCGCGGGCTGGCTCTCCGGCTGTGGCTGCAGCAGAGTTGCCAGCGGCTGGGCCCACGCCCGCCCTCAAGCCATCGGCAGACGGGGCTGGCATCCCGGCACCCTCCGCACTGGTCCTAGGTGAATGCGCAGCATCGGTCTGTGGCGCCGGCTGTGGCGCCTGCCGCCTGTCCTCTGCCTGCTGAGGGGCCTGCGAAGCAGCAGGTGGCTGCGCTGGCTGCTGCTGCAGCTGCTGCTGCTGCTGCTGCTGCTGCTGTTCCTGCTGCTGCTGCTGCCCTGGCTGCGGCTGGCTGCCGGCTGCAGGTGGTTGTTCGGGCTCCGGCCGGGCTGCAGGTGCGGTAGGCGTGGCGCCAGGCCCCTCCCCCAGCTGCCCCGGAGCACCGCGCCCTGCCGGCGAAGCCGCGACATCTGCACCTGGGGCGCGTGCAGCCTGCTGGGTTCCGCCGTGGGCCTGCTGCTTGTCGGGCGTCCCACCAGGCTGCCCTCCTGACACCCGCCACGGCTGAGTGGGCGGCCACGCGAGCTGCATGCTCCTGACCCTGGCCAGCACCGCGGTCGTGCTGCTGAACCCGCTCTGCCACTCCTGAGCAGCTCAACGACAGGGGACGGATGGTTGCGTCATCCGACTGATGTTATCCCGACCCGCTGTCAGTTTGGTTGGGTATGCCATCGCATAGCTTGTTACTGAAGAGCATGCGCGCGCTGTCCATCATGCAGCAGTGCCAGCAGGCCTGACGCACCCGCGCCGCGAGCAGCAACATGACGGCCGCGGGGAGCACCAGCAGCCACCACAGGTCGCACCGCCGTCGCTGCCGCCCTGCGGTGCTGCCGCTGGCGCTTCCCTCTTCCCGCTGCGCCGCCGCCGCTGCGGCCTCAACATCCTGCAGCAGCTGCCACAGACTCGGCTGCTGTGCCAACATCACGTGCAGCACACGGCAAGCAGCACAGCATCCGGACCAGTGGCCCTGACCCGTGCACACACCTGATGCTTGCGGCAAGCTGGAGTCGTAGCTTACCTGAACAAAGCTCGTGGTCTCATTTGCATATCCGGACGACGTTCCGGCGCTCGTGTGTACGGCTGCACCATGGCCAGCCACGGCTGTCCATCCGTTATGCTGCAGGCAGTAGATAAGGCTCTTTAGTTGTCGCAAGGTTGAGTCTCACTTGAGGTCAATTAATGGCTCAAATTCAGACGCAAGCCGGTGGCAAGCACCTACCGCACGGGTTCCAGAGCCATTGCCCCTGCTGCTCATGTGCTGTCAGGGGTGCGCTCAGCTCCTCAGAAAAGCTGCGTCTACAGCGTAACCAGCTACAGCTGCGCGACGACTTTACTTTGCAGACCCCAATCCAAGTATAGTCAGTGTCCCAGCGCAATCCGCAGATCCACTGCAGCACAGAAGGCCAGATGACCAGCTGCCCATGACGGTCAGGCGCACTTCAATGATGCATCAGACCAACATGAGCTGCCTTCGCTGCGCGGGTCTGATCTTAAGGACAGCTAGTGACATTTTGCATGCATGTTACAGGACTCACGACAAAGTATGACATCTACACCGGCACAACACTGACTTGGAGCCAGCCTGACATCAAAGAAGGTATAATATAAGAAGCAGGTCAAGTGTATGTCCAACGCAGACTGGTGCAGGTAAGCCAATGTCACTGCCTACGAGTGGATCTTCACAGGGATTTGTCACCGGAGCACTGTGGTGCAAACTCCCAAAGCTCCCCTCACTACAGCTGCATACGTTGTATTCTGTTTGCAAACTGTAGCCAAACTATAGTCAGGACCTCCAACAGAGGTTCTGCCACAGGCTGGCATTTGTCAACCGCCAGATTCAGCGATCATTCATGCAACGTTTGTTGATCGATCTGCTGAACTTGTATGTGCGAAGCAACAAACGTATGGCAGGACGGCAGGCAGGACGGCAGGACAGTAGCGGCCGGCAGTTCTTACATCATTACGATACAATACAGATATCAGCGCGAAGCAGCAACCCAAGTTGCTGCCAAAACCAGATGATGCAGTCTTGGATACCTGAATGCGCACGCCTGGATTGCGCCAACACATCAACAAACAATCCTGTGCAATACCACACACGTGCGGCACAGCGGCGTCGGCGGATCGGTGCTCCGTCCGGAGCAGGGCTGGGTGTGCGCACTGCAAGCCCTGTAAACCCTCCACCGCCGACGCCGCTCGTGCGGATGCAGACAAGCAGCACGGGGCCACCCCTGTAGCAGGCATGAGGTCACACCCGCGACTGAGGTGGCCCCGCAACAGAAGGGCCCCTTCATGTGCGCAAAGCCTCGAAAATGTGATTGGAAATGATAGTCAGTACACTGCGGATGCCCTTCCAGCAGCCACATATCAGCTGCCCCGATGGCACCCACTGTATGCCCCTTCCGGCCTGGACGACCGTATTGCTCTGCTTCCGCCAGGCAGCAGCGGGCACGCCGCTGCAACAGCTTTGCAGCTGCCCAGACACGGCGGCGCCAGCAACCTGCCTGTCGCCACGCCGCCCTGGCCGTGTTGGGTCCACCGCGCTGCGCCCTCTGGGCTCATTGCGCGCCCGCCGTTGAAGACGGCACCGTAGACGCGCCGCTCTGCGAGCCGCTGTCGGCGTCCTGCGCAGTGCTGCCGCCGGCGCCGCCGTATAGAAGCTCCAGGCGCTGCTGGGGCGCTGCAGCGCCGGCACCCGCACCGTCAGCCTTGGTGGGCCGGTGCTGGGGATTGCCCGCGGCAGGTTGCACCGTCTCTGCTGCTCCCCGCTGCCGCTGCAGCTGGAGCGGCTCGGCAGCACCTGCAGCCGGCAGCTGCCGCTGGCGCACGCTGCGGGGCGGCACCAGCGACCGCTCGACCTCCCCGGACCCGCGCTTCAGCGACGGCTCCCCGCGCGGCGCCACGACATCCAGCGACGCCCGCCGCCGTATCTCTGCTGCAGAGATGACAACGGTGAGAGAAGGGGTGAAGTTCAGCTGGCCATCAGGCCCGCCGGGCCAGCCTGCTGCTGCGCATCACCACGGTGTGGCTGGCAGTCATGCACATGCGCGCGCGCTCATGCAAGCCGCGAGCGCAGCGCAGGGGGAGCCGACCTGCGCTGCCCGCCTGCTGGTCGCTGGCGGCGCCGGGCGGCCAGGTCTCGCCGCGCGCCCCCCGCGCCGAGGCCGTCGCGAACCGGCGCAGGGCGCGCGCCCCGCCGCCCCCGCCGCCGCCGCCGCCGGCCACGCCGCCGCTCAGCACGCCGGTGGGGCTGCTGCCGCCTGCGGAGCTCGGCGGCCAATGCGTCAGCCGGCGTGCCTCGACGTGGAGACGCCAGGACACCGCGTCTCCAAAGCACATTCGCGACTCCATGTACCTCATGCCCAGTCGTGATGGGTTCATGCGGTGGACTGTTGCCGTGTGGTCTCCAAGTGGTGACTTTGAGGGTGCTGGGGTTTTACCTGCGTGGGCGTCGCTGGGCGGCGGGCGCGCGGGCCCCGTCATCCCGGTGGCCCTGCCCGACTCGTTGGTGCCGGGCTCATCGCTGGGGCCCCGCAGCCGCGACGTCACCTCGTCATCATCGTTCCCAAGGTCGCTGGTCTGCGCGACAGCCGCATTCTCCACCGGCCGCTCCCGCCACTGCTTTGCAGCCATTGCCCGGCGCTCGCGGTCGGCGGACTCTGCAAGCCGCGCCACCGCCGCCGGGTCCCCGGCCACGCCGAACGTCTGCACGGGGTCCTGCCACCAGTGGCGCATCCTGCCGCCGCCGCCGCCGCCGTCACCGCCGCCGCCCGCATGGTTGCCCTGGGCCTCGGCATCTGCCCCCTCGCCGCCAGGGTCAGCGGCGCCGCCAATGTCGGCGCGGGCCCCGTCGGGGTTTGGCGCGTTGTCGCCGCAGCCCGCGCCCCACGACTCGCTGGCCTCCGAGTGCTGCGTCGCCTGCATGCAGCGGTCCCGGGCGTGCGGCTGGAAGATGGTGCGAGGCTGGAAGGTCACCGCCCACGAAGCCAAAACCCAACGTCCCGCGCGCAGCACATGAGCGCAGCAGCTGCAGTGCCTCAGCTGCTGGCCCACGCCCCAGCAACAGGTGGGTCGCCCGGCGTGCCGGGCGTCTGGGCAGCGGCACGGTCGTACAGCAGGTGTGGCCAAGGGCTGTTGTTGGCTGGGATGACAGGAGACACCCTCAAACACTGCTTGCTATAGCGCAGCCAGCGCGCGCACCTGGGCGGAGGGTGCGCCCCGGAACGGCCCGCCGGGGCGCTGCTGCGCGGCCGCGCCCGGGCCGAACACCTGCGGGCGGCCCAGGTGCGGCCCGTAGTGCGACATGTACCTGCGCACGTGGCGCGCCACCGCTGATGTGAGACACCGGAACACGTGCAGCTGGTGGCATCGGCAGGGCCCGGGGGCTGCCAAGGCTGCGAAGGGGCAGCACAGCTCCTAGCTCTTGTTGAATCAGTCTGTTGGTCAGCCAGCAACATGGTCACGAAAGCGGCACTGTGCTATGTTGCCGTGGCGGAGGCAGACCCTAAACCCTGTTAACAGGACTGCTCGGGCAGACCTTCCACATGAACCAGAGAATGGGTCCAAGCCAATGCGCACCAGGCTGCAAAGGGATCCAGCGACATGCCCATGCCGTAGCCGTAGCCGTAGTACCCAGACATCATTGGGTTGAACATGCCGGCGGCGCCGCCGCCGACAAAAGGGGCCTGCTGCATGCCGGCCTGCATGCCGTGCTGCTGCAGCGCCGGCTGCTGCATGCCCTGCTGCATGCCTGGCGTTCCTGCAAGTGCCACACTGACTTCTTTGCAGCGGATGTGGGGATAGCCGGGCCAACTGCTGCGGCATTCGCTTGCAGTGCACAAGCTGTGTTGCATCTGCTCCCATGCTGCAGCGGGTCACATGGGCATTCGGAAGGGTATTGCTCTCACCATAAAGAGCACCAAAGGGCATCGCGCCCTGCTGAAGCCACTGGCCCCCTGGAGCGCCGCCGGCAGGCAGCCCTGCAGCGAACGCGCCAGGGGGGGCGAACATCGCGGGGCTCGTCCGCTGCGGCTGATGCAGCAGCTGCTGCTGCATGAGCGCCTGCTGCTGCGGCTGCGCCGGCTGCGGCGCCGCAGCGGCCTGCCCTGCAGCGGCGCCTGGCTGCTGCAGGCCAGGCGTCGTGGGCGGCAGGCCAGCGGCTGACACCACCCTGCCTCGCGGCCTGCCTTCTGGATGGTCCTGTTGCTGGGCTGACTGCTGTTGCTGCTGCTGCGGTACTGGCTGAGCATTTGGCATGCCATTCGGATAGGCGCCCTGCACCCCAGGAATCCCGCCGGGCCACTGCGTTTGGGACGCCTGCTGCGGTGCGACCTGCTGCTGCTGCCGCTGCTGCATGAAGGGCTGCTGCTGCCAGGGCTGGCCCATGGGCAGCTGCTGCGTGGGCAGCTGCTGCGCAGGCAGCCCGTAGAACTGCGCAGCGGGCTGCGCGGCCTGGAAGCCGGAAGCAGGCATGCCCAGCCCCTGCATGTACTGCCACTGCACCATGGCCATCGCCTGCTGCTGCTGCTGCGCCGCCTGGCGCTGCTGCGCCGCCAGCAGCTGCTGCTGGGGCGTCAGCCCCTCGGGCTTGCGGCCTCCCCCTGGCGGCGGCAGCAGGCCGGCGGACTGGTGCTGCGGTTGCTGCCGCTGCTGCAGCAGCTGCTGCGGCTGCTGCACTTCTGGCTGTTCGACGGGCTCTGCAGCACCGCGCTGCTGCTGTACAGGCTGCGGGTGGCTGCCGTGCGTTGCATCAGCGGGCTGCAAAGGTTGCCCTTCCGGCTGCGGAGCGAATGGGAATGGCTTGACGCCAGGCTGCATGTGCAGGTTGTCCATGCGGGCGGCCATGCCGACGCTGCCGCTGCCGTCGGTGCCGCTCCGAAAGCGCTGCAGGGCGGACAGCGAGGCGGCCGCTGCTGTGACCCCGGCGCTGGCCCGGCCGGCATGTTGCTCGGTGGCGGAGGACGGCGCTGCGGCGGCGACCGCCTGCTGCATGCGCGCGGCTGCAACGCACTGCAGGCGGCTGCTGGTGTGGAGTCCCCGCGGTCCAGGGGCACAGCCCTGCGGGTGTGGCACAGCACCCTGCTGATGTTTGGGGTCAGCGCGCTGCGGCGGAAAAAGGGTTCTTCGGGCCACTAGGCCCGCATTGACACATGCAATGAGGACATCAAGGGCAAAACTAGGCTTGGCAGGTGCAGCGTCCGCCGGCCGCCTGCTGTAAGCTGACGGGGAAAGTGTTGTCAGCTCGCCCAAAAAGCGGCCTTAGATACTTTGCAAATATCTGCCCGACTTTGCCGACACCCACCTCGCGGCGCCTGGGATCTGCCAGCTGCCTCTGATTGCCACCAACTGAGTCGCAACGCCTCTGTCAGCATGCCACGCGCCAAAGGGCCTGCCCCGCGGTTTCGACTCGCCAGCGGAACTCGGGCTGTTACGTGGACTTGCGCCAGCGGTGGTGCCAGCAAGCAGATCTAAGACGACTGTACAAGCCCGTAGCCGCGTTTGGGGCCTCACAACGGCGCTGGTGGCGCCTGCAAGCTCCTGCAAAACTGTCAGCATAAAACCCTGGTTGGTGCGTAAATCCAGGGTTTTGTGGCTGTTTCTGCCCCCGGGTAGCCATCTACTGGCGCCCTGGCGAGAGCAGCGCAGTGCGTGCAACACGAGACGCGCAGCCTGTGGGCTTCTGACCGAGGTACCTTTTCAGTCAGCCTCACATCCATGCTCGGCGGCTAGCGTTGCAGTTGGGCTGCATCGTGGACATTGCGCCAGTGGATGCTGAGCTGTGAGCTGCGTGCTCGACGTGTCCGCAGCCGGCTTTGCTGCCATTGTAAGCAGCTGACAAAGCAGCAAAATTTGCAACGTACTGTGCAGTGTGACGGGGTGCCTCTCCACCGTCCTTTCTGCGTCCATCTCGCAGGGTGAGGTTGACATACCCGCTGCTGAGCTGGGTCAGCAGACGAGCCTGGGCGAGCTGAACCCACAGCAGCGTGCGCACCGCAGCTGTACCTGGCAGCTGCCGCCGGCAGCGGGGCTGCGGCCCTGGCTGACGCGTTGACGCAGTCCCGTCACCCAGCACGGAGCATCAGCCCCGTGCGTTGGCTGCCTGTGAAACGTGTGGGAAAGGCCGCAGCGCACACTACCCAAGACAAGGACGTTGTTCGAGCAGCCGCTGCAGCGGGTCCTGACAGCACAGGGCCTCCCGAGCCGGCCGGCCGGCTGTCTGCAGCCCAGCAGCCCGACGTCCCAGCAACCGCTGCGGCGCTCTTATAAACAATCAACTCACCACAGCAGCATTGCGGCACGGTGCCAGCGTCCGCAGCGGCAGCGGCAGGCCTGTCGCAGCCTGCGGCAGTTGCAACAGCAGCGCGGCCGCGGCTGTGCAGCCTGTGACGTCCCAGACCCCTCTGCCCGCAGCGGCACTGCTGACGTCCCTCGTCAGGTGCTGCACGCTGCGGATGGCCGACTGCTGGCACTCAGCAGCCGCCCGTCTGCACGCACGGCACTAGCAGCAGCCAATTCGGCTGCCGAGACAGCCGCACGCCACCCCCAATGGGGGGCCTCGGCGGCGAGGGCGGCGGCGACGACGGCCTGCCGTCGCTCACGCCGCAGTGGATGCGCGGCGGCGGCGGGGCCAGGGGCGCGTCCCTGACGTCTGGCGCGACCGCCGGCGGCAACCACCACAGGGCGGACGCCGTGCCCCAGCTGCCGCCTCAGCTCGTGCGCTCAGGGTCAGCAGAGAGGCTGAATGGCTCTGGACCGCACCTGGGGCCGAACGGCGGCGGACGCAATCGGCGGCAGCATGCCGGCCGCAATGGCCGCCACCACAGCCAGCCGCAGCACCAGCCGCAACACCACCACCCGGTGCTGAACATGGAGCTGCATGCGGTGCCGCCGACGCTGGCGCCGGCGCCGCCGGTGCCGGCATCGCCCAAGCCCCCCCGGGGCGGAGCCAACCCCCCGCCTGACCCCTTCACCCGCCGAGCCGCAGCCGGCGGCGAGCCACACCCGAATGGCCTCGGCCTCGGTCCCGCAGCCGACGGCCTGCACGGCAGCGGCGGCGGCGGCGGCGGCAGCGGTGCACCTGGCGCCAGCATGGCGGATGCTGTCGACACCTGGGGCCACGCCGGCCACACCACCACCGCCGGCGGCTACAGCAACTTTGACCGCGGCCGCGGCAGCGGGGCGGCAGCCGCTGTGCCCGCATCACCAGGTGAGCTTCACCGCGCGATGTTGCATGGACTGTAGCCGACGCTCAGGTGACGGCAGGGTTGGCGCATGCAGAGGGAGCCCGATGTTGCTGGCTGCTTCTCAGACCGCGAAGCTGCGTACCAGAGACTGCTGCTGCAGTGTGTTGCACGCGCTCTTGCCATGCTTCATGGACTGCCAGCTGCCCGACAGCTGGTGGGGCGGCCAGATCTGGCAACAGGTATGTGACCCTAATTGTTGTTCCTCATTCACCCCTGCAGGGGCCCGGGTGGCAGGGGCCGGAGGCAGGGGGCGGCCGCTGCCGGCGTCTCCGAGGCGCGGCAAGGGGTCCGGCGGCCACAGGGGGGCCGGCGGCGCCCCCAGGGGCGGAAACGCCAGGGCGCTGGGGGCCGCCAGCTGGGGGGAGTTCGACGAGGAGGAGCGGCCGCGGCCGCCGCGCCTGCGCACCGCCAGCTTCAGCCCGCGCGCCGCCGCCGGAGACCGCGGCGGAGACTTCCGCGGTGCGCTGCCGCTGCCACTGCCCTCCCTGCATGTCAGCTGCCTGCCAGCACGGCAGAGCGCACCTGCAGTCTTTGCGCCTGTTGTCTTGCAGTGCACATCCACCTTTGGCTTGCTGTCTGCACACCGGCAGGGAGTGCTCAGATTGGTTGCTGTACTGGGTGGTGCAGGGGACCGGGGTGGTGGGGACCGCAGCGCAGACGGTGGCAGTGGTTCCCTTCGGTCTGCACTGCTGAGCCCCAAGCGCGGCAGCTGGCGCTCCTCCGGAAGTGAGGACCCTGTCCTGCTCATGTGTACCTGCATGCTGATTGTTGCAACCTGGCAACTCAGACTTGGCCGTGTTCTTGTTTGCGGGCATCACCCTGTGTCAGTCACTGAAAGCTGTCACTGGTTGATGCAAGGTGCAGGTCCAGGGTTGCACTGATGCTGTGTGGGTGCTTTGTGCAGGCTCAGATGCGGTGTGGACGTCCCGGCTGGCCGAGACGCCGCCAATCGGCCGGACCCCGCAGCAGCCCAACTCCGCCCGCCCATCCGGATTACAAGGCAATGGTCCTGCTGAGCTGGGCCGCTCCCAGAGCCTGCCGCTCGGCGGGCAGGGGGCCAGCCCACGGGCTGTGGCGAGCAGGGCGAACAGTGGTGGCTCGACTGGCAGCAATGCCAGTGGCGGTGGTGCGAGAGGCGCTGCAGTCGGCACCGCGCTTGGGCAGCCAGCAGGCGGCGTGCCAGCCTCTGGCGGTGCAACAGCAGCTGGCGACTCAGCTGCCGGTCCGGCCCCTGGCAGCCCCACGGCTGTGGCCGCTGCCACTGATGTGGCTGACAGCAGTGCGGCCGCTGCTGTCCCCGAGGCGCTTGCCGGTGCCGCCATGACGCCAAGCACCCAGCCCGCCGATGTTGCGGTTCCGACCGCACAGACCGCCAATGTGCCACTGAACCCTGCCGCTGCCCCCGCCAGCCTGCTGCTGGGGCTGTCGCTGCGCCCCGGGCAGCTGCGCTCTGGCGGCGCCCCCAAGCCCTACTCCCCTGCCAAGCATGCCTTCGGCGGCGGCGATGGCGGCGATGCTGCGGAGCCCACGGCTGACGACCCTGCGAGCATGTCCGGCGACAGAGATTTGACACGGTTTGATGAGCGTTTGGCGGAGGCGGCTGCTGCGGCTGGCGACAGCCCGAACACTGCGGCGGCGGTGGCGGAAGTTGCCAAGGAGGTCGAGGAGGACGCCAAAGATGCAGATGCGGAGGAGCTGCTTCCGGCATCCAGCGGCAACCTGCTGCCGGCGGCCGAGGACTCCTTCCTCGCGTCGCTGGGCTGGTCGGACTGTACCGACGAGGCTAGGCCCGGACTGTCAGCCTTCAAGGTTCCCACATTTGGTGGCCAGCAGAATGGGGGCGCCTCCTTGCGTCAATACCACTAGCCCTGCACAACATACTCTATATACAGTATGCGAGTCTGTGACATGCCAAGATGATGAAGGGGGCAATCTATGGTCGTGCAACAAGGCGCATATGACGATGGATGATGAACATGAGAATCACCCAAATGAGCGAGGCTTGCTGGCATGAAGCAGCAAGGTGTGGTTGGATGTTTCTGAGCAGCCACGAAGCTGTCACCGTACTTTGGTTCTGAAGAGTGCTGGCATGCCATCCAGAGAACAAGCGCACAATGCCACATCAGTTGTGACGACAGCTGTAATTGAGGTGACCACCTTGACAGGCTAATGGCTTCATTGACAGCAAGGAGGAAATGCTACCAAATGCGCGACTCGAGTTCAGTACGACTGGATCATCAGCCACTACTGACCCCAGTGCTGTCTTTTTTTCAAAACGTTCAGTGAGGCGGTGTACATCACAAAAGCACATCAGACGTCCAGCAGGATGCCCGCACTCGTCAGGGATTCCGGTCGTCTGTCCCGGGCTTCAGCTCGCCCTCTGTCTCTGCTGTGGCTTCGGCTTGCTTCGGAGGTGCCTTTGGGGGCACCCTGCACAGACGCACGCAGCGAGATCGTTGGCAACATACCTCGTCAGCTGCATCCCCCATGACTCAGCTGGACACACAAGCTGTGCCACCTTTGCTGCACAACAGCTTGGCGGTGTCACACTAATGCGCCCAGCAGCAGGTGGCAGCGTGCATGAGGGTAGTACACAGCCAGGCACTGCAATCACCTGATCTTCCTGATCCCGAAGTACCTGAACAGCATGTTAGCATGCAAAACACTCCATAGACTCTTCACACGTGTCCTGGAAAGTTCTCTCAGAGTAACTCCTCACTTGTAGAAGACACTGGTCTGGCCCCGCGGCGCCCGCAGGGGCCCGCCATTCCCGGGGGTTGCCGTCGCGGACAGGAATTCGCCCCAGCCGCGCCAGGGGAAGAAGCCGCCGCAGTCGGGGCACTTGCGCTGCGCAGCGTGCGACAAGCCGCTGGGCGCACAGGCCGTCAGGGTGGACAGGTGACAAGAGGACGCTGCACGGCAGCTGTGACTCACAGGCTGACGAGATACTGGAGCATGTGCCTCTTTCCATGATCCGGAACATCATGCATAGCCCCTCTCGACGCTCCAAACTGCACGGTCGACCGGGACACTTTATATAAATGTGCACATCCCACACCTGGAAGCGCCCCCGCATGACGAGGCCGCTGCCGCTGCAGGTCGCGCACCGCCGCTGGATCAGCTGCAGCATGTCCAGGCCCAGTTGTGAGAGCATCAGGGCTGCACGGCGGCGTCATGACGAGCACATGGAACCCTGCTGCACTACACGCTGGCAGACTCCATGAATCCCGCCAGATGTAGCCGGCACAGCAGCTGGGAAGAGAACTGGGATGAAGGCATGTCTGGGCGAAGTAGCTCACGATGCGCTTGCCAAACTCGTAAGCGCCAATGGCGAATGGCACAACACCAGCAATTGCGCCTGCATGTACAACACAGCTGCCTGAGGCCGCTCTGACTGAAGAGTCGCACGCTCCATGCACATATGCATCGTTGCATCATAGTTGTCTCTTCTCAGGTTCACGAGCAGACGTACCAGCATACACCTCCCACCCTATGTGCACTGGCCCCGGGGTGAAGCTTCCGGCCACTGACCCCGGGCCTGGCTCTGCTGCTGCGACCGCTGCCTGGGCTGCACCTGCATCACCGCGGGTACAACTCCCTCTGAGGCTGAGCTACCGCCTTGCACCACATAGAGCTTGTGAGGTGCTGCAGCGTGTGTGGCATGCATAAGTTAAATGCATGCCAATGCTGACAGGATTGCAAGATGGTTATGAGCGAACGGGCCCACCTGCTGGAAGGCTCGCCAGGAAGCATGTCAGCGCTGCTGCTGCTGCTGCTTTCGGTGCGTGGAGCGCTGCTTCCTCTGACACTGAGCCTCCATCTGCATCTAGCCAGGAGTGCCTGCATCCTGCCTGGGTGGTTGGTTCGCTGCCGTGCTGATGCCGACTGGCGCTGTTCGGCATCTGGCGGCGCCTGACAGCTAGGTGTCGGGTACACATGATGCTGCGTTTGCTAGAAGACGCTGCGCTGACTGGATGTTGTACAATCGTATCAAGTGTGTGATGGTGAGGCCGCATGACTGATGGCTGGTTCATGGGTGCAAAGCCAGTGGGTGGCAGCAGTGGCGCGGCTGCTGACGTTTTTGATTGGAACAGGGCCTAGAGCCGGCAGTCGAGAACTTTATCAAGGACAACCTGTCTTGATGTGATCACGCTGCATGCACACCAATACCACCGCATGCATGTGCACACTTGCATCAAGTTGACTATTGTGGGCAAAGCACCACCCGCACAAAGACATATCGCTCTTGCAATCTGGACAATCGCAATGTAATGGCCATTGTAGCTGCATTGCGTGTCAACGTGAGTGCAATCTCTCCGCCACGTCACTGATGATCTTCCTTGGTCAGCAACACAGCAAGAGCAAATATCTGCAACTGCAACAAGCTATTGCTTCGCAAGAGAGATGGATACAAGAGACGCATTGGGTTGTGATTGCTTGCAGCAGCAATTCGTCGCTGAACAGTCGTATGCACTGGGACCACGTCGAGTTTGAATTGTGTGGGTACACATCTGATCAGGTACACCATCCGCGCTGCACAGGCAGCGCAGCGTCTGTTGTGTATCGTGATACAGGTTCATGGTGGCAACAAGGGCATCTCCAATGAAAGCCGATCCGCCAGCAACCACGCGGCGGCAGGCGACTGCAAATGATGCTGTGGCCGCCCAGCCGAACATGCGCATCATCATTGCATACACAGGTGGAAATGCTACACATGATGGACGATGAAGTACAGGGTGCTGATCATCCGCATGCTGGCTGGCACGCACATGCTGTGGCACCACTGCTGGTCATTCAGTCGAGCTCAGCCGCAAACACTGTTCAGATACCCATCGAGCAGCGAGTCACATTGGGCTGACAGCTGCAGGCGAGACAGCGCCCCCAGCAGCAGCTTGCGCACACGCATGCAGTGGGGATGCTGCCGCGGCGGCCACGGCCACATCCTTCCTAATGCCCCACCCCAGGACAGGTGCGCATCACAAACCACGGTGAGCGCAGCGGAATCTAGGGATAACAGGCTGACCTGAGTTCACACCTCGCAGGTTGCGAACGATCCTTGCCGGTCAACGTGGGAAGGTGCATCAGGATATGGCATGCCTCACAAGGCTGCGGGGCCTCGAGACGCTTCAAACGGCAGGGACCAACCGCGAGCGCTGTTTGTGGCGCAGGTGCCCTGGCGAGCTTCATGGCGGTGGGCGGCCGGCTGCTGGAGCTCAACGTGCAGCGGCCGGCGCAGGCCGCCTGGTTTGCCGGCGACACCGTCGTTGGTGGTGCGTCTTCCGCCTGGCATCAAAAGTCGCATGTTGCGTGCACGCTCAGGATGCGGCGCAGCACAGCATCCGATCCAAAGCTGTGGCGTGAAGCACAAGACGCTATGAAAGTGTATGTTGATGCATCCCACGCCTAAGCAGGGCAGGCACGCCCATGGGGAGACTCAGCTCTCACTCTGTGTTCCCTTGTGTACCTGGCGACTCGCATCAGCAACGTGCTGCTGCTGTCAAACGCAGACGGCGGGCTGTACATGGCCACGCCCCTGGACCCCGCCTTCCTGCTGCTGCCCGTTCTGGAGGCGGCCGCCGCTCAGGTGCGTGGCCGATGCTCACTATCACAGCTGTAAGGTCTGCTGCAAATGTCATTGCAGCATGTTTAGGCGCTGCTGCAGGCCTGAGCCACCTGCTGTGGGCGCATGCTCCATGCAGCACTGCAGCTTAGCCGCAAGTGCGCCCTATTGGAACTGCACATGGCAGCCAAGCGATCGAGGTTCCTGCAGACCAGATGCACACGTTGTTGGGCAGGAGAAGGGTGCGCTGGCTGCTGCAGGGCATGTTCCGGGAGCTGGGGGAGGTGCTGGAGACGGCGGAGCAGCCGGGCCTGCGCCACGTGGCGCCAGCTCATCTGGCGGCCGCCGCGGCGTGTGTGTGCGACACGAAGGCGGTGGGCGGCGAGACGTATGTGCGGCTCAGCGAGGCCAGGGTAGGCTCCCAATCCGAGGGCAGCGGTAGTTTGGACACACTGACACTGCAATGAAACATAGTATGTTAGGGGCACCATAGAGCTGGGCGCAACCGCTGAGCAAGTGCTGCCTCGTGCAGCCTCGTCTGATCGTCCATGTCCTGCTGCCTCCCAGGTGACAGCATGGCTGCAGTGCAAGGTGGACGCAGCCGCTGCAGGGCTGGCAGCCACCGGGTCGGGCGCCTACTGTGGGCTGGACAGCACAGCGCTGCACAGGCGAGTCCCCAGCCCTGCCTTGCTGCAGCGCAAGGCAGTCAATACGGCAACTCATGCAGTGCACCTGAAGCCTGCGAACCAGCGCCGCAGGCAGCAGAAGCAGAGCTGATGAGCCTGCATATGGTGTGTCACACCAGCTGCTTGGCTGCAGCACCTGGCCTGGTGTCACACTTGCGCCTACAGGACCATAGTTCGCACATCATCACCTGCAGGTACGGGGCGGCACTGCTGGCGGAGTGGCTCGCGCCGCACAGACACGCCGCACTGCTGGTAAACTTGGGCCTGGATGCCGATGAAGCAGGTGCGGCGTGACATGACTCCATCAGCAGCATTGAAGCCTGCAGGGCCTGCCTGCTGTGAGGACGTGGCACGCGGTGCTGACACTCGACAGAGAGCTGACCTGTGTCGCCCTGAGAACATGCTGCTTGCTTTCTAAGCTGCAGGTGCACCGGCGACAGGCATGATCACGGAGCCGCGACCAGACGCCGCCTCAGATCGGCCGGACAAGCGGCTCAGGGTGCGTACCAGGGCGGGCACCTGCACCGGCAGCTCTGTCGGCTGGTGGCAATCAGATTCGGCAGGGCATTCACGCTGTACAAACTGCGCAGCAGTCCCAGCTGTCCTGGCCTGTCCTCGTCCGTACCATTTCGTCCGTCCTGCTTGCAGCTGGATCCAAAGGAGATCGCCAAGGCGCGGGCGCGAGCGGTCAAGGCAGAGGCCAAGGCGGCGCAGGTCGCCAAGGAGACGCGCGGCATGAAGAAGATGTCCTCCTTCTTTGCAAAGCCGCAGCCAGCAGCAAAGGCAGCTGCATGATCGGGAGGTGCACGAGTGAAGGCCCTGTACTGGCATGTGCTCACCCCAGTCCAGTCTGACAGAGCAGTGAGAGGCAGACAGACAGCTCCGAACAATGTTTTGCTGTTGGGTTGCTGCTTGGGGTTCTACTTGATACAACTGCACAAGTTGCCGTAGGCCTCGGACTGTTTGTGAAGAGTGTCTGGCGACATCAGAGCGTGCTTGAGGCTGGCTGTTCAGCTTGTGCAACGTTGGGCGCTGGATCTGTCAAATAGGGGGACATGCCTGTATGCTGGCTGCTTGAGGAAGGTTTGCACTTGAATGAGGTACATGGAGCCCTGCTTCCGCCAGCCTGCGCCTGTGATTCCAAGCCAACTATATATGCAGGCCCATACTGTATTGATGTCGAAGCTGGTTGCATCCCGCAGCCAATTGTGTGCTGCAGGAACGTGTAATCGCTGTCTGGATCTGATAACAGCAGCGTAGGGCTGCAGCTGATGCTGCTACTGCTGCAGCTTGGGTCATGTCACAAACCCTGCCAGAACTCAGCATGCCCACTGCGGGTCGTGATCCCAAGGCCGCTGCTGCAGACCTCGGCCCCTGGTTTGGCAGAAGCTCGCCGCATCTGCCGCTGCGCCTGCCACCGCTGCTGATCAGCTGTCTGCCGCGGCTCACTTGTCGGCTGTCGCCTCAAAGTTCTCAACCAGCTCCGGCACATCCTCGTCGTCCTCGTCCTCCTGGATGTCGGCCAAGCCGCCGCGGCCCCCGGCAGCACCGGTCGCCTTCTTGCTGAGCTCCTGGAGGCCCTCCGGGCCGAGCTGCGGCAGGATGCCGGGCAGCATCTCCTCCACGGTTTTGGTCTGCGAGGGGCCGCTGATCACGTAGGTGTTGGCTGCGATCGACGCTTGCACCTTCGGGTTGGTGAAGTTGATCACATCATCGCCCTGGAAGATGTTGACCTCCTCGATGCCCGGGATGGTGTTGACGCCCAGCCGCTTGAGCGTGTTCTGCAGCCGCTTGTCGTCTGTGCTGGTTGTTTTGTGCACCGCCTTCTTCTTTCTCCTGACTGAGCCCTTGCCGCCCGTCCGGACGGACCCAGCCATCTTGGCCAGCTTCTCGCGATTCATCTTGGCAAAGCTGCAAGCCCCCTGCCGAAGGCGATCTGAAGCGCTCCGCTCCCCTGCCGTCCGTGCAGTCGGTGCAGCTGCAGAAAGACCGGGGTGCACACCAAAGGCAGCCGACACAGCGGGGTTGCAAAACCCTACTATACCCATCTCCCATTTCCACGCAAATTTTGCACGCAAATTTGGTCACATATCGCACACGTTGCTTTGGATGCAATCGATTCGCACATCGCCAACGAACATCTCAAACAGGTTGCACGGAACGACACGACAGACCGGTTACTGCAGTGTGATCTGGGGCTTTGCCCAGGTTCCAGCAGCTGCCCTCAATCCAATAGTGAGCTTGCCAGAAGTGTGCCAACGGCTTGACCCCGCGGCGTCAGGGACCCACCACCCATCGCCATGCTGCGCGGGTGCACGACGCTTGTGCGGCGTCGCAGCACGACTGCAAGGCTTGGCAGCATCAGCGGCGTAGCGACAGCGCTGCGTGCTGGGAGGAGCGGAGATGCTGCTGCTCCCGCCGCTGCTGCGTGGCTCCGAGGCTTTGCAGTACCCACCCACATGCCAGACCCAAATGAGAAGTGGCCGGAGGGCAGGAGAGCGCCGGAAGGTAACGCTGCTTACGCTACAAGCAGCAGCAGCAGCAGCAGCACGACGTTTGCATTCAGTGTCACACGTGAGGATGCAGCAGCATGCCACTGGTGTGGCCAGTGTACGCACAGCAGCGCTGATGTCTGCCATGGTGCAACAGGCTGGTGGGAGGACCCAGCCATCAGCACAGCAAAGCAGGCGTTTGAGATCTTTGACGCCAGCCTGGAGAAGCACCGGCACCTGAGTGAGCTCCTGCACATCAGGGCATCCTCAGTGTGTATCGATGTAGACAACATAGGGGCCTGTGCACACTCCTCGGGAGCGCAATCAGAAATTTTTATTGGACTGCACCTGGAAACCTCTGCTAGCGGTGGACATGTGCCGTGGAACAGCATCCAGCATCGCATCCCGCCATGCCCGTTGCCGGTCCGCCTGCACGACCGCCCAGCCGGCAGCTCTCCCCGGGGTCTGCACCCGATCCAAACCCTGCTGCCACCCTGCAGGGCAGCGCCACGTGCAGGAGATCGTCAAGCGCTGCCGGTCCGCCGAGGACCTGCAGCTGGCGGTGGACGCGATGGACAAGCTCATGCGCTTCCGGCGCGCGGAGCAGCACCACAAGCCCTTCAACGCGCACACCGGCAAGATGCTGACAGAGGTGGGCGGCGGCGTCGCACCCGAGCTGCTTGCCTGCAATGACGGAAGACCAGTGCTGGCGTCGGCTGGGCAGCGCTGCAGTTGGCCGAGCCCTGTTGCAAGGGACGCCTGCATGATGTGGACTGAGCACCGTCGGAAAAACTCTTCCGGTGAACATGCCACAACTCTTAAATCGTGGTTCTGGCGTGCGCAGCAAGCGGTGGCGCTGGAGGCGGCTGAGGTCGCGGCGCAGGCCTTCCGGCGGAGCGCCGAGCTGGGGCTCACCCCAGGCACCATCCAGGTGTCCTGCTGACCAGCCGCCCGCAACAGATGGTTTCGACAGACTGTGTGCATGCAAACTCGTCCCAGCAGATGCACAGCCTCCAGCTGCACCGCTGCGGCTGCTGCTCTCATGTGACCGTGTGTTTTCTTGACCCTGAAGTGTTATGTTATCCCTGATTGCAGGTGCAGATGGTGGCAAAGCAGCTGGGCGTGCAGGGCAAGTTCGACGAGCTGATCAAGCTGCTGGCGGCTGCCCGGGTGAGCACTGCATCGCTGTCTGCTGCGCCCCTGGACTGTGAGTTGGCCATGCATCTCTACGCAAACAGCCATGTGCTAGCGTATCTTTTGCACGCAAGAAGCTGTGCACTGTTCATCAGCAGCTTGTCAGCAGACTGGCTACCAACAGCGGGTTGACACCCGCGCCAAAGGCAGCTGCACTCACAGCAACCTGATGCAGTGTTGAAACTGCCGCAAGATGCTGGCATGCTCAGCTGCTGAAGTCCTCCTGACACCCGCAGAAGATGGGCGTTCGGACGACGCACACCATGGCGTACACCACTGGCCTCACGTCCATCCAGGTCAGCATGGCAGCTGCAGCTAGCTGTCACCCGCACGGCTGCTGCATGTGCGGCACGCGTGATTGCAAGATGGCTGATCCGTGTGCAACCAGCTCTGCTGAGTCCTTGCTCATTGTGTCGCGCCAACAAAGATGTGACCTGGGTGTCTCAGGTGGGCCAGGCGGAACGCGGCCGCGAGATCATCAAGGAGATGGAGCTCAACGGCGTCCGGTGCGTACTTCTGCATGCTTTCATGGAATGCACCCACACCTGCTTCTGTTTTAGGACGGCTGTAGGTCCAATTCGTACCGTGT
Source organism: Diplosphaera chodatii (assembly GCA_032358165.1). Classification (NCBI taxonomy): domain Eukaryota; kingdom Viridiplantae; phylum Chlorophyta; class Trebouxiophyceae; order Prasiolales; family Stichococcaceae; genus Diplosphaera; species Diplosphaera chodatii. The sequence continues at coordinate 2,524,833 of JAALGY010000038.1, forward strand.
TGCCCGTGGTGTTGTATGGCGCTCACGCATGCGGGCCCTGGTGTGACCAGCGCCTCGTGTGCGAGCTGCACTGGTGCATTCGCCCAGGATCCGGCCGATTGTGTGGCAGCACCTGGAGGCCGCGCTGTCCGGCGCCGGCGATGCGCCGCCAGCGGGGGCCGGCACAGACGGCGGCGATGCACCACCAGCAAACTCCAACACCAACGGCAGCGACCCGACGCCGGCGGGCGCTGGCACGGGCGACGCCGTCGACGGCACGCCCGCCGGCGCAGACAACACCAGCTCGGCTGAGGACCCTGACGCGCCGAAATCAGAGGAGGAGAAGGAGAACGAGACCCCGCAGGCGGACGGCGGCGCCCCGCCGGGCGTCGCCAGCTGATGGGTATCAGCAATGGCACCGCCAGCGGCTGGCGGCATCCGCAATTGCAAGCCGCAGGGTTGCTGCGTGGTAGCCCGTAGGGCTTCTACTGATGATCAACATTCACCCCTTGTAGCCTGTCACAACATTGCACAGAAGTCAGTAGACTATTTCCTTGCACCTCGTCGATACTCGCGTTGCCGTGAAGATGCAGATGCTGTGCACTGGGTGAGTGAGTGAGTGAGACCCCAGAAAGGGGTGGTCGGCCGGTTTTCGCCGGCCCAATAAGATTTCAAATGCTGACTAATCCGGTTCTAGCGGTCTCGGCCTCTCAGCCCTCGATTGCACAGTGGTTGCACATGCACACAGCGTGCAGCAGATCCTTTTCCGTGGTCTCTGTCCATTTGGGTCTCGTTCCTGTGCTCTCTTCTGAGGTGATGGCCTCTGGCGACACTCCCCATTTCGACATATGACCACGTGAAACTCTTCGTGGTCGTTCACAACCACTGTAGAGAACACTGCGGAACACTGCACTGGCAGCAGGCTGTAATCTGTATTTCCTGCTGATAAATGTTCCAAGGGGTTTCACAACTAACCCCTTTTGCAAGGGGATTCCCCTTGCCTATTGGGTTGCAGCGGCTTCTTATCCACCCTCGGACGAACGCAGCACGCAGCACGGACGCACCCTGAGGCATTGCTTGTCGCCATCCTGATACGCCTGCATACCGCGGTTTTTATGTCGCAGCTGCGCACTACCGTTCATAAGGTTGCAGCATCGGTACGTGATCGTGGGTGACAGCGTCACCGAGCGATCAGCTGAGCATGCCTGTGTAGGGAGTGCAGTGCAGCCACCTTGTAGTACTGTCAGGGTGTTCGCAGAAAGCTTGGGTGAAAGCAAGCTATGATTTCCCACTTGCACGCATCGACACACAGCACTGCTCGCCTCGTGGCACATCGCGCAGGGCGGCCACGTGAAGGACCGTGTCTCGGAGCTATGGTCCACCTAGGCTGAGCCGCTGCAGCCTCACTGGTAGGTGCGATGACAAGGAAGATTCTGTCCTCAACATGCATCGATGTGCACGCTTGCCGGAGAGTCCGCCGCTCAGCTTGCAGGGTCCATGCCTGGTCCGATCCCTTCGAGTCAGCAGGTTGAGACCTGCATTGCGACATCTTTCCTGATCGGCTTGCCATCATCTGCAGTCCTGATCATGTGCAAATGCAGCAGCGGCTTCACAATAGCCGTCTCGACCATGTTGCGGATGTTCGCTGGGTGGAGTCAGCATGCCCCTCTGCACAGCTGTATCTTTCTGCCGTCTTCTGCAGGATGTAGCCGTTGAGATGCACTGCGGCCCACATTAATCATCTTTCTGCAATCTTAAATCTGTAGCGTGTGGCCTCATGCATGCAGATCATGACCTGCTGAGTGCGACAGCCACAAAGTGCAGTTGTGTGCTTACCATGGCAGCGGCGAAAGTCGTGGTAGACCTGACCATCGACGACGATGACGATGTTGCTGAAGCTTCGGGTGCGGTCCTGCAGCCATTGGTGCATGGCTAGAATACCCTGTTGTCTGTAGCATCCTCACAAGGGACAAATGCGTCTGGCCGTCACCCACACCTTGCTTTTCACATCCTACAGAACACCAACCACTCAAGCGGGTGCGCAAGACAGATGGCGCAGATCAGCCGGGCAGCGAACCAGCGCCACAGCAGCCTGCACCTGCCACACGCGCACGCACGGCAGGCGCAGATGCCAGCAAGGCGCGGCCAACCAGCAGGCGGGCTGTCAGCACATACGGCAGGGCAGCAGGGCCAAAGTGGCTCAAACTTCGTGGAGCTGCACGCCTTGAAGCCGAGCTGAAGGCGCTGCAGAATCGCTTTGCCAGGGGCAGAATACCTGAGGTATGTGCCGTCTTGCGCAGCTGCAGACATAATTACCTGCGCGGCGACAGATACATTACAGTGTCGAGTTGCTGAGCTGTGCAAATGTTAGCATCTGCAAAATAGCGACTTCGACTTCGCCTGCACCTTTGACATGCTGCAGCTGGCAGACCAGCCTACCATGGGCGATGACATCTTTCAGTGGCGCCTGAAACTGCAAAACTTTGAACTCTATTGTCAAGGTAAGTCGGTAGAATGTGCCGATGTCGATGTCATTTAAGATCGACTATGGAGGGTGTATCATGCACCATTATTGCCAGACAGCAGTGGAGCAGCAATCCACCGCTGTGAAGAGTCGTTGCAAGTTGGTGCTTTGCACGCACACCACCCGTTACATGCAGCTTGCAATGCATTCGGTCAACCCAGTTTCTTCCTGTGCAGGCGGTCGCGCCCTGTTCTCAGATCTATGCAAGCTGGGTTGTCAGCATGGCCAGGCGCACATCCTCATGGAGGCAATATTCCCGCGGGGCAATTATCCAGACCAGCCACCTGTGCTCCGCATCGTCACACCCCGCATTGTCCCATATGTCTCTATGCCAACCCTCACCCCGAAGATATCAAGCATGCGCTTCCATGGAGTCCATCAGCTGCATGCTATGCTCATATCCAGCAGGATATGTACAGAAACAGTTCTGTCGCTCTGCTGTCTGATGCCCGAGCCTCCCAGTACGGTGCTGTTTGCAGGGGCTCGGGACTCTTCACCGATCACGGCGCCATGTGCATGGAGGTCCTGGCGCCGCCACGTGGTTTGGACTACTCCTTCTGCTGGACGCTCAACTCGCGCTTTGATAAAATTCTCGATCAAGCCATAGTCTACATGTGAGTATGACTACCCCCTGTCGGCCTTGCTGTGGCCTGCATCCTGTTGGTATGTTGTACATGGCTCCCTGCATGACTGCAATCTCCAGTCAGGGCCTGTTCCCTCTGCAAGGTCTGGGCTGGTCAACAGTATGACCGCTGTGAACACAGCAGTGTCTGCAACTGCTCATTGTTTGCACCAGCAGACGAAATCAGCTTCCAAAGCACGACCCAGGAAGTGTCCAGATGCCCAGCATATCCCAGTCTCCCTGGTCGCAGGCAGCAATGCCAGGTGTTTGCCTATGCATCCTCATCAACAGTCTCGCCACCGCGCGGCACGCTGCTGAGGGTGGCACTGGATGACGACGATGTCATGAGGGAGTACAGCCAGGTGTGTTGAGCGGAGGCAAAGACTGCCATGCAGGGCAGCTGACGGGTCGCACGGCGGGATGCCACTTCCCAGAGCCCTTTTCTGCGAAATTTATTGTGCTGCATGCTAGGGACTGTGTCATCATGCATGGTGGCATGGCCTGCGCATGCGGGATGAAAGTATGACAGAGGCGCATCGCATGATGCCTTTGCAGGGGGCCGCAATTTGCAGCTTCTTTCTGGAAGCACAGTCGCGCGGCTGGTATCGGCCACGGCCGCCGCCACAGCTGCCTGCTGCAGGGTAGCACCAGTCCACACTACCATGTGGATCTGCTCCGGCAGCGCAGCGAAAGCGGGTGGCTGAGCCGCAGGCCGCAGCCCCAGCAGCCAGCATACCCCTTGCACAGGTTGAAACCGCACCAGGCTCTGACGACGAAGGCCCACAGCAGGCTCAGCTGCATAATGGCTCGGAGTGGCAGCTGGGGGGCGGCAAGGCTGCCCTGGGCCGCCGGGGCGCAAAAGCAGGTGGGCATGTCAGCAGTTTGGATGCACAAACGAACAGACGTGGCTTCAGGGCGGCAACAGCTCCTGAGCATGATATGAGAAGGATGTTCAGTCTTGAGATGCTGCAGCTGTCAAAAGAGGAGGCTAAGCACAGGCTTGATTATACATGCAGACTGTGCCCCACTGACGGTCCAACCCTGCAGCTCAAGGCCGAACTCACACTGCGACTCATCCACCCTGCAGGGGTGGGTGAATCGCCGGTCACATCCCGGCACAACCCAAGCCGCACGCGAAAGCCCGAGAACCGGTATGATGAACTAAAAGCTGTCGACGTGCTCTTCCATATGCATGATGTAAGCCGGCAGTGTGTGTGCTTTGAGATTTCGCGCATGTCTTGCATACACAAGCAAACCTGATGTTCACTGGCACGCCATTGCATGGTGTTCACAGGTGTTGCATGACATCGATGCACGCTGTGGCAGCTTCAGTATTTTTTTGGGCTGATGATACACCGGAGGCATGCAGCTGTCCCGAAGCTTGCGCCGCCACCGTCAGATGCTGCACTGGTCGACATCACGAATCACGCCACCCTGCCATCGTTGCAGCGGCACGTGAACCACGGCACACGCGCTACAAAAGCTGCAACTGCAAAGGTAAGATGGCCCAGTGAAGCCTACTGCTGCTGTGGTCATAAACTTCTGACATGTCATACAGGCCCATGGCACAGACCCTTTGCCTCTCAGCATTACAGCACTCGTTGCCTTTGCAGTGCTTGATGCAGCTCCCTTGAAATGCAGATGGTGGAGCTTGCCGACCTGTCAGCCATGCAGCCATGTGCAACTGCTTCGGCAGATGCCAGCAGAGCAGAAACCGAGCTGCAAGCGTCTCGCATGCAGGTGGCAAGTCTACAAGCCCAGCTGCAGGTAAGCTGCACAGCATGATCCTGAGCATGAAATGTATGGCATTGTTGGAATGCGAGTATGAAGCGGAGGTGCAATTGTCCATTCATTATCTATCCCAGCGTGACATGACCTGCGAAATTGCTGCACACTGTTTGGGGACTTCAGGTACCATTCACGCTGCCAGCCATCCCTGAGGAGATGCCATCACTGCCAGCAGGCGCTTCAAGAGGAGAAGAAACTGGCTACGGAGGCTGGGGCGCTGCTGGCACCCCGCCCGCAGCGCTGGGCGCCGGCCAGAGAGGCATCGGCAGCTGCTGAGTACGTGACGCTGGATCCTGCCAGCCGAGTGGGGCAGTGCGAGGAGGTGGACACCGTCATGCGTGCTGTGGACCGATGCAAAACGGTGAGCTGGGTGGCAAGACGGTTCCAGCTGCGCATGTGACAGCGCACTCTGCTGGCTGCTGCGAAAGCAGTAACGGGGGGCGCTGCAAGCCGGGCATCTCAGGACGTTCCAGTGGGCTGCTATCCTTGGAACTGGCACAATGCTGCAAGCAGCTTGCTTGGTCGGCTCAACATCCTAAAGCACAGGTCCACGGGACACTTTGTTAGGTTTTGCTGACAGAATCTTCCATGAGGTTGGTAGCGTGTGCACACATGTACCAAGATCGCACGTGCTACAGATCGACAGGGTGCAAAACCTACGACTGTGGACCAAGTACATCATGCGTCGCAGTGAGGTAATTGCCCATATGTCTGGCTGGCAGTTTTCAGAATGATGTGCTCTGACTTTCGCAGAGCACGTCAGTTGCAGACCATTGGCTGGGATGAATGGCTGAACTAATGCACAGCATGCAGGTAGGGGAATCAGCTGGCAAAGCAAATGGCACAGAGAGTCTTCTGTTTTACGGCTGTGCACCAGGTGCTTGCTAGTGGGGGTGCTGAAATTCATGGTCCACCATGATGCTGTGTTCGTGCTTGTCACAAGTATCGGCGGAATATGATCAAGGATTGCGCCATGAACTCAAATTGCTGGTGCTGCTGGTGTGCAGCGACGCTTGCGCTCATCACGCGGGAAGGTGCTGCATGCCACTTTGATGCAGAAGCTCGTCTCCGCTGAACGTAATGATGAACGGGCAGCTCACCTTACTGCCGGTGTTCCCAGTGTACTGCATGCATACACATGTGCATCGATACCTTTGCAGGCTTTGACACCCGTGTGTCCAATATGTGGGATGCTCTGGGTGCCGGCTGCTACTTTGGAGAGAACCTCTCTCACGCACTGGAGTATGTCAAGCGGGTGAGCTTCTGCTCTTGACGAGCTGCACGATGTGGGTTGCACATGCTGTAGCCTTATGCAGAACACGATTTCGATGGCTCTATGGTGCCAGCTGACCGTCATGCTGCGCTGAAGAGCTGCCTGTTTGGTCAGCAGTCTCACACAGTGGAGCAGTGTTACTCAGCAAGGAGTCGCTGCTCAGGCCCCTGCCGAGCACCTTATCAAGATTTGCAGCTCCTGACATCCCAAACCGCCAAGCTGACTCCTGCAGGCCGTGAAGAGAGGCCCACAGCCGAAATGGGACAACCCTGCTGCAGTGCAGCTTCAGGTCACTCAATCAGCGTTGCTGGACGCCCAGCAGAAGCTGCAGAAGGCAAGGCCTTCTGTGCTGCACCTGACTGGTGCCAACACAACACTGGTGTTCTGAGCACCTGCACAGTTTGCCGTGATAGATGATGGCTTGCTGGCGAACCAGCAGTGGCATTTACAATCGCTGTCAGGTGGAAACTCACGCATGATCCCTGCTGCGCCGCACACTACACAGCGCAGCGGAACCGGCACATGGCGAGTGAAGCCGTCGGCCATTTGCAATGCAGGCGCAAGCCGCGCAGGTGACCGCGCAGCAGGCGGCGCAGCAGGCCGCGCAGGATCTGAGCGCTGCAAAGTGCGGGTGCGCCACTGCAGCGATGCACTACGACAACGCGGCCGCGTTCCATCACCGCCTGACATCAGTGCCTGCCGCTGCGCCGGTGACCTGCGACCTCGCTCTCTCTTGTACCCCACAGATTCGCAACCACCCTGCGTAGCAGCCTGCCTAACTTGCACATAACATGCGTGGAGCGAAGAGAGGATAGGTGTCTTCGACTTGTGCCGTGACACCCTGAGCATTTGCAGACTGGCACGGCTAGTGCAAAGCTGATATCAGACCACTGCTCTACTGGTGCCTGCAGCGTGGTTGGGACCCAATCATCTCGCAGCGCCAGCTGGCACACCAGCACACATCGCTACAACGGTGCCAGCAGGCGCTGCGAGCCAGCTGCGCATTGGTCGACACTCGTAACGCAGCTATCAAGCAGGTGAATCCAAGTAATGGTCGTCACTCGGATGTGATCTGCATGACAACGCCAGAACGTGCAGCTCAACAAGCACAGATCCTCAACCGACTGTTCGTGGCATTCTGAGGTGATGATGCTGCTGTATGCGTACATGATAGGATTGTGCACTTGCAACTTGCACTTGGAAGCAGACCAGAGCCTGACTGTGCCGCTCTGACGAATGGATGCAGGCAGCACAGGAGGTGGCAGCTGCGCAGTCATGCGTGACGAGTCTGCAGCAGCGGGAGGCGCAGGCGCTGCGCGCGTCACAGCAGGCAGCTGCCAGTCCGCCCAACGACTCTTTGCGGCGGGCTGAGCACATTGAGCAGGGCGCTGGCCATGTCGGCCGGCACTGCAGTGAGCTCTGCATCAGAGGACCCGATCCAGCTGACAATGTTCAGCTGACTACTGCTGCTGTGACGGCGTCACTCAGAGCGCAATCACACGCTGGGACCAGACAGGCTGGTGGACAGCGTGCGCATCGGGAAAGCATCGCACCTGTGTTCTCCTTTGAGACTGGTCGTGGCACTCGCTGGCTAGTGCTGGAAGGTTCTGATGAGGCAGGTGTGCCCTGCTGCAGGCACGCTGGCGTCACCATGTGCGGGGGCCACCATGGTCACCCTGTGCCGCGTCAAGCTGGGCCGCACCGCGCCGGTGCGCAGTGCAGAGGACCGTGTGCATCTGCCTGTCTGTCGACAACATTGGCATATCTGCTAGCTGCTGGCTTCTCTGGGAGTCGTTGCACAAGTCGAACATGGTCGGTTGGAGACTTGGAAGCTTGAAGATGGCTGTATCTCATGATGATCATGCGCAAGGTTATGTTACGTATCGCTGGCTGCCTGCAGGGCGGACCCTGCATGCAGCGGCCGCCGCAGGACGTCGACAGCGCCAAGAGCGGTCTCGCTCTCAGCAGCCGGTGGCACTGGCTCAAGGAGATCAAGGATCTTGAGCTGCCCGAGAATGACCTTCTGCAGGGCTGATTTATGCGCACGCTATTGCCCGCACATACACTTTCACGGGCTGAATCTGCCTGACCAAACATTGATCGGCGTGAATAGCACTGCCGCTGGAAAACAATCTCAGCGGCTTTGTGTAATTATACCTCCTTTCCAGCAGGATCACATTGTGACTGGCTCATCAAGCACACTGGATATGAAATGCATCTGCTTGCTGCTGGACTCAAGGCTAGGACATGCAACCTCATGTGCGCAGGGTTTGCGGGTCAGCGACGCATTTTATTCGGGATCTGTGCACACACACGGCCACGAATGCTCCCTACCGCCCCTTGCTGTGCTGCTTCAAGTCCACTCTGGCGTGAGAATCTGCATCATTAGCTGCGACAGCTGAGCTCTCTAGGCTTCCAGCTGTGCAATCTCAGCATCGGTCATGGGCGTCGCAAACTGCCAGCGGTGAGAGCAATGCTTGCAGTATATGCTCCTGCCGCCAATGATTCGACAACGGCGCTGCATGAGGTCCACCAGTGTGGACTGCGGCAGCGCCTCCAGCCAGTCTGTAGAGCATTTCTTCTCATCAACCCTGCACACGGTGAAGCAGATGCATTGGTCACTTGGGCACCTGATCGCTGACAGGGGTTTGAAGTCACAGCACTCACCCTTGAGCATATCTACAAGTGTGTGAAGCCGAAGGATCCTGCGCTCACCTGTGCTTGATGACGTGCTGCAGGCGCTTGGCCACATAGTCCATGCTGCGTTCCTTCAGCTCGCACAGGCCTGGGCTGGCGTGGGCAATTGCTATGCAGCACGCCACATTGCTGTCGCTGAGCTCGAGCTGCTTCACAAAGGCTGCAGCCACCTCCTGCAGCCGCGGCATGTCATACTTGTCCGCCATGCGGCTGCATGCCAGCAGGTTGTCGATGTCGATCAGAAAGGCGTAGCCGCCGTAAGCGTGGTTTACTAGACATGCGACCTCTGCAGGGCTGTCGTCCAGTCTGACGCAGTGCTCGTAGGGTTCCACGCTGTTGAACATGGTCCTGCAACAGGAGGGCAGCAGCACATGCTGTGTTGTATCGCTCCAATGTTGAAGCTCTTGACCAACTCGTACACCTTTGCGGCAGTCACGCATACGTATGGCATATGAATGGCCACAGCTTGAGGCGCACGCTCATGCGGCGTGCTGGACACCGTGAAAACCAGTACAAAGATCACGCACCCCAGCACGTTAGATGCTGCAGACATCATCGCCTTCGACACCCAGTAGCTGCTGCCATCTGCGGCCATCAGCGTGCAGTCAGCCAGCTTCCCAACGCGCGCCATGGCGTCAGCTGCTGCACTACACAGCTCAGGCGCATTCGGAGCCATGATATGGATGGAGTGAATGACTCAAACTGAAGTGAGGCTACGTCACACGAGCCTCGAGCTTCAAGTCAGAGGCATCCAAGCAAGCGGTAGTTGGTGCTTGTGTGGCTGAGCCGAATAATTGGCGGTCGAAGCATCTGACATGCCAACAGCTTCTCCCTTCCTCTACCTCCACACACACCACTCCGCCTGGACTACTTTGACAGCATGGGTCAGTTGTACATCCAATTCACACCGAAACGATGGCATTGCGACTCCCCATTAATAGCAGAAAGTTTGTGTGTTGCTTGCTACTGGTTTCATCGTCTCACATCCAGATGAGTATCGGCATGCGCCCCCAAAGTCTGCTTATCTGCGCAGTAGGTCAGCACATCGAGCCAACAGCCAGGAACGGGGGTGACGACACTAATCCGCTGCACATGCCGCCGCTGGGTGCACACGACCCCCTTGCTGATGCTGATGCTGACGGAACCATGTATCATGTGTAACCCAAAGTCACGGCACTGCCAGCAGCTCGTGTGGTCAGCTTCCACAAGCCACACAGACGCATGCAAACGTCTCATACTCCCGTGTGCTGCCTCGAGGTCGTCACTCGACATAGTCACTGCGGTATTGCTTGTCGTGCACTACCAGGCGGCTCTCCAGTTGCGCCATCTCGTCGTCAGTCAGCCACTCGAATGCCGCTGTTGGGCCTGCATGCGCCAGCGACACCAGCAAGCGGCAGCGACGCTGCATGAGGTCAACAAGCGTTGACTGCGGCAGAGCCTCCAACCAGTCTGTGGGTTGTTCGTCATCCTTCCTGCAGATGAGCCAACGACACGTGTGCCGATGAATGTCAGCAAGCAGGTACAGCAGCTAGTGTGATCATGTGGAAGATCAGTTGATCTGTAACCGGGCCAAAGAAGTGACGACGTGTCCTGCCCCATACAGATGTAGGCCACACATCCCGCCAGTGGTACTTGCAACCTGGTGTACCTGAGGATGAGCAGCCGCTGCAGGTGCACGGCCGCATAGTTGACCCACCGCTCCCTCAACTTATCCAGGCTCGGGTGGCCATGCGCATCAACGATGCAGTCTAGAACGTTGTCCTCGGTGAGCTCGAGCTGCTTCACAAAGGCTTCGACCGCCCGCTGAAGTCCGGGCATGTCATACTTATGCGCGACACGGCTGCAGCTCAGCAGGTTGTCGTTGTTGACCATGAACTGGTCGCCGCCATAGCAGTAGTCAACCAGGCTGGAGATCTCGGCAGCGCTATCATCAAGCCTGACAGAGCTCTCAGCAGCATCAAGATCGGTAAACATGCTCCTGCAGTGGGCATCGTGTGATATGGGCTGTCAATGCGCAGGCAATGGTGGCCGTGCAAAGCCTCTGGTTAGCTCTGTTGTCACCATGAAGGCTTTTGAAGCACATTTACATACGGACTGTGCTAACATACGCAGTGTGTTAATGCACGCACATGCAGCGCTTGCTACTGCGATGCGCACCCTAGCACCTTATCTTGGAGTGGATAGCCAGAGCCGCCTGAAACACCTCAAAGCTACTGCCATCTGCAGCCACCAGCCTGCAGTCCGCCAGCTTCCCAACTCGCACAACGGCATCAGCTGCTGCACTGCACATACAGCTCAGGGGCTTTTCGTTTCAATGCCATGGCAAGAGTAGTGTTCAGCAGTCCGTCACCCAATGGGTAGCAGGGCAAGGACAATCAGGCACACGTCTATAGTGTCAATGTTGCGCGTGCAAGCAGAGGTACAAGGAGTGGTCTCAACCCCTGCATGCTCAATTGAGGGGCTCCCTCAGCAGGAAAATCGGCGGAGGTCTGAGACTGCCGCCTCGACTCAGCATAGCATCTTTCATGCACCTATGCTCTCACTGATGACAGACTACAGCGTGCAATAGCGGTCCATGTGCACATGACGACCTGACCTGACGTTCACATTGACAGATGTTTGACAGATGACACCGATGCCTATTAATATACTCTTGCTGCGCACGGCGTGCTGGTGTGATTTTTAGCACCACTCACTGATTGTCAGACGATCCGGAGCATTGTTCTATGCGGCTCCTGGCCATCGGCAAAACATTAGCAAATCTGACTGGCGGCCGGCCCTGCGGTGGCGCGTCATCCCAGAGCACTAGCTCCGGCGTTGCACGGTCATGCGGCAAGCCCATGCCTAATTGGTCAGCAGCTGCTTCCCCTGCTGCACCGTGTCTACGCCTTGCTGGTGCCAACCTGCTGTGTTGCGCCGGATGCCGAGGAGGCCTGCAGCACAGCAGAAGGCACAACTCCAGTGCTAGATGAGGCTGCAGGGTATCAGTGACAACAGCAGTCGTGGCTTTGAGCACGTGTTGTCATAGTATGTTCTAATGTCGACATGTCCCACCGCACATGTGCGCTCTGATTCATCTCAGCTGTATCGTGCTCCTAGTCAACGAGCCTGCTACAGCAAAACAGCCTGCCTCATGAAGCTTACCTGCACAGCTGCGCAGGCGACCGGCGGATCGGCTCGCCAGCTGGCGGCTGCGGCGGCAGGGCATTTACAAACGTGATCTTCGGGCCCTGCTGCTCTCCCAGTGGCTGCTTTGCTGCCGCTGCTGCCGCTGTAGTGCAGCCTGGCACCAAAGTCTCCCAATTCTCATGGCTGACCATGATGTGGTCATCGTTCCCCAGTCCCTGCAGCCAGGAGTTGCTGCTGTCGCTGCTGCCAGCATTGGCTGCGGCGCCAGAGACCCTTGGCCAGCCTGCTGCGTTCCCGCTAGCTTCATACCCATGGCTGCCCCTACTGCTGGCACTGCCGCCGCCGCCGCCCCCGCTGAGCTGCAGCAGACGCAGAATGTCGTCCACTTCATCCGCTTCCTGCTGCCTGTGACAGCCGGCCTGCTCTTCCGGCTGGCGCTCCCTCTGCCATTCCGGCTCATGTGCCGTTCCTGCATCGCCTCTGCTGCATCTGCCTACACTGCACGCGGCTGCTGGAGGCCCGCCCCCCGGTGACGAAGTGCGTCTCGAGCTTGGAGCCGAGATGTCAAACAGCCAGTCATCGTCCGGCAGCGTGCCGATGGACAGTGCCGGAGACACTTCCAGCCAGGATCTGCAACAGTGGCATGAACACAGATCACTACTTACACCTTTGACGCAGGGCGTGGCCATGCAGTAGATTGCCATCAGAAGTCCAAACCCTATGCCAGGCCAGCTGCTGTCTCACGTCAGCATGCACAGTGCAATCGCAGGTCAAGGTACATGAGTCAATCAGGAGCTGGCACCCACTTGTCAACAGGCGATCTGGTGCTGCCACCAGTGCCAGCGCCGCCATGGGTGTCACCGGTGCCGCTGCCGCCGCCCCAGGGCATGCTGCGGCCGCTGACCGCAGCGCCGTCAGCTGCCAGCACAGGCCAGCCGCCGCTGCCGCTGTCCGATCCGCTGTCTGACGCCCCGCCCAGCGGCAAAGCCAGGAAGTCCTCGTCGTCGGACAGCGTCAGCACGTGCTGCAGACCCAGGCGGTCGGCACTTGCTGCCCCAGGGTGGGCGCCCGGCCGGCTTCCAAGCGGCTGCACGGCGATGCCCCCACTGCCATCGGTCAGCTGCGCTGTGTCGGAGCCTATGCCACCGCGGGGATCAGCAGCAGCGCGGCTGCTTTCATCAGGTAGCTGCCAGCTGGGTTGCCGTCGTGGCACAGGGCCAGCAGCTGAGGACTGGGCATCTGCTGGAGACCCGCCGCCACCTGCCTCGGTTGCTGTTGCGGCGTCTTGTGTGAGTACAGCAGGTGCAGCAACGGCTGCTATTGCAGTGTCGGGCACTGTGGCTGGCAGCGCATCAGTCTGCAGGCCGATGCTGCAAGTGGCTGCAGGGTGGTGCGCCGCGCCATGTGCATTGTCACCGTGGCTGATTGCCTGAATGCTGACAGAGAGCATGCCGCAGGGCTGCAGCCTGCACCGCAGTGCCAGCACTGCAGTCGAGATGTGCCGGACCTCTGCCATAGGTCAGGGCTGGAAAGGCAGCAGGGCAGTGGCAACAGGACATCAGAGGTCGTCCAAACAGGTGAGATAGCGCAGCAATTGATGGGACGTACTGGCTGTCAAGCAGCGCAACATCGCGGCGGCCGGCACCGCAGGCCAGCTGCTGCGTGGCTGAGCCCAGCTGCTGTGCTGGGGCGCCGCCGCCGCCGTGCCGCCGAGCCAGCACCTGCCAACAACAGATTTGCTGAGCCAGTCGTTCGCCGACTATGGGGTCACCTGCTGTCACCCAGATCAGGGCGCACACAAATAAGTGTGCGCATGCAGATAACGGCGCACACGCGCAACAGCTCGCAGGCAGCGTGAGAGTAATGCACAGGTTGAGACACAGGGGAGGCTCACCTGCAGCTGCACTTGATGCGCAATGACATCAGCTGGCTGCAGCTGGTGCGCCCAATCGAAGATGGCTGCAGCAGAGTGGCATCGCGCATCCTGTGAAGCTGCTGGTCCGCCCGGCAGTTGCAGGGCACAAGCGACCAGCATGCCTGCGACTCGGGGCACGTGTGCAACGTCAGCGGAGGGGTGGTCCCCATGACGACCATTGGGAAGGCCATATGCCAGGTGGCTCCAATGCGTGTCGTTCAGCAAGCGTCGTGCACACCTTCAGCAGCTGCTGGCAAGCCGTGAGCGCTGTGCACCCTGATCTGCATTCCACTCAAGGGCGGCCTGCCAGTGCCAGCTGGCGACGCGGAGGCAGCCAGTGGCACAGCCGAGCCCCCGCTTCCCGCTGCCGGCGCAGCAGCGCTCTGGCCTGCGCCGCTCCGCTCGTTGCTCTGCTCACCACTGCCACCACTGCTAACGCTGCCATCGCCTCCAGCTGCGTTGGCCGAGGTGCCAGCAGCGGCAGGCGCAGCGGTGGCACCTGCCGTGTCACGCTGCTGACAGCTTGCACCGTTGCTGCTCGGCGGCGCCACTGGTGTCGCGGCCGCCCACGCCGCAGGAGCGCTAGCGGCGGTGATGTTCACATCCACGCTGCCAATGTGCTGCCCGCACAGCACGTCGCGCAGCTGGAAGCGGCCTTCCGCCAGCACGGCAGGCGGCCCTGCTCTCGCAGCCGTAAGCGCCACAGGGTGGCCCGCCAGCGGCACAGCTGCAAGGCCCAGCAGCTGGCCGTCTTTGCTGCTAAGGCGGGATCCTGGGCTACGGCCGATGGGAGGGCCGCCAGCTGTCTCGTGACTCCCACCAGGATGCTGCCAGAGCTCCACTACAGCCGTGTGCGCTGTTTGCCGGGCGGGCACTGGCAGCTCACAGCTGCTGCCGCTGAGGCGCAACACTGCTGACGTCGCTGCAGACCCTTGGCCGCAGCAGCCATCGGCTGCACAGCTGCACGCTGCCACGCTGCTGCAGGGCAGGTCGCCGCTGCTGGCGCCCGGCAGCCGCACACGGTAGCAGAAGCTGCCTGGGCAGTCTGCAATGGGGCCCAGACTGCTAGTGGCGGCAACGCCCAAGTGCCCACCGAAGGCTTGCGTTGCTGCGCCGCCTACGGCTGTGCCATCGAGCCTGCATGCTCGCACTGCGCACCGCATGGAGGACGCGCCGCCAGCTGCGGGCTGGCGTGCATCGCCAGGGGCTGAGGTTGGGTTCAGGGCGCCGCCAGCGGATGCATTTGCCGCGGCAGCTGGCAATGCAACAGGGTGCTGAGCAGCGGCTGGTCGCCTTGGCTTGGCGTCAGCCTTGCCTGCTGGTGCGGCTGCAAACGGCCCGTCCGACGGCCGCCGCAGCCGTGTGACGGGGAACGCGGTCACCTCGACAGGGTCCGGAGTCCCCTTCAGCCGGCCGACGACCTCGCGCAGCAGCACGTCCTCCGCGAAGCAACGGGCAGCGCTGTCGCCGCCCCGTCTGGGCATCTGCCCCGAAGCCGTGCTGTCATGCACGCTGCCGCCGCCGCTGCTGCCGCTGCTGCCACTGCCGCTGCTGCCGCTGCTGCCGGCCTGCATCCCTGCGTGGGCACCCCGCTCCACATTCTGCGCAGCAGCTGCCGTTTGTTGCAGGCCGGCTACAGGGGGCGGCACCCGCAGCAGCTCCTGCAGGAGGTCCGGCTGCGACGTCGAGGCAGGCCGACCCGCGCACGCCCTGGCTGCCCCGCTGCAGGGTGGGCGCCGCGGCGCCGTCTGGCTGGCTGCTGCACGCATCGGAGCGGGTGGCTGCCCCGGCTGCGCCTGTGGACAGTGCGCTGAGCCGAGCGCAGCCGGCCTGCACGCTGGGCTGGTCGCCTGGATGCGGGAGGCAGCCATCGCCGCCTGCAGCTGCGCCGCTTTCTCCAGCAGCTCCTATGGAAGGCAAACAACATGCTCCATCAAGCTGCAGCCCGCAGGGCGATTCGTACGTCGCACAGCACGCCTGCAGCTGAGCACCAGGGCTAGGGGGTGCCGCAGGGGCCTTGGACCCCACTGTCCAAGGGGTCACCAGCGGTGGTAGGCTCGGTGCAGTTCAGCCAGCCATTGCATACATGCCATGCTGAGAGGACCCCAGCTATCACCTGGAGCGTGGCGGCAACTGCAGGCTGTGGTGGTGCCAGTGCAGCAGCGGCACCGCGCCCCTTGGGCGCCGAGGGGGCCGTGCCATTGGCGCGCTGCCGGCCCTCGCCGGATGCCGATGCTGCGGCTGCTGCAGGGCTGCTGCACGAGGCGGAACCCGCTGAGCCAGGCCGGCGTGGCTGCAATCTAGCAGGTGCTCGGCTCGGCGCAGGGCTGCAACAGGCTCGGCCTCGCCGTCGTGCAGCGCAGCGGCTGTGTGCCAGGCGCTGCAGCGCCCCCACTTTCCGCACCTGTCGGTAGAGCACTCAACATCGGGTACATGGTTTTGGGCAGGCTGACAGGGGGCTGTATTGTGGCTTGTGTCCGGACAGTATACTCCATGAACAGACGCACAGCTGTCTGTGCCTTGCGAGCGGACAGCGCTGTCTGGCTGCACGTTGCCACCATGGTGGCGGGTACAACAGACCCGCCGGTGCATCTGCCGCGCACCTGCAGGCCCGCCGGCTTGGAGATGACGGCCTGCAGCACCAGCGGCCGAGCGATGCCACCGGCTGCTGCAGCGGGCGCCAGGGCCGCCTCCAGGCGCAGGCTGCCTATCACCCTGCCATCAGCCCCGCGAATGGGGAACGACCCTGCTTAGCAAACGGGCCCGTCAGTGGCTGCTCACTGACCATACATGCACATCTCCCAAAGCAGGATGTCAGCCTGTGCAGGACGCTGTCCGCGGCTCGACGCACAGCGGTGTCACCTGATGCGCAGCCGGCTGCGCCGAGGCACTCCAGGGTCACCGACGCCCACCCTAGGGCCGCGTTCCCAGTGCTGCCTGCGGAGCCACCTGCCAGCCCACCGCGACCGCCGCCGCAGCCCGCGCCTGTGCAACCAACAGGTTCTCCGCCGCTGGCAGGCGCCTCCACCAGCAGCGTCAGGCAGCCCATGGCGCGCAGGTACCGCTGCACCTCCGGTGCCGGCGCCCGCAGCGGAAACGCGACGGCCGCGCATCCGCTGGCTCGGGTGCCTGCAGCCGGCTCCCATGCTTCGGCAGCAGCTCTTGCCGGCAGCAGTCGACGTACTTTCATAGAGGAGTCGTGCTGGAGATTCTCTGCATCACAGGTGCATCTCTGAAGGCTGCACACGGCACCGGCCATACGAGATGTGATGTTCCGACCTTGCTGCTGGCCTTGCTGCGCTGCTGAGAGAGTGAGGGAGTCGCCAGGACCCTCGTCGTGCCACCACCGGAAGCGCACCCTCGCACGCTTGGGCATGCCCGCGCAACTCCACGTCAGGTGCGACAGCACGAAATGCAGCGTACACACATGCTGCAGGGGTGCGGGCCCAGCATTTGCACATGACTGCATGTGGCACGGCACCACTGCTGTCTGCATACGGATGCCAAACCGACCAGCTTGACGTGATATGACAGACCGGTGTGATCATAATACTCAGGACCTTCGCCCTCTACCTGCAGACTGCCGCACTGTTGTGCCATGACGCATGGCGGCAGTGATGTAGCGGCCATCTGCATGGATCCCTTTGATGCGTTCTTGCCGGATGGCAACGCTGCGTCCTTACACACGTGGTGCAGCGTGCTTTCAGCTGCGCTGCTGCCTTACTCACTGGCTGACCCTTCTTCTTGTGCTGCTGCACCAGCTAGGGTGGCTGGTACCGTTTAAGGAGTTTGACCTTCCTGCAGATCGAGATCGCAAATCATGCTCAGGTCGTTTGTTGATCATATGCACAGCATGAGCATTGCGAACAGGCTCTTCATCGTGCACACCATGTGGCATAACGACATCTGGCTGTTCGGCCAACTGCAGTGGCGGGAAGCATGTCGGATGACATAATCACCGTCGATGTGGTTTGCCTCCCAAGCTTCTGCGGTTGGCAGACGTCCGTCTGTGCAGCGCAAACGATCCTGAGGTCCGAATCAGTACACACGCTGTCAGGACAAGGCGGAAGCTGCACGGACTGCGCCCCTCTGCATCAGGGCAAATATGCCGTTTGTCACAGTCATGAACTGCTCGTAAGCTGCAGACCCAGCCTTTCTGGCGCCGTACCTAGCAGGCGCCTGCACACCGATCGAAGCACCTAGTGTGCTGCAACAGCGGCAGCGAAGAATGCTCTGAGCGGGTAAGGCGTTGCTCACTTCTTGCACAGTTTGGAGCACTGCTCGCCTAAGCGCAATGATGTCTGCGAGAGCCAGAGGCGCGGAAGCCTATCTGCAGTGACACAAAATCATCAGGAACCAACGTGGTGCTTGCCCTGAGCGGCTCACGTATCCGAGAGCCTGCCCGAACTTCAGCACAGATTTCAGGGGCTCAATGTGACTTCCTGGGCTTTCGCGCCTGGAGATGCGCACCAAAACAGTCCGGTCGGCGCATGCAGGCGTGCTGGTTGTCCATCAGGGCGCGCGGCACTGGTGAAGAGGGTGGTTAGCCTCATCAGCGGGCGCAAGCCTCCACATGCACCAGTAGCGCCCTACCAGGAAAGCCTGGGTTCCCCGTTCACAGACGGTTCTGCATCAGAGCAACACTCATCCTGGTCCTCAACGACGACGATGCTGGCATGTTAGGACGCGTCGTGCTGCCTGTGCAAAACCGCATGGTCGAGCTGACTTGCAGGTCTCGCGCCTCGGCAGCGTGTGGCACCTGCATCGCCCAGGAGGCAGCAGGGCACCGCGCGGTCCCCGTAGCCGCCCGCCGCTGCCGGCACCATGATGCGATGGATGCCCAAGGCGCCCAGGCTGAAGCTGCGCCGAGGCACGGCCGATCACAAGCGACGCCTCACCTCGCCGGTGAGAGACTCGGCCATGAAGCTCCTCGTATCAGCATCACAGTGCTTGATGTCACCGGCACTTCCGGCTGCTGCAGAGGGCTGGCAGTTGCAGCTGGCGTAGCACATGTTGACTGTCAGAAGTGCTACGTTTCAGAGAGGCGCTTGTGCCATGGCAGCTGCAAGGCACAGGCTGCCGGCCCGACCCAGCACCACTGCAGCTGGCTCCAGCTGCTAACCTGCCAGCTGCAGTCCTCACACTGCTGACTGTGCTTGCCCGCAGTCGGTGGAGCTGCAGCGGCTGGGCATCGAGAACATCCCGGGGCAGGACTCGGCGCGCGTGGTGCACCTGAACCCCCCCGAGGGCGCCGTGAAGCGCACCTTCGGCTCCAACGCTGTCCACACGGCAAAGTGCGCACCCGCACGCCAAGGGCGCGGTGTTTCCACGCCCTGCACTGCGTGGCTGCATGCATGCAATGGGTTTATGGCTTGTGATGTAATCACCCCGTGGCACGGTGTCGCCCCCCCTTGTGCAGGTACAATGTGGTGACCTTCGTCCCGCGCTTCCTGTTTGAGCAGTTCTCGCAGATCGCCTACTTCTACTTCCTCGTCCAGGTGTGGCATGCAGCCTTCCCGTAGGGCATCTGACTCCATGTTTTCACTGACGCGTCATGCAGCCTCTGCTTGTCGCAGGGGCACAGCCGGACATGCACTTGCAGCGCCCCCACAGCGTCTGCTACAGCAGCTGAGCGCCTGCAGCCTCACAGTTTGGCATGGTTCGCTGCCCGCCGGCAGACGTGTCTCTGTGCAACACCTGCAGGCGTGCCTGGTGTACTGGTCGGTGGTGTCGCCCTTCAAGCCCTTCGGCCCCACGCTGGCGCTGGTGTTCGTGCTGCTGGTGGGCGCGCTCAAGGCGATCGCTGAGGACAAGCGCCGCCACGTGGAGGACAACAAGCTCAACAACAGCACCGCGCACGTGCTGAATGAAGACGGTGAGTGATGCCCAAACTTCCTGACAAATTTTGGGCTCCTGAGCCCGTGCAGAGGATGTGCGCTGCACATAACAGCTCGTGGCAATGCTCCTCTAAGGCGTCAGAATGCCAATCAGCCGGGAGAGTTAAGTGTATCTTCCAGATGCGTACAACCGTCAGTAGGCGCATGATACGCCACATCTTGGGCGTTGATCCCCAGACCGTGTGGCATCCAGGGGTCATTTTTCTGGAAGAGTCTGTGTCCCTTGACCTGCAGGCAGCACGTCGGACATCAAGTGGTCCAACGTCAAGGTGGGACAGGTGCTGAAGGTGATGTCGGACGAGGATATCCCCGCAGACCTGCTGACGCTGTACTGCCGCCTGGACGACAACGTGTGCTACATCAAGACCACCAACCTGGACGGTGAGCCGGGGTTCCCAAACCCTGAACCCCAGCACATGCGCAGCACAGCTGTTGTAGCGCCCGCCAGTGTCAACAGGAAAGACAAAGCCGCGGTTCTGGCAATGGCACTGGCTGGGGGATGCGTGCACGGCTGCTGCGGCCAGCCGCATTCGTTTTGGGGCATGCAGCTGGAGTGGGTGTTCAGCAGCACGAGATTAGCACAGGCAGCAGCCTAGACCCTGCTGTACGGAAAGTAACTGCTGAAATATACGACACTCACATACTCAACCCTGCTGCAGGTGAGAGCAACCTGAAGGTGCGGCGGCCGCTCAACATCAAGGGCCGCGTCCC
Source organism: Diplosphaera chodatii (assembly GCA_032358165.1). Classification (NCBI taxonomy): domain Eukaryota; kingdom Viridiplantae; phylum Chlorophyta; class Trebouxiophyceae; order Prasiolales; family Stichococcaceae; genus Diplosphaera; species Diplosphaera chodatii. The sequence continues at coordinate 2,545,368 of JAALGY010000038.1, forward strand.
CGAGTCGCCCGAGGCGGTCGCCGCCATGAGCGTGACCCTCGCCTGCGAGCCGCCCAACAACAATCTGCACTACTTCGTGGGCCGCGCCGTGGTGCAGGTAGGGGCTTCGAGTACATGCAGATGCAGCAGGCTCTCATGAGCAGTGCAACCACCTGACAAGGCTTCCCCAGATGCAGCACTTCCAGCTGCCGTGGTCAGCAAGCTCACGAGGCTCAGGCTTATAATATCAGGATGCAGGCTGTCTGCCAAGAGGTTCAGCCTGATGCAGGCATTGCTGCGAGGAACCAGTCTCATCTGCATGGCAGGTTGGGTGCCTTGCATGTGCTACATGCCGGTGTACCTGACCACCTGGATGCAGTGACGACTGCATCATCCTCTGCAATGCAGGACGGCGTGCACCGTGAGACAGTGGCGGTGTCCATGAACGAGATCCTGTTGCGCGGCTGCACGCTGAAGAACAGCGGCTTCATCGTGGGGCTGGTCGTGTACACTGGCCCCGAGTCCCGCATCCAGATGAACGCTGCAGAGCCGCCGCGCAAGCAGGGTGAGACGCCTGGCGCTCCCAAGTGGACTGAGCGCACTTGCGAACTCCTCAATGCATTTCTCATGCCCGCCCGCAGCATCGTCATGGGTGCTCGAGCTGTGTGGCTGTGCATCAGATCGCCTCAAGTTGATGCTGCAAGCTGACCGCGTGCCTCCTGCTGCCGCGCAGGCAGCTACACGCGGTTCCTCAACCTGCAGGTGCTCATCATCATCCTGCTGCAGCTGCTGCTGTGCGCCGCGTGCGCGGGCGCAGCCCTCGCCTGGCGCGAGGGCCCAGGTGGGGTTCAGAACCCTACACTGCTATAGGTCCAATAGCATGGCTCACAATTTTCTGGCAGCAGTGCAGCGGCTGCAGTGTCAGCTGTTTGGCAAGTAACGGCATGGCGTGTGTGAGCCCTGACGCTGTGCAGCGCCCCATGCCTGGCGCTGCTGGTATCTGGGACGGCCGACCCCAAATATGGCTTGTCGCATGGCTGATGGCCAGATGCTGGGCTCCCGGATTACACTCGTCGTCCGAACGAAGTGCTGATTTGCTGTGCTATGCAGCTTTGCTCTGATGCGCTTCGATGGGTGGGGTTGGTGCATATGCTGCAGGGAAGGCGCGGTACTACCTGGCGCTGACGTTCAACAACCAGGGCAACTACAGCTCCAACGTGGCGTTCTTCTTCGTGAACATGATCACCTTCTGGCTGCTGTTCAGCTACCTGGTGCCCATCTCGCTGTTCGTCACCATCGAGGTCGTCAAGTTCATCCTGGTAGGCGCCATGCCACCCTTCCCATTGTCAAGTATGCGTGCAGATCCTGGGCAGCGTGGTGCAGAGTATGTGGGGCTGTGGATCTCACTCAGTTCCACAAATGCATGCCATGAGCTCGTCCTTTGAATGCGTCACTGGATCGACACAGCTGCTGCTGCCGGGATACCATGCCGTTTGCTGTTTGCTGCAGGGCAACTTCATCAACAACGACCCCCAGATGGTGCCGCCAGGGACTACAGACTGGGGCAAGGTGCGGACACTCAGGGTTCAGGATTCCACGTGTTGCATTGCTGCTGCCAGCAAGTGCTGTCATCATGGTATAATCATGACATGCTCGTAAATCACTATATATCCGATTTACACATCAGCACCAAGTATCCAGTGATGGGCGTGAACGCAGGCCCGCAACACCAACATCATTGAGGATCTGGGGCGAGTCGCGTACGTCTTCTCCGACAAGACGGGCACGCTGACATCCAACGAGATGCGGCTGCGTGCAGTCTCCATCAAGGGCGTCCCCTACGGCAGCCTAGACTTCAGGTGAACTGGTTCCTGTGTGACGAGCCTCCTTTGCAGGTTTTTAGATGTGACATCTGACCGGAAACATCACGGCATTGCTGCTCTTGATTTCTGGACTCTTTGCTGCAGGCTGGAGGATTACGAGGGCACAGGGCGGGAGGCGCTCACAGCATTCGACGCGCGCCTCGACAAGGCGGCAGCGGTGCTGCGCCAGGCTGGGTAGGTCGAGCATATGTCACTCCCTCTCTCGTCTCTGCAAGGCGACTGTCTGGCAAGGCCACGAAGAAGCGCACGTCTTGAGCCGGCTGACTCAGTCTGAGAGTTCAAGTGGCAGTGGCAGCCAGCACTATGCACTGCTCAAAGTGTGTCAGCCCATTTGGGGGCGACTGTGTTGGCCTGATCAGTGTCATGTGGCCCAGGCTGCGCTTGAACGTCACACGTAATGTGGGCACACAGATGATGCACTGTCTGCACAGGTTCTGGGATGAGACGCTGCTGCGGGGTGGATCCTCGCAAAACCTGCTGGCGCTGGCCCGCACAGAGAGCAACACGCCGCCCGAGGTGGGATCGCACTCCCTGGGTGTGGCTGGCAGCAGATCAACGGCGTGTGACGTGCTAAGCATCCGCAAGCCATGGAAATATATATGGGGAAGTTAGCAGTATGTGAGGCTGCCCAAGCACCCGTCAGCGTTGCTATCCCACCCTGGCTGCAGTCGCTGGGCCTCCGCAGCCCGGGCGGCACGCCGCAGGGCATCAGCACGAAGGAGATCCTGCTGGGTGAGCCCTGCCGAAGCGCGTCTTGCCACACGAGTAGTTGACTTGACAGCTGCCTTTCTCGACTTGGTGTGCAGTGGCAAGGCTCTCAAGACGATGCAAAGTGCACCCACATGCCAGCCGTGCTGCCGCCAAGCAGTTTGGTGCCCTGTGCCCTGTGAGGCGGCAGGTGCCTGAGCCTTCACTGTGATCAACGCAGGCCACCACGTGCTGGACTTCTGGTCGGCCATCTGCATCTGTCACAACCTCATCGTGGAGGGCGACGCCGCCGACGGCGCCTTCCGGTACCAGGGGCCATCCCCCGACGAGGTGCATTCTCCCTTCAGATTGTTCTGTGTTGATCTCCAAGACACGCCTTGTGCCCTGCTCTGCCCATTGCCACAGTTTGCCTTGCGTGACTCCTGATAGCCTCCATATACACTCATTCATAGCAAGCCGCCTAGACACCCTGCTGCGCTGCGCTGCACTGATGGCCCAGCAGATACTGGTTAGCAGACCACACTGCTGGTGTTAGCGGGTTGTGGGCTGCAGGGCCTTGACCGTTATCACCCGCGCATCATAGCAGTTTCCTAAGCTTGCATTGATAGCATCATGAGCTATGAATACAGTGTGCTGTACTAATAAACAAGTCAGCACGCCTGGCACACAGCAGGTGCCATGGCCTGAGCCTCGATCCAGACCCCAGAATCGCAACCCCAAACCCGGGTGCAGGTGGCGCTGGTGGAGGGCGCCCGGCAGCTGGGCTTCGAGTTCCGCGGCCGCACCCGCTCCCACCTGACCGTCAGCTTCCAGGGCCGCGAGGTGGGGCCTCCGCACCTGTGATTGCAAGGATGAGATGCAGAGCGTTATGGCTGATAGCTGGTGTTTCGGCAGAGCAGCAGCATCTGCCGTTCGTACTCGAATCTGCCACTCAGTCAGCAGGAAGCAGCGCCTGCACAGTCGGCATGTTGACAACTTCGTTGCCCATGCTCATGGCACGCCGGAAAAGGTGTCTTCGGCTGCAAGCTTTTGAGGCATGCAGAGAGTGGCCCAAGCTCGCGTCCTGGAGACCACCTCCTTGGGCATGACATGCCGGCAGGGTAGTACCAGACTGTGAGTTGTGCACACGGGTACATTACGTGCACTTGTCCAGAACCAGCACGATTGATGTGGCAGGTGACGCACGAAATCCTTGTGGAGCTGGAGTTCACCTCGGACCGGGCCCGCATGTCGGTTGTGGCGCGTGCCCCCGATGGCACCATCCGCCTGCTCACCAAGGGCTCTGATGCGGTGAGTTCACACAGAGTTCTTTGTGTCTTCAGTTCCCTTTTGATGAACACAAGTGGTTGAGCACCAGCACGGTCAAATGTCGTGGTGATGGATACCCAGAGCCTGACAATGTGGCGCTGGGCCGCAGGTGATGATGCCGCGGCTGCGGGCGGGCACTGACGCGGCGCTGCTGCAAGCCACGGAGGACAATCTGCACGCCTTCTCCGTCAAGGGCCTGCGCACGCTCATCGTCGGCTCCAAGGTGCGCTTCCCGCTTCCTGCCCCCTTCTTCCCGGCGCCGAAAAGTTTGTGGTCGCCACGCTGCTCAGCCCTGCTTTGATTCGGCACGTCAGCCCGTGCTTGTGCCAGGCACAGCAGGAGGCCATGGACCAGCACCGCACCTGACCGTTGGACTTCAAGCATCGCAAACATGCTTGGCACCGGGATGCGTCAGAGCTTGTCTTCGGGAAGTTCCGAGTCAAAACTTTACCGCATGCAGGTGCTGTCGGAGGACGTGTGGCAGCGGTGGCACGGCACGTACACGCAGGCGGCGTCATCGCTGGACGACCGCGAGTCCCGCATCGCCGCGGTCGCCGAGCAGCTGGAGACGGACCTGGAGCTACTGGGCGTCACCGCCATCGAAGACAAGCTGCAGGTGGGGTTCTGGGCTGGGAGTCTGTAGAAGCGCAGCACTGCAGAGCTGCGCCAGCACTGCCAGTGTGCAGGATCAGATTGAGAAGTCCGCCCTCGTGACTTGATGCAAGCATGCAAGCAGCATGCTGGAAGGGGCAGCGCAGCTGGGTGGAGGTGACTCTTGCTGTGCTTGCATCTGCTGCGGAGACCCGTCATCCCTGCAGAGGTCGCCAGGATGCGCTGTTCTCCGCCGGGTGAAAGCACTCATCGACTGCCAAGGTAGCAAGACCGAGTCCAGGACAGGTCCCTTTATATATCGTTCTGCAAGTCTTTCAATGCGATGTCGCCACATGCTCATGGCAGGAGGGCGTGCCAGAGGCGATCAGCACACTGATTGACGCCGGCATGCGGGTGTGGATGATCACCGGCGACAAGCAGGAGACCGCCATCAACATCGGCATCTCGGCGGTGCGTCACACTGCGACCCCTGACCATGGCACATCTGGGTGTCGTGGTATGGCTGCAACATCAAGGCCTGCTGCACCGTGTCCGAAGCCACAGGCGTCCCTGCACAGTGTGACAGTCAGCTTTCATCGGACTGACCACGCCACTAGCCAATCTACAATTAGCAAACCTCATCATCACACCTGACCGCACTCGCTGCAGGGCCTCATCTCCGACGCCAGCCGCTGCCTGGTGTGCAACGCCGGCGACATCGACTCGGCGGCCAAGCGGCTGGGGGAGCTGCACGCGCGGCTGATGCGGGAGCACGGGGCGGGGCCCTCGGCGCCGTCTACAGTCACGTCCACAGCGCCGTCCGTGGCGCCTTCCATTGCCGACAGCGCCGACAGCAAGTGCGCCTGTATCGTAGCTTGCTGTGTGCATTGCCATGCGCCCTTGCAGGGCATTAGATCGTGATAGCCGCTGTGCAATCAAGTGTGAACCGCCATTGTGTTGAGGCAGCCGTCATGTGTCCTTGCAGGCACGCCCAGAACGGCAAGTATGCCAGCAGCATCGACACGTCGCCGGAGTACCTGATGCCGACAGGCGGCCTGACGAGCAGCGTCGCCGGCGGCACGCGCAGCGGGAAGCACTACTCCTCGCGGCCCGAGCTTGTGGTTGACGGGCGGACCCTAGGTGCGATGGTGTTGATGGCTCTGCAGCCCTGTGTAGGTGTGCCCCCGCGCCCATGATATAGAACCAGGGAACAGCAGTTGTGGACGATTTCTGACAGGGTCTGTTCAGCTCGGTCGGACTGTGGCAGCATCAGGCCAGCAGGAAGGCCAACACGAGCCCAGCAGGCTGCCTCTGACGCCTGCAGCTGCATCCAAACGTTGGTTGTTACGGCGCAGGGTTCCTGTTCGGGACGCCGGCAGAGAAGCAGCTGGCGGCCGTGGCGGCGGGCTGCGCATCCGTCATCGTGTGCCGTGCCTCGCCCAGCCAAAAGGCGGCTGTCGTGCGCATGATGATGGAGTACGAGGTGACCTTGAACTTTGACCCTCGAAAGCTGACCCGTACTTATGCCTCTGCAGCCTGTGCACGGCAGCCATGTGTGCGCTTAGCAAATTGGAACCCCAGCCCCAACAGGGCTCATGCTTCCTGCATTGTGGGCTAGTGGCGTAGCTGGGCCGGACCAGCATTTGCAGTGGTGTCCACCTCCGGAAACCGCAGCAATCCCCTGCCACACAGGTGGACACATCCCAGGCTGGCAAGCGGGGCAAATTTGCGCAGTGGCTGGCGCGCTACAAGCGCCGGATGGACACCAAGATGCTGGCCATCGGCGATGGTGCGCACTAGGGTTTAGGGTTTTAACCCACCAGTTCCTGCCACCCGCAGAGCGTCCGCTCCTGCCACATGCCTGTACACACACCAGACATACTATGCGCTGCCTGCTGTACATCATATACAAGGTTTTAAATAGGCTGTTGGCAACAGCCCATGCCCCACATGTGGGTTGCAGCCCAAAACCCTGGGCAGGCAGCTGCTTTGCATCCTGCCAAACGTGAACCATCTTTGTGCAGGCGCCAACGATGTGGCGATGATCCAGACGGCGGACATCGGGGTGGGCGTGATGGGCAAGGAGGGGCGCCAGGCCGTCAACAACTCCGATTATGCGGTCGGCCAGTTCAGGTGGGGGCTCCAGGGTGGGGACTGCCGCGCTGGTTTGAGCTGGCCGCCATGCGTGCACATTTGCAGTGATGCACTCGCCGTTTTACATACCGCTCTGAATGGCATCTCAGTCCAGAGTCAGTCAGAGCCCCATTATTTTCCAACCCAGCCTCTGTTTGAATGGTCAACTGACACTATAGTTGACAAACATATGAATGCGACTCCCCTAATGCCATCGCAGGTTCCTGGTGCGGCTGCTGCTGGTGCACGGCAGCCTGTCAGTGTACCGCCTGGCGCGCCTCATCAAGTACTCCTTCTACAAGAACATCACGCTCGCCTTTCTGCTGTTCATGCTGCAGCCCTTCGGCGGCTGGTCGGGTGCGCATTCCAGTTGTTGCCGATCGTTGACGTGCAGCCCCTATGCCGCATGTGCCATACGCAGAAGTCAGTGTTGACTGCTGGCATGATTGCCATCCTGTGCCATCATGATTGTCATGGCGTGATCCAGCTGCATGGCTGTGACGATGACGACGGTGACGAACGTCGATGATGCTCGCTGCATTACAATATAACACCTGCACCCCAGCGTCAGAAGTACAGAGTGGCAGTGTTTGCTTCGGCTTGTGGCATTAATATGTGCTGTCTGCAACATGCAGGCCAGGCGATGCTGGACGGCATCACAGCCTCCTTCATCAACGCATTCTTTGTGAGCCCCCCCCCCCCCCTGTTATTGTGACAGCCTTCTGTGCACATACGCTTGCAATTGCCCGCCAGTCTTAGTGTCGCTGCTTCAGATCGCACTGTCATCAGTTGACAATGATATGTATAAAGGAGGCATTGTGGGAGTATACATGCATTGCCCGCCATCACGTGAGCTCTGATATTGCAACCTGCTTATCATGCAGACCGCGTTCCCGATCGGCGTCTTCTCTGTTGTGGACCGCCCGTTCAGAGATCTGAAGACGTATATGCGCTTCCCGAAGGTGCCCTGTCCCTGCGCGTGCAACTGTGACCTTTTTCAAACAAACTTGCTGCTTGACACCACAGCCACCACGGCAGCTCAGTATCACGCGTCGGTGCTCGCTTCCATCTCTAGTGCGATGGCTGTCTCACGTGCATGCTGCCCCCTGCGTCCACCCACACAGTTCTCAGCCACGTCAACCAAACGTGGCCACCCCCTCCGCAGCTGTACAACCTGAACAACCCGCTGCGGGCGCGCAGCTACTGGAAGACGGGCGTCATCATGGGCATTGTGCACGGCGTCACCATCTTCCTCATCGTGTACTACTCCGCGGTGAGGCTCCCAGCGCCGTCGGCTGCACATGCTGTGTGTGTTGTGTACCATCACGTTTCAGGGGGACATGGCGCGACCTCGACTCAGTCAGTGGACCAGTTGCAGCACCGCCGCTGCCTCAAACGGGTCCTCCACCTGACGTGCCGATGTGCATGCATGTGGCTGGCAGGAGGGCTCTGCTGTCAGAGTCAACGTTCAAACTGAGTGTCGGTTCTTTTTGCTGCGCAGGTGGCGTCGGGCCGCGACAGCGTCACGGACATTTACTCCACGGGCAAGTCCATGTTCCTGGCCATGATCATGGTGGTGACGTGCGAGATCGGGCTGCTGGCGCGCTTCTGGACCACGCCCTTCGTCATCATCTGCTTCCTGTCGTACGCCCTGGTGGGTTGTGTTTTAAGATGGTGTTTTCCTTTGGCCTCTCTACGACGCTGTGCATATGTTTGTTGGGCCACACCAACTGGTGCCCCTGATTTTTCAAGACCCCTGAAGCACCAGATCTGATGTCTGCAGGTGTACCCCTTCATATTCCTGGTGCCGCTGATCGAGCGTGGCTTTGGGTCCTATGATGTGACGCTGCTCGGCGTGGTGCGTCCCCGAATGACCCTGATGTCGATGCCCTGCCATGCATACTGCAGGCAGCATTTGCTGATACTTGCGCAATGCAGCATTTGCTGACACTTGTGCAGTGCAGCAGTATGGCTGTCATACTGCAGCGCACGCTCCTTGCCCTCTTGCCCCCTTCACGGCATGGTTGAACCGTGTTGTTGGTTTGTTGCTGCAGGGCGTGACACTGATGGCGCAGCCGCTGTTCTGGCTGCAGCAGGTCGCAGTGCTGGGCCTGCTGTTCGGCACCCGGTACGACCCGACCCCAATACTTGTGACAACCTCCCGCAGCCACCCGATGGCATGTGTGGCCTGCCTTTGACTGTGTGCATGTGGGGTACCCCTCCCTTGCACTCTTGTCAGTGCCCAGCATGCATCTCTGGCCTCCTTCTGGTCAAACTGCATGCTCAATCTCCACACAATTTTCTTAAGTGAACTGATGCCTGCTCTGCAGATTCGTTGACCGCTCGCTACGCACGATGTTCTACCCCAACGACTATGTGGTGAGCACCTGGCACCCCCCGCGTGCGCACCACAGCCCTGCATTGCCAGCTCGCTTTCCTGCCGCGCTGCTGCACCCGATTCCATGCGTGATGACAGCAAAGCGCCTGTCGCTTTGGTGTTCTGGCTCACACGAGAGGCCCACTGGGCGCTCATGCATGTGGTCCACCCTGCATGGCAATGCTGACACGGGAGCTGACCTCGCTGCTGGTGGTGCAGATCGTGGCGGAGGCGGAGAACCGCGCGCCGAGGGACGCGGGGCTGGGGGAGAAGTCGGTGGCGCGGCTGGAGGCGTTGTCGGTGTCGCAGCCGCTGGACCACGGCAGCGGCCGCAGCGGCAGCGTCGTGCCCGCGCCGGCGTCGGAGAAGCAGCAGCAGGTGCGGGTTTGGGGGTTGGTCCTGATCCTTGAGCGAAGAGCGCTCTAATGCCACTAAACTCCGCCCAAGTGCAACAATATTTTCTCAGCAGTAACCTTGCTTGCCGTAAACAATCCCTTGTGTTGATACGAGCATGCCACTGTGGTGGGCTAGGGTGCTGCCTTTTTGTTGGCGTCTCGGCTCGTGGCAGGGTTAGTCAATGCACGCAAGCACTGCCGAGCGCACCTCCTGACCCGGCCTGTGTATGCGCAGGCGCACCAGAACGGACAGCTGCAGCTGCAGCCGCAGGGGCAGAGGGGCGTGCGCATGGCGCCGCCGGGGGAGGCTGCTGCGCCGGTGCCACATGCGCCGGGCGCAGACGGCCGCGTGTGAAGCGGAATGGAACTGGGGCCAGCGACGCAGAACTGTGTTTGACTGGCTGCCCTGCCACCTGATGGCCAAGCAGGCACGGAGTATGGCCGTGCAAGGGCTGCGGATGAAGTCGGCCGCGCTTACCAGGCAACGGGTGGTGCGAAGTGTTGCCTGACGCGTCCCACAGGCAGTCAATGACGGGGTTGGGGAGCCGACGACATGTCACAAACGTACGTGAAGTGCTGTGCGTTTGTAAGCTCGACTTGTTTGGCGCAGAGTGGTTGTTAGAAAGTGTGTATTCTTCAGCGAGGACGAAGCGAGTGAGGGTAACAGGCAGGGTAACATCCAGTGACAACATCCCACTGCAGCCAGCAGCGGGTCCATCAGGGTTGTGAAGCATTGCCACTGAGGAGAGGGCAGCGCAATGCGGGTTCCGCTGTGGCCAGTAGCACTGCACATACACGGTCCACATCTGCGTTACTGTTTTATTGCCTGCAACACGCAAAGCAGGCTGGGGTTTGCACGTGTGTGGGCTTGACTCACATACTTGCACATCGCAGCATGGCAAGTTGCAACCGACAGCTGCAGGATGTGTGATCACAGATGCATATTGAATGGCATCACGCATTAGCACGCACCTGTGCACGTCAGTCCTGCTGGATCTGGTGCTCTCAACGGTGCTCGAAACAGTGATGTGATCTGCTGCATGCGGCATAGTGTCCCAATTAAATTGTCAGGCCTGCAGCCCAGTCAGTCGCAGTGAAGCAGTGATAGCTTCTGCAGCTCGCTAGCAGTGATACGCCGCGCCACAATGCCAGCAGCCGACGCCGACCTGGTCCGATGGCGGCTGCTTGGCGCCATCTGCTGGCAGGTCGGATTTACAAACATCAGATGCATGCACGGCATGCAAGCAGTGCCCCACTGCGCTGAGATTGCTGCTCGGTCACAGCTCTGTGTTGCATCGCCGCCTCACACAACCCAGCACCGTATCATGCTGCTCGATGCATGCTCGGTGCAGCCGCGCACCCTGCTCAAACCCGGCTGCATGCATGCAGGCGGCGGCGACGCTGGCGGCGGTGCCCGCCTGGCGGCTCGTGACGCACGCGCCGTGGCTGCTGCTGCGCCCGCTGCGGCTGCTGGCGGAGACGCTCGGGCTGTGGTCCCTGGGCACGGCGCTCCTGCTGGCGGCGCTGCAGGCCGCCGCAATGTGGGCAGTCAGCCAGGTGCTGGTACTTGTATGATCTGATCGAGGGGTTGCTCAGAGCTTTCCATAGGCCGGCTGGCATTGGCCGTCACACGCTGCAAATCCCGTCACAGCATAGGCATCCCGCCGTGGGGCTTGATTGGGAGGCCAGAGGCCTGCGAAAGGCCCCATGCATTTGGCGTGGCCCTAAGGCTCAGGTTTCGGTGCACATCCTCCACAGCTGCTGGCGGTGCAGCAGCGGCAGCCGGGCCGGGCACCGCAGCCCTTTGCCGCTGCATCGGGTGCGCCGCTCGCGGCGCTGGCAACTGCCATCGTGGTCTATGCTGCCACCGGAGCCGCATCAGCTGTTCTGCTGGCCAAGGTCCAGGTGCCAAGCGGGTCAATTTGCTATGATTCAGTCCTCTCCGTCTGCTTCATGTGCTAGCAGGTGCGGATTAATTCTGCTGGTGTTGCTGCAAAGTGGTAGGCACCCAGCACACTACAACACATGCAAGAGCGTCTGCATGACTCATCAAGTGGCTGGCTGAGGAGCGCTGCGCATGTGAGGCTGCTGCAGCATTGCTCCTCTGCAGGGTTCCGCTGCGCACAGCCTGTGGCTGGCGGCCTTTGGCGCCGCCGCCGGCGCTGTCTTCCTGGGCTGGGCGCTCGCCGCGGGGTGGGATGTACTCTCGTTCCCGCAGCAGAAGCGGCCCCGCTACCGCCTGCTGCGTGAGCAGCTGCCCGCAGGTGACACACGCAGAGCATGTCTGAACATGGGCTTCTGCCTGGGTCCGAGTGGCTCTGAACTGCCGCCGTCCGTGACTGCACCAAAGTGGTGATTCCGTGGCGTCCCAGCACACCTCTGCCCAGCCACGAGGTTGCCACATTGCAGCGGCGGCGGCGGCGGCCCGCATCACGGTGCTGACCGCGCTTCTGGTGGGCGCCATTCGGCTGTTCGGCTTCTTTGGCAGCGGCAGCGGCAGCGGCGGCGACGGCACAACTCTGGCGGCGTGGCGCTCGGCCCTGTCCGCCGCGCTGCTGCTCGCCTTCCTGTGGTACACAGGTGCGCAGGCATGTAGCAGGCTGGAATGCCGGTTGCCTCTCTGCAGGCAATAAGTGACCACTGTCCAATCTTTGGTGCATATGCGGGTGGTGCAAGTTCAATTTGCAATGGATCTCCAGCCAATGGAGCGGCGATTCGCCGACGCATCCGGCAGTGCCAGCGGCTGGTCGAGAGCTTGCCATGTGGCGCGACAGGGCTGGCGATGCTGCGCATCGTGTTTGGGGAGCGCCTGGACTTTGTGCGGCGCTACGCCGGCGGTCACCAGGCCGCGCTGCTGGCCGCGCTGGCAGACGACAAGGTGCACATGTGTCACCACGATGAAGATGACCAGTTGTGAACGGGTGAGCTCGGCTGGATGCTGGCAGCTGCTCCGCAGGCGCCGCTGCAGCAGCAGCCGGCACTCAGGCACAGGGCAGCAGTGACTAAGAACCACCATGCAGCAGAGTCAAGCACTGGTGCTGTATATTTACGAGCAGCTGAGCTGGTTCTTGACACCTCACCCCTGCGTTCGGCAGGCGCCGCTGCTGCAGCAGCTGGCGTTCCAGGAGCTGGCGACGGTCGCGCAGCCGCCCTTTGCGGCGCGCCGCGCCGGCCTGTGGGCCGACGACAGCGGCGGGACGTGGCGGCTGGCGGTCCAGCCGTGCCTCCAGCAGGTGCTGCACCTGGCCGTCTCAATCCGTCAGCGCGGCGTCTAGCATTCGTAGCCACCTCCCCTGACCCGCCGCAGCTGCTGCCAACAGCGGCTGCCTGTGTCGAGGGTGTGGGGCAGGACTGCCTGACCGCCGCTGCTACAGCGCGAACTGTGTGGGTGTTCAGGCATGACAGCGCCATGACCGGGGCACCCGACACCGGTGCTGAGGTGGCGCCTCGGCACGCAGGTCGAGGGGCTGGTGCGGGCCGTCGCCGACGCGACGACGGCGCAGCCGGGCGCCAAGGGCGGCGGCGGCGGCAGGGCCGGCGGCGCGGCCGGGCCGGCGCCCAAGTGGAACCAGCCATCCGCGCTGGTGGCGGGCGGCCGGGGGCCGCGCTGGCCCCTGAAGGTGGACACCGCTGCTTTGCCCTACCTTTGCTGCATGCGGGCTCTGCCCCGTCTCATGAGGTTCAGCGTCCAAAATATGGGGTCAGGTGTGTGAGCATATGACGGCTCAGGAGCATCAGCAGACCCCAACAACCATCACAGTGCAGCACGATGCGTATTGCAACCAGACTGCTGCATGTGTGCAATGGAGCTACATGCCCAGCGGCGGGATATCTTCGAACGCAGGGCGCCGTCGACCGGGCCGCAGCGGCGGCGGCGGCGTGGCTGCCGCGGCAGCCCCTGCGCGGCGTGGCCTGGCAGATCGCCTCGCAGCGGCAGCGCACGGCCTGGGCGCTGGACGCGCTGGCGGGCCTCGCCGGCGCATCCCGGCAGGTGGGCGGGAGCAGTGTAGCTTCCAGCTTCCAGCTTCCGCCCCTCCAGCGTCACAGCCCTCTCACCGCACGGCAGCACATGATGGAGGCCCTGCTCAGACGTCGCCTGGCGCTGTGCCCAGATGCGAGCTGTTTGCGATGGCTCGTGACCGCACGCTGCAGGAGGACCGCTACGGGGTGGCGCAGCTGAGCGACCCGGGGCTGCCGACCATCCTGCAGACCCTGCTGTCCGCGGCGCTGGCTCTAAAGGCGGCAGCAGCTCTGCCAGCCTGGCGCAACGGCAGCGGCGGCGGCGGCGTCAGCAACGGCGGTGCGTGTTGTTGTGAAGCATGCTTCTGGGTTGTCTCACAGTGCCCAGCGTTGTGACATGGCAGGCCTCAGCCCAAATGGGAACGCATCTGCTCAAAGTGTGGCTGGGGAATGTGCAGACGCCAGCGGCGGGCGGCCGCTGAATGCTGCAGCAGAGCTGCAGCAAGCGGCGGAGCAGGCAGTGATGCGGTTCCTCGGCGCCTTCGGGGAGGCAGCTGCTTCCCGCTTCCTGTCGGCCGCACCCTGCGCGCCCGCCTTTGGCAGCGCCGCCGACGCAGCCGCGGAGCTGCAGGCCTGCCTGCAGCAGCTCATAGAGCGGCAGCAGCGGGCGCGTGAGGCGCAGCAGCAGCAGCAAGCGGAGCAGCAGCAGCAGCAGAGGCAATAGCAGTCTGCGTAAAGCAGCAGGGGTGTCGGCTGCCTTGTGTCACGTGACTAGCATGTCACAGTGGCTCCTGCAGAAGGAGCAGCCGTCCTACGGCGCATGCGAGCGGTGGATGGTATGTTAGTGGGGGTGGGCGCAAGTGGCATGGTGGTTGGGGCGGGCAGGGGCTGCGTGCGCCAATCTCAGCAGCTGTTCTGCTGGGGTGCTTGGCCTTGCCGTGTAGAGGGCACGGCCAGGTGTTTATGTGATAGCTTGTGACAGCTATTATTATTTATTGAGTGCAATTTGTAGGTGGCATGCGAAGCACAGTGAAAGGCAGGTGCTGTAGTAGGGGGTCCAGGTTCTGAGGTCAATGGCGTTCCCCTCTGCAGCTGTCAGCTTCGCCCCAGCTGGCCGGCTTAGTAAGGGCTGGGAGGGCGTTGAGTCACCCCGGGCGTCATGTGCGCGCAACGGCGTAACCCGGTCACAATTCGCTTTCATATACTCAGAACCTTGACGCAGTGAGCTCATTAGCCAATTGCACTGTTCACAGCATCAGCTATTGGCCACCATTTCGCTCATCACACGGATCCAACAGCAGGCAACAGCCATGTCGCCAGCTGCAGCTGAACTTCGCAGCGAGCAGCCAGCGTTCCAGCAGATGTCGCCGCTGGGTGCGCCGCCAAAGGCGCCAGCACAGTCCGTCTCCAGCGACATCTTCCAGGAGACGGTGCGTCTACCTGCACAGTCGTAGTCCACAGGATCGGGAGTGCACAGCTGGGGTGCAGCTTGATCTGAGGGCGCATGTGGCCCAGGGACCCACATCGTTGCGTTTTCCAGCCGTAATCTGGCAGCACAGTGCTGTGAACACCACGATTAATATCGCAGGTTTGGGTGTTTATCCCATCTGACGTGCGGGGTTGTCAAGTCAGCACCTCATGGCGAAGTGTATGCAGTAGTTGTCGCCATGCGCAGGCGCACGAGGACGGGCAGCTCATGGAGCTGGACTGGGCGGCGGATCTGCGGGCCCAGCCGGGCATGGAACGGGTCATGACGGCAGGCGCGCTGCTGTCGCCCGACAGCAAGATGCCGGCGGACCACCTGGTGAGGGGCGGCAGGCAGGAGGCGCCAGACAGAGCAACGTATTGCCTGTTAACGCGCCTGCGATCCAGACCCTTGTGCTGGCTGAGGGTGCGGCAGTGAGCTGCGGCACTGCTGACGACGCGATGACGCGCACGATGTTCCTGCCCACCCTGCATGCCCGGCATGTCAGCCCGACCCGCCCTGTGCTGGGCTGCAGTTCACGGCGCTGCTGCGGCACGGCCTGGTGGGCGACCTGACGTGCCTGTACGACCCGCGCACCCACGCGCTGCACACGCTGGTGGCGCTGGGGCCCAGTGTGTGCGGCCACGGGGGCCTGGTGCACGGCGGCATGTCGGCCACGGTGAGCACCCTGCTTTAGCTTGGTGCGGCCCCTGCTTGAGTCACACCGCTCCAAGCACTATGGTCTTGTCGCAGTATGTTATCACACACCAGTGCCGGTGCTGGTCCCGCCCTGCGGTTGCATGTAGCAGCCCTGCTGTTGGGCCTGCAGATCTGCGATGAGACGCTGGGCGCGCTGGCGTACATGCTGAAGCGGGATGCGGAGCTGCCGCCGGGGCCCATCTTCACCGCGCGGCTCGAGGTGGACTACAAAAAGGTAAGGGTCTGCACTGCATCGCGATCACATTCTGCGCTGTGAAGCAGGCTGCCGTCCGCTGCCCGCAGACCCTGCAGGAACCTGCACGCACGCACCTGCGCTGGCCCGCCTGCTCAGTGCAGAATGCTGTCCTGACTGACAGCCAGCCATTTTGCTCCCTGCAGCCCCTGCCGGCGCCCTGCGACGTGTGCTGCACCGCGCGCCTGCTCAGCATGGAGGGCCGCAAGCTGTGGTCCTCCGTCGAGCTGGCGGACCGGCCCGGCGGCACTGTCTACGCGTCGGGCAAGGTACACTGTTGAGATCCTGATACATGTGTGTCTCCGCAACTGAGCACGTAGCAAGCACCTGTTGTATTTATCCGTCGATGAAGGGTTGATCCTTGTGTTTATCTCTCTGCACGGCAGTCATCCACGAGCACCTGCAGTATCTTAGCAAACATGCAATTTCAGTGGTGCGAGTGTCCTTGTAAGTCGAGGGCGCAGACGGCTGAGCTCGTGTACGTGTGGTCACTGGTGACCACCTCGTTACAGCCTTTCTGGGTTCCTACACAGGCACTGTTCGTGACGCCGCGGCAACCTGCCCAGCCAATGGCGGATGGCAGGACAGCAGAGGCTCTGGCAGCGACGGCTGCAGCATGAGCTGTGTTGGGCCGGGGGGTGGCATGCGTTTCAGCACAATCAAAGATTATGTTGGAATATTATGTATTAGTTGGTGAGAGTAGCTTCGTCCGCGTACTTGGTTTGGAGCTGAATGTGCACCCCGCAGATTTTCAGTCGTAGTCGAGTAGCAGGAGCTAGTACAACGTGGTTGAGTGCGCATGATTCAAAGTGAACAGTGCAGACCCGCCATACGGGACAAGACCTCGCTTCCAGGCAGCATTGCCTAGGTCAGTCGTGCGTGGGATGCCACTCTCAAACTTTGCCACTGCCAGTACTACCGCATTCACCCTGGCGGTGCCTTGGTGTCCTGCTGGATGGTGAGTGATGAGCGAAGCTTGAGAGTATCGAGCTGGAACTTGGGTTTCCGAGGGTTTGCCGATCCAATGGTTCGGAATCATTCACCAATCCAACATCACTGGCTGTGTAACAGCATGGCTCCCGCACTTATTTCGGCACACACGCCTGGAGCCTTCGACGTGATTTACAGTTTGAGATTCTGGTCGCCATGTCGCCAGCCCAGCGCACTTGATTGCTTCCTGATATGTCTTCAAAGGCACGAGACCTGTGCAACGCAGCAGCTGATGCTGTGGCACGAGTGGGAAAGCTGGCAGACTGCAAGCTGGTGGCCGCTGATGGCCGGTTGACACCTTTGTCCAGCAGCTCAGCGCACAGAACATATCACATCTCATTGCGGTTGCCCACGACAGCCCAGACATGAACGAGCTGCTGAAGCATCGCTGCATCGCGTATGTGGCCTGCCAACTGCAGACAATCCTAATTGCAGGTGCATGGTGCCCACCAGTCAACGTACGGTGTACAATGATAGCAGACGTCAACTGAGTAGCATCCTGGACTCAAGGGCTGACCGACCTGCGAGTATGCAGCCGCTTTCTGCATGGCAGTCGCGTCACTGGTTCACAGGGTGTTCGACGAGAAGCACCGCACAGATTGGCTGGAGGCTCTCCCGCAATCAACACTGGTGGAGCTCAAGCAGCGCCGCGGCAACGTTGCTTTTGGCGCCGGCGTGGAGCACGTAGCGCCTGCGGCAGTTGCGCCCCCATTAGATATTGCGCAGATGGCATATCCGGAAGCGGCGATGGCTTACAAGTATGCAGCACCTGCGGCAACACAGCCGCAGCCGCCCGGCAATAACCAGTGGTAGGTCAGGAGTGGGGTTTGGGTGCCAATGCATCCATACCCCCACCACCTTGACGCCATTGACCCATATGTCGCATCGGCAGCAACGTCAACCTGTAAGCAACCAACATGATTCTGATGCGGCGTCCATGCCAGTAGTGTCACGCAACCGGACGCACGGACAGGGGCACGCAGCCAGCGACGGAAGCAGGCTGATGTGCCACACATACATCCCAAGCCAGCGTCCATATGTCATGTCATCATTTTCACCTCCGTCGCAGGCTTGGGGCTTCAAAACAGCTGTTGCTGCCCCGGCTCCCAGTCAATAGCTTTCACAACAAGGTCTCATCCTCACTTGACTTGACCTCGCTGGACCGCCAATAATCCTCCTTACGGAGGCGAGGCAGGGATCCAGAATCGTAACGAGTGAGGTACCTGCGGGGATGGCTACCTTAGGACCACCGGTCCTCAGTGGCACTATCGTGCCTCGCTCACTGAGCCATCACTGGGCCATCACTGGGCCATGACAAACGTCTATCTCGTTTTAGCTCAGCTCGCTCTGATGCTCTCACGTCTGCAGCATGGATGACGACATGGATTCTCAACCACTTCAGCTGTGTGCTGCAGCAGCTGGTGCTGTGTCGTGTGTGGGAGATCTGGCAGACTGCACGCTGGTGGCTAGCGATGGCAGTAGTTGCAAGGTGTCCAAGGGCTTCATAGCTGCGCATTCAAGAGTCCTCGGGTGCGCTGCCTCCACGTATGCACCGATCAACGCACAACATTCACGCACAGCAACCATGCATGGCTTAGGACGCTGTTAGTGTCGATGCACTCAACGTGGGACGCGCCTGATGTCCCACTGATATACACAAAACACTTATGACCTTACTCCTGCCGCAGGACCCTGCTCAACAGTGTTGATGCAGCAGAAGAGACCCTCAAGCTGGACGACAGCCCTGCCGAGGTTGCATGCATGGTCAACCATGTGTATGGCGGCGACCTGTTCCTGATCGACATCAGCAATCTGCTGGACTGCAGCCGCATGGTGCAGAAATATGACATGCCGCGGCTTCAGAGGGGGGTTGGCGCCTTTGTCCAGCAGCTCAAGCTCACCGACGAGAACCTTCCAGATTGGATGGCGGTCGCCCATGGCGACCCTGAAATATCTGAGCTGAAGCAGCGCTGCATCGACTTTGCAGCAAAGCGTCTGCAGAACACCCTGGACGCCAGGTGAATGATGCGAGCAGTGCTGCAATTCTGGTCACACACATTTTGTTGGACACATTGGCAGCTTTGGTGCTTTCAATGAAGCACCGCCAATGACAAAAGCCAGTTGCCCTGTCACAGGTATGTGTCCATCTATACTCTACAAAGGCAGATGTGACATACCTAGCGATGTCTCTATGCAGGCGTTGGAAGGAGCTGCCCCCCACATTCTGGCTGAACGACCTCCCACAGTCTACACTCGTCAACCTGCTGCTGCGCCGCCCGCAGCTCATCGCCGGCGTTGCAAAGGCAGACTGCACACACTGCATGCAGGGTTGCCCACGCTCCACATATGTAGCACACGAGAAGGGGAGGCCCCTGAGTGATGCAGATGTTCGCAAGTATGAAAGTAGCCCATCGTTGCAGTGACATCGTCACAGGATCAACATGCAAATGTGTGAACTGCGAGGCTAGCATGTGTTCAAGTATGTAAGCAGGGCACGTCCCTGTGAACCTGCTGTGATACTGTCGTTCATGCGTTGAAAACAGGCGCAGTTCCGATAATGTACACGAGCAGCGCTGCCCTGTTAAATACAGTCATGCATGTATCTAGCTGGTCTGACAAACATCACAGCTTCCAGCCAAGTGTTCGTTGCTCCCTGTCCATCGCTCTGAGCCCTCATTTCCAGACCTTCACAATGCCGTCGCGGCTGCAGGACACCAGCATCCGCTCCGTCACCTGCAGCAGGGCACGGCAGGACAGTCACCTGAGAATGCTGGACGTCACTGTGTTGCACGGAACTGTCAAGCGCTGCACTGCATCACGCAGAGTACCACCTCTATGGCTGCAAGGTCCAGCACGGCGTCGCGGTGTGACAGCGCCGCCTGCCGCCGCCGCGCCGAGGAGGCCCCGCAGCGCCTGGGGCCAGCGGGGCTTTGCACGGCGCCGTCGCCAAAGCTGCCGCCGCCGCCGCCGCCGCTTTTGGCGGACGCGGCCTCGTCGATGACCGGCACGCCGCTGATGGCACGCTGGCTGTACTTATAGGTCGGCACCGCGAGCTCGGCAGCCTCCTGCAGGCACGACACAGGGTGTTCGCAGATCAGAATGTCAAGCCCAGAACATAACACCTACGTGTTGCAGAGCACAGGCTTGGAGCCACAGCTGAAATGCACACCATATACACATTGCAAGCATCCTTCATCACGGCACACTCCGCAAGAGCCGTCGCCATCACGTTGCAGCAGAACCAGCCATGTGACCTGGCACGCTGACAAAATTACCTCATCAGTGAGCGCCGCGGTAGACGGCGGCGGCGGCGGTGCAGCCACGAGGTAGGAGGCGGCCGGGTTGGCGGGCGCCCAGTTGCGGATGGCGCCGTCGCTTCCCGCCGCCAGCAAGTTGCCGCCGCCCGTCGCCAGCAGTGCGCGCACCCTGCAGCAGATCAAACCAGAGAAGATTTAGTAGCACCCTCAGCAGTGCATTGGTGCATCAGACTGACTGGTTCCAGAGTGTTCTGTCGGACGTGCAGCCTGCATCATGCGCAGCATCAGTGTCCAGCGGCTCAGCAGCCAGGCGGGAGCTGATGGGCGGTGTGTACCCAGGGGGGCGCGTGGGGGGAGCATGCAGCTCCTGGACTCTCAGGTGCGCCGCCAGGGCCGCGGGATCCAGCGGGTTGGCTGCAGTGGGCTCTGGCGGCGGCTGCTGCAGCGCCGCTGGGGGCAGCTGCGCGGCGCCCCGCCTGGCACCCCCGTAGCGCAGCACCTGCAGCGGGGCCCAGTTGGCAGGGTGAGGGGCCTTTGGAAGAACACATACTAAGCTGGTGCAGCAACAGCAGGCGGTGCTGCCTCTGGATGACAACGATACGATTTGGATTTCACTGGAACTGCTGCTATGGCAGCTGACTGTCTGACCAACGCGCTCAGGACACCATTGACTGGGGCAGCAGCATGAAAATGCAGCCAATCCTGCATGCCAGTGGCAGACTGGCAATGGCTGCATCAGGCATATGGCCCCAGTCAACCAGCGAGAACCCATGTCAAGAGCCTACAATCGCTGCGGGTGGGTCACCTGGCGGCAGGCGCCGGCGGCCACGTCCCACAGGCCCACCTCGCCCGGCCCCGCCGCCAAATACACCAGCGGCGGCTGTGCAGCGCTCGCCGAGTCCGCCGGCCCCCGGCGGGGCAGCCCCAGCTGCGGCGGCGGCGCCAGCGCCGGCTCCAGGGCCTCGATGGCTGCAGCAGTGTGCACATGAAGGGAGTTGATACAACCAGCAATGCCCTCAGGCAGCAGAACACGCAGCGTCCTGGCAACATGTGGGGCACTTGACCTCAGTGATGCCACTGTATGTACCCCAGGACGCAACGGTTGCAAGTTTGCCATGTGACACTCCTATGATACTGCTGGTCAAGAGGCAGCTGGACTGCTGGCGTGGCTTGTACACGTGACAAAACTGCATCAGCTGCACGCTGCCCATCACACCTCCGGCCGGGTGGCGCCAGGCGTGCACCGGCAGCCGGAAGCGCGCGTCCCACAGCGTGCAGTGGCCCCGCGCCCCGCCCGTCAGCAGCCAGGTGGCGCCCTCCGGATCCGCCGCCAGCTGGTCCGTGACGCCCTGCGGTGGCCCAGAGCACTTGCGTTTGTCATCCAATTTCATTCGACACAGCCTGTCGGCCAGCTGCGGCCTGTTTCCAGGGCTTGTTGCACAGCGGTGTGCAGGCACTGCACAAAGGGCGGCGCATCGCGACCCACAAGCTGGATACGAGATGCTTCACAGAGGCATGTTCACCTGCCGCGGCTGTGACGGCAGCACCCAGGCGTCCCCGCTGGTGCGCAGGTCCTGCATGCATCAACACGCCAAGATAGCAAACACCGATGTGCCCGGCGACTTGCACCCAGGCGCCACCTTGGCACAAATCGAAGCAGCGGCTGACACCATGAATAAGCTGGTCAACCGGGTGATGGCCAGCCCTTCCGCCGTGCGCACCCAGGCGTGCAGGCCGCCGGCCTGCGTCCAGTACAGCAGGGTGTGTGGCCCCCACCGCCGCACCCCCAGCACCGCGCCCTCCCCGGGGCGAACCTCCCGCACCCGCGCCAGTCCCGTGTACTGGTCTACCGCGCCGCCTGTGGGGCAGCAGCCGTCGATGGTCAGCAAACATTTTGCTCCGCATGCTAAAGCATCTGCTGCTGATCAGCGCTGTGCCGGAGTGCCTCCCTCGCCACTGGCAGCTGGCACACGGATCACCAGCAGCGCTCGGGCGGCTGTGATGCAGCCACCGTTCCTGCTGCCGTCTGCAGTCCACAGGAGCTTTTGCCTTGTGAGCACGCCTTTGTATGCGCAAATGCACGTCAGGGAGACATCAAGTATCAACGTATGGGCATCCAGCTGCTGGGCGGCCACACTGGCCTGGACGCAGCCAAGGAGCTGCGGCCGAGCTTGTGCCGGCAGCTTAGAGGCTGGCCCAAGCCAGTATGGCCACCGGTCGCTGATGTACAGGATTGTGCTTCGACACCGCAGTGGTACTGCAGCAAAGCTGCACATGTGCGACAACTCGAGAGACCATGGCTGAGGCTATAACCTGCCAAACGCCATGCCCTGACCCTTGCTGTGCCACCATGCTGACCATGCCAACCCCAGACGCTGCCCAGCAGGCGCCGCGCCAGGGTGACATATGTCACCTAGAACCTGAAAGCTTTTCTCAGGTTTCCTTGGGATGTGCCGACGAGCACGATGCATGCTGCTGCTGCTGACTACAGAGGGCACCTGGCGCGCCGCCGCGGGTGGTGTACTCCACGCGCCACAGGTGCAGCGAGCCGTTGGCGGAGGCGGACGCGACCGACTGCCCGTCCTCGCACCCGCTGGCGCCCAGCATGCGGCCGCCTGCGCCGCGGCTGGACTCGAGTCGAACTCAAGAGCGAGCCGATCAGGGAAAACCGAGCCTGCTGTCGTTCTGGTCAGCAGCAATGCCCTCGGCAGAAGGCGCACCCTGCGCGGCGTAGGTGATGCGGCTGCGGAAGGACACATCCTTCTCAAGCCGCCGGCAGTCCCACACCTGGCGTGAGCGCAACACACTGGTTGTCAGCTGTATTGGCCTGGTTGCTGCGCTGCCGGAGACTGTCGACATGTGGGGAGTGCAGTGTTCTGATCTGGGGCCAAGCACGCGGTGACTGTGCACTGGGCGCCACAGCGCACCCTGCGTGAGCTCTCCGGGGTTCAGCAGAAGCCGGCGAGTACAATACAAGGTCTGGACATCTTGTACGGCACCGTCATAGCACAGCAGGGCATGGCAGCACCTTGACGGTCTCGTCGTTGGAGGCGCTCACGAAGAAGGCGCCGCCGCTGGCCGCCGCCACCTGGTTCACCGCCCGCCTGTGCTCCGCCAGGTGCGCCACCTGCAGTTTAGTCAGGATCCAGCGTGTTCAACCCCGTGCCCCAGTCCGATGACTGCTTGCAGGTCGCAGGTCGCAGAGCAACCTCTGCGACATGCGCTGCTTGCAATGCGCTGCAGGCAACTGCAAAATCATCATGTTGCGGATGGGAGCCTACAGCACAACGATGCTGCTGTGGATGGTGCAGTTTGTCCTTGGTGTTACGACTTGATGTGAGGCTCAATTTCTGGCAGTGCTGACGGTCTGCAGCTACAGTAGTTGTGTCTTGCCACCTACTGTAATGTTAACGCTATCTTGACTGCCAGATGCCTGACGCATGCAGCAGCTCTTCTGAGGGTCCCTCAGGGATCAGGGTTTAGGTTTGCGGCCCCGCACCAGCACGCCGCGTGGGTGCCAGGGCTCGGGGGACGCCGCGCCGGCCGGAATCGCGATGCCGCCGCCGTCGATGGTATTCCCGCCGCCGCCCTCCGCCTCGGCCGCGCCCGCATCCTGCCCCAGGGCGGGCCGGCTGGGTGGGCGTGGCAGGCTCAGCGGCTCCTCCAGGCTCAGCGACAGCCGGCCTGCAATGCCGACAGGCTGTCAGCCTGCAGCAGGTTGTCGACCTGATGGCTGTTCGACATCAAAGGGCTTGCACAGTCACTGCCTCTGTTGAAGCGCAGCCAGGTTGGGGCAGCTGCGATGCGTCGCAGGCACCTGCCAGATGTGCCTGCGGCTCATCGTGTCCGCCCTGACCTGACTTAGCATGTCCTGCCGTGCATGTGCACATGTGCACGAGACAGGTGAGATGCTGCCGAGACCTGGCATCGAGTCGGCGGCTGGCTTGGGGCCGAGACGCGTCGCGTGGGCGACCAGCTGCGCCGTTCCCGCCGCCGCCGCACGCAGCAGTCCCGCGCCGCCGCCATCAGAACCGGGCGCCGGCCCGGCTTCCGAGCCGTCAGGGTTCGTGCTGGCGGCGGCAGCGCCGGCGGCCGCGGCGGGTCTAGGTGACTGCCGGGCGTCTCGTCGCGGATGCGGCAGCAGCACAGCGGGGTTGGCGGCCGCTGCAGGGGGGATGATGTGGCCGTCCTGCGCCGCGGCGGCTGCGGCGGCGTTCAGCGCCGCCGAAAGAACGGAGGCGCCCCCCTGCAATGAAACAAATGGGTTGAGAGTGCCGAACACTGAGCTCCGCTCCGATGCACAGCCAAATGCATATACACCAAGATACAGCCTCATAGGATGTGTACCCGGGGAGTCTCGGGGCACTCATGTCTCCCTGCGATGCTGGCGGCATGCAGTCAACATGGTGCAGTTTGCTCCAGGCTGCGTGTGACGTTCATGACACAGCATAGCAGCTCCGAGAAATATGCTGTCCATGGCAGCTCAGCGGCTGGACGGTGAACACCACCACACTGCCTCTGTCAGTGTGGTGGCGCCTGGCATCCCTGACCCGCTGAGCGTTGCACAAGAGCGCAACTTGGTGCATGGGCAGTGACAAGGGCCATGCCACGCAGCCTACGCATGTCAACCGGAGAACCTCCTTGGCACTGGACTACACCGTGATGCACTGGTGGGTATCACCTGCGCGTGTGCGGCGGGGAGGCGCGAAGAATAGAGCGGCACGCCCCGCAGCTCGGGGCACGCCTCTGAGTCCTGGGCAGCCGGCGGCGGGCATGGCTCAGCTCCAGGGGCAGACTGCCGTCGGCGCCGCTGCGGCGTCTGCATCTGCGTCTGCACCAACCACGCTTTCGTGACTGCAGGAAGCGGACGGCGTCCAAACGGCAAAGTACTTCATTTGATTCCTGCTGGTGTTGGTCATCAATACTGGGCAATAGCACGCAGGGATGGAGCCCTGGCTTGCAGTAGGCCCCCAGATTATGCACCAACATGACAGGACCCGGCGCCGCTGTGGGGGCGCTCCCCAAGCACCACAGCACATCCCGTACCTGCGCTGATGACGCCGCCGACCGGGGGGTGCCCAGCCGGCTGCGGGGCGTGGTGGCGCGGGAGGCCGCCCAGCTGCGGGGCGCGCGCGGCGGGGGCGGCGTCTGCTGCGGCGGCGGCGGCGCGGGCGACGGCGCCGGCAGCGCCTCCGGCTCCCTGAGACACCCCGCCAGCTCCTGCGCCGCCGTGACAGGCGCCGAGCCGTTTGGCAGCAGGTGCCGGATACCGTGACAAGGGCTGGGCATTGTCAGCTGCCTGCTGTTCATGGAGGGTAGGCATGTTCGCTTGCTGTATTGTGAGCGCACCTTTGCGTCTGCGAGCGAGGCGGGTTCGCTGGTCAGGGCGGGCGCCACGAGCGGCAGCAGCAGCGCGTACACTTCTGCGGGCGACTGCTGGCCGGCGGCCGCCGCCACAAACTCGACCGCAGACGACCGCACGCTGCAGACCGCAGCACAGCATGTCACCGCAATCTATGCAAGCCATGTGTTCTCAGGGTTTTGTGACACACGATCCACAGGTGGCTGTGATGCAGGGTCCCGGCAGCCTCTAGGCGTGATCCTTCTCAGTTGATGGTGTTGGGAGTGATGTCTGCTATGACACACCTGGTGGAGGGGTGCAGCAGCAGCCTGGGGGAGACTCTAGACGCAGCCGCCAGCAGCCAGCGCCCCGTCAGCAGGCCGCAGCGGGTGATGGCCGTCAGGAAGCCGGCGGCCGCTGCCACAACTGCTTCCTCCGCATCCGCCAGCGCCTGCACCCCGGGGAGATCATGCGTTGTTCCTGAGAACGAGCTCCTTTCGTTTGATAGCTGGGCTTGCTGCCCGACAGCAGGACTGTCAGTTGCTTTCAGCGACCTACGCTGGTGACTGTTAGCAGTGTATGCAAAGCATGCTGCAATTGTCGCCACTGTTGCAGCAGAAGGGCACTGCAGGTGATGGGCACAAACAAGCGAGGCTGCAACAGGCGAAGCATGTTTCAGCCTTGCAGCATTTGCCATCTGTCATCTGCACCGCCTTCTGCTGCACGTGTGTTACACTGTGACTGGAAAAAGGCTGCATGCTCCTGCCCATGCTCTTGACGTCATCACGAATGTGGACGCAGACAGGTCATGTCTTTGATGGGCACCTGCTCGAGGCAGGGAAGCAGGAAGGCGTCCAGGCCGGCGGTGCCGGCGTTGACGGCCAGGCAGGCGATGTGGCGGAAGAAGCCGGCGCGCAGCTGCCAGTCCCGGTCGTTCAGGAACGTGATGGTCGCCGGCAGCAGAAAGTCGTTGCTCTCCCTGCACATCAGTTCAGAGGCGTGGAGAGACTATCACCATTCAAGGCATGCAGCATGTGCCGCTGGCTATCTGTCCTGCCTGCCCATCGCACTGGTGGGCACATTCAAGAGGCGGGTCTGAGCCTGCCATGCAGACACCGCATAGGTGATGTTGCCATGGAAGACACGGCAGCAAACAGCTGTGCGCATGCCAGCTTTTGGGACCGTCTCCAGCCACGTATGTCCATCGATCACCAGGCTTTACTGCAGAACCGACGAGTGGCTGGGCTGGGCCGCCTGCCGGCATGCGCAGGGCTACATGCCCGCATCAGACACTACATGATATGATGCACAGTGTCGGGACTTCTGCTTGCGCTGCTGTCACACACGTGAAGGCCCTCACTTGCGGCCCAGGAAGGCGACCAGGGCGGGGAGGCGGGGCAGCAGGGCGCGGCGGGCGGCGGGGCCCGACCCCGCCCCCACCGCCACCTCGTGCACCAGCCGCCCCACCGCCGCCCGCAGCGCGCCCACCTCCGCATCGTACCTCACCTGTGACACAGACATATGCAACAGATGGTTCGTGTTCGAGTCGCATGTGCGCACCATGGGATGCTGCTGCCCTGCCTCTGCCTGTCAGCACCTGACGATGCTGCTGGCCGGCACCGCAGCACCAGCTGTCC
The DNA here is from genome assembly GCA_032358165.1 of Diplosphaera chodatii. Taxonomy (NCBI): domain Eukaryota; kingdom Viridiplantae; phylum Chlorophyta; class Trebouxiophyceae; order Prasiolales; family Stichococcaceae; genus Diplosphaera; species Diplosphaera chodatii. Next base: position 2,572,344 of record JAALGY010000038.1, read on the forward strand.
GCAGTGCTGGTGTCTGCGTTGAAATGGTCCGCTACATGATGTGGCTGTGCACATCATCGACACTGCTACTGCAGCAGATGTCCAAGACAGTGGCGACCTGGATCTGTCATCCGTTTTTGAAAACTTGCCACAGCCTTGCGAGCACCTGCTACAGTAGCAGCCATGGCTATTTTGGAATGTGCCGCCTTGACGCATATTTGATACCGACCCACCGGCAGCGGCGCCGCTTCCCCCGGCTTGACGGGCGCCTGTCCCTGCAGCTGCTGCGCCACCAGCAGCCGGTGCGCGGTGGCGGCGATGCCCGCGATCACGCCGGCGAAGCGCACCCGCACAGACTCCTCAGGGTCGTTTGGCACCAGCGACAGGCCAGGCAGCACGTACCTGCACATGCAAGTTTGCGCATGACTCACTGCGCTGTACGCTATGAGCGTGCTGCAGCGCAGAGCCAGCGCTATACAGCTGCGTGTGCCGCATGGGTACGCTATCATTGAGCACACGTGCCTGGCTCTCGAGAAAGCAGGGTGCTTGTCATGTTGAGGCAGCTCTTGTACCAGTGCAACGACAACCACTGCGGAGCACTGAGCTGCACCGTACTGGCTGTCATTGCATCGCCCGAGGTGCCTCACAAAGCGGATTTGGCAAACAGCATACCTCAGGAGTGCCTCAGGAGCCACACACGATCCTAGCCGGCTGGCAGAAGACAAGGCTTGCTGTTGCCGTCAAAACAAAGGACGGCGGGGCGCACTCGTGGATGAGCTTGGCGTCGCCCGGCGGCAGGCGCTGCACATTCTCCAGCGCCGCCGCCAGGCAGCCCACCGCCTCGGCGCGGACGGCGGCCTGGGGCTCTGACACCGCCGCCTGGCGCAACACTCAAGCGGTCTCGTCCACAGGTTGGGACCCAGCAGGCGGTGGAGACTAAAGTACTCGCGCACCGCACCTCCTGTGGCCTGTGAATGTTACAGCAGCCAGGCCCAGACCGGGCCCCGCACAGCGGGCCGTTCCAAAACAGAGGCAGGAACAAGGCCATGATGCGGGTGCCCCACCACAAGGTAGGGGATGACACGGCGCAGCCGGGTGTCGTCATTGCAGTACGCTGCTGCCGCGCACAGCAGCCTGACCGCTTGGACCTGCGTAGGCATGGACACGGTCAGGAGACCCCGGTGAGTGGTGCCAAGCACCTTCATGCTAAGGAGCTGCGCCCTTCCTGGTGAGGAGCAGTCCGTTCTGGAACAGCCAGCCGTGCTCCCTCTACCAAGTGGATGCTCAGGGGCATCCAGAGCCACATGGTAGAGGCGCACAGGTTTGACTGGTCCACTGTACATCAGATACCGCACAGGTGACCAAAGCAGCGTTCCAGGCATGTTCAAGGGTACTGCATCAAGCCAATGGAACACCTTACTGACTATCGCGATTGTCTAGTGCTGAGAAGCGGCCTGGCTGAGACATCCAAAGCATGAGCACACCTGGTGCCGAACGTCTGCTGCATCGCCAATGTGATCTGTTGCACCAACATGCAGTGCATTATCAAAAAGCGGAGGGTCCTCACCTTGGACTCCTGCAGCACGGCGCCCCGCAGCAGGGGGCACAGCGCCGCGGCGATGAGCTCCATGCCGGGTGCCGCCGGTGCTGGTGCTGCTGCCACAGGCGCTTGCGTCTGGGCTTGCTGTGGTGACTGCCCGCCGAGCGCGGGTGGCGCTGCAGATCTGCAGCCCGGAAGCCCGCCGCTCAACAGCTTCCGCCAGGCACACTCACGCAGAGCGCGGGTGCTGGTTGCGCAGCTTGCCAGTTTGAAACCACGAGCAGCAGACAACCATCACAAGCACAATTGCCCAGCGATCTATCGTACGCACTGCAGGGCGTCCGTGGGGCGCTCGGGGCTGGCGCCCGGGGTGCCCGCCCGGATGTACCCCTCGTCCAGCGCCACGCCGCCGCCGGAGCCGCCGCCGAAAAATGCGCCCTCCTCGCTGCCGGCTGCCAGCCAGACACGACAGCACCCCAGTCATGGCGTGCTCCGGCAGGCGCAGTGGTTCCAGGTGACAGCCATGCGGGAGCGCGCCCTGCAACAGCAGCTGATGGGGAACGGTTTGGGTACAGCACCTCCGCTGAGCTGGCTCATCAGGTCCCGCGTGTCGCTGAGCAGCTTGCCGACGTCGGCGGCCAGGTCGCCGTCGAAGGGCCGCGGCGTCTCAGCGGCACCTGCGCATGGTGCAACAGAGACTCGAAGGTCTGCCTGACACCAGGGCCGTCCACTTGCCACAAGAGTGTGGCTGCCTCTGGGGGGCTGCCACTTGAGTGAAATACGACCTGCACTGAGTCATACCAATGCTGGGCGCCGTACCTGCTGCCACTGCTGCAGGGGTCGGGCTGCCACCCTCCGGCATGTCATCCATTGGTGCATCCGCACCGTTAATTGGCGGCAGGGATGGCGGGCCGCATGTGCCATTGCGCAGCTCAGCCTGGGGCTGGGTGTCTGCCAAACCCTGCGGTTGAGATGAGTGACCCGATTGAACGCTGCACTATGCTGCCTCCTGGCAGTCGTGAACGAGCTGCTGCCACATGAGACGGAAGATGAAGGTTTCTAGACGCATCGAATAGGCGGATGCATCCCCCTCAGTCACACATGCATCTCACCGTTGCCAGGCGGTGGAAGTCGGCCTCGATGGCCGCCACCCGGGCGTCTGGCTCCAGGGTGGCCAGGCCGCCCAGGAAGGGGTGCAGCAGGGCGCCAAAGTACGGCGGGAACAGCTGCGGGCCGTAGTGCTGCAGGTACTCCTCTGCAGACAGCCGCCGCCCTGCAGCATGGGCGTAAAGCGTACTTGGGTAGCAGACAATGCAGAATGTGGTATTGAGCAGTATTGAGTAGCCCTTTGTGGTCAGCCACTGCCTTCTGCAGCAATTGGGACAGCATTGGCGAGGCCATGTGTGTCCTTCACGCCGCTGATTGACAGATTACGAAGGCGCACAAATGCGCACCTGGCTCCAGCTGGATCATGTGGAGGATCAGGCGGCGCAGCGCCGGCGGCAGCCCCGCCAGCTGGGGCCCTGGGTCGTGCTCCCGCCGCCGGTACGCCAGCAGCTGCAGTACACACACGGCAGGTTCGAGCAATAGTTTGTGAGCCGAGCGCAGTCCTTAGGATATGAATCTGCAAACGCCATTGTGGCAGTGGTGCTCAAACCAGGAACAACTGTCATCACCCCAAAAACCAACTTGGGTGTCATGCGGCAAGGGCGATAGTGGCAGTGGGCGCTCACTTCAGGAAACGACTGTCATCACCCCAAAAACAAATTGAATACCAGACTGATCCACAGTGACGTGTTCAGTATGGATGGGTGCGCTGAACCGCGCCTGGCTCAGGTCGAACAGCGCGGCGCCGTCCGTGAATAGCTCGGCGAGCACGCAGCCCAGGCTGAAGACGTCCATCGCGGGGGTGAGAGCGGTGGGGCCCTCGGCGGCGGCCGCGGAGGACGCCTCGTAAAAGCGCTCCGGGGCCAGATAGCAGCGCCGCCGGCCGCCCGTGTCGAAGAAGAACGAGAAGTCCGCCTGCACGGTGCACACTAACCTTTTCGTGTCTACAACATGCTTCTAAAGGTGGACACACTTGGACATAGTTTACACGAGTTTCGTTCTCAGGCTGCTGGCTGAGTGTTGCGAGTACACCTGACCTTGGGTGTGGGGCTGCCAGGACACCTGAGTTTGTAGCCAGCTGACAGTAAGGTGCGCTGCCTAAGCCTTGGGCAGGTGCAAGGATTACTGGCATGTCACCAAGCCAGCAGGGCAGGCGAGAACACCCAAATCCTGAAGTCCGAATGGGCGACTTCATGACATGGGTGTCTGCACCGAAGCTGCTGGCTGGACACACATGACCGGCAGCGATCCAAGCCTTTAGCATATGACACTGGTGAGCACATGGATGGGTGGACTGCTACGACTGGTGCTGTAGCCATCACAAAAGGCAGCCAAAGGCACTCGCCGGGTTGTCGGCGGGCAGCTGCACAGGCTTGTAGGAAGCGAAGTCCGCCAGGTACGCCCAGTGCCAGGAGGTGACCAGCACGTTCTCGGCCTTCAGATCGCCGTGGCAGACGCCCGCGCCGTGCGCCGCCGCCAGGCCCTCCAGCAGCTGGTACGCGATCCACAGCTGCGGGTTTGGTAACATCAGCCTTACACCTACGGCATTCTGCACCCCAGCAGGACCCGCATGAAAGCGGCCCAATGAAACCAGCACTACCAGCAGCTGCAACACGTACAACATGCTGCAGCGTGCGATGAGCAATGTGTTTCAGAGCATGGCTTGCTGTGCCACAGACCTACTGTCATTGGTTCTGATCAAGAAGCTCCAAGCAGGTTTTTGAATGTTGGAGAACATGACCGTTTTCAACACCGTGTCACATTAAGTGTGCACAGTGTTGCCTGAACACATTTAGGCTGGCAGCAGATGTTTGTCAGCACATTGCCATCAGTACCCGTCGAGCTGGTGCATGTAGGCGCATCATGCAGCGGACTGCACAAATCCACACCAACTGGCAGAGCGTCGCTTCGCAATGCGCCGAGAGTAACAAGTGTCACTGCAGGGTGCTGCTTAGCCGCACCTTCTCCAGCTGCGACAGGAAAGGGCGTGTGCCGAGGCGGTGGCTCAGGCTCGCATACACATGCTGCCGGATGAGGTAGCAGGCGCGCTCCGTCTCCACCCACTCCTGGGGATGAAGACAGCCCAGGCATTGACGCGCCTGTTGCTGTTGATACGGTTGAAGAGCTGCCATTCACAATCATGACATGCCTGAGCTATCCACATGCCGCCTCCAATCGGGGTGCACCTGGAATGGCCACACATGACCAGCTGGGATCCCACGCAGCTTCCACCTGCATAGTGAACGGGCATTGGTTTGGGTCCCTGGTCAATGAAACGGGCATCTACATTTCAGATGGTCATGGCATTTGCAGTGACATGGCTTTTGCTGTCGTTGGGTTACATCTATGTCGCACTTAATGTCCTTCAACTGCTGCGCATAGGGCCGCAAGTCCGGCACCTCGCCTCGCTTATAGTACACCTGCAGAACGCCGGCGCCAGTGTTGTTTGAGGCGATCTGCCGCACGTGCACTACCGTACACCACGGCAGTTTCAAATCCTCACGATGTCAGGTTGAGAAAAGGAGCACCTTGACAACCACAAGGCCGCCATCCTCGTGCACACACAATGCCGTCTTCAGGAAGCGCCCGCCGCCTGCATATAGGCGTCAGGGGATGTGCGACTGGTTTAGCCAGCACGCAGACTGGCGAGAAGCAGACTGGCGAACCTTCCCGTTCGTGACAGGATGATGAGCAAGCTGTCGCCTGTTGTCTGCCGCTAGTGCATTACATCACGGGCCTATGCTTGAGTCCTGCGGACTGGCGACTCACCCAGCATGTCTTGCAAAGTGACATCGTTCAGCTCTGCCAGATGCTCCGGCTGCAGCTTCTGCGGCTGCGCCAGCTGGTTGCCCATGGCTGCCCGGGTTTGGCGCCGAGTCACAGGTGTGGGTCAGCAGCCCACGCTGCCGGCTGCAACACCAATGCTGCTGACGGCTGCTGCTCGAGACAACGGGAAGGGTCGCATCAAGAGAATGCATGCAGCATCGGTGCTGTCCTCTGTGAGTCACTCAGTTCCTGACATGGCAGGGCGCTGCATGCTGCCCCATGCCGCAGCAGGGCCTCGAACCCGGGTCTGCCGGATGGCAGCTGGGTGGAGGCTACCTGATAGCAGCAGTTAGACTGCCGGATGGTGTCAATTGCCTTGGAATCACATTTGACAGGACAATTAATAGGCTGCGACAGGGATGTGAACTTCCGACAGCAGTTGTTTGCAAGGGCCGCAGATCGAGCAAATTCAAGCTGCTTCAGTGGTTTCTGCTGCCTCGAACTGCCCAATGCGAGCCAGTGCATTGCCACGAGCACTTGCAGCCTGTGCATGGTGCAAACTGCAGTGTCCAAGACGCTGTGCTGCTACAGGGCGGGGCAACCTTCAGCAACACAACCTTGTGATCAGCAGCGGCAGGCGGCATTCTTTTGCATGCAGACCTTGTTGAAGTTGCGGCTCGAAAAACATCTCAGCTTCCATCGCCCAAAGCACGCACGAAAGCACTGTACAGGCGTGCTCATACAGGCCGTTGCTCCTGCAGCATTCTCTGGTTGCGCTGCTAGGATCTGCAGCGAGGGGCTGGCAAGCTGGACTGCCTAAGTACCTCCTCATGTAGCCGCGCAGCATCTCTATTCCGCAAGATCAGCCCCTTGCAGCGCATCCCACAGCACAGACACGCTGTGCCGCAAGCATTCCGCAGCTGTGCACAGCACCACATCATGGCTGTTGCGCAGCAGGACACCACGCAGACGCCTGGCGAACAGGTGTCGTCGCTGGCGGCGCTGGACAGGTCCCTGTCCACCGCGCTGTTCCGCAACCTCGGGGCGCAGATCCCGAGGCCGGCGCTCATGCTGTTTGAGCATGCCGGCAATGGCCTGTTCTGGATCCCAGGTGAGCCTTCAATCTCTGCAGATATGTCTCATCCCTTTCGATGCCGCGGGTCTGTGCTTGCATCATACTCAGACGCCACAGCAGCGCATCACCGCTGCCGCCGCTGCCCTGATCCGCCTACTGGCACGACCTGCAGGCGCTCTGGCGGTGTGGCTGCTGCCGGGGCTGATGCCATATCAGCGCACGCTGGTGGCCAACCTGCTAGCGGGCTTTGTAGTGGACATCATAGTGGTCGGCACAATCAAGGGGACTGTGCGCAGAGGGTGAGCAGTGGGTTTGCCCAATCCTAAGGACTACTTCAGCGCTTGATGCACCCAGCTGTTGAGAAAGTCAGCGGCGGCACCGATTATGTCCTGCGCACCCGCAGAGCAGAGTCCGGCAGTATGACTTTGACTTCATGCTTCCCAGGCGGCCCGTGTACAATAAGGAGGATGACTTTGTGTTGGTGGTTTCGGTTGACAAGTATTCTTTCCCCAGCGGCCACGCTTCCAGGCGAGATCCTGACCAGTCAAATTCACTACTTAGATGAATCGCGATTGCACAGCAATGTATACAGGGTCGGATCATCAGACACCGCCATGTTACTCTGCAGGGCGTCCTTCATTGCATTGTTTGCGGCGGTGTGCTGGCACGCCGCCTCCAGGCCGCTGGCGGCGGCCGTGCTGGCGTGGGGCGCCGCCACCGCCGTCAGCCGCGCGCTGCTGGGGCGGCACTTCCTGGGCGATGTGGCCGCGGGCTGCCTCGTGGGCGCCGCCACGACCGCGGTCATCACTCGGGTGAGTGCAGCACCAAGATGTAAAGGCATTGAACCGTACTATCACTGTTGAGCTTGGGCCCGTTCACAGCCTCCAACCTTTACAATGAGCGGTAACGGTCTCATGTGAGCAGCGGCTAATGGGTGCCTAGCAGTGACGGTTCGTGGTATGTGGCAGGACATTCTTGACTGTCTTGTTGTTGATGGTACCGGCAGTGGCACCAAACGTCAGGTCTGATGTCTGATACTGCAGGGTTCGTGGGACATCGGCACCCCGCTGCTGCCGGAGGCCCTGTCGCAGCAGTGGTACCATGCAGCAGCGGCCTGGCTGTCGGGCCTGCCGTTTGCGCCCCTGCAGCAGCTGTACGGGCATCAGCTCTGACATCTGATTGCCAGTACACGTGGAAGTGAATGAGGGTATATCTGGTGATCGGTATCGGCGCCGAGCCTCTTGTCCTTTGCGGGGGGGAACTGCAATGCCGCTTGTCCCACCTGTTGATGCAAGTTTGAAGTGCGCATGGCAGACTACACGCCCCTCCATCATCAAGGACAGCATCCGGCTGCCGCATAGTTTTCAGTACAAGCTGGAAGCTTTGCATGCTGTACCGCAGCTGCCGCATCCGGCCATATGTCCCCTTGGTCTTGGCCTCCTGGGATCTACAGCACTACCCTCATAGCAACTTGGGATGCGTAGTTCATAAGGGCGCTGGAGCGAGCTGCAGCACACTCGGGATCTATAGTCTAGCGCAACTTGGTCCTTGGATCTGCATGCAGCCGAAACCCAGTCTGCTCGATCAGCCATGATGGCCGTGACGGAGCCGGAGCCCGCGTCACCGTCAGCGTCAGACAGCGACGGCCTTCTGGCGCTGCTTGAGGCGGAGCTGAACGAAGCAACCTCGCAGAGCGGCAGCGGAGGCGATGGCAACGGGTGCGCCATCCTGACGCGCCATGTAGATATCAGAGAGCTTGCCGCATCAAGGCACGGCCAGGCCCAGCAGCGTATTCAGAGCACGATTACATCATGGAACGGTGCATCGACGGTGCTGCAGTGAACGCCCCGGCAGCCAGCCCGTCACTCCAGCATCCAAGCGGCGCCGTATCGCCGGATCACCCCCCAGCGCAGATGCAGCGGCACAGCCTGCCTCGCGGGACCAGCAGCAAGCAGACGGGATGCAGCATCAGATGCGATCAGGCGCATCTCAAGATGCAGCATCAGCAGACCCTGGACTGGGCGGCGGACGCACGTCAGGCGCACTGGAGAGTGGGGGAGCGCCCGGCAGCGGGGCTGCGGCTGCTGCGGCGGCTTCTGCAGGCAGCGGCGCGGCCTGCCCGCCGCACCCGGGCTTCATGCGCGGCATCTGCATCCGGTGCGGCACGGCGCAGCCCGAGGAGGCCGACCCGGCGGCGGAGCCGGGCGTTGCCCTGAGGTGACTTGCACGCACCGAACAGCAAATGGACAAGTGCTGGGAGCGCATTCAGAGCGACAAGGGTCAGTGAGTGCTTTCACGAAACGGCTTCCACGCAGAACTTGGCCAGCAGGTAGGTTGCCGCACCCACCGCCCTGCCGGCCCGCAGCTCCGCAGCTGTCAGTCCGGAGGGACGCTGGGTGCAGGTACATCAAGGCGGACTTCCGGATCAGCGGCGCGGAGGCGTCGCGGCTGCGGGCGGCGAACCTCAAGCGGCTGCTGGCCGCGCGCAAGCTGCTGCTGGTGCTGGACCTGGACCACACCCTGCTCAACTCCTGCAGGTGTGGCCGCTGCTCGTCGGCAGAGGAGGCGCAGATACACCGACAGGCAGCTTGGCTGCCACCACACAAATTGATTTTGACCAGAAACCCCGAGAATGGGAATTGGCGAGGAGATGTTTAGGCATTCAGGATGGGCTGGGTGTAGATTCCTCGATGTGGATGAGGCGACGGCGCCTCGACTCGCCTCGGCGATGGAGGCGCAGGACGCAGCTGACCCCACCCTGTACCACCTCCCGCACATGCAGGTGAGCGCCGCTCCAACCGTCCTGCTCAATCTGCGGACCCACGCTCGTATTCCGTGACAACGGTACTGCAATCTACGCGACAGCCTCAAGCATCTACAGGCACCGTCTGTATGGTTCCTCACACAGGAGACCATCTTGCAGACTGCGCTGACGTAGGCTGTTGCCCTGCTCCCCTGCAGATGTGGACCAAGCTGCGGCCCGGGCTGCGCGCCTTCCTGCAGCGCGCGGCGCAGAACTTCGAGCTGCACATCTGCACCATGGGCGACCGGGACTACGCGCAGCAGATCGCGGCGCTGCTGGACCCCACCCGCCGCCTGTTCGCCGAGCGCATCATCAGCTCGGTGCGCCACAGTCAAACCTAAAATGCTGCAAGCCACGAACACAACACCATTCTGTCCCCGTTTTCCACGGCACAACAGCCGTGCTCTCGGCAGATGGCGCTGCAGCGGCGGGCTGAGCACCTGCAGCCGCAGTCAACCTCGCCTTTGCTGGTTGTGGCATCAGCCAGCGCCCGTATGCTACTCAATCTCTCATTCCCCCTGGTACAGGGCGACACCACCGAGCGGTCCATCAAGGACCTGGACGTGATGCTCGGGGCGGAGTCGGTGGCGCTGATACTTGACGACACGGCGGGCGTGTGGCCGCGCCACCGTGGCAACCTGCTGCAGCCGCCGCGCTACATCTACTTCCCCGCCGACCACAGCCGGTGGGTAGGCGCTGGGTTCGGACCCACGTTCCAGACCCTTCTTCGTGCACAACAAGCAACAGCATCAGCACACGTTTGTGTCACGCTGTCTGTGTGTACCTGCTACCGTTGCTGTGTAAGTGGCACACCCTGTATGCGGCCACTTGCAGGTTCGGGCTGCCGGGGGAGGCACTTCTGAGCAGGGGGGAGGACGAGGCGCCCGGCACGGGGCTCCTGCCGCAGCTGGAGGTGACCCCCGGCTCCATGCCTGAAGCTGGCTGTGCTTTGCTGCGGACCAGTCAGTTGCGCCTGCAGACTGTCTGTCTGGCTGGTTGTGTCGCAGATGTCGTGGTACCCTGGGCCACGGTCTCCGTCCAGACTGTAGGTCTTCTTTTCTATGTGTGAGTTTTGGCGGTGTCGATAAGGGCTGTGTCTCCCGACTCAGTTGTAGCCACGACCTGCTGCAGGTGCTGGAGGCGGTGCACGCGCTGTTCTTTGCCGTGGGCGACCCCGGGGCGCAGGACGCGCGGGAGCTGCTGCAGGGCATGCGGCGGCGGGTGCTGCAGGGCTGCACCCTGCTGTTCAGCGCGGTGTTCCCGCGGCTGGCGGTGCCTGAGCAGGACTTCCACTGGCAGCTCGCCGAAAAGGTGCGTGCCCAATGTGCAACTGGCCTGGGTGCTCCATCCAGCTCCAGCAGCGCTCGAGCGCTTTGGCATTGTGTTCATCAACCATACTGCTGTCCAGCAGCGTTGCAATAGCGTACAGCTGGCCGAGAGGCTGACACGCTGGGTGGTGATATTGTCCTCAGAGCTGCAAGCTCGAGACCCAACATGAACCGATGACTCGTACCCGAAAACATCTGGGTGTGTCCCTTGCAGCTGGGCGCCTCCTGCACAACCGCTACAGGGCCGGGCGTGACGCACGTGGTGGCTGCGCAGCCAAATACCGACAAGGCCCTGTGGGCGCGCTCGGCCGGCAAGCACATCGTCTCGCCCGCCTGGCTGGTGCAGTCGGGTGGGGCCGCTTACAAGCAACTGGCGCTGTTGCACATGAAGCACTGCAGGGGTGCCAAGATGACGTGCAGGCTTGCTTTCATGGGGGCTGACCTCCAGTTGTAAACAAAGTATAGGGGCTGTTACGATTTAGTGCAGTGCAGGGCACTTGGCAGGCTGCAGCCGCTGCCTTCCATGCTGCAGCGGGGAAGCCGCAGGCCTCAAACCCTCCCCGGGCTGCTCACTCGCTGGATCGCGATGCAGGCCACATGTGGAAGCGGCAGCCGGAGGGCGACTTCCCTGCCAGCAGGCCGCAGGCGGTGGCACCACCGGCGGCGGCGGGGCAGCCGGGCGGCCCTGTGTCAGATGTGGACATGGCTCTGGCGGCGGCAGGCGGCGGCGCTGGAGCAGCAGATACCAGCTGAGCCGAGCTTGCCGGTCAGCATCACTACAAGGTGTGCAGTCCGGCAGATCTGCATGTGCATGTGCTGCTGTGCATCCCAATGCATGCAGGTGATGTGTGTCAGGGTTTAGTGGGTGTTTGACCCGCCCAATGAATCGTCACAGCGTCCGGCAGGGCCATGCTGCCACTGAGCGGGCCGCTCAGCAGACTGTTGTGCAAGCGCTATCAAGCTTTAGATTCGGCTTTGCCATAGCAGCGGTGGGCAGGCCCCTCCCGAGGCTGCGATCGACTACAGTGGGTGTTCCGATCAGCACTGTACGCATTTTGCACACATCTCGGGAGAGCTGCCCACGGTGGCCGCTGCTCATGTGTTTGTGCATCACAAAAAGCTTGATGTTGCTGCAAGCTAGGGTCTTGCAACCGTGGTGTACCTGACCAAACTCATCTGCTGAGCCGCACGCATCTGCTGCGGCCCTTGCAGCGCTGCACAGCAATCGACGCCGCAGAGCATTGTTAACACTGGCCGGGCCTCTTGAACCTATCTGCTAAGATCAGGTGCCCCGATTGCTGACCTGGTACGCGTGCTGGCCGATGACAGGTTAGCCACTACTGCGGCGGTGCTGTTGCACTGCACAATGCGACCGCGGGTGCAGGCATCAGGCGACGGCCTGTATGCACCCACACTCGCGTCTGACAGACACCAACATGTGTCATCCTATGTTCAATTGCACCATTGTCAGGCAGCCATGGAGCGGGCGCGCTCGGTGCGCGGCTCCGACTGGTTCGCCTCCATGGACGCCACGCACGGCCACCTGACCGCAGAGGAGATGACCCCGCAGGTCGGAGTTGTTGTGCTTGACTCACGACAGATACTGCAACATGCGTTGCCCCTTGTCTGGGCAGCTGTGCGCACATGTCGGAGCATCCGCATCATCACCCACGCATTATTCAGGCGCCCAGGCGCCCTTGCATCAGCTGCACTGGGGTGGGACTAAGCCAACGTCATTGCACTGCCCCGTGCAATGCAGGCGACGGCAGAGTTGAACGCCGGCGCCGGCCCCAGGCCGCCGCCGCCGCCGCAGCCCGAGGCCGCCGCCGAAGCCGCTCCGCTGCCGAGCGGGCACATCCGGCCGGATGGGGTGATCGACATCCGGGTCGACGCAGGGCGCGGGTCGGACGACGGCCACGCCTCCCTCGGCAGCACGCCCTCCAGCATCCAGGTGCGTTGCGCAAGCAGTGGGCTGTCCAGGACCGGTCCACAGGGCTGCAGAGGCAATGTTCTGAAACACCAACACCAGCAGGGTGTTGTGCGGACGCTGGATGGTTTGGCCAATGGGCTGCGCATCAAACTCTGGCGCAGCACATTATCGAAGCTGTCCACGGTTCCCACAACGCCATGTGTGTACATAGCACTGGTTCCTGGTGTCCAGTCATCAGACGTCGTGCCAAACCAACGGCCAGTGCATTCATGACACTGCAATGGACCTGCCCAGGCCTTACATGCTGGCACCCAGCCGCGCCCAGCATGGGCGGACAGCCGTGCGGCGCATGCGCCCACTGGCTGCTGGGCCACCTGAGCTCACAGACACCATGTCACTGCGCGCGAGCCGCCTGAGTTGTGTGTATCTCTCACACCCTTGTCAGGTGGCCACGCCGCTGCGCAATGAGCTTGCGGCGACCACCGCCAAGACGCTGCGCCAGCGCCGCTCGTCCGCGGGAGGCGCCAAGGAGAACGGCGCCGGCGGCGCCGTGCGCATCGACGGCGCCGATGAGGACGACCCCGACTGGGGCGCCACAGCCCAACGCACTGCCTCAGGTGCCAAGTTGCTGCCGGCCAGGGCTTGATGGAGGGCAATTGCCACAGTCGTAGTTGCCCAGTTGGAGGTTGCATCAACCTTGCCCGACTCTGTTGCATGCCGTCGCCATTTTGGATGTGCTATGAGCAGACAGTGTCGATGTGCTTGTTGCAGGCATGCCGCAGCCGACCATCACCCGGCACTGGAACTGGTGGGCGTGCGGCGCCTATACGCTCATGTGGGCGGCGCTGGTCTTCTACTTCTATGTGCGCATCAGGTGTGTACCTATGATTACGGGGTGTACCCATGATTACGGGATGATCAAGCGTGCACTGATAACCATTCTGCACACTCATACCCCAGGCTTTGCACAGCACGATCCTGGTTGGAAGGGCAACTCGTCTCGATGCTCATGTCCGAGAGCTTGATGTGTGATGACGTCATATGCTTCCAAGTCGATGACCATATCGTTTGGACCTGCCTTTAGGTACACGATCCCGGTGAACTATGTGGGCTACTCCATCTTCATCCTGGTGTTCGAGCTGGTGGGCTCCTCCAACACAGTGCTGCAGGGCCTCTACCTGCTGCGCCGCAAGGAGTACCACTACGGTGACAGTCCCGCAACACAACACCCCGACTCTTGCATACCGTATACTGGGATGGGCGACACACCTACCGATCGATGCACAACATGATGATACAACACTCGACTCCAGCTTATAATGTGACACCTGGCACCACTGCTGCAAATGAACACCATACGGGCGGGGATGCTGACCCTTGTGGAAGCATCCTGAGATGTTTCCTTGGATGCCCTGCAGTGCCGAATGTCAATGGCCGGCTGCCGCTGTCACGCCCTTTCCACGTGCGCGTCATGCTGCCCTGCTACCGCGAGAGCCTGGAGCTCATTCAGGTCTCTCTTTACCTCAGGCACCTGCTGGCTGAGGCGCCACAGCGACTCGCCTCCGCCGTAGTGTTGCTGCGGATCGTGCTGGCCAGCAGAAGAGTGGCTTCAGCAGCAGACGGCCATGCTATGCTACAGGTAGCACGTGCGTCTGCCTGTGCCACTCAGAGACTAACTGAGGCTGCTGTGCTTGTGTCGTAGGTCACTGCATATGCAACGATCCGTGCGGAGCTGCCTGCCGGATGCCACCGCACCGTGTACATCTGTGACGATGGCAAGGATCCGGGTGAGGAAGATCAGCCTTCCACAACTGTCGGTGTGCCCTCTGATGCATGCAAGTAGGTCGTTGGATATGCTGCTTGTGCTTCACGCAGCACATATATCGATGACTTGGCGAATTCTGCACAGCAGGCAGCACTGACGAGACAGGCAGCTTGCTGTGATTCTTGCAGCCAAGCGGCAGTGGGTGCTGGACGTCAACAGCCCGGAGCTGGTGTACGTCTCGGGCCGCACGCGCCCCGCCGGCGAGATCAACGGCAAGTCGGGCAACCTGAACAATGCGCTGACGCTCATCTACCCGCCCGGCGTGGACATCCCACTGGACGAGGTGAGGTCTTCAGAACGTGTAGCTTATATCTATATATCTGATGTCTGTGTGTGCTGACTGTGGGGTATCTTCTCTGACACCATACGTAGCTCTGAGGACCGTTTGTTCTGGAATCTTGCACGGCATTCTCAGCCAAGCCGTGCATGTGCTGCAGGTGGTGGCGGTGTTTGATGCGGACCAGGTGGCCAAGGAGAACTTCTTTGTGCGCACGCTCCAGGTGTGGCAAATGATACAGTAGTAGCGATGCTCTGACTGCTCGTCTTGATCACTCTTTTAAAAGCACCGAGGCCCTGCACAACCAGGTTGACCTGCGGTGACCACTGCTGTGTGTTTTCGGCAGTGGATGCAGGATGACACGACAACCATCGTGCTGACGCCGCAGTACTTTCACAACTTCAACCCGCGTGCCGACATCTGGAACCACAAGTCCTCAGCATACTGGGACGTCATCCTGCCAGGTACCCAAACTGGTATATTCTGGCATATCTGCTGACTGCAAGGTGTACCTGGTGTCGTTGTGAAAATACATCTGCAGTGGGATGCAGGTGTTCATCGTCTCATGAATAATGCAGCACGCAGCACGTCAAGATGCCCCATTGTGAACCCTGCTGCAGGGCAGGATGGGTACAACACGGTGTGTTGCACCGGCAGCAACTTCCTGCTGCGTGCATGCCATGCGGCTGAGGTCGGCTGGTTCCCAACCTTCACAAGTGAGTGTCTCAGCCGTATACCTGCAGTGTACAGGCAATGTTGTGATCATGCTGCACACTCACATGCGTAGGGTTTCAAATCATCCTTACGTCAGCGTCACGCCTGATGTGCGTGCACGTCAGCACAGGGTAGATCGAGCTGCAACACTGCCAAAGTATGTTGCAGTGCCCTGCAAACTCGCCCTGTATGGACGCGCGCCTGCCGCAGTCGTGGCGCTCAGACAGACATTCAAATTCGCATGCTTGCTGCCCTTAACAGGCTTGCACCTTCGTAACCAATATAGATCCCCTGCTGAAACTGCAGTCCCTGGGTAGTTGAGCTGTCTGCCGCTTTCCGCAACATGCCTGCCCCACCCCGTAGTGGGGGAGGACGTGGCGCTGGCGCTGGAGCTGCAGTGCCGCGGCCACGCCTCTTGCTACCTGCACGACTGCCTGGCGGTGGGGGAGGTGCCCACCTCCATCCGCGCCATCTGCATGCAAAAGTCCAGGTCAGCACTGTGCGAACAGCGTACTTGTGAATGGTGCATACAGAGTACGTGTAGAAGTTTGCCTGAAGCGTTTGTATGATGCAGATGCCTGCATGCAGGCAAGCCTTTGCGCATTGCTTACGGATGCAAGGCATCACATAAACCTGGCGCCAGTGCTGCTTCGTCAAATCCGTGCTGACTTCTGTGCTTGCAGGTGGTGCAAGGGCGGCATGCAGATCTGCTTCAACCAGCGCAAGTGCCCGCTGCTGCGGCGGGAGCTGCCGCTGTTCCAGCGCCTGCTGTGGGCCACCGGCTACTGGGTCGGTTGCCTAGCCGTATGCAAGCCTGTAGACTGTGCCCGTAAGGAGCCGTGCAACCTGCAAGGCCATGCTGGTCTCAAGACATATGTGCAGAGGGTCTGATGCTGAAGGCTGTGTGCTGCAGGGGTACTTCAGCGACTGTTTCTGCACGCCAGTGAGTGGCTGATGTGCTGTCTCGGGATGGTTGTCCCTGCTCATGCAAGCTGCAGTCTGTGTGAAGCCAAGAAACTATGCGGTGCTGGTAAGGCTGGAGGATTAGCTGGCTGTGTGGCTCGCAGGTGTTCTACCTGGTGCCTGTAATTGGCATTTGCTTCAACATCTTCCCCGTCAACAACTCCTTCTGGTTCGCGCTGGCGTTCACTCTGTACATCGTCATGATCCAGGTCTGCAATGTGACATGCTACGCGATTGATGGCACACTCAGTGATGCAGTGGCTCACCGCCAGTGCCTGCATTTCTGTTGCACACCACACGTAGCGGCCTTTCACGTAGATCTGCGTATGCCCAGCAGGAGCGCTGGCGTTTTCAGCACCCTACAATCGTGACACCGTCCTTGGCACGCAGGTGATCAGCTTCTGGGCGCCCAACTGGGCGACGCAGCGCGCGCTGTGGTTCAGCTCCGTGGCCAACACCAACCTGTGGTTCACCTTCGCCAAGGCCATCTACTCCGTGCTCAAGGGCAAGTTCCTGAACAGGTGCAGCAGTGGCCGGTGGTCCACTGCCAGCTACCTTCATGGAATGACCCTGCATCTGTGTGGGGACGACGACAGCCATCCCTTGCCAGATTTTGCAGGTACATCATGTCGGGAGGTCAATCGACATAGCAGAAAACAGCAACCTTGGATGGTTCATGCAGGCCAGCGGTGTTCAAGGCGACACCAAAGTCGGCGGGCGGCAAGGCGGCCAAGAAGGCCAAGGCGCCTTCCGCCTTCCGGGACCTGTGGATGCAGGTCAGCAGCATTCTTGTGGCTGAACCTGGTGTGATATCCACTGCATCTGCAGCAGTGAGCAAGGCTGGGCTGCATGACTATTTCCTGGAGCTGGTACTTGACCTCCAATGTTGTCCCTGCAGACGCTGATGCTGACGGTCCTGGTGATCGGCTTCCTGGTCGGCATCTGGCGCCTGGTCATCGACGGCATCCTGCGCTCCACCTGGAACTACAGGCATGCCCTACTCGCACCCTTGCTGCTGTCAATGCTGTGCTGTTTTGCAGCCACAGTCAGTTGCTTCGACGTTATGCCTGCTGCAGGGTGTCCCTCACCTCACCAGGGAGAACTGCCATTTGGTCGTGTTGTCCGACTCCTTTGCGAGGCGAGAGTTGGCAGCACAGCAGTTTTGTTGCCTGGCGAACTGGCGAACTCAGGTCGTGCCTGTGCTCAGTGCAGCCTGATCGTCAGCCTGCTGTGGTGCATCTACAACGCGGTGCCGCCGGTGCTGATGCTGTACTACGCGGGCTTCAAGGAGCACGGCCTCGCCGAGGTGTGCCGCGTGGCGAGCGTCATCACCTTCCTGGCCGGGGCGGGTGAGCCCTGGAATGTTGCATGCCCCTACACACACAGGCGCAATGGGTTCGGTTGCACTAAATCTTGTCAGCACTGAGCTGCGGCAAACGTGTCACCTGCCAGCGTTGCCCTGTTGCCAGGTCAATGTTGTGGGTGGGGACGTTGCCGCAGCTCTCTGAACCACTGCATATGCTGTTAGCCGATCAGTTCCATTACAACGTGCCGCATCCGGCTCTACTGGAGCTTCTGTCCAAAGTTCCAGCAACATGTTCAGCCTAGATTGCCCGTCTGCAGGCGTGATCGCCATCGTGTGGTGGCTGCGGCCGGAGGTGTACGACTACAAGCGCATCCTGAACGACAGCCTGCTGTTCTATGAGGCACACCGCATTGGTGAGGCAGAGGCCATACACGACGTGTAGGTGCACCGACTGAAAATGGGCAGAGGTTGCAGCTGGCACCAGCACCTGCCCGGCAGTAATGATACAAACAGTGATAAACAATGATACAAAAAGCAGCCGTGGAGGTGCTGAAGCCAGAAGCTCACTCTGCCAGTGTGGCAGCATGGCCTCGCCGGAGCTGGGACACTTGCCTCGTGCAGCCCAGCTGCACCGTCCACATGTGTCAGCTGGCACACCTGCAAAAGCTGAAGGCAGCTGTGCCCATTGTGCCTGCTGTGACCAGGATCATCTGCTGCCGCAGGGCCGCTGCCGCCGGACAACCGCATCCCCTGGCGCGGCGGCTCCTTCTTCTCGGATTTCGCCCCGGGGGGCGTCAGCCTGGTCGGCGGCTACATGGACTTTGGCGACTCCTTCGTCAAGTACAGCTACCCCATTGCCACCACCGTGAGCTGACCTAGTGCATCATGGCTACACCCCAATTTTGACAAAGGCTGGCATGTGAATGGGCCTTCGGCCTTGTCGCAAGTTGGGCAGTGTGCAGCTGTTAACATGCGGATATCAGTCGGATTCACATTGCTGAGGCCATGCGAACTTGCAGATTTGTGTGCTGTCAGGTGGCATTGCTGGCGTGGAGCCTTTTGGAGTTTCCGGACGGCTACCAGAAGGCGGGGCAGGACGTGTATGTGCGGGAGGCCATCCAGTGGGGTGCGCACCAGGCTGCATGTCCTGCGCAATGCGGCAGACTGTGCGAATGGCACAACACTGGTATGGTGGTTGATGGGGCAGATCTGTGTGATTCCAGGGGCAAACTACCTGATCAAGGCGCATATCAGCACCGTTGCCTTCGTGGCGCAGGTCGGCAACAGCGTTGTTGATGGTGCGTCTCCCAGACCCTATTCCTCGAAATCTGGCACAGGGTGGAACATCGTACAGCTCGCGGGGCACTGCAAGCACATAGGTAGCTGCTGCCAGTCTGCGATGTGGACAATCATCTGTTGGGATGATCGCTGCAGCACTGCCTGTTCAGGGCAGAAGTGGACACGGCCAGAGCAGGTCAAAGAGTTCAGACCTGTTTACACGATGGACGCCTCGCACCCAGGTGAGCGCCAGGTCACCGAGGCTTCACGGCTTTTACACTGCACAGTGAAGCAAGCTGCCTGTGTATCGGAGAGCATAGCCTCCCAAGCGCTGGGAACACTGCACTGATCAGTGACCGCCCGGCTGATGTGGGCTGCTTGGCACCCTCCTTGACAGTATGGTACCGATGTGCACAGGTGCGGATGTGGTCGCTGCCTCGGCGGCGGCGCTGGCGGCCACGGCGCTCGCCTTTAGGGGCGACCCGCTGTCGGACACGGCCCAGACGCACGCGCAGCAGCTGTACCAGTGCGTGTCCTACAGCTCTGCTGCACAGTCCTGCACACATTCTGATGCACAATCGACGCTTGCACTGATGACTGTCGTGTCAACTGTCCAGATAATATGTCAATCAGCTCTACAGGCTGGCGGTCGGCAACCCTGGGCTGCACGCCAAGTTCGTGGTGTCCACCGGCGGCGCCATCATCACGCCCTACAACAGCCACAGCTACTTCGACGACCTGGCGTACGCGGCGGCCTGGCTGCACCGGCTCACGGGGGATGGGACATACCTGGCGGCTGCCAAGAGCTACTACGACTCGCACGTGAACGTGAGTCGTGACTGCTGGGGTTGAGGCGTGCTGCAGCCGCCTTGCCGCGATCATGCTGAGCAAGCCGACTTGCTGGCATGCAGAACTGCAGTTTCCGGTGGAACGCGCGTTACACGTTGAGCCAGAGGGCACCAAGCAGTCGCAAGGCAACGACTGTGGCCCTCTCCTGCTGTAGGCATACCCTGGGGCGGGCACCCCTGCGTACATCTACAACTGGGAGAACTCGGGGCCGGCGGTGGCGGTGCTGCTGGCGAAGGCGACAGACTACCAGGTGCGCTGTGTGCTTGTTTGTGCGTGTGAGATGTCGTTGTGCACAATGCAGGCGCACAGCCACACAACAGCTCAGGGCTGGGCATCGCACGGCTTCAGGGGGTTGTCACAGTGTGAACCCTGCCCCAGCGTGACAAAGTCATGTGATACGTGAAGCCCAGGTCCTCGTGCTATGCTGCGTCACCTTGAATGGCGTTTTGCCGTGCAGGACAAGGCGTACGTGGCGGACGTCAACGCGTTCCTGCACATCTGGCTGCAGGAGAGCGCGCAGGTCAAATACACGCCGCACCTCCTGGCCTGGACCGCCGGCGGGGTGAGCAGTTCTGCAGGCTACAATGCCCTTTTTGCTGACGCTTGTTTGCGGCCCTGCATGGGCCAGGAGTATTGGCTGGTGGTCTCTCACAGCTGCTAGATATAAAGAGATCCTAAGCAGGCTGCCCCACTGGTGTACCAGGCATGTGGCACTGCACACATTGTGCATTGACGCATACCACGCTTGCCAGTGGGGCGGCTTTTGACATGATAGTCACACACGCGCAAGGCGTTCGACGCTGCACGTGCTGAACGGGTCGCCTCCTGCTGCTGTGCAGTTCCCGCTGCAGAATGCGGCCAACGCGGCGTGGCTGGCGCGGCTGTGGGGCGGCCGCGACGGCGCCAGCCGCAAGTACTCCTGCTGGGCCGAGAGCCAGGTGCGGGGCTGTAACGTTTGACACTGCAGCATGTCACGAGATGCACAGCACCCTCAAACAGCCAACAGATCATCAGGCTGACACTGTCATGGCATGCTACTGCTGCCTCCAGTCGCATCAGTGATCTTTTCGAGATCTGCTGTATCCTGCACCTGTTCTCACATGCAGGTTACGGTGCATCACGCAGCTGGCTGTGCGTGTCATCATGAGTGTCATGCTAGTCCAATGCGTGACGTGTGCCTATCCGCAGCTGCGCTACATGCTGGGGATGCGCAACCGGGACCACTCGTACGTGGTGGGCACCGGGAAGAGCCCCAAGCGCCCCGGCGATCGCGCCGCGTCCTGCCCCCTGGACTTCAGCGTGGAGTGCAACAGGTCGGTCGCTTGCAGGATGCGGTCTGCGGGCATGACAACCTGCTGCCGAAGCTGTGCTGTGTCGAGCCTCCAGCTGCAGTGGTGCTGTGCACGCGGCTCTGGGTTGTGCTGCCGCAGCGACTGCTTGTGGCACTTGATACTCTTGGCGACTGATGCAAACGTGCCGAGACTGTCTGCTGCACCCTCAGCAGTCCCTAAACCCTGTTCCTGCGCGCTGCAGCCTGAATGCGCTGTGGACTTCAGCGCCCAACCCGCACGACCTGACCGGCGCCGTGGTGCGCCCTAAACCCTACACCCTCCCGCCGCTAGCACCCCCTGAAACGCTCTGGAAAGCAGAACCCTCGCTCTGGCTGTGCATGCCAGGCCAGCAGCAGCACGGTTTGCAGCACGGCAGCCACAGCTGTCACGCTGCGTGTCAGCTGTCTGACCCCGTGCACCGCGGGCTGACCTTCGCCTTGAGGCTGCGCATCCTCACCATATCCCGGGCTGCCGGTCTGCAGGTGGCTGGGCCGGACAGGGACGACCGCTATGACGACGTGCGGGCGGACAACAACTCGCGCGTCTGCCTCAACAACAACGCGGCCTTCACAGGTGCGCAACTGAGACCCTGAAACCCCACTGCCACCCGCCATGCCAAGTCCAGCAAGTCTGCGGGTCGCATGCTCCATCAGAATTTCCATGTGGTGCTGTCCTGTTGCTACAGGGGTGCTGGCGGGCATGCTGGAGCTGGGCGGCGGCCACTGGGCCGACTGCGTGTCCACCCCCGTGGTGTTCTGGCAGACCAACCGCAAGCCGGTCAGCTGAGCGGGGGCGGCCGAACGGGAGCAGCTGCGGCGGCGGCTGGAAAGCGCGGGCAGCCCCTGCCGGCTGCGCTGCACAGCCCTGCATGGCATTGCCGCAGGGAGCACGGGCAGTTGACGTGGGGTGATCCTTCATCCCTGTCACGGCGAAGTCGGGAAGGTCTGGGGTCTCAGGGAACGATCCGCTCTTTTGCAAGGACGCGGCAGGCTGAGGCCGTGCTTGCCATGCATGCACTGCTAATCGTTGGGCAGGCTTTCGGCGCTGAAGCTGTGTGCAGAGGTGACCGCAAGATGACAGGGCTGTGCCTGAGATGGGTTGTTGAGTCACAAGCTCATGAACAACCACGCACAACTTGCTTTGATGACTACGCAGACCAGACCGACAATGTGCCTATGAATCTCAATCACATGGCATAACGGTGACCTTACCAAGCCTTCACATCCGCTGTCCTGTGCCAGCACACCCTCCTCATCCCACAACTATAGTCACCAAAACACAACAGGAACTGACATGTGGCAACTCGTATGTCACTAGCAGGCAATAAGAACTCACGTACGTCAACACATGCATGTCACGACCGTGGCCACTGGAGGGCACATCACACACCTTGCGCAACTCAAGCGCTGCTGCCTGGTCCCTTGTCGGGCTCTCGTGGCGGGATCAGCACGAAGCCCGCATCGGCAGCAGCACCGCTGCTGGGCGGCTGCCGCAAGCAAAGGGCTGCAGCGCCCGCGACATACATCCGCAGGTACCGCCGCCACCCCGCCTTCCCGGTGGCCGCGGCGGCCTCGCCAGCAGACACTGCTGCGGCTGCCTGCATGTCGAGCTCGGCCGCCGAGGCTGCCTGGACCGCGCCGGCTGCGGCTGCGCTGTTGCCGAGCGCTGCTGTGGCAGGGGGCGTCGCTCCCAGATCCACCCAGGAGTCATCCGAGTCCGGCGGCTGCCCTGTAGCATCTTCACGCTCATCCTGCAGCACAGACGGCAGCAGTTTCTCAAAACATCTGGCTCCTTGCATAGCTACGATCACGGTTGGCCGCTGTCGTCCAAGCAGTTGCCATTCAAGGTTTGAGACAGATATAGGCTGACGCCGAGAACACTGCACGCCAATCTGCGGACCACCTGCTGCTGCTGCTGCTGCCCGGCGGCCCAGGCGGCGGCGTCCCACAGGGGCCGGATGGCACCGCGCTCTGCCGCCGGCAGCCGGGCCGACAGCGCCGCTGTGCCGCTGGTGTCGAAGCGCAGGTCGAAGTCCAGCCGGGGGTGGTTGAACGTGCGCACCGCCTGCAGCAGGGGGCCCAAAGTGGGTTTTTAAGTGTGAAACGAGGTTTCGTGTCGCACCGTAGTCTGTCTGTGATGGAAGTAGCCTGCACAGAGTTGCACTCTGCCATCGTGGGGTGCTGCGAGCATGCACGTTTTCAGGACGCTCGGCAACACGGTACTCAGGTACGCAGAAGTCAGGCGCGCATAAGAGGAAAAAATGTCATAGAGCGCACCGTCCAGGCCCCCAGGAGGCTGCGGGCGGCCTTGCCGTGCCCGCTCAGCCACAGCAGCGCGGCGACGGCGCCGAACTTCACCGCCGCCAGGACGTCCAGCAGCGCCGCCTCAGCGGAGTTGCCGACGATGCGCATCTGTGGCGCGGGCACAGCCACACTCGACCGCCTGTCGCTGAGCAGCTCGGAGGGAGGATCCTAAGATGGGTGCGACCATCACCTCGCGCCAGTGTCAACCAGTTGCATGTCAGGGATCCTTTGCAGGCGGCCTCGCCCCCAGGAGCGATTGCCAAGCAGGGTGTCCAAGCTGATTCGATAGCTTCTGCAGCCTTTGAACATGTGTATGCACCCGCTCGGGAAGGTGGCTGCGGAAGGAGCGCTGCGCCGGATAGTCGCTGAAGTACCCGCGCACCTGCCGAGCAACCGGGCCAAAATGTGCGTTTACAGCATACAGCTTGCTGGGAGCTTGATCTCCATAAGCATATTCCGATCCGACCACGCCCCAGAACAGCGGCAGCGCGCCTCCTGGTAGAAGCGGCCCGTCACCAGCGGCGCGGCGCTTGTGGAGGTGCCGACATGCAGGATGGGCGGGGGCGATGGCGGCAGCCCGCCGTCCTGCACGTGAAAGGTGTATGGCCTGTGAGCGCTCACCTGTGCAGCGCATGCAGGCGGCGGATGGTGTCGTCCAAGTCTGAGTCTGTGAACCCGGGGCACTTTCACTTCTCGAACACAAGCTTCTGGAACACAAGTCTGAACATATCAACAATTACCCAAGACAGGCCAGCCCATGCAGCCCAGTTGCAGCAGCTGGGCCTCAGCGGCCGCCGCCGCCTGACCCACCTGTATGACTGCCGCCGCCGCCAGGAGGATCGCCGACGCAACGGCGTCGCCAGGCACCACGTCCATCACCGACCCGGGGCGGTGGCGGCTGAAGGTCCAGATGCCGGTGCCGATGGCGAGCGCGGCGCCCGTGGTGCCCGTGCGGTTGCCCACATACCTGCGAAGGGAAAAGGTTCAGGGTCCGCGGTGGACGGCCCTGCAAGCCATACTGGCTGACTGTTTCAGCGCAACAACGTTGCTGTCTTGATGGTGTCTTGTGGCTGTCTTGTGAGAATGTGCAGGACTACTGCATCGGCTGTCAAGGGGAATCGCGTGCTGCTTCAGCAGCGCAGCTCTGTCAGGAGGCCGTCTTGGTGCTGTCTGGAGGCTGTCTTGTGACAGCGTGCAGGACTACTGCATCAAACGCTCAAGAACCCAGAGTGGTGTGCACCTGCAAAGTGGTCCAGAGGCTGTTCCAATAGTTCCGAATACGGACCCTGGTTCCAACACGGTGCAGGACTACAGCACCATGTGGTACAGAACCTGCAACCCATATCGCAGTAATGATGTGTATGGAGTCGCGCACCCTGGGTATGGCGCTCCCGCCACGGCGCCGACGATCGCGGGCCGCACCAGCGCCGCCGGCAGCCCTGCGGCGCAGCGCTCCGCCACCAGCCGCTCCGCCAGCCACTTGCTGAGGCAGTAGGGGTTCGGGAACGCCAGCGCCGCCGCCAGCGCCTCTGCCTGTGCCGCTGTCAGTGAATCGAGGCGCTGTGCGAAGCTGGCGTGCTGTATGGGCTGCCCGCCCTCGTCGTACGCTGCATACAGGCGCTCGGCCACCCTGGAGCCCTGCGGCTGGTGGCCGTTGACAAAGGCTGTCGACACGTGCACGAATGCCCGCAGCTGCGGCAGCGCCTCTGCCAACGCCAGCACCTCCGATGTTGCATGGTAGTTGTGCCGCAGCGACTCCTGGACCGGGGATGTGAAGCAGACGGACGCCGCCGCGTGCACGGCCACGCTGCAGCCCGCCAGCCGCCGCATGTCCGCGCCGCTGAGGCCGCACCCCGGCCGCAGGATGTCCCCCTCCACCACCGCCACCTGCATTAGGGAAACTCAGGCATCTCCGCCTGTGCAAGTGAGATAGAAGATGAAAATGCGCCTGCTTATGCCGACATGCGTAGTCAGCTGCAGCATGCTCTGGGGTCCACAGGTGGCCAGTTGGGCCGCTGCAGGGGGTGCCCTGCAGCGCTGGCACGGTGCCTTGCTCCTGCTAAGCCCAGTGCCTGATGGTGTGGCGCAGCGCAGCCGCAAACGATCTGGTGCAGCAGATGGGCGCTTCAAGGCACCAAATGGACACGCCAAGCAGACCACAGACCCTGTTCGCTGCACCTTCTGGCAGTCACAACATGGCGTAGCGGCATGGGAGCGTTGCTGTCCCAGTGATGAGGCCGAGATGCTCGTATTTCCCTCTTTGGTAGCTGATCTTGGGACCTCGATTGCGCATTCAACCAGCCTCCGCACGCACCTTTTCCAGCACCCCCGGCTGCCCCCACAGCAGGTGGAACAGGCCGCTGTCCAGCAGCCGCCGCAGGCGCTCTGGCGGCGAGCGCCCCTGCTGACACCGCACCAGCACGTACACCCTGTCCACATCGGGGCACACGCGCAGCAGCTGCTCCAGCACCAGGCTGCCGACGTAGCCCGTGGAGCCGGTGAGCAGCACGCTGCGGCCGGCGAAGGCGGCGGCCACCGACAGGGGCTCTGCCATCGCGGCAGGCGGGCGCCTGCCGCGGGGCTGGCTTTGCAGCGACTAAAGTGCTGTAGTTGCCAACTAGGGGGCGTTGCAAATGTGATTTCTGCTCATGATGCCATAGCGCAGAGTGCTTGGCCCTATACCGCAAAAAGATGCAGAGTGTTCCAAGGCTGCACCTGGTGAACCATGCTGTTTCTGCACTTCCACAAAAAGGGTCGCGCAGCACGCAAAGCAAGCAGCAGCACCTCAGCAGCACTGCAGGAGGTGAGGCCCTGCTGCGAATGTGTCTGATCTGCACAGCAAATCTCACGCGCTTGCTATCAACCAGGCCATTTTGTACGGGCATGGCTGTACTGCAGGAAGCGATGCCAAATGCTTTGGGCCGACAATGGACCGCCTCGGTCTTATACTAGGGGTGGAAGTGAAAGAACTTCTTTGACAAACCCTACTTATACGTTGGTCTCAGGACCACGTGAAGGCAACGAAAAGCAACGTTTCCCAAAGGCTTCACCCTTCGTTGTCTGAAGCTTCCTTCAGCAGCTGATCACCTGTGATGCAACGTACCACTGCTACCAAGCATATATATGTCCCCAAGCTCAGGGCAACAGCACGTATGAGTGCCCCTTCATCTGCTGATAGATGGCGCTCGGCCTCCCTGATGAGGCAACTTCTATCAGCCTGAGGCTTTGCAGGCCGCACAATTGCTGCAATATGTACTGACTTCGTTGACACATATGCTGTCCCAAGAGTAGATGCAACAGTAGGAGTCGACGCTGCAGATCTTGTCCACACGGGTTGCACGAACCTGCTGCTGGAAACCGGGCTGGCGCCGGTTGTGCACATGTTATGGGGCATGTTGCTCGAGCAGCTGCAATCCCGCAGCTTGTATTGGCCCTGCAACAGGCACGGACACCAGGATCCCCTTGCTGGCGTGCCCAATGCCGCAGTGCAGCGCGACAGTAGTTGTTGAGGACCACTTTGAGGCATGCAGCCTCCAAACAAGGCAGGCCTTCTCGTACGGGCTGATGTATGGTGGGATGCCCTGTGCTGGGGGGCGATAGATGATACGCACGGTCGGCGCAACACAGCACATGCCACTACATACAATCAGCTTCACATCCACCTGCGCTGTCTCTACCCGTTCTGCTGGTGCAGCAGTATTCTTCAATCCCTTCGACTGAGCAGAGTACACATTCACCCGCCGGCGCTTGATCACGCCTTGCTACTCATGTGCACCTGAAACCTGCAACCGCTGGGCAGGCCTGCCTACCCTGTGTCGCCGCTACCATCCTGTTGATGTACCATCTACACCATGTTGGGTTGCGGTCATGCCCGCCCCAGAACTTCGTATATCACGTATCCAAGTGGCGCCACGCAAGAGCTGGCTTTCACTTTTTAGGGTTTCCTTCTCAGTACGCACAACCTACCGCTATGCAGTGCTTTTCGCCTACCGGCACAGACTGACGTACACACATAATGATCCTGGATCCTAACGCAATACTGCCATCCTGCCTGCTCCGCCCAATGCCAACGCACGCGGGAAAGGACGCCGAGTGCGTCAGCGCTTCACAGGCGGCGTAGGCGCCGCTGCTCACGCTGGCACGCAGAAGGCAGACTTGGGGACCGCCCGGTACGCTGCCCCGCCCACTGCACACAGCGGAGATGCCATCAGCGTTCTCGAAAGGCCGCCGCAAAGGCGTGCGTTCCCATACACATGCTGTCAACCGCACAATGAGTGCTATCGCTTGGGTAAGGTAGCGACCGCCAGCACGGCATCGGCACGCTGGTGTCTGGGGAGGTGTGGTGTGCGCCTACCGACTGGCTGAGGGCCGGTGCTGCCCAAGAGCCGCCGGCGGCCAGTGGGGCACGAGTCCGGGGTGGTGTCGATGTCTGTTCCATTCCAGTTCCTGCAGATTCAGGACAGGTATGGCCTTGCGCATGCATGCTCGACGATGCTTTGAACAACACGGCAAGGTCGGCTGGCTCATTGAGCCTCCTACATTGAGCTGCAGCATGGGGCGGTTCACAATTCCGCACTGTCAACCCGACGCACCAGAGTATCACCAGAGCTGTGTCACCGCCGTTTGAGTAATGCTGAACGTCGAAGGCATGCACACCTGCGCATGGGACACATCGTGGGCTTTTGATCCAGCCAGCAAGCTCAAGGCCTGCTGTATCACGACAGGCAGACAGGCGGGGCCTGACCCTGATGATACGCCGCAGTACGTGCATGGGGTGGAATGCAATACAGCTTCAGCATGCCAAATGCAAGCATGCACCATTCGATGGGGTTGAACGTGCCTGCTGTCAAAAACACGGAGCCCTTTGGTATTGGTGCAAAGTAAACATTGGAAGCGCCGGTCTTCTCCAAGACAACACCATCTGCGAGGTTTTGACAATCGAGTCCATACACTCGTCCTACTGGCGTGCCATATGCTAATGCAGCGCACAGCGCATCTGGCTACCGAATGCCGAAGCTGCCAGGAAGTACGCAACTCGCCAACTGAGTACGTACCATCAATCTTCAAGCGAACGCCATCGTCCGCAAAGGCCGCAAAACTATAGGTACCAGACTTTGGTATGTTGATCCCTCCAGTCCACCTGCACCGCAGCGCCATCAAGCTACATACTTGACTTACGCTTTGGCTACCACTACAGGTGCCTGAGATGTATGTGAGCGCACATGGTCGGGTCAGGACGAGGAGGCTACCTCTACGTCAAATGCCAGCCTAGCAACAGAGTCATGGGTTGTGGGCGCATGACTGAGCTGTGTGCGGATGCGTGTCCCACTCGTTCACACCCACCGGGTAATGTAGTCCTGTGTAAGCCCTGGAACGAGGAAATCGCTGCCGCCATCGGGTGGTGCTCTGTTGCCACCGCCGTAAAACCCGTTGACGGTCGCTGGGCAGGTCCTGTCTGGGTTGAGCGTGTACGCAAGAGCTGTCGGGCCAATTTGGCCTGTAAGTCGTACAAGTTAAACCCGGTTTACTCCATCTGCACTCCGCTAGCATATGAATGGGTCGGGCACCACTTGGCAGAAGCGCCTTTTACAAACGAGATACTCATGTAGCGCAACAGCTCGAGTGTGGGACAGGCATGCAGGCGAGGGAATGAATTGCACCGCAGCCTGTTGTGTTGCTGAAGTCGCAGTAGCCGTTTGTGGGCTCGTCCACCGTCTTCACGATGTGTGGCGTGTTGGGGTCATACCTGCAGGCACATCAAGGAGGAATGATGCACACAGTGTTGGCCTTCACAACATGCATGCATGCATGCAACATCAAACCAGAGCCACAACGTAACAAGCGCCGCATGCAACCCAGCAGCACGTCACATCATGCCATGTGTATGCCACTGCTCACGGGCAGTTCGGACAGCCACTGCCGACGGGCAGTGGCGTGTTGTTGGGGCGGGTCGCCGCGAATGCGGCCACGCTGCTGTTGGTCAAAAAGATGCTCAGGCGCAGACCGCAGACCGGTGGCGGCGGCGGCGGCGGCGGGCTGGGGGGCGGGCGGGGCGGCGGGCGGGGGGGCGGCGGTGATGGTGGGCGGGGTGGCGGTGGTGATGGGGCTGCAGTCAGGATTGACATTGCTTTTCGGGAACTGCATGCCCGTCAACTTACTCAGCGGCAAGCAGCAGGCGTGAGGGTGCCATGCCAGTGCTGGACCTGAGGCACAGTATGCAAGGCAGGCGGTTCGAGAGCCCAGATTCAGAGTCAGACTCAGCTCAGGCCTGAGCCGCTTGCAGGGGCAGAGGCAGCATACTGCTTGGGCGAGGCGGCGTCCCTCACCTGTGCACGTCGTCCGCGCTTGGTTGATGCGGTAACCAGCCGGGCATACCCTGCCGCCGCCAGAGTACACAAATTTTGCACTCAAACTCATAGGTGCTGAAAGTAATGCCTGGATGTGCGACACCCAGCTAGCATTGTATCACGGCCACATGGTGTCTGTGAGCTCTCAGGGGTGGCACACACTCACCGGCAGCTGGTGGCCCCGATGCGGGGGTTCCACCCCCGCCCAGAGCATTTGGTGCACCTGCACACAGGGGGTGCTATGCTCTGCAAAACAGCCAGAAGCATGGCAGTATTGATGGCTGTGCTAAGTGGCACTGCGGCGTGGTGGAAGTGTGGAAGCAGGGACGTGTCAGGAGTGCTGCTGCACGCCCTGTAGCCAGGCCGCTGGGCAGGGGCATGGTGGCAGCAGCCAGTCTGGCAGGAAGGACCCACTTGAAGTTGCCGAAGCCCCGCTTCGCGAAGCCGGGCCTGCAGCTGCGCACGTTCTGTTTGTTGATCCCAGCCAGGGGCTCGACGCCCGGGCGGCACACTGCGGAGGGCATGCATCTAGGGGTTTCGGCTGCGCCGGTGCCAGAGCGAGTGACGTGACGGATGACATGCCACAGAGAAACCAGCAGCTGCGGACAGTCTGCTGATCATCGCACCCCGTGCACGTCAGCCGGCAGTGTGCCGTGCGCCGCCACAAACAAAGGGTGACAGCATTGCAGGTCTTTGCAGATTCACATCTGGCCTCTCACCGGCTTCGCCACCCCTCAACGCCGTCAGCCCCGGGCTGCGGACCTGGGTGCACCTGGACTTTGCCACGCTGATGCCCTTGCTGGTGTTGAACGTGCAGCGCAGGCACCGCCAGTTGTGTGCCTGCAGCATCACGAGCGCATTCAAGCCCCCGCTGCGGCCGAAATGCTGGCCATGTGATCCTGCTGATGGTGTGGCCACCGAATCACAGCAAGCACTTGCTATGCTCTGCCAGTACACCGCAGTGAAGCGTCGCAGCCAGTGCTCTGCTCCCATGAGCGACCGTGAAGCCCCTCACCGTGACGCACTTGGCCTGCAAGTAGGCCAGAACACCTTGTCATCAGCCTCCACAAAGACCATGGGCTGCACATGTACATGTGCTGAGCGGCCTGTGACGCGCGGGGGTCAATAACCAAAGCATAGCTCTTCAGGGCTCACAATCACAATCTCCGAACAGCAGCGAGGGTGTCAGCAGCTCGATGTCAGCAGAGCAAGAAAACCAGCTCACTATGTAGGCCTCGACCGGGGTGCACTTGCCGCGCGTCTTGCCAGTCTTTGGGTTCCTCTCGCACCGCCGCAGCAAATCATTGGCCTGGTACGCCCCAGGACTTGCTTAGTTACATGATTCCAAGCTGTATCGTCACAACGCAGACCAGTGTGGGGTGCCGAGTCAGCCTGTCAGCCACGCACTGCAGCATGCGCAGCAGGTGGGGACTACTTTGAACAGTTGAAGACCAGCTCCCAGTCGCTTGGGTGCAGGGCATTGACGCGCTCAGCACAACTGTTCAAGGATGTCCAAGAGTCAAACCCTTACCTCCCTGTCGCTGCGGGCGGCAAGTCTGGCAGTAGACACGCTCGTGGCTGGGCCCGCCGCCGCAGCGCCCACCCAGCAGCACAGCAGCAGCAGCAGCAGCGCCAGCGGCGCCGCTGGGGCCTCCCGCTGGCCTTTGAGAACCTACAGACAGCGCGTGAAGGCGATGGGTGCGGTTCCTCTTCTGATGTACAGGCCGGGGCCAATCGGTACTGCCCTCGAGGACCCAGCAAGCTGGCAACAGTGCCTGCATGCGGTGTACAGATCACCCCCCCGCACGCTCGTCTCCGACCCTCAACACAGTATGCATGGGCAGCCGTGCTGTGTGCTTTATGTCAGGCACCTCGCGTTGAACCCATTCGAACGCCAGCGGGCGAAGTAATGCACAGAGAGCGTTGCAATCAGCAGCATTGCATGCACCAGGACGCCCCCCGCAGTCAATAATGCATGACATCAGCAGCGCAACTGAGGTGTTGCGCTTGGCGCACAACCAGGGCCGTGCGGCATAATCAGCAGCCAGCAAGAGCCGTGAAGGGAGCCCACCTGCGCAGGCATCGGCCTGGCCACCCTTCGCCGCCACGCACTTGTGATACCCGCAGCGTCGAGGAGGCCACCTCCGACGCAAGGTTGTGTGACTCAGCGCAACAGACAATGCAATGTGTCGCGGCGTCGTTGCAACGTGGCGTCACGCTACCGAGCCAAAATGGCGTCGGAGGTTTCACCTGTGGAGCTGCTCATGAAGCCACCAGCTGGATGGGCCAAAATGGCTAATGCCATGGGAGACTGCAGGGGCAGACAGTGGACAAAGCTGCTGAACAGGTGGACCGGCCTGAACGCTGCGTTTCGCTTGAACTGATAGAAAGCACATCCTTGAAAGCATCTGTGGCTCGAACACGGTTGACGGCCAGCAGCAGCCATGGGTGCGCAAGATCAACAGAAGCAACAGCGAGTGACTACCAATACCCTGTGGTGCAGGAACACCTTCAAAATAGCAGAAGAAACATCAACATGCTCAGAGCTTGATCACACCGTGCTGGTCATCATACATGTGATGAGCTGGAACCTGCAGCCTCTACAGCACTAGCATAGAGCCTAGGCCTGCTGATCTAGGCCTGCTGGCCCTGCGCTGATGTTTAGATCTGGTCTGCTTTGCATCTACTTCCGTACCATGTACTCCATGTGGGATCACCGATGCCCCAAAATTCGTGTGCTGAAACAAATTGGCGTTGCCTCAAGATCTGTCATCTCCTTGATCGCCAGGTTGCACTACCTTTGTGAATTGCTTCTGCCATCGACATGCTGTGGGGATTCTGCTCCAGCACGCACGAAACGTGCAGGCGATGCCACGCAGCAGCGCCCGGTCCCTCGTGCTGGGCAACTCAGCACCGCTGCTGCGGCTGCACGCGGCTGCACAGGGAAACCGTGCATGTCCAGCTGTGGCGTCGGCAGCCTTGCAGTGCCTGGACACGCAATGAGAACAACAAAGCAGCCTGCAGGGCACGGCGACCAGCAGGAGTCACCCCCTGCAGGGCGTCAGTTTACCTGCAGTATAGCTGCCGAGCATGTCCTTTGCCACGGGCACCCCAGAGCGCTCCTACAGCAGGCGGCCCTGCCCGGCTGCCCAGCAGCTGCTGCGGGCGCGCTGCCGGCGACTGGCCACTGCTTCCACCGCACCAGCAGACACACCCTGCAGTGGAAAGCGCAAGTGCAGCGGTCAGTATATGCAGGCAGGCAGCGGCCCTGCTTTCCCAACACTGGCACATACACCCTGCAGTTGTGCACTGCCACGCTGCAGTGGTGATGGCGCATGAGCCCAGGAAGGCCTCGGGGTGCGGCTTTCTGATGTCATGCACTCCTGCCGATGTGGGCAGGGCCTGCGGTTGTGCCACAGTGGCAGCGCACCCTCGTCCGACTCGTGTGCCATGCGTGGCATGACCTCCGAGGCAGCTTGGTATGCGGCGACATTCGTGCGGCCGTCAGAGCAGGCTTCGGGCTTACCTGCGGCGCCAGGCGCGGCACGTGCGCTGCGCCTGCCGACATGCAGGCACGTGCGCAGCAGCTGCTCGCTCCAGGGCCAGGCTGAGCGCGTTATCCGTGGCGCTGGTGGTCAGCTCGCTGCGGCCGGCTGAGGCGGCGGCCACTGACAGCGGCTTCTGCCACTGCGTGGGCGAGCATCATCAGCGCATGCTGTAGAGGCGCGATGGCTGCGGCTGACTGGGCCTGCCTGCACGGTGTGCGTTTGCCACGGGCGACAGGGGCCCAAGATGTCCGTGCAACCTTCGTGGCTAATGAGGGGCCGCATCGGCGCGCAAACAGGGAAGCAATGTTGCAGAGGTTCCCTCATGGCTGCAGCTGCAATCCCGCAGCTTGGCCCTGCAACAGGCACAGGCACCCGGATCGCCTGGCTGGCGTGGCCCAGCACCGCTGTGCAGCGCGACAGTACTTTTGAAGGACCACTTCGAGGCATGCAGCCTCTTGGCAAGGCAGGCCATCTTGTACGGGCTGCTGTACGGTGGGATGCCCTGCGCTGGCCTGCTGGGGTGCGATGATACGCACGGTCGGCGCAACACGGCACAATGCCATTTACAATCAATCAGCTTCACATCCACCTGTGCTGTCTATACACGCCCTGCTGGTGCGGCAACATTGTGCAATCCCTTTCAAACTTCGCAACTTGCGGCAAAACAAACACATATTCACCCGTGCGGCGCCTCATCACGCCCTTATAAGGGCGTGTAATTACTTCTTATCTAGTAATTACTTCTTATATGCACCTGGACCCCGCAACCGCTGGGCAGGCCTGCCTACATACCCTGGTGTCGCCTTATCATCCTCTTCGCTTACTGTGCCATCTACACACTCCATGTCGGGCTGTGGTCATGCCCGCCCCAGAACCTTCGCGTATCAGGCGTCCAGGTGGCGCCACGCAAGAGCTGGCTGGCTGTCATCTGTTTCATTCCCAGTACGCACTACCTACCGCTGTGCAGTGCTCTTCGCCCAGTGGTACAGACTCACATGCACCCATACTGCTCCTGGATCCGAACGCAGTACTGCCATCTCGCCTACTCCGCCCGGCCTAATGCCAACAAACGCGGGACAGGACTCCGGGTGCATCAGCGCTTGACAGGCGGCACAGGCTGGCAGAATGCAGACTTGGGAACCGCCCGGTACGCAGCGCCTCCCACTGCGCGCACAGAAGGAGCCCGTGACTGGGTGACCGTTTAGGGTGCCGCTCTCATGGCAAGTTGGCGATGGACTTCAGCAACTAGGGATGTGCCCCAGGTGCACGAGTGACCATGCTTCAGAAGAGCACTTGCAGCGTAGAACAGGTGGATGCATACCAACGCCGCCGGTTGTGGTGCCCAGCAAGCGCCGATTGCCACACGAGTCGGGCCTGGTGTCGATGGCCGTTCCGTTCCAGTTCCTACACGTCAGTAATGCAGTACCCTTGCAACTTGCCAAACTGAAGAGGCTGCAGATTGCCCATGTGTGGCAGTTGGGTGCTGGCTGCCACACAAACATTTCCGTGACCAGGCTGGCCAGTGAGGCATGAGGCAATGTGCAGCTTGGAGCGCCCAACATGAGGCCGTAGCGTTGACAAACTCGACACTCCTTGCGCACTGCACCGGGGAGGCGCACCAGTACAGCACCAAAGCGGTGCCTCCAGCGTTTTGGTAGAATTGAAGGTCGAAGTCCACCACACCTGCGCACGCAGGGCACGGGCTTCTCAGCGGGGGTGACTTCACATGCTTCCGCCAGGCGACGCACACAAAACAGGGTCATCTACGTATCATGCAAATGTGTAGTGCGTGGCGTGACCGGCCGACATTACAGAGCAACGTCATGAGGACGCAGTGAGAACACTCTGCAGCCACACGTGTGCGTGCATTGCGTACTCGCCTGCTGCCAGATCGATTGAGCCCAGAGCGGGCGCGTTTGCTGCACCGAAGCCAGTTTTGGATATGACCTCAGTGCCTGAGGAGAATGCCGCCGTTGTCAACTGGCCGACTGGGCTACGTATGTGCAACTGCACCTTACTTGGTGGTGACATCACACGAGCTGCTGCCAGGGTGCACTGTAGCGGACAGATATGGATGACTTGTGCACACCGTCAATGACCAGGCGGACGCCATCATCCGACAGAGTGGCAAAGCTGTACTCGCCAGCCTGTGGGATGGTGATGCCTCCAGTGAACCTACATAGCATGCCGCCGCAGCCGGTCGGCAACTATGGACTCATGAATCGCATCAGTGCATCGGACAACACCAAGAGCCTCCTAGCTCCGTGATATGATTGCGGCAAACACTCGGCAGGTGTGCCCCTTCTGCCGGACACAAACAAATCAAGGTGCAAAAAAGTGCCACCACCGCCTACCGCGCAATGTAGTTGACTTGCAGCCCTGGGGTGTTGAAGTCGAACTGGCCATCCGGGGGGGCATTTGTGCCGCCGCCGTAGTTGCCTGAGATGCTGCCCGGGCAGGTCCTCTGTGGGTTCAGGTGGTATGGCATAGCCGTTGGGCCCAGCTGGCCTGCACACCATGGAGATCCTGATGCTGAGGCTGGACCCCCACAGCTCATGTCACGAGCGAGGCCAAGCATGCCTCAGGGTTTCTGTTTCACCGCGCTTGCATCAACACATCCATGAGAGTCTGCACTGGCGGTGTTGTGCTTGGTGCGCTCTGTCACCTGGGCAACATTCGCAGCATTGATGCATTCGGAATCCTGGTGGCAGGCAATGCACGAGAGCACACCGCAGGGCGCCGTGGCGCTGAAATCGCAGTGGCCGTTTGTGGGCTCCTCCACCTGCTGCGTGAAGTCCGGCGCATCGGGATTATACCTGCACCACCAGCACACCATCACCGTCACGTGATGTGCACACACACTGGCTGCGCAGCCTGCTGTGGTGCACCGCAACCGACACGACCCAGTCGGCATCGCATCACGATGCTTCCGAAATGCGCACCGCAGCGTATGTGGGGCAACATCGTTTGCACACGCATCCCGTGCAACAAAGCAACCACTCACGGGCATCCCATGCTCCTGCCCGGGCAGCCCTTGCCGACCGGCAGCGGCGTGTTGCCGCCGACGCCGCCCGTGAAGTCGCCCAGGTTGCCGATGAACTGGAAGATGTCCTGGCGCAGGCCGACGCAGGGCGGGGGCGGCGGGGGCGGCGGCGGCGGGCGCGGGGGCGGCGACGGCGGCGGGCGGGGGGGCGGCGGTGAGGGGCGGGGTGGCGGCGGGCGCGGGGGCGGCGGCGGCGGCGCTGCAGGCAAGGGGGCAGGGGCTTTCATTCAGGGGTACCATCTGACAGCTCATTCAGCGGCAAGCACTGGGTGTGACATGGCCAAGCTGGTGCAACTTCTGCAGCACACAAGGCAGGGCGCGAGCCTGGACAGGCCTCCAGACCTAGCTCAGGCCTGAGCCGCTGTGGGGGAGGCAGCAGCATGCCAAGCCGGGTGTGGGCCCCCACCTGTGCAAGTGGTCCGTGCCGGGTTGATGCGGTAGCCGGCCGGGCAGATCCTGCCGCCGCACACAGAACGCTGATTTGACAGCTCAAGCTCTAAGGTGCTGAAACTGAGGCCTTGATGTGCGACACCCGGATAGCATTGTATCACGGCCACATGGTGTCTGTGAGCTCTGCAGGGTGGCACACACTCACCGGCAGCTGGTGGCCCCGATGCGGGGGTTCCACCCCCGCCCAAAGCATTTGGTGCACCTGCACACGGGGGAGCTTTCCTCTGCAAATAGCCGAAAGCATGGCAGTATTGATGGCTTGCTGGATGGCACTGCGGTGTGGTGGGAGCGCGGAAGCAGGGACATGTGAGGCCTGCTGCTGCACGCCCTGTTGCACACCCTGTAGCCAGGCAATTGGGCAGGGGCATTGCGACATACAGCGGGCAGTCTGGCAGGAAGGACCCACTTGAAGTTCCCAAAGCCCCGCTTCGCGAAGCCGGGCCTGCAGCTGCGCACGTTCTGCTTGTTGATCCCAGCCAGCGGCTCGACGCCCGGGCGGCATACTGCGGAGGACATGCATGCTGTGTTTTGGGTTTGAACTGCGCCGGTGCCAGAGCGTGTGATATGACGGGTGACATGCCACAAAGGCACCAGCAGCTGCAGACAGTCTGCT
This sequence comes from Diplosphaera chodatii, assembly GCA_032358165.1. Lineage (NCBI taxonomy): Eukaryota > Viridiplantae > Chlorophyta > Trebouxiophyceae > Prasiolales > Stichococcaceae > Diplosphaera > Diplosphaera chodatii. The sequence goes on from JAALGY010000038.1 coordinate 2,609,719, forward strand.
GAATGTCGTAGCCCGTGCACGTCAGCCGGCAGTGCGCTGTGCGCCGCCACAAAGGGTGACAGCATTGCAGGTTTGTGCTGATTTACATCTGGCCACTCACCGGCTTCGCCACCCCTCAATGCCGTCAGCCCCGGGCTGCGGACCTGCGTGCACCTGGACCTGTCCGCGCTGATGCCCTTGCTGGTGTTGAACGTGCAGCGCAGGCACCGCCAGTTGTGTGCCTGCAGCGGCATGACCGCGTTCAAGCCCCCGCTGCGGCGGAAATGCTGGCCATGTGGCCTTGCTCATGGTGTGGCCACCGTACCACAGCAAGCGCTTGCTATGCTGTGACAGTACACCGCAGTGCAGCGTCGCAGTCAGCGCTCTGCTCCCATTGAGCGACCGTGAAGCCCCTCACCGTGACGCACTTGGCCTGCAAGTAGGCAGTGGAATGTTGTTATGAGCCTCCACAACTACCATGGGCTGCACATGTACATGTGTTGAACGGCCTGTGATGCGGGTCAATAACCAAAGCATAGCTCTTCAGGGCTCACAATCACAATCTCCGAACAGCAGCGAGGGTGTCAGCAGCTCGATGTCAGCAGAGCAAGAAAAACAGCTCACGATGTAGGCCTCGACCGGGGTGCACTTGCCGCGCGTCTTGCCGGTCTTTGGGTTCTTCTCGCACCGCCGCAACAAATCATTGGCCTGGCACACCGCAGGAGATGCTTGGTTCCATGGTTGCAAGCAGGACTGTCACAACACAGCCCAGTGTGGGGTGCCGAGCTGCCAGCCTACGCACTGCACGACTGCAGCATGCGCAGCAGGTGGGGAAGTACTCTGAACAGATGAAGACCAGCTCCCAGTCGCTTGGGTAGGACATTGACGCGCTCAGCACAGCTACTTGAGGATGTCCGAGAGGCAAACCCTTACCTCTCTGTCACTGCGGGCGGCAAGTCTGGCAGTAGACACGCTCGTGGCTGGGCCCGCCGCTGCCGCGCCCACCCAGCAGCACAGCAGCAGCAGCGCCAGCGGCAGCGGCGCCGCTGGGGCCTCCCGCTGGCCTTTGAGAACCTACAGACAGCGCGTGAAGGCGATGGGTGCGGTTCCTCTTCTGATGTACAGGCCGGGGCCAATCGGTACTGCCCTCGAGGACCCAGCAAGCTGGCAACAGTGCCTGCATGCGGTGTACAGATCACCCCCCCGCACGCTCGTCTCCGACCCTCAACACAGTATGCATGGGCAGCCGTGCTGTGTGCTTTATGTCAGGCACCTCGCGTTGAACCTATTCGAACGCCAGCGGGCGAAGTAATGCACAGAGAGCGTTGCAATCAGCAGCATTGCATGCACCAGGACGCCCCCCGCAGTCAATAATGCATGACATCAGCAGCGCAACTGAGGTGTTGCGCTTGGCGCACAACAAGGGCCGTGCGGCATAATCAGCAGCCAGCAAGAGCCGTGAAGGGAGCCCACCTGCGCAGGCATCCTGACTGGCCACACTTCGCCGCCACGCACTTGTGTGTGCCGCAGTGTCGACGCGGCCGCCTCCGACGCAGGTTTGTGCGACCCAGCGCACCAAACAACGCAAAGTGTCGCGGCGGCGTTGCAACGTGGCATCACGCTACCGAGCCAAAATGGTGTTGGAGGGAAGAGCTTGGAAGCTGATGATGAAACCGCCAGCCTGGCTGTGCAAGAATGGCTACTGCCATGGGAGACTGCAGGGGCAGACACTGAACAAGCTGTTGGACAGGTGCACCGACCTGAACGCAACGTTTCGCTTGAACTTATAGCACATCTGCAGAAGCATCAGCAGCAAGGATACGATCAACCAGGCATGGGTGCGCAAGATCAAGAGCAACTACTACTGGGTACTTGCCATGCACACATCGAGGTGCTCATGGATCCAATCAATAATATTTGCACATACAAGCATACATTGGGTCATAAGCTGCATACGAAGTGATGTTATATCAGACCGCAGTCAACTATATATCATCTATCGGCTCCGCTTCACGACCGACGCCCAGCCGTTCATCATGCCGATGTGAGCGAGCTTGCCAAAAGGTGGATCAGCCTGTTGGCAGCGGTGTTGGCGTCCTGGTTCTGGTAGACATTGACAGCAGTGTCGTGTGTCAGTGACATGTGTTGAGCGCACATCAGATCATACGTCTGAACCGTCGACTTGACCCCTCGTGTGATGTACCGTAGACATAGCGAGGCAGCTGGCAGGCTTGGCTAGCAGGATCCCATGCCATGCCAACCATTCAAGCGCAAAGCAGCCCAGACCGGCAGCTCGCTACAAAAAAACCTGGTTACATTGCAGCCCTGCAGGGGCATCAGGGTCGCACTGAGGCCGCATGCAGCAGAAAGTAGCACCTTCCGCAGGAAGGCGCCGACGCCCAGCATGAGCGGCTCCGTGATGCGGCGGGCGTGCAGCCACTTGACGAAGCGGGGCGAGACCCGCCACAGGGTGCGCCCGACGGATGTCATCGCGTGCATGCCGGCCTCGCTGCCGAGCATGTCCACGTAGCTGGACGCCGCGACGCCGTCCACCACCACATTGCCTGCAGCAGGCGCGAGCAGCTTCGAACCCAGCAGCTTTGGATTTGGCAGCTGGGGACCGCGGGGTGGGGAATTGGTCGCCGTCCATGCGCGGGGTCACTGCTGTGTCTGACAAGCTCAGCAGCCGTTGACGAATAGGGCATTGCAGTGGTGTGAGAGCCATGGAACACGCCACCAGTGGCACATCACGCAGCTCAACAGCAGGTCGCTGTGTCACCCACCGCAGACTGTGAAGGGCGCCACCAGGCCGGTGTCCTTCGCCCGGCGCACTGCCGCCACCCGTTGCGCCACAACCTGCTGGCTGCCGGCTGCGGCCCGCCAGATGTAGTAACCTGGCCGCACGTCCCGCCCCGCTGTCGCTGTGCGGCCGTTGAACGGCGTGGCGGGGTCCCGGGCGGTGTACAGGTAGTGGTCCGCCGACAGGCGCAGCTGCAGCAGAACACAGGGCTTGTTGAGCCGTTGCATAGCTCAGTAAAGGTGCACTGCCTGGACCTGAACATTAGTGACCCCATTCGCACAACATGTGCCAGCCCAGTATCAAAGTATAAGGAGTGTTGCTGGCGCGCCTGGCTGGGGGTCGCAATTGCTCACCTCAGCGCCGGTGTCTGCGGTCACAACCACGTAGTCGTAGGCGCCGGCGCGCTCGTAGTGCGGGAACGCGTACACGGGCGACCAGCCCAGGGTCCCGTCTTCGTCCACCACCTGCCATACATTCGACGGCACCCTGAACCTGTCAGCCGCTCATCGACGTGCACTGCTCTGCGCCGTGCGCGACGGCGCCAGGGTCTGCCAGCCCTGTGGTCGCAGCGGCAGCCAGAGCACCCCATCGTGTGCCCCAGCTGCGGGCGTGTCCTCTGAGCCCAAAGCGCGGGGACACGCAGCGTGTGCTATCTGCAAGGGCCGACGACGCTCACCTGGAGGACATCCCCAGGCGCCGTGTCGATCACAGCTCGCTTTGCAGCGGCGCCCGTCGCTGGGTCCCGCACCGTGACGCTGGCGTCGGCAGGGAAGCAGGCTGCAAGGTGCATGGACACTCGTGGAACATCCACATGTCAGGGTGGTTGGGAAGGAGGCACGCTTCGTGTTGCAAGCCTGCAGCATCAAAGTGCATGGGTGCTAGGCCAATCAGGAGGGTGTCTGCCCGATGTTGTTGTGCTGGAGAAGACGGTATCACACAGATACAGGTTGCATAGTCACACTGGTCCCCGATGGAACAAGGCTCATGTTGGCGGCGCACCCTGGCAGGTTGTGGTGAACGTCCGGCACGAGGTCACAGTGCCGGGCGGCGGAGAGGCCTGGCCGTTGGGGAGCTTTTTGCGCTCACCGCCTGTTGATAGTAAATGCATGTCATGCAGAAGTTACACCACATGGTAGGTGGTGCAGGGTAGGATGCAGCCAGCAGCAGGCTTTGCGCTCTGGCTGTGCCTCAAAGATGCAGGAATACGATGTCGGCAACTGTGAAGTGCTCATACATATGTGGCTGCACCTGTGTAGCTGCAAAAGTTGTACTCGCAGCGGGGCGACCCGCTGGGGCACTGGCAGTTGTTGGTCTTCTCGAAGTCGCCTGCAGCAGCCAGAACGTTCTGAAAACGTCTGGCTGCCAGCAAGGGCACGAGGCTGCTGCCTTCACAGCGGCTGTGTGCTGCTCACAAAAGAGCCCGCATGATCTGCAGCACCAGCAGGCGGTGACATGCTGCATCAGGCAGTACAGCACACGCACCGCAGTTCTGGTAGTCGATGCACTGGGGGTCGCCCACGAAGCTGAGGCGGCGGCCCTTGGTGTTCCTGACGGCCGGCACCAGCGTCACCGTGCACGTCTGCGAGCCGGCGGGGCAGACCACCTGCATGCAGAGGGTTTAGGGTTTAGGGTAGAGGAGACGAGATGTTGACACCGGTGCTGAGATAGTCAGCATAGGTTATGCGGAGCATTGGCGGGGTCGAGCACACAGCTACACCCTCCCGGCGCTCAGACGACACAACCACACGTCCAGGCGGGCTGCTGAAACCTGTGACGGCTGCCTCCGGCACACTCGTGCTGCAGACAGAGCCTCGTCCTGGCTTGGCCAGAGCCGTGCCGAAGTTTGAGATGTTCCGCCGTCAGACAGCTGCCTACCTTGAAGGTCTGGCCGTTGTAGGTGACAGTTCCGGTGGCATCGGGGTTCGTCTGGCCCGGTTGGCACGCCTTGGCCTTGCTGCCCTTTCTCTTCTTGCACTGCTTGTCGGCCTTGGCCCAGGTGATGCACCCCTTCTCGCTCTTGATCTGCGAACAGACAGCAGACTCCGGTGACAATGACTAGGGCTGGTGTTGAGCTGGACAGGCTTCACACCGTGCTCCATGCCAAATGAATGCTCAGAATGGGCTGCAGAGAGCGCATCTGGCGCATGGCATAGCAGGACGCCAGGGAGTGCTGTAGCCAGACCCTTCCCACGGAACGATGTCATACAGCAGCGTGGCCGTGCACTGTCAGCTGCAAACCCTACAGATGCAGGGGTGTGAAGTGGAGCAGCACCGTGGCGCGGGTGACGCCCGGGCCGGGCTTGCCGGCGTCGGTGGTCGCCGTCAGCGGGAACGTCTCGTGGCCCTCCTGCGGCAGATCAGACCCAGCTGGACGTGGGGACTGCCCTGACCAGCTGTTCGTGCACGTGGCTGCCTGAAGCTGCGCTTGCTGCCAAGTGCCGCCGACAAGCTGCTGCACACGATGCCGCTTTCAGCCTCCTGGGGACGGCCTGAAGGCAGCTGCTAGTCATGTCGTTGGAGATCACGCACAGTCAGGGCCGTGATGATCGAGGTGGCTGACCATCACAGCCTCGCACCGTGAGCCAGGTGCAGGCGGTCAACGCATCCGCCAGCGGGATGGTCATGGTCTCCGGGATGCTGGCGTTGGAGGCCAGCAGCCGGCGTCCCGAAGGGGTTGCGTAATAGCCGGCGAGGTCGGGGCGCGTGACGGTCACGTTGAGGCCCATGTAGCCCGCCGACGCCGCGCGCAGCGTGTCGCTGGAGCCCTTGTCCGCCAGCGCCCCACCCTGTGGGCAAAGGAAATGTAAGCAGGTCAGTCGGCTCGGCACACCGTGTAATGCACAGCCTCTGCAGCAGACAAGGAGCAAGTCCGCTAGAGTGCTGCTCAGATGTGTCCAGCACAGGGTGGGACTGGGAGGCGCAGGCGCGCACGCTGGATTTGGTGTCCTTGAGCGCGGCGACGATGCCGTAGCTGAGCCCTGCAGAGCAGATCGGAATGCTCAGCATGCGCGGGCTCTTCATGCCGCTGCAGGTCATACATACAAGCACCCCTGGCTCTGCTCGCCTCCTCCTGTCACATCGCGCTCAAAGCACTTGGTGCAGGCTGCCAGGAGTACCAAGCTGCTGGCCTACAAGGTCGCAGCACCCACCCGCGATGGCGCCCAGCATCAGCAGCGTGAAGATCAGCAGAAGGCCGGCTGCCCTGTAGCACGGGAGTTCACGCTGTTCAGCCACGATGCTGGTACATGCGTGAAAAATCAGCGCGCTTCACAGCTGCAACTTGCTATATATATATGGGCACGGAAGGCTGCGCAGGGATCTGTACCATTTGAGGTACGTGTACTTCGTCTCCCGGGCGATGGTGTCCTCCAAAAAGTCCACCTGCAATGTGAACAAGGAGAAGCGTCCAGCACCTGGCAGGCGGCAGCTGGCATCCATGGGCCACCAGCATGCTCCGGGAATACAGCACAGCAGCAACGCCACAGCAGCAGACCACGTGCAGCAGCGGCAGATGGGGCACTGACCAACTCGTCACGGTCGATCATGCCGTCGCCGTCTGTGTCCTGCAGGAAGTATGCCCTGTTCTGTCAGTCCCCCACACAGTTGATCACCGTATGTTCGAAGCCTGCAGCACGAAGAGACCCGGCAGTGCCTTCTGACTGTGGGTGTTGCTGCAATGTGAATCTCGCACCAGGGTGGCCAGACGCGCCTCCACCCGCCGCCGCTGCTTGCGCATCGCCACGCCCTTGCGGCCGGAGCCGCCGTCCACCGGGATGCGGATGGACGGCGGGGCGCCCGCCTTGGGGGAGTCGGCCACCGACATGGCAGCTGCTGCTACTGCTGCTGCTGCTGCTGCTGCTGCCGCTGCTGCCGCTGCCCCCGCTGCTGCTGCTGCCTCTCAAATGCCGCGCGCACCGCAGCAGAGCCTGCTGCACAACAGCGCTCAAAGTCAGCGCTTGAGGCATCTGGTAACCTGAATACAGACCAAGACTATTCTATGAGAGAGACTTATCCCTAGCTGCCATGGGATGTGCAAAAGACCAACTTTTGAAGCGCACATCAGTACATACACATGCTGATGTGTCCTGCGAAATTCGCCAGAGACAGCACGCCAAGCTTATACAACGACGAGCTGTACGAGAGCGAGCGAGCATTGGGCACTTCGCCTGCTGCAGGACTGTCCTTTTGGGCTGCTTTCTCAGGCCGGGCAGCCTGCCCAGCGCAGCTGGTACAGGTGCAACCCGGCGTACAGCAGTCACGACGTGGGGTCACACAGCCGCAGACGTGCTCTCCTGGCAGTGTGATACAAGACAGCAGCATGCTGAAATGGTTTCGACGCAGCATGCGAGCGTGCACCTCACATCTTTCGTCGGGACAGATGTTGGTGCAGAAAAGGTTCAGCCACCTTCAGGGATGCAGGCTCTGCACAATTGTTGGCGAGTGTCTATGTAACCATCAGAGTTATCCTGAGCCTGCGGGACTCAGCTACGAGTTTGCCTGGCAGGGCGCAAGCCGGGGCACGCGGTTGCAGTACGATCGCTGTCCTGTATCTGCCGCACGGTCAAGGCGTGGGCAGAGAGTGCGCAGCCTGCCTGAGCTGCAAGACAGCGTAGCCCTGCGTGGACTGCTCAGCGCTGCGTGGGGGCCCATGCAGAACAGAACACGCAAGATAATCGCGGGTGTGCCCCGGTCAAGAGTTTCAGACACACCCTCCAACGAAGGTCATTTCTCGCTATGATAGGGCTGGCAGCCGCGCACGCTGCACATCTTCGTTGTTCCGATGGGCCCATGGCCTTGCTGGGCACGAAAACAACTCGTAGGACGAAGTTCTTGGAACATCACCTGCCGGGGTGGGCAACGATCAGCTCTCCACAGCCGCGCCTCGAGCAGCGCTGCAACGCGCCTGCCAGCTCGCCGCAAGCCAGCGGCGCGTACGTGAGCCGTCCGGCTGTGGTTCGTGCTGCAACGGAAGTCCTGAATTGTCCTTGCTGGCTGGCGGGCGTGTTGTCGCCTGCCCGATGACTAATTGCTGCACAGCTGCCCATGGTCATGGCTCGCCACACGGCTCAAGGCTGCTGCTGTCAACACGATCCGTACGTACACGCTGTCATGGACAGGCCTGCTGAAGTCTGATATACAACGCTCAGAGCTTTGGCGGCAGTTGCACAGCAGCGCAAGTCTGCTGCTTGTTCCATCTAGGCAGCAGGGCTGGCATGCTGGTTGCGGCGCCAGCATGCCAGCCGTGCTGTGCTGTCTGCTGCTCGATATGCACGCCTGAGCCGCGCAGCTGCTCCGACTGCAGTGCCGCTGCAACCGCTGCCAGGCACGGCAGCAGCAGCGCCCAGCGTCGCCACGCCGCTGTGCCAGGAGGGCGACCGACACTGTCCGGCGGACCAAATCTGCAGCCCGCCTCAGCCCCAGCGCAGCACCGCGCTCGTCACCGCCGCCAGCGCCGCGAGTGCCGCTGCGTTCGCAAGTGCGCTGCTGCGCTCCGGCTGCGTGAGGTACAGCCGGTGCTGCTCCGGCCCGGCGAAGCCGCGCGCCGCCATGGCCGCCGCGATCGTCTCCGACTGCTCCAGCAGCCGCGCGAACAGCCGCTGGAACAGCGACAGCAGCACCTGCGATGTGTGCATGGCAGCAGCTCGGGTAAAACCGAGACTGGCGAGCTCTGGCTGCCCGGCTGTGAGCTTGGTTTCCGCTCGAGCAGCCTGCGATGACGGGAGAGGAAGCAGCTGAAATGTGCTGCCGGCTTGCGTCAGCGGCACGTGCCGTGACACCGGTCATCGGGCGGGCGTCTGGGCGGCTGTTTGCCCTGGTGTTGGCCGCATGCGACAGCCGCCAGCACAGCGATGGTGCTACTGCCGGTGCTCCCTGTTGCAGGACAACAGCAGCACTGCCGCAAGCGCCTCACCCGGATGCCGCCGGCGGGCCCCAGGGTGGGCCATTGCACCCCGCGCGCCGCCACGCCCAGCGCCAGGTTGCGCACCTCCTCGAACGCCACCGCCATGAACCGCAGGCTCAGCAGCAGCGTCAGGCCTGCGGCGCAGGGTATCACCGCGCATGAGTGCCCCGGCACAGCTCCTCCCCACCCCGCAAGCGCGACAGCAGCAGCAGGGCTCCAGGCGCATCACCGACTGGCATGCAGGGCGCTCTGCAGGACTGCTGCTCTCGGCCCCAGGCTCCGCACTCCCCAGGACTGAGGGTGTCCGACCGCTGGCAACTCACCTATCTCGGAGACAGGCACCCGCAGCAGCCGCAGCGGCGCGAGCAGCGACCGCACCGCCACCGCCAGCGCCTCCGCCGGCGTGCTGGTCAGCACCAGCGCCGCGCTCTGCAGGGTTTACAGACTTCAGCGTTCGGCGCTTCATACGACTTTGACTGGAAGTACTACTAGACTACCAGACTGACTAACCGAGCAAGCGGTGCTCTTGCGCTGCGCTCTGCAGGTGTTGGGATGTCTTCCGGTCACACGGCGGGTGCAGGCGGGCAGCGTGTGCCTTGTGGGTGCTTCTGCACCAGCGACGACGGGCTGCGCCTGTGCTGCGCTGGGCACTGCAGCATGCCCACGCGCGGCTTTCGCAATCAAAAACATGTGGGGATCAGCAGACAGGAGTCAGCAGCACCTGCAGCGCTGTGAAGGTGAGGGCGGCGGCCTTGGCGCCCAGGGCCACCGAGCGCCGCGTCACGGTCAGGAACCAGATGTCCAGCAGCACGTAGCGGTAACGGTCCTGCGGCGTGAACGCCGGCAGCCCCTCCTGCAGACCGGACGGCAAACCAGCTGTTATGCTTTGTGCAGGGGCTGCGCCATGGCTGGCTGCACACCATACCCGCTTCGGCCCTGCAGTTCAGATGGACTGCTGGCCAGTGTTGTTGTGCATGTCGTCAGCAGACACTGAGGTGGGCCCGCACAGGCGACCAGCGGATCAGCGCTCTGCACTGGCCAGCCTTGCAGCCATGGCAGGGCGCACTGCTGGTTGCAGGGTGCTGGATCAGGGGACAGCTGTGCACAGGCTGTGTCCCTGCCAGCTTGCAACAGAGGACACCGCCTGTCAGGTCCTCTGATCAGGAGTGCCGAGCCGAGACGATGCAGCAGTTTAACACCTGAGCAGCGACCCTGGTGCCTGCCTGCATGCCAGGTGTTGCCCTGCTGCTGCGGTCTCGAGTCGGCACATCCCGGCAGCACGCCAGCACAAGTATCACCAATGCAGTGTCACGACCTCAGAATGTATGCGAGCGCCAGCGAGTACACGCACGGGCCGTCACCTGCGCGGCGGCCGCGATGCGGGGCTGCGTGACGGGCGGCACGCCGTCGGAGCCGATGGCGGTCGCCGCGAACAGGAAGGCGGCGAGCGCCACGAGGCGCGGCAGCTGCGCCCGCCACAGCCGCCGCGGCTGCGTCGCCACCGTCAGCAGCGCGACGCCTGCGGGTCAACAAGAGGGCTGTCAGGGTTTGGGGGCAGTTATGCAACATAAACACAGCACCAGAGCCGCTTCATGCTGGCCCTGATGCCACAAGCAGTCCTGTCTCATGCAGGATTCCCAGCAGCCTCACCACTGCGAATGGCTGAGACCTCCATGAAGGTTGCTAGTCAGTGTCATGTTACTCAGCTGCATGTTCACCTGCCGCGAGCGCGAGGCCGGTGCGCCCCGAGGCGCGCGCGACCAGCAGCAGCAGCGCCACCACCCACGCCTCCTTCACCCGCGCATCGACAGTGTGCAGCGCCGTCCTGGGCTCCGGGACGTAGGAGCTGCCGAAGAACGACGAAAGGCAGCACCTCAGGTGGTGAAAGGCAGCACTGTTGGCGCACAGGAGCCGGTGGCAGTGGCCAGGGATGTCCCATGTTGCAAGAGCTGGCGGCGAGGCAAGCAGAGGCCAAACCGTGGCAAGCGGAACCGACAGGTAGCTTTATGGTTGACCAGCGGCAGGCTGCCTTAAACAGAGGCATTATGCGAGGGCGGCAGCGCTGAGCGTGGCATGCTGCGGTCCCATGAGATGTGTCAGCTGCACCTGTAGGGCACCTCCGAGGCGTCAATGATGCCCTGCAGCACGCGGGCCTCCAGCGGCGGCCTGCCTGCCCGCCGCTTCTCCAGCCAAGCCCGCAGCCCTGCCGCTAGTACGGCACAGATGAGTCAGCGTGCGTTCCCTCCAAGTGTGCCAGCCGCAACAGGGTGCTAGCACCTGGCTTCATATGCGAACAGTTTCTGTTGTGCCGTTGCGGTCACCTGATCCATCTGCAGCCCGCACAACATGCCTGCGCTGCCTGCTGGCTGGGCGTCGACTGTGCCGCAGGTGTTGCAAGCTGCAGGCCCGTTGCGGGTGGATCGCATGAACTGTCGAGGGTTTGCGCACAGCTGAGATGCCTGGTGCAGGTCCACGATGCAGCAGGACCATGCGTGGTCACGCAAGCTGTCACAAGTGCTGGGGATGTGGATGCACATCAACCAACGCAAAATGCACAGACACTGCTTTTGGGTCACACGCGGCAGGTCACCACCGTCGCACGTTCGCAGTGGTCTGGAACAGCTGCGGTCTTGCTGCGCAGTCACTGCAAATCTTGGAATGGCATGGTCACGGATATTTGCTGGATGCCAGGTGTTGATGATCACTATTCCATCTTCATGACAGATTGGCAGAAGATCCTTCCTCAGAAGGCTTTGACAAACGCAGAACTGCGAGCACGGTTCACTCTAACAGCCGCGCATGCTCGTGTGAGGCAGGCACTGCCATGGCGCTGCTCTCTGCATGCATGCGCCGGGCGCCATGCGGGACAGCAGTGGATGCAACTGTCAGCAGCCTGCGCTGGGCAGCCCTCGTCACGCAGCTCAGCAGCCATAGGGCAGCAGCGCCAGCGCGAGGCCACAGCTGTGGCAGCGGTATTGTAAACGAGAGTCATGGCCTGCGGCCAAACCTACAAATCCATCAGGTGTTTGCCGATGCTGCAACTCAGACATGTGACATGTGCACTGCAGCCATAGCCATTCTGCTGAGCTGCGACAGGCTCGTGTTGAGCCAATGCTGGTCCACTTCAGGGCGGCAGGGCGGCCCAGCGCACAAACTGCAGCGCTGCAGCGGTGGGACAGAGCGCAGTGGATCAGACCGCACAGCCTGCGCCGCTGGAGCCACCGTTCTCACAGCTCACCCGCGAGGAGCACAACAGGCGGCAGGCCGAGGCTTTCGGTGATTCGGAAACAGTACAGCAGTTCCTGCAGCCGCTCGAGGTTGATGTTTTCAAGGTGACGGTTTGTGCTCCATGCACTGGCGCTACACTGGCGCACTTGCAGTCACCTGCAGCTCTGCACCAACCTTGGGGTTTCTGTAGTTGCATATGAGACTGTGTCGTCCGCGCAGAAGCTCCAGCGCATAGCGGCAGCGGTGCCCGGCCTCGGACCGGAGTCGAGGGTGATCGATGTCGGATCGGGCACAGGCGTCCTGATACAGCACCTGCAGGTGCATCTGCAAAGCTGGGTCCTTCTCACCCCGTCACGAGCATTCATGCCATTCATGCCAGGCTGCCTGCTACAGCTGCACTGCTGAACACAGGTAGACATCTAGGATCCTCATTCCATTCAGTTGTCACATCAGCGCACAGTCAGGCGTGTCCTCATGACACGCCTCGCCTGGCTCTCGTGTCTTCCTGCTGGAGCCCCGTGCATGGGTGTCAGGATGCACGCCTGTATGTGCTGTACAGGCGCAGGGCGTGCGAGACATCCTGGCGGTGGATCTGGCGCAGCCGATGCTGGATGCCCTGGAGCAGTGGCATCCGCCCCCAGGCACCCTCGGCAACGACCCCGGGGTGGGTTTTGAGGTCCTGCATGGAGGCTAGTTGTACTGCAGCAGCTGGCAGACCCCCTTCAGCTGCTGCTGTATGCAAGTGTCATGACAACTGACCAGAGCCTGCGCCAGGTGTATGTGTCATCGCTTGCTGGAGATTGACCTGGCACCTTTGAATGGTTGCGTCAACATCAGGAACTCGCAGCATCAGCTGATCATGTTGAGATTGCAAGAGAGATCCACTGCCACTGTACTGCCAGTGAGGTTGAAAGGCTACACACAACAGTGGCAACATTCCTGCTGCAACAGGTGCGGACATGGTGTGGCGACATCGTCGACCTGCCAGCGGCCCAGGGGCCGGCTGATGCGGTCTTCTTCAACGCCTGCTTCGCCAATGTATTCGATCAGCACGAGGCGCTGTGGGCGGCGTGCCGGCTGCTGCGACCGGGCGGCCACGTCATTGTCAGTCACCCTTTGGGCAGGTTGGGGCCAGGGTTGACCTGGCGGAGCTGCCACCACATCCCCTTGCTGCAGAGTCAGTGTGCACATTGTGCAGACCACGGAAGTGACATACGGCCACAGCATGAGGCACTGTGCAGCGTACTGTTGCTTTTACTCAGCTTTCTGCACAGCAATTTGCAGCGTGCCCTGCTGTCTCCTTGGTGTGCACTTCTCTCAGAGCAGGTTCGCCTGCTGATGCAGGGACTGGTGCGAGGCGCTGTCGCAGCGGAATCCCGAGCAGGTACCGCACAGTCTCCCGGATGCGCATGAGATGGCGCAGCTGATCCACGACCTGCCGCTCAGGGCTGCGGACGACGGCAGCGGTCCCGACGACATGTATCTGAGAGTCCTGCAGGTGACACAGCCACTACCGTGCACCCTGTTTGATTGCACACGTCGGCGCGAGCAAGTCAGCAGCGGCAAGCATTTTGCAGGGCTCACTCCATTTGTTGCATTGTTGCCCATGGCCCGCTTCCATTGCAGAGACTCTGAGCTCTTAATGACGACTGTCCTCAGGTGCCAGAAGGCTATGTGTTCGACAACATGTTCTACGAGTGGCAGCTTACTCACTCGGCAAGTACACCTGGCTGCCGTGATCGATGCCTGGCAGCATGTGTGCTGGCAGCAACTAGCGCTGTACAGCAACTTTCTCAGCGCTGCACATTCCTGATTCCGCCGCCCTGCAGCAACCGCCTGATGTGCTGCACTGCCTCTGCTGCACAATCACCAGCACCTCAGAACGACCAACGCTGCGGCGCCGCTGTGTGCAGGATTCGGATGGCTGGAGGCATGAGGGCATCAAGCTGCGCCGCAAGCCCCGCCCCATCTATTGGAAGGCGGAAGTCGTCCAGGGCTTTGGCCGCGGCAGCAGGGACCTGGTGAGTCGCGGCCCACCCTGTGGTGCTGTCGGCAAGCGCTGCCCTATCTGCCTGGTCTGGGCAGTAGGTGCGAGGCTGCCGGCAAGATCCTGGGCAGTGTACCTGGACCTCCTGCAGAGCAGAGAATTGCAAACACGGGCAGAAAACCGTCAGGCACCACCACAGTTGGGGAGCATGCCAGCGCGTCGCCTGCTGGATTCCTGCCTGACGCAGTCTGGACCGCACAGCAGCCCCTCATGTTCTCCTGGCTGACTGAGGCACTTGTCGATGGCATTTGAAAGTTGAGATGCCGCTGCAGGGGTTCCCGACGGCCAACCTGGACCCGAATCAGTGCCGCTCGCGCTTCGGGCGGCCCTGCTTCGACCTGGCAGGGGACTCTAGGATCGATGCCGTCACGCCGCGGCTGTGGCAGATGCCGAAAGGGGTATACTTCGGGTGCGCTGCCTGCTGTCCGGTGTGCAGACCGCATGCCTGGCGGGCTGGCGAGCTGCCTTGAAGAGCTTCACGACTGGCCGCCCCACGGTTCTGTATATGTGCAATCCCTTCTGGCACTGCTCGCGCTGTGGGTCAAGCAAGCTCAGAGCCACGTGTGCGAGCTGGCCGCTGATGCGCTGCTGCTTGCCAGTTTCAGCACCTGCTGCCGTGGGCTGCTGCCTGCCGCAGGCTGTTGGCACTGCTGCGCTGTTGCCGACAGATGTCAGCAGGTGCTGCTGCCTGCCGCCGCCGCAGGTTCGCGAAGCTGGCCAGCGTGCGCAGGGGCGGCGGCGACGGCCGCCCCGACGCCGACCGCGAGGCGCACGGCATGGTCATGAACATCGGCGAGCGGCCGACGATGGCGGATGGCGGCGGCGTCACAGTGGAGGTAGGGTTGAGGGTGGGCGCAGGTGCTGCCAGGGAGCTTGCGGGTCTTGGCGCTGCTGTCATCACCTGCTGATGTTCTGGATCCACTGCCTCGGCACCGGCGTGACCGCTCGCCTGGCTGGTTTGTAGGTGCACGTGTTCGACCACAAGTTCTCCTCGGACTTCTATGGCAGGGACATGTCCGTGCTGATCTGCGGCTTCCTCAGGTAACTGCACAGTGCCGGCCGCTGGCTGCATGCGCCGTTGGGGATCTGCGTCTGACCAAGTGTCAAGCACAGCCACCGCAGCGACTGCTGCGTAGCGCCCTCTCTGCAAGCTCAGGCAGCTGCCCCGTGCAAGCTTGATCGCGTCATGTGGAGGTGGCTTCACTGATGTCACTGCTGCCGCAGGCCAGAGATCAAGTTCAACGGCCTGCCAGCGCTCATGGCCCAGATCCGCGCTGATATAGGTGGGCACCTCTGGTGCCAAAATGAGCAGATGAAGACGCAGTGTGCAGACCACACCTCGCACGTCGAATGACTGTGTGGCCGCGCCTACGCACGGGGGCTTCAAGTAACACGAAACCCTCTTTGGCGCTTGCAGGCGTCGCGCGGGCGCAGCTGGCGCTGCCGCAGCCGCAGCGCTGGAAGGAGGCGAAGTTCACGCCCGGGGTCCGGGACGTCAGGAAGCCGAAGCCGGCGCCGAAGACCGCCGAGCAGCGGGCGGCTGAGCAACTGGCGGCCGAGCAGCAGGCGGCCGGGCAGGCGGCGGCCGAAGGGCGGGCGGCTGACTCGCAGGCATGCTCTATGGGCAATGTACCAATGTGTCATGCCAACAGATGTGGAATAGATCTTCCGGCAGCATGCTGCGGTGCACTCATGGGTCATTGCTTGAAGCCGCAGAGGCACCTGCGAGACCGGCTGCCGGCTGACGTGTTTGAGAAGTTCGTGAAGGTCAAGGCCGTGGAGGGTCAGCTGAATGCGCAGCCTGGGCGCCAGCAGCCGGCGGCGCTTGCCGAGATTGGTGAGCTTTCACGGCCGCAGGCTGCCTCCTTCTATGTGCATGCAGCCATGTATGTTGTGCTGTTGTGCGCACTGCATTGGATGCCCTGCAGTGACAAGCACCACGAATGTCGAGTGTGCCGCTGGTGCTGACCTACGGTGCTGCTGCTGCCCTGCAGCTACCGCGATGGGCAGGGCAGAGCGGGGGCTTGAACTCGTGGTGCGTCGCGCGTGTGTGGCCAACCTGGTGCACGAGTTGGGCATTTCCGCTGAGGATGCCGCCGCATGGTACGCCCGTACAGCTTGTCCGCCGTGCACCTGCTGTATTACGTGTGGGCAGTGCACTGCAACTGTCCTGTGCATGTGCCAGGACACACACCAGCTTCAAACTACCATCCTGACCCTGCTGCTGTCATGCTGCTGGCGTGATCGACCACAGTGCTGATGCCAAGCTTTTGCAAACCAGTCACTGGTCTGTGAAACCTCAATGGAGAGGGAAAACCCCATTTCAATGCGTTATGTGTTGTAGCCTAATGAGCTCCACTGCACTGCAGGGGATTCAACCGGTTGGTCGAGCTGGCGGTCCGCGAGCTGCAGTTTCTCCAGAATGAAATCATCCGCCGCCGCTACGGCACAGCGCACGACGCGGTCGGCCAGCGCCTGACCGTCGAGCAGGTGCGGGCCTGTCAGTACCCGTGCGGTACCTGAACTTTCGCCAGCCATCAGCGCGCCGCTGCGATGGGGCAGCCATCAGCGCACTGCTGCAGTTGGGCGGCGTCATCTTCTGGACCTGCCAATCATCCCGCAGTGTGTGATTTGTCGCCAGCTGATAATCTACGACCAGGCAGCATCACACTTGTGCGGCCACCACCTGGTGTTGTGATGACGCATCAGGTGGCACAGCGCTACAATCTGGAGGAAAGTGAAGTGCGGCGGGAGGAGGCCAAGGCCAAGGCCGGCCTGAAGGAGATGCTGGACGAGAAGATCGCGATACGCAAGGAGCAGCAGCAGTGGACGACTGAGTCGTAGGGAGGGTTTGCGCGCTGCAGCAGCGGGTCGCCAGCACTAGGACAACTACCAGCCAGGCTTTTCCCGAAACAGATGGGACAGCTGCAACAGTCTGATCCGCACAGTTGTGTGCCGCCGGACATGTGCAGTGATGGACAAGTTGCTGTTGCGTTGCGGATGTTGCGTCATCTACCGTTGAGCGCACGTGGATGCCGTAAGTCGGCACCGTGTACCGGCGACATGGCTGTGTGTGCACTGTGTTTGATGAACCATCTTGCAAAACGGCTTGTCCACCCAGGATGGATGCCAGCAACCTGCAACACAGGATGAAAGCTTGCCCAAACCAGCCAAACCCACCCTACAGTCTGGATTCCGCCAGTCTCCCGCCGTTGGTAGGCCAGATTCGGACGCTCCGATGAGATAGATGGGGTGCACACACCCAACACGCAGGTCCAAGGTCAGCGAGCATCGTTAAGCATTCCAATCATTCGACGCTTTCCATGCGATGTTGATCTTCCGGTTGGTTTCGAAGATTCATCCTCTCGCATGGCAGGGTGAGCACTATACTACCATGGCACTGGCGTTGGCATGCGCATGCCATGCGTCATGCGGCACAATTGTACTTGAAGCCACCATCAGAAGAGCTCGATCAGCAGTCCAACAGAAATGGTTCCCCAAAGCAGAGTGCAAGTGTCCATCAGCAGCACGCCGGACCGGCTGTAGCGCTGTGAAGCAGTGCTGATGGCCTCCGCCGCATATGCGACAGGTGCGCGACGTCACTGCGTACGGTTCCATAATGTGTAACTCCCTATGTAACTCCCGGCTGCTCTTTTAGCTGACATCCACGCTCACTGCACTCTATGCAGGTCGTTTGGCGGACTGCAGGGTGGCAATGCATACTGCTGCACCAGGCGCGATGCTGTAGGAGCAGATGGCAAGATTGCGGCAGCGCCAGAGCAGTCGACGGCAGCGCCCCTGAGCTGCGAGGAGCGACACAGGCTACAGGCCGAGGCGTATGGTGACCGATGATCGGAGCCTCCCTGTTTCCGGCGCATCCAGACACCCACAAGGTGGGTGCTGGCTTGCCATCAAGTGTTGCAACATGCGCTTTGAGCATCTGGTCCCGTGCATTGTGAAAACATTGCCAAGTCCGACCCACCGTGAGTTTGATGGCTTCCTTGACATCGGATGTGCTGACCCAGCAGAAGTTGGCGCGCGTCGCGGCTGCGGTCCCTGGCCTTGCGGCGCATTCGAGGGTGATCGTTGTTGGCAGCGGCACTGGAGTCCTCATACGCCACTTCAAAATGCTGATGACATCGCTGAAAAGCCTGCCAATACTACGGCCCGTTGCAACTGCGCTGGGAGGCAACTGTGCGTGTGCCGTTCACAAGGGATGGCAGCGACAGCTCTACTGACACAGGCCTGCATGCAGCCTTGCACATGCTATTTCCATACCATCAAGTGCATGCCTGCTGCACGGCATGCTGCCTGCACTCTGCACGGCCCTGCTAACATGGTGGGCTGCTGCAACGGCAGGCGCACAAGGTAAGGGACATCCTGGCGGTGGACCTGGCGCAGCCGCTGCCGCCGCGGCGTCCATCAGGCTTTGAACGGCTCTGGAGTGAAATCCAGCATGAGCCCGGGGTCCGTAGTGCGGAGGTCTCAATTGCTAGCTGTACTTGAGCATGCTTGCACGGCACATCTGGCCATGCTACCTACCCCTTTGGCTTCCTGTAGCTGAACATTGCGCACACTACATACTTAGGTCACCCGACACCGGCAACCAGAAAGTCAATCTTTTCAAATGTGTTTGCAGGTGCGGACATGGTACAGGATATCGTGGACCTGCCTAATGGCGAGGTGCCTGCAGACGCAGTGTTATTCAGCTCCACCTTTCGCCCGGTGCACGACCAGGACGAGGCCCTCCCTGTATCGTGCCGGCTGCTGCGGACGGGCGGCCACGTAGTCATTGGCGACCCCATCCTGGGCAGGTGGGCACGGCAGCGCAGCGGCACGACCTCCGGCTGGCTGCTGTCGTGCCTGTTGTTAGCGGATGACTACATGCAGTTGCGTCGAGACAAGGCAACGTCCAAAGACGATGTTCCCCACGCACGCCTGGCAGACTGGCGGCGTCGTCATGGTGCAAAGCAGCACTGTGCAGGCTGCGGAGGGTTTCCAGCAAGGTTGGGGATTGCTCCCCAGTGCAAGCTATGGCTTCATTACATGCGTCCAGGTTTTGGCGCAGCGAGCTCTCAGGGCGGAGCCCCATGCTGGTTTCCGTAGCATGGTGGCCGGCATACTGAATGCGCAGCTGGAGCGTGAGCGCCCGGCGATACCTGGCGACATTGGTGTGCCTCAACATGTGACCCAGATCTGCAGAGCTCGCACGGGTCCCCTGTCGTGTTATACAGCGCATGCCCTGACTGTCGTCTCAGACAACAGTCAAGCGCCTCAACTGCGTCATGTGTGCAGCCGAGCTGTGTTCTACTGCGTCCATTGCAGCAAGGGCGCTGGGCCTGCCAGTTGCCAGGGTCGTGCAGATGATGTGTGCAGCAGGTGAGCGTGACAGCCTCAGCACGTCAGTGCATACAACCCAACAAGAAAAGCTTGGCGCATTTGGCAGCTTGGTGTACATCCTGGTGTCCGAGTGTGGCGTCTTCATCAACGCCTCTCCTCAGCTGTGCGTGAGCATGCTGGGTGTGTTATGGCACGTGCACTTGAGTATCCCACGATACGAGAATGACTTTGCGTTTCAAGCAGGGTATCGCTTGATGCCAGCGCTGTCAACGGCTCCGGTGTGCGCTCGTAGATGCCGGTTATCAGTGTCTGCCGGCAATTCTCAGGCGTTGGTGGTGACACAGCAGCCCCAAGCGTGCATGGCAGCCCCTGCAGTCAGATACCTCGAACTGTCACGACATGCATGCAGAAGCATGTCTACAGCAAGCATGATCCTCTGAACACAATTCAATCAAACTTGAGCTGGCTTGTGCAGGCGTTTGCCAGAGCTGATGACCCTGTTCCTGCGGGAAATGGACAGGCGCTCGCACAATATGCTGCGCTACCGCTATGGCCTGCACCCCGACGCGCAGAGGCGCCCTCTCGTTGCTGGAGAGGTGGAGACTATCACGCACCCTGGCGGCAGCGGCACACGTTCTCATCCCGTGCACACGTTTTGAAGCATGAGTACATTATATAGTGTATGTGACCATTCCTGCGACTGTGGGCTCCATGCAGGTCGGGGATTTGTACGGCCCCACAACTGCAGATGTGCGGCTCATCGCGCGCAGCGCCATGGCTGCGCTCAGGGAAGCGCTGGAGGATACAGAAGACAGTTGAGCTGCACAGACGCCAGGCATCGATGCACAGGGGCGCTGGTGCTTCAATTTGCCACCAGAGAGCAACCCAGCGGCAGCATGACTGAAGCACTAAGTGATAAGCAGTACTGTGGTGTGGTAAGCAGCGCAGAGTGTGCTGATCTGTGGTGTTTCACCGGGTGACACCCACATCGTCACCGATGTCACAAATGCAGCTATGTATCATAGCGGCGCACAGAGCATGGGCGTGTGATGGTCCGCCTCCCCATGCCAAGGGATCTTGACCACCAGCAGGGTGCACCTCATGCAACGTGCATAAGTGCATGCGCGTGCTGGACTGTTGTGGCAGGTACCCAGCACAACACGCTAGCGGGTGCCCAAAGGTATCGACTGCTGTTGGTGTCCGCCGCTTTCCCGCCGATGCCATGCGAACGAATCACTGATGCACATGGAAAGAACAAGATCTTACATGCTTTGTTCAGATGCGGTGTCAATTAAGTATCAGCACGTCGTCAGAAGGTGCATCAGCGGTCCTCAGCACGCAGGTCACCGTCTGCAGCCACAGGCAGGGAGTCACATCGGGATCACTGGTGAGCAGAACTGGTGACAGCGCGGTCGAGACCATAACTCAGCGCCCTGCATGCATCGACGTAGCAGTAACCTACATGATCATGTTCTTGCATTCCGCAAAGTACGCTGCACCATAGGCTGCACCCGTAGATCATGTATTCGAACGGTCCGCTGAGTGGGCAGCTTCACCGCCGGGACCAGCCTGCCTTTCGGACGCTCCCTCGATACGTCATCCTTTTTGCACCCAGGCAGCACCTGTGCCACCGCTTTCGGCAGTATTGACGGATCGGTACAGACTGCTGCGTGTCATAGGGTGTTTCTGTGTGCTGCTGCCATCGATCATCGCCAGTCGACATGATCAGCAGTGCCCAGCTGACATCGGTCGGTGCAGCGGCTCGCGCCTGTCTTCAGCAACCTGCACCGTCTCCGTTTCGGAAGCACGCCCAACCCCTTCACAGCCGGCAGCCGCGCGTTCTCAAAGCGGCAGCAGCTTGTCAACAACAGGCGTTGCAGCTTTGGCGCCGCAATGGTGCGGCAGTGCACATCAGCAATCTAGCTTGCCTGTGATCACCGCAACAGGTGGTGTACCACCGTAGTGCATCCGCGGGCCTCTCATACTGTCAGCTCGATGCTGAGGCGGGCAATCAGGCGCTGCTGTTGCATGCAGGTGCGCGGGCAGGTGTTGGCCAGCCAGCGCCTGCCGTGCACCTGATCACCGATCTGACTTCGTGTGTACCCTTAACACCCAACCGAGTGCACTGTGAGATGTCTGCAGTCGCGTCCCATGGCATCCGCAGCGACGGCGTCGCAGCCGCAGGGCGCCGCGGTCGACGCGCGCGACCTGTCGGGCCTCGCCAAGACCATCTGGGGCCAGCAGGTGCACCTCATTTCATACAAACATTTCCGTGGACAACATCGCACCCTACAGCAGGCCCTTATGGCAGCATGTCTACCATGTGCATCGATCGGCATTGCTATGCCACTCAGTCTGGCTGTGGAATCAGCGTGCCCACACGGAAACAGTCATTCCGTTCCGCTGCGCAGGACCTGAAGCCTCGGTACTCGCAGCTGGCGGAGGACACGGAGGCGGACATCTGCGTGGTGGGCGGCGGCATCACCGGCCTCTCCATCGCATACAGCCTGCAGAAGAGCGGTGCGGCTGCTGGACACACTATTTTGGTAGTCGCTCATTCCATGGCTGACGGATCACCAACCTGCAGCGTTGTCCACAGCGCACAGAAGGGCAGTGAGCTGTTGCAGCAGACAGACCTTGGTAGACTCTGATGACAGGACTCATCGGTGAGTAGCCCGGTGTTGCGTGCTGCATCAGCCCGATCTTACGGCCACGGTCAAGGCGAGGAGGCATGCAGTGCTTGCCGCCAGTGTGCAGTGCTTGCAGCCCAATGAGCCGCGGTGCAAGGCACATACTCACCCAAGTTGCATATGCCTGTGGACCCGCAGGCAAGAGCGTGGTGCTGATCGAGTCGCGGGCAATCGGGGCGGGGCAGACCGGCAAGGCGACCGGGGTGGCGCACCGCTGGTGGCTGGATTCTTTCCAGGAGGCCGAGTCCAAGATGGGCATTGAGAAGGCGACCGTGCTCGCCTCCAGCCTCAAGTGAGCGCCCTCTGCGAGTGTCCCATCTGCATCGAGGGTGTATGGACCTCAGCTGGCAGTAGCGTGCATTATTGCAACGGTGGGGCATCTGCCGACAAGCAGCCATGCTGTTCATGCCTGCTTGCACGCAGCTGCTGGCTGTTGACGGCAACTGACACGCTGACTTCTGAGCTCTGAACTCTGCTTCAAACGCACAGGGCATGTGTGTACCGGGGCTTTGTGGCTCAGCAGCTGCTATGCCAGCTAAAGTTACCTGAGCGTGTGGCTTCTGATGTTTAAACTATTATCAGCATGCAGCTGCATGCACCCTGCAGGCGCGCCGTCGACTGGCTGGAGAAGACGGCCAAGGACAACGACATCAAGTGCGACTGGCAGCGGGTGCCCACCTACATGTTCCCGGCGGACCAGCAGCAGGACAGCCTCGCCTTCCTGGACAAGGAGCGGCAGGTGGGCGGGAAATTTTTCCCCTGCTATTCTTTCCCCTGCTAGTTCAGCAATGCTTTGATGATCATCAGCTCTGGCGCTCGTATGGAATCCTCCATCACCATGCCTGCTCCGGGTGCTGCACCTCATGCCCTACGGCGTTGCGTGTCCTCATGCTGAGTCGTTACGGGTGTTTGTGCCACAGGCAGCCCAGCGGGTCGGCCTGGATGACGTGGACTGGACAGACCTGAAGGGGGACGGCAAGGCCGGCAACATCGGCAGGTACTGGAATGGGATCACAGATGTTTACACACCTTCCATCACAAGACGCATGCACCTGCCATGGACTTGCAACCCAGGCCGTCAGCACGCCGCCTGCACTTCATGCAGATGAGCACAGGCCCACCAAGCAAGTGTCCCTCTGCTGCTGGAGCCTGCTGACCCTCCTGCTGCTTATGTCTGCAGGTGCCTGGAGATCCCGGGCAGCGCGCAGTTCCACCCGCTCAAGTTCGTGCACGGCCTGGCGGAGGCGTTTGTGAGCGCCGGCGGCCGCATCTTCGAGCAGACGCACATGGAGTCGCAGTCCCTGGGCGGCCACAAGGTGCCCGCCAGCTTGCGGATATGTCAATGCATTATACAACATGACGCTCATCTGCACGGCGTCCAGTCTAGCTGTCAAATTCGTCGGTTCACGGTTGACCATTGTAATGCCTGGGATCAGAGCCTGCTGACCTTTGTCATCTCACCCTGCCTGCGTATGGTCGCATGGTTCGTGCAGCCTGGCATGCGATGCTGCACCAATGCGCCAATGCCAAAGCAGTGGGGACTGCTGGGCATTTGCGTGTGTCCGCAGCGCGTTTGCCAGATCTTTCAGCCGCTGGATGCTAAGATGTCATGTGAGCAACTGGACTTTGATTAGCGCTGACGCCTGCGCTGCTGGCGCAGGTGCACACCCGGCACGGCCCCACCATCCACGCCGGCAAGGTGGTGATGGCGACCTTCATGCCGCTGGTCGCCAACCTGGCAGTTGTCTCCCGGCAGGTACGCCAACCGCAGCTGCACGCGTGTCAGTGCCCCGCTTGCCCTGCTGTTTTTCGTTGCGCCATTGTAGCCCGCGGTGCCAAGGTGTACATCTCACTCAAACTCATTGCTGTTGCACACAGCGAGTCTGATCTGTGCCATGGCAGCTTGGCACCTGCATGTCCTGACAGCACCGCCATAGCTCCTGCGTTGTGCGGCTGATGCTGTGGTGTGAAGCTGCTGAATAGCCTCAGGGTATATATGTGTGTCGCAGGTGCCGGAGCGATACTATGTCGTGGCGCTGGAGCTGCCCGAGGTGCGCACAGGATGGCCTGCATGCTGCAGGGAACCTCCACGCCTGGCTGATGCCCCACACATTTGTCTTCAGCTGCCGTCAGTGAGGTAAGCGCATGAAGCCGGCTGTATTCGTGTATGCATGCAGGGCGTGCAGGACGGCAACTTTGCGACCACTGAGCGGCCGCGGCACGAGGTGCGGCAGGCGGAGGTGGACGGCAAGCGCGTGCTGCTGGTCGCCGGCGAGAACCACCACCAGGGGTGAGAATTTGGGTCAACAAACAGGCTGCTAGTGTTGTACCCCTCGTTTTGTGACATGATGGTCTGCGGAAGTGCAAAGCATGGCCATGGCAGCGCAGGCATGCACCTGACCGGTGCATGCGTTGAGTTGTAGGCGACGCTCTGCACTGCAAGCCATGACTGTGTCACATACTACTGCCTTGCTGCTCACATACCCTGGCTGCTTTGTGCATTACGCACGCCTGCATCGCGTCTGATGGGATGGCCCGCAACACTGTGAACCCTGCGCCGCAGGCAGGACTACGGCAAGAACCGGTGGGCGGACCTGGAGCAGTGGGCGCGCCAGCGCTGGCCGGCGGCCGGGCAGGTCACCCACCGCTGGAGCGGCACGGTGCGTTCTTTTGGGACAGCTCGGCACGAGGACAGCAGCCAGCATGCATGCTGCCAGCACTGCAGCAGACTCGTGCCGTCCCAGCGCAGATGGCAGGCGTGCAGGGCTGACAGCTCAGCGCGCTTCTCACTACACATGCCTGGACTTGATTCCTGCTGTACAGCAGCACGAATTGTCTGTCGTAATTTCTGCTTGGCTGCGAGTTGGGCTTGTACGTGCCTGCAGATGCTGCAGCCGGCGGAGAACATCCACCTGATCGGCGTGGACCCGCTGGACCCCACCCGCAGCACCTACGTCGCCACCGGCGACTCTGGCCAGGTGCTGCTCATGACATATGGTGGAAGTAGGAGCTGTTCTGCACCTGGTACTTGGAGAATGCCAAGGCCGCCTGCTGTTGATGGTGCAGGTGCACCTCTCAACGGGCACGTCACTTTAATGTGAAAACATGCCCACGCTGGTGCTGTGCCTGTTCCGCAGTCAGCCACAATGGCGGCCACAGCAGCGGACGTGCTGACAGACGTGCTCAACGACCGCTCCAGCCCGTACGCAGATGTGCGCCACACTGGCTCATTTGGAGTACTGCCGTGCCTGGCTGTTCGGCTGCGTCAGATGCAGCAATGTTGCAGCTGGCGGCGCTCCTCACCGCTCGGCCTGCACTGCAGCATACAGAAACTGATCTGCTGATCTGCATCTGTGCTCACGTACGACTCTGCATCTGATGGCTGGCCCTGCTGCCCCCCGCGCAGCTGTTCAACCCGGAGCGGCTGCCGGGCATCAGGGACGTGCCCGGGCTGGCGGAGTACGGCAAGGGCCTGGTGCAGGCGTACGCGCAGTACGTGCTGCCCAGCTTCGAGTCGGCGGAGGACCTGCAGCCGGGCGACGGCGCCGTCATGCAGAAGGTGGGCACTGCAGGGTGGCTTTTTGGTCAGGGTTTAGGGGTGCCATTGTAGTCAGACAGCAAAGACCTGCAGCTGGGCAATGACACCGTGATGCAGGAAGGTGGTTGTGCCTCTGCTGGCTTGAGAATGTACTGCTCTGTGCTCAATCTAGTCGTCATGCCTGAGTGGACAGCCTACTGCTCTTGCGTGCTGACACCTGCCTGCTCAGACTGTGCATAGTCGGGCACCCTCCTTGGCAGTGCTGCCAAACATGCCATGGACGGGGTTGCCTTCATGCACACTCTGTCTCTGTGCGTTGCTGATTGTAACGACACTGCAGCAGCACATGCAGGTAGACGTGGCCACGAAATTGCAGCTGCTCTGGATGCGCTGTGCTGAGCTGCGGCGTGCATGTCGCAGGGCCCTCTGAAGGCGGCGGTGTACCGTGACGACAACGGCGACCTGCACAAGATGGCGGCCACCTGCACCCACCTGGGCTGCGTGGTACGCTTGATTCTGTACGCCAGTAAAGAAATATGCATATGCTTCATCACCCGTATGAGGCGCATTCTGAGCTGCTGTTGTAGTCGACACAGCCTAATCATGCAGGCTAGGAAGGATAGCATGAGCTGCTGTCCGGGCTGCCAGTGCCATGCTGAGTGCTGTGGTGTGTGGACACAGGTCGCATGGAACCCGCATGAGAAGACGTGGGACTGCCCCTGCCACGGCAGCTTCTACGACTGCAAGGGCCGCATCGTCCAGGTAACTGCAGCAACCCAATCTCCAGCCGTGTTGCTTCTGCGTGTTACCATATCTTGAAAGGATGTTGCTGGTTGCGCGTGTCTCTTTCACATCCAAAGCACTGGTGTCTGGTGTTGTGCAGGGGCCGGCAGCCACCGACCTGAAGAGCCTCGACTGGTGACT